>CM073323.1:621757-5421757 GCA_037043015.1 Bryum argenteum | reverse complement strand
AACGACTAGTGTATATATATCAACAAAAAAAATTCATTCAATTTTTTTATTTCCCAATCACAAAAAAAAAAATCCATGTTCCAAAACCCTAAAAGGAAACGAGCCACAACAAAAATACATGCCAAAAATTCACAGCACATTAGATGAATGTGTAATTTTAATCACAGTAACTAGACTTACTTCAAATCTAAACATAAAATCTTCTTTGATCTTCGCACAAAAGAACTTATGGCTCTTCAAACTCTTAGCTCTACACACTAGTACCCTTTGCCGTGCACGAGAACCGCAATTGTGTCGTAGGTTCCTTCAAAGGAAGTGGATAGCGGCCTTTAGCACTATTGCTCGGAGCCTCCATGCGAAGCACCCATTCTGCTTTTAAATCCCCTGCTTCTAGCCGGAAGACAAAAAACTGGATGTTGCCCCGGTGTCTGTCCGGGTGAAATAAGTATACATCACTGTTGGTATGAAGGCCGCTCAAAAAGAGAGACCGTAACAGTTAGAGAAGTCAGGCTAAATAGCTGAGGAATTTACACTGTTGAGGGTGCCGCAGCTTTAGGGCTCAATCAGAAACCCTAACGGAGTCAAGATGAGTTTCATCTTCTAACACCCCCCTTCAAGCTGACATTGCTATCGTCAGATTGTATGACACCTTCAAGGGAATTTCTCCTAATCTGTCGGCAACGTATATTGTGTAGAAACTGATTAAGCGCTATGGACGTAAACTGTCGATCGCGACTTCTAGACTGCTTATTGATGCTTTGCTGGGCGATTGCGAGGGCAATGGTATTCCTTGGCAATGCAATTGCAGATAGCCTGGACGATCTGCTCGCTCGGCGTAGGAGTGTTGGGTCGGAAGTGTTGTCGGAGCAAGCGGGTGAAGATACTGCGTCAACATCGAAGAGGCGTTCGCGGTCGACACGAGGTAGGGTTTCTTCTATTCCTTGTTTTTCCTTTGTATATCTCGCATTTGCTATAATTCTGTATCGATCGGAGTCTTGATTGAGGTAGCTGTTGGGTCTTGTGCTTCCTCGATTGAGTCGCTAGATTGCTCCAGTACTTGTCGGATGCTGCATTTAGGTCTCGCCAAAGTAATTTGTCGTAAGCATTCGTGTGCTGTTTGTAGGCAGAGAGGAGCCTCGGTGCTGGTGCTGTGAAGACAGTCGTTGCTGTGTCGAAGAGAACCTGAAGGAGACAGTGGAGAGAGCTTCGAGGGTCGGCAAAGCTCAGAGGTTAGGTAGCAGAAGATTTAAGGTGTATGCAGTGAAGAGAGGCAGGAAAAATGGGATGTTTGGATCGTGGGAGGAATGTAGCAGAAGTGTGTTAGGCTTCAGTGGAGCTACTTTCAAATCTTTTAGAACTGTAGAGGAAGCAGAAGAGTATTTAGGAAGCTAATTGTTTCTGTTGTAGGAAGGTGAGACTAAACAGATTCAATCTGTTCCTGTGGAGTTCGAATTTGATCCTCCCAAGAGGTTTTGTAAGGATATCGGCTGGTTGAAGCTGTGTGCTAATAAATTTGAGTGAAATCTCCCCCTCAATCAGACGCTCTCTAACAAAGTGATGATGGATTTCTATGTGCTTGGTTCTGGAGTGAAATACAGGATTCTTTGCTAGTTTGATGGCGCTCTGATTGTCACAGTTAAGCTCTACTGGAGGAGTTAGAGAGGAGCTGATTTGCGTGTTAGTGTGATGGACAGGAGTAGCTAGAGAAGGGAGAGCCTGAAGTTCTTGAAGCAAACGGGATATCCATACGGCTTCTTGGACGCCATCGCTTAGAGCACGATACTCTGATTCGGTGGAGGAACGTGACACAGTCATCTGGCGCTTGCTTTGCCAGCTAATGGGCCCTCCGGCTGCTGTGAACAAGTAAGCGCCTATACTTCTTCGTGTGTCCGGGCAAGTTCCCCAATCCGCATCGGTGAAACCTTCGATATGTAGAGCCTTGCGATGTTCATAGAGAAGTCCATAATCTGTGGTAGCCATTAAATAACGAAGAATGTGAAATGCTGTGTCCAGATGAACCTATTGGGGGGCCGCCATGTATGAGGCTATGCGATTTACGGCGAAGGTGATGTCTGGACGAGTGATGGTGAGAAAAATTAATTTGCCCACAAGTTGAGAATAGAACGTAGAGTCAACTGATTGTGTGTCCGTGTTTGCCACAAGAGTTTGGCCTGCAGGAAGGGGCACCTTGGCAGGTTTCAGATTTGGTGGAGAGAATTCCTTGAGAATAGATGCGGCATAATCACGTTGGTGTAGAAGAATGCCAGAAGGTAAGTATTCAAACAATACTCCCAGATACTTCTGGATTCGTCCTAAGTCTGTCATGGAGAATGTTTTCTTAAGGAACTGCTTGATCCAGTCTATGAGTTTAGAGCAGCTTCCCGTAATAAACAAGTCATCAACATAGAGCATCACAAGAAGAATGTTGCCGTTGTCATGTAGAAAATATAGATTTGGATCAAATGAACTTCTGGAGAGTCCAATGCCACGAAGAGAGGAGTCGATTTTTTCGTACCAGGCTCGTGGTGATTGCTTCAAGCCATATAGAGAACGTAATAATTTGCAAACCTTGTGTTCTTGGCCCTTCATAGTGAAGCCCGGAGGTTGATGCATATACACGTTTTCCTTCAAAACTCCATGTAGAAACGCGGTTCTAACATCCATGTGATGTATGTGCCAATGGTTTGCAGCTGCCAAGGCAACAGAGGCACGAATGGTAACCATTTGATTACAGGAGCAAAAGTTTCCTCGTAATCGATCCCTGGCTTTTGTTCAAAGCCCCGAGCGACAAGTCTGGCCTTATAGGTTGGAGAGGAGCCGGGAGGTCCAGGTTTCGTGCGATACACCCAACGACACGTAATGGGTCGAATTCCTAATGGTAAGTCAGTCAGCTCCCATGTGTTGTTTGCATAAATACTTTGAATCTCCTGCTGCATTGCATGTTGCCAGTTGGGGTCCAGATGTGCCTGCTTAAAGGTGATCTCGGTAGGTTCAGGGTTAGCAGAGTCAAGAACAGATGTGGAGAAGGCTGAAACCGGATGGCAATTTGGGGACAAGGAGGAGAGGAATACATAATAGTCTCCCAATTTGATGTTGGGGAGCCTATTGCGAGTGCTTCGTCTAGGTAGACTAACTACTGAAAGGGGAGGTTCTGGTTGGGAATTCGGTGATTCTGCAGGGTCGGAGTTGGGTAGCGACGGAAGATGGCTGGACTTAGGTGGTGATGGGAAACTGCTAGAGTTAGGCAGCAATAGATGATCGGTTGGGACAGGCACCGAACTTGGATCGAAGACAGGAGCCTGGGAGCTAGTGGTTGTGACGGGAGAGACAGGGTCGGAGTCAAGGAACTCGGGAAGATATTCGTGAGTTGAAGAATGATCATGACTTGGATAGTGTGACTGAAGAAGAGGAAGATTAAGCGGATCGGGGGAGTCTGTTGATGGCATGATTGGTAAGGTAAAACTAGATTCATCAAATACGACATCTCTGCTAATGATGGTTTTCCTTGTCACTG
The DNA here is from genome assembly GCA_037043015.1 of Bryum argenteum. Lineage (NCBI taxonomy): Eukaryota > Viridiplantae > Streptophyta > Bryopsida > Bryales > Bryaceae > Bryum > Bryum argenteum. Next base: position 5,418,243 of record CM073323.1, on the reverse strand, counting down.
GATTGTAGCATCTATAGGCCTTGGTGTGTTCATCGTACCCAAGAAACAATGTGGGAATTGCTTTTGAATCTAACTTATCTCGCTTCTCTCGTAGGATGTGGCAGTAAGCGAGACAGCCAATAACACGAAGATGAGAAAGATTGGGCTTTGTACCTGAAAAAGCCTCCTCAGGAGTTCTGAGGTTGAGTGCCCGGCAAGGGAGTCGGTTTTGGATATAGTTGACAGATTGAGCAACTTCGTCCCATAAAAAACGAGGTATGCGAGTCCCAGACACAACGCTGCGAATGCCCTCCACAAGGTACCGATTCTTCCTTTCTGCTATGCCGTTTTGTTGTGGAGAATAGCCGGCTGTTAACTCATGATGAATGCCGTGAGTTTCACAAAATTTTGTAAACTCATTCGAAGTGTACTCCCCTCCTCTATCGGTCCTGATTGCTTGAATTTTGAGAAGTGGGGATTCCACTAGAGACTTAAATTTGACAAAATATGAGAAGGTTTGAGATTTAGAAGAGAGAAAATATACCCATGACTTTCTTGAGTAGTCGTCTATGAAAGTCAAGATATACTTACAGTTTGAGCGTGTGGGTGTAGGAAACGGTCCGCATAAATCACTGTGAATAAGTTGCAAAGGTTTGTTGGTGAAGGTACTCCTTAGCTTCGGAAATGGCGTGCGGTGAGACTTCCCAAGAATACAGCTGGTGCAATGCCTTTTAAGGTAAGGAATTCTTGTAACGCCATTGACAAGATTGCGATTTGTCAGGTGATAAAGACTCTGGCTGTTAATGTGAGCAAGGCGGCGGTGCCACAGTTCGATAGTTTCTACTTGTGGTGAGTGCTCTGTGGAGAAGATTGCTGTCTGTGAGGATTGTGCCTGAGCAGCTAGTTTGTACAATTTTGTACGGGGATCACGATTTGCTTGTAATAAGACAGTTTGGTAGGTATCATCAAGGATTAGGCAATGCTTTGATGTAAAAACAATATGATAGCCTAAATCAGCGAGAGAACCAACGGAAAGTAAATTAGTTTTCACACCGGGCACATAAATAATGTCCTTTACGGTTTTTATTCCAGAACCAGAGAAGCTTACAGTGCCTTTGCTCTGTACAGGGAGGACTTGCCCTGCCGCAGTGCGAATGTTCGAAATGGAGGAGTCTGCAATCTCTGATAAGATAGAGCCGTTGCCGGTTACATGAGAGGATGCGCCGGAGTCTATAAACCAGGGCTCCTCGTCACTTGTAAAGGTGGCCATGCAGGCATTGATCGCTGCTTGGTCTTCGGAAGGGTCGCCGGCGTTATTGAAGCCGTCTTCTGGATCGTCGTCGACGGCGAGGTAGGAGTTGGCTGGCGGCTTTAGCTTCGCTAGCTGAGCTTGTAGTTCGCGTATCTGTTTTTCAATTTTGAAGGCGTCACAGCTGTCTTCACGATGCCCTGTCTGGCCGCACTTGGTGCAGGGGCGCTGTGAGCTTGGTGACCGACCTCCGCGCTGGGAGCTGCCGCGCCCTCTGCCGGAGCGTCCTCCGCGCTGTTCATGTCCGCCTCGTTGATACTGTGGCGGCCGGTAATTGTATCGTTGAGCAGATAAGATCTCCTCCGAGTCTTGGTTCCTGTCTAGTAATTGAGAGCTTTCTTCATGAAGCATCAGTCCTTGCAATTCTGAGAATGTAGGACTCTTTTCTCTCCCTTTTTGTATTGCTTTAAAAGTGGACCAGCTTCGTGGTAGGCTAGCAAGCATCTGATCTACAAGATCTTCATCTTCTATGACTACCCCTAGACTTGCTAGTTGGCTGATAATAGAGTTAGTTTCTTGTAAATGAGAATCCACAGATCTGCCTTCTATCATTCTAAGAGAATAGAAGCGTTCTTTTAATGCTAATCTTCTAGAGGGACTTTGCACATCGTACATCCTTTTTAACGTGTTCCAGATCTGGAGCGGATCGGTTAGGTGCATGATGTGAAGGAGAACGTGATCCTTTACCGTAGAGATCAAGATCCTGCAGGCTCGAATCTTTAGTTCGTCATCTGATGGAGTTCCTGCTGCGGCATGTTGTTGTGATCCCGATCCTGTGTTCACGGAAGAGGTCGTGCTCGAACTGCTTGCTCCAGAGGTAGGAGCCGGCTCGAAGAAGCGCCATAGCATCTCCTGCATTAAGAGCATCTTGACTCTATAGCTCCAAATGATGTAGTTCTTCTGCCCATCAAGCTTCGTTGATTCAGGCGTGTCTCGAAGAAGTGATTCCATGTTGGTCAATCTGTCTAGATCTAGATCTTGTTTCTGTATTCTACAGAGAGTGCTCTGATACCATATTGGTATGAAGGCCGCTCAAAAAGAGAGACCGTAACAGTTAGAGAAGTCAGGCTAAATAGCTGAGGAATTTACACTATTGAGGGTGCCGCAGCTTTAGGGCTCAATCAGAAACCCTAACGGAGTCAAGATGAGTTTCATCTTCTAACAATCACTCCATGCTGGTAACACTGCATACAAATGCCCCATGCATTCTACTAGCTTCAAGTTGCGGAACATGTTCGATGCATCAAACGTTTCCTGCTGCTTCTGATCGTCATAGACTCTGCCCAGCTGCACAGTTTCCATTGCCCTATTTCAATGTTCACTTCGAACAGCCGTGTAGCCGCGTGCACGCGCACATATCCAAGAGCCTCGAGAGAATGTCGAACATCCGCCAGGTAGAGTGCAGAGAGCACAACCTGTGATCTGAAAAAAAGTAGGGATCAGGTGGATTTTCCAATGACCCGAACGAAGGCTGCACGTCTTGAAGGATGTGAGGCTACACGTTACAGGTTGCCAGTTGTTCGACCTCGAGTCGTAGATGGTATACTTTGTTTGAGTTGATGGTTGCAATGAGCACCAAACGGTTAGCACTTTGTAAGCGTTCGCCATGTCGTCCACCATTATGGAGAAAAGACAAGTTCCAGTAAATCCACCACCAATTGCTGGAAGTTCCAGATGTGAATTGCTTCGTGAGAGGTGATCAGAATCAACGATGATCAACGATGTGGGGTTTTCCAATGGTCCGGCTCTGGTTTAAGGAGGACTCCGTCTCAAACAAGAGAAGGCCTCCTGAGCTCGCCGAAACGTCGAAGATAACAACCTCTATCTCCTTGTGGTCCTCTGGGTTCCAAATGCACAACCCGGGCGGAAAATGGTCTACGGAAGGGAGCTTGCGGAGCTCGGAGGACTGTGCATTAACGTGCCACATCCGAGACATCTGCAACATGGGCGTTTGCACCTCGAAGTACCAATCGCTGCTTGTGCTTTCGTCATCGTTGCTAGCAGAAGCGATGATGGTAATATATATTGTCCGCGAACCATGCTTCCCAAGCTCTAGAGACACATTCGGTGGTGGGAATCTCTTGGGCTGTAAGACTTTGTGAGCATGCGGGGGTTCGCCAGCACTGCATCAAGAAACCCCTCGTTTAACGGATTGATAGACCGACTAGCTCCATAGATCGGATGCTCGATTCTAGGTCCAATGTCGGGAGCTTGTGATGCAGGAGCGATGGAAAGCTCGGGATCAGCGTCAGGTGGACCGTCAGCCATGGGGTCGCTAGTAATTGCCATTGCTGCCACACAAATGATGTCAAAGCAAAGGTTATTGCAATATTCCCGGATTGATATATACTCATTCATTCAAATCCTTAGCTTACTCATGTTTGCTCGGATTTTTCATCTAATGTGTTTGTCTTTCTTCATTTTCAATATTATGAGTAGTGTGAGCATACAAAGAATAACTTTGAAGTTGATTTGAGCAAAGGTGAGTGGTATGGTAGAGTGTTTAATCAAACTAGTAACTGATGTTTATGCGTGAAGGTCAGAGCCCAAATCCTGAGACTATCAACTCCTCTGGGGTGAACATATGTTGGTTCCTATCTAGTAAGTGTGAGTCCCATAGTTAAGTCAAGTGCTTAAAAGCCGACCTTTTGGATGTTGACCTTTACTTATTACATTACCATGGATGTGAAAAGATTTAGAAAGGGAGGAAAAAGTACCATGAGTATAATTGTCAATCCTTGAGGCGCAAATATTTTCAAACTTGAAGCGTTAAACACACTACAAGAAAGAAGAGCAATTGTAAGCAAAGGCTTGAAAGTATAAATAACAAAAACTAGAACTCACGATTACACTCTGTTTCTTGTGAATTTCAAGTTAACGGGCTAATCTCTGCATTGTGTCTAAGCTACTAAAGTAAACTAAAGTGAAACAAATGCTCAAAGGAGGAAAATTAATGAGATCACTAACCACAATCTCAAAAGCTTGGAAACATGATCGCATGCTTGTGAAAAGGCTTTTCTCTTTGTTCAATCGTAAATTTAAATATAGGGACTAGCGAGGAGGGGTTGCTAAATGTAGCACCCTTTAAATCCACATCCTTTTGCAACGGACTAACTAAATGACCTTGCTATATCTTTTCTCGTACAACATAATGACAAAAATTTATAAGTACTTGAAGTCCAAAAGTATGATAGATCCTTATGAAAAAAAGTATGATTTTTTATTTCACCAATCAAATAAGAAAATTTGGTTTTCCCTAGCAATAATGTAAGCAATGGCGAATGAAGTTGTCATGGTTTAATGTTAGATAAAACCTGTATAGAGACATGAGAAGAGTATTTGTTATTGGAAAAAAGACTAAAATAAAATTTATAAGAAGTAAAGAGAATACAAAACCTTTTGGTGCCTAAAAAGAGTGTATAACTTCTATTGAATTAAATTTCACAAAAAAAAAAATCTAATAAATAACAAAAACCTTCGGAGGCACAAGAAGGTTACTAGCTTTTGGGATAAAAAATTGGTGATAATTTGGTTAATCTTGACAAATAAAATAACAAAGTCTTTACATAAACTATCCCCTCTTTAAAGTATATAACACACTAAATCTATAATTTTCTTATTTAACTCCTGACATCCCAACCTATTTTAGCCAAAAAACACATTATTTTGAGAAAAGTGTTTCAGATGAAAATGAATATAGATTGTTAAGGTCTCAACTATACAAACTTGTAATAGACTTCTTGAAGGTCATGTGGACCAAAAGTTGAGTCATGAAGCCTCATAGATCGGGAGATCGTAACATGTTAGTACTAAAACAAAGTGCAATATATCATCATTTTTCACTTAGGAGTTGAAATTCTACCAACAAAACAATTGCAATCAAAAATTCACCTGCTACAAGTAGCACCTTTGTCCAAAAAAATAAAAAGCATAGAAATAATTTCTTGGTTCAAATAATAGTATGTTTCAGAATTAAGGTTGATTGTACTTGCATCATTGTATGGAAATTTCAAAACGGCAAAAATTTGGGTTGGGGATAATGCGAAGAGATAGCAAGTTGGTGGAGGGGGAAGGATGAGAGAATCGTTCTTTTGAGTCATGGCAACCCAGGTGGCCGGGTAAAGCCACGCCAAGTGGCACCAGCTAGCCATGCCCATGCTCGTAATACTTCCTTCATCGTCCGCATGGAATGTGACTGCCTTCTCCCGTCTCTCTCGCTGACAAATTCGATTACCTCATCCACTTCATCTTTTCTCCCGATCGAACATCTGTTGCAAATGCACATGCTCCAACACCCACCTCGCATTTCGCCGGTTTTGCATGATTAGCATCCTCCACTGAGTATGGTGGCACTGTAACTGCTCTAGGTGTTATTGCATTGTGCTGTTCCAGGGACACTGCTGCGGCAATGGCGGATGGTAGGAAACTTTATTTGGCCACGAGGTGGAGTCCGGAGCGAGGGTTGTTGTCGGTAGATGGAGTGCAGTGGATTGACGAACGGTTACGAGAAGTGAGCTCTCATTTGCAGCTGGTGAGATCGAAGAGAGGAGGAAGCCGGTTCCATGGCAGCAGCACTGGCAACCTTGCTTTCGCTAGTGTAACTAGTGGGCTCGAGGACTCTCAGGTATTGATCTCACATTTCAAGAGGATTATCCATCGATTTGTATTGTCAGGGTGATTGAAACAAAAATTCGTTTTGGTGTTGAATTGCAGGAGACGGCGATGGCAGCGGTTGAGGAGCTGGGAGAGAAGGCTGGAGAGAAGGCAGGGGAGGTCAAGGAATTTGCTAAGGATCACCGAGTGCCCGTGCCACAGATCAATTCTCCTGTCGGCTCAGTCCGGAGTCTGGTATTGAAGCAGGTGTGCTCCAATTCTGCAACTCACTCTCTTTTCCAGTATCTGTAGGCACCCACCCTGAGAGGGGTTAGTTGTTCTCAATCCTTTTTGTGCTATCCTGCATCGAACGAACACTCTATTTGATTCCTGCAGTCCTTTCTTCTGCTCGTGTGAAGCTTCACATGATTGTCAAGTGTCCAGTAGTCATCACGATGTATTATTGCTGATAGCTGAACGTGCCTGTGCAGTTACTGTGTGGAGTTGCAGCAGGTGCGGTGGCCGGAACGATGGTCACTCCACTTGAGATCATAAAGACGCGCGTCATGGCTGGTGCGGGAGGTCGCACCATCGGCCAAGTCGTCGAAACAGTGGCCAAAAAGGAAGGCCTTCAAAGCGTCATGACTGCTAGCCTCACCATCAGCATCATTCGCACTGCAATTGACAAGGGTGTCCAGGTATCGATACACACATAAACTCTCAACCCTAAATCTACCTGCCAGGGTCCACATTCTACGAATATGGTGTCCGCGGGAAGATTGAGTACTGTGCTGTGGTGTGTATGCAGTTTGCGACATTTGAAGCAGTGAAGAGGACGGAGAAGAAGCAAGACATCAAAGACCCTCAAGTGCTTCCATTGCCTCGTTCCATTCCCCTCGCCACTTTAGCTGGCGCTGCAGCTGGATTTGCATCAACAGTAGCCACGTATCCGTTTATGGTGCTCAATGACCGCATGGTCTTGAATGTAAGTTCCTTTCATTCCATTGCTTTGATGCTTACAATCAGATATTTTACAATCATTCGGTGAATCGTATAGAACCACCTGCATTAGCACATTTCAGTAGGGTAGAATCTGAAAGTAGAACCGTATAACCTAATCGGGAATGAAAGTATATTTTCACGAACGAGCACTTTGAAGAGGACCATGTCCTGGAATTTCGACCAGTATAGTCCATTATTCGAGATCATCGATTGATTACTCCATGAATATTAGACTTTGGGTTTTATTTTTTTCTGAATCTGGTGAACAACACGTCTGATATTGAGGTTTATGCTTTGGATGAATTCCAGAAAGAGGCCTACAACGGCTTCTCAGACGCATTCTTGAAGATATTCAAGTACGAGGGCTTCAATCAGCTAATGCGAGGGATATCGCCAGCACTCCTCAAGATGGTACCGAACGCAGCAGCTAGTTTCTACACATACGAAACACTGAAAGACCAATACCTCCAGGAGAAAGGAAAGAAGGATCTCGACACATGGGCATCACTGACAATCGGTGGAGCAGCAGCAGCAGTGGGCACCGCTCTCACTTACCCTCTGGAAGTAGCTCGCAGGGAGATCAGTTTAAGTGCTCTACCCAAGGGAGCAGTGCACGTCGGCCGAAACCTCCAGTACCAGAACGTTGTGCAGGCTTTGAAAGGCATTGTGCAGCATGAAGGCTTCGGTGCTCTTTATCGTGGCCTGCCGATAGAGTTTGTGGAGATTGTGCCCATGACTGCTATCACTTTTGCTGCTTATGAAGCTGCCAAACGAGCTTTCATTGCTGTTAATGAGGAGCACAGGGATGAAGCTAAAGGAGGCCCTGATGAGTGACAGAGCCTCTCTCTTTGTGAAGTAATTGTATGCCAATCTGTATATATTTGATCGAAAGATGTATCTTTATGGAATTTCAGTGATGTGATCGTACTTTGCTATCGGACTTAGAAGGTTCAATTTCTGGTGATGATGTGATTCTGTTTTGTGGAAAGTTTTCTGAGAAAGAACTCTGGTATCGAGTATCTTCTACACCAATTTGATATTCCTGAAATTTTTGAGTTTTTACAGAGTACAATCTGTTTGAGGCAAATTCATGATAATAACGGATTAGCTTCATTTTGGAAAGTGTACACATGTTATTTCGACTTCATTGTTGAAATCTTTTGATTGACTATTGATTCTATGGACGATACACAGGAATAACTTACGGAACACCGATTGTGAAAGAGTGATACTTCGCTGCTAGTGAGGCAGAATTCAGTAAGAAACCTGGAAACGAGGATAGTGCTCCTGATTTGGACGCAGTCACAAATCCTCCCTAGCTCGAAATCTTTCTCAGTAGTGCTTGCACCCTCCAGATTCAATTTCTGATAGTAACGCTACAGTTTGACATCTTCCGGAAGAGAAATATTTTGCTCGAAGGATATATCACGCGTTTGCAGTTTGTATAATGAATTGTCAATGTAAGATTTACACTTTCAGTTGATCATGGAAGCGACGGCACTGCATTTCGATGCAGATTAGAGGGTGATCGGAACGCCCGATGGATTTCTAAACTGCCAGAGTGGCTTGGGGTTTGGTTTGGATTCCCAGTGATGATATTGTGATGCTCGAGGACTTCCGACTATCGACAGAATTTGCGCTTCATAATTTCTTTCCTGAGCTGATGACTTCTTGATCATCGATTATGCCCATATATTCATCTTATTAACCTCATGAAGCTTTCGAAACTCTTTAATCAGGTAGTATCATTGAGGGTAGATAGTTGCTGTAGGGATGACAATACAAAGATACCATCTACTGCTGGCTTCTTCTTTATCGTAGTTTTGCATTGACTCACCCCACAATTCATGCGAATTTGAAGTAGATTTTCTGTTTTCCACTATGCAACCCATTATGCCGTTGTGACAAACAGAACATCAAAATATTTGTGTCTGATGTATGAAATTTGTATACCCCGAGAGAACCATCGCAGGCGTCACTTCTAATGGATATGGTGATTTCTTGGTCCCACCTTACCTCGACGTATCTTTCTTTTCAGATTCAAAGAAATACATATTCTTCGAAGTTGTTCCACCTTGAACGTTCCCCAGTTATTCTGACGAAGACTACGTACTGCGTTCCTACAGTTTTCTAAGATGAGAAGTGTAAGATAAGAGCAATGCTTCTGTCAGCAAAAAATTAGAGTATTTTTGCGGCATCAACCACCCGAAAGTGTCATGCAGAAGTTAAGTCATCCTCCAGAAGCATTATTCTAAAAGGTTCACTAAGATAGAAAAAACAATAAGAGACCTCAGAAATCCTGTGTCATGAAAACATCATTCCTTCTTAGAAGTTCAGATGGAGCTCATGTTAAATGTCATCACAGGTCACAGACAAAAAGAAAATCTCAAAAGCGCTCAGTGGAAGAAGAAGTCGTTTTGATGATTTGCCCACAGTACTCTGTCGAGCACTTCACAAAAGCCTCACGGCATTATCATCATAGCGCAAAAGATCGGTACTGTTTGAAACGCGGTAAGCGATATGCTCATGAAGTGAGCACACATCCTTAATGCTCCATGTTTTCTCTCGCTACAGCCGAAAGGCAGAGGAATCACACTCATAGACGAGCGCGCACCTCGAGTACAAATGTAGCGTGAAGAGTAAGATCGAACCCTAGAGTGAATATGAACCCTTGAATAGTAGGGCAAGCACACGAGATTGAGCACAAGCACCGTGGAAGGAGTTCTACGGTTGTCTGGCCGCTGCCACGCCCGAGAGCGTGACGATCGCTTTTGGCACTATGTCGTCGCGAATGACTCACTGTCGAGAGATCCTCAAAGATGACATTGTGCCAAGACAATACTGCGAAGAAATTCAGAAATTAAGACGACTAAGATGGAGAACCTGCGACTACAGGAGGAGAAGGCTGCGAACTAGAAATCCTGATCTAAGCGACAGCGGTTGCTGTGGAAGGCAAAGCCAAGCAGAGACTAAATAGGGTTCGGACCCGGCGAGATTAGGGTTAGGGTTTCGATGTTCGTGTGATCCTTCTTCCTCCTGTTCCGAACGTTGTTTGCAAGTCTTGAGGCTTACAAGCATCTCCGTCGGGACCCTTCAAAGGTAGGTGTTCTCGTGCCGTTCTTTGAACCCTAAAAGCTCCCATAGAGTGAAACCCCTCCTAGAAATAAACCTATGGGGTTTGTGAGGCCCTCCCTTTGTGGAATGATCCTCAAGCATTGTAGTTTTGTATATGCTCACAGGGAATTTCCTTGTGAGCCTACACGAAACTTTTCCCCTTTGATTTGGTAATAATTAATTTTCCTTTGGGGGAGCTTGGTTCATTATTACTTTTTTGAGCTAAGGAATAAATTATACAATTGCGAAATATGCTAAAGATTTCTAAAAGGGCGTTACGCGTGGTAAGGCCCACATCGTTGAGCTCTCGGTTGCTCGTGTCCCTCCCTCGTCGGGCTCCCGCCTTCCTCGGGTTGAGTCGCTCACATGCCGAGAGTCCCTCCGATGGGGCCTCCCCTTTACCTTTTTGGAGTTTGGAATTATCGATTTAGCGAAAAGAAGTTACTGAATGATGCCTAAATCCGTAGGGGAGCTAAATCCGTAGGGGAGCTGAAAATGTAGTATGTTTTCTTTTATGTTCAAAACCTATTAAGAAGCTATTACATTGGAGAAATTTTAAAATTTTACTAAAAATAAAGATCAATTTTTTTTTTACAATCTTTGATTTTTGTACATGTGAATAAAATTCAAAAACACCTTTGGATCGTTTGGAATCCTAGTTCAATATTATTTGAATTTCTTGCATTATTAACAAAAACAAGCCTATGTAGTTGAATTTTAAGCGTGGCTTTCTTGTGAAAATCAAGTCTTTCTCAAGGTTTCAAAGGCTTCGTGAGGTAAAAAATACATGTCATATTCCTAATTCTTCTAAGAATGAGGATTTGGAGAAGTTCAAGTTGTATTGCTTTCAAAAATGGGTTTCTTAAAAAACAAAGAATTGAACACCGAAGCATTCTTATGCTTAGGTTCATGTAGTATAAATTTGTTTGCAAATAAAAATAAAAATATTGTTCTAACCCCTAAGTGCCCAATCAACCATTTTATGGTCGATCCTAAATTTTGAGGAGTTGTACACCGATAATAAAAGATTTTGGAATTTTTTTTTGACATTTTAGAAGTTCGGTGAGTTGGTAGTCACATCCAATTTACAGAACCTCATTCGAATTCAAACCTTGTTCACAATAATCCTTCAAACACAAGCACGACAAGGATTTCTTAGTGTAAGAAAACTTACCAAACTGAGAAACTAGTAAGGTTCCTCACAGGTAACTCGTGGCCTCTTTTCATTTTATCCAATAATGTGTTATTCTACCCAATCACATCAATTTTCAATTACTAATAATAGAGAGTACATCTTATATTAATTTAAAAAGTTTTACTCACTTTAATTAATTATAGAACAAATACTACCTACTTAGGAAATCAAACTATTTCGGATTTGAGTTCTTTATGCTATCTTTGGAGCGTTACATTATGAGGATCATAAAATCCATATTTTATAACAAATTTAAGTTTTTCTTCAAACCCCTCGGGTTGACCATTCCAAAACTTTATTTTTCCACTTTTCAACAAGGCCCAAACATAATAGTTCTTCATAACTTATAAATTATGATGTAACAATTGTTGCACATTTAACACAGTTGAATTCTTCAATAGATATAAAGAAGTTACCCTGTTCATACAAGCTAATACAAAATAAAACTGTAACCTCTCGTTCTTGTCTGCTTCGCCTTGTGAAATAACGAAGTAACAGTCAGCAATGAAGCAATCTGAAAAATACACTTTCAGACTTCAGTCTGAAGACGCAATGGACCTCGGTAGTGACGAAACTGCAGTTAGAGATACTGGCACCTTATTCGCGGTCTCTGTCACTAGAAGCATGATGTCGGAGATAATCCAAACGAAAGACCCTCTCGAGAGTTTACCTTCGATCTCTAGACGATCCATACTAGAAGCTTTCATTGCCGCTTGGTCGTTCGTTATTCAATTATACGCTCCCTAATACTGCCCAGCTTTGATTGGGTATGGTCAGTTCCAACACAGAGAATGCTCTCGTAAACCTCTGCACAGAATATACTCGATGATCGGAGAGTGAATACACGAACCCTAAGAAAACAAAGCTCCAGGTGGTCTGCTCAAACACACAGAGCAGGGCCCTGGTGTATCAAAGACCAGAATACTTGACACAAGATGAACGCAGAACACACAAACAGATGCAAATCGAGAACAGAGGTGGGTGATGCAGATTCAAGCCTAAAGCTAGGCAGATCAGAGCGTGTCGATTTCACTGATTACATAGGTACACAGTTTGCATACGATTGCACCTACTACATTACGCAAACACGCAACACGATTACTACGGCCTCAATCGCCACGGCCTCGTTTACTCCGGCCTCGACCACTCCGGGCACCTGGCTGCAACCACACGGAATCGGGATTTGGCTTTGAGTAGGAAGAAAAGCACGTCGCCCTGCTTGAGGTTGTTGGCGTCCGCGAATGCCCGCCACCCTCCTTTCCCCATCGCGAAAAGACGAACCTTGTCTTTGGTTCCAGTCTGCAGGAGTTCGATATCCCAACTGCGATTGTTGTGCTTCGAATCTCGCATTTCGAAAGTCACCGGTGGCGTCAGCATGTCGCCATGCTCCAAGTGAAACTCGCGAGGTATCTCCTGCACACAACAACAATTACATTCAGATCGATTCTGAAACGAAGACTGAAATTGTAATCAACATGACTGTGCGAAGTCTAACTTACAAGTCTGTAGTCTCCACCCGTGACCTCGACCGCGGATCTTGCTAGGACCTTCATGAAGGAGGCAATGAAGCTCTTGCCCTCTAGATCCTTGGTCCACTGAATTACCTGTCGGACTTTCCTCTCAAATGCTGCGAGTGGATCTTCACCAATCTCCTCCGAGTAGCGCGCAACTGCCCGCGCTAGCTCGCCTGCAACCTCGAGCGAGAAATTGGGGTCCATCTCGAGAGATGGAGGGCGTGATGAACCCATGATCGTGAGAATGAGAAATAATAATTGCAAACAACAGTGTGGACGCTGTATATAGGGAATGAGGGCGGGATTATTGCCCTTTGTCATTTTCGTGTGAAGCGACTTTTAGTATTGTAAGAGGTTAAAATTGAAAAGAGCTTGGTGCGGAAGAGGCGAAAAAAGGGGTTATCAGGTGGGCCAATTGTGGAGTATACATGAAAGGTTGTTGTAGATGGGGGTAGGCGTTTTGTGCCTTCTCAAGTAGTTCAAGTCACCCTGTCACTTTTCTTAGTATTTTTGGTGAACCTTTTTTAACCATTTTGAAGTTTGAACTTTGTTGAGATTTTTTTTGTTATTGACTTTAGGTAGTTTGAAACTAAGAATAATATTATTTATCTCTAGCCTCTATGTTTCTTCTAAGTTGTTTGGAAAGGCACTTAATGTGATCCACATGTGCTTAGAAGTTAAGAAAGAGCAATTTTTACAAAAAGTAAATACCATATTCCATTGAGCATGTCTAATTATCTAGAGTAAAGTTCTATCTGACGTGTTTGATTAGTGTCCTGATGGTGAAATTGCTCTACGAAGGTAAAACATCTATGAACAGGTACCCCTCGAAATGAGACACAAGTTCTAAAGTGTTGATTTATAAAATTTCATGTTGACTCATGATAACAGTACCTTCGAATGTAACTAGTGTTTGCATAGGGTATGGTGATTGGTTAAAAGTTAGAGTATACTTTCTACGTCCAAAACCAACTGAAGTGATCGACTCATAAAATATTATGTACAATCTACACAATTTAGAGGTTCAAAGAAGTGAACTTAGATGTTTTCTCTCGATTTTTTTGAAGCTTCTAAAAATGAAGGAATCATCTTATAATAAGAATTTTGATGTTTTATTAATTATTATTTTACAAACATATTCGACATTTATGATGTGGATCTATAAATTTAGAAATTTAGAAATGGATGACAACTCCTAAGGGCATTTCCAACTCGTAACGAACCGACTAAAGAAACAAAAAGCCATGACCATCATGTTTCTTTCCCAAGGCTAAGTATTCGATCTGCCACTTTTGGAGGCTTCCTAAAAAAGACCCGAAACCGGCAAACCTTCTAAGCCTCCCTACCCATCCAACTCCCACTTAAACATATTGTTTACTTGAGTTAACTTTACTTTAGAAGATTTGAGCCAAATTTTTTGGGGAACCTCAAAGCTTTTGGACTTCAAGTAGACATGAATTTTGAATTTTGTTATAATGTAGTAGAAGACATAATATAGCAAGAAATTTCAATTTGATTGTTGGGAATACTCTTGAAATGGACCCTTCATCGCATGTTTAAAAATTTATCTTAAAATAAAAAAACAACCATAAAGCACAACAACAACATGTCGTGGCCCAATAGCAGCAGTTTCGTAAAATTATTATGATCAAAAGTCAAATTCATTGAAACCTTATTTTGAGTTGTAATAAAATCCACCATGGAATATGCTTAGGAGAATTCGCAATTTTTTATTTCGTAAAGTTTTTTTATTTTTAGAAATTACACTAAGTACAAAATTAAATTACTCAATTGATTTACTTATTTTTGGGGGTTATGCTTCTAGTTGCATTTATTTTATTATAAGAAAACATCATTCCAAAAGATTACTCGAGCTGCAATTATTGCCTTAAGTATCGAAGAATAGGTGGTAGTATTCTACTTTTTGGTTTTCATGGCTTTATAACCATCACATTTTTAGTCTTAATTGGTAAACAAAGTCTATAGAATTTTGGATAACATCAGCGTAGAAAGTAAGTACTGTGGATTCATTTTAGACCTCTTACCCTATTGTATGAGCAGTGGTGACTTTGCATTCCAATAACCAAGTGTTCTTTTTATCTCTTATATACTTTTGAGGAGAAGAGCTTGGTGCACAAGTTTGTAATTAGAGCTACTATTTTAAGGTTATACTAGAGTAATGCTAGCCACTGGGGTCCGTAAGGCGGCTACGTTGGTGGAAAGAAGCGTTGTTAAAGAAATATAAGTAATGAACTTGCTACAATCTATTCTATTGATAGGATATTTATGTTTAGATTTTGTTGACTTTTGGAAGTCGGTTTGATGGTGTTTATATTGGAAAGAATCAATATTGGACTTTTGTCGTGTGAGCATATTAGCCGTGTGTGCTTATTCAATATATGTGAGCATGTTTTCTATGTGAGTATATTTGTCATGTGAGTATATTATAGTGAATAGGTTTATTGCACATCTTTTACATAAGGTACATAGTTTGTTTTGTTTGGTTTTGTTTTGCCAGTTACGTATTAGGGCACTCAATGGTCAACCTCACAATTGCAAATTCAACTAGCAATTTCTACTCCAACACTCGATGCATGAGTACAACACTTTGCTCCAACACTCATGCATGAGTACAATACTTTGTTTTGACCATACAAATAATGAGAAAGTGAAGAAAACATGTTCATAAGAAGCATCATTAATATGTAACAATTCAAACTCGGATCCCTCAAAAAGGCCTCAAAGTTTATAATCATTCAAGACATCGTTAAGTAAATCAACCCATGCACATGAGCAATGCAAACATACGTTTGCGGGTGTCATGGGAATAGCACGTCCCACAAGTCAATGATAGGGCATGTGACACGACCATTAGACAAAAAATCAATTTGGTGTGGGCAAGATGTAACAGGGCAAGAACTAGATTTTTGTGTTTGCTAGAAAAGTAGATAGATAGTTGAAACCATTTTAGGAGTTTTTAGAAAATTTTAGAATTTGAGGTAGATGGCCTATGTGGGACCCACCATAGAAGCTTCGAGAAGGTGGGGCCCACCTCTAGAGTCTTCTAGAAGGGCGGTTATCTAGGTGGGGCCCACCTCTAGGACCTTCCGGAAAGTTCCATGGTGGGGCCCGCCATTGGAACATTCTAGAAAGTTCCAAGGGCGGTTAGGCAGAGTATAAATAGAACTGGCCGGGGCCATTTGGAGGCATTCGGTCAGGTACGCTTTAGTCCCTCTCTCTCAGTAAAGTTTGGTTTGTACTTTGCTTCTTTAGTTCTGCTTTGTTCTGTTCTGTTCAAGTCTATTCGGTCTTGTTTAGTCCGGTTTTCTCAGATCTTGTTAGGTTAGCAGTGTTTGAGTTGTGACCAAAGAGAGAATTCAGTCCCGTTTCATTGGTATCAGAGCGAGTGTCAGTCTATCCTTACGTTAGGTGCTATTAGCAAGAGTCTACTTGAGAGTCAGTCATTGTGGTTTCATCAAGTCTTGTCCTTGGATCTACTTGGAGTTACTTTCAAGAAATTGGCTAGAACGAGAGAAGGCGTCAACGTAGCAGAGGTCGTCAGAAGAATTGCATCATGGGAGAAATGGCGGAACCTACTCATATGGAGACTCGATTCAAGACCTACTAGACCAGATTCTTTCGCATTACAAGGACAAGCGGACGCTTCTAGAGCTAGAGAATTGACAACTGCAAGGCTGAAGTTGAGCAAGCCTGAAACATATTCAGGAACTTCAAGACAAGATGATGTATCTCAATGGCTTTTCAGCATGCGACAATATCTCCAACTGTCCAGGGCGAACTCAACCGACGGAATTATATATGCACCGACTATTTGAGGGGTGCGTGCGGCCATTTGGTGGCGACTTGAGCTCAAAACTATGGAGCTCAAGGCGGATTTCAAAATTGGGAGGAATTTGAGACCGAGCTCACAAAACCGATTTCGGCCCATCAATGCGGAGAAGTTAGCGCGCGATCAGTTGGCCACCTTGACACAGCTAAGGTCAGTGCAGGAGTATGTCACCCGGTTCAAATCCATATGCCTCCAAATACCCAATGTTTCGGAGGGAGAGATGATGGATCGATTTGTTCGAGGATTGAAGCCGATCGTTCAACGAGAAGTGGAATTAAGAGACCCTCAAACATTTGAGGAGGCGGTTAGGATTGCAGAAAGAGTTGATGCCATAAACTTTAGAAATCGTGGAGTACGACCTGCAGTATGGAACCCTACGCCACCACCTACTATGGTAGCCCAACAACCGACGCCAATGGAGATTGACGCCCTACAAGGACCATTGACGCTACAGAGACGACAATTATTGGCACGGAAGGGATTGTGCTTCTACTGTCGGGAGTCAGGCCATCAGATTGGAGAGTGTCCAAAACGTCAGAATTCCGGTGCCAACAAACCAAGGCGGATCCACAACCTCGAGGCTGACCAAGATGATGAAGGAATGGAGCAGGGAAACGGGGCTCCCCAGTAAGGGCACCGAGGACCACATCTGGGGATAGTTGTTGTCTCTCGAGTCAAACAAAGATGGCCTCGGGCAACACTCAAAAGGTCGGTGATATGCCTCACAGGTCGACTTAGAAGACAACCGTGTCGAGTACTAGTGGATTGCGGTTCTACGGAGAATTGCATCTCGACCGCAATTGCCAACCGACTTGGGATCAAGACTAAGGTGATCACCGGAGGGACTATATACCTCGCAGACGATCGGGAAAATGATTTAAGTGAGACATGTGAAGAAGAGACCTTGAGATTGTGTGATGCCTATGCACTACGAGGAAAATTTAAGGTAACGAAGCTCAGATATGATGTTATCCTGGGAATGCCGTGGTTGGAGGCGGGAAATAAGCAGATTGACTGGCTGGCAAGAACCATCTCTTTTAACGAAGGTGGGCGCAAGATAATTCTTCATGCTTCAACATCAAGTGGATTGAAGAAACGACAGACAACTAAAGGCATATTGGTGGGGATGGCCTTCATGAAGAAACAGATGCGACGAAAGCAGCCGGTGTATGTGGTGGTTCCAAATATTGCTTCAATGGTAGAGAAGAGAGCCGAAGGAGCAGAACGAGTTGAGCAACTTATCAGCGAGTTCCGAGATGTCTTTCCCGCCGACTTACCTAGTGGTTTACCACCTGATCGAGGTGCTCCCTTCCACATAGACTTAATGCCAGAAGCTAAACCAACAAATCGGCCAATTTATCGCCTAGCACCAAACGAGCTTGAGGAGCTGAGGAAGACGTTGGACGAGCTTTTGGAGAAGGGCCTCATTCGAGAAAGCACATCGCCATGGGGAGCACCTGTCCTTTTTGCACCCAAAAAGGATGGTGGATTGCGGCTATGCATCGATTATCGGGGCCTTAATAAGCAGACCATCAAAAATGCTTATCCACTCCCACGTGTGGATGACCTTCTTGATCAACTTCGAGGCGCAACCATTTTTAGCAAGCTAGATCTTGAAGTGGATCTTGGCGGATACCAATTGCAAAAGAGGATATTGAAAAGACAAAGATTAAATGACGCGCTATGGACATTTTGAGTGGCTCGTTCTGCCTTTTGGTCTCACCAATGCCCCAGCTTCCTTCATGGGTCACATGAACAGGTTGTTCCGGGACCTTTTGGACAAGTGTGTAGTTGTTTTCATTGACGACATTTTGATCTATAGTAAAACCCCGGAAGAGCATGACCAACATCTACGGGAGGTGCTACGTCGGTTACGGGATAGTCACTTCTATTGCAAGCAATCAAAGTGTGAACTTTGGAAGTTCGAGGTCACCTTTTTGGGGCATGTAGTATCATTCGAGGGTGTGTACATGGAACAAGCTAAGGTGAATGCAGTGAAGGACTGGCCAACTCCCAAGGATGTTTCTGAAGTTCGTTCTTTCTTAGGCCTCGCCGGATACTATCGTCGTTTTGTTCGGCAGTTTGCGCACATTCTTCGCTCTCCGACAAATCTATTGGAGAAAGGCGCTCCATTTGAGTGGAAACTACAACAACAAGGCGCTTTCAATAATTTGAAGGAGACACTCACTCATCGCTCCATTCGCAACCATATGATCATGACCTTCCCAGAGACGGTTGACATTGACGCCTCCGACTTTGCTATAGGCGCGGTCCTCCAACAAGACTTGGTAGGGGCCTTCAACCGGTGGCATATGAGTCACGCAAACTTAAGAGGGCAGAGCGCAACTATTCTGCACGTGATCGGGAACAACTAGCAATTGTACATGCTACCAAAGTATGGCGGCACTATCTATTGGGGAAACCTGTGACAATTCGGACTGATCATCGGCCCTCACTACATGATCTGCATTTAGAAAATATGAAATCGAGACACCACCGCTGGGAAGAACAGTTGCAGCTGTTTGATATTCAACTTCAGTACAAGCAAGGGCGACAACATATTGTGCCAGACGCTTTATCTCGGAGACCAGATCCAAATCAATCGAGGACACGAGGGAGATTGCTACCATTAGTAGTATTGTTCCGGATCTAACCGAGGAGGGAGAGAATGGAAGGAAGCCACCTACCAAGATGCTTACTTCACAATGGTGACTGATCGAGTAGAGGTAGGTGATGTGCAATATCAAGATTACAACCTCGTTGACGGCCTCCTCTATTTTAAGAAGCGGGTTTATGTACCTAACGATGCTAAACTTCGAACCCGCATACTTCAAGAAGGGCATGACATTCCTATCTCCGGACATCTCGGACGTGAGAAGACCTTAGAACGGATTTCTAGAACATGGTTTTGGGTGGGCTTGGATCGTGATGTTCGAGCTTTTGTGCGTTCTTGTGAGCTATGCCAACGGAACAAGGCACGCAATACTGCACCTCTTGGACTGCTGCAGCCGATTCCACTACCTACGGTACGATGGGAACAAGTAACCATGGATCTCATTACTTGTTTGCCACGCAGACGCATCGTAATCACGCTGCGGTTGTTCTTTGTCTTTGTGGACCGTCTTTCAAGCAAATTCATTTTGGTCGCAGTACGCTCCGATATTGATGCCCCAACACTTGCACGAGTCTTCTTCGACATCGTCTTCCGTCATCATGGATTGCCTCGTGTCATTATCTCGATCGGGATCCGCGCTTCACAGGAGTTTCCTGGCAAGCACTATTCAAGCTTCTCGGCACACGACTTGCTATGTCCACGACCTTTCATCCTCGGGACCGATGGGATGACAGAGCGTGCTAACCGGACCTTGGAGGATATCTTTGCGGGCGTTTGTGGCAATTCACCACAACGACCGGGATGAGATATCGACCCCTTTGGAGTTCGCCTATAATGATAGTTCCCAAGCAAGCACGGGTCATTCACCATTCTTTCTTAACGCCGGTCAAGACCCGACACGCCGCAACGCTCCACCGCCCCATCAACACCAACAACCCTACAACGGAGGAGTTTATACAACGACTAACATCGGCGTTGCAAGAGGCTCGACAATGGCTCCTCATCGCACGTAATCGACAAAAAAAACAATACGATAGATAACCACCGCAACATAAGACCTTTCGGAAGGTGACTTGGTTACGCTCTCAAATGCCAACCTTCCGTTAGCTACATCGACTCAAGTCCGTAAACTTGCACACCCGGTGGATTGGACCTTTCCGAATCTCTACGGTCATATCCGATGTTGCATACCGCCTCGAGCTTCCGCCACATATCCACATCCATCCAGTTTTTCATATCTCATGACTCAAAGAATTTCATCATCGAATCGGAGCGCTTTCCAGCCGACATCAGCCTCCGCCGCCACCGGTAGTGATTGAAGACCAGGAGGAATATGAAGTGGACTGCATTTTGGAACACCGCTATCTTCGTCGTGGCAATGAACGTCCGCAACTACAATAGAAAGTCCGATGGAAAGGTTATCCCATCCACGATGCAACATGGGAGCCCGTTCACAACCTTACCCATTGTCAAGAAACCATTTGGAGATATCATCAGGAGCGAAACGAGGACGTTCCGCATTAGCGGAGGATTAATTGTAACAGGGCAAGAACTAGATTTTTGTGTTTGCTAGAAAAGTAGATAGATAGTTGAAACCATTTTAGGAGTTTTTAGAAAATTTTAGAATTTGAGGTAGATGGCCTATGTGGGACCCACCATAGAAGCTTCGAGAAGGTGGGGCCCACCTCTAGAGTCTTCTAGAAGGGCGGTTATCTAGGTGGGGCCCACCTCTAGGACCTTCCGGAAAGTTCCATGGTGGGGCCCGCCATTGGAACATTCTAGAAAGTACCAAGGGCGGTTAGGCAGAGTATAAATAGAACTGGCCGGGGCCATTTGGAGGCATTCGGTCAGGTACGCTTTAGTCCCTCTCTCTCAGTAAAGTTTGGTTTGTACTTTGCTTCTTTAGTTCTGCTTTGTTCTGTTCTGTTCAAGTCTATTCGGTCTTGTTTAGTCCGGTTTTCTCAGATCTTGTTAGGTTAGCAGTGTTTGAGTTGTGACCAAAGAGAGAATTCAGTCCCGTTTCACAAGAAAGCTCATGGGAAGCTACTTTGAATTCCCTCTCTATCACTGACAAAGACGCAAAGCATGGTTGGTTGTGCAAGTTGGAGGGATGTAAAGTTGTAAACCAACGGTAGAAAAACGGCAATCGAATGTGAAGCTTGGATACCTTGTCTACTTCCGTTCGAGCAAAGCACCCACCGCCATATATTTGGTTTCCAACGCCTTAAAGTTGTTTGCTTCATGTGTGCAGGCTAAAATACCATGAAGTGCCATATCAATAAGTACACAAATAGTACGTCAAGACTGAACTCTACTACGACATGACCCAAAAGGAGTTTAGAAAATCATCAAGTTATGTCATAAGTTAAAAGAACGAAGTCTGAAGACGCAATGGACTTCGTTATTAATGATGAAAACGTCATATTATAGACGTTCTATAAACTATTGGACTTAATAAGAAGTGAGGCATAATGTATAAAAAAAGAAAAAAAAAAGAAAAAAAAAAAGAAAAAGAAGTAAAAGTGGGGTCGAATTAAAAAAGAGAATGACTTAATCCACCACCTCTCTATAAACTCAAATGTAATAGAAAATAGAATACATCAAGATGTTGTTGGTCAGATGCATGACCGAGAAATGAATGCCATTTACCATACGTCTTCCTTGCACAAACAAAACCATATTCCATATGGATAAATAGTGAAAGCCTTAGTTTTGAAAGAACTCATTACATAGTTTTTAGGTCGTCTACTAGAAACACAGACTAGGGCCCTAGTGTATCAAAGACCATAACACTTGAGACAAGATGAACGCAGAACCACACAAACAAATGTAAATCGGGGACAGAGGTGGGTGATGCAGATTCAAGCCTAAAGGCAGGCAGATGAGAGCGTGTCGATTTCATTGATTACATAGGTACACAGTCTGCATAAGATTGCACCTACTACATTACGCAAACACGCAACACGATCACTGCGGCCTCAATCACTACGGCCTCGTTCACTCCGGGCCCGACCACTCCGGGCACCTTGCTGCAACCACACGGAATCGGGATTTGGCTTTGAGTAGAAAGAAAAGCACGTCGCCTTGCTTGAGGTTGTTGGCGTCCGCGGATGCCCGCCACCCTCCTTTCCCCGTTGCAGAAACACGAACCTTGTTCTCGGTTCCAGTCCGGTGGAGTTCGATATCCCAACTGCGATTGTTGTGGTTCGCATCTCGCATTTCGAAGGTCACGGTTGGCGTCAGCAAGTCGCCATGCTGCAAGTGAAACTCGCAAGGTATCTCCTGCACATAGCAACAAGTACATTCACATCGATCCTGAAATGAGGACTGAAAATTTAATCGACATGACCGTGGGAAGTCTAACTTACGAGCCTGTAGTCTCCACCCGTGACCTCGACCGCGGATCTTGCTAGGACCTTCATGAAGGAGGCAATGAAGCTCTTGCCCTCTAGATCCTTGGTCCACTGAATTACCTGTCGGACTTTCCTCTCAAATGCTGCGAGTGGATCTTCACCAATCTCCTCCGAGTAGCGCGCAACTGCCCGCGCTAGCTCGCCTGCAACCTCGAGCGAGTAATTGGGGTCCATTGGAGCGATGGATGGCGTGGTGAACCCATGATCGTGAGTACGAGAAATATCAATTGCAAACAAGTGTGGAGATTGCAAGTGAAAGTGAGAGAAAGCGCTTCATATAGGGAGTGAGGGCGGGATTATTGCCCTTCGTCCTGCTTGTGTAGACTAAGGGACTTTTAGTATTGCAAGAGGTTAAAATTGAAAAGAGCTTGGTGCGGAAGAGGCAGAAAAAGGCGGTTATGAGGTGGCCCAATTGTGAAGTATTAGATGGGGGATAGGCGTTTTGCACATTCTCAAGCGGTTCAAGTCACTTTGTTGATACTTTTTTTGTTATTGACTTTTGGTAGTTTGAAACTAAGCATATAATTATCTATCTTTAGTCTCTATGTTTTTTCTGAGTTGTTTGGAAAGGCACTTAATGTGGTCCATGAATTCATGAGAAGTTAAGAAAGAGCAATTTCTACAAAAACTAAATACCATATTCCATTTAGCTTGTCTTATTATCTAGAGTAAAGTTCTATGACGTGTTTAAGTAGAGTGCTAATGGTGAAAATGCTCTACTAAGGTCAAACATCTATAAAGAGGTACCCCTGGAAATGGGACACTCTAAATGTTGATTTTCAAGATTTCATGAATGTTGACTTTCATGATTTCAGTACCTTCGAATGTACCTAGTGTTTGCATAAGGTATGGTGATTGGTTAAAAGTTAGAGTATACTTTTTACTTTCTAAAACCAAGTGTTTGACTCATAAGATTTTATGTAAAATCTACACAATTTAGAGGTTCAAAGAACTAAACTTAGATGTTATCCCTCAATTTTTTTGAAGCTTCCAAAGATGGAGGATTTATCTCATGATAAAAATTTTGGTGTTTTATTATTTACTATTTTACAAACATATTCAACATTTTTGATGTGAAACATTTTCCATAAATTTAGAATTTTAGAAATGGATGACAACTCGTAAGGGCATTTCCAACTCCCAACGAACCGACAAAAGATACAAAAGTCATAACCTGTCATGGTTTTTTCCCAAGCCTATTTGAACTGCCACGGTGCCACCTTTGGAGGCTCGCTAAAAAAACTCGAAACCCGCAAACCTTCTAAGCCTCTCTACCCATTCAACGCCCACTTGAACATATTGTTTGCTTGATTTAACTTCACTTTAGAAGATTTAAGCCAAAACTTTTGGGAAACCTCAAAACTTTCAAACTTTTGGACTTCAAGTACACGTGAATTTTAAATTTTCATAATGTAGTTGAAGACATAATAGAGAGAGTAAGTTTAATATGCTTGCTTGAAAATGACCTAACAAGTGTTTGAAGAAGGAAAATTATCATTTTGCCATATTACCATGGAAGATTTGGGTGAGGAAATTAGTTCGGATATACCCAAATGGAGTTAATGGACCCTTCATCGCAAATTTAAAAATTTATCTTTAAAAAAAAAGAAAAAAAAAAAGAAAAAAAAGCACACAACAACATGTTGTGGCCCAATAGCAGCAGTTTTGTAAAATAATTATAATCAAATTAAAGTCAAATTCTTTGAAATCTTATTTTGAGTTGTAGTGGAATCCACCATAGAATATGCTTAGGGAAATTCGCAATATTTTATTTCCTATAATTTATTTATTCTTAGAAATTACATAAATTACAAAATAAATTACTCGATTAATTTACTTATTTTGGGGGTTAAAAGCATGATTATGCTTCTACTTACATTTATTTTATTTATAAGAAAAGATTATTCCAAAAGATTACTCCAGCTGCAATGAATGCCTTAAGTATCCGATAATAGGTGGTATTATTGTACTTTTGAGTTTTGATGGCTTGATAATCCTCACATTTTTAGTTATAATTGGTAAACAAAGTGTATAGTATCTTGGATAACATGAGCGCATAAAGTATTGTAGTTTTTTTTTGACCTTTAATCCTTTTCTATGAGGAGTTGTGACTTTGCATTCCAATAACCAAGTGTTGTTTTTATTGACTTCTATGACGAGTTGTGACTTTGCATTCCAATAACCAAGTGTTCTTTTTATCCCTTATACACTTTTGCGGAGAAGAGCTTAGTGCACAGTCATGTTTGCAACTAGAGCTACTATTTTAAGGTTATACTCGAGTAATACTAGGGGATGGGGTCCTTGAGGCATGAGGCGTCTAATACTAGCGGATGGGGTCCTTAAGGCATGAGGCGAGGCGGCGGCGGCTACGTTGGTGGAAAGAAGCGCAGTTAAAAAAAATAAAATAAGGAACTAGCTTACTACAATCTTTTCTACTTGATAGGATATATTTAACTTTTGTTGAATTATGGATTTTGGTTTGATGGTATTTATATTGGAAGAATCAATATTAGAATTTTGTAGTGTGAGCATATTAGCCATGTGTGCTTATTCAATATGGCAGTAAAAGCAAGTATTTTTTGTAGAGGTGGGCCAACAATGGGATTGCAAATTGGAATCACTAGATCAAATTCGGATCGTCAATCCCGAGATATTGATTATCCAAGTATTTATGACCCCGATTTCACCAAAAATTATAAAAATGACTCTAATTTCATATCTAGCAAGAAAAACAAGAGGTGTAATTATGCTCAAAGTAATTAAGTAAGTAAAAAGTAGAACGTCCATCTCAACAGCTCAACTACTAAATTCAAGATATGATTATAGTTTACAAATTGCAACACTTGGCATGTTGGGAATCTGGCATGTTCTCATCTATATGTGACATATGCCTCCCAAATTCCCTCACATAATAAGATTAAGTAAAATACAATGGCCGCCACTTCAAAACCCCTAAAAGCCCAAGATCGTCATATTAGAGCACTCAACCTCACACGGTTGGAAATTGAACTAGCTATTTGTACTTAGAGCACTCAATGGACAACCTCACACGGTTGGAAATTGAACTAGCTATTTGTACTCCAACATTCGATGCATGAGTTCCAACACTCGATGCATGAGTACAATACTTTGTTTCAACCATACAAATTATGAGAAAGTGAAGACTCGATGCATGAGTACAATACTTTGTTTCAAGTTTCAACCATACAAATTATGAGAAAGTGAAGAAAACCTATTCATAAGAAGTATCATTAATATGTAATAATTCAGACTCAGATTCCTCCAAAAAGGCCTCAAAAGTTTTATAATCATTTAAACATTGTAAAGAAAATTACGCGGGGCACATAAGCAATGCAAACATACCTTTGGTTGGCGTCATGGGCAACAAAGGCACATAAGCAATGCAAACATACCTTTGGTTGGCGTCATGGGCAACAACGGCACATAAGCAATGCAAACATACCTTTGGTTGGCGTCATGGGCAACAAAGGCACATAAGCAATGCAAACATACCTTTGGTTGGCGTCATGGGCAACAACGGCACATAAGCAATGCAAACATACCTTTGGTTGGTGTCATGGGCAACAACGGCCCCCGTGACAACAATACGGCAAGTGACACGCCCATTATTTAGATAAAAAATTAATTTGGTGTGGGCAAGAAAGCTCATGGGAAGCCACTTACCCTCTCTATCACTGACAATGACATAGAGCGTGATAAGTTGCGCAAGTTGGGAAACGGTAAACTAAACTAATGGTAAAAAACTAGCAATCGAATATGAAGCTTGGACGAGCGTGATAGGTTGGGCAAGTTGGGGAACGGTAAACTAACGGTAAAAAACTAGCAATCGAATGTGAAGCTTGGACACGTCTGTCTGCTTCCGCTCGGGCAAAGCACCCACGGCTTTATTTTGGTTTCAAACGCCTTAAGGTTGTTTGCTTCACATGCGCAGGCTAAATACCATGAAGTTCCATCTCAATAAGTACTCCAATAGTAAGTCAAGAATGAACTCTACTTCGACATGACCCAAAAGGAGTTTAGAAAATCATCAAGTTACATTCTAAAATAAAAGAACGAAGTAACAGTCAGCAACGAAGTAATCTGAATAATACACTGTCTGAAGACGCAAATCACGCAATGGACCTCGGTAGTGACGAATCTCAATTCTCAATTGGGATATCGAACTCCATCGGATAGGAACCGAGGACTGTAAGGTTCGTGTTTCTGCAATGAAATACTCAGACACCTACTTCATGGCATTCGTCACAAGAACCATGACATTGGAGAAACGGAATAGAAGGCCCCCTCGAAGAGTTTAAATTTGATCTCCAAATGAATCTCGCATTGCAGCTTGCAATCCTCGGTCGTCTGTTTTTCAGTACATTCCAAGAACAATCCGTGCCCGGCTTTGATTCAGTATGGTTAGTTTCTGTTTTTCAGTACATTCCAAGATGAATCCGTGCCCGGCTTTGATTCAGTATGGTTAGTTTCAATACAGAAAAACCTCTCATAAACGTCTGCAGAGAATAGACTGGATGATCAGAGAAAGAATAATTACACACACTAAGAAAACAAGCTGAAGGTGGACTGCTCAATACACTCAGCATTGCAGTGGTATATAAAAACTTAGAGGATCAGTATACGTAAGACAAGATGAAAGCAAAACACGAACACATGCAAATCAGGAGCAGAGGTGGGTGAAGGAAATCCAGAACGTGTCGATTTCATAAATTGCAGAGATACATAGCTTACAACTAGTTGCACCAACAACATTCCCCAAACACGCAACTGGAATTTCTCCTCCTTCGAACACTACGGCCTCAGTCACCCGATTCGGCTCCAATCACTCTGGCCTCCTCGCTGCAATCACACGGAATCGAGACTGTGATTTGAGTTGAAAAAACAGCACGTCGCCCTGTTGGAAGCCGTTGTCGTCCACGAATGTCCGCCACCCTCCCGTCCCCATTGCTAAGACACGCCTCCTCTCCAGTCTTATAAACTCACAAAGTCTGATTTCCCAACTCCTAGCATTGCTCATCATGAACGTCAACGGTGACGTTATCAAGTCGCCATGCTTCAAGAGAAAGCCGTGAGGTATCTCCTGCAGCACAGCAACAATTACGTACATTCACGATTCATCAATTCGACCAAGGCTGAAAATTCAATCGAAATAGCCGTGAAAGATTAATTACTTACGAGCCTGTAATCTCCACCAGTGACCTCAACCGCCGATCTGGGCAGTTTCTTTACGAAGAAGGCTATGAAACTCCTGCCCTCCAGTTCCTGGGACCACCTAATTACGGTTTGGATTTTCCTATCAAATGCCTCTTGTGGGCTTTCACCAAGTTCCTGCGAGTAGCGTGCAATCTCCTCCCGATGCTTGTCTGCAACCTCCAGCGAGAAGTTGGGGTCCATCTCCAGCGATGGAGGGCGTGATGAACCCATGATTTTGAGAATGAGACTGCAAGCGCAATAAGGTTTGAAAACACCAGTGAAAGTTGCAAGCACGAGTGAAAGTTGCAAGCAACAGTAAGAATATATATTGCAAGAGCTGGGAATTCAAAGTGTTGGGTGCGGAGGAGGCGGGCGAAGCCGGCTCTCAGCATTCCGGCAACTTATCGAGGCTGTCAGTCCTCCTCCCACGTCCCAATGTATTGAGTCACCGTGAGTAATTCACGAGCTTGGGTGCTCCATCAAATCACATCGCCTCTAGATCTGTTCTTCAGTTCTTCAGAGACTTCTCCCAAATTCGCTTTTAGGGCTCGTGAAAATCAAATAAGAAAAACTGCTGGCATGTACAAAATGTAAGTGAAGAGTATTGCTTAGAACTTTATTACCCTTCAAAGGTCAAAAACCATAAAAGTGTGATATTGTGGAATTTTTGGTGATATTACAGATATAAGTTTATATCATGGAATATGGAGGATGTGTTTGATATTGAAAAACGTGCCATTTTGCAGGCTTAATTATTTTGAACTCAGTTGAGTACCAAAATATGCATGTAAATTTCAAAATGGCACATTTTAGAACGTGTCCAAAATTCTCATCACGGCTTTGGCAAAATGGCATAAAGAATGATCCTAATTTAACGGAAATGAGATTATGTGTTATATTCTCATTTTGTTCTTGTCGTGCCAAGGAGTTGCTCTAAGGTTTTTTTTGCCTTTGCGATGGCGTGTGAAGACCGGTAAGTTGGAATGGTGACGTCAAGCTGTCGACGTAGAGAAATCACCTTATAAAGGCTGAGATTGAGTCCACATCCTTAATGCTAAAGGAGATGATATTTTTGACTTACTTGATTCCGAATGAACTTTTGTCTAAGATTTTTATTGGGTACTCTTTATAGTGCAAAGTGTATGTGATAAAATTTTCAAAGCCAAATTCCAATTTCAAACCCTTCATCTAACAATTATAAGTTCAAGTCCAAAAACAAAAGCTTTATTTTTATTTCTTGTTTTTATTTTTTAAGATTTGTTCATTATTGAATCACTATAGAAATTCCAAAGTGACCCAAATTAAGAAGTTTATCAATTTTTACAAGGGCATCCCTTAATATCTCAAGAATTATCTTCACAATGCCTAAAGAAACTTAAGAGATAAACTTTGGGTATTATGCTCTCTCAAATGGTAAACATCATATTGTCAATTTCTCGAACAATAGGTAGAAATAGTCTCAAGAACAAGATCTTACAGTAAGAAATTTGGAAACAAAAAAATGTACACACATAAGGAGTGCATAGAGGCGGAAAATCATAGGTTTGAGGTTTCAAGCTTTTAAAAGACACCAAGGAGGTCCAAGGCTTAAACAATGAAGTAGTGTTGAAAATTTATTCAAACCAAAATAGGTTACTTTCAAAAATATAGATTCATCATTGGACTTTTCATAGATTGTGATTTATATGCAGAAAAATTTATTCATATTCATGTCTTTCCAAAAAGGGTGCAAGATTTACTTGGTGTTAATTTGAACGGCATCCTTGTGAGGTTATTATTGTAGGGGGCTTTTCCATTTCATATAGTATTTTATGATATCAGCTCATTGTACCAATTTTCAACTTCTTATATTGAGAATAAAATTTTTGAATTTGTACGCGATTAGATGCGAAAGAAAATAAAGTGTCACTATTCAAAAAAATATCATGGTAAGATCTTCCTTTGGTATATACAAAGAACTTGGTAAGAGTTATTGAATGCATTATTTAAAGACATCTTGAGGTTTTTTTCAAACCCTTCGGACTTTTAAGATTGAGTTGAAGTTATGAGTTAATACAAATTACAATGTTGGATATAAGTATGGGATCTTACCACATTGTTTGTTGTTTTCTTGACAACCAAATGAAATCATGCCTATAATATTCTTTTTTGCTAGAAATATACCTCAACAAAGAACTAAATGCAAACTCTTTTGGTATTAAAGTTTTCTCAAGGTGTGTAAAAGGTTTCAAGTCATGAAATGAGTGCTAGCCATGATGCGTTTTCACTGAATCTTTCCTCCAAATTTTTCTAGTGCTAAAACAAAAGTGTCTCATTTAGGTATAGTTTGCAATTCCGGTACAATGGCACACCGCAACTTTCTGAAATGTAGTTCCAAAACCATGTGATATAACAGAATTTGATTGTGATATTATAGAAAATGAGTGAAAATGTACATATTGGAGTGATCTTATTTAAAAAATTGTGATATTATAGAATACACCATTCCATGTGAGCACACATGCAAGATTTGGTGCGACAAAATAGCACATGGCATATTGCCGTTTTCACAAAATTGAGGTCGAGGTTATGTCGGTTTTGCAAGTAACAAAAAGTGATTTGAAATGTTGCATTCAGAAAGCGATTAAATTTGAGCAAAAAATATAGTGGAAAAGAAGTACATGGGCAAACAAGTGCAAATAGTGGCGTGAATCCATGATTGTGAAAATGAGAAATGCAAGCGGAATGAAAGCTCTATATTCAAAGAGTCTAGTGCGTAGAAAGGTGGCTATGAACATCTCGGGCAAGTTGTTGAGATTGTTTCCTTGCTTGCTCTAACAGCTCACATTGACTCTCTCCTTCACACATTTGTTTTGAGTTTCCTTCTTGTGCTTATTCCCAACAATTAAGAAAAGCCATTGACTTGTATAAAATGTAAGCAAAGAGAATTTCTTTGTTGTTTTAGCTATGAAGTAAGGAGTGAAAGGGTGCTCAAGGAGTATGCTAAAATTTTCTCTTGACCACTAAGGAGAAAAGGCTAAGATTCAAACATTAGTGGTTTAACCAAAATATTCCTTGCCCCTCCTTCCAAATTCTATGATTGTTAATTAAAAAAAAAAAAAAAACGTATAAATGTTTGAAGGTGAAATATATAAACGTTCAAAAACGTCTATGCACGCACGAAAACATAATTATGAATGTTTACAAATGAAAACTAATGAACCATGTTTACGAATAAAAAATAATGAACCATGTTTACGAATGAGAACTAATGAACCATGTCTACGAATGAAAACTAATGATAGAACCGTTAATGATGAAATTACCAATGAAAACGTGAAAACGTACGAGCTGTTATTGATGAAATTACCAATGAAAAGTTGAAAACGTATGAATCATTAATGATGAAAACGTCATAGACGTTCTATAAATTATTGGACTTAATAAGAAGTGATGCATGATGCAATAATTAAAAGAAAAAAAGAAAAAAAAAGGTGGGATCAAAGTCAAAAGGAGAATTATTTAAAATCCACCATCTCTATAAACTCATGTAATAGAAAATAGAATACATCAACATCTCTCTATAAACTCAAATGTAATAGAAGATAGAATACATCAACATGTTGTTGGTCTTATGTATGACCCAATAGAATCATTGCCATGTATCATACGTCTTGCTTGCACTAACAAAACCATGTTTCATATGGATAAATAATGAAAGCCTTAGTATAGAAAGAACTCATCACACAATTCCCGATGGTCTGCTCAAACACACAGAGGGAACAGAGGTGGGTGATGCAGATTGTCGATTTCATTGATTTCAGAGGTACGATTGCACCTACTACATCACGGAAACAGACAAATAGAATTTCTTATTTTCCGATCACTACGGCCTCGTTTACTCCAGGCACCCCTTGCCACTAAGGTAGACCATGCTAAAACCGTGCATTTAAGGACTACACTACAATTAGAAAGTTGGAATATGTGAATCAATATTTTTCAATTATAAATACGAAAAAATGAAGAAGTTTTCATATTTTTTGATATTCTTTAAGCACTTATAAAAATAAATAAAAAACTCAGAAGTGACATGTACCACATCACCTAAAACAGTTCACATGCTCCATGTGCACACAAGGCACATTCTTCTACATGAAATCTAGAAAATAGGCAAGAATCTAGAGTGGGTGGTTTAAGGAGATGCACAAATTTAGCATTGTCTACCTTAAGGGCGGGACAGTGGAAGGGTGGCGCCTTCACTGCCCACCCCTCACTTTGCCCGCTCGACCTGCCCACCTAGACGGGGGGCTCAAGCCCGCGCAGCCCGGCATATCCGCCTGCTGTTGTCGAGGGCTTTGGCTCGTCACACTCCTGCCTTCGCCCGCAAGCTCAAGCCTCGCCATCGCTGTTCGCGCCTACGCAGGTCTGCTCCCGCCCGCGCACCTCCGACCTGCCTCTCTGAATCTCGCAACCGGACAACAATCGGGCAAAGTGAGGGGCGGACAGTGGAGGCGCCACCCCTCCACTGTCCCGCCCTTAGTGACGAGGCCGGGGAGGCCGGGCACCTGGCTACAACCACATGAAATCGGGATTTTGCTTTTAGTAGGAAGAAAAGCACGTTGCCCTGCTTGAGGTTGTTGGCGTCGGAGAATGCCCCCCACCCTCCTTTCCCCATTGCAAAAACACGAACCTTGGTGTCCTCGGTTTTAATTCGATGGAGTTCCACATTCCAATTGTGATGTACTCAAATCACAGTCTCGATTCCATGTGATTGCAGGGAAGAGGCCAAGAGTGACTGGAGCCGGGTCGAGTGAATGAGACCGTAGTGTTGCGAAGGAGGAGAAATTTCAGTAAGTTGTATGTTTGGGGAATGTTGTTGGTGCAACTATTTGTGACCTGTGTATCTCTGCAATTTATGAAATCAACATGTTCTGGCCATGGATTTGCTTTAACCACCTCTACTCCTGATTTGCATGTGTTCGTGTTTTGCCTTCATCTTGTCTTACGTATTCTAATCCTCTAAGTTTCTATATCTTTGTGTGTTTGAGCGAGTCCACCTTGACTTGTTTTTCGGTGTTTGTGTATCCATTCTACGATCATCTTTGATCATCAGTCTATTCTGCCAGGAGGCGTTTAAGAGAGGTTTTTACGTGTTGAAACAATCCATACTCATTCAAAACCGGGACGCAGTTGTTGCAGGAATGTACTATTAAAGAACAAGCGACCAAGCATTGCAAAGTTTGCAATGCAAGATTCATGTGGAGATCAAATATAAACTCTTGAGAGGGCCTTCCATTCCGTTTCTCCAATGTCATGGTTCTAGTGATGAAGGTCATGAAGTAGGTGAGTATCTCATTGCAAAAACACGAACCTTGTCCTCGGTTCCAACCCGATCGAGTTTGATATCTCATTGTGATTGTTCTTGTTCGCATCTCTATTTCGAAAGTCACCGTTGGCGTCAACAAGTCGCCAAGTTGCAAGTGAGACTCGTGAGGTATTTCTGCATAGCAACAATTACATTCACATTCTTAGCGAAGGCGAAAATGTAATGTACATGACCGTGCGAAGTGTAACTTACGAGCCTGTAGTCTCCACCGGTGACCTCAACGGCCGATTTGATCTTGACCAGGTCCGGCCACGTCCTTCATAAAGGAACCTATGAAACTCTTACCCTCCCGATCCTTATTCCACTGAATTACTGTTTGGATTTTTCTCTCAAATGCTGTACGTGGGTCTTCTCCAATCTTCTCCAAGTGACGTGCAACCTCACGCAACCTACGGCCGTTGCTTGGGTGCAACTTTCAGGGAGAAGTTGCGGTCCATCTTCAGAGGGAGAAGTTGCGGTCCATCTTCAGAGGGAGAAGTTGCGGTCCATCTTCAGAGGGAGAAGTTGCGGTCCATCTTCAGAGGGAGAAGTTGCGGTCCATCTCCAGAGATAAGTGACGTGAATCCATGATTGAGAGAATGAGAATTGCAAGCATAATATCAATTGCAATTTCAAGCATAATATCAATTGCAATTGCAAGCATAATATCAATTGCAATCAGTAGAAAGTAATTGCAAGTAATAGTGAGAGAGAGCCCTGTGTATAGGGAGTGAAGGCGGGATTATTGCCCTTTGTCATGGTCATGTAAAGCGACTTTTAGTATTGCAAGAGCTAAAAATTGAAAGAGTTTGGTGCAAAAGAGGCGGATAAGGAGAAAGAGGCGGATAAGGGAGCCATCGACTATTCATGAAAGGGTGTTGTAGATGGGAGTAGGCGTTTTGTGCCTTCTCAATCGGTTGAGGTCACCTTGTCACTTATAAATAATAAGACAAGTGACAAGGTGATGTGAACCGCTTGAGAAGGCATGGAACGCCCACCCCATCTATAACACCCTTTCATGAATAGTCGATGGCTCCCTTATCCGCCTCTTTCTCCTTATCCGCCTCTTTTGCACCAAACTCTTTCAATTTTTAGCTCTTGCAATACTAAAAGTCGCTTTACATGACCATGACAAAGGGCAATAATCCCGCCTTCACTCCCTATACACAGGGCTCTCTCTCACTATTACTTGCAATTACTTTCTACTGATTGCAATTGATATTATGCTTGCAATTGCAATTGATATTATGCTTGAAATTGCAATTGATATTATGCTTGCAATTCTCATTCTCTCAATCATGGATTCACGTCACTTATCTCTGGAGATGGACCGCAACTTCTCCCTCTGAAGATGGACCGCAACTTCTCCCTCTGAAGATGGACCGCAACTTCTCCCTCTGAAGATGGACCGCAACTTCTCCCTCTGAAGATGGACCGCAACTTCTCCCTGAAAGTTGCACCCAAGCAACGGCCGTAGGTTGCGTGAGGTTGCACGTCACTTGGAGAAGATTGGAGAAGACCCACGTACAGCATTTGAGAGAAAAATCCAAACAGTAATTCAGTGGAATAAGGATCGGGAGGGTAAGAGTTTCATAGGTTCCTTTATGAAGGACGTGGCCGGACCTGGTCAAGATCAAATCGGCCGTTGAGGTCACCGGTGGAGACTACAGGCTCGTAAGTTACACTTCGCACGGTCATGTACATTACATTTTCAGTCTTCGTTTAAGAATGTGAATGTAATTGTTGCTATGCAGGAAATACCTCACGAGTCTCACTTGCAACTTGGCGACTTGTTGACGCCAACGGTGACTTTCGAAATAGAGATGCGAACAAGAACAATCACAGTTGAGATATCAAACTCGATCGGGTTGGAACCGAGGACAAGGTTCGTGTTTTTGCAATGAGATACTCACCTACTTCATGACCTTCATCACTAGAACCATGACATTGGAGAAACGGAATGGAAGGCCCTCTCGAAGAGTTTATATTTGATCTCCACATGAATCTTGCATTGCAGCTTGCAATGCTTGGTCGTTTGTTCTTTAATAGTACATTCCCAGAACAATCCGTGCCCGGTTTTGAATGAGTATGGATTGTTTCAACACAGAAAAACCTCTCTTAAACGTCTGCAGAGAATAGACTGGATGATCAAAGATGATCAGAGAATGGATACACAAACACTGAGAAAACAAGCTGAAGGTGGACTGCTCAATACACACAGCATATAGAAACTTAGAGGATTAGAATACGTAAGACAAGATGAAGGCAAAACACGAACACATGCAAATCAGGAGTAGAGGTGGTTAAAGCAAATCCATGGCCAGAACATGTTGATTTCATAAATTGCAGAGATACACAGGTCACAAATAGTTGCACCAACAACATTCCCCAAACATACAACTTACTGAAATTTCTCCTCCTTCGCAACACTACGGTCTCATTCACTCGACCCGGCTCCAGTCACTCTTGGCCTCTTCCCTGCAATCACATGGAATCGAGACTGTGATTTGAGTACAAAAAACAGCACGTCGCCCTGTTGGAAGCCGTTGTCGTCCACGAATGTCCGCCACCCTCCCCTCCCCATTGGGAACACACGCCTCCTCTCCAGTCTTATAAACTCAGTGAGTCTGATTTCCCAACTCCTCGCATTGCTCATCTCGAACGTCAACGGTGACGTGAGCAAGTGGCTGAGTGTGCTTCAAGAGAAAGTCGTGAGGTATCTCCTGCAGCATAGCAACAATTACATTCACGATGCTTCAATTCGACCAAGGCTGAAAATTCAATCGAAACAGCCGTGAAAAGAATACTTACGAGCCTGTAATCTCCACCAGTGACCTCAACCGCCGATCTGGGCAGTTCCTTCATGAAGTAGGCTATGAAACTCCTACCCTCCTGATCCTGGAGCCACCTAATTACAAATTCGACTTTCCTATCAAATGCTTTTCGTGGGCTTTCACCAGGTTCGTGCGAGTATCTCGTGCCGTTGCTTGCGTGCAACCTCCAGCGAGAAGTTGGGGTCCATCTCCAGCTATGGAGAGCGTGATGAACCCATGAATTTGAGAATGAGATTGCAAGCGCAATAAGGGTTGAAAGCACCAGTGAAAGTTGCAAGCACGAGTGAAAGTTGCAAGCAATGTCAGTAAGAATATATATCATTTGCAAGAGCTGGGAATTCGAAGTGTTGGGTGCGGAGGAGGCGGAAGAAGTCGGCTCTCAGCATTCCGGCAACTTATCGAGTCCTCTTCCCACGTCCTAATCTGTTGAGTCACCGTGCGTTATTCACGAGCTTGGGACAACGAAGGATCTCTGTTGCTTAAGTCGTAGAAAATCCGAATGCAGTGAGCAATTTGTGCAGGAGAGCAACTGATTGCAAAATGTCCCGGGATTCCTGCATCCATGAATGCACAGCCCTTGGACTCTGGAGAGTCGATTACTCTACCAGAATTCCAGATGCGGTGGAATTGCAGAATTGTTAGCAATGGCTTGTTTGCAGGCTCATCATGGATTGCACACGGTGCATTCAACCGAGAGGTGCCACTCTAAATGTCAGCTGGGACCAGAATTGAGCTTCAGATTTGGACGAAAGAGGCGAGGATTACTGGCGGTACGAGTGGTGAAATCCAGTGACCCTGTGACTGAGAAGAAATTGAGTGCTCGTACTATTGAGCGAGGTCGAGGGGAAGGAGGAGATGGCGAGAGTGCCATCAAAATCGGCCTTTGCGTTAAGAGTTTAGCATACTCTCGTGGCTGCATAAGGTAAACAAATATGTAGGCATATTCATACTTCATTTTAGGATCTCAAGAGTTTCTAGACATGCGCATGCGCATTCAGGAGTGATTGTTTGGCCTCCAATTTAGTATTTCTTATTTTTTGGTAGGAGAAAAGATTTTCCTTTGTGTATTGAATATTGTGATTTTTCAAAGAATGAGATCTAAGATTTGACTTACCCATTGTTTGTTCAACTTAAATACTATATTTCACGGTTACACACTTCACACTTCAAGATACGTCAAGAATTAAAAATCCTCACCCTGAATTCAACCCCGTAAGTTATTAAATCTCAACCATATAATCTTGTAATATATGTGTTGTACACTATATGGGTCAAAATTTTGAGTCATGCCTATTGGTACCCATAAAACATCACAAAATCTCAAACCCCAATTCCGTTAAAAGGGCATTATTCCTTAAAATTGCATTATTCCGGTAAAATGGCACACCTCAACTTTCTCAATTGTAGTTCAAAAACCATGTGATATAACAGAATTTTAAGGTGATATTAGGGAAAATGAGTGACAATGTATATAAAGAAGTGATGTTACAAAAAAATTGTGATATTACAGAATATATCATTTTATATGAGCACAAATGTAAGATCTAGTGTGACAAAATGGCACATGGCATAGTGCCATTTTAACGGAATTGGGGTTCTCAACATTTTCACTTTTAAATATATTCATGATCCTAAGATGAATGCTAACAAATTTCAAGTGAAAAGAGTTTTGATCCAAATATTTTGGTAGTGGATTTGCAATAATGTTTCAATTTCGAAAAACCTAAATAAACAAATGAAATTTGTGGAGCTATATTTTCTTCATCCATCCACCGTTTGATCATGAATTTATTCTATGGGATGGATTCCCACATAGACTCTAGATGAAGAAGTCATGGTCCTCAAGGTTGTTGCACCCAATCTAAAATGTCTTTTTTTTACATTCAGCTCGGTTAAGGGTTTAAATAGGTCACTTTAGGAAAATTTAATATACTTCAGGCCTTTGTCTCTTAGGGTTGAATCCCATTGCTTTCCGTTTATGTAGAAAGTGTGCTCTATTTTTGAGAGCCTACTCATTTGTTCATTAGTCTTATTATATTTGCATTTTCAGATTTTGGATAGTGTTGGTTTGTTTTTTTACTGCAAAGATATCACATAGCAACTTTTAGTAGTATGTATTTTATCATTTGATTTGAATGTTGTAAGTGAATTGATGTTGACTTCTAGAAGTTTGTATTTAGGCATTTGAATGTGTAGGACCCTGAGTCCCTATAGCTTAATCTAATTTGGTAAATGCCATCGCTTCATCACTATTTGAAGAGTTTACAACAAAAACTTACCTTGAGAATCTCCTTGTTGAGATGCATTCTATAGTTATGCAGAGGTGCAATATAATTTTGAAGTTGCTTTTGGAAACCTTTGGGACCCTCTCTGCCATATGTTTTATGTTATAAATTCATTACCACTAACATGGCCCCCGAGGTTGCCATGGATATATTGTCAAATTTTGTATACTTAATTACTTAAATAAGTTACTATAAAAATATTAAAAAGAATGAAAGTAATAAAAAGTTTCTCTAATTACGTCACTCTTGTGATTTTTAGTATTTGGAGCCCAAATTCAATATCTAAGACCTGACAGCTCCGATAGTGATCTGACTGTTTTCCACAACTCTACAAGAAAACCCGATTCCACTGACATCTCATGCAGCCCAATCCGACCGGTGGTCCCCCAAATCATAATGTGAAAAAAAAAAAAAAAAAAAAAAAAAAAAAAAAAAAAGTGTGTTATTTGCCTTAGATAATAGATTCCAAAATGTTCAGCTAAAAGAAAAATGGTCTAATAAAACTTGTCCGCACTCACTAACCAACTCAAATAGGGTTGCAATATGAAATATTTTGCTCATTATGGACAAGTTAAATTGGAATATTTAACTAAACCCTAAACCCTAAACCCTAAATTATATTATAGTATTGATGTGTTACATGCATTACAAGAGTTTTAACACAGAAATACCTCTCACAAACCTCTCCAGAGAATATGCTGAATGATCGTAGAATGCTCGAAACTTAGAGGACCAAAATACGTAAGACAAGATGAAGGTAAAACACGAACAAGATGCAAATCACGAGCAAACGTGGGTAAAGCAAATCCATGGCCAGAACGTGTCGATTTCATAAATTGCAGAGGTGTAAATTGCACAGCTTACAAATAGCTGCACCAACTACATACCCCAAACACGCAACTGGAATTTCTCCTCCTTCGAACACTACGGCCTCAATTGATGTTTGTGATATCATCCGGCAGCTCTCTGACGGAGATCAAAACAAGAATTCTGAGAAAATTTGATCCCTCGAACAAATTTCAGAGGCATAGTTTTCACCAATGTCGAAATAAAGGCAATTAAAGTTCTTCCATTATACCTTAAAATAGTCTCCGAGCTCTTCACTGTTGTTGCTTGACAAAGCAAGATTCTCACCACGTGAGGGCCAAATCTCGCAAATATAATCTCCCAAATAGATTAAACATATAAAGAAAAGGAAAGTATGTAGATTAAACATATAAAGAAAAGAAAAGTATGTAGAAGTGCAAGTACCAGGAAATTTTACTCAAAAGTACTATCGAGCAGGCAAGAGGGATTTCATCTCAACATATCGCATTTTGCAAGAGTTTCAAATATTGATGAGAATGACTACCAATCGCCTTGAATTCGAAAACGTTTCGACAGTACGCTCAACACCAAGTATCTTGGATGATATCTTGGATTCGGTCATGAGGTTTCAAAAGGGTTGACCTTAATTCTCTCTGTACTTCCAGTAAATCTTAAAGCAAATGACATACACTACTAGAAAAGACGGAGGTTTGAAACCTTACAAATGTTGTTTTTGTGTAAACGCTCATAAAGTCTAACAATGTTTTGGAACTTGCTTAAGAAAATTCTCAAGAAAATAAGTAACATTTTTCAATAAGATTATAAAATAATATTGCTTGGTGATTCGATAACGTTTCTTCGTGAGAACGTTGCTCAAGTAAGTTCGAAAACATTGCTCAAACAAGATCTGAAACGTTGCTCTTCCAAGTTCCCAAACGTTGCTAAACTTGAGCAACATTTGAGATGAGAATGTTGCAAACCCCCTCAAATTGTAGTAGTTATATTTGTTAGCTGACTCTATGAAATATAGATTACAAATAAATATAAAAAGAAATAAAGGCACAATGCGATTTTAATAGTATTGGGGTTACGGGCAACAATTTTTTCTTACAACACCGGAAAAGTGCATAAAAGAAATATCAATGATTGTTACACGCCAAGTCATTTTAATAAGAACTGCAACTTCATTAGTAAAAGATGGTTGCACTTTGAGTTATTTTGGACAATTATGACAAGAATGCAAAGGCTGTCATTGAGCTTATATAGTTACCAAGCTAGAATGAATGATAGACAGAAAATTAGTTTTTTTGTTATATATTCTATACATAATTATTTTAACATTCTAAAAATTTTGATTTATAAAAGACTCAAACCCTCTAAAACCCCATGATTGATAATCATAAGTTATTTGTAAATCTGCAACAACATTTTAGAATTCAATCACTTTTCTTGAGCTATGACTTCAATTTCACTAATTAATAAGCAATCTTCAAGATCTTAATGTTGAATAATAGTCAAAAGTTCACAATAATTCTCCCATCTATTTCCCATTTCACAATATAAACTTAAATTCCAAAGGTTCAATCACCCACCATGACATATCGTACCCAATTGATGTACCCAATTGATGGAGTGACATAAACGGCTTGGGTTCCAAGAGGTCAAGTCAGCCACCAAGGCCTTCGTACCTCATTGATGAGTTCGCATGACGATAGATGAATCATTTTACGTTGATATGGACGAAGAGAAGCAAACGAACCTCGAACGAGGTGCGCACTCCTGCGCCAATGGTTCTCGATTGATAATCAGTCGAACTCTGGGATGCAGCTTCTACGAAGAATATTTGTCGCTCAATTCCTTGCGGTGGGCAATTTGTGCAGGAGAGCGACTGATTGCAAAACGTCCACGGAGTCGATTACTGCAGCAATGGCTTGTTTGCAGGGCTCATCAGGGATTGGGCACAGTGCATTCCATA
Source organism: Bryum argenteum (assembly GCA_037043015.1). Taxonomy (NCBI): domain Eukaryota; kingdom Viridiplantae; phylum Streptophyta; class Bryopsida; order Bryales; family Bryaceae; genus Bryum; species Bryum argenteum. The sequence goes on along the minus strand of CM073323.1, from coordinate 5,377,201 downwards.
GAGAATTTCCATTTAGGTGTCAAGTAGGACCATAATTGAGCTTGGGATTTGGACGCAAGAGGCGAGAATTCCAAGTATTCACTTTGACTACCCTCGCCAAATTCCAAGATGTGGTAGAATTGCAGAATTGTTTGCAATGGCTTGTTTGCATGCTCATCATGGATTGCGCACGGTGCATTCCATCGAGCCTTACCATTCTAAATATTAGCTGGGACTAGAATTGCGGTTGGGATTCGGATGAAAGAGGCGAGGATCCTAGGCGGTACGAATGCAAATCCATTGGCCTGGTGATAGAGAAAATATTGAGTGCACCTACATAGAGCGAGGTGAAGGGGAAGAAGGAGGAGGTGGCGAGAGTGCAAATGACACCAAAACCCGTCTATTATTTAGAATTAGTTTGTAGGACAAAAAAAATAAAAATTAAAATTAAAAAATTAAAAAAATTGCAATTTATTTTTACAATGATGTACACCATGTTGAACACCATGATGATTAGACACTTCTGTGAGTGCTCCTTCTGCAGACTCGCTGAATTTCTCATCCAGTGATTTTTAATAGAAAAAGAAAAAAAAAGAAAAAAAAAAAAAAAAAAAAAAAAAAAAAAAAAAAAAAAAAAAAAACTTAGATTCCAGAAGTACCGAAATTTTTGCAGGTGTTGTAGCTCGTGAAAATGCAACATAAAGTTGACCGTGGCTAAATACGTTTTTTGTTAAACATATGTCAACTTTTGTAAGTGTTTGTTCCTGTGCTTTGTTGATGGTCACTGCATAAGCAAGACGTAGAAGAAATTGTTTTTGAAACACACTGAAAGTTAGACCTGTCTTCTCAGAGGCTACAATGATCTTGGAATAAAAGCCAGTTGTCCCGTGAAATGCAAACAACATGAATAAATAAATTATTTAAACTATGAGTTTAAAATATTTAAATAGCAATAAAGTACATGTATAGTAAGAACTTACCTGCATAATCATTGGTTAAGATCTCAACTTCAATACGCAAGTGTACATGAATATGCAAGTGTTCATTTGCGTTAAACCTTTCGCGCTCCCCTCCTAAACGGCATGCACGGCGTAATTGTGCTAATGTGAGCCGTCAATTCTCCGGCATTGGCAGAGGATTTCTAATTTTGTCATCATCTTTGCCATGTTCTATATTCATAGGCTCAGCCATGTGTACGTGAAGCAAATTTCTTTCTTGGAGTAAAGTAATAAATCGATTTAATAGTGCAACCACAAATGATGCACACAAATAAATAATTGTTGGAACCTATTTTTTCAATTGGGTAGTTCATAAGTAATGTGCAACAAGAGTATGTATAGAGTGTAAAACCCAACCTAAGTATGTAGTAGGTTGTATACAAGGCAAATAGAGTTCTAATAAATGTATGTGATCATTAGATGATAGTTTAGAATAAAAAGGACTAGTTTTGGAACCCGTACTTCGCATTTAAAATGCAAGGACGGACCGTCAGAAGCCGGACAAGGGTTTCTAGTACGGCGCCGGAAGGACAGAGGGGCCGGAATACGATAATGGCGGAAATGGTGAATGACGGCTCTATACTAGGCCAGTCATGATGGAGTATGGCCAGGTTATGATGGCCGGATTTGAATCTCTCCCCGCCTATATATTTCGATCTGTCCGCCGTTCTTTCCACCTACTTTCTCGCCTCCTTGCGTTTCTGCTTTCCTACTTTCTGCCTCCCGATCGGGCCTCTCCGCCGATCTCAGCCCAACTACTCCCTACTATCTATCCGTCCTTTTCCAATGGCAGGACCGTTAGCTCTGACTTAGGAGGTTTTCAAAGTCTCGATCAAGTTAGTGGTACACTGTCTAGTACCCATCATTCCGGCTAAGGAGGAAGAAAAGAAGTTTTTAGCCCAAGACCTCTATTAGATGGGTTGTAGACGGAAAGCGGATCAGGACAAGCCGGATTTCAGCGACCCCGGTAAAATGCCCAAAACACGGTGTCAGTGGACGTGGCAGGAGGAATTAGGACGGATTGGGAATCCGGATTGAGAATTCGGCCTAGGCTTAGGAATCCGGATTAGGACAGTAGGTAGGATCTTTTTGGAAAAGGGAGCCGCTTTCCATAGTATAAGCCTCGTAAGAAGGTTGCCGCTAAGTTTTTAGGTCTCAGAGGTTTTGACTTTGAGTACTTATAGGTGAAGATTATGTCACCTACTCATTCCTTACTTGTTAATCAAACAACCTCTTATGCGCATATTCAGCGTGATCCTTGTTTTGTTAGAAGTTTGCATCTATTGTTTTTGAGTTATAAGTTGAGAGTTAGGAATCCGGCATCACTTGCTGGATCAGATCTATGGAGTTGGAGTTGTGTTCGGCGTACAAGCGAGTGCCTTGTGTCTTAAGTCGGTTTGGAGTTGCTGAGAAAGGGAAACACCTGTGGCAAACACTTAACGGCCTGGGAGGTCCGGGAGTAAAGTGGGCAAGGCCGGATTGCTATCCGACCTCTTACTGTTACAAATTGGATTCTTATGTAGTCTCAGAGGATGGGTTGAGAGCACCACCTGACCGGAATACGTGTCTCCGTCGCCTAATCGGATCCGGATCCCTTGGGGTTTGTCGTTGTAATAGGGTGATAGAGGAACCAGGACTTCGTGCGTGAGCTCCTTATCTAGCTTGAGCGGATTAATTGTGAGGAGGTAATGAATGCCTAGGGTGTGGGAGTGTGTGAGTAGAAGTTGGACGTAGAGATTTCCGCCGCATAAATCATAAGGGAAAGAGTCTTTGTTCATCCCCTTTTGCAAAGAGATACCCTTGGTAATTAAGGCTAACATACGGATTTGTGGGTAGGACGGATTTGGAGCTAGTTGTCATAGTTACTATTTTGTCTTGGTTACTTCACAGAATCCTTGAAACGATACACAAGTCACCGATACGCATTTATTACAGTTATAAATGTACAAGGGAAGACAAATGTGAAACATATGTTCCGACAATAATACTTGGGGATATAAATATATGTTGGCTTTTTATGGTCAATGTTTTCTAACCGGCTTTTACATTGTACATACCAAGGCATAAGTAAATGTCATAATCAATTCTCACTTTTACATTAATTTACTTTGAATAGCAATATAGTGAAAAGTGAAGAGAAACAATATGCTTCCACAATAAGTAATCTATCAAGGAAAGTTGAACAATCTTGAATTTGACACCCTGTATTCTAGAGCACTCTACGTTATGCAAAAGTATGCTGCGAAATTTTAGTCTGCAAAGCCTTGAATATTTGAAGATTATTGAAATCTCTAAAGCTCTCAATATTATCCTAAAGCTCTCAATATTATCCTGTGAGTGTTGATTACAGAAAAAGAGGAGGAATTCTAGTATGTAGGACACATAAAGAAAGAGTGGACATTTCAACAATGCTAGCTGGGTTTTAAGTAATTAGGGTTTTGGGTTTTGGGATTTGAGTAATTAGGGTTTTGGGTCTTGGGTTTTTGGTTTTGAGTAATTGCTTGATACGTTAACCACATCTTGATGGAGTGCTCCATAATATCTTTGTTGTCCTCTGGCAGGCAGCACATGTGCAACGATGCACCCAGTGTTCAGAATACTATCTCTGACTTGCCTATTGTTCAAAATTGAAATGGTTAAATTAATTGTATCGAAGGTTAAAAGGCGTGACACCCTAAATCAGGCAACATTACGTTAGAAAGTGCGACATACCAAGGCGAGTTTTGGTGTAGTTAAGCACTCTGTTATCACCAATAAGAGACATCACATCACATCCTTGGTTGTGCGAAAACAACAACCTTCTATTGCATGTGATTCAATCAATCTAACGTGTATGCCATAATTTAGGAGATGACCAATACGTAAGACAAGGTGAAGGCAAAACACAAACAAGACGCAAACTAGGAGCAAACGTGGGTAGAGCAAAATAATCCATAGCCAGAACCTGTCGATTTCATATATTGCAGAGGTACACAGGTTACAAATTGTTGCACCAACTACATTCTCCAAACACGCAACTGGAATTTCTACACTTCGAACACTACGGCCTCAATCACCCGACCCGGCTTCAATCACTCTGGCCCCGGCTTCAATCACTCTGGCCCCGGCTTCAATCACTCTGGCCCCGGCTTCAATCACTCTGGCCCCGGCTTCAATCACTCTGGCCTCCTCGTCGCAACCACACGGAAGTGAGACTTTGCTTTGAGTATAAGAAACACCACGTCTCCCTTTTTGAGACTATTGTCTTCCACAAATTTCCGCCACCCTCCCTTCCCCAATGCAAACACACGCCTCTTTCCCAGGCTTTTCATCTCAGTGAGTTCGACTTTCCAACTGTTCCCATGAATCTTCTCGAACGTCACCGTTGGGGTCAACAAGTGGCCATGCTGCAGAAGAAACTCGCTAGGAATCTCCTGCAGAGCAATAATTACATTCACCATGAATTCTGGACTCAAGGCTGAATATTCAATCGAAATAAAAGTAAAAAGATTCCTTACGAGCCTGCACTCGGCTCCACAAGTGTCCTCCACAGCCGATCTCCTCAGCTCCTCCATGAACCAGCCGACGATAGACTTCCCCTCCCCATCCTTGTTTAACTGAATTGCAGCTCGGATTACGCTTTCAAACGGGTCTTCACCAATCTCCTGCAAGTATCGTTCAAGCTCCTGCGGCTGCAGGCGTGCAAGCTCTTGCGGTTGGAGGCGTGCAAGCTCTTGCGGTTGGAGGCGTGCAAACTCTTGCAGTTGGAGGCGTGCAAGCTCTTGCGGTTGGAGGCGTGCAAGCTCTTGCGGTTGGAGGCGTGCAAGCCCCACGGAGTGATTTCGTGAACCCATGATTGGAAGATCGAGAACGATGAGAACAATGGCAAACTGAAAACATTGTATCGTTGAATGAAGTTGAGTGGGGGAAGGGGCGAGAGAAGGCGGCTTCCGCCCACTTGTCGAGGCTGCCAGTCCCCGTCCCAGTCTAGTCCCCGTCTAGTCCCCGTCCCCGTCTAGTCCCCGTCCCAGTCTAGTCCCCGTCTCAATCTAGTCCCGGTCCCAATCTAGTCCCCGTCCCAGTCTAGTCCCTGTCCTAGTCTATGGGTGTTCTATCAGTCCTTCACACACTTCTTTGAAATGAGTGGGATCAAGAGCTCACATCCTTGGGGTAAAGAAGGTGATAAATTCAACTCGCCTAGTAACTTTAAATGAGGAGAAGAGCAACATCCACTCATTGCCCCCATGTCTCTAACTCTCTATCCCTTTAAATCTTTTGAGACAACATTTAAGAACTATACTTATTCACTAATAACTCCACGATGTAGACATTCAAGAACTATACTTATTCACTAATAACTCCACGATGTAGACTTCGGTGGCATAGTAGACAACCTTCTATATTTGAACAAAGCAAACCTTCTCTGCTCGTAATCTGAAAAAGGTGTTGTTCTAATATTGAGAATCTCTTGTTCTTTTGTCTTGGTGCAGCTTGAGCAACAACCCCATCTCAACACACAACATGGAAATTAAATATGCTTACAAGAAAAAAATTCATCCTAACTCTTTAGATATGTTCAAATTATTGGCTCCACAAGGACCAAAAGAGAGCCAAGCGACTCGTGTGCACCATGTTTCTTCATATCTGAAGTTTTCCCAGATTTAGAATCCCAATGACGTCTATCATGCATTATCCTCTTCTTGGTTATGAACTTCATGTAATGGCAAACCTACTTCACACTTCATAATGCTTTAATTCCTACACCACAAGACCGTGCACTCTCGCTATTTCTTGAAGAAGAGAAAGATTGCTCCAATCTCTTGAAACCATCAAACGACAAATAAATAAATAAATAAATGAAATTGAATTTTAAGGAGAAAAAAAAAAAAAAAAAAAAAAAAAAAAAAAAAAAAAAAACTAACTGTTGTTTGAAGTTAATCAGGTGTGCACAAGGGGTAAATTCAAAAATCGGAATTCATTTGCCTCCATGCGCCAACAAATAGTACTTTGTTATAGGAAGTCAAATCATACAATTAATCTCCTTAGGATATAATGATGCCTGAATTAAGAAAATAAGCGCTTGTCGTTGGTTAGGTATTTATTGCTTCTTGATGCACTTTGCTTTCGTTTTGTATGTTATCGGATATCTCCTATCAGTCGTGAATTTGCAAGATACTGCTTCTTTCATTTCCGCTTTTTGACCGTCACACACTTTTCTTAAAATTCATGACCTCCAAATTGGTGGTCAAATTGTTTGGTCAAAATTGATGTCATTTATATGGTAATCAAACACAAAACGGTAAATCGACTATTGCAACATGTATTCTTTTTTGTACTTCTCTTAAATTTATGACTCCCAAATATGTGGTCAAAGTATGGTAAAACATAATGCGATGAATTTGGTGTTAAACTTTGAAAGGTCCAATTTTCCTTACAAAATCCTATCACGCTTCTACCAATGTGCTTGGAATGTTCACCAAAATCTTAATTAGTGTCATACAGGGCAAATTTGTAAACACTTTTAAGAAACTGTACCATGTGCATACATGTTGCGTGATGGAATTTACTTAAATGTGTCATATGAGATATGTAGTTGAAGGGTTTATCCGTAAAGAAGTAGATCATGATCTCCAAAATTATGGTCAAACTTTGGTAAGAAATAATGCCATGAATTTGGTGTTTAAGTCCTAAAGGCTTTAAAGACCATTGAATGGTTAAGCATATTGTTGAAAGGTCTATAAAATTAAAATGGTTGATATTCAAAATATATGTTTATGATTATGTTTATGATTGAAATATGACGAGTTATGATTTATATTGAATTTACAAAATTTCATTCATATTCATCTTTTTCTATATAAATCCGTGAGATAGAGAACAATGCCAAAGTCAAGAATGGAATAAATTGAAAACTCACCACCTTCCCATGAACTCATACTCTCTATAGTTGCGCTCTCGCACGATCTTGCTGTACTTGTAATTTATAGGAAATAGTGTAACATTTGGTGATTGTTGGCTATGGGTATTAAGAGGAATGTTTTGAGGGTGTGTTAATTCTAGTGCAGTTTGTTTTTTAAAAAAATTGTCTTTGCAAAAAACTCATCTTACTGTGTGATTGTTGGAATCTAAGAACGCACATCTTAGACTATTCACTGATGAATCTAATTATCAATACAGTCACAATTTATAAGTTGTAACCATTCTATTGACAAGAAAATTCCATTTATTGCTTGAAAATTAATCTTCTCTTTTGCTAGGCAGTACAAACAACAAAATGTAAACTCTTTTAATGATGAATTCTTGAAACACTAGCAAAAGGTTGCATATCATGATTTAAGTGCTAGACATGATGCGTCTTGGATGAATTTGCTCTCCAAATTTTTAGTGTTTTAAAAACAATGTGTGACTTTGAGCTACATTTTGCAACATACACGGGGTGGATTTGTGAAGTTTTACAAGTAACATAAAGTAATTGTTGAAATGATGCTTTAAGAATTTGATTAAATATAAGCACCGCATTTTGGTGTAAATGAAGTGTATGGGCAAATAATTAATATAAACGATACTTGAATGACACCAAGAAAAAAAAATTAAAAAATGAAATTGAAAAAACGAAATTGACGATTGATACATGCTAAATGCATTCATAAAGTTCTCAACACTTATAGTAAAAAAATGCTCATATATGAATCAAAGATTGATTGCATATTCAATTATTTCAGACATTTTCAACCAAAATGTAATGGTTGTTATTTAGTTTCATAATTATTGAGTTGAAGTAAGTGATAGGAAGACAATTTTATATTTTTTATAAATTTTTTTTCTTCTTACATATTATAAATATATAGAAAATCAATATATTAGGATTTCATATTCACAAAAGACAAAAAATATCCTTAACTACTATGGTTGATCATTCAAAATATTTTCCAAATTGTTTACAATAATTTAGAAGACAATAACTTCCCTTGAGCAAGGACTTCGAGTCCACTAAGTATTAAATAATCTTCAAGATTTTAAAATTGAATGGTCAAAGATTAATAATAATTTTCCAATCCAATCCCCATATGTTGCTAACTTGCTATGATTCAACTTGGTTCCAAGGGGTCAAGTCATCTATCAAGGCCCTTCGTACCAATCGATGGAGTGACATAAACCGCTTGGCTCAAGAGGTCAAATCAGCCCATAAGGCCCTTCGTACCCAATTAATGATCTCGTACTCATAGATCGACTAAATCGAGGTCAAATCAGCCCATAAGGCCCTTCGTACCCAATTAATGATCTCGTACTCATAGATCGACTAAATCATTTGACAGTAAAATGGACGTCGTACTCATAGATCGACTAAATCATTTGATAGTAAAATGGACGACGAGAACGAACGAACGTCGAACGAGGTGCGCTAGTGGTTCTCGATTGGGAAACAAGTCGTGTGGACCTTAAATGCACCTGAAAGGTCCAAGGTTCTTTAACAACTATTTTTGGGCAGCGAAACCCTTCAGTCTTGCAATCCCCCACAAATTCAGTTCCTTCAGCAAAAAGGGTGATATCTATGCAGCGACCCCAATCTATCAGGCACAAACCCTGTCCACAATTGCCCAGCCCTCCTCAGAATCGACAAATTAGTTAGTGAGTGTGTCGTTCACATGTACTAGTTCGAATAACCATAACCCAGTTTTTTCTAAAGAGGTCATAGCTAAGAAGTCATGAAAATCCCCAGTTGATAAACAACTCACAACACACCAATCCAACCCAACCTCATAATCTGATAACGGTGGGTTAAGTTCTGTGAATAAGTTCTGCACTAGAGCTCGATCCCATGGATAAAATTTTCTTCCTGGTTTCGTGAATTCTCTTTTCGGCAGCCTGGGCTCTGTTATGTTTCTGCTAAGAAGCAAAATAAAACCAAAAGAGAACACTTATTAGACTCATTCAAGTTCGTCATCGTCAATGGAAAACATGGTGTTTCCAAAACAGAGGTTCCATACTATGGACGCAGTAATGGCAAATAATCTTGACATGGGCATTTTGAGAGCCTGATGCTCGTCATTGCACCTTCTTTGCATGTCAAAACTCATCAAATTCAACATGTTCTGTTCATTATTGCAGACCAAAGGAGCTTGATATGCTGGAGATAATGGCTGGGAAGCCGACGCTTTCCAGATCCTTTGACATACTCGTTCTTCCTCGAAACTCAGTTCGCTTAGAACTGTTGTACTCTCGTTGATCTTGGATCCGGTGTCCAGAACTGCTCCGAAACTTAAAACAACATCTTCGTATTGTTAGGGGCTGACAACTGCAATTCTACACTAACCTAGTCTGTCGTACAGCAAAGATGAAAGAGAACACTTGCAGAAACACTTACCATCAGCTCCAAGGCTTTCTTGCATGTCCGAGAGGGTGTCTTCCATATGATCTTTCTGGGAGGAAGTGACTGTTAGAAATATTGTGCAACTAATAGCTACAAATTTTTGAAGCATGTGTCAATATATTCTTAAAAAAAAATCTCGTCAGGGCTTTGTCATAGAATCACAACGGCTTACAGTAACTACAACTGTTCTATGTTTCATACCATGACTATCAGTAAGAGGTCTCTGAGGTCAACAGAGCCTTCAGCTCTTTGTTTAGAAATAGCTCACACATAGCAAACGTATGGAATTCTAGAAGAAAAATTGAGTTGATATCGACATTCTTGTAAACCAGAAAGCACTAAGTATCAACCTCTCACTGAATTACAGAGCATAATCATGCTCAGGGTGCCACAGACTAAAATTACCACAAACTAAGACTGCAATTCATATATGGATACGACTCTTTCAAGTCGTTGTGCTGACTGCAATTCATATATGGATACGACTCTTTCAAGTCGTTGTGCTCCTCAAGATTCACGCCTATATAACAAAGATCAATGTGGAGAAATCTCACCAATCACAGCCACTATAGAGACTCTGATGTGTTGCTTGACCTGGTGATCCTTGACAGTAACCACCGCAAGAGTAGATATGAGTTACTTGTTTCAAAAATTGAACTTCTCACTGACCGTCGTTTTTCCTTCAGAGTACTTTACATTAACTTCAGTAATAGCGCAATCTACTTGCTCTTGCTGGCCTCACGCCTGATCTTCACGTATGCTAGTCACTTCCTGCTAAAAGGCATGACATGCAATTCAAAACTAGATAGGGATTTCAGAACGAATAGAATGCATGGTGAAAACTGGACTATTGCAACTACTACCATGAGGAAGCCATTATACGATCTGTAAATGGCAATGGCAGAACCATAAGAAAGCTCGACCACTTAAGCCAGTTTCTGTAGAAACGTTGACGGATAAACCAAGGAGTGAGTTTAGTAAGGTGGAGTTTCCGAATTTCCTAGAGACTAAAGCACATTGATAGATAGCTTCACCGGAGTTCGAGAAGTTTCCCCTAGACGAAATCTTTCTTCTTCAATTATAGCCCAACTTCATCACTTTCCTATTTCTGTCCTCATCATTCTTCTGTCTTTAACACAGACTTAAACTTGTTTGCGCGGAAACAATCAACACTACCAAACGAACGTCGCCTAGTCGAAAGGATGAGGTCAACCAAGGACACTGGTTTCTCTCAGGAAAAGAATTCAACGCAAGCAAGATTCTGATATGTGTGTTAAAGAAACTCGAAATCTGCAGCGCTAAGTCAAGATCAGATTCGGGGAAACCATACCACAACCATGCTCTATGCTCCTACACGAAAGCTAGCAGTCGAGGTCAGCTGCTTCTGATCTTGAGTGACTCACATGCAGCAATTGAAAAATAGTGTCAACATTCTTAAGAATAACTACGGAACTCTAACTCAATTGAAGTCCATGATACTAATCAGTACCTTCGACTCCTTGTTGCATGCTTCCCTGCATTCATGCCCGTGAAACGTAGTCAACATCGGATTGACGAACTTCGATACCTATAATAACAACAACCGAACCAAGACCACAAAATAGAAAAACTCACAACATATTATGCCGCTGTCTAAGGCATGTTTCAGTCCATTTCCAAAACAAGGAAGAAGCTCCCCAATCTGTAAAGCAATCCGCCTGCGTGCAAGTCGAAACTGATCAAAGAGATCCAGATCAAATGCTAAGTAACGCCATAGCCAGCTGATAGTAGCAAAAGAAGAAGAAGCAAAATAGCGGCAGCGGAAACAATGACAATGACAATCTCGCATTCAAAAACCACTGTTAAGGCTAACGATGATGATAGCGACTAACATCAAGTCAACCACTCAAATGTACGGATCAAGAAGATTAGAGTATAAATCTTACGTGTTGCCACTTCGAAATCTTCGAAAATCAAAGATCCCAGCTCATACTTTCCACAGATGAGCTGCCGAAACACTTGCACTTTCCTCGGCGGATTCATCTTCTTCAATACGATCGAGGAATCGTAAATTGAAGAGCATTCACTTCGCTTTGTGGCAGTTTACTTAAAGCACATTTTGCTAATGAATCAACAACGACTCATTAATTCGACAAATTGAAACAGAGCTGCTTCACAATCCAGCTCGTTTTCACTCGATCAATTAGACGACGTTGATTTGAATCGATTACTAAATTCAGTCAAGAATCTCACCAGAATGCCCTGCTTCCAATCTAAATAGTCCATCGCCTCCAATTTGCGAGAACTCGATCAATCTCCTCTCCTCAAACTCCATCACTGAGCTTTGCGTTGTTAGATCTCCAGCAAGATAATGAGCTACAAGGGAAATGCTTGGCTTAGAGTAATTCGAAACCCTAGTTGAAAATGGAGGGAGATTCATACTTGCAGCAGATTTCAAATTCCGTTCCATGACATGCAGCTACAGTTCAGCTGTTAAAAGATCACTGTTGCGAGGGTATGGACCGGGTAAGGAATAGCGACAAGCTCGTCTCTCATCTGGTAGAAAACGACAACAAGCAATCATTTCGAGACATTGGAGATTGAGCCAACATATCTACCAGTTCCTGGATAACACTGTCCGAGCTCTCTTCTGCGGAAGTTACCGACTCGAAAGAAACTGCAGACGCACCTCCCAGGCGAATATATCTCGACACATCCCGGGAGCAAGAAAGAGGATATTGCGTCCTGGGAGCCGTATAATATAAAATGTAGGCAATCAACATGACGTTGTGAGTCCTGTGAGGAAAGAGCACTGGAACTTGCATTCACTGCAATTAGGTTCCCCTAAAAGCATGGCGACGATGGTAATGATTCCGTGTCGAAGTTTACTGCGCTGCATACAGAGCTTCTCACAGGTGAGTAAACATATCCGAGCAAGGCTCGAATTAGTTCGTCGATTGTGGTGTTGGTGCATATTGCATGCAGAAAAGTAGATCCTTTCTCATACTTATAACCCTAGTTCGTCTCATTTTTCCTTACAAGTTTTATTCTCCCGGTCATTTACCATAGAAAGTCGATCATGGCTGCAGTCAGAATGTTTGGATCGTGTCTGGAGAGAATCGTAGTTAGTAGAAGCGGTCTAAGCCGTCTAAGATTGCAGACGCTGGGACGTCAGCAGCCTCTTCTCGGAGTCTCCTAGGGTGCGGTTGCAATTTCTTTGATAAATGTGTCTCTCTTCTCAGAGAGTGGCAGCGATCAATAATGAGTTGTTGAATTGCTTCGTGTACTGAATCCTGAACTAGTTTATCGATTCCCGAACACTTCCGCTTGGGTGGATCGCTGTTACGCGCCCCCCGCCTCCGCTAAGGGTACCACTATCTGTGAGTTGCCACATTAAAATGATGGCCATGCATCTTGTACACCCTTCCATGTAAATATCATGTGATCACAGTGGAGTAATTCTCGTGTGAATCATTATAACTGGAGCACCACACGGTTCTCACTTTGGTTGAGGCTGGTGATCATAGATCACAAATGATTGGCACTCTCGCCCTTGCAGTCGCTCCCGCCTCTGCACCTCGTGCAGCTCAAGCTGCAGATCATCGTAAACTCATAATGCAGCGATTCAAGCATAAATGGCTGCAATTTAGGACCTCTAGAGGCTTAACCGGGAAAAAAAGACATTCTAATCTCCTGATTAAATTCCTCTTCAATCCTATTTTCCACGCGTTAGGATTATGTAAAGTACATGACGAAGTTGCTTGTGGACTGTAAATTCGTCAGGAGAACCAACAGACCATTGGTTTCAGGTCCTCCTTGGCGCAAGAGTCTCGAATGCCAATTTGTAATATATTCTCTTCTTGACGTCTCAGGCGAATTTGATTGGCGCTTCTACAACTTATTGTTCATTTCTGCACATGCTATTCCAGCTGCTGTCTTCAGACACTGATCGTACACTGTCCTCTCTCCCAAAATTCAACCACAGTGAAAACGACACAGCAGGCACAACACGAGACCCAGAGTACAATACGAGCTTCTCATCCACAAAACCCTAAAAATCAAAATTTCATCACTTACAAGAGACAGACCTTCAAAGCTTCATAATCATACACCTGATGAGAGAATCTTCCACAGAATTCGGCAGCAAAGCAAGAAAACTCCGACTCAAAATACAAAAATACAAAAAGAAAAACGACTCAATGCTCTCGAATATATAACAACAAGCGCGGAGACGAGAAATGGCAACAGGGGTTCAACAGGAAAAGGTGAGAAGTGAGCTACCTGTGAGGCGTGTGTGTGAAGCAGCAGGGCCATGCCCGCCACAGCCAGCACCCACTATGCAACAATCGAGGGTTTAGGGCTTTACAAAGAGAGAGGTGAAGTTCCCGAGGCCTCTGTTCCACACGTTCCCAGTGAGCCTCGCCTGCGTTCCCGACTTTGGGAGCGTAGGCGTGGTCTAAAGGTCCCATGAATCCGGGACACAGTGACGACGAAGAATCTCTGTCGCTCAATCCGTCGCAATTCCGAATGCGGTGGGCATTTTTGTGCAGGGTATGAGCAGATTGAAAAATGCCCCGGGATTTCGCGCATCCAGGAATGCCTAGCTCTTCGTGTTCGAAGAGTTAGTCACTCGTGCAAAATTCCAGATGCGGTAGAATTGCAGCATTGTTCGCAATGGCTTGTTTGCAGGCTCATCATGGATTGCGCACAGTGCATTCGGTAGAGAGTTTCCATTCTAAATGTCTTCTGGGACCAGAATTGGGCTTGGGATTTAGACACAAGAGGCGAGGACCATTGACGGTACGAGTGCAGAAATCCAGCGGCCCGGTGACAGAGAAGAAATTGAGTGCTCCGTCATTGAGCGAGGTCGGGAGCGGCAAGGGGAAGAAGGAGGAGGTGGCGAGGGTGCAAGTGACATCAGACCGGACGTTGCAATGGTTGTGGCGGCAGGGGAAGCGGCAATTGGCGTCGTTGCCGCTGGCCATAGCGGAGCTCTGCGCAATCGCAGGGTTGTCGGCAGTAGGGACCGTAATTACGCAAGGCGAGAGGCCGGCGTGGTACTTTCAGAATTTCCCCGACTCGTGGCAGTGGGTTTTGGGTTTAGGGTTAGACCATGTATACACTTCGCCTGTCTACTTGGGCCTGCTGGCCATGCTCGCCGCCTCGCTCATGGCGTGCACCTCCACCACTCAGCTCCCGATCGTTAAAGTCGCACGCAGCTCCCGATCGTTAAAGTCGCACGCCGCTGGTCGTTTCTCAAGAGCACCCAATCTTTCTCGAAATTGCCGACGAACGATTCTCTCCCGCAAGCCCGGCTCTCGGACCTCGACAGTGTGCTCTCTGGTCACGGCTATCAAGTCTTCGCTCGCGGGGAATCTCTGTACGCTTTCAAGGGCCTCCCCGGCCGGCTAGCTCCCATCGGCGTCCACGTCGCCCTCCTGCTCATCATGGCAGGTAAGCGCAATCCCAGTTATCTTATCTATTGCTGATTGCACTAAATTGAGAAGTATGCAGTATTTTCAATTGTGGATTCTGCATGGAGTGATTTTATGAGTTGGCTCTTGCATTTTGTGATGGAAAAGTCCTGGGCTCATCGGCTGGGCATGATGTGCAGGAGGGACGCTAAGTGCAGCATGCAGTCTTCGGGGCTCAGTCATGGTACCCCAGGGTTTGGATTTTCGGATCGGAGATGCGCTAGGCTCCGGAATTCTTGCGCCATCCGCATCAGTAATGGATTCTCGTGTGCAAGTGAAAAAATTCTTCATCGACTACAGAGAGAATGGCTCGGTAGGGCAGTTCCATTCCGACCTTGCCATTGAAGAGGACGAGAAGGTGGCCGCGTCCAAGGTGATCAGTGTCAATGACCCGCTCCGATTCGGCGGCGTCACCATGTACCAGACGGACTGGGGAATCTCAGCTGTGCAGCTCCGGGTGGACGGCAGCGAGCCTTACAATTTGGCTATGGCGCCACTGCAATCCGGTGATAACAAGCTGTTTGGGACTTTTCTACCCCTCGGCGAACAAGGCTCAGCTGATGGCAAGGGTATTTCTATCCTTGCTCGTGACCTTCAAACCGTGGTGTTCTATGATCAGCAAGGCAATTTTGTTGGTGTTCGTCGTCCTGGTTCCAGAAAAGCTATCGAGGTTGATAAGGTGGGTTACCTCCTACCTATCGTTCCATATTCCTGAACATTTATAAAGACGCTGCTTTGCATTACACCCAACAATAGCACGGAATGGGTAATCTCGAAGCATGACCGGAGCTAACATGTTTCTTATGAACTCCTCTAATAGGGCTCAATAATCCTCAATTCTTCTTCACGGTGAGAGGGGTTAGTAGACTATATGTACAGTGAACACAATCAAGGATGAAGATTGCAGTCATGCTAGTTTTGAAGCAGGTCTGTAGTTCTTTTGCTTTTTTACTAATGTGTATGCAATGTTGCAATGGCAGGTGAGCATAGTGGTGGAGGATCTGATCGGCAGCACAGGATTGGAGCTGAAGTCAGATCCAGGGGTGCCGGTGGTGTACGCGGGTTTCGGGGGGCTCATGCTGACCACGATCATCAGCTACCTGTCGCACTCGCAGGTGTGGGCGCTGCAAGATGGCACATGGTTGCTAGTGGGTGGCAAGAGCAACCGCGCCAAGCTTGACTTCGAGCGCGAGCTCAACGACCTGCTGGACCTTGTACCAGAGGTCAAGACCGACCCCTCCCTCTCCTCTCCGAGCAAACAGTAATCACACAAATCAGAAGCCGATGCAAAACCCGGCCAATTCTCAACTATTCTTTGTGGCAGTGTGGAAAACAACACCGCCATGTCCTATATGTACACCACCCTTATAAACCACTATTCAATCCATGGCAAAGGCTATGGAGGCGGCTTAGCGCACAGACAGCCTTGTATCAGTGTATCTATTATCATACTAGAGTTGTGCTCGTCCTTCCCTGGTGATACTGAGAGTTGAGCAGTTCACGAAGGCTTAACCTACACATTGCGACTAAAGTATATCATGCTAGAATCGTGGCCATCCTGAGCGTTATGTCAGTCAACCTGATTTTAGTAGAGTAGTTGTGAGGGAAGAATGTGATTGTAACATGATATTTTGAGATTTGGGGTAGTAGCTGTAATGCAAGCTGGGCTTACTGCTGGATCATATCATACCTGAGTTTTAGATGCACTTGTTTCTACTCTTATGTACCAGGTGCACATGACTTCTGCGAGATTGAGAATCATGTTCGGAAATGTTAACGCTCTTCGTTTTCAGAAGTGGGTTTCGATCTTGTGTTCAGCTTACAGTGGTTCACATTGATCTTATTTGTGCGTAGTATCACGAGTTTCCGTGTATTTTTTGAATTGTAAGTTTGAGATTCACAATTTGTATCGATCAAATTTTGTCACAGAACGTTTGGTAAATACGGACATAGAGATGCGACATTAAAATATTCTCGAACTTTTACAAGCTTATCTCAAAGGGGCTGGAGAAAATCATGTGTTATCAATACATGACGATACATGTGTACTCAAATAATGGTACTTCAAAAGGAAGTTCTAGGGCCATACATGCATAGCATGAAAGGTTTTGAAATGCATGTGTACTCAGTTGATGGTATTTCGAGATTGTTACTAAAATTTGATGAGATCTAGTTAACTAGAAGAGAAGGGGATAAGGAGTCGAAGGGATAGCAAGAAGAGAAGGGAATAAGGAGACGAAGGGATAAGAGAACAAGCACATGAGGGAAAGGGAGAACGTGAGTGAGGAACTTGGGAAAGGGGACAAGGAACAAGAGAAAATAGTTGATAAAATATTGGAATTGGAGCTTTTGTCCGGGCATAGTGTGAAGCCTGCAAAGGCCAAATCCAAAGTCCAAAGCATTCGCAATGAACTCCCACGGCCTCTCTCATGACCCCTAATGATTTTGGAAAGTTCCAAGAATCTCCCTATGTACAAAGGGCTCTTGGACTGCGTTTTCTTTTGTAGCTATTGGTTTCGTTATCCGCGTTTCATTCGCTCACTTCTCAGATCAAGAAAACCTTGATATATTATTTAAAAAGGTGTACATGAGTGTAGCAAACAGTGCCTTCAAGGCAATCTCTACTACTTCAATATACACACCAAGGGAAAGATGTCTCGGTGGATAAAAGTGCACACCCATGGCTTAGGAAACACACGCAGCTATGGCGAAAGATCTCTACCCTAGCAACTGGTACGCATCTAAGCTACACATCTCATCTCTTCAATTACTTGAGTTTGTTGTATGCTGGCCGGTTGGCTAGAGCAACACACACGCTCACGAGGAATCGGTTCTCTGCGATAAGAAAAAAGAAGAGCACATCGCCCACTTTGAGGCGCTGCTCTTCCAAAAAGGCTCGCCACCCGCCATCTGCGCATGTGTATACACGAAACTTGCCTTCGCTCTCTTCAATCCTCAACTCAATTTTCCACTTCCTCTGATCTCGCCTTTCGAACGTGACCTGTTTTGAGAAAGATCCGCCGTGCTCCATCACAAACTGCTGAGGAAATTCCTGTAAATGAATCATCACATCTGCGATCAATTCAAAAAGACTCATTCCTCATTCAATCAAGATACCTAAGAAAGAAAACACTTACAAGCCTCAAGCCGTGTGCCACGATCAGAGCCGATTTTGTCATTTCTTTGACAAAGTAGCCAATGAAATGCGTCTTCGCGCGTGGATCGTTCAACTCCTCAATTCTGCTTCTAATCTTACGCTTGAACGCGGCCTCTCTTTCTTCGGCACTCTTCTGCGCGTAGCGGAGGAGACGCATCGTGCCAAACACGTGAGAAAACAAGTGAGACGCAAGGAGATACTTAAGTGCGTTGGCCGGCGCACATGGGGCTGAAATAGGGTTGAGCAAGGGCCGTGAGCCGTCTCCGAGAAAACCTCATGTCACCGAGGGCCGGTCCTCAGCCAACTTGAGCGACACTTGCCCGTAGCAAAAATCTATTTTTTTCGGCCCTTTATTATGTTTATGTAATCTTTTGTGAGACGGATATAATAGCCTCGGGTTCGCTTTTGAGTTTATCCGATCTTTCTTTCCCCAAAAAAGAAAATCCGTTAAATAAATTAATCCAAAGCTAATTATTCTTGTTTTTTTATAGAAAGAAAGTATCTTTACCCACAAACTCACGATCTACCAACGCGCCTAAACCACTAAACCAAAAGTGACCCCTTAATGACACGGATCGCCGTATTTTTAGTGTTACGAGCGTTTTTTGGGAGGGAATGGGTAGATTGCCGCCTAATTTTTTGATGTGTAGGCTTTAAATTCCAAGGAGAAGGCTTTTGAGAGTAATGTGGGGTCGCAGACTTCAAATTTGAATTCAAAATTATCAAAAACAGTCCGGAGGGTGTCTAAATGGAAATTTCCAAGGATTTTGAAGAAAAGATCCCGTTGGCTGATGGGGGCTCCAAGAAAGGCTCTTAGCACTGAAATACGAAGGTCCTCAACTGCACTTACCCCACCCCCTTGACCCCACCTCTTCCTTTATCTCTTCTTCATTATTTTATCCATTTCTTTGTATTTTTTTCCATCAAACTATCGACTCTTAATCCTAAACCATAGCCAATTATTTTCAAAAATCATCTCTTTTTCCCACTTTCCTTTTATTTTGAGTAGATTATGACATATAGATGCAACTTTCCAATGAATTTTTAATGATTCCATCATTTTTATAGAGTCCTTATTATTCGTGCAAGTGTTAAAGTCATGTCAATCCTCATTAGATCTATTTTTCTCTGATATTTAGAGTCCCACTAGTTCGAAATACTTGAAAGTAGAATTTGCCTTCTATTTCAATTACTCCTACGATTATTTTGTGATTTTATTATTTTTATTAGATATTTATTAGCTATTCCAAGATTTAAAAATATTCTTCTCCCTTCTTATCTAAATTATCACTATTATTCAAAGTTCCGGTGACTTCAACCACTCTAAAGTAATTTGAGAAAAAGAGCTCCGATCTTCCAATAATTTTTTTGGATGATTTGAAAACTTTTATAGGGTTCTAATTGGCTATTATAAACCTTAAAAGCACCTCCACCATGTTAATTTCTAATCCATTTGCATACACCCCTTACTTTCATGAATCTAATTAATCTTGAGTAATTCGGGAAAAATAATTCCCTCACCCTCGTGGTCCTAAGATTTTCACCATAATTTTTATGTGACATGAATTACCTAGTAAAATTACAAAGATCACTCTCCCTCCCACATTCATATGGTCCTATTTAGCTATTTCAAATAATAAATTCACCTTCTTCCCATCATTTTCTTATTAACTCCCATATTCAAACTAGGGGGGGGGGGCTTTGGGTCTTGGATTTCATTTACTACACCGATTTTCTATTTTGAGGAAAGAAAGATCGGATAAATTCAAAAGCAAACCCGAGGCTGTTTTATTCGTCTCATAAAAGATCACGTAAACATGATAAAAGGCCATTTTTAATTTATTTTTTTCTTCCCGCAATTCCATAGTAATTTCATTCTTGTGTTAGAGTCCAAATAATTAAGAGTCAATAGTAATTTTTTATGTTACCTTGATTTCCTCTCACAACCTACGGATTGTCCTAGAAAACTCAAAAACTCAAATTTGGCTTTGAAAATTTTGCTACATACAACTTGTATGTATTGCTACATTCACACCAAATTGTAGCCCAAAACACCAAAGTTAAACCCTTCATCTAAGCATCCCAAAATCCAAAAAGCAAATTTTACATTCCAAAGAGCATCAAATATTATACAAATAATTCATATTAGACTCTACTTAGTTGATGAACTCAATGACAAAACCTTGACGTAAGTTCAAATGAATACCCTTTCATATTTACTAACTCTTTCTTTTCACCCCCAACTTCAAGATAAACAAAGCTTCATTTTAATGCATAATCATGAGCCCGGAAAAATGGAAAACTAATGAGAACCCCCAACTGACTTTACTGTAGTTAATGATCCACATTATCACAGACGAAATTCATCCAAAAGCCAACGTTTGCATGAGGTGACACCAGTCAGTCTTCCCATTCAACAAACTGAAGAATGGCATTTCGATGAATGAAATGAAATGATGGATGAAATGGACTGATGGATGAGCTGCAGTGGACATCAGTCCGGAACATGTTACACGGTCGGAGATGGAGACCCTGCTAGATTCTTCGTTTAGTCTCAACAGCAGGCCTAATAATGAACGGGAATAGGTGCAGCGGTGGTGATTGTGTGGAAGCACCTACTAGCCTACGGATGAAGGGCGGAACTTCGCTCCGACATTCATCCAGTTGTACCGGCAGTCCGCTGATCCAGCAACCAAAATTCTCACAGAGTTTTTTCATCCATCAGGTTCGCGGAGGCTCCCCTTTTCTCGTCTTCGTTCCTTTGTCGCTGGACTCGTTTCGACGGTTTCCTGCCTGCTCTCGCCTTCGCTTGCCCTGGCACGCACGCGGACAGTCACTTTGCTCACCTTGCCGATGCTTCGAGTACTTTGCATATGTTAAGAGCTTGCGAACTTAGATGCTCATAGTACTAGACAGTTTCGGATTTGGTGCAGTATTGCGATGACAGGGGGTTGTGGTGTCGAGTGCCGGGGTGTGGTTGTGGAGTGACTTCCAAGGGCGATGCGAGAATGGTACCGCTGCTAGATCCTCTTACACGACTGAATTTTGGAGTCTGGATTGATATTGACGAGATTTTCTTTTTCATTTTGAATTAGTGGTTATGCCGTGGTTTTGGTGAATGCGTCGACTAGCTGGAGATTGATTAGATTGTGGAATCGTTAGCGGAATTCGGTATATTTTGATACTTATACGTCTGCAGTTTGTGTTTGTAGACAGTGTAGCGTTCCTTTGAAATTTCATTTTGTTACTCTGTATTACTCCGATGCGAAATTTGTAAAGTATGTTAGAATTAAAGGCTCGAAACGGACTTGTAGTGTGCCGCAGCAATGGCCGATACAGTTCGAGAGCGGGTGGTTGCGGAAGAGCGAGTTTTCAATGCTGGAACTCCCGATGTTACCGACTTCCACAAATTTCCAGTATTCGACTTGCCGAAATTTCTATCCTGTGAAACCTCGAAGGAGCAGGTAGTAATGAGGTTTCTGGCGGTAATTGTTTCATTTTCGACATGTATGTGTTGAGCATGTCGATAGTCTTCACTTTTTAACGTTGTTTCGTTTCATGATAGGTACGTATTTAGTAAATTTGTCTGATGATAGGAATTGTGTTTGGCAGGATATGGCTGCAATGCGGCCTTGCACAGCAGCTGCTGACAGCACGGGAATGAAGTCGTTACAGCATGTTGTAGAGTCTCTTGAGACCAGACTACAGAGTGCATTGATGCAAGCAGTCATGCAAATTTTGGAATCTTTAGGGAAAGATGCAGCCACTCGAGTGGCTATGGCTGAGCGTAAAGCTTCAGCAATGGAGCAAGAGCACATCAACATCAAACAGCAGGCTCTTTCGATGTTGCTTCGCACTAAGCATCGTTCGGATTCCATGGTACGGTGTTCTAGCAAACGGCATTACTTTCCTGAAGTTTGTAAATTCATTGTTTGAGTCTCAATGATTTGGTCATGATTTGACTTGATTAATGATCACCTTATCTAGAGGTGGATTCAATATTAATGATCACCTCATCTCGAGGTGGAATGATAATCATTCGAGTAAGAAATCACTTGAAGATACAGGACATTCGTGTTACATCTTTTAGTAGTGTCGTTGCAGGGTCTGCGAGGATCTCTGTGTGCAATGTGTAGTTTTCACCGACCTTTTAGTATCAAAAAGTATGTGAAGCATAAAAACAATAATCTCTACTACGGGAAATTTAGCAGGATTCTGCCTGGCATTCTTGACTGAAGTTTGAGTATATTGTAATGAGGTTGATGTTGTATCATTGGATGTGTTAGCAGCTTGTTGATGCTGAGAGGAGATTGCTATTAGAAAAAAGACGTTCGCAAGAATTAGAATGTAAGGTCGGCAGCTTGCAAGAAACAATTCGGAAGATGAAAGCAGAGTTGAAGAAGAAGGTGGATATCCTGGAGGAGTTGCAAAGAACTCAATTGGACGCTGGACGATCGGGGTTGATAAGTCCCAGCGAGGGAGTATCCAAAAAGCGTAAAGGAAATACTCAAGTGAGGGTGATGGAGGTCAAAATCAGCCAACCAGGCGATGGTATTGTAGAGGATGAGTGTGATGATACCGCCACCCTTTTGGCTACGATGGCTAACAGGTCTCCGTCGACCGATCGGCCCAATTCAGTTGTTGGACGTAACTTAGTTTCGTCTACGCCTCAGAACTCAGTTGTGCACGATTATGTTCGGGCTGCACCTACGATTAACAAGCAAGGGTCGTTGCGGAGGCATCTTGATGACGATTGTGCAGTTAAGTGCTCTGGTCATCATGACAAGGAACCGAGAATATCAACCAGCTGTACTGCAGAGCAAAAGAAGATCCTAGCTGAATTGAAAAACGCTCGTGCAAAGACAGCAGACGTTGATGAAGATTCAAGTGATCAGCATGACAGCAGTTTAGAGGGGCCGTCCCATAATGCTGAAAAGAAGTCTCAATCCAAACGTGACTCTCTAGTCAACGGTGACGACATGGAAGGTCTAAATGATGGTTTCATTGGTCTCATCGCTTTAAAGAGTGCGTCACCAATTCCTTCGACCACGAAGGTTGTGCAAAATGGAGATAGGGTTCCAGGTATGTTGCAAATTGATCACGTTCTACTCACCGAGTTCAGTAATCATTCGATCTTGTAGTGCAACATAGAAACGTCACAACAGCTAAGGACCATGAACGACTTTAGGTTTTATACTGAATTATTGACATAGCAGGAACTCTATGATTTATATTGAAGCCTGCATAACATGCGTTACACCAACGCAAGTTTGCTTAAGAGAAGATTCTAAAGCTTCAGAAAAGTAGAGTTTACCTGCCTGGTGATTTCTTGCAGGATCGAAGTCGAGGGCAGAAGACAAAGATGAAGACGTGAGTGATTCCTCGACTGATGACGAAGAGGAGTATCAATCCAAGCAGAAAAAAGCAGCCCGTGGCGTGCAGCGTAACCCTGAAGAGGGTACTGTTCGTCGCATCAAGGGTCCGGATACGTCACAGAACAGTTTAGTTGAGCAGACAATGGTACTGAGGCGAGGCCCTACAGGGAGGAGGAGAGGCAAGCAACATTTGTCACCTGAGAAATCAGACGATCCTGTCTTGAAAGAGAAGGAGTCAAAAACTTCCGCAGACATCGAAGGTTCGCTGGCAAAATTGAAAGGTGTGGCTATGGATGCACCAGATGGTTCCAGCAATTTAGTTGTGGAATCATCGCGCGACAGTAGACGGCTGATGCAGGGTGCTCGTCAGGTGTGTAAAATTTATCTCAAATACACCCCCTCGTATGTGCCAGTTGTCTCTAACATGTTTTTGAAGCATTTGACACTGTACGAGTTTCAATTGTTGAGGTAAATCGAATTATGCACTCAGTTTTCTTGGAGAGACCAATAAGAGTACGTGCTGAGTGGTAGTTTCGGTTGTGCTGATTACTGCAAATCTCTGTTTTTGCAGCTACTATCTTTGAGGAAACTGTGAAAAGCTGGAAAAACTTATTGGCGGGACAATTTTGGATGTCGATAATTAGAAGATGAGTCTTGTGAATATACGACTTGTACATCTTATGTTTTCAATTATCTACAATAATCCGTGATTTTTCATGTAATCAGCCAAGAGTGTTTCCCTTGTATATAGGGGTCAAGAGCTTCCATCGTCCTCACTGTATTCATTATTTATTATGCTGCCATGATAGCAAGAGTTTTCTGAGAGTGAAAATGCTGACTGTAATAAACATCGATTTGTGGAGACAATGACCTGTCGGAAGTACTTGAAGGACGAGACTGCTATTATCAATTGTGGAGGGTGTTGCGCTTCACATGATTTTCCTTCCGTTATTTTCGTTTCTCTTATTTGCGAAAGAAGACTTCATATCGTTCCCTCATGTCATCTAGGTTGCCCGTCTCCCTTTCAAAATCCCATGGGTGTCCTAAAGATCCGAGAGATATGTTATCGTAACAGTCATGATCCTGCAATTCTGAGAGCAGTTTGTTGCTGTGGAAAGATCGTGGCAGGTCTGCAGCTGTGAAACTTACAGCAGGTAAACGTTGCCGTCTTTAATTAAGGCAGAGTTTCCAATGTTTCAGTTCTCTTTGACTCAATAAAGTCAGCTCAACCGTGCACTATTTTGCTTTGGTTTGTGCATATTAGATTCTTCAGGATGCATGTGAGTGCGTTTCCTGTTTAGGTGGTTCA
The DNA here is from genome assembly GCA_037043015.1 of Bryum argenteum. NCBI lineage: Eukaryota > Viridiplantae > Streptophyta > Bryopsida > Bryales > Bryaceae > Bryum > Bryum argenteum. Next base: position 5,352,580 of record CM073323.1, on the reverse strand, counting down.
ATTGTGGTTGTGACCAGGGCTGATGTGCAGTATATAGATTGTGCTCAGGAGTGACTTGTCGTTGTCTACTTACTATGTACCTCTCCGTCGAAGCTTACAGTCAAGCATACAAAAAGCAGAGCAGTTTTCTCGCTCACTCATAACAGCGGTCACCAAAGAGCTGTATTTCTATGGCAAACTGGAACTTTGTTTTTGGTGATCAGTAGTACTTCATTTGAATCTGCCTTGTAGAGCACTTTATTTCTCATCAGTAATGAAGATGGCTATTTGTCTCACTTCGATGAAATTGTTTACGTATGCATGCAGCATATACAATGAAGCTGAATCGCCTGAATGCAAAGAATTTAACTGCAGACTTTATTTGGGTGTCGAAGTTGAAGACCATGTTCATCGATTTTCATTACTTTCTAATATGAATTTCTTCATCTTACATATTAGGTATATTCCAAGAACTAAGATAAAAGTAGGCATCCCTGATTGGCCATTGCCACGTGTCACATTCTAAAAATCTTAAATTAAAGTGAGGGACGGAAGGTAGAGCAATAAGGGATTGAGTGTATATATTTATGACTTACTAGAATTCTGGCGAAAAGTTCATGAACTTGAGAAATTTACTTTTAAAGGGTTTTGATGACCTTTCAAAAATAAGCATCAACCTTTTCGTGTCAATTGTGCTACTAGTACTTTAACATCAAGTAAATATGATTATCTCTTTGCCAAACCTTGACAACCTATTTAAAGATCATGAACTTTGAATTCTTTTGTAAAAGGATTATGACCGGACAATAGAAGACATGATACAAGGGACGTTTAGGAGAGAGTGCAAAAATTCTCTTATGTAATTGGTTCATTCAAAATATTTCATTCAAGAGACCAATCACCTAATAGAACTTTTGCCCTTTATAAACCACATGAACGCCTTAACTTCTCATTTAATGCATTTAAGTGCCGGATGTATCCATTGGTGGCCCTCGCTCATGAGCATGCAAGGGCTTGGTCAGGGCCCCCTATATTTAGTAGAGCCCTATATTTTGACTCGCGGCCTGCTACGGCAAGGGCGGCAGCTGGCTGCTGTGCTGGGCAGTTAGCCCAGGTGGCCCCCCAAGCCCCCCATCTTTACCCTAGTACACCCCCCCATCTTACCCCAGCCTTTCCATCTAACCTCCAAGCCTCTCCCCTTTTGTGGTTTAAGCAGGTTGGTGGATCGTGGGCCGCTCGACCTAAGTTCAGGTTAGCGGTGGTTGGCAACACGTTTCTTGTGAGGCACAGAAAGGCCTCACGGCATACTGAAGGGCCGGCTCAACCTTCGCTCGACCCTATGTGCCCCATGTGCGCGGGCCATCGGAGGCGCTTAGCAACCCTAAATCCTACAAAGTAGTATTTATACTTCTCTATCGGAGTTCTTTTGACGCATTTCAATTTGAGGCACCCAATTATCTTCTTGCGCATATCATTTTTTTTCACTTGTTTGTCACGATGCGTCTTCTCCGCTACCCGCAAAAGAGTGCCGAAGAAAGATAGGCGGCATTCGAGCGTAAGATAAGAGGTAAAATCGAGGAGTTGAACGATCCACGCGCGAAGAGGCATTTCATTGGGTACGTTGTCAAGAAAATGACAAAATCGGCTCTGATCGCGGCAAACGGGTTGAGGCTTGTAAGTGTTTTTTGCTTCTTAGCTTCTTGAATGCGGAATAGTCTTTTTGAATTGATCGCGGATGTAATGATTCTCCTACAGGAATTTCCTTAGCAGTTTGTGATGGAGCATGGCGGATCTTTCTCAAATCACGTGACGTTCGAAAGGCGAGATCAGAGGAAGTGGGAAATTGAGTTGAGGATTGAAGAGAGTGGAGGCAAGTTTTGTGTTCACACATGCGCAGTTGGCGGGTGGCGAGTGCTTTTGGAAGAGCACCGCCTCAAAGTGGGCGATGTGCTCTTCTTTTTTCTCATTGGAGAGAACCGATTCCGTGTGAGCGTGTGTGTTGCTCTAGCCAACCGGCGAGCATACAACGAACTGAATTAGAGGAAGAGATGTACACGTAGGTTAGATGCATACGAGTTGCTAGGGTTAGAGAGATCTTTCACCATAGCTGCGTGTGTTTCCTAAGTTATGAGTATGCACTTTTATCCATTGAGACATCATTGCCTTGGTGCGTTTTTTGAAGTCGTAGAATTTGCCTTGAAGGCAATGGTTTGCTACGCTCATGTACACCTTTTCAAATTATATGGTCCTTTGGTCATCCCACATAAGTCGAATTGCAAGTGCAGAAATTGGCCAGATATTATAAGCCCTCGAGCGGCGAACGCGGAGTTTAACCCCTAAACGACCATGGTGTTTTGAGAGCTCCAAACTCCAAAACTGCGATTTCATACCACCTTGTAAACTTTGGTGTATGAGAATTTTTTTCACAATTTTTTGAAACTATTAACCGTAGGATCTTAAAGATAACTATCATGAGCAATAGTGTTTAAAATTTCAACCGTTGGATCTTTTCCATTTCCAAGATCATAACATTCAAAGTTGATGCAAACTTTTTTTCAGCAGACATAGTCTACTTTGTGCAAACGATATTGTGATGCTTAATACCTCAAACATCTTGCTTATATTTTTTTTCATGTAGGTAACTAAGTTGAGCATTACCATGCAAAATTTTAGACACTCATTTGGTTTTTTGAACCTTCATGCAATTTATTTACTAGAAGAAGGTAGAAATCAAGGATTCGGTAAAACATGCACCACATTTGTCGTATTTGGTTTAGGGGGAAAATGAATGGTGAGTAGGTGCCTTCATGAGTTTGTGAATTTTGAGAAAAAAGAAATTCAAAAAATTCCTAAATCTCAAATTTAGCAAATTTCGAAAGAAAAAATTGTAATATTACAGAAACTTTGGATCTAGTTCTTGTAATTTTTTGAAGGGTGCCCTTGTAGAATTAGTAAAAGTTTTGACTTGGGTCACTTGGAAAACTAAGTAGGAAATCAGTCAAGAAAAGAAATTTTTAAAAAAATCTCAAAAAAAAGTTAAAAATAAAAAGTTTTTTTCTGCCCGCCCCAAAGCTGGAAACGAAAATTTGCGTTTTAAGACTCCAAAGTGGAGTTTGACTTAGCAATTTTTCCCACATACACCTTGTAGTATAGGGAACATCCAATAAAAATCTTAGGCAAAAATATTGATTCTAACCCCTTCATCTAAGCTGCCCGAAATAGCAAAACAGCCAAATCGGAGGCCTTGGTCGTTTAGGGGTTAATGCCATGTCCAAAAAACCTCTCAGTCTTTGTACATGCGATCTTGTCGAGCGCTAGTGTGAGGCCTCTTCTCACCTCTTAGCTAAAAATAGAACTCACATATATAGGCTAATTGCGATAAGGTACTACTAGGCTGCCGCTTTTCGTAATACACTCAAGTTGCCATGTGCTAAGCAAGCTCTTGGACGGTAAGGCAGTGTGACGCTTGCCCTATCGAAGGTGGTGCTGAATGACACAAGAAAATTCTAGCGCATGCAAAGAGCCGTAGCGGAGCATCAACACATAGCGGCATCGTCTGCGAAGGCCTCTTTATGTCTGTTGGCATTTCTAAATGCCTCTTATGCTTGTCTTGCAAATGTAAGTTGCTCCAACAACAAACTTTGTATGTTACACTCGTTCTACTTGATTTCTCCTATGGGCATCTCCGTGAAGCATTAGGCCACTTTAGTAATGACTGACAAGCATTGGCATGCAATTTTATGTCGCATCTAGAGGAAGCCCAAACTAGTCGAAGAAGGCAAAGTCGATCAGCCTTCTATTATAGTATCATCTTCATGTGATCGAAAGTTTCTAAGTTTGTCTTTTGCCACTATTTGTATTTTTCCTTGTAGATCACTGTTGTGAGAACTTCCATTATTTTCATTATGTTTTTACGCATTATGGAGGGCGCAACTATGGAGAACGGGCGATTAATGAGAGACGCTGAGTTCTTCATATTGTCATCGCAGATGTGTCATCCGCTCTAATTCTTCTCTATGTTTTTCAAGTGCATCATTTCTTGTAAGGGCCTTTATATGTTTTAGGTGTGTATATTTGTTCTCTTCAATTCATTTTCACAAATTGGATGAAGTTAGTTCATACGAAGTCAATTGCAATGGACACTCGGAGTTTAGAAGGCAATAGGTTTTCGAGTTGTTCCTTCTCGTCCTCGCACATGAGTTCGGAAAAGTGGTAAGTACAAGGGCCAAGCTAGCTATTCCCATCGGCCCTAAATAACCAAGATGAAGCAGTAAGGCACTAAGGCGAGTAAGGAGAGTAAGGCGAGTAAGGCAAGTAAGGCGAGTAAGGCTATGTCTAACCGCATCTCCAAAAAGCCTCTTCTTCTTGCGACAACAAACACCAAACACCGCTTCTTATCTTTATTCTACTAATTTTTTGTAGGTGAGCACGGTGGAGAAGAGTTCAGCCACCTTAATAAAGATTTATAGTCATTGGCTCTGCATCTTTCAATCGCTTGGAGAGGAGAAACAAAGAGGAGAAGGCAGATCGACCAACGAGCCCTCCATCAGCTTCATCATCAGCAAAGGTTCTTATGTTGAGTGTTTGTCGTTATTTGTACTTTTCCAAATGCATTATTACGTTTCTACGTTTAGTCTCTGGAGCTTTTACATATCCTGTACATGAATCAAGATGAAAAAAATTCACGCAAAACACGGCCATTGGAAATCAAGGCTTAAGAAAGGTAATAGTAGTTTTTGTTGTTTTTAACCTCCACGCCTTGAGCTCCAACCCTTTATTCTTGCCTCTATTCAACTTTGTTAGTTTTGCAATATTTCTTTCAAAAATTAGTCATTTTCTATAGATTGGGATACTTGAGTGCTCCTCATGGAGCAGCTATAGAGAGTGCCCAAGAGATTAAAGAAAGGCGGTGAATTTCTCAACTTACGATTGCATTTATATCATTTGCTCCAATCTCTCTTTGTAATTTTCAAGTACATCACTTCATTTAAAGGCTTGATTTCTTACTTGCATATTCTCCCTTTCAGTTTATATTCACTAGTTGAGATGAAGTGACATCATGCGGAGCGCGCCGCAATGGAATCTAGGAGTATAGAAGAAGGCAATGGGTTTTCAAGTTGTTCCTCCTTTTCATTTTCGGCTTCTCACCGCAATTTTCCAAGTACATCAATTCTTGTAAGAGCTAATAACTTTCTTCCAGAAAGTTACCGGTTACTTTCTCTTGGAGCATTAGCAACTATTGGTTCCAATGCTCATATTTGACTGCGAGGACACGAGGAATCAGAAGGGATGCAATTATTGGAGCCCTTCTTGTTACAACTCGATGTGGCGGGTTCCTTGAGTGTTTATGTGGTTTTGGAACACATCATAATACCTAAACATATACCATGGATTTTTTGTAGACAAGGATCATACGCCCGCACTCACTGCCAACTAATATTATCTTCCGTTACTCACTTTCGCAGTCACAAAATTGATCTCTCGACAGAAGGGAGAAATATGAAATGACCGAGACTAGTTTGAAGTGAAGAACACCATCGCCAAGAGTTATTATCGATCGTTTCCATTGTAAGTACTCTTCAAAACACTCAATCTCTATACACAACCTTTTTATTTTTATTATAATCTCGAAAGCACTTAAGAATATGAAGAGTTGCCTCCATTTAGACCTTACAAGGTGAAGAGAGTGACATTGAATGGCCTCGACTCACAGGATGGACGGGCGACCCTTCATGAATCGTAAGTGGTCGATCGGATATTTTGAGAAACCGCCTACGGCACCGTTATAAATGCAGCCTCCCATTGCTGTTTTCTTCATTCTCGTGTTCATTTCCATTCAATCTTCCTTCTACGATGTACCGGTGCAAATCCAGACTCGTCCTTGCTGTACTTTTCTTCCTAGCAGTCGATCCTCTCTTCTCCTTCCACCATCCTCCTTTTTCGATGGCTTCACGTCCTACTCAGCAGACCACTCGTGAAGAGCGAATGGCAACCTTCAACGCGAAGATCGAAAAGAAGATCAAGTTGTTGACCGATGCACCCCCGGGCAGTCTTACTCAGCACTGGAAGGATTACTTCATCAAGAGACTGCCGAATTAATTCGGCGGTCGGAATCTTCCAGAGCAAGAGGTGTAGCCGTCCCTACAAGCTGGTAAGTGCGTTGCTCGCACCCTATTACACAGTCTTGAATAACGATGATTATACTGATCGTGGACCTACTTGTCATTGTTTGGTTCACATGCAGGAGTTACCTCTACAGTTTGTGAGAGCGAATCCGAGTCTGTTCGGGTCCCGGTTACGAAGGCTGACGTTCGAAAGGGGAACGGGTGCGGATCGCGGACAGTGGAAAATCAGGCTCAGCCGTGATTACAGGGGTCGTGTGACTGCTTACGGGAGAGGGTGGACAAACTTCGTGAACGACAATCACCTGAAGGAGGACGATGTCCTCTTCTTCTTCCTGCTCGAAGGGACTCGTTTCCGAGTTTGTGTCAACAAGCGGCCGAACTGATCTCTCGCGATCTGAGTGTTTCTGTGAGAAGAGTCGTGTAGTCTGCATCGATCGCAGCCACGAATTCCGTTGCATGGATTCGTTATTGCACGTAATAAAGTGACTCAGTCACACATTCCCCCATCAATCTCCGATTTCAGATTTCAGATTTCTTTTCTGCAAGTTTTGCATATCTCTGCTTTTTCATTGCATCATTCTCTTACTCGGCACCCTTGTGGGTGTAATTTTTAAGCTCAAACTAGACTAGATGTGTCCAGTGTGTCCGGTTTGATTCTCCAGTCTCGGTCCAAACGTTGTCTATCTCGCCTCTTGATATGAAGATCTCACCAAATGCCGTCGTGGTGCCGTCGTGGTGTAGGTAAGTCAACCGATATTTTGAGTCAAAACCTTCCACGGATTTTATCTTCTTCATACAAGATGATATTTTTGTAGTTGATGTAAAGTGGTGTCGGTAGGTCGAAAGACATCCATCGTACAAATGTTTGGAGGGATTTTGTTCCTTCATGAAAGATGTCATCTTGCAATTGGCATAAAGTAATGTCGGTAAAATTGACATAAAGTAATGTCAGATCGTCGGTAGAATTGACATAAAGTAGTGTCGGTAAGCAAATATGATCTTTGGTTTGAAAACGATTGATATTAATTCACAAGAATCTTTTTATTTGAGTTGGCTTAATGTTTAAATGTCAATGGAGGTTTAGTTGGCCATGTCTTTACCACTTTTAGCTGGGATCGTAGATGGTTCACTATAAGTTGGACTAACAATCAAATAAATTGTCCCTCCATACAATCTTTATTTCACACTTGCCAAAATAATAATTCTCTTTTCTACAATTCTATATGGTGTTAGGTTTATGGGTAAGTGTCTGATACGGGTACCAAAAAGGACTGTCTTACTATAACACTGTCATTTTATGTTTTACTTATTGTGTGCTAGAAATTACACTTTTTCAATTTGCATGTATTCAATGATGGATTCATGAGAAACTTGTAATACTTCATGCAAAATTGCATTGAGCAAGAAAAATCGAACAATTTTCATATTCCTTTTCATTCCTTTAGTTTTCAAAAAGGAATCTGTCTTAATTCCTTTTTGAGACAAAAGGAACAATCCGGAATATCAATTCAAAGCAAAGTAGGTGACGAAGAAGAAATTTAGTTAAAACAAGATTAGAGTTATATCTATGTTTAATCTTAAATCCAGATTTTATGTTTTACTATATTTCCTTAATTATGAGAACTTTCAAAAATCAGCTATTTTTACACAACCTAAAAGGAATATGATTTCATATTATCTATGTCTTGAAACCATATGAAATGCTCAAATATAAACTTAATAAAATGCATGAATATTTGTTTCAATATAAAATCTTAAATTCATAGTCATTTTGCTACTATAATGTGAACAAGTGCTGAATATGATAAATTAGGAAAATATTCAATTTTTGAGTTTAACCTATAAATCACATGATTATTGTGTACCAACATGCCATCTATGACACCATGAAAGTTTTGTAATTTTCCAATATTTTTTTCATTTCCAAAAGGACATTTTTCTAAAGTCCGGACAGTCCGGAGAAGGATACCCTGATTGGACACTTGCCCTTATGTATACCTCTCTAAATTGCAAGCCTTGTTATATCATATGCAAGTTCATATTATTTAACCATGGGCAACATTCAAATGATTTCAACTTGTGATAAGGGTTTGAAGTATTTCAACTTTTGGGTAAGAAAAAATTGATTTGCTTACATCCATGACACCCTGTTGCTTGGTTGAGTGCTTTGTATGAACTTTTTACAGATATCTTTTGGATTAGCAATAAACAATTCACTTTGTATGAACTCAAACCCTTTGCCCATTACAAAATATTTTTGGCAACCTTTGAGTCTTTTTCTTGAATTAACTTTTTATTGATTACACTTGCTTAAAGTGCCCAATTTGGATCCAAAGTACAACTCTAACTTCAATTTGAGTGTAAATAATGTGGTCTTAAGATTTTTTTTCACACATTGTCTCGTCCATTGAGACTTTACTCACAATAAAAAAGATGAAGAATTTCATCTAGGTTGCTCAAAAGTCACACAAAACTCATTTCGGACTTTACAAAACTTAGAACCTTTATGGCACAATCTCGTTGGAAGCTTCATAGCAAAGTCATGGTCAAGGTTACCGGAGTATAGTAATATTCTTGTATTTCCAATTTTTTGCAATGTACTTTTGGTTAATTTATATGTACCTACGAACTAATTTCCACACTTGTAAATATCTATCATTAAAATATTCTACGTACTTTAGAAGTACAAAAGATTCGTATGTATGTAAAAGATTCCTAGAACAAATACAAAATATTGTCTACACTCTGGTTATCATGGTTTTGATAGGTATTTTTTGATTTTTTTTTTTTTTGAATTTCTTGTTTGCAGAATTCTTGTAGCTTGATATAGAATTTCAATTTAACCCTTAAACACCCCAGATGTTAAAAAACAACATTTTGGATGAACTGCAGAAACTTTGAAGAGCCATAACTACTTCTTCGACTCCATTTTTGACAAAATCACTTGGGTTGGGTCCTAAATTGAGTCTAGTTTATGTAATAAAGATTGGAGATCCATACAATGAAGTATGAATAAATGGCATGCATTTTGGTGAAGGCACCTCTTCTGTTTGAGTTTTCAAACACGGGGCATGTTTTACCATTTTGAGACAATTATGGAAAATCAATAAAAAAATTCTCGAATTCTTTTTACATAATCATGATCTTAAGATGAAAACCAACAAATTTGTGGTTGGAAGTTTTTGATCCAAATACTTTCGGTATTGGATTTTCAGTGGTGTTTCTACAATGAAAAAAGTGAAAAAGTGGATGATTTTTTAGAAGCAATATCTCCTTCATCCAACCTTGGATTTCAACTTCGTTCTTTGGGATAGGTTCCATATAGAGTATAATTAAGCCGTAAAAACCTTGACCCAATCATAGGTGTTTTGAAGATAAGGCAAGGATTTGAGTGCAAGGGGTGTAGATTTGGATCCTTTTCCTCTATAAATATTTCGTCAATTTTCACCCTTGCAAGGCTATTGTTTGAGCCAAGAATTTTCTTTTATGAATCCTATTTGTACAAGATTGTAGTTGAGATGAGGTTGGAAAACTTTACAGTTGGTGAATTTTCATTGCAATATGTTTGTTTATAGCATTTTCACTTCAAAGTGAGATTGTTGAAATTTTGTGATCTTTTTTGAGTACTAATATGTTATGATCTCACAATCTATGAGGCCTCATGACTCCAAATTTGACCCACATGTCCTACAACAAAATTGTACGGTTGCATTCTAGATAGCTTGCTTTCATTTTCATCTATGAGACTCTTGCAAAAAATCATGTTTCCATGCTCTAGACCCCCCCTAAACCACCACGGCCACCAATTCGGAGATTTACGATTTTGGTCAAGGTAATTGAAAGGGTTAACATTTGAATTTTGGGATGTAAATTTTATGGGAAGTATGCTTTACCCTAAGGTAAGTGCAATAAGTGAAGGTAAACTCCTATTCTTCAGCTTAAATTGACATTTTCTCCATTTTGGGCAAGGTCGACAGCCTATGAGAGCTAAGCGCACTCGACGGGCTGATTTGTCGACCATGCATAGGTTTTAGACAAGGGCAGGAGGTTAGGCTGGGATTAGGAAGGACCCGAGATTTTTGGATTAGAAAGTGTCGGTAGTGGGCCAACCACTCTCATAATTGCTCAATTATTAATTGAGGCCGCTTTCCAATTCAAAAGAAGGAATTGTAATTTTTCTAAAAACAGTAATATATCTAAATAACTCAATTCTCAATAGGCCGCTTCCAATTCAAAAGAAGGAACGGTAATTTTTCTAGGAACGGTAATTCTTCTAAGTAACGATAATTTCAGACTATTGAAATTTGCAAAATCAAATTCATCTACCAAAATACAAACAACATGGCATCTAAACTTTGCGATTCCGATGAACAACTGAATTCTTTAGTCACTTGCACAGTACAAATGACATAGTCTACTCATGGAAATATACGCTCTGAAATAAGATGTAGTTTCTGAGGGATTTGCAAATCTAAGTCTCTTCATTCCCAATGCGGTGCAGTTGCAAGCATCGAGGTCGCATGTGAGTGTTTGTCTGCAAGTGTACAGGCGAGTCAACCTTGCATTGGATTCAGCAGTGGTGTTTGGTGTCCACAGGTCCCGGCAGCTCATCCAAGGCTTGATCGGCTTGACATGCACATCAAGAACGAACCAGCTGAGAGTGGAACTTAACATTGTCTGGATCGGCAGAGTGATCTGTTGATCATCAACGGATCTGCAAGGGATCAACTTCTCTTGGACCTGCCAAGTGATCTGCACATCATCAACACACCGAGTGGAGGGGATCCGCACTGGTTGGCTGTCGATCCAATTGATTCTTGCATGGTCCGCACATGGGAGGGAAAGCCTCGGCATGATCAAGAAGGCAATCTCCACGATTTGCAGCTCGTAGATGGGTTGAGAAAGACTCAGCATCAACTGGAGGGGATAGTGGAGGAGCCTGTCGACATCGCAGCTGATCTACATATGGGGTGAAGTACACCACTAGAAGAATTTGACATCATGCATCAAGTATGAGTTTTAGTATCTAAAGAACAAACTCGTAAGCTCATTGCAAATTGGCATGCTAGAATGTACATTCAATTGAAGCAAAGAATGGTAACACTTGTTTGTGAATAATGTGTGAAGTATTTGTAATCTTTTTATATTCTGTTCATTGATGAATGCGTAGAATTGTAGTGAAGATGTAGTAGTCTTCATTGTGGTTGCAACTCATTTTACGGTTTTGAAATCGAATCATATTTAGGTGCACAGATAATGGTCAAATTGTAAACGATTTGCTGAATTCGTGAACACTTTCCTAATAATAGTCACGGTAAATGAATGCTTCAGTGCAGAAGTCTGTCAATAGCATGATCTCATGTTCCACTGTCAGTAGCATGATCTAATAATCCATTGCTTCATGGAATGGATTCAACTTTCGCATCAGATTTCTCTTTGCTATCCACCTTTGGAGATTTACAACACATTTTCCATGAACATCAACAAAAACCGTCATTTCACGAACACTTTTTGAGGTCGCACATCCATAACTAAACCATTCTGCATATTAATACCAAACCCAGAAAATAACATCTGAAATCATGAAGAGCTGCAAGCGTAAGAAACCTTGATTGATGACTGATAGGGCTTGTGGCACGAGATCAAATAAGGTATTATACCTACTTCCTAGATTTACAATACAAGACAATCTTTGTTTTCATTCCATAGTGAACAGAATGTGAGTTCTGTCACGGTTGTCTAAAAGGCATCAAGCAAGCGAGCACCCGAGGAAACAAGCCCAGCTCTCAATCCTCCCATGCATGACAACAACACCTAAGAAGAATCTTGATGGGTGAAATGAATGCAAGATGAAAGCAATCACAACGATGAAAATCATTGGAACACTACATCCAGGATGTGACAAAACAAAGTAGTCTATAGACTACGTCCTACTTATAGCTACATAGGAGGAAGCGGCCGTCGGCAGGTCGGACATTCCATTTTGATGTCCATCCATCTTTGTAAACAGCCAGTGTGAAAAAAATGGTCGCATGGAGTTACCTGCCAATGATTTAAGCAAAACAAAGTAAGATCATCAATAGAAACTCGGACATACTCCGGTGCAGACCATCACATTCTACTAATAATCATGCAGATCGGTTGAAGTTAAGTACTGCCAGTTTACAAAATCAACTTGGTCATCTGATGATCGTTTCTATACAACAAAAAAAAATCATTTGATGAGCTTTGGGTACGATTTGAACGATGATGTTTTGATTGAGGTTTCTTACCATGCACTCATTACACCGCTGCGACACATCAATGGCAGCCATGCAAATTACACAGTCAATAGGCGCAGCTTCCTCTCCAGCTTCCAGCTGCGCATTAGCACGGTCCACTCTCCTGAAGTAACTGTACTTCTCAGGGAGTAGCTGCAAATCAACATCCATCCATGTTTTGTTAAAGAAAAGCTGTATAACATGTTCGCTAGATAAAGAGTTATTTTCCAAGTGTTTATTCGAATACAAACACGTTGTCGGTTTGCATAAGTACCTGACGGGGAATGAAACATCTGGCTCCACAATAGTGCTGCAGGAGAAGTATGGCTGCCTGAGCGCTCAAGAATGTGGTAAGGCCAAGACACCAGCCAAGGTTGGTTTCGATGCGCATGAAATTATTGGGACACCCAAAGGCGTACAGAGGGATAGCAAGGCGCGTCACCGTGATCCCCACGATATAGTGTGGGTGAAGAGGCTTTCGCGAATCGCGCACCACATTGGCAACAATTTGGGGAATCCAGAAGGAGTAGAAAAACAGAAGTATATAACGAAGCATGTTGTGAAGCTCGTACATAATCAATATGCCACCCAGAAGAAATCCATCTGCAACCGAACAACTCCCTCATTAGCACCAGGCATCTTCAGTATGTATGATGCGCACCAGAGCTGTTTCTTGAGCAAAATAACTTTCCCTCGAATCTGCTGAGAGTTTCAAACTACATACATGACGTCCACCCCTCAAAAGGACATAAACCCACGAGTGCTTATCGACCTACAACGTAGTCAAAATAAGACTAGCACAGAAGGATATCATGCTGCTCAAAAGTACTGCTAACCGTGAAACATGATTAAACACGTCAGACTAAACAAACTTTGCTCGTAGCATTTACAAGTAGACCTGGATGAACTTGATCTCAGAACTGCTTAAGATACTCGAGTTTGATGAATAACTGATAGCAAGAGGAGTAACATAAATGAATGAAGACCAGAAGCTTACAGAAACGGGAATAGAGAACTGAGAGCTCGCGACGCATGGTTTCCCATCCTTCTCCAGAGCTGATGGGTCTTCGCGATTTCCAGATAGCAAGCAAGTATCGCATCTCAAAGATTGAGAATATTACAAACTTGAAAAATGCAGCAGTTGCAAATGCGTTGAACAAGGACTCTGAAAATGATGTCAACCAAGCGCACACAATATCAGCCTTTGACTCCCTCATTGGACGGACTAGCTTGTAAAGCACAAGATACTTTCCATGTACAATGGCAGCTACAGAAAAGCAGAGGGCGCTATGACTACAAAGCATCACCTTCTTGATTGATCTCTTCCCTGCGCTTCCAAGCTGCTATAGTATAAGAGCCCCGACCTACAGGCAGGTACTGTTTAAGCCCAATGTGACCCTCAAAAACTCTACGGCGCTATCATCTACAATCCCAACTAGAGATATGACCAACTACGCGTCCATCGACATGTAAATAAGCCAACCCAAATAAAATGGAATCCACATGAATCAAGCTCAATAATCCTCTTGTGATCACTTGGAGAAAACAGAAACAAGTAGAGCTTGAGACTAGAAATTATACCCACAAGGATGCCGGCTGTGAGGTGCAAGAGGCAGAGATACGCATCCATGATGGCCTGCTGCCCTATCATCAGCAGCGATACTTTTGCAGCACCCTAGAGCATCCAAATGGAAAGTTAAATGCTGCTGCAATCAAACATTGTACGAAATCTATACAAACTAGTTTGGACTACCAGATGCAGGGCATACCGATTGTGTATTGCTGTGCTCCATTTGACGTATCAGAAATAGAACCTGCAGGAAAGAAATCTAAATGTCCCGTCAAGGAGACTGCTCTGAAATGTTTCGCTTACTGAGCATCAAAACATTGCTAAGATAGTCTCGAATGCTGCCTTGGAGATTCTCAACGACTTAAAACCATGATAATAGCTGCAGGAGAAACAACTCGAAGGAGATGTGCTACTAGAGTTTTTAAGAACATGGAAAGGATACGAAAGTGACCATCAACGTGTAGTTGACAGCTTTATTATAATACAACTCCACATTCACTGACGTGGCATTGACGACGATCGGAGAGAAACATTCGCCCTGGTCGTCATCCAAAGCAGGACCCTCCACCAACCCCTGCATTTCACAAACCTGGCGTTCCTGTTCACCGTCTGTGAAGACCCTGCTATCAGTCTATCATCACATGCAAAACTCACGATACAGGGAAGCCGCTTCTTTCACCAACCTAAACCCTCAAAAATAAGAAATGATCTGGAACTCCAGGCAGTACTAGACCAAATGCAGCAGTGTACCGATCGTTGTTTGTACAATGTCTACAATGAGCTTCAGAAAATACATCCTGCTGTGGACTTCTGATCAATTACCAGAATCAAATGCAAAATCACATCAAACGGCATATGTTCACTGTAAGACTTTGGCAACTCACTTTTGTAGTCGGGAATACTGGTAGAAACTTGGGTAACCAACTGAATCTTGCACACCTTTCCCATCTCCATGATACTTGCTGCATTACGAACCGCGAAGTTGTGGAATGTTTCAGAACAAATTTTCTGATTACATATATAGAGGCAAGCTAAGATGATTATCATAAGTCCTGAGAAAAAAAACTTAAGCTGCAGCTCTTTACCGAGCAATTCCAGATCAATGTAACTTACAAGTCTTTCGTTTACGGCGATCATAATCCCGATGAGAGTCTTGTGCCACCTGCGATGAGAACATGCTGAGCTGCATTTCATCAACAAGACCACAAACCCCACAAATGCCTCTAGCGCTGTCAGTATCTGTTCCTCCCACTAACAAGAAACATAGCCACTCACCTTCAACCCAGGGATCGAAGTATCTACTCTTCATCCAAGCACTACTTTATGATGCAAAACAAGATTGTTACTTCTGAAAGCACATAGTCGACAAGCAAGAAAGTACATCACCAGCAGGAAAAAGCATATAGAGAACGATTCTCACCAGATGGTAGGGACTTGATTGGATGAAATCTTCACCTCGGTTCATTTCATTGTCCAATGCACTGGTATCAACAATAGAATTAGGACACAAAATTAACAGTCAGGAGATCATAGTTATATGCGACACATGTCGGCCATCCTTGCAACTGCGTAACTCACTGATAAATGAATTGTGCGTCAAGAGCACGACAATGGAGGTACACTCATCAACGTCCATACACAGATATATAGATATAGTATTCGAGTATCCACATTTTCGGATTCAGTATCCGAACCTGCTCAAAACCATCCGAAGTTGGCGGAAGGGCCACACATACACCCCTTCCATTCTCATTTGCAGGTCACCGTCGCTTATATACACACCATCCCGTAGCACTACTTCTCCCTACGAACAAAATTAAACCAGGACTTCAAGGATCAGAATAACTGTGGTCCATCAATGCACGATATTAAGGACCATATCATTTTGTACAAGCCTGTGGTAATCTATCATAGTAAGCAAAACTTGTATACCTGTACATAGTGTACACCTCGAATGTCTGTCTTCGAGCTCGTAAGCTCAAATACTACATTTCCACTCGTTTTCTGGAAAACCAGCGGAAACTTGGTTGAAAAGTTGCCACTACGCAAAGACCACGTCCCTAAACAAGCACAGGTACAGGCAGAAGTCAACACAAGTCTCCTCTTAAAATCCACGGAAGTAAGACCCTCGTGTTCAAACCTTCAAGTACTTTTAACTCCCAAAGTGAAAAATATAAGGCTTGAGTACCAATTTGTGACCATAACAATCTTGACAAGCCAGATGCAACGTTCAGCTCACATCTGCATAACTGATTACTAAAGACTTGTAAGCAAGTATCACGACTGATACGGGAGAGTTCTCTACGCACAAGAACAAACTCTGCTCCCCGTATGTAGAAAGGTGGACCTCATAAACCTCAAACCCTACTACTGCCGAAAGAAGAGGTCGTATATTTCACTACCGAACTAATCAAGCCTTTCTGTTAGTATCGCTCTTAACTTGGTTCGAGCCATCTTGAAGCCATCAATTATACCTTTGTACGTCCCTGAGATGTTCAACATTGTGTATGGCCCCAATTGACCTCCACTCCCCTCTGCAAAAAGACGCTGCATTCAACACGAACCGAATTAGCCTCCCGACCTCTTATTGAGCTACACAGTACATCTGAGCACTGTAAAACTCGACTTTTGCGTAAGAACACTTCGTTGAAGCACGTCCCATGACAATGATTACGAATGAGTCAAATTCTGCGGCTTTGATGAATCAGGACATATCACTGTGGAGTCATACTTCGCAGTAGGAACAAGATAGTTACTGAATCGTTGAAGCATGCAAGAATTGATTGATCAATAAATCAGAAGCATGCGTCTCCCAGTGATACCACTCTCAGCATAACATTCCTAATTGGAGGCTCTCTCAACCCTGATTCTGTCGGTAAGACATGGAATTCACTACTCCACTTTGTTGATTGAGTAGCAAAAGTGTAAGAAAAGAGGATAAATGTGACATACCTCGTGCCATAGCGCTTCTTCGAAGTTGGGCACCTTCTCCTTGAGAGGTCGATAGCCAGTGGCCACCCCAACCAACACGCACACAATTGTGAGCCACAATGTGAGCGCCCGCTCCACACTACTACCACTCCCATCCCGGTGAAGCCCCCGCCTCCGGCTCCTGGCCGTCCCTGAGGCTTCCACACGCTCCGTGCCTACATTCTTCTTCGAGAGCATATTCTTCCCTTACTCGCTCTCCGTCCAAGCTTTGTCTCGTCATCAACCACTGCAACCCTCACTTCTAATCTTCCTCACTCTTGCCCCCATCACCATGCATCCCCCCAGCTCAAACCTTGATCACCATCTATCACTCAATCACCTGCACCGAAGGCTAAAATCATCAAAACCAGCTCCAATTAAACACCATGCTGTTAACCATACGAAATCCACAACATCCACTGAGCTAATTGAACCTCACACCTCAGTCAAATCCAACATGACCTAACATAGAATAATCAAAGCACCATTCCAAATACACTGCCAATTTTCTTTTGATCAAATAATAGCAAAATCGGTAAAACCGACAAGTATCAAGTAAACCTAAACCTAGGCTATCATCTGAAATTGAGCAGAAATTCGTACACTTTAGCGAGCGAGGGATTGGAAGGTCGAATATATGGAGTTGGGTGATCCCTAAAAGCATCGGGAGTGTGGAAATTTGAAATGGAAGGAAAGGGCGGGGGTAAGAGCAGAATTGGCGCGATGAGGTTGGTTAGCTTACCAGTAACGCTGGAGATGGGTGCTGCGGCGATGGCGAAAGCGGAAGCAAGGGGGGAGTGATGGCAGCGAGCCCTTGCTGTGCTCGATGGCAGCATCGATGATTGAGAAGGAGGACGAGATAGGCCAAAGGAAGCATCGCAGAAGCAGCAGGGCAGCACTCCTTCGCGAGGCTTGGGGGGAAGAGGCGTCCACCGCTCTGCGTAAGTGACGACCGGCTATGCCCCGTGGCCGATGGCTTCGATTACCCTTTACCGTCGGTAACCCCTTTCCACGTCACTGGCTCGCCTACCAGCCTTGACATTGCACATGGATTCCATGCAACCCTTTGCTTGACACTTTGAAAGTTTGAGGTGAATCATTTCCAACAAGGATCATGGAAATGGTGACCTCCTAAAGTCAAGTGAGGATTAGCTCCTCAAACCAAGATACGGACATTTTTGGTCCGCTTGAAGCCTAGTTATAAAAGGGTGTGGAAAATAACTATATGAGACAAATGTGGCGTGACTCGGCTATTGAATGCAATTCACAACTCTTCATTTGAGTATGTAGATCAATTTTAAGTGGGTAAGATATTTTTCATGGGCAATTTGGAGATCAATGTTTGGACCGATGAGCTTCAGATATTGTCATTACTTGATCAGTTCCTCAAAGTGCCTTCCATTGAATTTTTGCACGACAAGTTGGGGAGAGTAGGTCGCTCGCAATTCACTTTGTCAAATTCTAAATTTTTTGTGATAAAAAAGATGATAAAATCTATACTTGTGTATCAAAAATCGTTCCGAAAGAATGTGAAAGTTATGAATAGTCACTCTTTTTAGAGACTTGAAATATAGAAAAGTCTTGTGAGGTTACGAACACTATTTCTTCTCTCTATATAGTGACCCCTAAGAATCCAAGGCCATCGAAACAACTTTTTGCAGTTTAGGGTAGCCTAGATTTAGAGATTAAAAGTAATATTTTTTCGTAAGATTTTTGTTGAGTAGTCCCCACAATGTAGAGGGTATGTGGTAAAATCTGCAAAGCCAAATTCCAATTTAAAACCTTTCATTAAACGAATCTGGGTTTTCAATCCAAAATCGGCAAGTTTAAATTTGGACTTTTTTATAATTTTTTTTTTAAAAATATGTTCATGAACAAATCACTACTCAAATTCCAAAATGACCCATGTCAAAATCTTACTCGTTTTACAAGGGGAGCCTAACAATTCGTAGTAATTTCCAAATCATTTTTTTAAAAAATTGTCAAATTTGAGATTTTGAAAGTTTTCCAAACTTCTATTTCTCAAAATTCACAAACTCATAACGGCACCTAATGACCATCATATTTTTCTTTAATGTGATGCATGTTTCCCATATCCTAGACTTTTTTGAAAAATTAATTTGAATGAAGGTCATAAAAGTGAAATGAGTCTATGTTTCACGAGCGATGCCCAAAAAAAATTGCAACGACTTTGAATGTCATGATTTCACAAATAGTGCACATCCCACATTTGAAATTTAATATGGTGGTACTCATAGTAGGTAGGTTTGATATCCTACGGTTAAATTTATGAAAGAAAAATAATAAAAAATAACTATATCTCAATTTCAACAAGGTGGGAGAAAATTGGAGTTTTTGGTTTTGGAAATCTAAAAAACCCTCGGTTATTTAGGCGTTAAGGCAGATTTATATTTAGCTCTTTTTTACGCTTGTCATGTCAACGATATCTTGGAGACAACTTGATTGTATTGGGGCATTGAGAGGTGTCGTTGAGAAGCGCAAAATCTTTTTGCTTGCATAGCAACAATTGGATTAACCCCTAAAGGTTCTTGATGCAAAATTGTAAAAATAGACATACCCTTACTCCAGGCCTAAAAACTCTCAATCTAAGAATTATTTCAAGGATCCAACCGTAGGATCTTGAAGTTAACTTAACCTTCCACTCACTTGCCAAAATTGAACCGTTGATTCTTCTTCATTTGTGAGATTATAATGGTCAAAGTTGGCTGAATTTTGGACTCCAGAAAGCAATTTTCGCTTTCCTGGACCTTTAGGGGTTAACAATCTAACATGCGGATCGCGAAATATAAAATTTGTAAGTTTTCATGCTCCCAAAAAACTTAGACCACACAGTCAAGAACAAAGACCTAATTTCGAATCCAAAGCTTAATAATGAAGTTTATTAATTAAAGAATAATCCAAAAGATACGACTTTTAGAGTCTTATGGAAAAATAAGGTACGAATATAATTGTGAGCCCCTTAAAGCTATTTGGGGTGTAAAAAGACATCAAGCACAAATTAATAGATAATTTAAAATTAGGACATGAACGGGGAGGAGGTTGATATATGGACATGAAGAGAGATTGGGATGGAGATAGGTGGGTGAAAGCATGCTAGACCCATGCAGTTTTTTGCAGATCCGTCCAGTACACTTTAGTACATTTCTGTCATTGTGTACAGGGAGTACACATGCAGGAGTACCTGTAGCCGTCGGATTAGGGCAATAAATGCTCCTGAATTTGAAGGGTCCCGATTGATTGTGTTGGGGTGATCCACTCTTAGTGCGCCACGTAGTCTGACATTGTGCAAAGTTCCAAATCAATTTGGAGAAGATTCCCTGTCAAGTATTAAATTTGGACATTAAAGAAAGGAATGTCTTGGTGGCAAGTTGAAGAGAGGGAATGGATCCAATGGACCTTTTTAGCCACGTGACTAGAGAATGAACTTCATCCTTTCAAGAATGCATATGAATTGTTTGCATACATAAACCTATGCTTTTCTACGATGCATAAGATTAATATGGATGAATGAAGGATGAATATTTATGATCACTTATTCTCATACATAATTTGTAGGAAGGAATACATAGAACACATACATTTACTCTAAAAAGGCATTTGAATAATTGAATGTTCATTGTTTGCATTCATAACATGGGCTTAGTATGTGGATTTTAATCATATATAAATTTTGAACCATGCATATGTAATAATTTTGTGGCTATTGTTTAATGTCATTTTTAATTATTTTTTCTACAATACTTATAATGGCCATTCTTTAGACTACTCTAGTAATTCATAGTGTAAGGGTTAAGATGAATCATGAATGAGGAGGTCATGGTATGGGAATTGTAGCGAAATTGGAAGTATAAGGGCATGTTCATGCATTAATTTTAGTACATTTGTTATAATTAGGGTTTAGATATGACTCATGTTGAATAACCCTCATACAATTTTAATATCTTATCAAAAATTGAGTATTGTATTCTATTTTATATTATTGGATATGATATATTTGGAGGTTTGAAATGAGCGTGGATGTTTTTATATCTACTTTATTAGCTACATCATTCAGAATTTTATCTAAATGATAAATATGTATTCCAAAACCCTAATTACCTAGTATATAGGGACTTTTAGGTAGCAAATATAAGGTCTTGAAAGCTATGAACAAACACTCAATTTAGCCATAATACAGATGATGATGAAACACTTTTTTCTGCCACGTGCCTAGAGAATGAACCTCCTTTCAAAAATGCATGTGAATTGTTTGCATATGTAAAACTCTTCATCTCCCTGGATGTATAAGATTAATATGGGTGAACGAAGGATGAATATTTATGATCACTTATTCTCATACCTAAATTGTAGGAAGGATTACATAGAACACATACATCTACTCTAAGAAGGCATTTGAATAATTGAATATTCATTGTTTGCATTCATAACATGAGCTTAGAACGTGGATTTTAATCATACATAAATTTTGAACAATGCATATGTAATAATTGTGTGGCTATTGTTTAATGTCATTTTTAATTATTTTTTTTACAATACTTATAATGGCCATTCTTTAGACTACTCTAGAAATTCATAGTGTAGGGGTTAAGATGAATCATGAATGATGAGGTGATGGTTTGGGAATTTTAGCCAAATTGGAAGTATAAAGGCATATTTATGCATTAATCTATACAATTGTTATAAGTAGGGTTTATATATGACTCATGTTGAATAAACCTCGTACAAATATAATATCTTATCAAAAGTGTAGTACTGTATTCTATTTTATATTATTGGATATGAAATATCTGGCGGTTTCAAGAAATGAACGTGGACATCTGGTTTTATATCTACTTTATTGACATCATACATAATTTTATGTAGATATCAAATATGTATTTCAAACCAAAATTCATGTAGTGATGTGCAAGTTTAGGAATCCAATAATGAGTAATTATTGAAGACTAAATATTATATATTATACTTAGTAAGTGTAGAGTGTAGACATGTTTTGATGTAAACCCAAATATTTATTGAAAAGTTGTACTACTTAGACTTTTCCATATGGATATAAAGAATAAATTATCTCAAAATTTCAGTTTATTTAGAAAATACATGATAGTGTATGTGTTCAATCTTGGTGCATTAATTGAATACTAAATTTTGGAGATGTGGGAATCACATATTTGTTGTATGCAATTTGAATGAAATTACAATACTTATAAGAATGAATTCAGAGAATAAATCATAGAAACGTACTTGAACATCAAACTACCATAGAAGTTCACGAGTTAGACTAAAAATCTCACTAGTTACACTTGATCTTCTTTACTAACAAATCTATAATAAGAAATAATAGTGTTTAAATAGTAAATGTGCCACTCGTAATCTTCTTTACGCACAAATCTAAATTAAGAAATAATAGTGTGTAAATAGTAAATGTGCCAGACCTGATCTTCTTTATTAACAAATCTACATTAAGAAATAATAGTGTTTAATCAGTAAATGTGCGATTACACTAAAAGTATTTATATGTTTACTGTATACTAAAATAGGTATAAAATTAGGTAAATTCATAACTAGTATTACGGAATACAAAATTAGGTAAATTCATAACTAGTATTACGGGGTACAAAATCAGGTAAATTCATAACTAGGATTAATGGGTACAAAATTAGGTAAATTCATAATTAGGTAAATTCATACTACAATGATGAACATTTAGGATTTGACATACTAGGGTTGCATGTATTAATTTCATTGGATTTGCAATTGAGTGGGTGAAGATTACAATAAATCAAGCACCGTTGATAGCCGGTCTTCATTTGGAGCGTGTTATTGCGAAACCGGTGATCACCGGTCCTGAACGTGGATGACCGGTGACCACCGGTCATCGTCTCGCAAGTTGAGCAGGATGTTTGGCGGGAGAGGGCGGAGCGCGCCTGGTCGCTGTTTGGTTCCGTAGCTTGCTTTCCCCGCCGCCGCGCATCGATTTTCTCTTCCCCGCCGCCGTTTGTTGATCGCGTACGTAGCTGATTGAGAGCGTTCTCACCATTGCGCCGTGAGTGTGTGAGCTTAGTTGCACAGTGTTGATAGGGAGAGTTTTGGAGACTGGAGTTGAGTTTCGTTTTTGAGTTTTTGAGTTTCAGTTTTTGAGTTTCGTTGAGAGAGTTCTGATTGATGTAGTTTAGAACTGCGATCGCACGTAGAGCGAGGAAAGCCTTTCGCGCCGTGAGTGTGTGAGTTTAGAGAGGGGGCTTTTAGGTGTAGGGTGAGCCGCTGGAGTTCACCGCTGTAGTTAGTCGCTGTAGTTAGTTTGTGATCGTTGTCTCCATTTTGTTGTGCTCAGTTGTTAGGGTTTGGTCGGATCGTTTGTCGGGTTTGCTTTTGCGTTTGCAGATGGCAGGGGCAGGGGCAACTAAGCGGAAGGCGACTACTTCCGATCGCCGTATTGCTGCTTCGAAGTCCGTGACAGAAGTAGAGGAGAGCGATTCGGATAGAGCGGAGGAGGTCGCAGCAAAATCCAAGCGGCCATATGTGAGGAGATCAACTAAGCCAGAGAAGGTTTACACCTCCCTGCAGGATGTTGACGCCGAGATCCGACGTTTGAAGCCGCCACCGGAGAAGATGACAGCTGCTGATTTTAAGAGGGAGTGGCCGGAGTTGAGCGACACAGGAGTCAATCCTCACAAACTAGCGCCGAAGGACTTCCACTATGACAAGATGAAGAAACTCTTTGGCCAACGAATTGGCGATTGCGGACGGAACGGCTTCGTGTGGAGCAGCTGCACCAACAAGGACGTGATTGCGAGGGTGAAGTTCCTACACCCCATTGTGTACTCTTGCCCCAATCAGAAAATTCCAGCGCAGATCAAGGTCAAGTTCGCCGAGGGAGTGGTGCGTGATATGGAGAAGGAGGGTCAAGTCAACTGGTGTGAGTTCGGCGAATTGACGAACAAGCGGCAGCGAAAGCGCTACTTCGACGACCTGGCGAAGCTGCAGGCATTGCGGTCGGTAGTGGAGCGGAAACTCGAGCACGACGTTCGTGGCCAAGAATGGCGAAGTTTGGTTGTGCAGCCTGTGAAGGGATCGATCGACAGGAAGGTGACATACCCTCGCAAGAAGGGGAAGGAGACCGATTGCGAAGTAATCGTCATTTCGCAGTACGGCGAAACGGAAGGAGGCGGGTTCGAATGCAAAACGGAGAGCGGGCTGGGGTCCGCCGTTTGTGTGCAGGGAGCCTCTCTTTATCAGGAGGGTGATCTGCAAGGTTGGAAGAAGGATGCAAGCGGAGAGAGGGTTGCTGATTTGCAGGGGTTGCTCGAAGTTGTTCACCTCGAATGCAAGGGTTTGCAGCACAGGAGGGCTGAGATCACTGAGAGAAGAGAAGGTGTGAAGAAGAGACTCGATCGGCTGCAGGACTTGGTAGAGAATTTCAAGGAGGACGTTGAAGAAAGAAAGGAGGAAATTGACCGGTTGAAGGCGACGGAGGCAGATACACACAAGGAGGTGATCAAGTTGGAGGGCTCTCAAGAACAATTGGCAAGGACACAGAAAAAAACTTGCAAGGAGAGGGCTGAATTGAGTCTCGTGGACCTTGAGCTTGAGGAGGTCCGGTTGTTGAGTGCAGCTCGGAAGAGGCAATTCGATTCAATGACAAACGAGGTGTTTCAGATCAAGAGAGGGAAGACCAACTCAACGGTGTGGCCGATGCCCATGGTGTACGAAGACGACAATTCTTCGGAGCTGACAATCGATTTCAGGACTTGCAGTTTCTGTTTGTTTCCTTTTCCTGATTTCGACGTTGTCCTTTCTAGCTGTAGACATGCATACCATCCGTATTGTGCTTGGATGGTTTTTGGAAATGGACATAAATGTAAGGCAGATGGATGTGGCGAGTTGCCCCACCTAAATTGGTTTAGGAGTTTCGGTTGGGGTGAGCCAAGCACCCAGGTGAAGGAGCGTTCGATAGCCCTGGGATTAGCTGAGGAGCGAGGGAAGGTTCTTCATGCAAGGGCGAATCGAGCAAGAACGTTCCTGCCTCTCAATTCTGGTGAGATTGTGCTACTTTATCATGGATTACATCAAAATAATCTTCATGCACATTCTCCATTTACTGTGTGTGAATGTACTTTTTTTTATTCACGAGACATGAAGGTGTGTGCACTTCAAGCTCATTGCAAGTTAGTAATTGCGTAGTTAGGATACATCTTTGCAATTTTAGCCCATCGATGTCTATGTCTTTGCCGGTTTTGTACTAGAAGTACAGATGAATTCTACTCTTGCCACTACAAGAGTAGTCTTGTCCACGACATGCATGGCGGTCACTAAGCGATTGATAGTATTGTTATCGTAGCATGCACATTTTACGAGTTGATTTAGGCGACGTCGGAGTGTGCATACGAGGATAATGTAAAACTAGTAGTTCACGGATTATAGTGTACCGAGTATCCCGGTGTGTACAATGGCATATTACCCGTCTACTTGTTCTACCTTTGGTTTGCTACTATAAGTATACAACATACAACATGATAAGTAAAATATAGGTACTAAGGGTACATAGTGTTTGTAATTTGTGGTCCAAGACTTCTATTGTGTAGTAGCCACTCTACGAGAAGGAGAGAAGTTGTACTAGTGTCATTTTCTCGTCTCGTTGAACTACAGAGTGTGCAATGGGTACTTACGTTCGTGACACTCTGAGTCCGCAATGGCTACTACTAACAAAGACAAAAGTGTATATTAGCTACATTAATCATAGTAATACTCCTTTGCAGGATACGAATCGGTCAATTCCGTGAGAGTATTGAATAGGCGTAAGAGGTACTTTCGAGCAATCTTACCTTCACTTTGCAAACCGTCAAGACATCCGCATACATTTTGGACCTAATTTGTGTACATTGTGATGGTTGTTGTGTGTTTGGATGTCCCGAATTCCACGCTTCCCGCACTGCTACTACACCGATCGCAGTCAAGCAATCCGGCACAACTCTTGCAATTGCCGCTTTGTCGTCCCCTCGAGTGTAGACAAGCGCAAGAGAGTGGAGCTGCCGTCTTCGAATGCTTACTGGCGAGTCTTTGAAGAAGCCGGTAGGAGAAGAGCCCATTTTTAAGCGTGACGAGGACGAGGATTCGAGATGATGACGCTCCAGATCCGGAGATGCCTCGTGAATTGGCATCCACCTCGGGAGACAGTATCGACTCTGATGAGGGCGACGCTGCAATTGCTCAAAGCCCTGAGCCCTTCGAGCACAGGTCGCTTGATGGTCCTGCACCGAGTAGCGGTGTAGAGAGCAGGCACCGAGGAGGCAGAGGGCACACCCACCACCGTCCAAGGGAACGAGGTTAAAGCAAGCAAGGGTGAGGAGTCTGAGAAAGAAGGGGAGGAATCAGACGAAGAAGAGGGGGGCAGTGAGGAAGAAGCGGGATCCGGTGAAGAGGAGGAGTCTGACGTAGAGGAGGATGACGTCCCCGCCGTCACCAATGTACAACCCGGAGTACTTGTGCACCTCAAATCCGCCCCGGGAGAAGCGCAACCTCTTGCTCCAAAGAAATTGCCGTAAATCCCCTATGACCATCGTCAAGCACCCACGACTCGGAGCAGCCCCGACGCCCCAACCCCGAACCCCGCCGCGGCGGCGGAACCTCTTGCTGCACCGAAGTCTGTACAACCCCCTGCAGCCACCGTCCAAGCACCAAGGACTGAGGTGCAGCCCCCGTCAGCCCCGACCCCGAACCCTGAGGTGCAGCCCTCGTCAGCCCCGACCCCGAACCCTGAGGTGCAGCCCCCGTCAGCCCCGACCCCGAACCCTGAGGTGCAGCCCTGGTCAGCCCCAAAGCCCGGAGTTGTGGTGCATGCGATTGCAGCCATTAGCCAAGTAAAACCGCAAAGAGTGACCAAACGGGTCAGCAAAAACCCGGAGCAGCTACAAACCCTCTAGGGCAGCGGAAATCTTCTCCTCGAGCATGCCGAAATGAAGCCTCACCCAAAACCGCAGGTACAAATTCAAACCAAAATTGCCTTGTAGCTTTCGTGCATGTTGTAATGTATTGACTTAATCTTGGATTTGGAGTTTAGGGAAGCCAAGAGTGTTAGAGAAGTCGTTGTTGCAAAACAACACGTGGGTCATGATGGGTGATGAATCCGGAGTGGAAACCGCGGTACCTGAGGCTGATGAACCCGAAGTGCAAACCCCGGTACCTCAAGGAGTGGAGCCCGAGGAGGTCAGAATGGATCAAGTGATGGCGAAAGCAGCGGAAAATTTCGTCGTTGTGCCGCGCAAGAAGGAGACAGAGCTGAGTGGCGGAAAGGGGAAGTCAATCCCTGATGACCCGATGTTGGAGTCTGACGAGGACATAGCGGTGGAGAACCTACATTCGGTGGGCCAAAATTACAAGTCCCTATCTGATTTAGCAACTTCGGCTGGGCCGGATTCTAGGAGATGCGAGTCACCATCCTCAGGGCCAAATAAGCGAGGTCGTAGGAAGGTGAACAACGAAGGTGGAGGCAATTCAAAATCACCTTCACCGAAACAAAAATATCATAAGAAGAAGCGCAAGGTAATTCCTACTGTCAAATCCAAAGGCACCAATACGAGTCGTGGTCGTAGTACAAGGAAGTCAAAGAGTTAGCATATTTAGAAGTTTGTGTGTGCACTATCCACTATGTGCACTCGGCCTAGGTGTTAGATTTCGATGAGCGTTGAGGAGATCCATTTTTTCTGGCGTGTACACATGCTAGAGGTTTTTGAATTGCGTAGTTGTGACATGGGAGACATTCAGTGTGTCCATGTTTTTTCTGGCGTGTACACATGCCAGAGGTTTTTGAATTGCGTAGTTGTGACATGGGCCATATTAAGGGTGTCCATGGATGTAATGGGTTCCAACTGAATTAAGAGCTCGTTTTCTCTTTGAGTTCTCTTCACTACTATTGGAGTCAGAGCACGGTATTGCCTTCATTTTCGGTACTTGTAGTCTGGCAGCCAATTCTTGGCGAACATAAGTGTCCATACTGTACAGTAAGTGTCCATATTGTATGTAATCATTTGGTACACTGTGGACAGTACCTTGTACAATATGGACACTTACTGTACACCAAGTTCATATCTAAGAATGCATTATTTTCTGTATATTTGACTTGTCTTGGTAAATGCAGATGATTGGGTTTGAGGGGGGGATCTCATGTTGTTCGTGTGTGGGCTGTAATAATAGGAAATAGATCCAGACCAGCCCAAATACATGATTGAAGACATTTCCAGAGGACTTGAGAATTTCCCAATTCCCGTTGTGGTTTCAGATACTCCATTTCCCGTATTCCAATATGTAACTACAAGCGTAGTACACAAAGACGCTAAGGTGAACGAGGTGCTTTTTGAGATTGACGAGGGTGCATACTGTAAGTGCCCTCCTGAAGGAGATTGCCTCATGAAGTTTTATTGTGAGTGTGCGACCTCAGACCCAAGTGGCCGGTTTGCTTACACTCACGGAGGAATACTCCGCAATTCATTTCTCAAGGCCAAACAGAAGGAGCGAAAGCCCGATGGATCCGAGGAGTGCTACTGTTTCAACAAGGCCCATTTTGGGACGGGTTTGCTGTGTGACTCGGTTGTGCGCCCAACGTTTATAGCTGAGTGTAATATCAAGTGCGGGTGTCATAAGATGTGTGGAAATCGAATTGTGCAACGAGGGATGACATATCGAGTGGAGGTATTCCTTACTGACGAGAAAGGGTGGGGTGTTCGAGCAAGGGACCGCATTCCGAAGGCTGCATTTGTATTTGAAATGACTGGGGAGATATTGACAAATGCCGAGCAGATGGAGAGAAACGAGGAAAACGGTGGGGTCTCGGGTTACAGTGTACACTGTGATGCTGATTGGATATTGGAGACAAGTGCGGATGACAACTCTGCCTTATGTCTGGATGCAACTAGGTTTGGAAATGTAGCGAGGTTCGTAAACCACCGGTAAGGCTCCATGCTGTGCCCATGTGGACTTTTGGATTCATTGTTTTGCACTATGGTAAGTATTTCCACCACCACAGCTAATAGATATTGTGCAAATTCAATGTGTGCACAGGTGTGAAGATGCAAATTTGATTGACATCCCAGTGTTGGTAGGGAGAAGTGATAGGAGCTTCTACCGGATTGCCTTTTTTACCCTACGTGAAATTGAGCCCAATGAAGAACTCACGTGGGACTATAAAACCGACTTTTTAACACATGACCCAGACGTACCTACATTCGGTTGCAAGTGCAAAAGTCCGTCTTGCAGGGGTCCGTGACAAGTACTAGTCAATAAGAACTACATGTTGTATATCTAGTATACACCATTCACATGCATACTAAATATACAATTAGGTAGATGACTTTTACTCTTCTATAGTTGATTAACCTTCTCAGTACATTATATCGAAACTTGAATTACTTTCCATAAAATTTCTTAATGCATCAACTGAACATAACATAAACATAATGTACTCAATGTACAAACTTATACTCAATGTACAACTTATATTGAATGTACAAACTTATACTGAATGTACAAACTTATACTCCATGATTCATACCAAATTAAAGGCCCACCAGTCGCTCATCGCGTTCTCACATAGCCTTTTCGCGTCGGCTGTTATTTGATACACTGGTGATCCCTTACTTCTGTAAGATGCAAGTATCATAGGGAATTTAATAACCTTTACCAGATTGGCATCCAGGGTTGCAACAACGGCTTTATTACAAAGCACATACGTCTTATCACTTGTTCCGCGTTTCTTGTAGTACTTCCCAACCACGACTTCATCTCCCGCACTCAAAACGTTTCCCCACGGGCAAGTATGATCTTCCTCCAAGACATGCTTTTCACGGTGACATTGCAGGATGTGGTAATCGACACCTTCATCGTTGTCCACTTCAGCAGGCACCATGAAATTGTCCCCAACACTCAGCAAGGAACCCTGGTCTTCACACAACCCATCATTCTGCCAGTTAACTTCATCATCATCGTGTGCAACTTGTATAGGTAGTGTCCCTGCAATAAAGGGGTTCAGACGTTCTACTTTCCACTCCTTCACATGGGACTTGTTCTCACAGTTATTCCAATCACAATCTACACACGAAACACAGAAACATGATAACTCACGAGTTTTCAGTAGAGTTGGATCAGTCATTGAGAAACCCATGATGGAATACAAACTCTTAGATCCCAAGAGTGTACGACATTTCACAGTATTGTCCGCATGATTGACTTCATTTGATTCAACATGCCAAAATTCACGATGGATGGGTTTAGAAGTAGCCTGCGTGTAGTGTGTGACTACACGGTTAGAGTAATTTTCTCTAAGGAATTCCACAACTTGGGCTGCATTCTGGAGAGGCCTCCCAGGATTTTGAATCTATTCTTGCCGTAGTGCCCTTTTAACGACAGCACCTGCACCATCCCACTCGCCCTTCCCGTGAGCGGATTCGAAGTAATTCCATTGCATCAAACAACCCCCAGTTAAATAAGGGAACCTCGCCACAAAATACATCGCTGTGGCACACTTGAATTGCGAACTGCACCCATCTGAAAACACCCAATGCTCTTGGAATGGAACACCTAAACTTTCAGCCCACTTCCAATGTTTCAGTAAACAATGTTGAACAAATGCAGAATCGTGACATTTGTCGTCAGAAATGTAGTAGTGTGTACTCTTATGTACAACGTCACCTTCTCTGAACATCGAAATGTGCACAAGAATAGTCACAGATGTACTGAAGTAATACATACTCTGTACTTCATTCTGAATAGCAAATGTATAATTCTCAGCGTAATCAATATGAGAAACAAGTACTCCTTCAGGTATGTTCTTCATCATTATCCGGCACTGCTCATCTTGCCACCTAGCTCTGAAATTGTGACCAATGAATTTAGTCACCGTCTTCTCCATGTAAGCCAAAAAATCTAGGACTGGAGTCTCCCTAAACGCCTCTCGAAGGCGTTTCTTTGGTTGACCTGTTTCACCATGGTTTCCAACTATGTAGTACTCAAAACATTTCCACTTCAATAAGAACGATTCATCAGTTACTTCACGAGGACAAATATCAAAGTTACGAAAACCACAATCGGGACACAGACCCACTAGACAATCTAATTTGTGGAACCTATCAAATTCTCCTTTCGGGCACATACAACTTTCCCACATAAGAGTAATATGCTTGTACACTCGATCATGTGCTTGACAACCATCGTCATGCTCTTGCCCTGCACATACCAAACAACTACAAGCACAATTTGTTGTAGAATGGAATCCCCTCAACTTATCTCTAAGATTGGTCAAACGAATCTTCATCATGTCCATTTCCACGTGGTAGATACAGCAGCACGTGTTCCGCTCTTTCAACTTCTTCACCCACCATGGTTTCAATTTCTCAAAAGCTCTTAACCTAATTTTACATTCCGGATGTGCCTCCATAAACAAAAAAAAAACGATGTCCGCAAAAGTACAAGACAGAGTACACACCGATCGGGCACCTTTACCTCGCCTACATCCAACATGCAATGAAAGTAATTATCGATTACATGTATACACATTAATAAACACAAACCTCACGTACACAACAACAATGTTCACAACAAGAGTACCTACTTCTATACAATATCTATCCATGAACTACAAGAAGTACCGCATGAGCTACAAGAACTAAGACACCAAGTACAAGACTAATCGCATTGCTATTGAATGTAGTCAATCATCTGATCGTAGTTCATCCACTACAAACCGTACAAAACCCTTACACAAATCGTACTCTTTCTTATAGTTCACAAAGAACACTACTCGATAAAACTACAAATGTACAAATTCATAGGTCGATGACACCTAAGTGTATATAACGATGAACTCCAACTACAACATGTACTAAAACATGATATAAAGGACATTTAGGCCAAAGTGCTTCAAAAAAAAAATACGATGTAAATCATCAGAGTGCGAGATTCACATCGAAAGTTCACGAGACGGTAATGAAGTATGAGGACACAACATTGAATTACTAGGCAAGTACACTAAAGTAACGCATAGATACTACAAGAGTGTGAAAACTTTATACTAATATGAACTCGTACATAGCACAAGTAGTTACTACACTTCCGAGTTATTGAATGAAACCTCAAAACAGAAACTTACATAAACGTAAAACTCAAATAAACCCTACTTCCTTCAAATCGACATCTGCAGGCAAACCTTGCAGTAAACGCCAAATACACTTGCAACAAGTTTAAGTCGAAATACCTGGGTCTCACAGAGATAGTGAGTAGGGTGCGGGGGAAGCCAGTCGTTCCTTCCTACTCTGTGTCTCACAACATCCTTCTTGTTAGGAGAAACCTTGGTTTGCAATGTCCACCAAGCCACTACACAATCTTTGACATAGTCAGAAATGCCTTCTCTTTTTAGCCTACACAAACGTAACTTTGGAATTGATGGAACTGAACCATCCTGTACAACTTCTTGAATCCTTCTCTTGTAAGCAATAGAAATACTTTCTCGAGTAAATCCTACTACTTTGGACAAAGCAGCAACTCCTGAAAAACCACTACTCACAGCTGCATCTAACAACGCTGATTTTCTAGCTAGTAGATCATGGGAGTTTGCAACTTTCACGATTGAAAACTCATGCCTAAAGCTCTCTATGAACGCATCCCTAGCACGTGCTTCCTGAGGAGGGTGGTAACAATCAGGCAAAAATCCGGAAACTAGCTGGTGATCCAAGACCCTTTCCATAACTTGTTTCTTGCTAATGAGATCAGGACATGCACTAAGAAGGTCTACAATCGCATTGGAAACGCTCTTTGCAATCCTATATGAGTTTCTTACAGAGAGGGGTGAAATCGCAGCATGTTCTGGTGAATCAATAAGGAACTCTTTTCTCTCCTTATCACGTAACCTTTGTTTACGCTTCCTCTCTCGAGCTGCTTCAGCAACTTCTACTCTACGCGCCTCACGTTCTGCACATTCTACAAGTCTTTGGGCGGGACCTGGACGAGACACTCCCTCACGCACGCGACGTCTCTTTGCAATATCACCCATTACAAAACGTAAGCAAATTTCAGAATGGATGGGTTTAGAAGTAGCCTGCGTGTACTGTGTGACTACGGAGAGTGCAGAGCCGAGCGAAACGGAAGGGCAGGGGCACATCGATTGCCGACCGCGAGATTGGCAGCGCAAAGAGCCAAAGACCTGGCTGCGGGTCACTTTCGGCCGAACCAAACTCAGCTGAGCCTTGCTACGACAGCACAGCGCAACAGCCGAAGTGCACGCTCACTTCGAACGTAGAAAACCGCCTCAAGCGAAGCCGGGACCGTATGTCGAGCTCTCGTTCTTATTATGACATAGGCAAAGGTCGGCCCCAATACGCGCGGCATCAATCACGTCAGCTTCGTGAATCCTGGCTTGCTTGCAACGCGCCTCACCAGCTTACACGTCGATCGATCGTCCCTTCACTTCATTACAGCCATAGCCAAGTCTGCGTGCGATTGTCCCTCCGAAGACGTGGGTGCCTTTGGCCTGCCAGCCCTGGATCCAACCTAGGCGCAAAAGAAGTGCAGAAAAGTAGATAACTGATGGCCAACTAACAGTATTCGACGTTGAAGATAGACAATCTACCTAGGACTTATCGGTACAAGCATGCAAATGATTTGCTCCGACTCCATGAACGAGAACATGCGTGCACAAGAAATTTTTCCGTAACAACGTAGAACACGAATTCGAAGCAAACATGCGTACATTGGATTGGAGAAGATAACCGCCAAATTCAATACTACGTCAGAGGTGGCCGCCCCTGACTTGGTGGCAGGTGACGGCTTGACGGGCGCCTTTACTGCACAACTCGGACGGCAGTTTGCCACGTCATCAGAATAGTGTACATGATGTACTGAGTGAACACAACAGTACTTTTCAGGCCCAAGAACGGCAAAAACTGGAATTGCCATTACGATGGTTTTTTCAGAATTTTGACATCGTTCCAGAGAAGAACTCATTCCGGTACGCAGGATTCCAGTTTAAAAAACCAAAAAATGTTAAAATTTGAGGCATTTATGATTTGATGAAGAATTTTGGTCTTAAAGTGCAAAACCACAAATATTAAGGCTCTCCACTCTATATCAACTTCAAGTATCTAAAAGAGCTTCATATTATGCTTTCAAAACTAGTACAGTTGACAACTTTACTGTTCTAACAAGCCCGTGGTGAGTACATTTGCATTCTTAATTTCACTGTGACCCCAGGAACAAAATGACAAATCTACTAAGTATACATAGAAATCTAAGGAATTTTTAGACTTTGGTTGTTGGAAAATCATCCTCAAGCATTATGTCACCCAAATCATGCAAAACATATCAAAAAATATAAGTTTTACATATGCAAAACTGAAGTACAAAGTTGAGACCTTCCAGAATTTGTG
Organism: Bryum argenteum; assembly: GCA_037043015.1. Lineage (NCBI taxonomy): Eukaryota > Viridiplantae > Streptophyta > Bryopsida > Bryales > Bryaceae > Bryum > Bryum argenteum. The sequence goes on along the minus strand of CM073323.1, from coordinate 5,318,250 downwards.
TTTGTGACCCCCAAAGTACATGGGTCTAGTGTGCTTTCACCCAGGTATATGGATTGGGTAGGGGAAGGGGGACGAAGAAAGGAGAGGGTGAGAGGTGAGGACATGGACAAAGACATAGACGAAAATAGAGACAAAGATGAGCAAGTGAACGACAAGAGAAGGACAAAGATGGCAAGCAAAGGAAGATAATATAGAAGGGTGCAACAATACTCGTACCAATTAATTAAAAAGTTACAAAACTATATCACTTATAGTAATTGTCACTTCATTTCACTGTGTTGGAGTACACTCCAAATAAAATGTTCCTCTACAACCCTATTATATTGAGCTCGCCCAAATAATCATCACATTATCCATCCATCTCTCTAAAGTATGTATTGTTTGTCAACCCTCTACTGCAACCCTCATAGATCATTGTCAATATCTACAATGCTTCTATCATGTATACATAGATGGAAGATAAGAATTTTTTCTAACATAATTTCAAGAAGTGATGTGTTCTTGACTCTGTATGAGAATGTAGTGCTTGGTCAAAGTCTACTGCTCGAAATATTCTCAAGTGCCTGATTTTCAATGAAATATTAGATCTCTCAATCTATATGATGAAAAAATTTCAAAAAATGAAGCAGACATCAAACTAGCGCTCTACGAGCTCCTAAAGTTAAAATTTCTTAAATTGTCCTTAAGGAAAATTAAAATCATTCACTCACTTGCTCATTTTTAGAGAAAGTATACCATTTGTACCCCTTAGAGCATCCCAACAGATTAGCAATAGAACTTGCTAATAAAGCTAGGGAACAAGTGTGTTAAAAGTTAGCATTCTTAGAGAAAGTATATGATTGGTACCCCTTAGAGCATCCCAACAAATTAGCAATGGAACTTGCTAATAAAGCTAGGGAACAAGTGTGTTAAAATTTAGCACCCCTCTAAATTCACACCTTATCACATGAGTCCATACTTAATGTCCTCCTATATTCCTTCCTATGTCAAACTTCATTACACCTTAAGACAAATTCAAAAGTGCTCAAAGCCCAAAACTTCAAAAGTATTGAAGTTCTTATAAATGCATGATGGAATCTCCTAATAGTAAAGTTAAGTGAAGAAGACAATGCACCTTTTTGTCTTTTTTCTTTTTTTTAGATATTGACTTTTGCATACAGTACCATGCTTTTATCCAAACTTAATAGATCCTTTGAAAGTATATTAATGTTGATATATTCCTAATCCACTCAATAAGAAGATTGTGAAGAGCCTTAACCCCTAAACGTCCCAGCCTATTTTTAGCAGAAAAGCACATTTCCATAGAATTCGTCATATATGAAAATGAAGAGAAGCTATTAAGATCTCAACCGTACAAACTTGTAATGCACTTATCAAAGATCATGTGGACCAAAATTTGAGTCATGAGGCCTTATAGATCAGGAGATCATAACATATTAATATCAAAAACAAACTGCAAAAGTTCTTCATTTTCACTTTGAGGTGGAAATGCTACCAATATACCTTTTGCAATGAAAAAATCACCAACTAGAAAGATGTTCACCTTCATCTTAATAAGTCCTTTACCCAAAAAAAATTCATCAAAAACATTCTTTGGCTCAAATAAAAAGCCATGCAATGGTAAAAACTGCCCAAAATTTTATAAAGGAAAAATAGTACAAAATTGGAACCTTTGCATTCAATTTCATGCCTTATCTTCAAAACATCTTTGATCTTGTTAAGGTTTCTACCACTTAGACTAGACTCTAATTGGAGGCTATCCCAAAAAATTAAGTTAAAATCCAACGGTGGATGAAGGAGATATAGCTCCTCAAATATCATCCATTTTCTCACTTTTTCTGTTGACAAAACATCATTGCAAATTCAATAGCAAAATCATTTGGATCAAAAAACTTCTCACTAAAAAGTTGTTAAGAATCACCTTAAGATCATGACCATGAAAAAAAAAAACATTAAAAACTATTTTTGGTTTCACATAATTGGCTTGCAATGGTAATACATGCCCCATGCTTGAAAACTCAAAAACAAGAGCTGTCTTCACTAAAGTGCATTTGATTAATTCATACTTTATTGTATGGGCTTGCAAATTTTACAACACAAACTAGACTTGATTTGGAACCTAACCCAAGTGATTTCATCCAAAACGGACCTCGAATGAAGAAGATATGGCTATTCGAAGTTTCTGCCCTCCATCCAAAATGTAGAAAAACGACATTGGGTACGTTTAGGGGTTAAGTCATATTTCTTTTTAGAATGGCTATTTTGCCTCCAAATCCACTTTCTCATCTGCACCAAGGAAATAGAAAAATAAGTAAAAAAATAAGATATTAGATTCGAACATTGTGGTCTCAAAAACATTTGAAATTTGAATATGATTTATTGTATATATACATGAACAAGTTAGGTTCTAGATCTTATGGTTTCAAACTTTTATGCATCAAATTACAAACAAAACCTATAGTTTGAAACTTGCAATATAAAAAGGTAAATAATAAAAATTGAGCCTCAAAACTTTACAAGTCCATGGCTATGTGTATAAAAGGGGTAATTTCACAATAAAAGCAAGTATTAACTCCTAAACGTCCAACCTAATTTACTCAAAAATGCATTTCATTACACCGGTAGAAGAAATGCAGAAAATTTGCCTTGAACCCGCCCACACGACTATAACAAAGAAGATGCCTCCTCGTGCACACACAACACAAATTTGGCAAAACACACATTTATGGTAAAATGCCCTCACATGTACACATAACAATGACGAAACGGTGTCTTTACTTACTAAATAGTGGCACTCACCCACTTACCGAGTGATTGGTTCCTTGTGTTGATAGGGTTCCCATCTAGTGAGTACCATGGCCTTGGCTACACTGCCACTCATCGTGTTCACACTAAACACGTAATTCATTATAATGGGAATATTCATATTATCAAATTGATGACAATTGAGCTTGAGTTGAGCCAAATGTACTGTGTGGGTACATTTAGCTCGACTCGAGCTAAACCCACATTTCTCAAAATCAGTGAATAATATCATTATAACGAATTACGTGTTACTAGTAGAAAATGGCACCAAAAGTGACGGCCATAATGAATTGACCGTACTAACACATAGTGCACATTTTAATTGTGCTTCTAATTGGAGGATTCTCTCTCGCCATCAGAATCGCAAACGCAAAGCACCTGAAATTTGACTGCTGCTGTTGTTGACATTCTTGCTATTTTTGATGTCTGAGAAACCTCACAGAATCATGCAAAACATGAGGGTTTGAGCAAAACATGAGCATGCACCCAAACCAGCGAAGATGTCAAAAAAACACTCCACGCTAGCATGGGAATAAGAGAAAAATCGAAAAGTTGTAAGGTATTGAAGACGATGCACTTACAATTAGATTTATCGATTACGTTCAGATCACGTTGGAGCTACAGTGGAGTGAACGATTCAATTACTCTTCAGCAACAATGACCTGCCATAATGAATTAAGCACCATTTTAATTAAACAACAAAACAATCAGGTGCAAATCAGAAACTTTTGTGCAGATGTTGCTGCGTAAAGTGCAAAACAGTAATCAACTTGTTGCTCTCGTTCCAAACATTTGTTTCCAATGTTCATCTTAGTTTTGCATATGTAAAATTTACTTAGACCTTTATTTATATATATATATATATATATATATATATATATATAAAACATGATTGCGTTCATCGTGTGGCAATTCTTCCTACCCACCAATGTACCAACCTACCAACTTACCAATCCACCTACCTTCTTTTGTGTTTTTTGGATTATGTATATATATATATATTTTTAAATAAATAAAAAATAAATAAAAAACGGGCATATATAAAAATAATAGGAAATGGTAGACACGGGATACTTATTTTAAAGTTCCATATAAAGAGCTCCCTCTCGCAACGACGGGGACCTTACGAGGAAGCATTGCTTTGACCTATATAAGAATTGCATGCCATTCATGACATTGTAGAGAGTTGATCTTAAAAGCAATATCGTATCTTAAATCTACGCTTTTGTACCGTCACACCTGAATATTGACCGTCATCGTCCAGTCGGAACGACGTGTACCACACTAGTATATATATTTAAAACATTAATAACATCCTTGATGCATGGATGTCTTTGACAGATAGTGCCTATAATAAATAAGAATTTTCAAAACTCCTACTTCAACAAGATTTCCTTTTCAAGTTTATCATGCCGTATGATGCACAAATGCATGCAATAATTTCATGTTTTCTTAGGCCATCCTTACCAAAATGTTAGAACTTAGCAGCCATGGAGACAACAACTTTTTTATTTTTTTATTTTTATTTTTTGAAAACCAAATAATCTATTAATTGTCTGAGAGATACATCAAGAACCAAGCATGAGCCTTGCGAAGGAATTTTTTGTATCTTCCACAATCTAAAGAAAGGCCTTACTAAAACTACCTCCTAGAGCATACTTCAAAGGCTAGCATTGTAGCTACCTTTGTTAGTATCTTTGCAAATTCAAGTATCCAGGTCCAACTAAACACTAGTTAAGTGTGGAGACAACAATTTTGACCTAGAGCTTAAAATCGGATTAAAAGAGAAAAAAGAATTGGTTCATATAATTTCAACGGTACATTCCAAAGGTAAGTGAAGCCTTTATGGATTGGTAAGCTTGTATTGACTCAAATTTTACATTCTCAAGTTTTAATTTTATAAAAGTTCCTATAGATTATAGTGTCGTATTTATTAACCCATAAATGCGTCAAATGTCAAAATTAGACATTTTGGATGACTTTGAAGAGCTTTAACTTCTTTACTCAGCTTTTCAACAAAATTTAGAACCTCATCCCAAATTGAGTCTAGTTCTTGTGGTAAAAATTAAAATTTCATTAAGGATGGTTTGGATTTATGGCCTACATTTAGTGAGAGCAACTTCTATTTTGGGATATTTAAGTATGGAGCATGTTTTATGATTACAAGCCAATTATAAGAAATCACAAGTAGTATTACGTGATTTTTTTAACATAAGTACGACTTCAAGATAAATCTCAAGAACTTTGTATTTGGAAGATTTGTGATCGAATTAACTTTTCTATTGATTTGGATTTGCGTTGATGTTTCTATGATGGATAAATAGAGAGATTTACATGTTTCTTCGGAACCTATCCACCTGAGTCTCCTTTTTTTGTTGGGTTTTTTTGTAGATACTTTTATAGTTGGAATCTTTGTTCAATCAAAGTTGGAAGAAAAAAATGACATTCATTTTAGTGCATGGGTTTGGTTTTAAACCTTTTTTTACTTTGTAATTTTTTAGGAAAATATTTACCATCGCGCGGTCATTAATTGAGCCAAATAAATTTTTAGATGAGTAGTTTTTATACAAGGGTGATTCCAAGATAAAAGTAATCTACATTCTAGTTGGAGTTTTTTTCATTGATTTAGATTTGTTAACCCCTAAAGGTCCTTGATACAAAATTGTTTAAATTATCAAAAAGAATCTTCTTCTACTTCAGGTGCAAAGAAACTCAATCTAAGCATTGATTAGAAGATCCAACCGTAGGATTTTGAAGTTAACTTGACCCTTTTCTCAAATGTCAAATTTGAACCGTTAATTTTTCTCCAATTTTGAGATTATAATGGTCAAAATAAAGCTGAATTTTCTCCCTGCGGAAATTCCAAAAAGCGATTTCCGCTTTCTTGGACCTTTAGGGGTTAATAATTCTTTGACTCTAAAATAAAAATGATAAACTTTTGTACTCTTTGTTGAGTATTGATATGTTTGGTCCCGTAATCCATGAGGCTTCATGACTCCAAATTTTTACCTCACAACCTACAATGAGTTTATCTCACTAGTAGTAATACATGTATACAAACACTCAATGACACTTATCAAAAATGTCCTCAATCACTAATTTTTAATTAAAACACTTTTGTTTATTTTTCCTTAGCAATTGATGAGATTTTTTCTTCCCGTGTTACAAGATCATAAGATGGAGATTCATAAGATGGAGATGTAAATAGCTTACAATCAATTTCATTTAAGACACCCTTAAGAATCAGTCCCAATTTTGTACCCCTAGTCTCAATTTAATTCTAGATTTTGTAGTATTCATTGATCTCTGTATTAATTCTACGTTGTAAATAACTTTTAGGCCATTCATGGTAAAATTAATCTTGACCTAAGAATAGATTGTAAAATATAAGTAAAAATAAAGTACAACTATCAAGATTGGCAAAAACTTTCAAAAGTTTGAATTAGAATTGAAGTCACAAATTTGACCATTTAATTTATATCCCTCTAAGAAGAGCACGCTTCAAACTTCCTTATTCTTTAGAGGTTATTCACGCTCACAGCTAAAAAGTGCTATTAGTTCAGTTCTTGTCATAAGTGTGATATACTGTCATTTATACTAAAAAAATTCCAAAAAAAATGGCTTATTTTTTTAAAATTCCAAACAGAAAAACATCAAAACTTTAAGTTTTATAATTTTTCAAGTTTTGTTTTTCCTACATGTAAAAGAGGTATTAAATCACGTTTTATCATTTGGAGTCTAAATAAAATATATTTTCAAATGCCTTCTTTATTGCCAAATGAGCCTTTATTTTGAATCTTGATCAATATACCCCCATTTGAGAACTCAAACAAATATTTAGGTTTTATAATTATGTCTTTTGTTGATAAAGATAACATAGTCATACATTTAACTCACCCAGGAAGAAGATTTTAAGAGCCTCAAATATAACATATTTTTGAAGATTGGATTCTTTACCTTTCTAAAAAAGAGCCAAGACAACATTGTTTGCAACTTTGACAATTTGATCTCATAAATATTGAGAAAATCTGAATTTAGGATTTTTATTTTATTTTTTATTTTTATTTATTTTTATTGTATTTTATTTTATTTTATTTTTGTTGTTGTTGTTTGTGGTTACATACTTGTTTCCTACTACGGAGAGACCTTTGTTGTGCCTCACGATGGAGCATCATTAAGCATGAAAGTAAGATAATTTGATACTTAAAAATGACAATGTGAGCTTGAAAACAATTCCACGAGGATTTGAAAATAGAAAACATTAAAACTAGTTGTCATCTTATTTTTGATTTCCAATGCTTAATTTGTATAAATTTTCAAACGTGCAAAAGTATATAAAACCCTTCTTAGCAATGATTATCAAGAATTCTTCACTTATTGAATACAACGCAAATCAAGAATTTGGATAATAGTCACTGCATGTTAAAATCAATAACAAATTCAACTTTGATCCGACGATTATGAGTTCTTGGAGTATCTTACTTTCATGCTTAATGATGCTCCAATGTAAGGCACAATAAAGGTCTTTCTGTAGTAGGAAAATTTTAAGTAATACTATGAAGATATCACACATCTATCTTTTTTAACATGAACAGTACGTAAGAGGTTCTTGCAAAATATGTATGTAAAAAAGAAGCACAAAGAGCCTACAAAAGTCAAAAACTCTCCAATGGTTATGAACCGATGCACTTCTTGAAGAGTCAAGTAGTAATTTCATATCATATCTATTGGATGCAAAGGGGTGGCTGACTTTTTAGATAATCATCTGAGAAACACTAAATTGAAGAAATGGAATGAGAAATAATTGATTACTTAGTTACAATTTTTTGATTTCTTTTTACATAAAAAACCTAATTGTAAATACACAAATCTTTTAGCCACGTGTGATTTAGTGGGCTTGTAATAGTGGACCTCTTTGAAATCCTCAATTTGATGGTGTTACGGAGATATTACATGTTTGAAGGAATTTGATTTATAAAAAATCTCCAACTCCCAAGAATGTTGATGTAACATATTCTTCTTCATGCCACATGCATATTAGTTAATTAACCCAAAAACAAGACGTAAGGACGAGTTTCTTAAAGAACAATCCTTACAAGCCTCGATAGTTGAAGTACAACGCTTGCAAGCCTTGATAGTTGAATCGGTAGGACGTAGAAGGTAGTCCTGAAGGCTTACCTTCGGGGCAAGACATGGAGCGAGTACCCGGAGAGGTTGCCTTTCGATCCCCACTCGGTCTCAGAGAAGCTCGCAGTAAAGCCAAAGACCAACAAGCAGACGGAGAAGGGGACCACAGAGCAGATGTACGAGGACCTCAAGGCTCATGTGGAGGCAAACATGGCGTTCAAGAAGAACGCCGAGTATATGTACATCTTCGGACAGCAGAGGTACTTCTAGCTCGGCGTGGAGGACATGACGAGTTCGGATCCATCGACGAGTACAATCTACATGCCGTTGGAAGAAGCAGGCGTGGCAAAAGTCCTGAAGCATATGGCGGATTATGGGTTCATCAAGCAGATCCTGACGGTCATGCCGAACACACAGACGAGGCCACATAATTGGTTCGAATGTGTCAGAGCGGGAAAGTTCTTGATCATCAACGGCCAATATACCTGGGCTGCCGCAAAGAGGATCGTCGAAGGCAAGGTGCCGAACATCCCCGACAATATCAAGGCACGCGTGTCGTTTGGACGTGCGAGATTGTGTGGTCGGATATACCCGCCCACTTGCACTCGCTCTCATACAAATGTAACGACGGCAACGATGAGTAGCCGTATCTTACTTTTGCACCAGCCACCGTAGCGCACCTCCGCGAGTTATGGTCCTTTCACGGCCGCCCAAAGGCATCCCAGAAGAACGGTTGTGTCAAAAAGGAATCGGAGGAGGAGAATATAGCGAAGCACTACGAGGTAAGCATCCGAAAGCATGTACTAGTCGTACGCTGTCGACTTTCTGGGCGGTCGCTTAGAAACCTCAAAATTTCTTGCGCGGCCGCTCAGAAATGGAGTCCAAGAGCGCAATGTGACTTCGCGATAAGTTGAAGTTGATGGAGTGCTGGTGTACATTCTGACCGCGGCATTGTTGTTCTGCGCAGCTCTTCAAGGAACAGACAATCGAGACACCACAGTCGATTGCAGTCGCGAAGAGCAAGAGTGGGGAGAAGGTGAATTCTAGCAGTATCAACAGCCTTGGCAAGATTAGGCTCATAATGTTGAACAAAGGGGCGTACACAAAGTGTGCACAAATCTTCAAGAAGTATAAAAATCTGGAGCTTATCGACCGCGAGAGTAAGAAGATGCTGAAGCACATGGTGGACGAGAAGGATAGGCCATACAAGTTCCCGTACCTTGTGATCTCGTCCTCTTTTCCGAGACCGCTCGTCGGTCTCCACGATACCGAGCTGGAACTTCTCGCGGATCACATCCTGGCTGCGGATCCGAAGGTGTACCTGGGAATAAAGAAGCCGCACTACCCGAAGAAGTGGACGTGAGCCCCGAAAATGGCGACTTGGGCGAGTGGTTGACGAGGAAGAAGTACAAGGTGAAGATCATCAGGATCATCATGGCCATCGTCATAAAGAACAATGTCGGACCCTGTTTTTTCAATTGAGTGCTCAATATGTTTGAAATGCGCATTAAAAATAAGTATAGTGTCTAGAATCCGACCTAAGTATGTAAGACCGTATGTAAGACCGTATACTATAAGACAAATAAGTTTAAATATTTATACGTTAACCTTAGAATGTAGTTTTGAATAAGAAGGACGGGTTAATGAACCCGTACTCTGCACTCAAATAGGCAAGGACGTACTGTTGGGAGGCCGGACAGGGCGGCTGAAGGCCGGAGTGGGTGGAAGGACAATTATGACGCGGAGTGCCAAAGACGGCTCTGTACGAGGACGATCATGATGGCGGACGGACAGTTTATGATGGCCGGATACCGATCCGGCCCTCCCTATAAAACGCGACCCGTCCGCTCTTGTCGTTACCGGCCTTCTCGCTTTCCTGCCTTCTCGCCCTCTTGCGCTCTTGCTTTGTGCCTTCTTGCTTTCCGTCCTTCCGTTACGATCAGGCTCCCTGGCCGACCTCAGCTCGGCTACTCGTTACTTTTTTTCGTTCTTCTTTCCGATGGCAGGATTGGCGTCTACTTCCGCTCCGGCGCAGGAGGAGCCCAAGATCTCGATCAAGTTGGTGCTTCCGACCATTCCGGCCGAGGAAGAAGAGAAGAAGATGTTGATGGAGGACCTCGATCGGATGGGCCTGTCTGGCATGCTGGACACCCCGTGCGAATTGCGCGATGTGGGAATGGTGCGCAAGATAAAGACCGGCGCGCCGAACCAGTTTGAAGGGACGGTTAGAGGGAAGCCGACGTCTTGGACGGCCGATCATTGGAGATCAGTTTACGGCCTGATCGGAAATAGTGGCGTAGGGTTATGCGGCTGGAAACACAAGTGGGTGAAGACGGCCTTCCACGGGAAGCCGCACAAGAACAATGGCTCCGCAGTAGAGGGCTGCAAGGAGCCGAGGAAGCGCGCGGTGATCACGTTCCTAGCGCCAATCATTCACGCGGAAAAGCCGCATCGAATCATCGTCCGGCTTGCCAACACCGTCCTAGGGTCGGTACGAGGAGAGCTCGAAGTCGACTGGAGTCTCGTCATCCGCGACTATGTCGCCCGGCTCGCAGAGAACGTGGGTAAGAGCCGGCCCAGCCCTATCACCCCTTTCCTCTACCATTTGTATTACAAGGAGGAGGTTCTGATGGAAGACGAGGAGACGGCCTACGAGATAACGTTGGCGGCCCAGAACCACAGAGTCTTTGAGTCTGAGGAGGACGTAGATAACAAGGCCGTCTACTTGGACGAGGAGGACGAGGCCGCATCCAAGGAGGAGGAAACGCAGCCGGATGCGCCACAAGAGCCGTCTCGCGAGGCAACCCTACCACGAACGGAACCGGACGTAATAATACTTCCGTCCCCGTCCCCTCTTGAGAAGTCGGAGTCCAGACCAAGCGCGGCCAAGCTTCTACGGCCGCGGACAATTACGAGGTTACGGCCGACTGGGAGAATCCGATGGAGCCCAACAATCCCCGACTTCCTCCACCCGGCAGTCCGTCCGCAAACCATCCGGATCCGATGAGGAGGGCAATGTATCTCTTCTCGGAGGCTTGTACTACGTATTTCTTTTATCAAGGGCTAATCGCGCAGATGTGCAAGGAATTCGGAGTGCACACCTTGCTTGAGGTGAAGAAGAAGTGGGACTCCAAGCCGACCGAGGAGCAGTATCAGCAGATGGAGAGGCACGTGACAAAACTGACACTCGATAATAGGCGGTTAAGAGATACGGTCAAGCGAAGGGAGGAGGAGCTCGTGATCGGCCGACAAGCCGTCATAACCGCTCACGAGCAAGTGGTGAAGCTCGTAGAGATCTGTGAGACTTCGGCCGAGGTACTTTAGAAGGCTAATCTGTACGAGGCCGAAATCCTGCAGTTGGAAGTCTTCAAGGCGGAGACCTTCCGTAAGTTCCTCTTTGCAGCGAAGACGTATTCCACAAAGATCGAGAAGAACAACGCCAAAGTGAAGCTGGTGTTGGACTCCATCCGTGAGCGGATGGCGGAGATGGCATCGAATCCGGCCTTTGCGGCTACTCGAGCACAGACTCCGACCCCGAGGCCAAACCCGGTCGACGTTCAGAGGACAGATGCTGGACATTCGAAGTTCGACTGACCCTAAGGGCAAGGCCAAGGTGAAAACGAAAGAAGGCGCGGCCGGCCCAGTAGACTCTCCGGCCAAGAACACCCGATCAGTGAAGAGGAAGCTTTCGACCAAAGAGTGGGAGAAATCCTCAGGCGCCCAGAAGCTCCACGAGCTCGGCCTCGAAGTCTCAGAAGAGGAGGAGCTGAAGAGCGGAGACGAGACGGACGAGGGCGCAAGCGACGACGAGCATATGATCACGGACGCGGGCAAGAGGGTCAAGACAGTTCGGATTGCAGCCTCGCCACTGAAACGGCTAAAGCATGGAGTAAGCTCAAAGAAGAAGAGGTAGGACGGATTTAGAATCCGTAAGTTAGAACCCGACCCAGGGTTAGGAAGTCAGATCAATAGATAGGATCTTTTTTAGAAAGCGGATCACTTTTTGCGGAGTAGGCCGTGTAGGTCGGCGCCGCAATCTAGTTAGGGTTCTAAGTCGTTGACTTAGAAGTACTTATAGGTGAATGTTTGATCACCTAAAACATTCCTTACTTGTTAATCAACAAACCTCTTATGCGCATATTCAGTGTGATCCTTACTCTGTCTCCCTTTGAGGTTGAGTGCTTAGAAGTCGTATCTACTGTGTCTGGGTCGTGAGTTGGGAGTTAGAAATCCGGATTCTTTGCTAGATCGTTTCTGTGGAGTTGAGGTCGGGTTGGGCGTATTCTTGAGGGCCTTGTGTCTTGAGCCGGTCTAGGTGTCTGAGAGAGGGAAACTACCGTGGTAAACACTTTACGGTCTGGGAGACTCTGAGAGTAGAGTATGCGAGGCCGGATTCCAATCCGAACTCCAACTGCTACAGACTTGGGTTCCCATGTAGTCTCAGAGGACGGATCAAGCACAATACGTGACCGGAATACGTGTAGACGTCCTCTAGCCGGATTCAGATCTCTTGGAGTTTGTCATTGTAGTAAGTGTGATAGGGCAATCAGGACGACCTGCGTGACCTGCTAATCCGGACGGCCAGGACGGATTAGTTGTGAGGACGTAATGCTTGCCTAAGTGAGGTGTTTGTGTAATAGAGTCGAAGTGTGGACGTTTCCGCCACGATAAACATAAGGGAAAGAGTCTTTGAGCATCCCCTCTTGCAAAGGGATACCCTTGCCATGGAAGGCTAAAACGTAAGTTGGGACTAGAAACGTTTGGTGGTTGGTTGTTTTAGCACTACTTTGTCTTGGTCACTTCACAGAATCCCTGAAACGATACACGAGTCACCTAAATACGGGTATTACACTAATAAACGTGTAAGGGAAGACAACGTGAATACATGGCATCCGACATGTAAAATTTTGGCTACAGTACCACTTACCGTGTTCACACTAAACACGTAATTTATTATATTGGAAATATTCAGATTATCAAGTTGATGACAATTGAGCTTGAGTTGAGCCAAATGTACTTTGTGGGTACATTTAGCTCGACTCGAGCTAAACCCACATTTCTCAAAATCAGTGAATAATATCATTATAATGAATTACGTGTTACTAGTAGAAAATGGCACCAAAAGTGACGGCCATAATGAATTGACCGTACTAACACATAGTGCACATTTTAATTGTGCTTCTAATGACATCACAATAAATCATTATATTTGTCGCTTTTCCGTGGGTTCCCATTTCCCAACTACATTAGTGTGGCACCCTGTCACGAGAAAATGGGAGTCCATCCAAAAGATGGACACGCCCCTCTTTACCTCGGGCTTGTTGGATCCATTTTGTAAATTTTTGATCGAAGTATATAAAATAATTTCAATATCTGCCTTCGTCTGGTTTGTCCGCGTCCTCGCTTTCTGCAACTCAGTTTCCAATTTTACTATGGTGGGGTTTTGTTCCCTCAGGGCGTGGATGTGAATAAGGGGATAGCGTCCTGTAATGCACAACGACTAGGCTTCGAGGTCCGCCAGGTAGCACCGGCAACTATGTTAGAATTTCTGTCGAAAGCTATACCGGGAGTCTCACTAGTAAACAATTTCCCGGTCGAGGACCCGCCTGCGCTTGCCCCGTCTACGTATGAGTGCCCGAAGGTGAGGCCTCTATTTGAGCATTGAATTCCATTTTTCAATTACAGTGTGTAGTATTCTATTTGTTGGAGTGTAGTCACTCCGCATGCATGCCCCTCCAGCCTCTACCCCCGTCGTTTCTGGTCGGCCGTTGAGATCGGTCCGAGGGCTGTGGGCATCTAAGCGATCGTCCAGAAGCTAGCGTTGCCTCCCCGCCCCGACATCGGCTCACTAGCCATCAATGCAGATGACCACTGCGCTCGGACCATTCTTAGCGGCCGCGCAGAAACGTCCATCTCCCTCAATGGCTTCGATACGTCCTCCCAATGCATCCGTCGAGACTTGATAGATTAGGTTGGTCGTTCAGGAATATGACGCTCGCATTTCGACATAACCCTCGTGATATTCTGGAGCCCTCACATTTCAAGACTGACACTCCTGGAATATTGACCTCCACATACATTTCACGACGGTCGTTGAGAAAATCCGAGCCTTCTTATTTCCGGACCGCTGTGTCGGATTCGTAAGTCACACCTGCTCGCTTTCTCCCACATGTTTAATTTGCCATTACAATCATTCATTGTGTTTCGCATTCGAGCCTACTGTTCCTCTCTTCACACGACAAGAATATTGGCAGGTCTTGTACCCGCCTTACCCGGTACTCGGTGCCCAGGATATGAAGTACTGCGTTATTTTGGAGCTGGACGGTGTCCTGGGCTGGATTGAACATGACAAAGGCTGCATCCGGCACCCGCCCAAGGATTGTGTGCAGCCATCCGGTGATCCGGCTGCGACACTGGCAGTTACAGTCTCCAGACTCGGAGATCTTCCATGACTATGTCCTAACTCCTGAGCTGTCGACCAGGCGTGCGTGATTTTGTTAAGTTCATCACTAGCGTGTGTCATGTCACTGTCTGGACTAGATTACCAAAGTCTGTCACGACGGAAATGGTTCAGTTCTTGTTCCGGGGATTGCCCCGGCCGAGGGAGATCCTCTCTGTAGACGACTGCATGGTGGTCATCGAGTCGTGGCCGCAATCAGAGCGACTGTGTCCTATTGTGGACTGCCACCTCTTGTCCCATCCTTGCTCGGGTCACCCCGTTAGCACCCGACCGAACTTAACTGCGGGACGAATTTTCGTCCGTTGCGCAGACCACCCGGCATGTAAGCTCCGCCTGAAGGTGTTCCACAAGACGGTGTGGGGGCAGCCCATGTTCTCCAACCGTTTCAGAACTCTCAACGCGTCCAACACACTGCTCGTAGATTTGAGCCTCGAGTCCGCGATTTTGAATCCCCGTTACAGCGCAATATTTCCAACCGACTACGACGTCAATCACACCGACACAATGCTCCGGGTGTCGATGGCTCCATTGATCAAACACATCGTGAAGATGAATCACAGTGTTCCAAAGTGTGTGAAGGCGGTCAATTTTGCGGGGCAAAGGCTTCACCGTTCGCCTCGAGCATCGGCCTTGAATCCGCGGTCAAGATTTGTGCCAGATACATGGATCCATCTCTTCTCATTCCCGACCCGTTCTACGTTCCATCGAAGCACTATCAGACAGGGGACGACTATTTTACTCGCCGTAGGGTTGCAAGAGAGTTGATGCCGCGTGTCTAATGCAGCCTACAACACGTGCTGGTCGTTATATTTGCTATCGGAAGTTCTGGGGTTCGCCCGTCCGGGACACGTCAGAGGGAGTCGGGTCTAGTGAGTATGACGGGTTGGTTTTAGATGCACTTTGAGACGTGACATCAAAACCATCGGATGGACCTCGCTGACGGTGAGTCGCCTAACCGTCCTACACCTCCCCCCCTCTCCAACTTTAGTGGCCATGACTGCAGCATTGTTCTCTCTCTTGTGGATCTGACTTTTGTCTTGACCCTGATTCTCCAGGGAGATTTGGTGCGGTCGACCGCCATGGTTTCGAACGGCCGTGCAGAAGTTCGTGGGACATGATCTGACATGAGCGAAGGAGGCTACACACACACTCTGGCGTGGCGGCTGCTTGATAAAGCCTGGAACTTTGTGTGGCGGCGCGCCACCCAAAAGTAATCAAGCGAGCATGCACGAAGTCGACCGGGCTTGTCTAGTTGCGGCCTCCGTTGTCTTCGGCGGCGACATTACTCTGCACCGTACTCGGCAGCAATAATCACTTAGAGAAAGCGATTGCTGAGACTTTTTCCGAGTCACTCGGCAGTTTACTTCTATTCATGTTGATCAATAATTAACAGCTTTGTTTGTCTAGTCCCAAATGCTTCACACTGAAGTTGGACTTGATGATTTCTAATAAATTTGGTCTCCCATCCCGCACACAAGGAGGGGAATTCTTCGCATATTGGTCTCATTTCTGCTCGTCTCTGTTTGTATCTCGCTTCAGTGCCGCCCAATACTCGAGTCTCAACAATCAAATGTTTTGAGCGGCCGTTCAGATCGTGGGTCGCGTGCTTCTGCATCAACCCTGAACTAAGACGTCGTCGTGAGTCATAGTTTATGAGCAACATGGTTCTCCACTCTCGTTCAGGAGTTCCGTGACTTGGTCCGGGACGACCCTAAACTACCACGCCCTCGTAGATTCAACCTTGCTGACTTACATGGTTCTCGACAGTCGTTCAGAAGCTGGGGTGTCGCGGTCCGGGATGACCCTAAACTAACACGCCCCCGTAGATTCATCCTTGCTAACTTACATGGTTCTCGACGGTCATTCAGAAGCTGGGGTGTCACGGTCCGGGACGACCCTAAACTAGCAATCTGTCCATCACTGGATAGGAAAGAACACAGGAGGTGCATGGTTGCTCATCCACGAAATCGATATGAGATTAAAAGAGGTTCAAAATAGAACTGTGGCCTTAAATGACAGCGGAGATGGAGTCAATGCGAGCATCTCTTTGGACTTGGTGGTGGATTACTTCGTAATTTACCAAGTATTTGGCCCCCTGTACGTTTCTGTCTTGTTTGTACAGTTCGATGCCGTCCTAGTTCCATGATGGATCCAAGATGGCAAAGAAACGGACTGGTGGCGGTAACAACGTTCTTTATCTCCGCCAATTCTTCCGGGTAGGGGAATGGGTATCTTGTCAGTCAGGCAGTGCTCCACCAAGGTGATACACCTCAAGGGAAGCAAACATGACAGGAGTCGGCTCAAAGCCATATCTTTTCACGTATGAAGCTAATCGGACGCTGGCGAGGGAGGTAGAGACGTTTTACGACTTGAATGAAACTAAGAGAAGAAAAAAAGACATGTCTTCGTGGAGTTGTTGGTTTATTGGTACTATTCAATTGCTGAATTTTTATGGTTCACGTTCCGATCCGTCGTTCAGATCCGAGGTTCGTAATGACCTTAAACTAGCAGTACTGTGACCCTTGCGTCAACTTGGGCACAGTTTTGGGCGGCCGTTGAGAATTGTGATGATGTTGTGACTACTCGAGAAGGAGCATTCAGGAGGCGATGTGGGCTTAACCGTTTCCTCACGAGAATGTATCGCCCTTTCGGCACAGTTCTAATGCATCACTTGGACTATACACATGATTCACCTTCTTGACGAAGAATGTTAGAGGATGTTGCTAGGAATCTCAAAATTGCTCAGAAGAGACGAATTGGACTAAAGCGTGGCAAGCAGATAAGGTGTAGGATTTGTAGCGATGCAATACGGAAAACGCTTGATACTTCGTGGAGATATGGAACTCGTCCAATATCGTAGCAGACCGGGAGCTCAATCCTGCAATCGATCTACATTTTCTGGGAGGGAGTGGAGTTTGTAGACATAAATGAACCAACCGTAAATTTAATATGATCCCCGGGACAAGCGGAAGACGCAAGCACACCCGCATACTTCTGACGTCAGTGCGAATATCGGAGCGCAATTGGAGGGTGGATGTCTTTCGCTGGCTTTTCCCCCTGATTCATCTCTTGAGATGAAAGCGCAGCGGTATGGATCGAGGGGAGAATAAAAGTAGAGAGCTGGGGCCATGGAGCAAACACAATGATCTTGAGTCATCTCTTTCGGTGCGAGAATCATTCAATTCTATACATCCCAAGAGATGACTCTAGAGCATATTTTGACTGTACCATAGCCCCGACTCTTTACTTTTATTTTCCCTTCCTTTCATTCCTCTCCGCATGTCATGTGTGGGGAGTAGGATGTATGAATCGAAGGGGAAATAAAAATAGAAAGTGGAAAGTGGCACTGTCAAGTGGATTATTTTCGCATTCCACACATTGGATTTCTGTCCAACACTCTCGGCCAGAAGAGCAGGGGAGCGAAGTTCGTCGAGGAGTACAGACTGAGGAGGTCGAAAAGGATGAAGAGAGATGCAGATGTAGGGGAACCCACGAATGAAACTAAGGGAAAAAAATGACTCACCAGGCAAGATCCATCAAGCAATTTAGGGTCACACACAAGTTACGGAATACGAATAGTCACTATTAAGTCCTTCAAGGCTCACGCGCGGGTTGTGGAATCAGAAGACTCACTCTTGGCTCGGACCAGCCCGCTCGAAGGCGGGTTTATGGAATCAAAAGACTCACGGACGAGTTTCGGATAATGAAGATTCATTGCGAGCCTACGAGGATGCAGAGTATTTGTCTTTAGATCCTCTGACTTTGCAGTCGCTCAAGCGATAAGCGTCCTTCTTTAGATCCGCCTCCATCTGTCACTCGAAAGGTAAGAATGGTTTAGGGTAGATTGGTCACAAGGAGGTTTCTACATTCGACACCTGTGCTATCACCAATTGTTGAAGCGCTCTCTTCGCAAGGGCGGACGATATTTTGCAAGCAATGCACTTGGACATCGGTGATCATTCATAGTTGTCGCGTGTGTGAACCTCCTTGAGACCAATCTACCCTGAACCATTCTTACCATTCGAGTGAGAGATGAAGGAGGATCTAAAGAATGCCTTCCATCGCTTCCGCTTATACAAACTTCCTTCAAAAACTCTCTGGAAAGGGGCACCGCCTCACTTAACATTTTATATCCTTGTAGGTAGGAGTACAGGATGTAGTTCAAGGAGGAGGCCAGGAAGGTGTAGTACCACTTATATTAGGAAATAAAACTTGAAAGTTCTAGTACCGTGTAATCATGTTTCAGGTTTGCAGTTCGGAAAGGCTAGTGATGAAGTGATCCTCAAGAATGTGTTGGAATTCACCTTGTTTTTGCGATAGGATTCTCTGATACGTTGTCGGGTTCATGAATTCTGATGGAGGGTGCTATTACAGGATAGAGGAGGGAGGTGTAGTACCACTTATGTTAGGAAATAAAACTTGAAAGTTCCAGTACCGCGTAATCATGTTTCAAGACTGCTGTTCGGAAACGCTGGTGGTGAAGTGATCCTCAGGAATGTGTTGGAATTCACCTTGTTTTTGCGATATTATTCTCTGATACATTGTTGGGTTCATGAATTCTGATGGAGGGTGCTATTATATGATAGAGGAGGGAGGTGTAGTACCACTTATGTTAGGAAATAAAACTTGAAAGTTCGAGTAGCAGTCGATGGTGACATATATATAATATCAAGTGCCATTAACCTCAATTCCGTTAAAATGGCACTATGCCATGTGCCATTTTGTCATACCAAATCTTACATACACTACTAAAAATTGGGGGTAAATGTGACTACAAGAAATGACTTCATGTCCGAAGTTACTCCTGAATGACTATAGATTCACGATTGGCAACACTCGGGGTCTGGCCATGGTCTTCGAGTTACAACATAGTCATGGATTATAACTGAAGATGAAATTGCTGCGACTTGTCACGTTCATCCGCATTTTTCATTGGGCGATTGGGATGAGGCTAGATGGAGATGATGGATGTCACCAAGTCATGCGATCATATAAGTCTACTACGGTGACTTACGATGCGTGACTGAGAGTCTGCCATGTAACTACTTAATGACTTTATGGTTTAGAGTGATAATATTAGGTCAGCTCCCGAATTTTCTACGGGTAGTTTGCTCTGCCCAAAAAGATGCTCTGATTTTCGGATGGCATTGACAAGTCTCCTTCGGGAGGTGGAAGTTTCCTTGTTTCTGTGATGACAATGAGGATTTATTTGTGGATGAATATGTTCGTTACTTGCACAAATATGTGAACACTTTGCTCAAAAGAATGTACATGCCACAAATACTTCCAATTGTCATTCAACTTTAATAGAAACAACCGTAGCTAGTAACTAGTACAAATACCTAATACCTTGCATTTGCTAGCGATTGTCTTCCTCGGACAATTCGATTGCACCAACTAGATTTACCGAACTGCAGAACGGGTAATCTATGCGGAGCTCTCAAACCGGTACTCACGCGATTGACGTGGAAATAAATGCGTCTCTGACCTCCACCACTTCCCCGCCCGGCTCGTGCCTCCTTCCGTAACACAACTTTCCACCCAGGTCTTTCACTAACATCCGAGAAGAACACTTGTGTTGCTTGGCTCGGAAAGATGAAAGGCTCGCGCAGACGAGGGAATTTGTGGCGAGTGTTCACTATAAGGAATCGCATCGTCGCGGATGTACGTGGGGTTGCCTCGATTATCTTGGGTTTTAATCCACTCACATCGCATAAGAATGATCTTCGTAGTCAATGCTCCGTAATCCGGCTCTAGTATGTCTTTCAATACTCCCACATAATTCACGAGAAGATTCTTGGGAATTAGGAGTCACTTCAAACACCGACGCTACCCCGGAGTTGTAGGTGAGCAAGTGTCGGTGTTGTCGTCGTCCACTCGAAAACGGTTGCCAAACGCCGAAGATTCTCGCCATACCTAGTCGCTCTTTGTGATGGCCTCCTACTCGGGAGAAACCGGTCCATGTCTTGAGGCTTACGCAAATCCAAATCGATGCCCGCACTTTGTGTTCGATCCATCTGCTAGAACAAGATTTCCGATTCCCATCTGCGGATTGTCTCCACTCTACGAAATAACAATTGAATGAGTGTCTCAGCATATGATTGAATTTTGGACAGGCAATGGTTCAATAAGCATGGCATTCCCAATGAGTACTTGCCATGACAATGAATCTAGCTTCACTTCATGCATGTGCAACACCACTTAAGGTCAAGAACAAATTACCTGTACAAATCCTGCATAGTCGAGACATTTGATAGCACGTAATGGTGGGCTACAGCTCTCATCTCTGGACTCATAAGGTACGGTTTACCTGCCCCTTGCAATACCTCCTCAGCATCTCCGTATTCTTCATCTTCATCCCATACACGCCTTTGAGATCCTTCAAATCGGTGGAGGTACTCGGTAATGAAGCCGATACATTCATCTTTCAAGTAACCCTCTGCCATGCAAGCCTCTGGACGTGCCATGTTTCTGACATGGTTCTTCAACACTTTCATATAACGTTCGACGGGATACATCCAACGGGCACTAACTGGGCCACACAAGTCCAATTCTTTTGCCAAGTGGTATGGGAGGTGCGTCATGATGTCAAAAAACGAAGGTGGAAATTGTATCTCCAATAACGCCATACTCTCTGCCACATCCGCTTCAAGTGAGGGAAAATCTGCTGGATTGTACACTTTTGTGCATAGCCAGCGAAATACCCGACACATTCTCATGATAGCTGTGCGAGGCCCGGGTTCCATCAGTCCACGCAGAGCCAGTGGCATTACTTGCTGCATCAGAATGTGGTAATCGTGGGACTTTAATCCCCCAAAGTTCTTCTCTCGGAGACATTTGCCAAGATCAGATGAGTAACCACTAGGCATCTTTAAAGACTCAATGCACCTCACAAACTTCTCAAATTCTGCATCAGACAAAACATAAGAAGCGCGTGGTTTCATCATCTTCCCTGCTTTTCGTGGATTTGGAATTAGCCACAGGTGTGGTCGAATGTTCCTCCTTCGTAAGTCTCTTCTAACTTTCACGGTGTCCTTCTTCCCTGTGATGGTCTTTAGGAAGTTTTTTGCTAGGTTCAGCTCACAGTGCATGACGTCCAGCGTGTTCCGAATGAGAAGATTCTGAGCATTACATACAGTGACAATGCACGTCATTCACGTGAAAACGCATGTCCTACAGCCCCTCTGGTACGACATCTTTAGATGTGCAAGGAATAAATAAAGTTCACTACAGATTGACAAAGTGACTACGCTGTGACTGACGGAGCACTTTCTATGGTATCCCATGTAGTTACATAAAAGTAACTTTTAAGTTCCATTGTAGGAGGTCTGAGTGGGAATCAAGTTACTAACCTTCCAGTACGGCAATCGGAAGAGAATGCTGAGACGTTTCACACCATGAATTTTGGAAGGATCTCCAGCAGCACCCCACCTATTGCCATCGGCCTTCCAAGCTTCGCTCTCCAGAGCGTAACGAATCTGGTCTTCCACTGTCACTTCCCTTGGTTTTGGTCGATGTTCAATCTCTCCGTTGAAGTGGTCCTTCATTTCAGCTGACCTGTATGGGTGATCATCAGGCAGCCAACGTCGAGTACCACCATACGTTTGCTTACCAAGTTCAGTTGAATGCTCTGCGCCTAAATCCTCTCCACAACAAGGACATGCTGCGTAGCCCTGATGAGCAAACCCGCCAACAGTGCCGTAGCCCGGGAAGTCATGGATTGTCCATAGCAACATGGCACGTAATTTGAAAGTCTTTGAGCCCGCATCTGTTGATACATCGTGAGCGGGCACTCCACCCATAACTCCAAAGAACTCATCCACGAGAGGCTCTAAGACACGTCGAACACATCGATGTCACAGATTCCTTTCGCGGAATCAAAAGTGACAACATCATAAAAACTTTTTGGTGCTCGGCCATGGAGGCAAGTTATAATTCAAAGAATAGAACGGGCCAAGTTGACCATGTCGATCGATTTTGCTTGTAAGGGTTCACCCCGTCTTACCGCCAATGCAAAATGGACGTTTCGAGGATCAAGTGCGAAGCTTGGGTCGACTTGGTCTTCAAAATGCCGCCATGCCTTGGAGTCACAAGGGTGTCTAACCAAGCCATCCCTCCGTCTTTGTTGCTCGGTTCTCTCGCATGCCATACCATCAGCTTCGAGATGCTCGGACTCATGTACATGCGCAGCAGCCGTGGAACGATGGGAAAGTGACGAAGCACCTTCAGGGGATAACAACGTCGCTCCTCATCTCGGAATCTTCGGCCTCCACATTTAGGACAACGAAGTGCATCCTCATGGGGGCCCCGGAATAGTACACACCCGTGCTCACATGCATGGATGGTGCTGTATGTCAAACCCAACTTTGCGGTAAGGGACTTTGCCGCATGATGTGTTCGCGGTAATGTGTTGTTCTCCGGCAACACGTGCAAATGCAAAATGCTAAAGAGCTCGTTCGCGCACTGATTGCTCACGCCGTGCACAATACACAAATTCATCAATAATACTGTAGCTGCAAGCTTGCTGCAACGAGACCCGTCGTATAAGGGCTCTAACGATTCTTGTAGGGACCTATCGTCAAGGTAGGGGTCACTGTCTCTCCTTGTCAACGTCGGCATCGCGATCGGTTCTTCATCACGACACTCCTCTTCCTCTACTACGTTCTATCGAACTCCGCATCCATGAATTCCTCATGAACAAAGATCGCAATGTCGAAGGCATCTCTGACTTCCTTGTCAAGCCTCTCTGATGAACATGTCTGAACGGCCAATGTTGGTAGTGCTCTTTCGACCATGCCACGAGTGTCCACGGTGGCATCCACCTATTCGTTTCTTGCACAATTGAAACACTTGTATCACCAACAAAGATGTGCTCCATCGGTGAGAGGTTGAATGGGTCCCCAAAATTGATGTTCCCACTCTTCGTCAGAAGAATCTCTTGCACCAGGGCCTCTCCAAATCCTCGATTCAGGATGTCGACCGTTTTGGATGAGATGCTCCCGCACGTTCCGTATGAAGAGTTTCTTACGCCCCCTATAATTTCTGCAAGGGCAATGCATCCTCTGAACATTGCTCTCCCCGGCTGTTGAACTCCTGGCCCAGAGTCTGTCATCTCGTAGTCGCTGCCTTCCACTGTCAGACAATGGTAATTTGTTTGATGTCATCTCTTCCGTCTAGAATCAATGTCAACAAAGTCTCGTTAGCCTTGGAAAAACAAGAGACGGAATGCTTCATGGCCACAACACATTGTTCACAGTGGCTCTGATTCACTTATATTCCGGGAACGTGACTAACCAATGCCTCTTCCATGACATCTGATTCACTTGCACAAAGATTTCTTCCCTGAATGTACAAGGCGGCTCTTCATTTGTTTCTTGCAAAAAAAAAATGACTGAAACATGCTTCTTCAATGACTTCTTAGTGATTCGAACCTGACTACAAATTCGGTGATAGTGACTACCCTATGACTACTAGAAGTCATTTTTGATTATCAGGAGTTTCTCTCACTTTCATTGTGCAATCCCCACACCTTGTATTACATTCTCTGAAAAGGATGGTGTTCCTTAACACTCAAAAGGAAGATTTCAGGAAGAAATTCAGACATAGCCTCCCACCTTAACCCTACCACCTCCTGTTAAAACAACTCAATCTCTCAAGACCACGGCGAAGGTATGCAGAAGGTTGTCGGTCGGAAGAGAAGAAGAGCTCCAAACGAACAACGCTTCAGAATCTGATGACAATTTCTGTACCGCTTTTAGAAAGTTGCAGCGGATCTTAACACCGACGTGTTAGAGACGCGATGCCAAGCAAGTACTGAAGAGCATGAGTCTTACGAAAGAAAAAGTGTAGTTTCCACTCTTTACATGGATGAATACGATGCGCGGCCACCTACTTCCTCGTTCACTCGACGTGACTGATTGCGGGCGGAGTTGCGTGCATTAACAAGGGTGCTACAATTGAAGAGTGTTGCATGAAAGGCACAAGAATGATACAACATTGAGTTATTGGCCTTCGCGATCACAGAGGACACTTCTTTTCTCAAGATACTAGCCACCCTAAGAAATTTAAGGTACGATTCTTTCTTTGTCATGTATTGAGGGCGAGCTCCGAATGCATGATTTATCACACCGATAGATTAGCCGACCACATTCGATAATATCAACTTGAGATATGCGTCATCTTGGGGTCTGCAGATGGGAGGCTCACCCTAATAATGTCTAGTAATTATATTTTCGGATCAATTATCAAAAGGAAGGACTTGAAGTGGAATGAAGTGGAAATTACATCAACGTTATTATGACCGACCCGATTCTTCATACATGAAATCTAGTCTAGATAGCACTCATACTCGGGATCTGATCTAGATAACAATCATACTCGGGATCTGATCTAGATAGCACTCATGGATTTGAATCTGATCTCGGGATCGTTAAAAATACTAATGAGATGCTCATGAGTTAAATGTACTCATGCTTCTACTCGAAGACTGCTCTTCACTTCATTCTTGCACATAAGAATGACTTAATCATGCTTCTTCTATGACTTTTGAGTGACTAAAAAGTGACTACAATTACTACTACATTGACTTCACTGTGACTGCTCGAAGTCATTATTGACAACTCCGACTTCAGCGTGACTACAAAAATTCACTGCGCTTTCAGGGATTACGATAAGAGCTTATGTTTTGACCCTAAACCGGTAAAGCCTGTAATTAGGTTTAAGGATTGGTGTTTTTCAAGTACTCTAAGAGTTTCCTTGCACTAAAAGGCGTTGGAAGCAGGGATTAAGAGACGCACCTACTTCTGACGATGACAGCAGAAACAGCCGACCTCCTCGCAGGAAGTTGATGGACAATTGGGAGCCGCCATCAATTCTCTGAGCCTATTGAAGGATCAAGCACCGTGCATTACCAAGAGTGTGTGTCATTCACAGTAGAGAGTAAGAACATCTTTAGGTCTACATCTTCCGAATGAGAGACAACTTCTGCGGAATTGGTGCATTTCTGGTTTCTTACGATCTGCGGAGTGCCAGAGTTCCAGGCTTGTTACTACCACAAACTCAGCTCATGCAACCACGTCCTCCTAAGCCCTGAATTTTAAACGAATGAGTGTGCAGGTCGTACTTACCTCTTAATCATGGATTCGGAGTTGGAAGGCACGCCGCCAGAAAAGGGCGAATACGAGCTTGCACGCGACCGCAGCCAGAAAGCAGAGGTACGTAAGAAAATGGCTCCCGTTGTAGCGGCTATGCGGGAGTGGTGAGTTCTCCGTCCACGGGTGTCATGGCGGCGCGCAAGTCTAGGGTTTGATGGAACTTTGCGGTGTCTCGAGTCCTTTTCTCCTTCGAGGCTTTGGAGCGATTCGCCTTGAGAGGCGGTGAAGTAACATGATATGACTCTCAACTTGAACGTGACTAAAATATAGTAACGTCCTAGTGTCTCATAAGTTACGAAGTAGTCAGGGGGAAGTGGGTGACCAATCACGGTCACAAACGCTATCTCTTGCCGCCACGTGAGAGTCTCGCCAAACCCTAGGCAATGCTGGTCTTCTTCTCCATACCATCATTTTTGTGTGCGTGCTATTTTCTTCAGACTAAGTAGAGTTAGCCAATGCTGGTGCCTCTCTCCTTATGCACTGCGCGTTTGAGCTATGCGTGTGGAAGACCGTCTCGTTTAGCAGTTTGGGGGTGGCGCAGGGAGGCCTCAAAAGCGCTGCAGAAGAAGGTTCGATTCGTGGAAAACGATGCTGTCGGGAACGAAGATAGGCCGCCACGGCGAAGTGCCAGACGGCTCTGTCTAGGAGGGAAAGAGGTAATGAAGGCTCACGGGAGAGATCAGACTCAGAAGCGAGGTGAGCAGAACACGCTCCCAATGTCTAGCGCGCGCGGTTCTTCATCGGCGGCGACGAATACTAATGATGAGGACATAGCCACAGGTATGATGCACCTCGCCATTGCTTGTTCTCATGCTGAGCGGCAATCCAACACGTTCAATAGAGTTGCAGGTACAAAACCACTCTGCTCCTGTGGTCTTCCGTTTAGGGTTTGGGTTCTGTCTAGCAATTATATCAACCGTAATGGAATCCATTCTAATACTTACATCCCACGTTGATAATTCTTCCGCAAAGATCGGCGTTCCGGCTGCATGATTCATCCGAGGAGGACGCGAACCTCTCCGACATCGAACCCCTACCGAATCGCGGGCACCAAAGAAAAAGAACACCTTTCCCGTTTTGCCCCCACCGAAAGTAGCACCGCGGCCTCCTCCTCGACTAACTCCATCGGAATCATACACAGGCCCAATCTCACTTGGATCCCGTGCCACTACGTTCCTAGTGCCGCAATGACCACAAACCCTTGGGCGGGAGTGCCGCCACCATTGTTTGAATCTTCCGGTCCGGCGGAGAGTGGGTACCAACAAAGCCAACATGTTGTTGATCTAGCCCCAGACAGTTCGGACCGATTTTCTAGGCGAAAGAGGAAAGCTGAGTACGATTTGGAGAGCCGACAACGGGCTACATCCGGGAGGAAACCAAATCGCGTCTTCGTTCTACCAGGAGGAGAAGTGGATGTGACCTGCGAGGGGAAGAACGCATGGGATGAAGCCATACGAGAATTGGTGCCCAAATGCCTGGACATGTCAGTTGTTTCGTGGTCCAAGCATGAGGATCACACGCTGCAACGTCTTAGAGCTGCCCTCGATAATGAGTTCGAGTACTTGGGAAATCCCTTGAGTCTTCACGGCTTCCGGCTGGCAGTGATGAAGTACTTGAAGGCAGAGAGAGCTCGACTTAAACATGCGTGGCTTAAAGACATAGACTCTGCGCCTCCTCTTCACGTCAGCGATGCAGAGTGGGCCAGCTTAAAGGCATATTGGAGCACAGATGCGCAGAAGATTAAAGCTCAGAAGATGACCATCGCTAGACAAAGCGTTCGCAGTGATGGTCTCGTAGGGAGGAGAGGTAGGGCTGCTCGGGAAGCACGGTTGGTGAGAGTCTATTCATCCGCTTCAGGCTCAGTGTAATTTAGTGCTGCAGGCAACTCGTTTGTGCTAATAGCGATGTGTTTACATGTTGGCAGAGGGAGGGGCGTGAATCTAGCCCGGGAATCACAGACGTGGCAGAAACAAGGATAGCAAGTTCCTCGCGTGGCGGCCAGAACAAGGTAAGAGTGAGACACCGGACATCTAACACAGAGTTCTGCATGCATGTTGTGGAGCCTTCGCTCAACTCCTCTGAGAGTGGCAGTGGCTACTTTATCCGCATTAGTGAAGTCGACATTCAGTGTCTTTGTAGTTATAGCCAAGTTGCTGAAACGTGACTATTAAGTTGGGTGTGCGTGCTAGTGATGACAGAGTCATATGTGGTGACAGCGTCCTACTGCTCTCGTGACTTTGGGACTTATCTGATGCGCTTTTGGGTGATCAGAGTAAGGGAGAAGGTGAATCGGCTCGATTGGACTCCCTGGAATCTTGGAAGAAGGAGGTGGACCTCAAGTTTGACCAATTCTTATCGCATATGGGTGAATTGCGCTCCATGGTCAAGACCATTGTAGGGAAGGACAAGTTGTTGGACGAAGGCAGCCCCTCCATGACAGGATCAGCATTGGAGAACCAACAACGTTTTTTCATTAAACCAAGGAAGAGTGCTGGAAAGGAGAAGCATCAAGTTGTGGGCACAACGGGTAAGAAAAGAGGCGGTCGAACTACACGGAAGCTTGCGGCGTGGATCATTCCAATGACGACATCCCCTTAGCGATCGACCCCGACATGGACTTGGACGGAAGCGGAGAGAGGGCAAGATCGCTTCGAATGTAGTGCACGACTCCCAAAAACGACCAAAGCAAGGGCCCAGTGAAGCGGACGTGGCGGACCCAACGGTGGAGTTACCAACATCCACGCCCGAGATGGACATTCCTTTGTCTCATACGATTGATCGGGACTTGCCTCCTTCGCAAAACCGAGGAGAACGTGGAGGTTGTAGCCCTAGAAGGTGTTGTTGACACGCCCTAACACCCGATAGCGGAGGACCTTCACCGCACAAAGCAATTCGAGGACGGAGGCCAGCAGCCTTCACCGCACAAAGAATTCTCGAGGACGGAGGCCCAGCAGCCTTCACCGCACAAAGCAATTACGAGGACGGAGGCCCAACAGCGCAAGAGGAAGTGAATAGCGAGGTGTGCGGGCACGAAAGTCGTCTCCCATGCGCCGCCACCGACTTTCGTGAGAAAAGCTTCGAAGCAACGGACTACTCGGGATCTCCATTGCAAAAGAGATGCAGGAAACCACCGAAGTCACCGAAGCAGGTAATCTACCAAACATAAACGTCGGTCTGGACAGCGCCCCATCACCTTTCCTTCATCTCTTGCAGTCACATTTACGTGTTTCATCTGTTGATTCTAAGTATGCAAGTGTATTTTATCGCTCGTGTGCAGGTAAAGGCGCATAAGAAAGAACCTAAACCTAAGTCCACACGTACCGCAGAGAAAAAAACTTCCGTACCCTCGACAAAGCAGGTACCATGTTCTTCAACCCTTCATGAATGTCTTCTCCGTCTTTAGGAAGTTCCAAAACATAGATAGCTAACTGGGCTCGTTTTGTACAGTATCGGATCGGAGATGAAGTCTTCCTTATGAACCCACGCGCCATCCGCCAGAAAGCTGCAGTCGGCAAGATCAGTGGGATATCAGGAAAACACAAGTTTCACTTCAAGGACATCCCCGAAAATTGGTTCAAGATAGATATACATGAAATTTTGATGCGGGGGTGAAGCTCATGTTTCCCAATCTCGATGATGACGGGAGAAGATTGAGGATGTGAAAGGGACAGCTACTGTATGGGACCAGAAGTACCTTAAAAACTTTGTGTGAGTGGGTGCATAGGGTTAGTGTGTTGCATCTCTTACAGTGACTCTTCTATGAGAAATAATAAGTTGTATCTATTAGCGCTGGCCTTGAGGACCATTAACACTAGAATTTTCATGGACAACTACCCGAAACTCCTGACTAAACCTTTTTACCTCTGTTTAAGTTGCCATGTTATGCTCCGGATGGATTCCAGCAAAGTTGTATTTCATGGCCGTGTTACAGGATTGGTGCATGAGTATGTTGATTGGAGTGTCGTCCGAAAAATACCCATGTTATTTGTATTGCACCTTTGCAGTTTGTGACTACGCTGTGACTCTTTAGATGAAGGAACCATCCTAATACATGACTCAAACGTGACGTACCTGTGACTAAATCGTCACTCTGTCCACTTGAGGAAGTGATAATGAACGACATACAAGTGACTATCTGCGGACTTCAAACTCATTTTCCAGCAAATGCCACGTGTTTAATTGCATAACTAGCTCATGACTTCTCTGTGACTGACTGTGAAGGTAACTGGACAGTCCACGTCACTATAAATCTCACTAAACTTTCACTAAAGAATGACTTTACAATTATACGAGCTGGCATGCCACGTCATCCGGGTAGAGCGGAATGAGAGACCCTGCCCGAAATGCACCCAAAAAATTCCCCTCTAAACTTTGCTGCCCTACAGCCCTATGACATTTTCAATTCATCCAACGTTGAAGTGGATGGTGATAATAAAATTGAAGTCATGATCTAAAACTTGTCCACAATGACTCCAGGGACCCCAGTCACCCAGAAGTCATTTTTTCCCTAAATGACACAGTGTAAGTCATATCTTGCAGTCACATTTACCTATGATTTTTTGTAGTGATATGCGCTCGCATGGAATGGTGTATTCTGTAATATCACAATTTTTTTTGATAATATCACTCCTTTGTATACATTGTCACTCATTTTCCATAATATCACCTTCAAATTCTGTTATATCACATGGTTTTTAAACCGCAGTTCAGAAAGTTGAGTTGTGCCATTTTAGCGGCATAAGGCCATTTTTACGGAATTGGGGATCATTGTATGAATGGCGATATACTACAGCCTCTGTGGTGCTCCGACTATGTTTTCGGCTGCATCAAGCAATGGGGTTTCAAGAGATTAACAGCAAGATTCGTTCATGCATGCCAATTGCGCAGTGTCCGATTTGTTTGTTGGCAAATGCTCCTGGTTTGTAACTTATGTTGAATGAGTTGTGGTGTGGATCTGAGGTATTTACAACAGTCTTTCGAGAGCTCGATCTCACTGTGGCCGGGGTTGAATGGTTTGATATTGGACTGACCGCGAACTAGATGTAGGGCCTTGTCATTATGCTTGCCAATTGTAGGCTGCGGAGTAAGGATAATGTTGCGAACGGTCCTGGTGAAAGACGCACTGATTGCTGATGCAACGATGAGACCATGCCCTAATAAGAACATTTCTCCGATCAAACAGAGCACATCCTAAATAGCTTACTTTGCAAGGCATATGAGAGGCATATAAGTGGGTGGTTATGATTGGTAATAATATTGTAATCTTTTGGATGTTTAAGTAAATGAACTCATTGTGTTTGGCAATGACATAGGTGGCGTGTATGCCAAATGAAGGTATGCCAAACAGCTAAAATTGTTACAAGTGACTTAAAATTTATAATGAGGCTAAGTTTTTGTACAGTCAATACCAACTTGACGAGAGTGAGGCAACAAGGCCGACTTTGAACTGGGCAATGGTTCCATTTGCATTTTGATTTACTTTATTCAAGTGTGTTACATCCAGGCACTTTGACATGAGTTACTGTTTTGTTAGCACGTTTCGTAAATGAACTCATTGTGTTTGGCAATGGTATAGGTGGTCTATATGCCAAATGCAGGTTCATAGTGTGATTGTACAACTAAAATTGTTACTAGTGAGTTAAAATGGATAATGAGGCTAAGTTTATGTGCAGTCAATACCAACTTGTCGAGAGTGAGGCAACAGGGCGGACTTTGAATCCGGCAATGGTTCCATTTGCATTTCGATTTACTTTACTTAAAATTGCATTACATCTTAAAGCCACTTTGACATGAGTCAGTGTTTTGTTAGCAAAAAGAAAGTTGTATTCCTCTTGCATGGCCATTTCTAATTCATTGCGTTTTGGTGATTTCTAATTCATTGATCATTTCTTCGAAGTTGGCTACCTTTTTCAAAATTGAGGTGTGGTTTGGAGCCTCCATGGCATGGCTTTTTGCAAGTCCTGAAAAGGCTATTGGCGGAATGGGTTGTTTTTTAACACTAGTAGGATTATATCCTTAAAATATTGTTTTAGTGACAAAACTTTATATACATTTCCAACAAAAATTTCTTATATCATATTGGAAATGTCATTTCAGAACCGCATCTCTCAGTAGTGTTCATACTTGATGTTTGTTGACGTTTGGGTTTTAATCATATGTGTTGGTTAATTCCATTATTATTGGGTTGAACTATTTCAAAGTTTGGTGTTTGCAATTTTCAATAATGAAATTGGTTAGGATGATTGCCTTGTTGTCTTGTACGATGTCTTTATTTGGCACAGGTCCATGGGCATGTCCAATCAAGAAAATAATTGGCACTGTTGGCAGCTTTGCCCTAGAATTTGAGAGCTACACGTAGCTGGTGTAGCTTGGCTTGAATTGCATGTGTGATGGTTTGAATTTTCATTTGAGATGCTCCATTTTACTATGAGATGTTTAGGATGGTGTAAGTTGTTTGTTCGATGCCTTTCGTATGTGTACTTGAAGCCAAGTTCGTTTGCAATATTTTGACAACTTTCGTTGTTCCTCTCTTGAATTTAGCACTACAAGTTTGAGAATTATGGACTTTCATTTTCTCGGTTCTTAACCCCTAAACGTCCTTGGGGTATTTTTAGCCAAAAACTCATTTTCAAAAAAAGTGATATAGATGAAAATAAAGATAAGCTATTCAGATCTTAACCGTACAAACTTGTAATAGACTTGTAGTAGATCATGTGGGCCAAAACTTGACTCATGGGACCTCATAGATTGCGAGATCATAACATATTAGTGCGCAAAACACGCTACAAAATACCATCATTTCCACTTTGAAGTGAAAATACTACCAACATGAAATTTGCAATCAAAAAATCACCAACTAGAAAGTTGTTCATCTTCATCTCAAAAACACTTTTGTACCAAAAAAATTCATCAAAAAAATATCTTGGCTCAAATAGTAGCCTTCCAATGGTGAAAACTGCCTCAAAATTTACAAAGGAAAAATAGTCCAAAACTAGACCCTTTGCACTCAAATCCATGCCCTATCTTCAATACATCTTCAATTAGGTTAAGGTTTCTACCACTTAAAATAGACTATGATTGGAATCTATCCCAAAGAATAAAGTCAAAATCTAACGGTGGATGAAGGAGATCTAGCTCCTCAAAAATCATCCATTTTTTCACTTTTTTCATTGTAGAAACATCATTGCAAATCCACTAGCAAAGTTATTTGGATCGAAAAACTTGCAACTAGAAAGTTGTTAGAATACATCTAAAGATCATACTTATGTAAAAAAAATTCATGAAAAAATATTTTAGATTTCACATAATTGGCTTGCAATGGTGAAACATGCCCAATGTTTGAAATCTCAAAACCAAAAGCTGCTGTCACTAAAATGCATGCCATTAATTCATACTTTATTTTATGGGTCTGCAATTTGTACCACACAAACTAGACTTTATTTGGGACCCAACCCAAGTGATTTCGTCAAAAACGGAGTCGGGATGAAGAAGTTATGGCTCTTCAAAGTTTCTGCCCTTCATCCAAAATGTCGTTTTTCGACACTAGGGACGTTTAGGGGTTAATCATTCAATTAAAATGTGTTTTCAAATATGACTACTACATTCCAACGGCACTCCCACGCTCATACAAATATCTTCCTCTATTTTCGATTCGTTTTGCGATCCGATTGTTTTCTACAAGTCATATCAAAATGCAACGAATCGAAACAAATCAAAACGAATAGGATTGAAACAAAATAAAACAAAACAAGATCAAATCAAATCAAATCAAATCAGAACACCGCACTGCCTTTAATAATAGACACTCAAGTTTACATTCCACCTTTTATGTTGAATTCTGTTTCCACTAACTTGTTGGTTTTACTTTACAAGTCTTTTGAAGAGTTTCAATACACCTTTCTTTTATCGAGTCTAAGTTACATCCTTATTGTCATTTTTAGTTTTTACCCCCTTTCCTTTGACCCCGTTTACCACTTTACTCCCTCTCTGCCATTTAGATTTACTCTCCTTTTTGACGTTTTCAATATACACTTCCTTTGTTGCTTTACACCCTTCTTGTAAATTAGAATCACAACTTTTTGTTAATTTCATACCACCACCTTTCCAAAGTTCAGTTTACTTTACTCTTGTCTAGTTCATTTTCCTTTCTTCTATTTTATCGCTCTTGTGGGTCGGGTTGTAGAAGTAGCAATAATGCGGTTTAAGCAATGCTGAAGTGTCACAACTCCTCTTGAAAATCACAATAATAGGAGATATTCGTAAATCGATAAATTGGTTGATCATAAGATATCAATTGTTAGGATATCAAGATATGTTGAATCTCATATGATACAATGCAAGAACCACACTATCACACACAAGAGTTGTCAATTAGTATTACGTGGAGATTAGTATCAGTGTAACTTCTCCTAAAAAACAATATTTCTCAACAATCTTGAGATTAGTATATACTTTGAGCCTCCATTGCAATTACTATACCTTGTCTTTTTTTCAAGCTACCAATCGCTTGATTTCCGATATATTTTTCCACTTGCAAGAAAGTTTGCATGCTCTTACATTTGGTGTTATGATTTGATAGTTAATGTTGTAACACTATGGTGACGTGTGACATCGAAGGTTGGTTTACACTATGTCGCCCAAGTCCAAAGGTTGTCGCTCAAACTCTCATTCTTTGGCGAGGTCAAGACAAAAGTCCATTAACATTTACTATTAGTGATCTTTGAGTATTTTATTGAAAAAAGTTTGGCCTCTCAACCAAAGTTTGGGTTTCCGTTTTCGTCATACCCAAACTATTGGTTGAGAGGCCAAACTCTTAGCGTCAAAAGTGTCAAAAGTGTTGCCATGCAAGCACTTTGGGCACCTTACATCTTGAACTTTGGGGTCTAATGTGAAGGCCAAGATGCCATATTTTCGCTCTCAACCAATGAGATCCTTGACTGGTCAGGTGTGACTTACTATTTTTACTTGGCATTTAGTTAAAATCTTTTGCAAGTTATTAAAATTTTCACTTACCTTTCCAAAAACTCATTACACGCTTTTAAGATTCCTTGAACTTTAGGAGATTTTCACGGCCAAAGTTTGAGAACACTATTCAAAATCTACCCAAAATTGCCAAATTGCTATATATGCTCATGTATTCTCAAAATCTGCCCAAAATCTACCAAATCACAAAAACTTAAAAGAATTACCAGAAATTGAGATTCTACTTAGCCAATCTAATACTTTTTCACCTGTCATTTTTATTGGCTTTGTAGTTGAGTTTTAACATTCCTCCATGTCAATAATCAAGCATTTCTTTAGGTTCTATAGGTGGCATGAGGGTAAAATTTGCATGGACACGCTCCTTATTCACCTAGGATTATGGATGTAAAGAACCGCGAGTCAAATTTTCTACCAAAATTGGTTTTGTTGGCCATAAAAATACTATTTACCCTTTCAACAACAAGGAAAAAAACTATTTCTTCAACTTCGAACATTATGATTTCACAATTGGTAAGAATTTGAATATAAGATTTCATATACATATACACATACAAGTTAAGTACTAGATCTTATAGATCTTATAGATCTTATGGTTACATACATTAAATTTTGTCAATATTTTAAAACTTTCACTTTACTTCAAAACTAGGTAGTTTTTGCTAGTTCTTAGACTTTCTAGCACTTTGAGGCCCAGTTGACTTTAGGGGTTAAGGAGGCTGAGTGAGGCCCAAATCGGGTCGACCTGACTTTGAGACTTTGGGACATACTATTTTTAGATGACATGAAGTTGGAACCTTTTGTAGGTTGTAGAATTTTCCATACCTTTTTGAAAAGTCATCTCATGCTTCAATATCCCTTATACTTTATAGGAGATATTTGGAGCAAATTTTGAAAATACTATTCAAAATCTACCAAAATTGCCCAAATTGCAATATATGCTCATTTATTCTCAAAATCTACCCAAAATTTATTGAAACGCAAAAACTACAAAAATTCACTTAAAATGAGATTTTACTTCTTTTTCAAGTTTGTTTTGTGTGCATGTAGGAAAGGTAGTAAGGCATGATCTCACCGTCCGGATTTTCAATCTATTAATTTTTCAAATTGCCTTTTCAAGTGTTGCAAACGGGCCTTTGTATTTGAATTTCAGCATACCTCCATGGGCATAATCAAGCATTTCTATAGGTTTTATAGGTCACATGAGGGTAAAAATTGCATAGACATGTTCCTAACTCACCTAGGAAGATGAATTTGAAGAGTCTCACACCAAATTTTCTACCAAAAAAGATTCTTTTCGTCTCCAACATTACTTTGCCATTTTGCCAACAACATTTTTATTCTACCAAAAAAAAAAAAAACTTTGATTGTTATGATTTTACAAATGGTGAGGAATTTGACTCTAAGATTCAATATACAAGTACATGCACAAGTTAGGTATTAGATTACAATGCCTAGGGTTACATATTCGAGAACTTGTCAAAAGTCAAAAATTTCCATCTTGCATCAAAAAAGGGCATGTATGAGCATTTTCAGTTGTTTTAAGGCTACTCACATTTAGGGATCAACAACAACTCTAGTGTAGTATGGAGATGGAGACTTTGGACCACCTCAGGGCCGATTTACACCTAGGGGACGGGCCAATTCAGCCCGTTTGAGGGCTGAAATCCTCACTCGTGATTGGCCGAAAGGCAAAAATTAGGCCCAACCCCCTTACACCTAGAGGCCGGGCCAATTTGGTGTCAGAATTTTTTTAATCAAGAAATGCAAGTTCTGACATGGCCCGAGCTCGGTGAATTGGGTGCACCGAGAATGGAAGGCCAATTCTTGGCCTGGGGGCCAATGTCAGATTTGTCTAAAAAAACCTTTTTTTTTTAAAAACATTTTTTTTTCACCAAATCAAATCCGTCCGTTTTTTGAGAAGTGCTGATTTTTTTTGGACTTTATTGAATTGGCCTGGCTTCTTGGCCCGAAGGCCATTACATATGGGAAAATCGGCCCCCATTCTAATCATATTATAATGAGGACTTGAGGCCGGCCCCAACCCAAAAACGGGCTGAAATTTCAAGCAATTGGCCCCAAGAAAACTTGGCCCGGCCCCTAGGTGTAAATCGGCCCTCATTGTAGGCCATGAGTCTAAACCACAAAAGCAATACCTTATTGCCTTCATTCTTCCATCACAAGACTGTTTTTTTTAAATATTTTACACAAACAAATCTTGCTTGATTCAAACAATAATTCAAACTCTGAGGGCCTTCCTTCTCCTACGGAATTGTGCAGAACCAAACAAAACAAAGGTTCGAATCAAAAGCTCTCAAATATAAACAGTGGAAGAGGTGGCCAAGCTACCGCAGGTGCAGTGATTGTCGCTTGAATGGTTAAAAAAAGGCTTGAACGAAAAATCTGGAACGATGAAAAGGAACCTTTCGTAAATCGGACCTCTTGCCAATCTTAGCAAATTCCGTGTGGAGCGTCGGGGAAGCCACCGACGCTGCTTTCTAGCCGCGCCCTGTCACACTTCCAGACGTCAGCATGAATGACGTCACGCACCTCACCGCTGGAAGGTTCCATATGATAACTTACTTCCAACCACTGCCGTCCTACCACCCCCCCCCCCACCCACGCCAATGCTATCAACAATCAATGCCATGCTCTACCACAATACTGTTCATCTCTGTGATCGCATGTCGGTTTTGCACACAAACTGGAAAAGAATCATAATCATACATGTAACAATGGCGAAGAAATCATCGAAAGAACTGCTGCAGTAATGATGCGAGCCCATGAGGACTTGTTCAACTGAGGCAATGTGTGGATGGTAACGAGTGTTTTTATTATTTCGAATCTCAGGATGTCTTAGCAACAATTGTCGCTAAGTGGACCCTATGGTTGCTGTCCAGGGACATTCTGGAAATTGGAAGCCAGAAAGAAACCCCAAAGAATGGTGTGATTGAAATGTAGGCACTCCGATGGAAGATGTTGGTTCTATCTATATACAAAGAGAACTACGTATGGCCTGTGCCAGGTCGTTCAGTTTCTTGGCAAAATTTCCTGCTAACAAAACAGAAAGCAACAAACGAATTTTTCCATATCTTGCTGCAACCGTTGCCGCCATCTCCAAAAATCGAGTCGCCTCAGCGGGTCGGTAATATGCTCGCCGCGGGCCGGAGGCGAGAGCGAAGAATATCAAAGTAAAAGAGCAGATCGCCGGTTGGGAAGTGAAGAAGAAAGAGAGAAGCTCTGAGTAAAGAAAGTAGAGGAAAGTAGTTTCAAAACCCTCTGTGGCGTTTCGCAGCAGAAACCGCCTGTTTCTTGACGAACGGCGCAATCTCCTCCCACGTCCCCCGAGGCAACTCGGGGAGGTTCGGCATGGAATCGGGGAAATTGAGCGGGATTTTCTTGCCGGTGTAGTGGATACCGACATCGTAAGCCCGTGCAGCCTCCTCCGGCGTCTTGTAAGTCCCTAACCAGATCTTGCGCTTCTGCGCAGTCGGCCTAATTTCCGTCACCCATTTGTTAAGCTCCGGCCGATGACGCACACCACGGTATGTCGCTTCCTCAGAGGAGCCGCGGTAGTGAACCTCATCGGAAGAAGACGCGCGCCCGGAGCTCTTTACGTGATGATCCGACGCCGAAGTGCTGGACGCCGCCGACGCCGACCCCGACGCCGACATGAACTCCTGCTCTCCCGACTCCTCCTCTACATACGCCACATTCAAGTCGATATCCCTGTCCTCCATATCCTTGCGTATTCTTTGGACCGCCATACCCTTGCGCTCCGTGGAATCACCCCGCTCCATCTTCACCGCGCTGCGATACCATGACGCCGGTGCCATCCCAGGCATACCCTCGACTCTGCTGCTCTTCTCTATCTCTCTCTCTATCTCGCTACTCTTGCTGTGGTTAAGGCTTTGCGTGCTGGCTGGCTGGCTGGCTTTACAGTTGCGTGTCGGTGCCAAATTGGGAGGTGGGTTGGTGTGAGAATGGTTGAGAGAGGAGCGCAATGGGGTTATAAGAGGGTGTGGGCAGGGATCACGATTGGCGGTGGGACGTTGCCATGTTTGACCACAGGGGGAGTACCAGGTGCCGTCCGCTCCAAGGGAAAGCATGGAAGTTGTGCCAGCCGACGCCCCAATCACCCAGCTGGACGGCAACTTCCCATCATTCTAGGGTAGGTTTCACCCCTTTGCGATGAGCTGTCGGTTCCGACCTCTCATCCATCCGTTCCGCGCTCTCATCCACCCTGATGGATGTCTACCTACTTCTCCCCAAGCGCGTCGGACGCTTTCATCCATCCATCCTACGGATGATACCATAATTTCGTGCACAAGTTCCGAGGGTGGGCAGCGAGATCCTGGCCGGGTCGGGTCGGGTCGGGTTTCGTCGCTGACTCGCCGCATGAGGGCCCTTCCACCGCCAGTATTATTTTTTGCTGCTCTCGATCTCCGCCCGCCCGATCGCAGCCCAGCCCACCGCCCTTGACCGCCTCCACCGCTACCCCCCGCCTGCCCTCTCCCTCACCGTGCGCTCTTCGATATTTTCCACAAGTTCCTTCCGAACTTACCGTGGCTGCCAGAATATTGTGTACCTCTATTTGTGAATTTTCTATTTTATTGTTTGAATTTAAACCTGTATGTTTCTCTCAGTGTCGTTACATGTTACCTCCACGTGAGTTTCTTGCTATGTAAGTTGATAGTTTTGATGAACTACAAGGCTGTATGAATTGGTTATTTGCTTTCTTTACTCCCAAATGTTACTTGATAGTAGTTACATTCTTGAATTTTAAGTCCTCAAATATATAATTAGTTTGTCTACATGAGGATTCTGTACAAAGAGGTTCTTTTAGAAAGGTTTTCAATTGAGGATTTATTAATTAGAGTCGTGACAAGAGTGGTGTAAATTGAAACCAATAAAAGGGTCGGAAACTGATGTACACAAGAAGGGTATCTAACCCCCTGAAAGTCCAAGAAAGCCGACTTACGGACAACCTAGATGAAGGGGCTTAGGGGCACTTCACACTATGGCCGAAGGTCGAGAGGCCGTCGATTTCAGCCAATGAAATTGCAGGAAACCCTAGTTTCGGCCTCTCGAGCCTTCACACGAGAAGCCAAAGTTCACCGGCCGTCACTCTCCAAATGGCCTACGTGGCAACATTTTTTGACCAAGGCGACAGCCTCTTGATGTTTATTTGGGTCCTGCATTTTGCAAGACCCAAACTATGGTCGAGAGGCGGTCACATTTTTTTCATAATAAATTCAAAAACTGACAAGATCTTGGCTGTTAGATCAAAAGGATGCCTTGGGCAAGGAATAATGTAATATGGGTTTGGACTTTGGACTTGGCCTTTGGAGGCTTCATATTACGGCTGTTCAAGTTGAGAGGCCATGGGAGTTCATGGCCAAAGCTTTGGACTTTGGGCTTGGCCTTTGGAGGCTTCACACTATGCCCGGCCAAAGGCTCCAATTACAATATTTTATTGGTCATTTTCAGTAAATTCCTTTGGACTCTCAACAAAATTGGACTCTCAATTCCACGGCCTCTCGACTTGGACGGCCATAGTGTGAAGCGCCCCTTAATGTAATATTTTTGCCAAAGATTTTTGCAAGGTGCTCCTTTAACTGCAAAGTGTATGTGGTAAAATTTGTAAAGCCAATTTTGAAATCTTCAATTAAAAATTTCAAGTTTCAAGTCAAAAAATGGCAATTTATAATCAAAATTCTTCTAGATTTGTTTGGAATTATTTATGGCCACTTTACACCGAGAGTCAAGCCGTACATAGAACCAAAGGAAGGGGAAAATCCTTTCAACGTGATTGGTTTATTATTTGAATTTCGAGCAAAGCCCAAAAAAACTTTTTGGTCAACTTTGAACATTATGATCTTACAATTGGTAAAGATTCAGAGATAGAAAATTTACTTAGTATTAGTGCGGATAGTAAGGTTTAATCTTATGTGTTGAAGATACAAAGAATGTAATTTAAAATGAATCATACCTCAACTTGTATAAGGTGGTGAAAAAACACAATTTTTGGCTTCGGAGGTTCAAGAAACGCTTGGACCTTTAAGGGTTAACAAGAAGGATTTTTTTAGAAATTGAATAGGAGGGATCTCACTAGAGGGATATAAACCAAAACCAAGAGCGTTGCAAGTTGAAACCAAAAGAAATGTAAGCTGAAAATAAGAGGGATGTAAATTGAAATAAATAAGGATATAAATTAAAACCAAAAGGATGTAAATGGAAACAAGTAGAAAAGCTACAAAAAAGTGCAATTTGATCAATAGAAGAGGCATGACAAAAGGGCTTTAGGTAGGAATGTAGGGATTTGACAAAGTAATTGAAAGTATCAATAACAGGAACTCGTAAAATGGGATCAAGGGATTTGGCAAAGAATAAAAAGAATTCACTAAAGAACATGATCAAAGGAATTGAGAAGGGAATTTTTAAATTTTTAAAATGATAGAAAAGATTTTTTTTTAAAACTTGAGAAAAGGGATTTAGGAAATTGATAATAGCATAAAAAGAGATCGACAAAAGGGACTTGACATAAGGGATTCATGGATTTAGCTAATTGGCAATGATAGGGACCCGATAGAAGGGATATAAGGGTTCAACAAAAAAATAAAATAATAAAAGATTGATAATTGAACCTAA
Source organism: Bryum argenteum (assembly GCA_037043015.1). NCBI lineage: Eukaryota > Viridiplantae > Streptophyta > Bryopsida > Bryales > Bryaceae > Bryum > Bryum argenteum. The sequence goes on along the minus strand of CM073323.1, from coordinate 5,277,075 downwards.
CAAAACAGCTTTAGGGTTTTGACAAAATGGTAAAAAGGTATCAACAAGATGAATCTGCCTATAGGTATTTAGGAATCTATTAAGGGATTCAACGAAAGAGTAAAAACGAATGGATAAGAAAAACACGACAGAAAGGAGGATTGGCGGGTCTTATAAAATGGTAAATAGAAGACAATAAAAAGAACTTGACAGAATGGATTACTGATATAACAAAAGAGTGGACAGAGATTGATAAAAGGTACCTTACAAAAGGGATACACAAAGGGATTTGGGGATTCGACAAGATGGTAGAAATAAATGCATAAGAGGGACATCGGAGAAGGAGTTTAGGAAGGGATTTAGGGATTTGAATACAGAGTAAAAAGAGATTGATGGAAGAGACCTTGTATAAGGGATCATGGGTATTAGGGTAATAAGGATTTCAAAAATATGGTAGAAAGAGATAAATAAAAAGAACCTCACAAAGGGGATTTGGGATTCAAGAGAGTAGAAAGGGATTGATAGAAGGAACTAAATAGAAGGACTCTAAGAGGGATTGAGGTAAGTGACAAAATGGTAGAAATGGATAGATAAACATGAACAAAAAAATAAATTCATGGGTTTGACAAAATGGTAGAAAGGCATTCATAAAAGAGATCTGGCCAGAAGGGATTCATGATCAATATATGAAACGTGTCAAAAGGGATTTTCGGAGCGATTGAGGGATTCAACAAAAGATTAGAAAGGGATTGATAAAAGGGACAAGAGAAGGGATTTATGAGTTTGATAAAATGATAGAAAAAGATCGATATACTCAACATGAAAAAAGATTCAAGGACTTGACAAATGGTTGAAAGGGATGGATGAAAGAACCTTGATAAAGGGTAAAGGGATTCAGGCGGAAGGATTCAGGGATTTGACAAACGGTTGAAAGGAATGGATGAAAGAATCGTGATAAAGAGTAGAGGGATTCATGGAGGAATTTAGGGATTTGACAAATATTTGAAAGGAATGGATGAAAAACCGTGATAAAGAGTAAAGTAATATATAGGGAGGGATTCAGGGCTTTGACAAATGGTTGAAAGAAATGGATGAAAGAACCGTGATTAAGGGTAAAGGGATTTAGGGAAGGATTCTAGAATTTGACAAATGAATAGAAAGGAATGAATAAAAGGAACCTCGTAAAAAAGATTTAGGAATTTGACAAAATAGCTAAAAAGGATCTATGAAGGGAATTGGATAATCAAAATATATGCTCATGTCTAAATTGTAGAACGAGATTGCTAAAATGGACATGACAAAAGGGATTCAAAGAGGGATTCATGGATTTTGGCAAAATAGCAGAAAGTGAAGGACTGAAGGACTAGACGAAAGCAATTTAGTGGTTTGACAAAACGATAGAAAGGGATCAATGAAAAGGACTTTGTTAAAAGAAATTTAGGGATTTCATAAAAAAGTTAAGGAAATGGGGGGCTCAATGAAATACTAGAAAGGGATATATACAACGGATTTGACAAAAGAGGTCAAAAGATGTGAGAAAAAAAATTGAAGGATTTGACAAAAGAGACTCCAAAAGGAGGGATTCAAGGGCACAATATGAAGGAACGCAATAAGAGGAAATTAGGAATTTGACACAAAAAATCTAAAATAAGAATCTCAATTGAAGCCGACAAGAGGGATATGACTTATTGCATGTCAACATCAGGAGTGTAAAAAGAAATCGAATTTGGCAAAAAAATCCAAAATAAAATAAGTGATGTGAACTAAAATCTACAAGGAATATATAAACCAATATTGACTAATGGGATGTAAAGTGAATATGATAAAAAGAGATTCCGCATAAAGAATTCAAATTGAAATAGACAAAAGTGATATGAAGTAACACTCATGATATGACACTCAACAAAAAACTAACAAAAGGGATCTGATTGAAATCAATAAAAAGGAAAGCAAGTGTTAAGTAAAACCAACCAATGGGAATTTCACAAGAAGGACATAAACTAAAATCAACATACTTTATTGGATCTGACAAGAAAAATATAAACTAAAACCAACAAGAAGGCCATAAATTGAAAGTAAATTGAAGGATATAAAGAAAAAATAACATAAAGAGTGTAAAGTGAAACTGACGTATAGAAGCTAAAGTACATGTATCAAGTTTAATAGTAAATGGCATATCTCAAATACTTCAATGTACATCATGAAAATGAGGTGTCAATCTTAAAACACAAGAATGGTAATTAGACAAGCACCAATATATCTATTGTGGGTATAAATTGTTAAATTGACAAAGAGTGTTCCTTATCTAGAATTCAGTGGGACTAAAGTGCACATATTATGTCTTGATAGTTGGTAGCACATAGTTCAAATTCCACTACACATCAAGTAAAGGAGGTATCCACTTAAAAACATAATGCATGGGGATTTTATGAATATGTTAATCATAGGTTCTAATGGGATTCTTTATTAACTATGTATATTTACCCCTAATTTTATAAAATATATTTTGTCAAAATTTAGTTATTCGTCAACATACCTTATTCTTCTACCCTTGAAAAAGATGTGCTCAAAATCCTACATGGTTTGCAATGGATAACATTCTTTAAAATATTGCAATAGATGATACCCTATGATGTGCTTGTGATCTTGTCCCATTGGGTATGATGAAACACATTTTCAAATACAAAAGACCTTCAAATTTCTTTGCGAGTTGTTAGGGCTCTTTTTAGATTTGTCAAGTCACTTCAAATAAAACAACTCAAATTTGAGCAGATGTAAGCACATTGAACTAACCGACTATGAATTCTAAGATTTCTTTTTTGTATAACAAGATATTTTATATGGTTTATAGGCTTGCTAAAAAGACACTAATATATAGTGGTGTTTTTATCATAACCTGAATGCACATATAATTTTAACTATATTCTTGAATTTATCAATCTTTAAATATGTAATTAAATTTTTTAAGATTCAATTTATGTACAAATAGATTATCAATGGAAGGTTTTTCAATTAGAGATTTAATATTTAGGGTCGCTTTACACTATGGACCATGAAGATTGACCACATCCTTTTAAAAATTGTGATTGGAGAGTAAAGTGCTCTTGGTCTCATTTCGCTTCACATTACCTTTAAAAAAGGAGAAGAACCATGAAGTTTGAGGTTCTTGAAGTATGCTAATTTTTTTATAATGAATAGTGTTTTCATGGTCTTCATAATTATAGTTGAGTCGAAACTAATGCCTCGACTGAGCTACAATCAAGGAGACCATGAGGCTTAGGGTCCCTTTACACTATGGACTAATAGCCATGAACAAGAAGTTTAAAATGATTTTCATGGTCATGTACTTGGCTAAGAGTCGTGACCATGATAAATCAAAAATGAATTTTTAAGTAACTTCGTCACTCTTTTAGTGTAAAGTGGATTTGGACCGGGAGAAGCTTAAGCTGAATTTTCTAATATGAATCCTCATTATTTCTCTCTTACTCTCCCATTTTTCGTCCTTTTTTTTAAGATAATTGAACACTAGTCAACGATAAAACTTGATCAAAGTTATGAACAAACTACCAATGAACAAACTAAATTCTCTAGTTCGATTTCACTAAACTATTGGGTTCAATTAACGTCCCACAACAAAAAAGTATCCAATAATTAATGAACGCCTCCATGGAGAGTCAAGCCGTGTAAGGTGCCAAAAGAGAGCAAGAATCCTTCTCATATGATTGGTTATCCTTTTAATCTCTATAAATAAGTGAGGCCCAAATTGGGTCAACTCGACTTTGGTGAGCCTCTTAATTACTATTTTTAGATCGCATGAAGTTAAAACCTTTGGGAGGTTGTAGAGTCTTTTCATAGCTTTCCAAAAAGTCATCTCATGCTTTAAATTTCTTCATACTTTTAAAGATATTACAATCAAAGTTTGAGAACACTATTTGAAATATGCCCTCAATATGCTCATTTATTCTCAAAATCTCCTAAAATCTATCCAAAAATCCACCAAAATAGAGATTTTACTTTTTTTTCAAGTTTTGTTTTTCACATGTAGGAAAGGTAGTAAGGCCTGACCTTTGGGGACTTTGTTTGAATCATTGATGTCTTTATCTAAAGGTGCCAACGAGGAGTCCTTCTTCTTTCTTGAAGTGGACTTAGCTAACGTATTGGCTTCTCTTTCGTGCTCGGCACGCCTTTAATGTCTTCACCACTTCTTAATATGCATTACGTTGTTTTCATTTATCCATTCAAATTCAAATGGACTATATCGTTTTAACAAATACTTGTATTGCTTATTTCTCTCAAGTATCTTTCTACAATCCAGGACTCCAGACACCTTATCCACTTTACCATCCTAAAGTTCATACTCTGGTTCTGGCCTAGGACCTTGTTGCCACAAGTGCAACTCCATATCATCTTCATAGTACCTCTTCAGGAGGAACACATGGAAAAATGGATGCATCGGTAGCCTAGGATCTTGTTGCCACAAGTGCAACTCCATATCATCTTCATAGTACCTCTTCAGGAGAAACACATGGAAAAATGGATGCACTAGTGTCCCTGGTCTTGGTCCTTGCCAATCCACTTAGGGCTCCACTTAGGTGCCAATTCTAATGGCAGTTCTAGATTTCTAGTATCGAGCCATACTTTCTCTCCAACAAGAAAGTGGACTTCTCGGCGCTTCTTATTAACCACCCTTGCGTTGCGATCATGGGCCTTTGCTAATTGCATCTTAGTATTGGTCCAGACAACCCTTCTCTTTTCTATCTACTCAACTGCTTCTATTAAGTAGTATTTAGAGAGTCTTTCTTGGTTCTTGTGAAATTCACTTCTGCAAACGGCTAAGTCTTCTTCTAAGACAACTTTGAAGGCATGAACTATAAAGAACGAGGTCTTTTTATGAGACACCGTTGGAGTTGTATTATGATACACCCACTCCATTTGATGTAACTTCCGTCTTTGTAACTAGTCCCCGACGGAAGATACTCTTATATACATATTGAGAATCCAATAATTTTTTAATTGATTTTTAAATTATTGAAATTCGGCCCTTCTATTTGAATTTCAGCATACCTCCATGTGAAGGATCAAGCATTACTTGAAGTTTTATAGGTCCTATGAGGATAAAGACTACATAGACATAATTCTTCTTCACCTAAAATGAAGAATTTGAAGAGCTTCATGTCAAATTTCCTTTCAGAAACATTTTCTTGGCCCCCAAAACTTCATATACCATTCTATAACATGGATTTTTTTTCACTTCATTCTTTTTCCAATTTAGAACATTATGATCTCACAAATGGTGACTAATTTAAACCTAAGATTCGGTGTATTGTTTATGTACAAGATCCTATCGATACATACTTCAAAGCCAAACAAAATTCAAAAATTTGCATCTTGCATCACAAGAGGGCAATTTTGGAGGGTTTTTGTTCGTTTGGAGGTTGCTTACCTTTAGGGGATAAACTTCAAGACATGAACCAATGACATGACAGGGAATCCTACCCTCCATCTAACCCCATAAACAACTCAGCTCTCCATGTAATGAGTCTCTACGTAGAGCAAGATCATCATAAATCACAACAAGTTTCAAAGTTTACTATAAAAAGTAATGTCAAACATTTGACAAAGAGTATAAACTCACACAACACTTGGTCAATGTGTGTCACAAATAGCCTCCCACTCTACATGGAATCTTTACCAAAAACCTACATAGATAACCATGTGCAATTAGTATCATAAGCGTAAACAAGACCCAATAACATAACAATTCCATATGTCCTTTCTAACAACATTCTCTTACTAACAAGAGTCCACCGTCCAAACAAGTACGAAGTGTTGTGTGGGGACAACACGGACCACCCTTCATAGTCACAAGATTTATTTGAATAGTGTGACCGAGCATGATTTAAAATCTGAGTGGGACTGTACGCTCTGGTCCAGCTGCAACATGGAAACACGCTCTCTGTGTAGGCCTGCCACCAGCGTTGCCACGTCATAGGCTTACGTGTCGGACCAGGATGCCACCAGACGTGCTGACTCACCACCACCCCAACCCATAAAGTTGCATTCATTGTGCAGAGAGCATGTGATGCGGCAATTTGTTTTCCTGTTCATGCCACTTTGATGATTCCAAACAATTGAGAATACAATATATATAAGATTGATTATATCTGGAACGAATTGTTCTACAGTGTCTTGCCGACTGCTCTATTCATTCCACCGTGTTCTACCGAAAGTAGACCTACCCATTTGCATTCTCAACCACCCTAGCCCCTAAGAGCCCAATCGACCATTTTATGGTCGATCCCGATTTTTGAGGAGCTGTACCTGGATAAAAAAAGATTTTTTTTGGATTTTTTTTAACATTCCGGAAGTTTGGTAAGTTGGGAACCACATCCAATTTACAGAACTCTGTTTGGATTCATAGATTGTTCACAATAAGCCTTCAAACACAAACAAGGTAAAGTTTTGTTAATGTAAGAAAACTTACTATTTTGGGAAACTAATAAGGTTCCTCATAGGTTACTTGTGGCCTCTCTTCATGTTATCATATAATATGTGATTTTGGCCAATCATAGCAGTTTCCAGTTACTAATAATAGAAATTACATTTTATATTGATTTTCAAAGTTTTACTCTCTTTATTTGATTATTAAAGAAATCTTACTTATTTCAGGAAATTTAACCGTATAGATCTAATTTAGGGTTTAAGGTCTTTATACTATCTTTGGAACCCTGCTTCATAAGGGTTACCGAATTCATATTTTATAACACATCTAAGTTTTTCTTCAAACCCCTCGGGCCTTTAGATGCTAGAGGAGGAGAAACTCTTACCTATTTAAAGGCTGGTGTGAATAGAGTGTTTGTTCGACTTATCCTTGGATGTGTGTCTGGAGGTCATCACACCAATGGCGGGGACTAGTAGCCCCTCTCGGGGTAAACACTATGCTAGTTCCTACCTAGCCAAGAGTGTCTACCTAGCCTCGGACTACTAACCACTCTTGGGGTGAACACTATGCTAGTTTCTACCTAGCTACCAATGCCTACCTAGCCTATAGTGCGTTAGAGATACAATGACATGGTATCCCCCAAAGGGCTTTGAGGTACCCATACAACGAGGTTTAAGAACGCCCCATCATAGTTGTGTGGACTATGGTGGTGGGCACGACGCCGGCATGGGGAATAGAATCCACGACCTTCTCATTGGGGGCCATGAGCCCTAACCACCAAGCCAAGGCTTGTGGCGCCTTCCCTGGTTTTTACATATAGTGAGGTGTTTGAAAATGGCTCAAGTTTTAGCATGGGAAATCTACAAGGATGTTACCTGTGCAAGCAATTTTTGTGCATGGGGAAAAGATAGAGCAAGTGGAATCATTATTTTTGGACTTTTTTACAATGACTCATGTATTTTTGAAGTTGGAAATATAGGTGTTTCTAAATTGGTACCCTACAGTGACACCCTATATTGTTTGCATTGAGTATATGGTCCTATCACATGGGGAAAGCTATTATGTACCTTTAAGTGAATATTATTACAGCATGAGTATGAGACTTGCTCTATTTTGGACCACTCTATTATAGTTTTTAGCTTTTGAAAGAGATGGTGTACCTCATTTGTATATGAGAGCTTATGTTTTCACTATTATTTGACAACTTTTATGCTACTATATAAATCATACGTGCTTGTTGTCATGCACAACCTTTCGTGTAAATCTCAAACATTAATTTTATGCCAAACTAGCTTATTTAATTTAACTTGTTTGTGAACATGTTTGTATGCTTTGGATTACAATTGTGTGCACTTGCTATAATTTAGTTTTTAATGCATACCGAATAATAGTGGACTTAATGTGTAAGTGTAGACATTAGTCTTTTTGCTACTTTCATTTATCCTAGGTTTGAGCGATGTAACCAAAGTATTCGCGTTCTCTTGTATTGACTCTTTGAACTACAAAACATCTCATTCAACCAATGATTATGCAAAAATTAAATCTGATTGGTATATTGAGAGCTTTAAAAAACTATTACAACCTTTTTAATAGACAAAGTTATCAATTATGGACCTTTGGACTATGCAAACAGTTATTCTTATTGATTGGATAAATGATACCAAGACCAAGTACGTCCTATCAAACGAACCCTTCTAGTCACGTGTTACGTAACGAGTTATTTCACTACGTCCTATTGTATGACCATCTACCATCATCTTGTACTAAGTATTCAAACTACGTCCTATCGTATGACCATTTGCGTCATATTGTACCAAATGCTTTAACTATGTCTTATTTAATGATCATCTACGTCATATCTTTCAATTTTTTCACCACGTCCAACTGTGTACTACAAAGCATTCTATTCCACCGACTTTTTTCTACAGATTCCTTTTATCACATCCTATCAATGAACCTAGCTACAAATGAACCTACACTTAGCACTTCGAAAATCTGTACAATTCATAACTCATCACACGAATTATTTTGATTATATGATAAATACTTAATAACCAATTTCTAATATGGACAAAAGAATCAAAGTACCAGTTCATATGTTAATGTTGTGTTTCATGTCTTCATTGTACACAAATAGGTATGTTTTCTTTTAGTGTTTTGACACCGAAGTTACCGATTGACATTCACCAACTCGTTGTCTTAATAAGTGTTTCAAGTATATCCTTAAGAATAAGAACTAATGTGCGTTACCCTTCAATTATCTACTTTACCTCTAACCTAAAAGCCCCTAAGAAAAGAATGTGTGTGTTGGCTCTTTGCTCTACCTCTCCCCATAAAAGGATTAGTAATTCTTGACCCATAAGTGTTAACACTATACATGAGGCTCGGCTTTGAGAGAGTCTTCTCGAAACTATTTCAATATTCAAGTATACGTCAACTTCTATGTCTTTGAAAGTTGCACCTATGAAATGAAGGTTACATTTTGGGTCACAATTTGAAGGTGGGAATCGTGCACTGGAAGAATTTTAATAGGTAGCGTTGCCGATTGCCATAAGGAAGCGTATAAGCTCCACACCAAATGTTCATTCAAGCATTATTCTTCATCCCCATGTAAAAAAAGATTTTATAATCCATGTATATAATGCTATGTGGTGACCTAAATTCTTGTGTAAGGTTGACCGTTAGTGTCGCGTTTGAAAAAATAGAATAAAATAAAAAATATATAAAACCTTATGCCCAAGCTCTTGTTACCCCTAAACGACTATGGTGCTTTGAAAGCTCCAAATCCTAAAATATGTGGTTTTCTACGACCATTTTAATTTTGGGTATGGGAAGTTTTAAATTCCTTTTGAAAACTTTCAACCGTATGGTCTTAAAGATAAGTATGATAAGAAGTAGTATGGTATTGATAATTGGTTAGAGCATTGGATCTTCACTAAGCATCATAACATTCAAAGTTGAGGCAAAACTTTCTTTGGCCATCTTTGCTCTTGCTTTCGAAAATTTTGAAGGTTGCCCTTGTAGACTTTGTAAGGGTTTCAACTTGTTATGGAAAGGGACATCAATGTTTTGATGTAAATCCCAATTCCTCACTATTTGTGGGATCATAACATTCAAAGTTGAAAAGAAGTTTCTTTTGCTTGTTGTGGAAAGGGACATCAATGTTTTGAGGGCCAAATAACCATATTTGAAAGTGAATTTGAAGTGTGGCTCTTCACATTTGTGTTTGCCTCTTAGTTAAAAATGAGTTTACACAATTTTACCTCGATAGGACTTGTAAAACCTATGGAAGTGCTTGACTTTCACATGGAGATATGCCAAGATTAAAATACAAAGGCCTCGCTTTTACCATGAAAAAGACATGTGTGAATTTTTTATTTTATTGAAATCTGCATGGTGAGATTATGCCTTGGTGCCTCTTCTACATGTTCAAAAATGAAACCTGGAAAAAGTAAAGTCTTTTATTTTTTGTGAATTTTAGAAGTTTATACATTTAAGTCAATTTTAGGCAAATTTTGAGAATAAATGAGTTGATATACCGCAGTTTGGGCATTTTTGGGCCCATTTCAAATAGTGTTTGAAACTTTGTCTGTGGATATCTCGTAGAGTATGGGGAATTCTGAAAACATGAGATGAATTTACCGGAAGGTATAGAAGAACTCTATGAAAGGTTTAAGGTTCAGGAGATATATATTCAGTTAAGTAGAGAGACTCGCCTAGGCAAATCAACCTAATTTGGGTCAACCTCAACTTTAGGGCTAAGGGTTGGAGTTCTTCATGTATCAAATTGTGTGTGTTTTAGTGACCTTGCAAACAAATTGGGATGAACCCCTCAAGTTGATGGGAGTCTCTAGTTGTTTCAGTTTTGATCAAGGAGTTATTAAATTTTGAATCATGTACAGTAGTTTTTTTCTTCAATTTGTATAGTTTCCCCATATCATTACAACAAGGCCATTTATGTTTCATGTTTGAGGATCTTCTTATGCTTTAGGAGATATTTAAGCTCAAAGTTTGAAAACAATGTTAAGGCAAGCTAAAATCTCCCTGTATAACAATACTATATACTCATGTTTCTCTCGAAATGTGCCCAAAATCAGTTAAATCACCTACACTCACCAAAAATCGAGGCTTTACTTTTTATTGAGTTTTGTCTTTGTACATGTAGAAGAGGCACCAAGGCTTCATCTTACTGTTTGGAAATTCCAATCTAATAATTCTTCACATGCCTTATTGTCAAAAGACCTGCCTTTGTAATTGACCCACAACATACGTCTATGTGAATAATCAACATTCATTTGGGTCCAATGAGGGTGAAAATTGCATAAAAATATTCCTAGCTCACCTAGGAACTAGAATGTGAAGAGCCTCAATTCATATTCACCTCAAAAGACATCGTAGCCTCTCTACAACAAGGTTTCCATTTATTTTTTATTTTTTTTCATTTCTTTCTCTTCCAACTTTTGATTATTATGATCTCAATTGATCAAAATTTCTACAATTAGAAACTGAAAAGTTGGTCAGAAAGTGAAGATTTTGAGACTTTCTTGACAACTTGGAGACGAGTCGGCTGCACTGTAGGGGTGAACCTACTACAACAGTACGTGGAACAGGAGAAGATTTGATACTCTGCTTACTCTGCTTTGCATGGAGCTAGAGCATCCGGAAGTCTCCGGAAGCGCTTGCTGGGCAGAGGATGGCATGAACGTGGAAAGAGCGAGGGGGCCATTCCATTCCGTGGTGATGACTGAGCGAGCGAGCGAGCGAGCGGCGTGGGACCAGAGCAGAGGCAAGGAAAGGTGCGCATGTTTCGCAGTAGAATCAGGGGCACAATGCGGAATCAAAGTCGGCACGCGGCGGGCTGGTCGGTATCTAATCACTCCGCCGACCGTCGGTCATGGGAGGGGCAGATCCTGCTGCCAGTACAGTCCAGTATGGGCAGAATCAATGAATATTGTATGTATGTAGCAGGGGCGGGCCGAGGCGGGCCAGCGGAAGTGTCCCGGCACTCTCCCGGGCAATTACCCTCTTTACCGTCACTCACTCACGTGACGTCCGCCCTAACTCACGATTGATCGTTGATAGATTGTTCGAAGGTTCCTGGTGTTGTTGCCTTGGTGTTCGTACACAAGACTTATCCTGTGTCGGTTGTATGCATTCCTTAACCCTTAAACGCCCAAGCAAGCCCGAGGGGCTTGATTCCAACAGAATCTTCTCTGTAGCTCTCACTGTAATCGACTTTTCACTTATATTTTGATGTCAAACTGGTCACCGTCTTGTGATGCATTCAAAAAGTGATATTTTACAATTCAAATCACAATTTGTATGTATGATTTTATGATTTGAAAGGATTGTGGTAGGTAGGTTGGGGTTGTACATAACCTTGTAGGAGGTTGCAAGCTCATCATTGATTGGTTCATTCATGATGCCCAAGTTCAAATAGTGCACTATTCATGATGCCCAAGTTGAAAAGATGTTGTAATCCAATTTTGGGCTGCCCGTTTCAGACCCCATGAGCGTTTAAGGGTTAACTCAACGAATAGCTGAGTTCAAAAACACCACATTAAGAATGTGACAACCAGAGACCGAAGAGCTGTTACACTAACTTAAAGAAAATGGCTCACTTGTTAACCCTTAAACGTCCATGGGGTCTAAAACGGGCAGCCTAAAATTGGATCACAGCATCTTTTGGACTTGGGCATCATGAATAGTGGGCACCATGAATGAACCAATCAATGATGAGCTTGCAACCTCCTACAAGGTTATGTACAACCCCAACCTACCTACCACAATCCTTTCAAAGCACAAAATCATGCATACAAATTGTGATTTGAATTGTGAAATTTCACTTTTTGAATGCATCAGAAGAAGGTGACCAGTTTGACATTAAAATATAAGTGAAAAGTTGAATACAGTAAGAGCTACAGGGAAGATTCTGTTGGAATCAAGCCCCTCAGGCTTGCTTGGGCGTTTAAGGGTTAAGAATAGTTTTGTGGGTGATGAAGTTCGCTAGATAGTCCCTTGAGCTTTACCCCTAAAGTCGTCTAGCCCCAAATCTACCAAATAGTCTCACACTGCCAAAAACTACCCTCTTTTGATGCAAGGTGAAAATTTTCAAATTTGGACGTACTTTTAGGTAAGTAATCGTAAGATCTAGTACCTAACTTGTAAGTGTACATGTATATCAAATCTAAGATTCAAATTCTTTACCAATTGTGAGATTCAAATTCTTTACCAATTGTGAGATTCTAAATCTTTACCAATTGCGAGATCCAAGTTCTTTATCAATTGTGAGATTGTAATGTTTAACCCTTAAACGCCCACGATGTCGAAAAACGACATTTTGGATGTACATCCAGAAACTTTGAAGAGCCATATCTTCTTCATCCGAGGTCCGTTTTGGATGAAATCACTTGGGTTAGGCTCCAAATCAAGTCTAGTTTGTGTTGTAAAATTTGCAATCCCATAAAATAAAGTATGAATTAATGGAATGCACTTTAGTGAAGACAGCTCTTGTATTTGGGTTTCCAAGCATGGGGCATGTATTACCATTGCAAGCCAATTATGTGAAATTAAAAATAGTTTTTCATGATTTTTTTTTCATGGTCATGATCTTAAGGTGATTCTTAACAACTTTGTAGTGAGAAGTTTTTTGATCCAAATGATTTTGCTATTGGATTTGCAATGATGTTTTGTCAACGGAAAAAGTGAGAAAATGGATGATATTTGAGGAGCTATATCTCCCTCATCCACCGTTGAATTTCAACTTAATTTTTTGGAATGGCGTCCAATTAGAGTCTAGTCTAAGTGGTACAAACCTTAACAAGATCGAAGATATTTTGAAGATAAGGCATGAAATTGAATGCAAAGGGTCTAGTTTTGGACTATTATTCCTTTGTAAAATGTTCGGTAGTTTTTACCATTGCATGGCTTTTATTTGAGCCAAGAAATTTTTTTGATGAATTTTTGTTGGGTAAAGGACTTATTAAGATGAAGGTGAACATCTTTCTAGTTGGTGATTTTTTCATTGCAATAGGCATATTGGTAGCATTTCCACCTCAAAGTGGAAATGATGAAATTTTGCAATTCGTTTTTGATATTAATATGTTATGATCTCCCCATCTATAAGGCCTCATGACTCAAATTTTGGTCCACATGATCTTGGATAAGTCTATTACAAGTTTGTACGGTTGAGATCTTAGTAGCTTCTCTTTATTTTCATCTATGACGATATCTATGGAAATGTGCTTTTCTGCTAAAAATAGTCTAGGGCGTATAGGGGTTAACAATCCTAATGCAATGAAAAATTCACCAACAACAAAATTGTTGAAATTATTATCAAAATCACTCTTGTACAAAAAATTCTCATCCAAAATTATCTTAACTCTAATAATGACCTTGCAATGGTGAAAGCTGCAAAAAAAAAAAAAAAAAAAAAAAAAAAAAAAAAAAAAAAAGTAGTCCAATTCTACACCCCTTGCGCACTTATTATTGCCTTATCTTTGAAACACATTTGATTGGGTCGAGGTTTCTTTTGCTTGAACTAAACTTAAATTGGAACCCAATCCAAAAAAAGAATTAAGGAGAATGGTAGAAAGGCATCAATAAAAGAAACCTTCCAGAAGGGATTTAGGAAGATATTTAGGGATTTGACAAAAAGATTGGAAAGGGATCGATAAAAGAGACGTAATAGAAGGGATTCATAGGTTTGATAAAATGGTATAAATAATCGACACAACAAAAGGTATTCAAGGAGGGATTTGGGGATTCAACAAAATGGTAGAAAAGAATAGATAAAAGTGACTTGAGAGGACGGATTCACGTAGGGATTTAGAGATTTGACTGAAGAGCATAAAGAGATTGACAAAAGAAAATTGACACAAGGGATTTATGGGTTTAAAAAATGGCAAAAAGAGATAAATAAAGGAACTCAACAAAGAGTTTCAGGGATTCAACAAAATGGTAGAAAGGCATCACCAAAAGGGATCTCACAGAAAGCATTGAGAGGTACAACAAAATGGTAGAAAAGCATCAATGAAAAAGACATGACTATAGGAATTTAGGGATTCAACAAACAAGCAAAAAGGGATTGATAAGAGTGACTTGATAGAAGGGATTGATAGGTCTAATAAAATGATAGAAAGAAAATATTAATATGATAGATAGGAGAAAAGGGATTGAGAGATTTGACAAATTGTTGAAGGAGATTGATAGGTTGAGAAAATAAATATTGAACACTAGTAGGAATATTGTCAAAATTGTTGTATGGAATAACATGTCCAAAATGACCAAAAAAATATAAACAATGTTTATGATGATGGATTTTTATGTCATTCATGACATAAATCTCTCATGTCATTTGAGACAAAATATTCCTGACAACATTTTTTGACACTATTTATACTAGTGGATAGGCATTCATAGATTCGACACATGACTATAAAGGGACCTCATAGAAGGAATTTAGGAATGATACAAAATAAAATTAAGGAATCTATAAAAGGGATATGACAAAAGGGATTTATAGATTCGACAAACTTGTAGAAAGTGAACAATAAAATGACTTATGAAAAGGGATCCCGAGAGAGATTTTAGGAATTGATAGAAGAGCATAAAAAGATTGATAGAAAAAACTGGAAAGAAAGTATTAAGATCAATAATCTTCCAACTACAAAGTTGTAGGTATTCATGAAAAACTAAATTTGGTTCTATATAATTGGCTCGCAATGGTATAACATGCCTAGAGTTCGACAACGCGAAAGCAAGAGCTGCCTTTACTAAATTGCATCCCATTTATTCAAATTTTTTTGCACGTGTTTGCAATCTTTGTAACACATAGTATACTTATTTTGAGACCCAAAACAAGTGATTTTGTCCAATATAGACAACAGATGAAAAATATATGGCTCATCAAAGTTTCTGCCCTTCATATTGTTTTTCAACATTTTGGGCATTGAAGGCCTAAACAATATGACTTACTACTTCATTTGGGGTGACATGAATTGTCCAAGGTATGGATATAATCTTAAGATAGTCAATTCAAAGATTAAAATTGAGATCAACATCTATGAGTGAGGGTTATACGTGTCCTGGGTGCCCCTCATTACTTCCAAATTATTTTTTTCTAAGTAAGCCTTATTTAGATGGAATCATGACTGACTTTGTTGGTAGCAACGGGCCACAACTTAGTTACCATTGCACATGCCACACACACACACAATCGTAGCACCGCTTCTAGTCAAGGTTTTTAACCCATCTTGACTCCCCCAACTCATTACTCAAAACTCCCACAAAACACATAGGCATGCCATTTGGTGGCACGGGGCAGCCTTTCACAAATGTCTAAGCTGCCAAGAGTAGCATTACTCACCCCCGAGCCAATCATCCGTGCTTGTTGTCCAACTCCCACTAGTGACTGTATTGGACATGCCAGGCACAGTGACAAACTTTCTTTTGGAAGACCACCTGTTTTAGCCTTGTTCCCAAAAACGGCCCATAACTTCCCCTCAAGCTAACTTCTAGCTCAGGTATTCAAGAAAACAACAACATGCAAGCCTATTTTTGAAATCTACTCTTTAAGTAGATATCGAGGAACTACCACTTGTTCCAATTAGAGCTTTTCCAAAGGAGATATGCTCGTCTTAAAATTCAGTGTCCAAGGAGACAACATTGCACGGAGTCGCGGAGTTTTGAAATTTTAAGGAGTCACATCTCCTAAACTATCGCTTTGCTTACCACAAACTTCAGCATTTTGAAAAGCTCTTACCCATAGTATTCCAATAACATGCAACATCTTACATTCAATGCAAGAAGTCCCAATGTTCAAATGTCTCTTTCCTCCTCTTCGAAAGTGTCCCCAAAATGCACTTCAACTTTGAAGAGCCATGACTCACAACTCCAATGCTCGCGTTCTTGGAATCCTTAGATGCGTCCTCAAACATGGTTTCCAACCATATGAAGCACATCACCAAGTTCGTCTCCAGCATGACGTTATTGCGTGCTATTTGCTCGGGACTCTCATTGATCACTTCACCTTGTCTCTTGTTCGTCTTGCCAAGCCGGGGACGTCGCCCCCTCAGTCCTCTTGGCTCACCACAATATTCAGACATCTTTAGAAAAGGATATGACAATGCAGGAGACATCCAATTCACGATTCCCATGATAACATAAGATTTTGTAAACAATTATTGGGAGGCATATTGGAGACAATATTTCATAAAAACTTCTCATTCATCTATGTCTTTTCATTTCCTCATGCAATTTTCACTCATGTACATTTAGATGTGCACACTCCTAATTGAAAGGAAGTATACATTTTAATTGGAACACTATGTAAGATAGTCAAGTCTTTCTAAGACCCTCTCTCTAAAATATTCCAAGCTCATTCGACAATAGAGTAAAGAATATTTGAGTTGTATGTTATTCAACACAATTTATCCTTCTATACATATCATGGTTACCAAAGTACAATGGATATTTTGTATGTGTGCCACGAACCTTCCACATACATACATACTTCTAACATACTTGAGATGTTCTGATCAACTTAACCCTTAAACACCCATGGGGTCCAAAACGGGCAGACCAGAATTGGATCACAACATCTTTTGGACTTGGGCATCATGAATAGTGCACTTTTTGAACTTGGGCATCATGAATGGACCAATCAATGATGAGCTTGCAACCTCCTACAAGGTTATGTACAACCCCAACCTCAGCTACCACAATCCTTTCAAAGCACAAAATCACTCATACAAATTGTGATTTGAATTGTAAAATTTCACTTTTTGAATGCATCACAAGAAAGTGACCAATTTGACATTAAAATATAAGTGAAAATATAAGTGACAATTAATGTGAGATACCCAATATTGATCTAAAAAACCTAATATGAAATTTTCATGATTCATCTTCTTACCTGCATTGGAGAATGTTGTGCAAGGACTTCTAACTTTTATGCTTACCATGCACGCATAGGTTGAGGACAGGCTACTCCTAAGGAATGATTTAATACATGTGGTCGTTTTAAACTCCTATACAGCCTCTTCAATGAAGGCCTGAAGGCTACCTAAATTGCAACGTGTTGTACTACTTCAGTCTTCCTTGGTAACTGCTAACATGATTCAATCATATTTTAGTCCAACAAACTCCATTTCTTCAAAGGCCCAATCGCCTTCCTGATAGACAGATTGCAAACAAGTCTACCAGGACAGTAAGAACCCATGATTTTGGGTGACCGAGTCATTATCCAAGTTGCACTGTGTCCACTCTGTAACAATACTAATTTAAAGGTAGATGTTCGTTCACTTCAGAGGTCACATCGATCCTCACATACAACACAAGTAACTGCACGGAAAGGCGCAACACCTGCAGAGACTGACTTTCCTGAGGACCTTCTAACAGCAAGCAAAACATGGGCCAAGTTCCAATGGGTAGGGGCGTCAGAGCTTGCCCCATAGATCCCACAAGATCACTGTCCCAAACTCTACGTGCGAGTACTTTGAGGCAACAAGAATCGCATTGTGTCAAATTCGGTAACAAACTTGCAAATCGTGCAGCAGAGACTGACACCCTCGACCCTAATGAGCTGGGAAGGTCAGTCAACCAGTAATGCGATTCTACGTTACCTCCAACTCAAATTTCTGACCTTGCAGAATATCTTTTCGTTTTCCGACATGAAATCTATCTGGGCGGCACCTTGCAAGACTTTGGATTTTCCACTGACAGGTTGACATACTTGTTCGCTATCGATCCTGCACCACATTTAGTCCAACAGGGTACATGCAGAGACGGGTCTTCCTGAAGAATGGTTCGAAGTTGATGAACCATGAAAATTTCACACATTTACAGGACATCCAATACTGGAAGAGAATTTGCCTCACAAAGACAAACTTATTTACATTATTCACTCAAAGAAACTACAAGTAGACACGATTGTGTCTGAAGTGTTTGAGAAGATACCTGACAGGAACTGAGTAATTTGTAACGGACCCTATAATAAGATGTTCATTTTCTGGCCATAGAAGCGTTGCTGAAAAGATTATTTCCAGGCCGTCCGGCCACGGGTTGTTGGTCGCTTGGCTACAGGAGGAGCAACCTTCTTTTCTTTCTTTTTGGGCAACCGTTGAAATTCAGTATCGCTGTCACTGTCCTCAATCATAACTGGCTGAGATGAGGCTCCTTCTGTATTAGCAGAATCGGCCTCATCGTCTGTGGCAATGCTTGGGGCCTGACTGCTAACCGCGGAACTTTCTGAGATCTGCCGTCTAGTTCGAGGTCGGACCGACAGCGGGACTTCATCCTTGCTCTTGCTCTTCTTCTTAATGGTTTTCTTCGAGGCAGTTTCCACCACTCTCGCTGCACGAGTGCTTGGTCTGGAACGAACATGCTCGGAATCTTTTGGTCCTCCATCATCATTGTCATTGTCTGGCTCTATACTTGAAGCTTCGTCTGCAACATGCATTTGACAGAGTAAGTTATGGACAGGCTTGCAAGCTACTTAGCTTCTCAATCTCAGTCAAACTTCATTGTGGATGTTCAAATGCAGTGGGTGGAAAAAAACTGATCTACGACATTCACTCCAAGTTAGGAATCGTCTTCCGGTAGCTTTGAAAGTGATAAAAGTGCTGAGTTGGACTTGATCACCGACTTCTCGTGATTACCATAGCCCACAGTGGATGGCGTACTTCGTGTAGCATATTGATGGTCATCTTAAGAGTGTATAACTAGTCTTCCAGCTTTCTATAGTGTTTTACATGATGATGAAACATATGACAGCTGGACAAGAAGTTTGCATATAACTTATGGAGCGTATTTCTGAACCAATGTAAGTCCCAATCCTTACTCTCCGAACTATATTAATACCTTTTTGTACTGATATTTCCGTGGCAGATGGAGAATGGCTCATCCTGTCCACTGCTGGCTCTGTATCGAAGCTAGTCTCCGGATTTGATGCAAGCATCTCAGGGCCAGCACCATCATCCTCGTCGACTTCGCTTGTGTTTCCAGGAACATCTTCCATTGATTCTTCCGCGGAATCGTCCGAATCGACCGCGCGCTGCTTGGCAGCTGAGAGAGTCAGTCGCCGCAGAGCTTCAGATTTGCTCTTACGTTGAGAACGCGTGACACCAACAGCCACGGGCGATTCTGCAACTGCAGCAAGTTTCTTCGTGTCTGCAATTTACAGTTCGTTAGTATCCTGACGTTGCAGTCTACTTCTTCTCTTTGCATCCCAAGATAAAAGAAACTTACTCTTAGTAGCGGATGGTTTCTTCGGAGTTTTTCTGGACTTCGCTGCGGGAGTGACATCTTCCTCTTCGTCCTCATAATCTCCGGCTGGAAACTCCGCCCCACATTTATCTGCAGATATGAATGCAACCCTGAATATCAGTATCAACAACGAACATATGGGACTCGCAAACAATACGCTACGAACTACAAATAAGCATCTCAACCACAAGCGTTGGTGTTCGGAGCAGTTCAGTAGTGCTACCAAATCAATAAGCATTGAAAGTGATTATGACTGAAATCACAACTTGCTGGTGCTAGCCAGGACCCGTCGAAACAGTGTTCAGAAACCAACTTCCCCGGAAGAAAAGCTCAATATCGTATTACACTGACGATCAGCATTAAAAGATCGAAACCCAGGAAGCTCACCAAGCAGGGCTTGCAACTGCTCATCTGACAGGGTTTCTTCCGGAGCATTATTTATGGATATCAAGTAGTCATGGACTTCCTTAAGATCTTTCAGCAGTAACTTGTCACCAGCAACCGCCTCCATCATACTACAGCCATGAAACGATTCATTAATTGATCGACCAAGAAGCAGGGAAGATACTATATCGACATGTCGAACTGAAAAAACAGAAGACGAGAAGGTGACGTACGGGTCAAGAAGGTGAAGCATGCACTTAATTTCCTCCTGTGCTGTGGGTCGAAACTCCAAGGCAGCAGCAATTCGTGCCATCGCCAGCACATAAGCTTTAGCAGAGGTGCTACTGTTTCCTTTAAATCGTTTGACCTGTCACATAACTTGGTGAGACCGAGAAATTTTACTCAAACTGCTAGCAACATTCTGATGTGATAGTCTCCACCCAGTACGAGCACTAATCTCTGCTCGAGCTCCATACCGCTCTCAATACAACATAACAGACTACCTATCTGGCCACATCCATACCTCCAATGCGAGATTAATAGCAAGGCTTTCATGGCCCAAGTCCGGAGAGCTGATATCACTGGCTTCATCTGTCTGCTGAGGAGTTGCCAGCAGCGGGTTTTGCAGAAGCTGCAGCATGAACCGAGATAACTGGGTTGCTCTCTTTTTAGCTGAGATCATGGCTGCTGCTATGCCTCTGTTGCCATATATTCCAGGCCACTCTGCTCGCATCACTGGAATGAACGCCTTGGCAACGCATTTCTGAAAAATAACCAGGATTCAAATAAGACTAGCTCAGCACTACATCTTGACGAACAAGAACAACTCAGACCTCAGATCAGGAAGACTGAGAAAGCATTGTACCTTATTTTCGGCAGACAATACAGAGTAATTGTTGAAAAATACCGACAAGCATTGCTGCAACCTGCCCGATCATGTTGTACAGAGTTAAGTGATACATTACTGGACAGTAAATGCAATTGCATCAGAAGGTCATATGCTGGAAAACTTCCAGAGCAGAGTACATCTGTAAACTATTGCTGGTGCATCTTATCCAACTCACTCTCTAATTTAGCTATTACAAGAGTTACAAACTAACCCAGTGATCTTCATAAAAATCAATAATCGTGAAACTGGATGGACATATCAAGCACTAAGAAACACAGTTCAAAGCGAATGCGCGAGGAAATACTTTTGGGGAAATTGGCTGAATACTTCTTCAGATTTGGGAGATACTTTCGGAGTTGGAGTAAAGAGTGTATTAGGTGTGCATGAAAATGAACCTTCAACAAAATTACGTACAAAGCATATGATATGTACTGTTGTCAGATTCTCAACTAACCTGGGGGAAATTTCCAGATCATCGTTGAAGTACAAGCGCAGAAGTTTTGCCAAGATAACAGCCTCAATAGCCTGAATATCTCTGAACAGCTTACTCTGCAGCAATAATTTTGCGAATCCTTCGGCTACCAGACTTCTTGGAGTTTCAATTTCCTCATGACAATCCTCCCCCATCTCCTCATAGATGGTTCCAGAATCTAACAATGACACCAGGAGCTCCAGCAGTGGTTTACGCATTGCTGTGACCATATCTCCTTCCACACCAAAGGCAGCAATTTCTACGGGGATCTGAGTGTAACGTAAATCCACATGTTAGGAAATTATGCAGAAATAGTATAGAAATCTCGGGGTACACATGCTGAAGGCGGGAGCGGACGAAATATACCTGTATGGGGCACGGCTCAGGCATGAGTCCTGAATCAGGGTCTATTCCAACGGCTCGATCCAACATTGTGGCTCCATGGCAAAGTATGAGATCGAATAGAGCCTTGACAGCCATAGACTGTACGGCTGAGTTACCACTCGAAACGGAGAGTCGAAGGTGCCTAACCAATAATGAACTTGGTTTCGTTGCCAACTGGCCAAAGAGACCCAAGCACCGGATGCCAGATTTTCGAACTTCAGGGTGGACATGTTTCACCTGAAAAGGTACACCAGAGGTGATTAGCTCCGACAGATTTTGGGAGACATAATCTTCTCCAGTCGCAGCAGTGAAACGATACATCGCGAAGGCAGCAATGCTGAAAGACAATGAAAGCCCGCTACCTACGACGGTAAGTTATGGTTCAAAAACCAGGAGACACTTACAGCAGGTATGAGAAGAGCATCCACTATCTCCTGACTTTCAATGGCGCATCCCGCAAGCTGACGTAACGACATAATCTTTTCTAGCAAAAGACTTGTCACGGCAAGACAATGCAACCACTGGCTAGGCTCAGCTCCTCCATCACGACAGGGCTGACCCAATCTGGAAATAGCCTCAGCCAGCACTTTCTCATACTCTCCTTGCTCCGAGTACACTTTCCCTGCAAATTCCGAAACTGCTGCAGCCCACTCTGTATTTCCAGAAAGGATGCACATTTTATTAACAGACCAAAATCATTGAGCGGTGCCGAACATCGATTGAGATCTCAGAAGTGTTTCCACTTTTAAGAAGATAGAAACTCTCTTCAAGCAATTTCTACTGATATTCACTGACTATAAAGTTGGTTAAATTCAGTCTTTTAATAGCATCTAGTGTGGAAGTTTAGAAGGCTACCGTGGTCGCCTCCCAGACTCAGCCCGTCACCAACAAAAACTTCAGGGTTGATTTCAAGATCTGCTTCCTGTTGACTATCAGGAGCCTCAGCAAGCAAGAGGGTCTTGACAAGAATCCCGGCAACCTTTCGGTTGGCACCGTCAGTAAAGTCCAGCACTGTAGCCAACATCACGAGCTGCCGTGCCGCGAAACGATGTTTTGGTCCTAACATTGAGAACAGAGCAACCAGGGTCTTGTTCATCAGATCAGAAAGCCACGGCCGCAAATTCACAATAGCACATCGCTGGGAGGCATTGCTAGACCAGCGGAATTTTCCCAGCATTCACATGCTACACAGATGCAGTACCTGCATTTAAGTGTACCTTGACCAGCTCAACATATGAGGCAACAGTCGGAGGTAAGACAGAATCGAGGACTTCATTGACGTTGGCAGCTGTTGCTGCATTGAGCACAGACTGGGCGCCACCTGTGTTAGCTGCTTCATTCCCCTTGGCCTGCAAGGAAATTACAAAAAGTGCAATTGCTGGAAGTGAGCATGATATAATAGTCGAAGCCTCTAAGTGACGTTTCCACAAGATACAAGTGTCAAAGACAAGTTTTCAGCAGACAGATTCTGAGGATGTACTCGACCACTTAGACCGGGCTGAGAGTCAAAGTGTATTGACGACAACATTGTCAAGTACCTGCGCCTGTGCATGCAAATTGGTGCATATAATTCGCCAATACAGGGCTTGCTCTGGCGCCATCAGTTGAGCTTCGAATTCTTCATTTTCTGCAATAAAGTAGTTGTGAATAACTTAATTTGCAGACCAATTTTAGCTGACGTAATGTTCAGCAGCATAAGATGTGAAATTTGCTTGAGACGGACCTGCATTGTCGGCAGCCAAAGGTAACAGGAATTGCCGAAGCCCCTCGCCTTCACTGGCTTTGACTATGTCATGCTTCAGAAGCACGTCCAAAACTGACTCGCCCACCTTCTCATTTGTCTCAACGTCCAGATACCGAAGCAGAGACATGACATCTCCATCACAATCCCGATCCAACCACGTCGTCTTAAGCATGTTAAGACATTCAGCTTGAACTGCTGGTACACGATCACTCAAACCTCGTTGGAGAATCTTCGCTCTTTGCATGATGCTGCAAAAGTCGCCATGTTGTGCTAGCTCGTTTAGAGATAAAACTTCCAAACAATTGAAACCACTCTTTTGGATGCAGCTTATTAATCGTCGAACTTCTTTGACAACGATTTAGAAAAAACGAAGAAACGGAAACACCTTATACCTCAGCGTGTTGATAGGCAGCTTGCTTCCAAGAACTGAATAGGCTGCTCTCCGCACACCATCACTGACATCCATAGTGTGTTCAAATATTTGTGGAATGGTAGAGTTGATGAGAGGAATGGACAGGATCACCATCTTGCGCACATCCTGCACACGGAATATGGAGTTAATGCACACGGGATATGGAGTTAATGCCCACGATGATAACTGGAAGCCAATTCTAGCTTTCAGCGGGTCACGAAAAGGAAGTAGAATATGGTAGCGTGATAAGAGAGATTATTACCGCACTGCGATCCGTCTCTAATGCTTGACGATAGACAGCCACAGTGGAGTCATTATCATCGCCAGATACCAAGCGCGCCAAGGCCCGAGCTGCATTGGCACGAACTGCAGGCACCTTGTCTTCCATACGCGTCTGCATGCTTCCTATCAATTCCTCCCATAGCTCGTCGCTTAGCTCCACATCATCTACTAACCGTGTCATAACCTGTATAAGCTCACAATGTAAAATTAATGCTTGTCGACACCGAGGAGATTAAATCTGATATCAGAATGCTCGCAAGTCGCGATCATTATCACACCAAGGTAACATGCCATTTAATGGATGATTTGATATTTCATACACATCGCGTTCTGGTATGGATGACGGTGAGATAGCTTATGTACAGAAGAGAAAATGTCACCTCGGCGATCATCTGGCAAGCCCTATAACGAACTGTCTTGTTAGCCGCGTCCACAAAAGTCAATAAATGCTTCAAAAAGTCCTCCACAAACGAATTGCAGTCCTCAGCATGCTCCTCGTCACGGTAAGCAGCAAATGCGGACACATACTTCACAACCCTCTCCACGCTGGGCTCTTTCTCCTGGATGAGGAAAATCGGGCGCAGGGAGTTGCACAAAGTGGAAAAGAACGTTTCGAGGTTCTCTGACCGACACTTCACAAGCTCCCTAATGGTGCGCAGGTGCGCAGTCTGTGTGAGTTGACATTCATTCAAAGTCCGCGGGATGAGGACTTCCGGACGTTCGCTTGGCTGGGAAGCTCGGCGCTTCCCAGACGCCCCTTGACACATCTCGCAAGCACACTCGCCACAAACCCTTGCCAATCAATTGCGAGCCAACCTCTGTATCCAATGCCCTAATACTCTTCAACGGCTTTCAGTTCTCCCCCCTTCCCATCCACGCTACTCCTCATTCCAGCATTGGCTGATCACCCTGCTCAGAACCAAGATCATCAAACAGTACTTTCTCTTCGACTACCTCGCGAACGAAACACAGATTCGGTGGACACCGACAAACACCAAATTCAAACTACAGAGGGCCCGCAGATCAACGACGGAGACGATGAAGGAAGTTTTGAATTCTGGGCGGGAGACGCAGTTCATAACGGATGAAAACGAGGGTTACATTGCGGTTTTCACGAACAATTAAAACGAATGAAGCCGTTGTCGTGGAAAATAAACATCCAGTTCCTCATACGGTGGTATTATACGAAGTTGTACACGAGTATTGGTATGGTGGATGATATTTGGATGAAGAAGAGAGGCAGGTGCCGGTACTAGAACAGTTGAATGGCGCCGTGCAACAAGCGAAATTTGTGAAGCACGTAAGTCAAGGGATGCTTGAACAGACAACCTTTTAACTGGGGGATGATTCGCATCAGGTCAACAGTGCAATTTGCTATAATTTTCTTTTAGTTACAAGAGAATCTTTCCTTTCCATTACAGTGGAATTGAAGGAATCTCGTGCCCACCGCCATCGAGAGTGGATGTCGGTGTTCAAGACGTCTGTTTTGTAAGAATGGAGATGAATTTGGTGCCCAACTATATGGCTTGACTCATGTTTCATACCATTATTTTTGGCAAAGTTTGTAATTTTAACCGTGTAGTGCTCAAATAGTTTAGGTTATTGTGACGTAACATGAGCTTTTCTTCTTGTTCTTTTTACACAAGAGGAGAAGAGCCCAATCTAAGGGTTGCATAGAGTGAAAGGAGATTTCACAAAAAGCAGTTGTACTTGCATTTGCATTTTCCGTGCGTAGTAGGGCCCCTATGTGATGTGTGAGTTTTTTATGCCTCTCTCTTTAACATAGGGAACGAGAAAGTTTACCCTTGAAGGCTCTTGGAGTAATGGACGAGCAACCTGATGTGTCGAAGGAGAGAAATATTCCTCGGGCGGTAGGAAAGTGGAAGCGAAGAAGATGAGAAAACGTGTTGTTGAAGACAGTTGGCTCATGATGCGTATGGACCAAGCAGGTGAGGCTAGGAGGGTGGACCAAAATGGCAATGAGGTAGGAAGCAATTTGGCAGGAGTAAGGATGTTGCTCATCAGAACAAAGTACAGTGCTACGACCACAAGGGGTCCTCCTAGGGAATCTTTTGAATGTGTACGAAGGAGACTCGAAGTTGCGGATAGAGCCTCTAAAGCTTACAAGGGCCTTCAAGGGTTAAGCAAGCACTACAAGAGCACTTTCTGAGAGTAAGTTTCCATGTTTTGCAACTTTGGCCGTGCCTCCTATTAGCATCAAAGAGTCACAATGATTCCCTCTTGTAAAGATAACCATTTCACAATTTTCAACAATCGTCTTACATTTTCCAGATCACCTTATTATGCAATTTGAATCTTCTAAAAAAAGAAAAACGACACTTATATTTCAAGAGCCTTTTGCATACATCCTCATTGTCACAACACAATGTATGGATAGAGATCCTTTCACTACCAATTGTCTTGAAAACTACAAAACTACAATCTTGATGACGTTATTATTCTTTAACAGTCACGATTTCAGCATCAACAGTGCATCGTTGAGAACAGTTGCATGAGGAATATGATAGTACGAGAGCGACACCCGCTAAGCACGGTAGATTCTGCACTGAGCCCAACCCTGCCATTAAGGAAATGACGGTCCGAGCTCAACCGACTGGGCCTACCGCCAGCAAGCGCACACTTTCGAAGTATCAAGCGATTGCTTGCATGAGAAACCAGGGCAGCACGACTGTTCCTGTGACGTGTAGCCAGGAGAGCAGAACAGGCATGTCAAACCGTGTGGGAAGGTTCGATACGAAACTCGTGAAACATCATCACGATAGGAACGACAATGATTCCGTCACTCAAACAACGACACAACTCTCGCTGTTTTCCGGGCGGCACTGATCACACCCTCGACTATTTAACCCATAAACCCAGATCTCGAGAAAACTAACACAAGCATACGACAGATTTGAAAACATTCTCTCTTTACTGGAGGTTGGAGATGGATCACAACGATGTACGGACAATTGACAGGTTTTGCAATTGCAAATTTGTAGATGGATAACAATAAATCACCTATGGTACATCGTGATGATTCACTAACCTACCCTAAAACTTCTTCACACTCAACGAACTACAGTTGCTTGCAAGCCGTACAAAACAGTGTGGAGAAAGATCGAGTAGCAGGGGTACCAGCATCCCTCACAGCGGTAGTTAGTACCGCTATTACTTTAGACTACGAATATTGGGATGAAGTCCCCCGAAGAATGGGGATTTTAGGATGAACAGCATCACTCTTTGCGAGCCTTGTTTCTCGCTTTCAAAACCTTCTGGAGCTCCTCTCCACCTCCAACATTCTCCAACTCCTGCAAACAGAACCGTTAGAATCGAAAATGGAGGGAAATACAAGAGTACGATCGGGAGTTTTGCAATTAGGGTGTACCTGAGGCCCGAGAAAAAGTCCGTATGGTACGCCTCCGAAGAGATCTGCGTGGTGTAACTGGAGCACACAGAAAACATAAGATCAGAAACCGACTTGCAACGAGAGAGAGGTTCCTGTTGATTAACCGGAAGCTTGAAATGTGCATACCTGATGAGCGGCTGCGACTTTCTGGAGATACGGGAAGTCTGCGATGGGTCCGACAGGGAATCTTCGGTGTACTAACCCGTCGTGGACGAACATATACGCCATTCCGAACATTGTGATACCAAGGCCCTGCAAAAATTCCCCGAGAATTCTATCAACCATGGTCCGCAATCAGACTCTGACAGAATCTGTGATGAGTGACTTACGGCTCCAAAGCAGAGACCAGGAACAAGGCCCTTGTGGAAAAAACCATACGCCATGAGCGATATGGCGGGCACGGCGTTGATGATCGCGAACACGTCGTTCATTTCAAACGGCCCCTCTCGTGGTTTGTGGTGAGACTGCCAAGCAGAAACCACAGAATCAGTTCCGGAACAGACTGAAAACACTGACAAGAGACTGAAAAGAGATGAAGTATGTTGTGGAAGAATACCTCGTGCATGTTCCAAAGCGAATCGTGCCATAGAGCTCTGTGAGCCCATCGCGCCCAATACTCCATTCCCACCTGGGGATCACCACACAATTTTAACCCTCACTCTTCTGAAGTGGATAATTCTAAAGGCGAAAGATCACACAGGCGAGGATCATTACCGCGGCTCCGATTGCTAATGCGAACGTCCCAAAGATTTCCGAGTACGGCACCTCTGATGAACCCTGCGAACAAGAAACGAGCTGAGTCAATCTCTCACTGCAAACAAACAATGTGAAAACATTTCTCCGCTCTCCAAAATCAATTGCTGCAGACAAGATGCGAACCTGCATTTGCGAGTAAAACCGATAGTACACAGCCCCAGCCGACATGGTGGTGAATCCAATACTGGAGGCTATGGCAGCCAACAAGTAGGTCTCACGTTCACCTTTCCTGTTCCGTTTCTTCCTCTCTCGCTCTCGCTCTTCCGAGCTCACAGCAGAAACGAGCGAACTCGCGAACTCAATAGGACTTGTCGACGGATTGTTCTCTTTCTCACATTCCTCCTCAGCCTGAATAGGTTCTTGGGAAGAAGAAGAAGAAGCTCGCACACACACAGACAACCTGCTGTATCTACTTTTTGATAAGCTGCACCCCAAAGGATTGTACAGAAACACAACACCAGCTGGTGCTGCAGCAGCAGCATTGCGACCAGAGCGACCAACACCAGAACCCGGCTGAATGCTCCGAATCGCAACGTTCGCTAGACACTCCGCCATCGCTGCGACCGAACACCCAACACACAGAAAGCGGATTTTTCACACGATCATTGGGGAATGCAGCAGTGGGGGTTCATGGCTACATGGGACATTGCGAAGGAGCAGTTAAACTGGAGTTGGGTGATAGAGGGGCAATGAAGGGAGTATTGTTAACGGCATCTGGCAAATCCGGAACAGGGGAAGTGAATGAAGAATTGATCGAGCGGGGGGTGTGAAATGGAAATGAGGAAGAAGAGAAATGGAGCAAGTGCGAAATTGGGGTGTGGCTGGTTTGGGTTGGATAGGAGGCGTCGCTGAGGTCCGCTACTCCATTGGACTAGCCTGGTGTGCAATCTCACTACGTGGCCGCTTTGCAGCGCTCGAGCCTCCCTCCCTGTTGCAGCCTTTGCTCCGTGCCGGTGCCGGTCCCCCCTACTATTTGGGTCCCCTGTATCACGGCCCCCTCTCCTCTCCACTTATTTCATATTGTTGCCTTTACTCTTAAAGCATCAATTTATTGGGGTTTTTTTCAAGTGTGTATTAAGGGTCACTTTACCATGATGATCGACCATGGCCTTTTAAAATTTGTGATTAAAGAGTAAAGTGCTCTTGGTCTCATTTGGCTTTACTAAGAAAAAGGAGAATTACCACTACCTTTGAGGTTCCCAAAGTATGCTAAATTTTGCATAGTGGATAATGTTTTCATGGTCTCCTTGATTATAGTCGAGTCGAAGCAAATACCTCGACTCAACCAGGGTTAGGGGAGTTTTTTGACTTTTACTCAACAATAACCGCCATTTCCCACACCCAATCAGTTTTTTGCAGATCTCTTCCGGGAATTTTCTCATTTTATACTAAGAATAGAAATATGTTTGTAATTTCATTGGTTTTTAGCCGGTGATTTCATGAATGGACCGGCCAGTGAGCCAAATCCATCGGCTGATAATACACTAGCCGCCGGTTCTTCCGGATCATTGGACTCAATTATAAGCAAGGGGACCGTGAGGCTAAAAAACCATTTATTGGCTAGTGTTCAATTTTTTTTTTTAAAGGAGAAAAATGGAGAGGGTAAGAGAGAGAATGATGAGAACTTACAGTACAAAACTGAGCTCTAACCTATCCGGGTCCAAATCCACTTTACACTACAAGAGTGACTAAGCCACTCAAATATTTATTTTTGATTTATCATGGTCATGGCTCATGGTCCATAGTGTAAAGGGACCCTAATAAAATAACTTTGCTCTAGTAGTGTTTCCATGGTTGGCTTTCTCATTTGATTTACATGGGTGTTTCACAGTAATGATACATTCAACTAAATCTAGACTCAATCATGAATTCGGGCGGCTGATGCAAGAATTATCGACAAGAAGAGATTTTGGAGTTTTCAATTTTGTGCGATGACCTCTATGCTAATTGAAAATTTACTTCAGGGGATGTGAATATCTTTCTATTCTCTAAAGATTCTTCCATTTATATTTTTTGTATTCATGTTGTATATTTTTGAGGGTGAGGGCCTCTTCCAACGTCCTATTTCTGAAGTACTTCTAGTTCAAAAGGAGTTAAATGTGTCATAGTATTGTTTTGTTAAAATAGATTTGAATATGGTTCGTGATGAATAATGCATTAGTAAAATATTGTTGCACCATTGGCGTTGTGCTTTTAATTTGTTATTATAGATACGTTTGGTTTTTAAGAAGTTTAACTATGTGTTATTTTTGAGAATGGTTTTATGGAGTGGAGCTTTTTAAAGATACCAAGTGCTGAATGTAAAACCTCTTAAGTGATACAAAGAAGTAGAAAAATATCTCTTTTGTTGCAAGTGGTAGTGTGCGGTTCACTTTTCTCTCTACACAAATTTGGATTTAGGAGAAGTGTGAAAAGATCTCACAATAGTTGAAAGTGCTAAAGAAGCACTCAACCGCTAAAGGACACCGTGACCTAAAGCGAATCTTTTTTTGATCCACTTTGGCGTTGTGGATAATTTATTGGATAAACATCGAAGACTACCGAAAACTTTGGCACAAGCAAAATCGAAAGCACTCATACCATATACAAGCCAAGATGTATATTTCAATAGAAGCGTAATTTAACTTCCCACTTTGTACCAATTATTATAAATTTTGACTATAGTTGGTTATTTTAAATTGGAATATTGTGAGAGTAGTACTAACTAAAAATAAAAACTTTCTAACGTTTAAAATAAAAAGAAAAAAATGTTAAGAAAGTTCAAGGCCAAGCCAAGAAAGCCGGGACTTTCAAAGGGCGCTCCTCCTAACACTCCTCCTCGTCCGAGGAAGTCCCGTTAAAAACTCCTCCTGGATGAATTCCAGGTAGGAGAAAAGGGTACTTCCCTACATTATGTCCCTATATTGCGTCGAGTTCTTGAATGGTTCACATGCCGGCAGCGTGCACCGCGAGGTATTTGGACTTGTCCATCTCTTCCTCCTCCTTCTCGCATGGTCGGTATGGGTCATCACCCGTCTTGCTGCGGCCTATCATGGGAGCGGACATGGAGTTCGCCTCTCCCATGTTGAAGCTTTGGAGAAGCTTCTTGACATAAGTTTCCTGGTGAAGAAGAATGCTTCTATCGGGGCGGTGGTGGACTTGGAGTCCAAGACAAAAACTCGTCCACCCCAATACTTTCATCTCAAATTTTGCCACAAGGAGTTTCTCAATTTCTTCACATAACTTTGGAAATCCCACGAGGTCAATATCGTCAACATAAACCGCTAAGATGACAAAATCATTGTTAGTACAACGCACGAAGATGCAAGGTAGTGCCAAATGGCATGTAAAACCTGTGTCCGTCAGGAAGCGGCGAAGGATGGTGGTGCCGGGGTGACCAAGCCGTCGGTGCCATAGCTGAGTCTTGGGAGAACTGTGAGGTTGCACTCACGGATTGTTGGTGCTGGTGGCTTGATGGGGATTGGGTATAGGCCGTGTCGAGTGGCCTTCGAAACGTAGAGCAATCGGGTTCCATAGAACAGCTCTACGGCCTCATCTTTATCATCATCAAACTCCACATGAGTGGAGATGTGGATCCCATTCTTTCGCAAGTCCCGGAAGCTGATCAGGCTTGGGGATGCGTTTGGAGCGAACATCGCTTTCTCACACACGAGGGGGAATCCCCCGGGCAATTCTATAGTTGCCCGGCCCTCCCGGAACATGAAGTTTCGGCTTCCGGCAATAGTGAGGACTTTGCCCTCTTGCCAGGGTCCGCTTAGACAAGACGACTCGAAATAACTAGAACTTCGCAAGATAGTGATAGTAGACGCACTGTCTAGGAGTGCTATGCCCGGGCTTGACAAATCTAAGGGACTCTTTTGCACCATGAATTTTTCCAAGTCTACATCATTGAAGGAGGGTGCATCGAGGGTATGGACTTCCCTCTTGCCCTCTTTCAATTTCTGGAGCTCTTCGTATATCTCGACAAAATAGGGTGCGGTTCGGCATTCTCGGGTGAAATGCCGCGGCCTTCCACATTTGTGGCACACACCCTCATTTGTGTTTGATGGATTGGACTGACTTGACTGACCTCGGTGGTAAAGGTCATGGCGATCGTTTTGATACCTGTCATGTTGATGGCGTCGATCATCACGGTTGCGGCGATCGTCGCGGTACGAGCGGTTGTCCCTGTATGATCGGTCATCCCGGTGTGAGTATCAGTACTCGCCTTGACTGCTATGGTATCGGTTGTCAAGTCCTCGACCTCCTCCTCTACCCCTGCCGCCCCTGGGATTGCGTTTGGCCGCCTCTGTGCTATGGGCTTCGGGCACCGGTGTCGGCGTTGGCTGTGCAGGAGTAGGGACTGCGGCTGTCAAAATCTCTTTGTTGTGGATCTCACGAGCGGGGCGGGCCTCAGCGTTTTTCCAGCAATATGACTTGTTGTTTCTCCGCGATGAGAAGGTGTGACATCAGCTCCGAATGAGTTGGAAACTTCATGTTGCGGTACTGTTGAGAAAGTATCGCCGTGGCTGGCGGGAAGGTGGAAAGCGTCTTTTCGGTCAATTCTGCATCCGAGATTTTGTCTCCGCACATGCGGAGTTGTGCCGAAATGCGGTGGAGTTCCGCGTTGAAGTCCTGCATGTTAGGAAAATCAAGTACACGCAAATTCATCCATTCACTACGAGCTTGGGGTAAGAGCAAACTCTGTCCGTGTTTAAAACGGGCTTGAAGCTGCTTCCATAAGTCTGCCGGATCTTGGCACTCGAGATATTGCTGGCGTAATGACGGGTCCAAATGATGGCGCAGAATCATCAAGGCTTGATACCTCCGGGCGGTTGCCATGACGGCGGTGGTGTTGTGCTTGAGCGCTCCATCGAGCTCCTCAGTGCACATGTAAATGTTCACATCATTGTTCCACTCGAGGAAGTTGGAACCGTCTGTTGCTAGAGGATCAAACATCAGAGTCTGTGTGCAAGTTTCTCGCATCGTAGCCATGATCGTTAGAGCAGTGGATACTCCTACCGCATTGTAACTTCTTTTGGCCGGTTAGGGTCAGTACTGATCAGGTCGATCAAGTAGATGTCGATCGAATTGGAAACTCGAAAAGTCCTCACGAGTAACGAGTAAAGTTTTTATTTTATTTATTTATAATTATTATTTATCTATTTTTTTTTAATTTTTAATTTTTAAAAAAAAGTTTATTTTATTATTATTAGTATTATTATTATTATTATTATTATTATATTTTTAATTGATGACTAAATCAGTATATCGTAACGGACATGTTTGTATTACAGGAGTTTACTGGTTTGATGCTAGATCATAGAAATGCAATGTTTGTATTGAAAAGATGAAGAGATATGTTATAAACTATAATGCATTGGCAAGGAGGATGGCTTCGTGGCAATGCTTCCGAGCGCTGAAGAGGCGTTCCAGCAAAGTGCACTCTTTCGATAACAACTTAGTCTCCTAGTGCACTCTTTCGATAACAGCACTCCCTTGCCACATTCGCTCAACAGAACTAGCAAGTAATCAAGAGTTTCTTGAATGGCAAACAACGCTCCAAACAACGCTGCAAACAATGCATGAGCGCCACTTGAAAACCGGTTCAAATGCAATGCTTGAAGCACAGGTGACGAAAGCAATAAAACTTCTCCTTATTATGCCTGGACGAACTGACAATGAGATCAAGAATTACTAAAACACACGATGAAAAAAAATCGAGCTGGATTGCCGGTGTATCCTAACTTCGAGCTTCTCATCTCCAGGTGATCATCTGGAGAAAATGCTCAAAGCCAATTCATGAGATTCCCTTCTTCAACATCCAAGCTCTCAAAATCATGCAACGATAGTCGAATTCCTCTCGACACCCTTAGTCTCTCGAAACACAAAAGAAACCGCTTCCTGCCACAAATCGATTGTACTGAAATAACTCCGTTCCGTACTTTTCAGACTTCGAAGCGAAAACACGAGCTACACCTGCAAGACTCACTTACTCGAACTTGTGTCTGAACGAATATTCATCACACACAAAGCTCAATCAACACATGGATATGCTCAAAAATCTGTGGCCGCCATCGTCTTCCCGCTCACAGAATCATGAAACATTAACTTACCAGAGGATGCAAGATTTTTAACGATACCAAGAATGTTCTAAATCAAGAAAGGAAGTGCAGACGATCTTTAGCTTTACTGTGGGGACCACTGCAACAAATTCAAAATTGGTCGAAATGCAACTTCAAGAATTCGAATCTATGTCTCTTTCAAGCATTTATCTGTAAAAAGAGAGTGAAGAGACAATTTCATTTGATGAACAATATTCGGAAGACAGTTAGGAAGAGCTCAGCTGGGAGTGCAGGCAATCGCTGGGAGTGCTGGTGATTCCGAAGACATTAGCTGACAACTCGGTGCTTGATACGCAAGATGTGCTGATCAATTTGCATTCCGAGCATGTTGCTGGCAATGTTGTTGGATTGGATCAGACGTCCAGACGTTCAGTTCAGGATTGCACTACCGAGTCCACACCTGAAGTAGCGTGGCGAAATCTGTCGCTCGTTGATGCTGAAGTGCAGCGCATGAAACGCCCTCCCCAGACTGGAACTGCGTACGCCACCAATCGCCTCAAAGTTCTTAACAAGATGATGCACCTTCTTGGCAAGTTATGGCTTGAAACCCAAACAACGGAATGGTTCTGCAGCTGCAGGTTCTGTGCAAGTGCACTCTCGGTATAATCACATGCTCACTCTAAACCGACAGGAAATGATAATCCGGGGAAATACTGCGCAAGAAACGACTGATTCTTCTCCTAAAACGTCAGTGGACGAAACTCTAGGGACGAGTCAACGAAGAACGGCTACTCCAACACGCAAGAAAAACATCAGTGACAATGCTGGAAACATTCTCTCATGGATTAAAAGCTATTGCCTATCTCGAATGCAAGATGTTCGATATCTTTTCAGCTTCTAAGGATTGCTTTCCAGCTCTCCAGCTCTCTTATATTCCTCACATTCAATCTGGGAATGTCAAGAATCAGAATCAACGAGTGTTCTTAACGAGCAAGGTGACTCCCCCATGTGTTTGAGCTCGTTATCAAGAACAGTTACTCTCTCAGGAATTTTCATCGAACTTTCTCCTCAATCAAAAAAACATTATTTATCGCGGACATGGAACTTCTCCAATACCTTCTGGGTGCAATTTTCACTATCGTCTCTCTCTGCTGTCCCTACCTGCATGATCTCTCAATAGTAGAGCGGTAAAAAAACAAGTGCAGATGCTTATCATCCTCAGGCTAGCAACAGTGGCACGATGATTGGGCAAGCTCTTAACAAGATGAATGAAATGGGAGCTTGAAGAGAGGCATTTTTAAAACCAAATTGCAAAGCGATTTGTACATGCGAAGCAAGAGACATCGTGCTAATAACGTGATGTGATGATATGCAAGAGAATGAGGCAAGAAGAAGAGCCCACAATAAGCGGGGAGTTTGAATATATAGAGGGATAGTAGGTACATGTGGGTAAGCCAAGAAAGCTCATGGCCAAGCCAAGAAAGCCGGGACTTTCAAAGGGCGCTCCTCCTAACAATACCATATACAAGCCAAGATGTATATTTCAATAGAAGCGTAATTTAACTTCCCACTTTGTACCAATTATTATAAATTTTGACTATAGTTGGTTATTTTAAATTGGAATATTGTGAGAGTAGTACTAACTAAAAATAAAAACTTTCTAACGTTTAAAATAAAAAGAAAAAAATGTTAAGGTAGTTGGAAAACTCCTCAATGAGCACTTTAACCTATCAAGAACCACGAGACCCAAAACTAATCACTTTTGGATTTGCTTCAGTTCTTTTGTCAATACTTCAATGGTTGATCCTTGAGGAATGAGCACTTTAACCTATCAAGAACCACAAGACCCAAAACTAATCACTTTTGGATTTGCTTCAGTTCTTTTGTCAATACTTCAATGGTTGATCCTTGAGAATTGTGGGATACATTTCAATGTACACAAAAGTGTTGATTGAATTACATCAACCACAATATACCCTTTAAATCTATAATCTAAACTTTTTAAATTAATTTTCCAACTTAGACATTGAATTGAATAAATTTGGACAATAAAAAAAACCCTATAAACTTACTTAGTATAGAAGACTTGCGGCCCATCAAAGTTTCATCTTGTCACCTAAAGTGGTGTACGTAAACATTTTGCTCAATTAGGATTAACAATTATTAGATGGGAAAATCAAGAATATCTACACTCCCCAAATACCAATTGAATCAACTTCAAGAATATAATACCTTTGATAATAACGATCTCTCTAATATGTCCTTTGTCAAACACAATAATTTCTTTATCCTATGAACCGACACAAGCAGAAGTAAAAAACCTTCACATGTTTGTGTGTAGAGGCTTACACAAAAAAACTATAAGGCCATGTGCAAATTTGTAAACTGCTATGTGAAAATAGGCTATGTATAGTTCTTCTTAGAAAAGATTTTCCCCCTATAATAACTTATATATAGCCTACCAAGGCTTTCAGATTTTTGAAAACACAACAAATTTGTCCATTGGTTTTCTAAGGGCTAATGTGCATGGATACGTAGTAAAGGGGTAGTCAATAAAAAGGTGGCTTGTGATGGGCCACTTTGATGTATATCAACCTGTAGGCGGTTCAGGGCTGCTATATGTAATACATCCCCCAAAAGAAGTATATAATTAAATTGCATAAACAAAAATCAAATAATAATAATAAAGTTCATTGAAAGGACTGGTTCATTGCTCTTTACCATACCTACTTACTAGCAAAATAAAAGATAGGGGACCGAGCCCTTAGCATCCTCTTACTCACCATGTATCAGTTTGCAATTGGCCGAATTTCTGCACCCACTGTATAAATACAAGTGTTGTGCCCATCATCTTCACTTCTGCGCACCACATCTTTTGGATCGTTTGTTTATGTTGCATGGAGCTATGGAGGAACACACCATCGGAAGCGATGGTGTCATGTATGATTGTGAATCGCCTCATGTTGTACCAGATTCTGATACGCTTTGGATAGCGAGGTGTGCAAGTCGAAGGACACAAGTGGTGGTCGACGAGACATGGCGACATGGCATTGAATGACTTTATTGATGTCGTACAGGTACTTCATTTTATTAATTTGTTTCAAAAGTGTAGTTGGAATCTAGAATTTTGAGATCTTGTGTCATACCTAAATACGTTGGTTATGATTGATTTGACGTAACACATGAATGAACATGATCATATTAACTTGATCAATGAACATGATATCATATTATCTTTACAACTTGGTGACATCAACGGCAAGTATGTGGGGTCTCCTGGCTTTGAAGACACTTTGCACCAAATACAATTGTTGATGAGTGAAGGTGTACAATTGAAGGCACTTGTTGTAAAAGCAAGAGTCACGGAGGCTATGAACATGAGCATGGATCAGCTCTGGCCCCTCGGTAATAAAAGCATTGATTGCAAGGGCCAGGATAGTAGCAATCTTTTCGCTCATGAGCACCCTAGTGTGGAGGGTATCTCATCGGCCCTTACAGATAGTGAGGTGTCTGACAACTTAGTTGGTGGATATTCTTCACCTCCATTTTCACCTACAAATATGTCTCCAAATGAGGATGCAACTAGTGAGGATGGTGACAATAGTTTTGGCAAGAGTTACAATGCAGGAAGTGATTATCATTGCAATTTTGATGGTGAGGATGGGAGCGATCTTGATAGCGCCCATTATAACCAAGTTCATGGCAAGAAGAAGGTAAGTTTCAATCTTTTTTGTTATACACGAGAAGAATATTGTGAAATTATTCTAACCCCTATGTCCATCGCATATCCTAAAAACTTGTAGATATTTCTTCATGTGGTTAATACTTGGAAGCCTCAAAACATGGGTGCTTTTCACCGAAATGCTTTCTTGTGCCTAATTTATTTATTATTTGCATCATTACAGCCCTTTATCTTTAATTTTATTATATACATTTTATTTCTTGTGTTTTCTCACAGCGTGGGGGTTGAAACCAAAAAGTGCTCACAACAATATTGACACTATCGGGTCTTACTCGCTACTTTGATCTTCTGGAAGCCGATGTTGCTAAAGAACTAGCTAGGTGTCTCCCTCATAACCTTGAAGATGAAGTGTAGACAACTTGGGCTTGAATGTTGGCCTGCACGCAAGGTAATTATACAAAATACTATTAAAACCAATGAAATTGGTTAAACTAGGGTGAAAGTTGATTTTATTATAGTCTTTTCTAACATTGTGTGTGTAAGTCATTGCTTGTCTTGTTAGTGAGTACACTTAACAAAACATATGTTATGAGATTCATATACTTACTTATTTAGTTATATTTCAACATACAAATGATATTGTTACCATCACTTAATATCATCGATACTAAGTATTAACGCTACACGTTATGCATGTAGATCAATCAGGTCACAAATGCAATCCGTGGCTTAGAAGATGCAATTGAAGAAGGTGGATGTGGTCGTCGGGTGGGGGATTTGAGGAGAGATTGTAACATGCTAAAGGATGCCAAACTACAATTTTTTCATGGAGATCCTGGAACTATCAACCAACTTATGGTACTTATCTCAAACTTAAAATAATTGATATACAGAGGTATGCTTGAATTTTTATGTATGTGAAATATATCATTGCAAAACCAAATTTGCTAAAAGAAATTGGTCTATTGTGTGTGGGGGTTGAAAGGGGATGTCGTGCCAAAGAATATAACAAGTTTTTTGTATAAAACTGGGTGGCTCCCTAGGGAAGGTCACCAAGGTGTTGATACATCACCAAGGTGTTGATACATCACCAAGGAGAATTAGGTATGGAGCTTCATTGGACGTGTATGTGTAATACTCAATTGATGTTGTAACGTAAGATGCAACCCTTGCGACCAAGGAGGAGAGAGAATATCCACGGTCTTGACTATCCTGGATAATTGTCGTATAGTTGGGTTTAAGAGAAGTAAAAAATAGGGATTAGGTACTTTTTTGGTCACCATGGATGGTACTCCTGGGGACAATTGGGGCATAGGCACAATATATACCCGTATGTTTTTTCTGAATACAAAGGCCTTCGTGCTAGTATCCTTCTCTCTACACTTCGTCTCTTATTTTGATCTTTATCCTCGATCAAGATGCCCTCTTTAATATGCCCCCTTTTTCCCTTGAGGCCTCATTGCCACCATGGTCAAGCTTGTGTCCTGTTGTTTGATTTCCTATAAGTTTGCTAATTGAAAGAGTTCAATGATTGTTGAATAGACAACAAAATCAAAAACTTCCGAGCTCTACAGATGTTAGGAAGTTAAGAGCTTGACCTAACAAAGGCCATGCCAGTATTTAAAGAAGTGCTTAAGATTGCCCACTTTTTTTGATATGCATAAGTTTTTTTTTTTTTTTTTTTTTTTTTGAATTTTTTTTTTTTTTTTTTTTTTTTTTTTTTTTTTTTTTTTTGATTTTTTGATTTTTTTTTTTTTTTTTTTTTTTTTTAAATTCTTCTTTCTTCTGAAGAAGCCAACTTGCAAAAGTTGTTTTATATCTGCATCATACACTTAAAATTGAAGTTTTAACCATCATGTATGATCATACAAATGAGAAAAATTACTTGAAAAATGATAGGAAGAGGAGCTTGAAAAATGATAGGAAGAGGAAGAATGAAAGGTTCAAATCGTCAAAGAAGTGAATAATGGGTGTTCAAAGGTCAAAAACATTCTCAATAAGGATGCATCAACAATTGAGACTAAGATTTTGTTGCATTGCACACTACATGATTTACAATTTGTTGCCTTGGACAAGGATGTATCAGGGCTTGGTGGTCGAAGACGAAGCCGTGACTCAAAGAAGCTCGTGACTCGTGAGCTTGTGCCTTGTAAGCTCGTGACTTAGCTTGTAAGCTCGTGACTCAACAAAGACATTGGTCTTCAAACAAGCTTGGTGTCACTTGTCATGGCCATGGTACAATAAGAAACCCCCTTGAGAAGGTTTGACTAGGATGGCGGGAAGGTTGAGGTGGTGCTCAAAGAGAGGCTGCAATGCTTTGTTGACCATTTAGTGAGTGAAGGATGGGAATGCTCTAAGGATGCATACCAACTTCCTCTTTTTGGAGGTACATAAGCACGATGATCATAAAAGGAAGTGAAAAGGATCTTTATCCTCTAATGAGGAATAAATAGTAGATTAATTTCCCCACAGAAACCGTGCCTTTTTTGATAGCAAATAATGCAACTGGGAATCACCTCATGTGTTCAGTGCTGATTGGCAAGATGGAACGGAATCAAGGAACCATGTCTATCCTCCTCTGAAATTTATGCATATAAAATATGCAGTCCCTTCCATTCCAGCGGCCCGGTGCGGTACCCAGTTCACCAGTGCCGATTACCGCCATTCATTTTGCAGCCGAAAACAATCTCAATGGCATGTGTGGGTAGCATAAGAAATGCATTATAAGGTATTATAGAAACACCAAATGTAACCATGAACCTATCATGTTGAAGTGAGCAATGATGTTTTGTTTTCAAGTACCTGTCTTTTGTGCTCCTAGCAAATCAAAATTTATTGAGTATTAACGGCCCGAATGTCAAAAATCGACATTTTGGATGAGTGTGGCAACTTTGAAGAGGCACAACTTCATCATTGGGAGTCCGTTTTCAATGAAATCACTTGGGCTCCGTATCAAATCAAGTCTTTTATGTGTGATAATATTTGCAGACACATACAATGAAGTATGGAATCTAAGTGAAGGCAACTCTTGTCCTTGAGTTTTCAAACATGGGGCATGTTTTACCATTGTGAGGCAATTGTGGGAAATCAAGAAAATGTTTTCATGATTTTTTAATTAAAATTTAAATAAATAAAAATAAATATATATATATATATATATATATATATATATATATATATATATATATATATATATATATATATATATATATATATATATATATATATATATATATATATATATATATATATTCATGATCCAAGATGAAGGCCAACAACTTTTTAGTTGAAAGATTCTTGATCCAAATATTTTTGGTATTGGATTTGCAAGAATGTTTCTATCTTGGAGAAAAAGTGAATAAATGGATGATTTTTGAGGTGCTTATCATCTCCTTCATCTACGGTTGGATTTTAACTTTATTTTTTAGAATGGATTCTAATTAGTGTCTAAGTCTAGTGGTAGAAACCTTGACGAGATCGAAGATGTAATGAAGATAAGGCATAGATTTGAGTGCAAAGGGTTGAGATATGGACTATTTTTCTTTGAATATTTTTTTGGCGGTTTTTATCATTGCAAGGTCATTATTTCTACAAAGAAATTTTTCTAATGATTTTTTTTGTCCGAGGGTGTTATTGAGATGAAGTTCAACATCTTTTTTGTTGGTATTTTTTTGATTGCAATAAGTATATTGGTAGCATTTTCACTTCAAAGTGAAAATGTTGAAATTTTGTGATGTTTCTTCAGTGTTACTGCATTACGATTTTGCAATCTATAAGGCCTCGTGACTCAAAATTTGACCCATATGATGTCCAATATGTTGACTACAAGATTGTACAATTGAGATTTGATTGACTTACCTTTGTTTTCATTTATGACACATTTTTGGGATTGTG
Source organism: Bryum argenteum (assembly GCA_037043015.1). Classification (NCBI taxonomy): domain Eukaryota; kingdom Viridiplantae; phylum Streptophyta; class Bryopsida; order Bryales; family Bryaceae; genus Bryum; species Bryum argenteum. The sequence goes on along the minus strand of CM073323.1, from coordinate 5,235,036 downwards.
TTCTTTTTTCTACCAATAAGCATATGTAAATCCCTATCTCTATGTCATCCCATCTAAATTCTTATGCATTTAATTATGTAGGGATGGACATTTTTCTTGTACACATGTTTGTAGTTGCATTTTGTATGTTTTATGTATTTCCATTGATCAACTTCAAGAACTGCAAGAACATTACACCTAAATACTGTATTTATATGTCAATAAAATGTAGAGTGGTTACTAATCAACTAGAATGGACAGTCTCATTTTTATAAATCGAAGGCGGATAGTTTGTTTTGTTTGTTAACAATAGTATGATTTGGGGACCACAAGACGGATTGGGGCACTGGAGGTGTGGTTGGAAGAGGGTATATTTGTTAGGGTGCGGGCAATGATCTAACAGAAAAATACTGAATTTCAAAATATTTATGGCTCTATCAATTACCATAAAATAACAAAATTTTAAATCAAGGAGAACAACAAGAGAAACTTGATGGTGCAGAAATCTCATCTTTTGGAGCCTTGTAAAAATTAATTGAGAATAGAAACATGGACCTATCAGCCTTTTGGAGGATAGACTGGGAGGGGCATGAGCATTGTATAAGTATTTATGTAGGTGTGGTAATGCCTTACGTTCATAAATTTAAGTTGGGTAGTTTTGTCTTTGTTATTGATGATTGACCTCGGGAAGTGTTGGTCGAATTGGGGTACGCAAGGAGTCGTTGGAGGCGGGTATGTGGTTATGTAGGCGTCGCAATGCCGCGCGAACATACTAGTATCCAGTAAAAGTTGTTAGTGGTCTCTTCATTGGTGTGTCATAACCAACAAGCACAAATTAAAATTTTTTGTTGAACAAATCCTCAATCACAGCAACCTCTGAAAGGCTTGTAGTTATTATTCTCTTAGTAAATGTACTTAAAATATGGTGAACTCCTCAGAACCAACACATGCCTTATAATGGCCCATTGGACTTAATTGCCGAGAAGATTTATGATAACTTCGATGTGTCAATTTCAATACATTTTGTACTTAACATTATAGCGTGCGAACATTCATAAGGCCAACTTCACAACAAATTCTATGAGAGTCCAAACATGATGACTCTAATTTGTTCAATCTTCCACTCACTAAGCATCCATATAAACACATTGCTCACACACCTAACTTCACCACATTGAAATTTGCGCCAACTACCTCACGCCGGAAAGCGTCGAGCATGTGGAGAAACGTGGCGAAACGTGAGATCCGCAGCGGCCGTCCTGGCCAGGCATCCAGAGCTCCGATGCTGCTTCGTGCCAAGTGGAAAGCCCTATTAGCCCGCATGGGCTCATTCATTGCTCATTCTAAGGGAGAGGCCCTCCTGAGCGGAGCTCCTGTCGGATGCAATCGATGAGCGTCATGAGCTATGATATCACTCGATCGGAGCTCTACGTACCTGTGGCTAGTGTGGCTTGGGGCAAAAGGGAGGCAGAGGAAAGCAACAGCCTGCGCGTGATCGAGAACCCTTTTCTTGGCTGGATCGTATGATCGCCTTTTCTTTTGTTTGAGCTTTCCATTGTCAAGCGTCGCTGGCCATCTGCGAGCCTGCAATCGCTTGTGGGGTCCCCAGCACTGCACGCTTGACGAAGACAGATCTGCTTTCTCATCGCGTTGACCGCTTCAATTCAATTCCAAGTGGGGAATGCTGTCAGTAACCATGATTTCGCAATGCCGACCATGGACACCCTGGGGTGTCGTTTGACTCCAAGAACCGATGGCTAGTTTATTATCAGCAGATGGATTTAGCACACTGGCTGATCCATTCATGAAACCACTGGCTAAAAATCCATGAAAATTACGCACACTGATCTATCCATTCATGAAACCACTGGCTAAAAATCCTTGAAAATTACAAATAAATTTTTATTCCCACTATGAAACAAGGTAATTGGTGGAAGAGATCCGTGAAAAACAGATCGGGTGTGGGAAATGCTGGTTATTAGCCAATAAAAGTCAAAAAACTTCCCGAACCTTGGTCCTAAGACACCCAATTTTCAACAGGGTGTCCTTGGGGACTCCCAAATTATTTACAAGGTGTCCTTTTGACATCCAAAAAAATAATAATTAGGGTGTCCCTTGTACCTAATTTTTTCTTTGAGTTTACATGAGGTAAATCAAATTGAATTGCACAACCCGAGGAAATATTGAACTCAAAAGAATTTTCTAGACCTCTACAAGAATGGTGCGTTCACATATATTACATCATGTACTAATATTGTGTCATCAGAATGCATTTGGTATAATACACATGCCAATGTGGTGAAGGTGAGATAATCAATGGGGGAGCGGTCTCTATTTTTTTTTTTTTAAAAAGCTCCTTAATGTAATTAAATTATGTGGAACATTATTTTCTCACCATCTTAACACTTTTATAATGAGGTGATTGTTTTTGGCTTCAAAGTCTATGAGCTTATTTTCTTGAGGGGAAGTAAACATGTCATTCACATGGTTTGAGATTGAAGCTTAGAAATTTTCTAAATACACTATGACATATTTTATGTTTTGGTCTCAATATGTCCCAAGCTTGGTTCAATCTTCCAATTTGTCTATCTTGGAAGATACTTTTATATGACTGTTCTATCACAGGTTGTTTCACCTTCTTGTCAGGGAGAATTCTTCACTCAAGATCATAGCAAGTCTAGTTTATGGTCTAGTTTGGTATTTTAAAATTTGAAGGCACAAAGTAGAGTTGCAATGGCAAAATTTTCATAGAAACTTTGATTTTTAACAAGTTTAGATAAATCTGTGTGCCGTGAAATCCTTAAAGAAGAAAGTACCCATTACCATTGGGTTGCAAATATTTGAGGCACTACAAGAAGTCAAATGATTTTTCTATTGATAAAAGGTCGCTGCTTCTAGACATGTATAATCAAAATTTTGAACCAAATCATTTTAAAAACTGATATGATCCATAAAAGTGTGATTTTAATAATTATAGCATGTATAATTTAAATTTGTGACCTATGAATGAAATACATTACATGTTCCGAACTTGAATAATCTTCTCACAGTGTATATCATGAAGTGAGTGGTTTTGGGTACACCTATGGGTTACGCTTCCAAGATTAATAATTGATTCACTATGCACCTTGAAGCACTTACTATACCTATGCATGAAATACATTACAACTTCCAAATTAGATTCTCAATCTTCTCATAGTGTACAATCATTATGAAATTATGAAGTGAGTGGTTTTAGGTACACCTATGGGTTACGCTTCAAAGATTCATAATTGATTCAATTTGATCTATTTAATGTTTTCAATTGATATTCAACTTACCTAGCACATTTTTTAGAAGTAATTTACTTGGTCACTCCCCAATGAGCCTACCTATATGAAATACAAGTGGTTTTGAAGCCTCTTACCATACAATACAATGATCCAACAATCTAAGGATATTTGACGCATAGTATTGTCAACATACGTGTATATGTGTTTTTACTATAAAAAAAGGATACAATAAATCGGTAATTATTTATAATATCTATGCAAAAACATAATTTACACAATATTGGTAATTAAACTCCATAATATTTTTATCCAACGAGTTTACTCAAACGTAATGAATATAATGTCTAGTTTTACCGAAAGGATAGTATTAAAAAACATAGGACAAACATAGGATAAGAGATCATAAAGTTAAATAATCTACTCACTGATGAAATTGTAATGGTGGTAAAAAAATGAATACACACTAGTAAAGAAGTGTAATATTTCCACCAAGCTGAATGACTCATGCTTGATTATCACGTTGCTAGCCAGGATTGCTTTATGAAAGTGCCTTAAGCTTATCTAGGTTAGCATTATGGTCAACTCGGATGAGGACAATACTTAGGTGATCAAGGAGGAGTCTTGGAGGAAAACAATGTGTACTTAAAAAGTACTTTTAGTTCCGCAAGCGAGCCTTGGTGGCTGTTGGACCACTTGGAGTAAGAGTCACAAGGACAACATGGATTATAGATTAGGGCATAGTACTGACTGTCTTTGAAAGAATTCTCTTTCTTGGAAAAACTAGAAACATGGTTTGGAGAGTTGAAGAAGTTTATGCTTTTCTTAACAAATAGAAGCGGATTGTTATCCGGGAGGGAGAAGGTCCAGTTTTGGAAACATGAGTACCTAAGTGTTTCAACACATAGTGAGAGAAAATGTCTGGGAAAACAAGGTTGTTTGATATGATCGCAAGGAAGATAGAATACATGTCTTAACACACCATTAAAGGAAACAAGGTTGACCATGGTGGCATTGAGGCCTCAAGGAAAAAAAAGGGGCTTATTAAAGGGGGCACATTGATCGAGGATAGAGATCAAAATAAGAGGCGAAGTGTAGAGAAAAGGATACTAGCACAAAGGCCTTTGTATTCATAGAAAACATACGGGTATATATTGTACCTATGCCCCAACTGTTCCTATGAGTACAATCCATGGTGACTAAGAAGTACCTACTCCCTATTTTTTACTACTCTAAAACCCAAGTATAAGACAAATATCCATGATAGTCAAGACTGTGGATATTCTCTCTCCTCCTTGGTCGCAACGGTTGCATCTTACGTGATAACATGAATTCAGTATTACACATTCACGTCGAATGAAGCTCCATACATCATTCTCGTTGGTGATGCATCAACACCCTAGTGATCTTCCCTAGGGAGCCACCCGGTTTTATACAAGAAACTTGTTATATTCTTTGGCACGACATCCCCTTTCTGCCCCCACACGCAACAAACCACATTTTCTTTTAGCAAATTTGATTTTGAAATGATATATTCCACATTCATAACAAATTCAAGCATACCTATGTATATCAATTATTGTAAGTTTGAAATAAGTACCATAAGTTGGTTGATAGTTCTAGGATCCCCATTAAAGAATTGTTGTTTGGCATCCTTTAGCATGTTACGAGCTCTCCTCAGATCCTCCACAGGACGACCACATCCACCTTCTTCAATTGCATCTTCTAAGCCATGGATTGCATTTGTGACCTGATTGATCTACATGAATAACGTGTAGCGTTAATACTTAGTATAGAATGATATTTAGTGATGGTAACAATATCATTTGTGTGTTGAACGATATCTAAATAAGTAAGTATTGTAATGAGTCTCGTAACATATGTTTTGTTAAGTGTACTCACTAATAAAGTCAAGCAATGACTTACACACACAATGTTAGATAAGACTATTATTAAAGCAAACTTTCACTCTCGTTTTAACCAATTTCATTAGTTTCTAAAGTCTTTAGTAAAATTACCTTGCGTGCAGGCCAACGTTCAAGCCCAATTTGTCTGCACTTCTTCTTCAAGGTTATGAGGGAAACACCTAGTTCTTTTGTAGCATCGGCTTCCACAAGATCAAAGTAGCGAGTAAGACCCGACAATGTTGAAATTGTTGTGAGAACTTTTTGGTTTCGACCCCCAGGCTGTGAGAAAACATGAGAAATAAAAAATATATAAAAACATCCAAGATAAATGACTATATTGATGTACATTATAAAAAAAATTTAGGCACAACAAAGCAGTTTGGTGAAAAGCACCCATGTTTTGAGAGAACTTCTGGTTTCGAACCCTAGGCTGAGAAATGCACAAAAAACATAGAAAATATTTTATAACATTCAAGATAAAGGACTGTATTGATGTAAATTATAAAGAAATTAGGCACAACAAAGACTTTCCGCGAAAAGCACCCATGTTTTGAGGTTTCCGAATATTTATCACATGAATAAATTTCTACAAGTTTTAAGGATATGTTGGACATAGGAGTTAGAATAATTTCACAATATAACAAAAAAGAATGAAACTTACCTTCTTCTTGCCATGAGCTTTGTTATTATCGTCGCTACCGAGACCGCTCTCATCATCACCATCGGAATTGCTATCATAATCACTTTTTGTATTGTGACTATTGCCATAACTAATGTCACCATCCTCACTAGGCGCATCCTTGTTTGGAGACATATTCGTAGGTGAAAATGGAGGTGAAGAATATCGAGCAACTAAGTTGTCAGAGACCTCACTATCTGTAAGGGCCGATGAGATACCGTTAGGGTGCTTCTGAGCGTAAAGATTGCTACTATCTTGACCCTCGCAATCAATGCATTCGTTACCGAAGGGCGAGAGTTGATCCACGCTCATGCGTGTAGCCTCCGTGGCATTTGCTTTTACGACAATTGCCCTCAACTGTACACCTTCACTCATCGACAATTGTATTTGGTGCAGCGTGTCGTCAAAGCCAGGAGACCCCACGTACTTGCCGTCGATGTCAACAAGTTGTAAAGATAATATGATATCATCTTTTTTGATAAAGCCAAGTTGACTTGCGTTCCTCTATCATGTCAAATCAACGTAGAGCCATCGTATTTAGGTAAGACAGAAGATCTCAAAGCTCTACATTCTAACTACACTTTAAAAGCAGATTAATCAAATGAAGCACCTGTACGACATCAATAAAGTCATTCAATGTCATGTCGCCAGGTCCCGTCGACCACCACTCGTCTCCTTCGACTTGCACACCTATCCAAAGAGTATCAGAATCTGGTGCAACATGAGGCGATCGACAATCATACATGACAACATCGCTTCCGATGGTGTGTTGCTCCATAGCTACAAACAACGTAAACAAACAATCCAAAAGATGTGGTGCGCAGAAGTGAAGATGATAGGCACTCGTATTTATACGGTGGGTGTAGGAATTCGGCCAGTTGCAAACTGACACGTGGTGAGTAAGAGGATGTTAAGGGCTCCCATTTCTTTTGGTTTTGCTAGTAAGTAGGTATGGTGAAGAGCAATAAACCCTTTCTTTCGATCAACGTATTTAATATTATCATTTTTTGACTTTTGTTTTGCATTTTAAATTTTATGTGTGTTTATTTATTTATTTTTTTAAAAAATTCTTATATTATTTTATTTTTAATTTTATTTTTAAAATTTTTAATTCAATTTTTTTATTTTTTTTTAGATGTATTACACATTGCAACCCTAAACCGCCTACATGTTGATATACATCAAAGTGGCCCATCACAAGCCACCCGTTTATTGACCACCCCTTTATTACGTATCCATGCCCATTAACCCTTAGAAAACCAATGGACAAATTTGTTGTTTTCTCAAGATTTTAAAAGCCTTGGTAGGCTATATATAACTTATTGTAGGAAAAAATATTTTCTGAAAAAGAACTATATATAGCCTATTTTCACATGCATTTTACAAATTTGCACATGGCCTTGTAGTATTTTTGTGTAAGCTTCTACACACAAACATGTGAAGGTTTTTCACTTTTGCTTGTGCCGATTCAGAGGATAAAGAAATTATTGTGTTTGAGAAAGGATTTATTAGATAGATCACTATAATCAAAGATTCTATATCCTTAAAGTTGATTCAATCCATATTTGGGGAGTGTAGATATTCTAAATAGAGGATTAAATTTTTCATTTAAAATTGTTTTTCCTAATTGAGCATTATGTTTAAGGCCGCAAGGTTTCTATACTAAGGAAGTTTTTGATACTTTATGGTAAATTAAATCTAATACCTTCATTAAACGGATAAGTCCTTATATCCAATTCCTTGCATCAAATTCAATGGTCTCTAAATTAAAATCAAGATATTATGCCAACCTTCGAGTACTAATATTGTGCAACATTTTCCCAATATTATAAGCCAATAACAAAGCAAACTAACATCCAAAATTTCAATTAAGTAAAGGGATTAACAAAGGTCACTGCAGAACAACTTTTCTTGCAGGAAATCAACTCAACATCATCCAAAATTTGTAAAGCAAGCACAAAAGAGGCGCATTAAAAAATAAAAGAGGCCCTTGACAAAAACGTGTCGAGAGGATTATTTTGCGTCTGCTTCTCACACTTTTTGCATTCACTATAGCTACCATTGTTGTTGTGGCCCTCGAAGGGCACCTTCAAAGGGTCGTTGGAGGTGTTCTAAGTAGAGACACTTTTAATCATGAATAAAACCAATTATGTACACAAGTAAGATGTAAAACCCAAATTCATGAATAAAACCAATGATTTCTGTACCAATAATAAGTTGATTCAAAATCTTGAGAATGCAAATTGTTGTTGTATTTGATATACAAATAGCCTTCAAAAAGATTAATTTATAAACAATATATGAAAGGTTTCAATAGACTACAATTATTACCGTACTCTAGATGAAAATCGCAAGCGAACCATTGTCTTTCATGTTCCCATTAGGTCATCGTCAATCACAAAAGTGCCGGTTTGAACACAAGGTGACTCCATTAGTATTCCTACCTTGGGGCATGTCATCAAGAGTAGGTCGAATGGGCAATTTATTCACGCCAGGCCTACAAGGGTTTGGTGTTCTTATTTCTTTATTCCTTCCTTGACTGCAGTATCTTACCGGCAAGCGATGGAGATTTGACTGCAGTATCTTACCGGCAAGCGATGGAGATGGCACGGAACTAAATGCTGCAATCGACCATGGCTGCGATCGAGTGTGGCGATGGTGTCGTGCGCTCAAGGTGAACTGCAACACAAGGAACCAGTCCACAACCGAGAGATGAACCAAGCTTGAAATCCTTCTGACGATCAGATCGTCTCTCAGAATTGGTGACTGGCTTGATTCCAGACTTCCTCGACAAGCGACCCTTCTCCGTCGATCGATGATTCCACTTAGTTAAACTTGGGGCTCTCATGCTGAACTTGCACACACCCTCCTCTCGCACACGTTACATCAGTATTGGCCAACATTCCTTTACGTTCAATACACTTGAGTGTAACTATTTGCAACTGTTTGATAGCTTCGATCATGGCGTGAATGCTAAGTCAAGGCAAGCTCTCTCTGTCTCTGAGAGTCTGAGAACGAGGGCTTTCGACTTGCATGAATAGCGTGCATCATGTGACAAATCATGCGCTCCTCTTTCATTGAGTGTATCAGTCTCTTTCCTTGGAAAGAGCATTTTTGCACTCTACTGTGACTAGACTTCCAATTGTCAACCTTTTCTTCATGGAGGTGCTTATAGTAGTGATATGAATGATAGGTAACTTGTTCAGATGAGAGTGCATAGTGAAGTTAGTTGTGTGAGCAATTTGTGTGTAAGTAGGAGATCGGACATGTTTTTGGGATCTTCTAGTGAATTTTGAAGTTGGACTTGTAGGTGTTCCCAACATTTTTCAACGAAGCATATTTGGTCACACACGCCTTTCAAAATGTTGCAAGCATTACTCTATTTAATCAAAATCAATGTGTTGAGGAAGGTAGTCAAATTGGGTACAAAGTTATGGACAATTTTTTTACCAAAAAATCAACTTATTCAAATCACTCCTGCACCTTCCACCAAATAATACATGTTGCACTATACTCATACTATCATGTTTCTCATACTACGTAATAGACCTATTAATAATTTTGCTTTTGTTGGAATTTTGATCTTTGTCTCCGTCACTTAACCATGCACTCGCACATTGTTCTCATTTAAAAGCCCACTCCTTGTTCTTATTGGTGCATTTTTCCATGAAAATATAGCGGCATCTTTCACAATCCATCCGTGTGACTCACCAGAAGGCTCCCAATATTCGCTTTACACCAATCACAATATCAGATTTGCTACATTTTTGTAAAAAATTGAGAATAACAAAGGGCATACCTATATGAAAATCAAATATTTGGAGACATTTGACAATTTTTTTCTCATTATAAGTATCAAAATTTAATTATGATTGTCATAATTACTTATACATTCTTTGACCATGAGAGTCTTTTTATACCAAATATATATGCACGAGACTTATATCTTCATGTGTATTTAACCCCTAAAAATCCAGGAAAACCGATTTGGTTGATGAGATTTTGGGCAGCTCATTTTAAGAAGATAAATTGATATTTTTGCCTAAGATTTTTACTGGGTGCTCCCCATAGTGCAATGTGTGTGTGGTAAAATTTTCAAAGCCAAATTTTAATTTTATAACCTTCATCTAGAAATTTTAGGTTTCAAGTCCAGGAGACGCAGTTTAAATTTAGCTTTTTTGAAGTATTATTTTTTGGAAATATGTTCATTACCATATTATTATTCAAATTCCAAAGTTTCTAGGTCAAAAAGTTTACCAATTTTACAAGGGGAGCCTCCAAATCTTTCAAAAAAAATCTTCACAATGTCTAGTAATTTTACAATTTTTTCTTTCAAAAATTGCCAAAATTTGGGATTTTGGATTTTTTCCAAGAATTTTTTTTCAAAAATTACATACTCATAAAGGCACCTACTCACCATCCAAATTTTTCTTAAACTTAATACATCATATGTGGTGCTTGTTTTACTATATTGTTGTATTTAGACCTTCTTTCATAAAATAATGTACATTAAGGTCAAAAAGTGGAATGAGTCTCTAAAATTTTGCATGAGCGTACCCAACTTGATTACCTACATGGAAAAAAAATGAGAGAAAAATCTTTGGAGTAACTATCATCAAGTTGCCCTTGGCACCATTTAGACAATGCCTCTCGGACAACGGCAAAAAAAAGTGTTGGACAAACTTTGATTGTTATGATCTCACAAATGACAAACATCCAACGGTTGAAATTTTAACTAGTCCTTTGTATACAGGTTAGGTACAAGATCTTATAGTTCAAAGTCTAAAACCAAAAAAAAAGTTTCTCCATTTCCCCATTTCCCAACAGAGGTGAAAAATGACAGATTTTGGTTTTGGAGGTTGAGGAAACGCTTAGATTTTGAAGGGTTAAAAAGTAAATAGGTAATTCTGGACTTTGATACATGTAAATATTATTTTAAACCTTCAAATGTTATATTAGACCTTTATTGTTAATTAAAAACCACTTGAGCTTTTAACATGATGTGATTTGATCTTTGGTAAATATCATTTGATTTCTACTTAAGTTTCTTTTAGCAAAATCATTCTTGCTTCCAAATTCCTCACACTTTGGGACTTAAATTTGCCTAAAGATATAAAAGTGAAGTAAGAGTATGCTAAAATTTGTTCAAAATTATCAAAATGTTGCCCAAATATCATTTATTGAAGTTTCATCAAGAATTGGGAATTCATACTTTTTAAATTTGATAATGAGAACATTTAAATTTCATTGTTGGGCAATAGAAAAGTTGTGTGGCATTCCAAAGTCTCACTTTGTCATCTAAGGCTCGGTTTACACTACACTGGAGAAGGTCTCTGATTGGCCAAGAATTAGAATCATTTTCAACCAATCACAATTCAAGAGTCTCATTTTCAAAAATCACTCTCAAGAAATTTCCTTATTTTTTTCATCGGTGGACTTCTTCACCGTAGTGTGAAGCAGCCCTCAAGTGTCTTACTATAACATTTGGTGCAATTAGAAATTACAATTTTAGGATGAGAATATTAATTTTCTATTTGAGGTACCTACAACTAACAGGACCCCAAATACCAAATGCATTAACTTCAAGAATATAAAACCTTTGATTATGGTAATCTCACCGATCTTCATTTATTGAACATAATAGTTTCTTTATCCTCTGAATCGACACAAGCAAAAGTTAAAAATTTAACCTAATTGCATTTAGAGGCTTAAATTTTTTTTAAAATAAATAAAAATAATAAAAATAAAAATATTAAAAAAGAACAAGATCAAGTGCAGATTTGTAGATTGCATATAAATGTATCCTATATGTAGTTTCTTTTTATAAAAGACTTTCTCCCTAAAAAAGGTTTACTTATTTGTAGCCTACCAAGGCTTTTAAACTTTTGAAAAACCAATAATGTTGTCCGTTAGTTTTCTAAAAGTTGGCACACATGGATACGTACTAAAAGCGTGATTAGTGAAAAGGTGGCATATAATGGGCCAATTTAAAGATGGGGCTCTTTAAGAATGTGTGAAATGTGCCCACCCTTAAAGTGATTCTATATGAACAAGAATATGAATTGTAGGTTGTCAAGGGTTGCGATATGTAATACATGCCAAAAAAACATTCATAATTAAGATGAAAAAAAAAAAAAAAAAAAAAAGAATAAAAAATTTAATAATGAAAAAAAAGAAAAGAAAAGAAGATTGAAAGGATTTATTGCTCTTCACCATACCTACTTACTAGCAAAACTAAATGAAAGGGGAGCTCTTAACATCCAGTTACTCACCACGTGTCACTTTGCAAGTGGCGGAATTCCTACACCCACCGTATAAATACGAGTGTTGTGCCTATCATCTTCACTTCCGCGCACCACATCTTTTGGATTGTTTGTTTATCTTGTGTGTAGCTATGCAGCAACACACCGTCGGAAGCGATAGTGTCATGTATGAGTGTGGGTCGCCTCATGTTGCACCGGATTCTGATACTGTGTGGATAGGTGTGCAAGTCGAAGGACACGAGTGGTGGTCGACGAGAGAAGGCGACAAGACAGTGTATGATTTTATTGGTGTCGTACAGGTACTTCATTTAATTAATTTGTTTCAAAAGTGTAGTTAGAATCTAGAATTCTAAGATCTTGTGTCTTACCGAAATATGTTGATTATGACTAAATTGATGTAACATAGGAACGCACGTCTACTTGGCTTCATCAAGGAACATGATATCATGTTATCTTTAGTACTTGTTCACATTGAATTAATTTGTTTCAAAAGTGTAGTTGGAATCTAGGGTTTTGAGATCTTGTGTCTTACCTAAATACGTTGGTAATGATTGATTTGATGTAACAGAGGAACGCACGTCTACTTGGCTTCATCAGCGAACATGATATCATATTATCTTTAGTACTTGTTCACATTGACGGCAAGAAGGTCGTGCATCTTGGCTTCAAAGACACATTGTACGAAGTAAAACTGTCGATGAGTGAAGGTGTACAGTTGAGGGCACTTGTTGTAAAAGCAATAGTCACGGAGGCTACGAACATGAGCATGGATCAACTCTCGCTCTTTGGTAACAGAGACATTCATTGCGAGGGCCAGGATGGTAGTAATATTTACGCTCACGAGCACCCTAGTGTGGACGGTATCCCTTCGGCTTTTACAGATAGTGAGGTCTCCAACAACTTAGTTGCTGGATATTTTTCACCTCCATTTTCACCTACAAATATGTCTCCACATCAGGATGCCACTAGTGCGGATGGCGATAGTAGTTATGCCAATAACTACAATATAGAAAGTGATAATGATAGCAATTCTGATGGTAACAATGAGAGTGATCTCGATAGCGACCATAATGACCAAGCTCATGGCAACAAGAAGGTAAGTTTCAATCTTTTTTGTTCTATAGAAGATAGTTGTTGTGAAATTATTCTAATCCCTATGTCCTGAACAAAATCTAAAAACTTGTAGAAATTTCTTCTTGTGATAAGTACTTGGAAGCCTCAAAACATGGGTGCTTTTCACCAAAATGATTTGTTGTGCCCAATTTTCTTTGTTATTTACATCAAAACAATCCTTTTTCTTGAATGTTATTATATTTATTTTTCATTTTTATTTTTTTTCTGCATTTCCACAGCCTAGGGGTGAAAACCACGAAGTTCTCACGTCAATATCGACACTGTCGGATCTTACTCGCTACTTTGATCTTGTGGAAGCCGATGTTGCTAAAGAACTAGGTGTTTCCTTTGAAAGCTTGAGAAAGAAGTGCAGACAACTTGGGCTTAAACGTTGGCCTGCACGCAAGGTAATTTTACTAAAGACTTTAGAAACTAATGAAATTGGTTAACTAGGGTGAAAGTTTGATTTAACTATAATCTTTTCTAACATTGTGTGTATAAGTCATTGCTTGTCTTGATCAGTAAGTACACTTAACAAAAGAGATGCTACGAGATTCATGTACTTACTTATTTAGTTATATTTCAACATACAAATGATATTGTTACCATCACTTAATATCATCGATACTAAGTATTAACGCTACACGTTATGCATGTAGATCAATCAGCTCACAAATGCAATCCGTGGCTTAGAAGATGCAATTGAAGAAGGTGGATGTGGTCGTCTGGTGGGGGATCTGAGGAGAGATTGTAACAGGCTAAAGGATGCCAAACAACAATTCTTTAATGGGGATCCTGGAACTATCAACCAACTTATGGTACTTATTTCAAACTTACAATAACTGATATTCATAGGTATGCTTGAATTTGTTATGTATGTGAAATATATCACTGCAAAAGTAAATTTGTTAAAAGAAATTGGTTTATTGCGTGTGGAGCAGAAAGGGGATGCTGTGCCGATGGATATAACAAGGTTTTTGTATAAAACCGGGTGGCGCCCGGAAAATCTCTAGGGTGTTGATACATGATCAATGAGAATAATGTATGGAGCTTTATTGGATGGTTGTGAAATACCCGAATGATGTCACATCGTCAAGATGCAATTGTGCCACAAATGGAGGAGAGATAGCATCCAACGTCTTGACTATCCTGGATAATTGTGGTGTACTAGGGTATAAGAATAAATAGTAGAAAATAGGGATTAGGTACTTCATATTCACCATGGATTCTACTTGTACTGTAGGAGCAGCTGAGGTATAGGCATTGTATACTTGTATGCTTTCTATGAATACAAAGGCCTTTGTGCCAGCATTCTTCTCTCTACACTTAGTCTCTTTTTTGCCCTTGAGGCCTCACTGCCACCATGATCAACCTTGTTTCCTCTGATTTGCTTGACACGGTGTCTCAAGACATGCATTCTTCCTTCCCTTGCGATCATCTCATACAACCTTGTTTTCCTTGACTTTTTCTCACACTATGTGTTGAAACACTTGGGTACTCATGTTTCCAAAACTCGACCTCCCTCCCGAACAACAATCGGTTTCTATCTGTTAAGAAAAGCAGAATCTTCATAACAATTTATATTCATAACAAGTCCTAAATCTGGTATATATCTTACATTTTCTTGACTTTTACTTGCAATTCTAGTTTTTCGAATCTAGCTTAAGTGGTCATTTAGTTAGGAGTGTACAAGTTTATTTTGTTATTCTGGTGATACAATTTTCTGCTGAAACATTTGCATGTTTAAATATTCTACATTTTAGTTGGACTTTTGTCACATAAAACTCTCTCTTAGTAGAATAATATTTGTACATAGTGATTTGAAAGATTCTGAAATGAACACAAACGGTGAAGAATGTCAAATTATCTTGAAGGAGTTTTACTTAACCCCTAAACGCCGAAGACAACTTAATCTACTGGCCGAGACATTGCATGAACATTGAGAAAAACATAATCCATGTATTACACACCAACACATACTGTGCGTTCACCATCGATCTACTTACATAATTACCATCTAGTGCTGCCACCTTTCGCTTCAGTAACAACTTTCATGTGTTAAGGCATGCTTGAAATAAGCAAAAGAGCTCCATGACGAGCTAGCAATCAATCGGCTATCTTGGTTTGTCAACTTACATGTTATTGTCATCGATTTCTTCCTCTCACATGTGTTGATATCTTTCCATTTCTTCCAAATTCTTGAGGAAGAGTTCTCAAAACAATTTGCTACTTCCTTGCATTGCATCCCTGCTTCATACATCCTAACCATCAAAATCCTCTCTTTTGTACTGAAGACTCTCCTCTTCATTCTTGTAGAAAACTTTTGTCAAAGTTTTCGATCAAAGCCTGCAGGTTTCATACGCCCTTCCTTGTTGCACCTTCTATCGTGATTGATTGTAATATCTATCAATGCATGAATGTTTTGGCGGTTGACGACGGTGCTACCATTCAATGAGTATTGCTCGTTTGCAGCAATGTGAGTTTTCAATGAGTCTAATGTGTTTTGGTTGGAGGATTGGGTGCCACATGGTTATCGCATTGCATGCGTGCGTATGATGTCATGTATATAGAAGATATGTAATATAGTGACTTGATTTATTGCGCTCCATGGTGGTGTGAATTTTCCACGTACAATTAACATGTCCATCCACACATGTTTCCAATAGGTTGACTTTCACGAGTCATGTAATAACAAGATTGTCTTGGTAGGATCAGGCATTCATGGTGAAGGAAGGCCGTGAGTAGTAAAAACCCATCCTAATTCACTTGAATTTTTACGAAGGAGAAAATGTCAAAGATAAACTCCTACAAAATTAAGGCCACAACTTCCTCGCATCTTGAATGGAATTAAGGTTCCTAACACAAACACTAGATTCACATTGCCAACAAACAAAGTTGAAATCCAATGGTGGACTACGGAGAAACTCCTCCTCAAGAACCTACTTCTTTTTTTTTGTTTTTACAACACAGAAACATTATTGCAAATCCAACACCTAAAAGATTCGAAGAAAAACTCTTCCAACTACAAAATTGTTGGGTTTCATCTCAAGGTCATGATTACGTGAGAAAATTTCATGAAAACTAAATTAGATTTTACATAATTGACTTGCAATACTAAAACATGCCCCATGTTTGAAAATCTTGAATAAGAGCTGCTCTACTAAAATGCATGCACCGTCACCAACATCTGAACTCGAAGGGGACGCTGGGAATGTAGTCTGGCTTCTGCAGCTAAACCCCAAGCAATAACCTACCACGATGAAAAGGGCTTGCCATGAGAAAAAGATTTGAACCAAGTTGTGTCGGGAAAGATTATCACTGCAACCGACTCAGCTCAGTCTTTATGGTAGCTTCCAATATCTTCACTTAATCTTGATGAGCTAATTTGCTTGGTTCCTGTTGCTTGTAGTTCTTACGATGCAGCCTCTGCCTCCGTCTTCTGCCAATACTCTAAAATGGATAAACTTGAGAGACTGTAAGGATGGCAATTTATGGCTCGGGGAACAAGTTTCAGATCAGGACCCGGTATTATCAGGATTAGTTGTCACAAGTTGATTTCGGTACTCAAGGAGCTCCTTAGCCACGGCTAGTTTATTGTATCGGTGGGCCTGCAAGCCAACGTCCAGTTAATAAGCATTACTTCATCAGTTACAAGCGAGACGCTCGTATGAAGAAAAGTGTAAAACCGCTTTCTCTAAGCGGAAAGAACCAGATTTATTCAATTTCGGCACTCCTTGGAAAGAAATAAGGTTACGATGTATTGAGAACACACCTGAACAATAAGCTGCTCCAGTAAATTGCCCTTGTCCACTGGAAAGTCTGGAACTGACAGAAGGTCAAACAACTGCAGGAACACACGCAGCCTATTAGCTACAATCAATTCACCTATAAAGAATGGTGGAAAGTTAACCTTACAAAAAGGTCACAATAGCATCTTACGAAATGAGTGATGATGGGATCTCAGAATAGGGACCCCTAAAACTCTAGTAAAAGAGATCAGGTGGCAAAGAATGACCTGTTTTGTATGCGAAGACTTCGCATGCCGGAGAGCCCTGATAACAGAAAGCAGGAATGCGACCACATGTGATTGATCTTGATGCACTCCCACTGGTGGTGCCATATGCCTCTTTCGCCGTTGATCCATTGCCCAGCTGCCTAACTCCTGAGCTAGCAGGAATTCGTTTACGTTGTCTGCTTTCTCTACCTTGCCTCCATACTCATTCAACTTCTCAGAGATAGAAACTGATTTTTGATGTGCTCGCAGCAAGCTCCCCTTATCAGTACCTATGTGATCATTATCTTTCCTTTCCTGAGTACCTGTGCCTACTTCGACAACTGCGGTGCCTGTATTTATACTATCGATGCTGGGTTGTTGGCCCCTTTGCGGTGATGTAACTTCTGCATTAGGTGATGATGTTTCTGCAGAAGAATCAGCAAGGCTGGAAAGATTGGAAGTGGAAGGAGATGAAGAGAGTGATGGCGAAGGAGTGGCATCGCCCTGCTGCTGTATACGCCGGCGTCTCTTCCGACCTCCTCTTTGCAGTAGACCACCTGTCCCTTCGCTCCACCCTTCATCCGCTCCACCATCATTCTTCTCCTGCCGGTATGGGTTACCAAACATCATGCGCTGCTTTGTCCGGTCAGGTTCTTCAGCCTGCGTATGCACAAGATCACGAATATTCAATCACTAATATGCTCATACAACATCATCATTCTGCACAATGTGCAACAGCTTGAGATTTGTAACAAACACAAATTCAATCGCATTCATCAGGAAAATTCGAAATATCGAAACGTGCTCGCCAGGTGTATTGCCTGCTTAGGAAGAAGTTCTGAAGCCAAGGGGAACTTACATATGGATTACGGGGTGGCTGCTGTTTGAGAAGCGCATCATTGAAATCTCCCATCTGGTCAAATCAGTAACAAAGTTAGACAGGGAATTGTATTTCGCAAACGAGACGCATAACTCAGAACCATGTTAGTAACTATCACTGTTACAAAAGTCCACTTCGTATCTGCTACCTAATCTAAAAGTAACAGATAGATCAGCCTGTCGGTAATAAATTAACAGACCTTTTCAATTGGGAGAGAGTGTCGGGCATCATCCTCCTCCTTCGCCACCAATAGAGTAGCTAAGTTGCTGAGAGTAGATTTGATGGGTGGTTTTCCACCTTCTCTTTCAAGTCTTCTGCTTTGTCGTGACTCCAATGCAAGTGCAACTCGAATGGGCAACAACTGCAACTGACTGCACTCACAACATAACCGATTCAGTCATCGAAACTTTCCACCTGTAAATGGTGATAACAGAAAGGAAAGAACCAAGTACCTAAGTAGTTGATTCCGTGGGATGTCAAATGGATTCTTGAAGAGGCTAATATCTTTCATGATACCGGTTGGAACCGTAGGTGCTGCCATTTCAGGGCCTGTCATGTTCAAAGCAGGTGGATACGCCGCAGTTGGTACATGTGATTGGGGAGCAAGGGCAGCGGTAGGTCCAATGGGAAGAAGCATCTCCCAGCCTGTTTTGCGAGTACCAACTTGTTCACCATGACCTATTCCACGTTGATGTGTCAATGAAGTTGTTGAAGTGAACCCTGGGGGCGCCTCTGCACTGGATTGCGGGAAATTCCTGACTAAAGGCCGATTCACATTGCTTGTACTGACTGCTTGTTGTCCGGCCTGTTCCGAACCAACAAAAGCGAGTCAGACTACAACGAAGATATTGTGAACGATGTTGAGTTTAAAAAATTGCAGCTAATTCGGATCATTGGTGGAGTGCCCATGTTAACAGAAGTAGGTCCTGCTCCTCCGGCTGAGTAGCGTTAAGTAGCAGCTTAAAGAAGATACTACTCCGAGATAATTTTGTGCCCATTACATCTTGCAGAAAAGTTCACAATATGATAGTTCAGTTGAAATACGAACCATGATACGATTCATGTCAGCGTCATAAATCTCCTTGGCTTGAATTTTAAGTCGTTTCAATTGGGTGCCTACAAACCCTGCAAACAGATTACTCTCCATCGAATCCGGTACTACATGAAGGTTGATGCCCCAACGCTTCAAGGCAACTCGTAGAGGGGGTCCATAATATGCTGGAATACTGCAACAATACCTTTCCAAGTCTTGCCGCCACGATTGTGGTGGAGACATTTTGGATTGGCTTGGCATCTTGCCAAGCTGTTCTAGTAGCTGCCATAGGACCTGATTTCAACAGTTCGAATGAGTCTTGAAGTCAAAGACATCCAGATCACGTATTCTCAAACACCAATTTCAGACTAACAATTCTGATTTACAGATGACACTCAGGTACTCAAACAAGCATGAAGAAAACATGAAACCATTGATCTACATGGGCATCAGCGATGTGGAAAACGACAACTTACTGGGTAATTGTAAGGGAGAACAAATAGAGTAAGATTGCTTCCAACACGATTGAGCCTCAAGTACCTGCAATCCACCATCAAAACCTCAGATCTGTGGCACGAACAGACACAATGTGCAGAGCACTTAACCAGAGCACCAAAAAATTGAGGACTCACCCAAAGGGATCACCGTAGCCATGATTTGTGCCTTTGCTATTTCGGACAAAGACTTGCCAGCAAACTCCGGAATTTGCTTTCATGAGGAACCCCATGATTGGATTCGATTCAATCTGTAAAAATACACAGATTCAGGGCAATCAGCCCTTGCCAAAGAAAAATATGTCTTGAAACATGCACCTCAGTATGTTGATGATCGGCTTGAGATATAAGAACGGTAGGAAACAAACTGAACCTCCTGGAAACCAGAAGCTTACTTCATATTTGTCGAAAATGAAGTTGTTCGGTATATGCGGATCAGCATCAACTGGCTTGTACGCAATCATAGGGTGAGGTTCTCGAGGTGAGATGCCCTGATGCGTGGGGTCAGGCCAATAAGCCTCAGGAATAGGCCAGTGCCCTTGCCCCTGAGCTTGACCACCTCGGACCAGCAACATCTTCCGGTGGCAAGCCTGCTGTACCTGTCTCAAGAGGAAGCACGATACTTATATCAGCGAAATGAAGAAAACTAAACAGATGTGCACTTGCAGAAATGAAATCATTCATGTTTTTCGACAAACACCTCTTTATTACTGCTCACCAACAAAAGCGTAAAGTTCCACTCAACATGACAACTGAACATGTCTGATACTTCAATACAATACCTGTGGTGGGAGAGTAGTGGAGTTCGGCATGGGCTCGAACGAGACGATGACGCAAGGAGCCAAGCGTGAGGCTGTAACTTCTGTATGTTGCATCAATACCTTCCAGCTAGTTGCGACGAAACACTTTCCCCTGTCGACAAAAGTCAATTCAACACTGTCCAGTATCCATACTTTCACTAAGAAAGAAACAACTCATATGATCCATTGAAATTGTCACGCTGCATATTTTTATCTCGTATTATCCGTACAAGTCCAGTCAAACATGCGACATATCCATGATCGGTCAGGAACGCAAATAATACACTTCAGGCCACAGTAGAAAACTCAGGTTCCAGTTCAAATACTAACCCTGTGTACTCACAAAATTGTGAAATATTGGTATCCATAACCAAGGCAGACGGTGCTCCAGAAATGGGAGCATTTTGAGGAATAGGTCCACTTCTTTCCAAAACTGCAGCACTCACAGATGGTATCCTGTGTAATTCAAGGACGTATACTTTCCGTTAACATTTCAAGCAGGCATGATACCACAAGTTATCTAGCTTGGCCAACATTTTGCTCCAACAAAGACATGTCATTACATGCAGTTTCCTGCTGAAGGGCTTCCACCTATTACAAAATTTCACTACTACCACGCAATCGCACAATTGTGCCGTAAAAAGACAGATATGATAGCAAGTTTTATGAAGAAAGCAGACGTACAAACCTTAGAACAGTTGCAAAGACACGTTGGTCCCACCGAAATGGCTGCTGTGCCAACTCACTTCCCACCGAAGGAGGACCAGAAGGTTGCAGGTTGATACTCACTCCGCTCTGAGCATCACAACAAGAAGTTCAAATAACATGACAACCTCAAGCACCATCCCTTCGTGTTCCAGGTACTCTTCAAACACCAGCAAAGAAAGACACATACCATACCAGAGATGTAAGTTCTGTCCCATCCGTAAGTAGCAAAATGGTGGTCAAGTCGTTGAAAAAGGGATTGCGCCCTTGACCTGCTCGTACAATTACAAAGATTAGTACTCTACCTTCAGAACATGCTTTGCAGGGCATCAAATGAAGAGAAATTAACTTTACCGTAACGGTCGATGTCATGTGCAAGACGTTGAATATGCAAGAAGCTGAAAATCCTGTGCAAAGCTGCTCCAAGATTGGTCAAGTCTCGCGCTTGTACACTCTTCAAAGCACGCATGAAATGTGTGAAGGGGTACTTATCAACCACCTGGCAACAATCAACGAGTTAGACAAAACACTCTCAACTTAAAATGCGTTCACCACAAGTAGTAGTCCTGTATCTACCTTGATATAATCAGCTCCTTCATCGCACGTGATCAGCATGTACCTGCACCATAGCCATCAAAAATACTCACTAGCGCCGTTCCCAATGCTACTAAAAAACAAGGAAAGAAGGAGAAGAACAGCAGGCCGCTAACCTGTCCGAACGACATGAAGCATCCCGCGATCGCACCTACATACAGCCAGAGTAAACTCAAATTAAATTTGCTCCTCATTTTTAAAAAACGGCATGCATTGAACTAAAATTTTGATCGGAAAAAACCTTGTGAAAATGCTCCACGGCGCCTTTCGCACAATCCAGCAAAGACAAGCCATTGTTGCAGCGTTGGTTCATGGACGCGCTCGTGTCCAGCAAGAAGACGAACAACATTTTGACAGCAAAGAAAACCTGCAGGCATCTCCTGCCCGAAACTAAAATCCTACGAAAACTCAAAAACAATCGGAGACACGATAATCCTCGGCGTTGTTAAGCCCTAGCTGGAAAAGCCGCTCTCCTGTTCTATACTGTCTCTCCGGTGCTCAAAAAGAGTAAAATGATCGCCATCGGCATAGCTGCTCGGAAAATTGCGCCACCGACATGGACGAGCTCGGTTTGTGCTTTGTTGATCACACGACATCGTAATTGTCATTGATGAAATGCAACGCCTGGCAATAACGTCTACGCATGTTGGATGCATGTGCGTGCGATTGCCAGCTGCCTCCTACACTATGGCTATGGCGGATGGAGCTTTATGGAACTAGAGGACCATGATTCCGTTCATTTGTCGAACAACCCTAATTCCTGCACCACTTTGGAATCTATTGATTTAATAGCCCTCGTATGTTCATCTTTTGCACAATAGAGTTCAACAAATGGAGTGACTTGGATTTTTGAATTTCAAATCTTATTTTTGTAATTTTGTTCGGTTCATGAATTTTGATTCTTGTTTTTATAATTTGGTTTGGTTCATGAATTTTGGTTCTTATTTTATTATCTTTGTTGGGTAAATGTGACACCTATTAATTGAGTTGTGGCCGATAATGGCTCACCTAAGGCTTGGAAGAAGTTTAGGTATAAGGGTTGGAAGGTAGGGGGAATGGTTGCTAAATATTTTGGAATGTGATTCGTTGAATGTCACATACTTTGATTTAAATTTAGTTATGTCTCTTTTAAAAGGTTCAAAAACTTGGGCATTGCCTTTCCTCTTTGAGTGTTCGAATTAGAGTTTACAACTAAACTTTATGTATAATTTTGCACTAAATTTCTCCCTTCTTCAACCAATGCTTAAACCGAATGATATGTGAGAAAGGTTTTTGAGTACACTATTATAGGCATGATCATTCAAATTTCAAGTATAAGGTGCAAGATGATATTAAAAGTTAGCTTGTTGGAGATCAAACAAATTAGGTTTTTACAAGAGTGGTACTCTTAAGCACGCTCTTAGATGTCCTCACACAAGTATCAACATGGGCCTGTGTGGTACACGCTTTTGTTACCTTTATATGCTTGTTGAGCTCTAAACCTTTGATTTTGATTGTCCAAATGGTCACTGTGTATTGTAGTTTCTGAACACTCTTGATTTGCAAACTCGTGAACATTTTAAATTTGGAAAATGCAACTAGTCCATAACTTCTATCAACATTTATTTTTCATTGGTTGAGCTTGATTTTTTCTAACAACCTTGACCCCAAAAGGCCTAGAGAGAAGGAAGCTTGTAATTTCTTCTAAATTGTATTAGTTTTTGAAAGAATTTTTGAGTTGTCCTAGTTACCTAGATGATGGATTAAAAACAGTCTAACTTCTAAGACCTTGTAGCATATTATCATGAAAAGATTTACCAAAAAAATAAAATATTTATATAAATTAATAACTACTCCCTCTGTCCCATTTATATTGTCTAGTATGTTCTCTCAAATCTACCTATGTAGATTTGAGAGAACCTATTGGACAATATAAATGGGACGGAGGGAGTATACAAATTGGAAATCAAGACTTAAGCGTTTCATTGAAACTAAACAATTGGTATTCTCTTGACATTCTGATCCATCCTTCTTCTGCCATGATTTCACGTAGTGAAAATTTCAACTTGATGTTTTTTTATAGCGATATACAAATCTTATCTGGTATATATTTTTTAATGAGGAATTGCTCGAAGGAAAAAGCTTGCTCTAGTTGTGTTTCAAGCCTTTACCCATATATTGAAAAAAAAAAATTAAAAAAATAATATATATATATATATATATCCTATAAATTAAAAAATTAAAAATTTGATCATTCTTTATGGAATTCTTTAATGCCCATTTTACATAACAAACAAGTAGCTTCTAGCTAAATCCTACTTAACCCATACTTAAGAGGCCAATTCTTGGTAAGCCATGGCCTTTGGGTGTAATGTAAAGTGAGAAAAGGTCAAGAGAATTTTCTTAATTGAACTTAAACTACACTAAATGATCAATTGTGGTTCAAACCAATGGCTCCTAAGATAAGGCTTACCTTATTGAGGTAGGCCTAACTATATTCCCAAGTGCCCTCATAATTGTACACTTTTTTTGCCACATAGGACAAATGTGTTGTTCATGTCATTCTTTTCTCTTTTTGTCCATTTGACTCAACTTTGCAATATAATTTATTTTTTTTATTTTTTTTTGGCTTCTAACTTTCTAAGTCTCTCATTGGCTCAATTTTATTTTATCTTGGCTTCTCGCCTTTAGTGTGAAGCGGTCTTGAGTAGGATATGAGTTTTAACTTGCCAATTTGCTAATACAAAAATGATTGTTTTGAAAAAGATGTTACATTTAGTTGATGAACATCCTTCAAAGTTTAACATTATCCTAATTTTTGTGAAAAGGTCTTCAAAGGTCTCGATAGAGTAGAATAACAGTTTCAAAAAGTTCCTTGTCAAGCAACCTCCCCTAAGGTTTTTGAATGGATTGTCCATCTCTAACCATTAGCTTTTGCATCCTTCATTTCTAGTAGCCATCAAAGATACACTAAGATTAAAACTGAGTAAAGAAGATTGTGAAAGTATTTTTTTTATTACTTGAACGCATGAAGACATTTTGGCTAAGAAAAGCCTCAAAACGCAGGCAATACAATTCAAAAATCACTCCACTACGACAAATATGTCTTGTAAGGAATAGGTGTTCATGCACAAAAACTATGGCAATAAATGCCTTGATACACAAACAACTACTATAATTATGCCTCAAACACAATTGCAACAAAAGGTGTCTTTTATATCTAACAACTATTCTCAACGAGTATATGCACATCTCTTTAGTGTTTATGGTTGTCCCTCGGCCGGTTGGCTCGAAACACACACATGTTCAGAAGGAAGTGAGTTTCTCCAATCATTTGGAAAAAGAGCACATCGCCCACCCTCAAGCTATTGTCTTTTACTAATGTTGGCCACATTTAATTCCCACATGCGTAAACATGAACCTTGCCTTCACTATTTTCATAGCTCACGTTGATTATCCACTTTCTCCTTGGATTCCGCCTTATTTTGAATGTCACCTCTAAATGAAGAGATGCTTTGCGACAAACGAGTACGGAAACTACTATAACATGTACAAAACAATTAAAATTTGATTTTTACAAACCAATGTTGAAAATTCAATGCACGTAGTTGTGAAAAGAATACTTACAAGCCCGTGACGCCTAGTGTAGTATCTCACTACTAGAAAAAACAGTCGTTTGCAACGTTTCAAACGTTGCTTTTGTATAAACGTGGCTCAAGTCTAGCAACGTTTGGCACTTGGTTGGGCAACGAAGAAAGTAAGGAACATTTTTAACTAGATTATAAATAACGTTGCTTAGTAATGTGAATACGTTGCTTAAGCAAGTTCCAAAATGTTGCTAAACTTGAAGGACATTTGAGAATTAAACGTTGCAAACCTGCTCAAATTGTAGCAGTGTCTCCGACAGCAGTCTTTGTCATCTTTACAAAGTACGCAATAAAATCAAAACCCTACCCCTTGCACTCAAATTCTTGCCTTACCTTCAAAACACCTTCGATTAGGTCAAGGTTTCTACAACTAAAATAACACTTCAATTGGAATCCATTCCAAAAAAGAAAGTCAAAATTCATAAGAAGACAAAGGAGATATAGCTCCTCAGAAATCATCTATTCATTCACTTTGTTATTGTTGAGACACCTTGCAAATCCAATACCAAAAATATTTGGATCGAAATTCCTCCAACTAGAAAGTTGTCAAGCTTCATCTTAAGATCACAATCATGTTAAAAATTTCTATAAAACATCTTATCGAATCGCCATAATTGTCTTACAATGGTAAAACATGGCTCAGGTTTGAAAGCCCAAAAACAAGAGTTGCCTTCATTAAAATGCATGCCATTTATTTATACTTCACTTTATGACTTTGCGGCATTTTTCACACATACAAGACTTGATTTGAGTCCTAACCCAAGTTAATTAGTTTTATTCAACAGACTCCTGGATGAAGAAATTATGTCTATTAACCGTTACTCTCCTTCATTCATAATGTCGTTTTACAGTGAAAATACTACCAACAAGAGATTTGCAATGATAATAATTGCCAATTAGAAAGTTCTTCATCTCCATCTCCAAAACACTTCTATACCAAAATAAAATTACCTAAAAAATAAATTTACTCAAGTAATGGTGGTGAAAACTGCCAAACATTTTACAAAGAAAAAAATAGTCCAAAACTACACCCCTGGCACTCAAATTCATGCCATATCATCATCACTATTACTTTGATTAGGTCAAGGTTTCTACCACTAGAACTAGAATCCATCCCAAAAAATAAAGTCAAAATTAATGGTAGATGAAAGGGCTCTAGCTCCTCAAAAATAATTTCTCACTTTATCATAGAAACATTATTGCAAATCCAATACCAAAGTGATTTGGATCAAAAAACTCCCAACTAGGAAGTTACTATAATTCATCTAAAGATCACACCTATGTAAGAAAATCCGTGAAAAATTTATTTCGATTCACATAATTGGCTTGCAATGGTAAAACATTCCAAGTGTTTGAAAACCCAAAAACAAAAGTTGCCTTCACTAAAATGCATGCCATTTATTCATACTTTATTGTATAGGTCTACAAATCTTACCAATCAAACTAGAGTTGATTTGTGTTCCAATGGAAATGGTCTTGTCAACAATAGAGTCTAGATCAAGAAGTTATGGCTCTTCAAAGTTTGTGCACTCCATCCAAGATGTTGTTTTCTGACACTAGGGATGTTAAGGGTTAAAGCATCAACTTTGACGCCTTACAAGGTATAGGTGCTCACGCACATTAACTATGGCAAAAAAATGCCTTAGATACATAGACAACCATACCAATTATGCCTCAAATACAATTGCAACAAAAATGTGTCTCTTGTACCTAAACACTATGCACAGTTCTTTATTGGTTGTACCTCGGCCGGATGGCTGGAGAGACACGCACGTCCACAAGAAATTGGCCTTCTGCACTCATCTGGAAAAAGAGTACATCGCCCACCCTCACGCAATTGTCTTTCACAAATGTCCCCCACCCTCTATTTCCGCGTGCGTACACACGGACCTTGTCTTCGTTGTTTTCACAACTCAGGTTGATTCTCCACTTCTTCCTCGGGTCACGCCTTCTTCAAAACGTCACCTCCGAAAGGCCTCGATGCTTTCCGACAAATGACCAAGACAAATGACCGCGGAAACTCCTACAATAGTAACCATATGGTTTACAATCGACTCAACAAACGAGTGCTGAAAATTCAATGTACATAGTTGTAAAAAGAATACTTACAAGCCCGTGATCAAGAAAATAGTATTTGTGCCACTTGGCAAGACTATCGTTTGAGAAACGCGACCAATCAGCACTTTGTCGAAGCTTACGCCACACGCCTATTATTTCCTTCCATCTTTTTTTACTCAACCGTCACTAATTTCTTTTAAGTCCTTTCAACCTCCAAATGGGTGGTTGAAATATGCCATAGAAGATGGTGAAGAGACCAAAATAGTTAAAAGAACTAAGAAATTATTATCTTATAACAATCGAATGGTTATGTGGTTTGTATCAACCTTTTGAAAATATCCTTGACTTAACAATGAAGTTTTATGAACTAATATTCTAAGTCAACATGCTCATGCTTACATGGAATTGGGTTGTGAGAGTATTTTATTCAATATTTAAGCACGGGAACACAATTGTGGTTAAATAAAAACCTCAAAACACACACAACGCAAGTTCAAGAAAAATCATTGCAAAGATGCCTTACAAGGTATAGGTGCTCACGCACAACAACTACGGCAAAAAAATTGCCTTACATACATGGACAACTATAGCAATTATGCCTCAAGCACAATTGCAACAAAAATGTGTCTCTTGTACCTAAAAACTATGGACATTTTTTTACTGGTTGTACCTCGGCCGGTTGGCTGGAGACACACACACGTTCACAATTAATTGACCTTCTCCACGCATCTGGAAAAAGAGTACATCGCCCACCCTCACGCAATTGTCTTTCACAAATGCCCGCCACCCTTTATTCCCGCGTGCGTACACACGGATCTTGCCTTCGCTGTTTTCACGACTGAGGCTTATTTTCCACTTCTTCCTCGGGTCACGCATTCTTCGAAACGTCACCTCCGAAAGGCCTCGATGCTTTCCGACAAATGACCAAGACAAATGACCGTGGAAACTCCTACAATAGTAACCATATGGTTTACAATCGACTCAACAAACGAGTGCTGAAAATTCAATGTACATAGTTGTAAAAAGAATACTTACAAGCCCGTGATCATTTCCAGTCTCCGCGACGGCCGTCTTTGTCATCTTCTTCACGAAGTACTTGCCTGAAAGCTCATCCTCATATTGTCGGGTTTTACGTTGAATCTTCTCATCGAACGCTCTCTCTGTTTACCAGTTTCCTGCGGATAGCGAGATGGACCCATTACGACAAAGAAAGCTGTGAGTTGTGGAAGAACAATCACAAAAAAAAGAATGTGCAAATGAGATGTTCCAAAGGCGAGGGAAAC
Organism: Bryum argenteum; assembly: GCA_037043015.1. Lineage (NCBI taxonomy): Eukaryota > Viridiplantae > Streptophyta > Bryopsida > Bryales > Bryaceae > Bryum > Bryum argenteum. Next base: position 5,206,359 of record CM073323.1, on the reverse strand, counting down.
CCTAAGTATGCAGAAAAAGGCGGTCAATAAAATAGTATTTGTGCCACTTGGCAAGACTATCGTTTGAGAAACGCGACCAATCAGCACTTTGTCGAAGCTTACGCCACACGTCTATTATTTCTTCCATGTTTTTTTACACAGCCATCACTAACTTCTTTTAAGTCCTTTCAACCTCCAAATGGGAGGTTAAAATAGGCCATAGAAGATGGTGAAGAGACCAAACAAATCAAAAGTATTAAGAAATTATTATCCTATAACAATCAAATGATTATGTACTTTGTATTAACCTTTATAAAAATACCCTTGACTTTACAATGAAGGGTCCATAATGTATAAAGCAAACCTTCAATTGCTTATAAGTTTCCCTTTGCATCTCTTTTCGTTACCCTTGGTTTGACTCTTGGAGCTTAAATGAAAATGCTACCAACAATAAAGGGGATGATCCTAAATTACCCAAAACCACTGAATTTAGATGGATGTGCACATGATGACTTTCAATGGACAAGGGTAGAATTTATTGAATACCTCAATAAATCTTGAGTCTTAAGGCCTATGTGCAAAATTTCTTAACTCTAACATTATTTTATTTAAAAACAAAAAATAAGATTAAGTATGACATCCAACTTACGAAAGCAAGTTTGAAAAGGTGCAAAATTATGGTGCCTATAGACCACCCAATGCTCTTGAAAGGCCACTAAAATTGAAAAGTAAAGTGGAGAGGCAACGTTATTATCTCCGAAGCACTCAAAACAACAACATGCACATACATTTATACAAAAAAAAAAAAAAAAAAAAGTGGTTTGCCACAACACTCTCGTTCACAACATTGGAATTCTCGGCCTCCATTTTTAAGTATGTGAGCTCAATTACTTACTCAGTCAAGGCCCAAACGTTCACATATCCTGGGCACTCTAAACGATATCACCCTAAATAACAAACCAAATACATGTATCATTTTATTACCAATAGCACATGAAATGAAATTTTTAGACAAAATATCACAAAATCAAGAAGAGATTGACAAAATTCTTAATTGACATTGCAAACTCCCTTAGGTCACTACTACATTTTGAGAGGGTTTGCAACGTTTTTTTCTCAAACATTGCTCAGGTTAAACAACCTTTTGGAACTTGCTTGAGCAACATTCTCAAAAAAATAAATAACGTTATCATATCACCAAGCAACGTTAGTTATGATCAAGTTGAAAACGTTGCTTATTTTTTTCAAGAACGTTGCTCAAGCAAGTTCCAAAACGTTGCTAGACTTGACCAACATTTACTCAAAGGCATTGCTTTTCTAATACTGGGTTAGGGGATCAGTTGATTACCGAGCAACAGCTGGATTTGTGAATGTATCGCTCAAGTAAGTCTAAATTTTGTTGCTAGGCCATCAATCATTGCAGGTGACCATCCATGGTGGATAGAATGATTCAAGTTTTATTTATTTCATTCAAGACTTTGACTCCATAGGCCTCTTTTCAAGGTCATCATTTACAGCTTTGCCACGACACTCTCGTTCACTACATGGGAATCCTTGACCTCCATTTCTAGGTACGTATTGCTCACACCCCGGCTGACAATCTAGACCCAACAAGCACAATATCCATTTGTGGGCATGCCAAACGTTACACCAACATATGCTGTTAAACTAGCTGGAGTGGTCACTCAATCCGCTAGCGTATGGCTTTAGCTAAACTAGAACGTGCTGGTAATGAAGCTGGCTTCCACCAAGTCGGAGGTAAACATGTTGCCAGTTTCGCCGTTGTTAGTAAGGAGGTAACGTCTGCGGTCGAACGCACCATTGTAGTGACCTGAAATTAGGGCGAGTGTATACACGAACATGGGCCGGCCCAAAGGCGGTCCTGATTTGGGGACCTTTCAGCCTCCAATCGGGCCTGACCTTCGGGATCCAGCCCATGGGGCATGTAAACTCCTTAGGCCCAATTCTTGGGCTCATTTCTTAGGCCCATTACTTGGGCCCAGTTTAAAAATGATTTATGATTTCTAATGCTTTACAATTGTGAATTACGTTGTTTTTCTTGCTAGGCTGTGTGAATATATGATGTAAAAATAATTCTAAACAAACTTAGGACTTCTATATTGAATTGTTAGTGTTCTGTTTCATATTGAAGTGGTCAATGTAAAGTAAAAATTTGACATTTTTTATTAGGACGACAATGAATTTCTTTGTACATAACCCTTCAAAATAGAAGGTATTTCTAATTTTGAACTGTAATTAAAGACTTGGATAAAATTATCAAACAAATTGTGCTTAATGCTTTTAGAACTTGAATTACTATTTTTATCATAAGCCTTTATTTTGAAATTTTTATATCTAAAATTCTAAATATATAACATGTACATAACATAACATCCACATAAGTTTACATGATACACTATCACATATTAAAATCATATACATACAAAATTGAATAATGTCGTTAAAAAGTATGTTTCTCAAGTTACCCAATTCAAAAATAGCCAAATCACTTCTGATGGTAATTATTTTTTTTAAAAAATTTTAACTACCTATTTTTATAATTTTCAAAAGTAAAAGAGAATTCCATGTATATATAGATATATATATATATATATATATATATATATACTTTTAAATTTCAAATGTTATTTTTATATTATTCGTGTTATTATTATTTTCTTCTACTATATATATACATCATAACTATTTATTTGTTGTTTAACCTATAAATCATGGCGAGACCACGCAGACAGAAAGTGTTGCTATCCTTTGTGTTGCTCCTCGCATACAAGTTCGTTTTGAACTCTATATTAACTCAAATGCAGTCAGCCATGCATTCTAATGACTTGTCAATCCTTATGATGGTCTTTTTATTGTTAGAAGATGACTCAAGGCCACGGACAAGGACGATTTGGAGACACAATAGACAACAAGGATTTCTGCGTAATCAACTATTGGGAAGCTATACTGATAAAATGTTTCGAGACCGAATGAGGGTCAATAAGAAGACCTTCCATTTTTTATGTGAACTTTTGGCACCAAGCATTAAGAAAATTGATACTCCTATGACATCTAGTGTGGACATTGAAACTAGAGTCACAGTTACCCTTGCAAGACTTGCAACTAGTAATACATTATCTATGATTGGAGACTTGTATGGTATAGCAACCAGCACCACTTCCGTAATTGTACAAGAGTGTTGCAAAGCCATCAAAAAACATTTATTACCTATAGTCATTGATAAAATGACTCGAAGCAAGGTGAAGACAATATCTGAGGAGTTTGAATCTTTGAAAGGTATACCTTATATAATGGGTGCTATTGATGGTTCTCACATACCAATTATGGCTCCAAGTAAGGAAGCTCCAGAATATTATTGTCGAAAAGGATATTACTCGGTACTCTTACAAGGTGCTGTGGATGCTCGATGTAAGTTCTGGGATTTTGATTTCGGATGGGCAGGAAGCTGTCATGATTGGTCTGTATTTCAAAGAAGTACTTTAGGACGAAATGTTATGAAGAATAATTATTTACCTTACAAATTAATTGGGGATGCTGCTTATCCTATGAGACCTTGGTTTTATAGCCCATTCAAAGGAGAAAAGGAAGGATTATCAAAAGAGAAGGCTCATTGGAATTACATCCAATCAAGTACGAGGATGGCGGTGGAAAGAGCTTTTGGATGCTTAAAAGGACGGTGGAGGATTCTTCTAAAACGAATTGATGTGCCTTTAGAAAACTTACCAGATATTGTCACAGCTTGCATTTGCTTACATAATTTGTGCATTATACATGGTGATGGCTTCAATATGCGTTGGGCAAGAGAAGCAAAAAGAGATATTCAAGATTCTTCTGACAAGCAATTTGGCGACCTGAAAACGGCTGCTCAATCTGAACTGTTACAATATGATGGGGAGGATCCTGAAACTTTAGAAGATACTGCTAAAGAGAAATCATCAACATCTAAAAAGGAAAAAGAGGAGATTATTAAAAAGATGTTACAACAGGCTACTAAGCAGCATGAAATGATGGCGGAAAATTTTTGGAAGCTGCACCTAAGTACTGAAAGCAATATAACATTTGATGAGACAATGGATGTAGATAGTGAATCTGAGTAGATTACTCTATTAAAAAAAAGATCCATCCATGGGATGACCACTTGTACTTCGTATTCATTTACATAATTTTGAAACATTTTTGGATTGTTTGCTTACATCATCTCTGTAGACTCAAAGTCAAATTGATGTTTTTGTAATGTCCAAAAATCCAATTCCACCTTAATACCTATTCATTTCCCAAAAGCAATTGATGTGAATATACTGATTTGCTCATGGGGCTTTTTAATTTTTGAGGCTTCTTTTGGACGGTTACTTTCGTTCCTTGTTACGTTCAGCAGTTGATAATGTGTTAATTGGGCTCTACGATATGTTTATATTTCGACAGGTGCTGCTTTCAACCTGCTTGTCGCCGAGGAAGATAAAAGACATAAGCGAAAGATTGAGCACCATCTCAACAAAAATGTTCTTGAGGTATTGCACTCCATTTATTGCATGTAGTGACTAGATTCATGGTAACTAAACTTCTCTTTTGCATAGTCACTACCCATTCAAGATTGTGATTTGGCTGCATTTGATATTTAAGTGCCAACTGTATTAATGCTTCATGTGGCTCTACAAGTGGCTCTCACTGTTTGTGCCTTATGCAGATTCAATTACATCCTCCAGCTCCACAGGTCAAACATTCACTCCTGTAAGCGTACAACCTGCCAATACATACTCATGGGGGGCTATAGCTTCTCAATAAGCTTCTCCATGTGCCTATCCAGATTCCCTATGAATCCATTGGCCACCTCCATACTACGAGCCATGTTTTTGCTGTTGTCTACAAGCTGGGAAATAAGATCCAGAGATTTCTCTTGATATTTCATCTTTGTTGTCACCTTTGTTTCTGTATATGTTGAAGTAGGCACTGACTCTTCATTTTCCTCTTTCTCCTCTTCTCCAGTATCATTTGGATTGTCTGTGTCGTCAATGGAAGCAGAAATGTGTTTCACCACAGCTCCGTTGTGATGATACCACGTGTCCATCGATTCATAGAACTTGCACGTGTGACGTGACTCTCCAGAAATGTTGTTCGCTTGCTTGTCTTCCTTGTATGTCCTGAGCACATCACCAAACTTGTTCTTGCAAGCCTTGGGTGTCTTCTTGAAGTTTGGAAGTAGGCATAAAAGCCTCGAGTGCAGCTTCAACCACATGTTCACTCCTAATCCACATGAACATTGATGAAATTAGAAATGAACTATGAAAGACATGAATCTAAAAACATACTAGTATGAGGCCTCTTGCGACATGATGTAAAGCACAGCGAAACACGTCCATCTGGCAATCCTCCACATGTGTCCACTTCTAACACATTGAAATGAAAACTTCAAAAATTAACTGTGACTTTAAACCAAGAATGATCCTGGAAAACAAGGTTTCTCCTGTTCAAAAAAAGCATAGAAAATCAGAACTTTCCAAAGAGAGAAAGAAATGAAATCAGCGCCGACCTCTTTAGTTCAGAGAAGCAGTCTAATTACTGATACAAGGGAAAACAAAACCAGAACAGAACTTCCGCACAAAAAAACCATAGCTTCCACATGAGCAATCTGTACAGGAGGCTCGACATGATGGCAATGGGTTAAGATACTTCATGTAGGATTTCATTTCGGTTCTTGGAAACCAGCTGCAACTCAAAAGGAAATAGAAATGAAAAAACGAAACTGAACAAAGATAATTCAACCCAGTAGACTGACAATGACTTATAATGTGGAAGCTTCACAATGGAGCTGATTGCAACACAGAAAGACCCGTCAAGTGATTCTACACGATGGACCATACTAGAGTTGATTGCAAGTGAGACAGATTTCTGGAAGTAAAGCAGGCTAATTTCTCACAATTACATAATCAACAAAAATTTGAATGTACCTTGTTTTTTAGCGTTCTTGAGGAACTCCGGCTGCATCTCTCCCCTGAGTTGAATTAATGTCTCAACTTCACTATTAAGCCAATTCTGTTTCTGATCCTCCTCTTCACTCTTTGGTTCTTTCAACTTCGACTGTTTTCTTGCTTTCTTGGGGGGAGGTGCGGCTGCTACCTCAATGTCATCGTCTGCATTGACCACACATCTCTCTGTGGGCAGCTTCTTCTTTGCAGAAGTAGACGTGCCAATGTTTTCTGCCATTTTGTTACTCTGCACACATGAACCCAAATTGTCATTGAATGGTTATTTTAATGATGCAATGTCGACCGAATTGATTCATCACCAAGCTGCGCCATCATCTGAAAATCACCATCAACAACAAAATTATCAGTGTCGATTCACAACCTCCATCCAAGCTAAATATCTCCGTTCCAACATCCACTTTTGCTTCATAATCATCTTCACTTTCGTGACTCTTGAACCAGCACCGACACATCGTCGGTAAGCCTGAAACTTGAAATACATCAAACCCATTCAAAACAGAGTCGAGCTCTCCCACGGTCGAAACCCTAATTGCAATATTCCATCATAGCTGCAGTTTTGTTTTAGTTTCAACGATACATTGTCTTAAAGTAGCTAGGTCGTCAAGTGTTTGGGTGTGGCAGATACAAATGAAGGTAGAGAGAACCAAAGAAGACAAATTGGCCGAGACCAATCGCATGGAGCTGCTCAAGTTTCTGAACTCCAGTTACGATTGAAGACTCGGAGTGCTACATTTGGCGTTTACATTACATCGTGTTGTTGTTGCTTCCCAAACTTGATACAGATTTTAACCTGGGCTAGCCTTCGTAGAAGAGCTTTGACCCCCGTAGGATCGTGTTGTTTTGTCCATCGTGAAAGCACTCAGTTGCTTGACGCTTTGACTGCATGCCGCCTCTTTGGTTGGGGAATTTCCATTTAACCGATGCAATGTCGACACCTCCAAACCCTAGCTCCAGAAGGCACGAAGCAAGCACTAAAAATTCTACTGCAACAGCAAGTGGGTTCGGAACATTTGAGGTTCAATCTCACCTGAATTTTTAAAAACGGAGAAGATGATGGCTGTCGAAGAGAACAACGTACAACTGCGGCAATGACGTTGTTGTGAAGAGCACAATCTGATTGCGAAGCCCGTGTGCAAATTCCCTCCAGCAAATTCTCGCAGACAATAGATAGGAGACAAGGAAGCAGGGAGAGAAAAATTGATGGACGGTGGGGATTGAAAGAATCCAACGGAGGTGGACATTCGGGCCCAAGTTTCATCTTCGGGTCAAGGAAAACCTTGTCCCGATTACACCACATAGGCCCAAAGATTTGGCGCCAAATTATTGCCAAATAAGCTGCCATGTAGGATATGTTCATGCTTGGGACCGGCCCTAGTATAAAACCCTTGGGCCCGATTTGAGAGAATCGAGCAATCCTATTGGTTGAAAATTGGAGAGTTTGGGCCGGCCCTCAATCGGGCCCCAAGTATAAACTGGGCCTTAGACAAAATCAAAAAACCATTCGAGAATCACCTTTTCGATGTGGTCCAGCATAATTTTATCACATGCTGAACTGGAAATTTCAGCGCATGAACTCCAGGCTGGGCTGGGAGAGTAACTGAGTAACCCAGTGTGGCTCCGGCATCATCCTTTATATCAGTGCCATTTCCCGCTGAATCTGGGATCCCTGTATTTCACTCCTACGAGTGTTTTTCGGAGAGACCATCAGCCAATGGGATTTTTTCCTCAAAATTTATGGAATTCTCCATTTGGACCCCTTGGTGACCGATTTTGATGATTTTGAATTCAAATTTGAGGTCTGCGACCCCAAATTACCCCTGGAAGCCTACTCCTTGGCATTTACAGCCTATACATCAAAAAATTAGGGGGCTCATTACCCATCCCCTCCCTGAGCTCCAAAAAACGCTCGTACCACTAAAATACAGTGATCCCTGAATCTGCGCCAAGCACTAGTTTCAACGCATAACGAACTGACATGTGCTAGTTGACTCTGTCGATGGGTTAACCCCTAAATGTCCTTGGGGTATTTTTAACCAAAATTTTATTTTTGAAAAAAGTGATATAGATGAAAATAAGACAAGCTAAGATTTCAACCCGTTCAAACTTGTGATATACTTGTTGTAAATCATGTGATTCAAAAATTGACTCATGGGACCTTATAGATTGTGAGATCATAAGGTTTTAGTGCACAAAACACGTTACAAAAAATCATCATTTTCTTTTTGAAGAGAAAATACTACCAAGTACGAGCATGAAATTTGCAATAAAAAAATAATCAACTAGAAAGTTGTTCATCTTCATCTCAAGACTTTGTAGTACAAAGAATTCATCAAAAAAATATCTTCGCTCAGAAATTAGCCTTGCAATCATGAGAACTGCCAAATAGTTTCAATAGGAAATATAGTTCAAAAGTAAACCCCTTGCGCTCAAATCCATGCGTTTTCTTCTATACATCTTTGATCTGGTTAAGGTTTCTAACACTAGAACTAATCTATGATTTGAATCCATTCCAAAAACTAAAGTCAAATCTAACAGTGGATGAAGGAGATATAGCTATTGAGAAATCATCCATTTTTTACTTTTTTCATCGTAGAAACATCATTGAAATTCCAATACCAAAGTTGCCCCACCAAAAATCTTCCAACTACAAAGTTCTTGAGATGCATCTAAAAATCACATCTACAAGTTTGAAAAAAAGACTAATTTATCCCAAAAAAAATTCCAATGTCTTTACTACTGTCTAGAAAGAGGGGGTTTGCAATGCTATCAACGTTGCTTTTTTGTAAACGTCGGTCAAGTCTAGCAATGTTTTGGAACTTGCTTGAGCAACGTTCTCAGAAAAATAAGCAACGTTTTCAATTAAATTATAAATAACATTGTTTGGTGATTGGATAACGTTGCTTATTTTTTTAGAATGTTGCTAAACTTTAGCAACATTTGAGAAGAAAACGTTGCAAACCCCCTTAAATTGTGGTGGTGCTTTTCCTTGACCATAGTCTAATCACCCACCTGTCAAGACTCAAGAGTTGAGTTTTTGATCAATCACAATCGAGAAATGCCCTCTTTTCACGACGAGAGGACTTTGTTATTCATATAATTTACACTTGTTGTTAAAACAATAATCGTTACAAACTTCTCCAATTACAAAACTCAACTTAAAGGCAAACACACTTCTTTTGAGTGCGGGGTACACACTTCCTCTGTGTGCGGGATACACATTTCTTCACATATGTAATCAAAGGGCTAATTCGCATGAATACGTAATAAAAGAGTGGTCAATAAAAAGGTGGCTTGTGATGGGCCACTTTGATGTATATCAACCGGTGGGCGGTTAACGGTTACAATATGAAATACATGCAAAGAAAAATAAAAATAAATAAAAATGCATAAACAAAAATATAATAATAATAAATAAGTAAATAAAAAGGAAGGGTTTATTGCTCTTCACCATACCTACTTACTAGCAATTATGAAAGAAAGGGAAGCCCTTAGCATCCTCTTACTCACCACACGTCATTTTGCAAGTGGCGGAATTCCTACACCCATTGTATAAATACGAGTGTCGTGCCTATCATCTTCACTTATGCGCACCACATCTTTTAGATTTTTTGTTTACCTTGCCAGTAGCTATGGAACAAAACACCATTGAAAGTGATGGTGTCATGTATGATTGTAGATCGCCTCATGTTCCACAAGATTCTAATACTCTCTGGATAGGTGGGTAAGTCGAAGGACACGAATGGTGGTCGACGAAACATGGCGACATGACACTGTATGATTTTATTGATGTCGTACAGGTACTTAATTTGTTTCAAAAGTGTAGTTGGAATTTAGAGTTTTGAGATCTTGTGTCTTACCTAAATAAGTTGGTTATGACTGATTTGATGTAACACAGGAACACACGTCTACTTGGCTTCATCAACGAACATAATATCATATTATCTTTAGTACTTGTTCACATTGACGGCAAGAAGGTGGTGCATCTTGGCTTCAAAGACACGATGTACGAAGTAAAACTGTCGATGAGTGAAGGTGTACATTTGAGGGCACTTGTTGTAAAAGCAAGAGTCATGGAGGCTACGAACATGAGCATGGATCAGCTCTGGCCCCTCGGCAACAAAGACATTGAGTGCGAGGGTCAAGATAGTAGCAATCTTTTCGCTCATGAGCACCCTAGTATCTCATCGGCCCTTACAGATAGTGAGGTGTCTGACAACTTAGTTGCTGGATATTCTTCACCTCTATTTTCACCTACAAATATGTCTCTAAATGAGGATGTGACTAGTGAGGATGGTGACAATAGTTTTGGCAATAAGTACAATACAAAAAGTGATAATCATAGCAATTCCGATGATGACGATGAGAGCAATCTCGACAGCGACCATCATAACCAAGCTCATGGCAACAGGAAGGTAAGTTTCAATATTTTTTGTTATATAGAAGATAATTGATGTGAAATTATTCTAACCCCTATGTCCTGAACATAATCTAAAAACTTATAGAAATTTCTTCTTGTGATAAGTACTTGGAAGCCTCAAAACATGGGTGCAAGTGGCATAATTCCTACACCGACAATGGAAATACGAGTGTCGTGCCTATCATCTTTATAGTTGCGCACCACATGTTTTGGATTGTTTGTTTAGCTTGCCAGTAGCCATTGAGCAACACACCATTGGAAGTGATGGTGTCATGTATGATTGTGGATCGCCTCAAGTTCCACCATATTCTAATACTCTCTGCATAGGTGTGCAAGTTGAAGGACATGAGTGGTGGTCGATGAGACGTGGCGACATGACACTATATCATTTTATTGGTGTCGTACAGGTACTTCATTTGATTAATTTGTTTCAAAAGTGTAGTTAGAATCTAAAAATCTGAAATATTGTGTCTTACACAAATACGTTGGTTACGATAGATTTGACATGACAGAGGAACGCACGTTAATTTTGCTTCATCAAAGAAGATGATTTCATATTATTGTTAGTATTTGTTCTCATTGACGGCAAGAAGGTGGTGTATCTTGGCTTCGAAGACACGTTGTGCAGAATAAAATTGTCGATGAGTAAAGGTGTACAGTTGAGGACAATTGTCGTAAAAGCAAGAGCGATGGAGGCTACGAGGATGAGCATGGACCAACTCTAGCCCTTTGGTAACAAAGGCATTCATTGCGAGGGCCAAGATAGTAGCAATCTTTACATTCACGAGCACCCTAGTGTGAACAATATTTCGTCGGCCTTTACAGATAGTGAGGTCTTTGACAACTTAGTTGCTGGATATTCTTCACCTCCATTTCCACCTGCAAATATGTCTCCAATTGAGGATGCCAATAGTGAGAATGGTGACAGTAGTTATGGCAATAAGTACGATAAAGAAAGTGATTATGATAGCAATTTTGATTGTGACAATGAGAAGGATCTTGATTGCGATCATTAAAACCAATCTCATGGCAAGAAAAAGGTAAGTTTCAATCTTTTTTTTTATACACAAGAAGAATGTTGTTAAATTATTCTAAGTTGTGAATCAATGCAAGTGACCTCTTATCAACTTCGACACTTACTATGAGGAATAATGGATTTTGTAACATATGAGTACATCTTCTATGAACGTTCTTGGTATTTGCTCCTCTTAAGTAAACTTTAGATTTACGAACACTAGTAAAAACGTTACTAGAACAAGTTTTGGACGTTGCTCCCTTTAATGAGTAGCGTTTGGTAAATATTGGTTTTAAAAACCCTTGAAGTTCTTGTGGTGACAAAGCTTGGTGGTTCTACACCATTTTTGTTCTAGTACTACAACTATGATGAGGTTAAAGGTATCTCTGCTCTTGGGCACTAGATGTGTCTGGGATGCAACAACTATCAACCTCAATTCCGTTAAAATGTTGATATTCTTTGTGCCATTTTACCAAATCCATTATGAGCCATTTTGCTCGCATTCTAAAACCTGCCAATTTAAAAGCATATTTATGAACTAAAGTTCATAAGTATTTATGCCTGCAAAATGACATGTTTATTAATTTCACACATGTACTCCGTAATATCATATGATTTCCATAATATTACCAAAATTTCCATAATATCACACATTTTTATGGTTTTTGACCTTTGGACATAGTCTAAGGCCAATATTTCTGAACGTCCGTTCAAAAACATTGTTGTTTTTGATATGCCGTTAGAAACATTTACCCTATCATGTCAAAATTCAAAAAGTTTCAACACAATTTTTTTTTTTTTTTTAAATTTTTTTAATTTTTCATTTTAAGCACCCCAAAAAGCGCCATTTTAACGGAATAACACCCTTTTAACGGACGTGAAGTTTATTGCAAACCAATACTTCAACACGCATTTAACACAACTCCACAAACATACATGTACTACAAAATACTTCAAACACAATTTTGATAGAAGGTGTGTTTCACACCTGAATACTCTTGTCTAATTGATATCTATAATGTACTTAAGCTGGTTGGCTGAACACACACCACCCTTATACAAAATTTTATTACTTCAATCAGAAAGAAGAAGAAGAGCACATTGTCTACCTTCACACGGTTATCTACCTTCACACGGTTGTCTTTTAAAATTGCCTCCCACCCTCCATTCCCACAAGTGTACACACAGATCTTGCAATCAAACACTTACCAAGAGATGCATCTTTGCACCACCAAGTTTTGCATTCGCTTTTGTGCCACTTTTTTCGGCATTATCTTGCGGATAATTTTGTGGACTTATTGTGACAAAGAAAGATTGCAAATTGTCATAAGGAAATCACCAAAAAGAATGATATGCGCATGGATTGGTCTTTTTCATGAAGTTTGTGTCATAAGAAGAGAAAACTAGAAATATCTAAAACTTGAAAAAGAAGCACTACAAGTATCATGAGAATCTATTGAGCGGTCTCTCTTGTTCACTCTTTGAGAGGTGTTTTTTGTGGGTCCTTGTGGAGATCCTCTAAGGCACTCATTTTGGACCTTAAACTTTGGGAACTCTTCCTATTTTCTTTGGAGATGTCCTGGACTAAAGTAAGTAGATAGGGCCAATTTGAAAGTATTTTATTCATTACTTGAACACGTGAACACAATTGTGGCAAAGAAAAACCCAAAACGCACACAATACAATTCAAGAATCACTCAACTACGACAAGGATGCCTTTTGAGGTATAGGTGCTAAAGCACAATAACTATGGCAAACAAATGCCTTGAGAGAGACTTGGTTGCTTTGACTTTGGTCAATCTCACACCATTTTTCCAAGACCATTCATACCTCAAAGTTCTACATGCTTGAGGAGATATATATGGCACATTTTCACTATGGAGACACTACCTCCCGAGCAATGCCCAAAAAACTTTTGCACATACTTTAATTGTTACGATCTTGCAAATGACAAACATTTAATGGTCAATTTTTGGAAAATTATCTATAATTAGGCTTAGGCACAAGATCTTACGATTAAAATTCTAAATTCTACTGCAATTATGCCTCTAACACAAATGCCTGAAAAGCTAGTTGTTTGTTATGTCTAACAACTATGCGCAACAACTACATGCACATCTCTTTACTACTTTGCATGGTTGTACCTTGGTTGGTTGCCTCCAAGACACGCTCACACGGAATTGGGTTCCTCCAATCATTTGGAAAAAGAGTACATCGTCCACCTCCAAGCGATTGTCTTTTGATAATGTCTACCACCCTCCATTCCTCGGTGCGTATACACGAACCTTTCTTTTACTTTTTCATAGTTCAGGATGATTGTCTACTTCCTCCATGGATACCGCCTTTGCTTGAAGGTCATCTCCAAAAGACCAAAATGCTTTGTGACAAATGACCACGGAAACTCCTCTAACACGAAATAAGATGATTAAAAATTGATTTCACATAATAATAGTAAAAGTCTAAATTATATTTAGTTATAAAAAGAATACTTACAAGCGTGTGATCTTGTGTCGTGTCCCCAAAGGACAACTTTGTCTTTTTCTTCCCCAAAAGACAACTTTGTCTTTTTCTTCCCCAAAGGACAACTTTGTCTTTTTCTTCATGAAGTACAAAATGAAATATTTGTCTGGAAATATTTGTCCGTAGGTGCATCCTTGCATCGTCGAGTTTTACATTGAATTTTCTTGCCTCTCTTTCTTCAACAATTTTTCTGCAGATGACAAGATCAAGCCACCCATACTAACAAAGAAAGGTTGTGAATTGTGGAAGGAGAATCACCAAAGAGAATGATGTGCACGTGAGATGTTCAAGGGGTTGGAAACTTAAGTATTGCACAAGAAAGCGGTTAGAAGATGAGTATCCCTCCAATTTGGAGAGACCATCGAGTTGGGAAGTCCGTCCGATCAACAAGTTGTCCATGCTTAGGCCACACAATTTTTTTTAATATGTCTATAAGAAGTTCTTACTCATATTTCAAGTGACGAAGTTGAAACGTTTACAAAGTTTTTAAGGGCAGCCTTTTTTACTATCTATGATTTACAAAATCAGATTATAAGTTGATACTCACTTTCCCTTGCTAAGCAAATGAAATGTATTGTTTTGTTCACGTTAATATATGGATATTTGTAGAAAACGTTTACAGAAGTTAACCCTTAATTGACATCCTTGTATTCCACAAATGGGAAAAAAATGGTACCTTAATGCCTTTGGGGTGTATTTTCTCATAGTTAATTACACAATTTTCAAAATCCGGAACGGTGAACGTCGAGGTAACTTGGATATATACTGAACGCAAAAAAGATCAAACACATCGGGTCAAATCCCAAGAAATGCCACCGTTGAGAAAATGGGGATTTTGGTGAGATTTGGGAAGAGGGTGGGAAGAGCTGCCCCGAGCTCGCGAGGCTGCCACCGCTTGAATCGGCCCTGCCCGACCTCGGCGGTTTTCAGGAGGCCCGGCCTCCAGCCGGAGCCCTCCCCGTGAGGGGGACCCCCCGCCGGCCACCACCCCGGCGCACCGATCCCGGCCGGAGCTGCCCCATCGGGCCGGTGGCTCCCGGCAGCCGGCAGGCTCCGGTAGCGCAGGGGCCGGCCGGAGCTGGCCCATCGAGGGCAGGCGCCCGGCAGCCGCCAGACTCCGGTAGCGGGGCCGCCGGCCACCACCCCGCCCCACCGATCCCCTGTCCACCAAGTCACGAGGATGACCCCCGATCACCATCAAGTCCAGAGACCCTGGCCGCCTTGTCCAGAGGATTTTTTTTTTTTTTTCAATTGATGAATGTAAGCCCTTCTCCAATTTTCCAACCTTAGGATTTGAACCTAAGAAACCACCCATCATGTGGCATTGGACCCCTACTCCCCCCACATTCTAAATAATACATCTATGCATACACAAATAAGTGTGTAGAAAAAAATATGAAAATGAGCCAAGCATAAATATTAGAGCAACATCAAATGCGTCTAGAATGGAAATCCACGAAGCACTTCCCCATACACATGGATTTTTTACATGTTGGACAATAAAAATTCATTACTTTGCCACACACTACGCATGTCCTCCTCTTCCGCTTCTCTGCAACCAACTTATCTGTGTAATGCAATTTGGTTGGGCGTGGAACCACTGCACCAACAACCGTAGTCCGTGGAAGCTCACACACTGTATATTGTGCCATCAACGCATTAGCAACAAGCAAATTGTACTTCACATGAGCCATACACTTTTTACCTGCTTGAGCCATATGTGATTTGTAAATAATGTAGGAATTCACAAAAGATGTATCTAAGATGTGAAATAGGATACGGTGCCACCACTTGTGGTCTTTGCGCTGCACGGTGTAGTATCCTCGTAGTTGATCTTGGACATCAACTCCCCTCATGGTTTCCTGGTAGTGGATTAGTATGGGACTACAAGGCACCGAAACAAACTCTCCATTATGCCATCTAGAAATGTAGACTTGGCCATTAGCATCTAATGGAGAGAATGATGTAGACAACAAGCACACGGGTTTGTTATCAAACCAACAAATAGCAGCCATCCTACCACTAGCATGCATTCTAAACCACAATTGACCCCTACTTCCGGTTCTTGGGTTTATAGTGAGTGCACTAGGCCAGCCAAGACGATTAGATCTACATGTACCATTTGCATATATCCTTTTTTGTAGCAAACACCAAAACAACTTAGAGCTAGTAAAAAAATTGTCACATGTCACAATGTGACCCTTACCTTTGTGGCCCCGCATCAATTGGTTGACAATTCTGAACCCCGTGGCATGATTGTCATCCTCTGAAGTGGAGGCACCACAATAAACTTCCATGTGTTGAACATACTTAAACACACTATTTGCTAAGCACCAAATTTTGATACCATACTGGGTAGGCTTAGCTTTCATGTATTGCCTTATAGGCGAATACTTACCCGTATATGGTACCATCATTTCATCTACTGTCAAGTTCTTCTCTGCATCCCACATTTGACCACACAATACATTGAATTCATCTACTAGCCATTGAGTCTTAGCCATCTTGCTATAGCCCGGGTCGGTTTTATCATGCACTATTGTGTCATTATCAACCAAATGCACACATCTCAAAATAGCCTCAAACCGAGTACGACTCATGCACTTCACAATTGCAGGGGTTCTCCATACCTCTTGGTCCTTAGACCAATGAAACCGTGTTTGTGGGACCTTCTTCAACGCCATCACCATGAGCACCCCAAACCATGCCCGTAATTCGGACATTACCAACGGAGTCCACCTCAAGCCACCCTTGCTTACCCCATTCTCATCCAAACTTGTAGCATACAAATTAGTTTGCATACAAATCTTTGACAAAGTTGAAGTAGGCCAAAACAATGAGAAGAAATCAAGAGGTTCAATGCAATCCAATGTGGCCTAGCTAAATCCCTCATGCTCCCCAATGAACTCCATACTAGGCAATTGTGTCAATGTAGAATTCCACATAGACTCACTAAACCTCTCATTCTCAGGCATGTTACAAATTTGAGCATAATCATTGTATCCCAAGCCAATTTCATTCCGCATCTCACCCCCACTTACCAACCACTTCTTTGTAGTTGGGGTCAATACCGTAGAGTCTAACTTCTCCCCCATCTCATCATCACTTTCACTACCATGTGGGAAATATTCATCATCACTTGTACTAACTACTCCGCTAGAACTTCCTTCCTCATCCAAAGAATCAAGATCATTCCTACCCCAAATTTGAAGAAATGGCACACTACTTGGTTGACCATCCTCAACAATCACACACAGAGGTTCCGGAACCACAAACGTCCACCAAGGCCCATAGAAATTGACAGTGAGCAATTGAATCCCATGAATCACATCAAAACTATCATGCATTACAATACCCCAGAATTCAAGCAAACTAGAACATGGAGATTCATGATCAATGTGAAGCAACGGTATCTCATTCCTGGGCACAATCACAATCTTCCCACGAAATCCAAGCTCATAGTCACTAGATGGTGCAATCAATACCCTGTCAGACCTCAATCTAACATTTCTACTACACATCCTCAAGCCATTCTCAAAATCAGCTAACCCTTGTGAATCTAAATCCCCCCCCACGCCGCTATTCACCAAATCTAGCAAACCATCCAACTCACGGGAAGCCGCTTGGAGATCCTCCTGATCAATCAAACCATGCACATGAGAATTGTCCATCAATTCACTTGGACGTGTGAATTGCAAAAAATTGGAGAGTGGAGGAAACTCACCTGCTGAAGTAGACCTCCTCCCACGACCCCGTCGGCCACCACCCCTAAACCGCCGAATTGGCGACTCGCACTCCACAGAGAGCACTTTGGGGAGAGCGGTGGGCAGCCCCCTCCCGAGCACTTGAGGCCGGCCACCGGGAGCCCCCCTCCCGATGCACCTCCCCGGCGGCGGCGATGCGCACGCTGGCGATCGGCCCTGGCCGCCCCGATCGGCTGCCGCTGATGGAGCCGGCGCTGTCGGAGCCAGGCCCTGGCCGCCTTCTTCCTCATTCGCAACAGGCACCCCCTCCCCTCCAACGCTGCTGGACCCCTGAAACGCAATTCTCCTTGGTTTCACGCGACGTGAGCACCCAATCTCAATCACAGTTTCTACCCTAACAGGAGTGTTGTTCACCTCCACCCGGGTCTCCACCCTCACAGAACGTGTAGGAGACCTCAAATTGCCTTCCATGACTTCTACTATTTCAACAGGCTTCAATTCCTCCTGATCAGGCCACCAATCTTCTTTCAACAAGGTATTCAACGAATCAGGGAAGGGTTTTCTCGCAACCCACCCTAACTGCCTTGCTACTAAATGCCTGAACAAAAACCTCCAATTCCTACCAAGAGGAATAGGAGGCCACACAACACTCTTGGGCCTTGGCTTAGAAGCAAGGTAATCCTCATCAAGCATCAAACACACTTCATTTGCAACTATGTCTTGAAAACACCCTAAATCTTCTTGCAACCACCTCCTGATCTCCCTTTCAATCCTCGAGCGGCAATTTTCCCTCTCCACACCCATCTTCACCAACCGCTAAACTTCAGCATAGACCCAAATAAGAAGAAGACATTGAACAAAGATACCAACGGTACTCACCCCTGTTCATTGAACGGTGAAGGCAACGGCTATTCTCCCGATATTCAGTAGTCAAACCCGTTGTCAACTCTAAACCCCGGCTTGTACAAAGTCTGTGGGGATCCTGCCCCACTTGCACACAAGCGCTCTCGCCCTGGCCTCGCACGATTCCCGCCTGAGCAATTGCGGAAACGGCAGGAGGATCGGAGCAGAGATTCACAACCGCGGCACGAAAATGTCGGCAGTGTCTTCCGGCG
The DNA here is from genome assembly GCA_037043015.1 of Bryum argenteum. Lineage (NCBI taxonomy): Eukaryota > Viridiplantae > Streptophyta > Bryopsida > Bryales > Bryaceae > Bryum > Bryum argenteum. The sequence continues at coordinate 5,187,604 of CM073323.1, read as the reverse complement.
ACAGGCGCGACCCATGCCCGCTCCGGCCCCCGTAACCGCGCAAGGCCCCCAGCTACGCCAATTTGGCTGGGGGTGACGATAAAGGGTTAAAACAGGACTGGCAGACGTCTTAATTTAAATTTTAAACCTTGCACACAAACCTCGGCCAGGGGGATGCGATCATTATTTATTTATTTATTTATTTATTTATTTATTTATTTATTTATTTATTAATTTATTTATTTATTTATTTATTTATTTATTTATTTATTTATTTATTTATTTATTTATTTATTTATTTATTTATTTATTTATTTATTTATTTATTTATTTATTTATTTATTTATTTATTTATTTATTTATTTATTTATTTATTTATTTATTTATTTATTTATTTATTTATTTATTTATTTATTTATTTATTTATTTATTTATTTATTTATTTATTTATTTATTTATTTATTTATTTATTTATTTATTTATTTATTTATTTATTTATTTATTTATTTATTTGTTTTTATTATTCTTTCTTTTTTTGAATGTATTGGTCAAGCAAGTCTGGAAAGTCGTAGCTAGGCCATCATTCATGCAAGCAACCATGTTGGATATATGTTTAAATGTAGGAGACATAATCAAAATGCTACAAACACCCAAATTGAATTCAATTGACTTAGGGACACTTTACATGGGGAGTCAAGGCCAACTAATCTCCAAGCCAATTCACTCAAATTTTGAGCCCAATTGGCTCCATGGGCCACTTGGAGAACACATTAAACAATTAATAAAGTGGGGGCCAATTCCCCCATGTGTAAAGCCCTTGGGGCCGATTTCTAGAAGGAAAAACAAGCCCATGGGGCCAATTCGTATTAATAGCTACATTCCATGCTTTCGATTTGTTCACATTAAAGTATTTTAGTGAGATAATATTTTTAATTGAAATCAAGAGACGGCCTCTAGGCCATGAATTGGCCTTCCATTCTTGTATCTCCCAACTTTTGGAGCGCGGGCCGTGTCATAACTTGTCCCCCACCCATTATAATATAATTTCAGAAAATTGGCCTTGACTCCCCATGTAAAGCCCTTCGGGCCAATTGCAAGAATTGGACCAATCACAAGTGAGGATTTGACCTTGAATTGGTCCCATCAATGGCTTGGCCCCTCGTGTAAAGCGGCCCTTAATTGGGCCTCCTAGGCATTAAAGGTATGAGTGCATTAATCTTAATGCACGACTAGAATTCACAAGGAGGGGGTTTTGAAACGTTTTTGTTCTTAAATGTTGCTAAAGTGAAGCAACATCATGGAACTTTATCTAAAACCGTTATAAGGAACTTAAGTATGGTTATGAGAATAATAAAGAACATTATTTGAAAATGTTGTTGAAGGAAGTACCATGATGATCCATCACTTGAGCAATTTTTGACAAAAAAACGTTCCAAACCCCTCTCTTCAAACAACAGTAATCAATATTAAGAAAAAATTGGATTGTATTGTATACAAGTTCTAACCCGTGTCCTTCGGACACGGACATCAAAAAGGTAAGATCGAAATTTATGAAAACATGTAAAAAATCCAGACCTAGGTATAAAAAATAATTATACCCTATTGAGAATCCTCCAACTACATATTTCTTTTTATACATGAGTTTAAATTTTTAGTTTTTTACGTGTTTAAAAAAATAAAATTGATCGGCCCTTTTTGATGTCCTAGTCCGAAGGATATAGGTTAGGACTTCTATATACCGATGTCCTTTGGACAAAAAATAAAATAAAAATAGTATTCAATTAATTGGTGAGTAAGTTCCCCTCGTCCCATGGGTAAGCACTTTATTTGGTGCTCTTCAAAAACAACACCCTTTCCTCGGTTCCCTCGTAAATGGTCTTCCTGCTGTTTAAGATTTATAGCATGTCTTACGTTCCCTTTTTCTAGGTTACCCATGCTTTGGCCCGTTCCCCATTCTCATCATTTCTTTTGTGTTTCAACAACTTTCTTTTTTGGTTTCCGTCATTTGTTCCTAGTTTCCATCATTTGTATGTAGTTCCCATCATTCGTTCTTGGTTCTCATTATTTGTTAGTAGTTCTCATCCTCCTTTTGTAATTCTTATCCTTTAATCTCGATTCCTGGTCCCCTCCGATGTTCCCTTGATCTCCCCTCAAGTGACTGTTTCTTTGCTCCCATTTTTATGTTCCATATTCCTTGTCTCTTTAACTCCTTGTATTTTTATTATTGGGATCTAATAAACTCTTAATAACAACCACATACCATTTAGAGAACTCTTCAAAATCTTTAGAACAATTACTCTTCATGTCATGTATACATGACCAACTGATAATGGCCATGATCATGCATGTCTTTGATTAATTTCTCCCCCTCATCCCGATGGATGAGCTCTTTATTTGGTGCTCCTCAAGAACTGACCCCTGTCCATGATTCTCTCGTTGATTGTATCTCCTTGCTTTATAAGAATTTTAGGATATCCTTCATTCCATGGATCCCTACTTCCCAGCTGTTCTCTGTTCTATTCTGGTTCCCCATTCTCTTTTTCTTTACTAATCACTCCCAACCTCTAATTTCTCATTCGTGGTTTCCATCCTTTGTTCCCGATTCCGGCTCCCCCATGCGGCCATCCCCCAATTTCCCTTCTTGGTTTCATCATTTGTTCCCGATTTCCATAATTTGTTCCCAGTTCCTATCATATATTCATGGTTCTCATTATTTGTTTTTGTTTCCATTCTCCGTGCCCAATTCCTAGTTCTTGTTCCATGTTCCATTGATCTCCTCTTTACTCCTTACTTTGCTCCATTTTACATGTTCCACATTCCTTGTCCCTTCAACTCTTGTTATGTTAATGAGATTTAATAAATTCTTAATAACAATCAAGTACCACCTACGGAAATCCTTCAAAATCTTTAAAACTCTTCATACCGTGTATACTCTCATGGGCAAACCACCCTACTACCTGGAAGGATCACCAAGGGCAAATAGAGAAAACCGGCTGCATCAGGTCGGGCAACCTGCAAAGGATCGCTAGCAGGTAATCGTGTTCTTTTATATATATAGATTACTAATTTTGAGATTATCCAAACATTGCAAAATTTAGGACATGTTACTACGAACAATCTCATTAAAATGGCTAAATACAGACTCTTAATTTAAGAATCCGTCTGGACGTAGAAATTCATGCCAAGTGGCAAGAGTTTGGCCCATAACATCCTCCATGCAAGTTGTCAACTTCTTTATGAGCAGAAGTGATGTCTTGCGCAAGAGATATTTTGTCTCAGTTTATGGAAATTAGACCCAATTTGGGTTTCAACATATTCAGGAGTATATTCTAATTGTTACAAAGGCATTGTTAATGTAAATCAAGAGAGTCTCACAACACTATTGCATGCTAGACCATGGAAGAAGAAGAAGAAAAAAAAAAAAAAAAAAAAAAAAAAAAAAAAAAAAAAAAAAAACTAACTTTGAAGATATACCTTTCAACGGGCCAAACGTCAAACAACAACATTTCAGCAATCTTAAACAACCATAATTTCTTTATCGGATGTTTGTTTTGGATGAAATCACTTGAATTGGGTATCAAATTAAGTATTCTTTATATGGTAATTGTAAAACGAAAAATAAAATAAAAAACTTAAATTCTTGCGTTCATATTAGTACAGGCAGCTCCAACTAAGAATGGGTTGAATCATTTAAGGGATAAGGGGAACCAAAAAGTAATTAAAGCTCGGTTTGACAAGGGAAAATTTAATGTTTGAAGAACTTTAAAGAGGTGTCCAAGAGTGCTTGCTCTTATACCAAGTATTATTTTCAAATCTCATCAAGCCAATATGCGTTCATAACTTATCATAGGTAGCACATAACTTGAATGAACATTTTTATTATTTCATATGGTAGTACACTTGGTTACATATAACCGAGTAATTCTTTGTAAGAAAAGTTATTTCATTGATGTTGTTGTTTCGAGGCCTCATAGGTACGTACATCAATCAAAAATTGATTGTTTGACATTTAAAAGTTAAGTACTTTTGAACATATGGTTAGGTACATATTTATTAATCCAAAGAAGTTATAGGATTTGTAACCCTTCAACACCAAAGCCCTTTTAAGTAACGCATAAGCCTATGAAATCTTGGTATACAAAACTCATGACACAAGATATGGAATTTAAAATTTCAAACTTCCAATCGCAATATAAGGACTCATTTGATTCACTTCTACATTTGTTTTTTCAACATAAATATACTCAACAAGATCGCATGAACAACTAAACTTCCCATGTAAAGCATACGTAAAAATCTTATTTACTATATTTTAGTTTTAACATTTGAGTGTAGTCCATGTTTGATCTTTAAAACAACATGTATTGATTAGACTCGATAACCAATATTTTTAGGAGCACTTAACTTTCCACCTCTTAACCATTCCATGCACATATGATTTTCTTTGGTGATCCTCCTACCAAAATTCGCCATCTTTCTTTGTCAAGACATGTCTATGCGTGTGGGTAGTCACTAGAAAACCACCTTCTACAATGCTCAAGGAGGTATTTTATTGGGTAGTTATAAAAGAAATGACAAAATTGGCCCTTGAAGTAAGGAAAAAACGCTTGTAAGATTCTCTGGGATGACGAGCATTTTTCGAAGAGAACTACTTGAAAGTAGGCGATGTGCTCTTCTTCCGTATCATAAAATCATGATCTTGGATGAGCGTATGCATGTCTCTAGCCAAATGACCAACGTGCAACCGCGTAAAGTAATTGAAGATATGTATATTTTTGTTGCACAAGAGTTGTTAGACGAAGAGACACTTTTGTACTCATGTGTTTTGTGGAGTTAAGTTGTGTGCTTATAAAAAAAATGTCCACCTAGTCATGCGTGTTTACCTCTATCTATTGAGACATCTTTAGGGTATTGTGTTGTTATAAATGTAATATGTGCGTTTCAAGACATTTGTCACTTACACTCATATGTACCTCTTCAAACGATATTTACATTTATTAATATAATAATAAATTATAATGAACATTTATAATATTATATTAATATTAAGATATTAATTATGATATTAAAGTTCAAAATGGACACCATTAAAAAAGTATAGGTGTGACAAAATGATACTTAAAATATCAAAATTCTAATGGTATTAACCTCAATTCCGTTAATTTGGCAATATTCTGGTAAAATGGCACGATTTAAGGTGGAAAAAATGAAAAAAACAACACTCGTTTTTGTCAATTTTTGACATAATAGAGCAAATTTTTCTGAGCGGCCGCTCAAAACCAGAGATAATTCTGAGCGGCCGTTGAGAAAAAACTGCCCTTCGATAAAATTTGAAGGTCAAAATTCATCAAATAGTGTGATATTATGGAATTTTTGATGATATTACAGAAATTTGTTGATATAATGGAAGATGTGGGTGATATTAAAAAACGTGCCATTTTGCAAGCATAAATCTTTGAGATTTTGAGTTCAAAAATATGCCGGTAAAATGGCACGTTTCAGAAACGCGACCAAATTGGCACAACATGACTTTGGCAATATGGCACAAGGAATTGTGCCATTTTAACGGAATTGAGGTTTATTGCATATCATAGTAACAAAGCTTAACCCTTAAACGCCCAAGCAAGTCTGAGAGGCTTGACGGAATCTCCTCCGTAGCTCTCACTGTACTCAACTTTTTACTTATATTTTGATGTCAAACTGGTCACCTTCTTGTGATGCATTCAAAATGTGAAATTATACAATTCAATCACAATTTGTATGAGTGATTTTGTAAAGGCACCACAAGCATTGGCTTCGTGGTTAGGGCTTAGGCCTTCAATGAGGAGGTCGTGGGTTTCTATTCCCCATGCCGGCGTGGTGCTCACGACTATAGTCCACCCAACTATTGTGGGGGGGTCTTTGGACCTTGTTGTATGGGTACCTCAAAGCCCTTTGGGGGGATACTATGTCAAGTATCTTCAAGGCACTTCTAACTACACTAAAAATTATATTTAGTATTGGCAACACTAAATACGAACAACAACACCAATTGTCAACAAGGGTAGAATTGTAGCAACCCTAATTGTCAATTCCAACACCAATTGTGAACAATAGTAAGAATTAAAGAATTGAAAAATGAAGAAGTTGACATTTAGTGTTAGATTTTTGTTTGGTATTAGCCAACTTGCAACTTTGGTGACTAAAAGGGAGGCTGCCATTAAGATATGGTGACCCCCCAATACACTATTGTCTACAAGTTGACTATAAAAGGGAGGCTCCCATTAAGATATGGTGACCCCCCAATACACTATTGTCTACAAGTTGACTATAAAAGGGAGGTTGCCATTAAGAAGGGGTGGCCCCCCAATACACTAATTGCCCACAAGTTGACTAATAGTGTTGGAGCATGATGGTGGGTACTACACTAATTGTCATCCAACACTAAATATAATTTTTAGTGTAGCTAGAAACTAGCGTAGTTATAGTGTCCACCCTCGAGAGGAGGAAGTAGTATTGTTCCAATTTCCCCTTGTCCGGTGGCCATCTGGATATTAGCATTACGAACGAACACTTCATTCACGCCGGCCCCTAGAAAGGGACCGGAGTTTCTATCTATCTATCTATTTATCTATCAGTGATTTTGTACTTTGAAAGGATTGTGGTAGGTAGGTTGGGGTGGTAGACAACCTTGTAGGAGGTTGCAAGCTCATCATTGATTGGTTCATTCATGATGCCCAAGTTCAAAAAGTGCTCTATTCATGGTGCCCAAGTCGAAAAGATGTTGTGATCCAATTTTGGGCTGCCCATTTCAGAGCCCATGGGCGTTTAAGGGTTAATCCTTCGAAAACACTCTACTTTTAACCCTTGAACGCCCATGGGGTGTGAAACGGGCAGCCCAAAATTGGATCACAACATCTTTTAGACTTGGGCATCATGAATAGTGCACTTTTTGAACAAGGGCATCATGAATGCACCAATCAATGATGAGCTTGCAACCTCCTACAAGGTTATGTACAACCCCAACCTAGCTACCACAATCCTTTCAAAATACAAAATCACTCATACAAATTGTGATTTGAATTGTAAAATTTCACCTTTTGAATGCATCACAAGAAGGTGACCAATTTGACATCAAAATATAAGTGAAAAGCTGAGTGCACTGAGAGCTACAGAGAAGATTATGTGGGAAGTTGACCCCTCGGGTCACCTTGGGCGTTTAAGGGTTAAACCAGAATCAACCCAAGTCCAACACATTTCCTAAACACGAAATCATATTACATGTTACAGTGATTAATTCAGAAGGTTTGTTTTTTTTTTTTTTTTTTTTTTTTTTTTTTTTTTTTTTTTTTTTTTTTTTTTTAATAACAAAAAAATAGAAAATAATTAATTACACGCACGAATCAGATAAGGTACACTCTGCACCCTTTATTGTCACATTCTGGATTATCACATCCTCTGTAGTATCACGAAACCCTAGGGAACAAATGTGCACCGTTTAAAATTCCTTCCGAACTGTCACTATCACTTCTGATAATGTCACAAGCACTTCCGTTCAAATGTGCTAATAAAGAAGCGCCGTCACTGTGTCTTAATTAGCCGACTCACATTGAATGTAGTGCTTCCTCTTACATTTCTAAACACTTCCATAATATCACACTTACAATTAATTCTTTACAATCACAGATCGAAATTAACACTAGAGACTTCTTCACTATCACATGCATTTTGGTCACCCAAGGTGTGACAATAAAGGGTGCAGAGTGTAAATGCCATCAAAGTCAACCACGAATGCACTCCACAAGTCAACGGCTAAAGCAGGTGTACTATCCAGTACGTCTGTTTGACTTCTGGACACTCTACCCAAGAATACCAACTACACTCAGAATGTCAGTCCATTGACTCTATATAACCAGGAACAAGTCAGTGTTGATAGCCAAACCATTCCAGATCGATTACTTCCTCTTTTCCAGTGTAGAAACCAGCTCTTCGATCGATCATCATGGCTGTAGCTGGGACTGGAGCTTCAGTTCGTGTGCTGATTTTGGGTCTGCTGGTGACATCGCTGTGCTTGCAAGTGGCGGCAGACTCCACCATCACCAACCTCTCCACCGTGGGCAAGGTGTATGTGAACGACAAGGCGCTTGCGAACGGCAAGTCGATCACTCTGAAACCCGCCCAGTTGACGAATGTGAAGATTTCACGGGAGCTGAACGGCGCCTACGGACTCATGCCTCTCAAGGACCGACGACGCTACTTCGTTGTCAACAATGGTGATGGTGGCGGCTTCCCCTCTGACTTGGTGGAAGGCAGATTCATCACCAACGCTTTCTGATCACCTCTGCCACGTTTCTGTATCGAGCAATGGTTTAGTTAGATAATCATTCTGTACTTGCTTTGAGGATTTGAGGATCCATGTATGACTGTACCAGACCTTCAAAAGAAATAAACTTGGGGAATCGTATGAAAATATCAGTTCTGGAGACAGTGTGCAATCTACTGTAACAGTAGGACGTTGAATTGTTTGGAATGCTTGGTTCTAGAATCTAGGATTTTGGAGTGATCATGGGCATTGAAACGTTTCTGGGCATGAATGGAAGAGTAAAGAGTTTTAGCAGAATTTTGATCATTGTTGCAGACTATGTTATGCATCCCATCGTATCATCGGCAATTCTATTAAGATGAATTCATTCTAAGGACCAGGTATACTTGCATCTGCAAGCGTGGCATTCTCGAATTTCATTGATTTTCTATACTATCACCAGTTGATATTTCCATAAAAGATCCAATTTCTTCTATAAAATCACCAAATTGTTCTATATTATCACCACTACAATTTGTGGTATCACCTCGATTCAAATTTACATATTTTTGCAAGCTTTGGATTCTTTTGTTTTAGTTAGGTGAAGAAATAAATTTGGGGTTTATCATGAGACGTGTGAGAAATTGTACTATTGAGAGTCAATAAGTACAAAAGAGTTGTGTGAAGATTAGTGCTATTTACTAAAGTATCTAACATGACACTATTTCTGACATTAGTGTTTAATTGTAGCATTCATTGCAATTGCGATTCATGTTCTCTTTCTTTTCTTGGTCACCAATTTTGAAATATTTTTTCCCTTATTCATCAAAATTACAAGCAACCTCAATTCTGTTAAAATGGCGTTATTCCGCTAAAATGGCGCTTTTTGGGTGCTTAAAATGAAAAAAATGATGCTAGTTTTTGTTGAGTTTTTGTGGAGTTTTGACATGATAGGGTAAATATTTCTGAACGGCCGTTCAAAAACAACAATGTTTGTGAACGGCCGTTTAGAAACATTGCCCTTTTACTGTGTCCAAAGGTCAAAAACCATAAAAGTGTGATATTATGGAAATTTTGGTGATATCACAGAAATTTTGGTGATATTACGGAGTATATGTGTGATATTAATATACATGCCATTTTGTAGGCATAAATACTTCTGAACTTCACTTCAAAAATATGCTTGTAAAATGGCACGTTTGCACAATATGGCACTTTAGCTCCGCTAAAGTGGCAGGGTGGAAGCATGCTAGGGTGGATCAAAAAGTACGTTACGCCCTCTAATTCTGTCAAATTTTCTTGTTCTAGACCCCTTCTTGGGCCCCTTCACCATCCAAAGTACTAATGTTTTTGAGGACTTAGGTAAAAGGAGTCGTTAAGTGTGCAAATCACTTGTCCTTTTTTGCCAAAAACCTTTGGAACATATAGGATTTTACTCTCAAAGTTTTTCAGAAAAGTACGTTACGGCAGTCAAAATTGTGATAAAGTACTCAAATTTGGTTAAAATTAAGTTACAAAGTACAAAAAAATTATGTGGTTAGATTGAGCGCAATGTAATGATGAACATATTTCATCATTACATCCCAAAAACTCATTATTTCCTAGCAATTTGCATCGGTCAAAGGGCTAAATCTTTGACATGGTTTAAGTTAGTCAAAAATTAATGTTTTTTGATTTTTTTTTCCCAACATACTTAGAATTCTAATATGCAGATGCATGTGGGTGCGAATCCCTGATTTTTGGCGCCAAAGTCCTTGTGCAGGAAGTGCGGGAAAATCAATAATCAATACTTCTTCGTACTCACTGTACTCTGACCCCGCTGGTTATAGAAAATGTCGTTGGAGGTGGCATTAAATGCCTGAGGATCCGATGTGGCCACGTCAACCTTACCCGGTGCATCTAGGGTTCTACCCTAGACGAGCTTCCATGTCAGGTGGGATCAGTGTTGCCGGTGTTGGTTTAGGTCGCACATTCTGCACGGTGTTGGTTTAGGGTTTTGCACATTCTTGCAGGCAGTGGTTTTTCTTGGGGTTGGTCATTGTAAGCTTTGAGATAGCTGTTGAGTTTCACGTGCGAAGTGATGGGAAATCAACAGAATCGGGAGCGAACTCGTCCTGGCATCAGACGAGCTATTGTTGAAAGAAGAGCGGACGCCGCAGGAGCTGCTGAAGTGAGACGTGCGACCTTGGCTGAAGGTTCGCGCCTAAGAATGCAGGCATATCGGGCAAGGCTAGCAGCGCGAGATCAGGGTGGGCAAATGAACCGACACTCTAGTCGAGGTTCTGTGGAAACTAGTCGAATGGGCGATCGGATGACGAGTCGGAGGTCAAACATGCTTGCAGAGTATATCATGGAGGAGTTGGAACGTTGCGATACCCCGACATGTAAAAAAGCGTACTCGAGAAGGTCCTAAACCACGTGGATTTGGCCTTTGCTCCCGGAATATTACCCACGACCTTACGAGGCCAAATCGATATGCTCGTTTCTTGTGAGTTATCGCAATGAGTTGCAAGCAGTTAAAGGTGCCCAGTCGAAGGAGTTTCTTGCGCGGAAGGGGTTCTTCGGATGCGGCCGTCGTGAAGGGATCAATCAAGACGGCTTCTGTCGAGGGTGTTACAGGTTCGTTCTTAGTATCCTATTCGCTTGTGTGTTCCAGTTGTTCGGTGCCGTATTGCGGTGCAAGCGGAGTCACGCAGGTGCTGTGAGTATTCACAAATATGTCAGTAATGAACTGTGGCGGCTAGGTTTAGGGTAAGAATTTGTTGTGGGTGATCAGAGGGCATCACAGACGGTTTCGTCTGTAAACTTGATTCGGTTGACTGCATGTGTTGATTCGGTTGACTGCATGTTTGAATTGTGGTTTACTGCATGAACGTATTGTGTGTTGATGTGTGATCATGAAGGAAGCATTCAATTCAATTGCAGCATGTGTTGATGAAGGGAAAGTTGTGTGCAGGTGCATCCTCGGAATATCTTGAATGCTATAGAGAGGAGAAGTACATGTGTAGATGTACGGGAGTAATACAAACTTCTGGAGCGGGCAAAGCGTGTTGGTCTGTCTGCCTACGTGAAGGAAACTGTGCGTGCTTGGTGGCACGGGAGATCCCGTGTGTCTCCTAACAAGAAAGATGTGACACGACGTCGTATAGGGAGGAATGAGTACATCGTGCACGCAACTCATTACCTCACAGACACTCAGGTATTGTTCTTACTCTTTTAAAATGCATTCGAAGGGATCGTATTGTTTTTGAAATTGGACTGTGATGTGTGATACAAGTGTGTAGTTGGCCTCAAGCGTAGAAGGGGTAGCTCGGAGTAAATGTTATGGTATTTGTACCTAGGATGGTACCCACTTGGCCACTTGATTCTGTGGAGTTCAGTGTTTGTACTGAAGTACTAATTAAAATGTAATTTAGGTGTTAATAGTATTGGTAATGTTCATGAAGATACTCCATTGGCAGAATTTGTGTAATGTGTGTAATGTGTGTGTACCTGCGTGGTTCACAGTAGTGGTAGAAGTTGTTGAGTTAACAGCATGGTATTCTAGGTACATATGTTGTGGTCACTAAGTACTCGTCGTATACTCTTGAAGTGCTTTAAGTATAGGGAAGAGTACCGTGGTTACATAATTTGTGGATTTTGTGTGTTATTAGTATAGTTGGTAGGAAGTTCAGTATACAATGTACGAAATTGAGTACTTTGGAGTATGCTGTCTATTGTAAATATCAAAGTTGGTAGAAAGGGTAGTAAAGTAGTAGTGCTTTCGTATGTTGTACTATCTGTACGAAGTGTTCTGGAGCATATCCAGTCACTATGTACTTTGAGTATATTTTAATGCAAAAAAGGCGCATAGAAGCGTGTAGACTTTATACTCAATGTACTTCTTGTACGAAATTGAGAGTCATTGCTATATCCTCAGATGTCGTAACTCTGATCTGTGCATTTTGTGGCAGGCTCAATTGTTTATCGCTTTCAAGGAAGCGCATCCAGAGTGCCGCTTGAAGCAACGTTCTTTCGAATACCTGAAGCCGTGGTATGTAAAAACTCTTAAGGATCAAAATAGTTGTTGTTGTGTGTATCATGTCGAAGTAGATTTGTTAAGGGAAGCTCTAAATACATTCAGAGATACCTCCAAGGGGAATAATTGCCATGTAGGATGCATATGCAAGTGTGAGGTATGTGGGAGTGGAAGTCATAATTGTTGTGCATCCGACAATACTTTCGAACGCATCACCTCTTTATGGCAAGCGTGTGTGTGTCCAAAGGGGGAATTCGATAAGTGGCACAAGCTTGATTGTTTAATGGGTCAATGTTTGAATTGTGGTGTCGATCATATAAACTTCTGTCCTCAAGAATTGTCCCTTGCTACTGATATTTTGATGAAGTGGAGGTGTTTTGAAATGAAAGTAATTGGGGTGCATGAAGAAACTGGTTATGAAAAGAAGCGCATAACAGAGGTGTTCAAGGAAACATCTCCAGGTGAGTTTGTACCTTATTTCAAAAAAAAAGTGCAACAATTTGTTACCCACAATTTTGTTGCATCATGGCAAGATACTGAATGTAGGAAGATGATGGAGAACGTTCCTGATGGTGTGTTAATCTCTCACATCGATTTTGCAGAAAATTATACCTTTGCTATTCAAAATGAGGTACAATCCATGCATTGGTTTAGTACCTCAATAACCATACTTGTGCACATTACCTTCTACAGGGCACCCCCATCAGGTGAAGGTGAGGAAGGTGGCATAATCAAGCACACTCATTATTATATAAGTGATGACAAAAAACATGATTCGTTGTTTGTACAGCATTGCCTTCTTTTGCACTGGAAATGGTTGTTGGCTACAGGTATAAAACCCAATGAGCATTGGGTCTATAGTGACGGATGCGCGGGGCAGTTCAAGGGGTCAAGGGCCATGTATTTTGTGGCCCGGTATCCGGGCCTCACAGGATGCACCATGCGCTGGAATTTTTTTGGTAGTGGCCATGGAAAAGGTATACTTCATTGCACATGAAGATTTGCTTTTGGTGATTGAGATCTGTAGCTGTTGTAGTGAAGCTTATAATTACTGTGAGTGCATACGAATTATCATTAGTACGCACAGAATATTTTGAGGACTGAAAACGGATTCTAAAAATGTGATACCTTTTATGCAGGAGAATGGGATGGAGCTGGAGCAGTGGCGAAGAGGGCATTACGGACCCATCAAATCCAACACCCAGAGTATGAATTAGCGAATGCACTTCAATGTGTGGAATTTCTAAATTTGAAGTTCTCTCATCGAGTTGCTAGTTCATCAGATGCTTCTAATGAAGTGCCCATATCACGAGTGTTCTGGCATGTTGGTGTTGGCGATGTCAATAGAGTCAATGAGTGGAAGTGTAGGACAATTTCAGGATCTAGGCAATTCCATAGTATATTTGGATGTTCATTGACTGACCCTACTCTGCTAATGGTTCGTGATTTGTCATGTTTTTGTGCTCCTTGCATCAATCAAGAGTGGGTTAGTTGTGAACAGAAGTCACATGTTGCAAATTGGCGGGTAGTTCGTCTTAGACCAACAAACGTGGCTGCTGTTCAAGAGCAAATCGAAGCTCATGATGATCCTGATAATTGGTTACATGGCGGTGAGAATGATTCGAATGCGGCTCTTCTCCAGATTGGTGACAACTTCATGATTCCGGCAATGGAGGGCAATGACGAAGGGGTTGACTTTTATGTGCTCCAGTGTACAAAGCTAAAGTTTGAGGTCCAAGAAGATTTCATTTGCCCATGGGGAGAAGAGTTTCAGAAAGGAGATTTTGCCGTGGCTGGATATTACTATCAGAAGAACGGGAGAGGGTCCAACACGTTTGTTTATTTGGACTCAAAACCGGTGGCCCATATTTTTGCCCATCATGTAAGGGCATTGAAATTTCCAATGATATTAGCTCCTCATATAGTTGCAGGTCATACAACTGTTTACAAGATGAGTTCTGAGACCATGGAAATGATCCAGCAAGTTCTTTCTTCATGGTGGGCAACTGAAGAGGATACAAGTTGAGTGCTAGTGCTAGTTAGGTGCACCAAGTTGGGGATTGGCGTTGGTTTGAGCTGCATATGCTGTGTACTTTGAGAAATATCTGTATGAAGTACGCACGAAGTACTTTCTAGTACTCTGTATAAAAGTTCATTCTCATTTATAATCACTCTGAGTACATGTCGTCCACTTTGCATACACTCAGTAACAAGGTGGTTCCTTTCAATTACATTGTTGTACCTATTTGTACAAAAATCTCGTAGACATCTGTATGAAGTACGCACGAAGTACTTTCTAGTACTCTGTATAAAAGTTCATTCTTAAAGGATGGTGAATGGAACTGTTCCATGAGAGAGGGGCCACATCAACATGGTGCCAATATTACGAACACTTATGACGGTTTTTTGTTTACTTTATGGCAAGCTGTAGCTGCTGCTTTAGAAAAGAACAATTACAGCGTGAGCCGGGCCCTGCTGCAGACACAATCCTTCAAACACAATCATTCACAGAATGGCATCGGTGCAATTTTTTCGAATGGTAAAGGTTCTGCTCCCTCTGTTAGATTAAGGCAGAAACTAGTACAAAGGCTACTCCCGAACTCTTGCAAGGGGTGGATTTCTACAGAATAGGGAACCGCAATAACAAATTCTATTCACTGTCTCCGCACCCTGCCACTGCGTACCATAATCATGCATTCCGGCAAGTCACAAACACAATGAGAATTCCATCCCATTCACAAACACGACAAGAATAGACATAAACTGAAACCGAAACGAGGAATGGATTAAATTAACATATGCACATACCCATGTTAGTTCCTCAAAGGCCGCAATGTTCCGATTTGCAAAAAATGCAACATGATATAAACGTTGGTCACTGCGTTCGATTCTCACTGGCATGTCGATAAGATTTGCGTCATCACAGCAGTGATTGATGAAACGTGACGCATTACCGTAAATAAGTCCATCAATGTTTAACGCTGTGGAGTCGTTGCTGGCCGCCTCTGCTCTCCAGTCTGCATCGAGGCTCACCGCATACCACCCGTTTCTATCTTCCATTGCCGTCCTCCTCATTGTTTCTGCGTTAGTACAGATCTCACCATGATACTCTAACACAAATTGACCTTTTGCAATGGGCTCCAAAGTTTTTAGCCCCCACCCTTTCTTACCCGTCCAAAACACACTAAGTTTTAAACTCACACCTTTCTGTACAATCCTGTTTCTACAGCTACCTCGACACAAACAAGTCAAGTTACACTCAAAAATAAATTTCCTCCCAAAATGTCCACTGCAAACTACTGTTCCATCTTGAGGGTCCCACGAGCTTGTTTGCTCTTGAACGTAACACCCCTCCCCCGGTTTACAATATTGGTTCTGGGAAATCCTCACAAGCAAACTGTTAGCACATTCTTGCCCAAGCTAAAAACATCAAAAAAAAAAAACAAAGGTTGAATGACCAATACCTCAGATACCTCGCTCGCATCAACCTCCTGCAAGTGACCGTCACCGTTATAGGCGCAATTTCCGCCAAGCTTTTGGATGCATTCACATGCACCCGGGTTCAAGGTGCAATCCTGCCCAAAGCAATTAGAACTACTTTCTCTTTCATTATCCACAACAACTTGTGCCGACATTATATTGGTGTCGAGGTAAACAAACGGAGCCATGGGGCATTGAACCTCCACAGGCACATCAACTGATACAGCTAGAGGCGCCATTCCCCTCGTAAGGTCAATCGGATCAAACCAGGTAGCCTGCGGGTCATCAGTGAAGGTGAAACATTGCTTTGTAATTATAAAAAAAATTGGTGACAATAAGTGACAAACTTATCATCATACACAAATACACAATAACGCTAAACCGCTATATTTAAAACAAAAAATAACATACATGACACCCCCACTATCGCTTCCCTTTTTTCTTCTTGCTCACCGTCTTGGTGGTGCCCTGAGAGGTGGCACCTTCTTTCTGTATGGCGTTCACATTCTTCATTTTTTGCTTCTTCCCCTGAATCGGTGTATCAAAATCAGGGTCCTCCTGCGCATCCAATGGTGACAGCCGTGGTCGTGTCTTCCTAGTCCTCGACGCTTCCTCGACCACTGGATTCGGCTGAGTCCCCGCCACTGGAGACGCCTCGGTCTCTGGTTCTCGCTCCTGCACGTAGAAGGCTGATCTTGAGGGAGAGGATGAATCCTTTGGACTCTCGGCACGGGCGGCCTGCGTTGGCGTGTCCTCAACGGGGGGATGCTGAGTGTTGGCTGCCATGTCCTCGGTGGGAGGAGGCTGAGTGTCGACTGCCATGTCCTCGGTGCGAGGAGGCTCACTGTTGACTGCCATGTTCTCGGCTCGAGGAGGCTGAATGTCGACTACCATGTCCATGTCCTCGGTGGGGGGAGGCTCAGAGCTGAGTACCATGTCCATGTCCTCGGTGGGGGGAGGCAGAGAGATGAATGGCATGTCCATGTCCTCGGTGGGGGGAGGCTGAGAGACGAGTGGCATCTCCTCGGTGGAGGGAGGCTGAGACTTGAGGGGCGTGTCCTCGGTGGAGGGAGGCTGAGACTTGAGGGGCGTGTCCTCGGTGGGGGGAGGCTGAGACTTGACTGGCGCGTCTTTGGCGGCTGCAACTACTTCCACTTGCTGAGAGTCGAGTGGCGTGTCCTCGCCTGCTGTTTCCATTGCTTGAGTGGGCGAAAATGCCCCCGCGTCGTGGCTGCTAGGCGAGTCCCCCCCATCGTCAGACTCCATTTCGTCGTCTGATCCTTCCTCCCTCTTTGAGGAGGCTGTATCCTCATCCGACTCAGATTCTTGAGCCGGAATGCCCTTCAATAGCTCTGTAATACAGAAACATGTATATTACATGTCAATGCATGAAGTAGCCAATGCAATAATCAAGAATTATGTCAATTTACAAACCTGCATTTCTTGATGGCTGAGGTGGGGAAACGCCCTTCTTCTTCATTACATGCACCCGGGGGGATACACCCTTATGCTCCTTCGATGTACCTGCAACATGGACCTCACATGGCTGCTGGGGCGTCTTCACCCTATCATTCGTGTCAGCGGTCATTACACCTTTCGGTGCTGACGTACCCGGCAGCAGCTCTACCGCTTTACCCTTGTTGGTCTTGTCTACAGCCGGGGGTGCCTTGAAGGGCTTCGTTCGCATGTCTAAAACATTGGAATTCCAATCTCACATTGGAGTGCGTTAGACAGGGTATAAACACTACAAGAAAATGGGTGTAAAACCTACTAAAGATTGACACTGAAATGTCCAAATCAACAAAAAGGCCTTCGCACCTTGGATTTCTGTCAATTTACACGGAGTTTTGTCAATTCTCACTCGTTCAAATTTTTTTGTCAATCTTTTGTCAATTTTTTTGGAATTTTTTTGGAATCTTAGGGAATATTGTTGGAATAGTTTGGAATCTTTCGGAATCTTACGGAATCTTTGGGAATCTTTTCATTATTTTTCAGACATTGATAAAAATGCAAATTGAAAAACAAAGATGCTTTGGGGCATCATTATTTCTTCAAAAAGAAACAATTGAAAAATTTTAAAATATTTTCTAGATATAGAAAAATCCCTGCATGCAATATTGAAAAAAAAATTTGAATTTTCTTTTTTTTTTTTTTTTTTTTTTTAAATTGTAAAAATTATTCAAAGTCAACTGGGCAGTAAAAAAAGGCTCCAACCTCAAAAAAAAAAAAAATTCAAAAAAATTTGAAATTTTTTATACATATAGAAAAATACCTGCATGAAGTAGTGGAAAAAAAATTTTGAAAAAAAAATGTTTTTTTACACCGTGAAAAATATTCAAAGTATGCTGGGTAGTAAAAAACGCCCCAGCCTCAAAAAAAAAAAAAATTCAAAAAAAATTGAAATTTTTTATACATATAGAAAAATACCTGCATGAAATAGTGGAAAATAAAATTTGAAAAAAAAAAAAATTTTTACATGGCAAATTAATCGCCAATGGTTAAGTATTTGAATAAGTTACAAAATTAAACGCACATGTGCATGAACGTTTGTAAGTGTTGTGGCGGTTGGAGACATGGGTTAGGGATGAAGAGGTTATTGGTTCAAGCCCGGGTAGCGACAGTTTGTGAAGTTCGTGGTGGGCCCCACCGGTGGCGGTTGATAATGCGTTTTTTTATTTTTCATGGGTAGTAGAATCGTAGTTACCTCAAGAAGCGTAAAAGTAGAAATGAAAATAAATAATAATTTCAGGTGCAGTAAACATTAACATTTACTTCCTTTAAAAAAAATCACAATCTTTGGGAAATGGTGAAATTGTAAAAAAAAGGAGGCTTTGGAGTCCTACGTGGAAGTTTATCACCATAGTGTAATAGTGACATGGCAAGATAAATCCAACATGGCAATTACATTAGCAACCCGTACATCCTACGTGTATTTTTCGCACTGAGTGTGACCGAATTGACAAGGTTACATCAACTACATGACCGAATCAGGGTACTAAAATTGACACCACGATTGTGAGTTTTTGTCATTTTTTTGTCAATTAAGACAACCAGCGCCAGTAGTAAAAATCGAATACGTAAAAACCAATACAAACAAAAAAATACATACACCGATCTATAAATGCAAAATACTCAAGAATTAGTATCAAGTAGTCATGTTTCTGTTTGTGTTTGCTCGACATACTACTTTCACTTGGACGGTACAAACTACACGTAAAGAGTGCAACTATACACATAGTATACACAAATGTGTACCACGGAGTACACACTATGCATGTACAGCAGTACCTCTCTCTCACTACGCACTGTAATGTACTAATGTATTCCAATGTCACTACGGCTGTACCTAAGTTACATAAACAGTTTCATATCTATTTTTAAAGTACAATGGAAGTACCCATTACACAACTTTGGTTACCTTCCTCACCCGAACTACTACCAGCAACTACCCATTACACAACTTTGGTTACCTTACTCACCCGAACTACTACCAGCAAGTACCCATTACACAACTTTGGTTACCTTACTCAGCCGAACTACTACCAGCGTACCTTCGGTTCTACCTCACAATTAATCTTGCTACCTTAAAACTTTCTATGAATATCCAATTCACCTCAGACGTACTCATTAGCACATTTGGACACAAGCATACCTCCAAAAATACAAGTACCAACGTTTCACCTTCAAAATGGTACATGCACCCTCCAACACATGTCTACCCTGCACACACATTAAAATAAAGCAATTGAAAAAAAAACATACCCGCATTCAATGGGTGCTGCTTCACATTCTCCTCTCGAAGCTGCAAAAGATGCTGCAATTCACCATCCATGTCACACTTGGCAGCCGCTTGTACCATCTCTTCAGACGGAATCCCCCATCCAAAGCTTTGATGCCAGCTTGGATGTGCTCGTGCTTCGCATGTTCTCAGAGCACACCGAAAACCTTTCGAGAAGACTACAAAAGCACACCATGGGTGATAGACGTGCCTGTAGCTTGATACAACAATATCACAATTTGGGAATGGAAAATTGCAAAACACACAAGTCGTCACAGATATCGACACTACGCCATCATCTGCAGCTTGTTGTCGGTAGAACATCGGCCATGGGTGCAATCCAGAGGGCCGGCCTCCAAACTTCAAATGTGATGCCTCCTCGTTGATGGCGGCCAACTCCCGTTGCTGGTTTGTTATCCGGCCCTCAATCTCTTCTAGTTCTCCCTCTGCTTGGAGGACAACGGCTTTTGCTTCTTCAAATTGGATATGAACTCTTTTCAAAATCCTCTCATGTGCCATAATCTCCCATTTTACATTCTCGTTGTCATCCCACGCATCCGCTCTCAGACCGGCAAGCTGCTCCTCGAGATGGGCCCCGTTGACCTCCATCGCCCTTACTTCACTCCTCCCAGCAGCGATGCGTTGCGTGGTTGAGGTCTGAGCAGCTTTTCTCGCCCCAATCTCAAGTCCAAGGATTCTTGCCAATTCTGTAAGGCGTTTAATCCTCTCTGCCGTGGATGCACCCAAATCCTCTTCTTGCTTCGTGGGAATTCTGGAGGCGCAGACCTCAGAAACATCCTGCCATGGTCTCAAACAACACCAATTATGTCAGAAAATGCAAGCAAAAACCCTAAACCGCTCAAGAATTCAAGCATTCAAATCCAATTCTAACAAAACCATTCACAGCATTCAACCATTCAACACATTCAAGCATGTAAAAGCATTCAATGCATTCAAACAATCAGAATTGCCAATCAAACAGTCTCACCTTCTTTGAGATCGAAGAACCGCCTCTTTCTGGAATTTTTTTTTTGAGCACCTCCTTGCTCACTTTCGTAACTCCATTCTCCTTGCACTCCTCGAGCTTGCATAATTTTGTACCCCTCCTCACCCGCTGCGTGTTGTTCACCACCTGCGCAAACCCAGCCCAATTTACTGACCCGCGGCTGTTCTCGAACTCGTAGACTATCCCTTCCGCAAACTTGACCTTCAGATGCGTGGGCATGTGGTCTCGATCGTGCTGGTAGATTACGGGATGCAGCTCGAAAATCCTCGCCACTACTTCCTTGTTAGCGCAATCCTGGTACTTGTACCCAGAGCGCCCATCTCTGCCTGCTCGCTTGCCGAAGAACTTCTCCATCAACTTCGGATCCATGAATGTCTTGCTAAATCGTTTGGGGTTCAACCCTTCCCCCACAAGCCCGAACTTGTTGACCCAGTCGTCCACTAAGAGCTTCGCAGGTGGTTGCCTGCACTTCTCTATAGCATGTTCGACATCCACCAGGTCGAGGTCTTCATCGCAATCGCTTCTATCAACCTCGAGGACTTCGTCACGCTCCTGCTCGTTGTCGGGCTCCCCACTAGCATTTGAGGCTGCATTCAACCCTCCTTTCGAGGCTGCATTCAACCCTCCTTTCGAGCTTGAGGTACCCTTGGAGGGCTTAGAGGCAGGCTTGGAGGCAGCCTTCGGGACAGCCTTCAAGACAGCCTTCGCGACAGTCTTCTCGGGAGACCCCCCAGGCTTTCCTCTCGGCAAAACAGGTGTGTGCTTCATCCTCGTCATCTCGTATCACACCTGCAACACAGAAAATCCCAAAAACCCCAGGAACCCGCAAGTTTCCAACACCCTACACACTCAAGAAAAATCTCCGAAAGTCGGAGCACTCAAACCCTTGCCTTGCAGCCTCGCTCACACGCTCGCCTTGCTCACAGACCCTAAACCCTCATCTCGCCCACCAGCAGTACACTCTCACCTCGCCCACCAACAGTACACCTTCACCTCGCTCACTAAAACCCTCACCTCGCACTCTCGCTCCCCAGCATTTAACCCTCACCTTGCTCACCGGCCTCGTACACCCTGCTAAAAACTAAGACACAGTAAGACCCTCCTGCGCATGGACAAACCTCGCAAAAGTTCAAAACCAGACTCTGAAAAGCACACTCTCCACAGCATGACACCCTCAACTCGCACCCTCGCTCACCAGCCTTAGACACTCACTTCACTCACCAGCTTTGTACACCCTCATCAAAACTACCCACGAGGCAAACGAACACTACGACCCTCGAGACAGAGCAACACTAAGACTCCTCAGTAGCAAAGGAGCACAAACACTTCTCGCAAACCCTCCTAAACCCTCGCAAGCCCTGCAATACAAAAACCCTCACCCTCACAAATCCACGCAAACCCTCGCACAAAACTCGCAAAACATCTCACAACCCTCAAAATCCCTCGCAAAATTTCAAAAACAATGGCGCGCTGGTAACTCTCCACAGCGAGAGGTGCGAGACGACCCCTCCGCACCGGCCATCACTGGTTCCCGCCAATAGCTCCCACGGCACTTACCGGCTGCCACCGGTTCCCCCTCCCCCCGAGACAAGTGATCGCCGGTCGCCACATCGGAAATAGATTTCAAATCATGCGCGTATCAGCCAAAATCAAAAAAAGGCGGCCAATCACATCGACAGGGTTTAAAGCGCGAAGTCAGCGGCTTGTAGTTCACCTAATTTTAGTCTGGAGTACCTCAAGTACTTCTGGATCCAAGGCCGGCAAACTCCGTTGACTTTGCGTACAAATGACGTACAAGTACTTGTCCAAAACTGATCCACCCTAGCATGCTTCCACCCGGCACATGGAATAGTGCCATTTTAACGGAATTGAGGTTAACCTTTTATGTTCAATCTTGTAATTGTAGTAACCATGGGATCTTGAGAGTGTAATTTAGGAAGGGGGTTCCAACGTTTTTTGTCAAATGCTCCTCAAATGGAGCAACGTTCTTAAACTTGCTCTAGCAATGGTTTCAGTAAGTAAGCAACAATGATATTTTAATTAGCAATATTCTCAATAAACTTCATAGATTTGAGATTAGAACGTTGTAATAGCAAGTACAAAGATGTTGCTTCACTTGAGCAACATTTCTATAAGAACATTGAAAACAAAATTTTAAACCACCCTCCTTTACAGTAGTGTTGATTTACCACTTACTCATCTCAAGAGTTGGTACTTGTAGAGCGCGGAATGCTACAAGAACCTATCACAAACAACTCGTTGACTTACTCACCACAGGGGAGATAAAAGGCTTTCCCACTTCCCGCAAATGGAAATCCAGAAGGCCTTTCCTCCTGAAACATGGAAAATGACTTTGCCACATGGAAAATTGCATTTTCTTATTCTGTTTTCTATTCCTCAAAGTGGGAATGGTCCAATTTTTGCCAGGTCGTCAATTAGATGAAGTGGGAAAAAGAGAGGTAATATTTTTACTTATTTCCAAGAGGAAAAGGCTCTTATGTTCCTTGTGCACTCAAACAAACTAAATAAACAAATCACTTTCTAGTCTTCAGATTCTTATTATCTCAACTTCCTACTTCAAATACAAACTGACTTTCATCAAATTTCTTTCTATTCTTGAATCTATCATCTTCATTTTCTATTTCAAATACAAATTCTTCAATATAGCATATTTTTGTAATAAATTGCCACTTCAAGAAGATTGACATGAATGATAATGAATATCATCACGGTGGGACGTTTCTGCAGTGAATCGCACGCGCTTCAGTTCCTTTGTCGGCTTCCTAGTGCTAGTGCACCTTCTGGGGTTTCTCGATTGATAGCCCATCCATACGGTGAACTTGCACAAGTGTATTGGTCCCGGCTCCAAACTAGGTCTTGATGGAGATCCCTCAGGAGTTCACAGTGAACGGGTGAGTGAAGCGGTGAGCTTCGTTGACTGGCCACTTCCATCACGAGTGAAGGTTTACTCTCGCTGCCCGAGTCAAACAGGGCGTCATACAATGTGACGACCTTCGGTGACACCAGAGGCATCCGCACTCATTCAATCATCTGTAAGAGAGCTAGCAAGCAATTACTTTTGCAGAGTGTAAATGGCAGGTGATGCAAGGCATTCCTCAGTCATATCTTCTTATTCGATCTCTTTAACTTCTTCGTTATCATTATCTCTTTCTAGTCAGTTCCAGGTTCGATCGAACTTTTTCTAGGTGCCCATTTCGAAAGTATCCTCCATTCAATGGCGACCACTGCCGGAGCTGGAGCTTCAGTTCGTGTGCTGATTCTAGGCCTATTGGTGTCATCGTTGTGTTTGCAAGTGGCTGCTGTGTCCACCATCACCAACCTGGCCACTGTGGGCAAGATCTATGTCTTCGACAAGGAGCTCGCCTCGGGCAAGTCGGTCACCATTCCCGTGGATCAGTTGAGCAACGTGAAGTTGTCACGCGAGCTCATGCAACGGTGCCTTCGGGCTCATTCCTCTCAAAGACCGTCGACGTTACCTCCTCATCAACAATGGCAACAGCACCTTCCCTTGGTGGAAGCCAGCTTCATTACCAGCACGTTCTAGTCTAGCCAAAGCCTCACGCTAGCAGATTGAGTGGCAACTCCTGCTAGTTTCTGATGACGGTGATGACGACGACTATTTTGGTGAAGACGATGGCGATGATGATGGTGATGACAAGGGCTTAGTTGGAAGTCGCGTTATTGTTCCTGGAACCTGTAAGGATTATTCTCGATAACCTGAATTTTGCAATTTTATTTTTCAAGTTTCCCGAATTGATTCTGGTGGTGGTACTAGCATAGATGTTTGATCGGAAGTACATGATTGAAGCCGTCCTTCAGGGGTGGATTAGGTCGATCAGTGACTGGCCGTCAATAATTCGATAGGCTGTGGAATTGGTGTGTAGCTTATCCTTACCGTTTTGCACTCAAATTGCTCTTGATTCTGCTTCTACTCTAGTACTTCGGATGTTAATAGAATACTATTGAAATGAAGCACGTCCTTTGCCCTGGACAATCTGTGAACCTCCGGTTCGATGGAACAGGGTTTGATGAGCTCGGCTCAGATGACGAGTCTCAGGGTAATTAATGCAGGCCGACGATGACAAGGGCTTTGTGACTTTGTCACGGATTGCTCCTAAAGCAGTCTCGAGTCAGAGCTTTCATTGGACGATATGTTTTCAATTGCTTTATGTTCAATGTCCTGCTGCTGTGTTTTGTGTGTATGTCTTCTGTACTTCGTGGCTGTTTTGCGTAATGATAGATTTCCCTTCTGTTAGCACAAGTGCCTCAAGCTAGTTATGGAGTATTTCTGGGAATATCAGGTAACATGAGGTATCAGCTGGTGAAGGTGAATGAAAGCGGAAAGGGTTATGCTAGATCATTTCAAGCTTTGGGACGATTAGATTATTTGAGTCATTATGGAGAAGTTGTGATGGTCAAATGACTGTTTGCTTCGGGTGTGTGGTGACCAACAACAACATCGCTCCGTGCACTGCCACCACCACGCACTTGTGTGAGCAGTCGGCGTATCAAACCATCGGAAACCACAACTTGTAGCGAAAACTGCAGCTTGTAGAACTGAGAACTCCGTAGGGATGCTGGAAGAATATGGTTTATATACACTATAAGGGAATAGTGTTTCAACATAGTACTGTTTCAACCGGGTTGAAACACTACCTTTGAAACACTATGTGAAACAATATCTACTTAGTATTTAAACCGGTCTCAAGGGCCGGTTGAAACACTATGGAGATATTGTATCACATAGTGTTTCAACCCCATTTTGCACGAGTGCTACCTCAAAATAGGATTGTTCAAGTTGCTTTTCTAAATTTCATGTTGACATTGTCAATCTACAGCACAATACATGAACAATCAGCATGAATTGACTCTAGATACGAGTGAATAAAATTATTAGGCGAAACACATGTTGACATAAGAGACCGGTTCATCGAAACACACAGACAGGTCCATCGTCACACAACCCGTGATGCCGCGTTGTCAACTATTGGTATCAGATTATCAGGGCGTTACGCAAAGTTGACAAAGAGAACCATTCTTATTTTTTTCATTCTGAAACAAGCAAGTACCTTAGTAACCAATGGCATAGCTAGTATTAAATAATTCTGCCAAGAACGCGTCAGGACTCAGGAAGAACCATGACATTAGTATATATCAAAGTAACGAAAGTGCTGCCAATATTCACCCAGGATATTCGGATATTGACAAGGTCTTGCGATTACCTTCTCGCGTTCTGTGTTCTTGGTCACTACAATGGAGCGGGCCTGGGAGCATCTCCAGCACATCTGCTGACTTCTTCCTAAGGTAAAGAATCCACCTTCCGCCTCCTCCTACTGACTCGATCCTTGCTAACTTCTTACCAAATGTTTACTGCCTGCGCGGTGCAGAAGCTCCTGTTTTCTGCAGTGGAGGTTGAAGGTCCAGCTCTCGGGTAGAGCAAGCTAGTATCATCGGCTGATGAGTTTTGCAGCCTTGCTTTGTAAAGCCGGTTACAGAAGTAGGCGCTTGCGGTTTTGCTTGTGTTTTGCGGTGTTATACGAGCTTCGACTTGCGGCCCTAATGATTGCGGTATTCTATGAGCCTCGTTATCTCTTATTATTCATCACGTACAACTCATCTGGGCGGACGTTCATCCTAGCCTATTATTCGAGCACGGCTTTCCAGGTATGACTGATTCGAGGTGTCGCAAGCTTTTGGCGTGTGAGTCGTCTTTTTGTGTCGGAACTTGTGGGCTAATATGGATCAGTGCTGGCGTGGTTCAGGAATCCCTTGCGTTTGGTACTCCCATTCGTGCAGTAGAAGTTGAAGGTCTCAAGCAATATTTCGCACTCGCTTATTCAGCACTCGGACAGAGCGAGGAACAATCATCAGCATAGAGAAGCCTGGCTCCGTGAAGATGGATTGCTGACGTTGGCGCTTTGGCATGTGGTCATCAATCCCAGCATGAGGTTTTTCGTGGGAGTCCATCTCTTAACCGGTCTTCATGTGCGATTCGTCTGCACAGAGGATATTCTTATCCTTATAACTGAGCACAACTTTTCCAGGTGAGATTGATTGAATCTGCAACAAGTGCTTGGTCGCAGATTGTCTTTCAAGATCGGAACATGTTTCACGTTTGAGGATCAGGATTTATTCATTTCTGTAAGCTTGTTCGCATTCTGAGACGTTGGATCTTATGTTTTCCTGGGTTTACGTCAGGGATTAAAGGGCCACTATTGATAAGCCTAGTGAGTACGCATCGAGTATCATGGAGACCTCAAGTGAGTGCGAATTTCTCTCAGCTCAGTCGGTGGCTGCGACCGTGTCTGCTGCAACTGCTTCTTCGAGCTTGCAATATGAGAGTGCAGAAGATGCGAGCATGGTGGAGAGTCTGTCAAGCAGCATGGTGCAAGAGAGGATTGAGACATCGAAGTCGCACTGGAGTGAGCTTTGGGATAGTGATCTCAGGTTAAGCGGGGAGGAAGTGGCAGCAGATAATAGAGAAGTGTTCAAGACTCTGCAGTCGCATCCGGAATGGGGCCATATATTTTGGACATTTGATGAGAATTCACATGGTACATTGGTGGTGGGTGAGAAGTTTGCAGAGGGGGGGCAAGCTGAGCTTTTAAAGGCCTATGTTACCTGGAATGATCCATGCAAAAGGCAATATGATTTGGAGAACAATGTGACGTATGTGCTGAAGGTTTTTAAGAAAGGTATTTTGTTACGTGATTTACAAAGACAATGGCCCCATGGATTTTTGAAATGGGAAAGTGATGAAAATAAACGAGCGTGCAATCAATTGCCATTGTCGCCAAGTACATCGCATCATAACAAACCCATTTGTGGGACAATATTGGAGAATGGGAGATTTGCTTTTTTGATGGGAATGAAGGAGGATGATCTCCAGAGGTTAATTGTACGAAGGATGCATGGACAAGAATATGGGTGGGGACCATTTTCAAAGGAGGAAAGTGAAGAAATTATGTACGAGATTGGACTTGGGGTGTTGTGGTTGCATGACCATGATGTTGTGCATAGAGACCTTAAGGCTGCCAATGTATTAATCAACAAGGATGGATGGTGTCAAGTAGCGGATTACGAGTGTTCAATCGGTGTAGTAGGAACAAGATATTGGAGGGCTCCTGAAATATTGCATGCTTGCAAAGAAAATACTGTAAGCCAGAAGCCAGAGCTATTTTCAAAAGCAGCAGATGTTTATAGTTATGCAATGACATGGTATGAGCTCTTGACCGGGAAGTCTCCATTTGAAGATGAAATGGTGACAATGGAATCGGTTATTCAAGGTCGACGACCTATAGTGCCAACATATGTAGATGATTGGATACGACAACTTCTATATAGATGTTGGGACTCTAACGCTAGTGATAGACCTTCGATTCAAGAGATCTTGACTGTTATCGCATTGAATTCGAGATTACCATGGATCAAAGATTGGAATGAAGTTCAAATGAGGACAAAGATCACAGACGTAGAAGAGTTACAACTTGGATGTGACAACCTTTTACACACGACCAAGAAACTTGAAAGTGGAAACTTCAAGTGCTTACTATGTTTTGAAACATGCAATGAATTACCTAAGATGAAGTGTACCACATGTACAGACCTCTATCTTCATTCAAGATGTGCAATGATAGAAAAATTCTTTAGATCTTCCTTACACCCACATATACTAAGAATTGGTTGTTCGTGGAGGAGGAGTCCGAGATTGGTATGTGAAGGTTGCCAATTGGAAATTGGCAAGGAATCTTGGTATCACTGCCCAGTTGACGAGTGCGAGTTTCATTTGCACCTACAATGTGCGAAATATGTTGGAAGGATTTCACATCCCTTACACAAGGAGCACGAGTTAGTACTTTCTTCAAAATCTATATCATCGAGTTCGAAAGTTTCAAGTGTCACTTGTGAGTGTTGCAAACTCCAAATTAAATCCATGGAGTTTATATATCATTGTGAAAAGTGTGCTTTCAACATTCATCCAAAATGCGCCATACCAAATGTGAAGGTACATAGATGTTAGTGGTTAATAGGCACCACAAGCTTTGGCTTGGTGGTTGGGGCTTAGGCCTCTAATGAGGAGGTCGTAGATTCTATTCCCCATGCCGGCGTGGTGCTGACCACTATAGTCCACCCAACTATTGTGGGAGGTCCTTGGACCTTGGTGTATGGGTACCTCAAAGTCCTTTGGGGGATACAATATCAAGTAATTTCAAGGCACTAGTAACTACGCCAGAAACTAGCGTAGTTATAGTGTCCACCCTCAGTATAGTGTCCACCCTTGAGAGGAGGAAGTAGTATTGTTCTAATTTCCCCTTGTTTGGTGGCCATCGGGATATTAGCATTACGAACGGACACTTCATTCACGCCGGCCCCTTAGAAAGGACCGGAGTTTCTATCTATCTATCTTTAGTGGTTAACATATTATATAGAAATGGTGTTCTTTTGTATTTATGTTCAAGAAATGTAGGGTGTGAACCATGATGGTGTATATATAAAGATGTTCACAAAGTATTGTTGTTTCTATTCTCAATGAAGCGACAATCATGAATGGTGGTTGAGTAAATCAAAATAGGTGAACTTATGATCTTTTACTTCACTCTATGCTTATTTACCCCTAGGTGGTTTGTCTTGTTCCTAGCAAAGTTCACGAACATATTTTTAGAATAGGTTCCATCTTTGGAAACAAATGTGATTATTCATTTCCTTCTTATAGTATACTTATTGTAGGTGACGTGGACCAAAAATGACATCGCAATGATTACAAGGTCATAACGTATGAATAATAAAAAAATATCACAAATTCTCAACATTTTTACTTTTGAATGAAAATGCTACAAAATACAAATACACTTACAAGATTTATTTTGGCCCAAATAATAGTCTTGCAATGATGAATTTTATTTATTTATTTTTTTTTTTTTCAGATTTCACAATGGAAATATTTCAAAAACTAGGCCCGTTGCACAAAAATGAATACCATAACTTCCTCACATCTCTACTTACACTCGTAAAACTATACGAAGTTGTCGAATATCATCTTGAGATATTAGTTATGCCAAACAATTTCATGAACACCATATTGAATTCCACATAATTTGCTTACAATGGTAAAACATGCCGGGTTGTGTATGAAGATTGACCAAAAACAAGAGTTGCCTACACTAAAATGCATGCCATTAATTTATACTTTATTTTATGAGTTTGCAATTTTTAGCACACAAACAAGACTTAATTTGAAACCCAACCCAAGTGATTCCATCCAAAACAGAATTTGAAGAAACAAGCTCTTGTATCTTGAAAGCTACTGCTTGTCATCCAAAAATGTTCTTATAACCTCAATTCCGTTAAAATGGCACTATTCCATGTGCCTTTTAGCGGAGCTAAACTGCCATATTGTGCAAACGTGCCATTTTACAAGCATATTTTTGAAGTGAAGTTCTGAAGTATTTATGCCTACAGAATGACATGTTTATTAATATCACACATGTACTCCGTAATAGCAAATGATTTCTGTAATATCACAAAAAATTCCATAATATCACACATTTTCATGGTTTTTGATCTTTGGATACAGTAAAAGGGCAATATCTCTGAACGGTCGTTCAGAAACATTGTTGTTTTCGAAAGGTCGTTAAGAAATATTTACCCTATATTGTCGGATGCCATGTATTCACTTTATCTTCCCTTACACGTTTATTGGTGTAAAACCCGTGTTCAGGTGACTCGTGTATCGTTCCAGGGATTCTGTGAAGTGATCAAGACAAGTAGTGCTAAAACAACCAAACCCACAAACGTTTCTAGTCCCAACTTATGTTTTAGTCTTGCATGGCAAGGGTATCCCTTTGTAAGAGGGGATGCACGAAGACTCTCTTCCTTATGTTTACCGTGGCGGAAACTTCCACACTTAGACTATACTCACACACACACACACTAAGGCACACATTACGTCCTCACAACTAATCCGTCCTATCCGTCCGAACTAGCAGGTCACGCAGGCCGTCCTGGTTACCCTATCACCCTTACTACAATGACAGACTCCAAGAGCTCCGAATCCGGCTAGAAGACGTCTACACGTATTCTGGTCACGTACTGCGCTTGATCCGTCCTCTGAGACTACAGAGGAAGCCAAGTCTGTGGCAGCTGGAGGTCGGATTGGAATCCGTCCTCACTCACTTTACTCCCAGACCCTCCCAGACCGTAAAGTGTTTCCCACAGCAGTTTCCCTCTCTCAGACACCTAGACCAGTTCAAGACAAAAGGCACTCAAGAATACGCCCAATCCAACTTCAACTCCACAGAAACGATCTAACAAAGAATCCGGATTCCTAACTCCCAACTCATAACCCAACACAGTAGATCCGACTTTCCAAGTACTCAACTGAAAAGGAGACAGGGAAATGATCACACCGAATATGCGCATAAGAAGGTTCGATTAACACTCAAGCAAGGAATGATTTAGGTGGCAAAACCTCCACCTATAAGTACTTTTAAGTCAACGACTTAGATACCTAACTGGATTGCGGTGCCGGCCTACAAGGCCTACTCCTCAAAAAGCGGCACGCATTCCCAAAAAGAAAACACTATACTAGCCTAGGACGGGTTCGAATCCGACCTCCTAACCCTGGCCGTCCTCTAACTGCCGGCCTCTAAAACGTCCTACCTCTTCCTTCGCGAACTGACCCCGTGCTTCGGCCGCTTCAGTGGCGTCGCTGCGATACGTCCTGCCTTTACTCTCTTACCCGTATCGGTTATTATGTACTAGTCCTCGCTGGAGTTGGTCTCGTCCCCGCTCTTCAACTCTTCTTCTTCAGAGTGCTCGAGGCCGATGTCGTGAAGCTTCTGGGCTCTGGGAGACTTCTCGTATTCCTCGGCCGTGAGCTTCCTCTTTGCGGTGCGAGTATCCTTGGCCGGAGAGTCTGCTGGGACGGGTGCGTCTCCCTCCGTCTTCACCTTCGCCTTGCCCTTCGTGTCGGTCGGACTGGAGGGCCCAGCATCCGTCCTCTGCATTCTAATCAGATCCGGCCGAGGGGTCTTGGCCGGAGTAGAAGTGAAAGCCGGCATGACTACCTCCTTCATCTGCTCCCGGACGGCGTCGAGGAGCACCTTGACTTCAGCGTTGCTCTTCTCAACCTTCGTAGCGTACGTCTTCGCCGCCAAGAGAAACTTCTTGAAGGTCTCTGCCTTGAATACTTCCAACTCCAGGATTCCGGCCTCGAACATGTTTGCCTTCTGCAGTACTTCGGCCGGAATTTCGCAGGTCTCGACGAGCTTTACGACCTGCTCTTTTGCCGTGATTACGGCCTGCTGTCCGACCAGGAGTTCTTCCTCCCTTCTTCTGACCGTCTCGCGAAGACATCTATTCTCCAGGATTAACTTGGTCACTTGCTTCTCCATCTGCCGGAACTGCTCCTCGTCCGATCGCCAATCACCCGGATCCCATGAGGCGAGCATGGCACCACTTCACGGAAGCCAGGTGCCAGTATTTCTTTTACCAAGGACTGCTGGCGAAACTATGCCAAGAATTTGGAGTGAAGACGTTGCTGGAGGTCAAAAAGAAGTGGGAATCCAAGCCGGACGCGGAGCAGTTTCGACAGATGGAGAAGCAAGTGACCAAGCTGATCCTGGAAAATAGACGTCTTCGCGAGACGGTCAGAAGAAGGGAGGAAGAACTCCTGGTCGGACAGCAGGCCGTAATCACGGCAAACGAGCAGGTCGTAAAGCTCGTCGAGACCTGCGAAATTCCGGCCGAAGTACTGCAGAAGGCAAACCTGTTCGAGGCCGGAATCCTGGAGTCGGAAGTATTCAAGGCAGAGACCTTCAAGAAGTTTCTCTTGGCGGCGAAGACGTACGCCACGAAAGTTGAGAAGAGCAACGCGGAAGTCAAAGTGCTCCTCGACGCCGTCTGGGAGCAGATGAAGGAGGTAGTCATGCCGGCCTTCACTTCTACTCCGGCCAAGACCCCGCGGCCGGATACAGCGAGGACGGATGCTGGGCCCTCCAGTCCGACCGACACGAAGGGCAAGGCGAAGGTGAAGACGGAGACGGACGCACCCGCCCCAGCAGACTCTCCGGCCAAGAACACGCGCATCGCGAAGAGGAAGCTCACGGCCGAGGAATACGAGAAGTCTCCCGGGGCGCAGAAGCTTCACGACATCGGCCTCGAGCACTCCGAAGAGGAAGAGTTGAAGAGCGGGGACGAGACCAACTCCAACGAGGACGAGTACGTGATAACCGATACGGGCAAGAGAGTGAAGGCAGGACGTATCGCAGCGACGCCACTGAAGCGGCCGAAGCACGGAGTTAGTTCGCGAAGGAAGAGGTAGGACGTTTTAGAGGCCGGCAGTCACAGGACGGCCAGGGTTAGGAGGTCGGATTGGTATCCGTCCTAGGCCAGTATAGTGTTTTCTTTTTGGGAATGCGTGCCGCTTTTTGAGGAGTAGGCCTGGTAGGCCAGCGCCGCAATCCAGTTAGGTATCTAAGTCGTTGACTTAGAAGTACTTATAGGTGGGAGTTTTGGCCACCTAAACATTCCTTGCTTGAGTGTTAATCGAACCTTCTTATGCGCATATTCGGTGTGATCATTTCCCTGTCTCCTTTTCAGTTGAGTGCTTGGAAAGTCGGATCTACCTTGTGTGTTGTGAGTTGGGAGTTAGGAATCCGGATTCTTCGTTAGATCGTTTCTGTGGAGTTGAAGTCGGGTTGGGCGTATTCTTGAGTGCCTTGTGTCTTGAACTGGTCTAGGTGTCTGGGAGAGGGAAACTGCTGTGGCAAACACTTACGGTCTGGGAGGGTCTGGGAGTAGAGTGTGTGAGGCCGGATTCCAATCCGTCCTCCAGCTGCCACAGACTTGGGTTCCTCTGTAGTCTCAGAGGACGGATCAAGCACAGTACGTGACCAGAATACGTGTAGACGTCTTCTAGCCGGATTCGGAGCTCTTGGAGTCTGTCATTGTAGTAAGGGTGATAGGGTAACCAGGACGGTCTGCGTGACCTGCTAGTTCGGACGGATAGGACGGATTAGTTGTGAGGACGTAATGTGTGCCTTAGTGTATGTGTGTGTGAGTAGAGTCTAAGTGTGGAAGTTTCCGCCACGGTAAACATAAGGGAAAGAGTCTTTGTGCATCCCCTCTTGCAAAGGGATACCCTTGCCCTGCAAGGCTAAAACATAAGTTGGGACTAGAAACGTTTGTGGGTTTGGTTGTTTTAGCACTGCTTGTCTTGGTCACTTCACAAAATCCCTGGAACGATACACGAGTCACCTGAACACGGGTTTTACACCAATAATCGTGTAAGGGAAGATAAAGTGAATACATGGCATCCGACATGTAAAATTTTGGCGCCGCTGCCGGGGATTCTAACAGCTGACCGAGTGGTAGTGTTAGTACGGGAGGACGGATTCGGATAGGACGTATTCTTTATCCGACCTACTTGTGAGAATAGTTCTGCGTAGATACAGAAGCTGTAAGTGCAGATCGGTTTCTATTGTTGTGAATGAAGTACTAGAGAGTTACCTAGTCACTTCTTTATGAGTCAGAAGGCACAAGAGGTGCAGGACGTAAGGAGGTCTGTCCGGATTGGTGCTAGGAGGTCAGAAGGTGTGAGTACTCCAGCAGCCGTCCTACGTACGAACGCGGCATCCAGTTTACGGGAGGAAGGAGGTATTGTGTACGTGTCCTTGGACGGGAGGACGGTGAACACAAGAGTAGAAGAATCAGAGCCGGAAGTAACCTTTTTGGTTCCGGATTCCGAATAGGCGGGAAGGAGGGAGCCGGAACAAGAAGAGGTCGAGATGGCACTCCACAACCGGCTAAAATACAAACAGTTCAGAGGAACTGGGAAGACGGACGTGGATGATTGGTATGGCGAATTTGAGGCCACAGCGAATGCTAACGAAGAAACTCCGGATTCTAAACACCGGATTTTCGAGGGACTGCTGAAAGGAGAAGCACTAAGGTGGTATCAAGATTTGGAGGCAGCAGAGAAAGCAAATTGGAATACGCTCATCCCACTGTTCTTACGAACTTTTAGAGAGGCCGGAGGAGAAGACCGTGCGTTGGGGCAACTCAGCAAGATCTACCTCAGGTCGGATGAGACGGTCCGGAAGTACGGCCAGCGAGTGAAGGCACTAATCCAGAAGTTGACGGACAATGTCGCCCCAAAAATCCAGATCGCTTGGTATGTGGCCGGATTGCCGGAAGAGATGGGAATCCAGATTCGCCAAACCAGGCCGGCCACACTACGCGAAGCAATGGAGTCCGCTCAGAATTATGAAAATTCTGCAAATCTGCGAACATCCGTCCTCAAAGCTCAGAAGAAGAAAGAAAAAGAAAAGGAGGCAGCATGACGCAGAGGAAGACAACATAAGAGTTCGGATGAATCAGAGCCGGAAAGTGACAGCGAGGCCGGATCTGAATTCGACTCGAATCCGGAATCCTCTTCCCCAGAGAGGAGGCCGGAATCTTCAAGACGGCCGCACAAGTGCAAAGACCTCAGATTGGAGTGGGATCGTAGTGCACGGCTTGCATCAAAGGTAAAGAAGGAAGATGACGAATCGAAGAAGGCGTTAAAAGGCATCGAGGAAACTCTTGAAGCCATCAGAGTTAATCTCGCAGAGGAGCGGAAACCAAGGAAGATGATTCCGGTCTCCAGAGCGAATGTCTTCTGCGTCTTGTGCGGTGGGCAGGGGCATTTTGCTACAGAATGCCCAAAACGTGTCAAGAACGTCCGGTACGTAACGGAGGAGGACGTATGGCAAGACGAAGAGTCAGCAGAGATGGACGAGCTGGTTTTCCAGATTCAACAATCGTACGGCAGAGGTAAACCTCAGGCAAGGCCGGCCACAGTACCCAGGACGGTTGCCGGGCAAGCAACTCCAAGCACGTACGCTGGACCACGCACGCAGGTCGGATTCTGCTTCCTCTGTGGCAGTGGAGAACATTATGCAAATAATTGCCCATGGAAGAAGGAAGTGGGAGGAGGTGCTCCGCTACCACTACCGTGTCAAAATTGCGGAAAGTGGGGACACGTAGCCAAGGACTGCCAGGAGCCGGAAGTTCAGAAAGCACCGGTCAAACACGTCCAGATCTTACCGAGAGAGCAGACAGGCCTCAACTACGCGCATACGGCCGGGACGGAAAGGCCGGATAAATGATGTTTGGCTGTGGAGCAGGCGGACGGAGAGGACGTATTCAGAGTGGCTACCCGCAGCTCCACGCAAAAAGAGTCACGCCATAGTCGTAGGAAAAATAGGAGGAGTAAGAGAAGATCCAGTAGAAGCAGTACACCTGGGACGGATTAAGATAATCCATCCGTCCCAGTAGTTGAGAATACGGCCACCTTTGAAAAGGGGGTGGAAGCAAGTGCATTAGACGTAGATATTAGTGCAGAAATCAGGGACTTGTTAGGAGACATCGCCGATTTAGAGGAGCAGGACGGCATCCCGAGGACGGAATCAGCCGGCCGAACAGTGAAGTTCAATGACGTACCCATCGTGATTAGTCCCCGTTTGAAAGTGGACGAATACGACATAGTCCAGGACATTAAGAATCAGATGGCGAACGTCACCTTTGGGCAATTGCTGCATGATAATATTAATTATCAAAAGCTGCTCAAGGACGCTTGGACGAAGAAGCGTCAATGCAGAATCAAGCTTCCGGCCGTGGCAACCGTAAACTACACGGGGACGGAAGATCATGGAGCTCCAAAAATTGAAGTTGAAGTGGAGGGCTGCATGATCAAGAAAGTACCAGTAGATGGGGGGTCGGGTGTTAACATCATGCTGGAAGACACTGCACACGAACATTAGGGGCTTCCATTAAGGCCTGCCAGGAGATTGGTCGCCACGTTCTGGCGTTTGAGGATGACGAACCTATCTACAACGCCCTTCTAGCTCCATATGCCGCTCCAAAACCTCTCATGGCCCCACCTAAACATCCTAGACCTTCGCCTGATGGCGAAGCCCGTAGCAAGAAACAAAAACGCAAACGCTTGGATTGTAAGTAAGTCTTACTTTATACTTCCATACTTGTAGTCTCATTATCTTACCTTTGCTTCTAAATACATCTGTACGTACTCATTCTAACAACCATTCAATTAATATTGCAGAGTAGTTGCAGCAATAACGCGACCTATGCCAAGACCCGTGTCCATTCCATTGTGGCGTATGAGCTCTAGTCCCATTGAGCCATATATTCTTCCAGAGTATGCTGAAGAGTTAGCACAAGCGTTTCAGTCTGGCGCCGTTAGATATGATCCTAGTCGAGCTACTACTTGTGATCCGAGAGTCCTTGTGTTTATGGATACCGAGGCTGTAGAAGGAGATTCTGAGTCCTTGAGTCCTAGCCATACTGGTAGTAGCGATGGTAGCATATCTTGAGTTTGATTGAAGTTTCGGACTTCTACTGTTTTCATTTTATTTGATTTGATTTGATTGGATTTTATTACATATTGTTTCGAAATTTCATACACACACAATTCAAGTTGAATAGATAACCTTCGTATTCGCCCTTTAGAGTCCAACTACGACCCGTGTACGTGACGTAAGCTCTCTTCGCCACAACAAACCCAGTAAAACCGTTTCACAAGCAATGACTTCTAAGGAATTGCCCATTCTCTCATAACAGTGGCTAACAAGTACTAGGTTAAGTTTTGGAATGTTAATTATGAGCTCTTAAAAGTCCTTGGAATGTTAGTAAGGTTTATATACGTCTTTTTGCAACAATAGAGCTAGGAGTGGTCTTATTCAACGTCGGAGAATTTTTTTATGAAGACAAGCCCTCCGACATGGTATAAATCTTGATTTCAGCATTACCATTCTTGTACACGAACTTTAAAAACAACAATCGGAGTTTCTATAGATTTTTCCCATTTTACATTCTTACATTTGTCCACGGTCATAGGTGTTATTCTCTTTAATTCACTCCATTCCTAGAATTGGTCTTCCTAATTATAACCAGAGTCTTCCATTAATAATAAATAACCTTCCAAAAATCCACGGTCATAGGACCTCTTTGCTAAGACTGTTTTCTTCTTTTCCCCACAAAGTTAACTCCCTCAGCCTG
Organism: Bryum argenteum; assembly: GCA_037043015.1. Taxonomy (NCBI): domain Eukaryota; kingdom Viridiplantae; phylum Streptophyta; class Bryopsida; order Bryales; family Bryaceae; genus Bryum; species Bryum argenteum. The sequence goes on along the minus strand of CM073323.1, from coordinate 5,149,983 downwards.
CTCGTGGCTCGCTGCTCGCTGCTCGTGGCTCACATCTTAGCACCTCCCGTTATCTATATATTCAACTTGCATTGCAATGTATGCTAGAAGGTGTGGTTTTGCAAAAGTTGGAATTTTAATGTTTCGCTCCGTTGAAACACCATGTATTGGGATACAAAGTTGTTGTGGTTATCTGGTTCTTGCATGTTGTGTTTCATCCGCCCGTGAATAAATCGATGCTTCTTTCTCCACCCAGGCACCCACTCATGTCTTTCACCTGATGGCTCCCACTTTGACTCCATGCAATTCGAGTACCGTTGGCTATCAAGAACTGATGATGTTTCTTGTGATCCCCTCCGTTGCGGCTATTACCACACTACTTTCATTTTTGTTTCCCACCTTCGATGACCAAATTCCAAAACTTTTCCAATATAAAACGGTTTGAACACCTGCTTGAACCTCCGTGGGGTCCACCGTCACATCATCATCTAGACTAAAACGGGTAAACGGAGCTTCTCGGTTCTCTTGTGTAATTAGTACATGCGACTCTAATATTGAAGTTCTACGACTTGTTGATGCTCTTGTCGCCAGCCTCTTCTGATGGTCTCTAAGCAAGTTTTGGTGCTACTCCATTTCTTAACAAGCTAGTACCTTAATTCTTATTACAAGTGCACCTTGTTGCCATGTACACATGGGTCTTGACTAGAAAGGCTTATAATGACTTAAAGCTCTTCATTGTACTCTGTTGTGACTTAGGAGGCACCTTCAACCCCTAAAATCAACTAGCGTGAAAATTGCCAAAGAGTCTCAAAATTGCAGCATAATTGATACGTGATTTGATATTATAATGCTTACCGTACAAGAGTATTGTAGAAAAGCTATATTTGCTGCCATTGGAAAGACTCCTATGGAGTCAAAGTCTACACTCAATAAAACTTGAACTCAATGTCCAATATTGTTGCCTACAATGAATGATGACCTAGCAACGAAAATTCACACTTGCTTGAGCATTACATTCACATAATTTAGCGGCTGCTTGAGTACTCAACTGATTGTGCTCGGCCCAAGTTTAGTTGCAGTTTTAACCATTGGATCAATCGGTTGCTTCTCAAACTCGAAGTTTTTTCCGCAATTCGTTTCCTAATTACATAGCTAGCCTTATCGATCAGCTAAATAGTATCTAGCGTAGGAAGGAGTGATGTAGAGGTGATCGATTTCTAATATAACTCTACTTGGAATCATTGGTCAATTATGTATTGTTTACGTGAATAGGAATTGAGCTGAATTGGAGTGAAAGATTCAAGTCTGTATTTTAACCTGGGTTAGGAAGTTGTAACTTTCTCTCAAAATGACCAAGTTAATATATGGATTTTGAGAAACTTCAAATAATGATTACAAAATTATTCATGCTAGGATTTTAGAATCTAATAATATGAGAACTATTAACAAAGAGTTTGAATTTGTTCAATGCATAGATTGGTAGGTCATACAAACAAATTTGATGAGAAGGGGGCATCTAAAAAACACACATTGGAGACTCGTATACATGTTTGATAAAGAATGTCCATTCAAACAAATTTTGGATGGTTGACTTTATGCAACCATTACAGCTTCTCACAAAGTCAAAATTATGATGTATCTCAAGAATTTGGTGAAGAAAAGGTATGCTAAATAAAGATGTATGAATGCTCATTTTAAAGTTCTCATCTCATCAAAAACTTTCCTTTGCCATACATCTATAAGATCAAATATGATAACATCAATTTCGATACTCGCAACTTATCCCCATTCAAAACTTTTACTATGACCAAGAATTTATAAGTGATTTCAAGAAGTATCAACCCAAGAACTTCTGAACATCAACTATTTCAAGTGATATTTGTCTTTATTATTCACAATTATGTATATTCACGTTCATTTTACACATTGTAAATTTAAATCAACATGATCATAGTATGGTTAAATAAAAATGAAATCGGCACTTTATTCATGTTCACATTTTTGGGCTTTTTTGAGCCTTCTTGAGCCTTCTTGAGCCTTTTTGAGCCTTTTTGCACATTTCATATTAGTCGTTTCCAGCTGCACCAAATTTTTAACAAGGTCTAAGCAGTCTTCGCAATCTTAGTGGCTCATTTTATTGTAATTGGACAGTATACTCATGGCATAAATTTCACCTTGTAATTTCAAATCAAATCATCTACTGTGTTGATATTTTAGCGTGCTACTCACACCTTAACTAGTACGAAAACCATCTATCAAGGAAAGAACAAAGGATGCATTTTATGATTAAGAAGAATCAACCGGAATAAATTACGGTACATGAAGGACACATGTTATGAATGTGTTTCATTGTCATTCTCTCAATCTAAATCAAAATTTGTCATTTTTAAGTCATTGTGGACAACATATGGACACTTCTCTACCATAGTAATGTCTCCACGAATGTCTAGTATCGTTAGGGACATGCTGATAAAGGTCCTCTCCATCTCCTCCTCTTCCAACTTTTGACTCAAGAGCACATATCATCACGCTTCTCAGTATCTCCAATTCGACCTCGCACCCCTTTAGCTCCTTTGTATGTTTGGCACTTGTGTGGAGATATTTAGATATTCTTGCGAATTGTTATAATTATCCTAGTATTTTTGATTCGATCCAAGGAGGTTACATAAGGCTTTATAAGTCCTAATTGTGATTTAGTTTTAATTGATTATCACTTTTTACAAGCTAGGAAGTTATGACAGTAATTTATTACCCATTTGATAATTCATTTTTACTTTTATTTTATTTCCTCAATTACTTTCTCTCATTTATTCAATTTTCTCTCCACTCTTACTATTCCCGACTTGATAATATTTTTATAAAGAATTCCAACTGGGATGATCTTTCCTGATTCATGAATTTGATTTTTTCTTCTACTTGGTTCACAAGATAAACGGTTCTCTACTCCCACTCGGCTGTTTTTACTCCAGAATTGATTGTGTCGCAATCAGCTACTTTACATTCTTCACCAACTCGGCTTCAATTTGATATCAGGCCCTTGTCAGCATTATAATCCGATTCGTTAACTCTGGTCTCTTCTGCCAATTCGGTCTTTACTTCTCTTTGTCTTCCCTGGTTAATTGTTTCTTCTTCCGATTTGATTTATCTCTGTTACAAACTCTTTCTACTACTCGGAAATTTATTCTTGCAATTCAGTACACTTTACTCAGACTTTTCTCATAACTTACAATTTGCTCTCATGTTTCCAACACCACTCGTACACTTCACTTCTACTTTCAATCATACTACAATGACATCAACAAATTAGCTTCCCACAAATCAACTCGGTATTTTATTCGTTTAACACTCATACTATTCAGAATTTTATTACTCAATCAGATCTTACAATTCGTACTTAATTCCCTCAGTCATACACAAGGTAATCCTTTTCAATCACTACTTATTCCAATTCGTTTCTCTCCCAACAACTAAAAATTATCCTGTTCTTCCAATTTGTTCATACTCAGTAAAATTTCATACAACTCGGTTTTCCACAGGCAATTCAGATTTGACAATTCACACATGCATACTCCATCACGATCACACCATATTTCTCACATATTATTCAACTTAGTCTCAGATTCAAACACACAATTCGTTCACTAATTCATACACATACATAATCTCACACATAATTTCACACACACGATTAGGCAATTCCAATTCATTCATACTCAACATTCAAAACACAGCCGACTCGATCAAGGCTGGAACCACATTCGACACTCAACAAATGGGCCCTGTTTTCTTCTTTCTTCTCCCTTTTGACTTCTCTCCCCATTCGGTTATTTGCCTGTTCGTTTTCTACCTATTTGTATCTCTCTTTTCATCCTATTTTGATTATTTCATCTTTTTCCTCTTACATCCACTTCGGCAACCAAAATATCAACTTTAACTATTTGTTTCTACAGTGATTTCACTAGTTTGATCCGAAATTGCAACTTTACTAATTGGAATGTTTAATGAGAGAATCGCATAAGTCCAACTGGTCTACAACTTGTCTTGCTCATTGGCCTTATCATATTGTTGATCAATCTATATCTAAAACACACTAGAGGAAAACAGTGTTTTGTCCACTGTCATTTTGCGTCAAAAGTGACGTATACCCAGACTAGTCGAAATTAGTGTGGAAAAGTTGTCCACAGTGACATAGTGCATGTTAATCAATTTAACATACTTCCATCACTATTGACGTTGGGTTAACAGCGAGGTTAATAGTGACTCGTTTGGATTTTGGAAGAACGATTTTATGTTGAAAATAACAAAACCACGTCAACGTTGACATGTACGTCCTTTAGGGGAGGTAACTTTAGCACTTTATTTTTTACCCTCTAGTGATATTTTAATGATTAAATATAGTCATGATCCATGTCAGCGGGTTTCTTTTAACATAGATGACGTTTGAAATGACATGGGCAACGTTCAAGTGTGTTACTTTTGACATATTCATAAATCCTACGTGGAATGTCTTGGTGACGTGGAAAGCTTATGTGGAGAATATGGGTGACGAGGACAAGTTGGTGTTTGGTCCTGAGGGGTGTCAATAGTGACGTTGGCGTATTTGTTGACGCAAACTTCTGTCAACGTGTGTTTACGGAAACGTAATCACACAGCTGACGTGTCAAGTGCATTTATGGTAAGGGTGACGTGGCTAATAGGGTTTGACTTGGTCAATGATCTTAGAGAGTGTGAATGGTGACGTGCATGTCAAAAGTGACATGGGCAACGTTCAAGTGTGTTACTTTTGACATATTCATAAATCCTACGTGGAATGCTTTGGTGACGTGGAAAGCTTAGGTGGAGGATATGGGTGACGAGGACAAGTTGGTGTTTGGTCCTGAGGGGTGTCAATAGTGACGTTGGCGTATTTGTTGACGCAAACTTCTGTCAACGTGTGTTTAAGGAAATGTAATCACATAGTTGACGTGTCAAGTGTATTTATAGTAAGAGTGACGTGGCTATTAGGGTTTGACTTGGTCAATGATTCTAAAGATTGTCAATAGTTACGCGGGTGTCAGAAGTTACATAGATTATGTTAAACTATGTTTCAGGAAACGCGTTTCAAGAAAATGCATGGAGCTTTAGGGTTTTGCGGCAGCCAGGGTTTGTGCGTCAAAAGTGACTCGCGCGTCAAAAGTGACATAGGTTGTGTTAAACATTGTTTTTAGAAACGTCATCATATAGGGTACGTGAATGCGTCACTATTGACGCAAGTTTAACGCCGGCGCGTCACTTTTGACGTCGTATACTTGTATAACGTAAACGCGTCACTAGTGAACCTGAGGATGACTTTCATCGGGGTGGATGAACAGAGGCGGCTAGGGTTAGCCGCCATAGTTAGGTCGTGGTACTTTTAGGGAAGATATAAGCTAGAATTTCAGTCTTGCTTTCATTTCTACACATTTTGTGTTAGAGTTCTATAGTTTTAGAGATTAACAACGCGCAATTAAGCAATTATGCACCCGGCTATTTAAAAGTGCACTTGGGTACTACGATGGTCATTTCTTGCAGAAATGGAATTTTTTATTTTTAAACTTGATTTTTTCTGGAAAAAAAGGTGTTTCGCAAAGAATGTTGTGTATTGTCAGAAGTGGTAATATAAAAAGACTTCTAATGGCATTGTGAACATATTTTTGGTATAAATTCATGTGAATAATACAAATATTTTTGTCCAGGGATATTTGAAATGCTTAGTATATGCTACAAATTGTGTAGATTATAGTTAATATATTTTTGGTGAGCAAAATGACGCGAGCACCAAACTGTTAATAAATGTAGGCACCAAACTGTTCCAATGGACATTTAATAAAAATATACTCCATATTGTACTTTGTATATATGTGGTAGAAAAGTATCTAAATACACAGATTCTAAATGTATACCAAGTTATGTATATAACTGATAATACAACTAAATTCAACCCATATGTCCATCGCAACAACACGTCTGAAAATAATCCTTGCGATCTTGTACTATCTAGTACGTATATACACTTAGAAACACCATGTGTACACAAAACACATGGACTACGTACTAATATCTAATGCGGCTTGCAACCGGTCATCGTCGATAGCTTGGGTTTGCATTGCGATATATTCTAATATGTGGGCCTTCGCAGATTGGATAATGCAAATGTTGCTTGGAACCTGCACTCCAAAGACATTGCGGTTTCTCCCCCGACTATGACCAGACATGATTCTTTCTGGTTCGTCCGCCCATGAAAAAATACATGCCTCTTTCTCTATCCAATCGTGATTCTCCCCAGATTCTCCCTAGGGATTTGGAAATTGGAGCTGTCCATTGTCGTTGTTGAACTAATAGGAACCTATACATTGCAAACATGTGAAAATATGTGTGTAAGCAATAGAAAATATCATTCATTCAAACGAACATATGTTCAAGGACATAAATTTTTGCTTCCAAACATGCTTGTTAATGTTGGTTACTAAGTTCGTAATGATATTGTATATAATTGTTAAGATTGTTTAAAGTTGTTAAATTACTTAGGATTATCTTGTGTACTTTATTTATATATAAATTAACCGTTTATCTACCTCTACAGACCTGTGTTGGATAAAATAATACGATGCTAAGTTTTGATTACATGGAAATAACAATAATCATGTTTGATACCTTGTTCAAGACTATGTTACACCTTAGGAATTGGATTGTTTGGGTTTCATAATACATTGCTAAAAATCGTTGATTGAAATAAAAAAAGACAATGACAACATGAAATGGCGTCAAATTACTTTGTACCTATGGCAATTTCCATTATAAATCCTACATCATGCTTTGAGCGTGCATAAAATCACAAAGATGGTGGTATTGTTTAGGATAAAGGAATAATTATTGCAATGACAATGATTATAGAAAGTTACAACTTACTTATAGGTTCAATTAAATTTGCAAGAAAAAATAATATTTGCAATATTCATTGTATGATCTATTATCATAGCGATGGATAGAATTATCATGTGTTCTTGTATGAATGCAATATATCATTGTTTGGAAAATATGGTAATTTTAAACTTGAACTTTAACTTCTACTACATTATAAAAATGAAAGTTGAATAAAACTTGCAACCAATGATTCAATTGCACTCAAGTAGGAACAAAGTTTTATAGAAGAACAAAAAATATTAAATCAAATTGTAACTAGGTTATTCCCACCTCAATGAGTTAGCTTTATAGGGCTTAGAACCAAGTGGTGTTCACACCACATGTCCATTCTTAGACATGCTCTTCAATAGATGTAAAATATATAGACCTGGAAACATACAACAAATAAACCGGAATTTAGCAATGCAAACACTTGTGCGTTAGAGATTATTCAACTAGTAACTTACATTTTGAGTCATCTTGGAATTTGAAAGAAAAAAATAAATAAATTAATTTCATTTTCAGTCAATTTTAAGAATTAAAAAAATGATTCACAACACACAACAAAATTTCAAGAATTTAGTGAAACAATAACTTGTAGATTACATTAGCCTTCTACTAAAATCATTCAATTGTTTTCATAATTATAGAAAGTTTTTTAAAAAACTTAACATACAACAAAATTGCTATAATACAGCAATAAAAATACCTTTGATTAGATATCCATCAACTAAAAAATGACATAAATTTAAAAAAAAAAAAAAACAAAAACAAAAGAGGAGGTGGTGGAGGTGTTCGCCCGGACACATCAATCCGGACAGACCTCCTTACGTCCTGCACCTCTTGTGCCTTCTGACTCATAAAGAAGTAACTAGGTAACTCTCTAGTACTTCATTCACAACAATAGAAACCGATCTGCACTTGCAGCTTCTATATCTACGCAGAACTATTCTCACAAGTAGGTCGGATAAAGAATATGTCCTATCCGAATCCGTCCTCCCGTACTAACACTACCACTCGGTCAGCTGTTAGAATCCCCGGCAGCGGCGCCAAAATTTTACATGTCGGATGCCATGTATTCACTTTATCTTCCCTTACACGTTTATTGGTGTAAAACCCGTGTTCAGGTGACTCGTGTATCGTTCCAGGGATTTTGTGAAGTGACCAAGACAAGCAGTGCTAAAACAACCAAACCCACAAACGTTTCTAGTCCCAACTTATGTTTTAGCCTTGCAGGGCAAGGGTATCCCTTTGCAAGAGGGGATGCACAAAGACTCTTTCCCTTATGTTTACCGTGGCGGAAACTTCCACACTTAGACTATACTCACACACACACACACTAAGGCACACATTACGTCCTCACAACTAATCCGTCCTATCCGTCCGAACTAGCAGGTCACGCAGGCCGTCCTGGTTACCCTATCACCCTTACTACAATGACAGACTCCAAAAGCTCCGAATCCAGCTAGAAGACGTCTACACGTATTTTGGTCACGTACTGTGCTTGATCCGTCCTCTGAGACTACAGAGGAACCCAAGTCTGTGGCAGCTGGAGGACGGATTGGAATCCGGCCTCACACACTCTACTCCCAGACCCTCCCAGACCGTAAGTGTTTGCCACAGCAGTTTCCCTCTCCCAGACACCTAGACCAGTTCAAGACACAAGGCACTCAAGAATACGCCCAACCCGACTTCAACTCCACAGAAACGATCTAACGAGGAATCCGGATTCCTAACTCCCAACTCACAACACACAAGGTAGATCCGGCTTTCCAAGCACTCAACTGAAAAGGAGACAGGGAAATGATCACACCGAATATGCGCATAAGAAGGTTCGGTTAACACTCAAGAAAGGATTGTTTAGGTGGCCAAAACTCCCACCTATAAGTACTTCTAAGTCAACGACTTAGATACCTAACTGGATTGCGGCGCTGGCCTACCAGGCCTACTCCTCAAAAAGCGGCACGCATTCCCAAAAAGAAAACACTATACTGGCCTAGGACGGATACCAATCCGACCTCCTAACCCTGGCCGTCCTGTGACTGCCGGCCTCTAAAACGTCCTACCTCTTCCTTCGCGAACTAACTCCGTGCTTCGGCCGCTTCAGTGGCGTCGCTGCGATACGTCCTGCCTTCACTCTCTTGCCCGTATCGGTTATCACGTACTCGTCCTCGTTGGAGTTGGTCTCGTCCCCGCTCTTCAACTCTTCCTCTTCGGAGTGCTCGAGGCCGATGTCGTGAAGCTTCTGCGCCCCGGGAGACTTCTCGTATTCCTCGGCCGTGAGCTTCCTCTTCGCGATGCGCGTGTTCTTGGCCGGAGAGTCTGCTGGGGCAGGTGCGTCCGTCTCCGTCTTCACCTTCGCCTTGCCCTTCGTGTCGGTCGGACTGGAGGGCCCAGCATCCGTCCTCGCTGTATCCGGCCGCGGGGTCTTGGCCGGAGTAGAAGTGAAGGCCGGCATGACTACCTCCTTCATCTGCTCCCGGACGGCGTCGAGCAGCACCTTGACCTCGGCGTTGCTCTTTTCAACCTTCGTGGCGTACGTCTTCGCCGCCAAGAGGAACTTCTTGAAGGTCTCCGCCTTGAATACTTCCGACTCCAGGATTCCGGCCTCGAACAGGTTTGCCTTCTGCAGTACCTCGGCCGGAACCTCGCAGATTTCTACGAGCTTTACGACCTGCTCGTTTGCCGTGATTACGGCTTGCCTTCCGACCAGGAGTTCCTCCTCCCTTCTTCTGACCGTCTCGCGAAGACGTCTATTTTCCAGGATCAGCTTGGTCACTTGCTTCTCCATTTGTCGAAACTGCTCCGCGTCCGGCTTGGATTCCCACTTCTTTTTGACCTCCAGCAACGTCTTCACTCCAAATTCGTGGCATAGCTTCGCCAGCAGTCCTTGGTAGAAGTACTGGCACCTGGCTTCCGTGAAGTGGTGCCATGCTCGCCTCATGGGATCCGGGTGATTGGCGGACGGACTGAGAGGTGGGGGGAGTCGGGGGTCGTTCGGATTCATGGGGTTCTCCCAATCGGCCGTAACTTCCCCTTCATCCACCGGCCTCGAAGGCTGCCCTCCCTCAGTCTGAGTTCCGGCCTCGGTCGGGTTCGTGGGAGGGGACGGGGACTGAAGGATGATTACCTCTGGACCCGTCCGCGGTGGGGTTGCCTCCGGAGCCGGCTCTTCTGGCGCGTCCGGTGGAACGTCCTCGTCGTCTGATCCGACCTCGTCCTCCTCCTCTTCCGAGTACACGGCCTTGCTATCCGTACTCTCCTCCGACTCGAACATGCCGTTGTTTTGCAACGACAGCGCGATCTCATAGTTCGACTCCTCCTCCTCCATCAGCACCTCCTCCTTCTTGTACAGGTGGTAAAGGAAAGGAGTAATAGGGCAAGGACGGGTTTTACCTACATTCTCCGCAAGCCAGGCGACCAAGTCGCGGATGATCATCCCCCAGTCTGCCTCCCGTTCGCCGCGCAAGGACCCCAAGACGGTGTTGGCCAGCCGTACGGTGATGCGGTGCGGCTTCTCTCCGTGAATAATCGGCGCCAAGAACTTGATGATGGCGCGCTCCCTCGGTGTCGCGGCCCTAATTACTCCCAAGTCTTTTTCTTCAAGTAAGCCTTACTTGGTAGCGGAATCACGGCTTACTTTGTTGGTAGCAACCGGCCACAACTTAGCTAACACTGCACATGCGAAGCACACACAATGTTAGCACCATTTCTAGTCAAGGTGTCCAACCCACCTTGACTCCCCCAACTCATTACCCGGAACCCGTAAACCGGAACTCCCACAAAACACATGGGCATGCCACTTGGTGGGACGGGGCGGCCTTCCACACATGTCTAAGCTCCCAAGGGTGGCACTACTCACCCCCGGAGCTAACCGCCCTTGCATATTGTCCAACTCCCCACTAGTCCCCTTCCATTCATGTCTTCGGGACATTACCGGAAACCGGCACTACTTTTCACGGGGACTAGTTTGGAGCGGGACACTTTTCCAACCCAATGTTTCGGGATGCACACCACAAGCATCCCATAGTGCCCAAGGTGCGGGAGTGAGGCTCCATCCCAAGCCTCACCCCTTAGAGCCACCCCGGCTCTCCTCGGCACCATGTGAAAGTGAGGAGGGAGACCACCCCTCCTCATAGTACTCTCTGGAGTCTTCGGTAGGCCCCCCCCTCTTGTGTTGAGGGGCCTTCCGTGACACACTTTTGTTTTGGAAGACCACCTGTTTTTGCCTTAGCCTCAAAAACGGGCCGTATCTTCTTCTCGGGCTAACTTGTAGCTCAGTTATCCAAATGGGACGTGCGAGCCCATTTTCGACATCTACTCTTTGAGTAGATGTCGATAGACTCCTCACTTGTCCCAATCGGAGCTTCTATGTGGGAGCTATGCTCCTCAGAACATTCGGGAGTCCCGGGAGGCAGCAAGCCCGGAGTCCCGAAGTCCCGATGCTTTGGAGAGCCATATCTCCCAGAGCATTGCTTTGCTCCTCACGAGCCTTAACATTTTGGAAAGCTCTTGTCTAGAGCTTTCCAAAGACATGCAACATGCCGCCATCCAAGAAGGACGACATTTTGAGTCCCGAAAGGTAACACTCCCGAGTCTCGGAGTGTCCCGGAACGCGCTCCAACTTTGGAGAGCCATATCTCATGACTCACAACTCCAAATCGCGCGTTCTTTGGACCTATGGGTGCGTGCTTAAACAAGGTTTCCAACCATGTAAGACACGCTACCAAGTTCGTCCCGAGCACGACGCCATTGCGTGCTGTTTGCTCGGGACTCCCCTTAGTCACTTCACCTTGTCTCTTGCCAAGCCCGGGACGTCACTCCCGGGGTCCTCTTGGCTCACCACGGTGTTCGGGCATCCTTTTGAAAGGGATGTGACACTCACCCCCACCAAACAGCGTCGATGCCCTCATCGACAATCTCTCTTGTCGGCAGTACCAAGTTCTTAAGGTAGCCTCCTCCTTGGCACTTGCACTGCGTTCCAGGGTAGCTAGCCCCGCAATGCTCTAAGCATCCTTCCACTTAGAAATTGGCTAAGTCCTCAAAGGTGGCATTAGATAGGTCTAAGGTCCTTGGCACCCTAGAGTTTGCCTTCAAAGGACCTACAAAATCTAGACCTATCTACTTTGAGACTTACTTGGAATGCCCCCAATGGCCCCAAGTTAGGCTCAACTAGCCTATCATACTCACATGACTTAGGAATAAATTCAAGGCTAACCAATACTTTCTTGGTCGCAACACCAAGCCCTCTTTTAAGCACTTAGGCTCTCAAGTGGTGAACTTTGCTCGCCTAGGGATAATGCTAAGTCCCGCCCGGCCTAGCCTTTGCTTCACCCTACCGAGACATGGATGGCCAACCCATGCGCTGACAATGGTCAACCCGCAAAGGGCACTTTTATGAGCCCGTGCCACTATCTTGCTCCCGCCCGAGCAAGTCCTAAGCTTGAGAGTCATGGGGATTCACCCACTCACAACTCCCAAGCCAAGGTCCCTGTTTTGCAGCATTCCAAGTATTGGCTTCGCGTATCCTTCAACCTCTTCTAACCAACCTAGGGACGTTGCTACCGTGTGAGCGTTGAGCGGTGAGCGGTGAGCGGTGAGCGGTGAGCGGTGAGCGGTGAGCGGTGAGCGGTAAGATTTAGAATTTTTAGGGCTGAGTTTGTATTTTTAGTAAAAATATTTCTAAAAATAGTTTTTAAAAAAGATTTAAGGAATAAATTTCGAATATTCTTAAGAATATTCGAATATTCCAGACTTATAACCGTGGATTTAGTGACCCAAACCCGTGGAAATAAGGCTTAAATTGCCTGAATTTGTGAGACTTGAGCTACAAAACTCGACAGTAAATCACAAATTTTTAAATGTCAAGAGGTTTCTAAGGTAATATTTCTAAGTGAATAGTACTCCGAGTTTGACTATAAGACTAACATATAGCGTACGTAGATGAGGAGATATAAGGCATTCTAATCTGTAGCATGGTCTAGGATTCCTCCCTCCAGAATCTTCTTCACCTCGTTGAAACTAAGAGTGGCCGCGTGGATGAAGAGGTCAGCATCCGGATCAAATTTGCAAACCAATACCGTGATGAAGTATAGGTGCTTGCACGGTCTATATGGATCTCTTCTTCCTAACGTAGAAATCGTTTTCTTGAACACTGGGCATGAGCAATCCGGGAATTTACTAATTGAAAGTCTATAAACTGCATCCGAATCCGACTCCAAGTCTACGATACACCCAAAACCAGGCTGCGGGATCATGGTCACCCTCAAAATTTTGGCCTGCATTGACGTGGCAGACTCAATATTCTTCATGTGCTTTGAAGTCATAGCTGGAATGCGTTTCATGTTCTTCGATCTTCTTGACCTCGGGTACACGTCCGGCTTCTCCGGGACTGGAATATGCGACAAGTCTCTTGGTGGGGCAGCATTATTGAAAGTGCGGTTTGTAGGAAGCTATTCTTTTTGTGGTAGTCGAAAGCCCGCATTCTCCAACGCCTCCATTTCATCACGTGTGAGGTTAGTCCCTATCTTTACAGGCCATATTGAAGGAATAGGGGGTCTATCGTCGCTTTGAGAGAATGGCTCAATCCACTTGCGACGATGACCCTTCACACACCTGTCAATATCATCCGCACAAAAGAAGAACTGATCAATTTTTCTTGGCCCCTCTTGAGGGCGTTGCCATACTCCAGTGTAAGTTGGAGTTGCGGTCGCCTTCCCCTTCTGAATAATTCGTGAGTCACATCTTTTTTTACTCTTTCGCATGATACCCCAACAAGCCTTGGCAGAATTCTCCCTCAAACGAGCAATGTGCCACAGCCTCTCGTCTACTTTAGTCTCCTGAACAGCGGTCACACATTCAATAGTAGGTCCAGCAAAAGTGGATGGTACTGTCAATGGCTCCTCAACTTCATCCACTTCATGGATAGTACTTAGATTTTCAGCACAAGCTCGGGTAACCCTTCTCCCAATTCGCGGACGTGAGTAGCTCACGGTGTCAGGTCTGTGCGTTTCATCATCAGCTCCGATTGGAACATCGGCCTTACGTTTCTTGGATCCGAACACCTCGGCCCCCTCAAGGTGGGCGTCGCGGGTACAAATATTTTCAGCTCCTGGATATTCAGAAACTGCCTTTGTGAGGCCTGATGGATCGCCGGTTCGTTGAGCTTTATGGGCAAGACGAAGTAAGAGTTCTTCGGATGTTGGTCCACTACCTACCCTTGCCACCTCCGTTGAAGTCGTCGTAACCGACAACTTGGAGGAAAGCACGAACATAATCATCAACAGCTGCAACGTACAAGTCCCCACCCTTGTTGCCGGACGCTTGCAACCATTTGTTATGGATAGATTCCGCAAGGTTACATGAAGGCATCTCCGCCAGCTCCTCTGCAGAATATTTATTTTCCTGCAATAGGCAAAGACATTTGACTTAATAACAAAAAAAGTTGATCATGATATCCAAAGCGGGTTAGACTTTCGTCACCGAAAGTCTAATCTAAAAATAGAATATTTTTAATTTTTTAAAAAAGAAATTGTTATAGTTAAAAATTACAAATAGTAGAATATTCTTTACTAAAAAGGTAAATATATTTTACAGATTTACTAGACATCAATTCACGTGTATATAATTGCTACAGTGACTGTGGACTCACCAATTCCATGAAGCCACCCCACTGCCTATATCGGAAATGCCAGAATGCAAGCCAATGTTCGAGGTGACCTAATCCAACTTCGGAGGTGGCTTGCGCCGACGCCCACCACGCTCGGATCGCCCAGTATCTTGTCTCCGCCTCAGCCATGGTGCGTGCATCTTTGTATTGCTTACAAAGATGTCGATGTTGATCCTGCAGTTCGTGCACGATGTATTGTTTGGTGTGTTTCTCTAGGGATTGCGTCCAATGGAAGTAGCAAGTCCGCTCGCGGCCTTCCATAGGGACTTTAGGGTCACCGGAGCCATAAATGATCCGCATGGCGTTCAGCTTGGCTTTGCGACCGCCGGCCATGAACCTTGAAATCGCGGGCGCTTCCACTCCGTTTCTCGCCCATGACGTGGTTTAGGTTCTTCCGTAAGACGATTTGAGCATCTCCGTCTTGATCGGAAATCACGGCATGCAATAGTTAGAATGCGCAGATTTTTGAGTCATAAACGTGGCACGCCATGGTGGTCGATTCTTGACACGCTTGACGTGGTCGAACATCAACCACGCGTGGGGACGGTGTCGCCTCCGGCCGCATACGACGAACAAGGTCAACACCGCTTCCGGGGCCGACCTCAGACATCTTGAAAATGAACACTTTGTCACTTTCATCTCCTTGGCCCGGGAATTGGTTGCGTTGGATGTAAGCCCAGTTGCTGAGGCCTCGAAGCTTGGTGATCCCATCAAGAACACCGTATCTGCGCAAGTGCTTAAAAGTGGTAATACGATTTCTGACGCTCGGAGAGTTCAGCTCTTTACACTGTTCGAAGATAGGTTCTAGCTCCTGGAGGGTGAGCTTGGAGGTGACAGGGTCACCTTCTTCACGAAGAAGTAAGTTTCCGAGTAAGTCCTTGCTTGCCTCCATGACTATTTTGGACGTGGTAGCTTGTGGGTTACGTTCTACGTGCTCCTCTATTAACTCATCAATTATTTTACGTGCACATCTGTAGTCTCCGACCTTGACAGGATATTCGTGGGTACCGATATGCACACACGCGCGCTCTTGACTCTCCTCTCCGAATACGTAAAATATTTTAGCAGGCTTGCACGTCCCATTTGGATAACTGAGCTACAAGTTAGCCCGAGAAGAAGATACGGCCCGTTTTTGAGACTAAGGCAAAAACGGGTGGTCTTCCAAAAACAAAAGTGTGTCACGGAAGGCCCCTCAACACAAGAGGGGGGGGCCTACCGAAGACTCCAGAGAGTACTATGAGGAGGGGTGGTCTCCTCCTCACTTGCACATGGTGCCTTGAGGAGCCGGGGTGGCTCCAAGGGGTGAGGCTTGGGATGGGGCCTCACTCCCGCACCTTGTGGAAAATAGAGAGTGCTTTGGAGCATCTCTAAACATGGGGTTGGGAAGTGTCCCTCTCCAAGTTAGTCCCCGTGATAAGTAATGCGGTTCCGGGGAGCGAGGAATGGCTCAAGAAGGTGAGGCATGGAAAGGAAGCCTCACTTCTACATCTTGGGCATTGTGGGATGCTCTTGAGCATCCCGCAACATTGGGTTGGAAAGAGTCCCGCTCCAAACTAGTCTCCGGGAAAACTAGTGCCGGATTCCGGGAGGATTTCCGGCAAAGTCCCGAATGGGGTGAGAAACAAGAGTGGAAGGGGACTAGTGGGAAGTTGGACAATGGATAAGGGCGGTTAGCTCCGGGGGTGATTAGTAGCACCCTTGGGAGCTTGGACATTTGTGGAAGGCCGCCCCGTGCCACCAAGTGGCATGCCCATGTGTTGGTGGGAGTTCCGGGTTGGCATGCCCATGTGTTGGTGGGAGTTCCGGGTTGGCATGCCCATGTGTTGGTGGGAGTTCCGGATAATGAGTACCGGATAATGAGTTATGGAGTCAAGGTGGGTTGGACACCTTGACTTAGAATGGTGCTAACATTGTGTGTGTGGGGCACATGCAAGTGTTAGCAAAGTCGTGGCCGGTTGCTACCAACTAAATGAGCCGGGATTCCGCTACCAAGTAAGGCTCACTAAGAAAAAAATGTGTTGGAGTAATTAGGGTCGCGACAATGAAAGATCACATGGTACCCAAGCAGGTAATGCCGGAATTTCTTGCAAGCATACACTACCGCCAAAGCTTCACGCTCTGTAGTAGTATACTTACGCTCGGCCGGACTCATCTGCCGGCTTGCATAGTAGATCGGATACTCCTTTTCATTGTCTCCGGCCTGCCATAGGATTGCCCCTACACACCAGCCGGATGCATCAAGCGTGACATGGAATGGTTTGTCCCAGTCCGGAGTTGAGAGGACGGGTGCTGAAGTGAGCTTGAGCTTGAGTTTTTCGAAGGCGTCCTACCGGACGTCCGTCCAGATAAACTCCGTCTCCTTCTTCAGCAGCTCTGTGAGAGGTGTTGCCAGTTGCGCGTAGCTATGTATGAAGCGCCTGTAGTATCCCACGCATCCCAGGAATCCACGTACTTCCTTTACGCTTGTAGGTGCCACCAGCGCGAGTATTGCCCTGACCTTGTCAATGTCCACTTGGATTCCGTCCTGGCTGACCACATGTCCAAGCAACAGGCCGGATAGCATTCCGAAGAAACACTTACCCGGATGGAGCTTCAGTCTTGTCTCCCTGCATGTCTGGAACGTCCTTCGCAGGTAGCTGAGGTGATCCGTCCTTGAGCTGAAGACGGCAAAGTCGTCTATGAATACCTCTAGGAAGTGTCGAAGAAAGTCTCTGAAGATGTCCATCATGAGGCGCTGAAACGTCCCTGGTGCATTGCATAACCCAAATGGCATGCGATTGAATGCAAACGTCCCCCACTCCGTCGTGAACGTTGTTTTCAGCTGATCCTCCTTCCTGATTACGACCTGGTTGTACCCTGAAAATCCGTCCAGGAAGCTGTAATATTCCCGTCCGGCTACATGATCCAAGATGATGTCCGTGAAAGGGATCGGGAAGTGATCCTTCTTCGTTGCTGCGTTTAACTTGCGGAAGTCTTATCACACCCGGATTTTGACCTTTCCGTCCGCCCCGACCTTCTTCGGCACCACTACAATTGGTGACACCCACTCCGAGTTGTCAACCGGATAAATGAATCCGGCCTCGAGGAGTTTGTCAATCAAGTCCTTCACCATGAGTGAATATTTCGGATTCAGCCGGTACTGCCTCTGCCTCACCGGAGTTGCTCCGTCTTTGAGGTCTATTCGGTGCTCCCCCAACCAAGCCGGAATACCCCTGAGGTCGGATGGCGCCCAGGCGAACACGTCCTGGTATTCCCTCAATGTCTTTATGTACGCAGTCCTCTCGTCTCCCATCATTGACTTGCCCAAAAAGAAGAATTTTCCCTCTATCACCTCCGTCTTCTCGTAATCATTGGGATTTACAATGGATTTTACCTTATCCACTGCTGCCTCTTCTGGATCTGGAAGTAGGTCGGACCATTTCCGTCCTATTCTGCCAATGCTTAATCCAACTGGTGGTAGAAGGCCGTCCGAGATTTGCTGCCGGACCCACTTTGCTGTTAACTGCACACTTGCTTCTCCCAGGGACCTATCCTCCGCTGGTTGATACACGGCTTCTGCCGCGTTGGCCTCTTCCTCAATTACGACCGGGTACGGAAACTTCAGGTCATCCTTTGTCAGCCTGTCAATCGGGCTGACAAAATAGCTGAAAACTTCTTCGTCTTCCTCCGCCGGCCCTGACCAGTCTGTCGTGTACCCGTCCGAGCTAGCCGTCTCTCCCATCTTGGAGACTGTTTCCCAAGGAATCCGTACGGACGGCTTGCCGATGACGAACTCTCTTGCTCCCCAGTCAACAAGTGCTTTGGACAAGTACAACCACGGCCTTCCCAGCAGTATGGGGAACGGTTGCCCAATGCCGACCCTGATGATGACGAAGTTGAGCAAGTACGTAAACTTGCTGATTCGGACGGGTACTAGTGATAGCCGTCCTACTGGAATCACCCTCGTCTGATCAGCCATTTTGAGTACTTGTTTGGTTGGCTCAAAATTTGTGAAGCCGAGTTCGTGTGCAGTATCTTCCAGCATGATGTTAACACCCGACCCCCCATCTACTGGTACTTTCTTGATCATGCAGCCCTCCACTTCAACTTCAATTTCTGGAGCCCCATGATCTTCCGTCGCTGTGTAGTTTACGGTCGCCACGGCCGGAAGTTTGATCCTGCGTTGACGCTTCTTCGTCCAAGCGTCCTTGAGCAGCTTTTGATAATTAATATTATCATGCAGCAATTGCCCAAATGTGACGTTCGCCATCTGATTCTTAATGTCCTGGACTATGTCGTATTCGTCCACTTTCAAACGAGGACTAATCACGATGGGGACGTCATTGAACTTCTTTGTTTCGCCGGTTGATTCCGTCCTCGGGATGCCGTCCTGCTCCTCTAAATCGGCGATGTCTCCTAACAAGTCCCTGATTTCTGCACTGATATCTACGTCTAATGTACTTGCTTCCACCCCCTTTTCAACGGTGGCCGTACTGTCAACTACTGGGACGGGTGGATTATCTTAATCCGTCCCAGGTGTACTGCTTCTACTGGACCTCCTTTTACTCCTTCTATTTTTCCTACGACTATGGTGTGACTCTTTTTGTGTGGAGCTGCGGGTGGCCACTCTGAATACGTCCTCTCCGTCCGCCTGCTCCACAGCCAAACATCATTTATCCGGCCTTTCCGTCCCGGCCGTATGCGCGTAGTTGAGGCCGGTCTGCTCTCTCGGTAAGATCTGGACGTGTTTGACCGGTGCTTTCTGAACTTCCGGCTCCTGGCAGTCCTTGGCTACGTGTCCCCACTTTCCGCAATTTTGACACGGTAGTGGTAGCGGAGCACCTCCTCCCACTTCCTTCTTCCATGGGCAATTATTTGCATAATGTTCTCCACTGCCACAGAGGAAGCAGAATCCGACCTGCGTGCGTGGTCCAGTGTACGTGCTTGGAGTTGCTTGCCCGGCAACAACCCCCCGGTATCGTGGCCGGCCTTGCTCGAGGTTTACCGCCAGACGATTGTTGTTGAACGGAAAACCAGCTCGTCCATCTCTGCTGACTCTTCGTCTTGCCATACGTCCTCCTCCGTTACGTACCGGACGTTCTTGACACGTTTTGGGCATTCTGTAGCAAAATGCCCCTGCCCACCGCACAAGACGCAGAAGACATTCGCTCTGGAGACCGGAATCATCTTCCTTGGTTTCCGCTCCTCTGCGAGATTAACTCTGATGGCTTCAAGAGTTTCCTCGATGCCTTTTAACGCCTTCTTCGATTCGTCATCTTCCTTCTTTACCTTTGATGCAAGCCGTGCACTACGATCCCGCTCCAATCTGAGGTCTTTGCACTTGTGCGGCCGTCTTGACGATTCCGGCCTCCTCTCTGGGGAAGAGGATTCCGGATCTGAGTCGAATCCAGATCCGGCCTCGCTGTCACTTTCCGGCTCTGATTCATCCGAACTCTTATGTTGTCTTCCTCTGCGTCGTGCTGCCTCCTTTTCTTTTTCTTTCTTCTTCTCAGCTTTGAGGACGGATGTTCGCAGATTTGCAGAATTTTCATAATTCTGAGCGGACTCCATGGCTTCGCGTAGTGTGGCCGGCCTGGTTTGGCGGATCTGGAATCCCATCTCTTCCGGCAATCCGGCCACATACCAAGCGATCTGGATTTTTGGGGCGACATTGTCCGTCAACTCCTAAATTAGTGCCTTCACTCGCTGGCCGTACTTCCGGACCGTCTCATCCGACCTGAGGTAGATCTTGCTGAGTTGCCCCAACGCACGGTCTTCTCCCCCGGCCTCCCTAAAAGTTCGCAAGAATAATGGAATGAGCGTATTCCAATTTGCTTTTTCTGCTGCCTCCAGATCTTGATACCACCTCAGTGCTTCTCCCTTGAGCAGTCCTTGAAAAATCCGATGTTTAGAATCCGGAGTCTCTTCGTTAGCGTTCGCTGTGGCCTCAAATTCGCCACACCAATCATCCACGTCCGTCTTCCCAGTTCCTCTGAACTGTTTGTATTTTAGCCGGTTGTGGGGTGCCATCTCGTCCTCTTCTTGTTCCGGCTCCCTCCTTCCCGCCTGTTCGGGATCCGGAACCAAAAAGGTTACTTCCGGCGTTGATTCTTCTACTCTTGTGTTCACCGTCCTCTCGTCCAAGGACACGTACACAATACCTCCTTCCTCCCGTAAACTGGATGCCGCGTTCGTACGTAGGACGGCTGCTGGAGTACTCACACCTTCTGACCTCCTAGCACCAATCCGGACAGACCTCCTTACGTCCTGCACCTCTTGTGCCTTCTGACTTATAAAGAAGTAACTAGGTAACTCTCTAGTACTTCATTCACAACAATAGAAACCGATCTGCACTTGCAGCTTCTGTATCTACGCAGAACTATTCTCACAAGTAGGTCGGATAAAGAATACGTCCTATCCGAATCCGTCCTCCCGTACTAACACTACCACTCGGTCAGCTGTTAGAATCCCCGGCAGCGGCGCCAAAATTTTACATGTCGGATGCCATGTATTCACTTTATCTTCCCTTACACGTTTATTGGTGTAAAACCCGTGTTCAGGTGACTCGTGTATCGTTCCAGGGATTTTGTGAAGTGACCAAGACAAGCAGTGCTAAAACAACCAAACCCACAAACGTTTCTAGTCCCAACTTATGTTTTAGCCTTGCAGGGCAAGGGTATCCCTTTGCAAGAGGGGATGCACAAAGACTCTTTCCCTTATATTTATCGTGGCGGAAACTTCCACACTTAGACTCTACACACACACACACAAACTAAGGCACACATTACGTCCTCACAACTAATCCGTCCTATCCGTCCGAACTAACAGGTCACGCAGGCCGTCCTGGTTACCCTATCACCCTTACTACAATGACAGACTCCAAGAGCTCCGAATCCGGCTAGAAGACGTCTACACGTATTCTGGTCACGTACTGCGCTTGATCCGTCCTCTGAGACTACAGAGGAACCCAAGTCTGTGGCAGCTGGAGGACGGATTGGAATCCGGCCTCACACACTCTACTCCCAGACCCTCCCAGACCGTAAGTGTTTGCCACAGCAGTTTCCCTCTCCCAGACACCTAGACCAGTTCAAGACACAAGGCACTCAAGAATACGCCCAACCCGACTTCAACTCCACAGAAACGATCTAACGAAGAATCCGGATTCCTAACTCCCAACTCACAACAAACAAGGTAGATCCGGCTTTCCAAGCACTCAACTGAAAAGGAGACAGGGGAAATGATCACACCGAATATGCGCATAAGAAGGTTCGGTTAACACTCAAGCAAGGAATGTTTAGGTGGCCAAAACTCCCACCTATAAGTACTTCTAAGTCAACGACTTAGATACCTAACTGGATTGCGACGCCGGCGGGGAAACCACCGGTGTGAGCGTTGAGCGGTGAGCGGTGAGCGGTGAGCGGTAAAGTTTGAGCGGTAAGTAAAAAATAATTCAAATGTTAATGGCCCTATTACCATGGAATGGGTGGTTCTGAAATTTTGAAATGGTTATTTTTAGGCATAAAAGTACCCAAAACCGTGGATATAGGTCCTTCATGCATTTCTTTGCATGGTATTGAGGTCCTACAATATTCCATAAATATTCCACATTTGTAAGTTTAAGTAGAAGTTAATTAAATTAATGTTTACATCATCATATGTAACCCATACAATTCAAATCATATACTGGCCTCGTTCACTCTCAAATACAAAACTTTAACCAAAATCTGGGAGGGCCCATTAGGAAATCAAAAAATATACTCTAACTATTGTAATATGTATAGTAAAATTAGGGCTGACGTCATCAATTTCCTATTACACTTATAAAAATTATATTTAAATTCTTCTGTATTTATAATATGAAGTTTATAAATTCAAGTCGTCTTTCCGTGTCTCCTTGTAAGGTGTACAAAAAGACATTCACGTGGCATTGTAGTGGTCCGAGTTCGATTCTCCTCGGGCTCGTTTGAGCGTTGCAGTGCGTCGTAAGGAAGCTATCCTGAGCTATACAAACAGTGAACTAGAGCCCCTACCAACATTGGCTAGACTCAATCACTTCAATTGAAAATAAAGAAACATTCTGAAACTTTTAGTTTGCATTGAGTTTAAAACTTGAACATTTAGATATAAATAAAGAAAGCGTTAAACTTTCATGAGTAATAGGTAAACATCATATATAGATATAAAAAATTATAATAAAACCACATGTATGACCAATGCCGTAGGACTATATCCCTACGTAGTCCAAACCAAACCAGGAAAATAAAAACTACTAAGAAGTTGATGGTGAACGACCATTAAAGTGTTGGTCACACTGATCAGCCTCATCGTCTATAAACGCAAGCACTCTCGAGCTAAAGCGTCGACGTCTACTACTGTCCGATAAGACGGGAGAAGGGGCAGCGACAAATTCCTGAGCTATCTGCTCCGCATAAGATGGTAGGGTGAAAGTTTGCGAAGGACTGCTGTAAAGACTAGCGTCGCCAATCAAGCGTCGATTGGAACCTGCGATCCTTAAAGTACAGAAAAAGTCAATACCAATGAATTATTAGCAAGTGATGGTGACAATAGAAGGGGAAAAAGTAAGATATAAGTACGCACAAAATGTTGGGCGTTGCTTCTTCTGAAGCGGTTCGGAAGTGTCACTGTCGTAGTCATAAACTGGATCCGAATCGCCACTTTCTTCCTCAAAAGCGGTACCATCCACGTATGCCGATAAAAGTCCGTCAAATATCTCTTCATCAGCTTCAACAGCAATGAGATGACGGTTCGATCGCGCGCACGCAATCACGGAAGCACCTACATACCAGCAACCAACATCAAAACTACAATATTGCATAAGTTGAATGAGAGTTGGTATAAGCAACAACTAACAAATACTAGGGCTCAGTCAAAAACGATTCCCCGCTCGTCTGTGAGAGAATCAATAAAGCACTGGATGAAGGAGGGATCCTTCTCTCGCGAGCCACGCCACGGAGTACCATCTTCCTTCTTACGAATGGAGTCATTGCTCGCAAAATTAAAAACATGGTCCTCCTCGTCGGGAAGAATCGGCACACTGCGTGCTCTTTCGCAACTTTGTCGTATGGAGAATCACGGTGGCAAAAGACTTCCGAACAAATACCTTTATGTGGAAGTTGTGAGTCTGCAAAATTCAATACATGAGAGTGATTTAAAAAAACATTGTAAATAATGATGAATGATGATTTGAATGCAGTATGAAGACCGTACCGTTTTCACGTGGGGGTTCGTCGAGGCCATTGGCATGGGATTATATCCCCACCAATCTCGCACCATTCGGAATTCGAAAGCCTTAGACTCGGCATCCAGAGCTTTCTCGACTCGACGGTCCTTGGGATGCATAACAAGTATCGCACCCTCATCTGTCAAGTTGTAGAAAGCAAAAAAGAACACACTCTCGAAGTAGCTTTTCTCTCGCTTGTTCCATGAAGGGATTTCGACGGACGACACGTTAGGCACGGGTAAGTTCTCGGGAACGTCTGCGTAGAGGAGATCAATGCCGGGATGCGGGTGTTTCGTACCCATCTCCTTACATGGGTACTTCCTGTCCTTGCCAATCTTTGGAAATCACAAAAACTTACAGATGTTATAAGCGATGAGTTCCCATCAGAATTTCGGAAAGAAACGAATGTAATAAAAAATTTAAGACTTAATACCTTTCTGATGTGGTTGATGGTGTCCATGACTTGTGTGTTCCAATCTTTTGTTTCATGAGCTGCCTTTTGAACAGAAGCTCCAATGTCCCCCTTTTCCAAGTACATTGGAAGAGAAATAGTAATCTCAGAAGACAAACACTCTCCAACATGCTTCGGTTCAAGAAATGGGAGTGAAGCGAACTTCTTTCCGGAGTTGTGGTCGGTAGTGAAAGATTGAGGAGGGGACCCCGCATTCGTAAGAGCGCCTACAGAAATCTGAGTCAATGGTCGACCGCATCTACCTGCATTGTTGGTCACTCCATCTGAAGTCTGAGTCAAATCAGCTTCTTCTGGACCTGCAACGTCTTGATGGAGCGGACCGATTTCATCGGGCTCTTGATCAAGATCAACGACAGGCTCCGCAGCGGCGTTGCGGCGACGCTTCGCTTGCTCGGTTCTAGGTTGTGGAACCGGTGAAGGAGGTTCCGAGGGTGAGACAGGTGCGCTTGGTAAAATGGAGACGTCTTCGTCGTCATCGTCATCGATCTCCATAGCAGCATTGCCTGTTGTGTTGGAAGTGAGGTTGCGAAGCAGATGTCTCTCTTCCTTGTGCACAAAGTTATCGTTGCACTCTAGGAACCAACCACCGGTCAGCAACTGTGAGTTGGAAAACCGACTCTGTTGGGCTTTGGAGAAGATGCTTGATGGATCATTTGAGACGGTTACGTCCTTGAGCTCAGCTGGAATGAACCACGAAGCCAAGGCTCCTTTCCCAACAAGCTCCTGTTTCAAGTACCTATAGTGAAGGAAACATATTACAATGACAAAATTCAGTATAGCGTACTGGCAATCAGCGAAATGTGTAGGAAATTAAAAAGTTAAGTGAATACATACCGGAATAAGAGCCGTTTAGTAGTAACCTTGCCACCACTAATCTTCTGAATATCGGAACCTTTGATAAACTTGGGGCTGACATTTTGAGCGAGGTAGTTCCCGAATGCCTTTTCCCATAAAAACAATCTCCATTTCTCAACATATGCGGATGGCTTTAGTACCGCATCCAACCACTGAATGGAAATGCTGCCATCCTCCAGAAGTTGTTGTATTTCACTTTCGAGGGATTGTTGTAACTGCAATGAAGTAGAACCCGTTAGGAAAAATATATATAGGATGACGACAGTATTGATTGGACAGAAGTTCAGTTGTCGTAATTCGTGATAGCGATATTCCCCTTTAGTGTTCTTTTAAGTGTTAAGAACACCCTCAGAGGTGATATCCGGATTAATCGATCCGCGGGGATTCACTGAGCTCCAAAGTGACTAGGATAGCCTTCCGGGGTGACAAAGTGCTTCTATCATCGTCTGTCTTGCTTCTCCTTTGACCAGGATGGTATTGATCTCCTGGTTAACAACACCGCTCTCTCCTGTCCTGGTTTCCTTCCGGGGAGTTTGACTTCTCCTACCCTGGTCCACCAAGATATCTCCAAGTGGTTTAGTTTTACCTCGGTTTGTCCATCGAGGGTTCTCCTTAGTTTAAAGTCTTTGGATTTAGGCACTTTGGACTTCCTCTCTCCTCGAATCTCCCACTACTCAACACAACACACAAACCCACAAGCAACAATATCTCTCTCTTGATTCAACTTCGCCTGTGGTTAGACCCGGCTCCCTTCAATACTGGGGTTGTTAATCCCGGCACACAGTCACTATAAGGGTGCCAATGTTCCCTGTTGGTATGGCTACTCACACGTTAACTCCCAAACCAGGATAGAAGGTAGAAAGGGACAACTTTGGATCTGAGATCTAGGACAAGAGGAGGACTAAGACCCACTCTTCGCAAAATGGTGACCAACTTCCCCGCTAGACCACCGTGTCCCCGGGAATATTAGGGAACCCCTGTTCACCTAAAGTCTTCGACTCGAGTGACGCCTAACCGCCAAAACTCCTTACCGGACACTAGCATGATCTCACCAACACTAACCTTCACCCGGATCTTCAAGCAAACGATGCAAGGGACTCAATCGCACCATCACACACAGAACACCAAGGGAAATGGTTTAGACTTTGAAAAGGCGGCCGCAACCCTAGATACTCTGAGAATGATGATGATACAAAAGAGACCCAAAGAATGGGAACATTCCTCGGCTAAGTACCTCCACGCTACTCCGGGTTCCATGCTCCAGATCCGCTTTTAGTGGATCACGGAATACCCGGACAGGATAAGGCCCACGTGGCCTCTCCTGTACCGCCTATAAGTCAGACACATAAAAACTAATACAAATCCAAAACGGTGTGAACACACCTCTATCCTTCTACTACTAAATGCCTATCTCCTAACCTAACGCTAGATAGATCTAGCCCTGGTCAACTTGATGCGAAGTTGGCCATCAAACCCAACCAGGGTAGGTGTTGTCCGCTTGGCCGCTCCCCTGTCTTCGCTCCCCTGGTCCCCTCGGACAAGGATGCTGGTCACCTCCGGTTTTCTTCGCTCCTCCGGATTGTCACCCGTGCCTTCCTTGAGTCCTAGTCCTCCCCTAGATGGAACTGCCTCGGGTTCCACATCCAGGGGTTCCGTACCCCCGGAGAGGGCATCAACCTCATCCAGGATAACTTCCTCGGGAACCACTACGGGAGTCTCGGGTATCCTCATTAACCCTGACTCAGCTTCGTTTAGAGGTGGGTCGATGGTATCCGGGGCAGGCTCCTCAGTGGGTGGGTCCGTCAGTTCTCCTGGCGTGACTCCCCCTTCTGCGACGACCTCCTCTCCTGGGGTGCCATCCTGCTGTCCTGGCTCATTAGCCACCAGTACCTCGACTGATGGTAACTCCGGCTCGGGCTGGATCTCCTTGATGACCTCCTCTCCTAGTTGAGCTCCCCCCTCTACCTCTGCTCCAGCCTAACTGCTGGCAGCTCACGCACTTCCACTAGACGCGGATACACTCCCCTGGCGCGCAATCTCCTGGCCTACCGACACCACACTCCGCGCTCGCTAGAATACAAACGACTCCGGCTGCAATACGACAAAACGCGGGGCAAGCAACAACGCGAGGGGGACGAGAAGGAGGCGGCGTAAGGGTTACGGCTTGAAAGGCCTGACAGGCCCGGGTAGGTCCGCCGCCAATTATCCCCAACCCGCGCTCGGCCAGGACACCGGCTAACCAGGGTTACCTTATCCGGGTTGACCTTCCCAACCGGTAACCTCCAGAATCATTTTAACTAGGGCTAACCAAATTTACTCATCCCTACCCTTTCTAAACTAGGGAAACACAAAGAAAGGTTCCCTTTTATTTCTAATGCTAACTAAAATTCAAAAATTTTAAGCTAAATGCAGAGAACCAAAAAAATAGGAGTTTGACATCAGTATAACATACCTGAGCCCAAAAAGAAGCGCGATGCAAAAATGCAAGCAATGTTTTATCCTTCATAGGGCGTTCTACTGGGAAGTGGGCAGATTCACGAACATCATCTGGCGCATTCCACCATTGGAGCCACTTTCCCTTAAAATCAAAGTGGACATTGGTGGTGGCTACCATGTGCAAACGTTCGATTGTCATGTCCGGCTTCAGGTTTTGGCTGTAGTGAGAATAGATCTGCATATAGAACAAATTGAAGTAGTTAATTTCAGTATTGATCAATAACAGTATTGAGTCTCATTAGGAATTAAGTAGGTTGAATAATTTACCTCTTTCGGGAATACTTTTCCAAGTTGGTTATTGGCCACAGCAACCATCTTGTCGAACTGTTTGCCACGAATGGATTTGATTTCCGATTTAATGGCGTTATCCATGGCACTCCAAACTCCTGGCCCAGTTTGCTTTTCTTTGGGGGTAGTGGCGTAATAAGTAGCTTTTGCATTATCCGATGCTTTTGCTAACCTCCTCTACATGGCACAGAAGTAGTAGTCAGAACTTGTAATGAAATGAGTATAGGATAGCAATGTTTAGTACGTATTCAGAAGTCTTACCGCATACAAGAATTTGACGAAGACGTCCAGTGTGACAGGATACCATGTTTCTTTTTTCGCTTTAGCGTTTTTGCAAATTTGGTAATCCTCCGGGGTAATCAGATCCTTGAAATCTTCAAGTTTCAACTTACCGAATTTCCTCATGCGTTGAAGCTTTGCACATAAACTGTCTTCGACATGGTCATGTTCGGTAGACCTAATCATCAAAAACAGATATGAGAATACGTGGAGGTTACGAAGTTATGAAAAAAAATTATTGAAAGAATGGTTTCAAGTACTAACCAATTGATGTCATTCATGGCGTCAAGAAGAAGATTGCTTTGACCGCGAGCATCGAGAACGATGCAATCAACTGAGATGTACCATGATGGATCCATCAGGTGGTACCTCTCAATGTGACGCATCCACGCCGTCACACGGTGATTACCTTCGTATACGTAGAAATATTTACCACTGAGATCATGAAGATCGGGATCCGACCTCAAAGTCTTCTCGAACTCTTCATTGGCATCTCTCCATAGCGGATTCTTCCATACATCGTCTTCTGCATCAACCTCTTTTTCTCTTCCTTTTCTATCGAATGGAGATACATACATTACCCGATCTCCTTCTCGGTAACCCTTGTTGAACTCGTTTTCGAGTTTCCTGACGTCTTGCTCTGAGATAGGTCGCACTTTTGGGTAACACAGCAAACGGCATAGTGGAATGAGCAGACGAGACTTCTTAACAGGTTTGATACGGAACCTGTTAATAATTGCAATGGAATCACTCTTGTGAATCATTCGCATCTCGTTCGCACTCCATCCGGGGTCTTTGTTTTGAAGATGAGGGGGCATGTGAACTATGCCGACGTTGACACTCCCAGGCAAAGGAGATTCGTCGTCATCTGAGCGCGACTCATGTTCATCGAGATCTTGCATAGTCCTTGGAGGAGAATCGGGCGCAATAGGAGTATCGTGCGGCACTGTAGGAGAGATGCCTACGACGTCTTCTAGAGGGACGACTGTGCTGTCATCTTCAGCCGGAGCAGGAGCTGTTTGGAAGTTTTCAGAAGGTGTGGTATCTTCTTCGTCTACAGGAGATTGCATCTCGGATATAGTCATCTGACAATTCAAGAAACAAAATACAACATCGCACAAGAATAATAAGAATAAATCGAGGTAGTGAATATTAATTCAAACATAAAGATCGTAAGAAAAACAATAAACGTCTCAAGTAATTTTATCATAAAACTATTTGGATTTTAACTACGCTGCAAGTCGTGGTGAACGACGTGGTGTAATTCTAGCTAACGCCCTGGTTTCGTCTCGACAAGCTTTCACTCCAGTGTAGTAATTGCGCATGTAATCTGCTCTTGCAACTCCATCAATGTATACACTTGGAGTGTTACGGACAGGAGGGGCAAGAGGCGGAGTTTCGGGAACCGATGTCAGAGCTACTACTAAACGGCGAGACTCTACTACAACCATAACATGAGATTTCATAGCCGTTAAGTCGCTGTCGGCATCAGATTCTTCCTCCATAGATACAACTTTAAGTGTCAATGGATCCTCCATTAACACGTAGAACACTCAACATTAGTATGTACAGTAATTCACATACAATGAACATAACTAATAATATATTACAATATATCAAACCACGTTGCTCCAGTAGTCTTCGAGATACATACAAAACATATCGATATTACACATCCATTAAAGCTAAAACGCCTAATGAAAGTTTGTGATCGCATCACACCATGACTCTGAATTCTACTTATCCTTCAAATATAATCAAGGCGACAAAATGATGAACATTAGGAAGAGGTCCTTGACCAACTGAATGACTATCAGTAAGGCAATATTGCACTCTCATCAAATAGGAGAGGACCATCACGAAGACCATCAAATAACAAAATAAAACCAAAGGGGTGCAGCCTTGCGGTACCGCAGGATAGCATCGAAAACACGACAAGCCCAAGAACAGAATCAGTCCCTTCCCGAAGCACTGCAGTGGGAGCCCTGTCTGGGATGCCGACACCCTCCCGGTGCAAGCTACAGTCAAGACAAGGAGGGAGGACCAGCACGAAGACCATCAAATGACAAAATCAGACCAAAGGGGTGCAGCCTTGCGGTACCGCAGGATAGCATGAAGAAAACGTCAAGACCATCACGAGCCCCTGTCTGGGATGCCGACACCCTTGCCGACACCTTCCTCAGGCAACCCCGGCGCAAGCTCCAATCCAGACGAACAGGGAGGACCACCACGAAGACCATCAAATGACAAACTGAAACCAAAGGGGTCCAGCCTTGCGGTACCGCAGGATAGCATGAAGAAAACGTATAGACCAGATGGGACTCATGTCCTTCCCGAAGCACTGCAGTGGGTCCCCTGTCTGGGATGCCGACACCCTTGCCGACACACTCCTCGGCCGACCCCGGCGCAAGCTCAATCAAGACGAACAGGGAGGACCACCACGAAGACCATCAAATTACAAAATTGATCCACGAAGACCATCAAATGACAAACTGAAACCAAAGGGGTCCAGCCTTGCGGTACCGCAGGATAGCATGGAATACCACGGCAAGACCAAGAACAGAATCAGTCCCATCCCGAAGCACTCGTGGGAGCCCTGTCTGGGATGCCGACACCCTCCCCGTGCAAGCTACAATCAAGACGAGCAGGGAGGACCAGCACGAAGACCATCAAATGACAAAATCAGACCAAAGGGGTGCAGCCTTGCGGTACCGCAGGATAGCATGAAGAAAACGTCAAGACCATCACGAGCCCCTGTCTGGGATGCCGACACCCTTGCCGACACCTTCCTCAGGCAACCCTGGCTCATGCTCCAGTCAAGACAAGGAGGGAGGACCACCACAAAGACCATCAAATAACAAAATGGATCCACGAAGACCATCAAATTCGCAACTGAAATCAAAGGGGTCCAGCCTTGATGGTACCGCAGGATAACATCGAAATCACGACAAGACCAAGAGCAGTAATCGGTCCTTCCTTCCCGGCACCGCAGGTGGGAGCCCCATGCAGGATGCCGACACCCTTGCCGACACCTTCCTCGAGCAACCCTGGCTCAAGCTCCAGTCAAGACAAACAGTGACGACCACCACGAAGACCATCAAATGACTAATTGAAACCAAAGGGGTGCAGCCTTGCGGTACCGCAGGATAGCATCGAAAAGCACGACAAGCCCAAGAACAGAATCAGTCCCTTCCCGAAGCACTGCAGTGGGAGCCCTGTCTGGGATGCCGACACCCTTGTCAACACACTCATCGGCCAACCCCGGCGCAAGCTCCAATCCAGACGAACAGGGAGGACCACCACGGTGACCATCCGAATTCGCAACTGAAACCGATGGGGTCAGCCCTGATAGCATCAAAAAAACGGAAAGACCAAGAACAAAAAAACGGCAAAACCAAGAACAGAATCAGTCCTTCCCAAAGCACTCGTGGGAGCCCTTTCTAGTTTGCCTACACCCTCCCCTTCGAAGCTACAGTCAATACAAGCAGCGAGGACCAGCACGAAGACCATCAAATGACAAAATCAGACCAAAGGGGTGCAGCCTTGCGGTACCGCATGATAGCTTGAAGAAAACGTCAAGACCATCACGAGCCCCTGTCTGGGATGCCGACACCCTTGCCGACACCTTCCTCAGGCAACCCTGGCTCATGCTCCAGTCAAGACAAACAGTGAGGACCACCACGAAGACCATCAAATTCGCAACTGAAACCAAAGAGGTCCAGCCTTGCGGTACCGCAGGATAGCATCGAAAAGCATGACAAGACCAAAAACAGAATCAGTCCTTCCCGAAGCTGCAGTGGGAGCCCCTGTCTAGAATGCCGACACCCTTGTCGACACCCTCCTCGTGCAACCCCGGCGCAAGCTCCAATTCAGACGAACAGGGAGGACCACCACGAAGACCATCAAATGAAACTAATGGGGTGAGGCCTGCGGTACTGCGGGATTGCATAAACAAAATCGACAATACCAAGAAGAGAATCAGCCCATTCCCGAAGCACTCGTCGGTGCCCCTGTCTGGGATGCCGGCATCCTCCTCAGGCAATCCCGGTGCAAGCTCAGTCAAGACGAACAGGGAGGACCACCACGAAGACTATCAAGATTCGCAACTCTGGGCAATTCAGGCAGCGCATTCTCACCTTGAAGCCGTTTCGTTTCAAGTAGAATGCTTCGAATTCGGCGCGCGTTTTGGTTGCTCCTGGTTGGGGATTATGTGATCTGTAATACTCCTCATAAAACTCCGCAAACAAGCTGGATTCGGACGACTGTAAACTCACATTCTGCAGATCAAACTTCACGACGTTCTCTTCTTCGGGCTGATTCTTCTCTTCAACTTGTTCCTCCAATCTCGCCATTTCTCCCTCTACTTGTGCAATCACAGCTCCTTCCTCCATCCCTAACTTGAGAGTTCAAAAGCAAAAAGAGGCCTTGAAAGATCATCGCTTTCAACCTCATTCTGGACGTCCACAGATTTCTAATTCCTAAGTACAGCTACCCTTCTGACACACCTATCGTTATATTCTCGACTCTCCAATTCCTACTCACTTTTTTATATTTAGAGTCTGACAAAGCTGCAAATTTGTTTCCTCCTCGCAGAAAGGCATGGCATCGCTGTCGCGCTTGTCAAGGAATCCAAATTCGGTGCACTGCATTAGGGTTTGCATGATCTGCCTCCATTAAACGGAGCTCAGTCCGCCTGTTCCGCCGGACCGCCATTCCCGCGCTGCAGCGACGCCGAGCCTACCAGCTCACGCCTTCTTGCCTGCTGTCCGATCGCGAGCTACTAAGGAGGATATCCGGATCCCCTCTCCGGCCCTCTATACCCGGCCCCTCTCCGGCCCTCTATACCCGGCCCCTCTCCGGCCCTCTATACCCGGCCCCTCTCCGGCCCTCTATACCCGGCCTGCCGTTACCCACATTCACTTAACCGGATCCCGATTGTAGCCCGCACTTACCCGGTTCGTCTACCCGAGCCCGTCACTTTTTACCTACCCGGCCCGTCCACGAGCCCGTCACTTTTTACCTTCCTGGCCCGCAGCTACCCGGCCCGCACCTACCCGGTCATATTGGACTACTTCCAATATATACTTTAAATGAATATTAGAAGTACTAAAAGTACCCGAAGTACAAGAAATATGAACTTAAGACCCGTAAATGACATTTCACCAAATAAAAGAATTTCCAAATATCAAACCAGGTTTCCACTTGAAAATAACTATTACATATATTTCTTTGGCAGAAGTCTACATCTATCATGAAACCATACGATGCCAAAACTCAACACTACATCGAACGGAAGAATGGACTCTCCTTGATTGTGTACTTAACCAACCCTAAGTCCTCCCAGTAAACCAGGAAGTAGGGTTTCTCATGTACCTCCTTCTCTAATTCTTCATCGCTTCTGTCAACTTCTTCCGCTTCATCATTTTGTGTTTCCTGATGTAAAAGGGCTTCCGCTGTCTCCCGGACATCAGTGACTCTTTTCTCCTCATACATTGTTGCTTCATTTACTAATCGCTCATCTTCTTCTTCCAATCCTCTCCGATCCTGATAACAACACATGTTCATATTAAACCATACTTGTTTTCGGAAATAGTTTGACCTTTATGAATATCATCATATTTGAAACATTTCCTACTTCATTACCTCATGTGTAGAGTCCACACCTCCATCGTCATCCCCATCCGCGCAAACAGCCTGACTGAACGTCTTGTACTGCCCTCTATTCCCTTCCTCCTCCTCTTCCTCACCTTCATCAGTCCCGACACTCTCCGGGACACTATCGAGGTTGAGCGACCGCATTTTGATAGTCCGCCTGAATGGCGGAAGCACATCATCGTTGATCAAGATATCGTACCCGTCTGGTTCCTGATCATCACCGCTAGAGCTTATCCCATCGCGCTTCCTCATAGCACTACGTCTCTGTGCTTTAGAATTAGTAAACTTCGTACCACCCCTCCGCTTCTTCTTTCTCTGACCTACCTCCTTTCCTCTCTCAGTACCGCTAGCGATTTCGTCCATGCTGCTTGCAATGAGATAACTTTTCACACGTTCCACTAAACTAGTCCGAGTGTTCTCACTGCAAACGAAGAGGCTGAAATATGATTTTCATCTCCATTATATAAGTTCCCCCACGCGGCTAAGAAACCCTAATCAGCCAACGCGTATTCCCGAACATGCCGCTCTCACCGGGTCTGACAATTCAAAATAAGCTTACTTTTGAACGCATCTATTATCCAACTAAATCTCTGACAATGACTGCCGCCGTCACTTTTCTTTCTCCACCTACTTAATTTATGGACGAATCTCATATTTTTAATCGTGACTACTTAATGCAATTCTGTCATACACAATATTTTAAGTATTACAATTACTGTGCTTTTGAATGATCTTGCTCACGATTAAGAGTATCGAATATATGTACGTTTTATTATAAGAAATTAGGTTTAATAGGTATTCAAATCGTATGCAAACACCCTACACCAATTTCTCGTATTTGAACATTTGAAACGCACCTCAGACTTTCTTTCTCTGCGCACTTGTTGATGTTGTCTTCCTCGCCTCCGTCTATCATGGCATCATCCGCTCCCCTCCCTCCCGCTGCAAACGTCATTGCCATTAGGTCTGAAGGCTTAAGTCCCCCAATCTGCATTCCTCCGGGTGTGGATGGAGTGGCTGAAGTCACACCGTCTTGGCTAGCAATTCGATTCGGGTTTGATGAGTCCTCTCTCTGGTTAGAGAAACATGTCTTAGATCCTACCTCTAATCTTGTCCAGTACTCTGTCCTAGTCGAACCAGTCGACCTAGAGAGTAATTGTAAAATGTATAAGCTACGGCCTGGACAGTATCGATTGTTTGGCTTGACAGAGTCCGTTATGAACGCCTCCACCGTCCTCCTCACTCCTCGTAGCTCATCTACCATCTCCACAGTTGTCCCAGTTCTTGCTCGTGTCAAGGTCGAACCCGGACTGGAAGTCCGAATCGATATTTCTGATTCATCCGATGATGAAAGAAAAGCGTCCATCCAGTCCAATCGACTATCATCGAATCTGCCTCCCCCGTCGTCTGGATTTGAATACAATCTCAGAACCACCCCCGTTTCTCTTCCCGCGTCCAAAGTCGTAAAACCCAAAAACATTCTTTCCTCGCTCCGTAGACTAGGTAGTATGTCTCGCAACAAAACTATACTCAAAAAAATTGATTTCCATTCCATTCGTACTCAGAGTATCTCTTTTCTGCCACCCACTTTCAATGGTGATGTCCTATACATTCTCCCTCCTGTTCTACCAACTACTGCTGTCAAGGTAGCCAAATCTATGGAAGGGATGGACAAAAGATACGACGGCCATGTGTGGACTAGGACAATGACTACTAACATCAGTAACAACCTCGGTTTGTCTTTCCGCTACTCTAACTGTGTAGGTCATCTTCAATGCCACAATGGCAAGTGCGGATTCTTGCTAAGACCTGACCGTAGATCACAAGTGAATGAGGTGGAGTTCGAGGGCTTTACCAAGGACCCCTTCTCGGTCGGCCAAGCGCCTCCTCCTTCGTCATCACTGGTCTGTAAGATCTGCAAAGAACCTCCCATTTGTGTTGCTGTATGCCCTGCTAAAATTTTCTACGTATTCGGAGAAGAGAGTCAAGAGAGGGCATGTGTGCATATCGGTACGCACGAACATCCTGTGAAAGTCGGAGACTACAGATGTGCACGTAAAATGATTGATGAGTTAATAGAGGAGCACGTAGAACGTAACCCACAAGCTACCACGTCCAAAATAGTCATGGAGGCAAGCAAAGATTTACTCGGAAACCTACTTCTCCGTGAAGAAGGTGACCCTGTAACCGCCAAGCTCACCCTCCAAGAGCTAGAACCTATATTCGATCAGTGTAAAGAGCTGAACTCTCCCAGCGTGAGGAATCGTATTACCACTTTTAAGCACTTGCGCAGATACGGTGTTCTTGATGGGATCACCAAGCTTCGAGGCCTCAGCAACTGGGCTTACATCCAACGCAACCAATTCCCGGGCCAAGGAGATGAAAGTGACAAAGTGTTCATTTTCAAGATGTCTGAGGTCGGCCCCGGAAGCGGTGTTGACCTTGTTCGTCGTATGCAGCCCGGAGGCGACCTGTCCCACGCGTGGTTGATGTTCGACCACGTCAAGCGTGTCAAGAACTGGACCACCATGGCGTGCCACGTTTATGACTCAAAAATCTGCCGCATTCTAACTATTGCTTCTTTGTGATTTCCAAATCAAGACGGAGATGCTCAAATCGTCTTACGGAAGAACCTAAACCACGTCATGGGCGAGGAACGGAGTGGAGCGCGCCACGATTTCAAGGGTTCATGGCCGATAGTGCGCAAGCCAAGCGAACGTTTGTGCGGATCATTTACGGCTCCGGAGACCCTAAAGTGCCCATGGAAGGTCGCGAGCGGACTTGCTACTTCCATTGGACGCAATCACTAGAGAAACACACCAAACAATACATCGTGCATGAGTTGCAGGATCAACATCGACATCTTTGTAAGCAATACAAAGATGCACGCACCATGGCTGAGGCGGAGACAAGATATTGGGCGATCCGAGCATGGTGGGCGTCCGCGCAGGCCACCTCTGACGTTGGATTAGGTCACCCGAACAACGGCTTGCTTTCCGGCACTTCCGATACAGCGGTGGGGTGGCTTCATGGAATTGGTGAGTCCACGATCCGCTACATAGCTTTTTTTACACGTGCATGTATGTCTACTAACTCTTTACAATCCATTTACTTTTTTACTATAGAATATTCAGCTTTTAGGATTCTTTTCAGTAAGACTTATTTTTAAAAAATTTGAAAAAAATTTCTATTTTTAGATCAGACTTGCGGTACAGCAAGTCTAACCCGCTCCAGACCTCGTGATCAACTTCTTTTGTTACTAAGTCAAATGTCTTTGCACCTTGCAGGAAAATAAATATTCTGCGGAGGAGCTGGCGGAGATGCCTTCATGTAACCTTGCGGAATCTATCCATAACAAATGGTTGCAAGCGTCCGGCAACAAGGGTGGAGACTTGTACGTTGCAGCTGTTGATGGTTATGTTCGTGCTTTCCTCCAAGTTGTAGGTTACCACGACTTCAACGGAGGTGGTAAGGGTGGTAATGGACCAACATCCGAAGAACTCTTACTTCGTCTTGCCCATAAAGCTCAACGTACCGGCGATCCATCAGGCCTCACAAAGGCAGTTTCTGAATATCCAGGAGCTGAAAATATTTGTACCCGCGATGCCCACCTTGAGGGGGCCGAGGTGTTCGGATCCAAGAAACGTAAGGCCGATGTTCCAATCGGAGCTGATGATGAAACGCACAGACCTGACACCGTGAGCTACTCACGTCCGCGAATTGGGAGAAGGGTTACCCGAGCTTGTGCTGAAAATCTGAGTACTATCCATGAAGTGGATGAAGTTGAAGAGCCATTGACAGTACCATCCACTTTTGCTGGACCTACTATTGAACGTGTGACCGCTGTTCAGGAGACTAAAGTAGACGAGAGGCTGTGGCACATTGCTCGTTTGAGGGAGAATTCTGCCAAGGCTTGTTGGGGTATCATGCGAAAGAGTAAAAAAAGATGTGACTTACGAATTATTCAGAAGGGGAAGGCGACCGCAGCTCCAACTTACACTGGAGTATGGCAACGCCCTCAAGAGGGGCCAAGAAAAATTGATCAGTTCTTCTTTTGTGCGGATGATATTGACAGGTGTGTGAAGGGTCATCGTCGCAAGTGGATTGAGCCATTCTCTCAAAGCGACGATAGACCCCCTATTCCTTCAATATGGCCTGTAAAGATAGGGACTAACCTTACACGTGATGAAATGGAGGCGTTAGAGAATGCGGGCTTTCGACTACCACAAAAAGAACAGCTTCCCACGAACCGCACTTTTAATTATGCTGCCCCACCAAGAGACTTGTCCCATATTCCAGTTCCGGAGAAGCCGGACGTGTTCCCTAGGTCAAGAAGATCGAAGAACATGAAACGCATTCCAGCTATGACTTCAAAGCACATGAAGAATATTGAGTCTGCCACCTCAATGCAGGCCAAAACTCTGAAGGTGACCATGATCCCGCAGCCTGGTTTTGGATGTATCGTAGACTTGGAGTCGGATTCGGATGCAGTTTATAGACTTTCAATTAGTAAATTCCCGGATTGCTCATGCCCAGTGTTCAAGAAAACAATCTCTTCGTTAGGACGGAGAGATCCATACCGACCTTGCAAGCACCTATACTACATCACGGTATTGGTTTGCAAATTTGATCCGGATGCAGACCTCTTCATCCACGCGGCCACTCTTAGTTTCAATGAGGTGAAGAAGATTTTAGAGGGAGGAATCCTAGACCATGCTACAGATTAGAATGCCTTAAATCTACTCATTTACGTGCGCCATATGTAAGTCCCATGATTGGGTGTATGTGATATTTTTTCACAACTTATTAAATATAATTATACCAGTACCTACATGTACAACAAACATTGCCAATTTGTCTAACTTGGAGTACTAATCACTTAGTAATAGTACCTAAGAAACCAATTGACATTTAGGATTTGAGATGTAATGTCGAGTTTTGTAGCTTAAGTGTAACCAAATTCAAGGAATTTAAGCCATATTTTCCACGGGTTTGGGTCACTAAATCCACGGTAATAAGTCAAGAATATTCGGATATTCTCGGGAATATTCGAAATTTATTCTCGAATTTTTTAAATACTATTTTTAGAAACCTAGTTACTAAAAATACAACCTCAGCCCTAAAAAATCAAAAATCTTACCGCTCACCGCTCACCGCTCAACGCTCACACGGTAGCAACGTCCCGGCGCCGGCCTACCAGGCCTACTCCTCAAAAAGCGGCAAGCATTCCCAAAAAGAAAACACTATACTGGCCTAGGACGGATACCAATCCGACCTCCTAACCCTGGCCGTCCCGCGATCGCGGCCTCTAAGACGTCCTACCTCTTCCTTCGCGAACTAACTCCGTGCTTCGCCGCTTGATGGCGCGTCATTGCGATACGTCCCCGCCTTCACTCTCTTGCCCGTATCGGTTATCACGCACTCGTCCTCGTTGGAGTTGGTCTCGTCCCCGCTCTTCAACTCTTCCTCTTCGAGTGCTCGAGGCCGATGTCGTGAAGCTTCTGCGCCCCGGGAGACTTCTCGTATTCCTCGGCCGTGAGCTTCCTCTTCGCGATGCGCGTGTTTCTTGGCCGGAGAGTCTGGGGGGGGGTGCGTCCGTCTCCGTCTTCACCTTCGCCTTGCCCTTCGTGTCGGTCGGATCGGGAGGGCCCAAAGATCCGTCCTCGTTGTATCCGCCACGGGTCTTGGCCGGAGTAGAAGTGAAGGCCGGCATGACTACCTCCTTCATCTGCTCCCGGACGGCGTCGAGCAGCACCTTGACCTCGGCGTTGCTCTTTTCAACCTTCGTGGCGTACGTCTTCGCCGCCAAGAGGAACTTCTTGAAGGTCTCCGCCTTGAATACTTCCGACTCCAGGATTCCGGCCTCGAACAGGTTCGCCTTCGCGTAGCCTCGGCCGGAACCTCGCAGATTTCTACGAGCTTTACGACCTGCTCGTTTGCCGTGATTACGGCTTGCCTTCCGACCAGGAGTTCCTCCTCCCTTCTTCTGACCGTCTCGCGAAGACGTCTATTTTCCAGGATCAGCTTGGTCACTTGCTTCTCCATTTGTCGAAACTGCTCCGCGTCTGGCTTGGATTCCCACTTCTTTTTGACCTCCAGCAACGTCTTCACTCCAAATTCTTGGCATAGCTTCGCCAGCAGTCCTTGGTAGAAGAAGTACTGGCACGTGGCTTCCGTGAAGTGGTGCCATGCTCGCCTCATGGGATCCGGGTGATTGGCGGACGGACTGAGAGGTGGGGGGAGTCGGGGGTCGTTCGGATTCATGGAGTTCTCCCAATCGGCCGTAACTTCCCTTTCATCCGCCGGCCTCGAAGGCTGCCCTCCCTCAATCTGAGTTCCGGCCTCGGTCGGGTTCGTGGGAGGGGACGGGGACGGAAGGATGATTACCTCTGGACCCGTCCGCGGTGGGGTTGCCTCCGGAGCCGGCTCTTCTGGCGCGTCCGGTGGAACGTCCCCGTCGTCTGATCCGACCTCGTCCTCCTCCTCTTCCGAGTACACGGCCTTGCTATCCGTACTCTCCTCCGACTCGAACACGCCGTTGTTTTGCGACGACAGCGCGATCTCATAGTTCGACTCCTCCTCCTCCGTCAGCACCTCCTCCTTCTTGTACAGGTGGTAAAAGAAAGGAGTAATAGGACTAGGACGGGTTTTACCTACATTCTCCGCAAGCCGGGCGACCAAGTCGCGGATGATCATCCCCCAGTCTGCCTCCCGTTCGCCGCGCAAGGACTCCAGGACGGTGTTGGCGAGCCGTACGGTGATGCGGTGCGGCTTCTCTCCGTGAATAATCGGCGCCAAGAACTTGATGATGGCGCGCTCCCTCGGATTCTTGCAATCTTCTATCGAGTAGCCATTGTTCTTGTGCGGATCCCCGTGGAACGCCTTCTTCGCCCACTTGTGTTTCCGGCCGCACAACCCTACTCCGTTGTTTACGGTCAGGCCGTAAACAGCTCTCCAGTGCTCGGCCGTCCAGGAAGCCGGCTTCCCTCTAACCGTCCCCTCGAACTGGTTTGGCGCGCCGACCTTGATCTCGCGCACCGTCTCCGCGTCGCGCAAACCCCAGGGCGTATCCAGCAGGCCGGCTAACCCCATTCTCTCGAGGTCTTCCGTCAAGGACTTCTTCTCGTCCTCCTCGATCGGAATACACGGCGACACGAGCTTGATGGAGATCTTCAGCTCCTCTTGCTCCTGAGCGGAAGTGGACGCCGTTCCTGCCATAGGAAAGAAGTGCGAGAGGAAATACAAAGTCGCCGGGCTGAGATCGGCCAGTGGGCCGGATCAGAGCTAAGGACGGAAAGAGGAAGACGGAGGACAGGAGCGCAAGACGACAAGGGGCGCAGAAAACGAGGAGGCAGGTGACGACGAGGGCGGACGGGTGGCCTTTTATCGAGGGGGCCGGAGTTAAGTCCGACCATCATGACATGGTCCGCCGCCATCATTGTCCTCTCCGTACGGAGTCGCCTTCTAGATTTCTCGCCATTATTAAATTCTTCGCCACTCCGTCCTTCACCTGCCATCATAACTCCTAATCCGTCCTCTGACAGCACGTCCTAGCCGTACGGGGACAGAGTACGGATTGGCAAATCCGTCCTACTTAACACAAACTAGATTTTAACTAATTCATTTATTTGTAAAAACGTAATTGCCTTATAATATACGGCTTAGCAAATACATAGGTCGGATTCTAGATACTATACTTATTCTTAATGCGCATTAGAACTTAATGGCCAAAAATCGAAAAAACGGGGTCCGACACTCGTGTTTCTGTAGGTTGCTATTGCCTTTTCTTCCTCCTCCGCTCTTGCTCGTGTTTCTGAAGGACGCTGTGTCAGGGACACGGAAACAGATGATAAGAATATGTGGAAACTAACGAGAACTGACAGGAGCTTGAATTAACAAGAAGAGTACACGAACAACAACAAGAGAGATGAGCTAGAGCTCCAAGAGATGCGTTGTCGAGACTGAGGTTGCCCTCAGCCTCGACTCCTATATATACTAGCTAAGAAGAAGGTTCTCCAGAACCTTCCTCAACCTAGGACGTTCTAGGACCTTCCAAGAACTTCCAAGACCTTCCAGAAGCTTCCAGGGCCTTCCGGAAACTTCAAGGACCTTCCAAAAACTTCCAGAGACTTCCAGGAACTTCCAAAAGTTTCCGGAAGCTTCTAGAACCTTCTAGAACCTTCCTAAGTTGTCTACCTAGTACGTGGCCGTGACACAGGGAATCTTCAAGGAATCTTCGAGGAATCTTTTAGGGAATCTTCAGAGAATATTTTAGAAGAACCTTCTAGAAACTTCTTGTGTATGTCCGTGACATCACCTCCCCTTCTAGCTTCGAGGTCTCCGAGAAACAACGTTGTTGTTAGTCAATACCAACGCAGGAAAATGAAAATCTGCCGCATGACATCTGCAATAAACTCCAATTGTTGTTCACGAGGCAAGTGGTTCATCGGTCCTTGAAGCCAACGATAGTGGCCGACGCCTTCCACTTCTGACCAAGCGTGAACTTCTGTGTCTTCGTTATGGAATTGTCCTGCAA
Organism: Bryum argenteum; assembly: GCA_037043015.1. Classification (NCBI taxonomy): domain Eukaryota; kingdom Viridiplantae; phylum Streptophyta; class Bryopsida; order Bryales; family Bryaceae; genus Bryum; species Bryum argenteum. The sequence goes on along the minus strand of CM073323.1, from coordinate 5,107,613 downwards.
ACACACATTCTGGCAGACCATTGAAAGCGGGCTCGACCTCAAATACAATCACCAGCAATCGATTGCTCGGAATCCTCCGTCGGCGTCGTGGCGTAGGCGGTTCTTCATCTCTGGGTCGCCTTCGAGAGTTGGTTGGTTGAGATGGCATAACTGGTATGCTATCTATCTCTTGACTATCCATGACTAAAAACCAAACTATGACTACAGAGAAATTCTATCTAGAACAAAATATGTAAATCAAATGTGAATCAAGGTTGTGTTCACTCTCCCCCTTTTATTCTCCTGAGTGGGCAAGCGTCAGAGAGAAGTTATCGTCGGAAAGGCTTAGGTTTATGAGGATATCGTTGATGAAATTCCTGTACCTTTTCCGGCGCATTTACAAGATTTTCGGCATGTTCCCACGTTCTTTCATTGATGTCGTATCCGCTCCAATGCACAAAATACTCCAAGTTTCCCCTTCTGCGCCGTGAATCCAGTACCTTATCCACCTCATATTCCTCGTGGTTCTCAATTTCAATACTAGGTGGCGGCCCTCGCACTCTTCCCGGAAAAGTCGACTCTCGATAAGGTTCCAATAAAGACACGTGGAAGACTGGATGTACCTTCATAGTAGCTGGTAACTCCAACCGATACGCCACTGGATTGATTTGTTTCTGGATGGCAAATGGTCCCAATCTTCGATAGTCCAACTTATCACACGGCCGCTTGGTCTTGATATTCCGTCGAAGCAGCCATACTTTATCTCCGATCTTGAAAGTAGGTGCCTCATTCCGAAATTTATCTGCGGACGCCTTGTACGACTCTTGGGCAGTTTGCAATTGAAGTCTCAGCGTTGCTTGAAGTTCCGATAGCTGCTTCGCAAAATCTTCTGCTGTTGGGTTGTTATTGGCCACTGAATTCCATAAATCAAGCTTCGGGTGGTATCCGTAGTTGGCAAAGAATGGTGTTTGTTGGGTCGACGCATGAATAGTGTTGTTGTAGGCGAACTCGGCAAGCGGTAGATACTCGATCCAATCGTCTTGCTGATAGTTGATGGTGCAACGTAGATACTGCTCCAATACTTGATTCACCCGTTCCGTCTGTCCGTCGGTTTGAGGATGAAATGCCGAAGAAAGCTTGATATCCACCTTCAATATCTCAAATAGAGATTTCCAGAACTTGGAGACGAACTGGGTTCCGCGATCCGACACAATATCATCTGGCAAGCCGTGATAACGATATACATTATCAAGAAAGAGTCTTGCTGTATCTTCGCTCGACGATGTCTTCTTGCAAGGAACAAAATGCGCCATCTTCGTCAGCCGATCTACCACAACAAAGATGCTGTCAAACGAGTTTGAAGGCGGCAGGTCCGTAATGAAATCCATGGAAACTGAAGACCATGGTCGATGCGGGATAGGCAATGGCTGCAAAAGTCCATAGGGGCGATGCCGAGGGTTCTTCGACCTTGAACAAATATCACAAGAGAGAACAAACTCCTTCACATCCTTCCACATTTGGGGCCACCAGAAGTCTCGCAAAATAAGCTCCAATGTCTTGTTGTATCCAAAATGTCCTGCAGCTGGAAAGTCATGGCGTGATTGGAGGACTCGAAGTTGTGTTCGTCCCTTAGGAATATACAGTCGCTCTTCAAAGTACAAAAGATCTCCCTCCACCTTGAACTTGTCATTATCAGCACGCTTCTTGATCTCGAGAGCTACAGAATCTTCAATTGTCGCGAGACGATCCTGGTTAAGGAAGTCCGTATCAATTGGCATGACAGTAGCGCAAATTCTAAAATGCTTCGGTTTCAGCAATGTGGTGCATTGTTGATCAAACGCTGCTTCTCAAGCCTTAGGCGCCAGATACGATCTCCTCGATAAGGCATCGGATAGTCCTTGTTGCTTCCCAGGCCGATAGGTAATAACAAAGTCAAATCGTGACAACGACATATTCCACCGAGCTTGCGTCGATTCAAGACTCGAGCCGACATAAAGTACTCCAAATTCTTGTGATCCGTGTATACGGTCATTTGGATGTCTGGCGCGCCGAGAAAGTGTCGCCACTCTTGGAAGGAATCTACTATGGCAAGAAGTTCCTTATCGTGGATTTCATAATTGATTTCAGCAGTGAGAAAACTTTCGAGAATAGAACGCCACTGGATGAAGCTTCCCGTCCACGTCCATCTGTGAAAGTACGGCTCCCAAAGCAAAATCAGAAGCATCGGTCTCCAAATACAAGGCCTTTGTAAAGTCAGGAAGTACCAAGATTGGAGCTGTGATAAATGCCATCTTGAGGTCTTGGAATGCCTTTTCTGCTTGAGGTCCCCATTCGAGCTTGTCCTTACAAGTCAACCGAGTGAGTGGAGCAGCGACTCGAGAATAATTCTTGATGAAGATTCGATAGAAGTTAGCAAATCCAAGAAAACATTGTACGTCTCTAACCGTCTTCGGAACCTCCCATGATACAATTGCTTCCACTTTCTTAGGGTCCATCTTCAAGCCGTCTGTAGTTGCAATGAACCCTAAAAACTCCATCTCGGTTTGGTGGAATAAGCACTTCTCCAACTTGGCGTAGAGTCCTCGTTCTCGTAGTTTCTCGAGGACCAAACGAACGTGCTTCTCGTGCTCTTCTTCGTTTTTGGAAAATATCAGGATGTCATCCAGATAGATGACAACAACGTCGTCAAGGTGCTCCCGAAAGATGTCATTCATCATGTGTTGGAAAACAGCCGGAGCATTGGTAAGGCCAAAAGGCATGACATTATATTCAAAATGGCCATACCTTGTACGGAACGCTGTCTTCCACTCGTCTCCTTCCTTGATCCGTACGAGGTTGTAAGCTCCCCTCAGATCAATTTTTGTAAAGATCTTTGCACGCCCGAGCTGCTCCAAGAGACCAGAAATCAAGGGTAACGGATAACGATTTTTCTTAGTTACTTTGTTGAGGCCTCGATAGTCCACGCACATTCGTAAGGAGCCATCCTTCTTCTTTACAAACAAGATCGGTGCCCCAGCTGGCGACTTTGAATGACGAATGAAGTTCTTCGCTAGATTCTCGTCAATGTACTTTCAGACTCCGCTAACTCCGTTTGAGAGATTGTAGATTGGGCCAAAAGGCGGTTGTGCTCCTTCTTGCAGGTCTACGGCGCAGTCGTATGGCCGATGCTCCGGTAGTATGTCCGCGTTCTTCTTCTGAAACACGTCCTCAAAATCCTTGTATTGCTCTTGTATGCTTGCCGTCGAACTCTTCTCCGTGCTAGTTAGAAATTTGCATAGATGACAAAAAGTCTTGCTTCTTTGGATGATCGTCTTAACGCTCTTGCTCCAATAAACAATGGTTTCCCTATCTTGGGATGTCTACTAGGTTGGCTCTTGGAATGTTCTTTGGAAAAAGTCATTTTCCGCAACTTCCAATCTATGGTAGGGTTATGTTGTTCTAACCAAGAGAGACCTAGGATGACAGGGTTTGACGGGGTTCTAATGACATTAAAAACGACGTAACTACTATGGTCCTTAAACGCCACCTCTATAGGTACTGATTCATGGGTGACACTGCCAGACAATAAAGGTCGTCCATCTATCACCTCTACATAAAGAGGTTTGGACTTCTGTACTAGACGAATCTTGTGGCGCTTAGCAAATTCTTCATCTAAAAAACAAGTAGATGCTCCCGAATCTAATAGAGCTAAAGTTTTGTATTCTTGAGGACCAAGAGACAAGGGAATTGTAAAACAACGGGCAGGTTGGACAGAGAAAGAGGAACCTGATTGTTGTTGTGGCATTGAATCGTCCAGCCGCATGGTTCCTACTGTAGCTGGGCATCGTCGTTTTCCGGGATCACCGCACTCCTAGTCTTAACAATGCGCGGTTACGCTTCTTGGGGCAATTTCAACCTTGTGGCCTTCTTCTCCGCGAGACAAACAGAGTCCTTCTTCCATACGCCGTTTCTTCTCTTCTGGAGTAAGAGCTTTGACACGTGCCGCGTCGATTTGCATGGCTTCTGCCTCCGAATGAGAACTCAAATTGTTTGCCGACATACTCGTGGTGTAGCGACTCGTTTGGTATTTTTGGGCGGGTCTTTCTTGACGACGCTGGAATAAACGGTTGTCACACTTTATAGCTTGGCTAATAGCTTCGTTGAGCGTTTGCGGATCGGGAAGAGATAAAAGTAGGTCCTTCACATCATCCTCAAACCCCAATAAAACCGACTCACCAATGCTTCTTCGCTTTGATTGATGTCACTAGCTTGATTGTCTAAAATCCGATCGTGAGCGATGCGAGAGCGCATTCCTTGTCGTAGTGATCGGATCTTTGTTGTAGCCCATCGGACCTTGTCATGTTCGCCAAATGCTTCTGCAAATGCCTCCAAGAACGTCTCAAAGTTGCTCAGAATTGGCTCAGAATTGAATCGTTTCTCGAACAAGGGGGCAAACCACGACAAAGCTTGCCCTGTAAGCAGAGTTCCAACAAGTCCAACACGCGCCTCCTCCGTCGGATATCGTTCAGGCTGTAAAACTGTTATCAACTTGATTTGGTTGACAAAACCTCGAAACTTGGAACGCGTTCCGTCGAACTTGTCAAGAAGACTAACTCTAGGGTCCTTCCGTTGTTGAATCATTGGGTTTTGTTGAACCAAAGGTGTAGTCGCCTCCTCCGGTGTAGTTGCTTGGGACTGGTGAATCCTGGATGATGTTATCCCGGATGCTCCGTCATTGTGAAGTCTTGCCATGGCTCCTTCTATCTCCGCTTGTCTATGTGATAATGCAGCAAGAGCACTCATGATGGCATCCAAATTGGATTCCAAATTTTCAGCCATACTAACGTCTTGATCTTTGACTAAATCTACGAAAGAAAAGAAAAAATTTGACAAGAGAACAATATTGGTTTAGAGGAGGGTAATCCGCAACCTCTAAAACACTAGCACACCTTCGAGAAGAGGGGTAATCCACTCTCTAACAAGAAGGGACTAACTCTGATATTTGTGAGAAGGTAGTCTCGACAAACCGTCGGGACCCGGAAATGTAGAGATGATAAGAATATGTGGAAACTAACGAGAACGCGGGGAGCTTGAATTAACAAGAAGAGTACACGAACAACAACAAGAGAGATGAGCTAGAGCTCCAAGAGATGCGTTGTCGAGACCGAGGTTGCCCTCGGCCTCGACTCCTATATATACTAGCTAAGAAGAAGGTTCTCCGTAACCTTCCTCAACCTAGGACCTTCTAGGACCTTCCAAGAACTTCCAAGACCTTCCGAAGCTTCCGGGGCCTTCCGGAAACTTCAAGGACCTTCCAAAAACTTCCGAGACTTCCGGGGAACTTCCAAAGTTTAGGAAGCTTCTAACCTTCTAGAACCTTCCTAAGTTGTCTACCTAGTACGTGGCCGTGACACAGGGAATCTTCAAGGAATCTTCGAGGAATCTTTTAGGGAATCTTCAGAGAATATTTTAGAAGAACCTTCTAGAAACTTCTTGTGTATGTCCGTGACACGCTGCTAGGACGATCTGTAGAGCACTAAGAGAGTTTCGTGACTTGTTGCAACTAAAAATCTTTTTGCCGATTCTCCTTGCCGCTTGCTGCTGTACCGAATCGCTGCTTGCTCTAGTACCGAATCGCTGCTTGCTCTAGTACCGAATCGCTGCTGCTGCTGTACCAGATCGCCGCCTACTGTTGCTACCGAATTGATGCTTGCTACTTGCTGATCTTGTTGCTATTCCTCATTGCTATTATTGGTGTAGTTGCTACTGTTGCTGCATGCATTTTGGGTTCTTGTTCGCTCTTGTATAGGTACGCTACTATTCAAGCTGTCCACTTTGTACTCGATATGTTAAAATCTTCGTCTTCCTCCCTTCATCCTCTTTGTGGTCTTTGTTGCAGCCATGCAGCCGCCACCAAAGCCACCAAAATCCCAATCTTAAAACCTTAAACCCTAAAAAAATTTAAGAATCTTTAAAAAATAGAAATAATAAAAAAATTATCAGAGATTGCAAGGGGTGTGCGCGCGCATACCCCTTGAAACAATCAACCAAGTGAACTCCAATAAACATCCCATTTACTATATTAAAGCCATTTCAAACGTCTGATACCCGCCCATGAGGGATACCCGCCCATGAGGGATACCCGCCCATATTGATACCCGTCATACATTATAGTTACTTGCTTAAGAACAAGAAAAATGAAAACATTTAGCAACACATGATAATAAAAATATTAATGTAGATATTGTAGAACTAGCATCTTTCACATACAGTCGTTTGAGACTAAAGAATATTACCTTCTTTTACGATTCCAAATTTCTAAAATTGTCTTCACTGTAAAAAAAGCATTTAACCCCAGTCAAACATGTTCGTACATTTTGGTCAACGGAGAGAAAAAAAACACTATTTTCTACATAAACCTATAGATCTTCATTTTTTTTAATTTTTTTTTTTCTAGCGAAAAATTTATGTGATAAATAAATTCTTATCAATCATTTTGGATTTTCATTCTAAAGCATGTTGAGTTTACAAAAGAATAAAATGTGGCATAAAAGTTTGTCAAATAATTTCAATCTCGATCCTTTGCATATTTGTTTTGAATATGCTACACACCTATTCCATGTCTAGAAATTGGTTTTAAGGTAACCAACATGATCATGCCAATCATGATTTTCAAGAAGTTAGATCTTGTATAGTGAATTTTTTTTAAGCCAAGTGAAACTAAAGTGTGCTAGACCACTCAATACAATTAAGAAATGAATTATTCTTATGATTTCAAATGCTATAATATTTTAATCCTTCCGATGCATAGTAGCCTAAAAAATTTGGTGGCTTTATATCAATGTTTATTTTAAGATCCTAGGATTAGAAGTCTTAAATTTCACTCTAAAACTAGATTTTGAAGCCACTTTTTGATAGTGACAAGATTTGAAGTGTTTCTTGAAGAATAATGGCCTAGGCTTTTCGGGGCTAAAGAGTCGTCAATCATAAAACATCTTCCACATGGAGTCATATTAGAATCAAAACAAACAAAATGGCCTATGTTAGTCTATATTGACATGAACCATGTGGTCGGATGGTGAATTTTGGTATAAGTTATCAATATTTTATTGAATAGAAATAAAAACAATTGTCAAATAGACTCTAAATTACACCATATTAACCATTATGATATTGTGTTCCAATGATGATCAGGTTGCCATGCCTCGCAACGTCGGAACCAACTACAAAATCGACAAGACATGGGAGAAGCACGGATGGTGGATTGTAGAAGAGGACCCCTCAAAGCCTTATTTATGGATGACGCACCAACCTTTTAAAATAAGGGACCGTACGTCAGCGTTAGGCAAACGTTTTGGCGAGATTCAAGCAATTACTACCCGCCCATCGTCTGACATGATATATGTGATGTGTGTCCCAAATGCTGATGAAGCAATGCAGAAAACTTCTCTGTCGAGACAGCTTCTTCTTGCATCCATTCCAGAATCCTTGCTTGCAAGTTCTGGGTCCGTGAAATTTCTCAATACCTTGCAGAAATTTTGGCTAAATATCGCTCCTGCAGTACGTACAGCGAGGCAGGAGCATATGTCACATTGTCTAGGGTTATCACAGGAGGATGTGGCACGCGCAATGGTTCTTATGGATGCCTATATTAAGTACGAAGCATTACTAGAGGCGGATCCAACACATGCAACATCACAAGGTCCACCAGCTGAACCAGAAGAGACGGATCCAATTCATCGTAGTTATGTTATTGGAGGTGAGTTGGATTACCAGCCACTTCAGCAGATTGCACAATTTGTGCCCGTCCAGCGTATCGCGACTACTGAGCCGCCTGTAGGAAGTGTTCCTCTATCTGGAAGAGGACGTCCTTCAAAGCGGCCACGACGTGAGAGAGGCGACATAGCATCTGGTTCGGGTGGACGATCATCGAATGTGGCTACAAGTGGTGCGAGGTCAACTGGACGAGGATCGAGGGCACGTGGTAGGGGTAGTGGGTCTACAACCATGAGGTTTCCAGCTCAGCATGGAGCATCTGCTTATGTACCGAGTTCTTCACTGAATGTATCGGCAGTGGAGGACGAGTTTCAGGAAGTATCGGACCAGGACAAAGAGGATTCAGAGTCGGAACCGAGGATGGCGTTGGAGGCCTCAACGTCAAGTAAGTTCCTAGCACCGATACATACTGAAGCAGAAATTGCGAAAGGATCACTATGGGGGGACATTGTATTGGAGGTGAAGATCGACAAGATTATCCAAGTGGAGAGTCCTTTGACAAACCATCGGGTACTCTCTGCAAAGAGAGTTAGAGAGGTTTATGACTTTATGAGACATCCAGAGAACAAGACTTGTGTGAGCAAGTTGGTTCTTCGTCCGATCAAGTACATTGTGGATGTCACTACTGACGATGGTGTGGTTCGACAAGAAGATGTGGCATTCCCCCTCGAAAGAGCACAACGAGAGTTCCAACGCATATTTGATACACACGGATTAGCGTCTATTCACGGTACAACACATTCTCAGTTGTGTTGGCTTCAGGAGAGGATCATTTGGGAGCCAGTAGATGGACAACATATAGTTGCAGCCTGCAATTTTGCGAAGGAAGAGGTTGCCCAACACAAACTCTCACATGCTGAGTTTATTAACATCTTTGAAATGCGGGAGGCAACATTTGTCGTATACGATAATCCTGCATTGTACCTAGCGAAGTCCGCGCGGGTCAACAAGAAGGAATGGAATAGGACAAAATATTCCACCATGGATGAGGACTTGAGAAAGCTACGCGAGATTTGGGAGTTGTATGGGAAGCCTGATAGCTTGGTTCGTGCAGACGATGAACGCAGGGCTAAAGCTCTGGTGTGTGCGGCTAATGCAGTGCAGAAGAACCTTGTTGAGGGCAACAAATGTATAACAATCAAGAGGTTGGCAAAGCAGATGCATGACTTGACCATTCATGCGTGGAATCCTCGGCGAGAGTGTTACGAAGCTATCCTTCAAGTGTGCAAGGACTACGAAGATGGCCATCTCTTTTATAGCAAGGAAGAGGAGAAGAAGTGGAAGGCTTTTGCAGACAAGAACAACCTAGATCCTACTGTGGATGTACGGGAGCATCGGAAGCGAATGACCATGCATTGGTTGAGGCCGCTGAATGTGGTTCCACAGTCTGCTTATCTACGGCTAGTCAAGTCTTGTGCAGCTAAGCCAGTGGGGGGGACGATCATGAGACCTCGACAATCATATTACTTTCACGCCATCAAGGATGCGTCTAGGGATCCCCGTACTATTGCAGGTGCAGTTGACCGGATCATGAGACAAGAAGCGGTCGCTAATATCACTCGTTGGTTAATGGTGTCCAACAAAGAGTGCTCACCTAATTCCATGGAAGAGTTCTTCCACATATCTGTACGGAAGTATTTTCCCGGGGGCAAGGAGCAAATTGATGCATTTGGCAAGGACTTGGCCAAAGAGACAAAAGCCGCATGGGCTAAACCTACACGAGAGAAGGTGCCCAAGTTGGCAGACATAAGTGAACTTATTCCCACCTCCATCAAGGTTCACTATCAGGACATTGCAACAAGAACACATGGAGAAGTGAAGCATCATCGAGATGAGGTGGTGCCACTACCGTCACATGGAAGTAGGTGTTACAATTTCGAAGGCCAACTCAGACCAGTCCACCAGATCATCTTATGGTTCGAGCTTGGGAAGGATTATTTCATCCTGATGTCCAGCAGTTGACACAATCGTACTTGTGGGTTGTTGATTGTCGACGTGGTGGGGGAAGACATGGAGACGGTCCCCAGGAAGAAGAAGCGATTCACCAAAGTTATTGCACAATTGTCGGCGTGGATGACGGGCGTTGAACGATGGAACAGTATTCTCTTTATTACCGCGGCCGTGTTTGCTAATGCCGAGTTGTTCGCGAAGTTCAAACTTCCCGAGGGTGGCACTCAACGACATGGATGTTGGGCATTTGGCGCAAACTCGGTTGATCAGTATGCCCTCAACTTTACACAGGGTGGTCAGTTACAGCAAGCGGTGGAACCATTTGAAGGTGTTGTTGTTTATATGCAACACCCTGTTGATACTTCCCCCAACCAGAATTATGTTTCTGGGGACCGTCCACTACCACTTGTATTTCACGATCAATGGAGTGAGATACATCAACCGTCGGAGGGTGATAGACTCGAGCGATCGCCATCCGAGCTCTCTAGACTGGTGGATGCGTATTTGCCAATTGGTTGGGGTTTGGCTGCGTATAACATTACAACGGCCATTCCGACAATCCTTCATGGAGGTTTCCATGAATCGGAGATCATTGTCATTGACGATAGCCTAGAAAGGCTAAACTTCTTGTATACAAAGTTGTTTGTCAACTTCCAAGGAGAATTTCAGATCCCTGAGATGACAGGTGCAACAAGGAGCACTAGCGTTGGCATTTCCGAGGGCGAAGATCCGATGAACATAGGTTCACAGGAAGGCGGTAGTGACGAGGACGAGCTTGGAGATGAAGCGAATACTTCTATTCCAGCACCATACATATTGGCAAATGTAGGACAGCCGCGTGAGTATGACACAGATGTACCCTCGCCTAATCATAACTCATGTGACGACAGACTTCATTCGTCTGTGGAACCTAATGGCTTTGAGGAAGGATCAGAGATACCGGAGGTGGTTCTAGATACTCCAATTCAAACGAGACCAATGGTGCCATCCATTCCACAATCTACGGAATCAGCAGACACCATAGCTTTCAACGAGGCCTTCGCACCAATAATGACATTTAGAGACGACTTCTACTATAACACCGATGGCATAAGGTACACTCGCCACGGTGAGTGAGCGGCGATTCTGGCACGACGAGAGTCTGCGTCCATCGATCTTCAAGATTCTATTGATCCCCAGTGTGTCGCCGGGCGGATGGATCGATCGTATACACATGAGGCCTATGAAGGCGTCAGGTAGGACAATGGAGGAGGATGATTAGAGCATCAGAGATTTATAAGTAGCAAGTCAATATGATGTTTAGGTGGTATGTTAGGTTTGATTGATATGTTTGAGTAAAGTATGAGATGTTTGGTTATAGTATTATGCATGTTATATTATAGTATTTACTATCGAGTCTAAAAATACGTTTATGAATTTTATGTATGGATTTTCATATAATATAGAGCGAGATGCTACATATTTTCTCGTTGAATAGCACATGTTGGCCTCTTATCTCTTATAAAGTATGTTTATTGTATAAATGCCAAAAATAATATATAAATGTCATATAGCAATGTACAACGTAGATGTTCATAATCAAAATTGCATTGAATCTAAAAAGAAACACTATAGGAAGTTCAAGGACAAAATTGAATCTTTGAAATTCTTTAAATTTCAATTTTTGCACTCCAAGACGTGACGTTGTCCTTCATATTGATCCATTGGGATTTGTATTCCAAAAATTTATATGGTACACAAAATAATAAAATAGATGTTGGCAATATTTGAATATAATAATTTGGTAGTATTTACAAAGCAATAAAACATGATTTAGCAACAAATTTGTTATTAAAAAAATACTATTTCTCATTAGTTTAAATTTAGTGCCTCTACATTTAAATTTTTTTTTTTTTTTTTTTTTTTTTTGTTGTTTTTTTTCATTTTGGAGGAAAATGTTGTTGTTTTGACATGCCATTGAGTGCACTTGGCAAAGTGCATAATTGCTTAATTGCGTGTTAAACATGTTAGATTGTTAAAGTATGAGTGTTGGAGTTTTACAAGTTTTTCTTCTTTCTTTGCAATTTCTCTTCTTCACATTTTGTGTTAGAGTTCTACTGTTTTAGAGATTAAGATGTTAGATTCTTAAAGTATGGGTTGTAGAGGTGTTGGAGTTTTACAAGTTTTTCTTCTTTCTTTGCAATTCTTAGGTTGTTCAAGAGTTGCATCGTGATGATCTCCATCCTAGTTTGATTGCATGACGTGCCTTATTAAACTCAACGTGTTCGTGGTAATGTGTGTTGTGCAGATCAAGAAAAATCGAGCATGAGGAAACCCAGAAAGTCACTCTACGGCGGCTAGGGTTTCTGCGTCAAAAGTGATGCGCCCGTCAAAAGTGATGCGCACGTCAATAGTGACGCGCCCGTCAAAAGTGACATAGGTTGTGTTAAACATTGTTTTAGAAATGTCATCATATAGAGTACTTGAATGCGTCACTATTGATGCAGGTTTAACGCTAGTGCGTCACTTTTGACGTAGTATAACGCAAGGAGTACCCTAGCACATAGCACATATATGTAGCCTTTATGGTTTATGCTTTATGCTACTCAATACTTACGACTTTGTATCAGTGGCTAATTTTCCATCTAATACAGCAAAAGCACTGACCAGCTTCATGTTGCACTCCATTTCGTGTATTTTTCTGTCACAGTGTGTTATTTTTGACGTTGCATTTACTTTATCGATTGTGTCATGTAACGTCACTTTTGACGTTTTCATTTCCGTCATGTTGTGTCATGTAACGTCACTTTGACACGAGGCTCTGTTTCTATTGACACATAACTCGATAACGCGAATGTCACCCTACGTCTAAAGACGTCATCCGAAACGCGTTAAAACAAATGACATTTGTATTTAACAATGTTAAACAACGTCAAATTTAACATCGGTGACGCATTCAAAAAATACGTCATTCTGCGTCAACGTTAACACAATATAAGTATATAACGGATATCTAAATTCTAGTGCAAAATTATACGCAAAATCCAAGATCACGCCACGTGTCTAAATCTCAGCCATTAAGAATCTGCCACATCAGCAACTTTTTCATCCATCCAAAACAATTGAGGCGTGTGCACGTCATAACCTACGTGGAAATTAAACATGAGAAATGTCCATGTCATAGCCACCGTGGAAACTAAGTTACTTCGGAAGTTACTGACCCCAGGTAACTTATCTGCCCTAAGATGACGCGTTTTGACGTAGCACGTCATCTTATGTTAAACGGTTTAACACGTTTAGACGTGCAACGTCAAGCCCAAAAGACGTTCGTGACGTAGGGCGCATTTTTGCGTCAACAAAATTGACCCTGTTAAACCGCGTTAAAATGCGTTAAAACGCACCTTAAACTGCGTCCCTCCGGACACTGTTTTCCTCTAGTGACATAGACTGTCAAATCACTCGAATTCTCCTTAAACTCTAAACAGTTTAAGGGGCATGTCCCTTAAACTCTAAACAGTGACTGTGACCCTAAATCCATCCCGTAGGAACGGAATTCCAATAACAATCCTCGCCAATGTAGCCTCAACAGAAATAGCCTCACCACACAGTACTACCGGACACTAAATCCAATCCATGTTCCCCCTTGGAATTTCCAAATATGGAGGGAGGCTAATAAAAGGCTGCCCGGTATTTTTTTTTGTTTAAGACCTTAACCCTTAAACGCCCATGGGGTCCGAAACGGGCAACCCAACATTGGATCACAACATCTTTTGGACTTGGGCATCATGAATAGTGCACTTTTTGAACTTGGGCATCATGAATAGACCAATCAATCATGAGCTTGCAACCTCCTACAAGGTTATGTACAATCCCAACCTACCTACCACAATCCTTTCAAAGCACAAAATCATTCATACAAATTGTGATTTGAATCGTGAAATTTCACTTTTTGAATGCATCAAAAGAAGTTGACCACTTTGACATCAAAATATAAGTGAAACGTTGAGCTAAGGGAAGATTTTGTTGGAAACATGCGCCTCGGGCTTGCTTGGGCGTTTTAAGGGTTAAAATTCCAAGAGGAGGCCCCAAGGGTGAAATGGGGGTGCAGACCCAAATTTCAAAAAGAAATCTTAAAAAATGACCTTGAGGGGTCAAAAATGGAAAATAAAAAAACTGGGGCCCACTTAAGTGGTGAACCCGGATTGGATTTAGTGAGCGGCCACAGTACTTAGAGCTTCTCCAGCGGAGACTCTGGGAGGGAGGAAAACGGTAACTTGCTGGGAAACGCAGGAAATAGAATCGCACCGTTAACTCTGTAACGTTAGCGTGAAAGTCGGGCACGGCCAAATTGCAGGATATAGAGAGCTCTATACAGAGCCGGTCAAAGCGAACATTCCTGTGTCTTGCTCCTTTTCCGGAAGGATGGCAGGAAGTGGGAGACAGCAGTCGCAGGCTGCACCGCTCACGTCTGGTGCCGTGCTTCTCAGCAGCGCCTCTCCTCCAGGCTACATCGCCGCTTGTTCACAAAAGAGCTTTCCGCTTCAAGCATCCGCTCGACTTCATTGCAGGATTTCCTGATGAGCTCTGGAAAGTTCGGCTTCAGTAAAACTTCTTGATTTTGTTCCACAATCCAGCTTACAGCGTGAGGAACTGTCGATTTATCACATCGTAAGGATAAATTGCTGCAAAGTTGCCTTCACAGGACAAGGTGGTTTCAGAGCCAACGGTGGGTGTGGTGGCACTGGCCCGAAAAATAAGGCCTCTGCCACTTTCCGCGAGCTCCGAGGGAGGCTCTGGCAAAGTCATTTCCCAGTGGCACCGTTGGAGATGCTCTTAGCACGTACTCTGCAGCGACCCGCAGGCGCTTTCAATTACTTTGTCGGCTTTCTGCTCCACCTGCTGGGGGTTTCTCGGTACCTTCTCGTGCCCATCAATACGGTCAACCTTCACACGTCGATTGGTCCTGTCTCTGAATCATAGCTCGGAGCACCTTCTTCAGAAGTCGACACGGCAGTGAAGCTGAGTGAAGCGGTGCGCTTCGTTGACTGCCCACTTCCATCAAGAATGGAGGTTCACTCACGCTGCCCGAGTCACTTGAGCATGCATGGCACCAACCAATATGACGCCCATCGGTGACATCAGAAGCAACAGGGGATACATGTGATCGAGAGAGCTAGCAAGCAAATCCGCACAGGATAAAGGGCAGCTGCTGCGAGGCATTCTTCACTCCTGTCCGATCTCTTCTAGCTACTTCCCCTTCTTCGATAATCATCACCTAGCTCTTTCCAGTACGTTCCAAGTTCGATCAAACTCCTCCTGGGTGGTGCCGAGCTCCAAATCCTACATTCAATGGCGTCCACTACCGGAGCTGGAGCGTCACTGCGTGTGCTCATTCTGGGCCTGCTGCTATCATCGCTGTGCTTGCAAGTGGCTGCTGTGTCCACCATCACCAACCTGGCCACCGTGGGCAAGATCTATGTTTTCGACAAGGAGCTGGCCTCGGGCAAGTCGGTCACCATTGCCGTGGATCAGTTGAGCAACGTGAAGCTGTCACGCGAGCTCAACGGTGCGTTCGGGCTCATTCCTCTGAAGGACCGTCGACGTTACCTCCTCATCAACAACGGCGAAACCGGCGAAACCGAGAGTCTTTGTAAGCCTTCAGCGTCCTTACATTGCAGATACAGTGTGTAACGGATCTACTGTTGGAAACTTCCGTCTATTATCACCAAGTTTATTTGATTGTGGGCCTTGTCCAATCTTAGATGGATCCTCAAATCCAACTCAAAGAAAGCCCTGACGCCGGGTAGTGTAAGAGGGATCAGAAGGCGTTGGTGATGAAACTGCCTTCCACCAAGTCGGAGGGGAAGCCACCACCAGCACCATTGTTGACAATGAAGTTGAGAAGAGGCCCATGGAGTCAATGTTTTGAATAAATAAAACTTGAATCTTCATATCCACCATGGTTGCCTGCAATGAATGATGGCCTAGCAACGAAATTCAGATTTGCTCGAGCAATACATTTTCAAATGAACCGGCCAGGGAGATCTCCTAGCCTAAGGAAGCTTGCAAAGTCAGTTTGACAATTTTTTCAAGATTTCACTTTCTGATTTGTGATATTTTATCCAAAGAATTTCATGTGCTATTGGGAATTAAATGATACATTCGATTTGTCATGTACTAGCAGTTTAGTAGTTTCTTAGTAGTTTGAACTTGGATCACTTGGAAATATTAGTGGAAATTTGTCTATGAACATGTCCAATAAAATAAAATGAAATGAAAATTTAAAACCAAAAGTTTTACTTTTGCCCGCCATTAGCCACAAAGACGTAAATCTATAATGTTACATATTTTCTTAACAGTAACTCTTCTTGTTAAAAGAATTAGTTTCCCACAAAGCTTTTTAAATTCCCTACACTTAGTACTACAACATCGGGAAAGTTAAAACTGAATTTTTAGGAGCGCTTTACATGGAGAGTCAAGGCGTTCGTGGGGTGAAGGAGGGCAAAAATCCACTTTTTGCAATTGGAATTTTTTCAGAAAAAGTAACAGATTAATCACGTTCAGAGGATTTTTGCCCTCTTTCAGCCCCATGTACTAATTCACTCCTCATGTCAAGCGTTCTTTAATACCTCATTGGAGTTTAATGAAATTTCATTAACCTGTTTTTTTTTCTAAGGATCTATATGGATATATTCTCAATTGTCACAAATATTTTGTTGATGAATTTGTAAACCAAGAATTTCTCCAAACTACAATAAATTATACAATGTTTGGAAACCAAAAACATAAGATTGAAAGTCAACAAGCACAAAAATGTGTTAGAAGCTTGGTTGGCAAAGACCACTTTGATGTTTGATTGATTGAGTTTTATTATGCCCGAAGTAGAGGCAAGTCTACTTTGATGGTTTAAAAAATTCCCCATGATGGACCTTTAGGGATTAAGGAAGTGTTCAAAAGTGCCCACTTTAATAATACGTAGCTTTCAGTAAGCAATTCGGCATTCACAATCGATTACATGCAACACGTGATTTGAATGAACAAATTTATAATTGCATTCAAGCCCACAAGGTAGTACACTTGATTAAATATAGTTGTGTAGTTTACGTTCATGAAATGCCAATAGAAAATATTGTTCCAAGACCTCAAAGTGTACACAGACTAATCAAAAGATGAGTACTTGGGCATTTTGGAGTTGCGTAGTACTAAATATATTATTAGGAACATATTTACTCAGTTAACGAACTTATAGAATACATTAGTAACCTCAATTCCGTTAAAATGGGACTATTCCATGTGCGATTTTAGCGGAGCTAAAGTGCCATATTGTGCAAACGTGCCATTTTACAAGCATATTTTTGAACTGAAGTTCCGAAGTATTTATGCCTACAAAATGGCATGTTTACTAATATCACACATGAACTTTGTAATATCACCAAAATTTCTGTAATATCACCAATATTTCCAAAATATCACACATTTTTATGGTTTTTGACCTTTGGACATAGTAAAAGGGTAATAATTCTAAACGGCCGTTCAGAAACATTGTTGTTTTTAAACGGCTGTTAAGAAATATTTACCCTATCATGTCAAAACTCAACAAAAACTCGACAAAAACCAGCATCATTTTTTTCATTTCAAGCACCCCAAAAAGCGCCATTTTAGCGGAATAACGCCATTTTGATGGAATTGAGGTTTAGTGGATATATTGCCAAAAAGTATTGTCTAAAATATCATGTCCAAAGTGACACAAGATATTCTTGTCCACAATGACATGAGACTCTACCATTATAAACGTAATTATGTTTACCATAACATAGGTTTAGGACATGAATCTACTTGTCATTCTAAACCTAAATCTACGATGTCATTTTAGACGCAAATCTACTTTGTCATTATTGACACATAATTTCCAACAAAATTTTTGTACAAGATTTTAACAAGTAACCCCATAACATCCAAGCTTTTTTTAAGTAACTCAAAAGTCTCTGAAAATCTTGTCGTACAAAAGTAACAAAACTCACAAAATTAATTAGAAAATTTAATATTCAAAGATTCAAATGTTAACATTTTGTATGTTATTCTTTAAATTAATTTTTCTCAACATGAATGTATTCAAAAAAATTACCATTTCCCACCTTCTTTTTCAATGTTGACAAAAGCAAGTAGGGAAGGAGCACCGACCATAACAACCCTGAATCTTTACCTTGCTAAAAACTGCGCCGTTTTCGGCCACCTTACTATCATATAAGTTGTGTTCAAGTCGGAGCAATAAGTATTTATTGTCTTTGTCCTCTTAGGCAGAGACTATGTAAAGACTTCCCCCATCAACTCACTCAAAAGTCCAATACCTATTTCAAACCCCTTTCACACTATCAATAAATAGATGGAAAGTGGATGAGATTTGGATGAGATCTGGATGAGGAGCGGATGGCAGCTGTTCGCGTAGGGTTTGAGCCCCTGCGTGCTCTGGTCCTCCCTCCTTTTCAAATTGCAGAGCTTAGTTCTTTAAAAATTCCTACAGACGCTCTGGAAGATTCACAAGGACGCAATTCATGAGACTTGCATTTGGAGTGCCACCAGCCTCACCTTTGAGGAGTTGTACAAGTAACACTTTTTAGTAATCTTAACAATTAGAGTTAAAAGCATCTAGTTTAAGTGTTTTGCTAAGACACTGCCAAAATTGGTCATGTACTTTGTGTGTGTGTGATTCTCTTTCTTTCTTTCTTTCTTTCTTTCTTTCTTTCTTTCCTTCTTTCTTTCTTTCCTTCTTTCCTTCTTTCTTTCCTTCTTTCTTTCCTTCTTTCCTTCTTTCTTTCCTTCTTTCCTTCTTTCTTTCCTTCTTTCTTTCTTTCTTTCCTTCTTTCCTTCTTTCCTTCTTTCCTTCTTTCCTTCTTTCCTTCTTTCCTTCTTTCCTTCTTTCCTTCTTTCCTTCTTTCCTTCTTTCCTTCTTTCCTTCTTTCCTTCTTTCCTTCTTTCCTTCTTTCCTTCTTTCCTTCTTTCCTTCTTTCCTTCTTTCCTTCTTTCCTTCTTTCCTTCTTTCCTTCTTTCCTTCTTTCCTTCTTTCCTTCTTTCCTTCTTTCCTTCTTTCCTTCTTTCCTTCTTTCCTTCTTTCCTTCTTTCCTTCTTTCCTTCTTTCCTTCTTTCCTTCTTTCCTTCTTTCCTTCTTTCCTTCTTTCCTTCTTTCCTTCTTTCCTTCTTTCCTTCTTTCCTTCTTTCCTTCTTTCCTTCTTTCCTTCTTTCCTTCTTTCCTTCTTTCCTTCTTTCCTTCTTTCCTTCTTTCCTTCTTTCCTTCTTTCCTTCTTTCCTTCTTTCCTTCTTTCCTTCTTTCCTTCTTTCCTTCTTTCCTTCTTTCTTTCTTTTTTCTTTTAGAGAGCATCAAAGAACGAGCTGTGGTGGCCTTTGCAACATCATCGTCGTCTCATGCTATGGAAGTGCTACTGCAAACCTCCCCCCCCTATACCACTAACATGACCCCCCCCTCTCAGGCTCTCCCATGAGGGGGCCCCTAAAACCACTAAAAAACTCCCTCACATGAGGGCCCCCTAAAAGCACTGACAGGCTCCTAAAAGCACTGACAGGCCCCTAAAACCCACTAACAGACCCCCCCCCACATGAGGGAGGCCCTAAAACCATAAACATGCCCTAAAACCATAAACAGACCCTAAAACCATTAACAGACCCTAACACCATTAACAGACCCCTACCCTGACATGAGGGGGCCTCTACGACCACTGACAGCCCCCTCATGTGAGGGGGTCCTATCCGTGGTTTTACGGCCCCCCTCATGTAAGGGGGTCCTTTCAATGGATTTAGAAGCCCCCCATGTAAGGGGGCGGGGTCTTGTTAGTGGTTTTAGGGGCCTGTCAATGGTTTTAGGGGCCTGTCAATGGTTTTAGGGGCTCCCTCATGTGAGGGGAGGGTCCTGTTACCGGTTTTTTAATTGTAAAAAATACACCTTCATATTTGAATTTTAGCTTACTCCCACGGAAAGAATTAAGCTTTACTTTTAGGTTTATATATTGCATGAATGTAAACATTGGTCATTACGATGACTTAATCTAACAAATGCTAAGGAATCTTTGATTGAGATTTAGTATATATATTCATGTAAAATTTTAGGTACTATTTCTTTTGCTTACAATTATCAAAAAAAGTGAAAAGCCTTGGCCTACATTGAAAGTGGGTAGTTTCAAGGGCCAAGTATTGAAATCATTCGAGGTATTGACAATGTGAAGTTACAAGACATACAATGCTTCTGTAGTTCTGTTTAAAAAGCAAATATTTCTCCTCACCATACATACGGTCATTGTACAACTTTGTAAATTCTCTACAAGGCCCTACTAGCTCTCTAACCTCTCTCATAAATTCCCCTGGTACCTTATCCATATGAAGGTATAAGCTATATGGCCCATGAGGCCTCTAAAAGCCATAAGCTGTAAGGCACATGCAGTCCATAAAAACCTTATCACCAAAGCCTATATCATGATTCGTTGAGTCTCTGATAGCTAATACATTTACGATAATGATCACCAATTGTTGCTAACGAAGACGTTGATATCTGAAGAAGACAAACAAGGCTCGAATTTACGAAACTGGTTCTCGTGCTCGGCAAGGAGAAGTATCATTTGGGTGTCCGTGGAAGATTACCTTGTCTAGTACGATGGCTTGTCAGGGAGTACGTGACGGAGATGGTTCAGAGGCACTGTCTTGAAAGTAAGCCAACACTGGAAGTCGCATTCTGGGCCAGCTTCAACATGAGGCCTTAATGAGGCGCGCAGTACGTACATGTTTAGAATTTATTGGAATTCGGAATGATAATCTTACCTCAATTTTCCCTTCTAACTGCTTGCGCGGTATCAATTCTTGCAACATGATATTGTAGTATTCAATCCTCTTTTTTATAATTACGATTGCTTTTTGAGTTGGTCGGCAGGTTACAAACAGAACTTTCTGCAATAGAGTCAATTGTTTAGATACTTGAGTTACTTGTAAGGATTAGTAGAAGCAATGGTGAGCATTGTGGAATCCGTGTTGGATGAGTGGGAAAAGCCGTGTCGAGGTGGAAAAGAAGTTGAAATTAGGGTGAAGGACAATCTAATTGCAATTGCGAACAATGTAATCCTGCACGTTGCGTTCATAACGGACCGCGAGAAGAAGATATAGATTTGTGGGACGGCAGCCGCAATTTTCTGGGCTCCTCTACGAACACTTAGCCAGCAGTCTCTTTTGGATTCCAGAGTTTAGGTAGGCAATCACTCTTTTTCCGTAATACAACATATGCAACTATTGTTTGAGATTTGAAACGAGTTCGAGTCTTCGAGACCTTCGAGACTGTGATTTCTTAAAAGTTCTAAGGTCTCATGAATTGACACTTTTTGACATTGAATTGCACATTTTAAGTCATAGGTAGATTGTCGTATGCTTCAGTAAGAAAATGATGTTCTTGTACAGTGAGTTTTGTAGGTTCACAAATGTGTCACTATTGCTCATGATTACAATTTCTTCATCTGCGGATGAACGCATATCATTTTCTTCATCTGCGAATGAACGCATATCATTTTCTTCATCTGCGAATGGAAGCATATCATTTTCATCATCTGCGGATGAACGCATATCATTTTCTTCATCTGCAGATGAACGCATATCATTTTCTTCATCTGCGGATGAACGCATATCATTTTCTTCATCTACGAATGAACGCATATCTTTTTCTTTATCTGCAAATGAACGCATATCATTTTCTTCATCTGCAAATGAACGCATATCATTTTCTTCATCTGCAAATGAACACATATCATTTTCTTCATCTGTAGATGAACGCATATCATTTTCTTCATCTGCAGATAAACGCTATTTTTATCTGCTGATGAACGCTTTTGCTAAATGTATAATCTAAACACTTTTGTTAAACGCCTCTACCCGAACGCTTTTTCTAAAAGCTTTTGCTCAAACGCTTTCGCTAAACGTCTATACCTAAATGCTTTTGCTAAATGCTTGTATCTAAATGCTTCTCCCACTACAGTTTTTATTGATTTGTATATGATTTTGGTAAACTAGTGTTGTGCATTTATTTTAAAATTTTTTAAACATTTATATTTTTATTTTTATTCGTGGAGCTAAAATATTTTAGGTTCAACTACAAAACTCTATGAATCATCTTTTTTAAGAAACCCTCGAAGAAACCAAGTTTGTTGTTCGCACAAACTTAAAAAAATAACCATGACACTTACAAATAAGATATTATTGCATATGTTTCAATTGAAAATATATTGAGAATGGAACTTGAAGGTATCCAAAGCAACATAAAAGCAAAGGTTTGTATGATGATAACAATAATAAATCAATATATTTTCAACAAAAATTTAAGATTATTTTTATTTTTTCCTACGTGACACACAGTAATCCATTGTTGAATTTTCTATCAAAATTTTGAAGTGAACCATTGTCAATCATATTTTTTAATGAAAAAGTTGAATACAGTTCGGGTAAAAGAGGAATACTAAATTTTAATTCTTTAATAAATTGTTATTTATTTCAAAATTGGGATTCAATCTTGTTTAGGAACACTTTTAATGCAAAAGGTTTAGTAAAATCTCCTCTCTTTGTGAGAACCAAAATTTATGTTAGATTATCCTCTTAAAAAAATTTGAATATTTGAGAAAACAAATCCTAAGCATTATATAAATGACTTAGTTATCATTTGATAAAAGTCAATCATAAACTAAAAAATTGTGATTGTTTTTAATATTTGATTTGATTTATTTGTTTTTGTGAATATTATTACAGAAAACAGAGCCTCGCGGTTCCACCGTTCTTGTTCTACCTACTCTGCTTATCTACCTACTCTGCTTCTACACTATTCTATTCAATCTCCTGAGTCCACCAACTTCACTTTTACTTTAAACGAGGAACGTACCGAGTACCGACCACTATCCGATAACTATTATCGCCACTGTACCCTCGCATGGAGATGTAAATTTTGATCTGCAGCGCATCACAAGTGATTACTTGTGCACCTTCCACGCTTTCTTGTACTATTGCCATCTCAAGACCATCGACTTGGTCAACCGGTTCTAGCCGGAAACCAAGTTAGAGCTAGTTGCTGCTTCAGTGCGGGATGACAATATGGGGGTGAGTGAAGCGGTGAGCTACGTTGACTGCTCACTTTGATCTTGAATGGAGGTTTGCTGACGCTGCTGAAGTCAAGTATGTATGGCGCCAGAAGGTTTGACAGCCTTCGGTGACATCAGAGGCAGCAACTCACATGCATTTATGTGTGCGTGTAACTTGCATTTCTTCACAGTATAAATCACAAGTGTTGCAAGGCATTCTTCACTCCTATCTTCCTATTCGATCTCTTCTCCTTCTTCTTCATCGGTAATCATCACCGCCTTTAAGTACGTTCCAAGCTCGATCAAACTCCTCCTGGGTGGTGCCCATTTCTAAATTATTCTACATTCAATGGCGAAAACTACCGGAGCTGGAGAGTCAGTTCGAGTGCTCATATTGGACCTGCTGCTATCATCGCTGTGCTTGCAAGTGGCTGCTGTGTCCACTGTGAGAGCGTGAGAGCGCTCTCTTGTTTAAATGTTGTTAATAATGACTTTTATTAATGAAGTGTTTGCAAACCATGACATCTTGAGGTAAATTGATGAATATACAATGATTTAGTTTTGAATACAATTTGTGTATTAGGGGTTAGTTGTTGCAAGGCCTCTGATGGGACGTTTAAGACTGATTTAAGCTTTAGGGTGTGGAAGGACTAGAGGATGAAAAATTCCCCCTAGTGGATCCAATTGATGATGGAGAAGAACTAGAGGAGGAAAAATTCCCCCTAATGAATCCTAAATTAGAAATAGGGTTAATTGCTTAAATTAGAATTGAGCGTTTTACCATGAGCTTTGTACAACTAATCTTTGATGTTCATGTTGTGTTTGAAATTTGATTTTTGTAAGTCTCATCCATCTAACCTTGTGGTAGCATGTGAGGCTACATCCATTGATGAAGTGGTTGATGGAATGGAGGCTTCAAGGACGGAGCGCGTGGAGTGGCGGTTATTCATCCATGGAGGCTTTAGTTAGGGCTTAGGCCTTAGTTAGGCTTTAGGGTGAGCCGCCTCTTTGGCGGCTCTCATTTTGTACTTAATAGCTTGTTTCCAAGTTATCATAACCCACTCAATCTAGTTAGAGTAGGAGAAGGAAGGCCATGGGCCTCCTTCTCCTCCAACTTGTTTGTTTCATATCTTGTTTGTCTACCTCTTCTTCTTTGTAATGTTTAGTTAGAGTAGGAGTAGGGAGGCAGGTGGACCTCCCTCTCAAATTTGTTTGTTTACCTCTTCTTCTTTGTAATGTTTAGTAAGAGTAGGAGTAGGGAGGCACGCGGACCTCCCTCTCAATTTTGTTTCTTTTGATTTCTTCTTGAATTGCTTAGTTGTTGATAGAAGGAGGCCGTGGGCCCCTTTCACTCAATTCTCTCAATCCCCATCAAATGTCTCTCGGTCTTTCCCCATCAGTCACTCGATTCTTTTTCAAATTGATTGAGATTTTTGTGGTAGGTAGCTTGTAAGTAGAGCTTTTCAATGGTAGTAAGCATGCTCAAATCCAAGTCGTAGAGAGGGAGAAATTGGCTCCCAAAGTCGGGGTGTCGAAAACGGTTTCCCCCCCCGCAGTGAACAAATTAGCTGTGTTTGAACAGCAATCAGTCACGGAAGTTTTATCCAATGCTATTGAGATTTTTAGGGTAGATAGAGCTCCAAAAGAGCTTTCCAAGGGTATATGGCATGCTCCGATCCGATCTTTAAAGAGGGAGAAACACCCCTCCAAAGTTGGGGATGTTGAAGGGTTTTCTCGCCGGCGGTTAAAAGAAGTAAGCCCCAGTATTTTGGCCATCAGTCCTCGGGTTTTGATCCTATGCTTCTGAGATTTTGGGGGTCAGTGCGAAATTGACTTAGCTTTCCAAAAAGCTATAGCACGCCCAAATCGGAGCTGAGATGAAGCGATGGCGAGCCAAAAACCGGAAGTGGGTTAAAAGGAGGCCGGCAGGGATTTTCTTCTTCACTTCCCCTTGTTTCTTCTTCATTTCTTCTCGTCTTCTCTTCTCCCTTGTTCCTCTCTTCATGTGTTGTTTTTATCAATCCCCTTGTGACCAAAGGCCACTCCATGGTGGTTTTTTGGCTCACATCCACCATCACCAACCTGGCCACCGTGGGCAAGATCTATGTTTTCGACAAGGAGCTGGCCTCGGGCAAGTCGGTCACCATTGCCGTGGATCAGTTGAGCAACGTGAAGCTGTCACGCGAGCTCAACGGTGCGTTCGGGCTCATTCCTCTCAAGGATCGTCGACGTTACCTCCTCATCAACAACGGCGAAACCGGCACCATGTTTACCTCCGACTTGGTGGAAGCAAGCTTGATTACCAGCACATTCTAGTCTAGCAAAAGCTTCACCTTTGCAGACTGAGTGGCAACTCCTGCTACTTTCGCAACATAACCAATACCTCATGTATTAGTTTAACGTTTGGCATGCCCAAAGAACCTCAATTCTGTTAAAATGGCAACATTCCTTGTGCCATTTTGCCAAGGAGCAAAATTGAGTTTTTGCGAAAACGTGGAATTGTGGTGACATATTCTGGCAAAATGGCACAGTGGAAGGTAGTTGGGAATGCTTTGTGTACTCTCTAATATCACTAGGACTTTGTAATCTAAGTTGGACTTCGTAATATCACACGGACTTTGTAATCATGGACTTTGTAATATCACAGGGATTCTACAATATCACAAAGACTAATCACCTGGAATATCACCTGGACTCTGTAATGTCACACTAGAACTTTCTGAGCTGCAGTTCAGAAACCATGTGATAGAGAAGAATTCGTGAGATGTGATGCCTCCACATGGGACATGGGAATACACAAGACTTGGTTCCCAATAGTGAAAGTAATTAACTAATTATTGGACCATTGTGTTGTACATTACATTCATTGAGAGCCAATCACTAGTAACAAACTTTGTAATATTCATCTTCATGTTACATATTACATACAAAACCTCTTGTCAAGTTACCGGCAAGACTGAAATGTTTACTATTTACCTAACGTTTACATAAAGCATGGTTGTAATCTACTACATTCGGAAATTTGGAATATAAACCTTCTATGGTGTACTACGTTATGTTCACACGTTGCTTCCGTCTCTTTGTATGCGCATTAGATAACGAGGCGTATCATTGGTATAACTTACTCATATAACCGTGCGTAATGTACCTCGCACACTCTCTTCTTAGTATATTCACTCACTTCTTACCACACTTTGCCGACAATTTTCACCGATTTCTCAAACTTGCTTGAAATTTTCTCCAATGATGACCACAGACTTGTACTAACTTGGACTAGTCAACACTTCTTTGTGGGCAGCTCCCTCAAACTTCCCTACCATGTAGAAATGCTCATATTCTTCACATGCCGAGACTCTCGTGAACCTCAATTCGGCGTAAGTTGTCCAAAGCAAATTGTATTTGCCTATTTGGTACGACTTGCGTGTTGTTTTTAGTCGACCTTGGCTTCCACGATGCTAGGATGCTATCGGTTGATGTATAGTCTACCATGGTGCACGTAGGATCGGGCTTCCACATGAATCGCTTAAGTCTGTCCCAACCTTGATGCCTTTCTGCCACATTGCCTCCAGTTGCACATGGTACATACCACTTCATGGGGATCTCTCGAAAATGTTCCTGAGTAGGATCAAACTGTAGATTGTTGTGCGCCATTACCATCCATATCGGCTCCCTTGCCTCAGATGTGAGTTGCACAAAAAGAAGGAACCCCTTCTTTGCATGGACGACAAAATTGTGAGACGGTGGTGGTCTGGCATCCAAACTTCCGATGTACGATTCATCTTCATCCATCTCCTCTCGTATATAAATAAGTACTTGGAATGAGTGAGTATCTCATTCAAGCATTCTTTGCTCTACTACTTGTAAGCTTTGAGGGTGTTGTATTTTCTCTCTCCCTCTATTGAATCTCAATAGGTTATGGGCCCACTACTCTTGTAGTGAGGTTGAGTTTGAGTACTTTTGGAGGCTTGGAGAGGTCAAGGAGGTGTTGTATGCACATGTAGGGCTCATTTGCACTACTTGGAGTCTCTTGGAGATTTGGAGGTGTTTGCAACCATTTTGAAGGAGGTTTGGAGCATTGGAGGCAATAGAAGCAATTTGGAGGTGTTGGAGGTGACTCAACACTTGTACGATTGTATGCTTGTTGTTTGAGTCCTCCTTGCACATTGAAGGTGCTTCTTTGCATTAAGGGCTCTCAAATCCATTGTTTGAAGTGTTTTGAGCTTAGGAGTGTGTGTTGTAATGTTTACTTGAGTGCACTTAGAGTTGAGAGGGCCGAATCTAGCATTTGGAGTGCATATGTGCACACATAGGGCTGATTTTAGCATTTGAGGTGCAAAAGTAGGTGTTTTGAGACTCCTAAGCTTAGATTTGAGTGATTTGTGGATCTACAAGCTTTGTTGACATAGTTTGAGAGTTGATCTAGTGTAAAGAGTGCACAAGTGCTCATTTGCATGCATTGAGGGTTGATTTGAGTGCTTTGAAGTGCAACCACACATTGTGTGTGTGTAAGAGATCTAGATATTCTATTTAGAGGTCAAATAGCTTGAAGAAGATCAAATTTAAGTAGGAGCAAGTGTATCTTGCTTGTTTGAGTGTTGAAGGGGCATCATTGGAGCTTTGCGATGGCTTCTTTGGAAGGTGAGAGTGTTAGAGTGCTTGAAAGGTTCAATGGCACCAACTTCAACTTGTAGAAGTTCAAGATGAACTTGGCACTTTCTTCCATGGACTTGTGGGAGATTGTTGAAGGCACGGAGGAGGCTCCACCATCCGAAGCAAGTGAGAAGTACAAGAAGGACTACCAAAAGAGGGTGCGCAAGGCGATGTCCATGATTGGGCTCAACTTGGTGGATGCGAAACTTGCGCATATCAAGAGTTGCAAGGGTCCGGCGGAAGCATGGAGCGTGCTTTGTAACATCCACGAGACAAGAAGCTTGTCCAACATATTCTATTTGAGGCGCAAGTTCTTCACAATCAAGATGGAGGAAGGGGCGGACTTGTTGGAGCACATCAACAACATCAAGACACGTGCGGATTAACTCGCATGCTTGGATGTGCCCATGAGGGAGGATGACATTGTCATGACATTGCTTGATAGTTTGCCACCTTCATTTGAGAGTTTGATCACGGCATTGGAGACCTTAAAACTTGCTGACCTTAAGATGGAGTTTGTTGTGTCAAGGTTGATGCATGAAGTGTCTAAGAGGAAGGAGAAGGGTACTCCAAGTGGTGACGTAGCGTTGGTGGCGGCCCAAAACAAAGGGAGGATGCAAAATGGCCCAAGAATGTGCTACAATTGTGGCAAACCGGGCCACATTGCAAGGTATTGCTTTTGAAACAACAAGAAGGAGAAGGAGAGTGCCAATGTTGCAAGCAACAACGACAACGAGGAGGATTATGCGTTTCTAAGCGCCGTTGTTGCAAGCAAAGAGGAGATGGAAGTGGAGCATGCCTTTGCAATCAATGATGGAGATGACAAGACCATGGCCAAATGGATCATGGATTCGGGAGCAACCAAGCACATGTCACCCCATAGGGAATCGTTCCAAACATATGAGGTAATATCACCACCACGAAATGTGCATTTGGGAGATGATAGCATTATGCATGCGGTTGGAGTTGGCACCATTGTTGAGGAGGTGATGGTGATGGGAGTCAAGCACAAGATCAACATGAAAGAGGTGCTCCACATCCCCAAGTTCAAGAGGAACTTGATTTCCGTGGTAAAACTTGCTCTTAACGGTTTAAAAGTGGAGTTTGATGATGATGCATGCATTGTGAGAGATGTCAATAGAAAGGTGATTGCTAGATTGCCAAGACTAGGGAGCTTGTATGAAATGCCCTTCTCCATGCATGAAATGACCAATGTAGCACACCAAACGCCACAATTAGCCCCTTTGGAGCTATGGCATAGACGCCTTGGGCATTTGAATGTGAAGAGTGTCAAGGCGCTTCAAAGCATAGTAAATGGCATGCAAATCAAGGATGGAGCATCGAATTTGGCGGTTTGTGAGGGGTGCATTGAAAGCAGGCTCTCAAGGACTCCATTTCCAAGTGAGGGAGGTCAACGTGCAAGCAAGCCTTTGGAGTTAGTCCACTCGGATGTGTGTGGTCCATTTAAGACTATTTCTATAGGCGGTTGCTTGTACTTTGTCACTTTCATTGATGATTTCTCTAGGAAGGTGTGGGTGTATGTGTTGAAGTCTAAGGGAGAGGTGTTTGCCAAGTTTGTGGAGTTCAAGGCCCTTGTGGAGAAGCAAACGGAGCACAAGATCAAGGCATTTCGATCCGACAATGGAGGGGAGTTCACTTCCAAGGCCTTTGAACGCTTCTTCCAAGCACATGGCATTGAGAGACAACTATCAACACCATACACACCACAACAAAATGGAGTGGCGGAGAGAGAAAATCGCACCATTGTGGAGATGGCAAGGAGCATGCTACATCACCAGAACCTCAACAAGAACCTTTGGGCGGAAGCGGTGGTTACAGCGGTGTACACACGCAATAGGTGCCCAACTAGTGCACTTGTTGGTAAGACACCCGAAGAGGCATGGAGTGGTAAGAAGCCTTTTGTGACACACATGCGTGTGTTTGGGTGTGTTGCTTATGCAAAGGTGACGGATGAAAAGAGGATTAAACTTGATGCAAAGGGCACAAATTGTGTGTTTCTTGGTTATTGTGAAGGAACCAAGGCTTATAGGTTGATGTGTTTGGAGACCAAGAAGATTCTCAAGTGTCGTAATGTGGTATTTGTGGAGGATGCTATTTGTGGAGATGCAAATGTGGAGATGCATCCAAGTAGGAGTTTGGAGCCACCAACGGTGATTTTGGTGGATACACCTCCAATTTCAGCGCCCGTTGTACAAGAGGCACAAGTTAGAGAGGAGTTTAAAGGTGTGCAAAATCCACAAGAGAAAGAAGAAGAGGAGGTAGTGGAAGAAAAGCTAGGTCCACACGAGGAGATTGATGAAGGGCAACGTGCACAAGTCTCAAGGTATCCAAGAAGGGAGAGGAGGCCGCCGGGTGAGTGGTGGTTGAATCACGTTCTTCCACTCGCTAACGAGGTAGAACGTGCAAATGTGGCTTCTTTTTATGATCCTTTGAGTTTAGGTGATGCTTTGCAAAGTGTGGATGCTGTCAAACTTCATTTTTTCGTTTTTGCCCCACGTAAGTCCGGATAGCGGTTAGTTATAGCTAATTAGGAGAAATAAACGCCCATATCCTGGCCTACCCGGGTAATGACCGGGTAAGGTTAGCTCGGCCAGGAACCTGCCCACCCAGGAGCATCCTTAGGCTTAGTGGACAGGGTAGGGTAGCACTACCTTTTTGAATTTTCTTTTGCTTTGTATCTCCTGTTCTCGAGCCAGGATCCTGCCTAGTCGTATCCAGTCGGCCCGCTGCGGACCCGGATAACGCGTAGCGGCTCTTCGCGGGTTGACTCCTACCGGGAAAAGGGTCGCCTCAACCGAGTATACTCAACCGGTACGGCCAGCCGGTATGGCTCGACCGGTTGAGGCCCGGCCGGTTGTCAAAGACCGGGAAGGCGGCGGCGGGTCGGTAGCTACGAACGGGTCGGGCGGGGACAACCGGCGCGCGGCGCATGATGAAGAAGGTGCGAGAAGGATGGAAGGAGCTCTCCAGGAGATGAGAGGCCTCATCGGGAGATGGCCGGACTTTTCCCGGGAGGCACCTCCCTTGCGGTTGTAGAGATACCCGCACCTGGGCAACCCCGGCGACCGAGGATGCCAGGGCCGAGGAGGAAGAGCCCACCGACTTCGCGGCAATGGAGGAGCCGGTCTCGCCACGAACTCGAGCCCGGAGAAGACCTCGAGGGAGACAGGGGACTTTGCACCCCCTCCAAGAAGGACATACGGGAGAGCGCCGAGGCAAGCCTCAAGGGCATACCCCCAGTTGAGGAGGAGGTTCTCCGGATAGTCGAAGAGGAGGTTTCCCGGGTAGCGGAGGAGGATACCCGGGTAAGGAATCCCTCCCCCATTCCACCGGACCGGACTGTGGACCCCGCGGATAGGAGTCCTATTCCTGCCCTAGAGGCCACGAACCAACCAGGACAGGAGGGGGAGGCCGATACCCGGCCACCCGGACTGGTAACCGAGGAGCCACAGATGCCTCGCTGTCCGGGTTTAACCAATCCGTCGGAGCCCTCTGACGGCGAGGCCCTCCCAGAGAAGGTGCTGACCGCGGAGGTCGCCCCCCTCATCCCCGAGGACTTGATCGATGTCCCGGAGATCGGAGAGGCACTTCCGGACACCTCAGCCCCGATGCCTTCCGGGGATACTGAGATTCTAGGAAGCGGAGGGACCGCTCCAGTGCTCCAAGAGACAGGGAACGAAGAGGAGGAGGTCACCTCCCAACCCGGGCCGAGGCGCGGGAAGACGGCGCTCCGAGACTCGCCGAGGCGCCGTGGATCTGTCGGGGATGGAGGAGGACGATCGGGGTGAGATAACGGTGGGCGGATATCCCGGATCGAGATTAGGTTAGAAGTAGTACTTTTATTTGCGAGATAGGAGAATGACGGCGCTAGGGCCGACAGAGGAGGATAGATTTAGAAAGATTCCCTGGCAAGGAATTTTTGTCCTCTTTCGGGATGCCGGGAGGATCGCTACTTAGCCGAGGGAAGGATACCCCTCGGGGTCTTTTTGTGATTCTCGCAATACCCTAATCCCAGTGCAAGCACGCCTCTTTCTCATCTCCCCCTCGTGTGTGTGCGTGTGTGTCGATTGTGTGTCCTTCTCCTTTTCCCTGTCTTGTCTCTTTGGGTCGGGGTGTTTGCAGAGTTCAGAGGACCCTTGCTATCCGGGCAAGAGAGAGAGCGGTTCCGTCCTTGAACGGAGAGTAGTACGGGAGGTAGAGAAGCTGACAGGGGAGGAGTGCGGCTAGCGAACGGCACTTGCCACTTAGGGTTCGGTCCGGTCTGTCCGTGTAGCGTCTGGGATTACAGCGGCCAGGAAGGGATTCCGGCCGCTCAAAAGACTCCCGAGAACACCATCGGTTGAGTCCCCCTAGATCGCTGAAGTCCGGGTAGGCAAGTCTGTCTGTAGGTGATAGCGGTGAACTCCGGGCCAGTCGCACCACCCCCAGTCCAGTAACCCGGGATCTACTAACCCGGGTAGTGAGTTGTGATAACCGGACCATAGGAGAACTGGATACCAACCTTTGTGACATGCGCGTGGGTGTAGAGTCCGGGCGTAGAGGGAGGTATAAGGGAAGTTCCTAACAGGGTAAGGAGAGAGAGTCTCGGTGACCTTTCCGGTCACGTTAATCAACGGGAACAGTGGTCTAATCCCCCACTTATCTAAATCCGGGAAAACCCCTCTGAGGTGAATACAGAGGCTAAACTAAACCACTAAGACGAAACCCCCACCCCCCTTCTCCTGTCCGGGCAGCTTTTTCCAGGACAGGATACAGGGTACAGGGGTGATAGGACAGTACCCGGATAGCACAAATCCGGGTTTGCTAACTGGTGGAAACTGTCGTCCTTGCACTTCACAGGATCTCCGTGGACGAATACTCGGGTTCTTGTTTGGGAAACCTCTTTTACCACGAAAAAGGGTTATCCGGGCACGAATCGGGAAAGCACGTTACGACAGATGCAAGCAAGTGGGAGTTGGCTATGCTAGAGGAGTATCCATCTCTAATGGCCAATGGCACATGAGAGCTCACTCCATTGCCAAAAGGCTGCAAGAGTATTGGTTGCAAGTGGGTGTTTAGGACCAAGAGGGATGCACAAGGCAACGTGGTGCGCTACAAGGCACGGTTGGTGGCGAGGGGTTTCTCTCAAGTAGAAGGTGTGGATTTCCATGAGACCTTTGCACCCGTGGTAAAGTTTACCACCATTCGTTGCATGTTGGCGATTGGGGCAGCCATGGACTTGGAGATTCACCAAATGGATGTCGGCGTTTTTGAATGGTGAGTTGGAGGAGAACATCTACATGGACCAGTCCCTCGGTTTTGTGGAGGAGGGCACTCAACACCTTGTTTGCAAGCTCAAGAAGTCGTTGTATGGGCTCAAGCAATCACCAAGGCCGTGGTACCAAAGGATTGACATGTTTTTCACCAAAGAAGGCTTCTTTAGGAGCCATGCGGATCACTCCTTGTATGTGAAGCAAACAAGAGAGTTGTTGTTGATTGTAATCATCTATGTGGATAATTTGATTATCTTGGCTAGTGATGATGCGGTTTTGGGGTGGTTGAAGGCCAAGCTCGAGAAGGAGTTTGAGATGAGTGATCTTGGGCCTTTGGAGTTTTGCTTTGGTGTTGCGTTTGAGAGGAATCGCAGCGCACGCATCATCACCATGAGCCAAGGCAAATACATTGAAGAGGTGCTCAAGCGCTTCAACATGGAGGAGTGCAAGCCGATTGGCACGCCGCTTGATGTAAAGGGGTCGTTGTTGAAGCTTTTGGATGAGGAGTTTAAGGAGGTTGAAGAGGAGATGAAGGCTATTCCATACAAGGCTGCAGTGAGGTTGTTGATGTATGCAATGGTGGCCACAAGGGCTGACCTTGCATTTCCGGTGAGCATGGTGAGCCAATTCATGGCAAAGGCTGGTCCTCAACATTACATGACGGTTAAACGCATCTTGAGGTACTTGAAAGGCACCATTGACTACAAATTGTGCCTTGGTGGTAACAACCTTGATTTGAAAGGATATTGTGATGCGGATTGGGCGGGTGATGTGAATGAGCGCCGGTCCACGACGGGGTATGTGTTCTTTGTAGGAGATGGTGCAATCTCGTGGAATTGCAAGAGGCAACCTACGATAGCGGTGCCTACTACGAAGGCGGAGTACATGGCAACTAGCCATTTCTTGAAAGAGGCGTTGTGGCTACGACAACTATTGGAGGATGTTGGGTTTGTGCAAGCGGAGGCCACAAGGATCATGTGTGACAACCAAGGGTGCATTGCGCTTGCAAAGGACCCCAAACACCACTCTCGTACGAAGCACATAGATGTGCAACATCACTTCATTCGGGAGAAGTTAGAGGATGGAGAGGTGAGCTTGTGGTATTGCCCAACCGAGGACATGGTGGTGGATGTGTTGACGAAGGCGCTTGTTAGGGTGAGGCACAAGAAGCTAACAAAGACGATGGGATTGCGAGGTGGTAACTACTCGCAAAGTGGGAGTGTTGAAGATTAGATTGCTCGTAGTTGTTGAAGATTAGATTACTCGCAGTTACTAAGGGTAACTAGAGTTGATTAGAGTATGTGGAGAGGGTTGGATGAATAGACTCTTTTTGTATATGGAGAGTGTTGGATGAATAAAGTCTTATCGTATATGGAGAGGGCTTGTCCACAAGAGCCTTATCGTGTGTAGAGAAGGATGGACCACTAGAGCCTTATCGTATGTAGAGAGAGAAGGTCCTCTAGTGGTCTATCCTTTGTAGAGTGATCTTGATCACTCAAACCTTATCTTTGTTGTAGCACCTAGTGCCTCCACTTGGATATATAAATAAGTACTTGGAATGAGTGAGTATCTCATTCAAGCATTCTTTGCTCTACTACTTGTAAGCTTTGAGTGTGCTGTATTGTCTCTCTCCCTCTATTGAATCTCAATAAATACGCCTGCTGACATGCCTCCTGCGTGAAGAGGTGTAACTGGAACTTCCGGTTGACGCGTTCAAATTCCTCTGACTGGAGCACGAACGTCGCGCGAAGGGCCCTCAACTTGTCACATTCGCTGCACCTTGAGAAGTCATCTCCTCTGCCCTTCACTGAAAAGTCCTGAAAATGCTTGCCACGTATTTTGGCATTTTGCTGAAGCAAGGCTGTGAGACTGTGTCGAGGCCGAGCCCCTCATTGACCTGGGAATGATGACAGAGCAACATTCAAGGGGTCAAAAGCGTATCCCTGAATAACGTGCAGAAATTGAGGTCTACATTCAGATCATGTTTCTGGGTGGCCGTCTAAGAAACAATGCACTGCACATGCACTCGCAGATGACCCGTGAACGACGTCGAAGCAATTACTTCTGAGCGACCGCCAGATAAATTTATCCTTGCAAGATTCTGCCTTGCATCCCTAGTGTCATCCCCCACCCCTGCTAAGTGAAAGGCCGCCCGAGACAATTACTGGTGGAGCATTTTGAACGACCGCTCAGAAACTCACAACCAAATCCATGGAGAATTTTGGGCGCCACTCCAAAACCGAGTGAAATTAGATAGGCTGAACGCAATGGCACAACAATCGAGGGAAAATGGAATGTCTGAGGTCAGGAATTTACAACTACCTTGTTGACGTCATCTAGGAGCGAACTCCAACGTGTTCCTGCAGGAAGAACCTTCACCAGCGCCCTCTCACCAGAAGAAAGCGTCCGGTGCATATGGGGCATGTGTTCTGCCTTTGTCGACAGTAATGACCAAAGAGTCTCGACGGCTTGGAGACTCTTAGTCCGACACTTACTGCGCGACAAGTTGCCGTGAGGAGCCCCTCTCTCTTGTCGCTTCACCCTAGAAGCATACCTATGGAACGTCCGCAGACTTACATTGTGGATTATCCGCCAGGCTTTTATGCAAATCTCCTCCCCCTCCACCGTGACCACCTTCGTTTTTCCACCGTAAACGTCGTGCATGCATCGGTGAACGTGAAGGTTCTTCATTGACTTCGTCTGGAACGTCTGCATGTGCATCTCGGTGCGTAATGCATAGACCACCTCTACCTCCAGACTTTCTAGTACAACCTTCGTTGCACCATCTTTGAATGAAGACTCTTGCAAGTGCCTCGTTTGATAACAAGAATTTCCGCCTATCTTCTGTTCGATGTGTATGACGAGATCTTGTTTGATAGCCATACCTACGCTTTCCCGGAGTCCTCGGCCCACCATTCCTAGTTTTGCTGAGCGCAAAGTTCTTCCTAGCGTGGTCGTACACACTCACCTCTCTGTCTGTGACACAATGAAAAACTTGACGCTTTGGCCATGGTATGAGCATGTCAACAAGAGCAGCATCTCCGTCGATTACTCCGAGAACTACGATGCCAACATTGCCTTCTCCCAAAACGCTTTGGCCGTCAATACACGCATTCGGATCCACGTTCACTATAATGACGTCCGCAAAGGCGCTACCGTCATCATGTTTTGCAAGTAAGGCCGTTCCCGACCATTGGTCGATTCCAATCCCCTCACACTCAGAAATAGGATCATCATCCACCGCGTCTTGATGACTCTCAACCCCAGACTCTGCCTCGTCATAATCCGTCACTCCTTGCAAACAATACGGTTCGGTGAGCACGGAGACAAGAATGTTTTCCCGTAGGGATTCGACTACCGCTGATGATGTGCACAACACGTACCGAGTCAGTCGCTGAGGACTCGGTGTATTCGACATTGTTTGTGGATACAGAGGACTCTGACATGCTGAAGAAAGGACTGCAACAGATTAAGGATTCCACTGAAATAGAAGAACGACTTCAATCTTCCGAGCCCTCAAAGTGAGTACACCGCTGTAAACAGATGAACGACATCAGAAAAGGCTGGGACAACAACATGAAGGGAAGTAACATGATCACATCAGTAAACAGCAGAAACCGGGAATTGATTCCTGAAACTTTACAACTAAATCTGCACGGCAGCCCAAAAACAGTGGCCCATGGCTTCAAGCAACTGACTCTGCCAAAAGTCACAGGAACCTTCCACTCAATAGATCGAAAAAAAATCTGAACGACCGTCTAGAAAACATCGCAAATAGAATGCGTAGGGCAATCGAGAACCATCGGCCATACGCGTGCTCTCTGCATTTTGTTACTTGGCCGGCCATACGAGCCACCATCATGGTACCCCAATATCATTCAGAAGTACCCTCCAGAAAGCATCTTTCGACGGGTGTGGGTACGCATATCTGAGCGGGCGCCCGAGAATATCTACAATCGGTATACCAGATAATACTAATCGGCCTGTGACAGAGGCATGAAATCTGCGTGCTGCCTCCTCGTTTTCTGCGCCCCTTGTCGTCTTGCGCTCCTGTCCTCCGTCTTCCGCTTTCCGTCCTTAGCTCCGATCCGGCCCACTGGCCGATCTCAGCCCGGCGACTTTGTATTTCCTCTCGCACTTCTTTCCTATGGCAGGAACGGCGTCCACTTCCGCTCAGGAGCAAGAGGAGCTGAAGATCTCCATCAAGCTCGTGTCGCCGTGTATTCCGATCGAGGAGGACGAGAAGAAGTCCTTGACGGAAGACCTCGAGAGGATGGGGTTAGCCGGCCTGCTGGAGACGCCCTGGGGTTTGCGCGACACGGAGATGGTGCGCGAGATCAAGGTCGGCGCGCCAAACCAGTTCGAGGGGACGGTTAGAGGGAAGCCGGCTTCCTGGACGGCCGACCACTGGAGAGCTGTTTACGGCCTGACCGTGAACAACGGAGTAGGGTTATGCGGCCGGAAACACAAGTGGGCGAAGAAGGCGTTCCACGGGGATCCGCACAAGAACAACGGCTACTCGATAGAAGATTGCAAGAATCCGAGGGAGCGCGCCATCATCAAGTTCTTGGCGCCGATTATTCACGGAGAGAAGCCGCACCGCATCACCGTACGGCTCGCCAACACTGTCCTGGGGTCCTTGCGCGGCGAACGAGAGGCAGACTGGGGGATGATCATCCGCGACTTGGTCGCCCGGCTTGCGGAGAATGTAGGTAAAACCCGTCCTAGTGCTATTACTCCTTTCCTTTACCACCACCGCAAGAAGGAGGAGGTGCTGACGGAGGAGGAGGAGTCGAACTATGAGATCGCGCTGTCGTCGCAAAACAACGGCATGTTCGAGTCGGAGGAGAGTACGGATAGCAAGGCCGTGTACTCGGAAGAGGAGGAGGACGAGGTCGGATCAGACGACGGGGACGTTCCACCGGACGCGCTAGAAGAGCCGGCTCCGGAGGCAACCCCACCGCGGACGGGTCCAGAGGTAATCATCCTTCCGTCCCCGTCCCCTCCAACGAACCCGACCGAGGCCGGAACTCAGATTGAGGGAGGGCAGCCTTCGAGGCCGGTGGATGAAAGGGAAGTTACGGCCGATTGGGAGAACCCCATGAATCCGAACGACCCCCGACTCCCCCCACCTCTCAGTCCGTCCGCCAATCACCCGGATTCCATGAGGCGAGCATGGCACCACTTCACGGAAGCCAGGTGCCAGTACTTCTTCTACCAAGGACTGCTGGCGAAGCTATGCCAAGAATTTGGAGTGAAGACGTTGCTGGAGGTCAAAAAGAAGTGGGAATCCAAGCCGGACGCGGAGCAGTTTCGACAAATGGAGAAGCAAGTGACCAAGCTGATCCTGGAAAATAGACGTCTTTGCGAGACGGTCAGAAGAAGGGAGGAGGAACTCCTGGTCGGAAGGCAGGCCGTAATCACGGCAAACGAGCAGGTCGTAAAGCTCGTAGAAATCTGCGAGGTTCCGGCCGAGGTACTGCAGAAGGCGAACCTGTTCGAGGCCGGAATCCTGGAGTCGGAAGTATTCAAGGCGGAGACCTTCAAGAAGTTCCTCTTGGCGGCGAAGACGTACGCCACGAAGGTTGAAAAGAGCAACGCCGAGGTCAAGGTGCTGCTCGACGCCGTCCGGGAGCAGATGAAGGAGGTAGTCATGCCGGCCTTCACTTCTACTCCGGCCAAGACCCCGCGGCCGGATACAGCGAGGACGGATGCTGGGCCCTCCAGTCCGACCGACACGAAGGGCAAGGCGAAGGTGAAGACGGAGACGGACGCACCCGCCCCAGCAGACTCTCCGGCCAAGAACACGCGCACCGCGAAGAGGAAGCTCACGGCCGAGGAATACGAGAAGTCTCCCGGGGCGCAGAAGCTTCACGACATCGGCCTCGAGCACCGAAGAGGAAGAGTTGAAGAGCGGGGACGAGACCAACTCCAACGAGGACGAGTACGTGATAACCGATACGGGCAAGAGAGTGAAGCGGGACGTATCGCGCGACGCCATCAAGCGGCCAAGCACGGAGTTAGTTCGCGAAGGAAGAGGTAGGACGTTTTAGAGGCCGGCGATCACGGGACGGGTTGGGGTTAGGAGGTCGGATTGGTATCCGTCCTAGGCGATATAGTGTTTTCTTTTTGGGAATGCGTGCCGCTTTTTGAGGAGTAGGCCTGGTAGGCCAGCGCCGCAATCCAGTTAGGTATCTAAGTCGTTGACTTAGAAGTACTTATAGGTGGGAGTTTTGGCCACCTAAACATTCCTTGCTTGAGTGTTAACCGAACCTTCTTATGCGCATATTCGGTGTGATCATTTCCCTGTCTCCTTTTCAGTTGAGTGCTTGGAAAGCCGGATCTACCTTGTGTGTTGTGAGTTGGGAGTTAGGAATCCGGATTCTTTGTTAGATCGTTTCTGTGGAATTGAAGTCGGGTTGGGCGTATTCTTGAGTGCCTTGTGTCTTGGAGTGGTCTAGGTGTCTGAGAGAGGGAAACTGTTGTGGTAAACACTTACGGTCTGGGAGGGTCTGGGAGTATAGTGTGTGAGGACGGATTCCAATCCGGCCTCCAGATGCCACAGACTTGGGTTCCTCTGTAGTCTCAGAGGACGGATCAAGCATAGTATGTGACCAGAATACGTGTAGACGTCTTCTAGCCCGATTCGGAGCTCTTGGAGTCTGTCATTGTAGTAAGGGTGATAGGGTAACCAGGACGGCCTGCGTGACCTGTTAGTTCGGACGGATAGGACGGATTAGTTGTGAGGACGTAATGTGTGCCTTAGTGTGTGTGTGTGTGAGTATAGTCTAAGTGTGGAAGTTTCCGCCACGGTAAACATAAGGGAAAGAGTCTTTGTGCATCCCCTCTTGCAAAGGGATACCCTTGCCCTGCAAGGGTAAAACATAAGTTGGGACTAGAAACGTTTGTGGGTTTGGTTGTTTTAGCACTGCTTGTCTTGGTCACTTCACAAAATCCCTGGAACGATACACGAGTCACCTGAACACGGGTTTTACACCAATAATCGTGTAAGGGAAGATAAAGTGAATACATGGCATCCGACATGTAAAAATTTTGGCGCCGCTGCCGGGGATTCTAACAGCTGACCGAGTGGTAGTGTTAGTACGGGAGGACGGATTCGGATAGGACGTATTCTTTATCCGGCCTACTTGTGAGAATAGTTCTGCGTAGATACAGAAGCTGCAAGTGCAGGTCGGTTTCTATTGTTGTGAATGAAGTACTAGAGAGTTACCTAGTTACTTCTTTATGAGTTAGAAGGCACAAGAGGTGCAGGACGTAAGGAGGTCTGTCCGGATTGGTGCTAGGAGGTCGGAAGGTGTGAGTACTCCAAAGCGGCCGCCCCACGACGAACGCCGCATCCGATTCACGGGAGGAAAGAGGTATTGTGTACGTGTCCTTGGACGGGAGGACGGTGAACACAAGAGTAGAAGAATCAATGCCGGAAGTAACCTTCTTGGTTCCGGATCCCGAACAGGCGGAAAGGAGGGAGCCGGAACAAGAAGAGGTCGAGATGGCACTCCACAACCGGCTAAAATACAAACAGTTCAGAGGAACTGGGAAGACGGACGTGGATGATTGGTATGGCAAATTTGAGGCCACAGCGAATGCTAAGGAAGAGACTCCGGATTCTTGTCGTAATTCGTGATAGCGATATTCCCCTTTAGTGTTCTTTTAAGTGTTAAGAACACCCTCAGAGGTGATATCCGGATTAATCGATCCGCGGGGATTCACTGAGCTCCAAAGTGACTAGGATAGCCTTCCCAGGACAGTGCTTCTATCACTGTCCTGTCTTGCTTCTCCTTTGACCAGGATGGTACTGATCGCCTGGTTAACAATTCTGCCTCTCCTGTCCTGGTTTCCTTCCATGGGAGTTTGACTTCTCCTACCCTGGTCCACCAGTATATCTCCAAGCTGGTTTAGTTTTACCTCAGTTTGTCCATCAGAGGGTTCTCCCTTAGTTTAAAGTGTTGGATTTAGGGCATTGGACTTCCTCTCTTCTCGAATCTCCCACTACTCAACACAACACACAAACCCACAACGCTCTTTTCTCTTGGTTCAACTTCGCCTGGGGTTAGACCGGCCCCCTTCAATACCAGGGTTGTTAATCCCGTGCACAGTCACTATAAGGGTGCCAATGTTCCCCTGTTGGTATGGCTACTCACACGTTAACTCCCAAACCAGGATAGAAGGTAGAAAGGGACAACTTTGGATACTGAGATCCAGGATAGTAGGAGGACTAAGACCCACTCTCCGCAAAGAGTGACCAACTTCCCCCGCTAGACCATTGTCCCCCGGGAATATTAGGGAAACCCTGTTCACCTAAAAATCTTCGACTCGTAGTGACGCCTAACTGCCAAAACTCCTTACCCTGGACACTAGTACAGATCTCGCCAATCCTGTCCTTCACTCCAGATCTTCAAGCCAACAATGCAAGGGACTCAATTACACCACCGCACACACACAAAACATCAAGGAAAACGGTTTAGACTTAGAAAGGCGGCCGCAACCCTAGATACTCTGAGAATGATGATGATACAAAAGAGACCCAAAGAATGAGAACATTCCTTGGCTAAGTATCTCTACGCTACTCCGGGTTCCGTGCTCCAGATCCGTTTTAGTGGATCACGGAATACCCGGACATGATAAGGCCCACGTGGCCTCCCCTGCACCGCTTATCAGTCAGACATACAAAAACTAATACAAGTCCAAAACGGTGTGAACACACCTCTATTCTTCTACTACTAAATGCCTATCCTTTAACCTAAAGCTAAATAGATCTAGCCCTGGTCAATTTGATGAAAGGTTGCCCCTCAAACCCAACCAGGGTAGGTGCTGTCCGCTTGGCCGCTACCCTGTCTTCGCTCCCCTGGTCCACTCGGACAAGGACGCTGGTCACCTCTGGTTCTCCTCGCTCCTCCGGGTTGTCACCCGTACCTTCCCTAAGTATTGGTCCTCCCCTGGATGTGACTCCCTCGGGTTCCACATCCAAGGGTTCCGTTCCCCCGGAGAGGGCATCAACCTCATCCAGGATAACTTCCTCGGGAACCACTACAGGGGTCTCGGGTATCATTACTACCCCTGGCTCGGCTTCGATTAGAGGTGGGTCGGTGGTGTCCGGGGCAGGCTCTTCAGTGGGTGGGTCTGTCGGTTCTCCTGGCGTGACTCCCCCTTCTGCGACGACCTCCTCTCCTGGAGTACCACCCTGCTGCCCTGGCTCGTCAGCCTCCGGCACCTCGACTGATGGCAACTCCGGCTCGGGCTGGATCTCCTTGATTACCTCCCCTCCTAGTGGAGCCTCCCCAGCTACCCCTGCTCCAGGTAAGCAATCGGTTACCTCCCCCGTGAGTGGCACTTCCCCCTCCGGGAGTGACACCTCCTCCTCTACTCCCAACTCAGATGGAGCACTCGCAACGGCTTCCTCTTCAGGGGGAGCTTGCTCATTCATTGCTGACTCGGGTGGGACTACCACGGGGACACCTTCTCCTGGTTCGACGTGCTCTTCTGTCTCCAGGGTTGATGGGGCAGCAGCTATCTCCTCCTCCATCGGTGAAGCTGTCCCTTCTACCTCCTGTCCGGGTGGATCCTCTCTATCCTCCCCCGCACCATGTCCTCCTGGAATTTGGCGGTGCGCTCTCCTGTCTGGACCTCCTTCAGCAACGCGGGCCTCTGCAGGTTCTAGGGCCGATTGTAGAATTCGATGCAGCCCATCCGTTTTAGGTCTTCCTTCAGCTGCCTGCGGTACTCTGCCTTGACGGGGATCTCCGGGTGCACTCCCCTCTCCCGGATGACTTCTGGCAAGGGCTTCTCCTTCCGAGATTTGCCCTTAGCCGCATTCTCCTTGGGCGCCATAGCTCCCGCTCTCCGCACTTCCACCCTAACTGCTGGCAGCTCACGCACTTCTCCTCGACGCGGGTACACTCCCCTGGCGCGCAATCTCCTGGCCCACCGACACCACACTCCGCGTTCGCAAGGTGACGACACCCCTGGCTGCAACACGACAAAACGCGGAGCAGCGACAGCGCGAAGGGGAAGAGAAGCAGGTGGCACGAAATGGGGGCCGCCATTTGAAAAGGGTTAGGGCTGACAGGCCCGGGTCGGCCCGCCGCCCATTATCCCCAACCCGCGCCCGGCCAGGACACCGGTTATCCAGGGTTACCATACCCGGGTTGACCTTCCCAGCCGGTAACCTCCAAAAACACTTTAACCGGGGCTAAACCCTTTTATTCATTCATACCCTTTCTAAACTAGGGAAACACAATAAAAGGTTCCCTTTTATTTCTAATGCTAACAAAAATTCAAAAATTTTAAGCTAAATGCAGAAAACCAAAGAAATTGGTGTTTGACATCACCCCTTTCTCATCTGTGAGCGTCCCCGCGAGCACATGCTACCCTGGGTAGTTCGGGAGAGGGTCCTCCCCTGAACTGTCCTGGGTTTCCTGTCTTTCCCCATCGGTATTCAGCTCGGGGTAGTATTTCTTTACCCTGGAGCCGTTTACCCTGGTGTCCATTCTCTGCCCTTGCAAGTCCTCTAGTTGGAGGGATCCGTTATCAAAAATCTCGATAACTTTGTAGGGACCCATCCATCTAGTGTGTAACTTACGAGGGAACTTTTGATGGCGACTATCGTACAACAACACCAACCCTCCTTTCCTGATTCCATGATCTCCGGGTAGCTGGCTGTCAAAGGACTCCTTTCTTTTATCCTGGACCCATCGATTTCTGTCCAGGGCTGTAGCTCGTCCTTCTTCTAAGTCCTCGATGGCCAGCATCCTCATCTCCTGGTCCTCCACTCTGGTTCCCAGCCGCGCAGCCATTACCCGGTGAGTATCCAGGGTAAGCTCGATTCCATGCATGGCTTCCTGACCAAACACCATGTAGTATGGTGTCTGTCCCGTCGTGCTCTTCGTTGAAGTATTGTACGCATGGATGGCTGAAGGGAGTTTCCTATCCCAGTCAGTCTTGTGCGAGGCTACCATCTTGTTCAGGATCTTCCCAACAATCCCATTTGACCGCTCGGTTAAACCGTTAGCCTTGGGGTTA
Organism: Bryum argenteum; assembly: GCA_037043015.1. NCBI lineage: Eukaryota > Viridiplantae > Streptophyta > Bryopsida > Bryales > Bryaceae > Bryum > Bryum argenteum. The sequence goes on along the minus strand of CM073323.1, from coordinate 5,063,875 downwards.
TATGGGGTGGTTTTCCTGTGCTTAATGGCATACTTGGTGGTGATCTCCTCAATCACGTCATTGAGGAAATGTTTTCCTCGATCACTCACCAATTCCAGGGGATACCCGAAGCGCATCATGATTTCTTCAAACAGGAACTGAGCTGCCGCCCGAGCATCACTCCTCCCTGTTGCTCTCGCCTCCACCCACTTGGTGGCGTAATCAGTAGCCAGGATAATGTAGCGCTTCCTACCCCTGCTGACAGGGGTAATAGGCCCCACAAAATCTATCCCCCACTTCTCAAAGGGGGCCAGTGGTACAATAGGAGTTAAGGGCCAATGGTTTCTGAACCGAGCGGCCCCCGTCCTTTGACACTGGTCGCAGCTCTGAATGAAGTTCCTCACGTCCCGGATAATATAAGGCCACCAGTACCCGGAACTCTTTATCCTGTTCACGGTAGTCATGGTGGCAAAATGTCCGCCTGAATCTCCTGCCTGCAAGGCCTCCATCACTTGCCTCCGCTCCTTGGGTTCTAGACATCGTCTGAGCTTGTCATCCGCACTCATCTTGAACAGGACGCCTGAGATCAGGGTATAGGGTGCAACCCTGTATTGAAACACAATCTTCTCCTCCCGGGTAAGACCTTCCGGGTAGCGATTGGTTTCGAGGTACTCGATGATGTCCTGGAATTCGGAGGTCGGAGCAGGGTGTGCCTCGATGTTGAAGGCTCCCAGTTCCGGCACTATCTGGGATTCAGGGAACTCATCAGGGAATTGAGAAGATATCCCATCCACCGCAGCTAGGCCCCTTAACCGGGACAAGTAATCCGCGTTAGAGTTAGATTTCCCCGATTTTACCACCACCTCGTAATTGAACTCCTGGAGTAGTAGTATCCATCGTGCTATTCGCCCGGATAGATCTGGCTTGTTCACCAAATATTTGAGGGAATCATGATCGGTATGGAAAATGATTTTGTATCCCAGCAAATAGTGGCGGAACTTCTTGCACGAGTATACCACCGCCAGGGCCTCCCTCTCCGTGGTGGTGTAGTTCCTCTCAGTCGAATTCATCTGTCGGCTGGCGTAGTAGATGGGCATCTCCCGGAGCTCCGAATCGTACTGCCACAGGATAGCCCCTAGGCACCACCCTGACGCATCGATGGTGACATGGAATTCCTTCTCCCAGTTTGGCGGGGACAGGATAGGCGCTTTCACCAATTGCATCTTCAGGTCCTCAAATGCTGCTTGCCTTTCCGGGGTCCAGGAGAACACCACCTCCTTCTTCAGCAACTCCGTTAGGGCCAGGGCTCGCTTGGCGTACTTTTCTATGAACCTCCGGTAGTACCCCACGCAACCTAAGAATCCCCTCACCTCCCTCACATTTTTGGGGGCCAGGAGAGCGAGGATAACGGTGACTTTGTCTAGGTCGACCTGAAGCCCGTCCTTGCTCACAATGTGGCCCAACAGGAGTCCCCTGAGCATGCCAAAGAAGCACTTCCCTGGATGTAGCTTGAGTCCAGTCTCCCTGCATCTTTGGAATGTCCGCCGGAGGTGTCCCAGGTGATCTTTGATGCTCCCAAAAACAGCGAAGTCATCAATGAATACCTCTAAGAAATGACGAAGGAAATCTTTGAAGATATCCATCATCAATTGCTGAAAGGTACCCGGGGCATTGCATAGCCCGAAGGGCATCCTGTTGAAGGCAAACGTCCCCCACTCCGTCGTGAACGTCGTCTTCAACTGATTGCTTTGGCGGATGGAGACCTGGTTGTGCCCGGAGAAGCCGTCCAGGAAACTGTAGATCTCCTGTCCCGCCACATGATCCAGGATAATGTCGGTGAACGGGAGAGGGAAGTAATCCTTCTTCGTGGCAGCATTAAGCTTCCTGAAGTCCTGACAGACGCGGATCTTAACCTTCCCATATGCTCCGGTCTTCTTTGGGACTACTACGATGGGGGAGACCCATTCGGAGTTGTTGACAGGGTAAATAAACCCTGCTTCCAGCAGCCTATCGATCTCCTCCTTCACCATCAGGGAGTACTTGGGGTTCAGGCGATACTGCCTTTGCCTTACCGGGGTAGCGCCATCGATCAGATCGATTTGGTGCTCTCCCAGCTCCGGTGGAATTCCCCTGAGATCAGTAGGGGTCCAAGCAAACACGTCGGAGTAGCTCGAGAGCAACTCCTTGTATTTACGCTTCTCCTCTGCACACATCGTCTTCCTGATATAAAACTTCTTCCCCGGTTCGATCTCCATCTCCTCGAAATCTTTGGGCGAGACGATCCCCTTTACCCTCTCCGGTTCCTGCTCTTCTGGTACCATTCTGGCCTCACTCCAGGGAACAGGGTTAAACCCCGGTGTCCTGGAAGCGAAATCAGATTGGTGCTGGAGTTGCTGCCGAACCCATTTGTGACTGAGTGGCACTGAGGACTCTCCTAGTGATCTGTCCTCCACTTCTGTTGAGGTCGGGTTTTGCTTCTCCTGGTTGACAGGCGTACCCTGTTCGGCCACGCTATCCGGGAACTCAAAGTCCCGCTCCACCAGGCCCGTGAACTCATCCACAATATAGCTGTATTGTGAACTGGAGTTCTCCGGGGTCAGACCAATCGGAGGTGTAATCCTCTGGCTCACTCGTCCCCCCATCGTGGGGTGTATGTCTCCAGGGGATAATGAAAGGCGGTTTGCCAATCCTGAACTCCTTCTCTCCCCAATCCACCACTACCCTGGCCATGTAGAGCCAGGGTCGACCCAGGAGAATCTGGAAGGATTGACTTGTCTCTATTCGAATTACCACATAATTGAGCAAGTAAGTTTGCTTGCCAATTAATGTGGGAATCGCGGATAGGAGACCCACCGGCCTTACCCTGGTCTGATCCGCCATACGGAGGGTCAGATTCGTCTCCTCCAGGGTAGTGTATCCCAAGTCGAATGCCGTAGATTCCACCATGAGATTCACTCCTGATCCCCCATCCACCGGGACCTTGTGGACCATGCACCCATCCACATCAATGCTGATCTCCGGGGCACCGTAATCGTCCACTTTGGCAAAGTTCACCGCTACTCCGGGTAGTTTGTATCGCTTCTTCCTCCGATGGATCCAAGCTTCCCGGATGATCTTCTGGTAATTCACATTATCATGTAGTAGCTGCCCGATGGTGACGTTTGCCTTCTGGTCCTTGATATCCTGTAAGATATCATACTCATCCACCCGGGGACGTAGCTATGGTGTGAGCGGAGAGCGGTGAGCGGTGAGCGTTGAGCCATCAAATTTCAACAATTTGAGCAGTGAATTGGTATTTTTAATAAGAAAATTTCTAAAAATAATTTTTTACTATTTTTTTCCAGAATATTCTGAAGAATATTTGAATATTCTTGACTTATTACCGTGGTTTACTGTTCCTAAACCCGTGGACATGAGGTTAATATTTCTGAAATTGGGTGGACTTAAGTGGAAGCTGCTAACATTTAAAGATATTTTAGAATTTTGCAGAGGAGACTAGTATCTTATAACTGCAAAATCTGAGGTCAAGGTGGTATAGAAATTCAGTAGTTGTTGTAAATATGAATACATTTATTGACATCTGTAAAGCGCTTAAATCATGATAAATAACGTGTGAAACACACGATTACAGGGATAACATATAGAACGGGTAGATGTGGATGTTGGTTTAAGTAATATGACCTTTAGGTAGTCTACTCTGTAACTTGGTCTAGGATTCCCCTCTCTAGAATCATTTTCACCTCGTTGAAACTGAGGGTGGGTGCGTGGATGAAGAGGTCTCTATCTATATCAAATTTGCATACCAATACCAACACGAAGTATAGGTGCTTGCAATGTCTATACGGTTCGCCTTTTCGTCCTAACTTAGTCATCGTTTTTTTGAACACTGGGCAAGAACACTCGGGGTTCTCACTAAGAGATAGTTTATAGATAGACTCTGAATCCGACTCCAAAGCAACGATACATCCAAAACCCGGTTGTGGTATCATGGTCACCTCGAGTATTTTTGCCTCCATGGCACGAGCTGAATCAATGTTCTTCATGTGCTTCGGAGTCACAGCCTTGATGCGTCGAAGAAGTTTAGACTTTCGTGACTTTGGGTACACATCAGCCTTGTCCGGCACGGAATATGTGACAAGTCTCGCGGAGGGGCAACATTATTGAAAGTGCGGTTGAGTGGAAGTCGTTCCTTTTGCGGAAGCCGAAAGCCCGCATTCTCCAACGCCTCTATTTCGTCACGTGTCACATTAGTTCCAATCTTCACGGGCCAAACTGAAGGAATAGGGGGTCGACCTTGTTTCCGAGAGAACGGCTCAATCCATTTACGACGACTACCCTTCACACAACGCTCGATATCGTCAGGACAAAAAAAGAATAGATCAGTTTTTTTTGGACCTTCTTGAGGACGCTGCCATACTCCAGTGTAAGTTGGAGCTGCGGTCGCCTTCCCGTTTTGGACAATGCGGGATTCGCATTTCTTCCTAGTCTTAGCCATAATACCCCAACAAGCCTTGGCTGAAGACTCCTTCAAACGGGCAATGTGCCATAGCCTCTCATTCACTTTCGTCTCTTGAACAGCGATAGCGCGTTGATTACTAGGTCTTGGAGAAGTGGATGGTTCTAGCGGTTGCTCCTGAGCTTCATCTTCTTCGTCGATGGTAGTGAGATTCTCATCACGAGCTCGAGTGACCCTTTTCCCAATTCGAGGACGTGAGTAGCTCACGGTGTCAGGTCGATGAGTTTCATCTTCAGCACCAATGGGAACATCTGCCTTACGTTTCCTGGAACCGAAAACCTCTGCCCCCTCCAAGTGAGCGTCACGAGTACAGTATACCTCTGCTTCAGGGAAGTCCATAACTGCCTTGTTGAGGCACGATGGATTGCCGGATCGATTAGCTCGACGTTGGGCGGCGTGAAGACGCTCACGAAGTTCGTCTACAGATGGTCCAGAACCACTTGCTCCACCTTTGTTGAATTGATGGTAGCCGACTACTTGGAGGAAGGCTCGAACGTAATCGTCAACGGCTGCAACGTAGAGATCCCTACCCTTATTGCCAGACGCTTGCAACCATTTGTTATGGATTGACTCCGCAAGGTTACAAGAAGGCATCTCAGCGAGTTCTTCTGCCGAATATTTTTTTTCCTGTAAGATACGAATTTATCAGAAGTACTGTTAGAAATCAAAAATGTATTGGGCAACTTTCGGTGCCGAAAGTTGCCTCCAGAATATAGATATATAATATGTACTTATATAAACTAAACCAACTAATTATCAATATTATTAAAACAGTAATTTTCAATTTCTTTGCTACAGTCGTTAAAGGATAGAAGCTATCGTAGTGCATGAAATCAGCAAAGATATCACAAAGTAATAGTATACTTACTAGTTCCATAAATCCACCCCATTGTCGATATCTGAAGTGCCAGTACGCAAGCCAATGACCCAAGTGTTCTAAACCAACTTCGGAGGTGGCCTTCGAGGATGCCCACCATGCTCTGATAGCCCAATACCGCGTCTCAGCCTCTTCCATGCTGCGCGCATCCTTATACTGCTTATAGAGAATGCGGTGTTGGCCTTGCAATTCGTGCACGATATATTGTTTTGTATGTTTCTCCAGGGATTGCGTCCAGTGGAAGTAACATGTTCGTTCGCGGCCTTCCATGGGTACAGCAGGGTTTCCAGAGCCGTAGATGATGCGCACTGCGTTCCAGTTGGCTTGAGCACTATCAGCCATAAATCCTTGGAACTGTGGCTTGGGTACTCCGTTCCTGGCCATGACGTGGTTGAGGTTCTTCCAAAACACAAGTTGAGATTCTTTGTCTTCAGACTGGAAATCACAGCATGCAATGGTTAGAATGCGTTGGTAACGTGAGTCGTACACGTGGCAAGCCATGGTGGTCCAATCCGTGACGCGTTTGACATGGTCAAACATCATCCATGCGTGAAAGAGGTTTCCTCCAGGCTGCATACGGCGAACAAGGTCAACACCGCTACCGGGGCCGACCTCGGACATCTTGAAGATGAAGACCTTCTCAGAGTCGTCTCCTTGGCCTGGGAACATGTTGCGTTGTACATAGGCCCAGTTGCTGAGACCTCTGAGCTTTGTGATCCCATCGAGAATGCCATACCTACGCAAATACTTGAAAGTGTAGATACGATTCCTCATGCTCGGTGAGTTTAACTCCTTACATTGATCAAAGACTGGTTCTAACTGCTCGAGAGAGAGATTGGCGGATTCAGGATCACCTTCGTCACGAAGAAGTAAGTTACCAAGTAAATCTTTGCTGGTTTCCATAACTATTTTCGAAACTGTTGCTTGAGGGTTACGTTCAACATGCTCTTCTAGTAGCTCATCTATCTTTTTCCGTACACATCTATAATCTCCGACTTTGACAGGGTGTTCGTGAGTTCCTAAATGAACACATGCACGCTCTTGACAATCTTCTCCAAGCACGTAAAAGATTTTGGCAGAACAAGGGGCAACACAAATAGGAGGTTCTTTGCAAAGCTTACAGACCAAAGTGGAGGAGGGTGGGGGCGCTCCACCTACTGGGAAGGGGTCTTTGGTAATGCCTTCAAACTCCACCTCGTTGACACCAGCGACTCGATCAGGTCGTTGCAAGAAGTCGCAGTTTGGATTGTGACACTGAAGATGACCTACACAGTTAGAGTATCTGAAAGACAACCCTTGAGTGTTGCTGATGTTGGTAGTCATTGTCCTCGTCCACACATGTCCGTCATACCGTTTATCCATCCCCTCCATGGACTTCGCTACCTTGTGAGTTGCAAAGGGAATAGTGGGAGGGAATATGAAGAGAACATCTCCATTGAAAGATGGAGGCAAGAAAGAGACGTTCACTGATTGAATGGTATTGAAATTGATTTTTTTGATGATAGATTTGCTACTGGGCATACTAGCGAGATTGCGGAGAGAGGGAAGAATTTTTTTGGGTTTTATACTTTGAGAGGAAGGAAGGGAAGAAGGGGTGGATTTGTGATAGTTTTGTGTCATAGGAGAGGGAGAACGTATATGCGACAACGGACGACATGGCTGCAGAGAGGACTTCTTCTCGTCGTCTGAGGAATCGGATATGTCAATAGGAATATGGAGACCTGGTTCGATCTTGACACGAGTGAGTATCGGAGCAACGGTAGAGATAGTAGAAGAACTACGTGGGGTTAGGAGAACTGTTGAGGCATTCATGACGGACTCTGTCAAACCGTAGAGGCGATACTTTCCGGGACCTAGTTTCCAAATTGTTGCATTATTCTCCAAAATGACAGGATCTACGACCATAGAGTACTGAACATCAGTAGTAACTGGATCAAGAACTTCGCTCTCTAACTACAGAGACGATGCATCATATCCGAATCGAGTTCCAAGCCACGATGGAGTGATCTCTACTACTCCATCAAGACCTGCTGGAATGCAAAGGGGAGGAAGAGAACCTTGGGACCTAATCTCAATAATGTATACAAGAGGAGGTTGGGAAGCAGAGGCAACCATGATGATCGAGAGAGACAATGAGCATGGGCAATGGATGTGAAAAGAGGATCTACACTTGCTACATATGCAGCATTTTATAAGTGAAGGTTGGTAGTGCGAAGGTGTAATGAAGTTTGCAAGGACATCGGAATCAGGTAATTGTCATCGAGTACAATGAATGTTTTAGAATTATTTTTAGTTATAAAGGATTATATTATTTAATTTTGCTAATGTCAGGGGCGAAGGTGGAAAGTGATTTCGAAAGTACTGTTCATGTAGTTAATTGATCTTATTCTGTAAGATGAACATCAGATAAATGTCAGAGTTTATCGAGTAAATTTTCGTGAAAGTTAAGCAGCCGTCATTGTCAGAGTTGTTCCATGTTAGGTTGAAGAATAAAGTAGGATCGGCCGTCGAAATTGTTCAATTTTAGCAGAATAAGTAACGCTGGAATTGCTGTCAGAATTTTCCTATATCAGGGCGATATTTAATGTAAGAACGGCTGTCAGAGTGTTGCCAAAAAGGTTTGAATTTAATGTATGAATGGCTGTCAGACATACGCCGATAGAAGTGTTCTATAATTATTCTAATGCCAAAGCAGGAGGGACTGCCAGACGTACGCCGTTAGAAGTATTCTATATTAGTTCTGCAATAAAAGTAGGAACGGCTGTCAGACATACGCGTTTCAGGATGACATGGAGAATATCAAGCAACGTGGATGGGGTTTGAATGAAAGTTGCCAGGTAGATGAGGTCATCTACTACATTTTGAAATGGTATAAAGGGGTGAGGTTTGACGATATCACCCTCTTTATTCTTTAGTGTGTCTTCAAGAGCAGATGTGGTGGAACAAAGTGTTTTGCATTTGCATACTGTGACGGGTGGTATGGATGCAGATCGAAGTGATAGTGATGGCGCAAAGGATATTGCAAAGAAGAAGAAGAAGAAGAGAGGCGGAACGAAATTTAGTGCTCCTAAAGCGTTAAAGCGAAGTTCGTTGCGTAAGCGAGGTGGATCAAGCTCAATGGGGTACGAGCAAGAAGTTGACGAGTTTGAGGGATACGACGACGATGGACCGCATCCTTATAGGCGTACCGTAAAGATGCGGTCTCTCAATTTGGACACGGTAGAAGAATTTGTTGAAACAGGGGACGATGGGCTTCTACAATTGAGTGCACAGGTATGCGAAAAACAGGACACTTGTAGTTGTTGTGATTCAAATGGCCATATTCGTTACATATTCGTTATTCGTTACATTGAGACAATTTGTGCACTTCGAGACTTTGAGCATACTTTAAGTCTGTTGGAATTATCCCCGGGCCGGGGATAAAACTTGAATGCAACCTTTGGGCACTAGAGGTATTCATGTATATTGATATATAAAAGTCTCAAATTATAATTATAAAAACGATTCAATATTGAAGATGTTGAACGGTTTTTCTTTATCCCCGGATCATATATGAGACTCCAAATCGTCTCAATATAACGAGTATCGCCTTTCAATTGTAATAGTGGTGTACCCAACACTTTGAATGGTTTGCAGGTCGACGAAGAGCAACCTAATGAAGACGACTTACTTGAAGAAATGACACAAGAAGAAGAGGATGGGAGAATACGCGAAGACCGACATGGTGATGAGATTGGACATAAAGAACTCTCCGAAGATGAAGAGGATGAGAGTATTCATGGTGGGACCGAGAACGCGGAAAGCTTAGAATCGAGTGAAGAAGAAGGGAGAAGTTCTGAGCAGATCGAGGATGAGGTAACTTAGTAGCCTCATATTTTGGGTAGACAGTGATGACTTAGGCTAACTTTTGAATCTGATGTCAAAGATTAGTGTTAGATTTAATACCTCTGACAATGACTGCCAGTAATGTAAGTTTTGGAAATGTCGTGTTTACTTTGAAGTAGGAAAGATTCTGCACGGAGATACGTCGATGGTCAGTGTAGATGTACAGTAATGGTGGATTAGGGCATTGTCAACCATGGCTGGGCTATGGACTGGATAATGGGTCTAAAGCAGCGGGTATCGAAGTGGTAGTACCTAGAGGGTATCATGGTTCTTGGCTGAAGGTGGCGGGCCAGTACCCGGCCGGAGCGTGGCGTGAACAGGTTGGAGTCGCAGGGGCGGAGTCAGCAAGGGATTCCAGCAGCTTGTTGGCTGGGCGCCGTAACTTGGCTGCATCGACGAAATGTGCTGGCTCAGCACCTTTAACCCGTGAAAAGCGAATTTGAGCTTCATTAGTGATAGTGACTATCCCCAGTCGATCGGATAGAATTGTAGTCGATATTTTTGGAAATGCTAATGTGAGACAAATGCAATGTTGATTATGAAGAAGAAAACGCGGTCTAAGTTCAGTATAAGTGAGATACTGAGTAGGGTTTTGTTTTTCGCATTTGAAATAGAAGGCAATGACGACCGATGGTGGTGGAGGAGTGATCATGACGCTTCACAATGTAGACGAGTTCCGAGACATCGACCTTGAGAGAGTAAGCTCAGATTCAGACCTTTGGGATATTGGCTTCCTCAATTTGCAAGAGAATGCAGGAGCAGAGATAACTTGCCTCTTCGAAACACCGCACGAATCCACGGAGAGGTTCGTACCTAATATCTCTCTTCTTTTCTCTCATGAAACTTGCGTATTGGACTTACGGTTTCTACTAAGATTCCTTAGATTGCTTCAGTGCTTGGTCGCTTTCGGTGCCGAATGAGTCTCACCTTGGTCGTTTCCGCGGACCATCATCAGACCTTTTACGTGTGGGTGGTAGTGGGGTTGTGCCAAATCCAGTAGGTTTGTCATAGAACGATTTGCTGAACAGGAGGGTGTCATCTAAGATGCTTCCGTTTTTTTCCCCTTCTAGGTCGGTGCCAAATTTCGATCTGCAGAATCGTTTCTTAATTACCTTCATACTCGGGGACTTTGTCACATAACGAATTCCTCAACCGGAGATACTCTTCTCAAATGCCTCCGTCTTTTTTCATATTTAGGTCACTTTCGGTGCCGAATATTGATCTGCAGGCTCAATTCTTACCTCTAGACACTCGAACTCGTGTGTGTGGGTGGCTGTGAGCTCCTACCGAATCCAGGGGGTTTGGACATCATATGATATTTTGCGTTAGAGTAGGCTATTTTCTGAGATGCATTTGTTTTTTTTCCAAAACTGTGGAGGCTGGCAAGAAGTCTCTTTGCATTCGAATGGCAGTGCCTCGTTTGTAATGTTTGTCCTTCCCTGGAGTCTATTCCATTCCTAATTTCTATGCCGAAAGCTCTTGAGTCTCGCAGCGCAGTTGAATCTCGGTGCTTGGATTGTCATGCTGTGGAGTTTGTTGCTTCCAAAGTTTCGGTACCGAATGCTGCTTCGTTCGACTCAAGGTCCTTGCTCCCTTCATGAATTTTCGATGCTGAATATTGGTTCATTCTAAGGGAAGTTGTTATGAGCTGAATCTCGGTGACAGGTTTGTCCTTGTGTTGGCTCTAATCCTCCCGAATTTCGTTGCCGAAAGCTGTGGAGTTCGGCAAGAAGTCTGTTCGCATTCGAATGGTGATGTATGGTTTGTGGCATTCGTGTTGTTGTGGAGTCTATTCCTTTCCTTATTTTCATACCGAATATTGGTTCGTTCTAAGGGAAGTTGTTATGAGCTGAATCTCGGTGACAGGTTTGTCCTTGTGTTGGCTCTAATCCTCCCGAATTTCGTTGCCGAAAGCTGTGGAGTTCGGCAAGAAGTCTGTTCGCATTCCAATGGTGGTGTCTGGTTTGTGGCATTCGTGTTGTTGTGGAGTCTATTCCTTTCCTTATTTTCATACCGAATATTGGTTCGTTCTAAGGGAAGTTGTTATGAGCTGAATCTCGGTGACAGGTTTGTCCTTGTGTTGGCTCTAATCCTCCCGAATTTCGTTGCCGAAAGCTGTGGAGTTCGGCAAGAAGTCTGTTCGCATTAGAATGGTGGTGTCTGGTTTGTGGCGTTTTTATTGTTGTGGAGTCTATTCCTTTTCTTATTTCGGTGCCGAAAGCTCTAGATTGTCGAGTTGAATCTCTCGTGTGTTTGGATTGTCATGTTGTGGAGTTTGTTGCTTCCAAAGTTTCGGTACCGAATGCTGCTTCGTTTGACTCAAGGTCCTTGCTCCCTTCTTGAATTTTTGATGCCAAATATTGGTTCGTCCTAAGGGAAGTTGTTACAAGCTGAATCTCGGTGACATGTTTGTCTTTGTGTTGGCTCTTATCCTCTCGAATTTCGTTGCCGAAAAGTCGTGGAGGTCGGCAAGAAGTCCTGTTTTGCATTCCAATGGTGGTGTCCGGTTTGTGGCATTCGTGTTGTTGTGGAGTCTATTCCTTTCCTTATTTTCATACCGAATATTGGTTCGTTCTAAGGGAAGTTGTTATGAGCTGAATCTCGGTGTGAGTTTGTCCTTGTGTTGGCTCTAATCCTCCCGAATTTCGTTGCCGAAAGCTGTGGAGTTCGGCAAGAAGTCTGTTCGCATTCCAATGGTGGTGTCTGGTTTGTGGCGTTTTTATTGTTGTGGACTCTATTCCTTTTCTTATTTCGGTGCCGAAAGCTCTAGATTCTCGAGTTGAATCTCGGTGTTTGGATTGTCATGCTGTGGAGTTTGTTGCTTCCAAAGTTTCGGTACCGAATGCTGCTTCGTTCGACTCAAGGTCCTTGCTCCCTTTTTGAATTTTTGATGCCGAATATTGGTTCGTTTTAAGGGAAGTTGTTATGAGCTGAATCTCGGTGACAGGTTTGTCCTTGTGTTGGCTCTAATCCTCCCGAATTTCGTTGCGGAAAGCTGTGGAGTCCGGCAAGAATGCGAACAGCAAGTGCCTACTTTGTGACGTTTGTCCTTTCGTGGAGTCTATTCTTTTCTTAATATCGATGCCGAAAGCTCTAGAGACTTGAATCGTGGTGCTTGGATTGTCATGGTGTAGAGTTTCTTCCTTCCGGAGTTTCGGTACCGAATGCTGCTTCGTCGGACTCATGGGCCATGTTCTTCTCCAAATCCAGGGAGTTTGTCATCTGATATTTTGCGTTAGGGGAGGGTATTTTGTGAGATTTTTTTTTTTTTTTTTTCCCATCTGGGTCACTTTCGGTGCCGAATATTGATCTGCAGGCTTCCAATTTTTTCAGGAATGTATTTATACTAGCCTATAATAGATTCCTCAAATTGCAATAACGTTTCTTAATTTTGGTTATTCCTAAACTCAATGGCTCGGTTATTTCTCAACTCAATGGCTCGGTTATTTCTGAACTCAATAGCTCTCACCACTTCCGAAGTGTAAGTTAGGAAATGGTTATTTGATTAATATTTGTTGTTTTTTTGTTGGCTGTTTGCAGATTTTATTGAATAATGCACCTGAAGATCGATTGACATTTCCGACAATGAAAGCAACGTCTCAAACTCTCTCGATCGTATTACATCAACTGTTGTTAGTCGAAATGTAGTTGTTGGATTATTAGCAAATCCGGCAACTTTAGACATTTCCCGTGTTGGACGTATCCGAACTTCATTGATTGTCGTTCATCGCTTTGCACGTGCGTTGTATATGCGAGAGCGGCGAGCTCTTTACAAATTGCGTCGTATAGAGTCTAGACTCTAGAGCACAAGCAATGTTACCTCCGCGATGGTCTCGTAGGCTAGCTACTAAACCTACCTAGAGTTTGATTTAACTAACTAATATTCTAGTCCATATGTTCTAAAGAAATGAACACGGTGTCCTCATAATCTCATTTGTTATGGTTAAATCACAATGTTGATTCTCTTATACAATTTATGTCAGTTATCAATATTTCTAACAGTGTTTGTTAATTTCTCAGATGCAAATAAACGATGTGGCAGCTTTACGTGATGTCGTTCCGCGATCAATGCAAACAGTGAAGGAAGGAGCCATTCCTTTAGCGGAAAGTGTACCTCTGCCCATCCATGATAGCCAACAAGCTAATGAGTTCTTTCCAATTTTTCTTGACTCTCAGTCCCCAACCGGACCCGTTCACGAAAAAGAGACACACACTAAACCTCTGATCGAGCTAACCCAAGATGGTGACTGTGGCGCTCCTATCAAGAATGCGAATGCCGATTCATCGAAGAAAGTTGGGAGTGTGCAAGTTGGGGTGGTCGAGATGCCAACGCATCTCAAGGATATGGATCCTAAGTGGAGTGCAAATGCAATGCGAGTTCTCCACAAGAGCGACTCCAATTCCATCATCAATAGGTTCCGGGCCAAACCTATTGAGAAGACGAGGATGTTGATTCCTTTGTGCCGCCTGGTTTGTTACCCCAAGGTTCGTCCCATCATTAACCAAGATGTCCAGAAACTTCAGAATGAGTTCGTGAAGGGATACCGTGAAGGCGATCGGGTTCTCTACGTCTCAATCTTTGATAAGAAGGCAAGAGAGAAATTGGTTTCCTCTGAGGATGAGGTTTGGTCTAACCTGCTCTGGAAATCTGCCAATGACCGATTTGAAGAGTCCTTGCGTGCCGATCCGGACCTTCATCAATTCTGCAATAAGTATTTCTGGGTCTACGAGGGTAATCATCGTGTCACAGCTTGGATGCGATACATCGAGACGTATCAAAAACTCAATGCATCTTGGTATATCTCCGTTGATTGCATTGTCCTTGATGCGCGTGAGGAGAGCAATCTGCTCATAGAGGCGATGAACGACATTAACTGGTGAGTATTCATGCAAATTCTCATTATATGGTCTTCTACAAGGTAACAAACAAAGTGTTTTATAACTCTTATATTGTCATTTATAGGTCAACTGAGCATGATCATGTTGAAGACAATTTGCCGGCCAAATTGCAACGTATGCGAAAGTTTGGGAAGTTGAAACTTCCAGACTTTAAAAATCTTATCACCCCTTTGAGAGGACTACAAGATTTGCGAGTCCGTCAAATCGAAGCGGCCAACTTGGTACCCTCTGACTATTGACGTCTTCATCAAGTTCCTATATGCAGTAAGCGATTAACTTCTTCTTCAATCATTTCCTTTTATTTACATAAGTCCGTTGTTAATATGTTATTGTTTGAATTGCAGCGTAGATTTGCAAAAGCCTCAGCGACGGCCGGGCGACTTACAATGACATGACTCCGGAGAATGAAAGGACTGGGCCAGGAGTATGGAGTGCGATGGACAAAGCCATCCAAAGAGAGATCAAGAAAATCCGTGGAAAGAACTTCGACAAAATGCTAGCAGTTGCTAATCCAGAGTTGGGCAAGGCTTGGGATCGGGAGGTATAAATACATATTAATCTATTTAGCAATGAATTCCGGCTTCCGTACTCTCCAATGATCACCAATTCCTCAAGTCTAATTTCCATGCGCAGATCAATAACCACTACAGCGCCAATCTTGAACCGGACATGACAATCGAGCGTTTGCACAAGATTGCGACTACAAATGTCCACAACAGTTTCAAAGTTAAATGGCTTCAATGGTGGAACTCCAATGCGGAAATCCGAGCATCTGTACAATTCCCACAGGAAAACCCATTGAAGGACAAAGTCCTTGACGTTTGGCTCAGTCGAGCTTCTCTATGGGCTCAGGTACTTTAATATTTCTTAATTCCTTTGTGTCGTATGAATATTCTGTCCTTTTTGAACTCTAATATTTCTACTAACGAATTATGCCGTTCTGTATACAGCTGGAGAAGAGCCTAGAAACAATGTTCCAGAAACTTGTCAAAGATAACAAACTCCACATTGAATGGAGTGACACCATTCTAAAGCCAGTCGATTACATTGAGAAATGGAGGTTGCTCTTATGGACCAAGGCTTTTGGATTCTACCTGGACTCTAATGCTAGTCCGATGTTCCTCAAAGGTTCGGACATTGAGAAGATCGGCGGCGGCAAGGAAACTACAAAACGACTACTGTTCCGGTAGGTATTTTTATCTAATTTGGTCATTTAGCATGTGTATAAGTATTTATTGTCTCTAACATTCGATTTGTCATTTTGTGTTCAGATATATAAAACAAGAGCTCGTAGCCAAGGGTGGGCTTGCTTCCTGGTCCATTCCAGTATCATATCAAGATGCGACTATCGAAGAATCGCCTCTCATGTTCTTCTCCAAAAACCAAAAGCAACGATTCACGATGTCCCAATTGTTGACTGGTGGATGGTTCCTTGAGTGTCAGGATAACCACGTTCACAAAGAGGAGAAACATCTCTTCCAGATTCTTTGGTCCAAGTGCCATCTTTGGTGTTGAGGTCATGGAAATCGACGATGATGACGACTTCTCCATCCTTCCAGGCGCACCACCTGCACCCGCTGCACCAATTGTACCCGCTGCGAGACCTAAAGGCAAAGGTAGTAGAAAACGCCGCAACAATGCACCTCAGCCAGAGCCTAAAGACGACTCGGAACATGATGCAGAGCCGCAATCTGAAGGTCCATTTCCATTTGAGAATGCAGGTCCATGCGAACCAATTCTTACACAAACTTCTCATGGGACAGTCGTCAATGCGGTTCTTGGTGGTGCAGGAATCACTTTGGCTTGGGTGATGGTCTGGTTGGGGTACCCAAAAAGGTTGTCCCATGAACAATTGCACTCTATGCTGGTGTGACAAACATATCCATTTTTAAACTGTAATACAATAAGACTTCATTAGATGTGGTTTTAGTTGTCTATACTTATAATGTATCAAGAAAAAAAATTAAAAATTAAAAAAAATATTTTGAAGTAATTTTATTTGATTTTTTAGTTGAAAAAGTAAGTCATGTCCCAATAACCTAAAATCCATAGAATCAAGCAAATGGAATATCAACCATTTTTATTTTAATATAATTTTTGAATATGACCTACATCTTCTTGTATAGAATACAAAATAATTTATTTAATAATAAAAAAATTAATTCATTGTGCACTATAATGCCTGCAAATCCCCAAATTCAACACTTTTTCCCTCATCTATGAATGGATCCAAAAAAAATAAAAAATCTAAAAGAAAATCTATAGGCATATATACTTTGATTTCAGTGAGGTGCATGATATTTTATTTTCTATTTTAGGGTCTTTTTACTTGATTAAAATGACTAAATTAGACAAATTTTGGAGGCTTTCAATAAAAATAACCTAATTAGTGTGTCCAAAAAGTGATACCCCAAGCTTACCATTGCCCGCTTCGCAAAGGACAACTGCCATTGCAGGGAGACGTGGACATGGATTGACTCAAGGTTCTGAAGGCGGGGTATCAACGATGGGCTCACCTCCTCGATCGTCCAACGTAGATCACAACTCTGACCCTTTACCACATCGTACTAGACAGTCCAAATATGCGAAGCGCCCCATTTCTATTCCAAAGCATGTCAACAACAGCTCTTCGTCGGCGATTACTGTTACTTTGCCAATGTATCTCAAGAAAGGGAACATGGGGGACTTGGTACATCGCTCCTTACAATCTGATGCTTGGGACCCCCAAATCCTTGAGGTGGTTGAGCACATCAAGAAGGTACTACAGTCCCACAAACCTACATTCATTTTTTTTATGATGTCTCAAATATGAACGGTACTTTATGAAGCTCACTGCTTGTTTTCCTCAGATCGGCAAGGACAGGTCGTATCCTTGTACACAGATGGAAATGAAACCCAAGCATCCAGGAATCGATTTGATTTTTGCTGATGTTCCTGAGAACTTGCCAGTCATTGGAGTGTCGCCCAACGAAATTCCTACTTGGAACCAACGTGACAAAGACTACTTCGAGCATTTGTTCTGTTTCGCCTCGTACCACTTGACAGACGTCGGGGCGATTCTTCTCATGCACCCCAAGGACCGTCGAATCGAGCGTACTCTTGACAACCAAGCGGCCGCTTACGAGTTCCGTGTCGTTCGAGATTGGTGGGGTTACAATCCCCTACCTATGGCTTCTACACTCCCTGACCAGTCTAAGCAGGTACTCTTGAAACTAAATTTCATACTCGTTACTTATTTACTGGTGTTAACTGTATCTCACCATTGCTTGAAATCTTTTTTGCAGACTCATGTCTTCAACATCAAGGTTTTCGCTCGAAGGAACTTCGTGTTCAAATCCCGTCAATTAGCTCAAGCGTACGGGGGGGTGAATATAATGCTTGATGAGGAAGACTTCGTCTCCAATTTTGCTAACACGGAGACCTTGACTTATCGCCCCAACGGTACGCCTTGGCGTGGGTCACGTGAGAAGGACCCATCCTTCATCCAGTGCTTCATCGATTGTCTCACTGACGAGGGTGGTATTGTCTTTGACTGGAGTGCTAGTACTGGTAATACTCCTCTCAATTCTACCTATCAATGGGGATTAATGAACAATATTATTAACATATGTTTCTTCTTTCAGTGCTTGCTTGATTTGCGTGCGCTCGTTCAAACCGCCACCGATTGCTCTAGAACGACGACGATGAAATATTTGACGGTGTTCTATCGACTTTCAAGGATGCACCTCCAATTGAAGAAGAGAGTGATGAATCCGCACCAGGTGGCGACTACGACTCTGATGTTCCACCTGTCAAGAAGCAACGAAAGTACATTGGTGCGTAAAATTGTTAACTCTTAACATATCCATATTCTACATGTTTGAATATCTTGTACTGACTTTGTTTGAATATTTAGCTTCGCAGATTTGAAAAGCCGATTGAGTCGAACCGCTCCAAGTCCTCCAGCCACTTATGGCCTACCTTCATACGCGGAACGCCAAGCTCGTGAGTTTGTTAGAGCTCCATCTCCTCTTCTATCAGACCCAACGCGAAAGCGCTTCAACAAAGGCGTACTTAGGTTCATAGACTTTGAGGCTGATCAATGTGATCAGCATTTTAATGGTGCTTCACCGTCTTCTTAGTATGCGTTTCTTCGATATCTTATTATGGACTAAGTAGTGCCATCTATCTGTAGTTGGCCTTTCTTTGTTATTTTTTATGCATCTAATCATTTTTACATGTTCTGTGTTTTTTTGTATTTGGTCTTTCTATTGTGATTCATCAAAATAATACTCTGAGTACTTTTTAAAAATCATAACCATTTTATTACAGAATAGGTGATAGAATCTTGCCAAAGTGGATAGGAGCTCTTGATGACGTCACCCTAATTTTAATCACTATCCTAGAACTCCAAGTGATTGGCCTCAAAAAAATTGTCGAAGTAACCGACACCTTGTATCGAAACTTATCTTTGTTACATCCTAAAATCAAAATCAATCTAACTAAACCAAGTCACAAATGATGACGTCAGCCCTAAATACATAGAAATTGTTATATTCACTTAATAATATTGATTATATTAGAAGTGGTGAATTAAGACCCTTATTCAATACAAACGGGAGCAGGACCATCTACCATGGATTTGGGGTACTTAATACCCTATAAATAAACATTTGAACATTTTGATAAAACTCATTCAGTGGTAATAGGGTCTTAATCTTTGATAAAAAAAAATCAAATTGTGCCGAAAATTCACGCTCACCGCTCTACGCTCACCGCTCTCCGCTCACACCCGTGCATTCCCCTCCACCCGGGGTCCTGATTCCGATGGTAAAACGATGGGCACATCGTTAAACCTGACTTTTCGGGTGGGGGCAGCCTCAGTTGGATCTACCAACTGCTGCCTAACTTCCTCACTGATGTCAATCTCGAGTTTAGTTGGTTCTACCCCTTTCTCCGCTTCTGCTGGGGGTAATACCAACTCCGGGACAGGAGTGCTCTGGCGGGGACCTCCGGCACTTTCCCTGTCCTGGCGAGGGCTGATACTGCTCCGATGTGCCCTCTTCTTGGGTTTCGGTCCTGGTGTGGACTTACTCCTGGTGGAGCCACGTGTCGTTACCTTCTGCACCGTGACTTCCTCCCCTCCCCGCGGCTCCACCTCGCAGCTTCATTTATCAGGGTTGTCTACCCCGGCCGTATGGCCATAATTAAGGGCAGTCTGATCCCTGGGTGGTACATCCACCTTCTTGTACACCTGGCGTGGCTGTGGGGGTTTTGGACACCCATTTAAATGGTGTCCGTACTCCCCACAGTTCTGACAGGGTAATGGCAGCATTCCTCCTTGGTTGCCCTGGAAAGCTCCCGGAACTGGAGCTGGTGCAGGACAGTTACTCGCGTAATGTCCTGGCAGCCCGCATCGGTAACATATGACTAATGTCAAATCCCCAAACTTAGATGGGCCAGGAGTGTGACCGCACCCGGGTCCATGCTGATGAGGGGGGTTACCCTGGTTCCGAACAGGGAGGCCCCTACCCCGGCCGTATCCACCCTGGATTTGGTAGATAGATTGGATCTCCACCTCCTCCTCCTCCTGTGGCTCTACGCCAGCGTAGTACACTCCTGTTACGGCATCCACATAGTGAATCTGCTTCCGGGGGCGGATGGCGCAATCAATAGGGAGATGGCCCTCCTTCCCACAGTTGGTACAGTAGACTTTGGGGCGGAAAGTAGAAACGGCTTTCCTGGCGGGAGGGTTACCCATCATGTGGACTTTGATGGACTCCATCATCTACTTCATGCCTTTCAGCTCGTCCTTGACTTTGACCAGCTCCTTATCCGCTTTAGATGGCTTTCCCCCGGCGGATTTGGATGACTTCGTCTCCCGCTCCGAGTCGGCCTCTCCGGAATCCTCGGATCTGGTATCCGAGTTTCCCGGATCGTCTGACTCCTCCGTCTCTGATTCCTTCTTCTTCTTCCCCTTCGATTTGCTCTTCTTAGCCTCCTTCACGTCTAGCCTTTTCAGGGATTCGCGAAGTGAGGAGTCCGAGTTCTCGAAGTTCTGGGCCGCCTCCATCGCGTCCCGCAAGTTGTCAGGCCTGCTCTGCCTTACGTAGAACGCCATCTGCTTAGGGAGCCCAGCCACGTACCACTCTACCTGGATAACAAGAGAGATGTTGGCCTGGGTGAGCTTCAAGAAGAGCGACTTCACCCTCTGCCCGTACTGGCGCACAGACTCCTTGCTGCCTTTCCTGATCTGACTTAGTCGGCCCAGGATGCGTGCTTCTCCTCCGGCTTCGCGGAATGTTCGGACAAAGGCGTCGGATAGCAAACCCCAGTCTGCCCTGGTTGCGGCCGGGACGTCGTTATACCACTTCAGCGCCTCACCCTTGAGCAAACCGGAGAAGACTCGAAGCTTGGAGGCATCGTCTTCCTGGTTAGCGTGGGCTATGGCTACAAACTCGTCCAGCCAATCGTCAACGTCTTCCTCGCCATCCCCTTTGAATCGGTTGTACTTCAACCTCGTCAGTGGAGCTCTTACCAAGGCCGCCATTTCTTCTCCTGGCGCGACCAGGATAAAGACTTCCGCGGGTGCAGGATTAGCGGCTGGGGGTGTGGTTGCTGCCTCTGACTCCGATTCAGCGCCGAAATCACTCTCCGGGTCTGGTACAGGTACCAGGAGTTCCACCACGGGTTCAACCACCTCCGCTCTCCTGGCGACGTGACGGTTTCCTCGAACAGGCGAGCCAAACTCTCTTGCCAATGCTGTAGGACGGATGTTAGCAAGGGCTCTCCTCCGGGCAGATCTCGTAACCCTCCCCAATTCAGGTTCACTAGTTTGTCCTTGACTCATGAATCAAACATCCAGTATGTCTTGGGCGATTTGCTCACTGTACCAGGACCCGCACTTGCAGCTTCCCGAGACAGGGACTCTCCTAGCAACCCTGGTTGGGCAGGATTATGTTGATCTTCTTGAAGGCCTCCTAGATCTTTGCAGCTGCTAGAATCCCCGGCAGCAGCGCCAAAATTTGTCGTGTCGTAATTCGTGATAGCGATATTCCCCTTTAGTGTTCTTTTAAGTGTTAAGAACACCCTCAGAGGTGATATCCGGATTAATCGATCCGCGGGGATTCACTGAGCTCCAAAGTGACTAGGATAGCCTTCCCAGGACAGTGCTTCTATCACTGTCCTGTCTTGCTTCTCCTTTGACCAGGATGGTACTAATCGCCTGGTTAACAATTCTGCCTCTCCTGTCCTGGTTTCCTTCCAGGGGAGTTTGGCTTCTCCTACCCTGGTCCACCAGTATATCTCCAAGCTGGTTTAGTTTTACCTCAGTTTGTCCATCAGAGGGTTCTCCCTTAGTTTAAAGTGTTGGATTTAGGGCACTGGACTTCCTCTCTCCTCGAATCTCCCACTACTCAACACAACATACAAACCCACAACGCTCTTTTCTCTTGGTTCAACTTCGCCCAGGGTTAGACCCGGCCCCCTTCAATACCAGGGTTGTTAATCCCGGTACAGGTCACTATAAGGGTGCCAATGTTCCCCTGTTGGTATGGCTACTCACACGTTAACTCCCAAACCAGGATAGAAGGTAGAAAGGGACAACTTTGGATACAGATCCAGGATAGTAGGAGGACTAAAACCCACTCTCCGCAACAGTGACCAACTTCCCCGCGCTAGACCACTGTCCCCGGGGAATATTAGGGAACCCCTGTTCACCTAAAGTACTGACTCGTAGTGACGCCTAACTGCCAAAACTCCTTACCTGGACACTAGTACAGATCTCGCCAATCCTGTCCTTCACTCCAGATCTTCAAGCCAACAATGCAAGGGACTCAATTACACCACCGCACACACACAAAACATCAAGGAAAACGGTTTAGACTTAGAAAGGCGGCCGC
The DNA here is from genome assembly GCA_037043015.1 of Bryum argenteum. NCBI lineage: Eukaryota > Viridiplantae > Streptophyta > Bryopsida > Bryales > Bryaceae > Bryum > Bryum argenteum. Next base: position 5,041,839 of record CM073323.1, on the reverse strand, counting down.
AACCCTAGATACTCTGAGAATGATGATGATACAAAAGAGACCCAAAGAATGAGAACATTCCTTGGCTAAGTATCTCTACGCTACTCCGGGTTCCGTGCTCCAGATCCGCTTTTAGTGGATCACGGAATACCCGGACATGATAAGGCCCACGTGGCCTCCCCTGCACCGCTTATCAGTCAGACATACAAAAACTAATACAAGTCCAAAACGGTGTGAACACACCTCTATTCTTCTACTACTAAATGCCTATCCTTTAACCTAAAGCTAAATAGATCTAGCCCTGGTCAATTTGATGAAAGGTTGCCCCTCAAACCCAACCAGGGTAGGTGCTGTCCGCTTGGCCGCTACCCTGTCTTCGCTCCCCTTGTCCACTCGGACAAGGACGCTGGTCACCTCTGGTTCTCCTCGCTCCTCCGGGTTGTCACCCGTACCTTCCCTAAGTATTGGTCCTCCCCTGGATGTGACTCCCTCGGGTTCCACATCCAAGGGTTCCGTTCCCCCGGAGAGGGCATCAACCTCATCCAGGATAACTTCCTCGGGAACCACTACAGGGGTCTCGGGTATCATTACTACCCCTGGCTCGGCTTCGATTAGAGGTGGGTCGGTGGTGTCGGGCGCAGCTCTTGGTGGGTGGGTCAGTCGGTTCTCCTGGCGTGACTCCCTTCTCGCGACGACCTCCTCTCCCGAGTACCACCCCGCCGCGCGGCTCGTCGGCCCGGCACCTCGACTGATGGCAACTCCGGCTCGGGCTGGATCTCCTTGATTACCTCCCCTCCTAGTGGAGCCTCCCCAGCTACCCCTGCTCCAGGTAAGCAATCGGTTACCTCCCCCGTGAGTGGCACTTCCCCCTCCGGGAGTGACACCTCCTCCTCTACTCCCAACTCAGATGGAGCACTCGCAACGGCTTCCTCTTCAGGGGGAGCTTGCTCATTCATTGCTGACTCGGGTGGGACTACCACGGGGACACCTTCTCCTGGTTCGACGTGCTCTTCTGTCTCCAGGGTTGATGGGGCAGCAGCTATCTCCTCCTCCATCGGTGAAGCTGTCCCTTCTACCTCCTGTCCGGGTGGATCCTCTCTATCCTCCCCCGCACCATGTCCTCCTGGAATTTGGCGGTGCGCTCTCCTGTCTGGACCTCCTTCAGCAACGCGGGCCTCTGCAGGTTCTAGGGCCGATTGTAGAATTCGATGCAGCCCATCCGTTTTAGGTCTTCCTTGGTACTGCGGTATCGCCTTGACGGGGATCTCCGGGTGCACTCCCCTCTCCCGGATGACTTCTGGCAAGGGCTTCTCCTTCCGAGATTTGCCCTTAGCCGCATTCTCCTTGGGCGCCATAGCTCCCGCTCTCCGCACTTCCACCCTAACTGCTGGCAGCTCACGCACTTCTCCTCGACGCGGGTACACTCCCCTGGCGCGCAATCTCCTGGCCCACCGACACCACACTCCGCGTTCGCAAGGTGACGACACCCCTGGCTGCAACACGACAAAACGCGGAGCAGCGACAGCGCGAAGGGGAAGAGAAGCAGGTGGCACGAAATGGGGGCCGCCATTTGAAAAGGGTTAGGGCTGACAGGCCCGGGTCGGCCCGCCGCCCATTATCCCCAACCCGCGCCCGGCCAGGACACCGGTTATCCAGGGTTACCATACCCGGGTTGACCTTCCCAGCCGGTAACCTCCAAAAACACTTTAACCGGGGCTAAACCCTTTTATTCATTCATACCCTTTCTAAACTAGGGAAACACAATAAAAGGTTCCCTTTTATTTCTAATGCTAACAAAAATTCAAAAATTTTAAGCTAAATGCAGAAAACCAAAGAAATTGGTGTTTGACAATTCTAATCACCGGATTTTTCAAGGACTGCTGAAGGGAGAAGCACTGAGGTGGTATCAAGATCTGGAGGCAGCAGAAAAAGCAAATTGGAATACGCTCAATCCATTGTTCTTGCGAACTTTTAGGGAGGCCGGAGGAGAAGACCGTGTGTTGGGGCAACTCAGCAAGATCTACCTCAGGTCGGATGAGACAGTCCGGAAGTACGCCCAGCGAGAGAAGGCACTGATCCAGAAGTTGACGGACAATGTCGCCCCAAAAATCCAGATCGCTTGGTATGTGGCCGGATTGCCGGAAGAGATGGGAATCCAGATTCGCCAAACCAGGCCGGCCACACTACGCGAAGCAATGGAGTCCGCTCAGAATTATGAAAATTCTGCAAATCTGCGAACATCCGTCCTCAAAGCTCAGAAGAAGAAAGAAAAAGAAAAGGAGGCAGCATGACGCAGAGGAAGACAACATAAGAGTTCGGATGAATCAGAGCCGGAAAGTGACAGCGAGGCCGGATCTGGATTCGACTCAGATCCGGAATCCTCTTCCCCAGAGAGGAGGCCGGAATCGTCAAGACGGCCGCACAAGTGCAAAGACCTCAGATTGGAGCGGGATCGTAGTGCACGGCTTGCATCAAAGGTAAAGAAGGAAGATGACGAATCGAAGAAGGCGTTAAAAAGCATCCAGGAAACTCTTGAAGCCATCAGAGTTAATCTCGCAGAGGAGCGGAAACCGAGGAAGATGATTCCGGTCTCCAGGGAATATGTGTTCTGCGTCTTGTGCGGTGGGCAGGGGCATTTCGCTACAGATTGCCCAAAACGTGTCAAGAACGTCCGGTACGTAACGGAGGAGGACGTATGGCAAGACGAAGAGTCAGCTGAGATGGACGAGCTGGTTTTCCAGATTCAACAATCGTACGGCAGAGGTAAACCTCAGGCAAGGCCGGCCACAGTACCCAGGACGGTTGCCGGGCAAGCAACTCCAAGCACGTACACTGGACCACGCACGCAGGTCGGATTCTGCTTCCTCTGTGGCAGTGGGGAACATTATGCAAATAATTGCCCATGGAAGAAGGAAGTTGGAGGAGGTGCTCCACTACCACTACCGTGTCAAAATTGCGGAAAGTGGGGACACGTAGCCAAGGACTGCCCGGAGCCGGAAGTTCAGAAAGCACCGGTCAAACACGTCCAGATCTTACCGAGAGAGCAGACAGGCCTCAACTACGCGCATACGGCCGGGACGGAAAGGCCGGATAAATGATGTTTGGCTGTGGAGCAGGCGGACGGAGAGGACGTATTCAGAGTGGCTACCCGCAGCTCCACGCAAAAAGAGTCACGCCATAGTCGTAGGAAAAATAGGAGGAGTAAGAGAAGATCCAGTAGAAGCAGTACACCTGGGACGGATTCAGATAATCCACCCGTCCCAGTAGTTGACAGTACGGCCACCTTTGAAAAGGCGGTGGTAGCAAGTACATTAGACGTAGATATCAGTGCAGAAATCAGGGACTTGTTAGGAGACATCGCCGATTTAGAGGAGCAGGACGGCATCTCGAGGACGGAATCAACCGGCCGAACAGTGAAGTTCAATGACGTCCCCATCGTGATTAGTCCTCGTTTGAAAGTGGACGAATACGACATAGTCCAGGACATTAAGAATCAGATGGCGAACGTCACATTTGGGCAATTGCTGCATGATAACATTAATTATCAAAAGCTGCTCAAGGACGCTTGGACGAAGAAGCGTCAACGCACGATCAAACTTCCGGCCGTGGCGACCGTAAACTACACGGGGACGGAAGATCATGGAGCTCCAGAAATTGAAGTTGAAGTGGAGGGCTGCATGATCAAGAAAGTACCAGTAGATGGGGGGTCGGGTGTTAACATCATGCTGGAAGATACTGCACACGAACTCGGCTTCACAAATTTCGAGCCAACCAAACAAGTACTCAGAATGGCTGATCAGACGAGGGTGATTCCAGTAGGACGGCTATCACTAGTACCCGTCCGAATCAGCAAGTTTACGTACTTGCTCAACTTCGTCATCATCAGGGTCGGCATTGGGCAACCGTTCCCCATACTGCTGGGAAGGCCGTGGTTGTACTTGTCCAAAGCACTTGTTGACTGGGGAGCAAGAGAGTTCGTCATCGGCAAGCCGTCCGTACGGATTCCTTGGGAAACAGTCTCCAAGATGGGAGAGACGGCTAGCTCGGACGGGTACACGACAGACTGGTCAGGGCCGGAGGAGGAAGACGATGAAGTTTTCAGCTATTTTGTCAGCCCGATTGACAGGCTGACAGAGGATGACCTGAAGTTTCCGTACCCGGTCGTAATAGAGGAAGAGGCCAACGCGGCAGAAGCCGTGTATCAACCAGCGGAGGATAGGTCCCTGGGAGAAGCAAGCGTGCAGTTAACAGCAAAATGGGTTCGACAGCAAATCTCGGACGGCCTTCTACCACCAGTTGGGTTGAGCATTGGCAAAGTAGGACGGAAATGGTCCGACCTACTTCCAAATCCAGAAGAGGCAGCAGTGGATAAGGTAAAATCCATTGTAAACCCCAATGATTACGAGAAGACGGAAGTGATAGAGGGAAAATTCTTCTTTTTGGGCAAGTCAATGATGGAAGAGGAGAGGACTGCGTACATAAAGACATTGAGGGAATACCAGGACGTGTTCGCCTGGTTGCCATCCAACCTCAGAGGTATTCCGGCCTGGTTGGGAGAGCACCGGATAGACCTCGAGGACGGAGCAACTCCGGTGAGGCAGAGGCAGTACCGGCTGAATCCGAAATACTCACTTATGGTGAAGGACGAGATTGACAAACTCCTCGAGGCCGGATTTATTTATCCGGTTGACAACTCGGAGTGGGTGTCACCAATTGTAGTGGTGCCGAAGAAGGTCGGGGCGGACGGAAAGGTCAAAATCCGGGTGTGCCAGGACTTCCGCAAGTTAAACGCAGCAACGAAGAAGGATCACTTCCTGATCCCTTTCACGGACATCATCTTGGATCATGTAGCTGGACGGGAATATTACAGCTTCCTGGACGGATTTTCAGGGTACAACCAGGTCGTAATCAGGAAGGAGGATCAGCTGAAAACAACGTTCACGACGGAGTGGGGGACGTTTGCATTCAATCGCATGCCATTTGGGTTATGCAATGCACCAGGGACGTTTCAGCGCCTCATGATGGACATCTTCAGAGACTTTCTTCGACACTTCCTAGAGGTATTCATAGACGACTTTGCCGTCTTCAGCTCAAGGACGGATCACCTCAGCTACCTGCGAAGGACGTTCCAGACATGCAGGGAGACAGGACTGAAGCTCCATCCGGGTAAGTGTTTCTTCGGAATGCTATCCGGCCTGTTGCTTGGACATGTGGTCAGCCAGGACGGAATCCAAGTGGACATTGACAAGGTCAGGGCAATACTCGCGCTGGTGGCACCTACAAGCGTAAAGGAAGTACGTGGATTCCTGGGATGCGTGGGATACTACAGGCGCTTCATACATAGCTACGCGCAACTGGCAACACCTCTCACAGAGCTGCTGAAGAAGGAGACGGAGTTTATCTGGACGGACGTCCGGCAGGACGCCTTCGAAAAATTCAAGCTCAAGCTCACATCAGCACCCGTCCTCTCAACGCCGGACTGGGACAAACCATTCCATGTCACGCTTGATGCATCTGGCTGGTGTGTAGGGGCAATCCTATGGCAGGCCGGCGACGAGAAAAAGGAGTATCCGATCTACTATGCAAGCCAGCAGATGAGTCCGGCCGAGCGTAAGTATACTACTACAGAGCGTGAAGCTTTGGCCGTAGTATATGCTTGCAAGAAATTCCGGCATTACCTGCTTGGGTACCATGTGATCTTCCATACTGACCATGACTCGTTGAAGTACTTGGTCAACAAGCCGGATTTGTCAGGACGGATTGCAAAGTGGATCCTCCTCCTCCAGGAATTCGACTACAAGGTCAAGGTGAAAGCCGGCAAGGCCAACGTTAATGCCGACTTCCTCTCCAGACAGCGAGGCAAGGAAGCAGTTTCCGACCTCCGAGCAGAGTTTCCAGACGAGTTCTTGCAGGAGGACGGATCGGTCAACGTACACAGAGTACAGGACGGGAACCAGTCCGAATTCCAGCAAACAATTGAATTCCTCACGCAACAGAAGTACCCGGACAGAATAACAAGAGAAGAGAAAAGCGTGTTCGTGCATCAAATGGCACCTTTTACCGTGATAGATGGAGTGTTGTTCAAAATGGGTGCAGATGAAGTGCTGAGGCGATGCGTCGAGAGCAGAGACAGAAGGACGGTGATTCGAGAGCTGCATTCAGGACCGTCCGGGGGACATTTAGCAGCAGTGTCAACCATTGGCCGGATCCGACAGGCCGGATACTGGTGGCCGAGATTAGTACGGGACGTTAAGAAGTATGTATCCTGCTGCGACCAGTGCCAGCGTACGGGTGCACCCTCCTTCAAAAATCACCGGCCACTAACACCAATCATCCCGCTAGCGCCGTTTGAGAAATGGGGCATTGACTTCATCGGCCCCATCAGTCCGGTCACAGTTAGGCAACGGAGGTATATCATTCTGGCCACGGACTACGCAACCAAATGGGTGGAAGCCAAGGCAACATGATGGAATGACGCCAGGACGGCTGCTCAGTTCCTCTTTGAAAACATCATGATGCGTTTTGGAGCACCGCTGGAGCTGGTGAGTGATCGTGGACTTCACTTCCTCAACGATGTCATCAAAAACATAACGGAGAAATACTACATCAAGCATCGGAAAACAACTCCGTACAACCCACGAGCAAACGGCCTCACGGAGCGTGCAAACGGCATTGTGGGCAAGATGTTGAATAAGATGGTTTCCGCTCACAAGACGGATTGGGACCAGAAGCTCCCTTCGGCCGTACACGCATACAACACGGTCGAGAAAAAGACGACTGGTAAGTCGCCATACTTTCTCGTGTTTGGACAAGAAGTGTTGCATGGCATAGAAATGGAGGTGGAGACGTACAGGGTGCTCGCCACACGATCCGGCCTCCAGGTTGAGAATCCGAAACAAGACTGCTGGCCATTGAGGATCTCGAAGAAGCAAGGAGGGAAGCATTAGAGCAAACGTACGCAGTGCAGACGAAGCGCAAGACGGATCATGACGGCCGGATTCCAAAGGATCACAATATCCGACCGGGAGGGCTCGTACTGTTGTATGACAACCGCCACAAAGAATTTCCGGGCAAGCTTCACACACGATGGATGGGTCCTTATCGAGTGCAGGACATCTACACAAACGGCTCATTGCAGTTAGCCGACCTGGGCGGAAACCAGCTGGACACGAGGGTGAGCGGATCCAGGGTCAAGAAGTACAACCCAGAAACTTTTTCGGACGAAAATTCGGAATACGGCTAAGTGTTCGCGAGGACGCTTCACAATTGAAAAGGGGGTAATGTCGGACCCCGTTTTTTCGATTTTTGGCCATTAACTTCTAATGCGCATTAAGAATAAGTATAGTGTCTAGAATCCGACCTATGTATTTGCTACGCCGTATATTATAAGGCAATTACGTTTTTACAAATAAATAAATTAGTTAAAATCTAGTTTGTGTTAAGTAGGACGGATTTGCCAATCCGTACTCTGTCCCCGTACGGCTAGAACGTGTTGTCAGAGGACGGATTAGGAGTTATGATGGTAGGTGAAGGACGGAGTGGCGAAGAATTTAATAATGGCGAGAAATCTAGAAGGCGACTCCGTACGGAGAGGACAATGATGGCGGCGGACCATGTCATGATGGTCGGACTTAACTCCGGCCCCCTCGATAAAAGGCCACCCGTCCGCCCTCGTCGTCACCTGCCTCCTCGTTTTCTGCGCCCCTTGTCGTCTTGCGCTCCTGTCCTCCACTACTAGAAAACAGGCGGTAGTGTGACTGGCCACTATGACTGAAAATCATAACAAATGGCCTTTTTGGGCCTGGATGTGTTTGTGACTGAGGTGACTATGATGTGTGGTGAACATTGAGTCGCTTGGGACATTGCATATGTGACTACGGGATGTTCCCAAGGGCTGTTCCCATTGACTTTTTAGGGACCTCGTTTCGGGCTGCCCGATGGCACCTGGATTATGTGACTAAACTCTGTCACTTCGTGGTCGGAAAAAGTGACTGAATGTTGTCATTGTTAAAAACCGATCACTTTTTATTTGTGACTAGCGGTTTGGTGATATGGGCTGAGGTTCTTAGTTACATTTTTCACGAATGTGACTACTCTCAGTCACACAAATAGCTGTAACACGATCGTATCACACCTGAGAGTCACTTCCGGGAAACCCACATGTATGTAACTAAGCGCGGTCGGATAAATCCGACAGAGCGGAGTCATTTTGTGTATGTGTGTGTCACACACATGTCATCTATGTTCCGATCGGTGACCCTATATAGTCACATTTGGAGGTTATAGTTTATAGGCGGCACAGCATGTGACAGTGTATAGTCATATCTGCAGTAATCCCTGACTTTGGGGAGTTGTGTTCAGTTATAATTATGATGAGTACTAGTCAGATTATCGGAAGTATGGGACTGAGTCTAGTCATACACATGATGAATCTGATTGAATGTAGTCACATCTTGTTGCTTCCGTTACTGACAATAGTCATATTGTCGATGAGATGTGATTACTTATAGTCACACCTTGTACATTATGAGACTAAGTCTAGTCACATCGGTGCTGGAATCTTAATCGAATGGTCACATGTTTTATTCCGGTGACTGTAAATAGTCTTACTATTGACAACCTCTGATCAGTTGTTGTCACATCTTGTCCGTTTTGTGACTAGGACTAGTCTATAGTCTGGTCGCACAGCGACGCTTAATAGTCAGACTGCTAGATGACTAAACACAGTCACAGATACTAAAAAATGACTAAGACTCAGAAAATGGAATGAGTTACTTCCTAACTGCAGACCCGTATCATCGAAGCGGCGGGATGGGGGAACGCGGTCTATATCGCAACGACGCCTTCGGCCATAGAATTTCATGCACCCCCACCTCCTTCAGCAAAGTCTTCGGAGGAGTGCAATTCGTGTGTGGGTGATACAATGGGTAGGAGTCGTCTAGACACTCGATAAGAAGGACCTTTGCTATGCCCTCCGGAATGGGCTGCCCCTGGTGTTTGGCTCGAGGGCCTCCTAGACTGCGCACCTCCCCATTTCCGACATGCTTCACAATGTCGTTCTCCACGGCCATGATGTACACTAAGTCATGCAGAGCCAACACATGATCCTGCTCACACGCCATAGCGATAACATTAGTCATAGTGTTCTGCTTCAAACTCAAGGTATGGCAGATTCAGTCATAGTGTTCTGCAGTGAATTGACAACCTCGTGCCTGATTCACTCTCGGCTACGCACGTGCCCGAACGATCACCACCTAGACTTGCTGAGTCCTAGTCCTCTTGTAACTCCAGTGATTAGTATTAGTTGCATTTTTTATGACTGTAACAATTCGTGACTGAGGCTAGTTACATTTGCAATGAAATGTGATTAATTTTAGTCACATTATCTAAATTCTCTGACAACATGTTGTCTTTCTTATTGATGCAAACTTACCTTCGGCGGATCGGTGTTTCTCCGGTTCGTCTTCGTTGCCGCTGCTGTTTTCTTCGTTGCCTTTGGAGGCGGATCCTTCGCACCAGACTTCTCCGCTGCATCCTTGTCTTCGGCATCAGACTCCGTGGCTGGCTCGTCCTCCTCCCCGTCTTCCTCCTCCTCGTCATCGTCATCCTCGTCCTCTTCGGCCTGCTCTTCGTCTTCCACCTCCTCTTCCTCAGCTCCCCTCTCGTTCTTCTCCTCTTTCTTGGCTGAGGTCCTTGGATTTTTGAAGGCCGCCACCTTTGCACGCGTTCGAGTTGGAAGAGCAGCGGGGGCTACCAACGCCCGGATAGCCTGCGTCTTCTCGACAGGCAGCTTCGCCTTACCGGAGCCAAGAACCTCTGTTGGTTGTGCAGGTTTCTTGCTCCTTGTGCTTGGCTCAGCACCCGCCTTCGGTGTTGCCGTGGCTGTGCCCTTCCCTGCGGAGGTCGTTGTGCCCTTCCTTGCCGATGAGGCTGTGCCCTTCACTGCTGGCGGTGTTGTGGTCTTTGCAGCTGTGGCCGACGTGCCCTTTCCTGCTGTGCCCCCCTTCGCCGTACCTTTCCCTTCTATCAGCTTAGCTTTCTTTTTAGCAGGTTTGGACGGGGACGTTGATGGCAAAATAGTCTTCTTTTTGGGTGCGTCCACTTCTGTTAGCAGGCCTTTCTCCGTGGGTGCCTTGACTGTGGGCGCGGCTTTCTCCATGGGGATGTTCGCCACTGCTGCTGTACCCGGTGTGGCAAGCATAGCACTTGCTGTAGAGGTAAGGTCTGCTGCCGGTGCTGGTGTGACATGCGTAATCTCGCATGTCTCAGATTCTGCAATGCGCCTCTCTGCGATGCGTGTCTCCTCTTCGTGCGTGATGCAGATGAGGTCGTCAAGGTCAAGAACCTTCCTCGTGCTCTTCTTCGGCGGTAAAGACTCCATTGTGGCCGGTGTTTTCCCCTCGATTTCTGCCAAAAATTCCTCCTCGTCTAGTGAGAGAGGTAAACACGCAGTGCTCTTCTGTATAGTCTGCGTTGTCGGGCCTTTCTTCGGGGTAGATCGCTAAGTCGCCTTTCCTTTACCCCTCTTTGGGGTCGATTCAGGGGTCGCCACTGCATTCTGTCCGTGGCCCCTCTTTGGGCTTCGTTCCGCGACCTCCTTTCCTTTCCCCTTCTTCGGAGTAGAAACATCGACCTCATGTCCTTTTGCCCTCTTCCTGGACTGGGCCTCCGGGGAATCTTCCATGACCTTCTTCCCTTCTGCAGGAAGTTCGGTGTCGTCCAACTCTGTGGATGCATCCATCAGAGACACCTGCACTCATAAAACCCAGATTCAACCTCGGAGTCCGTAAGCATTTTTCTCCATTAACCTGAAGTCTAATAGTCTAACGCTGCGGGTCCGAAATGTGACTTCTGTGAGTCATACAACCCAGAAAGTAGATGACTGATTCTAGTTATTAATTCAAAAAGCAAGACTGCAAATAGTCACCCACCAAGATATTGTGGCACAAACCTGTCACAAGAATATGACTAATTCTAGTCGCATTCTAGATCACGAAGTCAAAATTCTCCCCCCTCGTAGATTTCGTCAGTGATTCTAGTGACTGAATTAGACGACTACTTTTAGTCACTATTTCGTGACTGATTTTAGATTTTGCGACTGATTTTGATGATTGGTTTTAGTCACTTTGTTCCTAAGTATGACTGATACTACGGACAACAGTTGTCGAACCCTGTTCTCCAATATTTTTGTTTTTAGCAATTAATTAGGAGTAAAATAGCTGATTTAGCAAGTAGGAATAAAAACCGGCCTGCTTAACCCGGTTCGTAGATAGTACTTTTGTGATAGGATTCTTCCGGCTAACCTTAGGGGATTCTAAAGCTTACGGATACCCGGTTGATACCCGGTGATACCCCGAGATGCCCGGATGGGCGGTTCTCCTACCGGGTTGATGGCCGGGCCGCGCGGTCGACCCGGAGAAAGGGCCGGAAAATCGCGGGCGCCGACATAATCACCGCGGCTCAATGATGACCGGGTACTTCCGGTGTACGTCTCGAGCTACCGGGTGATGATGTCTCGGAGGGAGAGTTCGGTTTGTTGTTATTAGGAGCCGCCGCCTCCATTCTCGGCCATTCCATCCGCGCGTTTTGAGAGATAGAGCGAGTTTGAGAGCTTCGGCGATCCGAGGGTGTTGGAAAAGCGAGTTTGGAGAGATTAGGGTTTCGGAAGTAGGGTTTCTACGGAATCGGTCGGGAAAGCGGGGAGAGAATAGTTCCGGCAGCTACGGAGAGACGGAGCAATGCCGAAGAGGAGGGAGGTGGCCCGTGGCGGCCCGGGGATGCCGATTCCCTCAAGTCGGTGAAGCCGCAGTGCCCGAGCCGCCACCGCACCAGCGGAGGCGAGGATGACCTCCTCCGGATGGGGTGCGCGGGTCAGACGATGCCGTGGGACTGGCGGACCAGGCCATCATCGAGAGACCGTCACCCACCGCTTCCCGAGATGTATGTGACGCACACACGAGGGGAAGACGGATAATCGGGACCTCGCCATTGGAGGGCGACTTACAAATTCCCGGACTCCCGATCGGCTACATCAAGAAGAAGGGCGACGACGGATTGAGGAACCGGTTCCGCAAGGGGCCAACGGAGAAAGACGGGTTCAAACCGGAGGACCGCAAGGACCCCGGGTGACGCGCCTCCTCCCGGTTTCTCCTCCCCATACTCGGCCCGGACAAGCCGACCACCGCACCGTGAAGGCGATGAAGGCTATTTTGGGAATTACGATGGACGGATGCGAGTCGGGTGGCACCACATCATCGCCGAGGTGGTACAATGGGAGGTGATGAAGATTGGGAATCGAGGGGTGCCCACTGGCCCCTACATCTTCCACCTCTACCAACGGCACGGCATCCTCACCGACCGGGAGATATTCTACTGGCACGAGAAGCACGACCTCCCATCCGGAGATCCGCAGGGGCCAACCTCTTCCGAATCCGGGGAGGAGATGGAGCAAGTCCGGGCTACCGACCTGGAGGGGTCACCGGAACCTGCCACTCGACAGGCCAGAGCGGTGGGGCCCAGCCAAGCCGGACCCAGCACAGCACCCCGGGTGGCCACCCAGGGAGAAAGAAGTAGCCGGGTGAACCCCACCCGGAATTCTCAGACAATGCCCTCCCTGTTCATGCCGAATGCAGAGGAGGAAGAGGAAGAAGAAGAAGAGATCGTCCCCCTCATCCGGAGGACAAGAGCCCAGCAGCGAAGGGCTGAGGAGATAGCTGAGGCGGGTGGAGACCAATCCGCGGAGGAGGAGGGCCAGAGCGAGGAAGAGGAGGAAGAGGAAGCCCCACCTCGACAGGCAAGACCATCCCGAGGGGTGAGGAGGAAGGATACGACCGGCTTTGGGAGAAGACGTTCTCCCGTCCGAATCCCACCCCCGGTGATACAGGAGGTCCCGAATGAGGAGGTGGCTGCGGCAGAGGCTATTGCAGAGGTGCCTCCACCCGGACAGAGGCCCCCAGGAGGGAGAGTACCCAACCTGAAGCGCAAGGCCAAGAAGAGGAAGAGGTCAGCGAGTCCGGTGGCACAGCCGAGGGCCGTCGAGGAGGAGCGTGCCCCAAGTCCGGACCCCTCACCGATGCAGGATCCGGCTCCTGCCCCGATAGCAGAGCCGATCCCGGAGAGCCAGCCCAAGGTGAAGAGGAGGCTGCTCATTGCAGAGGAAGAGAACACCCCGGAGAGGGCCATACCTCCCCGACTGGAGCTACCGGAGCGCAGGAGTGACCCCGCCCGGCCCACGGCAAAGATCGTGGCAGCTCCGGAGTCATCCCACAGAGGACATGTGACCCCCGGGACGGGCAACACCACCCCGGTGCTCCCCCGCCCCTACTACCGGATACCCAGCGAGGGTATCCTCCACCCCATCCGGCTGGCCATGGAAGAGGTAGATAGGGAGAATGAACAATTGTTCACCTCCCTGGCGCGACTCGAGCGGGTTTTCGGACCCCAACGTGGAGAGGTACCCGGAGTTGGCCGAGGAGATGCGGCTGGGAAACGGCCAAGGCGAGGAGGGAGAAGGTAGAGTCAGTGCCAAGGCCCGACCAAAGGAGAAGGCATCCGTGGGAGTCCAGTGTGGACCGGACCCCTCGGACACGGAGGCACATCCGGAGGTGGAAGCCCTCAGGAGGGTTGTGGAGGGGCAGGAGGCTGCACTCCAGAGGTTGCAGAACATTGATCGGACGGTGCTGCACTCCATCTTGAAGGTGCTGCAACCGGATGCAGAGGCTCAAACGAAGGCGGCCTTCTATGATGCTCGGATTGGGATCAGTGAATCACCCCAATCCCTGGAGCTGCTCAGGAGGCACGCAACCGGCATCAACCAGTGCCTAAAAGAGTTCCGGACTCTTACGGGTAGGTTGTTGGGGGCCCTCCCCCACGTGGAGATTCAGGAAGCCCTCCCGGAAGGGGAGGTAATCGCACCCCCAGAGGTGCCCACGGAGGGGCCGGTGCCCATGGAGGTGGAAGGAGTATCCCTGCCCGTTTCAGAGGAGCAGAGGATCCCAGTCGATGGTGGCGTTCCGGAGGACAGGGAGGGAGAACAAGCTGCAACTCCCCCTCGGGGAGATGATACCCCGGGTGAGACAGGACTACCCGGTCCCTCCGAGGTGGAGCAGGTGGTGGAAGGAGAGGTGAACCCCTCTCAACAACCGGATGAGATCCCGGTTGACGGTGCCACAGGAGAAGGGTCAGGACTTCCCGAGCAGATCGAGGAAGTAGCAGCTCACCCGGAGGCCCAAGACAACGAGGTCGGAGATCCGGGTGAACAGGGTCATCAGGATGAACCCGTGGCCCCGCAGGAACAGCAGGAGGAGCCCGTGGTTCCGCATGAAGAAGAGGAAGTCCATCCCGCGCCCCCTCCCTCAAAGTTGAAGGCACTCCGGGACAGGTGGAAGAACCGGAGGACACAGTAAAACCCGAGGTTTTACTTCTACACCCGGGGTGATCAGGGAGGCAGATTCCTCCCCGCGAGAGTTGCGAGCACTTTCGGGAGGAATACCCCGCCGTCGGCCCCCTCGAGCGCCCGCGCCGCCGAAAGAAGATTAGTTAGTCATTAGTTAGGTTAGAAGTAGCTAGAAATAGTAGATGCCCTTTTGGCCACTCACCGGAAATCTCGGAGACCCGGGAATTCCGGATCGATAGGGTTTCCGGAAATCCGGAACCTTCATTTTACCGAAGGCTCTGCGGAGTCCTTCGGGTCTTTCCTGCGATCCACCCCCCTGTGAGTAAAGGCTCAATTTTGCATCTAAACTTTGCGTCCTTGCTGTGTGTGTGCACGCGAGTGATTTGCTTGGTCTTTTGTGCAAGGTGAGGTTTGGAAACCGGTAGTGGATACAGGAAGTCCCTTGTTGGTCTGGTAGTCACGAGTCCGAGATATCCGAGAGGGGAAATAATCGGAGGGGTGACACCGTCAGTAAGAGGTCCTAGTGAGAGGAGTCCGAACGTCCTGGAGGAGTTGTAGCAAGTGCCCAAGGGAGGGGAGGTCGTGACTCTAACCGGACTGGACAGGAGAGCCGGGATTGGTGAGTAAAGCCACCCCGCAGACCCACCCCCCGGATGGGATATTCGGGTGAGGAAAGTCCACGAAGGAGTAGCCCCAATCCCGGACACCGCCTAACCGCCGTGGTGCGTAGTAGGAAATCTTGTGGGCCGAGTAGTGGGATGCTACTCACTGCGGACCGGATCACAAGTTGTGTCGCTCGGGGAAGAAGGAGAGAACCGGACAGCCGCCGGTGTGACCTACCGTTTGAGGGAATTTATCAAGTGGTAGCGGCAGTTGTAAGGGAGGAACCCCAGAGAGAGAGAAAGAGAGAGAGATACAAGTATAGGTGAAATTCCAGTCACCCTAATCAACCGGAGGAGAGTGCCCCTTCCGTACTCTACTGAAAACTCACAGGAAGAACCCCTCCGAGGATTCACGGAGGTTAAATTAAATCACCCCGCACAAACAGGCCCTAACCGGCCAGAATATTAATCGAGTTGTAAGGAAGGCAACCGGATCAGAATCTACTGGTCACCCTGGGGTTTTGGGTTTAAGTATTAGTTGGGTCTTAATTCCCGAGTTCCCTAATCCGGTAGATTAGAACGTTTTCTGTCGTTGTAGCGTCCATAGGTTGTTGGTCCGGATTTCATTTGGTCTTCACACTTCACAGAATCTCCGTGGAACGTTACCCGGAAGGCGAACCATTTTGCTTGGTTGCATAAGTAAAATTGTGCTGTTTTTGGTCTTCTCGGTCTGGTAACTCACGACATGAGTGAAACTTTGGCGCCGCTGCCGGGGATTCTAAAGCTGTGAAGCCAAGAACTCTCCGGTAGGACGCTGAGTTCCCGTTTTGTAGATCCGGTGGATGCTGCGGGAAATCGGAATGCTGGTGAGCTCGTCAGCACGAAGTCGCAAGTGCGAGTCGGACTGAACGAGGGGGAGGCCTGCTGAGGAATACCAGCAAGTTGCTTCATGACTCAAGGGCAAACCAGCGAACCGGACTCACGACGTGTTACCCGGTCTGCGAGAAGGAGTACCATTCGGCGATTACCCCAACTATCCAAGCACGAGAGGTTCCGTACGGCCTAGAAGAAACGCTATACGCCGCTCCACCGGAAGAGGTTGTTGTTCTGTGAGGGAGTGGAACGTACCAGCCCCCTCCACCGGGTGTGGAGATACTAGTTGCACCGGAGGAAAGGAGGCCAAACCCCATGGAGGCTCCCGCCGGTCAAAGGAGAGCCGCCCACTCACTCGCTTCAAGTATAATCGCTTCCAAGGAGATGGTAGCAAGGGCGTGGACGCGGTTGCAAGAATTCACCACCACGGCGAACGCCAACCAGGAAGATCCGGAGTCCCGGTTGAGAGTCTTCTCCGGAATGATGAAGGGGGAAGCACTCAAGTGGTTCATGGATGTTCCGGATGAGGTGCGCGAGAACTGGGAGGAGCTCACAGCATTGTTCCTTCACACCTTCCGTGAATCGGGAGGAGAGGCCAGAGCCCTGGGCCGGTTGAGCGAGATCACCAAGAAGAAGTCTGAGAACATCCGGCAGTACGGGATGAGGGTTAAGTCCCTCATGAATAAGGTCACAACGGACATTGCTCCGATTGTAGCCATTCAGTGGTACATAGCCGGTCTCCCGAATGAGATGGCCTTCCAGATCCGGAGGACCAAACCGGTTACACTCCGAGCGGCGATGGAGGCTGCTCAGGATTACGAGGATTCGGCCCTATCTCTGCGTGATCCGAAGAAGGAGAAAAATAAGAAGCAGCGCGAGAAGGACCGCAAGAAAAAGAAAGAGGAAACGGAGTCGGACAGCTCGGAGGATGACAGTGCTGCTGAGAAGGAGTCCGAGGAGGATGGCGATCCGGATAGCGAGTCGGACCCCCCGAAGAGGTCCGGCAGCAACAAGGCCGCGAAATCCGGTAAAGAGAAGGCGACCATCAAGATCAAGGTCGAACCGGAAGACAACATGAAGCTCCTCCTGGACGAACTCCGCGCCATCAAGGTCAACCTCACGGAGAACCGGCCATCCCGGAAACTGCCCTCAAGTACCAGGTCGAACGTGTGGTGTTCACGCTGCCGTGAGCCCGGCCATTTTCGCCGGATCGCCCCCACGCAAAAGCGAAGAAGCCTGTCCATTTCGTGGAGGCGAGACCGGAGTGGAGTACACCATGCGGATGATGATGATTATGCGGATGGTGATGTCCAGTACATCTACCAAGTCCAAACCGGTTACGGAAGAGGAAGAGGGAACCCCCCTCGACCGAACGGCAACCCAGGCAGATCCGGTCATGGGCGGGGAGCTAGTTCCAACGGCCCACCCGGATATCGGCGAGTTCTGACTACGGACAATGTCCAGTGCTACCGTGTGGACGATGTATGGTCATTATGCGACCGGGTGCTTCAACGAGCCTCTGCAAGGTAACGAATTTGTGCAAATCCTACCTTGTCAAAAGCGGGGGGAGCATGGCCATAGGGAGACGAGTTGTCCAAAACCTCCTCGACAGAAGATTGCACCGAAGATGGTGGTGGAGCCACCCGGGAGATGATCACACTGAACTACGCGCACACCGTGGGGTAGACAATCCGCCCAAATGATGCCAGGAGGTGGGGCGCCGGACGTGGGGGAGGTTGTTGTGAACAAGGTCTCCACCCGCAGCTCCACCAAAGGCAATACGGACTCCGGTAGTCGGCGGAAGAAGAAGAATACCAGGGCCAGCCGGAAACGCAGTGATAGTCCGGGCGGTTACTCCGAGGAGGTAAACCGGAGTAGTCAGCCACCAGTAGAACCACCCCCGGTAGAAGCAAAGAAAGGGGTGGAGTACGATAGGTTAGAAATAGACATAATCGATGAAGTCGGGAACTCCTCTTGAAGGAGGACCCGAAACCGGAGGCGAAGAAAGTCCGGTTTGTGGACAATCCGGTGATATTGAAACCGGGACCCAAGGCAAGGGTGGATGAGTACGACATCCTGCAGGACGTCAAGGATCAGCGCGCGAACGTCACAATCGGTCAACTACTCCACGACAACGTCAATTACCAGAAGGTTATCCGGGAGGCTTGGATACAGAGAAGGAAGAAGAGGTACAAGCTTCCGGCGGTGGCGGTAAATTTTGCTGCCCTCGAGGATTACGGAGCCCCCGAAATTACAGTTGAAGTTGATGGCTGCAATATCCATAACGTTCCGGTAGATGGCGGATCCGGGGTTAACCTCATGCTGGAGGATACGGCATACGACCTCGGTTACACGACCTTGGAGAGAACCGGCCTGGTGCTACGGATGGCAGACCAATCTCGAGTAGTTCCGGTCGGCCTTCTCTCTCAGATCCCATCCCGTGTGGGAAAGCAGACCTATTTGCTGAACTACGTGGTGATCCGGGTTGACGAGGGAAGACCCTTCCGAATGCTGCTTGGACGACCATGGCTCTATCTGGCCAAGGTAGTGGTAGACTGGGGAGAGAAGGAATTCCGGGTTGGGAGACCCCCTGTCCGGATTCCTTGGAAACACGTCGCTCACGAAGGAGAAACCAGTACCACCGAGGATTACACCTCGGATTGGTCGGAGTCAGAACCGGAGTCCCAGGCGTGCTATCTGGTCGAGGAGTTTACCGGATTGGTGGAGAAGGACTTCGAATTCCCAGAGCAAGTCCCGGAGGAAGCACCCCTCCTGCAGTTGGACCCACTCCGGGAAGGGAAGACCGATGTGGAGGACCGTTCCCTGGGCGAATCATGTACCGCACTCACGGAGAAGTGGGTACGCCAACAACTAACTAACCCGGATACCCAACCTTTACGAATGGGAGGGGGAAGTCACTTGTCATGGGGGGCGTTGGATCCGGATCCAGAGGAGAAAGGACCTGAGAGGATCAAGAACGTGGTCTCACCCAAGGACTACGAGGAGATGGAAGTTCGGACAGGACGAAAGTTCTACGTGGGGAAGACGTTGACCGCGGAGGAAAAGGAGGAATGCCGCCAACTGCTGGCGGAATATTCCGACGTGTTCGCCTGGACTCCCAGCGACTTGAGGGGAATCCCTTCCCACCTGGGAGAGCATGAAATCGATTTGATCGATGGAGCCGTTCCGGTCAGACAACGTCAGTACCGACTAAACCCGAAGTACTCGCTGATGGTGAAGGAGGAGATAGATCGGTTGCTGGATGCAGGGTTCATCTACCCGGTCAACAACTCGGAATGGGTTTCTCCGATAGTGGTTGTTCCGAAGAAAACCGGAGCAGATGGGAAAGTGAAGATCCGCGTCTGCCAGGATTTCCGGAAGTTGAATGCGGCCACCAAGAAGGACTACTACCCCCTACCCTTCACCGATGTCATTCTTGATCATGTAGCCGGTCGGGAACTGTACAGCTTCCTCGACGGATTCTCGGGTTACAACCAAGTGTCAATCCGGGCTAGCGATCAGCTGAAGACCACCTTCACGACGGAATGGGGAACCTACGCGTTCAACCGGATGCCTTTCGGACTTTGTAACGCCCCGGGCACCTTCCAGAGGCTCATGATTGACATCTTTAAAGATTTCCTTCGACATTTCTTGGAAGTCTTTATCGATGACTTCGCGGTGTTTGGAGAACGGAAGAGCCACCTTTCCCACCTTCGCCAAACCTTCCAGCGCTGCAGAGAGACGGACCTCAAACTGCATCCCGGTAAATGCTTCTTTGGCATGGAAACCGGGTTGCTGTTAGGACACGTTGTTAGTCTGTCGCGGCCCTAATTACTCCCAACTCTTTTTCTTCAAGTAAGCCTTACTTGGTAGCGGAATCACGGCTTACTTTGTTGGTAGCAACCGGCCACAACTTAGCTAACACTGCACATGCCAAGCAAACACAATGTTAGCACTCTTTCTAGTCAAGGTGTCCAACCCACCTTGACTCCCCCAACTCATTACCCGGAACCCGTAAACCGGAACTCCCACAAAACACATGGGCATGCCACTTGGTGGCACGGGGCGGCCTTCCACACATGTCCAAGCTCCCAAGGGTGGCACTACTCACCCCGGAGCTAACCGCCCTTGCATATTGTCCAACTCCCCACTAGTCCCCTTCCATTCATGTCTACACTCTCCATTCGGGACTTTACCGGAAACCGGCACTACTTTTCACGGGGACTAGTTTGGAGCGAGACACTTTTCCAACCCAATGTTTCGGGATGCACACCACAAGCATCCCATAGTGCCCAAGGTGCGGGAGTGAGGCTCCATCCCAAGCCTCACCCCTTAGAGCCACCCCGGCTCTCCTCGGCACCATGTGGAAGTGAGGAGGGAGACCACTCCTCCTCATAGTACTCTCTGGAGTCTTCGGTAGGCCCCCCCCTCTTGTGTTGAGGGGCCTTCCGTGACACACTTTTGTTTTGGAAGACCACCCGTTTTTGCCTTAGCCTCAAAAACGGGCCGTATCTTCTTCTCGGGCTAACTTGTAGCTCAGTTATCCAAATGGGATGTGTGAGCCCATTTTCGACATCTACTCTTTGAGTAGATGTCGATAGACTCCTCACTTGTCCCAATCGGAGCTTCTATGTGGAAGCTATGCTCCCTTGAACATTCGGGAGTCCCGGGAGGCAGCAGTCCCGGAGTCCCGAAGTCCTGATGCTTTGGAGAGCCATATCTCCCAAAGCATTGCTTTGCTCCTCACGAGCCTTAGCATTTTGGAAAGCTCTTGTCCAGAGCTTTCCAAAGACATGCAACATGCCGCCATCCAAGAAGGACGACATTTCGAGTCCCGAAAGGTAACACTCCCGAGTCCCGGAGTGTCCCGGAACGCGCTCCAACTTTGGAGAGTCATATCTCATGACTCACAACTCCAAATCGCGCGTTCTTTGGACCTATGGGTGCGTGCTTGAACAAGGTTTCCAACCATGTAAAGCACACCACCAAGTTCGTCCCGAGCACGACGCCATTGCGTGCTGTTTGCTCGGGACTCCCCTTAGTCACTTCACCTTGTCTCTTGCCAAGCCCGGGACGTCACTCCCGGGGTCCTCTCGGCTCACCACGGTGTTCGGGCATCCTTTTGAAAGGGATGTGACACTCACCCCCACCAAACAGCGTCGATGCCCTCATCGACAATCTCTCTTGTCGGCAGTACCAAGTTCTTGAGGTAGCCTCCTCCTTGGCACTTGCATTGCGTTCGGGGTAGCTAGCCCCGCAATGCTCTAAGCATCCTTCCACTTAGAAATTGGCTAGTCCTCAAAGGTGGCATTAGATAGGTCTAAGGTCCTTGGCACCCTAGAGTTTGCCTTCAAAGGACCTACAAAATCTAGACCTATCTACTTTGAGACTTACTTGGAATGCCCCCAATGGCTCCAAGTTAGGCTCAACTAGCCTATCATACTCACATGACTTAGGAATAAATTCAAGGCTAACCAATACTTTCTTGGTCGCAACACCAAGCCCTCTTTTAAGCACTTAGGCTCTCAAGTGGTGAACTTTGCTCGCCTAGGGATAATGCTAAGTCCCGCCCGACCTAGCCTTTGCTTCACCCTACCGAGACATGGATGGCCAACCCATGCGTTGACAATGGTCAACCCGCAAAGGGCACTTTTATGAGCCCGTGCCACTATCTTGCTCCCGCCCGAGCAAGTCCTAAGCTTGAGAGTCATGGGGATTCACCCACTCACAACTCCCAAGCCAAGGTCCCTGTTTTGCAGCATTCCAAGTATTGGCTTCGCGTATCCTTCAACCTCTTCCAACCAACCTAGCAATCCAACATGAGACTAGGACACATCTCACATTCAACATGCAATCACGGAAACTTGCCATTCAATTTGCAACTTTATTGTCAACCAAGTATTACAACATGTGCAATTTGCACCAAATACTATACAAAACTTAGACCAAGTCTATACAAGTGTGGTGATTCACCCCCACTTCAAAGGTTGATGTCCTCATCAATGCTTTCTCGGTGTCTTGGATCTCCGTTGGCTTTCATACCTTTCCACCATCTCCTTTGCATTTGCCATGTACTTGGCCTCAACCCATGTTGCTTCCTTCTCATGGTACCCCCGCCACTTCACCAAGTATTCTTTGCCCTTCTTCTTGGTGTTCCGGCATTTCAAAATGCCTTCTACCTCGAACTCTAGGTGATCACCAACTAGTTCGGGTGGAGGCCGCAACACTTGCTTGCGTTCCGGCCTCACCTTATCTTCGTGATATGGCTTGAGCAATGACACATGGAAGGTGGGGTGAACCTTGATCTCCGGTGGTAAGTCCAACTTATAAACATCCTCAAACAACCGTTTTGCAATGACAAATGGACCCGCATACTTTGCCATGAATTTGGGAGTCAAGCCATCCGGTAAGGTGAAGTTCTTCACATTCAACCACACCTTTTGGCCCTCCTCATACTCCTCATGGCGCCGCCCTTTGTTAACTTGTTTCACATACCTCTTTTGTGCCTTGTCTAAGTACCACTTGGTCTTCTCAAGTAGTTGCTCTCTCTTGGCCACAAAGTCTTCAGCAACTTGGCTTCGTTCCAACTCCGATTGCAGTCCTTCCAAAGCTAGGTCGGCAGGCATAAGTGGCTCAACTCCATAAGCCACCTTGAACGGCGATTGCCCCGTAGCTGAATGCCTTGATGCATTGTAGCTAAACTCCGCCAAACCCAAGTACTCGCTCCAATCACTTTGGTCTGCACTCACATAGTTGCGAAGGTATTGATTCAAGACCCCATTCACCCGTTCCGTTTGCCCATCGGTTTGAGGGTGAAAAGCCGTACTAAATGTCAACTTTGTCTTCATCCTCCTAAACAAGTGCCTCCAAAATGCACTTGTAAACTTGGGGTCTCTATCGGATACAATTACCTTTGGCAATCCATGGTGCCCCCACCAAACGTTGAAAAAGAGCACCGCGGTTTCAAAGGCGGTCGCCGTCCCTTTTGTTGGCTCCATCCTTGCCAACTTACTAAACCTATCAACCACCACAAAGATGGCGTCACTCTCTCGTGACTCCGGAAGGCTTGTAATGAAATCCATAGAGACACACTCCCATGGACCATCCGGGATAGGCAAAGGCCTTAACAAACCCACTTGCTTTCGGTATGACGCCCGGTTGGCTTGACAAGTAATACAAGTTTTCACATAATGGGCAATGTCTTCCTTCATCCCGGGCCAATAGAACCTCTTTGAAACCGAGCATATGGTGGATTTCTCCCCCCTATGCCCGGCCAAGGGGTTGTCATGCTCCTCTTTGAGCACACTCAACCTCAACTTGCCCTTTGGAACATACACCCTATTTTGCTTGAACTTGATCATACCTTGGTGAAGCCGGATACCTTTGGGCTTCTTGCCACACCTAAGTTCATCTAAGAACTTTTGAGCCTCGGGGTCTTTCATATATGCCTCCCTTATCCGCTTTGCCAAATCACCTTCTCCCGCATACATCACTCTCAAGACTTGGGTGGTGCTTGACCTATGTTCATCCTTCCGGCTTAGTGCGTCCGGCACCACGTTCTCCCGGCCCGGCTTGTGGATCAACTCCACATTCATAAGCACTAAGGTATCATACCACCTCAATTGCTTTGGTGTGACTTTGGCTTGTGTCTCAAAGTACTTCAATGAAACATTATCGGTGAATACCTTGGTCTTGTGGAGACCAAGGTAATGTTGCCATGTCTTCAAACAATGCACCACGGCAAACATCTCCTTTTCATGCGTTGGCCAATTGATTTGAGTGCCATCCAATTTCTTGCTCTCAAATGCAATTGGCCTTCCTTCTTGCATGAGCACTCCCCCGATGGCAAAGTCACTTGCATCGGTATGCACCTCAAAAGGCTTCTCAAACTCCGGGAACTTCAATACCGGCGGGGAGGAGAGTTTCTCCTTGAGTTCTTGAAAGGCTTGCTCACATGACTCGGTCCACTCCAAGGTCAAGTTCTTCTTAAGCAAATCGGACATGGGCTTAGCAATCTTGGAGAAGTTCTTTATGAACCTCCTATAATAATTAGCCAACCCAAGAAATGACCTCACTCCTTTTTGTGAAGTAGGTCGGCTCCACTTCTTGATTGCTTCTACCTTCTTGTGGTCCGGTTTGACACCTTGCCCCGTCATAATGTGTCCCAAGAACTCAATCTCTTGCAAGCCAAACTCACTTTTCTCCCCATTTGCATACAATTTATTGTCCCTAAGTTTTTGAAGCACAATTGCAAGGTGTTGTGCATGCTCTTCCTCGGTTTTGGAGAACACCATATGTCATCAATGTAGACAATGACAAACACATCCATCTCTTGATGGAACACCGTATTCATAAGGGTTGTGAACGTTGATGGGGCGTTGCACAACCCAAAAGGCATCACCAAAAACTCATAAGACCCATATCTAGTCCTACAAGCGGTTTTCTCCACATCCTCGGCTGCAATCAAGATTTGGTAATATCCCGACTTCAAGTCGATCCGGCTAAAATACTTGGCCCCCGCCAACCGGTCAAAGAGATCATCAATTCGAGGCAAAGGGTAGTTGTTTTTGATAGTGATCTTATTGAGCGCCCGGTAATCCACGCACATGCGTAGTTTCCCTCCTTTCTTGTCCACAAACAAGACCGGTGCTCCATAAGGTGACTTGCTTTGGCGGATATATCCCTTTGCCAAAAGCTCATTGAGTTGTTTCTTCAACTCTACCAACTCCCTTTGATTCATCCGGTAAGGTGCCTTGGATGGCGGTGCCGCTCCCGGCACCAACTCGATCTTGTGATCAACCTCTCTTCGTGGCGGTAACTCATCCGGCAACTCCTCCGTGAGAACATCACCAAAGCCTTGGATGACCTCCCGAATACACTTGAGAGGTGTTGAGTTAGAAGTGGGCTTATTCCCTTCAACTCCCAAATCGGTCCTTAGCATTATCAAGAACCGGGTTTCCTCTAACTCCTCTAAGTTCACCAAGTTGATCCTACTCCCCAACATGTTGGATGCCTTGGTGAACTCCAACTCAATCTCCTTGCCTTCGGGGTTGGCAACCACACTCAATGGCCGCCTCCTTATATCCACCCCATAGGTGTCAAAGAAAGTATTACCCAAGATGAGATCAATCCCATCCATCTCACAAACCGTGAAGTTTTCCACAAATGTGAAGTTTTGACACTTCACTTCTACTCCCGTAGCTACAAGGCATGTTTGGTGAGGCTTGCCTTTTGCAAACCTCACTTGGATGGGCTTGCTTGCCTTGCTTAAATGCAAGCCCATCCTCTTCGCAGCTTCCGGACTTATGAACGAGTGGGTTGCCCCTGTATCCAACAGAAAGCAATTGTCACTTTTACCAACAACTCCTTTTAGGAACAACAAGCCACCACCTAACTTGGAGCAACTTGCTCTTGCAATGAAACCCCCTTCCAATAGGTGACTTGTAACAAGGATTCTCCTATTTTCCAAACTCACCTTTGGTTTGGAGCAATCCTTTGCCATGTGGCCCTTTTCTCCACAATTGTAACAAGTTATGTGACTTGTCTCCTTCTTGGACTTGTCCCCACTTTTGGTTTTGTCCTTGGCAAACTTGTCCTTCCCATCCTTGGAAGGCCCACCCTCACCGCCTTTATGCTTTTGCCAACCATGTTTCTTGTGTTGGCGCTTTGACTGCGACTTGCCTTGCTCCCCGGTGGAAGTCCCTTCTTTGGGAGTCTTCCGGTGACCTTCATCATCACCAATTCTTTCTGCCAACTTGAGCAACTCGGCACAAGTTTCTGGCAGCTTTGGCATCCTAAATAATGCCCGCTCCGCCCAACCTTGGAGTCCATTGAAGAAAATGACCTTTTTGGCCAATTCATCTAACTTCGGGAGCACATTTAAATGTGCATTGAAATCTCTCACATAGGCATGAAGGGTGCCCGTTTGCTTCAATCGCACAAGGGCCATGCCATCCCGAATGTCTTGGTACTCCGGGGTGAAGCGCTCACTTAGGATCTCCTTGAAACCGGTCCAAGTTAAGTTGCTCACTACTCCCGCATTTTCATCCCGGAAACGAGTCCACCACAAAAGAGCATGCTCTTTCAAGAAGGTCACGGCAATGGTGATCTTGTCCTCTTCACGAGCTCTTTGGGCCTCAAAGTAGAGCTCAAGTTCCACAATGAAGTCCTTGACCTTGTTTGCCTTGCCCAATCCCGTGAAGGAAGAGGGCAAGTTGGTCTTGCACAACTTGCGGGAAGAAGGGCTTGATGCCCTTCCCTTGAGCTCCTTGATCTCTTTTTGCATGACTTGAAGAGTTTTGACAAGCTCATTAAACATTTCATCTCGTGCCTTCCGTTTGGAGCCTCGTTTCCCGGGAACGGGACTTGAGGGAACTTCTTCCTCATCATGGTGAGTGTCCTCCTCACCACTAGCAACTTCCCTTGGGTCCCCTTGCTCCTCTTGAATTTCCTCCCGTTCTTCCGAGACATCTTGAGAAAACTCCTCATTAGGGGCATCCCCGGCCTCAAGGGCTTGACTACGTGTGTTCGGGCCACGTCGCGAGCTTCCGGCCCCTCGTGCCATCCTACTCTTGATTGGATCCCGTAACGTAGCCTGCTCTGATACCAAGTGTCGCGGCCCTAATTACTCCCAACTCTTTTTCTTCAAGTAAGCCTTACTTGGTAGCGGAATCACGGCTTACTTTGTTGGTAGCAACCGGCCACAACTTAGCTAACACTGCACATGCCAAGCACACACAATGTTAGCACTCTTTCTAGTCAAGGTGTCCAACCCACCTTGACTCCCCCAACTCATTACCCGGAACCCGTAAACCGGAACTCCCACAAAACACATGGGCATGCCACTTGGTGGCACGGGGCGGCCTTCCACACATGTCCAAGCTCCCAAGGGTGGCACTACTCACCCCCGGAGCTAACCGCCCTTGCATATTGTCCAACTCCCCACTAGTCCCCTTCCATTCATGTCTACACTCTCCATTCGGGACATTACCGGAAACCGGCACTACTTTTCACGGGGACTAGTTTGGAGCGGGACACTTTTCCAACCCAATGTTTCGGGATGCACACCACAAGCATCCCATAGTGCCCAAGGTGCGGGAGTGAGGCTCCATCCCAAGCCTCACCCCTTAGAGCCACCCCGGCTCTCCTCGGCACCATGTGGAAGTGAGGAGGGAGACCACCCCTCCTCATAGTACTCTCTGGAGTCTTCGGTAGGCCCCCCCCCCCTCTTGTGTTGAGGGGCCTTCCGTGACACACTTTTGTTTTGGAAGACCACCCGTTTTTGCCTTAGCCTCAAAAACGGGCCGTATCTTCTTCTCGGGCTAACTTGTAGCTCAGTTATCCAAATGGGATGTGTGAGCCCATTTTCGACATCTACTCTTTGAGTAGATGTCGATAGACTCCTCACTTGTCCCAATCGGAGCTTCTATGTGGAAGCTATGCTCCCTTGAACATTCGGGAGTCCCGGGAGGCAGCAGTCCCGGAGTCCCGAAGTCCCGATGCTTTGGAGAGCCATATCTCCCAAAGCATTGCTTTGCTCCTCACGAGCCTTAGCATTTTGGAAAGCTCTTGTCCAGAGCTTTCCAAAGACATGCAACATGCCGCCATCCAAGAAGGACGACATTTCGAGTCCCGAAAGGTAACACTCCCGAGTCCCGGAGTGTCCCGGAACGCGCTCCAACTTTGGAGAGTCATATCTCATGACTCACAACTCCAAATCGCGCGTTCTTTGGACCTATGGGTGCGTGCTTGAACAAGGTTTCCAACCATGTAAAGCACACCACCAAGTTCGTCCCGAGCACGACGCCATTGCGTGCTGTTTGCTCGGGACTCCCCTTAGTCACTTCACCTTGTCTCTTGCCAAGCCCGGGACGTCACTCCCGGGGTCCTCTCGGCTCACCACGGTGTTCGGGCATCCTTTTGAAAGGGATGTGACATAGTCGGCAAGGGTTGCAAGTGGACACAGATAAGGTTAAGGTAATCCTGACCCTATCCCCACCCCGGACGGTGCGGGAAGTTCGAGGATTCCTCGGCTGTGTCGGGTACTACCGGAGATTCATCGACAGCTATGCCAGGAGGGTGTCCCCTCTGACGGAGTTGCTGAAGAACAACGAGCCGTTCGTGTGGACATCCGAACGGCAGGCTGCGTTCGAGGATCTGAAGAAGCAGTTGGTCCGTGCTCCAATCCTCTCCCCACCGGATTGGAAGAAGGAGTTTAATGTGACCATTGATGCGTCCGGATGGTGCCTAGGGGCCATCTTGTGGCAAGCGGACGACCAAGGGCGGGAGAACCGATTTACTACGCTAGCAGGCAGATGAGCTCCGCGGAGCGCAATTACACCACCACAGAGAGGGAAGCGTTAGCAGTGGTGTACTCCTGCAAGAAGTTCCGGCATTACCTCCTCGGTTACAAAGTCGTGTTCCATACGGACCATGACTCCCTGAAGTACCTTGTTAACAAGGCTGACCTGTCCGGGAGGATTGCCCGATGGATCCTACTCCTCCAGGAATTTGATTACGAAGTGAAGGTGAAATCCGGGAAAGCCAATTCCAATGCGGATTACCTCTCCCGGATGCGCGGGGACAAAGCTTTTGAGGATGTACCGAGCCTCTTTCCGGACGAGTTTTCGGAAGGGAACCCGGTTCCCTCCACAGGAGTGTTCCACATTGAACAGGCACCCGTTTCGGACTATCAGGACATCAGGGATTTTCTGAACACGGGGGAGTATCCGGAAGGCATGTCGAGGGATCAGAAGAGCGTGTTCCAGTACAAAATGGCACCCTACACCCTCCTATCCGGGATCCTCTTCCGGATGGGACCTGATGACGTCATCCGACGCTGCTTGGAGCCTGACGAACGTAAACCGGTGATGGAGGCACTTCACGCAGGCGATTCGGGAGGACACCTCGCAGCGATGAGCACGGTGAACCGGATCAAAAGTGCTGGTTATTGGTGGCCCTACATCATCCGTGATGTGAAGAAGTACGTCCGGAGTTGTGACGGTGCCGGGCCGGTGTGCCTGCAGACGAAGCACCATCGCCATCGACCCCCATCATCCCCTTAGCCCCTTTTGTCAAATGGGGGATTGATTTCATCGGTCCAGTCAATCCGGTCAGTAGTGATCGGAAGAGGTACATAATCCTGGCTACGGATTATGCCACCAAATGGGTAGAGGCCCGGGCTACAAGAGGAAACGACGACGAGTAGCAGCCCGGTTCCTTTTCGAGGAGATCATGATGCGTTTGGTACCCCGGAGTTGGTGAGTGACAGGGAAAGCACTTCATCAACGACATTGTGGAGGATCGACCAAGAGGTATGCCATCAAACACCGGAAGACGACTCCGTATAACCCGAAGGCTAACGGTCTTACGGAGCGTCCAACGGAATTGTTGGCAAAATCCTCGGCAAAATGGTGTCGGCACACAAGACGGATTGGGATCGCAAGCCGCCATCCGCCATACATGCCTACAACACCTCGGAGAAGACCACCACCGGGAAGACCCCGTTCTTCATGGTGTTCGGACAAGAATGCATCCACGGCATCGAGCTCAACATCGAGTCTCACCGGTAATGGCAATCCGGATGGGGAAAGAGTGGAGGATGACACCCCCGCCTGATGGCCATTGACAACTTGGAGGAGCCGAGAGGAGGAGGCCATTGAGAAAAACCGGGTAGAGCAAGAGAACCGAAAGGTAATCTATGACCGACGCCTTCCCCGGGATCATGGAATCCGAACCGAGACGCTGGTCCTACTGTACGACAGCCGGTTCATGGACTTCCCCGGAAAACTCCACACCCGGTGGATCGGACCTTACAAGGTCACGGAGGTCTTCGCCAATGGGTCATTACAGCTTGAGGATTTGCAAGGTAACCCCCTACCAACCCGAACGAATGGATCTCGAGTGAAAAGGTACTACCCCGAATCAATTTCGGAGGCAGACACCGGTTCCGAACCGGAGGATGCCTCAGCTGATGATTCCAGTTAAAGGCAATCATGTTGGAGGGGGACGAATGTGTTGTGGGGACGCTCACATTTAAGAAAGGGGTAATGTCGAACCCTGTTCTCCAATATTTTTGTTTTTAGCAATTAATTAGGAGTAAAATAGCTGATTTAGCAAGTAGGAATAAAAACCGGCCTGCTTAACCCGGTTCGTAGATAGTACTTTTGTGATAGGATTCTTCCGGCTAACCTTAGGGGATTCTAAAGCTTACCGGATACCCGGGTTGATACCCGGCCGATACCCTCGAGATGCCCGGATGGGCGGTTCTCCTACGGGTTGATGACCGGGGGCCGCCGGTCGACCGGAGAAAGGGCCGGAAACTTCGCGGGCGCCCGACATAATCACCGGCGGCTCAATGATGACCGGGTACTTCCCGTGTATACGTCTCGAGCTACCGGGTGATGATGTCTCGGAGGGAGAGTTCGGTTTGTTGTTATTAGAGCCGCCGCCTCCATTCTCGGCCATTTCCATCCGCGCGTTTTGAGAGATAGAGCGAGTTTGAGAGCTCGGCGATCCGAGGGTGTTGGAAAAGCGAGTTTGGAGAGATTAGGGTTTCGGAAGTAGGGTTTCTACCCGGAAGTCCGGGAAAGCGGGGAGAGAATAGTTCCGGCGACTACAGGAGACGGAGCAATGCCGAAGAGGAGGGAGGTGGCCCCGTGGCGACCGGGGATGCCGATTCCCCTCAAGTCGGTGAAGCCGCAGTGCCCGAGCCGCCACCGCACCGGCGGAGGCGAGGATGACCTCCTCCGGATGGGGTGCGCTGGTCGACGATGCCCGTGGGACTGGCGGACCAGGCCATCATCGAGAGACCGTCACCCACCGCTTCCCGAGATGTATGTGACGCACTCGAGGGGGAAGACGGATAATCGGGACCTCGCCATTGGAGGGCGACTTACAAATTCCCGGACTCCCGATCGGCTACATCAAGAAGAAGGGCGACGACGGATTGAGGAACCGGTTCGCAAGGGGCCAACGGAGAAAGACGGGTTCAAACCGGAGGAGGACCGCAAGGACCCCGGGTGACGCGCCTCCTCCGGTTTCTCCTCCCCATACTCGGCCCGGACAAGCCGACCACCCGCACCGTGAAGGCGATGAAGGCTATTTTTGGGAATTACGATGGACGGATGCGGTCGGGTGGCACCACATCATCGCCGAGGTGGTACAGGCGGGAGGTGATGAAGATTGGGAATCGAAGGGGTGCCCACTGCCCCCTACATCTTCCACTCTACCAACGGCACGGCATCCTCACCGACCGGGAGATATTCTCTCGGCACGAGAAGCACGACCTCCCATCCGGAGATCCGCAGGGCCAACCTCTTCCGAATCCGGGAGGAGATGGAGCAAGTCCGGGCTACCGACCTGGAGGGGTCACGGAACCGCCACTCGACAAAGGCAGAGCGGTGGGGCCCAGCCAAGCCGGACCCAAGACAAAGACTCCGGGTGGCCACCAGGAGAAAGAAGTAGCGGGTGAACCCCACCCGGAATTCTCAGACAATGCCCTCCTGTTCATGCCGAATGCGAGAGGAGGAAGAGGAAGAAGAAGAAGAGATCGTCCCCCTCATCCGAGGAGGACAAGAGCCCAGCAGAAGAAGGGTCGAGGAGATAGGCGAGGCGGGTGGAGACCAATCCGCGGAGGAGGAGGGCCAGAGCGAGGAAGAGGAGGAAGAGGAAGCCCCACCTCGACAGGCAAGACCATCCCGAGGGGTGAGGAGGAAGGATACGACCGGCTTTGGGAGAAGACGTTCTCCCGTCCGAATCCCACCCCGGTGATACAGAGGTCCCGAATGAGGAGGTGGTCATGGCAGAGGCTATTGCAGAGGTGCCTCCACCCGGACAGAGGCCCCCAGGAGGGAGAGTACCCAACCTGAAGCGCAAGGCCAAGAAGAGGAAGAGGTCAGCGAGTCCGGTGGCACAGCCGAGGGCCGTCGAGGAGGAGCGTGCCCCAAGTCCGGACCCCTCACCGTCAGAGATCCGGCTCCGCCCGATAGCGAGCCGATCCCGGAGAGCCACCCAAGGTGAAGAGGAGGCCGCTCATTGCAGAGAGAAGAGAACACCCGGAGAGAGGGCCATACCTCCCGGCCGGGAGCTACCGGAGCAGAGGAGTGACCCCGCCCCGGCCACTCCAGCATCAGTGGCAGCTCCGGAGTCATCCCACAGAGGACATGTGACCCCCGGGACGGGCAACACCACCCCGGTGCTCCCCCGCCCCTACTACCGGATACCCAGCGAGGGTATCCTCCACCCCATCCGGCTGGCCATGGAAGAGGTAGATAGGGAGAATGAACAATTGTTCACCTCCCGGCGCGACTCGAGCGGGTTTTCGGACCCCCAACGTGGAGAGGTACCGGAGTTGGCCGAGGAGATGCGGCGGGAAACGGCCAAGGCGAGGAGGGAGAAGGTAGAGTGGTCTTTGAAGGCCCGACCAAAGGAGAAGGCATCCGTGGGAGTCCAGTGTGGACCGGACCCCTCGGACACGGAGGCACATCCGGAGGTGGAAGCCCTCAGGAGGGTTGTGGAGGGGCAGGAGGCTGCACTCCAGAGGTTGCAGAACATTGATCGGACGGTGCCGCACTCCATCTTGAAGGTCTTTGCAACCGGATGCGAGGCTCAAACGAAGGCGGCCTTCTATGATGCTCGGATTGGGATCAGTGAATCACCCCAATCCCTGGAGCTGCTCAGGAGGCACGCAACCGGCATCAACCAGTGCCTAAAAGAGTTCCGGACTCTTACGGGTAGGTTGTTGGGGGCCCTCCCCCACGTGGAGATTCAGGAAGCCCTCCCGGAAGGGGAGGTAATCGCACCCCCAGAGGTGCCCACGGAGGGGCCGGTGCCCATGGAGGTGGAAGGAGTATCCCTGCCCGTTTCAGAGGAGCAGAGGATCCCAGTCGATGGTGGCGTTCCGGAGGACAGGGAGGGAGAACAAGCTGCAACTCCCCCTCGGGGAGATGATACCCCGGGTGAGACAGGACTACCCGGTCCCTCCGAGGTGGAGCAGGTGGTGGAAGGAGAGGTGAACCCCTCTCAACAACCGGATGAGATCCCGGTTGACGGTGCCACAGAGAGAAGGGTCGGGACTTCCCGAGCGGATCGAGGAAGTAGCGGCTCACCCGGAGGCCCAAGACAACGAGGTCGGAGATCCGGGTGAACAGGTCATCAGGATGAACCCGTGGCCCCGCAGGAACAGCAGGAGGAGCCCGTGGTTCCGCATGAAGAAGAGGAAGTCCATCCCGCGCCCCCTCCCTCAAAGTTGAAGGCACTCCGGGACAGGTGGAAGAACCGGAGGACACAGTAAAACCCGAGGTTTTACTTCTACACCCGGGGTGATCAGGGAGGCAGATTCCTCCCCGCGAGTTGGCAGGCACTTTCAGGAGGAATACCCCGCCGTCAGCCCCCTCGAGCCGCCCCGCGCCGCCGAAAGAAGATTAGTTAGTCATTAGTTAGGTTAGAAGTAGCTAGAAATAGTAGATGCCCTTTTGGCCACTCACCCGGAAATCTCGGAGACCCGGGAATTCCGGATCTGATAGGGTTTCCGGGAAATCCGGAACCTTCTGTACTTACCGAAGGCTCTGCGGAGTCCTTCGGGTCTTTCCTGCGATCCACCCCCCTGTGAGTAAAGGCTCAATTTTGCATCTAAACTTTGCGTCCTTGCTGTGTGTGTGCACGCGAGTGATTTGCTTGGTCTTTTGTGCAAGGTGAGGTTTGGAAACCGGTAGTGGATACAGGAAGTCCCTTGTTGGTCTGGTAGTCACGAGTCCGAGATATCCGAGAGGGGAAATAATCGGAGGGGTGACACCGTCGAAGAGGTCCCTAGTGAGAGGAGTCCGAACGTCTGGAGGAGTTGTAGCAAGTGCCCAAGGGAGGGGAGGTCGTGACTCTAACCGGATCGGGACAGAGAGCGGGATTGGTGAGTAAAGCCACCCCGCGAGACCCACCCCGGATGGGATATTCGGGTGAGGAAAGTCCACGAAGGAGTAGCCCCAATCCCGGACACCCGGCTAACCGCCGAGTGCGTAGTAGGAAATCTTGTGGGCCGAGTAGTGGGATGCTACTCACCTGCGGACCGGATCACAAGTTGTGTCGCTCGGGAAGAAGGAGAGAACCGGACAGCCGCCGGTGTGACCTACCGTTTGAGGGAATTTATCAAGTGGTAGCGGCAGTTGTAAGGGAGGAACCCCGAGAGAGAGAGAAAGAGAGAGAGATACAAGTATAGGTGAAATTCCAGTCACCCTAATCAACCGGGAGGAGAGCCCCTTCCGTACTCTACTGAAAACTCACAGGAAGAACCCCTCCGAGGATTCACGGAGGTTAAATTAAATCACCCCGCACAAACAGGCCCTAACCGGCCAGAATATTAATCGAGTTGTAAGGAAGGCAACCGGATCGAAATCATCGTCACCCTGGGGTTTTGGGTTTAAGTATTAGTTGGGTCTTAATTCCCGAGTTCCCTAATCCGGTAGATTAGAACGTTTTCTGTCGTTGTAGCGTCCATAGGTTGTTGGTCCGGATTTCATTTGGTCTTCACACTTCACAGAATCTCCGTGGAACGTTACCCGGAAGGCGAACCATTTTGCTTGGTTGCATAAGTAAAATTGTGCTGTTTTTGGTCTTCTCGGTCTGGTAACTCACGACAACAGTGTTAATGTTTAAGGCCGGTTTAGGGATGATGGAGGATAATGACTTCATTACATTCTGCTCTGTTGGAATGTCTTTTCCGTCATTGTCGGTGGTCGCCTCCCCGGCTATGGCAGCGGTTGCCACCTGCACTGCTTGGCCGGGCGGCCAAGCTCCAAAGTGAGCGGCAAACATGCCCACCACTGACTGCATCAAAACCTCTAGATTCTCAACTCGCGATCCCAAGGCGTCCCTCTTCCGTGAAGAAGGAGATTCGTCTTTGGGTTGCCATTCAGCTGCGGGTGAGACGTTGGACACTGTCGATGAGTGATACTTTCGCTTCCTCGACGATGCGCCCTTTTCCCGCTGTAATTCGGTCTCCAACTCCAAACGGGATGGATCCCGCTCGAGCTCTAGTGCCTGGAACAACGGCAGCTTTCGGAGCATTGATGTGAGTCAAACAACAGAACTAGAACAATTCTGAAAAATCTCAGAAGTCTGTACTTGCACGAAACAACATGCCAGCAGAAGTTACAAGACCTAGTCACACCTTGCGACTGTGTTCGTGACTAATACTGGTCACATTCAACACATGTGAGAGCAGACATGATAGAACCAAGGGGGTCTTCTGAGGCAAGAACGCAAAAAGACCTGCCAACGCAAGAAGACCTAGAATACATTTGACAAGCTGAGATAATTGTGTACAGAAATTTCTCACCAAATTATCACGCACATCTCCTTCTGATCGGCCTGCATGGCTCTTCTTCTGCACCTGCTGCGGCTTGCCTTCCGCGCCTCAGACTCCTTCTTCTTTCGGTCTTCCTTTATCAGTTTAGTCATATTGTGCCAGAACGGAGGCGGACATCCGGGGGGGCACCGTCCACCTTTGAGGATTATCTGCTTGGTGTGGTACCGCTTCATCCGCAAGTGGTCCATCATGACCTTGTGGAAGCCTTCCTCCGATAGTCTTCCCAACCCCCCACGGTACTCGGTGATGGCATCGACTTGGGCTTTGATATCCAAGAGCATCGCCTTGTCGTGAAGTTTGTAGTTGTCGATGCTGAAGTCGATGTTCCTGTTGTATCCTCGCAGAGTTGTAAAAACTTTGACCGGTGTGGCCACCGCAGGATTGCCTGTCGCATCCACCTCGACCCGGATGCGCTTGCCGGACTGTGGGCTTCACCTCGGCCCTCGCCCGACCCTTCTCTCTCTGGTCCCGGTCGTAGCCTCGTAGACCCCGGATGAGGATGCCATGAAGGCATTAGGACCTCGCATCTTCAAGACCTCGAGGTCCTTCTTCGCAAGCTCCCTCTCGGCCTCCAAAATTGCCGGTGCATGAGCATCCGTAGGGAGCTCCTCGTCTTGCTCGTCCTCCTCCCGCCACATCTTCGTCTCCCGACATCCGAGAAATGTCTTCAGTTCCGTATATGTCCTCGTCTGAATACATCTCCTCGTCCTGCAGCTCTTCCGACATCTCGATCGACGTCCTTCTTGTTCGCGGCTTAGAAGCCGATGGTGGTCGAGGTGGTTTTCCGGGCTGTACACTCGGGAGCTTGCCGGAACTGTCCCGCTCAACAATCCCCCACTCCTGCGGTTTACACGACTTCTGTTTGCCCTGCATCGCAACGACGTGCAGACAACATGAATTACAACATGTATTTTGGCAAAACAACATGCCAGCAAAAGTTAGAGGACCTAGTCACACTGCGTGACTTTGTTTATGACTAATACTAGTCACATTCAATACAGGTTAGCAGAAGTGGCACGACCTAGTCACACTGAGCGACTATGTGTGTGACTCATTCTAGTCACATTCAAAACAGGTGAGTAGAAGTGAAAGGTGAGCAAAACTAGTCAGAGTGACTGTGCACTCACCCTGGGTTGTTTAGAGGCTGCTGAAGCCCAATGCAACTCCTCTCCCGCCTCCTGATTGCTCTTTACTAACCGGGCTCCCCTACGGGGGGCTGAAACATCCCTGCTATCCTCAAACAACCCTGTTAATAGCGTCGACGCGGAAGCCAGGATCTCGGTTGTTATTGGCGGAAAGGTCGCAATTGTGCAGAAAACATCACGAATGCCATCGTCACTTAAATTTGCTACTCGTTGCACGACATCTGCTACATCGTTTGCTGCGGATGGTGAAGGAATGGGAGAGGATGGCGGGGATACAAACCTCCCTGTCGCCTTTTGTTGTCGCGTCACTCGCTTGGGGGGGGGGGTAAGACGGGGACAGTGCACTCTTCTTCCCCGCTAACTTCGATGCACGTTTGCGTGGAGGTGATGCTGCCTCTTCCTCACTCACAATCAATGGCTCCACAACATTAGCAACAGGGGTGAGACTTGGCAATCCCATCTCCTGCAATTTTGCTTGATTGATCGCCAAATTCTTCAACTTATTGATTTCGATTTGCACCAGCGGTGCGTCCTCTTCAGCAGCTAGAGTCTTCTTCGCTCTTGCCTTTCTCGACCTGCGCTTGGCCCCGGAGTCGCTGGAGTCGGAGGCGCTCGAGTCGGAGGCGCTGGAGTCGGAGTCGCTGGAGGCCTCCTCCTCCTCCTTGTAGTCGCTGCCGTCGTCCTCTTCTTTGCTGCTACTGTCCAAGTCACCTCCGGCGCCTTCGTCACCTTCGGCGCCTTCGTCAGCTTCGTCAGCTTCGGCGCCTTCCTCACCTTCGGCGCCTTCGTCAGCTTCGTCAGCTTCGGCGCCTTCCTCACCTTCGGCGCCTTCTGTGTCTCCTTCGGCGGCGTCCTCAGATTCTCCTTCACCACGGTCCTCCTCTCCTTTGGCGCCGTCCTCGTCTCCTTCGCCGTCGTCCTCGTCTCCTTCGGCCCCGTCCTCGTCTCCTTCTGCGCCGTCCTCTCCTTCTGCGCCGTCCTCTCCTTCTTCGATCCTGGTGTCCTCTTCCTCGTTCGGCGCGTCTGCTTGGTGATTCTTCGCCGCTTGATCAGTTTCTTCAAGCACTATTGCCGATTGATTCTCCGTGGTCGCCACTGCTGCACCTGCAAGAAGCTCTGTAAAAATGAGCTGTAGCCCAAGGCGCCATTTTAGCCATAGCCGCGATCGCCCTCCTTAGACAGTCACTTCAACATCAATTCGGAGAAATGATTGTTCAAAATTGAACGGCCGTTGTAGACCCCTTTTACTCCGCCGCCATCGGCGCTAATTACGGCCGCCACCGCCATTAATCTTTGCAGTAATAGCACGAGCGGCCCATACGGCGTGACTTGTCACGATCCACGAATACTCGATGACACTCATTGCGATCACGAAATACTTGCGGTCACTCTACCCGATCCACGGTACTCATTGGCCTAAATTCACTGAATTTCTAGCTTTTTGCGTCGAATGATGATGGTGGATTTGAACACCCGTTTCGGCATAGAGTATCAAGTCTCCTCCTTCTTGCCTAATTTTGAGTCTGAAGTTCCAAATCATACCCTGATTGTCTTCCATTTGAGCTCTTGGATGTTGTCCACATACTTCTAAATTGCAGGTACGTACTGGATCGACGCATGCCGATGACATGTGAGGAAAACTTATCATGAATTGTGCAATACGTTAGACATGATCTGACGAATTTGTTTTTCTGATACCCCTCACACTTGCAGATCAACACTACTGCGCGAAGGTATTCAAAGTCTCCAACCTCCCTCCCTCTGTCAGTTGTGGAGTTTACAGTTTTGGAGTTTACATTCACATGTTGTATATCGATGAGATCAAATTTGATGTTGTCATATTTTGTTGATAATGTGATTTGTATTCGTGATGGAGCACATCTCAAGGCCCGAAGCCACTTTCAATGGATGCTGCATCTCAGCAATTACTCCATGACCTGCGGTTGTGGGAGATCGAAGAACAAATTGCTGACAGGCGGGCATTGACGAGGTACCCCTGTCCGTGTCGGATGTGCATGGGAGGCAAGGTCCTTCTTCAACGGAGCCTTCGGGTTCACCTACGCAAGTTTGGCCGCGATCCAAATTTCACCAAGTCTATTTTGGTAAGCATCCATCTCTCATGCACGTACACATCATTTCTGCTCCAATATTTGCTGAAATCGTCGGCTTCTAGGATTCGAGGCGGCCCTTTGTACAGGCAGCAACCATGGCCGCATTGCGAGCCTTCCTCGGTACAGCAAGACCCCGCCCATCACTCGCTACTTCCGACCATGAGTCAAACATGATTGTGAAAGGAGAGTACGGGCAGTGGAGGCCCGGTCCCATTCCAAAGCTCCGCAAATTTATTTTTTGGGGTAGAGCACGGGAAGTTAAAGTGTCACAATTTCCGTTTATGGGATGGGGTTTATTTGCTTTAGAGGCAAAGAAAGGTGGAGATGAGCTTCTACCGTTTGTCGCCCAGAATTAGATGCACAAGAATTCGAATAGCTCATCGTACCTCTCCACGTTTCGGCGGTATGCGCTTGTCGCAATCAAGAAATGTTCCGAATGGGGATGTCAAACTCGGGAATGTTCTTTGGATTTATAAATAGCAACGAGGGGCGATCGGAAATCCAAAACTGCCAATGGGATTTTGTGCCTCTCCCGGCGCCCTGGAACCAGAGCCATCATGGTTACGTAATGACGATAGCATTAAGGGGTATAGTTCCAGGGGACGAGTTGTTTGCAGAATTCAGGGTCGGGAAGTAAATATTTGTCTGTACACATGTACCCGTTAAGACAAGCACTAACGCTTTGGAATGCTTGACCAATCATTGTTAAATAATGACTAGTTCTAGTCACATATTTGTGATATGTCACTCCTTATAGTCGCCAAGTTTGATTCTCCTCAATAATATGACTACACTCTGTCATATCTATGAAAATAATGACTGATTCTAGTCACAAGTCGTAAACTTCGTTACTGTGACTGTATCCATTGTGATTGAAAATAGCTGGTTTCTCTATTCAGGATTGTTATGACGATCCGAACCATCTTCCTGAGGCCGACGTTGCAGCAGCGATCGACGACCCTGCAGATGTCCTCCGCGACCCTGCACCTACCATCCACAACCCTCCTCATGATGATCGTGTAGAGGACCCGGAAGCTACATTCGAGAACCCTCCTCCTGAGGCCGGGCTATCCAATGCAGCTGCCGCAGTACCCGAAGTGGATCTGATGCAGATGATCACAGAGTGTTTTCAAAGATACGACTCACTTGCCGATGATATCTTGAACGACCCAGTCGGGTCGGTGCAGGAAGAGGAAGCGGCAGCAATTGGAGCCGAGTTTGAAGATGAACCAGATGAGGACTTTATGGTAGGAGCACAATCACCCCTATATCCAGGTTCATCGACGACATCACTACTTGCCACTTTATTGTTGCTGAACCTCTCTACTGCGTTTGGCATTTCAGCGAGCTGTACAAACGAGATACTTGTGCTACTGAAGGAGCTCCTTCCTCGAGGTAACACCCTACCAGAGTCTCATTATGCAGCTACCCGGATGATGCGCAAGATGGGGTTGACATATGCTTTGATTCATGCTTGCACAAATGGGTGTGTGCTATTTCGTAGTGAACTAGCAGCGGCAACACAATGTCCCGTCTGCCAATCACCACGTTACATTCCAGGCTCAAAGCAGAGACCCAACAAGATCCTTCGTCACTTTCCTTTGATTCCAAGGCTACGCAGTTGTATCGCGCAAGCGATTTGGCAACCATGTGCACTTGGCACACATCAAGGCCAACACAACAGGAGAGAAGATGGAGTGTGTTCCAGATTCTCCGGCATGGAGGCACGTGAATACATTATTCCTGCACATAGCCGGTGAAGGCCGCAACATCAGGCTGGGTTTGGCACTAGATGGCGTCAACCCCTACTCCAATCTCTCCCTCAACCATTCCACCTGGCCAATCATTCTCTTAAACTACAACTTGCCTCCTTGGCTTGTGACAAAGACATTCTTTATCATGATGGTTTTGATCATCCCAGGAAAGGAGAGTGTCACGGCGAACAACATTGACGTGTATTTGGCGCCTTTGCTAGAAGAGTTGCTGTTTGTGGTGGTGTGTGTGCAGGCATTCGACGCTTCCGCTCCTCTTGAACACAGATTGTTCACCCTGAAGGCCATACTCCTCTGGAGCATTCACGACTTCCCTGCGTATGGCCTCGTATCAGGGCAAGTTACGAAAGGGTATCGAGGATGCCCCGAATGTGGTCCATATGTGTCAAGTAGAAGGTCCTCCGCACTCGGGAAAAATTTGTATATGGGACACCGGCGATATCTTGCACCCAATCATCCGTCTCGGAGACAGAAAGCAGCATTTGATGGAAAATCGGAGACAAGACCCCCCCCCCTCCACAGTTCACAGCAAGCGAGATTCTGCAGTTTGGTCGGGACAGGGAGGCTTGGACGGCCACAACAATCCAGCGGAGGGGAGTTCGGCATGCAGACGATCCTGTGCACGTTTCTGGCGTGAAGCGAACGAGCAGTCTCTACAGACTGCCGTATTGGGAGGTGAGCACAGTGTTGTGCTTTAGAATTTGTTACACTCTTTCATGGCCATGCATCCATCGGGTTCTATTTTTTTGTGCCGATTGTCTAACACATGTTGTGGGCTGCTGTATTTCAGTCCTTGATGATACGACATCTGTTGGACCCTATGCACTGCGAGAAGAATATTACGGAGAATGTGTTGCGAACCATCTGGGGACAGAAAGATACGTTGAAATCGCGGTGGACTTACGGGAAGCCAAAATTTGGCCACATCTGCACCCACTACCGGGAAGGAGGCCGGGATCGATGATTCTACCGAAGGCACCCTATGTTCGTCTAAGACAGAAAAAGAAGGAGTTTGCGGACACCTGCGAAGCTACGACCTCCATCGCCGACGTAGGAAGTCTTCGATCGATGGTGACAACGGACGGGACCTTAGAGGTCTAAAGTCGCATGACTACCACGTTTTGATGCGTGACTATTGCCTCTGCGTTCGGATGCTCCTCGATCCGACCGTCCGTGGTGGCTATCATCCGATTGAGCCGCTTGTTCCAGCGGCTATGTGCGAAGACTGTTGCATTGTCGACCCTTGACGCCCTGTACGATGAGAGCATAGTGACAATGTGCATGATGGAGAAGGTTTTTCCTCCTTCCTTCTTCGACGTTATGTCACATTTACCTATCCATCTAGTGCAACAATTGCGGATTTGCGGCCCTGTGCACAACCGGTGGATGTACCCAATCGAACGGTTCCTGAAGACACTCAAGGGCTATGTCAAGCAACGCGCTAGGCTAGAGGGATCCATGGCGCGAGGCTACATACAGACTGAGACTATGGGATTCTGCACCCAGTACTTGCAGGGCTGCACTCTTAGCGAGAGACGAATCTGGGATGGTAACGAAGAACCCAAGGTCAGCGGCGAGGTTATAAGCAGCAAAGGACGTCCCCGAAAGTTAACCATTGCGTTACAAGCATGGATTCACGAGTTTGTGCTTACAAATGCAGAAATCCTTACGAGTTTCCGAGAGTAAGTCCTTTTGAACTCACACATCACGCATGAGTTACAAATATGACTCTTGTGAGTCACATTGAAATCATATGACTGATATCAGTCACAATTTGCCCACTGTGACTGATCCGTGACTTTCTATATGTTCGGCTGCAGAGAACA
Source organism: Bryum argenteum (assembly GCA_037043015.1). Taxonomy (NCBI): domain Eukaryota; kingdom Viridiplantae; phylum Streptophyta; class Bryopsida; order Bryales; family Bryaceae; genus Bryum; species Bryum argenteum. Next base: position 4,999,776 of record CM073323.1, on the reverse strand, counting down.
CAAAGAGCAGATGCAGCAACGGGCGGCTGCTCGAAGGGAGCAGCGGAGATCACGCTCTCAAATTGACCCGTAGCAGGCTCGGTGCACAGCAGATGAGCCTTTTGTTGTCTGGTTCCCCAACGCACTAAAGGAGTCAATCAGTAGGGGCGATGACATTAAACCAGACGTGATGATGTTGGGCAGCCCTCCATCGTACAATGCGAGGAGTTACCGCGCGATGTACGCATACGGGAACCATTATCGTACTCGTGCGTCAGAGGTGGATCTGCTAACATGTGACAGCAGCGTAGCGGCCACATTTGCGACACCCTGCCGAGCTAGCTCCTCCGACAGGAACATCAGGATGGGTAATGTTGAATACATAGGCTCCATCGAAGAAATCATCGGCGTTGACTATGGCGGGTGGGAAATCATTGTCCTATATTGTAAGTGGGTGCAGGCAGTGATGGCGGGTCCACGGGCGACTATGAAGCATGACGAATACGGATTCACTCTTGTGAACTTCGATCGGTGCATGCCACATTCAGCAAACTCATTTGCCTTCCCTGTTCAAGTCCAGCAGGTCTTTTTTGCAGATATTACCAGCCAAGCCGGGTGGAAGGTGGTTCTCCGCAAAGATCCACGTAGCACAAGAGTCGCCTCGTCCAGAGAGATGGCCATGCCCGAGATTCAATCCCTTCAGATCGGAAATGCTTGGATCATCCAGGCCTACTCCCAACCGCGCGCCCACGAGGACTTGGCACTCGTTCCCCAACCATGGCGAACCACAAGTGGCTATGATCTGTTGACGATGTACGAGCCGCTCTACAAGCGAAGAGGGAGCCGAGGACTTGAGGAAGGGGACCGGAACATTCGAACACCCTGTCCACACAGGCAGAAAGTTTTGACACGTGTCATGAGGCTAGTGTGCATTTCTAGAATAGAAACTAGACTTAATTTGCAACCCAACCCAACAAATTTCGTCAAAATCCGACATTGTATGAAGATTTGGCGGCTCTTCAAACATGGAGAACTTCATGAAAATTGCCCTGCCGGTACCGGCAGGGCAACTTTCATCATTTTTCACTCAATCTTTTCATGGGGTCTTGAGAATAGTTTTCATTTTTAGAATTCAAACTAGTCTTGATTTGCAACCCAACCCAACAAATTTCGTCAAAATCCGACATTGTATGAGGATTTGGCGGCTCTTCAAACATGGAGAACTTCATGAAAATTGCCCTGCCGGTACCGGCAGGGCAACTTTCATCATTTTTCACTCAATCTTTTCATGGGGTCTTGAGAATAGTTTTCATTTTTAGAATTGAAACTAGACTTGATTTGCAACCCAACCCAACAAATTTCGTCAAAATCGGACATTGTATGAGGATTTGGCGGCTCTTCAAAGCATGGAAAGTAGACAGTTTTGCAACCAAATGAGCTGGAATGGCCACTTTTGACCCTGCTGGTACCAGGAGCCTCTCTTATGGCCTCGCCCGTGTGCTTGTACTAGCATAGCGGTTCTTTGGGTTGTCTCATGGCCATCGTCGCGTTGTTACTTGAGACCTGGATTGCCCACTTTTGACCCTACCGGTACCGGCAGCCTCTCTTATGGCCTCGCCCGCGTGCTCATACTTGAGACTTGGAATGCCCACTTTTGACCCTGCTGGTGCCGGCAGCCTCTCTTATGGCCTCACCCGCGTGCTCGTACTGGCATGGCGGTAATCAAGTTGGCCGCTTGGCGCTGGTCGCGGTGGCTCTAATGGAAGCTGGAATTTCCTGTTTTGACCCTGCCGGTACCGGCAGCCTCTTTTATGGCCTCGCTCCCGTACTCTTACTGGTGGAGGAGGTGACCAAAGTGGCCTCTTGGCACTTTGCATGCACTCGCTCTTGAGCGAGCTAGAATTCCACTTTTGACTCTGCCGGTGCAGCGGCCTCTTTATGGCCTCGCTCCGAGTGCTCGTCTTGGTGGAGGAGGTGACCGAAGTGGCCTTTTGAGCTGGTTGCACTAGCACTTGTGGGGGAGCTGGAATGCGCGACCAGCACACAACAAATGAGCACGAGTAAAGGAACATAAGCAAAGGAGCAAGAAACAGCCGGTGCAAGTTGCGAATGAAGGATAAAATTGGCGGCTGAAGTAGGTCAAAAGTGGACGTCGGAAGTTGTTGAGAAGATTGATGTAACTTGGTGATTGATGTGACCGCTCACATTTGGGACAAGAAACTTGATGTGACTTGGTGCTACTTCATTTAAGAGCGAGAGTACTGGGTTGGCACGCCCTTGCGCTTGGGTGGAGTGGCCCCGCACTGGCGCGGCCTTGTTTAAACGCGCTTGCGTAGTTGCCCTTCTTTGATCGCACTTGCCCACAATACCAACTTATCCCACTTACCAGTACATTACAAATCCATTTTTACTTCCGTTTTATACAAATGAGTCCTATGTACATAGAAGCTATGTGAATCCAGTACATGGAATCTAGTCGTCCTCTCTACGAGTGTCATCGTCGTCACTACGACTGTCCTTGTCGTCGTTGTAGAGGGGGTGATGAGTTTGCAAAATTTGTATAGTCCTCCCAAACTTGCTGATGAATGGAGATTTTGGTGTTGTCACAGCTGAAGCACTTCCACTTCTCCTTCCCGCTGCGGATCATGACATTTGGAATTGAAGCCGTAGAGTGTACATGCTCTGATTAGCGAGAAGACTACTCGGTTGTGAATAAATTAAATTTACATGTGTATGACAAAATGAGGACTTATAAATATCATATGAAACCTCCAATGGATGTCGCCTTACCTCCCTTCCATCAAGATATCCCTAAATCACGGTGAAAGGCATCTAACCCCAAACCCTAAACCGTGCATTTGTAACAATATTCATATATAGGACTCCTAAACCGCGGTCATGGGTCCCACTTAAAAACCATAAAATCCAAAATCCGTGGATTTGGGAATGAATCTCACACAATTATTCTTATGACGGGACTATTTTAGCATTTAATCTGTACATGAGGACTGAAATTTCTGCTCAATAGTCCCTAAAATCTGCTCACAGCTCGTGAAAATCTGCTCACCGCTCATGAAAATGTTCTCACCGCTCCCACCATAAGCGCGTTGCCCTGTCCACATAGGCAGAAAGTTTTGACACGTGATCACGGGACCTGCGAGTATGTCTGCATCTAGTCACTTTTTTAGATGACCACTGAGTATGTGACTGCAACCAGTCCTACTCCTCGATTGACTACTACGAGTCACAAAAAACTTTGTACTTTTTCCTCAAAATGTAATGTAAATATATACATCCCCTACGCAAAATTAGATTCGCTAATGAGAAAATGATTACAAAAGTTTATATTATATTAATCCCTACAGTCAAAAATAACTAGATTGTGGTCAATTTGACGTTGGTCACGCTCCTCGTTACTAAATTTAGGTATGCGAGGTTTGGACCAGCCGCTACTTTGACTTGCATATTGTACAATTTTCCCATACCTTGCCAAAATGTTAAATTAAATTGTAATAACTTCCGAAATCTACAAAAAATTAATATGATGGAAATGTACGAATAGCTATGTTGAATTATATTTAGCAAATCAATTAACGGGTTTAGCTTCGCACTCTATACAAAACTATGAGATTTGCAATAAGAATATTATAAGATAATCGTCCACTTTGCTCCCGTTGGTTTTCAAATCCCAAAGTGTGTTCCATCTATGGCTTCTACGACCAAAGGTAAAGTACAACAATATTTAACTTCATGTACATTTTAAACCATTCATGCAATAGAAGGGAATCAAATTCTTTATTTAATATATCTTTCAAATGTATGAAAAAAATAAAATATGGCCATGATTAGTAAAAAGTTTCACCAAATATTTTAGTACGAGTAGAACCAATGAGAAGTAAGAAACCCATAAAATTGGTTGAACTTTTATTATCATTGAGTTAGTAAATAATACAAATACAAAAACAAACATATATAGTTGTTCCATAGGCCTTCTCATATACTCTATATGCAAGGTGTAAAATTTAAAAATTGATTGGAATTTGAGTATAAAATTAAGATAAAGTTTGAAAGTGTCCACATTTGTAAAATATTGAGGAATAACAAGTATGTAAGATGTTCAAAAGTGGATTCAATTAGCATGACTTTTATATAGTAACTTTTGAAGTCACAAAGAAGTTAACATGAAGTTAATATGATTCAAGAATTGTAAAGAAAAATCAAAGAGAAGTAACTTAGAGGTAAACCCAAAAGTCTTAAAACAAGAATTAATTATCAGTAAAGAATCTTAAACCCAATAGATGTAAAAGGATTCTACACTAATTTGAAACCCACAACCCGACCATACTAAATTGCTTGTACAAAATAACCCACACTAAAATCTCTAAAAACCACTTCTGGCCCTAAGCTCACACTATTTAATATGCACCTACACCAATTGAAAACCCCGAAGCAGACCATACTAAATTGGTCGGAATAATAACCCACACTAAAAAGCCAAGAATCCACTTCTTTGCCTGAAAGTCATACTATTTAATAGGAACCTACACTAAATAGCACTAGCCAGACTAATTTCGAACCCAACAACCTACGCCAATAACCATATTTCCTGCCCCCCCTGCCCAAAAACGACACTACCCAGACTATACGACACGATGTGCTCCACTAATTGCATAATCGACGAAATCAGACTATTAAACTGGAGAACCGCCCACACTATTTGTGTAGATCATGGGGAACGCGTTGACAGCTGCAAAATCTGTGACTGGAGTCAAATGTGACAGTATACTGTCACAAATTCCGACACAGTCACATTTTCTGTGACTGCGATAAAAATTTGCCGAAAAAAACCCCCCAGTCACAAGGGTCCAGTCACACTACCCCCTGTTTTCTAGTAGTGCTCCGTCTTCCGCTTTCCGTCCTTAGCTCCGATCCGGCCCACTGGCCGATCTCAGCCCGGCGACTTTGTATTTCCTCTCGCACTTCTTTCCTATGGCACGAACGGCGTCCACTTCTGCGCAGGAGCAAGAGGAGCTGAAGATCTCCATCAAGCTCGTGTCGCCGTGTATTCCGATCGAGGAGGACGAGAAGAAGTCCTTGACGGAAGACCTCGAGAGAATGGGGTTAGCCGACCTGCTGGATACGCCCTGGGGTTTGCACGACGCGGAGATGGTGCGCGAGATCAAGGTCGGCGCGCCAAACCAGTTCGAGGGGACGGTTAGAGGGAAGCCGGCTTCCTGGACGGCCGACCACTGGAGAGCTGTTTACGGCCTGACCGTGAACAACGGAGTAGGGTTATGCGGCCGGAAACACAAGTGGGCGAAGAAGGCGTTCCACGGGGATCCGCACAAGAACAACGGCTACTCGATAGAAGATTGCAAGAATCCGAGGGAGCGCGCCATCATCAAGTTCTTGGCGCCGATTATTCACGGAGAGAAGCCGCACCGCATCACCGTACGGCTCGCCAACACCGTCCTGGGGTCCTTGCGCGGCGAATGAGAGGCAGACTGGGGGATGATCATCCGCGACTTGGTCGCCCGGCTTGCGGAGAATGTAGGTAAAACCCGTCCTAGCCCTATTACTCCTTTCCTTTACCACCTGTACAAGAAGGAGGAGGTGCTGACGTAGGAGGAGGAGTCGAACTATGAGATCGCGTTGTCGTCGCAAAACAACGGCGTGTTCGAGTCGGAGGAGAGTACGGATAGCAAGGCCGTGTACTCGGAAGAGGAGGAGGACGAGGTCGGATCAGACGACGGGGACGTTCCACCGGACGCGCCAGAAGAGCCGGCTCCGGAGGCAACCCCACCGCGGACGGGTCCAGAGGTAATCATCCTTCCGTCCCCGTCCCCTCCCATGAACCCGACCGAGGCCGGAAATCAGACTGAAGGAGGCCAGCATTCGAGGCCGGTGGATGAAGGGGAAGTTACGGCCGATTGTGAGAACCCCATGAATCCGAACGACCCCCGACTCCCCCCACCTCTCAGTCCGTCCGCCAATCACCCGGATCCCATGAGGCGAGCATGGCACCACTTCACGGAAGCCAGGTGCCAGTACTTCTTCTACGAAGGACTGCTGGCGAAGCTATGCCAAGAATTTGGAGTGAAGACGTTGCTGGAGGTCAAAAAGAAGTGGGAATCCAAGCCGGACGCGGAGCAGTTTCGACAAATGGAGAAGCAAGTGACCAAGCTGATCCTGGAAAATAGACGTCTTTGCGAGACGGTCAGAAGAAGGGAGGAGGAACTCCTGGTCGGAAGGCAGGCCGTAATCACGGCAAACGAGCAGGTCGTAAAGCTCGTAGAAATCTGCGAGGTTCCGGCCGAGGTACTGCAGAAGGCGAACCTGTTCGAGGCCGGAATCCTGGAGTCGGAAGTATTCAAGGCGGAGACCTTCAAGAAGTTCCTCTTGGCGGCGAAGACGTACGCCACGAAGGTTGAAAAGAGCAACGCCGAGGTCAAGGTGCTGCTCGACGCCGTCCGGGAGCAGATGAAGGAGGTAGTCATGCCGGCCTTCACTTCTACTCCGGCCAAGACCCCGCGGCCGGATACGAGGAGCGGACGGATTTCGGGCCCTCCGATCCGACCGACACGAAGGGCAAGGCGAAGGTGAAGACGGAGACGGACGCACCCCCCCCCAGAGAGACTCCGGCCAAGAACACGCGCACCGCGAAGAGGAAGCTCACGGCCGAGGAATACGAGAAGTCTCCCGGGGCGCAGAAGCTTCACGACATCGGCCTCGAGCACTCCGAAGAGGAAGAGTTGAAGAGCGGGGACGAGACCAACTCCAGCGAGGACGAGTACGTGATAACCGATACGGGCAAGAGAGTGAAGGCAGGACGTATCGCAGCGACGCCACTGAAGCGGCCGAAGCACGGAGTTAGTTCGCGAAGGAAGAGGTAGGACGTCTTAGAGGCCGGCAGTCACAGGACGGCCATGGTTAGGAGGTCGGATAGGTATCCGTCCTAGGCCAGTATAGTGTTTTCTTTTTGGGAATGCGTGCCGCTTTTTGAGGAGTAGGCCTGGTAGGCCGGCGCCGCAATCCAGTTAGGTATCTAAGTCGTTGACTTAGAAGTACTTATAGGTGGGAGTTTTGGCCACCTAAACATTCCTTGCTTGAGTGTTAACCGAACCTTCTTATGCGCATATTCGGTGTGATCATTTCCCTGTCTCCATTTCAGTTGAGTGCTTGGAAAGCCGGATCTACCTTGTGTGTTGTGAGTTGGGAGTTAGGAATCCGGATTCCTCGTTAGATCGTTTCTGTGGAGTTGAAGTCGGGTTGGGCGTATTCTTGAGTGCCTTGTGTCTTGAACTGGTCTAGGTGTCTGGGAGAGGGAAACTGCTGTGGCAAACACTTACGGTCTGGGAGGGTCTGGGAGTAGAGTGTGTGAGGCCGGATTCCAATCCGTCCTCTAGCTGCCACAGACTTGGGTTCCTCTGTAGTCTCAGAGGACGGATCAAGCGTAGTACGTGACCAGAATACGTGTAGACGTCTTCTAGCCGGATTCGGAGCTCTTGGAGTCTGTCATTGTAGTAAGGGTGATAGGGTAACCAAGACGGCCTGCGTGACCTGCTAGTTCGGACGGATAGGACGGATTAGTTGTGAGGACGTAATGTGTGCCTTAGTTTGTGTGTGTGTGTGTAGAGTCTAAGTGTGGAAGTTTCCGCCACGGTAAACATAAGGGAAAGAGTCTTTGTGCATCCCCTCTTGAAAAGGGATACCCTTGCCTTGCAAGGCTAAAACATAAGTTGGGATTAGAAACGTTTGTGGGATCGGTTGTTTTAGCACTACTTGTCTTGGTCACTTCACAGAATCCCTGGAACGATACACGAGTCACCTGAACACGGGTTTTACACCAATAAACGTGTAAGGGAAGATAAAGTGAATACATGGCATCCGACATGTAAAAATTTTGGCGCCGCTGCCGGGGATTCTAACAGCTGACCGAGTGGTAGTGTTAGTACGGGAGGACGGATTCGGATAGGACGTATTCTTTATCCGGCCTACTTGTGAGAATAGTTCTGCGTAGATACAGAAGCTGCAAGTGCAGGTCGGTTTCTATTGTTGTGAATGAAGTACTAGAGAGTTACCTAGTTACTTCTTTATGAGTTAGAAGGCACAAGAGGTGCAGGACGTAAGGAGGTCTGTCCGGATTGGTGCTAGGAGGTCGGAAGGTGTGAGTACTCCAGCAGCCGTCCTACGTACGAACGCGGCATCCAGTTCACGGGAGGAAGGAGGTATTGTGTACGTGTCCTTGGACGGGAGGACGGTGAACACAAGAGTAGAAGAATCAATGCCGGAAGTAACCTTCTTGGTTCCGGATCCCGAACAGGCGGAAAGGAGGGAGCCGGAACAAGAAGAGGTCGAGATGGCACTCCACAACCGGCTAAAATACAAACAGTTCAGAGGAACTGGGAAGACGGACGTGGATGATTGGTATGGCAAATTTGAGGCCACAGCGAATGCTAACGAAGAGACTCCGGATTCTTGTCGTAATTCGTGATAGCGATATTCCCCTTTAGTGTTCTTTTAAGTGTTAAGAACACCCTCAGAGGTGATATCCGGATTAATCGATCCGCGGGGATTCACTGAGCTCCAAAGTGACTAGGATAGCCTTCCCAGGACAGTGCTTCTATCACTGTCCTGTCTTGCTTCTCCTTTGACCAGGATGGTACTGATCGCCTGGTTAACAATTCTACCTCTCCTGTCCTGGTTTCCTTCCATGGGAGTTTGACTTCTCCTACCCTGGTCCACCAGTATATCTCCAAGCTGGTTTAGTTTTACCTCAGTTTGTCCATCAGAGGGTTCTCCCTTAGTTTAAAGTGTTGGATTTAGGGCACTGGACTTCCTCTCTCCTCGAATCTCCCACTACTCAACACAACACACAAACCCACAACGCTCTTTTCTCTTGGTTCAACTTCGCCCAGGGTTAGACCCGGCCCCCTTCAATACCAGGGTTGTTAATCCCGGTACAGGTCACTATAAGGGTGCCAATGTTCCCCTGTTGGTATGGCTACTCACACGTTAACTCCCAAACCAGGATAGAAGGTAGAAAGGGACAACTTTGGATACAGATCCAGGATAGTAGGAGGACTAAGACCCACTCTCCGCAACAGTGACCAACTTCCCCGCGCTAGACCACTGTCCCCGGGGAATATTAGGGAACCCCTGTTCACCTAAAGTACTGACTCGTAGTGACGCCTAACTGCCAAAACTCCTTACCCTGGACACTAGTACAGATCTCGCCGTTTTTTATTGAAGCAGTTTTAGCAACTTCCAAGGCGAGGTTTGAGTATGTTCCTCCATCTTATCACCAATTCAGGACTATCTCATAGAACCCAACAGATTGCGAGTCGAGAAGGAGATTGAGTCAAGGACTGGATTTGCAAAATCCGCGTATGGAGTGTCCATATGCACCGATGGTTGGGACGTTGTTAATCGTAGGCCCCTCATGAATGTGATGAAGACGTGCCCACCTGGAGATGTATTTCTAGGAAGCATTGACACCACTGGGCAGACAAAATCTGCGACGTATATAGCAGACAAACTCAAAGTATTCATTGAGAAGGTAGGACCTAAGAATGTGACTGCAGTGTGTATGGATAACGCTGCAAACATGCTTGGAGCAATGAAATGTATCATCGAGGAGTATCCATGGATTTTGTCGAACCCTGTTCTCCAATATTTTTGTTTTTAGCAATTAATTAGGAGTAAAAGGGTAATTTTAGCAAGTGGAAATAAAAATCGGTCTGCTTAAACCGGTTTGTAGGTAGTAATTTTGTGTTAGGATTCCTCCGGCTAACCTTAGGGGATTTTAGAGCCTACCGGATACCCGTATTGATATCCGGCTGATACCCTGAGATGCCCGGATGGGCCGGTTCTCCTACCGGATTGATGACCGGGGCCGCCGGTCGACCGGAGAAAGGGCCGGAAACTCGCGGCGGCGCGAAGCAGAACATTTGGCGGCTCAATGATGACCGGGGTAATTCCCGGTGTACGTCTCGAGTGCGGGGTGATGATGTCTCGGAAGGAGAACTCCGGTTTGTTGTTATTAGGAGCCGCCGCCTCCATTCTCAGCCATTCCAGTCCGCGCGTTTTGAGAGATCGAGCAATCTTGAGCGCTCGGCAATCCGCGAGAGTTGGAAAAGCGAAGTTCGTGAGGTTAGGGTTTCGGGAAGTAGGGTTTCTACCGAGTCGATCCGGGAAGGCGCGGGAGAGAGTATTTCGGGCGTGCAGGAGAGTAGAACCGGAGCAATGCCGAAGAGGAGGGAAGTCGTCCCATGGCGACCGGGATGCCGATCCCCCTCAAGTCGGTGAAGCCGCAGTGCCCGAACTTCCGCCGCACCGCGGGGCGGAGCGAGGGAGGACCTCCTCCGGATGGGGTGCGCGCGGGTCAGACGATGCCCCGTGGGATTTGGCGGATCAGGCCATCATCGAGGAGACCGTCACCCACCGCTTCCCCGAGATGTACATGACGCACCCCCTGAGGGGGGAGACGGATAACTGGGGGCCTCGCCATTGGAGGGCAACCTACAAGTTCCCGGATTCCCCAATCGGCTACATCAAGAAGAAGGGAGACGACGGGTTGAGGAACCGGTTCCGCAGGGGGCCAACAGAGAAGGATGGATTCAAACCGGAGGATTGCAAGGACCCCCGGGTGATGCGCCTCCTCCGGTTTCTCCTCCCCATACTCAGCCCGGACAAGCCAACCACCTGCACCGTGAAGCTGATGAAGGCCATCCTGGCAAATTACGATGGGCGGATGCAGGTCGGGTGGCACCATATCATCGGCCCGAGGTGGTGCGGCGAGAGGTGATGAAGATCGAATCGAAAGGGTGTCCATCGCCCCCTACATCTTCCACCTCTATCAACGGCACGGCATCCTCACCGACCGGGAGATCTTCTGCGGCACGAAGCACGACCTCCCATCCGGGGATCGCAGGCCCGACTCTTCCGAGTCCGGGGACGAGATGGAGGAAGTCCGGGCCAATGACCGGGAGGGGTCACCGGAACCAGCCACTCGGACAGCCGAGCGGTGGGACCCAGCCAAGCCGGACCAAAGACAAGACCCGGGTGGCCACTCAAGAAGGAGAAGGTAGTCGGGTGAATCCTACCCGGACTCACCAGCGATGCCCTCCCCGCTCATGCCAAATGCGAGAGGAGGAAGAGGAGGAAGAAGAAGAGGTCATCCCTCTCATCCGGAGGACAAGAGCCCAACAGAGGAGGGCCGAGGAGATAGCTGAGGCGGGTGGAGACCAGTCCGCGGAGGAGGATGACCGGGACGAAGACGACGAGGAAGAGGAAGAAGAGGAAGCCCCACCTCGACAGGCAAGACCATCCCGAGGGGTGAGGAGGAAGGACACGACGGGCTTTGGGAGGAGACGTTCTCCCGTCCGACTCCCTCCCCCGGTAGAGCAGGGAGCCTCAGACGAGGAGGTGGCTGCAGCAGGGACCAATGCGGAGGTGCCTCCACCCGGAGAGAGACCCCCAGGAGGGAGGGTACCCAACCTGAAGCGCAAGGCCAAGAAGAGGAAGAGGTCAGCGAGTCCGGTAGTTCAGCCGAGGGCCATCGAGGAGGAGCGGGCCCCAAGTCCGGACCCCGCACCGATACAGGATCCGGCCCCTACTCCGGTAGAAGAACCGATCCCGGAGAGAGCCGCCCAAGGTGAAGAAGAAGGCTGATTATCACGGAGAGAGGAAGACACTCCGGAGAGGACCACACCTCCCGGGCCGGAGTTACCGGAGCAGAAGCGACCCACCCCCCGCCACCCCAAAGATCGATGGCGGCCCGTAGTCGTCCCATTGGGGGAGTTGTGACCCCGGGGGAAACACTACCCCAGTGCTCCCCCGTCCTTACTACCGGATGTCGTAACGTGCTTTCCCGATTCGTGCCCGGATAACCCTTTTTCACGGTAAAAGAGGTTTCCTAAACAAGAACCCGAGTATTCGTTCCACGGAGATCCTGTGAAGTGCAAACGCATAATGATTTCCACCGATTAGCTAACCCGGACTTGTGCTATCCGGGTTCTATCCTATCCCCTCATGCCCTATATCCCGTCCCCGGAAGAGCGCCCGGACGGAGGAGAGGAGAGGGTGTTTGGTCTTTGTGGTTTAATTTAGCCTCTGTATTCACCTCGCAGAGGATTTTCCCGGACTTAGATAAGTGGGGGATTAGGCCACTTCTCCCGTTGATTAACGTGACCGGAAAGGTCACCGAGACTCTCTCTCCTTACCCCGTTAGGAACTTCCTTATATACCTCCTCTACGCCTGGACTCTAAATCCACACGCATGTCACAAAGGTTGGTATCCGGTTCTCCTATGGTCCGGTTATCACAACTTACTACCCGGGTTAGTAGATCCCGGTTACTCGGATCGGGATGGTGGTGCGCGCCCGGAGTTCACCGCTATCACCTACAGACAAACCTGCCTACCCGGACTTCAGCGATCTAGGGGGACTCAACCGATGGTGTTCTCGGGAGTCGGTTGAGCGGCCGGAATCCCTTCCTGGCCGCTGTAATCCCAGACGCTACACGGACAGACCGGACCGAACCCTAAGTGGCAAGTGCCGTTCGCTAGCCGCACTCCTCCCCGTCGCCTTCTCTACCTCCCGTACTACTCTCCGTTCAAGGACGGAACGCGCTCTCTCTTGCCCGGATAGCAAGGGTCCTCGGACTCGCAAACACACCCGACCCAAACAGACAAGACAGGAAAAGGAGAAGGACACACAATCAGACACACACGCACACACACGAGGGAGATGAGAAAGAGGCGGGCTTGCACTGGATTAGGGTATTGCAGAATCACAAAAAGACCCCGAGGGAGTATCCTCCCCTCGGCTAAGTAGCGGATCCTCCCTGGCATCCCAGAGAGGACAAAACCCTGTGCCAGGGAATCTTTCTAAATCTAGCCTCTGACACTCTAGCGCCGTCATCCTCCTACTCGCCATAAAGGCACTAAAATCTAACCCTATCTTCGGCCAGCTGCATCCGCCCTCAATCGACTCGGCCTTGGTTCTTCCTGTCCCGCCCATCCTACTTCGCAGCCTCGGAAGCCTCGGCAGTCTCGGTAGTCGCGACCTTCTGCGCTCCCAACCCGGGTTGGGAGGTGACCTCCTCCTCCTCGTTCCCCGTCTCCTGGAGCACTGGAGCGGTCTCTTCACTCCCAAGGATCTCAGTGTCTCCAGAAGGCATCGGGGCTGAGGTGTCCGGGAGGGCCTCTCCGATCTCCGGGACATCGATCAAGTCCTCGGGGATGAGGGGGGCGACCTCCGCGGTCAGCACCTTCTCTGGGAGGGCCTCGCCGTCAGATGGCTCCAATGGGACGACCGGATCCGGGCAGGGGGGTGCCTGCAGCATCTCTATGCTCAGCCCGGGTTGTCGGCGCCGCCGGTGGTTATACCGCCCGGACCGTCCTTCCACCCGGCCTCTCCCGCCATTGATAACGGCCGGGTTATAACCGGTCGGTCTATGTTCGGTCGAGGCCATAGCGGGCGGGCAATGATCGTCCCGGTCGTGCCGGACATATCGCACCGGGCTCTCATGCCCGGTCGGCACATGCCCGATCGGTGCATCCCGGCCGAGATATGCCTTCCCGGTTTGAGGCAGACCCGAGACTGGTCGGCTAAGCCCTACCCGGGCGCTCAGTGCTCGGGCTAGGCACGGTGAGTCCGTGCACGAGTTTTAAAAGCAAAGGTTACGAAGCAAAAGGCGGGTTAGAAATTCCGCTATCCTATCCTGCCCACTAAGCTTTAGGATGCTCCCGGACAGCGGAGTCCCGTGCTAAGCTAACCCTACCCGGTTATTACCCGGATAGCCGGTTACCAGGGCGTTATTTATCCTATTTAACTACTACTAAGCACTATCCGGACCAAATTGGGGCAAAAACGAAAAAATGAGGTTTGACACCGGATACCCAGCGAGGGTATCCTCCACCCCATTCGGTTAGCCATGGAGGAGGTAGATCGGGAGAATGAACAGTTGTTCACCTCCCTGGCGCGACTCGAGCGGGTTTTCCAGACCCCCAACGTAGAGAGGTATCCGGAGTTAGCCGAGGAGATGCAGCGAGAGAGACAGCCCGGCTAAAGGGGAGAAGGTGGAGTAGTGCCAAGGCCCGGCCGAAGGAGAAGGCATCCGTGGGAGTCCAATGTGAACTGGACCCCTTGGACACGGAGGCGCATCCGGAGGTGGAAGCCCTCAGGAGGGTCGTACAGGAGCAGGAGGCTGCACTCCGGAGGTTGCAGAATATTGACAGGACGGTGTTGCACTCCATCCTGAAGGTGCTGCAACCGGATGCTAAGGCCCAAACAAAGGCCACCTTCTACGATGCCCGGATTGGGATTAGCGAGTCTCCCCAATCCCTGGAGTTGCTCAGGAGGCACGCAACGGGTATCAACCAGTGCCTCAAGGAGTTCCGAACCCTCACGGGAAGGTTGCTGGGGGCCCTCCCCCACGTGGAGATGAAGGAAGCCCTTCCGGAAGAGGAGGTGCTCGCACCCCCAGAGGTGCCCACGGAGGGGCCGGTGCCCATGAAGGTCGAGGAAGTGTCCCTGCCCGTTTCGGAAGAGCAGGGGATCCCAGTTGATGGTGGCGTTCCGGAGGACAGAGAGGAAGACCGAGATGTAACTCCCCCTCGGGGAGGTGACATCCCGAGTGAAGTAGGGCTACCTGGTCCCTCCGAGGTGGAAGAGGCGGTAGAAGGAGAGGTTAACCCCTCTCAACAACCGGATGAGAATCCGGTGGACGGTGTCACGGGAGAAGAGGCAGGACTCCCCGAGCAGGTTGAGGAGGTAGTACCTCACCCGGAGGCCCAAGTCAACGAGGTGGGAGATCCGGGCGAACAGGACCAGCAGAATGAACCCGTGGCCCCTCAGGAATAGCAAGAGGAGCCCGTGGTCCCTCAGGAAGAAGTGGAAGCCCAACCCGTGCCCCCTCCATCGAAGTTGAAGGCACTCCGGGACAGGTGGAAGAGCCGGAGGACACAGTAAAACCCGAGGTTTTACATCGACACTCGGGTCGATCAAAGAGGCAGGTTCCCCTCCCCGCGAGTGGAAAGGCACTCCCAGGAGGAATACCCCCGCCGCCAGACCCCTCGAGCCGCCCCACGCCGCCGGAAGAAGATATTAATTAATAAATTAGTTAGGTTAGAGGTAGCTAGAAATAGTAGATGCCCTTTTGGCCACTCACCCGGGAATCTCGGAGGCCCGGGAATCTCGGAGGCCCGGGAATTCCGGATCTGATAGGGTTTCCGGGAAATCCGGAACCCTCTGTACTTACCGAAGACTCTGCGGAGTCCTTCGGGTCTTTTCTGCGATCCACCTCTGTGAGTAAAGGTTCAATTTGCATCTGAAACCTTGCGTCCTTGCTGTGCATGTGTGAGTGATTTGCTTGGTATTTTGTGTAAAGTGAGGATTGAAAACCGGTTGTGGGTACAGGAAGTCCCTTGTTGGTCTGGTAGTTACGAGTCTGAGATATCCGAGGAGGGGATAGCCGGAGGAGTAACGCCGTCAGTAAGAGGTCCCAGTGAGAGGAGTCCGAGCGTCCTGGAGGTGTTTAGCGAGTGCCAAGGGGGGTTCTGATTCCAACCGGACTGGACAGAGGAGTTGGGATTGGCGAGTAAAGCCACCCTGCATAACCACCCCCCGGATGGGATATTCGGGTGAGGAAAGTCCACGACGGGAGTTGCACGTAACCCCGGGTGCCAGCTAACCCCCAGTATACGTTAGTAGAAATCTCGTGGGCAGGGTAGTGGGATGCTACTCACTGCAGACCGGATCACAAGTTGTGTCGCCCAGAGAGAAGGAGAGAACCGGACAGCTGCCGGTGTGACCTACCGTTTAAACAAATCACCCGACGGTAGCGACAGTTGTAAGGGAGGAACCCCGGGTAGAGAGAGAGAGAAGGATACGAGTATAGGTGAAACTCCAGTCACCCTAATCAACCGGAGGAGAGTGCCCATTCCGTGCTCTGTTAAAAACTTACAGGGAGAACCCCTCCGAGGACTTACGGAGGTTAAATTAAATCATCACTCACTAACATGCCCTAACCGGTCAAAGTAATAGTTTAGTTGGGGAGAGCAACCGGATCAGAATCAACCGGTCACCCTGGGGTTTTGGGTTAAGGAACCAGTCAGGTCTAAACTCTTGCGTTCCCTGATCCGGTACACTAGAACGTGTTGGTCGTTGTAGCGTCAACCCGGTGATCAATCCGGATTTCGTCTTGTCTTCACACTTCACAGAATCTCCGTGGAACGTTACCCGGAAGGTGGACCATCTTGCTAGGTTGTAAGGGTAAATTGAGTTAATTTTGGTCTCCTCGGTTCGGTAACTCACGACAGATTTTCTCGCAAGGATGCATGGCTCATGCTTTGGATCTCCTATTGGAAGATTGGGCAAAAATCGGCATCTTCAAGGACCTTATCGAGAGGGCAAGGAAGTTGTGCCATTATATTAGAATCCATCATGCAACAATGGCAACATTTCGTGAATTGAGTCCTAAACTCTCAATCCTGGTGCTGGGGGAGACGCGCTTTGCATGCAATATGTTGATGATGGACCGACTCGTCAAACTCAAGCGTGTCCTAGAGGCACTGAAAGACCATCCCCGAGTTCAGAACTATACCAATACATTGAGGGACAAAATGGAAGGGGGGCGGGCAGCCACCGCCATGCGCAACATCGTGCGCACCATTGAGGATGGGGCCTTCAGGCTGCGGTGCAAGAATTTCATTTTCATGACGGAGGAGGTTTTGAAAGCATTACGCGTGTTTGATGGCCGAGAACCCGCAATGGGTAAGGCATGGCTCATACTACAAGGATTGCATCAACATGTGACTTCATTCAGGGATCCACCATTTAGCGTCCAACCAGATATTGCAACAATATTGGAGGATTCATTCAAAGCGAGGAGGCCCATGTGTTTTACGGATCTTCACTATGCAGCTGCCCTCTTGAATCCATATCTCAAGGAGAATGCAGCGCTAAAGCAAGATGGCATAGCCCTCCGTGCGCTATATCGTGTAATTCAAAAATTAAAAAACATGGTGGGTGTGAAGTATGAAAACGTCATATCCGAATTACAAGAGTATGACGAAGGTACAGGGCCATATAGCCCGGACATTGCCTTCAACATCGTGCAATGAACATGCTCCCCCATCAATGGTGGTATAGGATTGGAGATCAGTACCTTTCCAAAATAGCGCTACGCATATTGTCTCTCACATGTTTAGCTAGTTCATGTGAGCGTAATTGGAGTGCTTACTCATTTGTGCACAATAAGAGTCGAAATCGGTCAGCCCCAGAAAAGGCAGAGACATTAGTGTATATCTATACCAATAGCCGTGTATTACAAAAAAGACCAGGGCCCGAACCACTTCGCTGGTATGAAGACAATGTCAACTCAGAGGATTCAGACCCAGATGCCCTCGGCCCAGTTCCGGTAGATGAGCCCAACCGAGAGTTCATAGAAGAGGAGGACGATAGTCACATGGAAGCCAATTGGGAAGGTAGAGAATACCGACGAAATCCAGATCTCTGGGCTGAAGGTGCGGACCTTCTAGGGGAGAGTAGGGAATATTACGGTGAAGACGATGCAATGGACGATGACCAAGAGCCAATCCATTGGGGTGCTAGAGCATGGAGTACACGTCCTACTCGTCGCATTCCATCGCCAGACAATCGCTCCAATGTCGGCATCAATCAAGCGCGGATTGCAGTATCGGATTCGGAAAACGAAGATTCAGATCATGGGCTAGATCGTGAAGCAAATCAAACCATACCATACCCGCTCATGATGTTAACTACAACCACCCCTCTTTCGGAAATAATGAGCAGAACGAGGGAGAAGATGGAAGGATTGGTACTATTGGAACTCCCAATACCTATACAACAATTGTGGATCGTTTTGAAGATGTGGCCCCGCGAGAAGTGGGAAATAGTCCAAATGCATCAAGATTGGGAGGGATTGAGAGAACTATTACACCCGTAGTTGCGCCCCAATGTCTTGATCCGAATCTCAGTGGGATTCACGATGCATTCGAATTCACCGATGATGTTGACCCAATACAGGCGGATATTCCGGTCTCCAGAACAATCTCTGGGCTAAATACACCTACACCAAATACTAGTGGAGGAGTAACAAATGCTAGTGGAAGAGCTTCCCAATCTGATGGGTCCCGTGGGAGGCCTCCTATTATCCCTAGGCCCGGTATCCATCATCCAATGGGACAATACCACCAAGCACGTGGAAGAAACGGAGCTAGAGGATGTGGGGGAACTAACACTCCTAGCGGAAACATAGACTGCAGAGGGTTTGGAGGCTCAACATCCACTACAAAACGGATACGGCCTAGAGGCATTGCAGACACTGTAGATGGAGGGGGACAAAATGTTGGCGATGTCTTGTCTTCCAGGCCAAGCAGACGTTCTTCATTAGGAATAGGGGGGAGGAAGTGAGGAACCCAAACACGGTAATTGAACCATTTGTGAACACATATGTTCCTAGTCGCACTTCATCAACACCAGCTTTTGTTGTTCTTAGGGGACCGCCGGTGAATTCGGATGGGGAGTGTCCCAGAGCAAAGAGAGACAAGGTTATTAGACTTGAGGAGAACCTATACGGCGAAGAAATAGCCCTTCTCCGCAATGAGTTTACTAGTTCTTCAAGTGGTAGCGACGACGACGATGATATTGAACGTGGCAACAACAACGACAACGACGACAATGATAGTGATCCACAGTGCGATGAGGCGCCTGATGATGATGACGTTGTTATCCAAGACGAGATCCGAGATCCTAACATGGAGGGTACATCCACTAAAAGGGTGCGGTGATCGAATCATTTTAATAAGTAGAATGGACTTATATTATCTATTTGGGTATTTTAGAACTTCTCATCATTATTGTAGTCCTTTATTAGACACTATTATTAGTCTATTATAGTGCATAAGTTTATAAAAAAAATTTAGAGAAGTTCAGATTATGTGTTGTGGGAATATATATAATTTCCTTATATCTACGTTGTATCGTTATTCACTATGAACTATATTATATCATATTATTATTCATGATTTCTACTTTTTACTACATTACATTCGCCTTATGTATGAAAAATAAGGCAATTTCTCTTATTCGATGCATGTGTACTTCGTCCTATGACATATTTAATTGTATTGTTTTGATTTGAGTGCACATATTTACTTATTTCCACCCCTCCTCACTCTTCCAACCGCTCATATGCATACCTTGCCAAATACCACTCAACCTATGCATAAATCAGTTTGTAAATACTATGATATTGCTATTTAAAGAAATTCTCAAAAAATAATAATAATAATAATAATAATAAACTTCTCAAAAAATTAAAAATAAAAATAAAATGACAACGCAGCAACCACCCTTACCCCTTCCCCTAAACCCCCCCTTACTCCCCCCTTACCTCCTCCCCTACCCCCTCCCCTACCCCCCCTAACCCACCTTATCCCCTTACCCCCCCTAACCCTTCCCCTACCCCCCCCTAACCCACCTTATCCCCTTACCCCCCCCCTTACCCACCTTACCCCCTTACCCCCAACCCACCTTACCTCCTTACCCCCCTACCCCCTTCCCCGCCCTACCTCCCCTCCTCCGCCCTACCCCCCTCCCCGCCCCTACCCGCCCCTACTCCCCTCCCCCGCCCTACCTCCCCTCCCGCCTCCCCGCCCTATCCCCCTTGTCGGACCCGTTTTTTTCGATTTTTGGCCATTATGTTCTAATGCGCATTACGAATAAGTATAGTGTCTAGAATCCGACCTATGTATTTGCTAAGCCGTATACTATAAGGCAATTACGTTTTTACAAATAAAGGAATTAGTTAAACTCTAGTTTATGTTAAGTAGGACGGATTTGCCAATCCGCACTCTGCCCCCGTACGGCTAGGACGTGCTGTCAGAGGACGGATTAGGAGTTATGATGATAGGTGAAGGACGGAGTGGCGAAGAATTTAATAATGGCGAGAAATCTAGAAGGCGACTCCGTACGGGGAGGACAATTATGGCGGCGGACCATGTCATGATGGTCGGACTTAACTCCGCCCCCTCGATATAAGGCAACCCGTCCGCCCTTGTCGTCACTGCCTCCTCGTTTTGCGCCCCTTGTCGTCTTGCGCGCTCCCCCTCCGTCTTTTCGCTTTCCGTCCTTAGCTGTGATCCGGCCCACTGGCCGACCTCAGCCCGACGACTCTCTATTTCCTTGCGCACTTCTTTCCGATGGCAGGAACGGCGTCCGCTTCCGCTCAGGAGCAAGAGGAGCTGAAGATTTCCATCAAGCTCGTGTCGCCGTGTACTCCGATCGAGGAGAATGAGAAGAAGTCCTTGACGGAAGACCTCGAGAGGATGGGGTTAGCCGGCTGCTTTGGATACGCCCAGGGATTGCGCGACGCGGAGATGGTTCGCGAGATCAAGGTCGGAGCGCCAAACCGATTCGAGGGGACGGTTAGAGGGAAGCTGGATTTCTGGACGGCCGAAAGATGGAGAGCTTTTACGCCCGACCGTAAACAACGGAGTAGGGTTGTGCGGCCGGAAACACAAGTGGGCGAAGAAAGGCGTTCCACGGGATCCACACAAGAACAATGGCTACTCGATCGAGGATTGCAGGGAATCCGAGGGAGCGCGCCGTCATCAAGTTTTTGGCGCCGATTATTCACGGAGAGAAGCCGCACCGGATCACCGTCACGGTGGCCAACACCGTCCTGGGCTCCTTTGCGCGCGAACGGGAGACGGATGGGGATGATCATCCGCGACTTAGTCGCCCGGCTTGCGGAAAACGTAGGTAAAACCCGTCCTAGCCCTATTACTCCTTTTCTTTACCAATTGCACAAGAAGGAGGAGGTCTTGTGAGATGAGGAGGAGTCAAACTATGAGATCGCTACTGTCGCCGCAAAACAACGGGCGTGTTCGAGTCGAGGAGAGTACGGATAGCAAGGCCGTATACTCGGAAGAGGAGGACGTCGAGGTCGGATCGATTGAAGGGGACGTTCCACCCGACGCACTGCAGGAGCGGCTCGGAGGCAACCCCACTTGCCGGACGCGTCGAGAGGTAATCATCCTTCCGTCCCCGTCCCCTCCCACGAATCCGACCGAGGCCGGAACTCGGGATCGAGAGGGGACAACCCTCGAGGCGGTGGATGAAGGGGAAGTTACGGCCGATTGGGAGAACCCCATGAATCGAACGACCCCGACTTCCCCACCTCTCGATCGTCCGCCAATCACCCGGATCCCATGAGGCGAGCATGGCACCACTTCACGGAAGCCAGTGTGCCGCATTTCCTCTACCAAGAAATCTTTGGCGAAGCTATGCCAAGAATTTGGAGTAAAGACGTTCTTTGGAGGTCAAGCAGTGGGACTCCAAACCGGACGAGGAGCAATTCCGACTGACGGAGAAGCAAGTGACCAAGCTAATTTCGGAGAATAGACGTCTTCGCGAGACGGTCGAGGAGAAGGGAGGAGGAACTCCTGGTCGGAAGGCAGGCCGTAATCACGGCAAACGAGCAGGTCGTAAAGCTCGTAGAAATCTGCGAGGTTCCGGCCGAAGTGCTGCAGAGGGAAAACCTGTTCGAGGCCGGAATCCTGGAGTCGGAGGTTTTCAAGGCGGAGACCTTCAAGAAATTCCTCTTGGCGGCGAAGACGTACGCCACGAAAGTAGAGAAGAGCAACGCCGAGGTCAAGATACTACTCGACGCCGTCCGGGAGAGAGATGAAGGAGGTAGTGATGTCGGCCTTCACTTCTACTCCGGCCAAGACCCCGCGGCCGGATACGGCGAGGACGGATGCCGGGCCCTCGATCCGACCAACACGAAGGGCAAGGCGAAGGTGAAGACGGAGTCGGATGCACCCGCCCCAGCCAGACTCGCCGGCCAAGAACACGCGCGCAAGAGAAAGCTCACGGCCGAGGAATACGAGAAGTCTCCCGGGCGCGAAGCTTCACGACATCGGCCTCGAGCATTCCGAAGAGGAAGAGTTGAAGAGCGGGGACGAGACCGACTCGGCGAGGACGAGTACGTGATCACCGACACGGGCAAGAGAGTAAAGGCAGGACGTATCGCAGCGACACCACTAAAGCGGCCGAAGCACGGAGTTAGTTCGCGAAGGAAGAGGTAGGACGTCTTAGAGGCCGGCAGTCAGAGGACGGCCAGGGTTAGGAGGTCGGATTGGTATCCGTCCTAGGCCAGTATAGTGTTTTCTTTTTGGGAATGCGTGCCGCTTTTTGAGGAGTAGGCCTGGTAGGCCGGCGCCGCAATCCAGTTAGGGATCTAAGTCGTTGACTTAGAAGTACTTATAGGTGGGAGTTTTGTCCACCAAAACATTCCTTGCTTGAGTGTTAATCGAACCTTCTTATGTGCATATTCGGTGTGATCATTTCCCTGTCTCCTTTTCAGTTGAGTGCTTGGAAAGCCGGATCTACCTTGTGTGTTGTGAGTTGGGAGTTAGGAATCCGGATTCCTCGTTAGATCGTTTCTGTGGAGTTGAAGTCGGGTTGGGCGTATTCTTGAGTGCCTTGTGTCTTGAACTGGTCTAGGTGTCTGAGAGAGGGAAACTGCTGTGGTAAACACTTACGGTCTGGGAGGGTCTGGGAGTAGAGTGTGTGAGGCCGGATTCCAATCCGACCTCCAGCTGCCACAGACTTGGGTTCCTCTGTAGTCTCAGAGGACGGATTAAGCGCAGTACGTGACCAGAATACGTGTAGACGTCTTCTAGCCGGATTCGGAGCTCTTGGAGTCCGTCATTGTAGTAAGGGTGATAGGGTAACCAGGACGGCCTGCGTGACCTGCTAGTTCGGACGGATAGGACGGATTAGTTGTGAGGACGTAATGTGTGCCTTAGTATGTGTGTGTGTGTGTAGAGTCTAAGTGTGGAAGTTTCCGCCACGATAAATATAAGGGAAAGAGTCTTTGTGCATCCCCTCTTGCAAAGGGATACCCTTGCCCTGCAAGGCTAAAACATAAGTTGGGACTAGAAACGTTTGTGGGTTTGGTTGTTTTAGCACTACTTGTCTTGGTCACTTCACAGAATCCCTGGAACGATACACGAGTCACCTGAACACGGGTTTTACACCAATAAACGTGTAAGGGAAGATAAAGTGAATACATGGCATCCGACACCCCTCCCTCGCCCTACCTCCCCCTTCCCCCCCTCTCCCGCCCTGCCACCAAAGTTCACCCGCCCCCTCTAAAGTTCACCCGTCCCCTAAAAAGTTCACCCGCCCTAACAAAAGTTCACCCGCCATGGCACAATTTCACCTGCCCCGACGCCACGATGGACTTACACGTCACATCCTACGTGGCTTTTTACTGCAAAGTTTCTTACCCATGAAAAAATTACACGCCTCCTACTATCAAGGTGGGCGGGCACGCCCGTCCGTCCGGGACAACTCGTACGTCCGTTTTGTCCGACCGATTGCCTCAACACGCCCGATATGGCAACGTTGAACATATTCTTCTTCATGCGACATGCATATTAGTTAATGAACCCAAAAACAAGACGTACGAACGAGTTTCTTAAAGAACAACCCTTACAAGCCTCGATAGTTGAAGTACAACACTTGCAAGCCTTGATAGTTGAATTGGTAAGAACTATGAAGACATAGTTCTACGGAGAGAAAAATCATTCATGTGTGTACTATCATGTTTTTAAGTTTATTGATTCTGCTTTTTGGTGATTTGGTATTAACTTCACATTATCAACATTTGCTTTGTTTATTTCTTCTTTGGTCACACATACTTTCTTATGTCTAAGTTTTCTGAACTCGGAATAGGAAAATACATATTTAAGGACATTAACCCCTAAACGTCCCTAGTGTCGAAAAACGACATTTTGGATGAAGGGCAGAAACTTTGAAGAGCCATAACTTCTTCATTCAAACTCCGTTTTTGACGACATTACTTGGGTTAGGTCACAAATTAAGTCTAGTTTATGTGGTAAAAATAGAAAACTCATAAAATAAAGTATGAATAAATGGCATGAATTTTAGTGAAGGCAGCTTTTGTTTTTGGGTATTCAAACATTTGGCATGTTTTACCATTGCAAGCCAATTATGTGAAATCTAAAATAGTATTTCATGAATTTTTTTTCATGGGTTTGATATTTAGATGCATCCGAACAACTTTGTAGTTGGAAGTTTTTTGATCTAGATAACTTTGGTATTGGCTTTGCAATGATGTTTCTACGATGAAAAAAGTAAAAATTTGGATGATTTTTGAAGAGCTGGATCTCCTTCATCCACCGTTATTTCATGACTTTATTTTTTGGGATGGATTCCAATTATAGTCTATTTTTAGTGGTAGAAACCTTGACCCAATCGAGGATACATTGAAGAAAAGGCATGGATTTGAGTGCGAGGGGTCTAGTTTTGGACTATTTTTCCTTTGTAAAATATTTGGCAGTTTTCACGACTACAAGGCTACTATTTGAACCAAGATTTTTTTTTTATGAATTTTTTTGGTACAAGAGTGTCTTTGAGATGAAGATGAACAACTTTCTAGTTGCTGATTTTTTGATTGCAAATTTCATGTTGGTAGTATTTTCACTCCAAAGTGGAAATGATGGTATTTTGCGGCATGTTTTGCGTACTAATACGTTATGATCTCGCAATCTGTGAGGTCCCATGAATCAAGTTTTGGTCCACATGATCTACTACAAGTCTATTACAAGTTTGTACGGTCGAGATCAGAAAAGCTTATCTTTATTTTCATCTATATCACTTTTTTTGAAAATGAGTTTTTGGCTAAAAATACCCCAAGGACGTTTAGGAGTTAATTTTCGTTTTGATCATTTGTCGTTCTTTCTTAACTATGTAACTATAAAATCTAAAAACTTGAAATTGAGGCTGATTATCATTTTGTTGCTTATTTTTGTAGCTCATTTTTTGGGCGGCTGCCTAGGAAAACCGGGAGTGGCAAACCATCACATGAACTGTGTAATATCACTGAGACTCTGTAATATTATAGTAACTCTGTAGTATCACATTGTGTACCGCCGAAACGGTTCACGCTTGTACAAATTACAATCTATAAGCGTTAGTCTAATATTTTCATATTCAAATTCCCTAATTGGGACATTTAGGATAATTCTTCCGGATTTTGGAAAATTCATGATAATTGGAGGGGTCTTGCCTAAATGGCCCGGCGTTTATTTAGTTTATTCTAAATTAGTAATATTAATTTGTGTCAAAGTATCATGACATGTTTTTGGTTATGTTTTATGACTATCATTATTCATAATTGCTTAGATTCCTCCTATTTAATCATCTAGGAAATAAATTAAACTCTGCGGATGAATTGCCGGATGAACAAAGTTTCATCCCTTTGGAACGGATGAAGCTTTACCTCATCCAAGTATCCAACTAGGGAGAAAGGGTAAGAGTTAGGTTAGATGGTGTTACCCGCCACGGCACAGCGGGTATCATTACCAAAGACCAGGGGAGCTACGGGGAGACCAAGGCATAACAGCGACCACGGGGCTCGAGGCCGAGGGTGCAGTGACAGAACCATGGATCGAGACCACGAACGCAGAACAATTAACGCAAAAGTCAGCGCGAGGAAGTTAGGTTTTATTATAAGAAGAGAATAGAATTACACATTAGCCAGTTCCTGAATCCCACGAATAGTGATAGCCACGAGCGTTTTCGCGATACACTTCTGTAGCCTTTTGGCACTCACTAATTTAATACAACAGGACTCCCTTGATTCTACGCTATTGTCTGCCTACCCTCTAAACCCTTCTCCGCTACTTGCTGTTCTAAGCTTCTGTCGCAAGCTGTCGCACTGTGGAGTCCCTGGGTCAAAGTACCTGTGTCTCAGGCGCGCAACGTGATTGCAGGACCGATACCCCGCAGCACCGAAGGACAGCCCCCGCGGAGCAACTGCGTGGACCGTGGAAACCTCGACGGAGGAGCCACGCCGCGGAACTATACTCCGGGACTTAGGCTGTTTGAGCCTAACCTTGCTCTCGCAAGGTTGACCCACCCCAGCCAATCATTCCCCGTGACTGGTCAACGACCGGTCGGGCCTACCCTGACCCGCCGAGGATCTCCGTGGCTACAGGCCGCGAGTCCGGGTATCTCATACCCCCTGCCCCGACCTCCTCCTCGCACCTCGGACATCTCCATACCCGTAACCCAGGCTAACAGGTGGTTCTATGTTTTTGTGGAGAGAGTGTGTGTATGGTTGAGATCTAGAATGTTTTTTGGCGGCATTTTCGTAGAGGTTTTTTGTGTTGTGTTTTGTAGAAGTGTGCATGTGTGAGAGTAAGGGTTGGATTTCTTATGAGAGTGTGCGTGTGACGGTGGAGAAAGTGTGTGTGTGTGTGGAATTTTGTGTGTGTGTGCGGAAGTAGATAGCCGCTAGCAGCTGATGGCGTAAAAAAGACAGCAACGGCGATCAGGAGGGGAGAGCGTCTCAGGAGGCCGACACCCCGCCAGGGAGGCAACCAGCGCTGGACCTACAGAGGTTGATCGGGGTGGAGACATTGAGCAGGGAGAGCGTCGGCAGCAAGGTATTGGACACTGCCATCGACGGCGATCAACAACACAACGGCCGACAGCACCAGGAATGTCGTCGAGGCAGGACGAAGAGGACCACCGGCAGATCGCCGGATCGAAATAGCACCGGGACGATGACGAGAACATAATGGCAAGAGACGGGCAGTTCGGACGGCGGGTCGATCACGAGGAGGTCGGGGAAACCACCGGTGTGAGCGTTGAGCGGTGAGCGCTGAGCGGTGAGCGGTAAAGTTTGAGCGGTAAGGAAAAAAAAAAATTAAAGTTAATGGCCCTATTACCATGGAATGGGTGGTTTATAATTTTTGAAATGGTCATTTTTAGGCATAAAAGTACCCAAAACCGTGGACATAGGTCACACAATATTTCAAAAATTATCCACACTTGTAAGTTTAGATAAAAGTTAATTAAATTATGGACTAGCATCATCATGTGTAACCAACACAATTCAAATCATATCCAAAATATAAACCGAAATTTGGGATGATCCATTTAGGTAATCAATAAGTTTAATTTATCAACAATAAGCTTTACGAGACTAATTAGGGCCGACGTCATCAATAGCGTATTGCACTTGTTAGAATTATATGTAAATGCTTGGCATATATTATCCGAAAATTATCACTACACGTCGTCGTTCCGTGTCTCCTTGTAAGATGTACGAAAAGACATTCACGTGGCATTGCGGTGGTCCGAGTTCGATTCTCCTCGGCCTCGTTTGAGCGTTGATCTGCGTCTTAAAGTCGCTATCCCGAGCTATACAAAATCGCACTATAGCCCCTACCAACATTGGCAAAAATCAATCACTCCAATGGAAATAAAAAAAGACCTTCTCAAACTTTTAGTCTGCATTTAGTTTAGAACTTAAGCATTTACATACACCGGTGCATCGAAACTGGAGTTTAAGAAGTTACATCAAAATTAGGGCTGACGTCTTCATTACAGTCAAGCATGGCTTTAGATTACATTGTAGTGAGATACTTAAAGTGATACTTGAAACACTTAGTGTAGCTTAAGCTATAAACGATAATCACAATACATAAATATATAAAACCATATATATTGAAAAACACAAATACATGCTATAGCAGTAATAGATCGAGGTAAACGAATACTCTAGTACCATGTCCAGTACCTATCAGAAAACAAATCACACTCTAGGCAGAAGGTGTTGAACCATTAAAGTGCTGATCACACTGATCAGCCTCAAAGTCTATAAACTTAAGCACACTATTGCTATAACGTCGACGTGGAGTGTCAGAGAGTATGGGAGATGGAGCTTGAACAAACTCTTGAGCAAGTCGCTCAGCGTACGATGGTAGGGTGAATTTTGATGGAGGGCTCTTGTAGAGATGAGCGTTGCGAGTCAATCGCTCCTTCAGACCTGCGATCCTAAAATTGCAAAGAAAGTCAGTCCAATGATTTGTAAGTGCTAAATAAAAATCCAGAAAAAGAATACAAGATGGAATTACGCACCAATGAACTTTCGTGGCTTCTTCACGACCGGTTCGTCAGAGTCATAATCCGCGGGAGGGGCAGATTCTCCACTTTCTTCATCACCGGGAGGACCGTTCTTGTAATCGGCTAGCACACCATCAAAGATTTCTTCGTCAGGTTCCATGGCGATGAGGTGTCGGTTGAGCGCGCAAGCAATTACAGATGCACCTACAAAAACAGAAGCCCACGTTAGAAAAGCGAAGTGTGTATAAACAAACTCGAATGTAGTGTTTACGGAAACATTACCTGTACTAGCGCTCCAATCGAAGACTATACCTCCGTCGTCCGTGAGACAATCAACGAAACACTGAATGAAGGAGGGGTCCTTCTCTCGTGAGCCACGCCACGGCGTACCGTCCGGACGATAACGTAATGTTTCTTTCTCTGCAAAGTTACTGAGGTGGTCTTCCTCATCAGGTACGATTGCCACACCCCCGTATGCGTGTGCCACTTGCCGAGTCTGGAACTTCGAAACATACTCTTTACGAACATAGACTTTGATGTGGAAGCAGTGAGTCTGCAAAACACAAGTAAAAATACGTTAACATAGAAGCATAGTCGGAAATAATCATGAATCGTGAAATTTGAAATTGGAATCTGTTACGTACCTCTTTCGGTTTGGGTACGGTAGAGGCCATAGGAAGGGGATTATATCCCCACCAGTCTCGAACCAGACGAAAACCATATGTTGCAGACTCAGAATCGAGAGTACGCTCGATTCTACGACATTTTGGATGCATGAGAAGTATGGCTCCAACGTCCGTCAAATGATAAGCGGCAAACACGAAGAGGCTCTCAAAGTAGGTTTTGTCACGCCGATTCCAGGATGGAATTTTGTTGGAGACACACCCGAACAGGCAAGTTTTGGGAGCATCCGCAAAAATGAGATCAATTCTCGGATGCTTGGGTTCATACTCCATCGCCGAACACGGGTACTTACGGTCTTTGCCAATCTGAGATACAAATCAAATATTACAAAGTGGCAAATAGATTTACAAGTAAGATTTATGAGTAGGAGATTATAAATGACTAATGTAAGAAATAATACCTTTCTAATGTGCTCGACGATATCGAGGATTTGCGAATCCCATTTTGCGGTCTTCGACGACTGATGAACCAAGTCTCCAATGTTGCCCTTCTCGAGATAGATTGGCAGAGTCACCGAAATTTTTGACGACGAGCTGCTACCAATGTGATTGGGTTTCGGAAGAGGGCGTTTCGGAAACAATGGCTGGTTGATGCGACGCGGAGATCGCATGTGAGTTATGGTCCACGGTGAACGATTGAGGAGGGGATCCCGCATTCGTAAGTCCACACCAGAAAGTCGAGTCGATCTTGCATTGCGTCGATTCGCATTTGTTGCTTCCACCAAGCCCGAGTCGATCGGCATCTTCTCGGCTCGCAATGTCTTCTCGGGAGGGGAGCAGTTTCTTCCGATTCTTCTTTGGAGATCCACTACAGTTCCGCAACCGCATTGCGTCGCTTCCCGGTTGCACGAGACTTGGGCGCTGGAACTGGTGAAGAAGGAGAAGAGATTGGATCAGTCCATCGGTAAAATGGAGAGGTCGTCATCGTCATCGTCGTCAATGTCCATCGGTGCGGAGTGTTTGGGTTTGAAGGCGGGTTTCAAAGAGATGCTTCTCCTCCTTGTAGACGTAGTTGTCGTCGCACTCAAGGAACCATCCACCGGTCGTCAATTGAGAGTTAGTGAACCGCTCTTGTTGGTGAGGAAAAAAAAGTCTGGGGATCATTCGTCATCGAAATGTCCTCAAATTCCATGGGAATGGAGAACGAAGGTAATGCTCCCTTGGCAACGAGCTCTTGTTTTAAGTACCTACATGAAAGTAAACAAATTAGATAGGGGTAATTGAATATGTTGCAGGAATATCTATAAAATTTTATAGGAAAAAGAATACATACCGGAATACAAGCCGCTTAATTGTAGCTTTGCCTCCAAGAATTCTACGAAGATCCGAGCCTTTAATGAACTTTGGACTTGCGTTTGGAGCAAGATAGTTTCGAATGCCTTCTCCCATAAGATTAACCTCCACTTCTCGATATAGGCCGATGGCTTTTGGACAACACTAGACCACTCAATGTTGAGGTTCTCGTTGTCTACCAGATTCTGCAATTCACTTTCTAGTGATTGCTCAAGCTGAGAATACAGGAAATACGTTAATATTCCAAGTAACATAAAAACTCAAATTTTGTAATCCCGGAATATGTAAGCAAGTTACCTGCGCCCAAAGAGAAGCACGATGTAGAAATGCAACCAATGCTTTATCTTTCATAGGGCGATCTTCAGGAAAGCGAACTGAACGTCGATCTTCGTTTGATGAGTTCCACCACTGCAGCCACTTAGCTTTGAAATCAAAGTTAACATTGGTAGTGGCGACCATGTGTAAGCGATCAAGCGTCATGTCGGGTTTCAGGTTTTGGCTGTAATGAGAATTAATCTGCACATCAGACTCACAGTTTTGATTTGAGCAATAGAACATAAATGAAAATATACAGACAGAAAACGATGAACCAAGCCATCAATACCTCTTTCGCAAATTGTTTCCCCAATTTGATATTGGCCACAGCGACCATCTTGTCAAAGTTCTTCCCACGTATTGACTTGATTTCAGCCTTGATTGCATTGTCCATGGCACTCCATACACCAGTCCGGTTTGTTTGTCTTTTGGAACCGTTGCGTAGTACGTAGCTCAGACTTCATCGGATGTTTTCGCTAACTTCCGCTATATGACAACCGGAAAACAAATTAGAAGTTGATTTATAAAAAATGATGAAGAGGAGTCCACTCATATGTAGTGAGCTTACCGCGTATAGGAATTTCACAAAACGTCTATTGTGACGGGATACCAAGTCTCCCTTTTTGCTTTGGCGTTCTTACAGATCCTGTAATCTTCAGGAGAGATGAGGTCCTTGAAATCTTCGAGTTTCAACTTGCCAAACTTCCTCATGCGTTGGAGTTTCGCACATAAACTATCTTCGACGTGATCATGTTCAGTGGACCTACAACATAGAATAAAAGATTAGGGGAATGGTATATGACGAAATCATGAAAGATATTTATTATAAAAAAATGCGACATTCACTTACCAGTTAATGTCGTTCATAGCATCGAGGAGGAGATTGCTCTCACCACGGGCATCGAGTACGATGCAATCAACCGAAATGTACCACGAGGGATCATTCTTGTGATACCTCTCGATATGGCGCATCCAGGCTGTAACACGGTGGTTACCTTCGTAGACATAGAAATATTTGTCAGAAAGGTTACAAAGATCTGGATCAGTCCGCAGCGTACTCTCGAACTCTTCATTTGCGGCTTTCCAAAGCGGGTTCTTCGCAGTTCGTCTTCAATGTCAACTATCTTTTCACGGCCTTTTCTGTCAAAGGGAGACACGTACATTACCCGATCGCCTTCGCGGTATCCCTTGTTGAACTCGTTCTCAAGTTTTCTGACGTCTTGTTCTGAGATCGGGCGAACCTTTGGATAACAAACGAGGCGGCAAAGCGGAATTAGCATACGAGACTTCTTGACAGGTTTGTAGCGTAACCTGTTGATGATAGCTATGGAATCACTCTTGTGGAGCATGCGCATCTCGTTCGCACTCCACTCAGGGTCCTTGTTTTGCAAATGTTGAGGCATGTGAATGATTCCAACGTTGACACCTCCTGGCAATGTAGTTTCTTCATCATCCGAAAAAGACTGAAGTCCGTCATGGTCTCGAGACGGTAAATGCAGATCTTCAGTTCCGAGATGAATGTCAGCTGTCACTGCATCGTCTGGAACTCCAACAATTTGTTGTAATGCCTGAATCGTGTTATCATCGGGACTCCCACCATGGGCATCGTGCGCCGACATGGCTATATTGTTTGGAGTGAGAGAATCGTCTTGTCCATCTCGAAGGTCAGGCACTTCACATGCTATCATCTGACAATCCAAAAACCAAGTACAACATCGCACAAGAAAATAAGAAATTATGAGAATGAAAATTAGATATCATTAGATTTATATATTTGTCACATACGGCACAGGTTCACATATATTTCATATACTCTAAGCATATATCCATTTCGATGTACATTTGGTTGAAAGTCGTGGTGAACGACGTGGTTCAATTTTAGCCATTGCTATCACTTGGGCACGACGCGCCTTCGCCTCTGCATAATAATTCGGTCTTTTGAAAGTCCCTCGTGCAATCCGATCAACGCCGTCACTAAAAGTACAACGGACAGGAGTTGCAGGAGAGGGCGTTTCGGGAACAGCGGACAGGGGTATTGCTAATCGACGAGACTCTACATAAGCTTGGACATGGACCCTCAAAGCGGAAAGATCGCTATCCGCGTCCGATTCTTCTTCTTCAACAACACGTGCGTGCTTTTGCATCATCCCGCCATAGAAATGAAAACTATTAGAACGAAAAATATACTTATACAAATGAAATAAAAAGTAAAACTATGCACTCGAGATTTAATGGAGCAACAATCCCGCATCTCGAAAGAGCATCTTAAGGGAGGCAAGCATGATCATTTAATCCAAAAATAATAGACCAACACACAGATCCTCAAGAAAAGTATGATGAATACCCCGGGAAGCAAAAAAAAGCATGAAATGGTCGGATTTGCTCCAGACTTGCGTCGACGCAAGTCTGGAGCGAATCCGACCACTTCTCAAAAAACATCAATCAGCCAACACCACACCGGGGTCAACAGCAGGTGCCACCCCCCAACAATCCCAGGGCTACAAAGAACCTTGAGGACCGTCACCACGACACCACCGACCCCTTTGAGGCTCAGCAGCAGGGCTCACAGACCAGTCGACACGGCTGAGACTCGGCCACTGGCGGTTCACCGAGCTCATGCCAGGGGCTCAGCCTCTTGCTTCATTGCCGATGGCCTGCACTGCGGAAGCTGGAGGATCACGCAGTGGCATTCCCGAGATGGCCCATCCCAACAACACGTTGATAGATTGAATACAAACGCACAGATCCTCAAGAAAAGTATGATAGAAATTCAGGGAAGCAAAAAATAACATGAAATGGTCGGATTTGATACTGACTTGTCCTCTGTAGGGTTTTCTGTAGATCATACCTTAATGCTTCTGGAGTTGGAGAATTCTAACCCGCCCCGAGTCTTCATCGTTTGGCCCCAATATGGATCCGTCCTGTAAATGGAAGAAAAGAAACTTGATTTCGATGATTGAGAACTCACATTCTGCTGATCCTTCATGATTTGCTCTTCTTCTGGCTGCACAACTTGCTTCTCTCCTTGCAGTTCGACTTCGGCCTCCTCTCGCAGTAGTGTTCTCTGTTCGCAAAGTTCGTCTGCCATTTTTCCTTCCTCTCTGAACTCAGCACCTCTCTCCTTCAATTCGAAAAACACACAAGTAAACCAACAACGGTCCTAAAATCGAGTGTGTGGAAAAATTCATCAATTTCTCCAGTGAGTTCGGCATTCTCGCTTCAAAGACTAATGACCATAGCGATTTCGCTTTTGTCGGCGAGATTCCTCATCAATTCTAAATATGTCACGCTTCCAACTACCCACTGAGCAAGGCGACAGAGATCAGGAATCAACAGCTAGGATTATTGAATGCCGATTGTCGTATCCTCCTTTGGAAACATCGCCAGTGCGGCAGAGAGACCATTCTCTGGCCAGATTCACGAACGTCGTCCCCGAAGGGATCGCCTCCACAACGCATCAGTAAATGGGTTGCGCACGATGGTGTGCCACTTGATTCCGATGGATCTCTTAGAAGCTAGAATGCAGCGCGCCGATGGAAGTGAAGATAATGCGACCAATGCCGTTCCTACGGCGGACTGCGGACGGGGAACTGGCTTCAATGCGGACTGCTGATACGATCGATGCGCGACAGCCAATAATGCGGACTGCCATCGGCGCACCTTCTCCACCGGTCCGGCGAGATTCCCTATTGACACCCGGTCCTACCCGGTATCCCGTAGCTACCATGGTCCTGCCGGTTCCCTGGCGCGCATCCCGGCCCTCACCGGTCCTAACCCTGGCCTTCCCGTATACCTGGCAGTTAACCAGGCCCTTACCGGTCCGAACTCTGGCCTACCACGTACATCGAACCTACCTTGGTCCTGCCCGGTACCCTGGCACATACCCCGGTCCTTGCCGGTCCGGACCCTGGCCTACCCGGAACTTGTTACATACCTTGGTCTTGCCCGCTACCCTGCACTTTCCCCGGATCTTATCGGTCCTAACTCTGGCCTACCCGGTACATGGTATATACCTTGGTCCTGTCTGGTACCCTGATACTTACCACGGCCCTACCCGGTCATTACCCTGGCCCAACCCGGTACTTGCTACTTACTTCGGTCCTGCCCGGTACCATGGTACTTACCCGGACCTACCCTGACCTTACCCTGGCCCAACCCGGTTCTTGCTACTTACTTCGGTCTTGCCCGGTGAACTGGTACTTAGTTCGGCTCTACCCGGTCCTAACCCTGGCCCTCGCCGGTACATGGTACGTACCCCGGTCCTTCCCGGTACCCTTGCACATACACCGACCTTACCCGGTCATAACAGTGGGCCTACCCGGTCATAACAGTGGGCCTTCCCGGTCATAACAGTGGGCCTACCCGGTCATTACCCTCCCAATACTCGGTTTGAACACTGACCCTACCCGAGCCGACCGCACCGGCATTTCGATCTTACTCATCCGTACCTACCCGGTTCGTAAAAATTGTGCTACATATTCACATGAGATATCACTCATTTTTTTTACACAGGCGTAAGTATAGGCATAAAGTGGAAAGAACATCAATATTATTCGCAGTAGTCATATTCTTCGGAAGTACAAACTAAGTACCCTCATGTACGTAACTGGGACCTATAGATACAAGCACCCGCAAGTACAAAATACTGACCTTGTCTTGAGTGCACAAATATCTTCAAAGTATATCATAGCAAAAATGCATACTACATCGAACCGAATAATGAACTCTCGTTGATTGTATACTTAATCAACCCTAAGTCCTCCCAATAAACCAAGAAGTAAGGTTTCTCATGTACCTCCTCTAATTCTTCTGCACTTGTGTCAAATCCATCAGTTGTATCATAATGTGTTTCTTGATGAGAAGAGGCTTCTGCTCTCTCGTACGAATCATTGACTCTTATCTCCTCAAACACCACTGTTTGATCTCCAGATAGATTGTCTTCCTCTTCCGATCCTCTACGTCCCCTGAAGTCATCACATGTTTATATTAAACCATATACATATTTGAGTCTAGTTTATTATTCACGATTATCCACAAGTTGATAACATACAGAACTTCATTACCTCATATGTAGAGTCTACACCACCATGGTCATCGCCATCCACGCAATCAATCTCGAAAGACGTCCTATTCTCGCCTCAGACGCCCTTCCTCCGGCTCTTCTTCAGCTTCGTCCGTCGGGAGACTCTCCGGGACACTGTCGAGATTCAACGATCGCATCTTAATAGTCCGCCTAAATGGCGGTAGCACATCATCGTCGATCAAGATATCGTACCCATCAGGCTCTTGATCTTCGCTAGTACAGCTTATCTCATCGCGCTTCCGCAAAGCACTACGTCTCAGTGCTTTAGAGTTAGTGAACTTCGTGCCACCCCTCCGCTTCTTCTTCCTCTGACCCATTTCCTTTCCTCTCTCACTACCGCTAGCGGTCTCGTCCATGCTGCTTGCAATGAAATAACTTCTGTCACGTTGCACTTAACAAGCCCAAGCTTTTCATTTGCAATTGAAGAGGTCGATCTATGAGTGTGAACTCCATTATATAAGTTCCACTATGCGGCTAAGAAACCCTAATCAGTCATCGCGTATTCCCTAACATCGTGCTTTCACCGTGTCTAACAACCCCTACTAAGCTAACTACTGAATGCATCTATTATCCAACTATATCTCTGACAATGACTGCGGCCGTCAATTTACCTTCTACACCTACTTAATATATCAACGAATCTAATATTTTTAATCGTCAGTATTTAATGCAATAATGTCAGTTCAGCTAATTTAAGTATTATAGGTAATGTGCTTTCAATTCATCATGCTCACGAATCAGAGTATCGGGTATATGTACGTCTTCTTTAAGAAATTACGTTTAATAAGTATTCAATACGTATGCAAACATTCTCTGACAATTTGTTGTATTTGAACATTCAAACGCACCTCGGACTCTCTTTCATTGCGCACTTGTTGATGTTGTCTTCGCCGCCCTGCACATGGCATGGCTTCCTCCGCCGCCTTGCCTCTCCCGCCGAGACATCATTGCCATTAGGTCGAAGACTTAAGTCCCCTATCTCGCATTCCTCCGGGGGTGGATGGAGTGGGGTCAAGTCACTCCGTCTTGGCTAGCAATTCGTTTTGGGTTTGATGAGTCCTCTCTGTGGTTAGAGAAACATGTCTTGGATCCAAACACTAGGCTTGTCCAAGACTCCGTCCTTGTCGAACCAAGTCGACCTAGAGAGTCACTCTAAAATGTATAAGCTACGACCGGTCAAGATCGACTCTATGGTTTGACAGAGTCCGTCATGAACGCCTCCACCGTCCTCCTCACTCCCCGTAGTTCTTCTACCATCTCCACTGTCGTACCAGTTCTTGCTCGTGTCAAAGTCGAACCCGGACTCCAAGTTCGAATCGATATTTCGGATTCATCTGAAGATGAAAGAAAATCGTCCATCAAGTCCCGTCGAATATCATCGAATCTGCCTCTTCCATCCTCAGGTTCTGAACACAATCTTAGAACCACCCCCGTTTCTCTTCCCGCGTCCAAATTCGTAAAACCCAAAAACATTCTTTCCTCGCTCCGTAGACTAGGTAGTATGTCTCGCAACAAAACTATACTCAAAAAAATAGATTTCCATTCCATCCGAACTCATAGCGTCTCTTTCCTGCCTCACACTTTCAATGGTGATGTCCTCTACATTCTCCCTCCTATTCTACCAACTACTGCTGCCAAGGTAGCCAAATCTATGGAAGGGATGGACAAAAGATACGACGGCCATGTGTGGACCAGGACAATGACTACTAACATCAGTAACAACCTCGGTTTGTCTTTCCGCTACTCTAACTGTGTAGGTCATCTTCAATGCCACAATGGCAAGTGCGGATTCTTGCTAAGACCTGACCGTAGATCACAAGTTAATGAGGTGGAGTTCGAGGGCTTTACCAAGGACCCCTAATCGGTCGGCCAAGCGCCTCCTCCTTCGTCATCACTGGTCTGTAAGATCTGCAAAGAACCTCCCATTTGTGTTGCTTTATGCCCTGCTAAAATTTTCTACGTATTCGGAGAAGAGAGTCAAGAGAGGGCATGTGTGCATATCGGTACGCACGAACATCCTGTTAAAGTCGGAGACTACAGATGTGCACGTAAAATGATTGATGAGTTAATAGAGGAGCACGTAGAACGTAACCCACAAGCTACCACATCCAAAATAGTCATGGAGGCTAGCAAGGACTTACTCGGAAACCTACTTCTCCGTGAAGAAGGTGACCCTGTAACCTCTAAGCTCACCCTCCAGGAGCTAGAACCTATCTTCGATCAGTGTAAAGAGCTGAACTCTCCCAGCGTCAGGAATCGTATTACCACTTTTAAGCACTTGCGTAGATACGGTGTTCTTGATGGGATCACCAAACTTCGAGGCCTCAGCAACTGGGCTTACATCCAACGTAACCAGTTCCCGGGCCAGGGAGATGAAAGTGACAAAGTGTTCATTTTCAAGATGTCCGAGGTCGGCCCCGGAAGCGGTGTTGACCTTGTTCGTCGTATGCAGCCCGGGGGCGACTTGTCACATGCTTGGATGATGTTCGACCACGTCAAGCGTGTCAAAAACTGGACGACCATGGCATGCCACG
The DNA here is from genome assembly GCA_037043015.1 of Bryum argenteum. NCBI lineage: Eukaryota > Viridiplantae > Streptophyta > Bryopsida > Bryales > Bryaceae > Bryum > Bryum argenteum. The sequence continues at coordinate 4,961,912 of CM073323.1, read as the reverse complement.
TTTTGACAAAAATGCCGCATTCTAACTATTGCATGCTGTGATTTCCAGTCTGAAGACGGGGATGCTCAAATCGTCTTCTGGAAGAATCTTAACCACGTCATGGGCAGGAACGGAGTGGAAGCGCCGCAGTTTCAAGGGTTCATGGCCGACGGTCGCGCGCAGCCAAACCGAACGCTGTGCGGATCATTTATGGCTCCGGAGACCCTAAAGTGCCCATGGAAGGCCACGAGCGGACTTGCTACTTCCATTGGACGCAATCCCTAGAGAAACACACCAAACAGTACATCGTGCACGAGTTGCAGGATCAACATCGACATCTTTGTAAGCAATACAAAGATGCACGCACCATGGCTGAGGCGGAGACAAGATACTGGGCGATCCGAGCGTGGTGGGCGTCGGCGCAAGCCACCTCCGAAGTTGGATTAAGTCACCTCGAACACTGGCTTGCATTCTGGCATTTCCGATATAGGCAGTGGGGTGGCTTCATGGAATTGGTGAGTCCACAATTACTGTAGCTATTATATACACGTGAATTGATGTCTAATAATTCTGTAAAATATATTTACTTTTTTAGTATAGAATATTCTGCTTTCTTAATCTTTATCAATATTAATCATTTAAAAAAATAATAATAATCTATTTTTAGATCAGACTTGCTGTGACGCAAGTCTAACTCGCCATGGATATTGTGATCAACTTTTTTTGTTACTAAGTCATTTGTCTTTGCACCTTGCAGGAAAATAAATATTCAGCAGAGGAGTTGGCGGAGATGCCTTCATGTAACCTTGCGGAATCTATCCATAACAAATGGTTGCAAGCGTCCGGCAACAAGGGTGGGGACTTGTACGTTGCAGCTGTTGATGATTATGTTCGTGCTTTCCTCCAAGTTGTTGGTTACCACGACTTCAACGGAGGTGGCAAGGGTGGTAGTGGACCAACATCCGAAGAACTCTTACTTCGTCTTGCCCATAAAGCTCAACGAACCGGCGATCCATCAGGCCTCACAAAGGCAGTTTCTGACTATCCAGGAGCGGAAAAGATTTGTACCCGAGACGCCCACCTTGAGGGGGCCGAGGTGTTCGGATCCAAGAAACGTAAGGCTGATGTTCCGATTGGAGCTGATGATGAAACGCACGGACACGACACCTTGAGCTACTCACGTCCTCGGGTGGAAGAAGGGTTACCCGAGCTTGTACTGAAAATCTGAGTACTATCCATGAGGAGGATGAAGTTGAAGAGTTACGGACAATACCATCCACTTTTTTGGACCTAGTATTGAACGTGTGACCGCTGTTCCAGGAGACTAAAGTAGACGAGAGGTCGTGGCACATTGCCCGTTTGAGGAGAATTTCGCCAAGGCATGTTGGGGTATCATGCGAAAGAGTAAAAAAAGATGTGACTCGCGAATTATTCGAAGGGGAAGGCGACCGCGGCTCCAACTTACACCGGAGTATGGCAACGCCCTCAAGAGGGGCCAAGAAAAATTGATCGAGTTCTTTTTTTGTGCGAGATGATATTGAGAGGTGTGTGAAGGGTCATCGTCGCAAGTGGATTGAACCATTCTCTCTAAGCCGAGACAGACCCCTATTCCTTCAATATGGGCTGTAAAGATAGGGACTAACCTTACACGTGATGAGATGGAGGCGTTGGAGAATGCGGGCTTTCGACTACCACAAAAGAAAACGACTTCCCACGAACCGCACTTTCAATAATGCTGCCCCACCAAGAGACTTGTCCCATATTCCGATCCGGAGAAGCGGACGTGTTCCCTAGGTCGGAAGATCGAAGAACATGAAACGCATTCCGGCTATGACTTCAAAGCACATGAAGAATATTGAGTGCGCCACGTCAATGCAGGCCAAAATTACGAGGGTGACCATGATCCCATGACTGGTTTTGGGTGTATCATAGATTTGGAGTCCGATTCGGATGCGGTTTATAGACTTTCAATTAGTAAATTCCCGGATTGCTCATGCCCGGTGTTCAAGAAAACAATTTCTTCGTTAGGACGGAGAGATCCATATCGACCGTGCAAGCACCTATACTTCATCACGGTATTGGTTTGCAAATTTGATCCGGATCCGATCTCTTCATCCACGCGGCCACTCTTAGTTTCAACGAGGTGAAGAAGATTCGGAGGGAGGAATCCTAGACCATGCTATAGATTAGAATGCCTTATATCTCCTCATCTACATACGCTATATGTTAGTCTTATGATTGGGTGCTCCACACTATATGTGATTTTTTCTCAACTTATTATAAATTATTATATTAGTATCTACATGTACAAAGAAACCTTGCCAATTTGTCTAACTCGGAGTACTATTCACTTAGAAATATTACCTTAAAAACCTCTTCACATTTAAAAAATTGTGATTTACTGTCGAGTTTTGTAGCTCAAGTCTCACAAATTCAGGGAATTTAAGCCTTATTTCCACGGGTTTGGGTCATTAAATCCACGGTGATAAGTCTAGAATATTCGAATATTCCCAAGAATATTCGAAAATTATTCTCTTTTTATAAAAAAATAACTATTTTTAGAAATATTTTTACTAAAAATACAAACTCAGCCCTAAAAATTCTAAATCTTACCGCTCACCGCTCACCGCTCACCGCTCAACGCTCACACGGTAGCAACGTCCCGAGGAGGTCGGAGGTCGACAAAAACGGCAATCCAGGAGCAAGGACGGTGAAGGTGATCACCGGCGCGGCGATAAACACGAGGAAGCTCGAGCGACCACCATCACCGACAGCACCGGCGCCGATCGGAGGAGAGAGTAGTCGAAGGCCAGCGCCGCGTTGTGGGCGGATTGGTCGTTCGGCAGCGAGACGTCTAAGAAGAAGCAATCACGAGGAGGACGTAGCTGATCGGTGAGGACTCCACCGACCAGCATCGATCGGATCGAAGGTGGAGGTGCAGCAGCGCCGAAGACAGGCGGAAGCATCATCGCGATCAGGACGTCGGCGAGGCGGAGAACGGCGATCAGTAATCCCGTGAGGATCGGCAGCCCAGTCCGATTCCCGGAAGAGGATCAGTGAGATCTGAGCGGTGACGAAGACAAGGCCGGCGATCAGTAGCAGCTTGGCCGGAAGCGAGGCGCCGATGATTAGCGGCAATTCGGCCGGAAAGTGAAGGCACCAGCAATAAGAAGTCGGACCGCCATTCCGAGTCGAAAGCCGGAAGCCGTCAACGGCAGCCCAGTTACAGCCAGCACTTGGTGCTGCACAGGGAGCTTTCCTTAATCGTTAAAGAATTCTTGGTTGGGCTTGTTTAAATTCAATAGTTAGGATTCAATTTTGTGGAATCAAAAGAATAGCAAGGCTAATTTGCCACCAAAAATACTTATGAATATATTGGTTGAAGTTGTGATGGTATGATTGCATGTTGTGTATGGTTGAGCGTGTTTTTGCTTGATTCAATTGCTGAATTACATCTTTAGTGGTACGGGGTATGGGTCAAGCGCGGAAGCGTTGTCCGAATCACCCCGGCCCCTAAGGTAGTTATTACATATTTTGGTTAGCATTTTAGGGTTTTCAGCGGAATGCGGAAGCGCTGTCCGATTTGATTCTTGTGGTTGTAGTTAGGTTGAATTGTGTTATTGTATGAGGGAGTTGTGTGTCCCTTGCTTGGAAGGTTACATTGGTTGCACACCCCCCCCCACGGCCCAACGTGTGAGCTAAAACCGGACAACCGGAATTTAGCCTCACACGCAAGCACACCCGCATACTTCTGACGCCAGTGCGAATATCGGAGCGCAATTGGAGGGTGGATGTCTTTCGCTGGCTTTTCCCCCTGATTCATCTCTTGAGATGAACGAAACTCAGGGAAAAAAACAACGCTACTGAGGTGGAGAGCGCAAAGCCATTTAGTGAAACCAAGGGGGGAAAAAGGAGACTATGGAGTGTTCGCTCATTGAGTAGCTCTCTAGATGAAGCACAGAAACTGCATAACATGAAAGCGCAGCGGTATGGAGCGAGGGGAGAATAAAAGTAGAGAGTTGGGGCCATGGAGCAAACACAATGATCTTGAGTCATCTCTTTTGGTGCGAGAATCATTCAATTCTATACATCCCAAGAGATGACTCTAGAGCATATTTTGATTGTACCATGGCCCCAACTCTCTACTTTTATTTTCCCTTCGTTTCATTCCTCTCTGCATGTCATGTGTGGGGAGTAGGATGTATGAATCGAAGGGGAAATAAAAATAGAAAGTGGAAAGTGGCACTGTCAAGTGGATTATTTTCGCATTCCACCCATTGGATTTCAGCCCAATACTCTCGGCCAGAAGAGCAGGGGAGCAAAGTTTGTCGAGGAGTACGGACCGAGGAGGTCGAAAAGGATGAAGAGGGATGCAGATGTGGGGGAACCCACGAATGAAACTAAGGGAAAAAATGACTCACCAGGCAAGATTCCATCAAGCAATTTAGCATCACACACAAGTTACGGAATATGAATAGTCACTATCAAGTCCCTCAAAGCTCACGCGCGGGTTGTGGAATCAGAAGACTCACTTTCGGCTCGGACCAGCCCGCTCGAACGCGGGTTTATAGAATCAAAAGACTCATAGACGAGTTTCGGATAGTGAAGATTCATTGCGAGCCTACGAGGATGCAGAGTATTTGTCTTCAGATCCTCTGACTTTGCAGTCGCTCAAGCGATAAGTGTCCTTTTTTAGATCCTCCTCCATCTGTCACTCGAAAAGAAAGAATGGTTTAGGGTAGATTGGTCACAAGGAGATTTCTACATTCGACACCTGTGCTATCACCAATTGTTGAAGCGCACTCTTCGCAAGGGCGGACGATCTTTTGCAAGCAATGCACTTGGGCATCGGTGATAGCACGAGTTTCGAATGTCGAAACCTCCTTGTGACCAATCTACCCTGAACCATTCTTACCATTCGAGTGAGAGATGAAGGACGATCTAAAGAATGCCTTCCATCGCTTCCGCTTATACGAACTTCTTTCAAAAACTCTCTGGAAAGGGGTACCGCCTCATGTAACATTTTATATCCTTGTAGGTAGGAGTAGAGGATGTAGTTTAAGGAGGAAGCCACGAAGGTGTAGTACCACTTATATTAGGAAATAAAACTTGAAAGTTCCAGTACCGTGTAATCATGTTTCAGGACTGCAGTTCGGAAACGCTGGTCGTGAAGTGATCCTCAAGAATGTGTTGGAATTCACCTTGTCTTTGTGATATTCTTCTCTAATACGTTGTCGGATTCATGAATTCTAATGGAGGGTGCTATTATATGATAGAGGAGGGAGGTGTAGTACCACTTATGTTAGGAAATAAAACATGAAAGTTCCAGTACCGTGTAATCATGTTTCAGAACTGCAGTTCGGAAACGCTGGTGGTGAAGAGATCCTCAAGAATGTGTTGGAATTCACCTTGTCTTTGCGATATTATTAAATATATTTTTGGGTTCATGAATTGTCATGGAGGGTGCTATTATATGATAGAGGAGGGAGGTGTAGTACCACTTATGTTAGGAAATAAAACTTGAAAGTTAAAGTACCGTGTATTGTTTCAGGACTGCAATTCAATACTCTAGTGATGATTCTCAATAATGTGTTGACAATTAGTGCATACTGCACAAACTTTCCGATGCTTTGCTTTGAAACTATATGAATCTTGGTCTTTTTGGCCAAATTCATTCTAAGTTTTCTGGTGTTTGCTTGACAATTGTGCTAAAATGACTCCCTTTTTTTCCATATTATCCCCACAACGTCCTCAACTCACGTATATCTCTTCATGTTTTCCTCATTTATTCACCCCAAAATTTTGCCATTTTACCGGAATATTGTCATTTTAACGGAATTGGAGTTGAAGATAGATTATGTGCTTGTATGGGGCCTTGATTGTCAACAAAGGTGTGAGCAATTGATCTCACGTCTTTGAAAGTGGAGGTCAAGAATTCCAATGTAGTGAACAAGAGTGTTGATTGTGATAATGCAACATATGCTGCCATCGGACAGAAGTCGGTGGAGTCAATGTCTCCAATAAATAAAACTTGAACTCAGTATCCAACTTTGTTTCCTGTAATAAATGATGGCGTAGCAGCGGATAATCGGACTTACTTGTCCAGCATTACATTCAAGGCATAAAATTGACACCCCAGGGGGTGTATTTTGCCTCCAAAGGTGTCCTAAGACACCCAAATTTCAAATTGGGTGTCCCCGGGGACACCCAATTTTTTTACAAGGTGTCCTTTTGACACCCAAAAAAAAAGTAGGGTGTCCCTTGTACCTAAATAATTTTGTAGGTTTATCCAAAATAATAATAATTATAATAAAATAAAACACTAAAACTTGCACCCTTGGCCCCTGCAATGAATAGCCACTCACTACTCACTCACAGACTCATCCACAGATCCACTCACTGACTCACCCATTCACCCACCCACAATGCCCTAAATTGAATGGGCGCCGCCACAATATGCGGGACTCCAGTGCTGCCTCACTGCCTGCACTAGGGATTAGGGAATGCGAATTGCAAAGCAAGAGGCGCTGAGGCGGCGATTCATGCGAAAGCAAACGGAGAGGAGCAATAGAGGACGGGTATTTGGTGAGCTATCTTGGCACTTCCTTCGACAATCTGTTGCATGAAGATTGTTTATGCAAGAACTAAGTCTTTTGCCGAAAGTACGTTTCTTTCAAAGGTCATGCACAATTGACTATTTGTAGGCGGCTCTCTACAATGTAAGGTATACTCACGATAATTTGTGTTTCTAGAAGAAAGGTGCATTCAACATTACGACGCTCATCATTCCCAAGCAAAAATCGACACCACATACTATAAGGCTCTATTCAGAATAAGCTGCAGATATTGTTGTTGATGACGTAAATGAATTGCTACGTCTTTCCTCTTGGTTTCATTGGTGTGCTTCTAACTGTTGGAGCTTGCAACTTGTCTGGGACAGTGTGAAACTTTGAATGAAGAAGAATTGTTTAACATACAAGAACAGCATGGACTTTTTCAGCGGGATGGATACATGTACAATTGTACATCACTCACCTTTTCTTTCGATACAAATTTTGTTCTTATTCTTACAAAGGAATTTTATTGCTAAAAAATAACAACTGATCTAAGTTGATATAAGTTGTCTGTGTTTGTCAAACACATCCAAAACAATCATGTTTCGTCTGTTGATTTAGTGTTGTTTGGCATCATCAATTTTTGCCTTACCTATATTTTACCTTCATATGAATATCAAACTTGAATAGTTACAACTGTAGTATTGCAAATGTATAAATGATCTAACATTGCAATTTTGGAACAGTGGTGAAGGGATAGTTCCGGATTGAGGACCTAGACGATGCAAATTTTATCCAATTTGCTGATGTTATAGAGGTATTGATCACAGTATCACACGACTCATTGTGTTAGCTCCATCTCTATGCTTTTGCTGAAAGACAATTTTGATTGCAGATACACAATACAAACACCACTGGAATGTAAAATTTCACTTTGTGCATGTATCATAAGTTTGTACAGTGGAGTTGTTTTTTGTGTATTTGTTCTTACAAGTGAGCTAATGCTTGGATTTGTAGGCAATAACATGAAATCTTCTAATAAACGAACATGTAATCTATGTAATAAGGAAGAAGGGTGAGAAAGAATAAGGGAGATGAAAGGACAAGGGAAACATGTGAATTTCACATCATACTCCTTTATGAATTATCTCACATGTAAGAATGTAACTACTCTAAACTCACATAGTCACATTGATAATTACTACCTTTTGTGATTTTGTGAGTGTGTCCAAAGGACACAAGTACATACTAGTCTTCTAATAAATAAACATGTAATCTTATAATAAAGATTGACTCATGCTAAGGGAGTAAAGTTAATGTCTTTGTTTTTGTTGTGAAAATTCTCATGTTGTATACTAGTGTTTTTTTTCTACTCCTTTCAAACATACTATCTTATCATTCTTATGTATTTCATGTTTAAAATGTTGACTTACTTGTTGATTTTTTGTATGTAGATCATGAAGAAAACTAGAAGAGATGAAAAACAAACAACTTTGGCAGGTTTTATTAAAAGACCTAGGGTGGACTTGAATGCTCCATCAATTGAGGCAGATGGAGAAAACATAAATCCCTCACAATGCAGAATGCAGTCAGAAGATACTCAAGAAAATATACAAGTGGAGGTGGAGCTTCAAGAGTCTACCAACCATGATACTTTACTTGAGGAGCAAGCATTGATGGAAGTCCTAGACCATGAGGCCACTTTAGACGGACAGGGAAGTATGAAGGCAAGAAACTACCGATGTGAATGGAAATTCAAGTATCCATGGGTAAAACCAATTGATGTATTGGGCCAAACCAGATTGAAATGCATCTTTTGTGAGAAGTTCAAGGCAATTGGTCCTTGGGGGGTAGGAAAAGGATCAGTTAACTTGCAAAACTCTGGGTTGCTTAAACATAATCTAAGCAACCAACATTTGTACTCTCGCATCAGATGGTTGGGTTTACAGGGGAGGACCACCAAATCCATGGATAAGCATTTGGCAGAGGGATTGGAGGCAAACAAAGCAAGAATCATCTCTTCAATGAAAATGGTATACTTTCTATCATTAAATAGTTTGCCCCTTTCTAATTATCCGGATTTTGTGAAGTTTGGAAGATTCATGGAGATGCCTACCATTTTTGCATCTTCAGATTATGGAACCTATGAGAATGCCGTTTCTGGGAGAGAGTTTCTTTTAGCAATTGCTAAGATGATTGAAGAGAAATTGATTGAAGAAGTTTCTACTTCTCCTTATTTTTCAATCATGGTGGATGAATCCACTGATAGGGCTTTGGAGTCACATTTGATTACTTATGTGACTTATCTGGAGAATGATGGTTTTGGCCAACCCAAAACTCAATTTTTAAACCTTCAAGGCATCCCAAATGGTACAGCTTTGTCCATCTTTGAGGCTTGGAAGAAAACAAGAGACAAATATGATTTAGTCCAAAATCATCTTGTTGGACTTGCAACTGATGGGGCTGCATCCATGGTTGGTGTGCATGAAGGTTTTGCAACCAAATTAAAAAGGGAAGTTCTACATCTATTTAGAACCCATTGCATAGCCCATAGAGAGGCATTGGCTTCTAAAGATGCAGTAGAAGCAATCACCCCTCTTGCCTCTTTAGAGAAACTATCCAACAGGTTACATGGATGGATTGGAAAATCATTTTTAAGAAATGAAGCTTTACAAGGCCTGTTGATGATCATGGAGATTGGACACTTGAAGGTATTGCACATTCATAATGTGCGTTGGTTATCTATGGGCCAAGTTATGGAACGCATGGCATCTACAATGCCGGCCATTTTATCATGTTTTTCATCCCAAAGTAAGTATCTCAATATATTATGTAAGTTTTCTTGTATGTATTTGATTTATGTTTTCAATTGAACTTATAGCTAAAATTTGTGATTCTAACTTATGTATATTGATTAGGTGGATGTGCAGAATTATACCATGAGTTTCGATGTTACTCGGTTCTATTTTTTATTCATCTCCTTGCAGACATTCTTGGGGAGTTGAATGTATTGAACCAACTTTTTCAGAAAGAGAACTTGGATCTTACTGAGATTGGAGATGCTATAGAGCTTACAACAAGATCTTTGTCAAGAAAATATTTGGTAGATGAAGATAAAGAGTTTGGTGCAGATTCCAAATACTTGGCACAATTTTTGGAGAATTCTAGAGGAGGAGAGATTAATTTCCAAGATTCTACAGGTATGGTGCATTCACATATTTTGCATTATGCACCATTACCTAATGCAATGGCATTTGGTGGCGATGGCACGTTGCATGGATGCAAGATCATTGCACATGCATATGTGGTCAAGGTGATAGATGCATTGCAGACGCGATTTCCGGATTTGAAGGTTTTCAATGCAGCTAAGTTATTTAGCCCTATCAGTTTTTCACCTGACTTGGTACTTCTTCAACGAAATGCTCGTTTATGGCTTCAAACTTTCATTGAGCATTTTCGCTACATGGAGGAAACTTCTTTGATGAGCGCGGTTTGAGATCAGAGCTTAGAGGTTTTTTAGATACACTTCATGTATCATGTGCTGGCCTTAAAATGCACCATGCATGGTTGGTTTATTCCTCTAATTTGGACTATGTTGGGAGATATCCCAACATGACCAAATTATGGCAAGCTGTTATAATCATTCCTGCTAGTACAGCTTCTTGTGAAAGAGGATTTTCTACCCAAAACCATATCAAGTCTACTTTACGTTCTAGTTTAGTACTAGAGACTTTGGAGGCACAGATGAGAGTTGCAATGGCAAAAATCCCTATAGAAAACATTGATTTTGAACAGGTTTGGGTAAAGTGGTGTGACATGAGAGGTCGCCGTTTGTAAACATGCTTGATTGCACTATAAATTGTAATACGAAAAGTTTTATTTGATTCGTTAGTGCAATTACAAGATTGTCATTTTTTTTTTTATTAATTTGTGTATATGTTGAGAATGCCAAAGTTTTAAGGCAACTTTTGGGGACACCCAAAAATTAAAGCAGGGTGTCCTTTCGACACCCAAAATTCAAGACAGGGTGTCCCATGTGTTATTGGCTAGGGTGTCAAGTTTATGCCCTGATTACATTCACAAGATCAACTAATCGGTCCCCTCGGTTGCCACAGTGATCAACTGGTCCCCCTCGGTTGCATTCTCAACCGTCGGATCGATTGGTTGCTTCTAGGAGCTTGTCTCGCAATTTGTTCCTAATTACATAGCCGGCCCGTCAAATCATAAATTACCTAAACAGTATTCGGCGTAGGAAGCAGTGATGTCGAGGTTCTGTACGTCAGTAGGAATTGAGCTGAATTGGAGCAGGAGTTTCTTAAGGTCCCGGGTAGGAAGTTGTAACTTTTTATCAAAATGAGCAAGTCAATATAAGATTTCTTAGAGTTTTTACATGATGATTTCAGATTTCTTCATGCTAGGATTCTATGAACTACTAGTAGAAGAATTACACACAAAGAATTTTCAAGGCATAAAGTGGAAGGTCCTAACATATGGCAGAAATCTGGCATCTTAAGAACAGAGATTGGAGACTCATATGATTGATAGAATATGGGCATTTGAACAGAAGTTTGGTTGTTGACTAGAGGCAAACACTACTACTACGTACAAAGACAACATCATGACTTATCGCAAGAATACGATGCAAAAACGATATGCTTACTACGTATGTATAAGTTCTCATTTTAAAGTTCTCATCATCTCAATACTTTTCTTCGCGATTCATTTATAATTTCATGTATGACAAGTTTAAATTCAATACTTACAACTTGTCTCCTTTACACAAAGGTGTCCTGTATTGATACAATTCAAACTTTGGCTATAACCAAGAACTTATAAGTAATGTCAAGATATACTAACTCAGGGACTTCTAAACATATATCAAATCAAGTGATGTACGTTTTTATCATTCACAAATATGTATTTCACCTTCATTTGTTTGAATTGTCAAACACATTGGCCTATATGGGCTTTCCATATTTATTGTTTCTAGCACCAAGCCCTTTGGGGGGATACTATGTCAAGTATCCCCAAGGCACAAGTAACTAGCTAGAAACTAGCATAGTTATAATGTCCACCCTCGAGAGGGGAAGTAGTATTGTTCCAATTTCTCCTTGTCCGGTGGCCATCGGGATACTAGCATTATTCTAAGGGGCCGGAGTTTCTATCTATTTATCTTTCTAGCACCAATTTTTTTCTAACTAGGTCCGAGCACTCTTGATAATCATAGTCGCTCATTTTATTGTAATTGGACTATCTACTCATGGCATACAATTAATCTTGTACTAACAAATCAAATTATCTGACTAATCTTGTACTTACAAATCGAATTATCTATTGTGTTGATGTCTTAACCTGCCACATCCACTTTTCCTTATTAAGTTGTGTTGATGTCTTAGCCTGCCACATCCACTTTTCCTTATTAAGTTGCATCATGTGTGGATGTTGCCACATCCACTTCTCCTTATTAAGTTGCATCATGTGTGGATGTGGACGGGTGGAGTTATAAATCTTAGCACCAAATGCAGGTTTGTACTGAAGTGGACAACCCCTCTCCACCAAATTTATGTCTCGACGAATGTCACGCTTCTCGAGAGACATAATGATATTGATCCTCTCCATCTCCTCCTCTTCCAATGACTCAAGCGCACATATCATCACGCTTTTCAGAATCTCCAACTCGGTTGCACACCCTTCTAGCTCCTTCATATGTTCGGCACTTGTCTCGCTCACTACTGTTGTCATATTCGGAGTCAATCTACACCTAAAACAAACAATCAAATCTAGCATCATAAGTAGCATCATAACGTTCTATACCCAAAAAATATGAAATTATTTCATGGATACATGAATCACCTCATGGTCGAGCTTTTGGAACTTACTTTTTTGACCTTTTCTTTTACCTCACACAAACTAACTAGGATCAATCAACTTCGTCATCATGCATGATTGTGCATTTCCTACGGTACGGAAAGTGTTAGAAAACACCTTAGTTTCCGGAGACTCATAGTAGGACCTTGAGAATGATTACTTCAGAGCCACCACATGGATAACCTCACATTGGCATCAAGCGAAACAAAAATTTGTTTACCTTGGCTGGAAATCCATACGGTTTTGAGGAATGCAGAATGAAGCTCTCTTTAGCACTGAAAAGCTTAAGACACTATACGAACGAACTAAAGCTTGTTTGTGGCTTGAGGGCCAAAGTCCTTTTATACGAGATCACAAGTCACATACTGCCGAGGCTAGCGGTCTCGGAAGGGAAATTAGGTCTTTAGTTGTCCCAAAATGTACCTTTGAATTTGGACTGCAAAACATTACTATCAATGAGCATTCTGCCGAGACCAAAAGAATGTTCATTTTTCAATCTAGCCAATACTGGTCTCGAGAGTAGGCAAGTTTCATTCTGGAGACTGTTGCAAGATGTCATTGTAAAGGTCAAATTGTTTGACACCTCAGTCGAGTCTTCGCAATTCATGTATTTTGACGCCTCTGACTATCCTGGAACCACATCCTTGATCTTCGACTCCTTTGTCATCATAACAAGGATTGCATAACTGCAGAAATGCTTCAGCTGAAGATCGATCCTGTTCGTGGGCATCATGGAAGAGCAGCCCAAGAATCTGGAGCATCTTGCCAGCATCTGTGTGGATTCAAATTATAATGGGAATGACAATCTATTTCTGCTTAAATCCTTCTCGGCTTGTGTCCGTTCCGCAGGTTATTATGATGTACCTGATATATCAATGGGTTCGTATCTACATGGAGCTAAGCTGCATGCATGTTAGGTCAACGAATCAATTGAAAGAATCGCAACAAAATTTTATGGGAATTGAAGACCACATGTTTTAGAACAATTTTCAAGAGTATGGATGTAGAGGCACTCCTACATTTGGACATAGGTGCTTAGCGTACTCGGGGCTTTCTGAGGCCTTCGACTACAGAGGCAGAGGAATCATCCCCAACACTTTTAGGGCGGCCCTCCTCGTCTTTGAAGAAGTCAATTACAATCCTCGCCACTGTAGCCCCAATAGAAATAGCCTCACTATGCAACACTTAGCACGTTTCTGCAGCGACCCGCAGGCGCTTTCAATTCCTTTGTTGGCTTTCTGCTCCACCTTCTAGGGTATCTCGTTACCTTCTCGTGCCCATCGATACGGTCAACTTGCACACGTCGATTGTTTCTGTCTCCAAACCGTAGCTCGGAGCACCTTCTTCAGGAGTCGATAGTGAAGGTGAGTGAAGCGGTGAGCTTCGTTGACTGCCCACTTCCATCACGAATGGAGGTTCACTCACGCTGCCCGAGTCAAGCATGGCACGCACCAGCCAACATGATGCCCTTCGGTAACATCAGAAGCAACAGGGGATACATGTGATCGAGAGAGCTAGCTAGCAAATCCGCACTGTATAAAGGGCAGCAACTGAGGCATTCTTCACTCCTATCCGATCTCTTCTACTTCCCCTTCTTCGATATTCATCACCTCTTTCCAGTACGTTTTAAGTTCGATTAAACTCCTCCTGGGTGGTGCCGAGCTCCAAATTATCCTTCATTCAATGGCGAAAACTACCGGAGCTGGAGAGTCAGTTCGAGTGCTCATTGCCGTGGATCAGTTGAGCAACGTGAAGCTGTCACGCGAGCTCAACGGTGCGTTCGGGCTCATTCCTCTCAAGGACCGCAGACGTTACCTCCTCATCAACAACGGCGAAACCGGCAACATGTTTACCTCCGACTTGGTGGAAGCCAGCTTCATTACCAGCACATTCTAGTGTAGCTAACGCCATACGCTTACGCTAACAGATTGAGTGACAACTCCTGCTAGTTTCGCAGCATGATCTAGATCTGAGAAAGTATTGTAGCGTTTGACGTGTCAATAAATGGGGACAGTAAACATTGAGGAGTAGCCTGGAAGATATGAGCGATTGTCAGAAATGGAGGCCTACTGTTTGCTAATACTGCAGTGAAGGAGATTGTTATGGGCAAAGCTGTTGCTGTCGGGTAAAGAAGCCCCCAGATTTTACTCCAAAGTCTCCATAGATAAAACTAATTTCTCACTTCCCAATATTGAATGATGGCCTTAACTATGCAGCAACATCTCAATGAACATCTCAACTTTACCGCTATGACACACCTCAAGACACTGCAACGAAAGTCACAAAGGCACATGAAATACGTTACATTCACAATTTCACATCGTTAAGAAGTTATGTTTGAAATGTCTGGTGGTTCGATCGAGTAGTCCAGCAGAGTATAGGTTGATCCTTCAGCTAGCCACTAAGCTGCCAGTGACTTATTGGTGGAGAGGTGATCGACTTCGCATGTCATCAATCTCAATTTCATAAAATCGGTTCTTTTTTGCAGAAAGTGGCTGTTCAAAAGGAAACAGAAATGGTGGAATCCAGCACACCAAAGGCTTCAAATTCCTTTCATTTCAGATACACAGTGTGTAACGTATCTACTATTGGAAACTTCCGTCTATTATCACTAGGTTCATTTAATCGTGGGCCTGGTCCAATCTTACATGGATCCTCAATTCCAACTCAAAGCAAGTCCTGACTATCTATCTATACTGCAATACTTGTCAGGTAGTTTAAGAGCGATCAGAAGGCGTTGGTGATGAAACTGCCTTCCACCAAGTCGGAGGGGAAGCCGCCACCATCACCATTGTTGACAATGAAGTAGCGTCGTCGGTCTTTGAGAGGAATGAGTCCGTAGGCACCGTTAAGCTCCCGTGAAATCTTCACATTCGCCAACTGGGCGACGGTAAGAGTGACCGACTTGCCGTTGGCGAGCGGCTTGTCGTTCACATAGATCTTGCCCACGGTGGAGAGGTTGGTGATGGTGGAGGTCGCCGCCACTTGCAAACACAGCGATGTCACCAGCAGACCCAAAATCAGCACACGAACAGAAATTCCAGTGCCGGTAGCAGCCATCGCTAACTGGCTCCACAAGCTGGTATCAAGCTTAGATACAACTATGTAGGAGGGTGAAGGTGATGGAGGAAGGTGAAGGAAGATATTGGAATAGAGAAGTGCAGTTGGAATGTCTTGCAATACGAACTTGTTGGTTTTATACTCTTGAATAATGCTAGCTGTAAAGGTGTCATTAAAGTCGTACAAACGTACCGGATAGTGCGCGGGCTACCGTTGACCTGTCAAGAACATTCGCCGTTTGACTTTCGATCCATTTACCTTAGCTGATAAACTGACTTAGTGCATGAAATATTACTTTGTGTTTCGAAAATCGTGTCGGTAGCTAGGAGACTGCACTGCTTGCATTAAGAAACTGAGATTGAAAACTGAATGATACTGGGTTCAATTTTCTTGAGATGTACAAAGTTGCGTTTAAATCGAGCTGTGGTTTTTCAAGTTCCAGCACGTGAAATATTGTGGCTACGGAGGGATTTGAGCTGATAGAGGTTGCAAAGTTTAGTCCATTGCTCTCTTTTCCTCCGCGCTCTTCATTCCCCTCAAATCACTCATCACTTACTGTTGAAACACATGTTCAACTTGAGGATGTATACAAATGAATATGATTGTTATGAACGCGTTAAGTCGATGGAATCATTGTATTATTCTACTGACCAGATATGGAACTAATCTACGTGTTCAGTATATTTGGATAGTTCATACAATTATCCTCAAGGAGTTGAATATAAAATTCGTCATGATTGACTTTCTAACCTCACATCATCAGCTTATCCTTTTGTCTTGACAAAGTCAATGGGCCCAAAACTAATGAAATCTTAAAGTCTCTGCGACAAGCACCACGTTTTATAATACTTTAAGACTAAGCCGGTGCGACTTCGTGACTACTGTAGAAGATATAAGCTGGAAGAAGGCCAGTTTGCAATGTAGAGTTACTATTACAGGTGGATATCTACTGATAATGATACTGCCCGTTTGAGAGGGAATGAAGGAAACTGTAACAAGGTAACAGATTGGCAAGACCATTGAGGAGTTGCCAAGGAAATTCATTTTGTAATTTGTAATCACCTGCCTGGTGAAATATAACATTCCAACAGATTTTAGCACAGAATGCTCGAGTAGAACCTCCCAAACAGAGGGAATTTTTATATATATATATATATATATATATATATATATATATATACCAAATAAAGCCCTACTTCAAACACCATTCAAATTTCAGCATAATGAGATTGCAGCTAGTATATGCAAGGATCGAGGTTCTGCTCAACTGATCTTGCGGAATTTATGTGAAAAAGAAATTTAATTAATTCATGCTGAATTCAACCCGTGCACGGGTGCTAATCTGCTAATCCTCAGTTTCAAAAAAACCTCCGTTGATAGGTGAAGCATGACAATCTCAAACTCTCATAAGAATACTCCCAAGTACACACGAATCAAGAGAAACGAAGCATCGTTCGATCCTGAAAATCCAAAATTTTGAAATTTCAGACGAGCTTAGCAAAGACTATGAATAAACAAAAATCTATCGGTCTGAAAGAGATGATGTACCAACAGAGGAGGACTTATCAACTGGTAGTCTATTTGGTGAACAATCCACGAGTAGTGAAAATGACTCGAAACGTTCTATGCTCGAACGCACTATTAAGAAACTTGTCACAGCTATGAAACTAAAAAGCAAGTGCAGAAATTGAAAATCGCTAACCCACATTCGAAGAGAAGAATGAATACATCTGCGTGTATCATACACCTAAATACGCAACTCATATTCGCCTGCTGTCGTTATGTACCGCACCCATGGCAGAGCCTGATAACCACTTTTCTCGATGATCTTTAAGTAACGCACCTACACAACATAATACACATGAGTAAAGAAGCATATCAAGAAGTCGGATCAGATTCTAAAAGGACAGCCGAAGGCCCTTCGTCTCACACTATAAAAAACAATTGAGACCAGCATAACAATTGGCTCTACAATGAAGAGGCGAAGGGAGGGAAGTACCTGGATGCCGGAAACAGTGAAGTAGGGAATTTCAAATTTGACTCTGATAGGAGGTCGCTTCTCAACCACGTTCTCTTCAGCCTCAACACTTGGTAGCCCAAACTTCGCCCTCATCATGTATTCCTGTTAGGTGCCAACAGTTGATTGTTCTGTTGAGACAGCTGAAATATTTGGTACTATCATCTCATCAAAGTAGAACACAATTTATGTCAGAAATGGTACCTTTCCTCCTGGAAAAGACTTTATTTTCCAAATAAGAGCCTCCTTCTCTGGAGCATAAACAGCTGTGCCCATGGAAGTCCGAACAGCAGGAGTCGAGGCATCTGCTGGCACAGGTAGCTCAATCTCTACATTGGAAGCCGTACTGTGGACAACAAACAATTCACATTAACGTCACAGAAGGCTTTGCACGAATCAAATTGCCATCAAATTACAAACTACACGATATACTGTCAGAAGGCAAGTTCTTGGCGTCGACTCCAGGTTACTATGAATACCTTCGCTCCTTGAACTGGCTCCGTGCTTTGATCATAAACTCCACGCGACTTCTTGAGTGTCGCTCTACTTGTGCCTCAACCCAAATTAGGGGCCTAACCTGTTGCAAGCACAAGAATCAGACCTGAACTTTAATAGGGGACTTTTGCATCAGAAAGATGTGTCTGTTCAAAAATGTGACCTAGTGCTTTAAGTTGAACATCACTTCACCTGTGTACTGAGGCGATACGTCATCAAATCAAAAGCTCCATCTGGAGGAATGAAAGATATAGTCCTGTCGTTTTCGAAACGGGCTAGTCGTACACACCTACACAAAGCCTTTCAAGTCAGCAAGGAAGCACAAGTTCATTCGATTGAACGGCGCTTACAGTAGCTAAGCGTCCATCCTTAGAATCAACGATTCGATAACATTTAACGGAACAAGACTTGAACTTTTGTGACGTAGTGTGAAGAACCACTTCGATGGGTAGACTCTACATAACCTAGAATGTAAAGCAATGACAAACATTTGACTACACGGAGTTCCAAGAGATAAAACATACTGGTGGAATTTAATGTCATCGAGATCAATAGCCTTTCCCTTTGTAGCTCGACCTTGAGCTTCCAACAGAACACGGTCATTCAAACCAAGCTTGCATTCTGGCATACCACTGCATAAACCATGATACGCTAGTAAGAGGCTCAGCATAACAAACTCAATACTAACCATGATAAAGATCACGATCATGAAGCGCATATTTCAATGTGATGACCAATATACACAGGTCAACAATGAGCTGAGGAGACAGCGGAAGATATTATTTCAAACAAGAAGCATTACCCTTACCTTAAGTATGTGCGCATCTTCAAGGCCCCGACGACGTCTGAACGCACCAATTGACCATTGCTGTTGACCAGAATATTCACACTTTCTACAACATCAAGGAAGACCTGTCCAAGTTCCATATAAAATAGTTAGTGAGCATCGTAGAACGTTATACGAAACTTATTCACAAACTTAATAACAAGAGCCAAATATGCATCCACTACAGACATAACCATTACAGTTGTACCGAAGCTCTTCCCAACAAGAGCTTTGAAACAGTAGACTTGCCTCGTTCTTCTTATACTTTATGCCTTCCATTCTCCAGGATACTGCATTCGTCACTGCCATGGGAGGCCTCTGTGTAACCTCCATTCTGTAAGCGTCTGTTTTGATGAACTCGCTGAGAATTTTAGCTTCTGTGTATTGCGGATAACCGAAATCCATCATCTCGTCAAGAAGCTCGTACTGCAATGTCAAACGAGAATATAAATGACGAATGCACTGAATAAGCTCTCTGATAGCATGAAACGAAAAGAATTACCATTCTAACACAATGTAGAATAACTATGTTAGTACAGCTTGTAGAAGCATCTTCACGCAAAACACCTCCACTTACAACAACAACAAAGTTGTCACGCAGAGACTCCTCTTCCAGCTCCTCAAAATAGTGCTTGAAGACCTGAATACGCATAATTCAGATGAGGCCGGTCCATAAAAACACATCTCACCAAATGAGTTACTGACCTAACGAATTCACAAGATCTGAATAATCAGCAGGAACAAACACGGCTTCAAGACGTCTGCAGAGCGATAACAAACAATGATGCAAACATACTAATCGACCAGTTCATCATCGATCGAGAGCATAAGCACTTACATCAACAATGCGATGCAGGAAGAGAAGCAGACTAGCTGCATTGCAATTCTGTCTGGAGGCAGTCATGACATAAACGTTGTTATGTTGGATGAATAGATAAGTTACACCGTTCTCCAATAAAATCGGATCGTGAGAGGCTGGA
This sequence comes from Bryum argenteum, assembly GCA_037043015.1. NCBI lineage: Eukaryota > Viridiplantae > Streptophyta > Bryopsida > Bryales > Bryaceae > Bryum > Bryum argenteum. The sequence continues at coordinate 4,942,133 of CM073323.1, read as the reverse complement.
TCACCCTGCAGACAAGTGACAACATCCGCCACGTGAGCGACAAGTATGCTCATTACAACACAGAAATTTCTGGCTTTCAAATAGACCATGAAATGGAGATATGGAATGTGTCCATGAAATCTCCTGAAACTCTACTCCCTAAATTGCACACTAAATCATTCGAACCATTTCAAATTATAGTAGCCCGCGCTATCAGTGACAAGGAAGACACCATACCTCTCCATCCATGAGCTTTGCAAAAGCACGCTCAGCCTGAGGAGCAGAGACATCACCCCTGTAGTCTCTCCAGATGAGGACTCGGCCCTTCATGTCCAGTAAAAAAATGGCGGACGCGGCTCCCGACATCTTGAAAGATTGCTAACAAGACAAGTGCCGTGCACAACTACTCTATCACCTATAAGATTCAAGCTCCAGGGTCACTAGCTCCAAAACGAGATGATCCCCCTGGTGAAGCTGTCTCAGGTCCAACACCAGCTAGAGACTTCAATAACTGCAAGACCATCATGGGTGGAACATCACTCTGCATCAACTCCCAAATCTGCCAACCAAAAAAATTGTCAGTTTCAACAAATCCTCAACGCACACAAGAAAAACCTGGTAACAATGCTCTCACCCCTGAATCTCAAATGGCCAGAAGCTGCCACTTCTACGAGTGCAGGACTACAACGAACGAATAAAATTTGCTACAACTAATTGCAACAGCTTTCAAAGAGAACCTTCTAGTTTGGTCACAACGAAATAATTTCTGCTTTCGCATACTTATTGACAAACTTCACTGAAGAAACGCCAACCCTATTTTAATAATGAGTGTACAAATTGATATCGATAATCTTCAATTATACAAACATCAACATTAGAATGAACTGCACAGCATTTTTCAGAATTATACAAAACTTTCTGATCCGAGAGTAGTAAGAGCACAGACAAACTCCGAGAACGTATAGATCACCACTATCAGCTGAAACGGACACAATAATCACTGATCTATACAAAACTCACAATGAGAAAGACGTCCTCTCGAATATCAAGGCCAGCTAGTTGAGTGAGCTCCAACACGTTCTGTTGCTCTGTAGATCAAACAAGCAATTGGTAAGGAAACTGAACCAAGAAATCGAACCCTAAATGCAACCCTAAGAGATCGGAATCGTGCACCAAAGCCGGATCATAAACTACTCCTCGAACTACAAAATTTCACCAGATCCGAGGGTAAATAAGCTAATCGCCACCTGAAAGAGAATAATCAAGCGCTAAAGGGAACGACCAGTGCACGATCCGGTGCGAATGGCGGTCAAAAGGGGCTCAAAATGGCTCAAAAGATGCGCGGGAGGAAAATGGAGTGGCGCCCGGGATAGATAGTGGCGATGGCGAGGCATACCTTGGGTAAGGGGCGTGGACGACGCCATGCGCCATAGCCGGGTCCTGGTGAAAGCTTGTCTTGCCGAACCAAATAATAATGTGAGACCAGCTTTCAAGTCTGTTGTGTGAATGACCTCACTTTCTCGGTGATTTGCACCTACTCCTCTCTATTGTCACCTCCTTTTATATCACATCGGTTTCCTTATGGCACTAGATCGTCCGAGCATGTGAAAAGAAGTGATCACTCTACTTGAAGGTGTATCATTAAAGCGGAGACTTGATTTCCTTAGCAATATATTTATTAAAAATAAAAATAAATAAATAAATAAAAGAGAAAATAAATTAAATAAATAAAATCAATCATTAACAACTCATGTAAAGTGAAAAATCAAAATATCAAAATATCATCGATAAAATTAACAACTATTAACGAATTAAATATTGACTATGACGTGTTGAGTATCAAGTCTCGATCAATAAAAGGTGGAATTTGGCACATTTATAAATCCTAAATATATAAAAACGACAGTCCACAAAATCCTAATGGTTAACTTCACATGATTCTTAGCAGAGTGTATCGAGCCCTCCTCTCGTGAAGAATGAGATGCACATCTCTACATTCTAAAGTTGCGTTGGACAGTCAAATATTATGAAATTTATGTAATCATCTCAATATTTAAATATAAAAAAATTCTAAATACCAAGTTATCATATAACACAAATGTTTAACCCCTATACGTCCAAACCTATTTTTAGCCAAAAGCATATTTTCAAAAAAATGTCGCAGATGAAAATGGAGATAAGCTTTTATGATCTCAAGAGTACAAACTTGTAATAGACTTATTGTAAGTCATGTGGACCAAAATTTGATTCATGAGGCCTCATAGATTGAGAGATCATAATGTATTAGTACTATAGACAAATTGCAAGATTTTATTATTTTCACTCTGGAGTCGAAATTCTACCAATTAACCAATATATCACCTATTGCAATCAAAAAATGACTTACTACAAAGTTGGTCACCCTCATCTGAATAGCACCTTCATTCAAAAAAAAATCATCAAAAAAATTTCTTGGCTCAAATAATAGCCTTGCAATGGTGAAATATTGCCAAAAAAATTAGAAGGAAAAAATAGTCCAAAACTAGATCCTTTGCACTCAAATTCATGTCCTATCTTCAAAACATCTTTGATCTTGTCAAGGTTTGTACTGCAAAAGCATTACAAACATCAAATTGAGGAATTAACTAATATATTTGTATAACATGTAGATAAATGAATGAATTGTAGTCATACTTTTAAATATATCTATATACATATGTAGGATAGATATGGAGTAGAAGAGAAACTCCAACCTATTTAGAGGTCGGCATGAATAGAGTGTTTGTTCGACCTATTCTTAGATGTATGCCCAAAGGTCATCCCACCAATGGCGGTAACCCCTCTGGGGGTGAACAATGTGCTACTCTCGGGGTGAACAATGTGCTAGTTTCTACCTAGCCACTAGTGCATTAGAGATACCCGACCTGGTATTCTCCCTAAGGGATTCAAGGTACCCATAGAACGAGGTCCAAGAACCCCCACTATAGTTGGGAGAACTATGGTAGTGAGCACTACGCGGACATGGAGAATAGAACTTACGACCTCCTCGTTGGGGACCATGAGCCCTGATCACCAAGCCATGGCTTTTGGTACCTTGGAAATGGAGTACTTATGATGTATGAACATGGTATTGTATGTAAATCTTGCTACACTTGCAACCTCATTCAACCAAAATTGTATGTTTTTTAGAGATTCTACAACAATTATTATTTTGGGAGATTTTGATGTTGATATCAAATTTTGATGTTTTCACAAGGTACAAATCAAAACTATGAAAGGAGAGAAATTTTAAATTGTATGACCAAACAAAGTATATATCTAAAATTTTCAATTATTGCAACAAAGAAAATTCTTTAATAGATCATAATTGGACAGATACTCTTGGCCAAGACGCCAAACATGGTATTACAGAGGCATATTGGCCAAATTACCATTAACCTAGTTAATGTGCATTTAAACTAGGCATTATCAATGTTAAAAAAAACATAAAAAATAAAAAAAATAAAAAATCTTGTGTTTTGTTTTTCATGAACATGCAAAAAATGATCGATTTGTGAAATTGGTGTATTAACCCCTAACTTTCCTTGAAGCCCGAAACGGGCTTTTGCAATTCCGGGCAGCCTAGATGAAGGGGTTAAAAGTAATATTTTTGCCTAAAAATTTTATCGAGTCCTCCTTATACTGCAAAGTGTATGTGGTAAAATTTTCAAAGTCAAATTCCAACTTTCGAGTCTTCTAGGACGATCCTTGGGTTGCGAGCCGAGATGGGGCAGCTCAAAAAAGTGACTTTTTTGAATTTTTTTTTTTTTGAAACATGATCATTACTAAATCACTACTCAAATTTCAAAGTGACTCAAGTCAAAAAGTTTACCAATTTTACAAGGGCAGCCTCCAAAAAAAATTTAAACCAATCTTCCCAATACCCAAAAAAACTCTACCTCTAAGCACTCGTGGGGGTGTAAACCGATTTCTATTCTTTTTTTAAAACTTCCAACCGTAAGATCTTGTACCTAAGAATATGCCTGATTACTCTTCAAAAAATCGACCGTTGGATGTTTACCATTTGAGAGATCATAACATCCAAAGTTTGTCTCCCAAGTTTTTTTGGGTATTGGGAAGATTGGTTTAAATTTTTTTTGGAGGCTGCCCTTGTAAAATTGGTAAACTTTTTGACTTGAGTCACTTTGAAATTTGAGTAGTGATTTAGTAATGATCATGTTTCAAAAAAAAAAAATTCAAAAAAGTCACTTTTTTGAGCTGCCCCATCTCGGCTCGCAACCCAAGGATCGTCCTAGAAGACTCGAAAGTTGGAATTTGAATTTGCAAATTTTACCACATACACTTTGTAGTATAAGGAGGACTCGATAAAATTTTTAGGCAAAAATATTACTTTTAACCCCTTCATCTAGGCTGCCCGGAATTGCAAAAGCCCGTTTCGGGCTTCAAGGAAAGTTAGGGGTTAAGATATTTTTTCTAAAACATAAACACAAAGATGAACTTGTATTTCTTCACTATTAAAAATAGAGAACGATTCCTATACAATCTAAGAGAAACATGCCCCAAATATTGTTAATTTCACAGAATTTTGTAGTTTGATTATTTGTTGATATATACATGATTTACAAGTAAGTTATTGATAATGAAGACAAAGCCCTTACGGTGCCACCGTTCATTTTCTTGTTATGATACGGGGTAAGTCTTTAAAAAATAAAAAATAAAAATAAAAATAAAAGAAGAGAAAAACAAATAGAGGAAAGACAAAAGTGAAATGAAGAATGTAGACTTTGAACACCAAGCCAATTTGGCCCCTAATTCTGTACTTCATGCCATGAATGATGCTGGGAATTTCTGTCAAGAGGATCAAAGAAATTAGGGTTCCTAGCAGCTTCATCGCTCTCCCCTGCTCATCAAGAATTGTGCTCTGTTTCAATCGTGGATTTTAGATTCGTCAAGCAGCTTCATCATGGCCGCGGAGATCAATAAGGAGGTGCACCTTCATGCTCTCACTTGTTAATCGCGTCATCGCGCTATTGATCTCTGGACTCTAAACTCGGTGTGTTTCACGATTTGTGGCGCAGGCGTTTGTAGAGCTTCAGGGGCGACTGGTGGATACGACCTCGAAGCTGAAACAGGTCCGTCTTGATTACATAACTTACATCATCGCACCAGTGTTGATCATGGGTAAATTAGGGTTTTGAGATTGTGGTGCGTATTGGTGTCAGGTGCAAGTACAAATTCGGAACAAGGAAGCTGAGAAGAAACGTTCGTTTCTGACACTGGAAGAGTTGAATAGCCTCCCTGAAGGAACTAACACTTATCGAACTCTTGGTATGCTCGATCGGCACTATCATTTGCATTTTTTGTACTCATATTATCAGGTTTTCATGCTGTAGTAAACTTGCACGGGAAGTTGACGATCAAGCTCGAAATAATGCTGAAAAGATGTATCCATTCTCTTTCTCTCTCTCTATCTCGTATTCTCATTAAAAGGACGAAATTCTGTTATGATTTCCGAAGATCAGTATAGCAGGAACTTAGCTTTTCCTTCTTATTATGAAATCAAGGAATATTGTAGAGTTAGTTGCTTCCAATAATACTCATTCTAATATTTCAGAGCTTGAGGGTTGACAACATCATTTCTGTATACCGATCTGGTTCTCAATTTCTTGATTTTGCGTAAGCATAAGCAAATCAAACTTGGAATAGGAGAGGCAGTTCATCTTATCTCCGAGAGATTTTTGAATATATTCTGCTTTGGTATATAGAAAAGCGTCAAATGGGCTAGTTTGTGAATCGATGTGTTAAAACAGTATGCAAGTTTCTGAGTTTTGCGTGGTTGTGCTCTTGTGCAGGAAAAGCGTACGTTTATTCTGCCGTAGCAAGTGTGTTGCCCATAGATGGTGGAGTCTGTCACGGTTGGTCTGGTTTTTGATAATCGGTGAACGTGGACTGGTATCTCGAATCTTGCTGACTGGAGTGACACTAAAAAGGATAGCCAGCAGTGTGCAGGAATGCTGCATTGAGTTCTGCGTCTCTCAAGTTTTGGTCTAATCTTGCTCGTTTCTTCTGATGACTGCCTCAAACTAGTATTCAGACTCGGACTCGTGTGTTACCCAAGTGTTGCACTGAATCTTGTCCGCTCAATTTTGTTGTTCACAGATTCGTATTAGAGCCAAAGGATGAGCTTATCAAAGAGCAACATATGAAAGCTGATGAGTGCGACACTGCTATTGCTGCCTTAGTGGTAATGTTGCTGTTTGCACCCTACTCTTGCGACACTGCTAGTGCTTGTAATCAGTTCCAACTCAATCAAACTTCTAGTTCACTATTCATATGTGAGTATGTTTCTGATGGTGTGTTCTTTGTTTGGCCTTTAGGGTTCGAAGGAGTACTTGGAGAGGCAAATGAAGGAAGTGGAGAGTAACTTCAGAGAGTTGTTGCAGAATTCTCCTGAACTTGCTCGCCAAGTGATGGCAATGTCTGTGTCATGAACATGGCCAGTCCCAGTTCAATGCCCACCATCGAAGAGGCCAATCTATGAACACAATTTTACCGGGTTCAAGACAATGCGAACCTGAGCTATAAAATGAGAATGCACCCACTAGGAGGGGTTTGTTTCCTCTTGCAAATCTTGATAATGTAAGGAGGGATGAATAGCATCATGCTGTCAGTCTAAATAGCACGAGGATCAGCTAGATTTCAGTTTCGTATGCCACTTGTGCACCTTTTCATTTATCAATTTATTCGAAAGTGTCATGGCAATCGCTTTTTGTGACTCAATTCTTCGAGGCCGCTTTCTTTTAGTTCAGATCTTACGCCTCTTTCACTATCGCCTTAATTGCTGTCAGCACACAATCGGAGACTTTCTACAGGTTCTGCTCACTTTTCCATTGGCTCAATGGAGGGCCTAACACTGTATAGCCAGGAACATTTGCATACAAGTCTATTGCAGCTTTCCAGCCCGCTTGTGATGGGTGAATGGTGTCGAAGATAACTGATTTCGTCGGATCATCGCACACAGTCCACAACGTAGTGTTGGAATCTCCACACGGGCCCATGCAGCATTGTTTGTAAGGCTCCACAAAACCTGTAGGATTTTACCAGCATAATTATTGTTACAATTATGCATGTAGCTAGTATAATGTGTTAGTTTCAACTACTACCTCTGAACTTACAGCACAAGATTAGTTCTATCGAAGTCCTGGATGATATGCAATAAATATGGTGATTCACTAAAATGTTTCGAATACTCGCCATAGTTAGCACCATTATGGAATAGTTCCTGGAAAGCTTTGGTCATGTTGAGGATGATGATGCTAGACTCGGGTATAGCACTGTTAAGTAGCTGCATCCGGTCTTCAAGCAACGCGTTGTGTCGAACGGTTTCATTGCTGACCATATCATTACTGACGCAGGCTGTGGAGTTGTTGACCCAATAAGTCATGTATGGCATGCATGTCCCAGGAACAAGGCTGGCAACCATGATATGGCGAACCCCGAGCATTCGTATTCGCAGTATGTTCAGTGCAATCCCATCCACCACCGTTGTTGCTAGTGCCGCCACCCTCTGAATCTCAAACAAAGAAAAGTTAAAATTGCTTTCGGATTCTTTTGTATTCCAAATCGAGAAGCTACGAGTTACATACAGGTTAGCATTCTATAGAGGAAGGAGGTTGTTTACCTCGATTGTGCCGTTGAGATTGAAGGAGGTGTAGTCGTTTATCCCAATTGATACTAAGGCAACCGATTGCTGGAGGTGATCCTTGGACCATAGAGATGCATTGACGAGTTTCTCGAATGCATCGACCTGTCCAGCAAATGTTCGGAACCCTAATGCAAAGGTGACGCCAGCACCTCCTACTCCAAAGTTGACCCCTCCATTGTTCGTGTTGTTGACGTCTAAATGCTCCCATGGTGTAGGTGAAGGAACCTCAAAAAGCGTTGCTGAAAGCAGCCCAAAGCAACCTCATTCAAAGTCGAATACGATGGATGTGACCAAAGAGCTTTCACAAAACACTTTCCGCAACTTGGTGAGACTTGACCCAACAGTCACCGCAAGTGGGTGTCTAAGCTTGAATGAGGACCTGTTTTTGAAAAATTTATGCGCTACCATTGACCAACTCATTACGAGTCTTCCTTATTATGAGTTCATGCTTAACCTGCTCCATCTTATCTAAGTAAGGGCAATCAGGGGAGTGCTATAACAATTTCTCCAGGTTATCATTGTCTAGTTTATCATCCAGTCATGACTCCTCTAACTCTATTCTTGCACAAGCTAGAATTGTGGTATGCTTACCGAGATAGTCAACCTCATTGCGACCATCAGATGATCGATTTCCCTTTCCTCTAATCCCCGGCCAAGTCATCCCATACGGATATGGAATGGTTTCACCTGTGTCTGTGAATGAATCACCGAACACATACAAACCTTTTGCTCCATCAACCCCACCTGGATAATAAGCCACACAATTCATTAAAATTTTTGAATTAGACGATTGTAACCTGTGAAATTCCAAGTCAATGCAGGCAAGCTCGTAAGTCAAGAGAATACCTATGTTCCTGGTAGCATGGAAGACGAAGCAGATTGTCAGAACCGCTAGAAGTCTCATCGTTTTCTTTACAATTATCAAAGAGCTGCAACAGTCAAATACGTTATATCATCGACTGAGAATTGATCTGTTTGATTTGCTTGCGTTTTGAAGCTTGTACATGATGAAAGCACCGAAAACTATCTGATTTTTTCCTGCTTGTGAATGATTGACATGGTGCCCAATGCATACAATCTATAGGCTTTTCTGACTCTGTAGTTTACCTGCTGCTCAAGGACGCACAACCGATCAAACCCACAGCAGTGATATAAGACGATGCGGAAGATGTGAAAGATGAAGAGGAGCTGTACCTAAAAATAGGTGCTGAAAACGGCAAAGTTACGGTAGTCGATAGCACCTTGCGTTGATAGTTCGCGAAATTCTACTTAATATAATGTTTGCAGTTGCTTGAAGATTTGCTTCGGTGTAGTGCATATTCCTATCGTCTCTCTCGTACTCTTTCTTTACGCGGACGTGTACAGGAACTACAGTAGCAATGCGTGGCAAGAAGGGAGCTCAGAAGCCTTCTAATGTACGCGAATCAAAGCTGTGGGGACTTCGCTAGTTTGGATACTAGACACTCGTGGTGAAGTCTTTTATAATTCAATGTAAGTCGAAGACTTCCTAACAATGATGCTTCTCTCTGCATGTTTCGTGAAGCTGTCTTTTGACACATCACTTTTGCAAGTCTGTACAGTCAGACTAACAGTCGAGCTTCAGTGTGAAGATCTGCATGCTCGCAAATCAACTACTGGTTGAAGGCCTTCGCAAATGACGATCTTCTCACTATTGTTTGTGGAGCTTGAATTGCATTTACAGTTCTCGTCTCTTTTTGCAAGGCAACTCAACTAGTGGGATTTTTAGAAAATTTGGAGGCTTTGGTGCTACGCAAATTAGTGTTTGCTGTGAGTGTCAACCTTTTTCAGCTGGCCCTCGAGGCTACGAGCTGGTTATGAAAGATGCAAGATTGTCATGACATACGGATGGAGATTGGAAATTATGAGTTCTGTCACTCGAACATGTCCTCGGCATGAGGTACTCTGCCTTGTTTGCTTGTCAAAGCTAATGATTCGTCAATTTCTGACTGCTCATAGATTTTTCGCATGAACTCTTTTGACATGTTTATGATTTAGCTCAGTTTGTCTAGCTTTGCGCTTGCAAGCGAGAAAGGATGGAAGGAGACTTAGACGAGCTGTTTTTATAGAATTGGTCTTGTGATAGAGATGGAGCATTCACATCAGTCAAGGGAATAGTTGATCGGATCTGCAGCTTGTCAAACATTACTGCGATATGGAGCAACGCCGACTGCGTGGTCAATGCTTTTCCAACTTAGGAATGAAACAAATTTACACTTCAATTCTACTTTCGTTGCCTTTCAACACGTGGGCTTTTTCTTAAATCTAATGATATGAAGGGACAACCGTGTGTCGTCATCGACAGTGTTGTTCTCACCGACGAAGTCAGCATCAAAAGGCAGGAGCTGGCTCTGAGCCCACACTGTAATACAATGCTGGCGTGAGACAGCTTCAGAACTTTACAGCGCTCGTTTTATTGCAGGCACTGAAAGTTGACATGACTATATAGAGCAGAAGCATATAGACTCTATACAGTAGAAGAAAGCGAAAAGGAGGCACCGCAAAAGAAAAAGCTGTCTACAACTCTTCCTCAGCTTGAGAATCAAGATAATAATTGTGACCTTCAATTACTCCGTTTCATGACCATGTCCGTGGTTTTTGATGCTACAAGCGATCTCCAAACACACCTCTTGAAAGAGTTGTGAATACATGGACAAGAACTGCACAGTAGGATGATTTTGAGATCCATTTATGCAATGACAGGTGTCCCCACGTGAATACTATATCCATATTCTCACGTCATGAAATCCAGGCTCATCTCCCAATCGTTATGAATATATGTTACGAGAGTGTTACTCATTGTAGCAGGCGACAATCCAGAAGTGTTGGGGCACGGTTCACTGGTACAATATTCTTCTGCTCACATGGACACCAAATCTACTTTTGTGAGTGTTAATTGTTAACCACAAGAAACTCGATATAACCCAATTTAAATGGCCACGCAGCGTCCGTTTAAGGCACTGGGGTGGGGTTAATGCGAAGACTCCGAATTTAACGACAACATGTGTCAGTACAAGAGATGAAATTCAACTGCTTTGATGGTCCATATCAGGTGCGTGCATTACGAATTCTGCAGGAAGAAAGGAGGACTGATTGTAGTGACAAACGCAAGCATCAAGTAAGGGCAAAGAAGGCACTTTCGGAACTGCACGTTACGATTATATATAGAGCTGTCTTGGTACAAAAATGGTCTGCGAAATCTACGAGGTCGTGATTTCTTGGTATAAGCGTATAAGCAACGCGACTGACTAAAATCTAACTCCAGTGAAGTGAGGAACTCCAACGAGGTGCAAAATGTGGGGATGGATCGTTATGTACATGCTTCGATCAGATTGTCCAGTTACTCTCAGCTCTACTCATCGTTGTCATTCTCGTCGGTGATTTTCTGGTTCTGCTGCTGTTGCTGCTGCATTGCCTGATAATTAATCTTTGGGCCATTTGGGGCTCCTTGCTGCTGTGGCCAGAAAGTGGACCGCTTCTTAATCTTCTGTAGACGGGCGAGCAACTTCTCTGCTGCGATGGAACTCGTCACTGTTACCTTCTGCTGCCACTGGTTGCAAGAAACTCGATGCACATCTGCACGCACATTGCATGAATAAAAAACTCATCACCATGGCCACATCCTACATCAGCTCCGACCATTAATTGAAACCGAACATGGTCCTGCTTCTCCCATAGCGTCAATACAAACTCAAGGGAAGATACATATATCATACCTTCTAGGTCCAGGAGCTGGTTCTTCACCCTCTCTTCACATTTCTCGCAGCACAAGGGCACCATGAAGTGCACAGTCTGTAGAGAGAGACACTTCCATGGTCAGCGCTTGTTAACAATTTGAGCTGGAACAACTGAAAGTTGACTATGGTGTCAGGCTCACCTGGATGTGCGAGTTATTGCGTGGCTGCAAAACATTCGCGCGCGCAGGGCTCTGAGCTTGTTGCTGTTGCTGTTGTTTCTGGTTGTTCTGCGCTCCAGCTGGTGCATTGGCAACGAAGTAGTGAGCCTGGTAGGGATACACAGCTCCAGTCTCCACCATATTGGTATTGTAAGGCACCACGTTCTGTTGCATGTAAGGGTTGCTTCTGTAAGTGAAGGCAGGGTCATCTCCATAGATGAGATACGGATTCGCTCTCCGCTGCTGCTGCTGCAACCCTCCTCCTGCATTCGGCTGGTACTGCGGGTGCACTACCCATGTGGGCTCAATTGGGCCATAAAACAACTGCAGCACACAACCAATCCAACCCAACCCAATCAGCACACAACCAGTAAACTATTCAATCACTCAAACCACAGCCCAATAAACTGTCCTAGTGATCAATTCTACTGATAAAAGTTCAAGCCAGTTGCGGTACTAGTGCACAGACCTCGGTCATGGTCATCATCTTGGCTGTAGCGGAAGAGAATGTGGACACAGGGGTGAATTGAGGAGAGAGGAGATGGTGAGAATGCTCGGCAAGTACGAGGGAATGGAATGTGATGACATGTAGGAGGGGAATGAGGAATTTATATACTACAGTGGCATGAATGAGTCGTGAGGATGGACCGTTTGATCCTCGGGTGTCGGTCCCAACGGTAGTGAGTCCGGTCCAACGGACATGGCCGCACACTTCTGTAACAGCCCTCTCGCAACGGACCAGTCAGCGGTACCCTTGCCCGTGTTGTCACGGTCTTGCACTCCACTTCTCTCCCCCTATCTCCGTTACAACCTTGTTATTACTTGGGTTAAGTGTTCTAGTTCATTAGGTGTTAATTTAGAGATCGATATAAACATCTACCAATAGGTGGTTCACAACGTGAGATATAAATACGTCCTAATTGTTTAGAAGATTTAGACTGAATAGTTATATAAGATGTGAAATAATTATATATTTTTCTATGAGATTATATGAAAATTTATTGTTGATTTAAATATCACATAGTCTTAATGATTTTTAAGCACAAGAAACTAAATTACACGATTGCAATGTAATTTAAGTATTTTTAGTTGAATTGGATATTAGCTAATTACTATGATAGTATTACAAAGATATAAATTAATCAATATACTTAAGTACCAAATCTATTAACCAGATTCCAATGTCAAAACAATGTAGAATGTCAGAACTTTACTATCTCTATATCAAATCACAGCTTATCGTGTACAATTTTTATGATTATATTTGCCCAAAGAGACTTCATCTATAAGCCTTCTTTCCATTGAAGATAGGTTTGTAATAATCTCAATTCAATATATTGACCTCGATTGAGATTACAGCACAAGAGTCATATTTGAACTCTTAAGAGATTTCAGAATATATAAATAAGAGGTTAAATAGATAGTAAGGAAGGAAGATTAATTTACTGACTAGTAGGATCCAAGTATATACTCTAACTACATATATCATATCATATATGCATACTAGTTCAAATGTAAGGTAGAGGTATCGTATCTTTGAGAGTATATAATGAGAACACCAAATCCAATTAAAGTATACTTCAAAAAATCTCAAACAACATTGTAGTAAACTCAAGGTTTAAAAAAGCTATGTGATTTTTGATTATATAAGCCGTTGATGGAACACAAAAGATTACATATTAATTGTTTATTTCCGCATACTTAATAGTGCCTCTCTAACTATGTGGCTTGATAGAGTGTAGAACCTCACTCACTTTGGAACCATAAGCTAACCGATAATTCTAATAAGGTTGAGGATATCAAGTTAACTTGATGTATTCCTTTTTGTACAATACATATAAACCACAATTGACTTGAATCCAAGGAAATGGTACTTGAACTTTTTGCCTAAATGCATGAGAATAGACCGGGTCACCTTACTCCTTGTTTGATTACCCAATGTAAATTTTGATAGCAAACGCATGAGGAAAAATTTAGTAGTTACAAAAATATCACTGTCAATAAGGTGTTTGCATTCAATTGATGCACATGTCCTTTTACCAATCATTGGGAATGCACCGACATTTTACTTCCTCTTAAAAACGTTAGTAAGGTGTTTGCATCTAATTGATGCACATGTCCGTTTACTAATCATTGCAAATGCACCGATATTTTACTCCTTAAAACCCAGCCCACCGACTACTGTAACCCGATTACAAGCAACTACAACTCCATTCATGGACTCCTTAGATAGATAGATAGAAACTCCGGTCCCTTTCTAAGGGGCCGGCGTGAATGAAGTGTCCGTTCGTAATGCTAATATCCCGATGGCCACCGGACAAGGGGAAATTGAATCGGGTCACCTTACTCCTTGTTTGATTACGCAATGTAAATTTTGATAACAAACGCATGAAAAAAAAAAAAAAAAAAAAAAAAAAAAAAAAAAAAAATTACAAAGATAACACTGCTAGTAAAGTATTTGCATCTAATTGATGCACATGTCCTTTTACCAATCGGTGCATTCACGACATTTTACTCCTTAAAACCCAACCCACCGACTTGTGTAACCCAATTACAAGCAATTTGAAACTCCATTCAAGGACTCCCAGCTATAGCTCTAACTACTTTACTTTCTCCATAACTCAATTCAAGGAATCCCCACAATAGTCCTAAGTACTTAACTTTCTCAAAAATTATCCTCGCAATTGTAAACAAAGTACAAAAACACACCGTAACAACACAACTTCTTTTTCATGCATGATGATATACTTCATAAACGCACCTTCACCCAAACACAAAGCTCGAAAGCAAATAAGTACGGTCACTACTTACATGTCATCAATTGGAATTAGAAATGTTGAGAGAGACAATCGAGGACAAGACATCAATACAGCAGCTTTAGCTCTTGAGCATCCCCTCCACACATGCGGAGGCATAAGCTACATGGCAACATCACTTGAATGGGCTCTGTCATTTCATGGTTTACAGTACCACTTCTCAAACATGCTTTGATTGGGGTATATGATGCACACTCCCCCCCCCCCCAAAAAAAAATAAATTATAGACCTCATCACCCATCTAGAACCCTCCTTGCTCAGAGTTCAACATGTCATGTACTGCATGTACAGCTTAAATAGAAATTAAGTATTAGTGGAGGATCTCCGATTGTGGAGCCTCCAGATTGTGGAAATAAACTTGGATTCTGTTGTACTCTCTTTTGAATGTGTAAACAATACCCCAACTATCAATTAACTACTTTATTTCAAGCAATAAAAAGGGACGTGATTCTTAAATTGCCCTTTTCGAATAAATGATTCATTACTGAGAGAGAGAGAGAGCAGGAGTATGGCATTTCGAGCTTTTTGTATTAGAGTGTGAGATTTCCAGGTAAGAGTATTTGGCATGGTATGGTGAATTTAGTGATGAGATTCGATAATTATTGTGTACTGGGCATTTTGATCAACATCATGTGCTGACTTTGTCTTTCCCACACGAATTAGTGTTGTTACAAAGAGTGTTGTTGTTACAAAGTCATGGTGAGGATCATGCTGGATTCGTGGTACTTTGGTACAATGAGGAGAGGAAATTGACCCATGCACAACCAGTCCTGCAACTTCCTCAAGTGGTTTTTTCTATGACCCTGGGACAAACATTTTTATGTCTGAGTTTGCATTATGCTGATTTTGAGTATTTGAGGCTCTGGTGGATGTGAAACGATTGTACAAGGATTGAAATCTTGTAGTTGTATCCTAAAAGTATTCTTTTAGGTTGAATTTTATCACAATGCATTCCATGCACGTCACTTTGATTGACCCTGCTTTTTGTAGAGTAGACTGATATGTGTAATCGTAACACTTGTTGGGTGTGGTGCATTTTGGATTAATCAAAAATGTAGAATTTGGTTGCCGTGCGGATTGTGGTGTAAGTGCGTCAATTTAGCCATAAATGTTTCAAGTTTGCTTTTGAGCTACAGAACGAGCTAATGGCGGCAAATTCTACATTCAGAGTGGTCTTTGATGACCGAATCCTATGGACACAAATGGGCCAAGACCTACTAGTGCAAATGGTGCAAAATCTATTGCTGTCAACACGTTCTCTAGTACCAAAGGTGTATGTTCTTTATTTTTTATCAACTACATTTTTTCTATCTTACCGATTACACAAAGAGAAGTTAATATGTAGTTTACAAACGTAGTTTTACACAGACAATGCTTTGAATGTGTTCAGATAGAGAGTCCTGATCTACCGTGTCAACTACAACCCGTTGGTTCCCAATCTATTACGAGTCGTTCCCCACGCTTCCAACAGTACAGCCGCACTCTATTATAAGTCGTTCCCCACTCTATTATGAGTCGTTCCCCACGCTTGCAGGAATACAGCCGCCAAGATCCTCGTACCGGATCTAATTGTTAGTTACGGTTTATGATTATGATTATTAGTTAAGGCGCAGTCTCTTACATAATTGCGCCACCTAGACTGTACCCACCACAACCTCAGAGTATACAAGGAAGCAATTGCGCCACCTAGACTGTACCCACCACAACCTCAGAGTCTATAAGAAAGCTCTCTCTTTGTATCTACTCTAGTTATAATCTTGCTTCCGTCTCCCCAACAGAATGAAAAAAAACACACCATACAAATACGGTCAATGAATATAATTTAAAACTAATGTTAGTATTTCAAATATATTCAAGTTTGTTCATCTGGCCAATTTTTGCATTTCTCACATATGGTGCAAAAAACAATAAAAACAAAATATTTGTTTTTCTATCGATGCAAAATTTTGTATCCTTCTCTGATGTCAATGTGCTAACCCTCCCCACACGCGCAGTAATCCCCACCTTCACATAATTTTAAGAATCTCACAACAATTTAACATGAACTTTAAAAAATACCTACAATTTTCACAAGTATATATTGGTTGAAAAGTCATATAATTGTTACCATCGCAAGAAGCACAACCTTGACTTATAAGAAATATGAAGCTATTAGTTCTGAATTTGTTGCAATATAGAGAATCTGTTCGGCTTACAACTCATGGTACTGGGAAGATATGTTATACTGGAATGAGAAATGAACCAACTTCGTTCTATCCATTGAATACACCTACGATCGACGTTCATCGCTTCTGATCGACCTAGACTGAGTGCACGAATTCATGAAAGTGCTTCAAATTGGCAACAGTAAAGTCAGCGGTTCCATGTTCTGATAGGATTGTGGAAGAGTTGTCACGAAGTATGCTCAACAATTCTGGGCAACAGAGTGGTCCTCCAACACAGCAGTAAGGGTTTTCACTAGCCCCTACGTTTGCAGGCAGGACAACCATTTTCAAATACAAAGGCTTGAATGAGGATGATGCTGTGATTCCACATGCATAGACACAAGTTCTTTTGTAAGTTGGCATCATATCTGCGATAAGAAGCCTGTCGTGGCACTGAGAGTCGCAGTAATCTTCTTCACAACAAATGCATCAGATTCGTAAGCATGTATGAGATTACAGTTTCAGCAATCATATCTAGACTAAATGACGGGTTGCAATATTGATTAATCGCAGACTGCAGCCCGCGTTTAGAAGATTTACACTTTTTCTTGACTAGTTGGAGAAACATTCTCCACAAGAATGCTGTGCGTACAATGCCGTCATCCACTTCAATTCTCGTCGAAAGAAATGACATAGAAGGTCAATTAACATAGGTAATATCATACTTAACTGAATTATCAAGTCCATTCATTCGAGGTGGAGGTCACATCGATAGGGGCTTGGTCATTCAACTCATGGGAGTGTCCTGTAGCTTGATGCAACGCATGGTCTGAATTGAAAGTGAGCTATGCTTAATATTCGGTGAAAAACTACCTGCACGACGCAGAATCTGTCACTTGTCAACCCCTCGCTGGATCGAAGAAACATCACATGAGGGGTTAATCAACCTGGGTGACACCTACGATTGTACTTTTCACACGAATTCTGAAGAGGACTCAATGGTTTTTGACCAAATCAAGGCGAGAAAAAATCAACATCAGCTTCAACACACAATGCGAACTGGTAGTACTACTTTCACTCTCGTTCATATCCAAAGATGCTGCAGGATAATACATGGCCACATTCGCCACTGATTTTACACCTTCGATTTTCACAGCCAAATGCTTAGAAACTGCGCATACTGCTGTCATTACTTATCATTACTGGAACCAACAACTTGTACTACTTGGGCTACAGTGTTCAGCGGAAGATGAGTTCCATTTTGTTGGATAAGTCCCCACAATTTCAGTGAGCAATGACTGAGAAGTGACAGAAGCAAGTACATAAAACACCATTTAGAGAGGAATGAATGGGAAGGTGTACATTCACCTGTTTTCTCTTTTCAAGATTTATGCAGGGGTCACCACAAAGACAGGATGTCTATCTGACGGTGGCGACAAAAGAGCACATCATCAGCCGACATATCCTCTCCATCCCGTGCATGCTCCGATGCTGAACAGAAGGCTCCACTCCACCAACCATATTTATAAACAGAAACACATCAGGTCTTAGTCTAGTCAGTGCACACACGTCAGACAATTGCTGCTGCACACCGGAAGCTGATGAGGAAACTGCTTCTGCACAATACGGTCCCTATATGACATTCCAGCAATGACGACGATGCCTTGTCTTAATCTTTGATAATGTAGAAAACTCCAGGTACGCCTTACCGTCGCAATCCGCCACTGTAGAACAGATGTAGAAGCTATTCACCCATTAACTATCAGTAAGCAGACGTGTTCCCATAATCAACCTTCGCAAAAACTCACCGCAACTTCAACCTCAGATTGTTCTTGAGATTCAATCTAAGCATCGAACTCAGACTTCACTGCTTCTCAGAAGGTACTGTAACTAGAACCCGGAGAACATGACTGATAAAGAAGAGAACGATGGCCGTGATACTCGACTTCAAGATGTGAATTTCGATGTGCTCCAGACATCTTGCTGGTGAACCATTACTGTATTTACGGCGCTAAGTACACATTCATTACAGTAAGACATTCGCAATTTTCAATCATGGTAACAATGGTAACAAGGACTACCAACTCGTGTGATCCTTGATCCACAAAATCACTCAGGTCAGAGTATAAAAGAACCCTCGCTTGCACTACATTGGCAACTCACGGACTCAAAAGCGTTTGAGAGTTTAACCACAAATATAACAACGTAACATTACACTAGAGAGTAGATCCATATCTATCAAAAATGGAAACTCAGTGCACTATTTAACTTTCCACGTTTGGGGTCGACAACCTCGCGTGCAATAGAAAACCTTCATTAAGCATTTCGTCGGCGTCAGCGTCCATCCCGAGCTTCCAAAGCGCTGCCGCTTGCATGAAGAATGCAGTCGGATATTCTGGGTGGACATACTGAGCTTCCATCGCATCTCGAAGTGCTTCCTCTGCCTGGCCACTCAAGAGGTAGGCTAAACAACGGCGTGCAAATACAGTCGGTGACACCATTGTCCCTAAATCCACAAACTGCAAAACACAGAAATTGCATTAGTAAGTACCTGGCCCACGACCGTCACTGACAGGAAATGCAAACGGCAAAAGAGAAAGAAGTAAACCTCCGTATAACGATTGATTGCCGTCTTAAAGTCCCTATCTCGAAAGGCTAGATCTCCACGCTTCCTCGTATTCAGAATGTCCTGTATCGGCTTGGTCCAAACCTGAAATGATAACTGCACTTCCAGAAACCACCATGTCACGGTAGCCGAAAGGGTACACCTAGAAACACGTCAGTTCGTTCCGAAATCACTACCTGGTCAAGTAGTCAGTGGAGCAATAAGAAAACTCCTTACTTGTTGAGAAAGACCCGTCAAACAAGAAAAGTTCTAAGAGAACGATTGTAATCGCGTGGGTAATCCCAAAGAACTTATTCACCAAGCATCGATATCAATATCATTAAACGTTGGGCGTATCCTGGAACTCAAAAGGGGGTGGCAGATTCCAGCTTTGAAAGTTTCCAGTACTTGGAACATGATGTACAGGAAAGTGTTGAGGAGGCTTACCTCATTATCAGTACCCTCGTCATCCTTGTAGCCTGTTTTCACAAGAATCTCATATACAGCAATCAGATCATGGCGAGAGACGGCTTCTCCCAACAATGACACCTGAGGTGGTGTTGGTGGCTGCATTGACGATTAAAGGAATCACAACCTGCTGCTCAATCCACACCGAGACAAGGATCCAGACAGACAGGGAGAGAGGGGGCAGACGGAGTGATGCAGGAAACAGTGTACAAACATATATATTAATTTTCTTGTTAAATCCTTGCGAACAATGAAGCTTGAGTGGGAACAATGGGAAAGGGGACAAGCCTCAACTACTCAAAAAGTGTCAAAATTCTGGGACGGGTACTTTTCAAAGCAGCAAATGGTGAAAGCTATTTGGCTTTCGCAAGTACGTATCCCAATTTATAAATGAAACCTCATTCCATTCCGCAAGCTGATGAAAGGAAACCCCAAAAGATTTGTAAAAAAAAAAGGGACGGAGAGGTAGGCCATCACTATCTCTCAATCCTCTCAATCTAGCCCTGCCTGCTATTGATTTAGAGACACTAGTCGACCAACTACCTCTGTTCTCCGCTGAAGAGGGGTCAGCGCTGTCACAAGCATCTTAGTATTCGGCCGTTCACGTGGCTCAGATTGCAAGCACCGAGATGCCAGACGAACGAGCTCTACGCCATCGTCGTTCGCGAACTGCCCTTCCAAGTAGGAGTCCATCAGCAACAGCATGTTTTTGCCGCGTATCAAATCCAAGGCCTGCAAAAAACCGCGTTCTCATGTCAGCCACTTTATCCCCATCAACAAAGACTTACTCGCTGACAAGTATATATTAGACTTACATGGCTTGGAGGAATGTGCTTGCCGCTCAGAAGGTCCAGTAATACAGTTCCGTAACTGTAGACAACACTTTCGGGCGTCACTCTTCCTGTAATCACGAGGAAAAGTCAGTTAGATGCTGCAATACAATATGGCCTTCGGAGAGTCCGCGAGAAACAGACTTACCGGTTCGCAAATACTCTGGAGGTGTGTATGCAAGATTGGTGCTGTAACTCTTGCCGTCTCTGCTGTTCTTCATTAGACCAAAACAGGATAATCGAGGGTTGCCATCCTGAAAAACAGTTACGTTTAGACAGAAGTCAATACCACTACGATAGCAGAAACGAGAGGGTATAAACAGTAGACAAAGTACACAATGAAGGTGAACATGCATACATACCTGGTCAAACATTACTCGGTAAGCATTCAAATCATGGTAGAGGCGAAGATTGTTGTTCGAGCAATGATCAAGCGCCTGGGCGACGTACAAAGCTGCACGCACCCTCATCCCCCACTGCATTGGCTGCTTCTCCCCTACAATCATAATTCGCCGCGTTAGAAGGTATTTTAACAGGTGGCCGTGCGATAGTAGTTATAGATACTAGAACCTCGGTTACAAGTGCATGAGTTAGAATATAGGTCGTATGAAGATGTTATTCTCTACGAAGAGCTGAGTTGAGCACTGATGCAAGGAGAGATGTTGGCTTACAATGAAAGAGATGCTTTGCAAGAGTATCGTGGGGCATGAATTCAGCAACTAGAAGTCTTTCATCGCCCTCGGCACAGTACCCAATCAAGTTCACCAGTCTCTCGTGCCTCACTTGTCCCACCTTCCAAGCCTCGTCCTGCAGCAACACAGACACCAACACTCAAACTCAATAAAAAGGCCAAGACTCAACAGAAGTGAAGAGCATTCTAGAATGGGCGGGCATGCGCACTTACAGAGAAGCCCTTGGCATCCGGCCAGGCTGTTTTGGGGAAGCGTTTCACCGCAATGACTCGGTTCTGATCGAGCTTGCCTCGGTACACGAAGTTGGGAGCTTTCTCACCGCTCTCGGACACGATGAGATCGGCACTGAAGCCTTTCGTCGCTGTTTTCAACGACTCCAATGTAAACTCTCTAAAAGCCGGCACAGCTTCTGGTTCTGCCCGTTTCCCATTGCTTTCTGCACCACGAAACGTATGAATTCTTAGGTCAAATATGATTCAGTGCCCCCAAAAAAGATTCCAATTACCAGAAACACCCATCACACTCTCTCCGAAGTAATAGGTAGACAGCAACATGATCAGATTCCCTCTTACATCCTTCTTCACCGATAAATCTAGACACCGATCTCCGAAGCTTTCTCAAAGCTCCGAACATCGCAATCTCTCATTAAAGAACAACCATACGAGATCTAAGAGAATCTCATCTCGACAAGAAGCTAACTCCAACCTCACAGATAAGTTTTCCATCAAAAAAGACGATCTCTAAAATTCACCCTAACATGAAACTTTACACACTCGCCCACAGACAGACAAAAAATAACTGGGGGATCGATCGGGAGTGGAGAAAGGTGAAATTGTGAAACAAACCTAAGTTGGGCTTCTCAGGATCTACGGCAAGCTCGTGCTGGTTGGGTCGGTGGGAACGGTCGGCCTTGGGCTTCGAACTGAAGCAGCCCATCCCTACCTACGCTCTACATACACACAACCTTCGACTCTTCCAACAATCCGTCACTTCAATCTGCCATTGCCGACACACCACTCTCTCAATCCACTCTCGATCCGCAGATTCCGTTTTTACCGCACCAATCTTCGGATCCCAACCAAGCTCCGACCTTTTCCTTCTCTACTCACTCTCTCGTAAGCTCTCTAACGAGCAGCAGCTGCAGCAGCAGCAAGCAAACGGTCTAATGGTGGGGGAAGCAAAGGGCATGATGTGAACTAGTCCGAGGGAGGGAAGAGAAGGAACTTTTGTGTTCCCTCGTCTTTTGTTTTCTTTTTGGCTACTGTTCTGTTTTGTGTTTCTTTTTCTTTTTCCTGGACGCTTAATATGGTCATGAATGATCCAATTCTGGAGGGGGGGGGCTGTCAGACGCCCACAACTAAACCTTGCACCAAGGACATGATCACGGGCTAGAGGCTGCTCCTCACCACATCATATCCAATACTACTTTGAAAGTGACGAACAACAAGATCCCACTGCATGCTAAGAGAGAGAACTCACATTCCATTCAGCAAATCCAGAAGCAAGGATTTTTTTTTTTCCAAGCATTTGAGATCCATGGATTTCTCCTATTGCACGAGAAAGGTGCAGGAGATGATGGCGTGATGACGTTCAGGGGTGTGCCATGTACCCACTGGATTAGATTAGCAGGTAGGTGGGAAATTTGTGACCTGCTGCTGCCTTTGTCAGTAGCGGTATTGTAGTTAGTAGTGTGCTGCTAGTGTAAATGCCGGCATTCATTCAATTCGGAGGGTTGAAGAGGGAGAGTGTCTTGGGGGGAGGGGGAAAAGCGGGGTTTAGTAGTTAATTGGTTACGTAATTTCAAAATGACGGGTGTGGTGGCAGTGGCTGCTGCTGCTGCTGCTGCTGCTATCATTATTGATTGATTTCATGATTTGCCTGAGTTGTTACTAAATTCTGCCGGTTTCTCCAGAAAAGGGAGGCTGGTTAACCTTTACTCATGCATGCAATCACTTTGAGGAGTGTGCAATCACTTTGAGGAGTGTGTGCAAGCAACCGCAACCTTCATTGTCCCACTTCAAGTTGTTTGTTTGTTTTATCATAAAACCAAGAGTTTTTATCAACATACGGTAACTCAAGCTAGTTTCTACATTCGGCTCATTTGTGGGGTTTATAGGCGTTTCCTTGCAATGGTTGTTACAAGCTACGGAATGACGATGCATATGCAATGGTTGTTACAAGCTACAGAATGACGATGCATATGCAATGGTTGTTACAAGCTACAGAATGACGATGCATATGCAATGGTTGTTACAAGTTACACAATGACGAAAAGCATCGTATCATATTTCTTCTCGTATCAAAACTAAATATTTGAAAGATCATGAAAGTATTTAAGGTTTTTTTTTATTCAATTTTGGATTCTATGCTATTTCTAGGTGATGTTATAGCGAGGCCATGTAAGTGCTTATGGATTTGGTATAAAGATGTGACAAATAAAATCAAGTCGGAACTTTTTTTGACCCCTAGAGTCATGTAAAACTTGAATTGAGTTTTGTGATGTTTGGGCATCACAAAATCGATATTACCTCTTTATCTGTTTATTGGTCGATAAGGAACAAAAGAAATTTTTTAATATTGTTTTTGAAGCTATGTTATTTGTATTTGAAGAGATATTCAACATCTTTGTTTTGGACAGGGCACTTTTGTCTAAGAATGAGGGCCAATGAGAAGTCACATGCGACGAAGGGCAACAAGAAGAGATGCGAAGGGAAACTTATAAGCAATAGAAGGTTTGTTTCATTCATTATGGACCCTTCATTGTTAAGTCAAGCAATATTTTTTAAAGGTTGATACAAAGCACATAATCATTTGATTGTTATAGGATAATAATTTCTTAATAATTTAAATGTGTTTGGTCTCTTCACCATCTTCTATGGCATATTTTAACCACCCCATTTGGAGGTTGAAAAGACTTAAAAGAAATTAGTGACAGTTGTGTGAAAAAAAAAATGGAAGGAAATAATAGGCGTATGGCGTAAGCTTCGACGACGTGCCGATTGGTCGCTTTCTCAAGCGATAGTCTTGCCAAGTGGCACATATACTATTTTCTTGACCGCCTTTTTCTGCATACTTAGGGTTTCCTCTCCCTTGGAACATCTCATTTGCACATTCTTTTCTTTTTGTCATTCTTCTACCACTACTCACAGCCTTTGTCGCAATGGCTCCATCTCGCTATCCCCAAGAAACTGCTGAAGAGAGATAGAGAGCGTTCGATGAGAAGATTCAACGTAAAATCCGAGAATGTGAGGAAGCGCATCCAGACAGGTACTTCGTGAAGAAAATGACAAAGACGGCCGTCGGGGAGACTGGGAATGATCATGGGCTTGTAAGTATTCTTTTCACAACTATGTACATTAAATTTTCAGCGCTGATTTGTTGAGTTTACATCTGTTGGTTTCTGTTCTAGGAGTTTCCGTGGTCATTTGTCGCAAGGCATCAAGGCCTTTCGAAGGTGACGTTTCGAAGAATGCGTGACCCGAGAAAGAAGTGGAAGATCAACCTGAGTCGTGAAAACAGCGAAGGCAAGATCCGTGTGTACGCACGCGGGAACAAAGGGTGGCGGGCATTTGTGAAAGACAATCGCGTGAGGGTCGGCGACGTACTCTTTTTCCAGATGCTTGAAGAAGGTCGATTCATTGTGAACGTGTGTGTGTTTCCGGCCAATCGGCCGAGGTACAACCAGTAAAAAAATGTCCATAGTTTTTAGGTACAAGAGACACATTTTTGTTGCAATTGTGCTTGAGGCATAATTGCTATAGATGTCTATGTATCTAAAGCATTTTTTTTCCGTAGTTGTTGTGCGTCAGCACCTATACCTTGTAAGGCATCTTTGCGGTGATTCTTCTTGAACTTGCGTTGTGTGTATTTTGAGGTTATTTCTTAGCCACAATTGTGTTCCCGTTCTCAAATGTTGAATAAAATACTTTCACAACCCAATTCCATGTAAGCATGAGCATGTTTACTTAGTATATTAGTTCATAAAACCCAATGTGAATGGGTAAAAGCTCCGCTGCTCAAAAACACCCAGTATTGACCACACTGAGAGACTTGCCAATGGCAAGAGAGGCCGCAAGTAAAAAGTTGTCGAAATAGCGTTAAGCATTCCTAGCAATACGGAAAGAGAGGTTGTGATGATATCATCTACGTTCGTTCTGTTTCTCGTAGAGTAAATCTCACATCTACAAATCTAACCAGGAAAATGAATTATTCCCATTAAGTTCCAGTAAAATTGGCAGGCCAGTCGGGCCGTATTCATCTTATTCTTACATAGACTTTCTAGTTGACAACATACCCTAAAAATTTGGCTTAAAATCATGTGTCTAAAACCTTCATTGGATTCTATTTTCCTAACTAGATTCAAAGTAGTATCGAACCTCCAAGATGTATCATATCATCAAATATTTGAAGAAGTAAACTGTGAGGAAAAACATTTCTTTACTTGAACTCAAAACAAAAAGATAATCACAAAAATCTATAGAATTGTAATTACTCGATATAAAAATAACATATCCATATATATATATCGATATGTTATGATATGATATTTTGCCATGGGCACCATACACATGGTGAGAAGCTTGAAACCTCAAAACTTTGAATTCCTACCTCTAAGCACTTCTCGGTAAGATTTTCCAAACGCAAGATCTTGTACCTAAGCCTATTTTTGGTAATTGGTCCAAAATTGACCATTGAATGTTTACTAGTTCATAGATCATAACATCTAAAGTTTTTTTTCCAAGATTTTTCGGACATTGTTGAGATTGGTTTTGAAGGTTGGCCTTGGAGATTTGGTAGACTTTTTCACTTAAATAACTTAAAACTTAAGTATTGGTTTAATCATAAACATATTTCCAACAAAAAAATTTACTACTTTCAGCTTGGCTTGCAACTTCGTGAATGTCCTAGAAGACTCAAAAATTGCAAATTCAACTTTGCAAATTTTACCACATTCATTTTTGTAGTATAAGGAGCATTCAATAAAAGTCTTAGAAAAAAACATTAATTTAAATCCCTTCATCTAAGTTGCCCAAAATTGCAAAAACCTACTTAGGGTCTAAAAGAGCTTGACGACTAAATAGGCGCTTCAAAATTTGGACCAAGAGCCATAACTAAGAAAATCAATACATTTTTAAGGCTCTTGCACAAGAGCCCTGACCATGACAAAAATCAAAAATCAAATTTTAAATGGCTTGATCACTCTATGTGTAAAGTGGATTTAGACCAAGACAAGTTTGAGCTCAATTTTCTCATGTATACCCTCGTCATTCTCTTTTTTACTCTCATGGTATTTCTCCTTTCTCTCAAAATTATCAAAATTATAGCCAAATAATGATATTTAGACCTTGGTAGGTTGTAGTTTAGTTAAGGCATTTGCTTTGACTCAACTATAATCAAGGAGACCAAGAAACATTATACACTTTGGAGGATCTAGCATGTTGTGGGGACCTTTAGTACTCAATATCTTCTTTTCAGAATACTGTGAAGTTAAATGAGACCAAGAGCCCTTTCTTGACTAATCACAAATTTGGGAATTTCATTGTCACGACTCTTGGTCCAAGAGCATAGCGCCCCTAAGACTTCAAAGTATTTCACTCTTGGTCCAGAGCATAGCGCCCCTAAGACTTCAAAGTATTTCACTCTTGGTCAAAAAGAATCCAAAGAGCCTTGTGTTGAATTTCCTCTCTAAAACTCATTTACCTACCTTATGCCACGTGATCCACACCTCTTTCTCATCTCTTCTCCCAAGACCATTAAGGGAAGAGCAAGCAATGGCTAAGAGAAGTAGACATTGGAAGAGTCCAACAATGTGAATGGGTGTTATGGCTCTACCTAGGGATTTGGAAGCTTTAAATTGATACAAAAAGGCATGATAAAGCTCTCGAACTCCTCGTTGAACTTACTTTTGTTGATTTTACTTGTTGAAGACTCTATTTATCATGCCCAATCTAGAGATCCCAAGGATGACAAATCCCTTACCTAAAAAACATCCATTGTTAAAGGCAACAATCAAAGAATGTACAGTGGGGTACCAATCAAAATGTCGTTTTTGACTCTGCAGTGAGAAAAAATTCAGCACTGCCAACTTTAAAAGCCTCCTGAGAGCCCAAAATTTGGTATTTCAACACGAAATTTTTAACAAAGGTTTATCTGTAAGTAAACTACATGAATGCCAAATTTCAAGGCCAAAAGTTTCACTGAAAAAAACTTATTCAAAATCTACCAACATTGGTAACTGCAGAAATCTTTTCACTGCTGCCAATTTTGACAGCGTCCCAATGATTGAATAAATTTTTTATTACCATGAAATTCTTGGACCAAAAACCTCTTTAGGTTAAGAACGTATGAAAAAAAAATTCAAGGCCAAAAGATACATACAAAAAAAGAAGTCCACATTCTACCAACATGTGTAGTTGTGGGAAACAAATGGGGGAAACCATTTTGTTGCTACCAACTTTGACACCCTCCCCACGGTTGAGAAATTGTTTATTTACCATGAAATTTTTGGCACAATATGCTCTTTATGATGCCAACATTCATACCAAATTTCAAGGTCAAAAATTATATATATAAGAATACATTTACAATCTACCATTGTGTGTAGTTGTAATATACCTTTTATCAAAGATATTGAAATGGTTGAAGTATGTCATACAGTCATGCTTCTAGATTGAAATTTTCAAGATGATGCAATCTCTAATCATAGATGCTTCTCAAAAAAATCAAGGATAGTATAATTTGGTTGTGTGCACTTGTCACATCTCAAAAAGTGCACGTGTTCAAAAATTGGAGACCATACTTGTATGAAGAAGATTTTTTCTCTCAACAAGAATACTTGCATTTGCAATGAAGCATTATAGGAGGTGGATTTATGTGGATTGATGAGAGAAACAAGTGATGTTGTATGACATGAGTTAATTGAGAGAATGGGGCATGGAATGAGTGTCTGAGGTATGTGAGGTATGTATGGAGGTATGTGAGATGACTATGATGACTTCTGAGGTATATGAGATGCCTGTGGTGACTAGTGAGGTATTTCCTCTCAGCTTCTCGAACTTAATTCCACTCAGTTACCTAGAAAAGGGACTTAACAACTGTTTGGTGAGGTAAGTGAGATGAATGTGGTGACAATTTAGAGGACAAGCCACCTTGTAAGTTACTTATTTATTTAAGCATCCCATAATGGGTTTTTAACAGATGACTGTGGTGACTGGTGAGGTTTGGTGATTGAGTGAAGGTTGTGAGCGAGGATGATGGTGAGTAATGGCTGTTTCAAATGAAACTCGAGCTCGTATAGTAGGTTTGAGTGAGGCAGGGAAGAGAGGAGTTGACATTGCATCTAGTTAGTGTCCATGTTAGAACGGTTCAGAGGATAGTGAAAAGATTTCGAGAAAATGGTACCTATAATTGCAAACCTTGTAGTGGAAGTCATGCTGAAAAACTTAGTGCTAGAGATGTCCATGCTAGTATATGTGTTTCAAAAACTCATCGTCGCTCGACACACTCTGAGATCACTAACATATGCTCTACTCAAGTGTCTAGTGATCGACTTTTCAAAGGCCCTTACATGAGAATGGCATTTTCAGACGATTGTTAAAAAACCATTTCTGACACATTGTCACATGTCTAAACGATTGGCATTTGCTCAAAAGTATTGTGGGTGGACTATAAAAGAATGGGAGAGAGT
Organism: Bryum argenteum; assembly: GCA_037043015.1. Classification (NCBI taxonomy): domain Eukaryota; kingdom Viridiplantae; phylum Streptophyta; class Bryopsida; order Bryales; family Bryaceae; genus Bryum; species Bryum argenteum. The sequence goes on along the minus strand of CM073323.1, from coordinate 4,913,315 downwards.
TGTTTGGACATATGAGTCTACCTTTGAAGTTGGAAAAATTTCTAAATAGATTCATTTTGGAGAAATGCATATGAGCGCTATGCATCAAGTTGTATAGTTCCAACTTTTAAGAGTGGAAGAACTTCTTTGATGATTTGGGGTGCATTTGGTGGAGGGCAAAAGTCACAACTTGTTTTTATGTCCAAAGATAGATTACAAGGATTTTGTTGAAGTGGTTTACAATGTCGAGTTGCTTCATTTTATGGGTAGAGTGCCACACGGAGTGCTCATGGAACATGGCGCACCCGTTAATCGTAGCAAAGTATGTGAAAAATGGAGACAAACACACCTTTTGGAGAAGCTCGATTGGCCTGCAAATTCTCTCCATCTCAATCCAATTAAAAACCTTTGGAAGATTTTGAAAGATGTTGTGCAACATGGCCCAATATGTCCAAAAAATTTAGATGACTTGAAGGTAGTTATTGAAAGAGAGTGGAGGTTCTTCAATGATACAAAGCTCCTTCAACTATGTCATTCTATGCCCTCTAGGTTACAACCAATGATTGAGGCAAAAGGAAGACATACACGTTGGTAGATTGTAGATGTATTTTTATATATATAATTTTTGACCTTGAAATTTAGTATGAATGTTGGCATCATAAAGAGCATATTGTCCCAAAAATTTCATGGTAAATAGACAATTTCTCAACCGTGGGGAGGGTGTCAAAGTTGGTAGCAACAAAATGGTTTCCCCCATTTGTTTCCCACAACTACACAAGTTGGTAGAATGTGGACTTCTTTTTTTGTATGTATCTTTTGGCCTTGAATTTTTTTTCATATGTTCTTAACCTAAAGAGGTTTTTGGTCCAAGAATTTCATGGTAATAAAAAATTTCTTCGATCATTGGGACGCTGTCAAAGTTGGCAGCAGTGAAAAAAATTGTGCAATTACCAATGTTGGTAGAATTTGAATAAGTTTTTTTCAGTGAAACTTTTGGCCTTGAAATTTGGCATACATGTAGTTTACTTACAGATAAACATTTGTTAAAAATTTCGTGTTGAAATACCAAATTTTGAGCTCTCAGGAGGCTTTCAAAGTTGGCAGTGCTGAATTTTTTCTCGCTGCAGAGTCAAAAACGACATTTTGATTGGTACCCCACTGTACATAGCATGTTGTTTTTGTTACGAAGGAAGATTGTCTTATAGTCAACAAAAAGAAAGACAGATTGAAATTCATACAACATATCATTTTGGTGTCCCCTAAAGAAGATTTTAATCTAGAGTTTTTGATAGAAATCTCATAGAAATTTTGAATGAAACCTACTTTATTTTTAACATGGACAATGGCCGTACTTTAAAATTTCAAGGGGATAAATTTGTTAAGTATATTCTTGTAGCTGGTGGAGATCAATTGACTATGGTCATTAGAAAATGAGTGGGCCTTAGACCCATGGTAAATTTGTACCAATATTAACCGTAGTTATTCTATTCGTGGCTTAGAAGATATCATACTAGGTGTATGTTACTACACTGGCCGAAAAGGTTAGATGGACTCGGCAATTTATTTTTTTTAATATTTTTGAGGAGTTAAGACCTTACCAATATGATCTTCATAAGTGTACAAAAACCATTTGGGTAGACAATTGTGCACAATACAAGATAACACATCTAGTTTTAGCAGAAAAATTGACTACCTTTAGATAATTGCACCATGTTCAACACATCCTTGCCAACTCGCGGACACCTTTATTATTTCAAAAATCAAAAGATTCATGATTAAGAGGTGGGAAGATTATGTTTTCTTTTAAAATTATATATAGATTAATGGCAAACAAACCTATGGCAAATTAGGCCTTGAAAGGATGACCAATGGTTTGGCAAACTTATTAATCCATAGAAGGCATTCTTTCTTCAATTAGCTGCAAATAATGTTGAAGATGTAAATCAAAAAATAGGCATTGATGATATGTCATATACTTGTAAATCTATTATTAGATTTGGCTTGGCTCTGGGGCCAAATGGTATTGGGGGTTTTGATTGGTTATTTTCCCAATTTCAACAAATTATTGCAAAGCATCATCAATATTTTCAGGATTTTGAGGTGCTTCAAATGCCTATGGCATATTAATATTTCCTTCCATTTTTTATCATAACCTTTAGAAACCTTCAATGTTCAAACAATTTAATTTTTTTTCAATCTTTATGCTAAAAGCGAATGGTAAATTTTAGTGTCAATTAAACATTAAATAACAAACTACTGACCAAATGCCATTAAATTCACATTTTAGTATTTTATAAGTTGCTGCAATCCACAAATAGTGTTGCAATTAGCTCTAAGTGTTACATTTCACTATTATCTATATTTGGTGTATAGTACATTAATCTAGATTATTATTATAGTAGGTATCTTACATAAACTTGACAAACCAAACTACAAGATGTAAGGACAATATGTGAAATTTTAAGTATATAGTGTTTTTTATATTACCAGATAGAAGTTTTATAAATTGTTGTAAGTTTGATTAATTTTTTAAAAAATGATTACGTTATTTATCAATTTGAACAATTTCTCAAAGAGATGACATAAGTTTTAGGGTGTGGTAGGAAATGAATGTAACATCTATGCGCAGTTTTGTCCATATATGGTAAGCCTTCTTTACTCCAACAGATACTTTTATTTAAAAAAATAAAACACATTCTTTTCTTCAAGTTGTCCTATTTCTCTTATGCTTCCTTTGTAATATATTTTAAAATTATGTTTGGTGCTGCCAAATTAGAAACTATGTTAACAATAGGATCAACTTGAATTCGGTAATGTTTTGTAAAACTCCAAATTTGGCTTCAAAATTTTATAGAATCATTTTGATATCCTTATTCAGGATGAATGGTATTATAGATTACATTTAATCCAAGTGCCCAAGGGAGTTTTAGTCTAAATATATCAATACTTTTGGAATACAAGAATGATATTAAAGGTCAGATGCTTAAATTTGCAACCGTACAATCTTGTATAGACTTGTCATTGGTCACTTGAGTCAAGTTTGCAATAGGGTATACTTTTAGTCTAAATGCTACTAACAAACTCAACGATTTTAAAATCCTATTATTATCCCCTTGAACTAAAATAATGTCATATCTTTATTACACCTTGAATTGAGAATCTTGTACTTTTCTCACAAAAACAAGATGCAAAATGGAGTTCAATTCCATTACTTGAAGTTAATATCCAAGAGTGGATGAAAGAGCTATAGCTTTTCAAGAATCACATCCTATTTTAGGCTTCTCAATGTACAGACATCATTCTAAATCTAATACACAAGGAATTAGGATCAAAGATTCTCCAAGAAGGAATTTGTTGCAATTCAACTTAAGGTCATATTTATGCAATAAAAAAGAAGGAGAAACCATTATTTGATTCACATAAATAGCTTGCAATCCATGGTATAACAAATACAAATTGCCTTCACTAAAATGCATGCCATAAAATCATACCCTTTTGATTGGATTTGTAATTTTTACCACATAGACTAGACGTGGTTTATGAATCAAAACAACTACTTTTGTTTGAAAATGGAATTTGGTTGAAGAAGTTACGTTCCTTCAAAGTTCGATGCTTTCATTAAAAATGTCACATTTCAACATCAAGGATGTATAGGTTCAAAAACAAAAGCTCCAGCAATCTTGGTTTTCCTCAATTGTGTTTTATTTTTTATTCTTTATCAACCTTATTAATTGAGTTCTTATATTGCGTGTAGAGATTCCTAAAAAGTGTGATGCATAAATAGCTCAAGATGGAGTATGAATAGTTTGAATTTTCTACAAATTTCATCTAGTGGATTTAACCCCTAAGTCTCCTTGTTGCAAAACGGTCGAAGTCACAAAACTTGACCTTCCTTTAGCTTAAGCTCAAAAAATCTCAATCTAAGCATTATTTAAAAGATTCAACCGTAAGATCTCAAATTTCACTTGACATTCTTCTCACATACCAAATTTGAACCGTTAATTCTTCTTCATTTGTGAGATTATAATGATCAAAGTTGGCTGATTTTTTCTCCTGCAGGAACCTCCACAACCCGTTTCGGGTTTAAGGAAAGTTAGGGATTAATATGAGTTAGTGTATATCCTCAACAAAGTAGTACAATATGTAAAGGTTTAGTAATGGTGTACTAAAGATATCACATTTTGAAGTGAACATGCATACACCATAGACTAAAGGATATAAGAGCGTTACATAGAAATTATAAGCTTAAATATTCAAAGCATCAATAAAATCAAATTCAACGTACTTAGAATCGAATATGGAAGTGAATTTGACACTACTTTAAAGTAATGTGAATCTCTAAAACACCAAATGACATAAACAATTTTTTATCATTCTCCTCCCTATCAGAAACTAACTTGGTTTTTTTATACATTGTTATAAAAATCTTATACGTTACTATTTCGGTTTTTTTAAGACATCGGTTTCTCAAGAGCAAACTTCCTTATTCTAGTAACACCTATGGGAGAGCTAGTATCAATAATGAAGCGTTAGGCTTCTCAACTCAAAGTTAGATAGGCCGGCGTGAATGAAGTGTCCGTTTGTATTGCTAATATCCCGATGGCCACCGGACAAGGGGAAATTAAAACAATACTACTTCCCCCTCTCGAGGGGGGACACTATAACTACGCTAGTTTCTAGCCTAGTTACTTGTGCCTTGAAGATACTTGACATGGTATCCCCCCAAAGGGCTTTGAGGTACCCATACAACAAGGTCCAAGGACCTCCCACAATAGTTGGGTGGATTAAAGTGGTGAGCACCACGCCGGCATGGGGAATAGAACCCACGACCTCCTCATTGGGGGCCTAAGCCCAGACCACCAAGCCAAGGCTTGTGGTGCCTCTCAAAGGTATTTAATAGCTTCACACTTAAACAATACCATATACTCATCCCAAACACTATATGATGTCAAATTATGGCACCATTTTGAAAACACCTACAAGTCCACCTTCAAAAATTCATAGCAAATTGCATAAGAGTCCAATCAAATTGCATAAGAGCATAATCCACTTTGATGATCATTCCACTTACTTTCTCCATTTACAAAAATTACTTACACATTTAGCTTCTTTTTTTCACCAATTATATGGTGTCAAATTTAGGGCACCATTTCTTAGCACTCTCCCTTAGTAATAAGTTATTTCACCTTGGTCACCACACACAAACATAGGAGGCGTTCTAGGGCAAGTGCCCAAGACATTCCTCATTAGCCTTTAAAGAAGTTTAATTGCTTGATTAATGTGCAGAAAACACATTAAGCAGGCTCATAACTAGCTTCATTTTTATTTTTATTTTTCTCATTTATCACAAAAGGCTCCTGAAGATAACTTTTGCTCGGGTGTCAGAATGAAAAGGACACATACATGAGGGAAGGAAGGGTACAAAGAAGAAGGGTATCATTGGTAGTATTCATGCATGCATATAGCCATTGGATAAGTATGCATGGCAACTTGCCCATGTTTCTCACTTTTCATTTCCCTCTCATTTCATTCCCTATCTCATTTGCCAACAAAATAAAGATGCTTCTTGGGCTTCGTGCTAACCCCAAGTGACGGCCTTGTGTTCGCATTCAACCATTTCCATGGTTGCTTCATATGGTTTTTGACATAGAAATATCGTAATTCAATCCTTGAGGTGTAGAAATGACACGTAGAAAACCCCAAGTGACGGCCCTTATGTTGGCATTCAATCATTTCCATGGTTGCTTGGAGTTATGGTTTTTGACATAGAATTAGCGTAACTCAATCCTTGATGTGTAGACATGGCAACTTTGGAAAGGAGGAAAAGGGTTTGAGGAAAATGATATTTAATGATGATCTTATAATCTACACAAGATTGATTTAGAGGCATTGTTGAATTGACACCTTAGTCATACATGAGTATCATCAAGAATGACATGCATCACCATTTGGAACCCATATCTCTATTTTCTTATGAATAATGAAATACTCACGATTTGGCCAACACAATTGAAGAGCTGATTGGGAATTGCACACTTTGTGTTTATTTAACCCCTAAAGGTCCTTGATGCAAAATTGTTTAAATTATCAAAAAGAACCTTCTTGTACTTCAGGTGCAAAGAAATTCAATCTAAGCATTGATTATAAGATCCAACCGTAGGATCTTGAAGTTAACTTGACCCTTTTCTCGAATGTCAAATTTGAACCGTTAATTTTCTCCAATTTTGAGATTATAATGGTCAAAGTTGGCTGAATTTTCTCCCTGCGGAAATTCCAAAAAGCCATTTCCGCTTTCTTGGACCTTTAGGGGTTAAGATGAGATATAGTTGTTGGTCTGAGGATGGTGGTTTTGTGCTGTTGTACTTCGTGTTATTGGTACTAAGCAATGAGTACCAACAAAGTTTCAAAAGGCCCATTTTGGGCCGTTTTGGTTTTGGTCAGCCTATGACTTACTCCTTTTAGATTGCATGAGATTGAAAGCTTTTCACGGTTGTAGGATTTTTCCATACCTTTTCGAGAAGTCATCTCATGCTCCAACATTCCTCATAGTTTAGAAGATATGCGCTGTCAAAGTTTGAAAACACTATTTAAAATTTGCCCAAAATTGCTCAAACTGCAGTATATGCTCATTTATTCTCAAATTCTGCCCAAAATTGATTATGATGTAGAAACTTCAAAGATTCACTAGAAAATTGAGATGTTACTTCTTTATAATTATTGTCTTCTGAACATGTAGATAAGGTAATAAGGTATGGTCTTAGAGTTTGGATTTTCAATCCAATAGTTTTTCACATGCCTTTTTGATTGATGGAATTGGATCTTTGTATTTGAGTTTGAGCATACCTCTATGTGAATAATCAAGAATTTCTTTTGGTTTTACAGGTCGTACGAGGGTAAAAATTGCATAGACATGTTCCTAACTCACCTAAAAACAAGAATTTGAAAAGGCTTTTTTTTTTCAACTTTGAAGGTTATGATCTCACTAAGGGGGAGGAATATGGATCGAAGATTTGGTGTCTATGATCTTGTACTGGTTTAGTATAAGAAATTACGATTAAATACTTCAAAATTTGCCATAAAATGGAAATCTCATTTTGGATCAAAACGAGGCAATAGTAAGGGTAAAACATGCAAATAGTGCCTTGGAACTTTAAGGGTTAAAGCATGTTGTGGAAATATTTTTATATTACCATATTGACTTGATTTTTGAAGATAGGAGTTTGGGTATGAATTCTACACTAAGAGGAAGATAACCTAAACTTCACAAGGATTTTGCGGTCATATCATTTTATTTGTGGCATCTTACACCATAGGTTCTTCAATAGAAATAACATCTTGTCAATTCACATAACTTTCAGTAGAGAAACTTATGATTTTAACTGATCTTTGTAGTTTGAATTTGCAATGATATTTCTATGATACAAATACTAACAAAAACACATGGTTTAAGTAGAGCTATATCTTCTCATCCACGGTTTTGATTCAACTTCAATTGTTAGGTCAAATTCGATCGTGAATCTACTTTGGTGAACAAATTTTGGTCAATATAAGAATGTAATGGAGATGTGACATTCATTATAGTGCAAGGCGTCTAGTTTTGAACTCCAATTCCCTAGTGAAAGTTGAGATTGTTGTTTCCATTGGAAAACAAATATTTGAGCAAAAGTTTTTTATTTACAATAGTGTTTGGTACAAGAGTCGTATTGAGATCAAGGTGAATAACTCTCAAGTTGGATTGGAGTTAGAGTCTAGTATTTGGTCAAATGCTTGTCCCAATGAAATGATCTTTTAAGCTGAGGCTTGGCTTAGATAGCAAGGGGTGCAGTTTTGGATTTTTTTTTCTCTTTGTAAATTTCTGATAGTTCTACCAGTGCAAGGTTATTATTTTCGAGTATGAGAAAAGAATAATTTGCAATGATATTTCTATATCATCTCAGAAATATCATTGCAAATTCATTGGTAGAAAAGTATTTTTGAGATGAGATAGAACAAATTTTTGGTTGGTGTTTCGTTCATCGCAATACACCAGAAGGAAAATATAGAAAAGTTATGTGCACAAAGAAAATAATTTCCATCATTTCGGTTCTCATTTGTTCAAAGTGACAATGTGCAAAAATGCCCAATGGGACAAGTAACCTTTAACATATATGTCACCTAAGACAATGTCTTTACCTTTGTTTTTCTCATCAAAAATAAAGTTAGAGTCACTTAACCCGCGTCCTTGAAGTATATTTAGCCGAAAAATCATTTTTGAAAAATGTGTCATAAATAGAATTTAAGATAAGCTATTTGGCTCTTAACCGTACAAACTTGTAATAGATTTGTTGTAGATCATGTAGACAAAATTTGAGTCATAAGACCTCATATATTGTGAGATGACAATGTGCTAGTGAAAAAAAAAACTACAAAATACCACCATTTCACTTTAACCTATATGTCTATTTTTAGAAAACACCTAATTTGGAAAAATGTAGGTGAAAATGAAGATGAGCTATGAAGATCTTCATTCGTACAAACTTGTAGTAGAGTTGTAGGTCATGTGGACCAAAATTTGAGTCTTAAACTCTTATAGATTGCAAGATCCTAACGTACAAGTCCTTAAACCAGGCTAGAAAATTTTACTTTTACCATTGTGATGTGAAAATGCTACCAATAGACTATTTGCAATGAAAATTCTACCAATTAGTATGATGTACACCTTTATCTTAATACCACCCTCTTACTAGAAAGAAACTTGAATAACATTCTTGGCATAGACAATAGCCTTGAAATGCTGAAAATTGCCAAAACTTTTACAGAGGAAAATGAAGTCCAAAACTACACCCCTTGCACTCAAATTCTTGCCTTACCTCCAAAATATCTTCGATTAGGTTAAGGTTTCTATCACTAAAAAACCACTTCAATTGGAATCTATTCCAAAAAAGAAAGTCGAAATCCATCGGTAGACAAAGGAGATATAGCTCCTCAAAAATCATCCATTTATTCACTTTTTTCAGAGACATCATTGCAAATCCAAAACCAAAAGTATTTGGATCAAACATCTTCCAACTAGAAAGTTGTGAGGTTTCATTTTAAGATCTAATTATGTTGAAAAATTCATAAAAACATTGATTCCCCATAATTGTCATACAATGGTAAAACATGCCCCATATTTGAAAGCCCAAAAAGAAGTGTTGCCTTCATTAAAATGCATGTCATTTATTTACATTTTACTTCATGATTTTGCAATATTTTTCACACAAACTAGAATTGATTTGAGTTCTAACCTAAGTTATTTCATTTGAAATAGACTTCCAATGATGAAATTATGGCTATTCAACGTATATCTCTTTCATCCAAAATGTCAATTTTCAACACTCAGCGCTTTTAGGGTCAAAGTAAAAATACTATCAACAAGAGATTTGCAATCATAATGATTGCCAATTAGAAAGTTCTTCATCTTCATCTTCATCTTCATCTCCATCTTAAAAACATTTTTAACCAAAAACAAATTACCAAAAAATATCATTACCCAAGTAGTAGTAGTGAAAACCGCCAAACATTTTACAAAGGAAAAATAGTCCGAAACTAGACCCCTTGCACTCAATCAGGTCGTTTAGGTCAAGGTTTCTACCACTAGAACTAGACTATAATTAGAATCCATCCCAAAAAATAAAGTCAAAATCTAACGATAGATGAAAGCGATTTGGCAAGACATCACCCGTGCTAGTATTTACCAGCGTGCTCGCCTTCCTACCCCACAACCCTGCCCGACCAAATAAAAATTTGGGGGTAAATTTTCCCCCTATTTTTGGATGGTAGATGTCACCCATCATGCCACGAAGGGGTGCCGCGAGGGTAGAATTTCAAAAAAAGTGGTTGGAGGCCTCAAAAATGAAAAAAATAATAATATTGGTCGTTTTTTGGCCGGGCAGGGAGTATGGGCGAGCAGCCACATTGGTAAGTACCAATGCGGGGGATGTCCTGTCTACACCATATGAAAGGGCTCTAGTTTCTCAAAAATCATTTTATCACCTTCTCATTTTATTGCAGAAACATCATTGCAAATCCAATACCAAAGTGATTTGGATGAAAAATCCCAACTAGCAAGTTTATTATCCAAATATCACACTTATGTCAAAAAGTTCATGAAAATTTACTTTTGATTCACATAATTGGCTCGCAATGGTAAAACGTTCCAAGTGTTTGAAATCCCAAAAACAGAAGCTGCCTTTACAAAAATGCATGCCATTTATTCACACTTTACTATATGGATCTACAAATCTTACCACACAAAGTAGGCTTGATTTGTGTCGTGATGCAAGTGATTTTGTCAACAAGAGAGTCTAGATAAAGAAGTTATGGGACTTCAAAAATTTTGCTCTTCATCCAAAATGTCGTTTTCAGACACTAGGGACGTTAAGGGGTTAAAACGTCAACTTTGACATTGGTATGCCAAAACCGCAAGTGTTACCTTTTGTCCACATTTCTACTAGTGATATTTCTATTGGTAGTATAATCACTTTTAAAGTGAAAATGATGAGTTTTTGTAGTTTCTGTAGCATATTTGGAGCATTGATAGACTATGATCTCGCAATCTATAAAGTCTCACGACTCAAATTTTTGTGCGCATGACCTACAACTAAGCTATTATAAGTTTGTAAATTGAGATCCAAGAATTTATGAATCACAATATATCTTGTATAATCTTTAATAATTTTCAAAACTATAATATAATTCTAAAGACCTAAACTATTGAGCTATCAAAGAGTTTAAAATCACATCATTGTTTGAATATATAACTTAAAGTTGTTCTGAACTCTTGCTTTTGGTTATTTATAAATATAAAAGATAAAAAGATAGACTTATTAGTGACTTTGTTTGTATATTCATCACTCTATTATCGTCATATCTGTTAATCCAAAGCTTATGTACACATTTGAGACATTTTGCTTATAAATTGAGCAATTGTCCTAAGAGAATGGACATATTTTCAATAGTATGTAATCACAAATTATTCTTGAATCAAGGACAATTTTTGCATTTCAAATTGAAGTAATTTATAAAAATGTAGCATGAGTGAAGATATCATTGACAACTATGAAGACTATCTTAAATCTAGAAATTAAAGCTTATAAATAGTGCCAAAAAGTGTCAATGTAAGGATGTGGCCTTTTCATGTACTTCCCCGTAAGATTTGTTGTTATCACCAATATCGAAAAATTGATATTCAAACATTGTACAACTTTTTCTTTGCCATTTGATCTAGAACTTCACTCAAACTCATACTTTAGTCTTATTAGATATTGTTCAACCCACAATATTTGTTCATAAATTGAAGTATTATTTTTTTAAGTGTGTTCTTATCTTTGTTGCTCAAACAATGTTTTGGCTTGAAAGTGGAACTTGAAGCCATGAAACTATGTGCTAGAATAAAACAACAAAGCTCTACCAAGTTTGAATTATCACATATTCTAGCTCTTGTTTGCAATTATTCAATGTTAGAATATCATAACAAATTACAAAATCTTAAAATATTTCACTAAATGCTTACTTGGAAAATATGAATGTAGTAAGTAGAAGATTGGATGAATAAGTTTTCATACTAAAAGTAAAGTAAACTTTTCATTTGGTACGATTGAGGCTACTTCAGATACAATGTTATTTTTTGTAATACGTCTTTGGAACTATAGTTACTTCAGACGACTTTGATGTGTGTAATGTATTTTTTAAGATAATGTGTGACTTTCTTCATATATAAATTCAGATAAAGATTATAGAAATAAGCACTATACCTTTGCAATGTTTTATTGTTTTTTATAATTATAATTATAATATGAAGTGATGTAAGTAAAAAAATTTAAAAATAACTAACACAAAGACAAATGAGAATTCATATATTCATTATTATATTGTATATCAGCTTTAAAAACGAAGTTTTATTTTGAAATGAGAATATAGAAAACCTTCTGAAACATTTCTTTTTCAAATGGTCAAAAATAATCATTGTATGTGATTAATTTTCTATTGTACTACATTGTCATAGAAAATAATGAGCAATTAGCATTCATTTAATCAGTGTCACATAATTTGATTTCAATCTTCTATATTTCCAAATGGAATTATTGTTGAAATAATGAAGTGCGAATTTTTGCTTTTGTTGCATAAGATACATAAGATACCTTCTATAATTTTCTTCATATCATTAATAATAAAAAAGTGTTATTGTTCAAAAATGATGTGAACATTGCCTACTATATTTATACATGGTAGATAGATTACAACAACAAATTCCATTTTGTACCATTAATACAATTTGTTCATTTATCATATTAAATAATTATTGCAATCAGTGTGTATTGTTTGGTTTCACGAGATATTTTTTGAAAGCTTAAACTTTGTATGCACTTGCGTTCATCATTTACACAATGAAAAATATGGTGTTGTTTATGCTCAAATGATTTAAACCTTTTGATTAATAACATACTTCATGAAGCTCTTTACACCAACTTTTGAAAGTAACAATCTGCAATGATATAGACAATACTTTGAAATTGAAGATTTTATAAATATTTATAAGGTATCATAATTGAAATCTTTAAAAAGATTTGTTCAATCATGGACAATTAAATTTTATAATTTAATAATGGAGATCTTTTAAATAAGTAACACATTGATTGTTAAATACACAAATTTTTGAATGTTATTAAAAACATTTAAGAACCTATTGTAGAAAAGTGAAGAAAATAATACAAAAAATCAACATCCAAAATTCCCTAGAATAACATTATTCTACAAATAGCAAGATTGTAGAAAATTATTACGTTTATAATTCTTAGAATTTATATAATTAAGTTAGCTAGCAAAATTTGTGTAAAAAGTATCAAATAACCTATTTTTTTTTTCAAATCAAGCTATTAGAGTAAAAATAGATGGATCTATAAGTATGAGTATAAACCTTTCATTTATAAATAGTTTTTTTTTTTTTTTTTGTATCTCGACTTAAAAACATTCCTCAACTGTCAAATTTAAAAAAGAGTATTCTAAGCTACTATTGTATACTTATGGAATGAAATATTAGCATATTTTTATGTTTACAACTAGCATGATATCTTCACGTATCTTTTTGTTTACAGTAGCATAATATCTTCATGTATCTTCACGTTTACAATTACCATGACATCTTCAAATATTGATAATTGATAAGATAGGTATTATTTGTCTGAGTTTTAATTATAAATGCATTATATATTATTCAATTTAGAATGATTTAAAATGGGCAAGATTAGCATTGATGTACATTATTTTTGGTAGCTTAATGATTGTAAGAAAATGTATCCATATTTGATCTTCTGATATTGGCAACTCTCTTATTAAGATTGATGTTGTCCTAATAAAAGAATGTATTTGCGAAAATTTTGTGAATGTAAATTTCATCAATTTGCACAAATTTGAAAAATTTGTTCACACTTCAACATGAAGACTTTTTAAAGTCATATCTAAAAATAATGTTTTGACTTATATGCGATTTAAATGAGATGTAAGTCAAGATTATTTTTTGAAATAAATGAGCGAAATATGAGTTGCTCTTTTGGAAAATAATATTTAGTAAACTTCTATTATGGATAGTATAAAGAGTGTTTATAAAAATAAATTATAGAAAACTTTCATTTGTATAGGTGTACATGATCTAAAAGATCTTGATATATCAATAATACCTTTCAGAGAGCAATTTAAGAAAACATAAGTGTTTGATAAAAATGGAATAGTAAAGTTAAAGTGAAATAATAGTTTATGGATGCCACATGCATTTTTACACTATTTAGATTACATTCATTGCCATCTTTCTTTTTAATCACCTTCAACAAAATTCTTAGAATACAAAATTGATTATTATAACATTTTAAAAATCACATTTTAAATATTTGCACAAATTCTAAAATTTGATAAGAATATTTAAAATAAAATCATGTGATGTTGGACATTGTTTATGACATCAATTTAAAAATTAGGACTTCAATACTAAGATTAGTATGCATAAAGAAATGTTTCCCTCCTCTTTGTTTGACTTAATACAATAAATTCAACATGTATAAGTACACTATCTTGCGGTCAAAATTTTACAAAGTTTGTAACAAAGTTGCATACAATTTACGTATAAACTATTATAATCCATAAGTATGATTACCTAAATAAGTAAATGGTTAACACTTCTAGTAACGGATGGATACGTAGACATGTTCTAACCCTGGTAATGGGTGATTATTAGGAGATGCACCAACTCCCCTTATTCGCAAGATTGTGTTCACACAACAAATATTATCTCCTCAACGTTTTCTTAGGTGTTTTTTTGTGATCGTTCGGTTTAGGTCCTCTTGTACACATTATCATCGGGCATTTTACTTTTATATCTAGGTTTTACTTGGGTATATATCAAGATTTTTAACGAAAAGCAAAATCTGAACTTTCAAAGTCAAATCAGTTTATTCTTGAAATTGATTGGCTCATTTGCTATTGTTTCTGAGTTCTTCTCGTGCCTTGTTCCTTGGTCTGCGTACATAACCTGTTTATTTATTGTTAGATAGTATATACTCATGTTCTCCAAACACGTAAAAAAAAAAGTTTTTTAATTAATTTGTGAGTAAAGTCCCCTTATCCTAATGGGACCACCGTATACTATTTTTGTTATGGATATAGATGTGCCATTTAAATCTTACAATTATTGTACTATACATTTTTATATTTTAACAATTGATGTATTGATTGTTGCACAATTAATACAAGTTGAAGCAATGAGCCATTATTTGGTGAGGGTTTGTTTATTATTTATACTGCAAAAATATTCATCATAAAGCTCTTGCTTATCTAAGTACACCCCCCAATGTTGATATGATTCCCATTATTAGAGCATTCTGACTGTTGCTCCATCTCCTACCTACAAAATTGTCATATAAACGATGTATTTTGGAGGTTTAATGAATTTATAACTTACTCTTTATAATGTTTGCATAATTTTACATCTTCATGACGTTTTCATTGAATATACTAAACTACCAATATATTTGAGATTCATAAACATAAACCGCCACCTTTCTATTTAACTACCTTACATTTAAATTCAGATTTTAAAATACTATACAATATAATATATATTATTATTTCTAATAATATTTTTCTATTCCTCAAATCTACTATGTTTATAATTTTTGACTAAGCGCAATTTAATTACAATGAGACAAACTTTATTCAAAACCGTGCAATATGATGAATTCAAATGAAAACAATAAGTTCACAAACTACTCGATCCACACTATCTTCATCATTTGTTGAATTTTGAGAATCTTTTGTTTTCTTTGTATGATAGTCACGTTTGAGCTTTCTTGAAGATGTAGGTTAGGATAGAGACTTTGTATCACGTTTTAACAAACTTACAAACCGATCTTGTGTTGTGATGGAGATTGAATGTTGAGATGCTTGAGATGCTCACTTTGATTGAATTCTTTGCTTAATGAAATCCATCAAAGTCAAAGTTCGTTGAGCGGATGGCAATCGCAAATTTTTCTCTCAAAGGACTTTCTTTTGATTTTGCAATTATTTTTATAATCTCATATTTGTTGGAACATTAGTTTTTTCAAACATTTGTTGGACTATTAGTTGTAACAAACTCCATATACATCTTCAACCGCTTATAATTCACATCTTTTACCAAGTCCAACAAGAAAAGATTTGGATGTTTTGCAAGTCCAAACCTAGTAGCAACACCGCCAACACGTTCACCATGGTGTCAGCAACTTCCCGTTCATCTTCCCTCTAAACCTCTTCAATAAATGAAAATTCTCTTTTACGATCTATACTTTGTTCTGTAGAAGTTTGAATTTCTCTCGGTGTCCCCTCTTTTTCATCCATATCTTTTATTATCTAAGGACCTCTATGTCTGAATAGCCTACAATGCGGAGTTAGTTAACGCTTTATATATAATATAGATGAAGATATTTTTATATGAGAATATAAATAACAATATTAACGTAAAGGTAAATGTACATGTAAAAGAGTAGTTTTGCTGGCTTACTCTTTCTTTTGCTTTTATGCAACTCTATCTTCTACTAAAACTTAATTTTGAAATGAAGTTTGTTGTATTTTAAGAATAAACTTAATATCTCACACAAAAATATCAATATAGAATGAGAAACAAATAAGACATTAACATTGAACTCAAAGATTGTCAAATTAAATAAAGAACTTCTTGATTCATGGGCGATGGCCCAATTAGAGTTCGACCAAAAGCTTTGTGGTTTTAATGTAAAGTAGATCTAAATCTTATGAACTCCTTAAATAATTAAATGCATAAGAATGACCATTTGACCTTTAAAAGCAAGAGCAATTTGCTGAAGACGAAATTAAAGATTTTTCTCCTTTTTTTAATATTTCGTTTTATTGCACATAGAGCGTGAAACTTGTGCCTAAGGTGATGAGTCATTTGGGCATTTTGATAAGGCAATTGTGGCAAAATCCTAAACCCCATGATGAAGGATGATAGTGAATTTTGCAAGTTAAATAGTTTATGAAGGACCCTAATCCAAAAGATTCTTATAAGCACTTCTAAATTATATTGCATTTCTTCATCAACCCTATGAGAAAAAAATAATTATATTTTTGAATGCATCTTCAAAATTGTGGAAACCAATTTTTTTTCAAAACTTTTCAAATAGAGATGAAGAAATGGCATTCGCCAAAATGAAATATTCCTATGAAAATCCGGGGTCCCACCAACAGGTTATTGTAATTGTTTCCAACCAGCCCGTGTATGGCCCTAGTAACTCGATCAACCGAACCAGGTACATCCGATCAATACATGCACTTCAGAAAATACCCGCGACTTTCAGATAAACCTGTGCATGAGTATCATATACCCAGGAATGGCCACGACACGAAACCCGCTTGATGATACCCGTCGTGGTGGAGACTGAGAACCGGATCATAGACACCCGTCTAATCCACTTCACCTCCTCCCACTCAGACAGGAGCCGCGTGGAAGCTTGTCGAAGCTGAGAGCTTGGATTTGGAGCTCCAGCATTTTGAGGGATTTCGGCATATCAGCATCGGATTGCTTGCTCCAATTGTCAGCAGCATCAGCAGCAGCTATGGCGATGGCAAGCATGAGCATGGTGCTGAGCAGGCCTTCTTTGGCGCCCTTGCAGCAAAGCCAGCCAGCATTCTCCTCGCGGACTCAAAGGAGGAGTAATGGCGCTGCTCGCATCTCTTGCAGCGCTGCTCCTAAACGCTCCGATCAATGTGAGCCTGAGTCATTGGGACGCGCGTTCGTTCCCTTCGTCGCTGCTGCTGCTGCCTTGGTTGGTGAGTAATTTGGCCTTTATCCAATGCAATTAGGTCAGAAAATGCTGGTCTGCAGTTTGCTGATGATTCCAGGCTTGGCATTATGTCTTGACTTTATTGATTTATAAGCTTTTTTTACTTTGAACCACTGAATGAAGTGCTTCCAACAATTCTAATGCGGATAAGTGCAAGAATCAGAGCAATTCTATCTGTTCTTAATGTCGAATGGAAGAGGACTATAACGGAATACTGTAATTGGAACTATGAGGGTTGAACTATGAGTATTTTTTAGTCGTCTATGGTTGTTGAGGTGCCCTTGGCTATGATATATTGGTTGTGGTTCAATGCCTGTCTAGTGTTTTGGATGTTTCTGCTGAAATTCTTGAATCTTAATAAGTTCGGGTGAGACTGAGTTTCTGTTATCGTTTCCAGCAGGAAGCACTCCAATGCTCGTAGAAGCTGTATATGGACCACCGTCTGCAACTGCTGCAGAAGTGGAGACGACCAATATCGATGCTTACAAGGAGCTTCTTCAGAAGATTAAGGTCCATATTGAAATCCCACTTTTTTGTGTTGAACAGCTCATGACCTAATTGCCTAGTGAAGTTTGTGTAAGTGTTCCAATCTGTGACATTTCGGGTGGTGCAGGAGAAGAAAGGAAGGCAGGGATATCAATCTCCCGCTCCTGCTGATGTTGCTCCAGCCTCAGCTGCAACTTTTCAGCCCGAGCAACCAACCATCTCTCCCGCAGCAGCTGTAAGTCCGAACATCGATAATATTGGACCTCATTGACATTAGTGTCATGTATTATGACTAGCACTGAAGAGTTTCTCAGCTAGGATCAGCCCGGCAGTTCAACATAGTACCTGTTGGAGGTTTCTAACAGTCACTTGTGGCTTACTTTGCAGCGGCTTAAGGAAGCAGCAGAGAGGGCTCGACAAGAGAAAGAGGCTGAGCGACTCAGAGAGGTGAAGCGAGAATCTGAGAAACGTGAAGCCGAGAGACGAGAAGAAGCTAAACAGGCTGAGGCTCGTAGAGCAGAAGCTTCTGCTGCAGCTGAGCGGGAGAAAGCTGCCATAGCTGAGCGAGAGAGGGCCGCTGTTGAGAAGGTAAAATAGCATCTCATACTCGTAAACGGTTAACATCATAAACCAAGTGGTTATCCTCGAAATTACCGAACGTTTAAGGATAGGATTTTCTTCAGAAACTTACCGTTCTCTGATAAACTTGCCTCTGGAGAGCAGGTCGCACGAGAAAGAAATGGTGTGGCAAGCATAACGCTCAAGAAGAAGACACACGGATTCCTACCTCTTTTTGTCTCACAATTCTTTTTCCTCCTAGCCACGCTGGGTGTTGGCGCACTTCTCTTTGTTCTGCCAGAGAAAAACCTGAAAGAAATTCAAGATGTAAGATTTACACTCCCTTGCTCATAAAATCTGCTCATCGCTTAACAGCACTAAGCACCATCTGTCTCTGATCAATATTGTTCACATGTGCAGAAAGTTGACGATGCCGTGGCGAAGGCATCTCCAGTTGCAGAGGATGTATATGCGAAGGCAAAACCCTTAGCCGAGAAGGTAAAGCTCTGAATCATATATAAATCTTATTAGCAGGTGCCCTATCGAGGTGTGGAGTTTAATTTTTAATTTCTGAATATGGAACCTTGGTGCACTTTGTAATGCAGGCATGGGTGAAAGCAACAGAGGCTAGCGTAGTAGCCAAACCATATGTGGAGAAGGCATGGGTTCAGGCCAAGCCCTTGGCGGCGAAAGCAGTTGAAGCGTCAAAGCCATTGCTGAGAGAAGCACAAGTGAAGGCAAACCAATTGTTGCAAGAAGCCCAGAAGAAAGCCAAGTAGAAAGCCAGAATACCCGTTTCTCAAACTAAGGTTAGTTTACATGTGTAGATACGAGCAATCTAGTCTTGGTCCTCAATTTAACCAGTTCCCTGTAAAAGTTGAGTAATGCTAGTTGAGCGGCGCGAGTGTGGTTCGATAATTTTAAGGTGAAAAAAGCCGAGTCGGTATTTTTTTGGATGGAGTTTCCTGTTTAATCCTTCCCTGCTCCTCATGTCGAGGACTTGTATGATTCTGTAGTATTTCATGAACTTAGCGTTTCTGGGAGACGCTTTTGGTCTCATTCATGAGTATACGAGACTCTTACTTTTATGGAGGGTTAAGATTTGTTGACTATTATGGCAATGTTGTTCCTTAAGTATCTCAATCGTTCGGTAAGAAAGTGTAACGGTCCTCTAGAACCTCTCTTACACCGGAAGATACGGCACTCTTCACTGTACGCTGTAGTAATCAGAAGTATATGCTCTTCTCCGAGTCTAAAACTTGCCCAGTAACTTCATCAAGTCTTAAGAACTGAGTTTAATAGAGTCGAAAAAGTGGGTAAATGAGAGGTCGAAAGCACAGCAGAGAGTGGGCAACTTTCCTTTTCCATTGGTTACCATGCGAAACTATTCTGGTTTTCATGCGAAACTATTCTAAAGCATGATATCTTTACAAAAAGTTGGATCAGTTCTAGAATGCATGGTGGAAGGTCTGTTTCTTTAGAATCAAAATCATGCGTTTCCACTTCTGATAGACTTTAGATAGCATCAAAATCATACGTTTCCACTTCTGGGGCATTATTTTGAATATCATTGAACACTACATCCAAGTAATAAAGATCAGTCTATTCTACCAATCTTCTCGATTGCTGGAAACGATCTACCCATGTAGATTTCGTAAAATTAATCACTGATCCATCAAATTTTTGAAAAATGCAAATATGTCACCTCCTCGATAGAAGATATGAAACTCTTAGATTCGATCATTGATCCACTACCGCGTTCAGTAGTCCAGATTTGTTGCCTCCTCGACGAAAGATACGGAACTCTTAATACGACGATCTCTTGTAAAGCTAATTAGCTCATTTGTGTTGAAGCAATACGAAGTCTTACACATCACCTGCTCTGAGCCTCTTCTTTTCTCCTTATTGAATTGAAGACGGAGCGCTCCAATTCCTCACATCATGTGTATGTAATACTTAGTCGAATACGAAAAAGCACGAAATGGACATGATTCACAACAGTGGCTTTTCATTGAAGGCCTTGACCATTCAGAATCTTCCCTCATTAGATTTGTGACCAAAGCTGAGACATTTATCTTCCCAGAACGCTTTCAGATTCAGTGCTGCAGACACACAACAACAGGTTCGGATTAACCCGTACACAGGCGAGTGGCTCAAACCTCTATATGATCATTCCTGAAATCAATGTGCGAGTATTATATAATAAAACTTCTGAAAATGTCTACTGTAGAAATCTGCCTCTTCTGAATTTTTAAAAATTGGTCACCTTACCAGGACCTTGACCGTACAGAGCTTTAGTAAGAAGTACAATTTCTGACTTGAGTTAAAATGATGAGGCTCTAGGGGTGAAAACTCCTACATGGGACACATTGTATCTGTTCAATTGTACCATGTAGCCTATTGGCACCGCAGCATGTTATGTTGATGTCAGCTGCTGTTTTCCAAACAATCAACTCCTTGTGCAGCTTTTGCAATTCAATGGAAAAAGCTGCCCCACGAATGCACATGTTCAAAGACTAAACCCCAATCAAAAGTTTAATACAAAAAGAGAGAGTGAAGAGAAAGTTGTAATCTGTCTAAACAAGACATGTTAGGAATCAAACAAGAAAAACGTTGTACCCAAAAAATCTCTACCTCAATCTTGGGGACCAATCAATAATCAACTTTACAAGATTGCATTAATAAATTTTTAACTTACAGTATCTAGACTAGACTAGAAGACAGGGCTTCATGTCTTTCAGTCATTAAGTTGCAATTCTGTTATGCCCTTGCAGAATCTGGTTCCTTTTTATATATATAGTTTTCCCAGTTCCATGGCCAGGCATGTGATAAATCGGCATGTGTCCGGTCATGTTCTGCTCAGACATGTGTGTCATGTAGCCAGTGTTCTGCTTTACACTCCTTTTTCCTGTAGAAATAGTGTTTTGTTGTCAAAATCATGTCAGATTGATCAATTGCATGCGCTTACAGTGACCGCTGATTAAATACAAAATTCCTCGGTTCACCTCACCACGCGCGGTCCGTAATTATGGAATTCCTCGGATCACCTCACCACGCGAGGTCCGTAATTACGGAATTCCTCGGTTCACTATCGGTTTACTATCGGTTCACTATAGGGTCACTATAGGTTCACTATCGGTTCACTATCGGTTCACTATCGGTTCACTATCGGTTCACTATCGGTTCACTATCGGTTCACTATCGGTTCACTATCGGTTCACTATCGGTTCACTATCGGTTCACTATCGGTTCACTATCGGTTCACTATCGGTTCACTATCGGTTCACTATCGGTTCACTATCGGTTCACTATCGGTTCACTATCGGTTCACTATCGGTTCACTATCGGTTCACTATGCTCTATCCATAATTACAGAATTCTTCGGTTCACCACGCTCCGTGCGTAATTACGGAATACTTCGGTTCACCACGCTCCGTGCGTAATTACGGAATACCTCGGTTCACCACGCTCCGTCCATAATTCCGTAATTCCGTAGTTGATGCTAACTCAAGCTTAAGTTCACCCAACCAGGGCTTTATTCTGCGAGTTGGCTAATCAAATTGTGCCTCAAGATGCAACTAACCATTACGGGCAAATAAGTCAAAATGCGTCCTTTTATTGAGAGGGACTATTTGCCGAATTGGTGAGTTACCCAGATATTGTAAGCTTGACATG
Source organism: Bryum argenteum (assembly GCA_037043015.1). Classification (NCBI taxonomy): domain Eukaryota; kingdom Viridiplantae; phylum Streptophyta; class Bryopsida; order Bryales; family Bryaceae; genus Bryum; species Bryum argenteum. Next base: position 4,891,269 of record CM073323.1, on the reverse strand, counting down.
ACTCACATGAATATGGATGTAATCACCAAGGTTCATCAACATGTCAAGATGTGTGACTAGTACAAAATGGTCTGGAGCTCTAGAGTGTGTATCAATTATTTAGGACATGGCTGTCATTAGAAACATGAAATGAGTGAAACTTCATTTCAACATAAAGATAAGATGATATCTACATGTGTACTCGTTACTCAATTCCAAAAAGAGGTAAAAAATCTAACAAGTGCCCTCTACTAAATCACCTTGCTCATTCCACTAAGTACCTTGCTCAAAATACCAAACACCACCTTCAACTGAATAACCTTCATATCTAACTAAGAGGAAGATTCTAACATTCTATTTATGAACTATAAGAAACAATGAGATGATTTCTAATCGAAATTAGGGTATTCCCATAAGTGTCTAATCATGTTAATCATGAATTAGTGTTTTGCTGTCAAATCATGTCAGATTGATCAATTGCATGCGCTTACAATGACCACTGATTAAACACAAAATTCCTCCGTTCACGAAGCTCAGTCCGGAATCACGGAATTACGTAATTCCGTGATTCCGTAATTTCGTATCTTGTGCTAACTCAAGCTTACTTCACCCAGCCAGGGCTATATTCTAAGCGTTGCATTGCGTAATCAATTGTGCCTCAAGATGCAACTAACCATTACAAGGGGCAACATGTTTTAAACAAATATGGATTGTCAGATAGGTCAAAATGTGTCCTTTTATTGAGAGTGACTATTTGTTGAATTGGTGAGTTACACAAATATTGTAAGCTTGACATGACTCAGATGAATATGGACACAATCGCCAAGGTTTATCAACATGTCAAGATGTGTGACTAGTACAAAATGGTCCAGAGTTCTAGAGTGTGTACTGCAGACACTGCAATTAGCACATGGCTATCATTGGAAACATGAAATGAGTGAAACATCATTTCAACATTAAGATAAAATGATATCTACATGTTTGTCGTACTCATTACTCAATCTTGAAAAGCGGTAAAAAATCTAACAAGTACCCTCTACTAAATCACCTATAACCATTCGTTCTACTAAAGTACCTTGCTCAAAATACCAAACATCACCACCAACTGAATAACCTTCGTATCCAACTAACATAACCATGTAGATATGTTAACATAACATATATGATCTAACATAACATATATGATCTTACATAACATATATGATCTATGATTAACAATGAGATGATTTTGATGTGAATTCGGGTGTTCGATAAGTTTCTAATCACTTACCATACTAATTTGTGTGTTAATCATAAATTACTGAAACTCAAGGAACACCGACAAGTTTCTAATCACTTTACCATACTAATTTGTGTGTTAATCATAAATTACTGAAACTCAAAGAACACCGACAAGTTTCTAATCACTTTACCATACTAATTTGTGTGTTAATCATATATTACTGAAACTCAAGGAACACCGCCAAGTTTCTAATCATTTTACCATACTCCTTTGTGTGTTTATCAGAAATTACTGAAACTCAAGGAACACCCATTTAAGTACTTTGCCAATCCATGAAAACTGCTTTCCATAGCAATTTTGGCATGGATAATTCAGCAACGAAAATTTGTCAATTATTGCGCACGATACCACCGTACTCGTACGCAAAACATGGAATCTATAGCACGGGCAAGAATGTAGAATGAGCGATGTAAGGACATGGGCGTGCGTATTATCTGCTATCAACGTATGCTTGCAAGTGTGGATGCTACCATCTGAGCACACAAGCGAGCAGGAAGCCCATTTTCGATCCGTACGCGCCGGACAGTATAGCAGCAGCAGCAGCAGGCAGAGACAGGTTCTCCTTTTTACACTGGCAAACCACCCCCACGATTCGCGCACCTTGGGAGGCGGTGTTGTGCATGCAAATGCGACATACTGTCACCATTCAAAACCAACACCATTCCAAAGAGTGAGAACCAAGGAAATTCATTTGCACACTGAACAAACAAACAATAGAGGCGTACCTGAACGCGCGCAAAGATCGCCCCAGAATCTAGGCTGTGCTTGCACCCAGATAACTGACTGTCAGCGAGCATGTGAGAGTGTTATCGTTCGCTTCGGGGGAAAAGGTAACTAATTCCGTAATCAAACATTCGAATTAATAAATCTGGGTTACTAGTGTTATGGGGGTTCAGAATAAACATCATCATCATCACCTTGATGTGGCCTTCGCACGGAAAAGCCCATACCACGTGGCTGCGCATGATCTCGCATCACGAAGATGGCGAGCAACCGATTGGTCGCAATGTGTTGTAAGGGGAAGAGTACATTACCAGTGAAGAGAAAGGAAATGACTTCTCCATGGTGGGTACATTTGAAAAGCAAGTTTCACACACATAAGAGAAAAGCTCAAGCGCAAACTGAACATCAATACTTGATAGCCATTGCTCTCGCTGTGTTTATGGACGGGAGCTTTCAATATCAGCACTCTCTGCGCCCCCACCCCCCTCGCAGGCTCTCTTATTATGGTGGGTTATGTGCGATGTGTAGTTGGGCAGCTTTGTTGTCTGGTAAAACCCAACTTTTTGAATTTCTTCAACATCAGTACAACACTTTTGCTATGGAGTTTCCAGGGCAGCAGAACGACTATCACACTTCAAAATATCTAACATGCATTGCCATTGCTTTTGCATCATTTGAGCTTTTTCATACAATATGACATGGTGCTACCCTATGATATGTTGTCAATTGTAACTTACACTAATTAAATTTAACAATCGTATTCTTTGTGAAGTTTGATATATTCTTCTACCAACACTATAAGACCATCTCCATGTTGCCTCTCATGGTGGAGGCATTGCTCTCGCTTGTGTTATGACCCATTTATGGATGCGAGCTTTCAATATCAACACTCTTTGCGCCCCCTCGCATGTTCTCATTTTATGTGCGATGTGCGGGGGTTTATGTGCGATGCGCGGGGTTAATATGCGATGTGGGGGGGTTTATATGCGATGTGCGGGGTTGATATGCGATGTGCGGGGGGTTTATATGCGATGTGCGGGGGGTTGATATGCGATGTGCGGGGGGTTGATATGCGATGTGCGGGGGGTTGATATGCGATGTGCGGGGGGTTGATATGCGATGTGCGGGGGGTTGATATGCGATGTGCGGGGGGTTGATATGTGATGTGCGGGGGGTTCATGTGCGATGTGCGTGGGGTTTATATGCGATGTGCGGGGGTTGATATGCAATGTGCGGGGGGTTCATGTGCGATGTGCGGGAGGTTCATGTGCGATGTCTAGTTGGGCAACTTTGTTGTATGGTAAAACCCAACTTCTTTAATTTCTTCAACATCAGCATACTACTTTTGCTATGGAGTTTCCAGGGCAGCAGACCGGCTATTATACCTCAAAATATCTAACATGCATAGTTACTGCAAAAGCCACTGCTTGCTTTTGCATCATTTGACATGACATACACTACTAGTAAGGTCCCCGTCGTCCTGACGAGGAAGCTGTTTATGTGGTACTTTTAAAAAAGTATCCCCTATCTACCATTTTCCTCAAACAATATTATGTCTATTATGTTTATATATGCCCTTGTTTTTTCTTTAAAAAATATACAAAATCCATAAAACATAAAAGAAGATAGGTAGGTAGGTTGGTAGGTTTATATGTATGTTGGTAGGTTGGTACCGGTGGGTAGGAAGGATTGCAGTACAATATTTTGTTATATATATAGATGACATGGTGCTACTCTACGATGTCTTGTCAATTGTAACCTACACTAATTAAGTTTAACAATGATATACTTTGTGAAGTTTGATGGATTCTTCTATCAGCACTATTACACCATCTCCACGTAGCCTCCCAAGATGGAGGATAGAGGCACATTCTCGATGTTTGGTACCTTATTCCACAACAAAAACCCCACACTAGTCAATTGTAAGGGCGATTCCTTAAATGTAAGAGGTCATTCTCAAGCAATATATCATCTCTTTGTTGTCTGTTTGGTATATGCTTCAGAAACCATCTCATGCCATATGAATAAGGGTGAGGTCCTTTGATTGCTCCGCGCGACAGAGTGGCTCTCATTGCCCTAATGGGCGTGCTATACCAAACTTGGCACGTGCAGATGACAACCTAGAATGTTGACCTTTGTTACGAGGTGGAGATAGTCTTTTTACCCTCAAGTAAGGATTCATACTTTTTCATGCAATATGACATGGTGCTTCCCTATAATGTGTTGTCAATTGTGACCTGCACTAATTAAGTTTAACAATCATATACTTTGTAAAGTTTGATAGATTCTTCTAGCAACACTATTAGACCATCTCAAGGTTGCCTCTAAGGATATACGATAGAGGCACATTTTTGATGTTTGGCACCCCATTCCACGATAGAAATGTCACACTAGTCAATTGTGAGGGCAATTCCTTCAATGTAAGAGGTCATTTCCAAGCAATACACCATCTTTTTGTTGTACGTTTGGTGTCTACTTCAACAAACCATCTCATGCCATATGCAGTAGGGTGAGGTCCTTTGAGTGCTCCACACAAGAGAGCGTCGCTCATTGCCCTAACGAGCGTGCTATGCCAAGCTTGGCACGTGCAATTGACAACCTAGTATGTTGACCCCATGCTCTTATTACGAGTCCTTTTTACCGTCAAGTAAGAATTCATGCTTCTCTTGTTGGGGATCCAACTTAACCCCTAAACATCCCTAAGGTCGTTTTGATTCATTCTGGATGAACAACAAAAACTTTGAAGCGCCATAACTTCTTCATCCAAAGTGTGTTTCTGACAAAGTTACATGAGTTGGGTCCCAAATCAAGTCTACTTTGTGTGGTATGCATTGCAGATCCCTACAATAAAATATAGATTAATGACATGCATTTTAGTGATAGAGGCTTTTGGTTTTGAGATTTCATACATTGGGCATGTTTTACCATTGCAAGCCAATCATGAGAAGTCAAAAGAAATATTTTATAAATTTTTTTACATAGGTTCTTAACAACTTTATATGTTGAAGTTTTTTCATCCAAATCAGTTTATTATTGGATTTGCCATGATGTTTCTTCAATGAACAAAGTGAAAAAATGGATGAAGTTTGAAGATCTATATCTCCTCCATCCACTGTTAGAATTTAACTTCATTTCTTGGGATGTATTCCAATTAGAGTCTAGTTGTAGTGGTAGAAAGCTTGACCAGATTGAAGATGTAGATAAGGCGTAAGTTTGAGTGCAAGAGATGCAAGGACTACTATTTCTTTGTAACTTTTTTGGCAATTTTCACAATTGCAAGGCTACTGTAGGAGCCGGTGAATTCTTTTGATGAATTTTTTAGGTACAAGTGTGTCATTTAGATGGAGGCAAACAACTTCCTATGTAGTGACATTTTGATTGCAATTCATTGGTTAGTAGCTTTTCCACGCTAATGTAATAAAAAATTGGCTGCATTCTAACACATGTCATATTACAAGCATATTTTTAAACTCATAATCATAATATTTATGCATGTGAAATGACACATTTTTTTTATATCACCCACATCCTCCATAATATCACCAAAGTTTCCATAATATTACACTTTCATGGTTTTTGACCTTTGGAAGCCATCAAAGGGCAATTTTTTTCAATGGCCAATGTCAAAAATCAACCAAAATTAATTTTATTTTAAGCACCCAAAACTCACCATGTTACTAAAATCACCCAATTTAACAAATTTAAGGTTTTTCATTCTTTCTTTCCCTTCTCTCAAATAGAACAGACTCTACATTCCAAGTCAACACTTAATCCAGAGTGTCCTTAGGCGCTCTGAAGTCAGTCCAAATCTATTTTCACTCACAATTAACGATAAGCCCTTATCTTAATTTTAATAGCATACAGGCTGAATAGGTCTTGCTGACTATTGGGTATCTTATTTTATAAGCTGACAAAAATACGAACAGAAACTATTATTCTTCCCCATATCATATTTTCTACCAAAACGGATTACAATGAAATTTACTCCCTTCATACAGTTTTAATTGATTAATTTATTTGTTTTTAACCAATACAATCACAACAGGATTTTATTTTTTTGTGATTAGAAATTGACTTCCAGCTGTGCAGGGTTGAACAAACCCCATGATCAGGTAGCACCCAAGTGATTTGGCCTTACTGAAATAAGAAGGCAACTATGTAATGATAAAATAAAATAAAAAGGGGAGTGCCACTGGGCTTGCATTATATTTGGCCCATGCTAAATTTAAGGAGTGGATATACAAATTTGATCCGTTTATGCTGAGCTGGAGAAAGCTCGAAGAAACCTCCTATCCCCATATTTTTCGTTATTTTGGGTTCATCCACGTTCCAAGGATTGGACCTTTCCTTCACAAAGTCTCCCTGCAAATGCAAGGAAACTGCAGTAAACGTTAAGAATGTGTTTCATTTTCGGCAATTTTCTAATTATTTGTGTTTGTTTTTTATCATTATTTTTGGACTTATTGTACCATTGTCATGTTCTGCAGCATAAAGCCCTTGGGAATCTCGAAATAGTGTTCGGAAGCATAAAGTGTAGGGAATTTCGGAGAAGGTCCTTCAAAGTAGCGTTGGGTTTGTTCTCTTGTGCCCCAAAACAAAAGGAATTTTTTTTTGAGTTAAACAAAAAGGAAGACAAGTTGGACGCGATCATTAAAGTTGGTCGCATGTCCCTTCATGACTTTATTCTTATAGAATGTTGAAATAAGATCTACGCTAATACATAGCTAGCTTGACAAGCCAAATGATTATTATTGATTAAGGTGAATATCTTTCATCACTTTAATAGTATGGACCCACCAAGTTTGGGATATGTGTATTTTGGTGTCACGAGCGTTTTCTTGGCAGCGAGGGGAGGGGATGGGTGAAATTGCCCTGTAATTCTTCGATGTATAGGCTTTAACTTCCAATGAGAGGGGTAATGTGGGGTCGCAAACCTCAAATTTGAATTCAAAATTATCGAAATTGGTTTGCGGGGGGTCCAGATGGAAAATTCTAGGGATTTTGAAAAAAAAATAAAAAAAATCCCATTGGCTTATGAGGGCTCCGAGAAAGGCTCCGTGACACCAAATACAAAGATCCCCAAGTTTGCCTCAAAGAAAATATAGCAGTGAAATATCTAATCAAAGAAGCAAACCAATTTTCATATTGATTTGCTCAAGAAATTTTATAACTTGGTGTTCTATGCACAAAAACTTCATACTTGGATTCAAATATGGAATTCTAAACTTGACTTCTTCCTCAAGTTGAATTTAGAAATCTTGATCTATTCATTTTTGTTGTGATTTAAAAGATGGTGACTAAAGCCTCCCAAAATGTTTGTTGAAGTACCATCATTCCCTTTATAGGAATTGTTTAAAAAAAGGTAAGCAATAATTGTTAGGTTTAAATCATGACAAGACCTACCATGTTTCAAAGGTTGAATTTGAAATTTGCATCAAAGTCATGTATATCAACTTTGAGTCTGGTCCAAGATCGACACTCAAGTGCAAGCGCTGAGCATGCATGCGAGGAGAAAAAAATAAATGGTTACGTTTACTTTCGCCTTTTTCAAAGTATCACAAACGAACGAAGTGTTTTCAATAGTCTTTGGTTGCAAATATAAAAGACTAATAGAAAATAGACAAGAGAGAGGTCTAATATACAAATGTTGAAACAAAAACAAAAAATAAATAAAACAAACAAACAAACAAATAGAGTCTGGTTGAGAGAAAGAGTGAGGGAGACTTTTTACTAGGATAAGCTGGAGAATGCCACTACTTGAGAGAATTTTTCAGATGTGAGTGGTCAAATATCACACTCTCGGCGATTGAAAAGTTTTGAAAGTCTCAATTTTAACCTTTGAAGGCCCAAGTAAGCCAAAATTACTTGCTTTCCAATAGCTTTTAATAATTTTGGGCTTTTAAGAGTTGACCGATGACATCTCATAACTCTGCTAAAGAGTGGCGTACTTTACCACAATGTAAAATAGCCATGACTTTATGTGTATGGTTTCGAACTTGGAGGGTGATGAGGACACTCCTTGGATCGAAACATAAATACCGAGTCACATAAGTCATAATTGGGTGAGTTGAATAGATACACAATATCAACTGCCAAACATCTACAAGGCTTGAAAAGGTTTCATCAATTATCAAACCAATTTCTATATCAAACATCATATATCTACATTCTAATACAAGAAAAAAAGAGGTTTTAGCTGTAGAAGCATGTATCGTATAATAGCTCCGATATCGTAATCAAACTAAAAATTAATAGGTTGACAATAAAAGTTAAGAGGTGATACCATGAAATCTAACACAACAACATATCGTGGTTTGAATACATTGTAAAAGTATAGTAGATAAGCATCAAAACTCATTCAATGGTCGAAAATGACTGCGAACTAGGAGAGGTTGGTGGTATGGTACACAAAAAGGCTTTCCCTGGCTATGCCTACAACTTGGCAGTTATAATCCTATGGTGCAAAATCTCCTACTACGTGATGCAAATCCTTACCTTTAGCACTGCACCTCTTGTACGGTAAATAAAAGAAAAAAATAATTGCAACCTCGTGTCTAGCTACAGACCACAAAGTCATTTAAGAAGACTTTACCCATTTCGGGATGATTAAAGAATGATATAGCAAATTACATGGAAAGAGAGAGGGAACTACCTATTTGCTTTTATGCAACAATTACAACAGTGTTCATGGGAATGTTTTGCGTAGAAAGAGGCTTGGAGTTCTTCTTCTACGGTTGACCGGTTTGACACAACCAGGCCGGAACCGTTAGGATGAAAATCATCCAAATAAAGAAAATCATCCAGATTGCCATTCAATGCAGGTGGGAAGGGGAAGGGACTAGGGGCCTTCCATGTGGATCCCAGATATTCGGCATCATGCAGAGTGTTTGAATGCCGAATGTTGCTTTTGGCTAGCTTGTTCCCTGTTCACCCTCAAGACTGGGCATACTGTACTGAATAGGTAGATTAGTGTTAGATACACTAATTCATATAAACAGTAGATTACTGTTAGATACAATATGGTGCAAGTTTTTACTGTTGACCAATACTTTTACCCTCTACACTGGTCAGGATGTGGAACCTTCAGTAGTTTTGTTGGTCCTGGTAAATTTTTTTGGTAACTTACAGGATTTTTAATTTTATATAATATCTAACACTAGTCTACCTATTTAGTGTACTCGATATCCATTCTGTGGCTGGCCCCAGGCAATTGGTGAGCAGGCCGGAAGGGATTTGTATATGAATGGTATATTTCTGGTAGCAAAGGATATGCCACCCCGGAGTCAAGGACTTGCTTGGCACTCTCATTGGAAACCAACATCCCTAGGGTGTTTCTAGTTCTACCTACCCTGCTAGAAAATTCGTTTTTCTCCCTTTCGTCTGGATTGCTTGCTTGGACCCGGAGGTTTTACGGGTCCCACCAAAAATGTTGTAATGGTTGATGTCCACGAAGTATCTTCTTAAATTCCGAAAAAATTCCTTAGTAACTACACGGAAGGATCACCTAAAGTTTTTATTAATCACTTTCGTACCTTTCAAATTGAAAAAAAATCAATAAATTCATACTCTTTAGATTATTACTATTTTGAAACAAACAAAATGCCTATTTATTTGTCAAACACAACTTAGATGAGATATACATCTAAGACTTCATCAATGTATCAAATGTACATCACATCTGAATTGTGTCTCACAAATGAATGGGAGTTTTGCCTAATAAGTCAACGCTCATTTAAGGTAGGATGCTCGATAACCCGCTCAAGTCCAAAAACCAATTCAAGAGATATACAAAGAGGTATATTGTAGCTTCCAATTTCAAATGTACCCAACGTGTACATTCAAGAGTGTAGGTTTTCGGTACACTTACCATTCACCACTTTCATTACCAAAATTGATAAGTAATCCATTAAAAATCAAGAATTGGTTCAATCATGAGCTTGAAGAACAACTTCAGAAACTCATCTCAAATTTGCAAGCAAATGATTATTGTTATCCAAGAAAAAAGTGAGAGTACTTAGTGGTAGATGTTGTATATTATAATGATAATTTTGTTGTCTTATATTAAATAAAGTACAAGTTTCCTTTTCCATAGAGTTGTACTACGCTTTGATGTGAATCCAACGCACTAAATAGATCATTTTAACAAATCCCAAGGCTTTCAGAAGACCCTGCATTCAAAAAAATAGTTCGAAATATTAATGGACCTGACTGTACATTACACTACAACCTCTCTTCTGTGATAATTCTATTTCCGACCAATCGTTTCCCTTTTTCAGAAAAAAAACATAAAATAAAGAATTCATCATGAAAAATGTTTTAAACAGAGGGTGTAGATTTTACTGGCAGAATCTGCTGCAGAAAGTAAAATAAAAAATAATTAATATTCCAGGGCAATTGTTCATTTCCGGTACTGATCCTTTTGGACCATGAAACACTGTCAGAAGTGAGTTATCATCCTAAAGTGGCCTAATTGCATGCTTAACCCCTAAATTTCCTTGTTGCAAAACGACCTAAGTCACAAAGTTTGACCTTCCTTTAGATTAATCTAAAAAATTCTCAATCTAAGCATTATTTAAAAGATTCAACCGTAAGATCTCAAATTTCACTTGACATCCTCCTCAAATACCAAATTTGAACCGTTCATTTTTCCTCATTTGTGAGATTATAATGGTCAAAGTTGGCTGTGGGAACCTCCAAAATCCGTTTCGGGTTTTAAGGAAAGTTAGGGGTTAATTACAAGCTCAATTTTGATTATCTTGCACTTCACTTCTGGATAACCACGTTCTTTTTATTTTTTACCGCTCATTTTTGAGATCTTAGATTAATTCTTTGATAGAAATTCGAGATGGTATTATGAAAGATATTTCATGGTAATAGTTACTTTTTCCATTATGTTTACATTGTCAAGACGGTTTGTTGAGCACAATGAGCAACTTTGCGTTTTCCCATTATGAAATTACGTCATTTTAGTTGTTTAATAAATGTTCAAGATAATGTTTAATGTGAAAATTTTCCTTGAAAATTTTTCCTAGGGTGATTACAAAAAGACATGTAGTTGCTAAATTACTCTCAATCGAGATAGAGAAAGTTATTCTAGTGTAGACATTTGAAAATTATTTTGTTGAAAAGTATGTTGTTCTAATTTTGATGCACCTTCTTTAGAGGCAACGAACAATGATTCATTGATGGTTCAAGAGTTGATGCCTCAGATAACAATTTCATCAAAAAGGTGGTATTTCAACCATCATTTTGCCATACCAAAAGTGTTACACCAAATCTTGCATTTGTATGGAGGCCTCTGAAATGGTTGTTTCTTGTGATGTCACTCTCTTTTGTATATCAATATGTGATTAAAACTTAGTGTTTCAAATAGAGTGCTTTTTGTATGTCCTTAAAACTGAAATTATTATGGAATGCCACCATTCTACCGAAATTGGGATACTTATTTCTCAGTCCCAAATTAAAAATTTGCTCAACATAGAATCCTTTGTAACCTTCTTAAGTATGTGACAAATGCTTATTTTTATATAATATTGTTATTTCAAAACTTTTCAACCCTTCAACATCCAAATGAACAACTCATAATTTGTACCATTGTTTTTCTACTCTATAACTACTTTTGCATTTGCAGAGAACATGATGTTCACAAGCTCTCTAAGTGTACCAACATGTGCAATGAATCTAGTGGGTGGTTTGCCTTCAAGGTTTGACTTGAGCCGTGTGGTACTACCATTGCTCTTGAAAAGCCATTTGAGAACATTTCAACCTTGAGCAATTGTTCGTGGTTAAGTAATCATCATTGCCTTTAGGAATACAAAGAATAATTGCTTATAATTAGACGTTAGTATGTGTTGGAGGTTGAATTTGGATCATATATGTTACCCAATAGGCATTGTTGTTAGGAAGTTATTAACAATGTCCCAACCTAAGGCAATGTGGTTACTCATACTTAAGTTACTGCCATTGCCTTTTGGAGGTTGAAATAGAAGCTTCCTTTAGTATTTGAATAGGTTCACATTGGAGGTTGATATTAATGTAGCAAGTAACCTTTGTGGCACCAATTACGCCACTTTTTTCATGACCTACCCAATTAAGGCGGTTGCTTGTATTTAAGTTATCACGGCATAAGAAACTGCATATGCTATTCAAATGCTCATATTAGTTAAGGTTGATATCTGATGTATGTCATGCTGGTGGTGCTAATAATGTTAATTTATTGTGACCTATCCAATCACCAACTCCTTACACCTTTTTACTGTCATAGCATTTCAAAAATTGCTAAAGAAGTTTCTTTTGATACTCGAAAGGTTCATTTGAATTTTTATGTAGTAGGTGTAGCCAGCAGCACCAATAAGGGTGCTTTTATGTCGTTTACCCAATTAAGGCGGTTGTTTGAACTGAAGTTGTACCACCACACTTACAAAGTCAGCAAAGAAGCTTCACTTGGGATCTAGATTTTATACGAGTAAATATCCTCGATTGCGGTTGATATCCAATCGTACGTTGTACGTGCCACCACGTTTAAGATGTTGTCAAAGAAACTTCTGCTGGTATTCAAACGCTACTCTCGTTTGAGAAGTTGCTTAAGAAACCTCTCGATATTCAAATGCTCGTCTCTGTTTGGGATTGATATCCGCCATGTCATGTTCATAGCATGAATAATTTATTTATAATGTGACCTATACAATGAAAAGGTGTTTCAAGCACATTCTTTTTTTCCAAATTCTTTCAAATCATAAAGCATACAGTGAGTTGAATAGCAACACCAAATTATAAGAATGCTTAGTTGCATATCATTAGGATACCAAGTATCACGTTGGAATGCCAAGTGATATAATGTTATGAATGATAAGTGATAAAACAATTACCATGTGAACAACTAGAATATCCTCACTTTCTTGCATTTCTATTACTTAATATAAATCCAAATTTCTATAGAAGAACGGTTATAGGTGCGGCTACTGTATAGGGCAGTTGGAAAAAAAAAGAAAAGAAAAGTTCGCTCCTTTTCTCTTTTATTTCATTGAGCCACGTAGGCCGAGGCGCTACGGGAACGATTTGGTGGGCAGGTTCGCCGGGTTGCCCGGGGTCTGCAGAAAAGCGAGCTCAATGATCGGACGACGGGGCAGCGTCATGTCGGGACCAAGGTGGGCGCCTCGATACCCGGGCGATACCCGCTGGCGGCCACCAGTTCGGTGGTGGGGTGGTCATCGTCCTCCTCGTCGTCGTCTTCATCGTGGAAGGAGTTGCCTGCCTGCCTGCCTAGCCTGCCTGAATACCCAGTAACCCAGTGCAGCGAGCAACAGTGGACTTGAGTGACGACGGTACGCAAGTTAGAGTGGAGCCTGTCAGATGAGCTAGGGATGCACGAGCTCGGCCTCTGCCTGTCGCCGCGCTTCAGACACCTCACCCCCACCAATCGCCCACCTGCTCCTCACTCTTGTTCGCTTCCTCTTGAGCTCCGCGGATGCGCGCTGAGGTTTTGGCCACCTTGGGAGGCGGGGTTGTGGGTGGCGGTGAGCAGGCCATGAGGTGGGACAGAGGACGACGCTGACCTTGATTGATTATGATAATGGCCCAGGGCGAGTCTTGAGCGTTCAATTCGCGAGATTTGCGGCTTTCTTTCGTGTGGATGTGGGTGTAGTTTGTAAGAGAGAACCAGTTTGCGATGTGTAGAGGCTGATGGAGCTGCAACCGTGTGAACGGTTTCCAGCTTCTGGAGCTTGTTTGCCGCGGTGGCGGCCAACGACGGAGTACATGGGGCATGTTCAGCAGGTGTCACAGCCCGTAGGGATGGTAGGAGGAGGAGCTGAGTCCAAGTTCATGGTCGATGACAGTGTGTTGACGGATCTGCTGGACTTGGATCCTGTGAATGATCAATTATTCGGCGAACCATCATGGATGGGTAATAATAACAACAACAGCAACAATCACCACGGGGAGCAGTTTACTAATGGGCCGCAGTTTCCTCCCACGACGTCTTCGCACATGACGTACCCGTATGGGAATGCGGCAGCATGTTTGCAGGAGTACTTCGACTCTTCGTTACCCGCTATGTCCACGAGCCCTAGTGGCACCGCGGCCGTACCAGTCGGCATCGGCGGGGGGCCTTTTCTGGCCACTTCGGCGGGGATGATAACCCCTCTCACGAATCGTGGAGGGTATTTGAAGCCATCTGCGCCTGCATTGGAATTTCGGAATGTGATCGGTGATGGCGACGAGAAATCGTCGCTGACCACGGTGGAGGGCAAGCCGGTGAGCAGCGGAAACTTAGAAGCAGGCGGAGTGAGAAGACAACCGTCTAATTTGCGACCGCCAGTTCCTCTAAGAGAGCGACTACTGCAAGCGATCCGGTTCATAGCGCGCTCGCGAACTGATGTGTTAGTGCAGGCATGGATGCCTGTAGTGCAAGGCAGTAGGAAGTTGTTACAGACACGAGAGCAACCGTACGTGATAGAACAGAAGGATGATCAGCAGCTTTGCTTCTACCGAAGCGTGTCGGAAACGTATGAATTTCCCACTGAGAAGACGGAAGGGAACGTGCTGGGCTTGCCGGGGCGCGTGTTTTCGCTTCAGCAGCCCGAATGGACGCCGAATGTGCAGTTTTACACGAGTATGGAATACCTGCGTGTGAAGGAGGCGCAGCGGTGCGATATTCGTGGCTCCTTGGCCGTGCCCGTGCTGGACCTGGTCACTCGCCAGTGTCTGGCTGTTATTGAGCTGGTTGGTCGCGCTGAGAAGGTCCAGTACGGTCCTGATGTGGAAATCATTGCTCGAGCTCTGCAGGTGTGCATGTCTTCCATGCCCTTCCCCTCCTCTCTTCTATGAAACTTAAAACACAGTTCTGTCTTTGATTGCGGTCTGGCGCAGCTTCTGATTAACTGAGCACAAGGTCTTGTTTGTAGGCTGTGAATCCAGAGTCACCGTGGTTGCTGATAAAGACATACTAACTTGAGCTCATTGTGCTTGCAGGCTGTGAATTTAACTTGTCCGGTTGGTTTGGAGCCTCCGCCACTCGAGGTACATCCTAATTTCTTAGTATGTACTGAAATGGAGGGTACTATCTTTCCGTTCCACGTGACAATAGACAAAGATCAGCTTTCGTTGATTTCTATTAGGCCAATCAGTATCATCAACAGATTAGGTGGGTTCGAGAACAGGGAGCAGGATTAGTATTCTTTACGATGGTACATTCCTTGGTGGTGGTTTTCTGAATTGGGTTGGTGTGGATGTGGTGTGCAGAGGTTGTCCCAGGGGAGGCAAGCGGCGCTAACCGAGATATCGGCAGTGCTGAAAGCGGTGTGTGAGACCCACAATCTGCCTCTTGCTCAGACGTGGGTTCCTACATGCAGCCATAGTAGCAACGACATGAGAACCCACACTATCACGGAGCAGGTGGGCGGGTGCTACAGCGGGAAGGCCGTGCTTCGCACACGCGATGGGGATGGTCCATGCTACGTGAGCGAGAGCCACATATGGGGCTTTCGCCGCGCGAGCTTGGAGCACGGCCTAGAGAAGGGGCAAGGGGTGCCCGGCAAGGCCATACAAACCAATCTTCCGGTGTTCGACTCGGATGTGAAAAGCTACAACAAGGACGAGTACCCTCTTGGCCACTACGCCAAGCTGTTCGGCCTGGTGTCGGCCGTGGCGATACGCCTCCGCAGTGTCCATACAGGGAACGACGATTTCATTCTTGAATTTTTCCTTCCCCGAGATTGTATCGACAGCAAAGAGCAGCAGTTGCTGCTCAACTCTCTGTCCCTGACCATGCAACGCATATGCCAGAGCCTCCGCACTCTCAGTGAGAAGGAGCTGGAGGAGGAGCGTCGGGCGGCTATGGTTGAAAGTATGGAAGAGCATGCCAAGGCATTGGCGGCACTCGCTCAAGTGAAGGTGGAAGCCAAAGAACAGTATAAGGAGGACTTGCTCAATGCATATGGTCTGAACAGATACTCACCTGCTTCGAGCCAACCGCCGAGCGCTGTTTTCTCAAATGGTCTTCCACACCAAAATTCCTCCCGCTATTATCCATTGCAGCGTTCTCCGCTGCAGCCGCTTTCTCATCACTTTTCGAGCGGACTGAGAGATGAGCCTCTTCTCATTCCCGAGTCGCATGTTCATCCCGGGTACCACGATCACGCTCCTTTGGATAATGGACTTGGGGTGAGTGGCTTTGGCTATTCCAACATGATGGGTCAAGATGGAGTCACTAATAGACGTAGGTTCGAACGGCGGCGGGGCACCACCGAGAAAACCATCGGCCTCAATGTCCTCCAACAGTACTTCGCTGGCAGCCTCAAGGATGCTGCCAAGAGCATTGGTGGTAAGTCTCGCTAATCGCAAGTCTTTACAGGATTTTTCGTACTATCATTTGAGAAGCTCATAGCTGCTTTCGTATCCAGTAGAGGGTAAGAGGGCTTCCAGTGTACAGCATTGTGGCAGGTAGTGTACAGTACATTTCGCAGGTTGGTGTCTGCACTCGTTCCCTAACAGAGAACACACGACGTCTGACTCAGCTTGGGGTGATTGTGCAGTATGTCCAACGACATTAAAAAGGATCTGCCGGCAGCATGGAATATCAAGGTGGCCGTCTCGCAAGATCAACAAAGTGAGTCGTTCGTTGAAGAAACTGCAGGGCGTGATAGATTCAGTGCAAGGAGCAGAGGGTGCGCTCCGCATCAATGCCTTGACAGGCGACATCTCGTCTGCGGCGGTGGCCGCGGCGGCAGTTACAGGGCACATGAACAAGGACTCGTCGTCTCCCTCGCAAGGCAGCTTGTCCGTCTCCTGGTCCACCCCATCGTCGTACAACGCCCCCGATTCATCAATCAAGACTCCTGACGGCTCCTCGCTGTTGATGCCGAAAGAAGAGTTCGTTCGCAGGAGACAGCAACACGACCCATGCTTACCGCAAAAGGTACTCATGTCGATGCTCTCCAAACCTACCCTGCAGTTTCACCCTGAAGATGACAGCATAGTTTCGTCATTGGAAGGGAGCGTTATGAGTAACAGTACACACAGACTGCAGGAAGGCGAAGTGTGCCGGAGTAACTCGGGCAGTAGCCCCAGTCTGGGGCACGCCTCTCACACTCCCCACTCTCGTCCAGGGCTCAGTTTGTTAGCGCCTCCACAAGGGAACGCAGAACACTTAATTCCGACCAGGTCCAACCAGGGTGGGAGGCTCTCGGAGTTTATCAAAGCCGCGAGCTTACGAGGCTGGAACGACCCACGAGGTGGAGCACTCGCAGCTTTAAAAGGAGAGTACGTTTCCTACGGATCGGTTGAGGATCCCGTTTCGTCATGTATCAATCACGAAGAAGAGGTTACCAGGGTGGGAGGCCAGGGCTCACCACAATTAGGATCCTCACCTGCAAACGCTGCCAGTGATTGCAGCTCTCCTTCTTCAGGAGTGGGTGGAACTTCCAACAAGAAGTTGTGGCCATCGACTCAGGACGACGGTTCGGCCATCACCGTGAAGGTTACATATGGACTCGACACTGTTCGGTTTAAATTCTCCAGGAACACATCCTTTGTCGCATTAAAGGACGAGGTAGGGCGACGATTGAAGCTTGAGGGTCAGAATTTCAACCTCAAGTATCTAGACGATGATGAGGAGTGGATGCTGCTGGCGTGTGCTGCTGATCTCCAGGAAAGCATTGACTTGATGCGAGCTTCCGGCCGCCATGCCATCAAGCTCATGATCAGTGTGGGGAACGGCTTGTGAAAAAGCCTTCGAAGTGCAATCCCTGTTTTATTTTCTTACTTCTGCCAGTCATCCTGGAGACGCATCTAGATCTTAGAATCGTACCAGTAACATTTTTTTTGAAAGCATCTTGACGGAAGCGAGAGGCTATTCGGTGTTTAGGTACTACAGTCCTTTGCGTGACTGGAACCAAACCCAAATTTCAATGGCCCCCGTGTATCAGTAGAAAACCTGATGAAAATTACTCTCGTGTTCTTTAAACTACTATAGAAGAAACTATCCTTCAAACTACTTTCAATGTTTTATCTTTTCACTTTCATTCACACTGAGATTATGCGAAGGAGACGATGCTGGATAAGTAGAGTGGAAAAGCTACTTTCTCTGACATGTTCGCAGCTTGTCTATATCGTAGTCGTATTCTGGTCTTTATGATGAGGTCAGTACTTTGAGCAGCAATCACGATGTTTGGCATCTTTATGGTGAGCGGCTCAGAGGTACAACTCTCCTACTCTCAGGTTTCAATCAAGTTTGATGCAGATTTCGCAATAAGTATGAGATTGTACGTGCAACTCTTAAAGATCTATATGTTGGTGAAGGTTCGCACACTATGAAAAGTGCTGTGCATTTCTCATTCCAGCCGAGAGTGCAGATAGCACTAATGTTGGCTAGTGCTTATTTGTGTAGGATGTCATGAATCATACTCCCTTCCATACATTATAATAGATCTGAGAGAACCTGTTTTACAATCAGAATGAGATAGAGGGAGTATGCAAGTCCTTACATTAATCAGCATTATTAGTGCTATTAGTGTAGTGATCATATGATGCATGAAGCAGTACACTAATCAGCATTATTAGTGCTGTTAGGGTAGTGATCGTATGATGCATGAAGCAGTACTTGCAGTACTTGTTTTGGACTGAAAACGGCAGTAATGGAATTCAGCAACTTGCCAGCCTGTGACAAGCTTTTTCTTCACTGATTTTGCATATATCCACACATCTTTCCAAATGACTCAAACACCCACAATAATACTTCGGACATCATGAATGTCGTAGTCTCATCGATTCGTCTGAGGAGATTGGCCGCCCTACCTACAGTCTCAATTATTAATAACCCAAGGATACGAATATATATCATATCGAGCTACCTTCTTTTAGTGCAAGGTGATGTTTATATTTTTTTTTAATTTTTTTTTTTTAAAAATTTCTTTTAAAAATAAAATAAAATAATGTATCTTGATAGAATATTGATGGTTTCTCTCATGATAAGTACATCGCACTTAACGATATGTTCCGATTAGTGATTACCAGTAGATGTTTGCAAAGTTCAAAAAAAAAGGAAAAGAAAAGAAAAGAAAAAAAAAACAACCTTTTTTGAGCTCATTATATGAAGCATCTAGCGTTTTTTTTGTTTTCCCTCTTTTTTTCCCAACCGTAAGATGTTGTACCTAAATTTTGTTAAAGGTAGCATGCCATTTCTTAAATGATTATGTTACTTCATTTATGTGCTCTAAGCATTCAAAGTATTCATCCTGTAATCTCTTCATATATATCCAACATGATCCTCCACTTCTTGTCGAGATTTTGCCTTTCAAACGTCATCATTAGAAAAGTGGCATGTTCCTCAAGCCCTAGTTGTCCTCTTGTGTTTTTGAGAGCTTCAAACCTCAAAAGTGCGATTCTTTACCATTACACACTCCCAAGGGTGTGAACCAATTTTGTTTAGTTTTTTAAACTTCCCACCATAGTTTTGTCTACTTTAGTTTCAAAAATTGACCATTGGATACTTACCATGTGAGACATCATAGCATCCAAAGTTTGCCTCCCAAGTTTTTGTGGGCATTGTGCAGATTTTTTCTGAAATGTTTGGAGGCTGCCCTTGATGAGATTCCTTTTCAGAGAAGATGGAAAAGCACCAAATAAAATAATTTAGCATCGTAAGTTCTCTACTAACTCCAGAAGCTCTCTCGTCCGGAGGCAGATCCCATCAATTCTATCGTCCTGCTTTCCTCAGCTTCGAGGATCCGCTGTGATGGAAAGGAATCTCGAAACCATCTTCAACAATCTCTCGGAAGTGCACAAACATACTCTCTTTCGCTGAATACCCATGAAAAACAGCTCTTTAACCCATCCAGAGTCGGTGATGGCATCTGCGCAATCGTAAGAAGCAGCGAATGACCGAGGATGTCAGGCGAGTACGAACCCGGCGTGGGGGATGCATTACACCAAGCCCGCCAACTCCTATCCTCCGTCAGCAGCCCCGGTACAGTCACAATTCTTCAATCCTCCCGCAATTCATTGCTCGATAAACATAGTTAGAGATTTTGAGATTTTGACAACGGTTTTAGGGTTTTGAGGGTTGAAGGGTTTTGCAGATGGAGCTCAAGGTAGCGGGGGCGTGGATCGGATACTGGAATGTGCTTTTCGGCTTCTGGAGAGTGTGTACACAACGATAGGGAGTGGCAAGAGCATGACGCTCACGTCCTCCGACTCGACAGTGGTGAAGGCGATCTTAGAGCTGGTGGTGAGGTGGGGCATATACCCTCATTTGAGCCCCGGAGTCGGCATTCCCTCAGAGAAACGATTTGGGGAGAAATCTGCAGCATCGGCTGCAGCTGCATTACGGGAGCATGTCAAAGCTGGAAGCTCCTCCTCTGTGCAAGCTTCTTCTTCCCATGGCGCAGCACCAACATCTCTCCTTCAGTCTGCTGAGCTCCTAGCCGGCCTCATTCTCGACAGCTCTCAAAATCAAATGAATCTCAAATCCGTCGATGGAGAGCCACTCACTCAGGCGACTCAATTGCCTGCTGCAACTCTGCATCAGCTTGTTATTTTTCATCATCTTCCTGATCTCTGTGCAGCTTTTATTCAGCTCTCTGTCTCAGGTACAGATGACTTTCTTGCTTGCTTTGCTCTGTTTCAGTCGTGATCTTGTTTGTTGATTTCTAGCTTTTGTTGCAGGCAAAGATGAATGGAAGAAGCTTGCTACTGAAAGAATGCAAGAAATGGTGAAAGCTCTTCCTGTTGCTCATATGGTTGAGGCGCTTTTAACGTTGCTTGGGCAAGGCAAACCTGAGCCACCAACATGGTTGAAAGAAAAAGTAGGACGAATGTTATCGAAGTTGCTGCTTAGGGAAGGAGGGGTAGCGGCTTCCATGGAAAGGCTTGTGGGGGGCATCCAAGAGGTGAGTAAATGGACAGAACATAAATTCTATGTATATGTATTTCTTTTGTTGATAAGCCTGACGATGTGGAACTTTGTGTTTTTTCAGGGAAATGTGAAGGCTTATGAGCACATTGCATTACATCTGGCTAAAATTCCAAGGTACATCACGACGACACAGGGCTATTATGAAGCGGTATGCCCACAGCTGCCTCCCCTGTTTCTGAGTCCTCTACCGGGACAAGAGGGAGGATTGAAGGAAGGCACTTCAGCTGCACGTTTGGTTGTGAACATGCACCATACAGCCATTATTATGGCCTGCAAATTGGCTTCTCGTGATATCAAGCTTTGTGAAACACATCTGCTAATCCCTTTGCTGAAGCCTTTGGTACACTGGGGAACGCGGATTCTAGAGTGTGAGCCTGATAAATCTCCGTACTCTCAATCTGAAGGGGACTCCGAAGAAATGGCTGAATTGTTGCTCGTGAATGCTGTGATTGGCACGCATATCTTTCTGACTGCAGGTCACGATGGTGCTGAGAATATACGACAGTTTCTGGTGTCGCAACTCGCACCTATTATTGAGCCTCTCAACTCGTTGAAGATTGTGCTAGAGCCTAAACGTAGTGTTCCTAAGCCGAAGCAGGTTAAACAAGGAGCAGGTGAGTTTCATTCAACGCTTTCTGTGTCTTTTGACACTTGAGAGTTGATCAATTCTTGTCACAATACAATCTCTTATTTGATGGTAACTGTTCTGTAGTAATTGAATACATAAGTCAACTTTGGATTTCTTTCACGTGTGCAGCGCAAACCAGCTCAAAGCCTTCATTTGAGAAGGGATTTCTGGAGAATTGTTCATTAGGCTATCCTACTGCCGAAGGACCTTCAAGCATGCTGGATAGGCTGAGGGCTGCCTTATCTGATATTCTGGAAACTCTTCAGGAGGGACATTCCGAAGGTGTTCCTCTAAAGGCTGTCAAAGTGGAGTGGCCAAGACATGACGGTGATATATGGTTAGCCATAAACTCAGAGAAATGAGGATTTATCCAAGTATAGGCGAACCTACAAAAGCATCAACTCATACAATTGACGAAATATAAACAGGTGAGTTGCTGCCTTTTGTGGCAGCAGACTTGAAGAGATATGCTCTTTCGAGAATTCATGTCTCCTTGTTTATGCATTTGCCTGTCTGGTGAGCCTGATTAGCTGCTTGTCTATGTTCATCACAATCAGGTGTAGCAGCTGAGATGCCCTACTTTTAAAATGGAGCCACATTCAAGGCTATGATTATGCAGGTTCATTGACATACTCCTGAGGTATGCACCCATAGAAGCAACTAGCATGTGAGGATTGTAACACTTTCTGAATGTTCAAAGGAAATGATCGGGATCCGAAACGGACCCTGGGCTCTCATGTTTAGTCATTTTTGGTTTCAAATGTACAAGCTGCTAGTTGTGTTTCGGATGATTATGGGTGCAGGTTGTCAATGCAGCCCCTTACACATGTAAGTTTGTTAAGTGACAGTTGAGGTACACTACGTAATAAAGTAGAATTGCTCGATTTTCTGATGTCAAATTGGTGCGATGTTCATGGGTACCTGCACTGATATGTTGGCATATGATCATTTTCAGCTCGACTTTTAATATAATGTGTCAAGTGTCCACAGTATTTTTTCTTATCTCAATGTCCACAGTATCTTTTCTTATCTCGATGTCCACATAGATCCTTCCTTGAAACTTAAGTGTAAGGAGTTTTACGTCACTAAGAGCATCCGCACCCCTGCTCCAAAAGCAGGGCCGGAAGGCTGTATTGCGGGCCCGGCCTCCAAATACCCCCATCGGAACCCGGGCAACGGTCAGGAAAAACGGCTGTCGACTCGCTAGTTTGTTGGATCTGTGCTTCTTTTTGCGTGCCCCGTTTCCGCTCCATTCGACACAGATCTGCAAGCTAATTTTGCCTTCGACAATACTTTGAGAGTTTTTTCATCACAATGGCCGGTCGAGCGAGGGAGTTCGATGAAGCTTCATTGGAATTTGGAGGAACCTTCGATGATGGAGTTGCACGAGGCGTGCCGCGACCGCAAACAGAGGCACGAGGCGGCAGACAAGCACGAGGTCATAGTAGTCGCCTTACAACAGGCTATCAAGAAGATCAACATTCCCACGAAGTTAATTAGGTTCGTTTTAGGAGTATTTTGGGTTGTGTTTCGAGATGAGGTTAACGTAGCACTGCCATCAGTCTTGTTATCAAAACAGTTGCTGAAATATTTTTTGCACCAGGGTCAAAGAGAACTTGAATTAGTTGCAGCTAATCTACTACCACCATCTATTTGGCTTGTTTCACTTGGAACTAGACTTGGGCGTTTATGATGAGGCACGTTTTTATAAATAAGTAATACGATATTCATAATATTGGGAAAATTCCATGATTTTGGGAAAATTCAGTTTAGCTCGAGTCGAGCTAAACTGTATCAGCAAATAGGGTACTTCACTGAAATTGCACAAAACAACAAATTGTCAAAACGTTCAAATGGTCATAACTTACTCAAATTTTGTCCAAATAGAGCATATGAGGTGTTTTTGACATCTACAGAAAACATAAATGTAAAAAGACACCTCATATGCCCTATTTGGACAAAATTTGAGTAAGTTATGGCTATTTTGAAGTTCTAACAATTAGTTGTTTTGGCTAGATTCTGTGGAGTACCCTATTTGTTGGTACAGTTTAGCTCGACTTAAGCTAAATTGTCATTAAATTGGAAGATTGAAAATCTCCCAAAGTAACGAATATCGAGTTAAGTGTGATTGTAGTCATTGTTTATTATATCATGCCAAATTGACACCTTTGAGCAATCACAAATGCTCTATGAGATCATTACGAAGTCGAAAATGTGTGTCTTGGTTATGAATCTCTCTAGTCCTTGTCATTAACTTCTTGAAATCCAACCCTCTTTGCATGGAGACATTTCTCTCATTCAATTCACCAATAATGTCATTCAATCCATCAATGTCTTCTTCATCCTCAAAAATCATGTTATGAAGAATGCAACACGTGAACATAATCTTTGAAATAGCCTTCATGCTCCAATGGCGGCAAGGATTGCGTATTATCGCAAATCAGGCTTCCAAAACTCTAAACCACCTCTCAACGTCTTTGCGCACCGCCTCTTGTCGTTCCGCAAAGTAGCTATGGCGCTCATCCCGGGGCTCATGGATACTCTGAACGAAGCACGATCACTCCGGATAAATACCGTCGGTGAGGAGGTATTAACGATCATAAATAGACTCGTTCACCTCAAATTGCATGTCTCGAGCTTCACTTGTCAACATGTTGTAAATGAGTAACGACCGTTTCAGCACATTTAAATCATTGCTAGACTTGGGTAACCAAAAGAATGCGTGCCAAATATGCAATGAACCATCCGCCACCGCCTTTAAAATAATGGACTTCTTCCTAGCTCTGTCACCAAAGTCTCGTTGCCACGCGACCGGACAATTCTTCCACTCATAGTGCATGCAATCAAGGGATGCAAACATCCCTGGAAAGTCACGCTCAGAATTGATCGCCAATTGTTTCTTAACCCTTAAACGTCATATGCTGTCCTGATACCACACCCAAAATCTCTTTTAAACTCCACTTTTAGCATTATTCTATTTTTAATTTGCGTGAGCTCTATTCTAAGAAAGTATAGATCTTTTTAAGGTGCTCAGTTTGGAATTTTAAAAATTCCATTTGGTATAATGGAGTGTAAGTTATGAGCAAGATTCTCTAAAAAAAAAACCCAACCCCTCGGGCTGGGTCTGACGTTTAAGGGTTAAAGTCTGCCCGAGTAGGTTGGCACATGTGGTACTCCTCAAACTCTGCCCTAACCGCAATGCAAAACCGCTTCATACACATCATAGTTGTAGTCTCACTAGTACGACAATACTCATCTGTTGCATCAACACATAAACCGTAGCACAACATTCTTAGCGCCGCCGTGATTTTCTGATGAGATGACAATTCTATAAATCCAAAAGCACCATTCTTCTGCACAAAGTACTCATCTCTAGCACAAACTTTATGCATAATCGAAATAAACAACGACCTCCGTATACAATACCTCCATCGAAACAAGTGTGGTCCATAAACTGGCTCCTCCACGAAATAATCGGACATCATCCGTGCGTGCATCTCGTGCCAGTTCCTGCCAATGTTGGGCGCTTTCCCGAGTCGCAATCCTCCAACACCACGAGGCACATGAGGAACTGGTGCACGCAACGTTAATTCCACTACCCAATTAACCATGAAATCATCCTCCTCATCGTCCTCCGAATACAACGACTTCGAGACAAGAAGGCGTTGATGCCATTTATTGGCCATCGGAGGAGTAAGCAAGTGTAAAAATGCACAAAGCAAGTAACGAATGGGCCAAAATGACGAAGAATCAGGTGGCGATGAACCCGACTAACACTCTGTTCGATGCAAAGCGGCTGATTAGACGACGATTAGATGACGCCTCTGTGCAGAGCGACATGAAGTTGTGGCCGTTTAAGGTGATTGCGGGACCAGGAAACAAGCCGATCGTAATAGTGAATTACAAGGGAGAGGTGAAGTAGTTTGATGTTGAAGAAATTCCGTCAATGGTGCTGATCAATATGAAAGAGATTGCGGAGGCTTTTCTTGGGAGATCTGTGAAGAACGTAGTTGTCACCGTCTCAGCCTATTCCAGAGCGACTCGCAGCAGGCGACAAATGATGCAGGTGCGATTGCGGGGCTTAACGTCCAACGTATCATCAATGAACCAACTGCAACGGCTAGAGCGTATCGTTTGGACAAAAAGGCCCAATTAGCAGGCGAGAGGAACATTTTGATTTTCGACCTGGGAGGTGGTACTTTCGATGTGCAACCCTCACACTCTCCTGAATGCCTCCAGGAGCATCCACTCAAGCAGCCAGGAGCATCCACTCAAGCAGCATCCTTGCGGAGCTTGTGTGTGTAGGAGATACCTAAAGCCAACAGCAGTCAACCTGCCACGTCACTTCCGAACTTGAAAGTAGGCCAAACAGTGGGGGGTTGTAGTTGTGGCGAGTCGCGCTTTATTTCAGAAGCCTTTAAAAGCATGTATAGTGTGTTCAACCAGTTGTGTCTCAGTGCGGATGCTCTAAGAAGCTTGCAACCCCTCAAGAAACAAATGTCCATGGCCCAACATTCTTTTAAGTGGCTTTGCTCTCGTCACATGTTAGAACTTGTCATTTTATAACATATGTGTATTCTAATCTCACTGCTATTTATCTTCTTAGAATATTCTATCAATAAATTCTATTATATTGAGGTTTTTTTTTTTTTCTCGCTTCGAATTCAATTTTATTGGTATACAAATCATGACTTCGTTAATAGAGATTACTAAACAATACAATGTATACAATGTTTTTATATAATGTATACATCTTTTATAAGAAGTTCTTAACTCCCAAAGGTTCAAGCCTTGGTTTCTCTCAATAATGTCATCAAATACCTCAACCAAAACTCCTCGCACAAGTATGTAGGCCATATAAACCTATTGGCAAGCTCCAAGTTCTTGAAGGAATTTTATGATTTGGTATATCCCTTCATTGGTATTTGAAGGGTTTAGAAACAAAAAGTTACTTTAAGAATTCTTCTTATTGAAATGCGTTTATAACTATAATATGTTTTCTCATTGAATTTATAAAGAGGTGCAACATCGCTTTGAAGATGATGGTGCATTTTTATGGGACTCGAAGGCCTTGTCATGCGATCATATCTTATCATCATCTTAGATAGATTGATGATTTAAATCACACAGGTTAAACTTAATTCATAATCCAATTCAACAAATTCTATCCCAATTGAACACTGAGTTGAATTGAAATCAGTGTCACAATTTGTCATTCAAAAATGTTGATTTTTGACACTCGGCATTTCTAGAGGCTAATGGTGACCTAAACAATAAAAAGTGAAACTAGATATAGGACTGTGATACAATTAAAAGCATTAAATCTCTAATATTTACTCCAATTGTTAGTATATTATAGCAATTAATTGGTACGTTTTTCTTAAAATTAAGTCTTTAGTGAAACTTCACAATTTTATTGATTCGAAAGTGTTACAAAATAATCTTAACTTTTTAGAAAGAGACAACCTTACAATATGTTGTAGAATGTTATGAATGGCCCCCATGAAATTCCAAGCTTCAAAGGGGCGGACGATAGAACAAACTAGCGGACGAAAAAGGGACGGGGAAAGGACGGACGAAGTAATGAACGAAGAGACGGACGATCGGACGAAAGAATGGGCGGACGGTGGGATGAACGAAGAGACGGACGATCGGTCTTAAGAAGGGACGGACGATGGGGTGAACGAAGAAACGGACGAAGGGACGAAAACATATTCCAAGTTCTGAGAGGGAAACCAGAGAATATGCCTACAAAGACGAGAATTATGAGCTACAGTACAAAGTACTTCGGGAAAGAAACACGAATCCTGAAAGAAATGAACCTGCATAGGGTCGTGCCCCTCCGGGTAGCAAAGCAGGTCCGGGTACCAGTGGTGGTCGAGGCCATGGCTATGGCGAACAGCTTTAGCGTCAAGTGCGACCAGCTCCGAGCGACCGACTGTAGTCACAAAACCACGCCGTGTAATTCTTCTCACGGCGCATTTGTAAAATCGGCATCTCGATTGCACAATTCCATCGCATTGCTCATGTTTCCAACGATCTTGCGGACTTGAGAACGCCTACGATGCAGGTGAGTGGAGGTTGGACTCAGAATGGGATGCTCATCACTGGTTGCATCAACTCTTGCCACACATTCTCTTTCTCAACTGCATTGAGTCGTGGTCTGTTCCTTGAGGCGGGCTGAGATCGCATATGGCGGCATTTGACCTGAGCGGGAAAGATTTCTGACACTGTATGTGATTGGTGTAGGACTCCGAAGAGTTTTTAGATTAGGGTTGGAGGAGAGAGATGGAGTGCACAGAAGATGTGCAAGGGAGCAGCGGAGAGTGGTAGCTCTTGCTGTGTGGCGGTGAGATCGGGGAGTTTACGGGCATGGGTCGATCTGCGCAAAACCCTAGTATGAGCATGGACGTAGGGACTGGGATGGAGGGATGGAACAGCAGCAGCAGGCGGAGCGGTGGCGCGTTGGCGTGCATGGTGAACGCGGAGGTGTGTTCAGTACTGGCGGTGATGCGTCGGAATGCGCGATGGGCGGGGAGGTACATGGCCAGCGACGATCAAATGGAGCATCCCCTCATTAGGTCGCTCAAGAGCCTCCGGCGTCGCGTTTTCTCCTGGCAGCAGCATTCGTGGCAGAGTATTAACCCTGCCTACTATCTCACTCCCTTTCTCGATGTCATTCGCTCGGATGAAACGGGTGCGCAGATCACCGGAATCGCTCTCTCTGCTGTCTTCAAGATTATCACGTTGGAAGTTTTCACTGTCAAGACCGCTCATGTTGAGATGGCCATGCATATGATCGTCGATGCGGTCACCAGCTGCAGGTTTGAAGTCACTGATCCTGCCTCAGAGGAGGTTGTTCTGATGAAGATTTTGCAGGTAATGTGGCTGTCCTCTTTTCCTCGTACAAAACCCTAGACAGTTTGTTAGCAGCGCTTTTTACATTGTGCATAATCGCTCTGGTACGAAACAGTTGGCCCTTTGCATAGTTAATTAAACAGCTGTTAGTCTAACAAGTCGAAGTTAATTCTATGAAGGAATTAAATTATAGTTGTTTGATTGGAGTGACAGAGACATAGTTGAAATCGTGAGTGGTCTTTTGCATCAGTGGTCTATTCTGCACTAAGTCTTCGGAGATTTGTGGCACAAAAGATCCTCATCTACAGTAGCACAGTATAGCTCCACTCTCCAGCAACTATCACAGTTCTGGTTTATATAGTTCTTAGCTGAGCATGTCTTTCTAGTTTTTAGTGTTCATGTACTGACAGTCGTTTGTACATAACTGACGAACGGATGAATTTGACCAATTTGGACACTCATTTTTTGTCCACATGAGCGTTGTATGCCAGTGTTCTCGTACATTCTTTGGGCTTGTAGTACGAGGTTCTGGTAGGCTTGCTATAATTTCCAGGACCGTCACCACACTGCGTTATTAGAGCTTGCAGCAAGTTTTACTCAGTATGTCGATTTGAGCTTTATGCAGGCTGTTGTGTCCGCTTACACTTGTACCTATTGTTTGATTACTGCAGGTACTGCAAGCATGCATGAAAAGCAGAGCAGGTGCCGTTTTGAGCAACCGTGATGTGTGCACTGTTTTGAACACTACATTTCGGGTGGTTCATCAAGCTGGCAGCAAGGGGGAGCTTTTGCAACGCACAGCACGCCATTCAATGCATGAGCTTGTTCGTGCTGTCTTCTCTCACCTGTCAACATTGGAAGCAACTACTGCTCTTATTGCACTTCCCGGCATCAGCTCTGATGGTTCACCTAGTAATGGTGCAGTCTATGTAAGTGTTTGTACTCCAGTCAACTCTGAGACAATGGAAAAACGAAGGTTATTACTCTTTATGAATGAATACTTATCCAGGCATCAAGCTTGCAGGGTCTGCCTTCATTTATCATCATATTGTGAACTCGTTTGACGGTTCATTCATGTTTTTCTAAGAGCTTCGAGTACGTGCTGAGATGGTAATTGTTTTAACTTCTAATGTCATAACAGGACAAGTCTGCCTCGATCGCCAGTAATGAAGTCGCTGGTAACGGTGAATTGCCAGACTATGAAGGGGTTGTTTCCCCTACAGACCCTGCTGGAGAACGAGCTAGCAGACATTCTTACTCTAGAAAAAGGGACGAAGGGAACTCTAGAACTGTTGTGATCTCTGAACATACGACGATTATTGAACCTTACGGTATACCGGCCATGGTTGAGATCTTCAGTTTCTTATGTTCGCTGTTGAACATAGCGGATCCCAATAGCCCTGGTCAAGCGTTACTGGCTAGTGATGAAGACGTGCCTCATTTTGCGCTTCTGCTTATCAATTCGTCAATAGAGCTCGGAGGAGAGTCCTTCAGCCGCCATCCCAAGCTGCTTGCCTTGATCCAAGATGAACTATTTAGGAACCTGATGTTGATGGGGCTATCACCTAACCCTTTGGTTTTGTCCATGGTTTGTGGGATTGTTTTGAACCTATACCACCATCTTCGTAACGCGGTGAAGCTTCAGCTGGAAGCTTTTTTTTCGTATGTGTTGATTCGACTTGCATCAGGCAAGTATGGCGCAACTCATCAACAACAAGAAGTGGCCATGGAGGCGCTTGTTGACTTTTGTCGGCAGCCATCATTTATGCCCGAGATGTATGCGAACTTTGACTGTGATATCACTCTTGGGAACACTTTTGAGGATTTGGGAAATCTGCTGTCGAAGAGTGCCTTCCCAGTGAACTGTCCATTATCAGCGATGCATGTGCTAGCTCTGGAAGGCATTCTTGCTGTTGTTCACAGTATGGCGGATAGGGTTGATTCTGCATCTCCAGCGCTCACGTCCAGCACTCTATCAGGAGCCATGGTCGCAGAGAACCAGGATTACATTCCATTCTGGACATTGAAATGCGAGAATTACCAAGATCCTTCTAGCTGGATCGAGTATGTTAAGCACCAGAAGTACATTAAACGGCGGCTCATGATTGGGGCCGACCACTTTAACCGAGATCCAAAGAAGGGGCTGGAGTTTCTTCAAGGAATTCGACTTCTTCCTGCAAAACTAGATCCCAAGAGCGTTGCGTGCTTCTTCAGGTAAAGTAGTCTTCGAAAACAACCATAGACCACCTAATTGGCTGACCTGGTTGGGCTGCTGTTCATTTGGAAAGTGAGATTCCCTACCAGCATTGTTGTTTTATATGAGGAAAATTCTCTTGCCTTATGCAAATTTTGGCTTCTTACGTAGGATATCTCAGCAGTTCTTAGAATTCTTGCAGCCTAGCTGCAACTTGAAGAACGATGTTATGCTGATTTGACATTTTTATCTCAGCAAGCTGAGCCCAGCTTAACTACGTATTACTCTATGTTTATCCGCATGGCAAGTAAAAATTTCACCCGATACATAATCTATTGGAGGCTTGAGCCGTTACTGAAAGGAGTTTTTGGGTTTTCATTCGTTCAGGTACACGACAGGTCTAAATAAGGATCTTCTGGGGGATTTTCTCGGTGATCCCGACGACTTTTGTCTCCAAGTGTTGGAGGAATTTGCTCGCACTTTTGACTTCAGTGATATGAGCATTGATGGTGCTTTGCGGACGTTCCTGGAAAGCTTTCGGTTACCCGGAGAAGCACAGAAGATTCATAGAGTGTTGGAAGCCTTTGCAGATAGGTATTATCAGCAATCAAAGGGCATTCTTGCGAATAAAGATGCAGCTTTTGTACTGTCCTACTCGGTTATTATGCTAAACACTGATCAGCACAACGCGCAGGTCAGTTAATTCACCAAGATTTACTTCTCGTAGGTTCCTTGCCATTGATATTCATATTCAATGCAATAATATACAACACTAGTTTAGGTATATTAGCTAAACTAGTGTTGGCACTTCGAGGTTTTTATTGTGGGATCCATATACTTGATTTCTAATCGACTAGATGTTTTCAAGTGACTTATCGCTGTGCAAATTTCTTTCTGCTGCTTGAGCACCTTCATGTATCGCAACATTTGTAGGTTATGTTTTATTGCCTCTGAGGTTTCGTTCTTGGAGCTTTCCAATTACTTAGCTATCTATTGTGGCATGTTACCAGGTTAAGAAAAGAATGTCCGAGGATGATTTCATCAAGAACCTACGGAATATCAATGACGGTCAGGACTTGCCTCGTCCTATGCTATCAGAACTCTTTCACTCGATTGCGAGAAGCGAGATTCGTATAACGTATGATAGTGGAGCTGGTGTGTCTGAGATGACCCACAGTCGGTGGGTCGACTTGATGCGCCGATCTATGACCACCACTCCATACATTCTCTGCGATTCACGACCCTTGCTAGACCATGACATGTTTGCTATCATTTCTGGACCAACTATTGCTGCCATATCTGTGGTATTTGACCACGCTGAAGATGAAGAGGTACGTAACCAACTATTCTTTCTGAAATGTATAGATTCGTTCATCTTCATGCTACGTAGGGTATATTTTAATTCTGAGTTACTCGCAGACAGTGGTGAAGGGTATCCTGAAAGTAGGTTCTTCAAACTATATATGAGTTTCGGCTAGATGTGTATATAGTTTCAGAATCATGCAGTTCGACACAGTAGTCCTGCACTAGCAGTACGTATCGTACTAGTTATTCGATCTTCAGGTCGTTCCGTGATTTTTCTGTTTCAGTTGTGACTCATCTGCTGGTATGAAATCTTAAGTGGTAGTGTAGGGTCATTTTACAAACATATTTATTGATTATCCTACTTCCAGGTGACGTAGCTTTTCCTATTGGTGATACTGAATGGCTGAGACTAAAGGAAATTGTTTTGTCCAATAGGTCTTGCGATCATGCGTGGAGGGCTTTCTTGCAGTAGCCAAAATTTCTGCAAGTCATCGGTTGCAAGATGTATTGGACGACCTTGTGGTATCTCTTTGCAAGTTCACAACTTTGTTAAACCCTATGGCTTCTGCTGAGGAACCAGTGGTTGCATTTGGGGACGATACCAAAGCACGTATGGCAGCTATCACAGTGTTCTCTATCGCAAACAAATTCGGGGATTACATACGCACTGCGTGGCGCAACATCCTGGATTGTATTTTGCGGCTTCACAAGCTAGGCCTTCTGCCTTCCCGGATTGCCAATGATGCAACTGAGGATACCGATCTTTCTGGTAAGCGTGATATCTTCATCCAACTTCTAGATTTATCTGTCTAGGTCTTGATCGATTGTTCATCAAGATGGTAAGCCTACACTAAGCCCATTGGAGAATTTTGTACGAAGGGATTGGGGATCTGGTTAGAATTTTGAGTCTTTGAAGTCAACCGTTGTTCTGCACTTCACTCTTGGTAGAGTTTCAACATGCTAGGATTGCTCTGACCAAGAAGTTCATGTAGGTGATGCAGCTCAAGGCAAACTTGCAGGCGGTGCATTGGGAATGGCCTCAATGCCTCTTTCAGGAAACAGGCGGCGCTCGACTGGCTTGATGTCCAGATTTAGCCAGTTATTGTCCCTAGATGCTGATGAGCCGCGATCTGCTCCAACTGAGCACCAAATAGCTGCTCAGCAGCGAACGATGCGCACTATCGAGTCATGCCACATTGATCAAATTTTCACGGACAGTAAATTTTTGCAATCTGAGTCGCTACTACAATTAGCGAGGGCACTTGTCTGGGCTGCTGGGAGGCCCCAGAAGAATGGGGGTTCAAGTGAAGATGAAGACACTGCTGTCTTTTGTTTAGAGCTCTTGTTTGCAATTACCCTGAACAATCGGGACCGAATTATGCTGCTTTGGCAAGGCGTGTACGAGCACATGGCTGGTATTGTTCAAACAACTGTTGTCCCTGGCTTGCTGGTTGAGAAGGCAGTATTCGGTCTCTTGAAAATATGTCAACGTCTACTCCCGTACAAAGAGGACTTGGCTGAGGAGCTTCTTAGGTCGCTACAGCTCATTTTGAAGCTCGATGCACGAGTAGCAGATGCATTTTGCGAAAGAATAACCCAGGAGGTGATGGTGCTGGTGAAAGCGAATGCTGGGCACATCAAGTCACCCATGGGCTGGCGTACAGTGTCATCTCTTCTCTCTATTACAGCCCGTCATCCAGAAGCCTCAGACCCTGGATTTGAGGCACTTACATTCATCATGCAAGACGGGGCTCATCTTACTCCTGCAAATTACGTCCTTTGCCTAGATGCGGCACGTGCATTTGCTGAGGCCAGAGTTGGGGGAAGCGAAAGGTCGATCAAGGCACTTGATCTTCTCTCAGACTCTGTGGTCTGTCTCACAAGATGGTCGGAAGCAAGAACTGCGAGTTCAGAATCATCTACTGAAACTGCCGAAATGTATCCTCGTTTCTCACAAGAGTTGGCTGAAATGTGGCTAAGATTGGCTCAAGGATTGAGGAGAGTGTGCCTTGAGCAGAGAGAGGAAGTGCGGAACTATGCAATTGTATGCTTGCAGCGGTGTCTTGCAGCTGCTGACAGCATTACGTTGACCCCAACAATGTGGATACAGTCCTTCGAACAGGTCTGGCATCGTTGCCTCAAACTCGGAAAGTTTTATGTTTTATAATTTACTCCTTGATTGTAGTAGTGTGCTTAGAAGTTGCTCTTGAATGCCTGGTAGGTGATCTTTTCGAAAGGAAACTTGACGACGTAACTTTTTGGGCTCATGTATTTCAAGCAGATATGACCTCGTTCTAATCTTGTTCTCTGAACATGTCTTCAGGTGGTATTAACATTACTGGATGAGCTCTTGGATATTGCTGTGAGGTACCCTCCGAAGGAATACAGAGGCATGGAGATTACACTAATGCATGCTCTAAACTTTCTCGCCAAGTTTTATCTACAATTTCTTGATCAGCTTGCACAGCTGCCTACATTCCGACAAACTTGGTCTCAGGTGTTGAATCGCATGGAAATGTATACGAAGGCAAAACTCCGTAGCAGGAATACTGAAAAACTTCAAGAACTTGTACCCACGCTTCTTCAGGAAATTTTGCAGGTGAAGCATTCTGTTTTAAAGATCAAAATTGTGCTTGTCGTCTCGGACATCTTGAAAGACATTTCTTGCTTTAGTTGATCTTCTCATTTAGGTTGACGACCTACTTGTTATACGTGATTGAGTTCCGACTTTAAGCAAGGTTTGAGTCTGTTGCTCACGCCATCAGCATGTACATCTCTTCCTTTGAATTCGTTTACGCTTGTCTGGTTTGTGTGTGAGTTTTCTGTTCGTGCAACTCTTCTTCTAGCACCATGTTCGTGGTTGACTGCATTATAGGCTAATACCCGCGCTTGATTTTATGCACGCAGGCTATGTATACTCGCAAGTACTTAGTGAAAACCAGTACACCGAACGGAGACAGCTTATGGGAGCTAACTTGGCAACATGTGCAAATCATTTGTCCTTCCTTGACACCAGATTCATTGAAAGAACCTGCATCAGTACAAGATAGTACAGCCGAACCTGAAGAATCGGCTACAGCTGCGGCTGAACCAGTCGCCGAGGATGGCACTGCAGCTACTTCATCACCTTCGGGGGATCAAGCTAAAGAAGAACAAGGATCCTCTTAAGAAGGCAGTGATACAGGTCGATTGAAAGCGTAAGGATCTCGTCTTCATCCTTACCATTCGTAGCATTCGATGCCCTAGTCTGATCATTTGAATCAAGCCTTTCAAGATCATCATGTTGATTTTTTAGACGTGTTGATGTCCTGGGAAGACTATCTTAGCATATGAACGAAGGATTGCAGACCCGGCCCACTGCTCAAATTTAGGTTTCGTCAATCAGTACTCTGATTTTTAACGTAGAAATTAATGAGAATATTTTTCCCTGCAGGTTTAGACTTTCTCCTGTATAGCATTAGTCTGTATAGAGTTAGAGCTATTAAGTTACCTGAAGGTATCGCAGTTTTCTTTGTCCGTAACTGGAGCTTTCCAGCATTTAAGGAGTATTTGTGGGCTCATTTCGAAAGATCAATGCGATCGATCTCAACTGCACCGATGAAGCTTACATCTATTTATAGCTATATCAGCGGTGGCAGCTCGCAATCATACGCAACGCTCCTCCGATGTACTCTTTAGATTTTCCGCTTTTGCAAAGCTGGAAAACCACGGGTTCACTTCATGCTTGTCTTCAATTTTCAAGACAGGTTATGTATTGTGATTATGTTGAACGTAGCACTCTCACCCGCCCAGCCTCCTTCGTTGAACCATTTGCACTTGAGAAGGGCCCAGCTCTACTGACCGACACTCACGTATTATCTCTGCAGGTTGTGTGTGATGGTTTGCACTCAGTGTGCTTAGCTTTTCGTTGTATCCATAATTTTAATGTAGTATTCAGTGCGTTGTCAAAATTGGGACTCATACCCTTTCGATGCCATCACTTTTATAGCTGGACACCGTTTCATTACTCGATGAAAATGCAGGTCTGTGCGACATTGATGGGACAATAATGCTCAATCCCACAGGAGAGCAGATTAGGAATTATGACGCTTCAAAACTCTGAACTAAAACTCGTTTTCAAGAGCAGGTGCAAGCAGGTGCTTCTTCTACCCCGGAATATGAAGGTTTTGTGAACGAGTGCCTTTCGGGCTTGACTTTTCCAAAAAAGTTTATAATCCTTCTGCACATCAAAGTGGGTTATAATGGAGGTCGTGACACTACTTTATCTCGACCGCAGTGAACCCGGGAGTTGTACAGCAACCCTGAGTAAGAACACAGGTGGCACGTGAAAAGTGGATAATACGGTCACATATGCTCCCTGTTGTCGTGGCAGGACATGGAAGTAAAGTACAGGAAGCTTTACAACTTGAATAACGAATGAGTATCCTTTTGTCATGCTGAGGAACGCGTGCAACTCACTGACACAGTGTTGACTTTCAATCCGTGACGATTCGGAAGGAAGGAGAAGACTCGGCGAATGAGTTGACATGGATGATCTTCACCTGCAGGAACAGGAAGTGGGTGGGTGGTGAAGACGTTGAATGGTTGAATCTTTCGAGGATGCGGAAATGGGTGCCAACCCCCGGGAATAGGCTCCACACCAACAAATAATATTGGTAATACTACTATTTGCAGTATCCACCGGAGTCGGCACCAAAGTGGGCGAGCTTGCACGCTTCGCGCCTGCAACGAACGCGTCTCTTCTTTTTTCCATTGCTCATTTCATCATTTTCCACAGCCCAGCTTCGGCTAGCTTCTTGCTGGTTCAAGCGGCACTGGCAGGTCGACGACTCATGGCCCGCTTCTAGAAGGTGTGTCTCTTAAATGCCGCCAAGATTCTGTTGTTGGAGATTCGCCGTACCTCCATTGGACTTTCGGCGGGGCGCTTTGAGCTGAGAGATGTAAGAATCAAGATAGCATTTTTCTTTTTGTGAGATGACAAAGTGTCACTTTCTCCAAATATTTCAAGTTTCCGAGGATGTTTTCATTCAATCCCACGTTTCTCTCGTAAGCTACGAAGTGTTTTGCTCGTCTTTTGGTGCCCACCCTGACTCTAGGCGTTGTAGTCACGTGAAAGGGCTAGGTAGTAATCTAG
This sequence comes from Bryum argenteum, assembly GCA_037043015.1. Lineage (NCBI taxonomy): Eukaryota > Viridiplantae > Streptophyta > Bryopsida > Bryales > Bryaceae > Bryum > Bryum argenteum. Next base: position 4,854,253 of record CM073323.1, on the reverse strand, counting down.
ATTTTCGGAGGTTTTGGATACTGGACTCCTGGTTTTTTGAGTAGTCTTTATTGGAGTCCTCTTTTAGTGAGGTGAAATCATCATGCTCGTGTTCAAAAGCAGAGCGTGATTTCCAGTCACACCCATTGCCTAGATCTGGAACTGTCGGGAATATTATGATTTTAGGTTAAGATTTCTTCCTTGCAGGTGGGAAGATGCAACGGTGATGGACTAGAAATTTTTCAACCCCAGTAGATTCGTAATTATTGGTATGTGGATCCACTATTACGTCTGTTTCTAGAGCCGAACTCTCCTTTTCATTGTGGATTTCTCACACCATTGCAACAGAGCTAGCATCTACATGAATGTCTGATGGCAGTTCAAACCGAGGAGTTATAGACCAGCATAAAAATGTGTTTCATGTCAAATTGGGGGCTATGGCATGCTTGCACTCAACTCGCTAACTAAAAAGGTCGTTGGAAAAAGGTGTCCTTTCGAATATACATCAATTGGAGGTTTCAGTGTCGGTGTATATGTTGCTGAAGTGGGCATGTGTGGTGTGGGATGCAGCAGCCTGGAGCTGGATTTATGTGAGAGGAACTCATCACGAAGCTTGCGGCGCCCTGCACAGCGGCGCGTGACGTTCTGGTGGAACGCTACAACTTCGAGCAGGACGCGGATTATCTAGAGCAGCTATACTTTGTGGTGTACAGCTTGAGCGTAGCAAGGAGATCGACTCGAGCCCCTTCTTCGGGAGGTTTCAATATCCCAGAATTTCATTGCCTCCTGCAGCTCCAAGTCCCGGTTGTACATCGCCACGCATTCTCGCATCTGTAGGACATCATTCACAGCATCGGTGTCTACGTGCGGCTCATTCCTAGCTCGGCAGTCCGCGAGGATGTCAAAGGGTCGTTGGAAAACTTGGCCCCGGGCATGCAGCATGCTCACTATGAGGACGACGACTTGAGCTCTCAGAGCTTGATAGTGAGACTTTGAACAGGATACATTACTGCAGAGGGAGCTCTTAAGCGAGCAGCAGCATTAGACCGGGTGAGTTCCAGGTTGGAGTCTGAGATTGGCTTCTTCAAGCGCGACATGCAAGAGAGCAAGGACTCGTATGATCTGCACATGATGGACGTGGTAGGGAATGTCTACAACAACATGGTGCAGCAGCACAGCAGCAACAAAGAGGCCAGCCCCTCCGAGGATCCGACGACCATGCCCAACCACCGGGAGTATCGCCGTTTGGAGCCGCTGTACGAGGCTTTCATCTGCCCCCTCACCAAGCAGATCATGCGTGAGCCTGTATCGCTAGAGAATGGCTTGACTTTCGAGAAGTCGGCGATTGAGCGCTGGTTTCAGGATTGCCGAGATGCGGGGAAAGAAACCACCTGCCCTGTCACAGGGACAGTGATCACTTCCCCCCCGAAACCCAGCATTGCCTTTCGGAACACCATCGAGGAGTGGACCGCTCGGAATGAGCAGGCCCGTATCGGCATCGCCAAGGTTCTCCTCACATCTGAGGCTTCCGAGAGCGACGTATTGTATGGTCTCAAAGACTTGCAAGTGTTGTGTAGAAAGAAATCCAATAAGTACAGGGTTCGCTCTGCTGGACTCATCCCTCAGATCGTCGACCGCTTGAAAAATGAAAAGGATGTCCGAGTTCGCGCTCTTGTTACGCTTCGCATCCTCGCGGAAGATGACGAAGAGGCCAAGGTTTGTCTCGTCATCTTCTCTCTTGGATCATTGACCTCCTCACGTTCAGCGAGGAGCTAATCTAGTGGTTGTCCAGGCTGTTCTAGGGCAAACAGATGTCATTCGACAGGCTGTGAAATGTTTGGCAAGAGATGAGCCCGATGAGCGTGAGGAGGCGGTGAAGCTACTTTACGAGCTATCGAAGTCCTTTGCCCTGTGTGAGAAGATTGGTGCAACTAATGGCGCCATTCTCTTCCTGGTGGGAATTACCAGCAGCAGCCCGGAGAATATGGCAGCTAGCATCTCAGCTGAACAAGTATTGACCAACCTGTCTCGGGGTGACAAGAACGTCATGCAGATGGCTGAGAACGGTCGCATTCAACCTCTCCTCGATCGTCTCACTCATGGTCCGTGCCGCTACTATTACTCTAGAACATTACCTCAACCAACTCTATTGTGAGAATGGTGTGAGAATGACAAGATTCCATCGTAGCTATGAAATGGGGATCGACCGTCTTTGTGGGTATGTGGTTCGAGTTTGCAACAGAGGATATATGGGGTGATGCGTTGGTTTGGGTTGCAGGGGATGCGGAAGTGCGAGTTGAGATGGCCGAATCGCTGGCGAGTCTGACGCTCACGAACGAAGGCAAGGCGCGCGCTGGCGAGACTGTGGCTAAGACATTAGTGGAGATGCTGAGCAGCTCCAGCAGCTCCTCGGAGAAGGCAGCGGCGCTGAAAGCTCTCAGCAGCATCTCCACACTGGAGAGCAACGGCAGCAAGTTGATGGAAGCCGGCGTGCTGGCCCCGTTGATGCGCGACCTCTTCGTGGTCGGCGCTAACATGGTGCCTATGAAACTGAAGGAGGTGGCGGCCACCATCCTCGCCAACGTGGTGAACGCCAGCGGCATGTGGGAGAGCATCCCCATCGACGCGGATGGGAATACGCTGACCTCCGAGGTCATCGTGCACAACTTCCTGCACCTGATCAGCAACACAGGTCCCGCCATCGAGGCCAAGCTGCTGCTCGTGTTGGCCGGATTGGCGACCAAGCCGCGCGCTGTGAGCAAAGTGGTAGCCGCCATCAAGAGCGCGGGCGCCATGGTGAGCCTCATCCAGTTCCTGGAGGCCCCACAACCCGACTTACGCATAGTCTCCATCCGCCTCCTGTACATGCTCTCGTTCTATATGGGCCAGGAGCTCGCTGACGGCCTGCGCGTGACGACCCGACAACTGAGCACGTTGGTGAAGCTGATCGGCGCTTCGGGAGTGACAGAGGAGCAAGCGTTTGCCACTGGGCTTTTAGCCAACCTTCCCTTACAAGACACCTACCTCACGCGCGCGTTGCTGGAACAGAACGCGCTACCCATGATCGTGGAACGCATCAACGAAGTGAAGAAGGGAGTGGTGAAGATTGGTGGCGGTCGGCACGCGCAGGCCTTCCAGAAGGGCTTGGTGGGCGTGCTGCTGCGGTTCACGTACCAACTGGACGACCCGGACGTGCTGCATATGGCACAGGATCACGACCTGGCCAGCTTGTTCACCGAGCTTTTGCAGGCGTCCACCTTAGACGAGGTGCAACAATCTTCGGCCCAAGGCCTGGAAAATCTCTCCACGAAATCCAAGCAGCTGTCGGTGGTGCCGGATCCGCCACCACCAGAGCCCATGTTCAGCTTCTGCCCCTGCTTCGGCAAACCACCGAAGCCAACGATCCGCATTTGTGTGATTCATAGCGGCGTCTGCTCCGCCAAAACCAGCTTTTGCTTGATCGAAGCGGATGCCATCGGCCCTCTTGTAGCGTGCCTTGACCACCGCAACACCAGCCTTGTGGAGGCCGCCATGGGAGCCCTTTCCACCACTCTCATGGATGGTGTAGACATCGACCAAGGCGTTGGAGTAAGCTCACGATCTATCAACTCTCAGACTCATAATAAATACTCTTCTGGGGGTGCTCATGGCTGTTGATTATGTGTGCAGGTGCTACGGGAAGCAGATGCAATAAACCCGATCTTGACAATCATGCAAGAGCATCGGACTGAGGTTCTCCGACAGCGGGCGGTGTGGATGGTGGAACGGCTCCTACGCAATACCGAGATGGCTCAAGCCATATCCATCGATTCAGGTGTGCACACTTCGCTTGTGGATGCTTTCCGGTATGGGAACTTCCACGCCAAGCAGCTGGCTGAGACTGCATTGAAAACTCTCAACAAAATACCTCAATTTTCTATGGTGATGCCTATTCCACGGAAACGTTGATCATGCTGATTTCATGTAGAAACATATTAGGAAGTGGAATTTGTGGTTCTTTTGTATCATACATACCTCGAGGGGAAAGTGTGTAGTTTTCTTTTGCCTTTCTGGACAGGTTAGTGCTATGTAGAATAAGGTAATTTAATTATACAGGTATCTGATTCATTCTTTTCACCCCGATAGTTGACTGTATTTTTCAAGGTGCAATCATGCCATTCATGCCGAAGGCTTTTGAGGTATCCAACACGCTTTTACGTTTGCATGTGTTCCTTCTTTATGATGTCTGATTTGAAGCTGCTTCTAATCCTGGAAGTTGTGCTTTGTTTACGCAACTGGCCTTTCCTGATATCGATCATCAATCAAGTAGTTCCTTGGCTATGGACTCGTGCAAGTATTCCTTTGAATGTCGTTGTTGTGATGCCTTGTGATGGATTCTATTCCGATGAACAGAAAGTTTTGAGCCAAAGCTCATTTTCAACTTACATAGAACAACAAATCTCCTCAGCTTAGAAGTAGTTTATATAGCTTTCATAAGTGCTCATATCACTTCTCTTCAACTTTCTTTACAACCCATAGTCTCCATTTTCAACACAGTTAAGTTTCTACTAAAACTTACCTTAGTCCTCAAATCCTCAAATGTACAAGACATATGACTACAGATGAGGTACTCATGTCTTCTTTGTCTTTCTTCTTTGTTATTTCTAAATTAGCCGCTTTTTTTATATCCATATGATTGATTAAAGTGGATTGAAGTTGTCCGTATAATAAAACTAGATTTTGGTTGTATTTCGGTTGTAATAACTGTAACCATGTATTAGTATTATTATTAGTATTATCTGCTGTTTCTTTAGTTAAGTACAAGATACAGGTGGGACCTGCTTTGCATGACCAAATAATTTAAAGGAGCACGCACAGCTGCGAAAATGGTCTGTGGAAATACATGGCTAATTTGACGCAAAGAGCCAAAACAAGAAAACGCATAGCTTTTTTCTGACATTTTTCTGTTATCATTCTCCAGAAGAGCATCGTTCCTCAAAAAAATAGAGTTTTTGGAAGCTATCCAACCGCTGATCCGAAGTAATTGATCGATTTCATGCATTGATGGTAAGCTATCATCGTATCCATAGCGCCGAATCTTGACTTCGTTTTGCTGTTCATTCGGATTGTGTCAAATGAAGCTGGGTCAAACGAGAACATTCAAAGCTCCAAGTATACGAGGTTCATGCTACACTTTCCCATGGACTTAATAATCTGCAGCACGGAGACATGATAGGTAATCACATATTAAAAGTTGCATAGGTGGCGAAATTGCAACACACAAATCTCCTTGGACTCGAAAGTGACCTTCATTGTATCAAGTGCGATACAATGAAAGTCTCCTACCGACATCGGAATAAGTCTCGGCCATTGACATGCTCACCCACCCTCACGATATTGTAGCTTTCTAGCATCGTGGAAGAAGATAATTCATTCGAAATCAGGTCTTGAACTGTTTTGAGTAAACAAAGGTAGCACACCTGTGAGTTAATATTCCAAGACGCCCATTTCGAGAGTATGTAGTGCGTACACGTGAATAGTAGGAGGCGATGATCGAGGTGGCGGTGGTCCAAATTTAAAGGTAAAACAGAATCACTGCAAATATCAAGGCATGAAAGAAATGCGACAGCCTCGTTATGCCATGTAAGAGGATCTTCAATTCCCTCTGTGCCTTGTGGTACAGGTGTCCCTCTATGGTCCCTCTGTGGACCAACTCACCTGCAAGTACCTTTGCAAATATCAAACATCAGTTGTGTTGACGAGGTATCATTCCATTGCGAAAAATTAGTGGGGGACAACCTTAATTCTATGAGGCCTTCTTTCCATGCTTTACCCTCAATACTGCTGCATGGCTGGTTAGCAAGTTAGATATAATGGCAAAAATTTCAGATTGGGAACTTTGTGATGGTGTGAAAGACGTGAGTATCTATTGTGTAAGTGAAAGACTAGATGTTCCTCGATAGGGCAACCATGAAAACCGTGGCCGCCAAGGAGAACGAGAGCACCGAGGACCAGGGGCGAGGGGTAGGTTGATTAGTATAAAAAGAGGGTAGGAAACACATAACTCAATTCTTGTTTTAGCGTTATCAGAGCCTTCAAGGATTTTAGGATTTCATTCTTGCCTTGTACCACAAGGCCTTGGGCTCGATGTTTATACAATGAAGCATGAACTCGCTTCTCTCTTATGCATCCTTCTTTCTTTCTTCCCGTTCTTCCCCCCCTCACTTGGAATTCTAATCTTTTGTGGAATATAAGCTTATTTGTTTGTGTCGTCTTTGCTTCATAGAGTTTGTCTTGGTTTATGTCTACAAAGCTCATAGACAGACATTATCTATTATCACGCCGAGGCACGGTTGACTGTGAGGTACCCAAGGACTAACACTTTGTGGAAGCACCAACGGAGTCTCACGACTCAGTTGCGGTGGCCAAGAACATGCCCCATTGTGAGTTAAACCGTGGATGAGGACTCCCAAAGCTTCTCTATATTCAATGGTCAATATTCCCTACCGTATCCTTAGCCGAGAATTATACTAACTTTCTCGTACTTAAACCACAATGTAGTCTGTTCCCTCCCCGTACTGCCTAAGGAAGCTAATACGTCGCTACCCTTATTCTCCCCTTACTTATCTTATTCCTCTACCATGCGCATCTCCATGGATTTACCTTGCAAACACTAGAACAAGTGAAATCATCACTTTTGGACTTTTCTACAATTAGTTATGAATTTTGTAGTTGGACTTATAGGCTTCCTAAAATGGTGCCCTCTAATGACACCCTAAAATCTTCACTGCCTATACATGAAGAATCGGACTTCGAGGCTGTAATGTACTTGTGTGTTAAATGCATTAGGGAGCCATTTCCAATACTATGTCGTTTTTTGAGCGGTGTACCTTAAGTCATTTGCATGGTCCCATCCCATTGTTCAATAATCCATGAGAAAAGAGAAGGAGAAATTTCTGTGATACTTGAGGTTACACACCAATGCTAGCCAAAGGGCTTCATTGAGATTCTCTATTGTTTTAAAGCCTCAAAATCGCCAAAAAGCCTTAAAACAACCCTCTTTCATAGTGGGTGGAATTTTTGAACTTTTGGATCACTATCAAGTATACTATCAAGTATGTAACTGTAGGATCCGGTACCCCATATTTTAGACTAAAATCTCTTAGAGCTAGTAAAATCATTATGTTTAAAGTTGAGAAAATGTTTTTTCACTGAGTGCAAAATAGGTTTGAAAGGTTTTCTGAGCCAAAAGAACCAAATTTAAGGGTAAGTTGATTTGAGGCTCTTTCAAATCCTTGTTCCAAAGTGAATTAAGATTAAGTCAATATAATTCTTACCCTTATAAAACCTTTGAAACCTCTAGAAATGCATGATTTTTCACATGGAAGTATGCAAAATTTCGGGCGAATTTTAGTATGCCGTAATAGTATTTTGGAACTTTGACCATTAATATCTCCTAAAGTTTGAGCAATTTTGAAGCATGAATGGTCTTGTTGAAAACTCTTTAAGCTGCAAAGAAGTTTTAATTTTACATGATCTATATTTAATAACTGAGAGCTTGATCAAACTCTAAATGACCCTATTAGAATCTTTCAGACTAGGGGTGAAAGTGTTTCATAGAACATAGTGTGGGGCGACTTAAAGGTAAACAGTTGCAGAGACTGCCCATCACCACACATTTTCCACATTGCAAAATGAAGTCATGATTCATGAGTAGTAAAGACGCAATGCCTTATGATTAATACACATTCCCTACATACCTGAAAAATAGAATGGCTAGGCTCCTTCTTGTTAATAGTTAGAAGAATTAATAAGAATATTCTAATTAATTTGGGTGGAACGTTTCAATGTATACAAACAACTTCATAGTGCAAATGCAAATTATTCTAACTAAAACATGAAAATTGAAAAAAGTTGGATATTTATAAAAGCTGAGTACTCATGTTTTAATAAAGACTTTGATCTTTTATATTTTTGCAATTACTATTGAATAAAGCAACTTTTAGTGTAGAAAATTAAAAGAAACTCTCCTCATTAATCAACACAACTCAGTGGAACCTAAAAACCAACATTGGAGTATGCTCTTCCTAAATATTAAAGAATTTCATTTTCAATGATTAGTGGCCCAATCTCAAAATCTTCACTGTTTATCAATGAAAGGAACTGTCTACCGGTTTTGAATTTCAATGCATATTGATTTTGGCAATGCCTATTTCTTCATAAGGAGATGTCAATACACACATATTCTTTATATATTGGCATTTTAGTATCAACAAATATGCAATAATATCACTATGACATAACCTTATTCTTTTCTCAATGAAAGATCGAACAAACTACAACTTCTTACTTCACAAAAGCCAAAATTGTTAAAATGTGGTATTTATAGAAGAAGAAAAACAAAAATCCAACCTTATTTGAGGCTGGCGTGAATTGAGTGTGCGTTCGTTTGACCTATCCTTGAATGTATGCTTGGAGGTCATAACACCAATGGTGTGATTACTACCTCCCCTAAGAGTGTATACTATGCTAGTTCCTTGGGGATATTCCCCAAAGGGCTTTGAGTTACCCATACTGCCATACAACGAGGTTCAGGAACCCACATCATAGTTGGGTGTACTACGGTGGTGATATGGAATTTCTACTTCTATTTGGAGAATGATGAAGATGCTAAGAATTTGGAAGTGTTGGGAAAAGGGAGGTTTGGTGTGCCGGTGGGGAGCGCAGGTTGCACGTGGAGATCCACTCATACACGATGTCAGGTCGCAATATTAAAGTGTTGACCGGTGAGGGAAGGCGCCGGATATACAGGCCACGGCATAGGAGCGGAAGCACGGAAGAAGGGGAGGACAGACAGGTCGAACCCAACGGCGGGGAATCGAGGAGGGGAGGCAGAAAGGGACACGGGCACTCGTGAAGAAGGCGAAGGAGCCAAAGCATATGATCCGTGCACCCTCACGTTGCCTTGCCTCGGGCCCAAAACTGCACTCTCTTCCCCTCGCTCCTAACGTCATAGCCATCCGTCCAATTCCCTTCCTCTCCTGGTGGTGGCAATGTAAGCTTGGCCTCTCAATTTGCTAGCGGGCAACAATGGCGATGGCGATGCGCGAATGCTCCGCATGGATGAGCTCCCCGTTGGGGGGTGCCCGGAGCTCTCCTCTCCCGATGCAGCGCCAATGTGTGCTCGTCGGGGGTTTGGGACCCCAGCAGCTGCTCCGCCGACGAGTGGTGCTCACTAGGGCCGAAGGCGACAACGGACGAGAGAAGAGCAACAAGAGCAGCAACCCCAAAGATAGGGCGGTCGTGCTGGAGGAGAGCAAGAGATTGCTGGCAATGCAGAAGGAGTTGCTCGATCAGGTCCGTAATGCTTCAAATTCCTCCGATTGCAGGAATTTAATTTCAGCTCGTGTGTTTTGAGCTCTTTCGTGCGAGTGTCGTTCAGGAGTTGTTTGATCTTTGTACTGGAGGCGAGTTCAAGCGCTTCTGGTGCAAATGAGGGTTACGTTCAAAGTTTGATTGTAGTCAATTCGAGCTGCTTTAAGTCCTAAGCGCAGTCCACATTGTGTAGAGCCAGCATTTATCATGTGTTTAATTGAACAAATTCTAAGGCTCCATGGCGGATCGCACTAGGTCTAGTATTATAAGGAAAACTACATTATTTGCATCGGCTTCAAGGTATCCAGGAGTACAAAGCTTTGGGCACAAGATCCAAATTTTGACATTTTTTGTGGAATGCAAATTGGACATGCGGTGTTAGACAAGTGGCGTAGGGAATCCTTATAGTCATGTGAGTTCAACCAAGTGCATTGGAAGTGATGAGAACAGATCTGCGACTTAGGATCGTTAATCCGGATTAGGTTTCCTCTGCCCTAGGTTAGGTATCTGCCGTTCGAAGATTGCTTAGTTCTGTTTTAGTGAGCTGCGAGCTTTTAGTCGAAATTATCATCGTCGTGACTTTTTGTCAAAGCTATCAGAATTGCTTATTCCTCGTCGAATTTTGATCCTGCAAAAGTACATATTCTGCCCCAAGAATGTCGGAATCAAGTTATTATTTCATCATAATTCTTTTAAGCAAGGATGTATTAGTGCCCACGGCATGTAGAAGGCCAGCTAGGTTGTGTGAAGGTAGTCGGATGGGTGCGGAGAATGGTGCAACACATTCTCTGGTATGGCTGAGTGGCGAATTACGCGTTTACTGTAATGTGCAAGATGCGGTGCCTAAATTAGGAGCACTGAATTGCTGCAGATTGAGGAAAGGCAGAAGTTATACTCGTCCAACAATCTAGAACAGGCTCCACCTAGCATTGATGTGGAGGTGCAATCGAGCCAACAATCGGAAAGCAGCAGCAGTCCTGAGGCACCTATGGAAGTTGCTGAGGCGTCCACGAGCTCTCAAACATCGGCCCCTTCGTCATCGGGCAGGCCTCTGGCAGCCGCATGGCCAACATCTCCTCCATCCAAGAGGTCAGCACGTTCTGGCCGTGGTGTTGTACAGCCATATTCGCCTCCAGGTGCGAGTCGGCCTGTTGCCGCCCCTGAAGCAGAAAGCAAGCGCGATTTCCACAGCGACCATAGTCGCGAGGGAACCACCTCACAAGTGCCGCCGCCGCCGCAACCTGAGGCTCATGCTGCAGCCCCAAATGCTGCCGAAAAGCCTCCCCCCTTGGCTGGACCCAACGTGATGAACATCGTTGTTGTCGCTGCCGAATGTGCGCCTTGGTCTAAAACAGGTTAATACTTAGAAGCAAAGCCCTTTTACAGCTTGCGTTTGATACCACACATTCAGCATAAACATGTTTGGGCGACGTTTTCACAGCTGCTTAGAGTTTCGAAGTTGCTACTTTTTCCATCAGGAAGTTCTCTGACATAACTCATTGCTTCGAAGGTGGTTTGGGAGATGTTGTTGGTGCACTTCCGAAGGCGTTGGCTCGGAGAGGTCATAGGACGATGGTACTAATCTCCTGGCCTTTCTGAGTTTCACATGTACCATGTAACCACGCAGCCTCTGTTATGAGAGTGATAGATGGTAAGCATAGTTGTAGATTGTGCCAATGACGGTAAGAGTTTCTTAATTGATGAAGTTATTTTGCTCTGCGCGCAGGTTGTAGCACCTCGATACAGTAATTATGCAGAGGCTTGGGAAACTGGTGTGCGAAGGATCTACACTGTTTCCGGACAGGTTGCTCATCATCTTCGCTTTGGCGAGATCCGTTTAGGTTTTGCTTCATTTGTGTTAAGCACATTTCGTGAAACATGGGACTTTTTGTTTTAGCAACGTGTGTCAACGTGCCAGTTCAAGTGTCCTAATCATCATTCTCGATCTGGTTTTGAATGTTGATGTGCTAAGTTTTAGTTTTTTTTGGTGTGTCAGGACTTCGAGGTTGGATACTTCCACAGTTTCCGAGATGGTGTTGATTTTGTATTTATCGACAATCCTATTTACCATGCATGTGAGCACAATATTTATGGCGGAAGTCGAGAGGTATGGATACGTTACAGTGATGCACATCTTGTGTGGTTGATTATGAGCTGCCCTGTATTTCATGTATTCAGATTAACACAGGCCTTACTATTTCTAGTGATTGTCGCAGAAATACATACTGACGATTCCTACTTGTTTTGCAGGATGTGCTGACTCGCATGATCCTCCTCTGTAAAGCTGCTGTTGAGGTTGGTTTTGGGTTGAGCTTTTGATAATCTCGTCAAGTAACAAAATGGACGTAATTGCTGGGACTGATGTGTTCAGATCCTGCCCCTTTTTGAGCACCATGAAAGGATTATCACTCTGACGCTTGTACTTACGGTATGGTGCAGATACCGTGGCATGTTCCTTGCGGTGGCGTTGCTTATGGCGATGGAAATTTAGTGTTCATTGCTAACGACTGGCATACAGCTTTGGTGCCAGTTTATCTTCAAGCATATTATCGGGATAACGGTTACATGGAATACAGTCGATCGGTGCTGGTCATCCATAACATGGCTCATCAGGTAGCCTCTTATTCCACTTCCTGGATGTTTCCTTTTTCTCCCTCCTGATCATGACACTCTATTATGACAACTTCTCATTGATGCCACAAGCCTAAACATCATTGACCTTCCAAGCGAATGATATTACGACATTTCTAACAGCATTCCTTGTCGAAGATCATCTCCACGAATCCTTGATAATTGGTAGCAGATTCTATAACTTAGGCAATTGGATCTCGTCTTGTAGCAAGCGTATCCCACGCTTATAGAATGCATAGAATGCATGTATGTATCGTTCTCGTGAGGCGTTAGAGATGAAGTCTCCTCGGGATTGATGTTGTTCTCGTCGATGCAGGGCCGTGGACCATTAGCTGATTACCGCAGACTGGGACTACCCGACCACTACTTGAACAAGTTTCGCCTGTTCGATCCCGTGGGAGGAGAGCACAACAACATCTTCATGGCGGGTCTCATAACAGCACACCGAATTGTGACTGTAAGCCACGGATATGCATGGGAAGTGCAGACACGGGAAGGAGGGTGGGGATTAGACGGCGTGATCAAGGACCACAACTGGAAGCTGAGGGGAGTGGTGAACGGCATTGACGACAAGGAGTGGAACCCCGAGATAGACGTGCATCTGCAGAGTGATGGATATTGCAACTACAGCAAGGACACATTAGAAACAGGCAAGGCGCAATGCAAAGCTGCGCTTCAGAGAGAGTTGGGACTGCCAGTGCGAGCGGACGTTCCATTGCTGGGTTTCATTGGCCGGCTGGATCACCAGAAGGGGATCGATATTATAGGTCAGGCCATGCCATGGATGATGGATCAAGACATTCAAGTGGTATTGCTGGGCACAGGGCGGAAAGACTACGAAGATATGCTACGCCATTTCGAAGGCTGCCATCGTGATAAAGTCCGGGGTTGGGTGGGATTCTCGGTGACCACGGCGCACAGAATCACGGCCGGCGTTGATATCTTGTTGATGCCATCCCGGTTCGAGCCTTGTGGGCTGAACCAGTTGTATGCCATGCGCTACGGTACAGTGCCTGTGGTGCATGCTGTTGGAGGTCTCAAGGATACAGTGCAAGCGTTCAATCCCTTCGACGAGTCGGGTCTCGGATGGACCTTCGAGGAGCTCCATGTGGATAAGTTCATTCATGCTCTTGGAAATGCAATGTGGACCTACCGGGACTTCAAGAACAGTTGGAAAGGCATTCAGCAACGAGGCATGTCGCAGGACTTGAGCTGGGACTATGCAGCGCAGCAGTACGAGGAGGTGCTTTTGGCCGCCAAGTACACTTGGTAACCACAGCCTCACTCTTTCTCTATCTCATTCTTCTGCCTACACAGCACATTCTTGTAGAAACTCTCTTGTTGCACAGGTTAGGGACCTGAGCTCAGTGGAGTTGGTTACGCTTTTTGACCTGAAGATGTCCATCAGACGCTCTTAGACCCTCCGTGAAAGGCTGTCGTTGAGTACCCTTCTATCGGAATACTAGAGGTTGAAGGTTGGTCCGTTCGAAGCTGCTCAAACTGAGCTCATGAGACTGTACCGTAGTATTATATTGATAAAAGCGCTGCCGCATCTGCTAATATACAAGTGGTGACTACTGTTAACAGTTCGGAGGATCTAGTAGCATTTTGTATGATGAGCGTTCCTGCATTCTGCAATTCACTGAAACTTACATTGCAGAATGTTTCCTGCTTTGTATAGTCAAGGCCTAATGTAATCTTCCGTTGTTTACAGTTCTCACTTCAATATTTCTCCTTTTCTACAGAGCTTCGAATGAGCTTGAGATGCATATCTTTACACTTCTAAATTTCGTTAATAGAAAGGTTCACAAGAATTATTTTTTATTCAATTCACTTCACTTTAGGAAGTGGCTTAGAAACCGTTCAAATTGGCTCAGAAACCGTTAAAACTAAGCTATCTTATGTACTTTTACATTCATGTCAAGAGATGGCAAAAATTCTGACCTAGAGCAACAGCATACGTCCCTACGACATCCCTAGCTGCCATGCTTCTGCCCACCATCATTCTTGACTGTCCTTTGAAACAGAAGAATCACTACGTTCGATAGCCCGATCCAACGTTTCCACTTCGGAACTCAAACGACTTTCCTTCTCAGCATCGCTAGAAACAGGGGACTTGGACCGACTAAAGCTGGGGCTGCGACTATCTTTCTTTTCTACCGATCCCTGAACAACAGAGGGCGACCTTGACATGGAGGCGGATCGGACAGAACGTGAAAGAGACCTCGACAGAGGAGTCACAGACCGCGGTGATCGAGAACGGCTTCGAGTAACACTCCTCCTAGATCCCGAGCCTCGATCCTCCTTAACCCGAATATAAGACCGTGAAAATGGATTCCGAAACTTCGAATCGTCCAGTTTGCGGATGGCATACTGCATGTCCTCGTAGTTGGTGAAATCCACAATACCGGAGCCATCACGAAACACTTGAGCGAAGGAAACGTCACCAGCCGAGCGCATGTGATCCTTCAAGTCTTGCCATGATGCAGACGGGGGTAACCCAGTCACATTCACTCTATACTCAGAGCGCCTCGGAACTGCACGAGTGCTTTTCGTGCTCCTGGACCGATCACTGGCTGCCCGGGCGATTTCCACCCGAAGGCGGTGCCCATCGAAGTCGTACCCATCTCGTCCACGGATAGCATCCTCGGCGTCCCGTGCATCTTCGTACTCCAGGAAGCAGTACCCCGGCGGATGTCGAGGTACCTTCAAGTCTATGTCCACGATCTTTCCATACTTGTAGAAAAGGTCTTCGATTTCTTCTTCCCGAACGTCTCCTGGGAGGTTCCCAATGTAGATTCTTCGACTTCTCATGGTGCTCATCACGAGAATAACGGTGGTTCTTACATGGATATATTCCTATTTACATGGATTTTTATACCTTATAATTTCGTCTTTTACTTTGCAGATGCAAATTTTACTTTTTTGAAGAGTTGTGAATGCTTGTATCTTTCAGTGCTTTTATTTTGAGATCATATGGAGTGTGAAGCTTGTGGTAGTTTTGCATTGGTGGTGATGCTCATGCAACTTTAAGTATTTGAAGCAAGTTGACTCTGAAACCTCTTGGTTGACACATACCATCGTTTGCTAGTTTAAGGTCATCTCTAACCATAATGCTTTTATTTCGATTTTAGGTTGACTTTTACATTGATGAGAGTCTTCCTTTTACTTAACCCTATATATATTTAGAAACTATCATGGCTTGGATTGTATTCATCTTCAACTTTTGTATTCAACTTATGACCAAAGTTTAGATTTGAGGTTGACTTTTATTGCCAAAAGAGTTCAAAATAAGAGATAGTAGAAAGTGAGATTGTTCATCATGGAAGGATTATCTCAACACTTCCATAATATGTTCAAGTCAAAGCTTCAAAGTATGGTGAAGGCCAAGCTTCATGAGCTTGCTCAAAAGGGTGATTTTGATCCACCTAATTATAGATTTTTAACAACGGGCCCTCCACATGCACAACTCTTTGAGGTGACGTTAAGCTTCAATGGAAAAGAATTCCAAAGTCTTGGAAGCTTCTCCACTCTTCGAGAAGCAAAGTATAGTGCGGCCAATGAGGCTCTCTACTCGCTCTCAAAAGAGAACAAGGCCTTAATGGTAAAGAGTAAAAGCTTGTTTAAGAACTTGCTACAAGAGCTTGCTCAACAAGGAGGTATACCTTCTCCAAGCTATACAACCTCACGATCTGGACCTGCACACGAACCTATCTTTCGAAGCAGTGTAGTATTAGGTTTTGTGACATATGCAGGAGACTGTGCAACAACTAAACAAGAAGCAGAGCAAAATGCAGCTATGACAACTTGGTTCACAACAAAGAACCAAATAGAAGAAGGGGACCGCATAAAAGCAGAAGACATGAGAAAAGCAGAGGAACAAAAGAAAATCAAAGTGGTGCTAGAAGAAACACAACAAAGTTAGAGGAAGAAAAGAAAATTAAAGTGGTGCCAGAAGAAGCACAACTAGTTCTGCAAGTGTTAGTAGAACATTTACAGAAACAATTCTAAAATAACCTTTTTCGTGTCTTGTTAAGTAGCAAGAAGTCTAAAACATCTTACTCATACAATTAAAGCCTCCGTCATTAATATAAAAGGAGAGATTGATACTCAGTATTAATATAAAAGGAGAGATTGATATAAAAGGCGATATGGAGAAGTTCGATGAAGATGACTCAGAAGTAAATACTCAAATTCAAATAATGAAATTCTTTGTAAGAATCAAAACATGTACTTCCAGAAAAGTCTTAAAGATAGAAGATGATTATCTTTTGGGGGTCTCAAAATACTTACAATCCCTGCTCAAAATCAACCAGTGCCATTCACAGTTGCCGCATTCACAATTGCAAAATCCACGAATACCATATGCCTACTTTGAATAGAATTATTGATTTCTTCTCAAAAAACTAGTGTACAGTATTGATAGGTACAGTACTTGCATTGACAATCGAAATCCTCTAAGAGACGGAGTCTCTTAACTTTTCGATGATGAAAGCCTCCATAGCCATGACCACATACGGTGCAGCTATTTTCAGCTATTTGGCAATTGATGTCGCTCGTGACTTTTTGAGTTTCTAAAAAGGCAACCAAGATTTCTTCTTCTTCTGCTTCGTGAAGCTCGCGCCATCTGAAATACCACCCATGTAATCATAGCTTGTCAACTTCCCTTTCCTGCTTACAAACTAGGTAGTACAGATTCTGCACTCAAAGTGCTTATATGGCAATCCTAATGTCCTATGAATCGAGCTCATTACAAGTGCAAGGATGCATGCAGAACAAGAGAATGTAGCAGAAAAGGAAGCCTTAAATACCTTCAACTGCATAGATCGAATTATAGTGAATTTCAGACCAAAAGCTCAGATAAACACCTGATTGATACCACCTTATAGATGTCAGTTACTTGATGTTGCTCAATCAGGTATAATGCACTGAAAATGGAAACGATGAGCAAGCAGTGGAGGGAGGGAGGGAGGGTAAGAACCTCGATTTGACTTCAGCTGAACAGGAACAATCTCGATGAATCCAGACTCTTTGTAAGTGGTTATTAAATTAATCTTCACGCCGTACTGCATCCAGATACCACCATAAGCACAAGCAAATCGAAGCGCACAATAATAGTCTCTCTCTACAAAGGGGGAGGTCCTTACGAAGTCGGCAGCAGCTTGCAATGTGACGTGATCTCCCCACTCGCCGTATCTGCACTTGCCCCAATTCCCATAAGAATGCAAGCCACATTCTTTTCATGCAGACATCAAATGAAGAAGAAGGGTACCTAGCCATGTTCTTGAGGTACTTCTTGTACTCCATCGGAATATAGCCAGAGTACGACTCCGGTGCCTTTGTTAACTGAATCAAGCATCAAATCTGTGTTGGATTGGTCGCAATAACAATATAGTGTAGCAAGAGATTAATAGAAAGATACGTTACCTGGTCTACTACTCTCTTCCTGACGAACATGTGATGATTCGGGGTAAGATACAACTGGTCTGACAATGCTCGAAACTGTCGTTCACACACTTGCACATTAGAATAGTAACTTACCTATTCATGTTTCGATAAAGGATAAGTACCGAGGAAAGTCGGAAATCGGACAATCATAGTAATCCTACGGAACAACAACCTGGCAATTTCCGTCGCCTGCGATCTGTTTCTCAGCCAACCTATATGCACTTAATCTGAAACAGAGGCTCAAGCACTGTGAGAATTACAAGCTTCAAGAGAGAGGGTGCATGCATATGATAGTGATGATGCTTAAGGTTCATGGTTGACGAAAAATGCTACTGGGTAAATTAGGATTCACACAAAAACTCACCTTTCATTCTCTTTTTTTTGTTAAACCAGTCAATGTAGCAATAAAAAATACTACAGGTATTACAACTGCCTGGCGAACATCTATCTTTTGTTTTTCTGTGTAAGAATGAGAGAATGAAGAAAAGCTAACCTTTCTTGCAAGCGTTGTTTATCACTTAAGGCTTCTACGGGAGGAATCTCCGCATTAACTTTCGGTACATGCTGCACAGATGAAAAGAGGAACAAGGAACGTAAGGCAGTGTCAATCAGCAACAATTGCTACTTCATCGATCAATGACTAGACACATGATTTAGCTTGGTGCATGAGCTGCTTACAGGAACTGAATCGAGGTCACTGAGACGCTTGGCGAGCTCTTCGTCCATCCGAGGGTCTTCTTCGGACATAGCCAGTGCAATCTGAAGGTCGTGATTGTCCACTTCGTAGTCAGTAGATGCCATCCATTCTTGTTCTTCTTGTTCTTGGTTATACGATCCCTCGCCTACCACTTCGCAGTGTTCCACTCCTCCGTCCCAGTACCTGGTCTCGTCATCTTTGCCTACAGTGTGGGACACGCGATCCTCTTGCACTCGTATCATGGCAGCTCAGCAATTGATTGCACCTACCATCCACAACAAAATACCCATCAAACCCTAAATTTGACTAAAGATTGATCGAACAAACTTGAATATGATAGATATGCACTAAGGCCCAAATCGATCCTTACTTGTGCAAGTTGAGTGATTCAGCGGTGTAGTATCGAAGTATTTAGGAGTAATATTTGCAGTGGCGTGTCCAAAACGCGAAGTAGCGTTCGTGATTAGTACGCTAACAAACTTAGTGCCAAATTGTTTCACTAGCTTGTTACAGTATCAAACAAACTTCTCCAGCGACTGAATTTACACGACAAGTGTGCAAGCAAGTAGTAATTGGTCACTAACTCTGGCCCAGTAAGGCCCAGTAAAGAATAGACTGAAAAGGAGAGATCGTTCCTTACCCCTCTTGTAAGTTAAGTCACTCTTTGATGCAAGAATTGGAGGGAAGGCATGATGGACGATTCGTTAGTGTTTCTGGGAGTTAAGAGGTGATCGATGTGGGGCCAATTTCGCCGAAAGCTCACAGCTTGTGAATCTTCATGGCTTTGTGCAGTTCACAAGCCCTGCCTTCAACCCATGGCTAGATGTTTCCCCATCACACAATGTAGTCAAACGAGAACATTTCTTCCGTTTTGTTGAACAAGGACGACAGAAAGGCTTCAATCAGGAAAAAAAAAAGCTTCCCAGTGCAAGAAGGTTCGGTTCGGTTCAGGGTTGGCAAGTTGGCTGACGTTGCAGGGAGGTTGCTTGTGACTTTTGGAGCGACTTTTTAACTTATCAATTTCTTCATATGTATATTCCTAAGGAATCGAGGGTAACTTTGCTATCCAAGCGCCCAAGGGTCAACTTCTTTCATTCAAACATAAAAGTTATGCAAAACTTCAGCCTTCTAAATCACCAGGACGTGAAAGTGGCCCTTAATTGACTCCGCCTTTATGTTTATTGACTACTCCCTTTGTCCCAAATATTTTGAGAGCTCTTTTCAATTTGTCCCAAAATGTCTGATCGGTTTCAAATATGCACGAACGATAGATCTTATTGAGCATTTTGATAATCTCAATACATTGTATTGAGCCTTTAATCACCTCACAATACCACTTCACTCTTTCTATGCATGTCAACTTACAATTGGAGAAAACAAAATTGAACCCTCAATACCAACACAAGATACAAGATATATAGCATGAACATGCTCGGAGGAGTTTAGCCCAACCTTTGGTGTGTCAAAATTTTATGGTTACAAGAGCCAATGTGATCAAATCATATCTCATTACAAAGTTTTTTTGATGAGGGATATCCACTCACTATCATTGCACATTTGATTATCATCAATTGAGCTTAGGTGATTCTTTGTTGATCAAGTTTTGCCCTCTGACGCTCCAATACTTTATGATAACTAGAGCAATTGTTATCATATCACATATCATTACAAAGCTTTTGGTGAGAACTATCCGCTCACTATCACTGCACATTCTTTTTTATTATCAACTGACCTCATGGTCGGTAATTTTTTATTGGTCAAAATTTGCTCAACCTTTGGCATATCAAACTTTATGATTAATGAAGCAAATGTAATGAAATCGTACATAACTACAAATCTCTTCGAGAGAGTTGTCCATTCGCCTATATAATGTTTGAAATTACTAAGATTAACCTTAATCCTACGAGGTTTGAATACTGATGAAACATTTTAGGACAAAGGGAGTACATTTAATATTTTTTATACACTTGGAGGTGTAGCACCTCTGTGAAACTACAATATGTCTTTACTCTTTAGTACTTTACAAGGTATGCAGGTTGGAAACTTGCGAAGGTGCTTAAAAAAATATATAAAGCATAATTTAGAGAGACGTAGTTTCTAGAGAAGGATGAGATTTGTAAACCACATACTTTATTAGCATACTTTATTTTGACGTTTTACTCGTCAAAATAATCAGGTACATATTTAAGTGTGGTAAAGATGTTTTTATATAAAATAAAATACAAATTTGCGCTAAAGATGAAGATACGAAATGTAAACAAAGCAAACAACATCTATTGTTTAAAGTTTTCTTTTTCTTTTTCCTTTTTTTCCTTTTTTTTCTTTATTTTTTGGTGTAACCAAATATTAATCGGATATTCTGTCGGACGAGACTAGTCGATATCATGCCGGTATGGACAAGGAGTCCATACCCGGTCGGATGTGATGACTAGTATGAGTAAGAAGAGATAGAGAGAGTTAATAAACTCAGTATCAATATATAGAGACCTACCGGATTGAGGTGGGCGACGTGAATATTTGGCGTGATCAGTCGACCCCACCAATCAAGATGACCAGGACTGACACTCGTATATTTTCTTTGTTGTTCGACTCTTAGTTGTTCGATTGTTGTTAGTCTCCTATCCGACTGTGTGTCAACTCAAACTTCATGTTTAGAAATGGCTAGGCTTGTCTAAGTTTGAGATCCTTCGTAGTAGTAAATGTATGTTTTGCTTTGCTATATCGGATGATGAGCTTATCTGACTAGCTCGATCGATAAAAGTTTCTGATCTATTGTTAAGCGTCCTCGTCGACCACTGAAGTTGACTTTTGCAAGATGAGTGAATAATAGAAAATTCCTACTCCTGTTAGTGCTAGACCTTGGAAATCTACACCTAATATTTGGCGACCATGCTACAGTTTGACACCCGAACACTAGTCTAACAATCTAACTTACAAATGCATGCTCGAACAATTAGTTAGTGTAAAAAAAAACCGCATGCGGAAGTGGTTTACGGTGCCAAAAGTTGCAACTGACTCAACCTCCACAGAGAAATAGCTATAGCAACCATCAACACTTGTCCACTTGTCGTTGATCTCGGATTAAGATCTAAATACAGATCTAAATCTAGATCTGGAAACCGGCATGTGTTACTAGTATGTGGAGTTGCCGTAAACGCGCCTCTAAATCTCCGAAAACATAGGAATTGACGAGTGAACATATGACAAACCAACGCGTACCTTGACAATGGAGAAATTTACAAAGCTCACAAAGCTCACC
Source organism: Bryum argenteum (assembly GCA_037043015.1). NCBI lineage: Eukaryota > Viridiplantae > Streptophyta > Bryopsida > Bryales > Bryaceae > Bryum > Bryum argenteum. The sequence goes on along the minus strand of CM073323.1, from coordinate 4,832,885 downwards.
ACCAATCGTACCCGACGCTTGACCGATACCTGAACGGCCGACTCGATCGACAATTGGAACGACCAAAAGAACGGACGACATCATCTGATCCATCCCTAAACCGATTCATCCGTCTAATCAATCTCGGCCCTTCCAGTAATCCAGTCTACTGACTCCTAATCGACGCTTTCAACTATTTCAAGTGAGCTTCGAACCGGCTCCAAACCAAGAGCAAGAAGTTATGCAGCGTCCAATCTGCCGTTACTTTGAGAATACACCCACAAACGCCATCACCCTCCCATAAAGACCGTCAAATGCACAAGTCATGTACGTTTTTCATCACCAACCTATTGTCAACTTGTATCAATGTCAATGCGAGATTGTGGTTTTACGTCACCAACAAACCTATTTAGAATCACCACTTGCTCAATTGTTCTCTACTCGCCGGCAAGCCCAACAACCCGACCCATCGAAGTATAACAATCTGCCAAGGCCAAGTCAACCAAACTCGGATCCGATCCAAGCGTCGGACACTTACAATGACTCGCCACGCTGAGCACCGGAATTGAATGTAATCTAACCAACCATCATAGTTTAGCCAGTCAGATTAGAGATACATACTACTCTAGTCAACCGACTTGCATACCCAAAGTCTTAAACCTTGAAGGTACTTCACACAATACTTATGGAATCCTTGGAAATTCTTGAGAAATGCTCAATACTATCCTATCCCAACAAGACCACTTCGAGTACCTCTATCTGAACCAGACCAGTTCACTGTCAACGGAATATTTTTAGTATATTCTGTAGGCTATTTGTTGTCTAGTTTAGACCCAGTAGGTATTACCCCGTTGGATCAGCATGTCGATTCTCTATAAGACATAGTTCGAGTCGTAGACTCATTTTGGACACCCGACTTTATAACCGACTTGGTTGTTAGATGCGGTGACCTATTGTGATTAGCTGAATCTGACACCCAATCAGACCTACTCGACTATATGTATCCCTCTCCACTGTGTGAGAGTCGTTGCTAGCTAATGTATTTTTATTTTTTGGTAGTCTTAGTTTTCTTGCATGGTCTTCAATTTTGTTTTTTCCTTGTGTATGTTTGAATAGAATAGTCAACTTTACTATGCAAGATTTCTAATCAATACATTAGAATCGCGTGATTTCTCTCCTTCTACTGATTAGAAGTCCAACATCAGCATTTACTAACACACTAGTCGCTTGCTAGTCATAGAGTGCACTCCTTTCTCCCTCCGTTAGTCCCACTTTTAACTATCCAACCTTAAAGTGATTAGGAGGAGCTCTAACATAGACTTGTTAGGGTAGTTCCCGTAAGAGCATTTTTAACAACTTGCAAGTTTGACCTTTAGATACTACAACTTATTTGTGATGCATGATATGGATCTCTGCCACTTGTGTTGTGGTGTAGAGCAATTTAAAAAAAGATACTGCATGGCATTCATAGTAGATTGATAAGTCATCTCTTAAAATTGGCAAAATAATGAACGTTTTTAAGCTTAATAGTTGGTGCATGAGAGATATCACTCAATTAGTCATGCACCACCCTTCACTTACTAGTACTACGGCATTGGAAATGTGTTGAGAGGGCTTTTACAAGCTTTGATAGAAATCCTCAAATTCCAAGACTATATAAAACTTGCCTCACTTTTTTAGGATGAAGTGAAAGTGGTACTAATCATGCATTAAGAATGTGCTATAGTATCTAATAAAATACTTCCAAGCTTACTCCAAATTTGCAAGCTAGAATGAAGACTCAAATTAAAGCAAAGATGGTAACACCTATTTGTGCATAGTGTAAAGTATTTAGACAACCGTTCATATTCATGGCTTCGACAGACTGTTCATATTTCAAGTTGTTGAAGTAAAGTATTTGTAATTGTTTATATTTGAAAGCTAGATATAGTATTCCATACACACTGAATTTTTTCTACCATTTCTAGCTTGCTATTAGGTCTACTACAATTTTAAAGCAAATCCTTCACAACCATCCAAACGTTCTCTATTGAATTTAAGTCCAGTGAATTAGGGGGACAAACCAACTTTTCTATACCATGAGCACATCTCCATTGCAGTGGCAATAGGTTACGGTGGACTGGAGCGCCATCTTCCATCAATCTCAATTGCTCAGTGTGATCATGTAAAAATGAAAGCCACTTAATACTCCTTATAAATAATATCGACAAAATCACTTGTTGATCTCTTATCAGAAGGAATGGCCACCAACAGAGACTTATCGAATCCATTCCAAATAAGGCACCCAAATAATCACTCAACTATGTGCTAGAAAATCCCAATTATATTTTTTATATGTCTTTCGCAACACCTACTTTGTCGCGGACTTTTGCCGATTTCGAATGACGACTCATTCGTCCAAATAATATTACACCAATCTTCAAACGTTCAACTCTCATGAGCACGTGCAAATGCAAGCCTACCGGCCTTATGTTTGACACTCAAGCAAGGCTTTTTAGGCGATATACAATCTCTAACACCAAGCTCACAAAGGTAGACTCAAATAGTATTTCAGCAAACACTCACCAAGTTTGCAAGTTCTACCTAAGTATGTCTTCTATCCAAACCAACATCACAACATAAGACTCGAATATCTAGCTCAGACAACTCCATGGGTGTGCCACATTGTGATTTCAACAACTCCACACTTCCACGTACCTTCCAATGACTCAAGATAGTTGAAATGGTGGAACACGGAGCACCCGACTTCTGCAATGTCTTACACTTCATCCCAGGCTTCCTCATCCCCACAATTTGATTCTTTTAAAATGTTCTACGCTTCATGATGCCTCTTCTAAGCCTTCAAACAACACAATCGAACCTCTGATATGCCAAAGAATGTACACCACTGTACATTCGAGTATGTTTCTTCACCACGGTGTGCGTAAGGAATTTTGCATGCTTAAGGAGTCTTGCATGTTTAAGTAAGTAGAACGTGCAACAGAACTGATCTCTAGTCTATCACAAGACTGCAGAAGGAGTAAAGTGCACAGATATCAGTTTCAATTTCAAGAGGTGATGAATCAAAAAGGCTGGTCGACAGCCAGCTCTTGATACTCATCAACCTCTCCAAACACGAGGTTGTAATCTGCAGGAAGCTCATGCAAGCCAAAGACAACAATATCAACACAGTTGTTGACCATGACAGGACTTTGCCTACATGCACAACAATAATAATGTGGCACGCAGATGTATGCTGTGACCAGAAAGAAATTTAAGCAAAACGGTTCACCCCGGAAGTTAGAGCAATGCTTTGCAATGCCTCTTCCACGCTACATTGTGTGTTCCAAAAACCCCTCCTCTTCTCAGCTTCTTCACCATGTCTCTACCATACCAATGATCCAATATTAAGACTAAGACATGGTTTGGGCTTCTCACATCTAAAATCGTGGGGTTGCTGGAACGATTGATTGCAAGTGAAAGCGATCGACCAGTTTTGTGTTATTCGACGGTGTAAGTGCAGTCACCACTCGTCAAGGACAGCGGATCATCCTGCACAAACTCAAAATTCTGTTCCTCCAAATTCTGTTCTTCGTCGAGATACTGATCGCCGTCCTCCACATCGGCAACTTTGTTGCTGAAGAGTGGTGCATCGTAAGCATCGTGAACGTAGTCGATGTTGTCCGGGAGATCTAAGCGAGGTTGCGGGCGGCAAGAAGAGGAGTAGGCAATGAACTGCCAATCGCTGAAATCGTCTGCGTTCTGTTTCACGACCTCCACCACCGCGTCAGGGCGCTTCGCCAGCTCCTTCAAGCCTTCCAGCTCCACCAGGCAGCCTTGCGCCCACAGCAGCTTCAAGCTGGGCGCTCCCTCTACGAACGCCGACATGCTCAAATCGCCGAACGGGCAGCACCGGAGCTCGATCTTGCGTAGCTTGTGGCAACCCAACGCAACGTACATCAGCCCCTCGTCCGTGGTGCCGCTCACGTGATCTAATGTTAGAATCTCCAAGCTCTTCCCGTACTGGCCTATGTAACCTAGCCCTTCGTCATCGACCACCACATTCTCCACGTCTCTGTCTCGGTGCCATGCGTCGAAGCCCAAGGATAATCTTCGTAATAGCGGGCACTTCATTAGCAGGGTCATCACTCCCAAGTTCAATGTCGCGTCTTCAGCTTCGAGCTCTATCACCTGCACGCCACTTATCAGTTCAACTGTTTCGCAGGGGAAACATCAGCAGAGAGGTGAGAGACGCACGGGGTGTGAATCGTTCTGCTTCGAGTTGAGGCAGATGCGGACATCATAGAGATTGGGGCAATTGTAAGCAAGGGTTTCTAAAGCTTCGTTGGTCATGTCGGACGCGAAGTACGTGACCTTCTCCAGCTTCAAGCACCGCTTCGCCACGGCCATTAACCCGTGTTGCGTCACGAATCCGGCTTCGTAGGCTTCACAGAGCAGCCTTCGTAAGTTTCTGCAATGGGCGCCCACCTGCCGGAGTCCTCTGTCCCCTATGATATCAGTGCACTGACAACCACCAACACCACACACCAAGTATCACCGTACTGCTCATCATCATCACCATCATCCATCGCCACACTCAAAACATAAGACCAATGCAATGGTCATAATTCGTCGACAGTGCAGCACGGTTGGCTTTTTCTTACTACGGACTATACCCTGAGAGGGTAGATTGCAGTACCGAGGAGTGGAGTTGGTAAGTACCTGAAGAATCTCCAAGTTCACACAAAGGCCAAGCAGGTCCGCCAGCTGCTCTTGCGGAAGCACGCAGTAGGTCAGGTCTAAACTCTTGATGCGAGGCGCGATGGGCACCACTATACTCAGCGATCGCTCATCGAGATCCCACACCGGTCGCAAACATACGAGTTCCTTGCACTTCCCAAATGCCTCCGCAATCTGGTCGGTGGTTTCTAGGTTCGAGTCCGGGTACAACCTGCCCATGCCCATTGAACCACCATCGTCACGACATGTCCGCCTAGACCATTCTCAACAACCACTTAGCCTGAAGAGCAGGGACCTAATCTGGTAGCGATTCAATGCATAAAACAGCAACACAGCACATAATTCTCTCTGAGAGCTGGTATGGGTGCGTTTCGGTACCCAATGCCCAAGTGGCGCACGGTCTTCTGAGCAGCGTCCAGTAGAGGTAACAGATTGTCGATCTTCATGGCTTCACAAAACCTGAGAGTGTGGCAGCGGCTAGCCAACTCCACAACCGCCTTCACTTCCAAATTCGCCAGCAACGTCAACGACACGTCCAGCACTTCCAGCGACAAGGCCGTGGTGGCCAAAGTGGTCAACCAGAGCGGCGCGCCCTCATTCACCACATCCGCCTCGCAGATGTTGAGCACCACCAGGTTCCGACATGTGCGCGCGATGGAGTCCAAGCCTGTGGTGCTAAATCCCGAGCACTTGGGGAACTCCACGCGCTCCAGCGTGTCCCCGCACACACTGACCAGGCACTCAATGTCCGCGTCGGAGATTCTCATACGCTTCATCTTGAGGTGCCGGAGTGGTCTGTAAGATTCAACCAAAAGGTCCACCCAGGGCTTTGCGAACGCGCCCCACACGTCTGCGTGCGGGATAAACGAGTAATCCACCATGCGCGGCTTGCCCTTAATCGTAATAGAGCGCGCGTTCCGAAAGCGCCTCTTCAACGTCCTGGGCTGTATAGCATAGCAATTGGAGATGAACACGGACTCCCGTGAAGGACCTTCGATGGCCAAGAACCGTGTGCACACAAGGGAGACCGCATTTCGGTCCTTCGGATGCGACAAACAGTCAATAATCCGCTTCAGAATCTCATCCGGGAATCGTAGCAAGCTGCAGTCGTCTTCGGCGGTCCGTTGGCGTCTTTGCACGCCCATCATCGGACCCCACCTTCTTCAAACCTTCAAAACATAACCACTCTGCTCGCTACTCACTAGCCTCTCTCCCCCATCTCAACCTAGATCTAAAACTCCGAAGAAGAAATTGCAACCACAGCTGTTGACGACGACGCCGCCCCGCCACCATAGCCGAGCACCTTCCGCCTTGCAAGGTAACCCAAAAGCCTCCAGGCATCAAGTATTTCATCCATGTCGACCACCTCCACTCCAGGAAAAACTCCAGCTGACACAGATCCGACCATTTCCGTAACCCCAGCTAGCAGTAACTTACCACCGCAGGCTACTCGTTAAACAGCATTCAACCACCACTATACCCCAAGTGAGCGCTACCTCGATCATCGACGTTCCAAGCAAAGAACAGCATCGAAGCAAGCAAGCAAACCAGTCCAGGAGGTGAGAAGAATGTGAAATGAGAAAGAAGCGGTGGCGATGATGATGATTCGAAGTAAGGGAGGGAGAGGATACCGGAAATGGTCCGGGCGACTGCTACAGTAACTCAGTCGTCTGACACAAGGCCAATTGGGAGTGACTGAGTGCTGTCGAATTTGATGCCGGGGCCACACTGCCCTTGTTTTACCAGTCCAGCTTCCGGCGCAGACTGGAAAGCCCCAGTTGGACTGGCCTTCGATTGATAGCAGCCACATTGAAAAGGGGACAAGGTGACTTCTGGATTCTTGCCTTGACAATCACATGAATATTAAATATTTCAGACAACTTTTGCGAAGTATATCACGCACCATCCAGCCAATGACTCACTTCACTTTACTTGGGATTATATAACTATTGTTTTCACCGTTTCGTTCCAACCTGCGTTTGGCTTGCATCTTGAAACGAAACTGAATGTTCTGTGAATTAAGGCTTATTTTAACCCAGAGTTCCGGACTGGCAGTCCAGACGCCTGCTGCAGTCTGCAGTAAGACCGGGGCACGAGGCACCAGCTCTGGCCGCTTCATGACACTGGTCCACTTGCAATGGATCCAGATTATGGTTGTCGGTACGCGCGAGGCTTAGCGGGGTCTCTTTATTTCTCCCCTACGAGCGTGGCTCGGATGCCAGGCTCGGTGGGGATCAATTTTCTGGCCCTTCCCGTTTCCCCCATTTGGGGCCATTTTTTGAATTTTTTTTTGCAAAATTTGGGGCCCCAGGCCCCAAATTACCCTTGGAAGCCCCCTTAGTGTTCAAATGGGGCCTAAACAAATTAAAAAATAGGGGCAGATTTTACCCCACCCTCCCCACCCCCACCCGAGCCTGGCATCCAAGCCACGCTCGTAGAGGATATTTAGACACTCCCGGCTTAGAGCATCCCCAGTAATGCCTGAACCATAAACCTGTAAACGGAAAGATGTGGAAAGACGTGAATTGCGGTTCAGTCCAAACCTGTATTCAAGCTTGTAAGCCTGTAATTTACAGGTTGAAACCTGGTTTTGGAAGGTTTTTTGGGGCAAACCTGTAAACCTGTAAACGGATTTGGAATGTTTTGCTTCGGAAAGACACTCAGGTTTGGGATAACGACGTTCTCAGGCTTACAGGTTTAGAGGCTTACAGGCTTACTGGGGATGCTCTTAGCGTTCATTGCGCTCGTTCCTCCGCCTGCCCTGCAACACTCACCAGTTTTCAATGTCTCCTAAAAACTGACTAGGACCAGTCTCCCATACTAATTCCGCCAGTAAAACTCCCTTACTACATACATACTCTAATGCTTCGTACCAGATGAAATAAACAATCGTCAGAACCATGCCCAGTAGATGAACCGTAATCTGCGGCCCTCCTTAAACATGAGAATGCTGGTAACAGGGCTTTGACATGAGAATGCTCAAATCCGTTGCACGCTGATTGGTGCTACAGTAGGGTATTTTCAATCATCCCTAATCGATTGGTAATAACGGAAATGTAACTATGCCATGATTCTTTGTTGTCTATTTTGATGTTTCTGGCACAGGATTGTCTTTTGTACTTATGCTAAGGTTGATTGTTTCATTGTTTGCATTCGATAGAGCTGGAAGCTTTATAGAATTTACCAGGGACGTGTACAGTACCAAGATAGCAAGCAAACAAAGCAGCACTTCGCGACACGCCCCAGCACACATGGCCCAGGGCTTTTAATAGCTAAGATGTCGACCTTCCTTTTCCAGATTTTAAAATAAAAATAAAAAATAGAATAAAATAAAATCAAAATAATTGCACATGGGCGTGAAGCCCATGGTAGGTAGCAGGTGATTCTTTTTAGGGTTGTTTGTATGCATCAAGTGGGGAGTTGCGTTTGAAGGGGGTCGAATCCTAGACCTCATGGTTGACTCATGAGGGCACTTAATCCCTCCACTCCCACCATCCCATGCTAGTTTAACCCTTAAACGCCCATGGGGTCTAAAACGGGCAGCCCAAAATTGGATCACAACATCTTTTGGACTTGGGCATCATGAATAGTGCACTTTTTGAACTTGGGCATCATGAATAGGCCAATCAATGATGAGCTTGCAACCTCCTACAAGGTTATGTACCACCCCAACCTACCTACCACAATCCTTTCAAAGCACAAAATCATTCATACAAATTGTGATTTGAATTGTGAAATTTCACTTATTGAATGCATGAGAAGAAGGTGACCAGTTTGACATCAAAATATGAGTGAAATGTTGAGTACAGTGAGAGCTACAGGGAAGATTCTGTTGGAATCATGCCCCTCGGGCTTGCTTGGGCGTTTAAGGGTTAAGGTCATCTCGGACCATTCATTTTCTAGATTTCACAGATATCTATGTGAATAGTGCTATTACCGGGGATCACTCACAATCAGTGGTACTTTATTTTGTTGGATGTGACTTATGCAGGGATGTCAAAATGAAGGTCTTTTGGGGTTTTTTGGGTGGACGACCGTCCGTCTATCCATGCCGACGATCGACGGACTCAACGTCGGAGGGGATAACTCGTAGTTACTATGACGATTGTAAATTTTTTTGGTTATTGGATTATCTACAAGCTCCCATTGTAGCCGTTCAAAATTGATCTAGTGAAGGCCGACCGAGATAATTTTGAGCCGTCTGGCCCGCGGGCGCATCGATTGGAGTGGCGCGGTGACTGTCAGATCGAATGCGGCGGCCCATGACCGTCGGATCGATCGCGGCCGATCAATTGGATTGGTCGGAGGCTGCCCAATTGGTTGAAGGCGGTCCAATCCGACGGCCGGTAGTGCCGTCTGATCTAGGACACGCCGGTCGACTACGGTGGGAAGGCCTTTACATTATAAAGGACAAACAAGTCTCATTTCTCGTTACTTCCTTTCCTCTTGGTAACCCAATTCGAATAAGTTGCAGTTGTTACGACACATGTTGCATTCTAGTTGGTGAAGACAAGAGGGTCATTCTACACATTGGTTGTAGCTACTTCATCTTTTTTTTGCACAATTGCCGGATTCTTGGAGTATTACAAACAAGGTCCTTCATGTCGACTGAGACGAATAACATGAACATGGAGGTGGTATTACACAATACCTTGATGTCAAAAGAGAAGAACAATACAGACATGGATGTGGTTTTACATGAGACCTAAATGTCGACAAAGAAAGAGAGCACGAATATGGAGTCGGTTTTACATGAGACACCAAAACGAAAACAAAACATGAGTTACGTTACGAGATCTTGGAGAATGTAGCCATTAAAGCCCAAAATGTTTGGGAGCTTGAAAATGAGGAGTATTGGAGGTTGACGACTTGCAATAAATATGTGAAGATGTATCACATTGGGAGACTTTGGCCTAAAGAATGTCATGAAGTTCATAACAACGGCTTTATTTGAAACCCACGGACACATTGGTGTGCATGGTGTATACAAAGCTAATCTTGAAACAAAAGGTGAACTGGAGCACATTCGCAACTAGTAATAAACATCCGCTTCAAATTGGGAAAAATCATAAAGATATCCCAAATTATTTGATCCAGAATCAAACTCTACAAAGGCCTTATTGTTGCAATTGAAGAAGCAAACTCGTAAGATGGCAGTGGTGGAGACTCCACTAGGGTCTACATGTAAACGATTGAGATCACGATAGCTTATCTTTATTTTTTATATGTAAATATCATCCATATCACTTTTCTCAAAAATGAGTTTTTGGCTAAGAATACCCCAAGGACAAATAGGGGTAAACTACAAAAATAAAAAGACCCAAACTTTATGTTTACTTCAAAAATTGCTACATTTCTTCAAGTATTATGTAATCTTCATTTGTGAAGTATTTTGAGAACTATACATGTAGGAATCAATTATTTGAGATATACATAAAATTTTAGATTTTATTTTATCACTTTCTGTGAGGTAGTAATCTCTGAAGCTAGAAAGAAGGTTCATAAGCCAAGAAACCAAGTGTCCAAATGTAGGCGTGTTCACCTTAACCCTTAAACGCCCAAGCAAGCCCGAGGGGTTTGATTCTAACAGAATCTTCCCTGTAGCTCTCACTGTACTCAACTTTTCACTTATATTTTGATGTCAACCTTCTTCTGATGCATTCAAAAAGTGAAATTTCACAATTCAAATCACAATTTATATGAATGATTCTGTGCTTTGAAAGGATTGTGGTAGGTAGGTTGGGGTTGTACATAACCTTGTAGGAGGTTGCAAGCTCATCATTGATTGGTCTATTCATGATGCCCAAGTTCAAAAAGTGCACTATTCATGATGCCCAAGTTCAAAAAGTGCACTATTCATGATGCCCAAGTCCAGAAGATGCTGTGATCCAATTTCGGGCTGCCCGTTTCAGACCCATGGGCGTTTAAGGGTTAACTCATATTGGGAAAGAAGAAGAACAATGACCATAGTCAATAGAGCGCGAAATTCTTCCCTACTTCTGCACCATAACTAACATGGTCGAACCATCAGAAACTCCAAAATCCACTTTACTTTTGGACGCCTCTGGTTCACATCCATCTTCCAAGGGGAAGGGGACAGAGTCAATAAATTAAGAGATTTCCGAATCACCCAAAATAAGGTGGAGAGGCAGTTTGTAAAGGGGCGTTCAGGGACCCAAACTTTTGCCCTGTCCCCAAGATGCGAGCCATGGAAGGTTGTGCCACGGCCTCTCTGTCAGATCCACTACACTAAATAGGTAGATTAGTGTTAGATTTTTATAAGATTTGAAAATGCTACAAGTTTTTACTTTTGTAAAAAAAATTTACCAAGAGTATGGATTCCAATACTATGGAAGTATCCCCATCTTAGCCATTGTAGAGGGTAAAAATATTTACTAACAGTAAAAACTTATAACATGTTTATATAAATTAGTGTATCTAACACTAATCTACCTATTTAGTGTACTGATGCCCCCAAAACGCAAATCCACACCCTCATTTTTGGGTCTTTAACCCTTAAACGTCAAGCCCCTCTGAAAATACACTGGAAACCAAGCCCGAGGGGCATGCTCTGACGTTTAAGGGTTAACATTCGCATTCACTTTCATTGACATTTTACGGCAGCTATTGTACACACAGCCTGGCTGCATCCCATCATTTTACATGCAACTTGAGAGGAGTCAGTGACCATTGCAACTTGGTCAGCATGAAATTCTCTCGATTCATCATTTACATGCAACTTGAGAGGGGTCAGTGACCATAGCAACTTGGTCAGCATGAAAATCTCTTGGGAATCATTGCCTCTTTTCAGGGAAACACTCAATGCTCCTTTCATTAGAAGTGCACCAGAAAGGTTTCCCGGTGGTCAGCCTCAATAAGCATCGGAAGAGGCGCGGACTTGGTTGAAAACAACCTCAACCCTGAAACGCCCAGCAGTGTGAAATTTACACTGAAAAGCAAGCCCCTCGGGAGCGTTTAAAGGTTAGGCTAGCAGAGGTAAAGAGAGGCGGCTTTGGTCCAAGACAGCCTAGAACTAGCAAAGGTCGGTGGTATTAGCCAAGAGTTAGCCTCACGGTAGCGGGTTCAAGTGGCAGTACATACGTGATGCCACACGCTCCCTGGGCACGCAAAAAAGAGATGCGGCACTAAGCTGGTGTACCTGACTCACCTCGGCACTGGTCTCAAAATCTGCAACCAGCATTAAATGTGTCTGCTCAACTGCCTACTCTTGAGAAAATGGCCACTGTCTGTATTCAGCATTCACTCACTCGAGAAATGGCAAGGTGAGCCAATATGGTACAAGTGCAATCCAGCTCCGTGACAATCCGGGGCTACCCCTTTTCTGTACTGTCACTTACAAGCTGTAGATGCTGTAAAGCCTGGTTCAAGTTACCCCACCGCAACATGACCGGCAGCAGGCTCAGGGACTTCCGTGGTCCCATTTTCAACGGTGCTAGGACACAGGTAGTACTCGCTATAAAGCGGCGTGCAATACTTGTCGTGCACATGGTCGATGTTGTCCGGAAGATCCGTCCGCGGTGGTGCCGCCGACGAGTACGCGATGAGTTGCCATGGAGTGATCACCCCGCTAGACGTGCAGCTCTCTTTCACGACTTCCACCACGAACTCCGGCCGCTGCGCCAGCATCCTCACCCCTGCCAGCTCCACTTGGCATGCTTGCACCCACAGGAACTTCAACCGTGGTACTCCAATTGCCAACGCCGCCATACCTGACACACACATACACATCCTCTCAACACAAATCCACCGTGGACCAAACAAGCTTCAAAAAGTACAAGAGAATCGCGAGACTGCAAGGGAATGGGCATTGGACGTACTTAGATCTCCAAATGGGCAGTGCCGAAGCTCGAGTTTCCGGAGCTTCACGCACCCCGTAGCTAGACAGGCAAGTCCTACGTCGCTGCTTCCACAGTTCGTGAGCGTGATGATGTCCAGATTGCCACCATATCGGCCAATGTAGCTCATTCCCTCGTCGGTGATCACCACATTCGTGAGGCCGAATCGGCTGAAGCAGAGAGCTAATCTTCGCGCTTTCCGACACTTCATCAACAATGCTTTGACTCCCAGGTTCAACGTCGAGCTTCCTTCCAGCTCTATAACCTGCACATTAGAAGAGTCAGACGAGCGAAAGGGGTAGGTGGTGCAGTGCAGAAGCTCGTAAGGGTACGAGATACGTACTGGATGGGAATCGTCATATTTCTGAACAAGGCATATGCGTATGTCGGACAGATTTGGGCAATTATCTGCCAGAGACTCCAATGCTTTGTTCGTCATATCTGCTGCATAGATGATGATTTTTTCTAACAAGCAGCAGCCTTGCGCCACGGCCGTCAGTCCGTGCTGGGTTACGAAACCTTGATCGTCTTGTTGAACGATGAGGCGTTTCAATTTGGAACAGTGCTTGCCCACTTCTCGTAGCCCTCGGTCTCCTACAATATCAGTGCACTGCACACCCAAATTGTTTTATGTCAGTCTGCTATGATCGTACCGCACTTATGATGGCGATGAAGGAAAGCGTGCATACCTGAAGATCCTCCAGGTTGATGCATGAGGCAAGCAAGTCCGTGAGCTCAGGTTGCAAGAGCTGAGCATAGGTGAGGTCCAAGCTTGTCAGGCGAGCAGCAACGGGCATGACCATCATCATGGAGCCATCGTCTAGGTCCCAGAGCGCGGATAGTCCTCTCAAGCCGGTGCAGCTCTGGAAAGCCTCGGCTATAAGGTCAGGATTCTCGACGTTTTGGGAGTAGAGCCCGATGCCCAAGTGCTGCATTGACGAGCTCGCCGCTTTGACAACAGCCAACACATGGTCGATCTTCATTGCCCCGCTCAACCGGAGGTCGCGACAACGCGAGGCCAAATCCATCAGCACATGACTCTCAACATCCTCCACTTCCGTCAACGACAAATTTAGCACTTCCAGCGAGCGCGACGTGTTAGAGAGCGTGGTAAGCCAGAACGGCGAGCCTTCGTTCCGAATGTCGGACTCCGAGAGGTTCAGCACCACCAAGTTCCGGCATGCGCGCGCGATCATCTCCAACCCCCGCGTGGAAAATCCCGAGCACTTCTCGAGCTCGAGGCTCTGCAAGCTCGTCCCGCACGCGCCCACCAAGCGCTCGATGTCGGAGTCCGACACAGTCATACGCTTCATCTTCACGTGACGGATGTGCTGGAAAAACCTGGCCAGAACTTTCACCCACGGCCTCGCGTACGCCCCCCAGACCTCAGCTTGGGGGATGAGCGAGAAATCTACGATTCTCGGCTTACCCTTGATAGTAACAGACGTCGCGTTCGGGAACCGCGACGCCAGCTTCCATGGCTGAATTGCGTAGCAGTTGGACACCAGCACATTCCCCCGTGACGTCCCCTCGATGGCGTGAAAGCGCTTGCACACCAGTGAAACGGCGTTCCTGTCCCTCGCATTCCGAAGCAAGCCGATCACATTCTCCAAAATCTCGTCGGGAAATTGAAGCAACCCGGATTGCTCCTCCTCCCGTTTCGCACGAACACCCATCTTGCGACAAAGTCAACTCCTCAACCTAGTACCATCTCTCTCCTCTCTTCCCCCTCCATAGCTCACTCTCCTGCCCATCACCGCCCCACCATAGCCATAACCAAATTCCTCTCTCCTCTCTTGCCACTTGCAGTCCCAAAACCTGCCCTAACGAAGCGGAAAGAGAATCTCACAATCGTGGGCTCCTGGAACGCTCCATTCTCACGAAGGAAGTCTCCTTGACTTCGCCATTACCATTACCACGACTGGGTTCGTAATCTGATATCGACTTTCGACACTTGCATAGGCCCACTACGCCACGTGCACCTGAAAACTCGCCACTTTCGCCGAAACGTGAGCCTGTTTCTGCCGAGCAACTATGAATCCACCCGGGAAAAGCGATTAAAGAGCACGTCTGTGTATCCCTACTTCCCTGCGCACTAGAAGATCGATCCGATCAGTGACGGATTGTGGACCAAAGCGTGTCGGTCACAGAATTGGAAGCGCCGTTCGATATGATGGGCACCACCACCACGCGCGGAGGACGCGATGGCCGTGACGAGCGCCAGGAGCCGCCTGAGCTCTAGCATGTTCGTGGGATGTACATTTTAGGGCCATCATGACGTTGATTGTAGTTCGTTTATCAGTAGGTGGGCCTCCACATGGCCGTGTTTCTGACACCTGCTTTTGAGGGGTTCATAGGTACAGTCGGTATTTGGTAATTGCATTGACGCTCCATACTTTGAAGCTCAATTAAGTTGAACCTATTCTGTAAGTGTTTTTTGTCAGAGGCCACTTGAGATGAAGGGGTGAAACTTTGATGAGTACTTTGAAGCCTCCATTTTCATAAAATTAGAAAAGAAGTTATTTCTCCCATGTGGGTGTAGGAATTGTGCATAAACCTATGGTCACTTTGCGTCTATTTGTCGTCTTAAAATTAGCTAGACAAGATATGCTTATGACAATGCCACCAAGGATTAGCTTTGGGGGAGCGTTAGGGACGCTTTATATGAGGAACGCCAATTCTCTCACATGTTGATCCCAATTGGCTCCATGGACAAATTCGATAACATATTAGACAATTAATAGGGTGTGGGCCAATTCCTCCATGTATAAAGCCCTTGGGGATGATTTGTAAAAGGAAAAACAAGGCCATGAGGCCAATTCATATTATTAGCTACATTCCATGCTTTTCATTGGTTTACAATTAGATATTTTGATGAACTAATGATTTTGTATGAAATCAAGCAACGGCTTCTAGGCTATGAATTCGCCTTACATTCTTGTATCTTTCAACTTTTGGAGCACGGGTCATGTCATAACTTGTCCCCCCACCTATTATGTATAATTTCATAACATTGGCCTTGACTCCTTGTGTTTGGGGCCAATTTCAAGAAATCAACCAATTACAATTAAGGATTTTGCCATGAATTGACCCATCAGTCGCTTGACCGCTCGTGTAAAGCGGCCCTTAGGGAACTCCATGTGTACCTTATGGCACCATTGGCTTGTTGTGTTTGAGCTCGAGCCAAGTTTGACCTCATTGTAAGGAGTCTCAAACTCCTTGCTTTACTTCTTGTTATATTCACTTTGAGGAATGGGTCTCGAACTCTTTGCTTCACTCCTTGTTATATTCACTTTGAGAAATTGACCACGGTGAAGATGGTTGTTGCAAAGAGATACAAAAGAGTTTGTGGACCTTGTCAAGCATTCAACCTCGTGCTTTAACTTTTTGAGTGTTTAAGGTCTAATTTGATTTCAACACGTTGTAGAAATAGTTTTTTTCTTTAATAAGGTAGCCGCTAACTTCTATATGTAGTGAACTTTATTTTAATGATTTGATAATTATTTGATATTATAAAATTGAATTCTAAAGAGCCTCAACTTATTAAATCAAAGCGAAAATTTGACAATATTTTTTGGATACCCGAAACCAAGTCTATTTATTTTTGGTAAAACTTGCAAACAGATCCAATACAGTATGGGTTTATGCATGCATTTCTGTGAAGGCATTTTTGTTTAAGTTTTTGAAACAGGTGACATATTATAATAATGCTACGTTTTGAGAAATTAAAAAAATTACAGGATCCTTAAGGAATGATTTTTTTTTCATGCACCTTTGAGTTCCAAATTTATGTTAGGTAGGATTCCAATTTGTGTATGGTCAGTTGGTAAGATTTTTAGCTCAATTCAAGATAAAGTGAAGATATAGAATTCACTTGAGTGCAAGAAGTCTAATTTTCAACTCTTCTTCCTTTTTAAGATATAACAAAATTTCTACCATTGTTATGCTATCATACAAGCCAAGACTTTTTTTAGTTTTTATTATTGGGATGAAAAAAACTGTAGTTAGAGGTATTTCATTGCAACAAGATTATTTGTAGCATAATGCCTCTAAGATATGAATTTTTTTGTTGTTTATGCAAGTCGATATGATACAACCTTCCTATGTATGAGGCCCTATGACAATGACTATACTCAACATGAGCTACAATTTGCTTATTACAAATCATAGTTTAGCCATATTCTTTGCTGATGCTTAAATAGAAATGTTTCTACGCCAAAGTTAGATTGAAACGTTACGGAGTTAAGTCCTAGTAATGTATTTGAGTCACATATTTTTTACATCTAAATGGATTCTTAGTTAAAATCCAAAAGCTATATTTATTACATGTATAATTGCTATAACTTTCTCAACAACAAAAACTCCGAAACTCTTTCACTCTGCACATGAAATTTTGCAATCCAACTATTCCTTGCAACATTCAGAATACAACAACACTTCCCATGCCCACATTGGCTTCACAACCACTAAGATGTCAATGAACATACGTACAATTTAGTAATATCATACAATGAAAGAATATTTTAATATGATGTGCCTCTCTACAAACTTAATGGTACCATGATTCCTTCTTAACTCGCTTGCAATCTTAATTGGTTTTCAAAAACTAATGTGAACCATGTGTTTCATACTATACTTCAATTTCTTCACATTTCCCTTCAATCACAAGATATATTTTTGCAAACTACAATTGTGGTTATACACTCGAATATCATACATACAAAAATCATATCAATAAAGAATGGAGTCATCTTTCAAGTGCCTCCAGAACCCAACAAATCTCAGCAAACGAATCAAATGCTCAAATTGCTAATTTAGGCACTTTTTGATTTACAAATCTGGATATTATACATGCCAGAAGTAGTGGCTACAAAGTTGTTAAATGAAATGCTGTACAAATGTCTGCTATAACCTTAACCCTGGCACGTCGGAGCTCATGAGGAAGTTGGGAAGACGATTTTGGATGAAAAAAATGTTGTCTATCGTCTAGTATCAGATCTCAAATTCATTCATCGAACACTTTGTGATGTTCTAGGGTTGATGCCTCTCTGCTTGATGAAGGCTTGTATCACACACATCACACCAAAGCTATTTTTCTGTATAAAACATGTGGACATATCAGATCAAAATTCTCCAGTATCCTCATCTTTGTGCTACATTTAACTAATTCTAGACTGGGAGCAATCAAGAAGTAACACATTGGGAGCTCCCCCATAGCTTTGAGAAAATGAAACTCATATTAGAGGATTCCTCAAAAGTAAAATAATATTCAAATCCTTCGAAGTTTATTTCACAATTAAAATACCAAAAAACCAAAAAATCCAAAATCTCTCTCACTCTAGAATTCCGGAATAAGTCCGGATTTGGTTAAGGGTTGCATCTTCTTCATTTGAGGAAGATGAGCATAAACAATCAGAAGTGGAGTTGGGAATGTACCATGAAATCATATCTGTGGTATACTAACATATTTGTCCGCGTTTCAACGACCTGGAGAAACATGTGCTCTTGATGTTGAGTTTTTGTTTCCAGTTAATAATATTATATGTTTGGGAGCCTAAGCATGAAATAAAACGCTCCTTGTCAGTAAACTCAACATTCAACAATAGCAAAAACTGATTGCAAAAACAGAAGCAGATGAGAAGGATGCTGTCACCTTGGCTCTTTTCGGTTGTCATTAGCAGCAGCAGCAGCAGCACCGAGAAGTGAAAGATGAGTTCCGAAGTGTGTAGCTACCGATATTTTAGATAAATCTCTGTCTATCATCATACTCAAAGAAATGTGGAGAGCGTCGATTTTAGAGCTCTCCTAATCGCATCTGCATTTCATGAGACTATCATATTAGCCTTACTTACAATTTGAGTTTTTGATGTCAGGAAGATGTTCGACGGTCGTGTTGAAGCTATTAGCTATTCCCGTTCACATACTCATGGCCATGCACTCGTCTGTGGGTAATACCAGCAAATGGTTGGAAGCGATTTACAGAAACCAATCTAAGTATTATTTTCCAAGTATCATCCTTTTGCTTAGAATTTTATTCAGTAGGGATTATTAGCACATCGTGAACTGAGTTCACAGTGGAATCCACCATGCCAAACCATTTGATTTTACTCGAAAGGTTGGTTTTGAAGCTACAAAGAGAGTATGAGATTTCAATATGATACCAACCCATATCAGAAATACCAACACTAAATGAGAGATTAGATTAAACAACACATAAAACCAACCATGCATATAGAAAAATAGACCACGTATATGCTTACTACAAGCAGCTCAGTCTGAAATATGTAGTTGCAAGTATACAATTGATTCGACTTGCATGGCTGGTTCTACATATTTCTGAATAGAAGTGTGAAAACACATCAAAGTATTTGGTAACAAGGAGATGATTGTGAAGGACCGAAAAGACATGAGAAGGTGAATGACATGTGAATGTGGTTACCACTAGAAGCGTCCTTGTTGGTGGAGTCGATAATCTCTTGAAAGGCAATGACTTCCTTAGTAACCAGTTTCCGAAGCTCCCGCACATCGGGATGGGCGCCCTGGATAGCATCAAGGTGAAGGAGGAGCGCCATGGCGCACTCGCTCCATCGCAAGCGCTCCTGGGGATCAGAGCACAGCTTCTCGAACTGCGCACTCCCAGCCAGCACTTGCAGGTGCGCTTTCAGATCCTGGCGCACTTGCGTGATCGCTTGCAGTTTCTCGAGCGGCCGCGTCCGCCGCACCATCGCCCCTCGCCAGCATGCTTGAATGCTGCTTGCCGCCTCCTCCTCACTCGGTGGCGGTCCCTTGAGCAGCATCCTCGGTGCTCCTGGTGGACCATTCATCCTTACGTACAAAAACTCGACCTGCCCGGCCATCCCCCACAATCAGAGCTCTGATCGATCAACCTGATCAATCAGAGCTTGTTTATCAGACGGGTGTCGAGCAGTTTACCTTTGCAATAGCTTCGTCGACTTCCTACTCACAGCATCAGACCATTAGAGCAGAGCAATGCAACATGGATGAATGCACTTTGTGGCTGCCATGAATATTTATACATGCATGCATGTACTAGGAAATAGTCTGCAGAAAAGTCATTGACGTGATCCTTGAATGGGTCAAGAATCATGAAGATGGCGTGCAATTGTGCATACCGTACACAACCTAACTCTCAAAAGCAGATTGAAAAAGGTCTGTGCATGAAATTTGTATGCAAGAAATTCTTATTTTTTCTCTTTTTTTCTCTGAAGATTTTAGTAGGCCGGTTGGCCGGTGATGTGTGGGAGGCAAAGAAGATTACTTAGCACGCCAAGCTCATTCTCTCTGATCTTCCAAGGGATGCATCGTTTCGGTTCAGTTGGGTGCCGTCCTTTACAGTTTAGTCGTGGAATCGTTCTTCTTCGATTGCTTTCCAGCCGGCCTCAGACGAGTCACTTCGTAACAATCAATCAATTCGGATTCTTTCTTCATTCTCTCTGAAATAACTCGGATTTGTCAAAACATGATTGACAATAATACCTTCTGGATTAAGCACACAAGGTAAAATTTCAGATTCAAGTGTAAGTTGTTGTTGGAAAATATGGAACTTTTGTTCCAAACACGATCATCACAAAAATTGTGTTCGTTTGATAACTTGCTAAGCTATCAGAAATATATATAGAGAAATATATCTCAAACGAAATTACTGTAAGTAATCAACATTTTACCCAAGATTAGACAAAAGATGTGTTTCAATTAGCCCAAGGTAAAGCAGTCATGGTCAATCTACCATTACAAATGATAGGACACAAGTATCTACTGTATCACTAACTTTAATTTTGTCATTGACGATATTACATGTGCCGTTCTGAGTTGTAACAATTTAGAGTAAAAAAGTTGTATAGAAACTCATAGTGATCACAGACCAGTGAATTTTGTAACCATTTTCTTGATGAACAGCCGATTTAACGACATTGAGGTGCATGTGCACGCCACGTCAACGCTCTGATTTCGAGACTGAATGCCAAAATATCGGTGATTAGTTTAGAGACTTGTCAACCCTGTCAACCCTGTCAACCTGCACGGTTGTGGAGTATGAGATCGTTTACACTGGGTGGTTAGAGTTGGTGAAATATCATCAGTACAAGAGACAATATGCACACATTGCTTCTTTCTTCTTGCCATTTTGACTGTACAATCTGCACTGCTGTTTGTGCAAATTTCGGCTTGCAGTCAGGGCTTGTCGACTTTCTCAATCGGGGACTAACTGCCATATAAGTCTGGCCGGCAACTTATGCGTTTCCTGCATTTTATCGCACAACAACCAAGTCACGCACGACTTCTTGTTGATAGTGAAATTCTCCAAACCGTCATTGGCAGTGAACTTGTGCCAGATGACTGACCTACACAACATTTTGCTGCAAAAGTGAGATATGACGTTTTCACTTGAAACATGAAACAAAGTGCTCAGTGGAATTGTACTCAGGAGTATGACGGAAATCCAATGTTTGGATATCAAAATTATTTCCCTCGATGACTTTTTTCACCGGTTTTTGACAGAGAGTAGTGCCGACCTCCTACTTAGAGATTGTGCACTCGGAAGAGAGTTTGAGCTCAATTCTCAATTATGTGTATTGAATTACAAAATGCAGACCCAAGAGAACGGATTTATTCCATGGGGCCGAGTCAAATCTGTACACTTAAGTTGCTTGGGGCTGTTGCACACTCCGGTTGTTCCCACTCAATCTGGGGAAGCAAGTAATGCGAGCAGGCATGGGCAGTTCATCAGGTGGCCAGGAGAACCCAAACAGCCGTGCTGGGAATGGCCTGATTCACAGCGAACAACATGTAATACCCAGGAGGCGCCACCGTGGGTCCTGAGGGCGCCGTGGCGCTGATCTGATACACACTGGTCTGTGCCACTTGCACGGGCACGGACACAGCGAGGCTGACCAGGCGCTGGCCCTGCTGATACGAATGCGTGGAGTAGGGCGCGCTCACCAGGTTAAGCTCCACTGCGCCTGCCACCACTACAGGCACGGCGATCGTAACCGTGAACGGCACGCCGTAGGTGATCTGCAGCGGCGACGCCGTTACCGTTGGCCGCAGGGAGTCATGCAACGCGCTCAGATACGGCGGGGAGAAGCTCTCCACTCGTAACTCCGTCGGAAACTCGGAGTCCAACACGTAAAACTGGTGCGGGTTGCTCCCCGCAATGAAAATCCGCCCGTCTTGCATCAAGTTCGCTGTCGAGTGGTACATTCTCGCTATCGTTGTGGGCGCCATGGTTAACATCCTGTACCCCGGACTCGCGTACGTGTAGTACAACACTGGACTAAACGCCGGATTCAACGCATTCGTCCACCCCTGCCATCCATGCATGCACACAAATAAGTAAACCTGCACATTCGAATCTGTCAAACTTTCATCACATTGTAAGGAGGAGAGTGCTACCTGCGAGCCTTGTTGGGCGCCATTGATGATCATGACATCGCGAGTGGGAAGCAGGATCATGTCCCCCATGCACCTGGGGATGGGCATGATATCGTCCATGGCCCAAGTGGGGGCAGGATCAGACACAACCATGCGGCCGCAAGTGTTAGAGCACGTCATGCCAGCGGCGGAGTTCAGATACGCGCCATACTGCGCGCCCCCACAAACTAGAATCTCCACAACTGAGAAATTGTTAGACGCCAGGAGGGGGAGCATGACGGAGCTGCCGGCCGAGGGGTAGTTCCGAGGCTCCCCGGGGATTTGAGGGAATGTGCGGACGACGGTGTCGGTGGCGTAGTTGTATTCGATGGAGTCGCGGTTGGCGAAGATGAAGAGGTTGCCATTGGGAAGCAGGTGCACGTAAGGGTAGAGGTTGTCGTTCTGGTCGTCGTTGGTGGCGTTCAGAAATGGGAAGTAGAGTGGACCGTTGGCGTTTGGAGGTATGAACTCCAAGTTGTATGCGGCTCGCCCGCCGATGATGATCTGCCGCCCGTCTGGTAGGAGCTGATTTGTGGAGTACCAGCGCCCGGATTGGAGCTCAGTTGTCGTCGATTCCACCCAGTCGCATGTCCCCGTAGGCTCGCACGGCACAAACGTCCTGCACTACGCATCACCTCGTCATTTTCAAACTCCCAACTGATTCATGAATCTCTCCGATAATAACACCTACATTCTCTCTTCGTATTGCAATCTACCTCACAGCTCAGTGCACTTGAAATATCACAACCGTGTTCCGATAATTCATGAAGTTCAAAAACAATATCCTCAAATTTGCAAACAACCAACTGTACCATATGTCCATATATAATCATCACCATGTCTGCCAGATACTCATTGAAAAGTGATAAAGACACCAATCAAGGTAACCTGCTCATTATTGGTTTTAATTTCAGCATAGCAAATCTGTAAAGAGATTAGCCATGCAAACAACTTGTGTGTATAAGCAAAGCAAGTATAGGATTAGATCTTGGATTCATCATATTTGGACCTTCTAAAACTTGTTATGAATCTTAGTATTGAACTTTTAGGTCTGCCTAAAATGACATAGTCTGGAGTGTTCAGAGCGAGTACATTGAAAATTAGCCTTCTAGGAAGTTCACCATAGTGATTCATTTTTTATCTATTTTTGAGAAGGGTACATTAACTACTCAAAGAATCACATGATGATGATGAACTTAAAAGCAGTCCTACGCGTATGTACCAATTCTAGCCTATGATATTTATGCAGTTTCAAACACTATCTGAAAGCAATGCTACATTTTCCTAGGAACTTATGTGCATCTTCTGTGATCCACACCTCATCCTAGTTCTGCTTTGGAGTAGGGATCAACTTTGTGTGTAGTTGATTATGGATGCACAAAGGAGAGGGGTAGTGAGCATGCCTGATTTTGCGAACTCCGTCGAAGTCACCACCGGTTTGCATGAGGGAGCCATCGGGCATGAACTGACCTGAAGAGCACCAGGGGTCGGTCTGCAGGAACAGCGGGCGGACGCTGTTGGTACCAGGGTCGTAGAGCACGGAATGGGCAGTGCAATCGTGCGGCAGGACCAGGTCATTGCTGTCCCTACACACGCCCGCTGCACAATCCACACGGCTTCCTCATCAGCCCCCACCCATGAATCCTCCTTTCTGTCCTTTACTCACTACTCTGTTTTCTACTGTAGATAGAGCAAAGCAGCAGCGGAGGCACTTTTCTGTAGGTGCGCTCAAGAGTCTTTACTTGTGCCAACGCTGAGTAGGTATTGACACATACAGGGAAGAGCGACCCAGTTATCATTGCAACCAGAAGTGCCATGATAATTAACCAAACGGCAAGTTATAGGGAATTAAGTGTTCGATAAACCCCAGTTCAGCAAAGAGAGATTATGCAGCTCTTGAATATCTACCAGCACCAATTCATACGCCATTGAGGTACTTGCTCGAGAAGTTGAGCCAGAAATATTGTTGTCGCTGAGATGGTGATGCTCTGACTGTGGAAGGAGAATTACGACTCTAGATTATTTGTGGTGTAACGCAATCCTATTAAAAAACTACTAACCTAAAAAATGGCTAGGCTGCATACTGTGACTTTTATTGTAGCTGACGTTCTCGCTACTCTATCTTCTACTCTAGCTTACCCACTAGCATACTTTCTGCCTGCCAAGCGTCACACTGGCGCGATTTCGACAGTTCTCAGAGTACGGCGTGCAAAATGACTTGTCAACAAAAATCTTGACAAAACTTCTGAACGATGCTACACTTCGGGAAAAGAATGAACAGCGGAACATATGCAGTGTGAGAGGGACGCAGACTTTGAAGAATGTGTTTCTACTTCTGGCCAGTCCGGAGTTAGTGGCGCAAACTATGAAAAATGTGTTTCTAGTTCTGCCCACTGTGGATTTAGTGACGCAAATCTTGTACGATCGAAATGAAGACCTAAGCGATACCAGTTATTGATCTCTGATAATATCTAGACATTCGAGGATGTGCTGTAAATTGATCTGCGTCACAAGAAATCATTGACGCATCATCATCATCGTCATTGACTGAGTCGCAGTTTAGAGAACGGCGATGAGGCAAAAGGATTGAGAACTAACGTGGCAGTTGAATTTGCGAGGCTCCAATGTCCGTCCTGTCGATCATAATCAGAGTGCCATATCGAGTCAGCGCGGTGTGCATAGAAGCAATCCCGGCGTTAGGCAGTAGCAACTGCCATGTCCCCAGATCTTGTCCCAGAACTCCAACAACGCCAAGCGTCAATACCGCAACAAACGTCCTCCAGTGCCACTGATTCATCGCGAACAGCTAATCCTCCAGTACCATCGATTCACCTCTAACGACGCCTTCGACATGGATCACTCTGTCTTAGAACGTTCATAGCCCTGCTCAGAATTGGATCGAAAGCGGTCAGCCAATAACTACTGTACCAGAAAAGCGGTAACGCTGAAGGGGAACTAGACTCTAAAAGCAAACGTTGGGTTGGGCACACCAAATCCGGGTTACCTGAAAGCAAGTCCTGTGGGAGGAGCTTCGACTAGACAACTGTCGAGCTTTCTACATCACGAGGCTTTTCAGGTCTGAGCATCATGTGCAAGGGCTAAGTCAAAGAAGTTCTCGAATGTAGAGTTTTACGAACCATGGCTCCGACCACGTACAAGTGTCACCGACGTCAGGCAGCCCGGTTCAGTTGCTCGAGGCATGCAATAACCATGCCATCGCTAATGAGGATTTATCTACAAGGTACTTGAAAAGGCACCAAGAAGAAGCTTCTCTGGCTAGAGTGAGTAGGCGGAAAGGATCCGTTCCAGCTCTCCTGCTTATTAAGCCTATAATATGCCAGCGATGATGATTATTATTAGCTCGCTGATGAACTGGCTGCACGGGTTGGTGACGCAGATGGAGTTTCCATTGCTCCATCTTCTTTTCCCTTTTCCGAACGCCACGTAAAGAGACTATTATTGGCTGTCAGTGGGGCTCACGCTATTGACGGAGCTTTAAAACTCAAAAAAAGGCCACACGGCTACATGAATTTGGGTGTGTATGAAAGGCCTGCTCTTATCAATCGCTTGAGGACGGACGGACGGCCTTGTAGAGATGGATACATAGAAAGATGAGAGTCTCTGCAAGTCAAGGTGATGCTCTGACTTTCCACATCTAGGGTACGAATCAGTGCGTGCTTTTGCTTTCTGGTGAGACCACTAACTTATATGGACACTCTTCAGTCTGAAAAGGCTCATGCGTTTTTGCCGTAGGGCTGGGACATGGATGGCTCTTAATTCAGGCCACTTGCCAAAGGAGACAGGAATCGATTCTTGTAGAGGTTGCGATTCTGATCGGAATCAAAAGTTGATGCTTCTTGAGTTGATCGAATGGACTCATGATCGCGGCCGGCTGCCTGTAAAAGCGATAGCAAGAGGGTGTTCTTTCTTGGGGTGGGTCTTGAATGGACTCTTGATTCACTGAAACAGTCGTGACACATGAATTGGGCTTTGATTCTGTGGCATCTACAACGTGGCACGATTTGCTATTGTAAACAATTTAATCATGTTGGCACATCAGTCGTTTCAATGTCACTATCTCAGTGGAAATCTGTAACAGTGAGGCAATACGTGCAGAATTCGTATATAAGAAATGCTTCAATTTATTACAGTAAAACACAAGTGTTGCCGTGCATATGTTTGTGTTCGGCAGTTAGGGTGTCAAATTTGAAACAGAAAATATGACGTTAGAGGTGTCAAATTGGCTTCATACAATATTATGACCTACATTATAGTAACGTCGAGGTCACGTTTTTTCAAGACTTGTACCGAATGACTTGCCTAACCAGATGGTGACTTGTACTTATTGACCTGCCAAATCATACGGTGGCTTGTCGTACCAAAGGGTGACAGAAAGAGATTTCTGAGGTCCCCGGCTACGCATATCCTTGATAGCATAGAATTGACTTCAAGTGGTCTACAAGCAGACAGCCTCCACGTCCAATACATCCTTCCAACGCGCTCCTGATTTTGCTAAAAACTTGTAACTGTAGTTATAAGACCAACGTCAGTTGATGCTACCAGCCCCTTGAAAATGTTCTCTGCAACAAAGTACAGTACATAGCCTACAACAGCTGAGAGGCGGGATAAAGTCATTCAGAATAATGTCAAGTTCTTTACGTCCGTGGATGGGTGTAAGGGCTCCCATAAGCGGGGTACGAACTTAGAAACATCTAAACCACCAAGCACAGAATTCACAATTCCTCATGTTAATTGATGAAATTGCTGAAACTCGCCTGCAATATCCAAACCATCTGAATGTTATACCGAAATGGTTAGTATGATTGGAATTGGGAGCTTCAAATCGTTCCTGCTGAAAGCTCATGTAGAATGTTCCGACTACTTGTTGACCTCAACAGGACTGGAGTTTGTTTCTTCTTCTTGAGGTCACTCGGCTCATTCTTGGGTTACATATTGAACGTAGAATACATGTATACAATCATAAAAGAATTAGGACTCTATGAACTTCCTAGCAAGCTACAAGTCTTCTTTCAGATTATTAGTGACTCTGCCCGACACAAACAAGACGAGACAGATACTCGTGCTTACACAACGTCACAGCATTATTATTAAACTTCCCACAAATTCACGATAATCAGGCCATTCGCAATTGATTTTCACGGAGCAAACAAACCCTAATTACCGAGTCATAAGTACCACAAACTGATCTTCGAAGATTACGGCACAATTTCCCACGAGCACCATGCTTATTGGCATTCTCTTGAACAATTGAACAATTGGCACTCACTTCCACAGAATATGCAGTCCCAGAATTGGGGGTTACAGCAAAATTGACACGGATTTGTTTCAAAGAGGACAAAGATTCAGGCACTCGTATTGAGCTATGAACATCCGTATTCTTGAAAAGATATTACAGCAAGAACTCAGACCTCCCGACTCTGCTGAATTGACAGTAACAAATGGAAAGAGAACCAAAATGTATTAAGAGTGCTGCAGTATCAGATTGACTCTCCCTGCCTACTTACAATGAAAGGGATACAAAGGATGTGATATGTCTACAACGGCCATTCTAGCACAAACTTCCCAGACTGATAAATACCTCAGCAACCCTACTGATCAAAAAGTCCGGCACCACCTCGGCAAAGCTTAAAGAAGGCTTATCATTTTGGTGCCTTCATCATGCGCGATATTCTCTGAAGATGATAGTTGATTGTGCTGTTCTGCTTTGGCTGCTTAGACTGCACCATCCCACGCCACACATTGCTCTCTAATCAATACTCTAAGAGCATTCGCCACATTTCTATCTCTGATGAGAATCCGAATAAACTAAGCAAGGAATCGTAGATTGGAGTGTGGCTCATAGAGCGCTAAACCCTAAACCCTAGCTTGCAACAGAATTGTGCAAAAATTTGAATCTAGAGTACCTGGAGCTCCATGCACATGTTGAGAGCGCGCTTCTCAGCGGCGCACTTGTCATCGTCGTAATTGTGCTTCTGAATGCACGAGAGAAAGATCAGCATCTCCTGAAAGCAGGGTAGTGTTTTGCGCGTTAGCGTCTTGGGGTTGACGCGCATCACCCCTGCCTTGCGCCCCATGACGAGATCCTACACGCTCTTCGTCGAAACCCCACTCTGGGATTTCACGCCTTGCCTACCACGATCTGTCAATCGAGCTTGCACGAGATGGGCTGGGGACATCAATGAGTTAGGGCGTCGCGGAGAGCCGCCTGTTGCCGCGGAGAGCCGTCGGGGCCAGCAGGCCGCGGCCGTGCTGGCCTCCTGGGCTGCCCGGAAAATATTTAATTTTCCCATTTTTTATTGAAGGGGTTACAGCTCATTGAAACAAGAGGTGAAATGCTTTTCTCTCTTCTCTAAGCTCTTGTTAAGAGCATGAAAACAAGGTTCATCTTGTTCTGGGCACAAGACATTGTACAAAACTAAACGGATCGTAAATATGAATTAGAAAGCGTCACGATAGAAAAACTCACCAACTAGGCACCATTGCATTGCTACTGCCAAAATTCGTCGCAAAAGAAAATCTTGTAAAGAAAATCTTGCAAGATCAACACAAATCAAACATGGCTCCGTTTTCAACTTCGAGTTTGACTATAAACTTCAGGAGGGATACTCAAAAACCAACCATGATCAAAAACCGTACAATTGGGGCATTCAACAAAGAAGATTGTTGTTTTCATGTACAAATCCCAAAGTACTTAAGAGTTAAAGAATAGCTAGACTTTGGTTTACAAAGCACCTATAAGCTTCCATTCATAAGTAGAAGTTTATAGGTTCGCCGCAAATCAGATATAAAACTCTATGCTCGCCAAAAAAGTTTAATACTTAAAGACACTCTTCTTGATACTTTTCCAATCCATGGATATTTATCACCAATTTTAGTGACAATGCTTTACAACAAAACCCATTTGCTCATTGAACAGGCAACCTTCAAAGGAGGTTTGTTAGCACCAATTCTGAGTGAAAAATGACAACAAGCTCATCAAGAACACACTTGCAAAGTTTCATGGAGAACACACAAGATCAAAGTCAAGCACTTGCTGAATGAGAGCTTGGATTGAACAAGGAGAACTAGTCACCGTTGTCCAAACTAGTTTCATCTGAGGACGAGAAAGACAAAAACATTGCTACTGCCAAAATTCGTCGCAAAAGCAACAACATCCCGAGTAAATTCATGTCCATACCATGCTAACATTGCAATGCTCGCAAGCTACTCCTCATTATTCTTTCACAATGAGCATGATCAAATGCACTGTGAGATAAAGGCATGTTCACGTCAAGCTAAGGAGCCGGCACATAATTTCACATTTCGAAAGGCATGTTCACGTCAAGCTAAGGAGCCGGCACATTTCGACTTCGAATTTTGTCACCTATGTGACTGATGTAGTAACAACAAAGTCAAGACTTGCAATCTAGTAGAAAGTTTTGTTCATTTAATTTGAAATCAAGAGTAGCCCAAAATTGTTATGAATGTGAAAAAGAGGAAAAGAAGCAGAAGGCAAAATGTGGTCCAAGATCTCAGACTTGAAACAGATGATTAAGCTGATATACCGACTATGTCTTGATTCAAATATGTTCAGGTAATATTCCAACATGTTATGATCTCTAAAAATTGCCTCATAACCACTAAAATGAATTTGGCAATTGCATTATATATCACATTGCGGGTAGTCTAGTGGCCACATCCTCACGGCCTTTCATGGATGCTGCTCCGGCCTTGCCTGAGCGCTTATAGTCTCTTATCTACACGCACATCGTATACATAAATGAGGTATTATCAAGCTGTTCTTTACTCAAGCAAACATTTCTATTCTCATTTCTACTACATTCCTATGTACTCGTAGAATTGCAGGGATGCAAAATAGTGTGCAATGCACCGAATAGATTCAATAGTACTGCTCTGAACTCTGAAGTAGTTGTAATTCAGCAAGAAAAGCATAGTTACCAATTTTGCGTAGTATTTCTGTGCATGGGTGCGAACTTGTGTTGAACTGCGAGTGCCGACGAACTTGGCTATGGCTGCAAAATCTGTTCCAAACCTGTGAACCACCCCCATTGAACCAAACTAGTAAGACTCACAAGATGTTGATATTCATTCACAACAGTTGTCTACTGCTCCTCTGATTTCAATATTACAAGGGAATAAGATTCAACTTTTAGAGTCTCAATATGTAACGTATGTTGCAGATTTATACAACATGAATGAGATAGATATAAAGGGTATTGTATGACCTATTAGGATAGCTCAATACTGTTTTGTTGGACCGAAGAGGCTCATACAACAACATCAAGTGTTTCGACAAACTTTTGAAGCAAATCACGATATTTTAGTGAGATGGAAGGAGTATTACATTTCACAAACACCAAATTTGATTGATAAGAATTCTAGCATACTTTCTCTAACTTCGGTGCTCACATACTTTCATGTGCAATATTTGAATGTTTGGTCAAATGACCAGAGGAAAAGTGTGGTATTTCTACTAGGATCTCGTTAGGATTTCCGACAAGAGTTTTTTATTAAATGAGACTTGGTGGAGATTGTAGTGGAAATATTACACTTCAATAATATGGATTTGGAGGGGCACGAATGTATGAGGGCATAGTGTAAGTTTGAGGCATGAAGTTCATCTTGGTAGGTGGTGAATCTTTGATTTCATATGTGCATTTAGAAAAGATGATTTACAATCATGTCCACATGTTTGTTATAAGATCATCTGTTTTTGAGGATCAATAGATATGATGATGTGAGAAAGGCACCTTCTTATTTACTTGGTCAGAATTATTAATTTGGTTCGACTTACCTTGTTATAGCATTTAATTGTGTTTGTCTTGGGTTGTATTGTAGCAATATGGTAGGCCTTTACTTTGCTAGTATGTTTCATATATAAATCTAGGTGTGTCTTACGTCTTGAGGGCTTTTTTGAATCTTTGGCGCTCTTCATTTGTCCAATATCTACTCTCAGAGGCTTGCTGTGTACAAATGTAACAACGTAATAAGCTTATACAATCACATTTTGTTGAAACATTTATACTAATATAATTAATGATCATCGAAGCTAATTACTTATCAATAGTGTGAAGCCAAAAAAAGATTTGAATAGTGGTTTAACCCCATAGCAGTTATGTGACTGATGAACTTGTTTCGATAAAGTACAACCTCATCTAGTATAAAGTAAGATTGTTAATGCTCACTTTCACATCATTAGTTTCCATATTTACGGGTTTTATACATCAATCATAGAATGACTTGTTAGATTCAACAAGTTACTCTATAATAGGTGTTCTAGTATATATTCAAATACTTTCATGAAATCATATCATGATAGGTAGGTTGAATGACTTTTTTGCCAAAACCCATAATTAGGCTTCAGTGTTTGTTTTAATTTGTTTTTCCTTTCTTCAATTCTAGTACAAATTCCATGGTGCTTTGAAGTTAAAGGAATAACAATCATTAACATCCTAAACCAAAGCAACTTACCAACACTATAGAATAGAGAAGAGTAATATTCATACTTTGGTATCAGGGGATGAAGTTTCTCGATGTTCTTGTGCTTTCAACACCAAAATCTGCTAAAACACCATTTTTAACAAATACTACTTCAGATTTTCTCAAAAAAATGCAAATCTGAAACAAAACCTAAGAAAGGTCAAATTTAGTACTTATATATAAAAATAACTTGTCAAAAACATCATACATAATTCAGTCATTTTATGGAGGTTGTACACAAGTAGCAAGGTATATCTCTATACACGATCATATACTAGTATCATACATTAATTCAATTGCAATTTATATACATATAGAATATTTTCCAAGTATTATCTCTCTCAAGAGTACACACCAATGATCAGTTTATAAGTTCGCAAATTATATGAATTCCAATATTGATTTCTTGTTCATGATTTATTTTTTTAAATGATTCAATAATATGTTACCTAGTGTATCAAGTGAACATAAATGAGTTCAATATAACACAAATTTGCAAGAGAAAAGGTAAATTGGTTGATACTTTTCTAAGACCTTCTATATGTGGTGTTTTAGAAGAGGCATTATGTGTATGAATTCAGTTTGTTATGTGCAAGTTATATATGTTTTGCGAGAGCAACGTTGTTGACAACTTTAGTGTTCTTATATACTCTAAAATACCCAGTGAAACTTTTCATGTTAGTTTCATATAAGAATATCAAGTTCAAAATATTGAAGTCAAATCTTGTAGTCTATGAGCTTCGATGATATTAATACATCATACTCATGATTCATAGACATAGGAAAAGAGATTATGAAACTAGTCCTTATGAAATTTTACTTGGTAAAACTTCAATGTTATACTCAGATTATTTTGTTATAAAAGTGAATTTCCCTTTAGTAATCGGATGATATTCATCCACTTGTATTTTTTATAGTTTATACATGTAGTTCATTCTATGCTCCTCAAAATTGATTGATTTGGACTTGAAATATCTTATCAATTATTTATATATATATAATTTTAAAACTTCCAATAGATGTTTTTTGTACAATGTTTTTAAATTCATGCAATTTTTCTATTCACTTCTAAGTTCACTTAGGAGTCAATGTTAAAATAAAATTTTAAAAAATTCTGCATATTTTTCAGCTTTGTTACTTATTGATGAGCATATGTGTGATTGGAAAACTAAATTTCACATTTAAGATCTCTTCTTTACTATATTAGATTTACATTAAATATACAGTATTGCCCCTACAATTCACTGTGGTTTGATATCATCTGAATACATTAAATCTCTCTAATGTACCACTTTGTATCCCATTTTTGTATCATAAATCTATGATTCTATTTGAGAGTACAAGACATCTTCTACGATAAATGAGTTTGATGTTTTAAAAGTGATAGAAAAACATGTCACTGCAGATCTTGAGCTTTATATGCATTCATAAACTTGGATAATTCTTAATCAAAAAAATTATTGACTACTTGCTTAATAGATATAAAATGATGAACTACCTTTTTCTTTGCTTGCTCCAGTTCCTTCTCTAAATGCTCAAGTTGTTGTAGTCCCAAAGAATCCATGTTTTGAAGATAGTGCTCAGGAATCATGGAATTGACCTTTCTACTAGATGCTGGTTCAAGCATCACCCCACATTGTTCCATAATGAGTCGTTGCCTCAGCTTCCAATCTCTTGTATCCAAGTTGCCGCACCATCTACCACTCCTTCATCCTTTAAGTTGTTGCATTGATGATTCCGCACAATCTACCATTAAAATTTTGTATGATTTAGCCATACTTAGGATTGATTATTTGTATACCTTTGTCTTTGCTTCAAGAACCATTCTACTAATTTGTAAACCACCACTTTTGTACATAAATTATTTTTGTAGATTGTGCTCCGCACTTATTTTTGATCATTTGCCAACAATTGGTCCCAATTAACATATTGACCTATTACTTATGTATTTCAATCTGAACACATCTTCAACCTATCTTATTCAACATTCATCAATCCAATTTTTTTGACAAACAACCACTGTATTCAAATGACCCAAACAAATAGGAATCAAGTGCAAGTGAGGTACACAAGTCATTAGTGGTTGTTGTAGCTTTAAGAGGTCTTGGCGGCATCAAGGCACAACGAGAACGAGGGGGCTTCAACACGATTTCCTTTCCAAAACAACCGCTGCAATAACTGCCTTTTTCCCAACCGTTTCTACTACAATTGCTCTACAATTTTAAATCAAGATAGAGTTAGATTGTCATTAAGTACTTGTAGGGATTTAACTTGTTACTTCAAAACTTAGTTAAACATAATGTTTTTATACATTAAAGACTCAATTTCATTGTCTTATAAGAGACGACGCACAATAAATGGAAGAGACGAAAGTAATTACTTGAAACTAAGAATTTGGATAGTTGTATATTCCAAAGCTTTTAGTTTGAAATACCTTTCAATAACTACTTCAAAGGTTTTTTGCTTTTATCTAACAATTATTTCAAAACTAGTGTAAGAGTTGTTCAAACTAACCCTTGTAGTTTTCATGCATTCTTTTCTAAAAACCATTCAAATAGCTCTCTTTAATGCATTTTGTATGAGTCTCTATGGTGTTGAATTGTAGGATCTTAGATTTTACTTTTTTTAATACAAAAGATTGACTCAATGATCGTGTTAGGCACCTACATACTAATACTTTGAGGTAGTGGAGTTGTGAAAACATCCTAACGTGCAAGAAGGTATTGAAAAAGGAAAAATAATATAATTTAACCAACTAACAATGATCCAACCATCTTCTAGCAGGGTTGTCTTATCATACAAAATTCCTATTCATTTGTCTAACACAATTTAGATGAGATGTACATCTAAGACGTCATCAATGTATCAAATGTACATCTCATCTAAATTGTGTTAGACAAATGAATAGGAATTTGGCGTGATAAGACAACGCTGCCTTCTAGTCTACGGAAATTTATTTTTTATTTTTTTAGTGATTATGATTCTCAATAATGGATGGAAGGGGAGATACTTTATCAATAGGAGAAAGAGACAAAGAAAAATGTTACATAAAATAATTCAATTACTATGGAAATTAGAAGAGGTAAGGCCTCATTGCAATATAAATTGAAATGGGCAAGACAAGCCCTTCTCATTAATTTCTCAAATTTAATATTTCTTTGAAATCAACATGGTTCCTTTAATGAAATTGCCCTTTCTTTCCAAACTAGCATAAAAATGCCTACAACTTTTGCAATATACATCTATCCAATTTAGACAATATTTGGACCTTCACAGAGCTTGTAACCTCACATCTTAGAGTAAAGTTTTGAAAAAATAATCCCAAAAATTGGGGATTTTATAAAGTACATGGTAAGGTTTTGGGTCCATTAGCTGAGAGTTGTATCATGGCTAGTAAATTTGCATATGTCTTGAAGTTCAATATTTTCTCACATTGTGTCAACTATGGCTTGTGATACATTAGATAAAAGACGCTATGCATTCGTCCTTTCACATCTTACATTCTTACCATGAATGAGTTGGATGACATCACACTTTGTTATCACAATTTAACTGTCTAAATTAAAAGTGAATAAAATGAGACAAACTATGATAACATCTTAATCAAGAGAAAGTTTGACAAAGAGACAATACGACATCAAAGTACATTTCTACAAGTTTTCTTGTAAGGAATCCTACATGAGAGATAAAAGAGTGGTTAATTCAAGAAAAACACTGTTAGTAATGTGTAAAATATGATTTCTCTCTTAAATAGAAATCCCATACTCATGAATCCTTCTCACTTCTTATTCACAAAGGAGATACATATGAACCCAAAGAGCCTTGTCCTTTTAGCTCTAGTACAATTTGACCTTCACAAACAAAAAGTTATATTAAGAATTATCATCATAAACCTCCATACACTAAAGTACACGAACAAATTTTATTCTGAAATAAGAATATAATTAATCTCATCATTTAACAACCTTGACAAAACATGACTATATATGAATATAATGAAACAATTGAATGGTGCTTTGTCATCGCTCATTTTTATTTTGTTTATTAAATTGTTGTAACATCATCATTTTAGTATCCAATACAGCCTGAATTCAATCTCACAAAGAATCCAATAGAAGCAATAACAACTTGGGGACATTATTGGGAGAAATGATATCAAATAAAGCACAGATCCTGAAATTCATCAGTTTCTTTAAATGCATCCTCTGCACAAAAATATTTTTTAGAGAGATACTGAAACAATTGCATATAACCACCGGCAGTCAGCCATGAAACACCAAAAATCATGTCTGTCAACATTCAATCTTCATTAGAAACAAGGCAGATCTTGCAGACAATCACTATCTTCTTCACAATTGTGATAAAATCGATTAAGTGTTATAAGCTTCTGCTACATTGACAAGATCGATGCTCATGTGCTGTTGGCAATTGTGGGTCCATTCTCTGACACGGGAGCCTCGTGAAGATCAGGAGGCAAGAAGCACTTGCAGAGGAAACTATACCTCGCCAATCGATTGACCCATCGAGGAGCACCCCTCCCGATGAGCCTCCGACACACATGGTTACTAAAGTGGTTGCAGTTGTTCGTGAGCAAATGATACGTCTCCGGACGATACTCTTCTCCGGCACAATCATCTATGAAGCTTCGAAACTCGGCGGCATTCAAGCTGGTCGTCCCCATCAGAATCTGCCGTCGGAATGTGAAACCCCGATCCTTTTTCGGCGTCACGGAGTAGACCCCACTCACGGCGCCTCCGAATGCGTATTCGACACCGTGGGCGGCTATTCCGGAATGATGAACGCCTAGTCCGGCCCAGTACAGATACTTGTTTATGTTTCCTATGTCATACACGTTCAGGTAGACGTTCGTTTTGTTCCTTGGATTTGCCCCCACGGGTATCGCTAGAGCTGCTACTTTTCGCTTCATTTTATTTATCTTAAATTGAACCAATCAATCATATATTATCAATTGAAAAAAACCGTAATAGCAGAACCTACATTCAAAAGCAATCCTGCTTTTGAAAAGCTGATCGTTGCAAACGAGAGCTACTTACTGAGAATGTGACTAACAGGAGCCTCGATCTCTTCCCAAGACTGTCTATGATGTTCTAACTGGCAGTAGTATGTGTAAAAGCTCTAATTTTGAACAGAACTGGTTGTGGAAGTAAAGGAAGTGGAACTTGTGACTTGGCTTTTACTTATGGCTACATTCTGCCGAAACTTTTTCATGTCTCGGTAGGGATACTATTACAAGCAGCATACATTATGACATTTTTTATGACGATTTTAAGTGAGTTTGTAACGTTGGTGAGACGGAAGCGACGTCTTTAACACGGGTTTTCAATTTAGGGCATGAAATTTTTAAAAAATGAAAAAATACGAGTTCTATAGAATATTCACTTCGTTCTTTCTCACAACAGCTACAAAGTGCAAGAAATCTCTCTTTTGGGCTAAAGTGATCAGAATCATTTTAAAGCAAACCTCTTCTCCACCTGGTTTCTATGAAAGTTCATAATTTTGGATTGTAGTTCATTTTTTTGAATAAGCATAAAATTGGTTCAAAGTCATCAATTCCAATGAATATTATGTTGCAATATACTCTCCGGGTAAAAATTTTGAACGACTTAAAGATCTTTAGACAAGATTTAAATTTGAAAATACAGAGTAGAAAGGCTAGAGATACACTGGTAGTTCCTAAAATGAAGGAACTTAGGATATAAAGCTTGGCAAATGATAAGATGATGAAATGTAAAGAACTTCCAGTTGAAGATGAATGAACTAGAGTTAGATAATTATAAGTGGATAATATGTACACTGAAGTTAGACCACTCTAGTTGATCTATAGATAAGATTCCACTAGAGTTGGACCACTCGAGATAGAGATTGTGAAAATAAAAAAAGTTGGGATACTCTAGATGATCTACAAATCAAATCTATTTGTGGATATTGAAGATTAAAAGATTAAAGAAAGACTTTTAGTACCTTAGGAATTGTTAAGAGTAGATAACATGCGATCACCAGAAGTCTAGAATAGATAACATTAGTCATCTAAGTAATTGTTAAGTATTTACTACAGTTTAACTAGGGTTAGGGGCGTTACCTACCACTGCTCAACTCTAGTTGTCCATACCTTATCCCTAGCCTAACCCTACTTATGTATGTTTTATCCCTACCATATAATGGAGGATTAGTATAGTGGCTACTCACTTCTTCTCTTTCATTTCTCTTTCTCTCAACATCTCTCAACAGGAATAAACAAGCCAAGGATCTCTTTTTCTTTTGCAAATTACTCTTGCCTTTGCTTTCTCTTGTCTTTGTTGTCGTCTCCTTTCAAAACTTAGAAAATATTAGAGAACTAAGATAATTTTGTTTTTGTGATAGGTGTAAAGCACAAAATTAGCATCATTACCCGTCATGTTACAGACTTGTTTGGACCTAAGGTAGGAGGTCCACATCGTTTGAGAATATAGGAATAATTTACCCTTGTTATTGCAATCAATGTAAATGCAAGTTTGCCTACCATAGGTCCGAACAGGTCGGTAACATGATGAGTAATGATGCTAATTTTGTGCTTATGATCTCCTTTACACCTATCACAAAAACAAAAGTATTTTGGTTCTCTAATATTTTCTAAGTTTCGAAAGGACACGACACGATCAAATTCATACACACTCATATTAATTTCAGATGGATTACTACCAATGGAATCACCACTTCCTGACAAACTGCTATCACTTCTTAACAAATTTCTAACCTCGCTACTAGGCGAACGGTCACTATTGCTACTACGTGAACCTTTTATTGGACAAACTATCTCTACTACCTATTGATACATCACTAGCCATGGTGCACTATGTATTCGCAATGACAATTACAAATTGAGTAGTTAATACCTCTAAACTATATTATATTTTAATTACAGCTCTATCAGCATGAATAATACAGCAACTTTTTGAAAGGCGACTTGAGAGAAGAGCTAAATGTTGAGAGGAAGTGAAAACCAAAGACAAGAGAAAGCAAAGGCAAGAGTAATTTGCAAAAGAAAAAGAGATCCTTGGCTTGTTTATTCCTGTTGAGAGATGTTGAGAGAAAGAGAAATGAAAGAGAAGAAGTGAGTAGCCACTATACTAATCCTCCATTATATGGTAGGGATAAAACATACATAAGTAGGGTTAGGCTAGGGATAAGGTATGGACAACTAGAGTTGAGCAGTGGTAGGTAACGCCCCTAACCCTAGTTAAACTGTAGTAAATACTTAACAATTACTTAGATGACTAATGTTATCTATTCTAGACTTCTGGTGATCGCATGTTATCTACTCTTAACAATTCCTAAGGTACTAAAAGTCTTTCTTTAATCTTTTAATCTTCAATATCCACAAATAGATTTGATTTGTAGATCATCTAGAGTATCCCAACTTTTTTTATTTTCACAATCTCTATCTCGAGTGGTCCAACTCTAGTGGAATCTTATCTATAGATCAACTAGAGTGGTCTAACTTCAGTGTACATATTATCCACTTATAATTATCTAACTCTAGTTCATTCATCTTCAACTGGAAGTTCTTTACATTTCATCATCTTATCATTTGCCAAGCTTTATATCCTAAGTTCCTTCATTTTAGGAACTACCAGTGTATCTCTAGCCTTTCTACTCTGTATTTTCAAATTTAAATCTTGTCTAAAGATCTTTAAGTCGTTCAAAATTTTTACCCGGAGAGTATATTGCAACATAATATTCATTGGAATTGATGACTTTGAACCAATTTTATGCTTATTCAAAAAAATGAACTACAATCCAAAATTATGAACTTTCATAGAAACCAGGTGGAGAAGAGGTTTGCTTTAAAATGATTCTGATCACTTTAGCCCAAAAGAGAGATTTCTTGCACTTTGTAGCTGTTGTGAGAAAGAACGAAGTGAATATTCTATAGAACTCGTATTTTTTCATTTTTTAAAAATTTCATGCCCTAAATTGGGAGAATTGTCTTTATTATGTTCTAGCACTAAATCATTTACAAACGCTACAAAGTTGTAGCAAAGTTGCAAAACAATGTTTTGCTAATTTTATGATTTCGTTGCACATGTGTATCAAATGCCTATGAAAAACGTTTCGAATACGTCATAAATATGTTTTTGTTAAATTTTATGACGTTTTTGTAGTCAAATGTATGACGTTTTTGTTTCATTCTTAAAACGCAAATGTGACAGAACTAAAACGTTTTTTACTCGAAGAGATTTTCTTAATCGTTTTAAAGACGTCATTAATAGGACACAAATATGTTTATATATTGGTAACGTGTAGTAGTGGGAAAATCAGGCAGTGAAACCTTCGTTCTCTTCGAAGGTATGACTAAATTTGTTGTGCGGGAAAGTAGAAACCCTGACTTTCTCATAGAATGTTTGTAGGGTGATGCTCTGGTTGGGGTACCCAAAAAGGTTGTCCCATGAACAATTGCACTCTATGCTAGTGTGACAAACATATCCATTTTTAAACTGTAATACAATAAGACTACATTAGATGTGGTTTTAGTTGTCTATACTTATAATGTATCAAGAAAAAAATTAAAAATTAAAAAAAATATTTTGAAGTAATTTTATTTGATTTTTTAGTTGAAAAAGTAAGTCATGTCCCAATAACCTAAAATCCATAGAATCAAGCAAATGGAATATCAACCATTTTTATTTAAATATAATTTTTGAATATGACCTACATCTTCTTGTATAGAATACAAAATAATTTATTTAATTTTTAAAAAATTAATTCATTGTGCACTATAATGCCTGCAAATCCCCAAATTCAACACTTTTTCCCTCATCTATGAATGGATCCAAAAAAAATAAAAAATCTAAAA
Source organism: Bryum argenteum (assembly GCA_037043015.1). NCBI lineage: Eukaryota > Viridiplantae > Streptophyta > Bryopsida > Bryales > Bryaceae > Bryum > Bryum argenteum. Next base: position 4,792,547 of record CM073323.1, on the reverse strand, counting down.
GAAAATCTATAGGCATATATACTTTGATTTCAGTGAGGTGCATGATATTTTATTTTCTATTTTAGGGTCTTTTTACTTGATTAAAATGACTAAATTAGACAAACTTTGGAGGTTTTCAATAAAAATAACCTAATTAGTGTGTCCAAAAAGTGATACCCCAAGCTTACCATTGCCCTGTAAACTACAATTTATTTAACAAAAATTAGTCATGGATATAGGAGAGGTGTTGGAAACAATGGTCTATCAAGAGGAGGTAATTTAGACGTTATCGTTTTATTCATTGCAAGAAATGGCTCTACGTATGTCCTAGGACTCTTATTATGATAAGTCGAGATAAGTTCCTGTGAAAGGGGTCACCACCAAGGAGATTCTAGCCATAGCTCGCCAAATTCCCACTTCTTGACACTATTTGCACTCTTAATTTAGTAAAATTTGTCCTAGTTTTTACGTTTGTAATCAATCTCTCGATAATGAATGGGTAAGCTATCCTTGACCCAAGGATATTTCAAAAGTAGAAAGGCATTGAAATGTACAAATTTTCTCAAGTTTAGAGGTATAAGGCAAAAATCTAAAACATTTGAATAAGTATCAAAGTAACAAATATTGTCCATCACTCTAGTCATCATGTGATGGGAGGTACTTAATTCTTGCCACTTGATCTTAAGGGAAGGGAAGATTTTCTCCATGGTCTCGAGAATGTCTCAAAGAAAGAAATTCTATCCATGGTTGGGGGGTATGTAGAGGAAAGATTACGATAGTAATCCCATGCTTCGATCACTATCGTCGCCAGTTTTGTCTACACTTGTTTGAATCAACAAGAAGTAGAGCACTCTCTGCTCAATTACCATGTCAATCATTTTCTTCGTGAGCACTCTTATCCTTCTCGGATAGGGTAATTCTCTCATGAGATTTTGCCTTGAATACGTACGCAATAAAGTGTATGTAAATTCTGCCCATGTAGGAGCTCTCATGCAAAAGCCATTATCCATATTCATGTGTTAAAATTATTTGAGCTCAATGTACTAACAAATTCTGGTTTATGTAGTCAAAACTCCTTAGAGTCAAGTGAAGCCTAAAATAAGTTGTTTTGACTTCAATCAACTTTGCATTGATTCAACCTGTAAACAATGAAGCTAAAGCTTGTTACAACTAGTAGTGTTTTCTCATATTCTTCTAACAAGATATTCAACAAGATCTTCCTAAAAACAATTAGCTTGTGCAACTCAAAAACTAGTCCTTGTATTTGAGTTTCAAGTTACTTGAAAACAAAAATCCAAGCATTTTTGTAGGTTTCATATACCTTGTTAGACTAAAGTCATGCAAACAACATTCTAACATATCAAGGAACAAATACTCGGAAAATCAAGTCATGTCTACTTTATGGTTTTAGTGCTCCACAAAACATTCCATCTCCTTTCGTTAACAAGAGAAACATAATTATTTCACCTTCGAACAATATGATATCACATATAGTGGGAATTTTGGATTTAAGTTTGGTCTACACATACAAACAAATCTATCCTTGAAAGATACTTCATAAACTCAAAATTTCTCCTGTACATTATTAACCTCTAAGGGACCAACTGAAGGATGTAAAAAGTGGTTTTTGCAATTTTGGCAACTTAGATGAAGGAGTTAATAGTAATTTTTTGTCTAACATTTTGTTTAGATGCTCCCTATACTATAAGGTGTGTGTAAGAGAGAATTTGCAATGTCAAATTCCAAATTAAGATATATTTTTTAATGCAAATTTTAGTTTCTCAGCCCAAAAAGGCCAATTTGAGTAAATTCAAATTTATCCTTTTCCGGAAAAAAATTGACAATAAGTTCATAACCAAGTCACTACTTGAGTTCCAAGGTTCGTCAAGTCAAAAGCTTTACCAATTTTACAAGGGCAACCTCCAAAATTTACAAGAGCAAGTTACCAATTTGTACAAAATGGTAAAAAAAAAAACTGCAGTTACTAGTTTCCAAGGTTCAAAAACACGCTTGAATGATCCTTTAGGGTTAAAATAAGAGAGTTTGAGGGAGGATCATAGAGTCTAGGCCCTAAAACTTGAGAGATTGATCATACATCCTCCAATATGAACTAATTTAACAAGGCTCACGTAGTTCAAAACTCTAAGCTTCAAACACACATGGACGTAGGTTGTCCAAATCCCTCAAAACCTAATTTGGATTTTTCGAAACATTTGAAGTCAAATCTACACCACAAGTACATTCCGTGAAAGTATTATTATTCCCCCTTGTCAACTACACTAAATAGGTAGATTAGTGTTAGATTTTTATAAGATTTGAAAATGCTACAAGTTTTTACTTTTGGTACAAAAAATTTACCAAGAGTATTGATTCCAATACTATGTAAGGATCCCCATCTTGACCATTGTAGATGGTAAAAATATTGACTAACGGTAAAAACTTATAGCTTGTTTATGTAAATTAGTGTATCTAACACTAATCTACCTATTTAGTGTACTTGGGTTCACGATTATATTTCTCTCAATTGATTAGTACACTCAATTGGTAGGAAAGCAAAAAGAAATGATTGGAATTGAGTATCCCTACCTCAAGGGTAAAAACCTCTAGGATGAGGCATCATTCTAAAAGGGGCCATGCAACAAATGATTAGAGGCATGCTCATGAATGGAAGGGAACGTGTTCACCAAGTGGGGAGCACCAAGGATTGAAAGCTCCCCATGTGCTTTGGTACTCAATGAAGTTTGCAACTAGGTCTTGTCATCATGGAAGTTCCCTATGATGTTCTCTGCTCTTCATGTACTCCAGTATTTTGCTGGCCCTTGCAAATGGACTCATGCCTTTATCACAACACTATTATAAACATATAAAAAACAATAATATAAGACCAAAAAATAACCTTGTAAAATCTAAAATGGGTTATTGGGATTTTTGGTGAGGTTGAAGAATTTCTTCCGTTCTCCAAGAGCTTTTGGTCCATGGTTACCAAAGTAGGACAATGATCTTCTAGTTTCAAATATGTATATAGACTTGGACTTACATGTACTTGAAGATTGTTTTTGTAGTTAGAAATATTTTTAATTTGTTATATGTCTAATGTAGGGAGAGAAATGTATGTAGGTAGGAGGTTCATTACAAAAGTGCATATTGTTTCTTGTAATTTGGGTCGCTTGACACAATGGACCATGGTCTTCTAAATCTGTGATAGGAGAGTAAAGTGCTTTCAATCTCCTTTGGCTTTGCTATACCTTGAGGAAAGGGGAATATTTACTAACTTTGAGGTTTCCTAAATTTTCTATAGTGGATAATGTTTTCAGGATCTCCTTGATTTTAGTTGAGTCGAAGCAGATTGCCTCTACTCAGCTAAAATCAAGGAGACCATGAGGCTCAAAAACCATTGATATGCTAAAAAATCACCAAAATTTTAGATTCTACTTTTATTGAAAAAAAAAAAAAAATGTATGTGAAAAAGAGATATCAAGGCAAGTTGTGATCCAAGTTGTGATCTAGGTCTTTAACCCTTAAACGTCAGGCTATACGGATTTGGGCAGCCCAGTATTGGATCACAACATCTTTTGGACTCGGGCATCATGAATAGTGCACTTTTTGAACTTGGGCATCATGAATGATCCAATCAATGATGAGCTTGCAACCTCCTACAAGTATTGTACAACCCCAACCTACCTACCACAATCCTTTCAAAGCAAAAAATCACTCATACAAATTGTGATTTGAATTCTAATATTTCACTATTTGAATGCATCAGAAGAAGGTGACCAGTTTGACATCAAAATATAAGTGAAAAGTTGAGTACATTGAGAGCTACAGAGAAGATTCTGTTGGAAAAGGACCCCTCGGGTCACCTTAGACGTTTAAGGGTTAATTAAGAAGGGGACTTGCCTGGGGAATGAACGCTCCACTTGGCACTGAACGGGGTTCAAAAATTAGTGAAGTTGCTTACCACCAATTTAAATTTCTTTTCAATTGCAAACATAGAGGAGAGTGCTCAATAATGGCTCAAATTTCGGAATTTCTAATAGTACTAAAGTAAATATTGTAGTACTTTTTGTGCATGGGGAATGTAAGGGGAAGAAGAGTGGGGGTGAATTTTTTGGACTTTTTTACAATTTGCTATGAATTTTTGAAGGTGAACTTACATTTAGCAATGTTATCATGCACATGTAAGTGAAGAAGCCTAAAGCTCCAATATTAGTACCGCTCCATTTTTTACCAATCCCCCTTAGAACGTAATAGTAGTGCAAAAATTATTAACGACTTTCCAACCTATCACATGTTCTTGATTAACTTTTGTGGTAGAATTATCTATTATGGGGCATTTGAGGCATTATACAATACTTGGTATGATGGACCATAAAGAAAATAAGAAAAGCTTAGAATTATGTAATTATGTTCAGTCCTAATTTATCTCACCTATATTTTTTTACTTTATTTAACCCCCCAAGGTGAGTAGCCTCAAAACACCAAGAAACTCTCAAAATTGGCCTCTTATGATGCAAGATGCAAATACTTGAATTTCGACAAGTTTTGAAGTATGTAACCATAAAATCTAGTACTTAACTCATGTACACCAAATTTTAGGTTCAAACCCCTCACCATTTGTGGGATCATCACATTAAAAAAAAATAATAATAATAATAATAAGTAAATAAAATTCATGTCGTAGAATGGCAAAGTAAAGTTTTGGGGGCCCAAAAAAATCAATTTTGAGAGAAAATTTGACATGAGGCCCTTCAAATTCTTGTTCCTAGGTGAGTAAGGAATATGTCTATGTTAATTTTACCCTCATACCACCTATAAAACTTGACAAAATGCTTGATTCTTCACATGGAGGTATCCTGAATATAAAATACCAAGGAGTTTCTAAAAATAAAATGCATGTAAAAATCATTAGCTTGATAATCCAAACATTGAGATCATGTCTTATTACCCTTTATACATATACAAAAGAGCAAAACTTGCAAAAAAGTAAAATCTCAAATTTTGGTGAATTTTTGAAGTTTCTATGTTTTAATCAATTTTGAGCAAATTTTGAGAATAAACGAGCATATACCACAGAGTTTAGGTACTTTTGGTCATAATTCAAATAGTGTTTTCAAACTTTGACCGGAAACATATCCTAAAGTATGAGGAATTTGGGAGCATGCGATGCATTTTTCAAGAAAGCTATAAAATTATAAAAATATCTACAACCTTCAAAACGTTTCAACTTCATGTGATCTAAATTTAGTAAGTCAGAGGCTAACTCAACCCAATTTGGGCCTCACTCACCTTTAGGAGTTAACTTTTTTTTAAATGATGATAAGTTTCAGCATAATAAATATTTTACTTTTACAAATCATTTACTTTATTATTACGTTTTTTGTGCTATAGTTTTAGCAATGTAATTTTATTACAAATTTTATGGTTTTCTTTTTATAGTAGAAGTGGACTTCCATGTTTGAAGTCATTGAATAATTTCCGTTCTAAGAAAGAGAGTCAATTGTTCATAACCTTTCACTTTCTCTCATGTTATCACTTTTACTCTAAGTGTACAAAAATTTTACTATGAATTTATAATTATTTCATTATACTTGTATATCGTATTATCATTACTATAAATGATTATTAGCTTAATTGTGGTATAGTATGTCGAGCTCATAAGATTCAAACTTACAACTTAGTAACTTTTTTTTCCAATTAGAAGCAATAGTTTATAAACTTGCATTTCGAACCATGGTGACATTCTTTAGCAAACTTTTTCAAAATATATTATCCAAAATTAGGAATCTCAAAAATAAGTCAAAAATTGAAGCATATACTTTGCAAGAATTGCAAGAATTAGAGGAAAATGAGGGAAGAGCTTGGCGGATGAATATAAATCAAGAAAAAGATGATTTAGTCCAAGCAAATTGGGATGTTTGCAATATATTGCATTTAGAAAATGAAACAAATGGAGCCGAGATTTATCTAATAGGCACCATACACACCTCACAAAAATCCAAAGCTATAGTCAAAAAAATGATTAAAGCAATAAGGCCAAATTATGTCATGGTGGAATTTCGGAGAGTTCATCATGATTGGTATTTCAAGACAAATAACCTAAGTTTGTATTTTACTTATATCTATCGCATAATATATAAATTATTGTTTGACAATATTCAAGGAAAGTTGATGGCAATTTTTAACGTGTTTGGATTATATGGAAAAGAGATGAAGGTAGCGGTTGAAGAAGGACATAAAGTGGGAGCTAGAATTGTATTGGAGGATGATTATAACGCGGAGGATATTGAAGCAGCCAATTTGAGACATAGTTGTAGATTGGACATAGGATCTAGAGATTTCATATGCATGTATATCAAAAGCCTTTACTTAGATATGGAGACTTATGCTAAAAATTACGCTTTAGACAAAGATAAAGTGAAAGTAAAAAGTATTTATCCGGAACATGTTCAATTGACAAACCAACTTTATCTGGCTAGAAGGAATCAAAGGTGGGCAAACTCATTGTGGTACCTCAAAGGAAAAGTTGTTGGAGTTGTTGGTTGGGGACATTTAAATGACATAAAAAATTTGTGGGACGAAAAGTCAATAGAGATGAGGAGATTAAGCTCACATTCACTTAATGAGTGAGTAATATAGAAGATCATTGATGGATGAAAGTAGCAAGAATATGAGCTCTTTAGAAATGATGAAGCCCAACATAAGTAAATAGATGAAAAATGCACATTTTAAATGAATGTAATATAATAAGTTTTTATACGGTCAGCCTATCTTGCTTATTGAGTTTTATTGAATTGAAGTTGTACCATAAAAAAGCTTTAAAGAGGGTAAATTTCTCGGTTTGTTGTAGGGAATTGGAAATAAAACCTATGCAAGTTAAATTTTCATGTTATCAAAGAATAAAGGTATGCCAAATAAAGTAGATTTTCAAATAATCTTAAATATGATTAGCATATAGTTCTATATGTAACTTGTAGAAATTATTCAAAATCTTCATTCCTCTATAATGTTTGTGCATGCTAGTTCGGCAGAAAGTAAGTTCTTAATTTAGAAGCCGAATTTTTTTGTAATTTTATTAAATTAGAAAAGTCTTAATAGTACCTTGATAAACTATATTGTAAGAAAGTAGTTTTGTCAAACTTAATCCTTGAATGTGCCGAATGTCAAAACACAACACTATGGATGAAAAACAGAAACTTTGAAGAGTCATAGCTTCTTCATCCAAAGTCTATTTTGGATGAAATCACTTGGATTGAGTTTTCAAGCATGGGGCATGTTATACCATTGGTAGGCAATAATAGGAAATCAGAAAGATGTTTTTATGAATTTTTTTATAGAATCGTGATCTTAAGATGAAGGCTAACAACTTTTCTAGTTGAATGATTTTTGACTATCCAAGTAACTTTGGTATCGGATTTGCAATTATTTGATAAATGGATGATTTTTGAGGAGCTAGATCTCCTTCATCCACTGTTGGATTTTGACATTGTTAAATTGGAATCGGTTCCAGTTTGAATCTAGTTTATGTGGTAGAAACTTTGACAAAATCAAAGATGTATCAAAGATCACACATAGATTTGAGTGCAAAGGGTCGAATTTTGAAATATATTTCCTTTGTAAGTTTTTTGGATGTTTTCACCATGATTGCAACTGAAGGCCATTATTTGCACAAAGAAGATATTTGTGTGGATTCTTTTTGTTCAAGGGTGATATTAAAATGAAGGTAAACACCTTTGTAGTTGGTGGTTATTCATTGCAATATGTCTACTGGTAGCATTTTTACTTCAAAGTGAAAATGTTGACATTTTTGTGTGATGTTTTTTGAGTACTAATATGTTGTGACCTTGCAATTTATTTAACCTCACGACTCAAACTTTGAGCCACATGATGTAAAATATTTGTACTACAAGATTGTAAGGCTGTGATTTGGAAAAACTTACCTTTGTTTTCTTTTATAACACTATTTTTGAGAATGTATTTGGTTTTGTACCAAAGAGTCAAACCATGTAGGGGTTGGAAAATCACTAAATCAATTATTCATCTCTAAGTGTCAAAATAGCTATGCACACACGATCTTTCAACTCATTGCAATTGACTTTTCGCAAACAATATGACTTCATACAAAGTTAAAGAAGTAACTACTCTTGAATACAGTGCACAATTGAATGCCTACCATTCTTCTACTCATCTTAGAAAGTTTGACGCTTACATAATTATTTCTGATGCTTGCAATGGGTTGAGGTATACAAAGTGCCAATATGTTTAACCCCTAAAGTTTCTTGATGCAAAATTGTAAAAATAGACATTCCCTTACTTCAGACCTAAAAACTCTCAATCTAAGAATTATCTGGAAGATCCAACCATAGGATCTTGAATTTAACTTAACCTTCCACTCACTTGCCAAAATTGAACCATTGATTTTTCTTCATTTGTGAGATTGTAATGGTCAAAGCTCGCTGAATTTGGGACTCCAAAAAGCAGATTTTGCTTTCCTGGACCTTTAAGGGTTAAAGTAACAAATTGCAGAGTAAACAATAATTGGGCAAGTATGAAATGAAGGGTCGCTTGGAGGGACCTTCCTTTTGACTTCATTTCTAACACACAATAAATCTATAACTACCATTTAAATTTTATACTATTTGTTTTAGCTCCTCGCTAGATGAATAACCTTCCTTGACTTGAAGCAATAGAAATCGACTAAAGGATTGCGAGTGACCTTTGCACACTCTTTGCCTTTGTCAAATATACTTGAAGTTTGGCACTTTAAAGAATTCTCTACCTCATACCAATGTTGCAAACCCAATGGTCCTTACCGTGGCCTCAAAATTGCCCAAGATTAAATACTTACCTTATTTAAGTCTCGAGGCATATAAAAATTTGCTAACAAGCCCAAATGAAGTTCTCGAATTTGCAAATGAGAGTTAACTCATCCCTAATTTGCTTCAAGTTTTTAAAAAAAAGAAAAGATTATAGTTTTTATTCTAGTGAGCCCCCAAAATTCCAAACTGACCATAATTCAACCTTTAGGAGTTAGGGAAGTGCGCTTAATGACCATTGAAATTTACATTGGCAAGCTCATAGGGGGTGACCAAGGGAATTGATATTTCAAGATGTGCAAAGTATGTAGGGATTTGAACCAACTAGAATTAGAAGTTTTGGATTTATCTTTATGTAGTTCTGAAATTTGGCATTCGAACCTATAGGAGTGTCAAAAATTGTTCATCCTAGATAAAATGTACACATTCAAGTACATATAAAGGTGAAGGTGGAAGCTGAAATACATCTTTTGCTCTATAAAGCTAGTGAACAATTTTCATGTCGTTTGAATTTTGAGCACACTACATATTAAGATCCCTTTCTTGAGAACACTAAATCAATCCCTTAAATTTCAAGAGGCTTGTTCTTGGCCGATTTGGCTTTGGTCATCCTTTGACTTGCTATTTTTAGATTGCATGAAGTTGAAATCTTTTGGAGGTTGTAGAGTTGTCCATAGCTTTCCGAGAAGTCATCTCATGCTCCAAAATTCCTCATAATTCAGAAGATATTTATGGTCAAAGTTTGAAAACACTATTTGAAATTTGCCCAAAATTACCCAAAGTGCCGTATATGCTCCTTCATTCTCAAAATCTGCCCAAACTTGATTAAAACACATAAAATTCAAAAAATCACCAAAATTTATTATTTCACTTTTTTCAAAATTTTCTTTCAATACATATATAAATGGTAATAAGGCATGATCTCACAGTTTGGATTATCAAAAAATAAAATAAAATTACATGCCTTTGTAATTGTTGAAAACAGGCCTTTGTATATGAATTTCAGCTTACCTCCATGTAAAGAATCAAGCAATTCTATGGGTTGTATGAGGGTAAAAATTGCATAAACATGTTCCTATCTCACCTAGGAACATGGCTTTGAAGATCCTCAAACCAAAATTTCCTACAAAATACGGCTTTACTAAACCATTATTTCTACAAGATAGAAAAAACTTTTGAATCTTACGATCTTACAAATGGTGAGAAATTTGAATCTAAGATTTCATACACATGTACTAGTCAGGTACTAGATCCTACAGTTACATACTTCAAAATTTGTCAAAATTCAAAAACTCACATGGAAAGAGGGCAGTACCAAAGCATGCAAATAGTGCCATGAAACTTTAGTGGTTAACAACGTAGAATTTCTTTTCCTTGCAAGTAATTCCTAAAATCTTTTTACAAAAGTAAGAAAATAAAATTGAATAACATCGTTTCTACCCCAAAAATTTGGAAACATGAGCATATAGGAAACAATGAGACTTTTATACTATAACTGCAGGTTACACTAAAAGGAGTAAACAACAAAATCCAAGTCACAACCGACATGTCCATGCTGGGAGGCCCCGCCACGTGGCTGCTGACATGGCGAGCAGGCTGAGGTGGGTCTTGAGCACATGGAACGCCACCATGTCTAAAAAAAGGAAACAAACAATGCATTATGGGTACACATGAGGATAAAGAGGATACAATGGTACAATCATGTCCTTCAATCTATGGCAACTCTTTCTTTTAGAGGATATGTCATAAGATTTCATTCCATGGACGGTAGTACGTAAATAATTTATTTATTGGATGTCCATATTGTTGTGGAGGTGCATCTTGTTGTTAATTGAGATGTACCATTTTCCACCAACTTGTCATTGAGTATCTAATCAAACTTTCATGTCCTATGGATGAATAAGCATAATGTGAGGTCCCCAAATTTAGGATTTCCTTGATTCCTTGTAATAAAAGTTGAGATGCTTAATGTAGCTTTGGTTGTATGTCGTAATCATCATGTATTGCTCAATTTGGTTAACATCTAAAGTTACAAATAGTTAGTTTTGACTCTCGTCCGTCATATTTTATAATATTAGTGCAATTACGGCACTCTCAATTCTCCCGAAATCAACTCTAAAACAATTCAACTAAAAAAAAAAAAATAATAATAATAATAATAAAATAATATAATAATAATAATAATAATAATATATCAATAACTGAGATCTTATCTTCTAAACTTTGTGTTATTTGTATGTGTGAAAAGCTATGTCAAGTATCCTCAAGGCAGTAGTAACTAGGCTAGAAACTAGAGTAGTTATAGTGTCCACCCTCGAGAGGGGGAAGTAGTATTGTTCTAGTTCCCCCTTGTCCGGTGGCCATCGGGAACGGACACTTCATTCACGTCGGCCTCTTAGAAAGGGACCGGAGTTTCTATCTATGTGTGAAAGAGGTATTAAGGTGTCTTCCTATATTTGGAATTTCATTCTAATGAACGTTCACGTGCCTTTTCTACTATGGAGAATAGGCCTCTGTATTTGAAATTTCAACGATAAAATTTCAAACAATGTATAGGATTTATATGTTCTCCAACAATAAAATAGTGTAGTCATGTATCTAACTCAAAGACCTAGGAACAAAAAATCGAAGATTATCATGTCATATTTATTTCTAAAAATGGTGCTTTTCGTACCTTGAAAGACTACTTACCGTTTTCATAAGAATGAGGATAGAAGTATCCTATCAACTTTATAGAATAAAATTTTATAAAGAGTGAGGAATCCTAGTCTAAGATATGGTGTACATACATGATTGTACAAATAAAGTAATGTTTTCTACAGTTATAATTCTCAAAATACGTCATAGATTGAAGACTTTCACCTTACATGGAACAGGGACAATTTCAAGGGTGTTGTGGAAATGCAATTCACGCATGAAGTCTTTCAAGAAAAATTAAGTTGAGCACAAGCAACAAAGGTAGTTCCAAACATCTACAGTGTGACTTCCTAAAGTTTTTTACAGTACATGGGGTTTCCATAACGTCGGTGAGGAATGGAGAGAGGAAGTGACTTCGTAAGGGTTTCCATAACGTCGGTGAGGAACGGAGAGAGGAAGGAAGAAAGAAAGAAGAGAAAAACATGAAGAGCCGGAGTCTTGTTTGTTTTTTACAGGCTTTTTGTACGAAATGAGGAAATAGTGACACAGCCCTCACCGGCAGAGGGCAGGGCGGGAGAACATGTTTGGGGTATGGATGTGCTTACCATGAGAATGTGCAGATAGAAATGGGAGTTACAGCAGTGAGGGTAGTTACCCGAGAATGTGGAGTCCTGAGGATGAAGCAGAGGAAGTTGCTTAATCGGCGAGTGCCATCTGGGCCGTCGCGTAGCGCACTCTCTATGGTCCGCCATGATGCAGCCTACATTTAGCAGCTGCCGAATCCACTAATCAGGGGTCAGCCTTCTAAATGCGGTCTGTCACCTTCCCCTGATCATTTATTATGCCCAAACCAGTCGGACAAACTAGCAACTCCACTGTAATCGCCATCCTAGCAGCTTGCCCCTACCCAGCACTGCTGCAATTGCAAAATCCAATCCCTTTCTTGTACCCTCCCAAAGATCTCACGCGCTACCTAGCTCCTGGCTCCTCATCACGCACTCCCTCTCCTAGTGTAGCCTAGCTACGCATTAATCCGAAGGGTACTACCGTTCCTCCTTATACCGATCCTCCTCCCACAGTTCCACTACCGAATTCTTTCTGTCTCTGCAGTAGATCGCTCTTGTCCCACTACTCAACTATTGCTGCTTGTCCGAAACCTTTTACCATTGACAAAACTTGGTGTGATGGAAGCCAAGTGTAATGCCGACTTCTTGAGAACGTTTTTCGGATTGGGGTGCAGACTCTTGAGAGTGTAGTTAGCTGTAATTTTGATATTGTATAGGAGATGAAGATTTGAGGGTATCTGAACGATCATGGTAGGAAGCGGGGGTTCTAGTGAGTTGCAATCCGGGGTGACAATGGAGTTGGGCATGGGAGAGGTAGTGAATGAGGCATCACAGCGGCGGCGACAACGGTGCGTAGTGCCGAGTGTAGTGCCGCGGCCGCGTCATGGTAATGATCAACTAGTGCCGGTGTATTGGGACCAGACAGTGCCAGTGTGGTGCGAGGAGGTCGGACTACCATCAAGCAAACGAAGACAACAGGATTCAGACAGCAGCAGCTGTGGTCGTCGATTTGGTGGTCACGGCTCTAGAGGTGGCGCGACAATGTGTACAGTGGAAAAGAACGAGGAGCTTGCTGCTCCCCAGGTCAGTTTCGACGTTATCACGTCCATGTATCGAAGCTCTCTTGTGGAAGTATGTTACCAAAGGTGCAGCAGTGCCAGAGGTGATCAGGGGTGGGTGTTGGGCGCACTTTTATTGAAGAAACAGGAGAAACAGAAGCGTATCATCATGAGACAGAGGCCTCCTTTTGCAGGAAGATGTAGCAGGAGTGGACTGTCGAAGAATTCGCACATCGCATCGGTCGACCATGGAATGAGCAGTTCGAATTCACAGTGCAGGATGAACCAACTTCAACACCACCGTGATCATCCGTTGTATAGCTCCTCGATGCTTACCACGAGCTCAAGCTAGGGTCTGCAGCGGCAACGCAATTTTGGTAGTTTTAAGCATAGCCTAAGGCCATGGATACAGGGAATGTGCAAATTCCGAGACGGAATCTCTGTATCAAAAGTAGTTGGTTGGACGATCGTCTGTCCTCACCGTCACTTGTCCATACTTTCCACCCACGTGTTGGATTGTCTCGAGTGCTGTACGATTCATCTATCACTTCGGAGAATGAGGGAACATTCCCATGATGTCATTTCTCGGTCGATGGAATGTGAAAATAAACTAGCATCCAGCTTCGCATTCGTCACCAACTCCTCATTTCACCTTCAAATTAGCACTGTAGAGTTTTACAAAAAAGTTAGTGGGTGCATTTCACTGTGCCACAGGATCAGAGAACAGTACAATCAGAGCAATCCCCTGCCCACTCCACTCGTACTTTTTGGTTACTGTTCGATTTTATTCCCTCCGAAAGGGATTTACTAGAACAGTGTTATCAGTATATGCCTTGATACGAGAGTGATCATGTATTTCTACTTCGAAACTTGAAAGTGAAAGCACCGTGCTGAAGCCGGTGAGTGTCGTTGCTAAAAAAAAAACTGTGTTAACGATTGAGAACCGGATCTCTGTAGAGTTGACTTACTTTCCAAATAAGGAGTTTCCATGTGTGAATGGGGTGTAGTTCTTTGAATCTTTCTATGTAGGCGACAAAGAATAAGGTTCTATCTACAATATAAGTATAAAGAATTGTTCAAAATTATCCGAAGAAATAAGTTTGTTCATTGGCCAAACCAGAAACTCTTTTAAAGAGCATATCATTCTAGAGTTGATTCTCAGTAGTGTACCAATCTCGGAGTGACCAATTTTAGGACACATGGTATAGATAGGTCGGTTTGTGATATTTCTATGTGGGGTATTCCCAAATATGTCGGTTCATGGAAGAGAAGGGAAAAGAATGATATTTTATTCAAAAAAATTCTCGAAAAGGAGAAGTCCCATAACGAAGAATTATGAATATAGACAATAATGGCGCAAGGATGATTAGTATGCTTCATGTTCCGAGGCAGTAATTGGATTGGTGCCATTACACGGTAAGATCGGCAATGATGGAGGATGCCGAAGTCGGAGGCTCCAGATTGGCAGGCAGGCTGGCTCATGTCCTCGCACACTTAAAGAACATGGACACCTAGCACGGCAACTTTTCAGAAATTCCGCATCATTACCCTCCGAGGTCAGTCCCTCCTCGGGATCTGCAAGCACCCTTCAATTTAGTACTTGAACAATCTTGAGCAGAGTTTGGTAGCCAATTTCATTTAATTTATAATTTGTGTAATATCTTCCTGCCATTTGCCTTTTCAGGTTCTCAGGGCTTCATGTCTCCTCAATCGATGGAGCTTTCCAACTTGCTCTCTAGGTGCATTGTATTTGTATATTTCTCAACATGGAAATACATTGTATTTTGATGTTGCAGGATATTTATCGTTTTCTAGATCGCCAAGCATACAGTACTGTCTCATTCTTTTGTTCTTGGCTTCATAAAGGGATTGATTGTCTTATGTGGGGAAAAAGAATCTGATGACGGAAGGTAGGTTTGGCTTACCCGATCCAGACTACAATGATCTGTTTTATTAGGAGGGTCACACCATTATCGGAGGTAACACTAATAACAATTTGGAACTTTGATGAAAGTCTAACTCACGTCTAGCTGGATTAAATTGTTCTCCTTTCTCGGAGTCCGTGCCATTCATGCCCTCCTTCCTTCATTCTCAATCTTTACTGTGTTAGAGCATCCTCAATGGACACTCAGTAAGCTCCCTCTAAACCAATTTTTTAAAAAAAAAAATTAAAAATTTTTTAAATTTTTTTTTTTTACTGATTTAAAATTAGATATTAAAATTATCATCATTAGAAGTGCATGTAAATAAACCTGAGATATTTCTCAAGAATTTCTTTTTTGTGAAATTGGGACGTAGGTGAAATCCCTCATTGAAAATACCACATTTTCAAAATTTAGAGAGAGTGCACCAAATCTTGCTACCCCTCTGAGCCCCCCGTCGATGGTTAAAAGAAGAAAAAAAAACCACCAAAAAACAAACAAACGCAAGTATCATACGATGTACCGTATGACAAACCATGTAGGGCCACCAAAAAGTAGTCAAATGGGCATGAAAATACATGTGGGAGTGACACCAAGCAGCAAGCATTGACAGTGTAAAAGTGTTGGACGTGGAAGGATTAGCTGGAGATTCCTGCAGTAGTTCAACAACTTCTGTAGATCCAGGAAGTAGCGGAAGCTGAAGATCAAACATGAGCATGCAAACAAAACAAAGAGCGATCGATCGATCGATCGGAGCTACAGTACAGTGGTCCAAGTCGGAGTGGTCCAGTTCGGCGATGATCACTGTTGACCAGCGTTGGCGGATGTCCCGTCACCCCTGCCAATGCGGGCCCTCTTTAATTCTAATACGCTCTATTTAGTGCTGGTAAATATACAAGTCAGAGCTCCTGATGTGGAGCCGGATGCCACTTGGATAAGGTATTTGATTGCTTCGATTCAGTTCGCTTGGCTTGTTTCACTTGTCCAACTTACCGCCTCGATTGAGCACCAGAATGAGATCGGAGCAACATTGAGGAATCCCTGGCTCACTCTTGCAATGAATCCGATCGATATTGTTCGCCCGGGTCTGTGTAGTGTAACGCAACTCCCTCCCAATTGTATTATTCTATGTGGGGAAAATGGGATTGGAGATGAAACAAGTGGCCAAGTATGGGAAACGGTGTGATTTCCATCAAGCTTGGTGAAATGGGATACTCTTACCGGAATGGGATACTCTTACCAGAATGGGATACTGTTAGTATAATGGGATACTCTTACCGGAATGGGATACTCTTAAGGTACACTGCCCTTAAACCGCTCGAATAAGCAATTCAGCATGGTTGTGACTTCATGTCTATTATTTGAAATTTTTCTTGGATGCGGAAACAGGGGGGAGAGTGAGTGCGAAAATTTCCACAATTAAATAGCAAAAGCTGAATTTGCTAGAAATTTATGAAGTCAAAAGTGTACATGACCTTAAACCGCTCACATACTCAAATGTACGAATGAGGTGCATCTGTTCTTTTACAATCTAGGAATGGGGCCTGATCGGTTTTGGGGTGCCGAGCGGTTTAAGAGCATTGTACCTTAGTGGAATGGGATACTCTTAGTGGAATGGGATACTCTTACCAGAATGGGATACTGTTAGTATAATGGGATACTCTTACCGGAATGGGATACTCTTAGTGGAATGGGATACTCTTAGTGGAATGGGATACTCTTACCGGAATGGAATACTCTTAGTGGAATGGGATACTGTTAGTGGAATGGGATACTCTTAGTGGAATGGGATACTGTTAGTGGAATGAGATACTGTTAGTGGAATTGGATATTATTAGTGGAATTGGATACTGTTAGTGGAATTGGATACTTTTAGGGGAATTGGATACTCTTAGTGGAATGAGATACTCTTGGTGAAAATCTTGGTGGAGAATCTTTAGAATATACCATAATTTTTCAGTACACTAAATTTGATAATTAGTGTTAGATTATTATAAGATTTGAAAATGCTATAAGTTTTTACTTTTGCTTAAAAAAATTTACCAAGAGCATTGATTCTCATACTATATAAGGACCCCCATCTTGGCCAATATAGTGGGTAAAATTATTGAACAACAGTAAAAACTTATAACATGTTTATGTAAATTAGTGTATCTAACACTAATTATCAAATTTAGTGTAGTGGGAGTGAGCAAACTACACTAGGTAGTGAAAGTAGGTTGCTTTGCACTGATTGGTTAATATTTCACACAATAGAATTTTTTACTGGTGTTGCGGTGACTACCATGATCATATAAATGAACATTCAAATTTGAAAAGGTATCTCATTCTGGTGCTCAATCATTCCTTTTTATGAATGTATGGTTATATGAATAAACAATGTGTAGGTGCTTTTGTATGGATAGGTAAAGTTGTGCTACATGTTGAGGCAACCTTATCAGGGAGTCATCAGCTATCGGTTGGTGGCAAATAAATTTTGAGAGATGCTATCAAGTTACAAAACCCAAATTTTAGTTAAACAATATTTCTACTAGTCTTTGGGTACTCATTTTAGGCCTTGAAGTTGAAACCTTGTGCACTCTGTGGTCAACTTTGCAAACCGGGTGACCAAAGCTTGTGATCTTGTTGAAAACATTTGTTTTCGTTCTTCTGAGAACCAACACTTCAACAATATAATTAAAATTTTTGTAACTTAAATTTTCTTACCAATCTTTTTCAAAATTTTCAAGGTTCCAAAGGCTTTTAACCCCTAAACAACCCAACCTACTTTTGGCCAAAAAACACATTTTCAAAAAGAGTAAAATAGATGAAAATGAAGATATGCTATTAAGATCATAATTGTACAAACTTGTAATAGAGTTGTTGTAGGTCATGTGGACTAAAATTCTCAAGAGTCATGAGGTCTTATAGATTGCAAGATTACAAGTAACGTATTATTACGCAAAACAACTTACAAAAGTTTGTCAGTTTCACTTTTGAGTGGAAATTTTACCAACAAAGTTACTCAAATTGAAAAATCCTCAACTAGTAAGTTGTTGACCTTCATTTTAATATTACCCTTGTACGAAAGAATCATCAAAAAATTTACTTGCTCAAATGATAGCCTTGCAATAGTGAAAACCGCCAAATTTTATAAAGGAAAAATAGTCCAAAACTCTACCCCTTGCACTCAAATCCATGCCTTATCTACAAAATATCTTCGATATGGTGATTTTTTTTATTACTAAGCCTATACTCTTATCGAAATCCAACCCAAAAAACAAAGTTAAAATATAACGATGGATAGTGGAGATATAGCTCTTCAAGAATCATCTATTCTTCACTTATTTCATTGTGAAAACATTGTTGCAAATCTACTACCAAAAGTATTTGGATCAAAAATCTTCCAACTAGATTTTTTTCAAATTTCATTTTAAGATCACAATGAAAAAATACATCATAACCCACTTTTGGTTTCCCATAATTGGCTTGCAATGGTAAACATGCCTTATGTTTGGAAATTGAGGACCAAAAGTTGCCTTCACTAAAATGCAATCTACTAATTCATACTTCACTGTATGAGGTTTTCTTTGCGTAATCTACTTCCCAAACTAAACCTGATTTTCAACCGAAAATGGTTTTGTCCAAAACAAAGTTTGGATGGAGTTATGACTCTTCAAAGTTTCTTCATTTCATCGCAACTATAGTAAACCACATTGGAGACGTTTAGGGGTTAAGTGACTTAATGGCTAAGGCGTCTATGGATTAGAGCCCAAGTGTTCCTTTTTTTTGGACAATATATTATTTATTCGTGTAGTTTTACGCTAGTATATTGATTATGATGATAAATAATAATTGCAAAGTAGCACTTCAAACTACATTTGACATTGCAAACTTCATTTTAAATGCATCCAAACTGTTCTATTTATCACTAATTTGTACCAGATTAATTCCACACACTCAGTTTTGTGCCTCTATTTGATAAATTCTCCTTACTTGCTACAGTCACTGCCCAAAAGTTGTTCAATAAAATTAAATTTACGAACATGTTTTAACCCCTAAAGGTCCAAGAAAGCGGAAATCGTTTTTTGGAATTTCCGCACGGAGAAAATTCACCCAACTTTGACCATTATAATCTCAAAATTGGAGCATTGGAGAAAAATTAATGGTTCAAATTTGACATCCGAGAAAAGGGTCAAGTTAACCTCAAGATCCTACGGTTGGATCTTCTAATCAATGATTAGATTGAGTTTCTTTGCACCTGAAGTAGAAGAAGGTTCTTTTTGATAATTTAAACAATTTTGTATCAAGGACCATTAGGGGTTAAGGCCGACGTAGATGGAATGTTTGTTACCTATAATTGACAAAAGTTGTTCAAAACTTATATTGTGTGATATTTTGAAGTATGTTCACATCGTTTGATATATGTGTTAAGAGGATTTTATGAGTTCCCCCTTAATGTGTCTAGTTTATGCTTTTATATGGTGTAAAATTGTCAGGGTTATCAAATAGGGAGAAAGGAGAGGGAAAACCACAATCGCACTCCGACCTTACTTAGGTCAAGGTGCAACCGACTCATTGTGTTGGATGTGGTAAAACAATAGAGACGACACAAAGACTGTTTTCGAGCAACAACAATCACACTACAGAGAATGGTTGACTAGTCATCGTGAACATGCCTTACAAAACAAAGAAGGGTAAGATCCGACAAGAGAGGAGGGTGTACTAGCAAAACGATAATATCTTACTAGCAACGCTCTCACAGAGGAGAGTGTAGTGCATATAGTCAGTTGGTTATGACTAAATGTCAGATCCTGCTGATCACAATATGTCAGCCGACCCGAGTGCTAGGTTGGCCCAAAAAGCCGGGTGCAAAAATGAGTCTCAGACTCTAAATACGCTAAATAGATAACCGAAGTGCTAAACCTACCGGATATCGCCTCCCAAGTCTATACATGCTGCGTATAGACTAAACCAAAAATAGACTAGAGAATATACTACAAATATTCCCTTAACATCATGGGCAATTTCACTTATCAATACTCCACTTCATATCAATATTCCTACTTCACGAGCTTACAAGTTATTCAACATAAACAATTTTTGATATGAGGTCTTCTGAGGAATTTTACATTTAGGATTTAGGATTGCCTACAAGTAGGCATAAAACTACATGTGAATATGAAATTGTAGTATAACACTTAGTTTAGTTTTTGAACATGTAGAGTATATTCTAATAATTTTGTGATCGATATCATGAGCAAAATAGGTTTCTATCTTACCGGGTACAAACATTACTCCACTCTAGATATTTGATATTTTGTAGACCTCTAAGGTAGAGGAATTTAACCCCTAGACGTCATAGCCTATTTTTAGCCAATAAACATATTTCAAAAAGTATCATATATGAAAATGAAGGTTAGATATTTAGATCTCAACCATACAAACTTTTGGTTTTAGGTTTTGGTTGTGGGCCAAAACTTGAGTCACGAGACCTCATCGATTGCAAGATCATAACGTATTGGTACACAAAACATGCCACAAACTTTCATCATTTTCACTTTCAAGTGGAAATTCTACCAACGAAGCTACTTTAATGAAAAAAACCTTTAGCTAGAAAGTTGTTCACATTCATCTTAATACTACCCTTGAGCCAAAAAAATAGTTGTAAGAAAAATTTCTTGGCTTAAAAAATAGCCTTGCAATGGTGAAAAGTGACAAACAATTTACAACGGAAAAATAGTCCAAATCTACACCCCTTGCACCCAAATTCTGCCCTTCTCTTCAAAACATCCTCGATTGACCCCAAAATACAAAGTTAACATCTAACAATGGATGAAGGAGATATAGCTCTTCAAAGTCATTCATTTTCTCACTTTTTTCATTGCGGAAACATCATTGCAAATCTAATACCAAAAGTATATGGAGCAAAATTCTTCCTGCTAGAAAAATGTTAGATTCCATCTTAAGATTATGTCATGTAAATAAATGTCACCAAAACTTATTTTTACCCTCCATACAAAATGTAGAAAAATGATAGTAGGGTGGAAGCACACTAGGGTGGATCACTTTTGATGTCACAATGTCACACTTGACGAACTAAATTATTTTAAGCTTATGTAAATGAAGAAAATTACATATATGAATATGATTTAATGATTGACATTACTAATCCATACTAGGGTCCAATGGCAATTTTGCATGTCTAATCTATATTTAGATTTATTCACTAAAATTCACAAAAGACGAGGAATTTTATAAAAAGTTGTAAAAAAGATTTTTAACACTTTGGTTGGTTGATGGAGGAAGTGAACAAGATTCTAGAGGTGGGCCTAATTATTTTACTTTTTAATTCTTTTTTGAAATAATTCTAAAGTCAGGTTTAGATGAAATTACAGAAGCACAATGTACCACCTTTTAAAGTTTAGTATTTGTAAAAACCCCTTCTAGAAGGATCTAAGCAATAAAAAATATGCCCACTTGTAGAATTTTCTTAGCTTCTTCCACCAACCAACCAAAGTATTAAAAAACTTTTTTACAATGTTTTATTAAATTCCCCATTTCTGCCAAAACTGATCCACCCTAGTGTGCTTTCACCCAGTAAGGACATTCAGGTGTTAATTTTGCGGTGTACCATTTTCAACTTTAGTGCAGTTGTAAATAAGAATTTTGAAATATGAATGGGCACCAGGGTTTGGGGAGTTTTTTGACTTTTGCTGGCTAATAACCGACCATTCCCACACTCAAAAGGCTTTTCACAGATCTCCTCCGGCAATTTCCTTATTGTATACTGAGAATAGAAATTTATTTGTAATTTTCATCGATTTTTAGCTCGTGGTTTCATGAATAGACCGACCACCGAGCTAAATTCATCGGCTGATAATACACTAACCGTCGGTTCTTCCCAATCATTGATGGGCACCATAGATAAGAACTTCAGAATATATAATTCTCTAACTCTCAATATCATTTCAAACAATATCAAAATGATAAGTCTCTGACTCTTAAGATCATTTCATACAATGGGGGGGGGGGGCTGCACTGGGAGTCCAGTTGAGTTGAGTTGAAGTTAGCTAGTTGAGTTTTTCAACTATTGGTTGAAAGTTTTCAACTGAACTGTAGGCCGCACTAGCAGTTGAGTTCAAAGAATCCAGTTGAAGATTTTCAACCGAACTTGGATTGTTTTTCAACTGTAGGCCGCACAGGAAATCCGGTTGAAAATAAAGCAATGGATGAGACTTCATAATTCATCAACACATCCTCTTTCTTTCCATTCAATTTATTGAATTATTTTTACACAAATTAGGTATTTAATATTATTTCACATAAATTGGATAATTGTGACACAATTTTTTTCCTTTGCCTTATTCCATAGTACTGACAGAAGTTCAAATGTTTGGACACAATTTACATTATTTTGATATAAATTACTTCAAGACATATTGGACTATTTCAACACAAATTAGAGTATTAAGATAAAAAAAAAAAAAAAATTATTATTATTTAACCCTAAAAAAATTTAATAATTAGCCCTCAAAAAACTTATTATTTACTCCTCAAAAAATATGTCATTTAGCCCTAAAAAAACTTGTCACTTAGGCCTCAATAAATAAATTATTTAGCCCTCAAAAAATTAATTATTTAGCGCTGAAGAATTTTTTAAAGTTTAGGCCCTTAATTGAAAATGTACAAAAAGGTTCAAAACAAAATTTGAATGACAGAGTTATGGCTCTTCAAAGTTAAGGCCCTTCATTCATAGTGTACAAAAAAAACATTTGGAATTTTCAAAGCAAGATTCAAGGAAATGGATAACAAAACAAAATTGAGGGTGGGTTTTGTACCGGATGTTATTAAGTGTTGTGCGATCTTTGCATAACTATTTGATTCAAAGCAAAGATAAAACATTATCGTAAATTTTGGAATATTTACAAATTCCTAATGATTTTCAGCGAGAAGGAGTTCTTTTGGAGATGAAGTGAACGACCCAAATGAAGAACATAGGTTGAGGTGCCCGATTCAATAGGGAAGCCATTATGGACTACATTATATATACGGTAGAAATTGATAGTTTTACCTAAATCTTGCATTATCATACTACTTGTAGAATCGCATTTATATGTGAGCAAGTGGAACACTCCAACTATGTGAAATCTACTATAGATTTTTCTAATATTTTTGCATAAGTATGATTTTATAATAATCTCCAACGACTTCGTTGTTGAATTTTTTTATCTTAAAATTTTCGTAGGTTCATTTTCAAAAATTACCGTTAAAAAACTCTAAAATTGGATTTTGACTTTGCAATTTTTGCACATACACCTTGTAATATAGGGAGCACTCAACAAAAATCTTAGTCAAAAATATGAATTTTAACCTAAAACCTAGGCTACCCAAACAACAAAAGACCGTTTTGGTTTTTAAGGAAAGTTTAGATTTGAATAGCTTACTTTTGTTTTCACTAATAACACTTCAATCACAAATGAGTTAGTTTCAAAAATTTCAAACCACATTTATGACCATAATTCCCTTGTACTAGTATTGTTAATATATCAATAATACAAAATTTTTACTAATACAAATATAATGAATACATATTTTATAATATGTAATAGAATATTTTTATATTAATAATTTAATAATATAATAATATTTAATGGTATAATAATATTTTATAATATAATAATGTAATAATATTTATTAATTTTTATTAATAATATGATCAGTGGTGAGGTGAGGTGACCGAATAATAACCGGGGTGAGAGTATTGGTACTCACGGTACCTCAAGCCCCTAGTTTATTAAGCACCAATTTCGAGAATTGCAATACAAGAAAGGGAAAAAAATGGATGATGATCAAATTAACATCCAATTCATGGAAGCCCTCTAAAAAATGAAACTCAATGGTGGGTCGGGGCACCATTGAGTTTCGTTGAGATTCATAGTGTTAAATCTCAACTATGTTATTATTAGGTGTGGGGGACAAGGTTGAGAAATTTTCTCCTCTGTGGGACCACAGTTGAGAAATTTTCTCACAGTTGAAATGAGCCTCCCTGTGCGGCCCCCAGTTGAAAAAAATCTCAACTAAAAAGTGCCCATTTTTCAACTGAATGGCCCTGTGCGGCCCCCCCCAATATTCAAATCACAAATTCTTTGATACATTTGATGTCCGCTTACATTCCTACCATATAACTCAACAATTCCAATCGCGAGAAATGGGCACATCAACAAAAGTCACCATCGATGGGCCTCTACCTTACATGGGCTGAAGAGCTCCTCTAATCCCCCAACTCAACCATACTCAGCACGCCGCAGCTTTCGAACACCGTCTGATCAAGTCCATGTAGCAGAAGCAAGTTCATCTCGTAGGAAGTTGAGATTGTGCAAGCCAATTTGACACTCAATCTGTTACTTGTCAATCTTCGGATACAAAACACAAGTCTTCGGGTCGAGAGCCCACGGTAAAAGCCCGAGCTTGCTCGGTAAAGATGATGGATATTTCACACTTTTTGGGGTCGACAGCAAAAAGTTATGTTGGTGAGAGGTCGAGACAGAAAATCTCACGGCTCACTTGTTTAGGGTTCGTGTGGCTGGGTGGAGTGGAGAGGGAGCAAGATGACATCCATAGCCGAGCTTCGGCCATTCCGTCTCTGCTCTGCCACACCTCGCTGTAAAGCCCAATCTGCACACTCGAAGCTCTGCCATTGGAGACCGAATGTTGCTGCACGGGAGGAGGAGGGTCTCTGCTCTGTACACTCCAAGCTTTGCAATTGGAAAGGTAATCTTACTGCAAGGGAGGTACAAGGGAAGATTGGGCGCGCCAGTTTGAGCAGACGCGCGTGGCGATGGGACGACGAAGAGATCGTTGCCGACTCGCAGGCCACATTCGCCGAGGGCGTATCCCTTTTCAACGCCGGCGAGTATTACGAGTGCCACGATGTACTGGAAGGCTTGTGGAACAATGCACCGGAGCCACAACGCAGCATTCTTCACGGCATTTTGCAGTGCGCTGTGGGCCTCTACCACCTGCTCAATCAGGTATGCTCAATTAGGTCTTACCATCTCCTTCAAGAATACGAGGTTTCTTCCGTCCGGAGCTAAACTGGCATCTCGTGCGGAATCATAAAAGGAGCAAATGGTTCTTTCCGGGACTAAACTGACATCTTATGCAGAATCACAGAGGAGCAATGGTGGAATTAGGCGAAGGTCTTACGAAGTTGAGACGAGCAGACTTTCAACAAGGGCCTCTACATGACTTTGAACGAGAAGCATCGGCACTTCTGGAGTTTGTTTACAATGCACAGCTTGAACATGCTGCCTGTAAGTTCTTTCGACCTCTGCTTTCTGAGTATGTCCATCTAGATTGTTCAAACATCAACTGAGGACTTGATCAGTCATAGAACGTGACTGGGTTGTATAAGTACTGCAAGAGCTTTAAGCACCACCGTTTACTCAAGATATTAAGTGATAGACTTCTAATTTTATCTTGGCTCAATGTGATCCTCCATATCCCTCTCCACAAGCAAACTTGTCTGATTCTCAAATTTTCAGAATCTGGAACTGAGTGCGCAAATCTTCCACTGTCTTGACATATTTTACAATTGCTAGTAGTCGACCTGTGCAGGAGCAATTCTGTCCGTATTTTGCAAGTTGGGATACATTCTGATATGGGAATTGGAACAGGCATGGATGATGTGTGCACAACAATGGATGGATCAGAGCAGTCATACCAGTTGCTAGGCGACTTCGGAGCTGGCAAGCCCTTGTACAGATTGAGTGTCGACAGCGACACGAAAGAGGTGCACATTGAGTACTTCAAGCAGCGCTCAGATATGTCAACCCTGGATCCCGACCTGCAACTTCCTCCGCCCATTACGGTGAAAGTGCCTATTCTGCGAGCTTCAGAGGAAGACCTGTACACTATAGCTTGACTCCATCGATTCTCATCACATATCATTGTAATTTATCGAATGTACTTTTATACACTTTTATGTTAAAGTCTGTTACTACTATGTGTATCGTATGCCGGATGTTTTCATAATGTCATTCCTCAGGCATGCCTCAAGAGATGGATCGTTATTAACACTTCTAAAGCCATTCATAAAATCCATTGGTGGTTTCGGCAATGCTAGTGAAGATGGCTAAGAAAGTTCATTACAGTGAAGATAGCTGTTCTTCATAGTGCAGCACTAACCATCAACTGGGTGACGCACTGGGTGCCACAACTGGGTGCCGCAAGGGAGATATTTAAGAAAAGTAATGAATGATAGATATTGTCTTCATATTGTAGCACAAAACACCTCATAAATTGGGCAATGGTTCGCGGCAGCTACCAAGGAGGCACCCTAAAATCCGTGGGACCTCCCAAGGGCCGTTTTTGATAATCTTGAATTCAAATTTGAGGTCTGCGACCCCAAGTTACCCTTAGAAGCCTACTGTACTCCTTGGCATTTGAATGTCTATACATCAAAAAATTAGGGGGCTATTACCCCTCCTCCATCCTCCTTGGTAGCTGCTACGAACGCTTACCCTCATAAATTGTGGTTAGAAAAATTACTCTTTGTCAATCTACCTTTAGATCTACCTCTATAGGTAGATTTGAGAAAACCTACTGTACAATTATAATGAGACACAATTATAATGAGATACAGGGAGTAGTAACAGTTGATACAAGTTGGTGTAGCCAAAATGGAGTTAAATTATTGCCACCTATGACCTCTCATCTTAAATTATGTCACTTTACGTCTTCTTGACAAGAAATTGTTATGAGAAAATTGGTAACATTTGATATAACCAAGCAAGTTGGTATAACCAAAAAGGGGTTGAAATTATGCCACCCTTGCCTCTCAGCCCAAATTACAACATGTCACACTTCAACACAAATCTTGATGCTTATTATTAAATCACTTTCAATGGCATTGCTTTGTCCATAACATTTTGCAACATTCTCATGCATCCTTTGGTCTAACTGTGCAACAAAGAAACGTGAAATTGTTTGCCTTATAGCAAATAAGCAACAACAAATTCTAGGCCAAGCTCTTGAATCCAATATCTACCCTTGGCAATATTTGCTTTTAGAAGCCTGACTAGAAATTTCTTGTTTTTTCAATTAGAAGCCTCACATTATGTACACATTTTATTCACGATCTCACTCAATCGAACACAATAGAAAAATATCATTCCATGTTTTCTCGCTCACCTGCTCAAATTCTCTTGTGAATCACTTTGATTCAAACCTTTTCTACACCTCTTTTGCCATTGCAAATTGACAAAAGAACATACCTTACAAAGCCTTTTGCTGTAATTTTTTTTTTTTTCACAAGACACACATAACATAAGCAGCTTAATCCGTGAGGAATACTTTTGTTGAGAATTAAATTCAAGAACTAATCATGCTTTAATTCACAATTTCCTTAAATGGACATTTGACTCCCCTAAGTGAAAGCATACAAAATCATCCTAAAAAGATGGGATTTTTCATTACTTTATTTCAAAAACAAAAAGAGAATCATAACATCTCCGACGACCTTTAACGAGAAAGATCAACTAAACACATGAGGTGTTACTGTAGGTCTCAAAATAGGTGTACAGGGGCACACAAAACTCTCATAGAAATACTCAAACCAAGTGTATACAAGCAAACAAGTCATCTCAAGGTGACGGAGTTGAGGAATCGTCTCTTTCTCTGAATGCAAGAAAACTCACTCCGAACTCTCAAAAGTCAAAGAAAGCATTGTCAAATTCCTTCGTCGCTTGCTCGCTGAAAAGCTTCATTTCCTCTGCATTTTACAATACAAAACACGAAACTGTTAGTACCCATAGCCACAAGATATAGTACTTGCATAACAGGATGTTAAGGAAAAGAATGTTCCACCTCGATCGAGATCCTCCAGGAAGAGCGTCAAAGCGTCTGGAACGGACGCTTCCGGAGCAGCTTGATCCGAGTGGACCTGCCCATCACTGAGCTCCTGTACTATCATCGTTTCTGTAGAAGCATGCGATGCAATTGTTAGTACTTTGCATTTGAACTCTTGGTCAGTTGGAAAACACATGAAGTTTGGAGATAAAGTGAGTGAGTGACGAGACTTTAGTAACCGAAAGATTGAAGTGGAGAAAAATAGCAGCTGTCTTACCTTTTCC
Source organism: Bryum argenteum (assembly GCA_037043015.1). NCBI lineage: Eukaryota > Viridiplantae > Streptophyta > Bryopsida > Bryales > Bryaceae > Bryum > Bryum argenteum. The sequence goes on along the minus strand of CM073323.1, from coordinate 4,764,457 downwards.
GTGATTACCAGCGACGCCTTGATCCAGTTCGAATGCTTCCAGTTGAGGACGTTCAGTTGATGGCTGTGTTGCGAAATCTTCAATCGAATCTGGACTTGGTGAAATCGCAATCGGAACATCGAATGATACTGGATTTGTAACTTCGAATGAGGATGGAGTTGTTGCAACTTCCCCGTGATCTTCCAATGTCTCCAAACTTGTTGCAGATACGATGAGACCTTTGAATGAAGTTGGACGTGTTGCGGCTACCACTTGACCTTCAAATGTAGCCAGACTTGTTGCAGGTACTACTGGGTCTTCTAACGGGTACGGACTTGATCGAGCTACCATGGAAGTATCGATCAAAAGCGGACGTGGAAGACTTTCCAGTGAGCAAACTCTGGGAAGCGGAGGCTTCACTGTAGGACCTAGGGGACCACTGGAAACCATTGGAAACTGATTGTGCACTTGCACTTTGGAATGAGACATTTTACGTGGACGATTGGCCTCCTTATCGTAAGGTCTCGGTTTTCCAAGGGAAAGCCACTTTGCAATAGAACCCTGTCTAGGTAGATGATGGTTGATGTTTGGATGGAAGGCTTTCCGATGACTGTGTAAAGCCCTTCGAGTGGTTGGGCGTATACCACTACCCAAACAACCGGGAAAGAGACAATAATATTCTAAGTTCCCATTGACACCCTCAATTACATCAAACTCAGAGTACCCGGTAGCTCGTACATGTGCTTTGTGATATTGAGCTACTACGGGTGTGGCTTGCTCCAGAGTGCCCGTAGTTGCTCCTCTTGGTGCTGCTTGATGTGTTGCGAGGGATGTTGCCGCTTGTTGATGTTGTGCTCCCATAATTGCCATTGTTGTTGCCGTTGAAGTTGTATTTTGTATGCGTTGTTCAAGATCGTGTGGGTGTACCTCAGCTTTTGGATATATGTTTGAAGCACCTGTTCAAAAACATGATAAAATTAAGAAAAGTTAAATTTTACATACTATCCTCCTAAACATAAAGCTAGAACCAACCAGTATATCCGCAAGTGACAAGAATAACATAAAAAAAAGATGTTTGGATATTAGAAATATACCTTGTGGATAGTTTGGGTGTAAAGATGCTAAAGGGGTTCTTATGTCATCCTCTTTCTCCAAAATTGGAAGGAACTTGCTGGTATGATGCTCTTTGGGAGTATCAAACAAAGGGTTTAAAACTCCCAAGGGAACCATTCTTCCCTCTTTGAAAAGTGGCCTACAGACATTGTGGCTCTCGAATTGTTTACCTGTGCCATATAGAGACTTTATTTCAGTGCCCATGCCTTGATTGATTGATCATCAACTAGAAAGGTTAATCTCCATTCAACCATTGACATTACAAGGAACTGAAATCAACACCTTTGAAAAACTAGCTTACCAGTAGAATCATCCTGAGACGGAAAGTTGAGATACTTGTTGACATCGTTATCATTGTCGTCAAGATTGTAATGCGAAGATCCCATGACCTGAAACGCTTGAAGCATTGGCTCCATGGGCTCCATGCGGTAGGTTTCATGCTCCTCCATGGTCTCCATGGTCTCCATGGTCTCCAAGAGGTAGGATGCATCCTTACGTGAATAGTCGGTGACATTGAGGAAGTTCTCCTCTCCTTGAAGATCGACATCCTCATAGTCAGCCCCATACTTTGCTTCTGTTTCCACTTTGCTGGCACTATTCCTTCGAAATGCTGGATTCATTCCGGTCCTGTGCTGCTGGTCTTCGCCACCATAGCTGTCGGACGACTCATCACCTTCGCTATCGGACGGCAACCAATCCAGATCAGCTTTAATTCTCTTTCCCTTCCTATCGGGAGATGACGAAAGATCGTCATTGCTTTCATGCGCGTTCCAGACCTCCATTGTCTTCTTGGTGAACCTGTGTTTGTGACGGAATATATGTTGCACCTGCGATTGAAAAGGTTCGTCGGTTAGCAACTGACAATATTACTTTTTGCAAATCATAAAAAAAATGATGTAAATCAGGAAATGAGAGAAGGAAATGAGAGAGTACAGATATCTGCAATGCCGGGCTAAGGCTCTACACCACCATGAAATGCGCACAAGAAGCGCGCAATCGAACCGAAAAGGTGATATGATCTTTCCTACCCTAGAAACTCGCCTCGATTAAGAGAATGCGTGCCTCCGTTGCCACCAACTAATTGCGCTTACTTCTGCACGCCGAGAATCAGAAGATCAGAAGTGCCATTGCACGAATCGTGTGCCATATCTTCTAAACTTGCAAAACCCCAAATTCGATTAAGCATCGTAAATTTGTTGCTGGTGGAGCATCGTGAGCTTCTTGCAGGCCGAGAAACTGTGAGCGCAAGCGACTGTTCTTGCATACAACAATAAGGCAATGTTAGTAAGGCTGGGGAAGGTGGTGAGAATTGATGTCGGAGAATTGTTGTGAGAATTGGTGTTGGAGAGTTGGTTTTTCAAAGGATCTTTGGTCTAGAACCATGGTATATTTTAGTGACAACGCATGGCCAAGGGGTTGTGTGTGGAATTTCCATTACCTTGTGGGTTTGACCGTCCCCTACTAAATATTGTAGGTCGGCGTGGAAGGGTATAAATCGTTGAGAGGTACCTTATAGTCGGTGTGGAAGGGTATAAACCGTTGAGAGGTACCTTATAGTCGGTGTGGAAGGATATAAACCGTTGAGAGGTACCCTATGGTCGTTGGTTCAAATCATCCTACTGGATGTAAAAAGTGTTTCACCACGCTAATGCAAAGGACCACAAGCCTTGTATTTCATGAGTGTCTAAAACTATCAAAATAAAACCATTGTGCACTATAATTCTCTAACTTTTTTTGACGAGAATTATGGTTGATCGTCTAACTCTAATGCCTTTTAGCATTCTCAAATATCCTTATAGGACCATAGGTTGAGATTAAGCCCTTGTAAGACTAATCTAAGGTGTGGTTTTTTAGAATTTTGCAAGTTGAAATTTATTATGATATGGAAATTAGACTTGCTTGGATAATGTGTGCACATGAGTAAATGAACTCAAAGTCTGAGTTATATAAGTTGCTAGCCATTCGAAAGCCCTATAGCCCTCCGGATTGGTTAATGTTGAGATATTATACATTCTCTCTAGAACCTTATCAATAACCTACTAGTATCTACTTTTATATTCCTTATCTAGATAACATATTTATTATTTCACTTTAGTTATCTCGTGGTTAAGTGATTGTATTCATACAATATATATACACATGTGGTGGAATTGAGCTCTTTGCTCATTCTAATACCATATTGCTCATTTTCCTTCTCCTTCTCAACAGGGAAGGAAGGGGGAATTGGTTATGTTTTCGCTATACATAACACAATTCAATTTTGTTGGTTTTTTCCATTGACCATCATCAATGTTAAAATTCAAGATTTTGGGTGTTTTAAAAGGTTGAATCTTTGAAGAACGATCTTCTTTTATAAATACATGAGTAATTTTAAACAAAACGTGTTGAATTAGAATCCAAATCAAGTTTGGTTTCGATGAAAATTGAAGACTCATCCAAAATATTGTGAATTTATGACATGCATTTGAATGCAAGTTGTTTCTGTCTTAGGGGGTTCAAAACATAGGCTTGTTATGCCACTGCAATGCACCAGTTTGAACTAGTCGTTCTTGTTATGAATAAACTTTCATTCAAAAATTATCATCGGACAAAACCCTGCCATCATTAAAAATTGAAATCATTCAATTCTGGTAAACAGAATCAGGAACGTTGCATTCAGACCAGATTCTATGATCAATTAAAAGTTTCCTTGCCGAGATTATGTGCTATCAGCGTGACTGGCGATACAGTGAAGAAGCATACAATGCAGAGTCCTGAATTTGGACTACGAAGCACAATAGCACATGCTTACATTCAACGGATATTCCAGAACTTGAGATGAATGACCTGCAGTTTATATGTGCGAATTACTTAGCTTTCCTTGAAAGTCGGATTCCTCTTTTGAGGAGAGGACTTGTTGAAGTATCTAAAGTGGCTACACCAATCGTAAACACCCGCAGCAAAATAGACCGTTGACTACTTTGAGGACTGATTATGACCCGTAATCTCCCTCTTACGAGGGAATTCCCGCGTAACCAGGGATTCAGGGATTACAGGGATTCCGTCCATCCATACAGTTGGGTACTTTATCATTCATTTTGCATTTTCATCTTTATCATGTGTTTCAATTCCGGTGTAGGTCGGTACTTTATCATCGATTTTGCATCTTCATCTTTTATCATGTGTTTCAATTTTGGTCGCACGCTTCCGCGCCGTTTATTTCTGAGAGTTGTTACAAGAGTCTACTTCTCGGAGTTGTTACAAGAGCCGTCGAAAGAAAGCGACAGGCGTAAAGAAACCCAAAAGAAATATTTTTCTCTGCGTGGGTTTACGCCGGCCAATCCCCGTTTCCTCGTGCAGTATGTAAGATAATCCCCCTTCCTGTCGGGCTACGCCCTCCTCATCGGGGGATTATTTTACATGCTCCCCTTGTCATAGGGGATTACCCTATACTAGATCATTTTCAATTTCGCACATATGATATCATTTTCAATTTCGCATGTAAAGTGATAGTCTGGTTGGGGTGTCCAAAAGGACTGTCCCACTCATATTTTCCCCCACCCCCCTCTTCTTGGACCCCTATAGGATCACCTTCATGCAAATGTTTGGTAGCTCTATAATGAAAATAAGGTATGCATATTAGTGTAGTTTACTTATATCCAAACGTACAAATTTTTGTTGACCATCTTCCTTTCCGGATAAGTCCTTTTAATAAAATATCCGGAACTGTCATGTTTTTAAAAAGGGTAAAAAGGACTCATCCGGACAAGTTTATTTTATGCCATGACCATGAAACTTGAGGTAAGGGTAAAAGAATGTTCAAGAGACATATTTTTATCATTTGCAAGTGTGTAGTGCAAACAAGTGTATTATTAGGAATTTTTGAAAGTGCGATTTACATGGTGAATTTCCACAATCCAAAATGCATGTTAAAATTCCATTTTAGTTGGTTTTTTTTAACATTACCATACGAACACTACTATATCTAGGTGCTCATATGCTTCAAATTTCCAAAAATACAATAACTTTTAGTGCATAGTTTTTAGTACTTCTTTCCACTCCTTTTAGTACTCCTTTTCACTCCTTTCCGGAACTCTTTTTTGTCCTTTTGGGGATACCCCAACCTGAAATGTGCATATGATACCAAGTGAGTCGGTTACCTCTAATTTAGGAATTACATAGCTTGCCACATGATTCAGAAATCAACTCTCATGGATCAAGTGTAGTTCTGAAACCAATTGTCATGGATCGAGTCCTGACTCGCCCCATATCATCATCGAGCGTACCTTAGATCATGCTGCTCACAGACGATATATTAACCAATGTCTATGTGAATGCTATCTTGATGTCGGCAAGCCTTCCGTGAACAGATTGTTCACCAAATTTAACACCGTCAAGTTCATATATGTACCGAGATCGGAAATCGTCCCATTCAAACTATTACCTCAAACATTAAGAATCTCCAATTGCGCCCTTAAATCGGACCTCTAAACCTATTCCGACAGATTCAGGTTCTTCACGAAGGAGATAGATAGATAAGAACTCCAATCTTCAAATCAAAGATTGGCGTGAATACAGCCTCTGTTCGTAATGAAATGGTCAGCACTCAGAGCAGGACAGAAACGACGATCCTGTCCTGTGGCCATCTTCACGAAGGAATGAAATGACCAGCACTCAAAGCAGGACAGAAACGACGATCGTGGGTGCTTCGTGCGTCACAGCAAAAAGAACGAGTACCCCCGGTTCACTTCCAGCTCACCGAGGGCCACATTGTCCTCTAAGTCCGCGATGTTCGAATCCCGGTTGAGGGCCATATCCGTTGCGGACCTTGAGTAAGGTGGGATCCCCTCCACCTGCTGCTGCATCGCATCCACATCACGCATGGTGTCCGATTTCCGAACCTCCAGCGTCATAATGCGGTCCGAAATGGCGATGCACACCACCACGGGCTCTATAGAAGCCACTGTATCAAGCTGTCCTGGGCGATGTAGTACTCCGTAAGCGTTCGCCCGTTCCGAAGCTCCTCGTTGTTGAAATTAACCTCTGCCGTTCCGCAAGGGACCCTTCCTCGCTGCATACCTTGTTTTTCACGTTGTGCTGTTGCGGATCACAGTGAGCGCGATAGTCCTGTCTCCCTTCGGCTTGTTCACTTAGATACGCATGGGGTTCAGACTTTCCTCGCTCGACATGGCGCGACACGCCATGCACTAACACCATAGCCATTTCGCCGGAAAGAGGTGCACATTGAGTACATCAAGCAGCGCTCAAAGATGTCAACCTTGGATCTCGACCTGCAGCTTCCTCCACCCATTACGGTGAAAGTGCCTGTTCTGCGAGCTTCAGAAGAAGACCTGTACACTAAAGCTTGAATCCAGCGATTCTCATCACATATCATTGTAATTCGAATGTACTTTTGTACACTTTTGTGTTAGAATCTGTTCATTTGGACCGTGTCTTGTATGCTGTCTCTTTTCCTAATGTCCTTTCTGAGGCATTCTACAAATCAGTGCTGTAGCAACTCTTTGGTGGTGTATTGATAGTAACACATTCGAAAAGAGAACTGCGATTCACAATATCCTTTGATGGTGTCGGCAATGCAACAGTGAAGATACCTAATTAAGGAAATTCATCACAAAGAAGATAACGATTCTTTTCATATTCATTTCAGAAGTAACTGCACAAATCATTGTCCACTCTTCGCAAAATTTACTTGTAACACACTATAGAGGGTTTTTAGCAAGAAGCCTCGCGGTTGAGTACACAATTCAATCAAGATCTCACTCAATCACACACAACAAAGCAAAATCATTTCTCCTCATGCTTTATGACTCACCTGCTACTCTTGATAATCAAATCAAACCTAATCCACACTTCTTTTGCCATCCCACTTGGTAAAATACATTGTACCTAATTGACCTTTTTTTCCTTCACATGATACGAATGGCACAAGATATCCTTCTAATTCCTGTTACAAGTACTTATGTCAAGATTAAGTCTACAATTTCCATTGAACTCTTATTTTAGTGAGAGTGCTCAGCAAACAAATTCATCCTCAACCACTGAGGTTTTCCATTACTAAAATTCAAAAACAGGAAGAGAGTACACTCCCACGACCTTCAATGAATGTGAAAGGTCAAGTCTAAACACATGAAGTCTTACAGGTCTCAAATGGGTCCAAAGGGCACACAAAACACTCATATGGAAGTACTCAAACCAAGCTTATACAAGCAAACAGTCACACCTAGAGGTGAGTTGTATCATCAACTCTCTCTCTCTCTCAATGTCTTTCTCTGAATGCAAGTAAACCTTCACTCTGACATCTCAAAAGTCAACATAAAAGAACATAATAGAACACAAAAATCTGTAAGAAACTAGCTCAGTTTCCATCAGGATTATTATCCACATTGTTGTCGTTATATCCGGGATTGTGATAGGAAGACTCCATCGCCTCAAGGAGGTGAAGCGAACCGTGCATCGGCTGAGAGCGGTAATACAAAGACTTCATTGGTCCAGAGCGGTTGTTCAGGGACATCATCGGTTCAGGGAGATGATGAGAGAGGTGATGCGAAGACTACATAGATCTGCTCTGGGCGGGGATGGGAAGACTCCATCAGCGAATACTCCATTGATGAAGATGCAGCTAAAGCGTAGGATACATGTTCAGTGAGAGTTTGCTGACGGTCAAGAAGTCTTCCTCTCCCGGCAGATCAGGTCTCCCTGTATCTTCTTCGTTAGGATCATCGGGATAGACGAAACCCGGATCGAAATTCTCCATCGCACACCCATTCGCTGCTTCTGCATTGGGAATACCATCCTCTATCACAGCCCCAACCCCTGCTACTGCAGAAGGATTCACATTCTCAGATCCTGGATTAAGATTAGAATATTCAGGGACTCCTGGGGGATCGACCTTTTCAATCGCACTCCCCATCCATGCTGGATCGCGATCGACAGTCTCCGTTACTGGAACGGGATCGCCATGTTGAGGCACAACAGATGATCTGCGTTTGGCTCGAGGCAGTGTGATTGGAGCAGACCGTCTTACTGGGGGCTCTGAACTGTCGTCGCCCTCCACTTTGGTGGCTCTAGTCCTTGGACGCTTCAGCTTCACTTTGGTGCTCTCCGGGGCCGTTTCCATCGTGTCTGGGGAGGGACAAATCATCGGTTAAACAATCCGGCTGGAAAACAAACAACATCAAGGCAATGACAAAAGCATGTGATTGAATATGTGAATGCTCATATGAAATTACCTCGAGTAGTTTCTTCAGTATTACCCGCATCTGAGCTTGGAGCTTTTGGCTTCTTTGGTTTCTTCGTTTCTTGAACGTAGGGTCGTGGTTTGCCCATTTTAACCCACTCTCTCACATCCCAGCCGTGAGGAAGCTGTTCTTTGTTGTTTTCAGAACGAGGTGGTATCTGGTGAACGGCTCTTCGATGGACTTTCAAATCTTGCATGCTTTTCCCAGGAATTCCCTTCTCGAAACAAGGTCCAAGAAGGCAGAAGTAGTTAATAAGGGGTGGTGTTTTTTTATCATCGTCATCTTCCACTTCGATAGCATCGAACTGTTCGAAGATGTTGCTTTCGTTTGTTGCTGGCCTGCAACCTTGCGGTGGTGTCCAGCCTGGAGCAGGTGCATGCCAAATGTTAGCAACTCGGATTGTGCATAAGCTGCGAAAGATGCTACCAAGATTTACATTCTTGTCAAAGAAACCGTTCCAAATATACAATGATTGAGATTTCACCTGGCTGAATCAGTTGAGGGATTGGCAGCGATCGCTCGGGACTGCGCCAAGGTCGTACTCCGCTACTGTTCACCCAATCGTGAATCGCCCCGAGGGTAGGGAGCTTTTTGTTATCTTCGTTTGATTCCTGGTGGACGATTCTCCTATGAACTTTCCACGCATCATATGTCTTCAGGGAAACCTTATTCTGGATGCACGGTGAAAGCTTGCAGAAGACGGTGTAATGATACCTCGGGTTATAGCTTCGTTGTGGCGCAACCTCTACATGAAACTGATCATAGATGGGACTTTTGACTGAAATGTTAGCCTCCCCCTGCAGCAGTTCTTCCTCCTGGACGGAACTATGGTTTTCCACGGCTGGAAGGTGCTGTTGGTCCTCGCCGCCACCGATTTCGGACGGCGTCCAATCCGGGTCAGCGATGATCGCTTTACCCTTCCTATCAGGAGACTGAGAGTCTCCGTCATCGCCTTCATGCGGGTTCCAGACCCCCACTGAGTCCATGGTAAGCTCTGACAAACAAATGTACCCCTGATCGTTAGCTTCGTCGGTTAGCATTACAACACCACAGCCAGACAGTACCTTAGAACTCTTTGCGAATCATTAAACGTGATCTGGAGGACAGCAGAAAGGAGAGGGTTTAGATATACCTGCAATGCCGAGCGAGGGCTTTACAACACCATGGAATGTGCAGACCGTAGCGAGCAATCGAAACGACAAGGTGATCTGATCAATCTCTGACTCGAGAAACTTGCCTCCTCGATCAAGCGAATGCGTGCGTCCGTTGCCAGCGACCGATTGCGCTCACTTCTGCACGCCGAAAATCAGAAGGATTAGATGGGCCGGTGCACAAATCACGAAGCATAGTCTGATCGAGCATCAACTGATGGCCTTATCGTCGAAACTGCCGACCGTTCTTGCATACAGCATAAAGCACTGTTATTGCATACAGCTGAAATGACGAAGACGGAAAGGCTGCGGGGAAGGTGGTCAGAATTGGTGTCGGTGACGATTCCCGGTCTAAAACCGTCGTGCACTTTACGTCAACTCGTGGTCAGTGGGAACTTATGGTCACCTAGAGCCTGCGTATGGTGTTCCGTTTGTCATTTTCAATGAACCACGAGCAAAAGTGAAACCTCCGAAACCTTTCAATCATGAATTGGTAGAAATGACTTCAAACTAGGTATGAAGTTCTAGTAGAAAAACATGTTTATATGACTAAAGAATGTAGTCAAATTGTTCTAAATAATTCTAATTCATGATATTAAAAACTTGACTCTTGGTAGTCATTTAAAGTACATTTTATGATTATTTTTAGTCCTCTAATAAAAACATGACTACAAAAACATTAAACTTCACTTCAAGTGATTACCAATAATGAAATATTTAGTCCTTGCGATTCAATTATTTAGGACAATATGACTACATTTTTTAAGATTTTTTTTTTTAAATAAAAAAATAAAAAAACTACAACTATTGAAGGGTTGCGGAGGTGGGTAGCTTAAAGCACCAAATAGGTATACTTTAACTTTGGCTTTGACCCATTGGAAATGTTGTAGGGTAGCATAAGGTGCTCAAGAGGTATCTTTAAGGTGTGGGTTTGACCCTTTCTAAATACTCAATACTAAAAGCGCTTCACCACCTTCATGCGAAAAGCCACAAGCTTCATGAAAAACAATACTTAATTCTTCATCTTGACCCTATTTAATGTCTTTTAGCATCATGACATGTACTTAAAGGGCCATAGTTTAAACTTAAGCTTCCATAAGACTTATCAAAGAAAAAAATGTAGCTACATTAGAACCACACGTCTTTCTACAGACAAGACGGAACACACATGTGCTCAAAACTACAAATCTCATTGGTATACAAATGCTAGAAATAAGGGCTATATTGCTAAATTAAGACTTTTGAAATTCTCTTCAGAGTTATAGGGTGGTAAAATAAAAGTGACTCTTGAGTTCCTAAGGACATCAATGGTTGAAAGTAGTCTTTGGAACCCTAAAAGTCTCTCGAAGCCTTACAACAGGAGTTTTGTTAAATTGAGACTTTCACAAGCCTCATTTTAATTCCCTTCCTTGTTTGATTCTTGGAGCGAGAATGTATGACACCTAGCGTAGAGCACTCCTTCTAAGAATCATTTTTAGAGATTGTCCCCTTGCAAGCGAAGTGGAGAAAATTTGTGGAGTGCAAAAGTCTTGTTTTGCGGAAAAAGTCACAATTTAACAAAATTGCCCATTTACCCATTTTGCTTGGACACAACAAAAACTAAGCATGTGTGAAATCAACATATAGTAGGTTCCTTTATTTTATCTCTTGAAGATCATGGATATCCAAACATTCACTTGTAGAAATTGGTGTCCAAATTTTTTCCGTAATGACATGTCCGGAATTACATAAAATCGCTTGTTTTTTTTTAATGGTGTCCAAAATTAGTAAATTTAAGTTACTTATAGTATAAATTTTAAAAAGATATATATGTTTGTTAGGATTGTAGATGATACTATAGTAAAAAAATTGCATGGTTTGCATGGGTACAATTCGAATCATAGGTATTGCCATTACACTCCAGAGTCCAGAGTCAATGTAGGCGTGGCAATTTTGTAAGAACGTATCAACTCCTAAATATCCAAGAAAAGCCGATATTCTATATAAGATTGCAAAAATAAAATGATTAGCTTAACATTCCATTTATTATTTAAGGAAGGTTATTTATTTTGTTTTGTTTAATTTTGGATGTGACATTAGAAACACAAGCTCCGCCAGTTGGATTGGGGTGCACAAGGTGTCATCGGAAGCGGACTTTTATTTTAAAATTGAGGAAAACAACTGGACACAAATTGGGGTGATGGATTCTAAAATATTGATTTTTGAAGTTATGGCTTCAAAAATACTGGAAATTATTTGTCTGAGTATGTCAACACTGCACGGACGAACTAGTAGTCACGTAAGACAATGCCAAATCTAAAAATTCACCATTTACTTTAGGGATATCCATCAAGTGCTGATTCTCAGAGAATCCCCAATCAATTAGGGTTGTCTTATTAAACAAAATTCCTATCTATTTGTTAAACATGATTTAGATGAGGTGTACATCTAAGAAGTTTCAATGTGTCAAATGTACATCTCATCTAAATTTTGTCTTACAAATGAATAGGAATTTTGTCTGATAAGACAACAATGTTATCAATCTTTAGAAACCGCATAGAAGCCAAGATACACCGGCCGTTTTACCGGGTCACCATTGGAGATGCCGCCCGCCTCCCGTTGCTCCCCGACCGCGTTCCCCAAACGCGAAACTCAATTTCTCAAGCTTTGTTTCTCCCGAGCCCTAAGTCTTCGTAGTTCACGATTCTCAGACCACTCTTGTCGAAAATTTGCGGAGATGGAGCGAGGTGGTAAAGTAGCGCGCAAGTGGGCCGTGGAGCTTCACGATGCCTCAAACACTTCTTCTTCGCGGGACACTCCGCCCGATCCTCTGGGGTTTTCCCGTTCCACAGCTGATCCGGTATGTGCTCCTCAAGCAAGTTTCACGATTACAGTTTTGCTAATTGGTCGCTGATGCATTTTCTGTGGAATTTAACCAGGAAGAGATCACATCTGGGAAGCAGAAGAAGGAGAATGAGGCTTCATGGAAACAACAGGTATGGATTTTTCACTCAATCAGTGTTGGCAATATTTTGTTGAAGTGAAGGAACTGATTAGGGTTTGGTACGCAGAAAGCTTGGGAGGCAGCACAAGCCCCGGTGAAAAACTTGCTCATGATGGGGTTTATGATGTGGATGGCTGGAAACACCGTTCATCTGTTTAGTATCGGCATAACTTTCTCGGCGCTTTGGCAACCAGTTAGCGCTCTTCAGAGCATTGGAAAAGGTATGGTAGCTGCTCCGCATACACTTCGAAAGGGATCGTCGTGTCTGGAAACTCTAATTCAGAATACTGTCTGCCACCTTTATTGATTGCTGAGGCGAGAGGTATTACTTTTATCGAATGTTGATTCAAAGACTAAAGTCACGTCAAAAATATTTTAGTCTTTGTGGTGATTAAGTTTACACTTGAGAGTGGTAATGATCTGCTATGCTTGCGTGCAGTGTTCGAACCTTTTCAGGATGCCAAAAATAATATGCTGTTGCCTAAGGTTGCATTTGTTGCACTCAACCTGGCAGCAATGGGACTCGGTCTGTGGAAGGTGTGGGTTTCTTCTCTTCGAGCTCTGATTTCTATATCATTATTCTTTTTAAGGTTCCTGTTTGTAATCGGATATGTTGCTGGGTACTTAAAGTGGTGGTGGAATTATGGTGGCAGTTGAATACGTTGGGATTGTTACCTAGTCATGCTTCGGACTGGTTATCGAATCTAGCACCCCCTCAGGTACCTCCTTTTTCTAACTCAAAGTTAAGATTATCAATGTGCATATTTTGTCAGTTAGTTACGTCAACTGGTGCTTAACGCTTCAGACCTTGTTTTGCAAGTGGTTGCCTTGCAAGAGGCAGCTTCAACTATTCAGAATGTTTGCGTTGTTCAACTCTTTTATGCCGAGCTGTTCGAGTCCATTCTCTCCAGCGACCACATGTCTTGTTTGGGCGTGGAAGGATCACATTTTAATATTTGAGTTTTTACATGTTAATTTTAGCCAAGATCAACTCAAATTTCTGATAGTCATCTTCGATGTTTACATGTGCAGTCCGTGGAGTATTCAGGAGGTGGATCATCACTGCTCTTGTAACCGTATTCTGGTTTTCCTAGTATTAGTAAGTAAACACATAGTAATTTTAGTTTCGAATAAAGTTTCCGGTTTTCATCTTTTGAAGAGAACGTGTTGTCTTGAATTGGTGTGATATATATTTTTTTCTATGTTGAAGTCCTAGGCATAATTTCTTGATCAGTCTAAGGAAAGTTTCTGTTGAAGGGTTTCTTTCATTACGTCTTTGTGCACGAAGGTACTTTTTGGGAAGCCTGTAATGTTTTATTGAGGTTGAGTTGGGATCAGAAAATGCTCAACTGGTAATGTAATAAGGAGGATTGCTTGAGGTACTATCAATCAGATAGATGCACTTTAATTCTTTGTGCACAACCTCATTACACGACAAGTTGTGGAGTTTTCTGTAGGACTCAAATGTGTGTGCGCACTTTATCAAAGTCAATCACTCATTAGTCATGTTGAATTTGAGATCATTTCATTCAAATCTGAACTTTGGCATGGGCTTCACCTCTTGAAATGTTCAGATTTACAACTATATCCAGCTGAATGTTACTTTTTGTGGATTCCTGTGAGCTCAATGGAGATAGATTCATGTCCACCATGATTAATATGCTTTTTAAGAGCCTTTATGGTGGTGTATTTGTTGTGTTACTCATTCTAAATGTGTGTATGCTCGATGATCGGATCATGGAAATGTCGAGGGAGCTTATGTGCTCAGGCAATAAGCAGCCTGTTGAGAGATAATGATCATTGCTATCTAAATTCTGAAAATTAGGGGTAGAAAAGGGAATTCGAAGTCATGCACAAGGGCTCTAAAATTAAGTGGTACCAAAAATGGAACACTAGACTTCTTCACTAGAGGTATAGAGTAGCTTCACAACCCAATAGTACCATGTATTCATTGCAGGGTGTCAAATTAGGGCACCACTTTCGAACACTTATAAAGGCATGTTCTCACCTGGTGCTACGGGCGAGCTCTTAGCGCTAAGAGCGGCGAAAGTGTGGCATGCGGTTCACACCGGGGGCGTTGGCAATCACTGATCCTACGTGGTCGCTGACCTCGTACCGCGGTAGGAGCGCTCTTTCCCTCAAACCTTGCCGCTATATTCTTGGCCACTACAAAAGATCTGGCAGTTCAGTATTTAGGAAAAATCTTCTAGTTTTGAAGATGGCCGGTTTAACGGGGGGGGGTCTTTTCTACTTGACCTCGAGGTGGCGTATTAGAAAAGACCGCAGTCTTAACTTTTGGCAGTTAAATCGGAGTCACCTCTTCAAGCTCAGAGTCTGGAACGGAGGACATCGAAATAAAAAATGCAACCGAACGGTCAGGGCTCTTACCTTCGGCAACGATTCCCTTTGTAGGTACGCCTTGCTCCATCAACACGGCAATGATTTTTTAAATTTTTTTTTTATGATTTCGTCTTGCAACAGTGAAGGCCGTTACGGATTAGAAATGCATGTGCGGTAAATTGTGTGTATTGCATCTGCGGAAGTTTTCATGGACTGTTTCACTTTGTAGTGAGGGGGAAACTACAAGGAGTAGATTCTTATCTGGTCTGTGTTCTCCTTCATGTAGTGCATCGTCTGTATTCGTAATGGAAAACCAACAGTATACGTCTCCAGTTTGCTCCACCGCAATGCCGGTTGATGGTACGTTAGAACTCTACTCTTCATGTATTCAAATCTCATGCTCTTTAAAACAACAGACCTGCAAAACAAACAAACACACTCCGATGATTCAATGAGTACGTGCATGGCATATACTGTGCATATAGTCATACATTGACTGCGGTCCAATTGTGCAGGTTCAACTTTCATGGGAGGATTGACAGCTTCGAGACCGGGCAATCGAACAGGTGGACTAGCGGGAGTAGTGCGCCCTGCACCAGCACCTTCTCCAACTGTTGGGCCGAGCCAGACAGAACGGGCAAGAAAAGATAGGGGATCCAACTGGCTTCCCCAGGAGGTATTCGCTCTCATTGCTGCAAAACGTGAACAGTACCTGGAAGAGCTGGATACCATCGACAGGCGGGACTTAATGACCATGGATAGTAGCAAGTGGAATCGTATCGCCAACCCAATCATGCGTTTGGGGATTTCTCCATGCCCACGTGATGGTCCAACATGCAAGTCCAAGTGGAATCAACTGATTCCAGACTACAAAAAAATTGCAGACTATCTGAGCCGAACTGGGAGGAATTCACCGGATTATTGGGAGCTCAATTCAAGTGAAAGAAAATCCGAAGGCTTACCTTGTCTCTTCACCTAGGATGTGTATTACGCAATACACGAATGGTTCGGAAGTAGGCCACAGATACAGCCCCCTCACGTGAGAGACTTGCTAGCAATTAATGACGGCAATTTCATACACCCCGAGCACGGTATTCAAGAAGGAGATGACCAGGTTCACAGCGAACCTGAAACTGAAGACCGACAGGAAGATCCCGCATCCGAACAAGTCGAGACCACGGAGGCGTCATCTCAGGAGCGGAGGTTGACTCAAACGCCACGGCCTGCAGCTCAAAACATTCCCAGCCCGAGGACAAGGCCATTCAGCGGCGTGCCACCGGGTATTACGCCACAGGTGATAAGTTCATCAGATAATTCTGAATACGCAGTTCACAAACGTCCTGGTAATACAGTTGTTTGTCGCAAGAACATTTCAGGTCACTCAGTGATAGCAGAAGCTACCAAAGCAACCGGGTCCGTCATGGCAGCCCAGATGCAGGAGATAGCTTCAGCAAATCGTGACATGGAGCGATCTAAACTGGAAGTGCAATTGAAACTCTTTTCAGAGCAAATGGAGTATCAAAAGCAGAAAGATCGGCGGGTTTATGAGAATGCAGTAGCCGCAAATGAGAATGCAAGGCTGGCCATTTTGAAGCAGGGTGAGATGGTGCATTGTTTGGCGCAACTGTCAAGTGTTTTAAGTACAGGCCTGACCATGTCAAGCGGTAGAACATGTGGACTCACAACATGCACTGGCTACCACCAGTACAGTGGAACTAGAGCTCCTCTCTACCCTGGCCAGCCCAGCAATGGGCACTTCGGAGGCACGACATTCCAAGGTACTGGAAATGCACCATCCGACACGGCACCTCACTCTATAGGTCCTGAAGACCCTGCACCTGCGACTAGAGCCTCGGCCTCGGAGAGAGACACAACCTTGAACAAACCACTGGACATAGACACAAGCCCGGACAAACCCCTGGACAGTAGCTCTACATATGCTCAATAAATCTGTGGAGCTCCGGATGACATTGCAGCAAATATGGTAGGCTCGACAATGTGCAGCGCATGGATGGCTCCTTCACTGGCTCCCCTCTGTGTGACCTCCTGAATCCGTTGCTCCCCCTCCTTCCCGAGAGCACCCCCGCTCTCCTTGAAAGATCGCCTTCAGTCCTGACATATCAGTCAATACTGAGTAGTGAGAATCTGAAGTGTGTTAATGAGCGAAAAAAACTGTAGAATTCTATGTATGCTGAATTTCAATTGCAATAAAGCAGTCTTCTACAACACAAGTGAATTCAAATGGAAGAAATACTAACCTGCAGTTTGTTTTAAGGCCCACGGCGCTGCATTGAAAGGTAGAGTCCTAGCTCAGTCCGCTTCGAGGTCGCTGCAGGAGTAGGTACGTGATCGTGGACAGCCTCGGGCACTTCACCCCCTCCCTCCTCGTCAACCACAACGCCGTGCAGCCCCTCGCTCCGTAGAACGTCAAGCAATTCCTCCACTTCATGATGGGACTGGCCCAACAGGATATTGTGAAGAATGGCACAACAAAGGATCACGTCGGGAACGAAGGTAACTTGCAAATCAGTTTTGAAGAGCAACTCACGGAATGTTTGTTTTAAGATGCCGAAGGCATTCTCAACCACCACTCGACCGCGTCTCAACCTGCGATTGAAAAGAGCCTCCGAAACAGAGAGCTGAGCTACGCTCTTGTGGGGTATCATCAGCCAAGGTTGCAGGGGATAGCCAAGATCTCCGATTAAGTACGGAGTGAATCCCCGAACCTGAGTGTTCGGTCCAAGAATGCTCTGTTGCATGGCAAGGGAGAATAGAGAAGACCTACGTAGCATCCTCGCATCATTTGTAGACCCGGGCATTCCCAGGTACAAATCAATGAATCGCTTTTCACTATCAACGACTGCTTGGCAATTGATCGTGTAGCCTCTACTTTTAAAGTAATAGTAATCTGCAGGTCCAAAACTAGGCTTCGAGATAGCAACGTGAGTACCATCTATAGCTCCTACTACCCCGGGAAGGCCACAGAGTTGAAAGAATTTTTCTTCCGTTTCTCGCAGTGTGTCACCGCTTGGCCACAAAATCTCAGGCCTTAAGGTGTCGTTAATAGCATTCACAACATCTCTCAAAACAACTGAGACAGTACTTCTACCTATCGCGAACATCTCGCTGCACACGGTGAGGTTTGCACCATGGGCGAGTTTAAAAAGGGTACATGCTACCTTGATAAGAACAGGGATCGCAAGCCGGTACTTTGTGTTCTCCCGTTGCACATGAGGCCTGAGCATCTCGGACAAGGAAAGCACAACAGGTTTCGTCATTCTAAACATCTCTACCCACCTCTGATTATCGTATTGTTCCAGTAGAAACCTCGAAAACCACGTAGTGGATCTGGGTTTCACCCAGAAACCAATATCTTCCTCCAGATAAGTACATGCCAGGGATAAGCGGAAATGGTGCAAGGTCGCGTTCATGTCGTCCTCTACAGCATGTGTTGTTTCATTGAAAACCTCTGACAAGGATAAAAATTGGTCATTGTCATCTCCATTTGGATCGCAGGAGTGCGGAATTGCCATAGCGTCGGTCCGGTTTAGGATCAGCAGCATCACCTACAGCGTGAACGCTATGGCATTCCCAGGGTTCCCCAAGGTGTCCATACCTATGCTTGCGATCGGAGGCTAGCGCCACGGGTACTCAGGCGTACGGGTCTACAGAACGTGTGGGGCTCAAAATAAAACTAAAACGAAGAAACGATTATCTGTGAAGCACGAATCAGAACAGTTTCACAACAACACAATAAACCACGGCACGAGCTCATCCAAAACAAACAATGTACTCGACAACTGCTGAGAGGAGGAAATCGCACATGTTCAACGATGCCGAAACAACGCTCCACTACGCGCGTCGTAGTGCGTCCCTGCCTGCCGTAGCCCACACTCACATGCCCTCGAAATCACAAATACACAAACAATGACACCGAACTGAAGACCACCCGGGTTGCCCAAACATTCACAGAAGAAATGAAGGAGATGATGCGCCCGCACAAGGGACAGACAGGTAAAACCTAGTAACATCAAATCCCTTGATCAGGTGTGACTGGGGAAAGTCAACACGTCGTGCTTATGTGACATGCTGGCAGTAATTTGGAAAAGACCCCATCAGATGTGAACGGCCACTCAGTGTTATCCACCATATAATACGGGAACCGTATCTCCCACGTGATACAGTGTGAAATGAAACTGCTAATTTGTGCCGGGGGTTCTTATCCTCCACTACAGAGTATTATCAAGCGCCAGGTGTGGAGGGGCCTTAAGTCCACTTTCAAGAATTCATTGCAAATTGTAGGAGAGTTTGAAAGGGATGAATCCACTTGGACTTTCCTTCCACGTAATTCCCCAGTGCACAAAAATTATTTACACTCTAAACTTCACTACGAATTTCTCACGCTGAAAATGGAATTATTAGTGAGCACTCTCCCTCGCTTACCTATGCCCATGAAAATCTTTCTAAAGGATGATCTCACATCAAAATTGCAAACAATCTATATCCTCATTCACCAATGAGAAATAATTCCAAAAGTTCCATTTCGCCGAGGATTTGAATGGTCGATTTACTGGAGGTCAATGTAAAGGAGCCTCGTGTGCCGTCATTGCATGATGCTTGCCCTAATTTAAGGAGCTTCAATCTCTTGCTGGAGTGACCCAACCCATGAGTGACAACCTTCAAGACTCGAGTGCCCTAAACAATCAACTCCCACATTCACTGCTTTCACATGTACTGCATCCAATTCGTAACGATCATATGGTGCTTAACCCTTAAACGCCCAAGCAAGCCCGAGGGGCTTGATTCCAACATAATCTTCTCTGTAGCTCTCACTGTAATCGGCTTTTCACTTATATTTTGATGTCAAACTGGTCACCGTCTTATGATGCATTCAAAAAGTGAAATTTTACAATTCAAATCACAATTTGTATATATGATTTTATGGTTTGAAAGGATTGTGGTAGGTAGGTTGGGGTGGTACATAACCTTGTAGGAGGTTGCAAGCTCATCATTGATTGGTCCATTCATGATGCCCAAGTTCAAAAAGTGCACTATTCATGATGCCCAAGTCCAAAAGATGCTGTGATCCAATTTTGGGCTGCCCGTTTTAGACCCCAAGGGCATTTAAGGGTTAACCCTTAAACGTCAGGCCTTACGGATTTGGGCAGCCCATTATTGGATCACAGCATCTTTTGGACTTGGGCATCATAAATAATGCACTTTTTGAACTTGGGCATCATGAATGGACCAATCAATGATGAGCTTGCAACCTCCTACAAGGTTATGTACCACCCCAACCTACCTACCACAATCCTTTCAAAGCACAAAATCACTCATACAAATTGTGATTTGAATTCTAAAATTTCACTTTTTGAATGCATCACAAGAAGGTGACCAGTTTGACATCAAAATATAAGTGAAAAGTTGAGTACATTGAGAGCTAGAGAGGAGATTCTGTTGGAATATGACCCCTCGGGTCACCTCAGGCGTTTTAGGATTAATGTCATCCTTTTCTCCTTTTCTGGAGACAACTGTAGTTCCAACTGTAGTTTTTGAGGTTTTTAGTTGGGCCCATTGCTTGGCAGAAATAGGCTAACCATCAGTTGCACACCACTTTACAAAAGATCTCCATGCAGAAGTAAGTAGTTACTTCTTCTGCAGTAGAAATTCAAATATCACCAACTACTCACTGTACCAACTGGATGAATGAATCGGTTAGCTCGTTGCCTCCTTATTCTCGGTGTCACATAGTGTAAAGTTAAATTTCCAAGTCCGTAGAATTTCATGCATAAGCACAAACTTTAACTTTTGAAGTACATTGCGGGTTGGAGAGTGGAGCCTTGTTTGCAGTGTGAGGAACCCGAGCCCACACACCTATCCTTGCACCCCGTACAAGAGAGGCGAGGTCTCCTAAATTCAAGTTATCATAACTCCATATCTCCAAGTTATCATGTGGTTTCATTCACATTTTAGTACCCTCATTAACCAATGGAAGATTGCCATGTGGCAAAGACTTTATTAGCAAAAGCTAATTTTTATTATAACTCGCTTGTTAGTGAAAGCGGCTTTTTCCTCTACCCTGTCTGCTGGCTTGGGGACTTTTTCCTCTGTCCTGTCTACTGGCCTCGGGTGGGGTTGCGATGCTTGGCCGAGCGGCCCGGCCTGAAGCACAAGGCTGGGCATGCTCTTAGGGGTTGAACAAGGTGGTCTTATATCAAATAAAATCAATAGACTTGAGGGATGACTGGTAGAGTGAGCACTCTAAGAAAAGCAAATTTGGTGAGTTTTTCCTATTAATAGTATGATCTACCTACTCTCCATGTCCTTTCGTAGATGCTTGCAACCACGTGTGATTGGCTCATTCCAGTTGTTGAAACGTGCCACATTCATCCAAAGTCCATCCGCTGAGCAGATCCCGATGATGGTCCCTTTCTTCATCCGCCGACATTCTGGAATTCAAGGCGCCTTTCACTGAAGACATGCTGACGCCGGACACTAAATCCAATCCATGTTCCCCTTGGAATTTCCAAATATGGAGGGAGGCTAATAAAAGGCTTCCCGGTATTTTTTTGTGTTTAAGGCCTTATAATTCCAAGAAGGGGCCCCCTATGGCAAAATGGGGGTGCAGACCCCAAATTTCAAAAAAAAATTCCAAAAAATGACCTTAAGGGGGTCAAAAATGGAAAATAAAAAAACTGGGGCGCCGCCCAAGTGGGGAACATGGATTGGATTTAGTGAGCGGCCATGCTGACCCCTTGGTAAGCTTACTTTATGCTTCTACACCTACATTCTCAAGTGAATTAAAGAAATTTTTCAGAGCACCAGATACGTTTCTACAGATGGGCATTAACCACTAAGTCTCCTTGGTGTTTTTTGGGAGCTTGAAACCTCAAAAGTGCGATTCTCTACCTTTATGCACTTGTGGGGGTGTGAACCAAATTCTTTTTTTTAAAAAAACTTCCAACCTTAAGATCTTGTACCTAAGAATATGCTTGATTATTGTTTAAAAAGTTGACAGTTGGATGTTTACCATTTGAGAGATCATAACATCCAAAGTTTGTCTCCCAAGTTTTTTTGGGCATTGCGAAGATTGGTTTTGAAATTTTTGGAAGCTGCCCATGTACAATTGGTAAGTTTTTTTGACTTGAGTCACTTTGAAATTTGAGTAGTGATTTTGTAATGAACATGTTTCAAAAAACAAATTTTGAAAAATTTACTTTTTTAAGCTGCCCCATTTCCGCTTGCAACCCAAGGATTGTCCTAAAAGACTCAAAAATTAGAATTTGACTTTGCAAATTTTACTACATACACTTTGCAGTATAAGGAGGACCCAATAAAAATCTTAGGCAAAAATATTACTTCTAATCCCTTCATCTAGGCTGCCCGGAATTGCAAATACCCATTTCGGGCTTCAAGGAGAGTTAGGGGTTAAATCTATAATCACCTGATGTTGAAAATGTTTAGTGAATTTGCAAATAACACAATTTGAATAAAAGATTGAAAAGAGGTCGAGCAACTTCGAGTGACATGTATGATTGAGATCACCACTACACCTCCCCCACATATGCATATTGGTCACACATTAAACGGATATTTAACTAATTATGGACAAATTCCGAACTTATGGATATTTTCACTAAAAACATAAGTATCAAAATGTATGGCAGACTAATAAATAATAGAAAACCAAGCAAGATATATTGAAAATCAAGCATTATATATTAAAAAGTGCATGTAAAACATAAAACTATCTAAATTATATCGGCCGAAGGCCAATACAACTAAAACCGCTAAACCCTAAACCCTAAACTCTAAACCCTAAACCCTAAACCCTAAACCCTAAACCCTAAAGACCCTGAACCCTAGACCCTAAACCCCAAACCTTAGACCGTAGAATACTGTTCCCGTCCCCAACCCACATTAGCTAAAATTCCGTATCGGACGGCCGCCGATAGAAACCCAAGGAATATGACGAAGTAGTAGTAACAATATCAGAACTCAGCTTAGAAAAGGAATCCAAAAGGTTGCACACTCATTCATACACAGATCAATTCAATATGATTGAGAGGGATACATGGATACAAAGCCATGAACAGAAAAGTCCAACATCGGCCGCCAGCCGAGAAAAGCGGAGTACATTAAAAGTGTACGAAACAATGATCTCTTCATTAAAGAGAGAGTAGGCTATAGTGTATCGGAAAGCCATAGGTAGCTAAGTCACATATCGGCCGCCAGCCGAGAAACAGTAAACCATAGAGAAGGAGAAAGTGCAACAAAGCAACCGATAGACGCTACAAACGTGAAAACGATGAATATACTCCAATCAACTGCCAAGGATAGGGATGCCGAAAACAAGAGTAAAGGAAAGAGCTGTAGCATATTCATAATGATGAGAATGCCGAAGCAGAAACACAACGGGTATGCACGGATTATAGACACTAATCGCAGTAGTGAGGTGAGTCGGAAAAGAACCAGCGGGTAGAGCGTGGTGTCGGCCGGCAGCCGATAGGAGGTCGGAGTTGCAGGTGGGAAAGCATATGAGATCAGTATCGGCCGACAGCCGACAAGTGCAGAGCAGGTCCGTCATAGAGAGGGAGGATGCGAGGGAGGGTCACATGAAGCGTGTTGGCCGGAAGCCGATACAAATGGTAGATGAACAGCTTAGAGAACAGCTCCAGCGGCCTCAAGGTTAGACATTGCAGCTGCAGCGGCCTGCTCGGGAATGATATGTGTAGCTGGTGGACCCTTCTTTGCATGTGACGGCATCCTATGAGAGAACAGAACAATGTTGACATTCACAATCTGAGGAAGACAAGGCTCCTTATGCCAGCGGCGAGTCCAGCACTCCCTAGCGATGATCGCTTTTCCTTCCTTCTTAGCTCGCATAGGGGTCCACCATTCGATCTTAAAATTTCCATAGGAAGGACCAGGCGTTAGATCAACACACTCAAGGACACGCCCCAGCCAGACAGGAAGGAAATGGTCGTCGCTGGGGCGGCATAAGACGAAGTCGCCAAGAAGAACATCACGGAATGGATTAAAGTTGAGCCTCGGTCGGTCTTTAGCAGGACCACAGTAAGGATAAGCATCTGCATCATCCTCAGGCGTAATGTCCTGTGAGAAAGAAGAGCTAGATCCAGAATCTTGGGAGGCACGAGAATGATCACGAGTCCGAACGAAATAGGCCAAAATCCTTCTACGAGAACGTCGGGGTAGACGGTAATGGTGAATTGATCTCTCGGTTGATACGCTCCCAAGAACCAACAGTCCAGCCATCTCCTCGCAAAGATAAATGCATTACGCGCCATACCGGACTTCCGTAACTCAATGAACTTAGATATGCCGTGCTTGATGAAACCCTGTTTGTCATTGCACTCGGAGGCACGAGCTTGCTCCTTCACGAGTTCAACTTGTTGGGGTTCACCTCCGTGACGCCCCATAACGGCTTAAATGGAACAGACGTGGGTCGCGGATGGAATTCTAGGTCTTCCTTGCTCGTCGAAGTCCACATCTTGACGGGGACCGGGTGGGAGCCATGAAGAATCGGTGGATTTTCGCTTGTACCTCATGACAAAGCCGCCCGCGATCGCCACCGTCCTCTTCAACCCGTAACTTGAAAAGATGCATATCACCAAGTCCAACAATTTTGTTGACACCGTCGTGATGAAAGTCCTTGACGTAGGATTTGAAATCCACAACCTCTTGAACGAATTCAGGAATGAAGGCGACTGTCTTCTGCGAGTCCATAAAGGCCTTCATGAGATCGCCTAGAACGTACGTGTTCTTCCGCTTGATGAGCTTGGAAAGGTAACTGAAATGGGCATCAATATCCTCGTGAGTGTGGCCAACAATGAGGAACCCAACAGTGACCTCCTTAAAAATGCGCCGAGCGGTCAGCAAGGAGCAGAAGGCCATCACAAATCTGTTCTTATTGTCCTTCGCGGAATTATCAAGTTGCAGGAATAGCTTACGAGGAAGCGGAACGAGCGGACGTCCAGGTTGTGAAGGACCAAATTGAGTTCCGGTGGCGGGTGGGATCGATGCGAAACACTGGACTTGCCATGTAGCAAAGCTTGGAAGAAGGCATTCGTGGAGGTGTGGGAAAGAGCTCCCGGGATTCACGCACGGTGGCTTCTCAAGCGCTCGCGAGACTGCGGCACACAAAGATGAGATGGTGAAGTTGGAATCCCCGCCGGAGCGCGGTGGAGTAGTGTGCGCGACGCACCATCACCGTGGCCGTGCGTTAACATGCCGTAATGAAACCGGAATCGCCCAAGGCCAAAGCGGTGGCTTTAGTAATCCTCTCGCATTCTTGGAATGGCCGTCTTCGTGGTATCCATCTTGTCATGGATTATTATACATAGAAACTCGAGAGGGGTTCTCGCAGATCGGGAACTCCGGCCCACCATATATATGGCGGGCACGCGATAATTGAGATGGCGATTCCGGTCATCGACTAATGCCCGCCATTCATCACATGACCCCTTGGGTACTTGGATATGCACTCCACAAGGAAGTCACACTCGATACACTCGAGAAGTCGCCCAAATGACTTTAACCTCGACATTTTTGAAATGGTTCTTCCGAAGCTGACTGATGGTGGACTGAGAGACCGGCTTATGGTGGCACTTGACATTCACCTGGAAGGAGGAGATAAGGTGGGACGTTAAGATCCAGGTCGACGCCTCCTATCGGCCGGCAGCCGACATGAGTGCACTGACATAAGCAGGAACTAATCGCTAACGGAGTATCGGCTGGCAGCCGACAGGTAGCAGAGCATTGACTAAATAAGGCACGAAGGAATCGACAGAAGAAGGTAAAGCTGAAAGATGTAATTGGAAACAATCGAAACATAACAACCTAGTGTATCGGCCGGCAGCCGACATCGAGGACGAAGAGGAAATCAGAATGATTGGGACTTACTTGATTCACTTGCTCGCGCATGGTGTCCCAGTTGAGCGCAGATGGAACAACCTTCAGGTTGTCAACTCGCTTATTTCCAACAAGCCTCGAACTCGTTAGGCATCCGTCCGCATTCTCGTCAATAATCTTTCGCAGGTGGCTCGGCCCGAATCGTATGCGGGCGTGGACGAACGCTCCAGAATTGCCATGCGATCCGCTCACCGATCCACCCATCGCCGCAGACCTTTAGACGCGTGGTAAGGCGATCCGAGACACCGTGAATGATATACCAAGCGTTCTCGCAGACCTCAACATTCTCAAGCGTGATGAATTTTTCGCCTCCCGGTTCATGGACATGAAGTTGACTTTGAACGGCATCTACTGTCTCTCTTCTAATTTCAAAAGAGCAAGCATAGTACTTACGACGAAGGATTCGAGTAGACTCCCACGGAAACGTCTCGACAAAGACCTACTCTTGCAAAGACATCCGTGAACTAACCTTACGAATTTCATCATCCGAGGTCTTCGACTTAAGCCTAGACCAGTGGGTCGCTCCTTTGACAATAGTCTCCGACGAACGGATCTCAGGGATTCCGAGGCACGCCCGAAGTCCCGGATGATCGAAGGTGGAATTCTCGAGCGGCCTCGGAGCGAGCATGACAATGTCCGATGAGAGTTGACCGCCTTCAAGTCGAGTCCGCGAAAGAGGCCATCTCATTGTCGTGAGTCAGAGTAGGGTATCGTGCTCTCGATATGAACATTACTCCGACATCTCAGATCGCCAAGAAGATCCTCATCGCAAGCTTCATCCGGAAGACAGACTTGAATGATCGCCGCCCAAATAAGGTATGATCCTCGTTGATGAAGTCGCAAAGACTTGTTCCTCCGGTCGGGCGATCCGGGACCGCCCGAGGTTCCGGTCTTAAATGTTCAGTGCCGCGTGAGACAGAGGGTCGAAAGTTGACAGCGCTGTCGGCGCCAGAACTATCCGAGGAGGGCTGCGAGAAAATACCGTTGTCAAACGGCGTAGCATGAAGATCACTAGCAGATTCATTCACTTGAGAGGAGAGGACATCGACGCGGGTTGGCGGATTCGCCCCGGACCCGCGATCGTCGCCGCCCCTCAAATGAGAGAGAGACAGGGTGAATGATGCGGGTTACGTAACTACCACGTGATCGATGCTGTTGGGTGAGTCCTTAAGACCGACATCGTTTGGTTGGTTCAACCTTGACACTCCTCAGCGTGGGGTGTATCGGCTGCCGGCCGATAGAGTTGCCATTCAGCGGCGTAGCGTCAAGGGGACGAAGTTTGTAACCGCTCCAAAGGATTTCGTACCCAAGGCACTCACCAAGCAGAGTGAGAGAAGGATTCTCACAGTAAGCTACAAGACCAACAAAGTCCTTATACACAGTAGTGAGCTTGACAATTGCAAAGAAGCTATGCGGGACGCGGAAACCCTCCCAGGTGCCCTTAGGCGAGCACTCAACGATGACGCCCACACCGACACAGTGATGATCGGTCCCGTCAACATGCAACAGAGCAACCTCCATGTTAACAGAGAGAGTGAGGAACTGATTTATGGGCTTCTCATCTAATGCGCCCGGTGTCGGCTGGCAGCCGATAGGCTCGGGTGACTCATCGAGGTTATCAACGAAGGGTCTCACGTCATTCACGTCCCATGTAATGTTGTTACCAGGACACTGACTAAGAAACTTAACGCTAGGAGTGGGAAACGGAATGATCATCTCAATATTTGGAGCGACGTCAATAACATGGACGTCCAAAAGAAATGGCTTTCGCGAGATAATTCGGTTGATGGAAGCAGTACCAGCGTAATAAAATTTTGCGAAAGACAGAGCGACAACTGCGCCCTTCTCTATACGCCATCTCCCGGATCCGCCGTTCTTGAGAAAGCTATCAATCGGTTCGGTTTCCAGCATGATGGAGCATGATCTCTTCATTGATCTATCGGCTGCCGGCCGACACAATTGCGAATCTACAAGGTTGAGGAGACGTAGGAAATAATGAGACAGCTGCAGTAGACACAACCTCCTGAGGTATCGGCTACCGGCCGACACAATTGCGAATCTAAAAGGTTGAGGAGACGTAGGAAATAAGGAGACAGCTGCAGTAGACACAACCACCTGAGGTATCGGCTGCCGGCCGACACCTTGATCTGAAGCTCGCGGGAGACAGGACAATGACGCAGACGAGATAGTTCTATATCGGCTGGCAGCCGATATGAGGAGATCCGACTGAGTCCTACGGAATCGTATCGGCTGGCGACATTCACAATGTCGGCTGGCGTCTAATACCAGGGTATTGAGCCTCTAGCTATTAAATCGTGCAAATTGAAGTAATAAAAGGCTGCTATCTACCGCTCTCTATATAGAAAGAAGCGCACTAACACGAGGAACACAATGACGCAATTCTTGACTATTTCTGGCCAGGGAAAACTACAATTACAGTAGAGCAAATCGCTCAGAGCGTCAGGAAACACGGGAGAAATAAAATAAAATGTCAGAAACAGTTGGGAATGGATAGCCATCTGAGACGACAGAGCGTGGATGGCGCTCAAATCAAGAAGATTTCAAAATCAAATTTCAAATGATTTTGAATTTTTGGAGGGCTAATTGCTAGGCAGGATGAAAAGCATGATGAAATGGATGAAAAAATTCGAAATGACGTTTTGGCGGCGCGAGCTTCAGAAAGTTTTGGCGGTCGGGCAAGCGGATTCGAGAGCGGGCAAGCCGATTGAAAAGCGGGCAAGGCGCAAATCGGCGGGCAGCCGATAGCCATCATTGCGAAAATTCCGGAGGGGGTAAACCGTTCACCCTCCCTCATTTGCTCTCATTTGTAATTTGCTCTCCTCTCTCACTTCTGCGCTCTCCTCTCACTTTTGCTCTCTCCACACTTTTGCATTTCCTCTCTTCTGTTTCTCTCCTCTCATTCGCTACGCGCTGCCTCATCTCTTCTTCCTTGTTGTTTCTCTCCTCTCTGCTTTCATGCTCTCACCTTTCCTCTCTGCTTTCTTGCCTTAGCCGTTTTCTGCTGGCAGCTGTTGGTGTTTAGTTTTAGGGTTTAGGGTTTCAAGCGGAATGACATTTTTACGCTCCACCTGACTGACCCTGCTGGGAAGCGGAGGCGGCAATGACATTCATACGCACGCACCGGTAAGCGACTTTTTGGCGGGAGGAGGCAATCACGCACGGCCGACACCGAGCACTCGCCAGCCGATACAGCTGCGATGGCGTCAACGAAGAGGTAGGTCGACTCAGCTCTTTTGTGACGTTTCAGTTTGCGCCGTTTCGACTGGCGTCGTTTCATTTTGAGCTTTTCGTCATCTTCTTGTGCCTTGTGTGTCGTTTGGCAATAAATTTGTGGTATTGTGCCGGCCCGCTACCGATAGCTAGTTTGTCATTTGCCGGCCGATAGCTTCGTGAGCTTCGGCTAGCGGTGATAGCTCAAGCTATCGGTAGCGGTAAACTGACTCGAGTGATGTTTTATCTTAGAACACAGTGCCTTGTGTGTCGGTTTGGTAGCGATAGCTGTTGTAATTTGTCGGGGACCGATAGCTCATGTTGTCGGTTTGCCGACCGATAGCTTATAATTGTCGGTGCCGGCCGATAGCTCGTGAGCCTTCGGCTAGCAGCTGATAGCTCACAAGCTATCGGCTGGCAGCCGACAACTCGAGTAATGTTTTATCTTAGAATACTGATCTTAGTGTGTCATTTGGCGGCCGATAGCTATGAGCTATAGCTTTGCATTCTCTTGTAAATCATAGTTTACTTTCGCAGTCGTTAGTGGCTCCTCCGCCTTTTAGCGTTACATTGCCTAGTGTATCGGGCCGCGCACCGATAGCTTCTATTCTCGCCGGTGGCGGCCCGATAGCATGCTATTTGCTGAAGGTCATTAGACTATCATCGTAACTATTGCAGTGTCGCGATGAATATTTTTGCATTGTCGCTATCGGCTGGCAGCCGATACCATGGTTGCTATCGGCTGGCAGCCGATATGGTATTCTTTTACTGATATACAATAATGTGCGTTTACTGGCGTGTGCTAATATACCCTCACATGTGATTATTTCGAGAAAAACCACCACCCTAGCTAGGCTCGGCAGTGTGGAACTTGCACACACGGATGTCAAGCATGGAGACATAGTCCCGCGTGCAGTATGGGCATGTAATCCAGTCATCCAGCAGTGGGGACTATGCTGGAGAGTCCTCCCCAGCCAACGAATCGAGATTGCTTGCTCGTACACTCTCTACAAGGGTAATATGATCCCAGGGACGGGGATGTGCTCGAAATTTTGGAGAATGTGGAGCACGTCGACATTCTCATCACCTACCTACCCCGAGAGATCCTCCGCCCGACCGACTACATCGCCGTATCAATGCCGTGGAGACAATGCACCGAGGCGGTTTGCGGTGAGCCGGCGAATAAGCGTGGCATGACCTTCAATGGAGCCGCTACCGCTACCATCGAGGAGTTCATGGAGGCTGGTGCGCTGCTATCGACTACGCTAGGTTGGTCGTAAACACCGCCATCGATCTTTGCAGCGGGCCGAGGCTCCGTCGTCGTCGAAGAGGAAGCCCACTCCTCCTTCAAAGAAGAAGCGACTGCGGCAGAGAGATGATCGATGTAGGCGATGACGGCGATGAAGACGTGCAGGGGTCACAAGATCCAAGCAAGCCCAAGAGACGGGCAAAATCGACTAAGGATGCCATCGAGTATACCTTGGATGAGGCCCTGTCAAAAGGCAACCAAATGACCTCGAAGATGAAGGACGTCGAGATCGACGCAATCTACAAGGCATTGGAGACTGGTCTTGGTCACCTCTTCCCCTACAAGAAGCGGAGGCTGCCGGGGGTTATTCCTAGCGAGAAGCTTCACATCGCTCCGGACGAGCTCAAGTACAGACGCATCGCGAAAGATCGTCTGGGCC
This sequence comes from Bryum argenteum, assembly GCA_037043015.1. Lineage (NCBI taxonomy): Eukaryota > Viridiplantae > Streptophyta > Bryopsida > Bryales > Bryaceae > Bryum > Bryum argenteum. Next base: position 4,733,802 of record CM073323.1, on the reverse strand, counting down.
AGGTATTTTGATTCTCTCACCTGATCTTATGAGGTTCTGCTCTGTGTATCGGCTGCCAGCCGATACATCCTCTGATCATATCTGATTCATGATTATTCATTTGTTATGTTCTTCGCAGGTGAAGGCCATCTACAAGGGCTACGGGGCGATCCGGAAGAAGCCTGAGATCCATGGTATCCCGCTTAAGCGGGAACCACTTGAAACCGATACCGGGATGATGGCTGTAATGGATTTTATGCCAGGGGAGTTGGAAATGTGGAAGCTCAACGACACCGACCCCGACACCGCCCCCAAAGTCCCCTGGTGGCAACACCCTACCGTCCACTGGTATATTATCGGTGGTCAGCATACAGTGACAGCATGCCGCGAGTTGGTGGACGAGTACCCCGAGGGATCGGATGCCAAGAAGGAGCTTCTCGAATTCGAGATCATCCATGTGTTCTCAAGGGACCCCATCGATCTTGTGAGGGTGTCAAACGCCCTTAATCTCAATATCGCAGAGAAGGTCGCCAAAGAGAACTTCCGATCGTGCGCGGAACTCGGGAGGGCGGCATGGAAGCGTCTGGGGAGCCCCGAGCCACACAAGGGAGGCGGGAAGCCGTCGCCGGCCTTCGAGGTATGGTTACCTTCTGCATTTTCTATCGGCCGGCAGCCGACACATTTCTTTAATCCAGAGCTATCGGCTGCCAGCCGACAGCTCTTCATTTTGCTTTCATACAACTAATGGTTTATGGATGTTCATCAGGCTGCGAAGGCGCAAGTCATGGCGCACTTCGTGAACGAGAAGGTGTCCACGAAGCTCCCTTTAGTATTCGTGGGAGACAAGGCTGGAATACTTGGATTGAGGTCTTCAATGCAGGGGAAGCGGTGAACTCATTGGCGACGACGGGAAGGAGCCGGGCCGATCAGCGGACGCCAATCTCGAACATCACGAAGAGACCGACCTTGTACCCACACTCGGTCTTCGTGATCGCGACTTGAAGAGCTTGCGGCGGAGGTGATCGCAAATCGTGTCCGCATCAAGGCCAACAAAGCAGGACGAAGGACGGACTCACACTTTGCCGGATTGGTGCGCGACAAGAAGCTCGACCGGTTATTATGAACGAGCTTATGTATCGAGATAAAGAAGCATCCGCTTCTCGCAAGGATGCGAATCGACGCCGCCGTACCTTGACTCGGAGTGGGACAAGTTGGCGAAGGAGCATCATTTCACCCCGAGTGTCGTTCGCAACATCTCGACGGACCTGAAGAAATTCACCGATGGGAATGAATGGCTCAATGGACGCGCCCAACAAGAATGAATCCGACGACCGACAAGTCGAAGAACGGTGTTGCGCCGCCCATTTTCAGCACCATCCTGCAATCGTATGCGCAGGTCGAGGTTAGGACGGAGGAGGTCGATGCCGAGAAGGCGCATTTCGAGTGCAAATTCGCGGACACAGTTGCAGAAGTCTTGCACGAGATTGACGCAGCTGTTGGCCATGAGGGAATCGCTAAGGACCCACTCCTAATCGTTTACTTCGGGTACAGTCATAGCGGAGTCTCGGTTCCAACCAGTAGGTCGGAGCTTCGTGCGCTTGCGGAACGGTCGAAGGTTCGACTCACGGATGAGGACCTCACGATGGACGACGACGACGTCACTCCGACTCGGCCTCTGTATCCTATCCCGATGTTGTTCATCACGAGCGCGAAGCAACGGGATCTTCTCTGTGCTGTCTGGACAACCGAAGATACGGAGTGGTATGTCCAGACGGTCTATTACAAGCCGTGTCTTCGTGGAGGGTTCAAGAAGTCGGTGACGGAATCTTCCCCGCTCGTTACGCTCAACATGACGTACCCAAAGGTACGCGGGGATGTTGATCGTTGGACTACTTTCAGGAAGTATACTGGAATCGCCAAGCCAGTCGATTGGTTCCAGGCATCTCCTGAAAGTGCTGTCGATTGGAACGGGGGCTTCTGCGGTGTCGACCATGACACGCTCGAGAAGTTGCTGAAGCCAACTCTCACCGCGAAGAAGGTCACCGTCATCAACGTCTGGGGTGGCGGAAACGTCACCGAGCTTGGATTGGTAAGGCATCCTCTCCTTTGCTTTGTATCGGCTGCCAGCCGACACCTCCTAATACTTGTCTGTTTCTCCTTGTTCGTTTACCAGTACTTGTTTGGTTCTCTTCTGTCTCTTACTCTTGTTCATGGTCTTGCAGAGAAATGGGAGGTCCGTGATCGAGTTCGTCAGAACTCAGGACCATGTCAAGCTGGCAGTCCAACGTGCGAAGGGACTCAACTTGGATAGGGTCGAGCTTCCACCGTCGTCTTCCGAGGATATGGAGACCGACGCTGGTCCCTCAGTCTCGTCTCGCGAGCCTGCCAACCCTGGACGACGTCCCGCCTCTGGTGTTAGGATTCAGGAAGTGCTGGATGAGATTGACCTTACTCCTTTGTCACTCACACCTGCAACCACGCCGACGGCTCCACCTGAATCCACTGCTACACTTATCCCTTCTCCTGTATCGGCTGCCGACCGACACATTGTAACAGTGTCAGCTCTGCCTCCTGATACTACAGCAGATCTGCCTGTATGTGCTGCGACCACGATGCAGGTTGATTTGCACAACGCCCCGGAGGAAGAGGTTATTGTCGTGGAGCAGGTTCCTCCGTCCCGTGCCCGTCAGAGTCCTTCCCAATCAGTTCCTGCCCTTATCGGCCGGCAGCCGACATCTCCCGCTCCTTCATGTAGGGAAGGTCAGAGGGCTCACTCGGCAGTGCAGGCCTTCTATACACGAAGGGATGTTGCTGTTGATTCGGCGGCTCTCCTGGAGGACGACGCTAACGACATCAGCGCAACAAATGAGGACGCTCTCCAGGAGGACGACGTGTATGACATCAGCGCCCAAAACGAGGCGGCCCTAGTAGACGACAATGAGTTCGCCATCGACGCCCCAAATGAGGCTCTGTCTCCACCTGCGGCGGATCATGCTTCCCCGCAGCAACAACAATTACATGAAGGTTTGTCCTAGACGACGGCGTTTCTTGTATATAGTCTCTTCTCACCATTGCATACGCATTTTAGGTTCTAGTCTGCATATGGTATTAGAATCTCCCTGGTTGCAATGTGCTCGGCCAGGTCCTTCCCCAGACATCAGACGGCCGCCAAACCGACTCCTATTATCGTTTCACGTTTCCTTTGTATTCCTTGTCTCCGATGTCGATTTCTCTCAACGGTGTTTTTCGCTTATCGGGCCGCCAACCGACAAGTCTTCATGTCTTTTCTTTGCACTATTCTTCTCCCTTCTCGATGGTGTTTGATGTTATTGGTTTCCATTGCCACCTCTCAGACGCTCGTGTCTCACTTTGTTGTTTAATTCTTCTTCGCTCTTTTTGCTTATTGTACATATGCCCTAATCTCTTGCAGAGTCAGGTGAATCTGAGAACGAGGAGTTCGTGGGCTCCGCTTCTCATGGATCGCGGCCGGGCACCTCCATATCGACTCCTCTCGTATCTGGAGGGCGAGCTTGATCGAAAATATTTTATTCTTTTCGACGTGAATGGCACTCTCATTCACTACGTTCCTCGTAGGATCATTAAAGGTGGTGAACGTCCCCGGTGGCAGAAGGAGGAGGCAAGGGCAAGACCTGGCCTTCACTCAGTGCTACAGTTTTGCGTCGATGCAGACTGGCAAATTTGTTTCTGGTCCTCGGTCACTCTGAAGAACCTTACTCCGAGGATCGAATTTATTCGCTCTGTTTTTCCAAGGCTCCCTAGGAACATCTTGGAGTTTGATCAGAGATATTGCTTCCGGAGTTGCTACCGGGAGCCTCATAATCCTGACCGGCCCTTCTTTATTAAGTCGATTGATCATCTCCTTGATATGAGTCCTGAACTCAGGGCTCGTGGTGCTAATCCCGAGAACATGCTTCTCATCGACGACTCCCCCTACAAGAACGTTTTGAACAATCCTTACAATGCGTTCCACCCTCACACCTGTACTTTGACCTCGGAACAGAATGTGAGTGGCCAGCCTTACTTTCAGAGGGTTCTGCAGCCTCTGTTATACGCCCTCTATAATTCTCAGAAAAATGTTCCTGAGTTTATGCTTCAGCACGCAAGGTTAGGGAAGCGCCGTATGCTCCCGGGAAATCCTGCATGACGAGCGAGACAGACGCTTGATTTTGGTCAAGCGAGGGAGTGATCATGGATTGATTACTTCTCGACCTTGGCGTTCGAGTTGTTCAAGATGGTGGAGCCAGTTCAAGATGCTCCTGTTGTCGGCTGCCGGCCGATACACCTCTTGTTACATTACATAGATTACCATATGAATACATGTCCTTAGCATGGGTGTATAGATTTTTCAGTCATCTAATTCGATGATCTAGCGAGCTAGAATTTGTAGATCACTTAGATTTTCTTCTGGTTCTGTAAATTTTCCAGGGTTCCACTCGAGACTTTTTCTTAACTGTATATTTCGAGGATGTTTAATTTGTGAAGACTCTCTTAATCTTAACGTGGAGAGTTTTCTATCATATTCCCTTTCTTGGTATCGGTTCTTATGTATGGTATTTTCTTTTGTTTTCCTTTTTGCTTTAGGATCCATGGCTTCTTCTTGTCATTGTCTCCTTGTCGTCTTTACTCATGGACTCTCTTGTTTGTTTTCTTCTATGTTAATTTTGGTTTTGTATTCTTGTCGGCTGCCGGCCGATATGCCTGCCCTTATCAATCTATTGCTGTCTATTGCGTTTCTATTCATCATTCTGACTTATTACAGGCTTGTATTGTTCAGGGTGACTGCCGTTTGGATTATGACATTGCTTGGTACTCTACCTCCAAGAAATGTATCATTCTATCCGTATCTGGATTGCTATGCTACATCAGCCCTAATATTCCGACGGATCGTTGGAATGCTCACCGTAACGTAATCAAGCGGCCAGGTGTAACGAAGTTATTTGCTATGTTGTTGGAGCGCTTCCATGTTGGTCTCTGGTGTACGATGCCGATGCGTGACTTGAAGCCTCTTCTATCTTACATTCTACCTTCTGGCGTCATCGACAGGCTATCCTTTGTTTATGGTAGAGAATTTTGTGATCGTCCTATGAATTTTCCGTGGTGTTACAAGCTCTTGAAGACTCTCTATTGCAAGCGTCGTTCCCGTGAGGTGTGCAGGCCCGACCAGCTTCTCCTCGTTGATGTTTCTCCACTAGCATTAAGGTTGGCGCCGGATGCTGCCTGCTACATGCCTTATCCTTTTCGAGGTGATTTGTCGTCTTCAAGTACTACTATTCCCAATGTAGCTACAGATATTCTTCCGTTCATCTACCCCTTATACCAGTTCGAATCTGTTAGTCAATATATGAGTCTTTCTAATAGACCCGGTCAACTTCATTATGAAGTTGCTCATTCCCTCAAGTACGGTGTTCCTCTCAAATCGCACTGTTTCTAGGTTTTACTTAGTTCGCATGATGCTGTCGGCCGCGAGCCGACACTTCACGCGATCGGCCGGTGGAGCACAACTGCGATGAGCGGCCAAGACTCGCACTCGTCGACTTTATCGTCGGTCTTCAAATCGAGATTTTCCCGGATTTATATCCTGGATTGTTGAATATGGTGCGCGAGAAAGGAGGAAGTTGATGATGGAGTCGCGTTGCTACTTAAGGCCGCGAGCCGACACCGCAGATTCACCTATGTTAAACTTACATCCGCTTCGATACCTAGTGTTCTTTGTATATTATATAGGGTGTTGTAATATTTATTGATACGAAGTTAGTCTTTGTCATTTGCGTCATGCCGATACCACATGCTAGTGGGACGAGCTTCGTTTGGAATATTCGCTTATTCTTTTAATGAAACGGATTTGTTTCCTAACTCCAAGAGTGTTATCATCTATATTTTCTCCGACTTGCTAATAATGTCAATCATTCTCATTCTCTACCTTGCCTTGTTTTGCTCCTTCGAGGTGTGTCGGATGGAAGCCGATTGATTTCTGGACTGTCAAATTGTCCAGAATTAGTTAAATACCCGTTATTATAATGTACTTGAAGATATTAAGGCTTGAATACATTATGACAAAATGCCATTTAAGTAGAGTGGTAGAAGGGGTGACATTGTAAAGGTCAAAGAGGGTGATACCACAAACATTGTAGGGGTGACATCATGGAGGTCAGAGGGGTGATACTATGAAATGTGTACGGGTAATATCACCAAACTCTAATTTATTTTGAAAATGTTTGAAGTACATGTGCACATTTAGTGTGGAACATAAATGAAAGAGATTCAAAGTGCACAATCTTGTGAGAAATGTATAAAATAAGCAATCCATCGAATCAATGATATTTATGTGGTTGCAAATTCTATGATCATGAATTATCCTGTATATGAACTATCTACCAACTTGAGAGCAAGGTTACAAGAATATACGAAAAGTTCAATACTTTCAAAATTTGGTTACATACTTCTTTTTAAATATAATACATTCTTACATATTATTTTTTGTACTTGTAAATACCCATCATCAGAATATTCTAAACACTTTCGAAGTACGACAAATTTGTATGTATGTGAAGAATTTCTGGAATAAATACGGTGTCTACTTCCAAGCAAAAGCCATATCCAACTCACATGCAATGGATTTCCCTTGCCCATTCAATAATGGTTCACTGTTTGAACAAGCAAGCATTCGAGAGGGACAGACGTAAGTTACTAGTTACTACATGGGCGCCCCGGCCCGCTTCGCCCCGCCACAACCGTGATCGACGTTGATGCAAACGAGGACTGAGCCTCCTGAGAATTGAATGCCGTGGCAAGTCTCGGGCTTTCCCAGCATTCGCGTTTTCTGTTGTGGTCGATGCTTGTGTAGAGTAGGTGTTACCCTGTTTTAGGGCGGGCTCGACTCCTGTTCAGTTTTTAGCACCAATTGTTGCCACTTTCGCGGAACGCAGATTTCATTCTGGTCGGTGAAGATCGTAGCTTCATTTGCCGCAATTTAGGATGAGGCATCCGCCCTCTTTAAGAATTTGCACTTGTTATCCTTGTCTTAGAATTCGCTTCTTTTGAGTTAGTGCAATCAGCTGGAGAGTTCCTTCATTCGACAGGAAGCGCCTGGCAGGTGGCAAATGGCATGGTAGACGCGGTTACTATTTATCTCGAGATCAAGTGTGTAATAGTGAGAGCAATTTTTATTTTGAAGGTGCTGTGAGCAAGTTCTATGAATTTGAGCGGGGAATCGAGGAGGTGGTAATGTATTAGACTGATGGACAAGCCGTCGGAGAAATTCGAAATTCCGCCACTGCGGGTGCTGGGCGGGAAGATTGGGGAGTATTTATCAGAATGGCCTTTTATGTGCCATGCGGGCTTGGTGCTTCTGTTCGCCTGGATTGTCTCCTTTCTGCACTCCAACGTTGCTCTCGTTTGCGTCTTGGGCTTCCTGTACCTCTATCAGGTTCACCTTCTGCATTCTTGACTCGAAGAGTCTAAGGGACATGTCGTGTTTCTGGAGGTCAAGAATGTCGGTTTTTTTCGGGAAGGGATGTTGGAAAGAAGGCGTTTGTGTTGTCCACTTACTACATTTGCTGCTGCTGATTCACGTTAAAAAAATTCTTCGTTGCAAGAGCGTCACATGTTTTGACAAGTACTCAGAGGCCTAGTTTGCGGTTGTTGGTATTTGAGGAAGAAATTGATGATACTGTGTACACACTTGACCTTCCGCGTGATGCTTTAGAAGTTTGTTAGTACGTGATACTTGTGATTCTCGTGTCCCTCCTTACTTTTGCAGACTTCTTCATAGCTTGTTTCATGTTTGCAGATCGAGAGTCGACAACGGAGGAAGTTACACTGGAAGATACGCCATGAGGAGAGAAAGAATGCAAGCAAACAGAGGGTATCTTCTGCTAGTGCGACCCACTTTTACATGTATACACAATGCGTGTAATATATCTGGATATTTTGGATACTCGACAGAATACGTGCATCTTAATACCTGCTTAAGTACTGTAGCTAGTCACTTTGAACGGTTGTCAATCATTTTGTATGAATATGATCTTTGTAGGTCATGTACGTGAAGGATTTTCTAGTGCATTACACAACTATTTTTTGTTGGTGTCTTCTCTGATCATCGAAATGGTTTTGCCAATTGAAAGCTTTCCATACATGTTTGTCTACAGCTTGCGGAAGGGGAAACAGTCCGATGGATGAACGAAGCGTTGGAAAAAATATGGCCGGTCTTCATGGAGAACTTCGCTTCTAAAATGCTCCTGGTGCCCCTCACGTCGTTCTTCGACCGATTTAAGCCCTGGAGTGCGGTATGGTCATCCATTCATCTTTCCTTTAGGATGTCCTACTACCTGATTTCACGTAGTCATGGTTCGAAGCTGACGTGCAGACGTGTTTGTGTGGGCTTATGCTGTAGAAAAAGATGCAGCTTCAGAACCTCTCTCTTGGGAAGACGCCACCAATTGTTACAATGCTTCGCATATTGGACGATCCTATTGAGGGCGATGACTTGGTATGCAGATCCTGCTACAATCTACCTATCGAAAGTTTTTGAAGTTTACTTTCTATGAACCTTCAGAGGTCCCCCAAATTCGTATCTTTCTTGATTTTATGGGCTTATGCAAGGGGTATTCATCTCTGATTTATGCTTGTCATGACTCATCTTAACTCAATACACAGGGCCAGATAAGTTCCACTATCTTGGCTGTGTTCAAGATGAGATGACTGGATGACTGGTATACGCTTTAGCATAATTCGTGAGCATTATGATAGGTACCGTCATTGCAGATGGTCGCTGGATAGGGCTGCTAACTTGGGAAGGTTGTCAGGCAATCGAAGCGGGAGTGGAGTGGATGGCAGCCAGCGACATGGCTGCTGTCGTAGCAGTTAAAGTTCGACGTCGTCTTGGCCTTGGAATTTGGGCTACATTTCACATCAGCAAGCTATGCTTCGATGGCAAGGTAAGTATTTTATCTGTAATCTAATGTTGAGCCGGAAACATGTTCATGGTTTTCTAAGTTTCAGTGGTACTAAGGAATCTTAAATCACTCAGTTCAGCAAATAGGACCAATTAATTATTTCGGATACTTGGAGCTTGCAGATTGCGATGATAGTTTATCCTCCTCATTTTCAACCGGAATGCGTGCATATGCCCATTCTTGCGTTTATTTTTAGGCCTGCTCTTCAGTTTTTGTTGTTATACCACTTTCTGTATTGTGGGATAGACGCTTTTTCGTTGGTTCAATCATATGTAGAAGCGTAGATGAAACTCCTGAAAGCTTCTGATACTTACCAAGACGGATCACATGGTCACATGGGACTCCATCTGCGGGTGTGATGTCGTTAACACATCACGCACTCGGACCCTCTCTCACTTGTGTCTGTTTTTTGATGTCTCCCTCAGGTGAAAATAAGTTTGAAGCTCAAGGATAGCTTGCCAGTGATACAGCGAGTACGTATTTCTTTCGCTACAGCACCTTATCTAGAGATGGCTGCTTATCCTATATATAATTCTGGAGTCGATGTAACCGAGCTTCCTGGACTTGCAAGCTGGATGGTACGTACATTTTTCTGTTTCACTTTCTTTTTCGTGCTCAGGGTCTTAGGAGTAGTTTTCTTTCGTATTTATAGACGTGAAGTTTTTTTGAGAGCCACACGTTCCTGTTTGTCTCAGTGACTATTGCTGTCGCTAGATATTCTGGTGGGCTTGGTTCCAGCTTAATATGTGGACGAAATCTTGTATTTGTAGAAGTTTATGGTCTTTATCATTCTATGTTGGTGACTTTCCAGGATCGTCTAGTTGCAGATGCCTTGGCGCAGTCCCTGGTTGAGGTACGTATGCCGAAGTTTTTCTTCGCATAACCTGACAATGGAATGTCGTAGAATTTTGCGGCTTCAATCTTTGGAGATTCCTATCAAGCATTAGATTAGGAATACAGTATCGAGGAAGACGAATAGGTGATAATTTTGTGATTTCTGGTAGTGTTCTTGGCCAACTGAATATAGGTCCTCAAAATATGTCGATTGTTTATGTTAGAATATGTAAATCTAGAAGAGTTCCTGTCTCATAGGAGTAAATCATTCTGCTATAGTGGACATCATCGTGAAGTTGGTTAAAGCTCATGAGAAAGTCTGAAGCGTTCTTCATCTAGGAGTACTTCGTGTTTTTTTTTGGTCTTTTTCCCTGGTTTTACAAGGGGATGAGTAGAATAATACTGATAGGGCATAGCATCTTCATATTCTGATACATGAGTGTGATTGCAGCCAAACATGTTAGAGATTGACGTGGATAAACTTCTGAAAGATGTACTGCGACCTCAAGGACCCGCTCAACCGCTAAAGAGTAATACTATCTCCTGTCTGTAGGATATAGCGACATTTAAATTTTAAAGTTGATTAATTGAAGATAGTGGTGTCACGGACGGGCAGCAGAAGAAGCTCTTCTTCTTTCATACAAATTTATGCTTGAACATACTGCTAAGCAGAACCCTTTTACTCATTACCGCGACCATATTTTCGTGATGGCTTGCAGATGACTGGTTTTCGATGCGGGGGAATCCTCCAGCAGCGGAGGTCAATTTGGAAGTTTTGGAAGCCACAGACCTTCGAGTGGGAGATTATAATGGTATTCTTCGCCTTGTTCCACCCCCTGTCTTGCTGTATTCGTATGTCTTTTGTGAAGCTATTTCGTCTCGGTGCGTTGGCTGCAGTTATCTGCGTCCTTGCACTTCTGAGTTATTTAGAAAATTCTGTGTTTCGAATGATCCAAGTGCTACTTGACCTTTAATACTGTCACTTTGATTTTTCTTATAATATGTACACCTTCTGACTTAGATTGTAATACAGAACCAGTATCTTCGGCGGCTCGGGGAGTGAACTACCAAGTAGCAGTGAACTGAGATTCTGATGTGGTATGTGTAGGCTTCTCTGACCCTTTTGTGAGGGTTATGCTCGGGCTACAGCAGGCAGAAACAACGGTGAAGTGGAAGACGTTGAATCCAAAGTGGAACGAAACCTTCAGGTTCACCATCCCGAGTTGGGAGCAACCTAACACTATGCTTATCAAAGTGCGTGATAAAGACCACATTTTTGATGACCAGCTGGGGTAAATATCTTGTCTATCACAGCTACTGATTTGAATTACTCTGCCAATACTGGATATCATGTTGCATCATCAATATGTACCCACAGAGTAAGTTATGTAGACCCATTCAAAGAGTTGCTCATACGGCCCAACGTCCTCCTTTCTGAATCAGTAATGCAGGGACTCAGATTGTGGAGTATTCAAACTAAAACTGGTGATAAACGGTGAAAATGTCTGTAACTTGGGTGACGTCATTCTTGGCTTTGCGACCCTTGGTTGTCAAGCTGACTTGCTTTACTGACATTCTTTTCAACAGCTAATTTCCTCTGGTGCCGATTTGGAAATAGCAGGGCTACGCACTAATTGCAATATACTCTTACTTCTAAGGAGTTCGGAAGCTAGTCCTTACACCCCTGTGTCCTGATGCTTTGCAGACACAACGCAGTGGACTTAACTCGGTTTCGTGACGGAAAGCGACATGATTTTTGGCTTACACTTAAGGGAGTGGATACTGGTAAACTCCATCTGGCAGTCACAGTTCTCGATAAGCAGACGGACAGTTCGGAGGATACACTCTCAGTAAGTGCATGAGTTGACCTCGTTTACTCTTGGTCTTGTGCTACGGTGATTATCTTGCATGACGAGTGGCCCGGGGGACATCTGCTTGCATTATTTTGCATGCGTCGACGATCGTGTTCCAGTGTTCTTGTCGCAGTAGGCAAGTACTCTCAGTAGAGCTCGACGTGTAGCCTTGTTAACTTCTGAAAATTGACATTTTGCATGTTGTGCCCATAGCTGGATGATCAGATAATATCCGAGCTGTCTGATCGATCTCAATCTCTATCTCAACCACTAGCAGCGTCACCTAAGGATCGCGTATCGACTCGCCAGAAGCTGAAGAGCTTGAAGTCTGGAAAGTCACTCACAAAAGATCCTCTACGAGTGGACACCTCCGGGAAAGCTGTTGGACGTCAGAGTTCTGGCTTTTTCGGTTCCAGATCCTTAAGAAAACTCGACAGGACTCAGCTTGGATCTGATAGGGAGCAGTTATCAGCTCGCACTGAGGAGAATCCATCCGTGGCGCCCCGTGGACTTTCGTCAGCGCAGAATTCCATGTCGAAAGATGCAGATGTTGCTGGAGAATCTGTTGATGATACGACAATACTTCTGAATGTGGGCGTTGGGGAAGAGGGGGCTGTGAAAGTCTGTCAGCTCGGTGATGTAGCGCTCACACCACGGCCAAGCCAGAGGGTTCCTGAGGAAGAGTACAGTAAGCCTCTGGACCAAGCATCCTTAGGAGGAGATTTGGCAAACATTGAGGAGGATGTAGGTCCTGCTCGGAAGCATCGGTCTGCTAAAGCGAAGTATCAGGACTACAGGTCTGTAAAACTAGACAACTGTTTAAACAAAGATACTCCATTCAAACAAAGATATTTTTGACAGGAAATATCTTTGTTTTAATGAAGTACTGTACTGCACATCGTTCCCATTCTGATTCTGTAACAACTCTTGCACGATTGCTTCCGTGATGTGCATCTGGTCAGTGTACACTTTTGTTGCTTAGTCTTACTTCGACATTCTCGTCCTCTTATTCACAGTTACTTCGCGTACTAAGCGTTGCCTTGATACCAAATTGTAATCTGCAGGGCAAGAAGGGGAGCGGAGAAAGAAGCAGAGCAGCAGGAGTTGGAACAACTCAAGAATTTTAGTACTAACAACAATGGTACAAGGGTACATTTGACTCTGGACCCATCGGGTGATCAATCGATGACAGGCTTACATGTAGGGCAGGATCCCACCTCAACGACCTCGGGAAGTGTGGGCGAGGACGGGGAAACAGTGGATGCAGAAGTTCCTTCTGGAGGTTATGTACTCCCACCTAAGCATCAGGTACGAAACAAAACGAAGGGCTTCTTTGGCAAGGCTGCGGGGCAACTGGGTCATCAGTTCAGCCGAAAACTGATTCGACGGAAACAGCACGAGAAAGAGGGGCCTACCAGCTCGGAGGATGTCACCACCTCAGGTGAATTCAGCGGACCCCTCGAATCTGGTGTGATTGAGCCAAGACCCGAAACCGAGGTTCCAGGTGCCAAGCAACCACCGCTACCTCTAACGAGCACTTCTCACCCGCATCCTCGACCTTCAGAGCCACCCCATAGACCACCTCCAGCACTTCCGCCACCTGGTGCTCCAATCGATGTTCAAGCAAGCAATGACATGATTCACTTCCCACAACCTTCGCGGGCAGTTCCTATTGCGGATGCTCAGCAGACTTCTACTCAAGCCCGAGAGGATCTGGAAAATGGACTACTCAAACCTGACGAAGGTAGTCCAGAACTTCTTCACTTAAATGATAGTAAGATGCCTGATTGAAGTCTGTATTGCGATGACAATGCAAGGGTCAGGAATTCAGTAGATTAGGATTTGTACAAAGGTTGGTTAGTGCAGGTAAAGGAAGTGTTCCCCAGAAACCGTTTGACTGAATGATGTGCTGAGATGGTCAATGTGAAGTTCGCTACAGTAGCTTGCTAGTGAGAGTTGTCGTATGGTAAATATGACCGCGGATTAGATTAATGGCGGATGAGCTCTTTGACCGCCGGACCGACATCGTAGCATTCCGGAGTTGTGGTTGAGAATTTGTGTTGAAGCGTGATTCGAGGCCATAATGTAGTTGCATTCATGGATAATTTTGAGTCTGTTACAGACGAGAGCGAGGAATCCGATATTTCTGTTTGAATTTTCTCTTATGATGCTGAAGAGGTCAGTTTGCAGTTACGTTTTTTTCTTTCTTTTCTTTCCATTGTAGCACAAATTTGAGAATTTCGCATTTTCGACTCAATTCAATTCCCTCAACCAATATGGATGTTGCTCAAAGTTTTATGTGCTTTTTGGTAGGATTGATCAACTAAATATGGAAGAATATGAAGATATTAGTGCAAAAAGGCTAATTGGGATTGCATATATCATAATGGATACCGGTACTTGAAGTGGGGACCAGAATCTTGAAAAGGCCCACCACGTTCTGTATAACTGTAGTAAATTTAACATATGTCAGGTTAACAATACCAATGAAAATATGTTCTATCTTACTTGAACAACTCTTGTGTTCAATGGCCTTACCTACTGTCACTAAGTCTCAGTTATATTGGATATAGTACTGATAGTAATTCAATTCACCATATGAGTCTCATATTCTGTACTAGGAATGTCTCAAATGTCATTTTAGGTGGATTAGAAAATTTCCCACCATTTGATCTATCATTGAATCAAATTGATCCAAATTTCAATTATCTTTCTTGCAATGTAGTGCGTAGTACGTGAACAACTTACTATGAGCTTGAATGTGATGTTCAAGCAATGGGAGTGAAGCCATGTTTCATGGCTGCATCCCAGACCACATCAATCCTGTCGACAGGAATAGCACCAACTTCGTGGTGTGTCCATCCTTCCAAGGCGTGGACGAGGCCTCCGGCATGGCAAGCATGAACGCCTCCCCGCTGCATGCTAATCTCACACGTGCGCATTCCCTTCACCTTTTCCATGGGTAGCATCATTCCCGCCAAGCGCCCGTATGTACAATCTCTTCGGTGCTCACCAATTGGGGGTACCACAAATTGGTGGAAGTGTGTTCCTGGAGGTGCCCATTGTTGGTCCTTTCTCCATGTCCACTTGCCTATTACCCATGTCTGCCAATCCACCATACATCACATTTTAAAAATTCAATTATAATTGTAAAGAAAATCTTACATGAATACATCACTGCTAATACTCTCAGAACCCACCTTTACAAGAAAATCATGCACTTTATGAGTATTTTTTCTTATTGTTTGTAGTCACAATAAGTAGTCATCAGAAGCCATGTTTTCCAACTAGAGCATGTACCTTGCAGTTCTGTCCTGCTTGATATTTGGTGACTTGAATGAGATTGTGCCTGAACTCAGCTGGGGCCTCTTTTTTGATGCTTTCAAATCGGTCATTGGACAAGGTGAGCATCTGCACGCACACAATATGACACATGCATATCACTAAATTGGTCATTGGGCATCTTTTCTCATGCTTCTGAGGATGATTCTCATCCAGAAGTTGAATTGGGAAGTTTGAATTTACCAGGACTCTGATACCATGGGAACAGAGATAGAGAGCAATGACTCGGCCCAATTTGGAGGTGGCCCCATTCATAAACACCTCCTTCACATCTGAAGGAAGCGATTTGATGATCACCCCTGCCGTGAGTGTGTTCCCGTGCACCACCCGGACTCGCAAATTGGGATGCTTTTGCACGAACAACATTCCTCCTCCATTTAAAGCCTCGTTCTGCAGAAAACACCTTGTTTTGTTCAGTCCCTTCTCTACTTATACATTTGCCATGACGTATCAAGACACGATATAAATATTACTTGCAGATTTTCAACATCACTTCCCAATCAAACTCTCCTGAAGGTACTCTTGAAGTAACGTAAGTTGATGGCAGTTCAAGCAAAACTGCATGAAGATGCTTAATCAAAATTAATGGCCAAGGAGGAGGTTCACACGATACCTTGTTGAGAGCAGCGAGGCTGAGGACCTTCACACCTTTTTTATCGGCATCAAGAATAGCTTTCTCAATATGGTTGTTGATTGACTCCAATCCAAAAGGCAAGAAATACTGCATCACAAAACTCTAGAGCCATTAGAAACGAACAGACAGTCTCGTTCAACACAAGTCTGTGACTGATCATTCTAGAACATGCAATGTTACAAGCAGCCAGGTGCATTCCAACTTCCTCGTTGGGTCCGAGTGAATTAACCTGAGCCGCAGTCAAGGAGAGCTTGAGAGTGTGACAGTAGAAACCTGGAAGCCGTGGCGGGGGATAACCCAGGCCACGCACCTGAGCTTGTCCAGGTAGTACTTGTGAAGAACGAAAGTCGAACAAAAATTCCACAGGATAGGGAACAGCATCATGTAGGGTAAGCCTAGAGGCCAGATGAACCACAGTGGCGCATAAGGGTGGGCCGCGTACGTGCGCAATGCAGGGCTTATGTGCAATGACGACTGCACGTCCATGCAATGCGCCAGAAACACAAAATCTGGAATTCTCTCACTCTTGCCTGCACACATTCATTCATCCACTTATATTTGTTAGGCCAAGCCTATAAAACAATGTCAACACTAGAGTCAATGCATCGACGGAGAAAGAATCTGAAATATCGACGGAAATCGTATTTAGTATTACCTTTCCGTAATTCTGCGTGGAAGGCATCAGTTTTGGGGTCCACAGTGCCTCCCAGGTAGTCGAAGATTGGCATGAACAAGCAAAAGTTGCTATTCTGTTCGGTATGGTGGAGTGAGTGGTACCTACATACACACATCAGACTCAATCACTTCCAAGAACAACTAATTAGAACAAGTATTCATTGATCGACAAATATTCTTGATTTGATTGAACTGGGCGGTTCAACAGGAAAGATAGTGGATTCTGGAGCCCAAAGTGTGTGTTTAGAGATAAAGTACTATAGATCATGTAGATTATGGCTCATATTGGCGCTTCCGCACAGGAAATATATTGGATTCTGTAGCAAAATGTGACTGTATAGAAGGTATACTACTGTAGATCATGAAGCTTATGGCAAGAGTGAGCAGCTTTGGCAGAAGAAATATCTGCATTCTAACCTTTGGCTTTAACAACCAGTAGCACTTTACATCAACATGCCAATTTAGCAAGAACTTAAATATGATACAAGTGACCAGCCAGGTTGCAATAATAGGTACTTACGAGGGAGTGTAGATCAGGTACTTGACGGCGGGGAGATTTCGGAACCAAGAGGGCATGAACTCAACATTGGAATGACCCCAGCACTTAAGAAAGTCGTAGGTAACTGCATACACAAACACCAATCCCACTGAGGCGCTCCCCATGGCCGCTGCTCCCACGATCGGTACACACACAAGCAGAGACTGCAACACCTGCTCGATCATTGATGTCACAAATCCTGCACCCATGCATCCCAACCATAGTTCAGAATATCATTTAGCAACAGCGCAAGATAAATACTCCAATGATCGATGCATGTACGTACCAGTCGGTGGCTCAGGGACGACAGACAAATGATGAAAAGCATGGTAGCTGCTGTAAAGAGCCTCGGTATGAAACGCTCGGTGCATCCAGTAATACAGAGGCTCAGTCACACCAACATGAAACAGCAACGCCCACAGAAGACCTTCGGTACTCCAGGTGGGAAGGTTGCGGAACACTGCTGGGAACCATGCATATGCAAATGCAATGAAGAGGGACTGCAACAGAATATGATTGTCCCTGCACACAATCACGAAAATATTTTATTATTATTATTTTTTACTGGATACTACAATTGTATGTCTTGAGAAAGCAAAGATGCTGACTTACGAATGATACTCGCGATCCACCTGCTCGAAACCAACTGCGTATGCGTGAATTTCGTAGGACTTTGTGAAGAGGTGAAGTCGCGTGACTGTATTCCATGCTTGCTGTACTACGTAACGTGCCAGCACCAGCGCGAGTATATAGAAATGCCAATAGTCACCCTGATAAAGAACGCCCATGTAGGTGCTCCGAAGGAGCTCCAAGAGAAACGGTGCATATATCCAATACTGCAGATACACCAGTACATAGTAACGATCGGGTAAATCATCAACATAGGATATTGCCCGATGTACTTGTAATCAAGCAGAGCGAGGGACTTCCTCCGATGGATATGCTAACCATGGCAGATACAATTATAATCAACTAGAGCATAGTCCTCCGGTGAAGATGCTAACCTTGTAGTTGCCGAATCTCTCCCACGGCCATTCGGCTAAAAAAGCTCCCTCCTGACTAACCATATTGTGACTGTTGAGATCAGAAACTTGTCCGGAGAGAGCGCTCATATAGCACTCCAGCCTATGAAGCCGAATTGTGATGATTGCCAGTCATGTCGATCACTCTGGCAAGCCAGCTATTTATAGTGAAAAATCTTCCGGCTAGGCGTAAGTACTGATCAAGGACGTACAAGCGTGAGATCAGGGAGTGACAGAAAAACCGACTGAACTTGTGTGAAACTGTCTGTAAGTTTTCAAATTAACTACCATTAGTCTGACAGTTAGCGGAATATATGGTAGTGTCTAATCGTGCATGTACTGCCAACTCTGATCGGCTCTGATTGTGGCACGCACAAAAGCACCGGTCACTTCTCCACGGAATACGAATTAAAATGGGTGATCTCTGAGCAAACACATGCACCGATGTGGACGGAGCTTGCAGTACGCAGGGGCCGAGGGGCGCCGCTTGAAGCGAAGCAATTCAAGCGATGCATAGCAGCTGAACTATCTCCTTTTTGTAGGCAGGTACGTACGGGAGTGAGGACGACTCGATCACTGACCCATGGTACGAACTAGGCCAGGGTGGACTGTGCAACACATGCGGACGGGTGACGTCTAGGCACATACTGTGACTGCAGCAAGTGTTGTGACTTGTGACCCTGCAGTTAATTAACTACCCGATCTCATTCATGTTCAGCTTGCGTGAAGTCAATGTGACATTGAGAAGTTGATCGGGATGGGTGAGCATCGAACATCGGAGTGCTGTAGCACCAACTTAGTTTCTGATCGGCTGTCAAGACAGTGTGCAGTGGTTGCCAGCTTCGGTCTCAATAATGCGGTTGATTGGTCGTGGTCCTTATAAATGATCATTTACTGTGGAGAATACCGTATGGCCTTCTCCGCGCGCCGCCCGCGTTGAGTGCGCCTGCGCGTCGACAGTCGATAGTCGCCTCCACCTACGCCACTTCGGATTTTCTTAGCATTTTGTGCTTTCCTGTGCTTCTCTCCCTTCAACACACCAACCTCAACCTCATTGAAGGGTGATGGTCTGGTTGGGGTACCCAAAAAGGTTGTCCCATGAACAATTGCACTCTATGCTGGTGTGACAAACATATCCATTTTTAAACTGTAATACAATAAGACTACATTAGATGTGGTTTTAGTTGTCTATACTTATAATGTATCAAGAAAAAAAATTAAAAATTAAAAAAAATATTTTTAAGTAATTTTATTTGATTTTTTAGTTGAAAAAGTAAGTCATGTCCCAATAACCTAAAATCCATAGAATCAAGCAAATGGAATATCAACCATTTTTATTTTAATATAATTTTTGAATATGACCTACATCTTCTTGTACAGAATACAAAATAATTTATTTAATTTTAAAAAAAATTAATTCATTGTGCACTATAATGCCTGCAAATCCCCAAATTCAACACTTTTTCCCTCATCTATGAATGGATCCAAAAAAAATAAAAAATCTAAAAAAAAATCTATAGGCATATATACTTTGATTTCAGTGAGGTGCATGATATTTTATTTTCTATTTTAGGGTCTTTTTACTTGATTAAAATGACTAAATTAGACAAACTTTGGAGGTTTTCAATAAAAATAACCTAATTAGTGTGTCCAAAAAGTGATACCCCAAGCTTACCATTGCCCTGAAGTGCTGCTTTGTTATGGGAAAATGGGGCAAATATTATGTTGGATTCTATACCAAAGCTGAAGAAAGGAAGGAAAGCTCTCATCATCCATGAGTAGCCAAACTATGGCATAAGGAAGTACAACTCATCTCATTCCACATGTCTTCATGTCAAGATTCATCATACATTGGGAAAATGTCAGAGATACAAATATTTGGGCGAGCATTGTCCAAGAACCAAGATCCGATCACTTGCTTGTTTGGTTCACATGAGGTGTATGAAAATTTTTCTTTGGGCCAAATACAAAAGAAGTTTGAAATTTGGTTCTGATCACTTTCTCAAGAATTGCCAGATAGAGTAACGTAATTTGTTTCAGGCGACATAACTTCTTCGAAATCCATGCAACAAGAATATGCGCACAAAGCTTTTACAATATTTCACTCTTCAGATCATTCCTTAAAAAGGTCCACTTCAAATTAACATCCCAGAAATTTGCCATGTTCAATGCACTACGGTTGTTGCAGACAGTGCTCCATAAGTTGGCAGTTGCCTGTGTGTAAGATTTCTCCGGTCGGACATATATGCCTGGCAGAAACTTTAGAGAGTCTGCAGAGGACAAGTACAGCAAGAACATTACAAGTATAAAAAGGAAGTGCTTGTTTTTTGGTCTGTCACGTCCTTTAACCCTTAAACGTCAGGCTATACGGATTCGGGCAGCCCAGTATTGGATCACAGCATCTTTTGGACTTGGGCATCATGAATAGTGCACTTTTTGAACTTGGGCATCATGAATGAACCAATCAATGATGAGCTTGCAACCTCCTACAAGATTATGTACAACCCCAACCTACCTACCACAATCATTTCAAAGCACAAAATCACTCATACAAATTGTGATTTGATTTCTAAAATTTCACTTTTTGAATGCATCGGAAGAAGGTGACCAGTTTGACATCAAAATATAAGTGAAAAGTTGAGTACATTGAGAGCTACAGAGGAGATTCTGTTGGAATATGACCCCTCGGGTCACCTTAGGCGTTTAAGGGTTAACTTTATTGGAAAAACCATGATGGCCATGTCAATGGAACGTTGCCGGTGGTTCCCTTGCCAGGAATACAGTTCTTGTATTGATTGTGCAATTGGTGATACCGTATTTATTAAAAACAACAAGTAACATTGCCCGTGGTACAATCGAAGGAAATTCAAGAGTACAAGTGAAGGAAATTGGTGGGATAGAAATTTCACCTTGTCTGAGGTGAATTGTTTAACACCCAAATAATTAGGATCATGAACCAAACAATAGGGGCATGTATGATATATAGGATGGTCATCGTAGCTTCCAACTTCATATCTTAGGGACACTTTTCATGGGGAGTCAAGCTGAGCATTGGACTGAGGAAGGGCAAAAATTCTCTCAGTGAGATTGGTACATTACTTGTAATTCAAAAAATAGACCAATCTCGTTGAGAGGATCTCTTCATGAGCCTCATATACGGCTTGACTCCACATGTGAAGTGTCCATTAATGTACTAGTAGTATATATTTGAGAGTATTTGGTAGGTAATTGCACCTAGAATTCTTATTTTATAAACCATAACTATCTCAACATGAGTCCAAAATCATAATGCCAATTGGTCCAATCCCCGCACACTTTGCACATTTTTTCAACAATGATTCCTTTTGCCACTCTATTATGAGCTTGAATGCCATGAAAAAAGTGTGCGATTGATGAGCATGTTACATTATCCAACAACAAAGTCTGATCTTGAACCATCAAGGAATAGTGGAATACTGTAACAAGGAAGGTCAAACTGTTTGAGAAAATTTCTAGAGCTATTGCCAATTTTTCATGCTCATAGGCTAATGGCCAAGTTTTGAAATCTTGGTTACCGTTCATCAAGAAAATAAGTTAGGTGCTAGATTTTAAACGGAATGCATACTGAGAACCCTTAACCCTTAACCGTACCTAGTGTTGAAAAACGGCGTTTTGGGAGATGGGCAGAAACTTTGAAGAGCGATAACTTCTTTGTTTGGACTCTATTTTGAATGAAATTACTCGCGTTGGATCACAAATCAAGTCTAGTTTGTGTGGTGAAAGTTCTGGACCCCTAAAGTATAGTATGAATAAGTGACATGCATTTTAGTGAAGGCACCTTCTATTTTCGGGTTTTCAAACATTCGGCATGTTTTACAGTTGCAAGCCAATTACGTAAGGTCAAAAATTATAGGTTTTAATGAATTCTTTTCTACATAAGTATGATTTGTAGATTCATCTGAACGACTTTGAAGTTTGAAGTTGGTCGGTTATATGGTCTAAAATGGAGAAGGTCCTACAATGGAGCTCTAGTAATCTTCACTCATAGACAAGGTTGTCATAGATTAGGCTATGCATAGGTGAAAAATCAATGATGTGGTTGCCTCGTGGGTGCCACGTTTGCGCAAGGTGAATGCCCACATGAAAGAGAGGACAGGGCTCCAAGGCGCGGGACTCGCCTAGGGCGTGGACCTTGGAGAATGTGACCCCCCCCCCCCGGGCCGCAGACATCAGGGCACACCGCACACGACCCCTCAACTTCCTAGGGGTATTTTTAGCCAAGAACTCATTTTCAAAAAAACCGTTTTATTTAAAAATAAAGATAGTAAGCTATTCAAATCTCAACCGTACAAACCTATAATGAACATTGATTGATGGGACCTTATAGAATGTGAGACAATAATGTTTTAGTACACAAAATGGGCTGCAGAGTACCATCACTTTCACTTTTGAAGTGAAAATACTACGATCATGACATTTGCAATCAAAAAATTGTCAACTAGAGAGTAGTTAATCTTCATCTCAAAGACTATATTGTACCAGAAAAATTCATCAAAAAAATATCTAAGCTCAAATAGTAGCCTTCAAATGGTGAAAAAATTCCCTAAAATCTACAAAGGAATAACGGTAAAAAATTAGTCCCTGAGTACCCAAATCAATGCCCTATCTTCAAAATATCTACGATTAGGTTAAGGTTCTACCACTAGAACTAAGTAGACTATTATTGCAATCCATCCCAAATTTTGTAGCGTCTGCACCTCGATGATGAGTGTCCGTGTTCCACCCTTGCCTCTATACCTTGGTACCACAAACCCACAGTAGACAGACATGTCACGGGTAGAAGCACACTAAGGTGGGTACACTTTGGGCAAAAATCTAATTATGTTAAGTATATCACTTTTCAGGAATGCTTTGGGATTTCGTAAAATTGCCGGAACCTTTGATTCTCTCTATCAGATCAATCTTAGGCGTCTAAAGTGGACTACCGGCAATAAAGTAGAAATTAGAATGACACATGGCCATCATTCTACCATTGGCTGAGGGGTGATGGTCCGGTTGGGGTACCCAAAAAGGTTGTCCCATGAACAATTGCACTCTATGCTGGTGTGACAAACATATCCATTTTTAAACTGTAATACAATAAGACTACATTAGATGTGGTTTTAGTTGTCTATACTTATAATGTATCAAGAAAAAAAATTAAAAATTAAAAAAAATATTTTTAAGTAATTTTATTTGATTTTTTAGTTGAAAAAGTAAGTCATGTCCCAATAACCTAAAATCCATAGAATCAAGCAAATGGAATATCAACCATTTTTATTTTAATATAATTTTTGAATATGACCTACATCTTCTTGTACAGAATACAAAATAATTTATTTAATTTTAAAAAAAATTAATTCATTGTGCACTATAATGCCTGCAAATCCCCAAATTCAACACTTTTTCCCTCATCTATGAATGGATCCAAAAAAAATAAAAAATCTAAAAAAAAATCTATAGGCATATATACTTTGATTTCAGTGAGGTGCATGATATTTTATTTTCTATTTTAGGGTCTTTTTACTTGATTAAAATGGATAAATTAGAGAAACTTTGGAGGCTTTCAATAATAATAACCTAATTAGTGTGTCCAAAAAGTGATACCCCAAGCTTACCATTGCCCTGAGTGACCGTACAAAGTATGTTGAAGTACTGCAAGAGTACAAATAGTATATGCACCCTGCCAGATCCTTGGATTTATTAAGTTAATGAATTGGGTAGGAAAATGCTTCTACGGCACACACTTTTAGGGGGCCCACGTTATAAGCTATCTCTTCTATAAGGGCCAATTCAAAAATTCATAACAAAACTTTCTTCCCCTATATTGAGCCACTTTCTAAACTAACCCAATTTTTTTTTTAAATTATTGAGTAAATAGCAAATTTTTGAGAATTCTTTCACACAATATGCTTCATAAACATATATTACACTTATAATGAGGAGGTAATCAAAATCTATAACCTAAAACCTACAAAATGAAGTATATCTAAAAAAAATATATACTTTGTCTGTCACAACCTTGATATATAAATATAGTCACTACGGCCAAGCCATGAGGAGTTTATTAATAGAAAGGAGAAGTTTTTTTCCTCATCTATATATACAACTATATTTTTCCATACCATTTCTCAAAGAGATAGTATTTAAAACTCTACAACGAATTGAATGCATAAATCTTCAAAAATAGCACTTTGTGACAACCTTTTTGTACACCCTTAGTGTGCTTCTACCCTCACAACCTGACGTGGTTTTTACTTTTGATAAATTACATGGCCCTCTAGAATCACAACATCCGGTACTGTCCAGGACGCCCAATATGACAAGTTGACAACCCTCCTCATACGTATACGATATCTTTTCAATACAACAACACCATATTAACTCATTGTAGAAAAGTCAAAAGATGATGATTCGACTTGCTCTAGCTTTCTACTAATTTTCCCCATGCACAAAAACTGCTTGGGCTGATGACATTCCTGTAGAATCCCTGTGCTGAAAATTGTGCTATGATTGGCCACCTCACTAAGTAACTATAGATACTGATTGAACAAGCAAAGGTTGAAAGGTTGAAGCAGGTTTTTGGCAATTATGGAAACCGTGATGGTGACATCGTATATGGTCATAGAATTGCAGAAACGCGATCACACACATGGTTACACTGCTTCAAAAATGCAACTTGTACATGGTATTGTCGTTTCACACTTTCACGGCATCGTAATAACCATGGTAGGTGGATTGGGTGGAGTTCGCACTGTTCTCAATAATAATTAGTGACGACACGTCTTGTACAGTTTTGCTATGAAGTGGTACGTATGAACGATGGGACAGGACTTTTGATATTTAATCCCAACAGTGAAACCGCTGGCTAACTTCCTGGTATCCAGCAAGCTGCATCAAACTGCGCCTCCCTTTCTAAAATCCCGGAGTTACATTCGTAATTTGCATTGAGTTAACCCACGTTTGCGAGGAAGGTTGGCTAGAAGGACGTAGAACTTGACAATCCTGCAAGAACAGGTAAGATCTCTTCAGCCTCAAGGTTCGATATCGCAAGCCGGTGATTCTATCCAAGGCCTTGTTGGATGTCAGGATGATGCATTCGATGACTTCACCAATCGAGATATATGAAGTGATCCAAGAAACATCTGCCCTCTTAGATCACGAAAGTTAAATTCGCCATTATTGAATATTTGAAAATGGTTGTTGTCTTGTTTGATATGTGTTGCAACATATGCAAGTTGAGTACCAGGTCCAGAGTTGAGTGACGACGTTCTACATGCAGCGGTGTCCAGATACAGTGAGTTTGCGTTGTCGGTTTTTCTTGGTTACAGCACGCACAGTGAAAAGGCAGCAAATTGGTAACCATGGCGTACGTCAGTAGAGTGCAGAGGATCTCCTTCACGATACGGCCACCCTGATCAGATGCTCACGAGCTACAGACCAATTGAGGTGCATGTGCAGCGACAGTCCGACATGCGAAAACAAGTGCCCCCATTTGAATCGAAGGGGACTGATTGAGCCATTGTCGTTCAATCTCCACCACGACCCAGATCGTCTTGGATGCAGTAAGTTCCTATTCTCATACGTTGATTTCCTCCAAGTCTCGGACACTAAGGTAGACCATGCTAAATCCGTGCATTTAAGGACTACACTACAATTGGAAAGTTGGAATATGTGAATCAATATTTTTCAATTATAAATACGAAAAAATGAAGAAGTTTCCATATTTTTTATTATTTTTTAAGCACTTGTAAAAATAAATAAAAAATTCAGAAGTGACATGTACCACATCACCTAAAACCGTTCACATGCTCCATGTGCACACAAGGCACATTCTTCTACATGAAATCTAGAAAGTAGGCAAGAATCTAGAGTGGGTGGTTTAAGGAGATGCACGGATTTAGCACTGTCTACCTTAACAAAGCATACACTACGGATCGAATGCTTGTAGCATGGGCTGTAGAATGCCAAATTTCAAGGGAGGATATTTTGTAGTCTGTAACCCGATTCTTCGCAAAACTTCTGTGCTGATTGTTATACAGAAACTTGTTCAAAGAAAATCATACCAAAGTGACGTTTATGGCCTCTCAATGTAATGACCTCTCACTGAAGTGAGAAAATGGCAGGTGCTGACAGAGATGGGTCATTGAATGGCTACTCTTCTCAAGTTACTGTAGAACTCAAGTAAAATGTGAGCAGTGAGGGGTCAGCATAATAACCGTTGGATTGATTACTTGTGAAGGCCATCAACCAGTCCAGTCCAGATGTTTGGTCAGATTTTAAAATTGGCAGGAATTATTCAAATTAACTAGTAATGTAAACCATATAATCCCTCACGCTTGTACGTGTAGCTTGCGCTTCTGGTGGCGTCACCTCTTATAAAAGCCCTGTGCACATCAAATCAAGCCTCAAACAATCCTTGCGACACATTCATGCATGTAGACCACTTCCAATACCCTGGACTTGCTGACCACCTTCCAATACCCTGGACTTGCTGACCACCTTCCGATACCCTGGACATGCTGACCACCTTTCAATACCCTGGACCTGGTGACCACCTTCCGTTACCCTGAACATGGTGCAGGTAGAAGGCTCAATGACCGTTGGAGTTTTAGACTAGCAAGCTTGTTGTGGGACTTTGGACGAATTACCTTTCGAATATGTAAAATTTTTGTAGGATCAATTGAAATCATAAATTCTTGAATTTACGAAAAATTAGTAATGAGTTTTGAAATGAAACTCATCGGTCTACCTCTAGTTATTTAGTGTAAAATGTGCATTGGAAGTTTATACCCCAAAATTCAAAGTTGAAAGCTATTGCTTGGGTACACTTCGTTAAATGTTTTTGGTGTTGTGCAGTTTTCAAGTCTCCTATCTTAAAGGCACCTAGTCTTGTATTGTTAGTATGAGGAAAATGTGTTTCTCATCATGATGTCGAAAAGAGAAATCTCATTCACACCTCAAAGTTTTAAGTGTCATTTTGCCATATCAAGATCTACACCACTCGTCATGTCACTACCACACTCTACAAGATCACAAACATTTTTGAAAGTAGCCCCGAAACATTAGAGCCTAACCGTTACTCGTCCAAAATAGCTCAATTGTAAATGTATGTGGTTTTTTTTTATGAAATGAACTTGTTGCTATTTTTGCGTTATACAACTATTTTAATGGAATTGAGTTTTCACAAAAGTAAGTTATTATGTGCAAGGCATAAGGATTTAACTTAGACCCTCACTAACCCAATTCTTTTCTATACGAGAATGATCCAACAAGTTTGGGTTGCTTAATATGTTTGAAAG
Source organism: Bryum argenteum (assembly GCA_037043015.1). Classification (NCBI taxonomy): domain Eukaryota; kingdom Viridiplantae; phylum Streptophyta; class Bryopsida; order Bryales; family Bryaceae; genus Bryum; species Bryum argenteum. The sequence goes on along the minus strand of CM073323.1, from coordinate 4,706,630 downwards.
GGACCGATCAAAGCATGGCGCATCAACACAATAGTGCTTTTAGTAGGTAAGAATCAATAATATTATTTTGTAACAATGCCTATATTTCAAGAAGATTTTGCAACATCAAAGCATGACAATTTCAAAAATAGGTCTAATTCGATAAATTATGACCACAATTACAATAGTCCACTAAATTCTATTCTTAAAATAAATAAATAAAATTTGACTTTGTCCACATTGCATTAAACAATTGGAAAGTAACTATAAAGTGTAAAATATGTTGATAATTGTTATTATGCACCAAAGTTCTTCATGAGAAATTTAGGGGCATGTTTATTTTCTTGATAGTGAATTTCAACCATTTTGGCCTCACTTTATATAGACAAGGTCAGTGTGTGCACTAATTTCTTTAGGAGACCTGTGTGTGCACTAATTTCTTTGGGAGACTTGAAACACCATGCTTAAAGTTTTCCTTCTAAGATCAAAGTTGAAATATAGCCTCTTTGCTTCAAATGAGAAGAATACACAATTATTCAAAAAATTGTATGAGATACAAATATCATTTAGAGCTAAGTCGTTGTTAATGGTATTATATACATGTGCACTTTGGAATGGAATATATTAGTAAGTGATCATGCCGCCTAGATCATAAACACTAATGTGGCCCTTGATAACTTCTTGATGCCTTTTCAACTCCAAAATTTTAATTTTGGTTGTACAATAAACCACCATGTATTATAGTTCCAAGACCATATTAGTTTACAAATTCATCAACGATTGATTGATGATGATCAAAGTATGAGAAATGGGCATTGACCATACATGAACTTCTATTGTTTAATAGTTGGAGTCAAATATATTTTGAAAATTTTAAGGTATTCATTGTGTGCCAAGAATTCTCAAAACTTTGTCTCCCCACTCTAGTCAACAACCAAATTTGTGTGATCAAACCTTATAAACTTGCATATTATATACAATTTTTAGAGATTAGACAATTTAACCATATAGTTAAAAGAGTTAACTTAAAGATATAACAAGTGAAAGTTTTATTTTCATACAAGTAGGTTCGGAGGGGCTATTGAATGACTCAAATAGATATGGGCATTTGGGGATTAGAAGAAAATAGTGAAAAGTGGAAAAATTCATAGAGCATCTCTCATATGTACATGATAAAGCACTAGAAGATAAATGGGGAGAGGTTTAAGATGTCATTGTAGCAAATTATTGCAAGCTCTACATTTAGAGCATCTCTATCTCATCCTTTTGAACACATTATCTGACACATAATTACAAATAAATAAACTTCTTGTGAATACAAAAATTGGAGTCAATCAAAGTGAATGCTCCTCTAATCTTTGTTAGGCAGTTAGCAATATTTCAATGGTGAGTACTTCAAGGGGCTCCCACGGAATGTCAATAGTCTAAGTTGATTGGTCCATATAGTAGCCCTATACCTACCCATATGGAAAATCTTGTCCGATTTATCTTTGAAGGGAGTCAACCTACACATCCAAATAAAAATATTATGAATTGTATTTAATTTCCAATTTACCAAAATTTTGCCCCCATGAATTTTGTTTTGGAGTTGTTTGGAATAGGCCTAGAAATGCTTTTAAGTAACCAATCTATCCAAAAATGATTGTTTGGGCTATTAGAGGCTAAGAGGTTATATTACATACAAAAATATAAACCTTCTGGGATCAAGCGTGCAATCTTAAGGCAACAAAAGCCATACCATGCTACCACCCTTTAGTAGATTTAGGAAATTACCACCCTTTAGTAGATTTAGGAAATTACCACCCTTTAGTAGATTTAGGAAATTTTGGGCTCTTTAAGAGCAGTTGCAAACTAACTAAGAGCCTTTTCAAACTCAAAAGAAATTTGGAATTTTAAGATTTCCTAAAAATAAAAACTCAAATCAATGCAATAACCTAGATTAAAAAATCTTGAATTAGTCCAAAAAGTCACTCAGAGCTTTCTTTACATGTTTGTCAAGATACCAACAAAAATATCTAGATTTGCTTGTATCTGTTGGTTGTTTGTAGGATTACGATGTCGGCCGAGAGCGCCACCCAATACTCGTCAAGAACTTGTAGTGTTCTGAAGTCAACACATCAGAGTCCTACACCATATGCACACATTAGCTCTCAACACTATAATAGAATATATTTTTTCTTTCAACATTATATTAGAATATGTTTTTGTGAATTTGCATTCAACAAGAGCCAATGAGAGAGCCCATCGTACTCAAAAGTAAAAAATAATAATAAAAGTATAAGGAAAAGTTTACGAAAAAGCTAACGGGCCAGTAGCTTGACGAATCGGAGGAGCTCCGTTCGCAGGAGCAGGTGAAGCAGCTATGGCGCGAAGGCGCTCCGCTCTCTCCGGTTCCCTACCTTGCATCGACTTTCCAAATTTGAGTATGAGTATCGTGCGGATGGAGCTGAAGGTTTCAAATGCCGGTGCCAAATGCGAGTGCTCATGTTGATGTTGATCTCGCCAGTGACAACCCGGTCATACCTCAAGTTTAGTGTATCACGGTCGATAAATAATTGGGAGCAAGGGGCCGAAAGCAAAGACGGAACAGTCCGGCCTGTTGCTGGAGCCACACTGTAAGTACGCGAAAAAGACTCACCGATCAAGTGAGGCGGCGTTTATTGCAACCATGGAGGTCCTGGGCAAGTGTGAGCCCGATGTGTGATGCCGAGTTGCGGATCTTGCGTGACTGTCCGAATGGCATCGTTGCAACGGAAAGAATCGGAGCCAATCAATGACGTAAGTACCTCCTGCTATTATTACTACTGTTCCATATTTCATTGATAATGGCAAATTGCTGCTATCCTCCCGACTCTATCCTACAATCGATAACTCCTACGGCTTCTTTTCAATCAGCTTCTCATAGTTACATTCAATTGTATGAGATATTTTGGAATTACTCGAGTCATAAGGTTTAGGGTATATTGCGTCATATTGGAAGCTTCTCTGTACTGTGGAGCATTCGCAAAGCCACAATACAGAGTCACTTAACCACAAGTAACGTACTGATACATATTTGAGAGATGTTGCGTGTCTACTGTTGACAATGTGGAATATTTTTTGACAGTTGGAGGGTTTTGACGACTTCACAACAGCGTCGCCTTGAGAGAGGAACTACTTTTCTGAATTTGGATCCTTTCATTGTGGCATGTTCATCAGGAATGTAGGATAAATTAAGAATTAGCTCAATCATGAGTTTCAGAAAAGCAGTTGATTGTGCATATGTTGAATTTCGAACCATATGGTGTTTTCTCTATGTTTCTGCAGTTTGAATCAGGGTAGTGATCGAACATTGGTTGTTTGGGGGGGGGGAGGGCGCAGGTATCACTCGGCTGTTTCGTATCCGGACGGTAGCAATTCTGGACATGGCTGGGAATACGAGAAGCTTGACACACAGAAAGAAGTGTATTAGTAGGACTACATGTTCCCAGCAAGGGCCATGATGGATTTTGAGTTTTCAAGGAATTATGGCATATCGAGGTTGCCTCCTCCACAAGATTCTTACATCGCAATTTGAATACGTTTTTTGTATTGCGTATCGCTATTCCTTAGTGGTGTCAGAGTAAGTGAAGAAAATTAAGAGTTGTATCATGACCTTGAAGCATAAACTAGAAAATGTACAGTGAAGTTTATAGTGTAAACAATTTTTGTGCATGTCAAAAGTACGTAAAAGGAGAGACATAAAATAAATCCTCACCTGTCTCCTTTCATTCGAGTTTTTGGCATTGTCCCTATCACAAGGTGTTGCGATTACTTTCAGAACTTGCGTTTGCACTCATTGTGCTGCATTTACCTTGCTACTTTGAGTTGATTTGAGTTCTAAAGTTGCAGAATTGTGCAAGAATTCACATGATTGGGTGTCAATGAGGAATATGGAAATGGGGAACAGGGAAGAAGGGAAGGGGAGAACGAGAGACAAGAAACAAGGAGATAGGAAACAACGGACGAGGAAATGGGGGAATGATTGTGGGTACATGGTCTTTGTCCCCTTATAATTTTTGAGGAGCATCAAATAAAAAGCTAGCCTGACATGTACCTTACATTCATTTGTATGATATTTTCGAAACAATAAATGCATTTCCATACTTCAAATGTCGACAATTGAGTGAAAGTGAACCATACAATACGACAAATAAATAGTGCATAGCTCAAACAAAGCCCCTTGCAACGCACAGTAAGACTGTGGACTCGTGATTTTCATACAAATTCAAGATTCCAAACTGTAAATGCTCTCAAGAGTTTACCTGTTAGTTTCCGATTCTCCCACCAAGACTGGACCACGATTCTTCCGGAGTCAAAGTCGTAATTGATGTATTCCAATATTAATACTCGTTGCCGGTCCCCCAGGATTTATAATCATCAAACGACTATGAGGTTCCACGCCGGTAGACATGAGGAGTCTCACTTTGGGACTCGTATCTCAACCGTGTCCTGTGTAGTGTAACTTGACTTCCGTTCCCAGGTTGGTGAAGCTAGAATGGACTATCTTATCTTGGCAACGACGGAGGTAGACATAGAAGTTCTCCTACTCCAATAATTATGGAAGAATGTTCAAACTCCAACTTAACATTCTAGCTACTGATAGAAGCTTGATTCATTGGATCATGGACTTCTCTCCACTTGTATGTTCATTAGCTGAGGCGGGAGTTAATCAGCTGGGAGGCCGCCGACTGCAGAATCGAAGGACATGCATGCATGCTCCATCTCAGTCGGAGATGTCGATGATCATGCTCGAAATTCTCCGTTTCGTAGCATCGTCCATTTAATTCCTGAAGCAAAGCTTGAAGAGTTTCACTTGAACTCGCTCTTATCATGACCTAACGCATCATCTGTAGACGGAATTGCATAAGAGATTTGCTCCTGATGCCAATTAGAAACTTTAATTTCATCACTACAGAGATGATTTACGTAGATTTAAACGTTCCTTTATTTCTTTGCTCCTTTATTTTTTTGGCCTAAAGTACTGTAAGCTTACGTTTGAAATATTGGAGTAAAACACTAGTACTAGAGCTTCAACATGATGTTTCTACCGTGCCTTGATTAACCCCACTATCAACAATTTAAACCACCCCAGTTTCAGACACTACTAGCATATTGGAACATTAGACTGCAAAAGAATGGTTGAAGCACAGACTCTCTTCCAATGTTCAACCATGATGTTGTACTAATGGTAGGCGAGAAGCAACGAAGTGGAGTATTTGAGAGCCACCTCTACAAAGCTAGCTATGGATGAACCCCTGTTCGATCAAGCAATCATTTCATTAATATTGCTGTACGTACCTGAATAATATTGCTGAATCTGACATGCTTCCATGCTTAGTAATAATAGTATGTAATAGGTACTTAAGGTGTATAGTTATAAAACGCGCATATACCATTGATGAATTAATGACCTCCGGCCTATGAAGGGTGAGAAATTTTAATAGGAACTTTTTCCAACTCACCCCCCGCCCCCTTTTTGTAACTTTTAGGGGAGGTGAGGAGATGCAAACGTTATGGGATAATGGTTATGCCAACTCCATACCATCACCATACCATCATCATGTCATACCATCACCATGCCATCACCATACCATACCATCACCATGCCCGTGACCCCCTAACCATCCCCTGACCCCTTGACCATCCCCTGACCCCTCACCTCATTAATCCCCCTCACCTCATTAATTAATTAATGCCTGTGCAGACCATTCTTAGTGGATAGTATTGTGCAATGGCAGGTGCGATCTATGGCGGAGCAGCCAAAAATGGCGCAGTGCCAAAAATGGAGCCTTAGTATTCTTCATTGTCACATACAAAATAGCTTCTCCATACAATAGTACCATGTACACACTGCAAAGATTATAGGGCGTCACTTTAGGGCACCATTTTAAGAACACCTATATTTCCATATTTAAAAATTCATTACTTACTATAGAAAAGTTGAAAAATGATGATTCCACTTGCTCTAGTTTTCTACTAATATTCCCCATGCACAAAAATTACTTGCACTGGCAACATTCCTGTAGATTTTTTGTGCTGAAAATTGCGCCATTATAGGACACCTTACCATATGTTTTCACGTATTGCTCTGGAACTTGTGGTACAAACAGTTGTATAATTGTGCTCATTTCAAAAAGTAGTTACTCCTTATTTCTAATCTGCTTTCATGAGCATGTGGAACACTGAAGCTCACTTACGTATAGATTTCTACAGCAGGTATAAAGGGCCATCAAGAGCAATTCCTTACTCGTAGAGCTGGGGTTTATAAATCGCATGCATGGAATACTATTTGCACGTTCGGCTTGAGAGGTGGGTAATGCGTGTGGATTCGGGTCTAGGGTTCGAAATCGCGAGACCCTGTTTTTCTTGGCCCAGACCCTAGGTGGCCCGTTTGCACACGAGTTTCGGGCAGCTGAGCCGGGCTGACCAAGGGGACGGACTTGTGCGGACTGACGGACGGGGCGACGGAGCTCGCCGGACGGGCTCGTGAGGACGGACGGTGCGACAGACCATGCAGAGGCTTCTTCGAGCGAGGATCACTCTCCGGGATAGCCAAATCAACTGAAACAAATCAATAGATTGTACTGAGCAATTTTACAGACGCTAGCATACCCCGTGAAAAGCATGCATGTACCAGCCATTTCTCACACTCGCCTCTAGCAATATATAGTCCTCAGGTTCGGGCGCGGTGCTCCCATGAGCTGCGAACTCTGATCGATCTCATCACAGTTTGGTTCTTAGCTAGGTTCCGATCGAAGAGAAACGAACTGATCCGGCGGTCGATTGCTTAATTAGCTAGACAAGATGGCGCCACGAGCTGGAGAGATTGATATGCAGATTGATGGTGACGCGGCCCCCGCTGTGACGACCACCCTTCCTAGAGCTAGGTCAACCTCGTGCCGATGTGCCCGCTTGTATGCTGGGTATGGGCGTTGCGGTGCCTCCTACTGAGTTTCTGCAGTCTGAGTACCCGGATTTCTTCTTCAACATGACCAACACGAATGAGAAAGAAGCTCTCAAGGCCAAGTTCAAGCGCATCTGTAAGTTGCAAACTTCTGTGGCTCCACGTCGCTTGCTAGTCAGCTCTGAGGATTGTAATGTAATAGTGTAGTCTGTGGGATCGTCCGAGGTGACTTCGGAATGTTCCATTTGAGTGCGATGTTACGGGGTCCGGATGTCTGAGGCAATCTAATTGCTTGATCGATTGGCCAGTGGACTGGGTTATTCAAACAATGTATGCATGTAACGCAGGTGACAAGTCGGGGATTCGCAAGCGTCACATGTACCTGACGAAGGAGGTGTTGAAGGCTAACCCTGGTCTCTGTACCTACATGGAGCCGGGGCGGGAATTGATTGTAGTACCTGGCGGACTCGAGCTGCAGTGGCGTGCTTGTCGGGAGAAGTGATGTCGATGGCGAGCTCTGAAACTCATCGACCCTGCAACCTCGTCCGTCGACTCCCGTCATTCCTCGTCAGTAGACGTCCGTCGGGCAGACCCTAAACCTTCGGAAACGCCTGCCCGGCGCAAACGTGCAGGGGCAAACGGTACACAAGCGCGCGCCCGCCATCTGCGATTTCAGTGGTTGAAAAGACCCATTCTAAACCCGTTATTTCCAAAAATCGAACGCCTGAATGTATTCACACAACATTTCCGTCCCGAAATCGAAGGCGTGCAAACAGTATTCCATACATGTCACCTTCAATTTTCCTCTGTGGAAGGTTCAAATTAGTTTTCGAGTTTAGTCGAGTGCTTGTATAAAAATAGTATTAAGAAGATTTAGTGGAATTTCTGAGGCCATTGGGTTTTGATTCGAAGTTCTTAGAGGCCTTCAAACGTCATTATTGACAGGCAATTCGGAATATTGAAACTTACGACAGTTTTTTTCTGTTGACAGCTTCTATGAAAGAACACATGAATTGGAATTGCAATTGCAAATATTGACGTCCAAGAGGCTGATTGTATGATTTCAGTTTTGATAACATTTGCTTGATGCGCAGTTGAGATAAATGATACTGTCACCCCGTCCGGGAAAGGTATGATTGAAAACAGTAAAGAAATTGACAAAAACAGTGAAGTATTTTACCTTTTCGGAAGGCTTACATTAAATTCTAAATCATAATATAGAATGATACTAATGCTAAATTCTGGTATTCTATACTATATTCTATTAGATCAGAAATATTAGAAAGAATAAAAGAGAAAAATTCTAATTTTAGAAAAGGTTCAAAAATAGCAAATCAGTACAAAAGAAACTGACACAAACAAAACATTGAATTGGAGGCGAAGGCCTTGATTTAAAGACTATAGTCTTAAGTCTTTACATATTGGTAACAATATCAAGGTATTTGGAGGAAATAATTTGAAGGGTCGTGTATATTGCCATTATTTCAGCTCTAAATATGTTTTGTAAACCTCGGGGTCTTATAGCTAGTTCGATATTTTTGGATTGATTGTATATTCCATATCTTGCAATTTCACGGGTCCAATGAGTGCCCGTGTTTTGTGGTGGGAGAAATGAGCCATCAATATAATAGCAGTATTGTGGTAGGAATTTAGGTTATGTGTCATTGATGAAACTAGGAATTGATGGTATATTATGGTATGTAACTGAGTTGTCGGTTACATACATGAGTTTGTTCCATTCTTTGCTTTTGTTGATTTGTATATTTGGTTGTGTTATAGGGACAATTTGTATGTATAGTTGGAGAAATTGATGTTTATCAAAAATTGTGGTTAAGGCGGGGATTTGTGCATTATTTCCTACATTGGTGGTTTTATGATGTAGACAAAATATGTGGAGAGCAGATGGTTCTATTCGTGATTTGGTAAATGTTGGTGCTTTTGTTGGTTCTTCATATGTTATTGTATCTGCAGGTATCAGGTATGTATGTGACAACATGTGGGTCTGGATAGGGGCCTTTGTGTGGTGTTAGATTATGGTACCAATTGTTGTCCCGGGTGATTATTATAGTGATGTTTTTTGGGTTGTTTTGTGTTGCAAGTCTAGCCCAATATATAGCTTTTTGGGTATATCTTTAGTTATGTCGGTGAGCATAGCCAATTCCTTTTCATTTGTAAGAAAATGCTTGCCCTATAGCTCCAAATTTTTTGTCCCTTTTAAATGGTGAGTAAATTTTATTTATTTGAGTTGAGCAGGTTATTGGTGAGGAGAAATATGAGTGTGTTATGTTGAACGATGTTATGATGGGGTCAAGTAATATTTTTGGCAAAGAGTAGTGTGCAAGTTTAAGTACATTGGTTTTTGGGATTCTATATTTGTATCTTTGGTATAGGCATACAATTTTTGTTTCAAACGGTTGTGTGGAAGGTGTCAATCCATGTGGTAGATCTTTTGCTTTAGACTATTGATTCCATAGCCCTTTTAGTCTTGTTATAGGTATAGTTATGGTGTGTTTTCCTGTTATATTATCAAGGTGTACCACATCATCTTTTATTTGTACGGTGTTTTAGTTGGTGTTAATATTTTTTGAAGGGTTACATTCATCTACACTAATATGTATAAGGGAGAGGGACATTGTTGGAAGAATGTGTCTTGTATCGAGGGATTGTTCCGCTGCAAAATGGGTATCTATTAAGTTTCTATAGTATGTATGTTTTTTTGTGGTGTAATATTGAGTAAGCAAGGAGGTGTTGTGTTGTATGGTTACTGATATGTTTATTGGGAAGAGGTCTTTTTGTGGTATCTATTTGTTATATGTGATATCATTTGGTAGTTTCCATTGGCATAGGTAGGTGTTGTATGTTTTTGAAATTCTGTATTTGTCTGTTGTTATGATTTGTTTATGGTCTGAAATTGTATGTATGGGGAATGTGGTTATGATTTTACTAGGTAGTTTCGGATAAGGGGGATGTAGTGGTGTTGGTGGGTGTGTAGAGTTTGTATCATGGCTAGACACAATATAATAGTTATTTGTTCTATATTCATGTTTTAATTAGAGTTCTTAGTGCAGTGTGTTCGTTGCATGGATTTTGGCATTGCGGGTTACATGTAGGATGGCAAAAGAGTTGTTGAGCTATGTGAAGGGCATTTTTTATTCCTTTTGTTGGTCTGTGATAGTATATTTTGAATTTATCATGTGACATTAGATTTAAACGATTTGGCAGTGTTAAGTGTTTTATCTCATATATGTTTTGAAGTAATAGTTTGTTGAGGAGTTTATGCTTTTGTTTAGGGGTGAAATGTTGTAATATTTCTGAAAACAAGATTAGCCACATTTATTCAAGGGATGTGGCTTCAAGTAGAAAGTCTCCTATTGTACTTCTCAGGTGGGCACCTCTACATCGTTTGATAAGATAGAGTGTTCTTGTTGTGGGTGATCTTAAACAGTCATGTTGTTAAGTTCTAGGAATCTCTTTTGCTCCATCGTACCTAGCAAGTATAAAAAGTGTAAGACCTTTGTAGATTATTCCCAATTTTCATGTGTCTTTGAGAGCATTGCATAGTTGTTCACTTGTGCATCTTAGATAGGCGTTTTTTAGTGAGAATGCTTCTATACCAAACTTATTGTGTGGTAGTTGGGAGATTACTTTGGGAGTGCAATTTGGTAGCCCACAGATTGTCAGATTTTCTATTTTCTATCTCGTATTGCCTATAAATTTTTTTTCTAATTTTTAATAGTGGGTAATGAGTATGGTACCGCGTAAAAATGATACTTGCTCTTATAACCGTGTTTACCATACTAACTTTTTGTTTTATAGTAGCTGAGCAATTTGTTAATTGGTTGCATTGTTTAATCCATTTGGTGGTTGTTGTATGTGTTTGTATTTTCCAATTTAGTGATGGAACAAGTTGTATACCTAGATATACATATGGCTCATTTTGATGTAGAACGGGAATTGGTTGATTTTTGTACAATATATTTGGAGCTTGTATCAGTGCTTTGAAAACTATTTGATTTAATTCAGATTTGTTTGGGCATCCAATAATTGCACATTTTGGAATTCCTAGATCCATTCCAACCCATTTGCAGAATTTGTTCATTTTGTTGAGTTATCTTTTTAGTAAGGGGAGTTTGCTTGTTATGATTGCAAGATCATTTGCGTATGCTGCTGTGATTATAGTAGTTTTTGAGGTTTCCAAGGTAGAACCAACTTTTCCTTTTTGTAACTGACTTAAAAGTGGTTCTAGAAAAATAAGAAAGATATATGAGCTTAGAGTGTCCCCTTGTATTGTGCCTCTTTGTGTACATATTTTTTGTGTTTGGCCAAAGTAATCACCAGTAAAGATAGTTTTTAATTGTGAGTAGAAATCTTCTACTAGTATTACCGCATCCTCAGGGTATTCTAAAGCTTTCATGATGGCTAGTAGTAGGGCGTGGTCAATTTACCAAATGCATTTCTAAAATCTATATAGAGTAAGTATATATCTTGTGTTGTTAGTCGTGCATTTTCTAAAAGCTGCTATTAGTAATTGTAGTTGTCTAGATGTGCATCAGTCGCTACGAAACCCTTCTTGGCTGTCATGTGGAATTTGGTCTTTTTCTCCATACTTGGTGGCGGTTAGTTTAGTTTCTTGAATGGTGATAATGCCCGGGGTTTGTAAGGCAAACTCTTCTAAACTAGGTAGTGCAGTATTTAGTTTTGTTGCATTCCATGCGATAATACTAGTTTGTTGATTATTGTTGTGTATATTGGGTTGAGATGGTGATAGGATATGAGTCAATGGAGAAGCGTATGTGTATTCATTTAAGGAATCATAAATTTTTAATGTTTCCTCGAGAAAATTATTTGGTAGAAAAGGAAATTTAAGTTTTAACGTATGTATTGATGGTGCATTTTGTATCTGGTGTATAAAATCATTTAATTCTTTGCATATACTAGAAGGGGGGTTTATTTATTATTTGGTTAACTGTGATAAATTGTGAATAGGGGTGTTTGATGTGGATATGTCTTCTAGGTGGGTTTGGTAGTGTCGACATCTTGTCTAGTAATATGGCGGTCCAATCTGGTTAGGGGACATTTATTAATAAATGTTCACATGAGTTTATATTAGGGCTTATGGTTGTTATTAGCGCAAATAATATGTGTGCTAAAGGATAATTTCTTATTTGGTTGAGATATGTGTTTAAATGTGGAAAGTCTCTAATAGTGATTTGGTGGTATTGGTGATCTTGTTTTTGAATGGGAGACAAACTTGTTGCAAGGTTTCGGTATTCGGGTTGGAGTTTGATTGTACACGTAATAAAGTATGTTTTGTATCTTCGTTTATGAGTCGGTGGGTGAGTTTTTAACACATTTAGCATAGGGCTAGGGTAGGTTTCTATATCCCTACATTTTAATAGATGGTGTGTATCATTACATTTGTAATAATATGTGTTGAGAGTCGTCATGGGCACATATGTTGAAATATTATTAAAAGTAGATATTTTGAAAAACTTTGTTTTGGTTGGAAAATTTTTTAGTTGAAAAAATGTAAAAAATAAACTTTCTAAGAACATGTTTTCTAAAATAGGTTTTTAAAAATAGGTTGGTATTTGATTCCAAAAATTATAACTATGTTTAGTATTTCTATATATAGTAAGTTTATTTTCTACTTGTAATTTTATTGTAGATGTAATAGAATATGTTTTTTTCTTCACGTTTATGCATCATTGAATGAGTGTCAAGCATATCTTGCATAGGGCATTAGAGCCCCAATTTGATTCCACATCTTTGCTTGTTAATAGGAGTATTTTATTATCGTATAAATAGTAGTAAAATTTTGGATTTTTATGTTTATTTTTACTCCTAAAGTATTTTGTTATAGTAATGTTGTGGGTCGATTGTGTAGAGTAATATATTATGTAATTTGTTTTGTGAGAAAATGAATATTCATTATTACTATGATTTCTATCAATAGAATCCGAATCTTCGGCGCCAGCCGCAGGCCATCGCTCCCGCAGCCCGGGCAATCCCTTCCCCTCTTATTTCAACTTTCATACTACTTCTCATATTCTTGCATTTTATATTGTCCTTTTTCTTGTATGATATATTATATAAATTTTCTTCTCTCCCAATTGCTTTTCTATTTCTATATTTTTCCATAATTCTATTTTTAGCACTTTCCTTCATCCTAAGAATTTTCCTAATTCCATACTTATCACTTTCCTTAATTTCACCCTTAGCACTTTTCTTCTTTTTGTTTTTAGCACCTTGCTTTATTCTATTTTTAGCAATTTATATCTTTCTATTTTTAGCAATTTATCTTGTTCTATTTTTAGTACTTTCTTTCATTCTATTTTTAGCTCCTTCTTTATTTTTGATTTTAGTATTGTTTTTGTTTGCTTTTATTTATGATCCCTTGATTTCTTTGTTGCTTGTCTTTTTCATAGGTTCATTTCATCGTTGATTCTATAAACGGTTGCCTTTGTTTTATTTATTTTTGCTTTCCTTTTTACCATGTCGTTTATTTTGATTGCGATTTGATTTGTTCTTTCTTTGAAATTTATTGAACTATCATAAAGTGACATTTAACTTTTCTATTTTTACTTTCTATCTTCTTAATTTTTCATTTAGTCTTTTTACTTTTGCTTTCACTTTCACTTTAACTTTTGATCCTTTTACTTTCTCTTTTATTTTTACTTTTAGTCTTTTTACTATTACTTTCATTTTTATGTTTAATCCTCCTACTTTCAGTTTAATTTTGTTAATATTTTTGTTTATATTTTCCTTTATAATTAAATCATAGTTTTTACTCCAAGTCTTTATTTTCCTATCATTCTTTTTACTTTGACTCTTTTATGTAGACTTTTTTACTCTCACATTTGTTTTCATATTTAGTTTGACTTTATTTGTTTTTATTTTTTCTCTTTACTTTACCTTTCACTTTCTTTGTATTTTCTTTCCCTCCTTTTACTTTTACTTTTTGTCTTCTATCTACTACTTTTATGCCGGTATTGTCTATTTTTATTATGTAGGTATTATCTAATTTTGGTATCTCTATTTTTGGGGCATGCGGCGGACTTTGATCTCCCCTGCTCTATTTATTTCCTCACACTTGTTAATTCCTATGATATTATATACATTTGATTTCATATGGGTCAAAATATTTATTCTTTGTTTATTATTAGATTCAATTTTAGCTTTATACACACCCTTCTTATTTTTATTATTATTTTTATTATTTTAAAAAGTTCTTCTTCCCTTTTTTCCATCTTCTCTACAAACTTCTTAATTTAGTAATTGTATTTCTCATGTATAGCTTTATTATTTTTGCATTCCCTAATTTTAAATTTGTTGGCATTGTTATTCTATTTTTAGTATACTTTTGCTTATTATTATTATGGTGATGATTTCTTGTGTCCTTATTTATTTTATTATCATGTTTACTTTTCAATCTTTTACTTTTGATAGTATCCTTTGTATTTATAATCTTTGCTATTTTTAAAGTTTCCTTCTCCTTCTTATATACAAAGATCTTCATTTCCATTCTTGTTTTATTGTATCCCTTTCTACTCTCCTTTGTTTGTCTATTTTTAGTAATTGCAATATTCTTTGTCGTTTTTTGGTTTCTAAGTTCAATTTTTTGTTTGCTCTTTAATTTATATCTATATTCCGTTCTTCTCCCTCTCATATTGTTATTTTTAGATATTATGGTGTTATTTTCTGTGTTGTATTTAATCTCTTTCTTAACCGTCATAACCCATAAGTTTATTTTTTAGTATTATTTTCCTCTGTTTTCTTTTCAAATTGTTTTTTCCTTTTAGTGAAATATTAAATAGGACTTTCCTCTTTTTTCCTGTTGTATTCTTACCTTCATTACATGTCATTTTTCTTACTTTCTTTTTCAAAGCTACTTTTTATAATTTATTACTTTCTCATTTAATGTTTTTGATTTTATTCCTCTTAGATGATTATCTTTTATTTTTATCCTATTACTTTTTGTGTAATCTATGTTTTTGTATTTTTATCATTTTGGTTGTCTTTTTGTCTATCAATTTTATTTTTTTTATATTTTAATCTTATGTTTGGAATTTGTATTCTTTTTATTCTTTTTGTTCTCATTTTTGTTTCATTGTTTATTTTTGTTTTCCTAGTTTTCCTTGTTTGGCTCTGTCTTTCATCTGAATATTCCTCTATTTTTCTTTTTGTTATTCTTTTTTAGCTTGTTATAAGTATATAAAAAGTATATATAGCTTTTATTACCTTCTTTTTTTCTTTTCTTTGTTTTCTTTATTTGTTTTTATTTATTCTTTTTAATTTTTTTATTTGTTTTCATACTTTTCTTTTTTATTTGTAGGTTTGGTCTATTTAAAAATCTATTTTTGTTATCTAAATTCAATTTTTGGTTTTTTATTTATTTTATTACTTATGCTTATTATTTTCCCGATTCCTTTTTTTGTATTTGAACTTCTTGGTTTTTTCATTGTTGTTTTGTATTTTTTGTTTGATATATTCTCTCTTCTACTTTTCTTTAGTTTTTTTATATTTCCTCTTCATATTTGAGTTTATGAGTATCTTTATTATCCAATATACTTCTTAAACTTTATATTTATCATTTTTGTTTTATAATTGTTCTTAATTCTTGTTTTTGTCTTTACTTTTCTCTCGTGGATTTGGAAGTTGTTGCTTAAATTTTTGTTGTCATGTATTTGTTTTAGATGGTATATTTTTTAGATGAGTTTTGTTTATCAGCAGGATAGTATCTCTTCTTCATCCTTTTTTGATCACTTTCTTTGTCTTTCTTCAATATCTTCTGTGTGAAATCTTTCGTAATATGTATTAATTTTTTATTGCATATCTTCTTGATTGTATTCCTATATACTATCCTCCTCCTATATACTCTATCTACTATTTTCCTCTTCAGCCGAAATCTCCATCTGCTGAAACTCTTCTCTATCCTATAACTCGTAATCATGTTTATATTTTGTAGCTCATGACTATTGTCTTTCTTGTTCATGGTTCTTCTTCTCCTTGTTAAACTTTCTTCCTTCCAAAAACTCAAAACGCCCCCGGAACATCCCTGCAGGTTGTTTTTCCATATCACTTTTCGAGTTGCTGTTTAGGGATGACACAAAAAATGTCAACAAATGTATTAGTTTATAATCAAGCCACTGGAAGAACTAGATTTGCTCAATATACAAGATGTCTACCCTTCATGAAAACGAGCAAAAACCGCAAACCCACCTGAAGCATACTTAAATCTCCAAGGTTTTATCTTGTTATATTTCAGCAATTGATTTCTGTCCATGAGCTCACTTCTATCTACAAATGTGCACCAAAAATGGGACACCAATCTCATCTTTAGCATCTGTCGAACTTGACTGAGATGATTACCCTTGCGAATCTTAGGCTGAATTTCCTCCGCAACTATAATATTTGGAATGTGTGATATTAGCTCTTCCCCGTCAAAACCGTGCTTGGGAAGGAAATCAACGTTGCCATTTGCTCGCTTTCTGGTTTCTTTATTGTTGTTATTTTTGAGCCTCCATGAATCTGGTCTAGAGTCCGCAGCACCGGTACCTTTGACACAGATGCTTCATCTGTTCTACAGACCCGTCATTTCCGCTTACAAGTGAAAGCGATAACCATGGTGTTGTCAGAATACCTACCCCCTGCTAGCGTCACTTACATTGTTTAATACTCCTAGTTCCTTGTGCATCTCTTACTTCAGCTTCTCGTTCCCCTTGCTAACTGCTTTTTACAACCAGATCAGCAATTTCTCCACGTGTGATGTTGTTCCGCTTCTCTTTTGGTGCGTTTTGTGCAGCCTCCATTGTACTCACAGCCTCACAATCGCAGTAGCAATTTCAAAAAAACCAAATTTCTTTTGATCTGCTTTACCGGGTAGTAGAGTGAATTCCAAATTGCGTGGGTGAAGTGTGTAACTTACATGTTTTCCCATAATATCTTTTGTCTTTCCACCCATTGCCGATAAACAATAGAATTCAGGTTTTGGACGTTTGCTGCTTCTTTGTGCAAGTTTCTATCATGCCCTCGAAAGAAGAAAGTTAGTATGTTCTTCTCTTCCATTGCTGCTTTGATTGACATCTTCTTCTCCTCAATTTTCTTCATTTTGTGGAGTCCGTACAAACACAACATTGTGGCATTCTTTTTCTTCAAATCCTCCTCCGTAACTCCTTCTCCTCTAACGCCACATTCAGCTTTTGTAGTTTCCAGTAAGATCACGTAAACTAGTTTATTTTTGTATCGTACCTTGCATTCGATAATTTTATCGGCTTGAGGTACCAGCCAGCCCCAAGTCTCTCGTTCACTTTTCTGTATGCTCGATATCTCGTAATCATGTCCTCTTTTAAAACTTTTTCTCAGCACGTCCATTTAAAGTTCCGCAATAGTAATTCCTTCCAACTTTTTGTTTTCAATCTTAGCAAAGAGCAATGAGGTCCGGGCAATTGAATCCTAACTTTTACATACCTTTCCGACAACTGTCAGATCGCGAGCCAGCTCCAATATGAATGCTCTGTTACCTTTCAAGAGGGCGATTTCGTATATCTTCGGGTGCTTCAAGTGGAGTTTGATAGTTTTTGTCCAAAAATTTTATTTCGTCCTTTTTACCTTCTTCTTGTACGGGATGTAGATAGGTTTTGTCATATTCTTCCCGACTTCAAGTTCCATCTTCTTCAACCTTTCCTTGCATCTCGTAAGTATTTATCCATGGATAAAATCGGCTGCTGGTATTTAAAAAAAAACAGCCACTTGATAGTCTCGTGACAACCCTCTCGACGTATCTACCTCCGTCTCGATAGAGAGTTGTATAAGATTATAGTGTTGCCCACCTTTGCCATCGGGTCTCTCCATTGGGTACAACCTCTGCGGTACATGCGGAAACGTCATTCTTGCAGCGTTGTAAAATTCTTCCGTTTTAGCCTTTGAGAAACCTTGCTTTACTTTTTCTACTATCAATGCTCTTGCTTCTCCGTCCTTCTGCTTTGCTGATTCTTTCCTTTAACGCCACTTGCTCCATTGCCACATATCTTATCCAAAACGTTTTCGGTGTTTCCTCAATCACAACTACATTTTTCTTCCACTTGCTGCCGCTTTTTCTATTTTCTTCCTGGTTTCTTTTCGTACGCTCTATTTTGGTCTGTGTAACTCTGCAATCATCGTCCACTTCCACCATGTTTATATCTAGCATCTTCCCAGGTGTGATTTCTGTCATTATTGCTGCGTAGACTGCTTTCCCCCTGTTTGCCATCTATATAACTGACTTCTTATGTGTTTTTTCTGTATTTCCTTTCAACGATCTGATGTGCATATTAATAATTCTATTAAGCTTCCAAGCTGTTCCTTTCTGCGCATGCATAGAGGCTCTATATAGATTGTTAGTTTTTGACCTAATTTCAGCACATTCATTCTTTGCTACAACATTTTTTTTGAATGTGATGAGCAAAAACAAAGTTAGGGTTAGCTTCTTACTTGTGTACCGTGGATCCAGTATTCCTTCAACCGTGTTATGTGCGCCCGACATTGCTCTTCTCTTTTGCAAGCGAATCACTAAAGTCGCCGGCGGCGACTGCAAAATTCCAGAAATCAGATCTGCAACTAAATTGCGTTTAGATTCCAGATCTCGCCTGCAGGAATTTCAACACTCGAGATCCTAAACTCCTAGTAGTTTGAAGTCTTTTAGTCTTGGATCTGAACTCTATTTCTCAACCCGCTCTATCAGATTTCCAAAAACAGCTCCAACATCTCAAACCCTCATTCCACCACTATCACTACTTTCGCTTTGTGTGCATTTGTGGTGCGGTAGGATCACTCCTATTACAAATCGCACACGCAAATTACAACTGTTGCATTGCTACGACACAAGATCTCACCCTATCTACTCCTCTCTCTATTGTAGCAAAATCCAAAGATAAGGAATCCAACGACCAGTCACTATAATACAAATCCAACAAGAGCAATTTGCAAAATTATTGCACCTTCTTAATGGTCTCCAATTTATAAGTCATTTTCAACAATTAAATTTTTTTAAACCTATTGTTAATTTAAATCTCGTACAACTACAAGTACCATCGACAAATTTTAAATATTCAATTAAATCAATTTAGGATAACATGGTTTGCAAGACAGAGACTTCTGCCTACTATAGAGTGAATCTTGCAAATAAACAATTTATAATACCAAATTTTTTGTCAAAGAATCAAAAAAATAAATGATTACATGGTTATTACAATATAATTCTATGCTATTGGATGTACTAAATACTAATTTTAACCATATCAAATAGTAAACACATTATTTACACATTAATGAGACAAGTGCTTACAAGGTTTTTTACTTTCTTCTTCACTATAAAGAAAGATGATTTATTCTTTGTTTTCAAAATTCTTATTTTTCTAACTAACAAAATTCAAGCAAGATTAATTTTTCATATTTTTTACACTTTTTCAGGGGTTTAGAAATGTATCTTGAGCACATCCCAAGTTTGAAGAATGGCTTTAGTGCCAATGAGGAATAATTTTAAAAGCTATGGAACTATATGAATTTGTTACTCGAACTTCATGGCATAGAAAAATTTCACAAGAGCTTTTACAGGAAGCATTTACAAATCTTCAACAAGATTCAAAAATGACAAAGGTAAATTACAAACATTGCTCTACTATTCCACCTAATTACATGGAAGTTTTTGCAAAAGCTTGCAATTTGCATCTCAAACTTAAAACCAAAAGTTCTAATTTTTTACTTCTGAAAGCATACAAAAAACAACCTAATGTGGTTACAAGTTTACAAAAAATATGTGCATTAATGACAAAATACAAAAAGTCACGAAATACATCAGTGCAATCTTCAAATTTAAATACAAAATTGGTGAGCTACCATTTAATAGCCAAATTTATGCAAGATGCACTTAATGGTGAATTTGTGGATTGGCCCACGATATTTATGAAGCAAATTAATGTTGAGTCAAAAAGAATAAAAGTAGAGTTGAATGAAAGTCCCCTAGCTAAAATTTAGACAAGAATTGACATTCAAACAGGAATTGGCATTCACTTAACCCTTATTTTATCATACTTTGCTCCACAAAATCCATGTTTCCAAAAAGAACTCAACACGGTAGTTACTTTTCTTTGTGTCACAAAACACTTTAACAAATTACTATAAACTTGTAAATGCTCACAATTTTTAAAAAATGAATGCTGCTGAAATTACGGAAGTTGAGAATAATCCTTTGCAAACAATGATCGATGAAGAAAAAATTAGCAAACCTGTCAATTTTATAGTAGGTTCTCCACTTCCAAATCAACCTAAGAGAGTGGAACAATATACAAGTAATTATTCACAATGAGAAGGAAATGCTTCCTCTCTTTATGTTGTTGTTAAACATACATCTACAAGTGTAAAACATTCAAACACACTCAAAAGGCTCAATTCAAAGTTAATTCAGTTATGCAATATAAAAACAAAAATATGTGGCAAATATATAATAAAAGTCTTTTTCAATTACAAGAGGGGCATGATAAAATTCCAATTCCCAAAGATTCTGACATATCACCAAAAATTGCTGCAGAAAGCGTGTTATTAGTACAAAAAAAGAGCAAAAGGTCTTTGGATTATGATACTATTGATAGTCGAGCCAAGACAAAAAAGTCTAAGGCTATACCTCTTTTTACTGAAGCTACTGATTCTAATACTGAAAATATTCACAATAACAATGGTGAAGGTGATAATGTGACATATATCAGTTAGCTGCTCAAATAATTACTGCGAATGCTCCTAAGTTTGTGGATACCACTACCAAGTATGTACACAAAAGGAAAAAATACAAAGTTGCCGCAACACAGGAGAGTAAAATTCTAGACAATAAGGAAAAGCCTCCACCTGCTACTCTCATTCCAAATACTCATCTTTTTCTAAATGTTGCTCACCCTCAACTCAACTCTACAAAGACTTTTAGAAAATAAAAAAGAAATTTATATATATATATATATATATATATATATATATATATATTGGAGTATTAAATATATTTAAGGAGAGTGTACATAATTTTTTGCATTCCAAAAATTGTTTGAACAATTAGAGCATTGATATACAAAACATGATATCATGAAAGTAGCTATTTATTACAGTTTTAGAGGACCATTTTGGAAATAGGCAAAGTATTAGAAGTAGTTATAGAGTTGGTTAGGCTGAGGTAGTTAGGTGGAATAAATAGTCTCCCAAATTTGTACCTATACACTTTTTTACCTATGAAAAAAATATCATACATTCTTCTATTACAAGTTGGCTATCTTTTAATGCACAAGATTCTAATTTCATATGGACAAATAAACTCAACCAATGTCTACTTAACGTGGCTTATGTGAGTTGTGAATATCACATGAGGATGAAAGTCTAAGTTCCGAAGTCACGAGAAAGATTGGCTTTCAGCTGCGAGGGAGAATCAACGCTCGAGCGGTGGCGATCACCAACGCAGACATTAGCTGGATTTTGCAAGTTCCAGAGATGACTAATGGAATTCACCCTAGCGCTCATAAAAAACTCATAGTCAAAGATATAATTAGCATTTCCAAAGAAGGAATGGCGGCACAAGATGGAACTTTCTTGACAATGGAAAAAGTTGACTTCATCAAAGAAAAAGAGAGAGCGTTATTGCCAACCTCAATCAGAGTCTCGAGAGAGGAGAAGTAATGAGGAAGAAAATGAGAGCAACAACTTAGAGGAAAGATGACCTACTCGCAGGTGCTCGCTGCGAGACAGCCACGACGATTGACGAGATAAACTTGACTATCAACTGTTTGAGAGGGGAGTTGTCAACCAAGTAGGAGGAGTTAAAGGTTGCGAGATGCGTCGCCCAGCTGCCGGGGCAGCCGCCTTTTTCTAAGGACCACTCAAGTGACTCAACTGACGAGCAGACTATAGCCTTATTGCGGCAAGAGTTGAGGAGGCCTGTAAGGGTTTTGAGGCCAAAAAATGGCGAGTTACGGAAGACTCTAGTCGATATTGGAGTTGGCATCACCTAGTAGAGGCTAAGGCTCACCCAGGTCTGCCGTGGGTAGAGTAGGTACGCCGGCTATGGGTTTGCCACAATATACCTCATTATTCCACACATATTTGGAAACTGGATCTGCTAGGCACCACACTTTCAAGCTCCATTTTTGGGGCTTTTTGGGCATATACAGGCAGATTGGTGAGTAGGTACCTTTGTACCACATCATCATCTCATCTATAGTTATATGCTTACCCAAGTGCCAAGCCAACTTACAACGATCTCTAATAAAATCAATCAACCATCGAGTTTAACCTATCTTGTCATACCTCGGTTCCCCCTTACTAACCCCCTCTAAGTTAGTGAGGTGTAACAACGTCTCAACTCCTGAAACCTAGCACAAGTAAAAATACAGGATATGATGGGACAACCAAACAATTGATTACGCATCCAATAAGTAGAGTTATTTGGTTGAACTTTTAACTCGATGTATAATGCAATCGCAAAAAAGGCCTTAAGCTCAAAAATAGTCATGTTGAAGAAGAATAATTACCAGTTTGGAAATTATCTTATTAGTATAATAAATTCGTTCCAAGGGAGATGGTTAAGTAGGAACTTTTATGCAACTAGGTCTAATTTCTAAATTAGGAAAATCAATTCAAAAATAGAAATCCATGATCCAATTTCTTTTTTAAACGACAAGCATTTAAACTACAATGACATTCACTTAAACAATTTCAATCCCACTTGGACTACAACGACAACAACAAGATAGATTGTTTGGAACTCAATTTATACTTTTATTATATTCAATCGTCTTTATACAAATTTGCAATTTTTAGCACAACTTGTAACACTCTCACTATTTCACCCTATATCTCCATTCAAACCTAACTGAGGGGCGCTTCACACTATGGCCGTCCAAGTCGAGAGGCCGTGGAATTGAGAGTTCAAAGGAATTTACTGAAAATAACCAATAAAATATTGTAATTGGAGCCTTTGGCCGGGCATAGTGTGAGGCCTCCAAAGGCCAAGCCCAAAGTCCAAAGCTTTGGCCATGAACTCTCACGGCCTCTCAACTTGGACGGCCGTAGTGTGAAGCCTCCAAAGGCCAAGCCCAAAGTCCAAACCCATACCATTTGTTTGGCTTCATACTACTTATCTCTTTTAAATCTGAAATTGGAAAAAAGACTATGAAAAATGCATTTTTACCTTACATATTTTCTGGCATTGTACAAAGTATTACACTAAATTTGATAATTAGTGTTAAATTATTATAAGATTTGAAAATGCTATAAGTTTTTACTTTTGTTTGAAAAAATTCACCAAGAGCATTGATTGTGATACTATATAAGGACCCCCATCTTGGCCAAAATAGTGGGTAAAATTATTGAACAACAATAAAAACTTATAACATGTTTATGTAAATTAATGTATCTAACACTAAATATCAAATTTAGTGTAGTAGTTTCATTTTTACTCCAATTTCGTCCGGTAAAAGTAACATTACCGTTGGAAATCAATCGTCTTAACAATCATGATGCTATCTGTATGAACTTACTCGTATGATTTTGAGAGTCTGAACAGCAGCACCCAGAATGGGCCTTACCAAAGTTTGAACAACAGCATCCAAAATGGGCCTTACCAAAGTTAGAACAGCAGCTAATGAACCGGCTGATCGTGGCAGAGCATGTGATGTCGTGCCCAAGGAATCTAGACAGAAATCACTTATGCACAAACGCTCATCCCCTGCCATTATCGAAGGCATCTATTTGATCTAATGGTCAAGATCTTGTCAGTTTTTGAATTTTATATTAATAAAATCCGACGGACTCTCGACCATAGTTTGGGTCTTGCAAAATGCAGGACCCAAACAAACGTCGAGAGGCCGTCGGCTTGGTCAAAAAGTGCTGCCACGTAGGCCATTTGGAGAGTGACGGCCGGTGGACTTTTGCTTCTAGTGTGAAGGCTCGAGAGGCCGAAACTAAGGTTTCCTGCAATTTCATTGGCTGAAATCGACGGCCTCTCGACCTTCGGCCATAGTGTGAAGTGCCCCTCAATCACATTCTCTCACCTTAGGATTTTTCCTTTTAATTTATTAATTGTCACAATGAACCTCCATGACACACACCATTCAACTCCAACTTCACTTTCTTCTCTTACACTCCAAATGGTAACAAACACACACAAGAAAAACAAAAAAAATACGCAGCACCATGGCCGGGACACGCATTGGAATTACTCAAACAATGGGTAATCTTCTCATTCATTTACAAGCTTAAATACAATTTGGAAGAAACGGTTACTAGTTGATACCAACTTTTCCTATCTGGACCCCTGATAATCTACCCAACTTGTCTTTCCATCTACCCTTATCCCAATCAACATTTTCTTCATTCTCATGTCCAATACCCAATTTGGTCCTATAACTTACTATTTTGTATTACTCCTACTTGTTTATATTTTCTAATCTCTTTTTATTCACCCTTTATTCCAATTTGTATATTATCTTACAAGTTAAAACACCTAATTTGGACTTGAAACTAAGGAAATGATAATTAAAAACCTAAAAAAAACTTCAAATGGTAGTGAAAGTTTACACAATTTGAAAAGAAAGTTTTATCTACAAGTCACATCCATCCGTCTAGAACCACGACGGGTACTACCCTTTCATCTACTTGAGTGTTAGCATAGCCGTTTGTTTCTTCTACAATGGCACTCATAAATGCTGGTGTCCAAAATAGTGCAACCAAATCCATAAAAATGGGAAGAGCATGCGAGTTGGATGTTGGACCTCTAGGATTTCCACTAAATGGAAGAAGCCTGGGATTGTAGAGAAAGTTAGGATTTTCCCATGTCTCATCTCTAAAATCCCACTTAATGCCTTCACCAATATTTTCGGTCTCTTCATCATTTTCACATTCAAATTCAATATTAGGCAAAGTTTCATTTTCATTTCCGTTATGCGAATTAGCAACCTCCCTGCTTGTCGAGGCTTTGTTTGACTGTTCATGAATGCGTCTGCGTGGATTAAACTTCCCTTGCTTCACAACCCTTTTTCTACTTCTTCTCAATCTATAATTGCTTGCTTGGCGGAGATGTTCAAGTCGCGAAAGCATTTCCTCCAAGCCTCTTCCAGTCTCCTCTTCTAATTCAACCCCATCTAATTCATGCTCTAATTTAGAGTAGGGAGCATGTTTTTATTCCTAGGAGGTAATATAGGCGGCATCAAAGTTGACCTCCATTTGAGGAAGTGCAACGAGATCGATACCCGGTCCTAGATTTGGAAGTTGATCTAGTGAAGCAGGTATGTGTACTTCGTCACCATGTGTTTCCATGGAGGGAGGTGAGAGTCGTGGAGGTGACCAATCAAACCTAAAATTGCTTCTTAGTGGGATACCATCCCACTCCATCCGATTTTGCAAGAGACAATGTCATGAGTCAGAAATTTAGAAAATGTCATGAAATTCAACTTTATTCTTCGAACGATTTATGAAAGGAAGGTGGCAATTCTTTATTCCATGGCTTTTGAGGTGCCATTTTTAGGGTCAAGCCAAATTGACCTTACAATGTTAATGAATTCTTCTTTAAACACTTTGTAATTTCTAAACCAGGGTAAAATAAGTGTTGTCTTGCCGTAAAAGTGGTGTTTGTAGGTGTTGGTCCCAGGCTCCTCGGGCCACTTTTTGCTTTACTTCCTTATTGGTAAACTACGCAAATGACTCAGATCAATGACACGCTCTAAATCTAGGACTTGTTCTGATTGAAGTTGTTTTTTGTGTGCCCATGCACGTAGGCGAATTGCAATAGTGGACTTCAACGATGCTAGATCTTCAGCACTTGGATTGACCGGTTCATGGAACTTTGGAGCACGTCAATGCAAATCTTCTCTACCAACATCAACCTCGGCTACAACAACTTCTGCAGATACCTCTCCGGAAGCTCGGATCTTCCTTGTCCTCACCGTCACCTCCGACCCTGCAGACACCTATCTGCCGCCAAGGATATCTGCTGACACCTTCTCCGCAGCTTGGACCTCGCCGAAGCCTTGATGATGAATGCACCATGCAATACTAGTTGCAAATCGTTGGTGTTGGACACAAGCTTCAGGTCCTACATACACATTAGCAGCTTGCAGGTGTTGTACCGAAGCCTCAACCTTTGCAGACAGCGCCCTCGAGCTACCAATATTTGTCGGCACCTCACTTCTACTACCATTTGTGACCTCGGCAGACACGCCACTACAGAATTCAATCTCAGAAGACACCGCGCAAGAGCATTCACCTTTGCAGTTGCTGATCAGTTCACTTCTCTGAGCGGTATAGGAATTTTGGCGCTTGCACCCATTAAATTCACCTTCACTTCCCTGACTCTTGCAGACAGCAGTTGGACTTAGACAAACATGACATCGATTGTCTACAAAAGTCTCTGCAAACTCTATCATATTACACAAAACAGTTTCCTCACAAAATTCGACATTGACAGGCGTTGCATCGAGAGTGGTGTCACTCTTGTGTAGAATGTTGACGTTGCTATTAGAGCACAACAGTAGATCATTAAGATTGACGTTTGCCATGATCACAATGGATTTCATGAAATATGTTTGCTCATATTTTTGAATTCAAACAATGAGATAGCAACTCCATTGGAAAAGTTGCGCATTTACTAATATGTCAATAATTAGGACTAACGGATCAAGCTCTTGGAATGGTAGATGACCAAACTTATGTGAAGTTCCTTAATTGGAATACAAGGTTAGCTCTATATCCATTCAGAAGCTGCTACCCCATGCTAATCTTTCCTCCTGACCCTTAAAACCGCCTGTTGCAGGTCTTCCCTTCTTATTAGTGCAGAGGGCAGCCGGATCTGCCCTAGTTGGGCTTTAAAACTACAAAATGCTCCCCAAAAAGCTAAAATTGAAATTAACCTAAAAAAGTTTAGTCCACAAACTATGTAGCATATGTAACCTACTGTAAAAATTGTGGCCTCAAAGAAAGATTTTAATGCACACAACGAGCCTGCCCGAAACAACAAAAGCCCGATTTAGGTTTCTTCGATCTTGAGGGGTTAAAAATAAATAGAACCATATAAAATTAATTGCTTGAATTTAAATCAAGTAATAATAGGATACAAATTGGAACTATAAATATTGAATGAATTGAAGAATAATCTTGGAAATTGTGGACATTGTTGAGAGTAATAAGAAATTACAAACCAATTGCTTTTATTGAAATTGAAAGCCATAGATCAATTGTAACACTCATGTGGATGTATCCTAATAGGTTATCCAAACAAAAATACTCATGTTTGGAAGCTGTTAGACCACAGTCTCTCAATTCAAAGTGTTTAAGACTATAGTGAGAATGGCTTGAAGACAATAGTCAAATTGCAAGCTTTGTTGTTTGAGATGGAAGAAATACAAGTGTGTGCTTGGGTTGTTTAGAGAATATGAAATTATGAAGAGGATGAACCCTGAATGGTTGAATTAGATAAATGATTATTTTTAACTAGGAGTATTCATTAAGTTGAAAGAATTTTTAAAAAAATAAAGAATGCATACTTATCCTTATTTCTAAATCATTGTGGATTTTTCTTCTATTTGTGACCATAATTGCAGAACTTCAACTGACTTAAACTCTCCTAACAAAGAACTCCCCTATCTATATTTCTTGGGTTTCTTTTAGCCCATTAAAAAATGCTTTACATAAATCCTATAAATCAAACACAAAGTCAAATAATTGCAACTCTTATATGACTAAGTATGCGGACTACTTAGATTAGTCATTCTTGTATTAAAATCTCTCAATGAAGTTGAGTAAAAACACTTCTTCGACCGAATTATTGCTTTTCAAAGTTCTAAGCGCTTTTACCTTAAAGTCATTGTAAAGATTGTTATCCATTCAAAGCCCAAGGCAACATCTAGGGGGTTGGTACTATCTTAGGTGCATAAATCCTCTTACAACCATTATTTCTTTACCAAAGAAATGTATGGTGTACTTAGGTGTTTTTAGTGCATTTTTGTTTACATTGGTTAGGATTTGAATTCCAAACTTGTGATGCAAATAATAAATTGCTAGTTGGCTGTCGGAAGCCAAAAATATTATGTTTTTTAAGAACAAAGGGCACCCTTTGGCACTTCCTTAGACACCCTTAAACATTAACATGGCCCTTGCTAAGCTAAGTTTCTGTTGGTTGAATGTTCACAATGCTTTGAGGTCTTCAAGGATTATTCTCGGTGATTAAATTCATATCTTTGAAATCAACAACTGACTCACATGATAGATCAAAGAGTTTTAAGATCTTATGGTTTGAAATTTGAAATCATAAATTTCCCGATTCTGATACTTAGGATTGACCCTGTAACAAAAATTGCCCATGGCATTGCCACACTTATTTAACTCCTAAACTTGGTCCAAGTGTTTCTTGGACCTCTAGAACCAGAAATTACAATTTTGACCACATTGTATAAGTTGAAGTGTGATTCACTTTAATTTACTTTTTTTGTATCTTCAACCATAAGATCTTGAACCTTAGTACTTGCACTAATATCAAGTAAAATTTCAACAGGTAGATCTTTACCAACTATTAGATTGTACTTTCAAAGTTGACTGAAAAGTTTTTTGTGTTTAGCGTGAAAGAAATAGTCTAAATGGTGCCTAGGGAGACTCAATGATGCATACTCCAAACAATTTGCTCATTTTTTTTAATGTAGGTACTCAAGTTGGATATGCTCATGCACAATTTTAGGGACTCATTATGCTTTTTGACCATCATGCAGTTTATTTCTAGAATATGGCCTAAAAACATCGATATAGTAAAACATGCATATCATTGGATATATTTGGTTCTAGAAAAAAAAAAAATTGGCAAGTAGGTGCCTTTATGAGTTTGTGAATTTTGAGAATATATTTTTTGGGGATAACTTCAAAATTTCGAATCTTGACAAATTTTGTAAGAAAGTAATTCGGAAATTACTTGAAATTGTGAAGATTGTTTTGTACTTTTTGGAGGCTACCCTTGTGAAATTGTCAAATTTTTGACTAGGTAAGTTTAGAACTTGAATAATGATTTGGTTAGCAAAATATTTCTGTAAAACCAATTAAAAAAAATTCTAAATTTGAATTGCCCTACTTGGACTCAAAACCTAAAATTTCCATGTGAAGGTCTCAAAATTGGAATTTGGCTTTGCAAATTTTAACACATACACTTTGCGGTGTAGGGAGCATCCACTAAAAATCTTATGCAAAAATATTACTTTTGACCCCTTCATCTAGGTTGCCCAAAATCGCAAAAGCTAAGTCCTATTGTTTTTAAAGCTTAGATGAAGGAGTTAGTATTAATTTATTCTCTTAAAATACAAATTAGATATTCCTTGTACTACAAAGTTGATGTGGAAAAAAATACATAATCAAATTCCAAAATAACAATATTTTAATGCAAATTTTAGCTTTAAAGCCCATTTTGGGTAGAAAAGACCTTTTCAATTTTGACATTCTTTTGGAAATTTTACCAAATTATTATTCAAATTTTCAAGTGACCCAAGTTGAAAATTTTATGATTTTTACATGGGCAACCTTGGAATTAGCTAGAACAAGTTTCACAATTTTTAATTTTTTTACATTTTTTTTCTTTCAAAATATGTCAAACTTTATGATTTAGGAATTTCTAATATTTCTTTTCTTCGAAAATTCACAGGTTCATAAAGGTACCTTATATTTGTTAAATCTTTTTTTTAACCAAATATATTTAAGGTAATGCATATTTTGTTGAATTGTTGTTTTCGGACCTTCATTTAAATTATAATCTGCATGAAGGCAAAATGAGTCTCTAAAACTTTGCATGAGTGTACCCTACTTACTTATCTACACCAAAAAAAATTTGAACAATACGTGTGGGTAGACAATCTTCAACTCCCCTTTGCACCATTGAGTCAGATAATGCCTTTAGAGCATTGTTAAATTTTTTTTGCACATACTGTAAAGGTTACGTTCACGCATATGATAAACCAAAAAGAATCAATTTCTGAATTGGTAACCAAAAACAAGCTTTAGTACAAGATCTTATGGTTGGAAGTTTGAGAAGAATAAATAAAGTGTTTCACACCCCCGATATGCACAGAGGTGAAGAGTTGCAGTTATGAGGTTTTAAGCGGGCAATGGTTCGTGGTAGCTACCAAGGAAGCACCCTTAAATCCGTTGGGACCTCCCAAGGCCGTTTTTAATAATTATGAATTCAAATTTGAGGTCTGCGACCCCAAGTTATCCTTAGAAGCCTATTCCTTGGCATTTAATGTCTATACATCAAAAAATTAGGGGGCTCATTACCCCTCCTCCATCCTCCTTGGTAGCTGCTATGAACGCTTACCTGTTTTAAGCTCCCAGAAATACAAGAAAATCTAAAGGTAGGTGAGATTTACCTTTCCTCGAAAACGAAGTTACTAGGTATGTGAAATTTAGTATTCACTAGAGAGTTGTTTCAATGGTAGTATTCTTCCATATTTCTATACATTCTAAGAACTTCTTTTATTCTACATAGATATTGCATTTGATGAGAAGAGAGTTCCGATGTGACACCAATTCAAAAGAATTGTGGAATCATTTAGTATATATATTCTTAATTCTTAATTCTTTTGCACAAACTTTGTTTGTCAAGTGATTTAGAGTTACTTTGGTCAACATCTTGTATACAAAATTATGCTTGTATGAAGTTGAAACCTTTTGCACGTTGAAAATATTTTTTGTACCTTTCCAAAAAGACCATTGATGCATCAAGATTCCTTA
Organism: Bryum argenteum; assembly: GCA_037043015.1. Taxonomy (NCBI): domain Eukaryota; kingdom Viridiplantae; phylum Streptophyta; class Bryopsida; order Bryales; family Bryaceae; genus Bryum; species Bryum argenteum. Next base: position 4,675,957 of record CM073323.1, on the reverse strand, counting down.
TACTTTAGGGGATATTCAGAGTCAAAGTTTGAAAATACTATAAGGCATGCTTAAAGTGTCCATAAGTGCAGTACACACTCAATAATTCATTCTCAAAATGTGCCAAAAAACAATTAGTCCGCAGAGACTTGAGAAATTTACCAAAAATTGAGATTTAATTAATTGATCAATCAATTAGTTAAATATAGAATTCTATGGTACATGTAAATAAGTTTTAACCCTTAAACGCCTAAAGTGCGTGAAACAGACAGCCCAAAAATTGGACCACAACATCTTTTGGACTTGGGCATTATGTATAGTGCACTTTTTAAACTTGGGCATCATGAATGATCCAATCAATGATGAGCTTGCAACCTCCTACAAGGTTATGTACAATCCCAACCTACCTACCACAATCCTTTCAAAGCACAAAATCACTCATACAAATTGTGATTTGAATTCTAAAATTTCACTTTTTGAATGCATCAGAAGAAGGTGACCAGTTTGACGTCAAAATATAAGTAATAAGTTGAGTTCATTGAGTGCTACAGAACAAATTCTGTTGGAAAAGAGCCCCTCGGGTCACCTTAGGCGTTTAAGGGTTTAGGCATAACTTCATAGTCTATGTTTTCAATCCAATTCTTCACATACCATTTTTGTTGATGAATACTAGCCTTTGTATATAAATTTCAGCATACCTCCATGTGAATAATCAAGAGTTTCTTAAGGATTTATAGGCCGTTGAGGGTAAAAATTGCATAGACATGTTCATAACTCACCTAGAAATAGATTGAATTTGAAGAACCTCATATCAAATTTTCTGTCCAAAATGGTATTTTTGGCCCTCAAAAACTAGATAGCGGCCTTTTTACGACAAGGGGAATAAACTCATTCTCCAACTTTGAAAATTACAATCTCACCACTCGTAAGGAATTCAAATATGAGATTTAATAAACATATACAAGGTATTCAGAAATCAGTATTCAAGTAAACTTGTAAGGTCATATTTGTTGAATCAACAATTCGCAAGTGTCATTTTAGTTTGGAATTGTTGCAAGCACAAAAAAAGTGAAGGCAAAGCACAAGAAAGTGTTATATGCACATTCAAAGCACAACATAATAAATCCCAAGAATTTCATATTGTGTTGATTTGATGAATTTGACCTTTGATGTATAGACTTTGGAAGTTATGATCTTACAAATAGTGCTCATTCAACAAATGAGATTTATAGTCATGCCTTTGAATAGGATAGAGATGAAAAATTGTTGTTTAGAATTTTCAAGCTTCAAAAAACACATGGATATATACACATGGATTTTCCTAAGTACTCCTACTAAAAGTCAAAATTAAAAATTCTTACTCATTTGATGACAATACTTGATTGATTCACAACTTTGCAATTCAATTACTCAAAAAACCCTTTGTCATTGGTGTTCAACTCTATCATGCCCAACTGTTTTTAATCACTTAAAAGTTTTTGAGTACCTTCGTGAATCAAACATAAGGCATGATTTACTAACGCAAGTCATGTACATTGGTAGAGTCGCATTTTACAATGAAACATTGAAGTCTCTTCATAAGGAATTTGCTCTTAAGGATTCGAAGTATCACTAGTAGAAAATGGCAAAAAAGTGACGGCCGTAATGACTTGACCGGAATGACAAAGTGTCAGTTTTAATTGTGCTTCTAATTACGTCAAAATAAATTATTATATTTTTCACATTTTCTTAGATGTTTTTTTGTTGTAATAAGCATACTACACTCTAATAAATCAGTAAAAGAATTACGGAAAAATGACAAATATAATAATTTATTTTGATGTTATTAGAAGCATAATTAAAAGTGACACTTTGTGTCATTCCGGTCAAGTCATTACGGCCGTTACTTTTTTGCCATTTTCCACTAGTAGTGTATAACCAAAGTTAAGTAAATATACACTTAACCAATCATTTAAGTAAGTTTAAAGTATCTTTATCTTCTAGTTTAAAGTAGTAAAGCAATCATTTGAACAATTCAGTACTAAGATCTTTGTGTACTTTATACTCCAAGAACCTATAGAAATGAAAAGGACGGTCTCTAGTAGAAAATAGTGTAGTTGACAACTTCTTCCCACTGACTTTAGTGGCTTTACAAGTTGTACTTGAATCATCTAGGACAACCTTAGTCCTTGTGGAAAAATTGTAAGGAACACCATTTTCTAGTACTACTAGTTCTTGGTACGTCCAAATGACTCTTAACCCTAAACTCTCCTTAAAACCTGAAACGGGTTTCCGAGGTTCCCGCAGGAGAAAATCTCAGCCAACTTTGACCATTATAATCTCACAAATGAGGAAGAATGAACGGTTCAAATTTGGAATGTGAGATGAATGTCAAGTGAACTTTGAGATCTTACCGTTGAATCTTTCAAATAATGCTTAGATTGAGATTTTTTGAGCTGAATCTAAAGGAAGGTCAAATTTTGTGACATAGACCGTTTTGCAACAAGGAGAGTTAGGGGTTAAGATATCATGACAACTACAAAGTATTTCTGAAGATATGATCTTTTTTATAGTTTCATTTTCCTATATCAAAAAACAGGTTTTGAAAGTAAGAATAAACCATCGCTCAACCCCTACTATCCTGTGTTCCTTTTTATTCAAACTTAATACAAATATAACGTACTGTAAACATATTAATATGTTCAAGACAGACCATAACAAAGACAGAATCAGCAAGCCCAGTAAATTCCTTCAGACATGGATAAGTAGTAAGCCAGGACAGAGAAAAGCCAATGAAACATGCACATCTTTGAAAAGTCAGACCATGAAAAATAAGAAAACCAACAAAAGAGATGCGAGCTCGATCTAAAAACATAAAACAGGGACCCGTTTTTCTACAGAGGAGAAGTTCCAAGGGTCCATCATTGAAAGGTCAAAGGGGGGAGAAAACAAAAAACAAAATAACATGGACCAGTGGCAGAGCCATGGCATTCAATAGTGTATACCAATGAATGCCATTATACAATAAAGAATGAATAAAGTGGCGGTGGTGGGAGCTAGTGAAGGTTGGGTTTTCTTAAAAAGTGAGCCTCTAGAGTCAAGCTAGTCTTCAATTTGACCCACCCGTTGCGTTGCAGCAGAAAGCGCGTACAGTAGAAAAACAGCCCCCCGGATTACCTGAGCCTTAAACCGCGTCCAGTTGACTTCTGGTCTCGCTCATATATATACCCCCCGCCGCAAGTTCCTCTATCACCACAGACTTTCATCAGCTTTCAATCTCTTGTCAGTTTGTTTGTATATGTGCCCAACTCTCTCCTGACCCACTGTAAAAAGCTCAGAGCTCTCATTTACCAGGAAACTCTCACCGACTTCCGGTCGCTCACTTCTCGCTCCATACTGTGAGTTGCACTTTGCTATGCTTTTGAGTGAATGTAATGGAATCCTCCATGCAGAATGTGATCCTGACAGTTTAGTGTCTACTGCGGAGGAAGTTTGATATGCATACAGTTGAGGAATTCGAGTGTTTTGAGTTTCATTGAGAGTTGGCGATCAACTTGTCCATCGATGCTGTAGTAAGCTGATTGAAACTAGTAGTACACGATCAACCTTTCGATGCTGCAGTAAGTGTTAGGTTTATGATGATACGAGTACTACACGATTGACTGATCGGATTTTTGGATGCAGGTAATTCCATGTTTCATTAGAACAAGTGGGGACTAGTGTCACCCATCAGCATTCATTCGATTAAAGAGAACAGCAATTGATCGGAGGGATAAAGTAAAGTCAGCTTCACAGACGGACTGAACCATCAATCGATCGACAACTGCGACTAACTTGGAGTCGATTACTGCTGCATTTTCGATTGATTATGGCGGGTGGCAATGACGAGGTGTCCAACAACACGAAGCCGGCGAAAGGCAGCGGGGAGAAGAAGAAGCGCAAGAGGCCATCGAAGAAAGTGCCAACAACAGTGATGCAGGCCAGCAGCTCCGGCTTCATGAACCTGGTGCAGAAGCTCACGGGGTCAGCGGAGGAGCAGCAAGCCAACAACAAGTCGCCATCGCCACACTCGTCGCCGTCTGCGCCTTACAGCACCACCAGCGTCGACGTCGATGTGCACACCAGCAGTCCCGGTTACTACACTCCCTACGCTCCACCGATCCAGGATCAGTACCACCATCAGCAGTATCATGATTCTTCCAGCTACGGATATACTACTGGCGGGTATGGCACCAGCGGCGGCTATGTAGATTCCACCACTCGCAGTTACGATGATGGTGGTGATCGCTCGTACAGCTTTAACGATTCCCCCTCCGCTAGCTCTCGCGGCCTAGATGTTTCCCCGTTCACTTGGCGCGACGGTCCCAATTACCATAATTCCACTTCTGATTATGACTGGTAGTCACTGCGAATGCATGCTGCTCCCCATTCTTTGTGTGATATAATTGAGTTGCATGATTAGTGATTCATGCTCAACTGAGATCTTGAGATTCAAGACTAGATATCTCTTTTCATTTTGGTAGTATATATAATTATATATGTATACACAATTATGTCTGCATACTACATATTCTTATTGAACATTCAAGACTCCTTGAATCAAAAATCTGTGAAGCCGTCTGTGTGATCAGTCGTTCATTCACATGTGCATTCACAGTATGAGTGACTTGCTGGATTATTGTAATCCTATGAATGTAATGTCGGTGTACCTTTGATGATTACAATGTTGCATAATAGTCGTTTCCGAAAGCGGAGATGCGTATTCCTGGAAGCACAAACCATGAGGTAGCTTCCAAACACCACTGACTTGCATGAGTTCGATGTAACTATCTTAACTACAGTGGCTGTTTGTCTTCAATTGGAGGAGGCCATCTAGCAGATTTGAATGAAGCCTCTAAGCACAGTGTCCGCAAATTCCAGAAGATGATGGAGATCGAGCACAAATGGAACAGAAGTCAGATTCATTCCTTGACAGATCAACTTCAAGACTAGGAAATCTTCCCCATACACACCAAGTGTTTGGAAGCTGAAACAAAAAGCCCACTGTCATCGGTCAAGTAACCCGCATTGGTTACTTCTAAAGAGTGTCGGTAAATGTGCTACCACATACAAACGGATGGATATGTTCAAACCAAAAGATTATCAGACTGTCGTCTTCTACACCTGTGGATTCTATACCTGTGAAATAAGAAGACTTACAAGTGTGTCGATCCGTTATCCGTCCATCCCTCTATCACTCTTTTCAGCTCCACTACTAATCTGTTGCTTACTTGTAATCAGCTATGGTGTTACAGCGTTTAGTTACCATGATCGAGGTGAGCATAAATAAAGTGGTCGACGATCGATGTGGTTGCAGTTGACATTGTCCAAAGCCCGTAACCACCGTTTCAAGTAATAATGAGAGGGGATTCGATCTGCAACAGTGACTGTGTCTCTGACAGTTACTGTGTGGTGACAGGCTGCCGGCCTTTCCTCAATTGGACAGTCGACAATCTGGCACGGCCATATTCCAGGTCGGAGCTAGTCAACTCCTGGCTCGTTCATTTGGCATCCGAATGATCGATTTACATGCATCACTGGACATGTGGCTTTCACCTTCATGTGGCTCCGGAAGTCAACCGCTACCGTCACTCACTCATTGTACGTGCAGCACTTATGTATAGCTCCAACCCTTATGCATTGCATGCTTCTTTCAGATTGGATGAAGGCGAATGTATATTCTGCATCTCTGCACATTCTGTTGCGGAGGCTATTTCGGAGAAGAAAGCAACTGAAGAATGAATTGGTCATGAAGAGAACATATGTACTTTGCAATGTTTGACTTATGTGCTCTGAAATTTTTGGTATCCCGCAAGAATGCAAACTCTTTTGAGTTAGAATATTTGACTTATGTAACCATATTTGATAATATCAGAAAATTTCCAAGTGTCGAGAGTTGTGCTCGATTGGAGCAAAACCTCTTCTTGGAATCAAGAAATCTATGTGTTGTTGTGTACATAATTTTATTTTATTTTATTTTTAATTTTTTTTGAGAAACCACAAAGTCAACTATGTTCACAAAGTTAATTACAAGTATAATTAGAATCAATTAAAATTATAAAATCAAGTATTAAAATGAGATAGGAAGAAGTCTCAATTTTACAATTATTTCTTAGCTACCAATAGGGCAATGGTAAGCTTGGGGTATCACTTTTTGGACACACTAATTAGGTTATTTTTATTGAAAGCCTCCAAAGTTTGTCTAATTTAGTCACTTTAATCAAGTAAAAAGACCCTAAAATAGAAAATAAAATATCATGCACCTTACTGAAATCAAAGTATATATGCCTATAGATTTTCTTTTAGATTTTTTTTTTTTTTTGGATCCATTCATAGATGAGGGAAAAAGTGTTGAATTTGGGGATTTGCAGGCATTATAGTGCACAATGAATTAATTTTTTTATTATCAAATAAATTATTTTGTATTCTATACAAGAAGATGTAGGTCATATCCAAAAATTATATTAAAATAAAAATGGTTGATATTCCATTTGCTTGATTCTATGGATTTTAGGTTATTGGGACACGACTTACTTTTTCAACTAAAAAATCAAATAAAATTACTTCAAAATATTTTTCTTAATTTTTAATTTTTTTTCTTGATACATTATAAGTATAGACAACTAAAACCACATCTAATGAAGTCTTATTGTATTAGAGTTTAAAAATGGATATGTTTGTCACACCAGCATAGAGTGCAATTGTTCATGGGACAACCTTTTTGGGTACCCCAACCAGACCATCACCCAATAGTACAAAAGTACTAAACTGTATCATAAATATGTCGATCATTTCTATATGAACAAGTACGTAATATTTTTACTTAGAGAAAACAAGTATAACAAATTGGAAGAAACTAGCATACTGGTAATCAGTTGTATATTAATAATTCTCAATATAACTTGTCAATATGTCATAAGAACTTCTTTTCGACGCATTTTGAGTTTTTACTTTGCATTTATCATCAACTTCCAAAGAAGGCAATCTCTTCAACTTTTGTATCAACTTCAGAACAAGACTACATGATCCAACTTCTAAACAAGACAAATACTTGTAAGATTGAAGAAGAAAAAAATCCAACTTCTAAACAAGACAAATACTTGTAAGATTGAAGAAAGTGAAATCCAACTTAGTCGCACACAAGGATATGGTGCCTTGATATAAGGACATACTAGATTTTCAACCTCAAAGAATTTTCATGTGTGCTAGCATCTTTTGACCCATGCAATGATACTGTACAATAAAATGACCCAGGCAATGATACAGTACAGTAAAATGTGTACATGAGGTTCTTAGTACATGAGGAAGGGGATCCTATTCCTGCACATCATGAACGAAAGATTCTTCAGTGCCCCTCCCTCGTGTACATTTTCTAATCACTTTCCAAGGAAGTCGTAGACTGTTGTGGAGTTGGAAATGGACAAGTCTAGAGTAATGCATTGATGTACTAAAGATTCCCCTGAATTTCTTGGTGAAGTGAAATATTTTAAAATGACGTTGCTGCTAAGGTCTAAAAGCAACCGCAGAAGAATCTGGTTTTGATGACTCTAATGAAGATATGCTAACGGAGAGATTCTTCGAGACTCTGTCCCTCGCAGGTTGAGGGTCAAATGGACCTTCAAGCAATAAAATAAGTAAGAAAGGAATCCACATTCTTCCTTTTACTACTGTTTATGACATGCCCGCATTCTTCTCCTAAGCAGCTTGCCGACTTTAGTGCACCACTGTACTCCTGACAGTGCACAGTAGCCTTCGCTGAAAGCTTCTGGAATCTAAGTCCGGAACATCCAGAAATTCCTGCTGCAGCAAAAAACAACTCTAAATACTGCGACAATCAATAAAATATGTCTGAAGAGACAAACAATGTATTCAAAGAACACGTATAAATGCCCAATATATAGTTCCAGATTCTGAAACTAGGAATCAGGAGTAAATGTGAACCTCGAAATTGTAACCTACCCTACTACTTTCACTTTGTGAAAGGCGATGTAAAATTGGAACCAAAGTGCATATGGCCTAAACAGACTTTAAAAATTTCGGTTCATGTTGCCAACCGACATAGGGAAGATGAATGTAACCTTTCTATAAGAGGAAGGTGCAACAATGACCCATAATACTCCACCCCACGCTGTAGGTTGAATAAAGACCTCAATGAAAAGACATCACGATCGATGCATAGGAACAGAATCGCCGGCATTGAGGTCAGAAATGTAAAGACGGACTGGTTGATGCAGTACTGATGCAAAAGCAGATTCCAAGGTAAAGAAGTGCTCTGGCTGCTGGAATTTTCTCACGAACAGCGAAGATGCACTTACGCATACCTCGAGCTCACCACCCAATCTGGGGGAAACTGATACCAAGGCTCCCTGCAGGGGATACACAGCTCATCATCAGTTTACTATATATATGTTCACCAAAAAATCTGAACCTTCACAAAGTGATTGATACAAAACCTTTGAGGCAGATTGACATAATTATCATAAGAAAAGAGGCGGTCAGAGACCTTCAAAAACTGAAAGTAAGAAACGATACATTCCACCGAAGAATCACATCCCTGCGATTAAATGTGAAGATGAAGTTGGAATGGAAGTTGCACCTTTTGCTTTAGTAGTGTCTGAGTAGCTGGCTGGTTCTGTAAGGCTATATGCACTCGCTCCCAAACCTCATTTAGCTGGTCTCTTGAGCACCATCGTTCATCAGGTGTGGCATGTACCTCTACTTGCTCCAAAACGGGAACATCTTCCTCGATGCCTTGTGAGGCGTCCTCTTCAAGGTCGTCAGAGTATTTTGATGCTGTTGAAGTCTCTAGTACGACAAAACTCGAATCCTGGCCATTATCAGGAGACGAGCTTCCCAAAGTTGTAAGAATTGAGTCTTCTCTGTTCGATTTTCCTTCTTCAGTACTCGGTTTCGACATAACGTCCCCGAAAAAGTATACCAGACTTCTCCATAAGAGTAGGCGCTCCGTTTCTCCGAGCCCTTCCAAAATCGCATCAGGACTCCTCTTTGGAAAGTCCAATTCCAACCCCTTTTCTGGAGCATTCTCGTTCACATCGTCAGATTTCTCCACCGATCCACACTCCTCATTTGTTTCGTTCTCAAGAGTACTGGTCTGCATCGCAGCTAGATCAACTTTGTCACTTGGGTTCGAGCTTGATCCTTCTTGAAGAGCAAGAAGTTCGGACGCTCTATTACAAACCCAATCCGGTAACCCAGCGCCTCTACCGATGGCGATAGCATGAGACCTGACAGCATTGCCTGGCTTCACAGCGTGGTCAAACATCACTTCACCATTTTCCAGTTCAGTAGCTTGGAAGTGGTAATTCGCAATGTTGGGAAAATCTTGATCCAAAATGTGGAGGTCGTGATAGTGAGTTGAAAAGATGGTCCTTGCACGCACTATCTGTGACAAATACTCGATAATTGCTCGGGCAAGTACACCTCCCTCGTGGGAGCTCGTTCCTCTGCCGACTTCATCCAGAAGAACTAATGAATGAGCAGTAGCATGTTTGAGAATGTTAGCAGATTCTAACATCTCAACTCGAAAAGTACTCTCACCTGCAGCCAAATCATCAACTGCACCAACACGAGTATAAAGCCCGTCTGCTATCGACAATTGAGCAAATTCTGCAGGGACAAAACTACCAGCCTGAGCTATTATTTGAATGAGGCCTATTTGCCTCAGATAACAACTCTTCCCGCTGGCATTTGGGCCAGTTAACAATATAAGATCAGCACGCGGCCACCCCTTCTCATTATCAGCCGTTGGTCTCTTCATGACCTCTGTCACAAGCAATTTCTCCTCAAGCCCAATGCCTCCAGTAACGAGGTTTTCTTCCAAAACCGTATCATGCCCTAGGTAAGCGGAATTTGCTACAAAACGCCGGTCTTCTGATAACGATATTTCTACCACGGGATGCCGGCCCCCAATTATTGTTATCTCTCGACCTGTTTCCAGCATATGTGGACGACAATAGTCCCTCGTCACAGCTAAATCTGCAATAAATGTTCTCATCATGTTAAAAGGCAGAGCACAGTAAGATTCGCCAAGTTCGACATCCTCTTCAGATGAAACCATGTAGTTCTCTTTATGATAATAATAAGGAAAAACTCCATTCAAGAAGAACCTAGAATCAAATCGTAAACCTCGTTCCTCTGCTGATTGTGTACTATGTGAAACATCAAGTCAAGAAAATGCACGAGGAGCAGAACTCAAGGCCAAATCCATGCAAATACATAATCGTACCCGCAAATGTGCACAGCACATCAAGAGCAGCCACTGCTTGACTATATTCTCGGACAGAATCCAATAAGGAAACTATCTCCAACTTCAGCTCTCTCAAAAGCTCGTCCTCACGCTCGTGCACTCTTGCTTCAGCAGCCATTCTGCTCGCCTCACAATTTAAAAGAGGGGGAGTAACATATCTTTCCTCAGCTTTCAAGCTCTGAAGTCTCTGATAGTCGTCAGGGATAGAACCCTCTTTGAGCTTGTTCTTTCGGATACTAATAAAGTGACCACTATTTTTATTGAAACCAACCTGAAATTACAGTTCACATATTCCCATCAAACCTTGGATATATGAATGACATAAACGACAATGTACCCCAAATCCTCACAAGGCAACAGTATGAGTACCAAATGGCAACTGGGTAATAACTAACAGCATCTGTGAGAGGGAAAATCATCAACAGAGAGACTGTAAGAGTCTGTGAGAGGACCCCAATATGATGGTACATCTCACCTCCAACGAAGGAATGCCTAGGCGTATGCGCTCTAGCTTCTCGTACTCTTCAAGCCAAATCATTGTCTCCTGCACTTCCTGTCGGAGAATATCTAAGGTCGAATCGGCGCCTGCTTTCACCACCTTCCCTGCTTGTATACCATTTCCGAACTCCTCGGCTACCATATTCTAATTATCAAGCAACAAAAATACGTCAATTACGTCATATCCTTACACATCCACTGAATGAAACAATTCACGATGCACATACCACTTCATGAGCTAAAATGAGATCGTCTTAGGCAGTTAATTGCTCTACTTCTGAAGGAAATCACCAGATTGAATGAAAAAACAGTGCTTACAGTAACTTTTTCGGCCCATTGTACAGCAGATGTAGGAGTATGAGAGGAAGCAACAAAATATGAATTGGATGATGCTCCATCTAGAAGGTCAGCCAGGCTTGGCAAACACTTGATTGATTGGGCCAAAGTCAATAGATCCCTGCAAGTAGGTCGCGCCAGATGTGAACAAGATGTGCAAATATCCCAGTACGTTCGATAAACACAACTTAATCAGTACACCTTGGCTGCAGCTGTTTCACGCAATGATAAGAATCACGAAGATGAAGAATCTCAACCTCTAACGAACCAAGTTTCTAGAAATCATTGAGTCGCTCTCCAAAGTGGTCCGGTCAGAAACAGGCATGCAAACGTAAGCTCATAACGTTGAAGACTGAGTCAATTTCAACAATCTTTGGGTTGAAGTCAAACCTTGAATCCGCACGCCTCCATGCAATGCGAGAAGCTAAACGTTCAATGTCTGATATACTCGCCAGTTTGTCGCGGAACAGTGAGCGTAGTTCATGATTAGTGGCAAATACCTGCAATCAACATACGATGATCCCAACTGCTGTTACTTGCAAGGTGATTTATATAACAGCAGCCATACCGATTGACTTGGACGATAGAAGAACCGTTTCGTGATCCGAACTCATTCTTAGTCAACACAAAAGCTCCTTTTGAATGACCATTCAATAATCAAGCCCGTGTGCAGGAAAAGCATTTCAAAGGAAGATATGAAGGCGGTTTGCAAAAATGGACATTGAAAGACATGAGAAACTACAGATTTAAAGTACAGATCTCCAAGATCCATGCGTGGTGAAGTAAGAAAGTCACCTCAACGGCTTCATGTCTTCTACAAATAAGCTCATGGTCAATAAGAGGCCAAAGAACCCAACGACGTAATAACCTGCGTGCCATTGGTGTCTGTGTGTGGTCTAAAGCCCACACAAGTGAACCCTCCGCCTTACCCGTTCGTGATGTCTTCAGTAACTGTAACAATAGAAGTGCAAGAGCCCAAAGGCACTCAGTCAGCGACGCACTTGATCACCTCATGCGCTCTAGAGCTACAAATGACACTGCAGACTCTATCTTCAAACGAGAAGAGAACGTGGGTGGGAAATTACCTCTAAATGGTGTCGCACAGTGTCATCCATATGCATCGTATCTAATGTGGAATAGTAACCGGGCTTTTCAAGGGGTATCTCTTCGTTACTCAGTTTCTGTGTTTCCTGAACATACCTGGCAGCAGAATGCACATAAACCAGAGGGAATTAAAACCAAATTTGAGGAAAGAACAACCCTCAGTCCACGTGCAAGCTCAAGACGAGTGAAACACGAGGTGCCAGCGTAAGAAATAAGCACGACCCAAGATTACTAAAGAAATGTGAGATACAATCTGCGCATTTGAACTCGTCTGGAACATATAAATCCACGTTATTAAAGGAGAGGACTAAGCTTAATGAAGATGAATTACAAAAATCAAACACAAAGCTTACCCCAACAGACCACCTGCTGCCCGAATAGCATGATGCGATCGAAGCAAACCAAAAGCCTCTAAGGATTCGTCCCCAAAAGTAGCGTGTAGTCTCTGAAGATCCACATGAAGTAGATAAAGAACCACAAGATACACGTAAGTACCATACTCATAATGGGGTCGCATATCATCGTCTTGATCACAAACTCCAGACCACATTGAGCACACACTTTAATAAGCTGAATACTTTTCCCACAGACGAATGACAAGCATAAGTGGAGGAGTGATGTTGCAACTCAACTTTTACCGAGCTGATTTAAATTTTCAGATCCGACATGTTCGCAGCATGAAATTATTCGACTCTAGAAATTTTAGAACTCTAGAAGATGCAGCTCTAGCAGTACCTTCTCAGCAGCCGCTGGAAAGAACTCTGAAGTAGGGCGGCTGGAATAGCACAAATCACTAGGCATACCAATTGGTCGTAGCACCTCGGCATTCTTGTCCACAGTGCAGACTACCTGCAATAATGGGTGGTCACACTCCAGCAAACAACGAAGACAAAACTGCACAGGCTCATGTAGACTCGGACATCATTTAACTTCTTGTTGTTCATCACTCTAAGAACCACCCAAACTTCAACACATGGATACTAGAACCACCTGTCGCTGCTATTCATCATCATCACAATCATCTCCGAATCAACTCTGTGCTATCTAAATCAATCATAAGATCCGAAACTTGCAAGAAGAGATACATATTTTCATATGCCGCAGCATATTCTGATGTTTTCATATTTTAGGGCAGAGGGTGAGCATCCATTGCAAAAGGAGATAATATTAAAAAAACATACATTTGCAGGAAAGATGACTTCTGAAGGCTGCAAACGCTGGAGCTCGAGCAGCAAGGAAGATCTACCCTGACCTTGTGTTGCCTTAAACTCTCCTGCCACAGCCAACATAGTTCAAGTTGAATACCCGATCAACATGCAAGGCTATATGTCAAGCAATAATTGGGTAAGTTGCAGAAGTAAGAAGTGAAATGCCCAGAAAGAACTCGCATAATGACCAATTGGGAGGTCAAAGGGCCTGATACCCTATCATGAGCAGTCTATAAATAACAGTTGCAATATTCTAGGAGCTGTCAATGGAGCAGACAATACCTGTTGAAATGTCGGAATAAGCAAGACCCCAAGCGCCCTGTTCATCAGCATGAGGAAAGATAGCGACCAAGAAATTGTTGCAAGACTCTTCCAGCATTCCCTCGTCTAAAAGGGTGCCAGGAGTGAGCACAGCAGTGACTTGGCGATCGATTATCGTCCCTCCTTTAGAATCTGCAGTACTAACCTGCAATATATGATTCTTGTGATGAGAAATTTATTTTTCTGAGACAACGTCAATAGATTGCATTGAAAAACTGTGAATTGTAACAATCAAGCGCACACATCCTGCTATCTAGAAACATTCGCAAGTCCAGTTTCCTTAAACTAGATAACAGCATCCTAGCATTAGATGAACGGCTTTGCATATAAAGATGAATTGAGGTATATGCTTTCAGATCCAAAAATACAAGGCAGCGCATGAGACACAAGGGGAATTGCCTGATCTTGCTTGACAACAGCAATGCCTTTTTCCAGCAAAGTGCGAAGGTAAACATCAATTTTATGATGAGGAACACCAGCCATTGGCACCTTCCGTTCCAGCATCTGCCACAGAAGGGTCATGAGCATTCTAGACAATGAAAAAAGTTTGGAAACGGCACATACGAAAAGGTTGAGCCATCACAGTGAAAGGTTTTCACGAGAATTGCTAAATTTTGCATAAATCATTGAACATCGACTACAAAATGATGCTTCTAAACATGCTGAACATAGAGCATCAGCTGACTACCAAGAACAACCTTGCACTCCGAACCATCGGTTTCTCAAAAAGTTTGATTAACCAGTACAGTCACAATCACCATAATTTAATAAGACTGTCTACTTCGTACCTTCCCTCCATCCACGCCCGACAAGCGAATGTTACATGCATGAGCCAACATCTCCGCATCTTCAAAAAATGCCTGCGAGCAGAATTTATTGGAATACCCTCAGAAATGGTCATGATACTTACTGAGGACTAACAACAAGTCAGATCGTAACCTCCACATTGATGCAGTCCAGATTCAAGTACCTCATAGAAGTCCCCCACCCTTGAGAGCAGAAGGAATTTGGGTCTTTGCCGTTTCGTCTCCACATACTGTTTCATCATGGGACTCAAGAAGGACAAATTAACAGAGCTTGTACGTAACTTCTCTTGTGCAACAGTCTGATGATCGTCCTCATTAGTATGTAGTGAGCCAATTGATTCGTGGTCTATAGCTGGTTGGGCAGGCTGCATGTCGTGCATATCGCTAACAGCAGCCTCAGCAACGACAAGCTGCTCCTCAAAGTCAGCCACTGCATGCGCAATATTCCGTGTCGCTGTTGTTTGTACGTCACCTGTACCTCGCCTCTTACCTCTCTTTTTACCCAGCAATGTACCACCAATATTCAAAGGCTGAAGCATTCCATCCCCTGCTGCTGGAGCTATAGACCTACTCTGTCGAGCTGATTCCAAATTCTGTAGATCTCCATCTTTCGTCGAAAGCTCCATGAGACTAAATTCGGTAGGAGGCTGACTATTAAAGCTCGGATCATCACTAGATTTACTAGAAAAATATGTAGAAATTGAGAATTCTTCTTGACGCAATTCTCGCAAGTCATTCAGTGGCGCCATGTCACCTGGAACAAGAGGGCTTGTCATGGAAGAGCCCTCGACTTGATTGACATTGGAGGATAGAAATGTACCAGTAGCCATCCCTTCCTCATGGCCCCGGACCAAGCCCAAAGCATGTTCAAATTCATCAAGTTCGTTGTCTTGTGCATTATTCGTGGCAAATTTGTCTTCCCAGAAAGACATTATTCCAGTTTCTGTAGCAGAAGTGTCTCTTGACAATCCTAAATTCACTTCGACAGTGGAAGCAGGGGAGAGCTCTTCAGTGCCATTGACTGCCTTAACGTCTGATGGGATAACCCCAAGAACATCCTCACTCTTAGAAACCACGACTTCAGTCGGTAAGTCCTCAGAATACTCAGGAGGTCCATCCCCAGTTGGATGTGCACTAGTGGCAGAATGAGGTGTTGCCAAATCTTCTTCCTTCATCAAAACCATGTGCTGGGTATCCTCCGAACAGGTCGATGAAATCTCGGTCACAAGGCTACTGCTGATAGAAACCTTGCTTGTCAAGGATTCCGCATGTTCTTGAGTCTCCACGGACAGTGAACTAGCTGCTTCAACTTTAACTCTAATGTCCTCTCCTCGGCCAGGTCGCTCCGACGAAGTGTCCAACTTGCTATCTGGTTGTATGTCTACGTTTTGTTCATATATTGAAAGCTCTGACATAGATTGCTCTAAGAAGGACTCGTCTGTTTCTTTTAATAAAGATGTGTACCGGTCATTAGTTACTCTTACAAAAAGGTCAGGCTTCGGCTCAATATCACTTGCTTTGAAGGCTTGATCC
Organism: Bryum argenteum; assembly: GCA_037043015.1. NCBI lineage: Eukaryota > Viridiplantae > Streptophyta > Bryopsida > Bryales > Bryaceae > Bryum > Bryum argenteum. The sequence goes on along the minus strand of CM073323.1, from coordinate 4,659,887 downwards.
AGAAGCTCAGAGACGGGCATCTCAAGGTCCATCAACAACTTCCCGAAGACGCTGGCTAGCATGTCCACATCCACACCAGCACGATGAGCATCTGCAAGGCGTGGTAGATTGTAGCAGTCGTAGTACAAATATTGCAGATTGTAAAATTTCGTCTTTCCTGCAAAGAAGCACAGAACAAGAACGAGATGGTAAATGAGTGATATGTACCTGGAGCGAAGATACGCATTCGGCCTACACAGAAAAAACTAGCACACCCTGCACATTCTACATTCCAATCGAACTAACGAATATATCACGCATGCTCAACCTTGAGCTTAGAGAGCTATGATACACAATAGACCATAATGGAAGTTTTTAATACCAAATCTCTTTTTCAGCATTGTCTTGGCGAGATCAATAGTGTCCAAGAAATACCAATGGGAAGGAATCTCCATGGAGCATTCATAGCACTCCTTCATGATGAATGGCACGTCAAATCTTCTCCCGTTGTGTGCAACTAATATAACTTCCTCGTCACCTTTTCGCCGACCCTCAACGAAGTCAATGAACGCAGTCATAACTTCTGCCCAGCTGCCACGCAAGTGTCAGTTGCATTCAGTGCATTCAAATTTCGAAGATATGCTTGTACACAGAAGTACTTCGAGCAGCAATCAGAAAATGCTGTGAAAAGTCGAACAAGAGAGACACAACTGCAAGAAAAGTCTAGAGGCACGGACAACATACAACAAGTACAAGAAATACCTCGGTATGTTATCCCGATTTACCATTTCAGAGGTGATCTTGTGAATAGCTGTGGCTGATAATGGCACGGGTTGGTATGGATTCACCAAAGTCTCTAGAGTACTGCGATCCCCACCAGCAAGATCCCGACAGGCCAGTTCCACGATCTTACTCCCAGCCTTTAAAAAACCTGTTGTTTCTATATCAAATACTATGATTGTTGGATCTAGTTGCGAGTCGGCCGGAAACTTCTGTTCCTCCTCGGTGAATGACCCTTCTTCTAACAATTCGGAACTGAATATAGATTCAGTAGCACGCTCAGCCCCATCTGTTGAAGCGGTTGTTTCCTCCCAGACAGCCTCCCCAGCGAACCTTATTGGCGATAATCCATCGTCGTCGACAGAGGCTTTATCACGTTCTGGTGCCACACATTCTCGCAACAACCCTGAACTTTGGGTTTTCGCTATGCTCCTGGAATTTATTACCCGCGCAAGGGAACTACTTCCAGGTAAACTTGGCCAACCATGGAAGGAAAATGACCGCAAATGTTTTATATGTACATGTCTAGTATCAATTACATAACGTGAACCAAAATTCGATTTACTTGCCCTTTCCAATCTGCTGGTCACAGTATCGAAGTTTACTCTGCGACTCCTGCCTCCGAATCTATGACACCTGCACCAAGCATCAAAGTGGAACTAAGAATCACCGTGCATCAAACAATGCATAAAAGGCACAATAACGACAGACTCTGCTCTGATCTAAGACCAACAGTAAATCGAAGCATAGAGCGAACTTTTGCGGATCAATTCCAAGACTTGCGCCTTGACAAGGAGGAAAATACTACAGAAGGCCGATCTCTAGAAGAAGGTCTCCAAATCCCAACCTTCTATCAGATCCGGCGCATGGTATAGGTCCCAAACGCTCCAAGAGACAAGGCATTGTAGACATTGTCGTCGTCGTCGTTCTTTCTGGCGCTCGCAGAGAGGGGCCGAATTCGCATCTCATCGAGCCTCGGTCAACCTTGCCCAAGCGCTTCCCAACCAACCCTGTGTGACTGAGTGCAGTCATGCTCCTCAAAACATAAGCCCTTCGCTGCAGAGCTGGCCACCGATGGTTCATCCTGCCCGCTCATCGTCTCTACTCATAGTCTGCCAGCTGCCCTCACAACCTGCTACATTCTGCTCAACAAAAGCGGTGCCCAATCAATCTCCTCTTCAAATACACATAATACATTCTCACAAAGGCTCATTTCAAACTCGCTAAAAACAAATTCTGACCTACAACACGATATAGGACAGGCGCAAAAATCAAAAACTAGCCTCGCATCTCATGCACCTCGACAGTAAGACGATGAAACTGGACACAACAAAACGATCTCATAGACTTCCACTCAAACAAGTGCGGCAACACAAAGAATTCTCAGTTTCGGACAGATTGAGCTTCCCAAATATGACTAATGCAATGACGAGACAGCGTACCAGTCGTGAGAGCGCCTCAACAAACAAAAATCCAACCAAGAATCTCATGATTTGCTAAATTTGTAGACTGAAAACCAAAAAGGTATTCTCATAACCTTCACTCAAGAAAGCACTATGTGCCAGTCTTACTTGTATTACACTCTTCTATGACTAGGAATGCAAGCCGCAACAGAGTGCAGAGTGAATACTCGCAAAAGGAAGACTCAGTCAATGACGAAGCTTACCATGCGAAAATTGGTCGATCAATACCCTGAATTGCAAACCTAAACAAAAGCGGTATGGAATCGTAAGCGGAGCGCGATAAGGTTGCGACCTAATTGGTGAGCGCAAGCAGGGGTGATTGAGTAAGTTCGACTGAAGAAGAGAGGAGCGTGCCGTGCCCGGAAAAAAAGTTCGGGCTACTGCCCGGCGCCGAAAATATCGGACCGTTGTCTTCTCCGACTCAAACCTTAGGGTCTTCTCTCATTCTTGTCTTCTCCATTTGCGCTCAGGCTTTTGATCGTTGTTGCGCTCCCACCACCATAGGCTCGATTGCACATTGATGTGCGGGATGGCAGACCGTAATCGTGTAGAGGAATGAGTTGGAAGCGCTTTTAAGGAGCGGTGTAAGTAAGTAAGCAACGGGGTGAGTCGAGGGGTAATAGCGGTGGAGATCGGAAGGGTTTTGGTGAGGGTCGGGTAGGGGAAATAGCCCGGCGGGAACACATATGGTCATGGGAAGTTCGGGTTCGAAGCTGGAGAAGGCATTGGGCGACCAATTTCCAGAGGGGGAACGGTATTTTGGTCTGGAGAATTTCGGCAACACCTGCTATTGCAATAGTGTTTTACAGGTGTGTCTGGCATTCGTTAGGGTTTCATGGCGAACTTCTCTTCTACGACCTTCGATGTGTTGATTCCTTCTTACATCGATTGTGCTATGTCGGTTGTCGGTCTTTCGCTTATTCGATTCAATGTTTCTTTGTGTAGGCACTCTACTTCTGTGTGCCATTTAGGGATCAATTGTTGGAGTATTGTGGACAAAATAAAACTGTCCCGGAAACAGAGGAGAATCTGTTAACCTGTTTGTCCGACCTTTTTTCGCAGGTATTCAGCTTTTCCTCCTTATTCGTTACTTTTGCATGAGCTTGTGTCGATGAGAGCCTCCTGTTTCGATTGCTTATTAGCGTTCGTCATTTAGGTTTTCGCTTAACGTATGCTGGAACTATTATTTTTGCTCAGATCAACTCTCAGAAGAAGAAGACAGGTGTAATTGCACCTAAGCGTTTTGTCCAAAGGGTTAAGAAGCAGAATGAGCTTTTTCGGAGTTACATGCATCAGGTGATTATTATTACGTCTTATTCGTATCCATGTTTCGCATTTCGGATTGCTTGTTATCTATGTTGTTACGCAGCTCTTAAACCCTGTCTGTTTTTGTACAGGATGCGCATGAGTTTCTCAACTTCCTGCTGAATGAGCTGGTGGACATCCTTGAGAAGGAGGCGAAAGCAATTAAGCCTGATTCAGGTCCTCAGTCATCTCCTGAAAAAGTGGTGGCGAATGGCTCAATCAATGGATTGGCTAATGGGAATCACAAGGCACCGGTTGTTACCTGGGTGCACAAGATCTTTCAGGTATGAATTAGAACTGTACCTGACCGATTCTCTGAACGTTTACAGTAGCTAATCTGTTTGTTCGAGTTCCATTGTCTGAGTTCGTGTTTGTTGTCGTGTTCAGGGCACTCTGACAAATGAAACCAGATGCTTGCGATGTGAAACCATCACTGCCCGTGATGAGACTTTCCTAGATCTCAGCCTCGATATTGAGCAGAACAGCTCTATCACTAGTTGTCTCCGCAATTTTAGCTCTACGGAAACATTGAACGCTGAAGACAAGTTCTTTTGTGATAAATGCTGCAGGTGAGTTCGCTACACATCATCTCACTTCAAGGTCCCGGGTGATGTTTTTCAGCACTAATTATCCTTGTTATTCTTGATCGTCACGAGCTACTATCAGAATGTCCAGAGGCCATTTGGAATTAGAACAGAATGAAAATTTTCAGATTTCAGAACTGGGAATAGTTGTCCAAGAGCACGTGAATGGGGATCTTATGCATTCGAAAACGAAGCAGATGTTCGCCGTATGTGTAATTTGTAGTGACGTCTTTTCGTTGCTCTTCTGCTTTCCAGTTTGCAGGAGGCTCAGAAGAGGATGAAGATAAAGTCACCACCTCGCATCTTAGCACTGCACCTCAAGCGGTTCAAGTACATTGAGCAGTTGGGTCGTTACAAGAAGTTATCTTATCGTGTAGTGTTCCCTCTGGAACTGAAGCTGTGCAACACAACAGACGATGCACCTGGCTCGGAGGCGGAGTACTCGTTGTTTGCTGTGGTGGTGCATGTTGGGAGTGGCCCCAATCATGGACACTACGTGAGTCTGGTGAAGAGTCATAACCACTGGCTGTTTTTCGACGACGAGAACGTCGAGATGATTGACGAGTCTGTCGTACAGACATTTTTTGGGTCCACTCAAGAATACTCTAACAACACCGACCACGGCTACATACTCTTTTACGAGAGCTTGGAGCAGAAGAACTAACATCCGGAACCTAACAAACAAACTTAGTTCCTTCTCAAGGAGACGTTTACTATCAGCTTCTGCTGGTACGTGACAGGTGTAGCGACTGAAGGATTGTGCGGGACGAATTGAGCTCGTGGAGTTTTTACTTTGTAGAATCGACGATGATGTTGAAGAGAGTAAGTTGAGAGCAAGGCGTCAACAATCGTTGTGGTAGGCAATGGTTCATGTCTCCTCTCAGTCGCACTGATTCACAAGTAAGTGAGAGTGCTTCAGGTTTAGTAATAGGTGGAGCAGCTTGGTGGACCCTCCTGTTGCTGTAGTCCACTGCGACAGACAGACGACATCAACAACATCACGAGAACAATCTCTATCATAGCCTCAGCTTGTGTTAAATTGTAGGTAGGAGTTGCTTGCTGTAAATGTTGGCTGGAAGGACCCTTGCCTGGATGGGTCTTGGATTAATGACTTTATTATCATTCTGCTTAGAAATTTACCTTCAATTCTCACTCACCTCCGTTCATCGTGATTGTCGACTTTAGCTCCCTGGGAGATCCTGCACAGAATATGCTTGTAGTGCATTTGTGGCAAACGGGCAATCAAAGAGTGCACAAGTTGCAGTCGTCTTGGATGCCTTTCCTTGAATGGAGGTATACGGTAGCTAGATATCTTGTGAGTTTATCCTATATTCCCACCTAGATTTCTTTCCTTTAGAATCAGATTTTCCCAGCAACACTTGGATTCACCTTGGAAGGAAAACTTTCTACCAGACTCGTGATTAACGTAAAAAAATTTTACAGTACCCAAACAGTTCCAAGCTTTATCCTGGAACCCTTGATAAAAATGTAGAAGTGAAAGACTGAATGTACTCTTTTCTAACCCATAGTACAATTGTAATGTGATTGCTTTCCTGTACATGATTCATTGTATCTTAATAGTGTGAGCTACTCTTTTGAAAACAAAGCATTAACAATCTCTTAAAGGGTGCAATCCATCAACTTTCACCAAAGGAATAGGTGAAAAGGTGAGTTGTCAAATGGTTACGAAGTACATGTTTACTTCAATGTTGGGATAGAACAATAACATCTAGTAGCAACACTTGCCACACTTTTTTTTATACAAGCGTGTTGATGAAACACAATGCAAGATCCCGTCAAGTGAGAGGTTGATTTTATGTAGGATAAACCACTTGCCACCAACAAGTTTCAAATCCCCAACCCCATGTTTATCCACACCTCACTCCCTCATCCAGTAGTTTAAGGTCTTTCCAAACCCACTTGCTACACTTTCGGTGAACGCTTTGACATCTATGTGACATCAGGGGGTCAAATTGAATACATATTTAGACATGCATTGGAATTGAGAACATGTATATGTGAATCAACGGTTCCAGTTGTAGATAAGAAGAAATGAGAAATATTTTGTAAGTGTGTCATGATTTCTAAAATTTACAAAAAAATAAATATAAATTACATGTGTCAGGCACCACAAGCCTTGGCTTGGTGGTTAGGGCTTAGGCCCCCAATGAGGAGGTCGTGGGTTCTATCCCCCATGCCGGCGTGGTGCTCACCACTATAGTCCACCCAACTATTGTGGGAGGTCCTTGGACCTTGTTGTTTGGGTACCTCAAAGCCCTTTGGGGGGATACTATGTCAAGTATCTTCAAGGCACTAGTAACTAGGCTAGAAACTAGCGTAGTTATAGTGTCCACCCTCGAGAGGGGGAAGTAGTATTGTTCTAATTTCCCCTTGTCCGGTGGCCATCGGGATAGTTAGCATTACGAACGGACACTTCATTCACGCCGGCCTCTTAGAAAGGACCGGAGTTTCTATCTATCTACATGTGTCACATCTCAAACTTGGTTCGTTCACTCCATGTGTAAAGGAGGTAAATCTCAGGTTTGTGAAATTTAAGAGGTAGGCCGTTGGGTAGCGGTCCCGGCACTCTGGGTACTGCAGTCCACTCAGGGAATGTGCTCGCGACCCATCGAGGATGCCCTCGAATATCCTTCAACCTAGTACCTATGAGCGTGTCTTGATACCCGGGGAAGGCCACAGGCGGGTATCGTGGTCATGAAGCCAGAGCTTGCTCGACGTTGTCGCAGCGGAGCTCATGGCTATGGCGGATTCGTGGAAACCCTAAAAGTGTCGTCGCATTCTTGTTTGGGGTTCAATCGAGAAAAAGTGCGGTGCGGGGGAAGCAGATGATGGAAATGGCTTCGGCGGTGGAGACGACGACGGGGAGTAGCAGCAGCGCCTCGACGGACCTGGTGCTGGTCAGGAGGCCGGCTGCGTTCGGGCTGCCCACGGCGTGCCCTGCTTGCCTGCCTGCGTTTCTTTACCTCCGCCTGGCCGCAGTCTCATTCCAGGAGCTCGTAACCCCCGTAGAGCCGGATAGCGAGGATCTTCCATCGGTGGAGTACGGGGACAATGTGGGATTCGCAAGTGAGAATGGCGGTGTAGTCGAGTTTCTCCGTCGGGAGCATATCGTCGACTTAGACGCCGAGCTTTCTGACAGCGAGAAGGCCGAGCTGGAAACTTGCAAGGCGATGATGGAATCGTGGGTGGCGGATGCCAGCGCCTACGAAGTCTGGCTGCGTGATAACGATCGTCAGTGTAAGGCCGTATACTTCGGGGAACTACCCTGGGGCCTCGTTCAAGTTCTCGATTGGAAGCAGCGACTCGCAGTCATGCAACGGTTGGGAGTCACTCCTGAGAATTCGGCCGCTCGCTCCGAGGAGCTTTACCGGAAGGCCAGCCAGGCGTACTCTGCACTCTCTGTGCTTCTTGGTGAGCAAAAGTTCTTTTTCAACAATCGGCCATCGAGTCTTGATGCTTTAGTGCTCGGCCACCTCCTTTTCCACATGAAGGTGCCATTCGAAGTTTCAACTCTGAAAGGAGAGATTCTTAAGCATCAGAATTTGGTGAATTACGCGGAGCATTGGAGTGAGCAGCTGCTGGGAGAGGACGGAGCGCCTGCTGATGCTGCCTTTCGTCCTAAGGCACCGCCACCTCCCCCTGCGAAGCCTGTGCCTAAAGACAGGGAGAAGCCGGCGAAGAAGCCCCGGAACGAGAAGGATGTCATATTTAAGAAACGGGCCAAGTACTTCGTGATTGCACAGTTTGTGGCTGTGCTCATGTATGTTGTATTTGCGGGGATTGAAGTTGATGAGGCCGATGAAGACGACGGCGGTGAGGATGATGAATGATCTGCAGGGACTGTATCCCTTTCAGTTTTGACCTAATTTTCACTTCATACCTTTTGAAGTTCCAAGGATCAACCAATGTATTGTGGCTATGAGCTATTCAGGTGCATCAAACAAACAAGGTACCTTCCTTCTCAGTTCGATGGATAAGTAGTCTACATTAGTCATCAGGTGACAGTTGCTGAAGATAGCGCTGTGAAGAGGCTATGCCCAGTCCCTAGCATTTCAATACCTTCAAAGCTCTTTTCACATTTTAGTCATAACAGATCAAGGTATAGGTCCTTCAGGGGACAGAGCTGTTTCTGCTGTAGAGCGGCAAACTTGTGTATTATAAGCATTGTAAGGGACGTATCAAGAATGATAAGGACCATTCATTGCACTGATTCTTGGCAGGGTACGCCTAGGGTGCAGGTGAAGTGCACAAGTGATAAAAGATTGTCAGTTTCCTGGAGTTATTGCTATGTTATCGTACTTTGGTTTCATTTCATTCTGATCACAAAGCTTTGGGTGCTAGAGCACTTCAGTATTCCTTAATGTTTTAATTGTGTGCTTAGCCCGCAGAATGAGAAACGTGATGCCTCCGCGCATGCGTAGCCTGGAATTTTACATTTGACCTTACTCCTGTGAAATGCAGCCAATTTTTATCCTGCTAGGGTACAAGATTCACAGTATGTTTTGAACACATGATAATTCGTACTCAAGTGTACTAAGGTGTGAGTGCACTAAGTGTTTAAGTGGAATCATAGTTATTCTTGAGGTATTAAGCCGAAGGCATCTGTATCGTAGGATCAGTAAAAACTGTCGTCTCCAGAGCATTGACCATGTAAAGATGAAGTGATGAGTTTTGTTCTCTCGAGGATTTTGAGGTAGCAAATTCAAGTTGTGCTCTTTTGAAGAAAAAAAAACCACATATCGAGAACAAAATCAAACTCTGGGGGCACTAACAATTTAGATGCAGACAGGGCACTCCAGGTGTGATGTCTGCTATGGTGTCGACTTTAATGATGTTTAAGGACCCCTTTGAGATACCGTATGCCATACGTGCAGAGGTCACCATTTTCGAAGACATAGTTGACACCTCCATAAAGGTGGAGATGGTACATGTCGTTGTTAAAAAGACTACAACGTCAAATGTGGAGACACATCTCTGATCCAAGCGAAGTACAGGTTTGACGTGTGGGGTTACTGGGGTATAGGTTTCTAGAGATTGAGCATGCTTCAGATGTTGCTTTTGGAACTTGGATGCCTTCAAATGAGAAGAATAACGTGAAATGGAAGAGTAAATGCTCAGAACCATCTAAGATTTCAGTAACACAAGAAGCTCTTGAAGTTTCAAAATCATGTTAATAGAAAAATCTACAATCATCTTTCAGTCTTTCCTAGTTTGAAACACTCATTATAGATACTAACTACAAAAAGCCCTTGCCGGTAAGCCCTTGGCGAAATCTTGATAACGTGGGAGTGGGTTGCTTCCAAGGGTCCTCTGGTGACTTCCGTTGAGGTGCCTCTTGTGTCGTCTCTACCCTCGCAGCAGCTTTTGGGTCCACTAAAGCCTTCTGAAAGGTGTGCGAAAATCCTGTGGCAATAATTGTTACATGAACTTCTCCCGCATACTTGTCATCCACTACTGCCCCAAATATAATGTTGGCTGATGGATCTGCTAACCCTGTCACAATCTGCAGCCCCAAAACCCCACTTAGCAAATCCCCTCCCTATCCATCCAGAGACATACTATCGAATGCTTTTTTTGATAATCAATAATGCCCGTGTTGTGAAGGAGCACTCTTCAAATGTTGGCTAAAAAAATTCATTTGGCGAGGGTACCGTCCAAGGAAAGGTGTTACCTGGGATACTGTGTTCACTTCCTGCAAGGTCAGGTCCGAGCCACCAGTGATATTGTACACAATGCCAGTGGCTTGTTCAATAGATCGTTCAATGAGGGGGGCCGAGGCAGCTTGAATGGCCGCTTCTTCAGCACGATTCTTGCCACTTGAAGAGCCAACACCCAGCATCGCTGTGCCGGAGTTGCTCATCACAGCTCTCACATCTGCAAAATCGACATTCACCAGACCTGGTGTCTGTTGCCAATCTCACATAAGCAACCATACACATCATCCCTGCAAACAAAAAGAAAAAACTGATTTGTCGATGGTGTAAACACATACAGTGATGATGTCTGAGATGCCTTGCACTCCCTGCCGAAGAACATCATCAGCAAGAGAGAATGCCTCCTGGAGGGGAGTTTTCTCTTCCGAAACATCAAGGAGACGGTCATTGGGAATGACTATGAGACTGTCCACCGACTTTCGGAGATTCTCGATGGCCTCCACTGCCTGCAACGGACTCGGAAAGTGTCAATGAAGAATTAATGAAATGGCTATGGTGAGATTTGGCAGAAGAAGAACCTGCTGGCTTCGGCGACGGCCTTCGAATGTGAATGGATAGGTGACAACGCCCACAGTAAGCTGCCCTGCCTCTTTGGCTACTCGAGCTACTACGGGAGCCGCACCGGAACCCGTGCCTCCACCCATGCCTGCTGTGATGAAGACGAGATCAGCGTCCACCACTGCCTCTGCAATGATCTCGATGGACTCCTCCGCTGCCTGCTCTCCCAAGTAGGGCTTTCCTCCTGTCCCCAGCCCTCGCGTCAATGCTTCCCCAATTTGAACGCGATGCTCGGCTTTGGATTTTTGCAATGCTTGCACATCCGTGTTGATCGCCCAAAAATCCACACCCTGCACCAATCCCTCGTCAATCCAATAATCAATCAACCCTAGAGTGATTCTTACTTGCTGGCTAAACCCTACCCTACACAGTGCAATTCCTGTTCGATCTTTGAACGAGAATGTCCCAACGAACCTGAATGCCACTTCCAATCATGCGGTTGACAGCATTGTTACCCCCGCCGCCCACACCGATAACCTTGATTTTGGCACCACTCATGGCCACCACCACTGCAGTCCTCCAACCCTTCCGCTGAGGGTACACTACCTTCGCATTGCGCATGAGCTTGCTGCGCTCCCCCCTGCAGCTCCATTGACTCGCCAGCGAGCTTCTGGGATAGCATGAGGACGAGCTCAAGGTCGAACCCAACGGAGCGGGCCCCAACCTGGCTATCGAACACATCTTGTCGAGAAACCTATCACAGCCCACAACCCTCAAGATGGACAACAAAACAATTGAGAGGAATGAGGGTGGTGCAAGAAGCGGTGGGCGTGCACCCCGCCAGGATCTGTGAAAGGAAGAATTAGAAGGGGAATCAGTGTAGGAAGTGATTGTGATTGCATATTGGCATGGTCGGCATCGTCATGGCCATCCACTCGTCTGTGTGCTTGCGAAATCTCGCAAATCACTTGAGCGTGCTCTGCTTGCAAAATCCAAAGAAGAATGTGTGCCCCAAGTCTAGCCCCTCACCCGCTCTTTCGACGGGCCGGGTCACTGGAATCCACGAAAAATATAAGCGAAGAGCATCTCTTGAAAATATGGCTTTCCAATACAAAGGATTGGCTCTGCCTTCCAAAAGTGAACATTAATAACTGTATAACCCCTAAAAGGTTAAGGTGGAACCACCTATTGGCGAACAACATCCTATAGCCGGACCCTAGATGTGGTATAATAAGTGTGCACTTGAATCCCATGGGCGTGCATAGGGTTAGATGTACATTATTAGGTGAGTAGTTGGACAGACTTAGGGTGAAATCATCCGGTTGTGGGCTGCTTTTATTCGAAGCAGCCATTGAACATAATTAGAGAGACTGCTTAAAGATGTGGGCATAGCAGTGACTCACAGGTGGAAATGGCATTTACTGTGATCGGTTTTAGGGTTTCTAATGCCTATTTAAGAATTACATTCTCATGGATTAAGTATGAGAGGTCATTTGCCAAAGAGTGTGTTTTGCACAATAGTGAGCATTGTATTTCATATTGGCATTGGATATGTGAGTTTGTTTCGCAGTGTTCAGTATTTGGAAGTCATTGTCTTACATTGCTAGCAAGTAATTCAAAACTCTTTCCCACTCGTGAGTGCTCTGTTAATGTATACAGACTGTAGCACTAGTGATTACCTCCGGAGAGGAGGTTCCAATTTTGATGAGCAAACAGAGAACTATTACAGGGTCCATACAGGGCGGCGGTGGAACAAGGACCCATTGAGTTTGCTTGCTGCCGTATATTGGAGCAATGGAGGGCCAGAAAGTAGCCATGATGAACTGGGGATTCATGATGCGCAAGGCCGGCAGGAAAGCCAACTACCATCTCAGTCACCAAGGCCTGTAGGTAGTCATGAACAGGCGCTCTGACATGGAAATGCAAGATTCGAGCAACACGTCGATGAAGAGGAGCGGCGGTCGCGAAGACCTGCATGTGCAGCGTTCGAATTGCATGAAGACGCATTCAAGCAGTGGTCGCGGAGAGCTGGAACTGGTGCGTTCCAGCAGCACGTCGACGAAGAGGAGCGCCGGTCGCGAAGACCAGCAAGGGCTGCGTTTTAGCAGCATGGTGACGATCAGGAGCAGCGGTTGCGGAGAGGTGGAACTGCTGCGTTTCAGGTGCTCGTCGATGAAGACGAGCGCCGGTCGCGAAGACCAGCAAGTGCTACGTTTGAGCAGCATGGTGACGACCAGGAGCGGCGGCGGCTTCGACTTCGGAGAGGAGCATTCCACCTAGAGCCGCAGCGATCCACTGAGCGGGGGTCATCCGATCAGAACCACGTCGTGCAGGTGAGATTTCGGCTGACCAGCTAATCTCTGCTTTACAGCAGCGTGCGAGCGGTATTTTGCATGCACAAGGGACAATCACAGAGCGCGCAATGAACAGGGAGAGGGAAACACAAAATGCACAGGATCAGGTTCCCGGTGAGAGTGCCGGCCAATGGCTTCGAAGCAGATGCCGCAGTTCGCAGGGGCGAGGGGATCAGAGGCCTTCACAGGCAACATTGAAAAAAAGAAAAGTAGGACAATGGACCGATGCTCAAATGAAGGCAGCCATTCGAGCAGTAGAGAGAGGAGAGCAACTTAGAGCAGTGTCTAGAAATTTCGACATACCTTCTAGCACACTTTCTGACCATTTGCATGGAAGAATTTTGTCAAGGAAAAAGGGTCCAGCGACAGTGTTGACCAAGAGTGAGGAAACGGCCTTAGAGGAATACATACTGAAAATGCAAGATTATGGATTTCCTCTTAGCATGGATCAACTTCGCTTAAAAGTAGCAGAAATGACACAAGAAAGAGTCACCCTATTCCGTGATGGCATTCCCGGGAATGGGTGCCTCAAGTGGTTTAAAAGACGTCATCCAAATTTGTCCCTACGTCAAGCAGAAGGTCTAGAATTTGCTAGAGCTAAGGGTTTATGTACAGAGAACGTCAAGTCTTTCTACACTAACCTATCTTCTCTCTATGAGAAAGAAAGATATCCTCCAGATCGGATCTGGAATTGTGACGAAACAGGTGCTCAAGCGGGCAGAAACGGTGGAGGAAGAGTCTGGGCAAAAAAAGGTGCTAGATCTGTGCACAGGCTCATACCTAACGAGAGAGAGTGGCTTACAAACCTGACATGCATAAACGCAACAGGAGAGTGCATCCCTGGCTTCTACATCTTTCGTGGAAACAGAATAAGGGACAACTATGTGGCTCATTGTGAAGATGGGGCAGTGATGGCAATGCGAGATCAAGCGTGGATGACTACGGAATTGTTCTCTCATTGGATCTCACATTTCATCACATTCCTAAATAACAACGGTGGAATTTCACAAGAGAGGCGCCACTTATTGATTGTGGATGGACACAACTCACACGTAACCTTGCAGGTGGTTCTGAAGTGCAAACAGGTCGGTCTTGATCTGCTGACCCTACCTAGTCACACAAGCCACGAATTACAGCCTTTGGATGTTAGTGTATTTGGTCCCTTCAAAAGATATTTCAAACGATATAGAGATGCGTGGACATTAACACATAGAGGAAAGGGTGCGTCCAAGAAAATCTTAGCAATGTGGGTTTCAAAAGCACTAGAGAGGGCACTTACTCACAGAAATATAACCTCTGGCTTCCGCACCACTGGCATTTATCCCTTAAATACCCAAGCTATGGATCTCAAGATAGGTCCTTCGCAGCCGTTTCAGAGAGCAAGAGGCGGTGATGGGGCTCGCATCAATCCTGCACAGTGCAACGCAGAACAGCTTTCTGAGACTCCCAACAACATTGTACAATCCGATACAGTGGAATCACAGGTGTCCACAGACACCGAATCGGACACTGGATCAGATAGCACAGACAAGGCTTTAGAAGAGATCAGGGGCGACCTGATTTCTGATTCGCAGGAGCAGCGGCAGCACTTCTTCGTACCTCGCCCAGGAGATTTAGAGGACGAAAACGACGAAGGTAATGACGAGCTGGAAGAGGATGATGGTGAAAGCTGCGGCGTTGAGCAGCCTCTGCCTCCGAGTATCTCCTCGCTCCTGGAGCTGCCAGAGATCCCAGTCAGGGTGCATGTACGGCGAGGCGGAGATCCACTAGTCGATTACTCGCAGTCATTGCTCCTTACATCCGAAGAATATATACTGGCCATGCAGAAGAAGGCGGACCGACGCGTGGTTGCACGAAAAGAGGCGGAACAGCGAAGACACGAAGCTGAAAGACGAAAGGTGGAAATACAAGCGGAGAGAAAAAGAAAAGAGGTCGAGAAGCTGCAGCACGAGGCAGACAAACAAGCACGGAAGGAGTTTCGGGCTCGCTGGAGTACCGAGGCGATCAGAAGCGCAGGAACCAGGCTGCAGGAGTTTGTGAAGAACCCTCCACCGCGCACCCCCACAGATTACGTTGCACCCTTCCTTGGAAACCTCCCAGCCATCTGCAAAACAAACATGGCGTTGCGATTAGCTAAAAGGCGAGCAAAGAGAGCTGGAAACGAACCTGGCGAAGTAGCAGACGTTGTCCCCCCCTCCCTGGGTGTATCGTCCAGATCCGCATTTCACGCACGTCGACGAAGGCAATGGCGACTGAATCAGCAGGTGTTGTAGATCACGAACCAGCGGGCGGGGTTGCTCATGAGCAGGGCGAGATCGCAGGGCAGGTAGTTGATATAGCGTTCGGCGTCAGGCTGCTTCCGAAGGCTCCGCTCCTATTCTCGGACCTGCATGTGCTGTGCGTGACGAGGCCAGTACTGGTCGCTCCAACGTCTCTCTGTCTTGGCTGCCAGTTGGTGCATGTCTACTTTCCACTTACTAGCTGGCCAGTTTTGGGTGTTTTGTTTTCAATGACAGCATGTAAGCTTTACAGAGGTACCCTCGCATGGTCCTCAAAGTACCAATTTGTCAGCTTGATTTTGGAGGCATCCTATGTTCGAAAATAGGAAGCTACGGTGTTTTTGTTTGACAAAATATTGTAAATTCAACCCTACTCGAAAAATAAAAATTCCACTTCCATTCTCATATCCTAGTATTTGCTAATCTGTAGAAAAAGTTTCAGCTCATGCACAACTTCGCATCAAGGATATCCTCTTAAGTGTCCGAAAATAGGTGGTTCCACCTTAAGCATTTAATTATTGTAACACGGTAGGAATTCGTTGTGTAGTTATGTACTTATCTTGCTATTGATCATAGAGACTGCTTTTAAGTAAACAATAAGCATTGAAATTGAAGTTCTTCTATAAAATTGGGAGTTTGTGATATAACAATGACATACCATCTTCAAGTTTTTCGAGGGTTTTAGTTTAAACTTTAAATCTTTAAAAAAGTGACATCTAAAATACAAAATTTGCATCCAATGTTTTCATAACATCCATTTATTCCATCCATTACATCGGGGTGCAGGTATTAAACACCTAAACATCCCTACCTATTTTTAGCCAAAAAACACATTTTGAGATATAGTGTCATAAATGAAAATGAAGGTAACGTATTCAAATCTCAATTGTACACACTTACAATAGACTTATTGTGGATCACGTGGACCAGATTTTAAGTCATGAACCCTCGGGAGATCATTATGTACTAGTACTAAAAACAAAATGTGAAATTTCATCATTTCCACCTTAGAGTGAAAATTCTACCAACAAAAAAAATGCAATAAAAAAATCACCGACTGGAAAGTTGTTTGCCTTTACTTGAGATATACACTTGTAACAAAGAAATTCATCAAAAAAATTCATTGTTTCCTATAGTGGCCTTACAATGGTGAAAACTGCCATTGTTATAAGGGAAAAGTAGTCCAAAACTACACCTCTTGCACGCAAACTAAGGCCTTATCCTCAGAATATCTTCAATTAAGTCAACACTAAAATAGGCTCGAAAAGGAATTCATCCCAAAAATAGAAGTTGAAATCCAACGGTGGATGAAGTAGATATAGCTCCTCAAACTTCATCTATTCATTCACTTTTTTCATTGTAGAAACATCGTGGCAAATCCAATAGTGAATTCACTTGAATAAAAAAAAATCCGACTAAAAACTTGTTAAGATCCATCTCAAGGTCATACTTATATAAAAAAATTCGAGGGTACACGATTTTTTATATCTCATAATCGACTTTCAACGGTAAAACATGCCCAATGTTTGAAAGCACAAAACCACAAGCTCCTATCACTAAAATGCATGCCATTAATTCATACTTCATTGTTTGAATTTGCAATTTTACCACACAAACTAGACTTGATTTGGGACCCAACCCAAGTGACTCTGTCAAAAACGGACCTTTGGATGAAGAAGATATGGTTCTGAATAGTTTTTTCCCTTCATCCAAAATGTATCAAGACGACCGTAGGGCATACGAATTAAGGCCTCCACCCACTGCCCCTACTGGCTTAATCAGCTTCGGCATCATCAGCTTCGGCATGTTGGGCATCTGTGGTTCGGTGGCACATGCAAAGGGTGGAGATGAATGTAATTCAAGCATATTCCTAGATGGAAAAGTTTCAAATGAAATTGGATTATACTAGTATCAGCCGTTTTTTAGGATCATACATTGTGATCTCTCAGACTGTGCAACCTTAATTCTTCATACAAGAGTCACATTACCGCTAGTATGAAATCAAGAGCCAGGCCCAATGTTTGGCCAAACTGAAAAATATTTTACAGAAATGCCCATTATTTTAGATAATTCTCCCGAATCTGGGGCACGTATCACCCAAATGAAGGGGTCCTAAAACCCATCTTGTAATCGTGAATTTTTTCCGGGTAAACTACACAGCCTCCAAATCGGTAAAAAAAAGACACCAAGTAAACGAAGATTAAATGTAATGAGCGGGCATGGTAAGGAATGCAGACATCAAAATCCATCTAGAAAAGGGCCTTCACAATGCGTCCAAAGTGTATAAAAAGGCCGACAACCATTTGAAGCATCAACAAGCTCAAAACTGTAGGACGTACATCCATCCATCTGTTCGTCCACATGTTCCTTCCAAAAGCTTTCCATAGGCTAGACTCATTGCCTCTGCTGAAAGCTGTTCAGAAAGCCACCATGATTCCCATATTTTTGCCATTGTAGCAAATGTAAGCACTCTGCAGAAATGCCCTGCTTACACTAAAATTGAGCAACCTTGAGCTACCGAAGAGGATGATGGTAGTGCCTTCTCCTAAATCAATGTCAATATTCAATGTTGGTATTGACCTTATTTGTAAATACAGTGGTCCACACTACCTGGTGCCCATCGATACTTCTGAGTACATCCAATACTCTCACGTTTAAGTGCGTGAAAGCCTGTCGTGATGCCTGCAGAAAATGCTCCCAGAGACAAAAATGAATTCATCGCCTACTTCTTCACAGCCTTGACTGCCTTCTTGGCTGCATCATCGAGATCATCAGCAGTGATGATGGTCATCCCACTTTCCTGCAACAGAGCATCCACGAGCAGATTAGTCATCTTGTTTGTAGGTGTTAACCAAAACTATGCTGAGAACAGAGTTGATTGTACCTTCAAAATGGTCTTCCCAACATCCACATTCGTACCCTCCAGACGTACTACAAGAGGAACTTTCAAGTTCACCTGCAGATTGGATTCAATATCCACACGTCACCTTATGTAGAAAGATCACCCTTCCTATAATGTCAGTGAGGATGAAACTTGTGTAAACCAAATCGACGGGGGTAGAAATGCTTACCTGTTTAGCAGCAGCCACGATTCCAGCCGCAATGACATCACACTTCATGATTCCACCAAAAATGTTCACCAAGATACCTTTTACTCTTGAGTCTGAAGTCAGGATTTTGAAAGCTTCCACCACCTTCACACCAAATACTAGGTTAATCGATCCACCTACATAACGTACATCTTAGGACTAGGAAAATGTGCATGAATCTACCGCTCGTTTCAGTGAAGCCCCAAACTATGAAAGAGCTAGAAAATTGAGGTGTAATTAACTGCGGGTGTATGAACATACCTGTTGCTCCGTAGCGTTGCCACCGACATCCAAAAAATTGGCGGGTGTGCCTCCACTAAGCTTGATGATGTCCATCGTTGCCATTGCAAGCCCCGCTCCGTTCACCATGCATCCGATTTCGCCATCCAACCCGATGTAATTGAGGTCCACTTTTGCAGCTGCAACCTGAAAAAAATCAGCAGAATTGTTAGTTCGGATGTGGATGTGGAGTGGCAATTAGAGTGGATGTAGACGTGAAGCCTTCAAAATTAACCAACACACGCATTGCTAAGCTGAGCAAGTTTGAGCGAGTCTCAGTAAAAATGTACCAGAAATGTGGTCGGCAACATCGTGTAGGCTAAAAGGAGAAATACAGTAGAGCAGGAGAGATAGTGGCAAATGAGCTAAAAGAGCTTGCTTAAATTCTCACATCAGTATCATACTTAAGCAATGATGGCATTACAGCAAAAAACTTCACACCTCACGAGGATCCTCCTGAGTTGTGTCTCGCATGGCAAAAATGTCTTTCTGACGGAAAGCGGCGTTGTCATCGAAATTAAGTTTCGCATCAGCAGCCATCATAACACCCTTATCGGTTTCTGCCAAGGGATTGATCTGCGGACAGATCACAATACAGAAAAAAAATATCAAAAAAGAGGTCACACCATAGTACTCGAATAGAGCAGGACCTGCGAACTTGTGCCCTCAATCCATTGTGCATTTGTTCTTTCCAGTGAATATGCTACTCTCAGGGTAAGGAAGATACCTCTACTTGCGTGCAATCGGTCTCTGTGAAGAGCTTGTAGAACTTCTTGATCTGATCGATTCCCTGCTTCATGTCGACCTTCTTTGGGGACAACCCCTTCACGACCTTTTCAGCTTCTGCATCAGTGATACCCTTGTTGATGTTCACCGGCACCTGCATATTGAAGCTCACAGAATCATCTAAACTGATACTGCTACTTCGTGAGGGTGAAACAGAACGATCCAGGGCGAGAAAAGTGCACAAACTGAAAGGAGCTGGACACGCAAACCTTGATGATCATATCCGGGTACTTCTCAGCAAGGTCTTCTATACTCGTCCCACCCTTAGCGCAAGCAATCATAACCTGCCTTCAGACCACTTTCAACTTCAGACCTGACATAATTCGGATTGCAATCCAACAAGACCTGCATGCGTTGAAAGTTCTATCAACCGAAACATTCTCTACATATCCCCACCTTCCGTAAGTAAAACAGACAAGAGTAGGAAAATAAACACTGAATCGAATAACCACATACGAGACGATGCACTCACCGGACCAGCACTAGCTCGATCCAAGGCAATAGCAAAATACATCTCGTTGATCAAATTCAGCTTTTGACACAGAAACACCTGCATCCGACATTAACAACTTAGCAAAGCTGTCATATAGCACGAAACTAAAGCACGCAGCCACATAAATTGAAGAACCTTATTCTTGCTCTTGGAAACTTCATCATAGGCAAGCTACAAATCATTACCTTATTCACAGGCTTCCCCTCCGCTCCAGTCTGCTTCGTCACCAAAACCTGTCCAAGCATTTTGCCTGCAGAACGACTCCAGATATAAGCATATTTCCACTCAAGCATTCATTAATTGCTGCGATCACCGAGCAATTACCTGCGATCTCCTCCACCTTGTTTCTCGGCACGATGTGAACACCACCCTTGAGTCCATTCTTGAATGTTCCCAATCCTCGGCCTCCTGCCAGCACTTGGCTCTTCACTACCAACTGCACAGAAAAATAAACCCTTGAATTCTGAACAAAGCCCCTAGTGAGAGGGCGAGGAGAGTGAGAGAGCGTGCACCTCTTTGTCATCGGCAAAATCCTTCTTCAGAACTGCCGCGATCTCCTTGGCGGACGAGACAACGACACCCTTGGGAACATTGACTCCGAATTTGCTCATCAATGCAGCACCCTGCCACCAAAAAGGCCCATAAAGTGAGGGAATGGAGATGGAGAAATTGGGTTGAGAGGTGAGAGGAGTGGAGTGCGTAGTACCTGATATTCATGGATGTTTAAGGATCGCGATTGCTGGAGTTGGAAGGCTTCCTGTTGGCGAGCGGCGAGCCGCGCCAGAAGGCGGGAAGCCGCATGGCGTGACATGGTGATGCGGAAGTGAAGGGGACGCGGAAACGATGAAGTAGAGCTTTGCCTGTTTGTTTGCTTGCAAGCAAGTGCTCACAAACACAAGCACCCTGCTCGATGGCCTCGTTATTAGGGTTTTCTTCCGCCTTCTGTTCCCTCCGTGCCCCTAACTCGAGAACTGCTCGTTCCCCCATGCTTCTCTGAAACCAAATTCAACTACTGTAGCTAAACAAATGAGCCCCCTCCACTCCATCCATTTGGCTTGCTGTAACCGGACCTCTCTCCTTAGAGGTCACAACAAATGGTAACTAACTCCTTGTGCTTCGAATAATCCAATACTAGATAGATAGAAACTCCGGTCCCTTTCTAAGGGGCCGGCGTGAATGAAGTGTCCGTTCGTAATGCTAATATCCCGATGGCCACCGGACAAGGGGAAATTGGAACAATACTACTTCCCCCTCTCGAGGGTGGACACTATAACTACGCTAGTTTCTAGCCTAGTTACTAGTGCCTTGAGGATACTTGACATAGTATCCCCCCGAAGGACTTTGAGGTACCCATACAACAAGGTCCAAGGACCCCCCACAATAGTTGGGTGGACTATAGTGGTGAGCACCACGCCGGCATGGGGAATGGAACCCACAACCTCCTCAATGGGGGCCATGAGCCCCAACCACCAAGCCAAGGCTTGTGGTGCCTATCCAATACTACACTAAATAGGTAGATTAGTGTTAGATACACTAATTTATATAAACATGTTATAAGTTTTTATTGTTGGTCAATATTTTTACCCTCTACATCCGTCAAGATGGGGATCGTTACAAAATATTGGAATCAATACTCTTAGTAATTTTTCTTTATCGAAAGTAAAAACTTATAGCATTTTCAAATCTTATAAAAATCTAACACTAATCTACCTATTTAGTGTACCATATCTTCAAAAATATCTCTAGCGCCCCTAGACTCTTCCCTTTCTTCTAGTCATTCAAAAAGAACACCAACTGAGTTTCCATTCTCTGCCAATAAAATCAAACACATGGATGCATGCAATTACGACACTTCTTCATCCTCTCTAATGTGTCATCGTGCTCCAGCAGAATCCACTTAGTTGGCTTGGACATGAGTTTCTAATCAACCCATCTGCATCCATATTCATCAAACTCCACCTATGCACCACCTTAAAGTCATATTCTTGAAGCATTAAGGCCCACATCGCAAGATTTCTAGTTAACTTATCACATTCTATTCGCCATTTTAGAGTTTCATGGTCCATTATTAAGAGAAATTTACTTCCATATAAGTAACACCAAAAATGTGTGATTGCCCATATTGCTTCCAAACACTTACCTTCAAACGAATTGTACCGTGCGTCTACATTGTTGTATGATATGCTACCATAAGCTACAACAAACCTCTTTTCTTCATTGTCCAATTTGAGTTAAAACAACTTCAATGCCTAGATTGCTCCAATATGTGTGTAGTTCATATCATCTCTACGGGATTGGCCTATGTAATATAGAAGCACATGCTAGTCTCGCCTTTAACTTAATAAATCTGCTCCTTGCCCATCTTCCTACACTTGTTGTTCTTGATTATTTCGTATGAGCATTGTGAAAGATTTGGCATTATGATTGAAGTTTGCAACAATGTTTGCCACTGCTTCCACCTTGCATTTGATTACACTAATACCGTTGGGATAAATCACATGTCCCGAGTATTTAGCTTGAGAATAAAAGAAGGTGCACATAGTAGGGTGCGATTTCAGCCCATGTTCTACCAAGTCAATAAAAACTATAGCAAGATGTCCACCATGTTCCCGGACACCGTCACTAAAGATAAGAATGTCAACAATGGAACATTGCACAAATAGCAACCCTGCAAGTACTGGATCCATCACCCTCTGAAACTTAGTAGGTGCATTTTTAAGCCTAAATCGTAGAAACTTCCATTGGTATAACTTGTTCTTCCCAAATTCCTCTATACTTCAAAATGATGTCTTGTCTTTATCTACATCTCTTACGGGTAATTGGTCACATCCGGACATCCGATTTTAAGTTGAGTGTACAGAACATTTTTCTATACTCGATTGCGTCAAATACTTCTTCACGGGTTGGCATTGCATACCAATCCAACTTATTTCGTTTGGAGAAAAGTCTCCACACAATAGAGAAATCCGCTAAGTACGACGGACTGGGGACGAGAACACCCAGTTTTGGTCGGACTGGGGACGAAATGTCGAACTGGGCACCAACTTTTTACACTACGATCGAACTGGGGGCTAAACTCAAGAATGCACCGATTGTGATGGTATTCCGAGTTTGGTCCCTAGTTCGACTTGGTGCCCAGTCCGCAGCACAGCGAGAAGCTAGAGTGAAGAGTTCGGAGGGGCAGCGCCGAGCGCCGAACATCTGGTCCCCAATTTCGTGCATTTGGTCCCCAGTTTGCTCTACTTAGCGGATAACCGAAAACTGGGCACGAAACGACGGACTGGGGACCAACTGGGGATCAACTAAGGTCCAAACTGGGGACTACTTAGCGGATTTCTCTAATCACTTCTCCGTCCAATTACCAAATATCTTTTTCTTCTCATCACAGTAGCAGATGCATACTCTCCCATAGATAGTTCTTCTAACTCAGATCAAAAAGTTCCTTGGTACGAGCCTTGATTAATCCTCTTTCCGCATCACTATACCAATAAGATTTGCAAAAAATAGAGGCATCCTCCATCAAGTCAATTTGTACCTCTTATACTTTAAGGGCTCCCGAATCATTTAGTAAATGGGCAAAACAATTCTCAAATTGCTTCAAGAATCGTTGTTCTCCTTCAAGTCCCAGATTAGGCTCCCAATTGTCGGGTGTCAATGGTGGCTTGTCATCCTTTGGAATAAATGACACTTTCCATGGTTGCTAGACAACCCCTATGAGCACAAAGTCTTCTTGTGTACTCATCATATTGGATACCATATGCTCCTCTAACAATGTTGTAAATTTTTCATCATTCCATATTCGCAAAGGGTGTATAGGTTGTCTTGCTTTGCCTCTATCTAGCTACCTCATTAGCTACTCCCGGCTCAGGTAGACTTAAAAGAACAACCTCCATGTAGTAGAAAATGAATGTATAGATGGTACCATCGCAGATAGGCGACGATGGTCTGCATTTACAATTGCTAGATCCAAGTCAAGCAATTCAAGTCCTTCGCTTGACCAATAACATTCTCCTTAGGTACTATGAGATAGAATTATCGAGTAATTGAATAGTTCTCAAAATAAAACCCATAGCCCTTTCTGATTTATTGGCATTTGGTTGTTCTATAGTATACTATGTGCCATTGGTGTCCAAAGTGGTACCAGACCCATCTCCACAAAATGCATATTACTTTGAAACGCTCACACAGGTGGGCAACACCCATTGGGGCTCTCGAGCTATATTTATCACTCCATAAGGAGGTTTGTCGTTCCATCTCACATCTTGTGGACGTTGGTAAGGATCCAAATTATATAGGACAAACAACTCTAAAGGCCGTGAAGTAACTTCTAAAGCATTTTGCAAGATTATTAATAAATCAAATTGGATCACCATTGGCATGCTCAATGAGTTCTGTAGCCAATCTAAGTTGCATCCAAGGTCATAGAAGGTCCAAGTATCTCCTCAATTCGTTGTGCGCTCTTCAAATTCTCCCTTTAGATTCATAAACGGGGTGGTTTTGAAGTAGTGCATGTGCCAATTTTAAATGCCGCTAACGCAATCTATTGTTCAAACTTACTTGCCGCACTAGCCCAAGATGTTGCGTTGGTACAACGACTATGTACACATGAGCCCGTCGATTCGGTAATTGCAGGATCGCCGAGTCAGGGACTATCAATGGCACGCAACCAAAATGGACTCACAACACACGCACTGCATGTTTAGATGAATTTCTCCGGGTTCCGCATATTCTTCAATAGATACAAACCAATGAACCCAATTAAATGATTGATAATGTGTCGGTCATTTCAGACCTGAACTACTTCACTAATTAGCGATATTGAGATTCTAATGGAATATTTCAATTTTGTGACTCATGAGTCAAGTGTCTAGTCATATGTGCTCAAAATGGCCAGTCACATCAATAGTAACACATTTGGGATCAAATTTTCCATGTTTGTACCAAATTTGTGATTAGTACGTGATTTCTCTCCTTCAAGTGATTGAAAATCTGACATAAGTGCCTACATATATACTAGTTAGAGTGAATTCACTTTCCTAGTCGTAGAGTGAATTCCTTTCTCTCTCTGTTAATCACATTTTTTTACTACTCAACCTTAAAGTGACTAGCAGGAACTCTAACTTAAACACATCAATGTAGTTCCCAAGAATATCCCCCCTTAACATCATATTCACACATAGTAGTTAAGCGTTACATGCAGTTTTTTCTATTGAGCCGAAGAGAACTAGGACTCTATTCCTTGCCACTTATTTTGTGAGAGGTTTTCCATCCATCCATTAAAGTAGGTTCATAGTGTAATAATTAACTCTGCAAAACATATTTTGATTATATTCTTATCTATAGAGTATTTTATAATTATTTTTTAATAATTTGGCACATTATTGACCAATGTATCCTACTTATAATTGAATGTCCAATAATTTGTAAACCCTATATTATCTTAAAGTTTTTTTTTTTTTTTTTTTTTTTTTTTTCTAATTTTTAGCCATCATGATTCAATGCCACCCTACATTATGCCACAAGTTGTCTGATAAAAAATTTTAAGTAACCCCACAGACATGTGGTCATCACATTTATGACTTTCAAAAAGATTGTATTTTTGGACCTAAAATAAATTGAGGTGTTGAGGGGTTAGAATGCATTATAAATTAGCAAGACCATTTGTCAACCCCCTTAATGTTGTGAAGACCATTTTTTTTTGAAACAACAATATTCCATGTGGAGGTCTATTTGCCCCCTCTTATTTTTGTCTACTGAATTGTTCTAGAATCCATGTAAATTTTTAAGTTGCCATAAAAAATACTCCTAATTTCAACAAATATTTTATCTTGGGTGATTTTCTAAGTAAAATACCCTTGCCAATAACTTTGTATTTCAACCAGTTAACAACCTTCTCGTACAAGAAGATTGTACGAGTGTTGCAAGTGGACTAGGGGCTGATTGGCTGTGAATGCACAATTCTTAATTTCTCCATGATGTGGATTGCTTGCAAACTCCAAAGTCAAGAGTTCCATTGCTCACACATTTTTCAAATTTTTGGATAAACTCCGAAGACTTGAAAGGTGTGTCGTAGAGAAAAATATAAGAAATACTGCCTCTTTATGATAGTTCTGAGACTTTCTATTTTCAATGTCTATTCCCGAAAAATTCCTTGACCCTATTTTCCTTATACTCTCATGAAAAATCCAAAAAAAAGGTCCAAGAATACTAGTTACATAAAGTAGATAATATTTTTAGGGGTAGATTTAAAAAATGAAAAACTTGCATGTGTATTTGATATCAGTACAATATTGAAACATGTACCCTTCCAACCCTTCCGATAGAGATTTTCCACACATAGTGACAACTAAGGGTTGTATTTTGATTTTTGTCATACAAGCGGGAGCTCATACACGAGATTCGCGAATAGTCGAACCTCGAACTTGGAGACTGCCTTCGCGACAGCAGGGTCAGCGGCACCAATTTTTCAACAACTGAATAGTATCAATTGTGCTCTGACATGATCGTCGTCATTGTTAAATTTGAGATACCGGTCCCACATGGTTGTTCGGAATTGGTAAGGAAAGCATAGGTGCGGGGCAAGGGTTTCGACCCCGGGGTCGCTCCACAGGCTCTTTGGCTATGGCGATGGAGGATTTGCACAGGAGCTGTGGCAGTTTGGAAGTGCCTGCCCAGGCCGTCGCACTGGTCGGTTCCCCCGCTTTTCCGAACGCCGTCAAGTGGTCGCAAGACAACCTCCTCGCCATCGCTTCTGGTCACCTCGTCACTATCCTGGTTCGTCGCTGCTCAATCCCCTCTCATTGCATTGCTTTCAGGAGACTTTGCATTGCCTTCAGAAGAATTTTTATTGCTTTTCTGGAGAATTTGCATTGCTTTTCATTTACTTTTTTTTTTTTTTTTTTTTTTTTCTTGCAGAATCCTGCTGAGTTGACCGGTCCCAAAGGCTTCGTCTCGGTATCGCAAAGTCCAGTATTCGATATTGGAAAAGTGCAGCCTGCAGGTTCGATCGTCTCTATCGGATTTCGTTTCTTTAATCAAGCTCGAAGTGAAGCTGACATTTTCTTTGCTAATGCAGATTTACATGATCCAGAGCTTTTTCAGTTTCGGCTTGCTAGAGACGGGCGGACAGGAGTACGATCGATAGATTGGTCTCCACAGGGCGTTGCTTCTCATGGAGGGTAAGTTCGATCATTCTTATTCAAGCGATCGTTTGCTTTCGCTTTCATATCTGGACAATCGTAGAAATGGATCAATCTAGTTCAGTAGATAGTCATTCAGACGGTGCTGAATTGAATCTGAGTTGAATTTGTGGACAATGAATGTGTTGACTAGACGCATTTGAATTAATGAGAATCTCAATGTTATTTATCTAAATGCGGATTTTCTTGGAGTTGAAGCTGCTACTGCCACTTGCAGGTGCTTATTGGCGGTTTGCACGACAGATTCCAGAGTGAAGCTTTACCGTGCACCATTTTGCGACTACAGACCGGAATGGGTGGAGGTGTTGCTTGCATACCTCATCTGATGTCTTCATTATGCAACCTAGGAAAGGATTATCTATTAATGAATGGTTCACATAACTACTACATTTTTCGTTTCAGCTTTTGCGATGTCGACTTTTGCAGGTTGGCGATGTAACTGAACTTATGTACTCTTGTTGCGTTGAGAGTAAGTTCCAACCGGCGGATGTACCGTATGTCGTAATTGTTAAGGTACTTTCGTTTGCACAATTTGGAATGAGAGTCGAAGTTCTTTCGTTTCTTGCTCATAGTCGATCTCACGTAGTCGATATCTTGCTCATTGTGACGGAAAATGTAGATCTTGTCTAGGAGTTTTTGAATCTGTGTTGATAATACTATGAGTTTCTTTCGCTTGATTTGAGCATGTTGTCGTTTTAGGATGATGAAAGCAACGTGCCCTCGAAATCAAAGAAGCGGAGAGCTCAGACGCAGGAACCTCAACATAGGAAGGTGCAGAGGACAGAGAAAATGTGAGCATGTTAGTAAGTAGCTAATCTGGAGACAATATTGCCTATTTTCTTTACTTGTAGCTCTCCACTTCTGATAAATTTACTTGTCTTTCTACAGGGCAGTATGTATTTGCTGTATCTAATGAGATGTCGTGTTGTTTGCAGTACTGAACATACATCAGAGAGTGCAGATGGTTTAGACGATGAATCTAGTACGCCGATACTAGCGTATAGAAGAAAGAAATCCTTTGCAGCTCCACTTATCTTTGATAAGGTGTCGACAGTGGTAATTTGCGACTAGTTCTCCCACCTTCATGATTTGATATATTTAGAAGTTTCTGGTGCAGTTTTACTTTTGATTGAATTTAGTGGGAGTACCTTAATAAGGTTGGGTAGCCACTTTTCGTGGACGTATTGAGGCTTTGAAACATATGTTGTTGAGTGTGGAAATTCGAAGTACGTTCCAAATCCACACATGTCAGCTAAATATGTAGTGATGTAAGTGGCCTCTGCGAGCTACAGCTGTCAGAAGCTTTTAGCTACGTCCACCAAGCATGATGGCTCTTCTGTGAGGCAGGCTATATAGCTGTCTAGCAACCTTGGTTCAGTTTGGAAGTATGGTGCGTATTGGACACCAGTATCTCACAGTGCCTTGGGTTAGAGGAAGTTGACAGTCTGATTTTTGGTGAAGGTAGCGAAGAACTGCACTGGTCAAGAGACGGTCACTTCAGGTAGGACCTGATGTTTGTATTTTGTGCTGTGCTGGTGTTGTCTTCTCTTTCTGTATGTGTTTGGTAACGCTTTATTAAAAATTGGATGGCTGAGATACTGAAGGTACTGATAAGAAATCTGCTTGTTCAGAGACTCCTGGGCACCCTATTACATCGCCGGTGAGACGGCTGAATGAAGTTGAAAGTCTTGAGGTTCGTTTACCTCCTCAAAGCAGAACGAATAGTCTGAATCCAAGTCCTGATGATGCTCACGATGCCGTTTCACCAAATGGGCTGCACCCTGGTTCCAGTCGTAATGCAAAATACATATCGCCCACCGACTATGCGGCACGGAATCGGTCTCTTGCTCCGCTTGTGGTTGCGTGGTCTCCAACATGTTACGTGAACGATCGGGGCTTTGTGTTTTGTGCTGTGGGCACGAAGGCAGGCAGTATTTGGCTCTTGCGTGTAGCACTTCCAGAATATTACTCCGTCGAGATACCTGTGTTTCCGGAAATGTCTCTGCTTGGGGAAGCTGTGGTTCACAATTCTTGGATAAGCACAATAAGTTGGGGAATCAGCTCTATTGCAAGAGGCACCACCGAAGATATTGTGGTATTATCCACTGGGAGTTCTGATGGAAGGTATGTAGCAAATTATCGTAATCAATGTTGTAGACATGCCTCATCAATTTATACCGTCTTGTACATTGTATTTCCGCATACTTCTACTTTCAATGATTTATATTGAACAATTGTAATAATCTTTCGTTGTCACTGGGCGCGTCGGATCAATATCAATCTTGATTAGAGCTTTGATGAGTCTTTTGTGTGGCAGTATTAAGCTTTGGTCGGGGAACTTGCACACGCTGGCGATGTTACCATCTGGTAGCAGGTCCTTTCCATTGTATCTACTGAGAGAGGTAAGCAATATTTCTGATCTCATGATGTGTCGAGTTAATTCCTGCAGAAGGTACAGCTCTCTTTGTTTCTTTATTATGGTTCAAGAGAGTCGACCATTTACCTTGCTTTCAGTAATACTTGCTTGATGCGCATTAGTTTATCGATGGTCATTTATATTCTAGTATCATCTATCTTAAACCCTTTGGCTGAATTTGTACGCCACTATAATTTTTGCTGCATTCGATTTGGACACTACGATTTTCGCATTAGGTTTGCTTTGTTCTGACCAGATTTGCCTGGCTTTGTTTGTGCTGTCAAGGTGGAAGCAGTGGATAACATCATCGTGAGTTCCCTTGCACTCATAGTTCCAAAAGGAAACTCTTCGAAGCGGCTTCTGGCATTCGGAAAAGGATGTGGCCAAGTCTCTGTATGCGAATTCGATAATTCATGGAATTGCACTCAAAGAGTGAACAATAGTACGGCGCATGATCAAGTTGTAAGTGTTTATTGTGTTCAAGCTTTCAATTGTCGACTTTTTATGACTAAATATGTTGAAGCTCGTAACACTTCTCAATCTTGTTTCATTGAAATGTGGTGCAGGTTACGGGATTGGTCTGGACAACCGATGGACAATTCTTATATAGTTGTAGTCAGGTATACCATCATCCACCTTATTTAGCTTCTCGCTGACTGACCGAGAGGTGGCAATGTGTATCATAAGTAGTAAACAGATTGTACTAATAAGGTGCGGCAGCTGGATTTTCGAATCTTTTACCCACATAGAAGGATACCTGCAGGAATAATTGCTTGACAAGAACTCACGATGATGTTATCCACTTTTGACCAACCTTTGGCAGGACAATATGCTGCACAAGTGGGAGTTGTCGGATAGTGATCTATGCACTCGTCACGTTACAGACTGCTCGTCGCTTCTCAAACTGGAAACTCCTCAAATCGCGATAGACGTACATTTTCTCTCATGCAAGCAAAGTTGTCTGCGATTATTTTGCTGTCACTAGTTTTTGTTATTAGCAGAAGTTTGAACGATTCCTATATTTTATGTCTTGCTTTTCTGCTTATCAACCGTTCTTTGCCTATTACAGCTACCTGCCTCGGTACTGGACCTTTATTATGGGATAGCGTTGTCGCCCGGAATGCTCAGTATGGCTGTGGTACGTCACTTTCCGCTTGTTGGTGTCTTTCTGTCGCTACGTTGGTAGTGGAGAGAATTACGTTTCTTCTCCAGGAGTTAGAACCTCACATGATTCCACAGTTGTGAACGTTCTGAACAGAAATCATAGCAGATTTTTTAATACTACGGGTACAGCCCCAGTGTTTTTTTTTATTCTTCAAGCGTGTAGCAGCAGCTAGTTGCATTACTGAGTGACATTACGATGTGGCATCAGGTGCATGGTGTTACCGCTGATATGGTAGATCAGATGTACCAGGCCAGGTACGCCACTAGAACACCAAGTTATCATGGGCTGTGTTTTGCTCTGGCATGCACTTTTAGTCTCCTTCAATTCTGCATGATAGATGCTTGTTGGCCGAACAAAGTATAGTTACAATAAATCTAGGTCAAATATTGCTCGTCACCCAGTTCATTTCTGATTCTTGAATTCTGTCTACTTCTCTATGAATTGGTCTCAGGGCACAGAAGGGTGTGGTGCATTTGTATTGGATAAGCTGTGAGAAGACTAAGCCTCGATTGGACGACATACTTGATTTAGTGCCGTTTGACAAAAGCTTGCAGTCTGGCGACCTTGACAATATGAAAACGCAAATTCTGTTCTCGCTTCAGCAAATGGAAGACCCCACTCAGCCCTTAGTCATGTGGGAAATAGTTGCAGCACTTGCCTCTCTTAAACATGTAACTTCTGCAGAGTTTGTCATTTCTGTTATCTTGGACTGGGTCTCTACATGGTGCAAGGGCAACACTGACACATTGTACACAGACCTGGATATTTTACTTCCTAGTCTGGCCTCTGCCTCCTGTCGTCAGCTCCAAATATTCTGCGTGCTTTACAGGCAGCTGTTACTGGCTCACGTTAGAGTTGAAGTACTTAGTAGTCGGTGTTCTCAAGAGCAATTTGGTGAGAGGGTACCTACTTGGGGGAAAATCTCTGGTCCTTTCCGCCACTCTGAAGAACAAGAGGACCAGCTAAAGAAGCAGCTGTGGGGAGTCGAGCATGAGCTTAGACAAAGGTTATTTTGGGGTACTCTTGCTTTAGCGAGCTGCTTGGAGACAGCCGAGCAATTGGAGAATCGCCTTGGAGACATGGAAGTAGTAAGGCCCCTCGTCGTGAATTGGGTCATTGCCAACAAGTCTGAATGTTTTCCGCAGTTGGTGAAACTGGCTGAGGAGATGTCTTTGACGTCAAATGACATGTAAGTGACATGCAAATTCTTCCGTTCGGTTGCTCTTTTGAAATCGAGCTTGAGAACTCCAATTTCTGAGCAATTGTTCTTGTTGTAAGCAGGTCATGGCCATCTGGGAAGAATCAGGTGTCAGAGCATTGCTACATATGTGATGCTGCCGTACCTCTGGACTCTCCAGAGGTTGCCAAATGCATTGGTGTTGAGTCCGAAAGTGGTTTTTCGAAGCACAAACTTCAGCGTTGTTCTGTTTCGGTGCAGGTAAGCTTTATTCATATGCATCTTCAACGCATGCTTCGTTACAATCTCAGGTCATTGTCGATAAACACCTGAATTGTGTTTCTCACATGAAAAGTTGAAACTTTTGTTATTTCCTTCACTGCAGGTGTGCGCAGGAAACCCTCTCTGGTATTGCTGCTGCTGTGCACGGCGGGCTTGTGCTCTTGCTCCCGCATCGTTTTTCTCTCTTCCTTCTCGAGCATTCTTAGAAAAGCCTGCATCCTACTCGCTTCCCACTCAACAAACTCCGTTACCAGCTTGCCCTTTTTGTGGCATCTTAATGCACAGATACTTACCGGACTTTCTACTCTCACCAAAATTAGTCTAGGAGCGTACTGGCTACAAAGAACGTCACCCTATTTGCAGCGGAACCAATTTCAACTTTACATTGAAGCTTACGGAAGTGTAAGGGAGACGATACAGCAGTCCACGGATCCGTCAGTCGAAGCATGGAGATCCTTGTACCCTATCCTTGTAACTTAAACTTGTAAGAGTTGTGCATCAACCTCGATGGAGGCTTGGCCTTCTCAATCTCTGTATCATTAGTTGACTCTGAAAGGTCGGCAAGGTCAGGAACTAGTTTCTGAGCGGCGAATTGCCAAGTTGCAAATGACATTTTGTTTGTGGTGCCCATGCTATATTGAATCCGATGGAGAACGCAATCCAAAACTCCATGGTATCTCTAATTGTTCTCATGAGGTTTAGATGTGCACCTAGTGTAAATTTCATACCATCTACTGTGAGCTCTTCATCAAGTAAGTTAGTAGCACTTCTCAAGCAGAATTGTGATGCCTTCAACACTAATATCAACTTACGAATGTATGTGCTTCATATGCTAAATGTTACCCATGTCTAATTGTCTGTTCGTTTAACAATCTTGAGACAAATTACTTTCATGAACATAAATCCATCTTTCTTACAAATAGCATCATGCTTGATTATTTATGTAGAATTTTGACAAAAATTGAGTAAAAGGAGTTCCTAAACATGTGGGAAAAAAAGGAAAGTATAGAAGTAAAAAATAGGGTAGCAGAATCTGTTTCCAAATGTAATGACAAGGAAAGTGCTTTTTCACTCTACATGGTTACGGAAGAACAAGGAATATCCCATACTCGTGCTAAGGATCTTCCACATACATACGTTTCTGTGTACTCTTTACCTTATTGAAATATTTTGATTATTGGTTTTGTAAGCACAAAAAGTATTTTTCATGGAAGTATTTTTTCAGACACAACTACGTATCCAAAAGTTGAAAGTACGAAATATTCCCTTGCTCCGGTAACCATGGTGCTCACATGGGTAGTCATGATGCAGGGGCTTTCGTCAGTTCTAGAGCAAGCTCGCTACCTTTCTTTCCCGTGGGGCCCTGAACAAACGGACTGTCCTGTCCGGTCCCGTCCCTAATCGAACGGACTCTCGCCGTCCTTCAAAAGGACCAGAGTCATCTTCTCTCCACCTTTCATTTTGTTACCTGTGGCTGCAGCCTCCCGATGCACTGGATGGGGATGGACACACATCTCCCAGGTATGTATTACATTTCCACCCGTCAGCACCCACATTTGCAAACTTACAAATCATTCTTTGTTAGACTTTGTGCATTCGTAAACATTCTTCGGTAGTTTAAGCAAACAGGTGAAGTAATGCGCAGATCCGGAGTTTCGTGTGGGTACACAGCAATGTGGTCCTCCGGACAGCCTACGGTATGGAATTGTGCAACAATAGTTGCAGTAATTAGCCTAAGTTGCTGTACTGAAGGGTCTAGGGTTCCCAGCTTCTGGATTTGCTCGTCTTTCTTGCTGCGAACCTGAATCGAAAGTCTGCCATCATCGTCCACCAATCAGTAAATGTTGCTATGGCGCGAGATGTGTTCGTCAGATTCAAACTGGTCGACTTTCATAGGAAAGCTATGTGCAAATTGCGAATTTTTTTAGCTTACATGGCAGATGATTAACAAACCAGCCAGGCACTCTGGTGGTTTACATCAATTTGTGCATGTAAATATTGTCAGAGATTGGTGATGCATTCAGTGTGTGCAATATTTCCACCGATTTCCAATTGCTTTCACCTGGGTCTGGAAAAGTCCGTAATTAGGGTTCATCGTATGTGTCGGTTATGGCAGGATGGAGCTCAGATGTGAATTGCAGTCATGGGATTGGGGATGTCTCGGCAATCCGTTGGTGAGGAAGAGAGCAGGGAGGTGAGCGCTATATCGTCATCCATGGGGCTCATTGTGCCCCTGCAGGGGATGTTGGGAGGGCGCTACGGCCTGGCACTCGGCTGCATCATTCCCTTGGCAAGCTATTATTTTATCCAGCTCCGGCCCAAACGATCCCAGCAGCCACCACCTACGCCAGTGCAACCTCCCCTAAAAGGCGATGTGCAGGCTCCAGTTTCAGCAAGGGCACTCGCTGTGATCTCTATGCAAGAGACTCCCTACTTCCTGGGCACCAAGGAAGTGGCTGAAAACGAATATGACTCAGTTGTTAATCCCAACGGCTGCATTGAGCTTGGGATGGCAGATAATAAGGTACTACTGCACCTTTTTACTTGCACTTATCTATGTTCCTTGACCAAATAAGCATCTGAACATGGTCTTCACCAACCTTTTAGGGCAATGCATGAGCATTTGACAAATTCTAGCACTATTATATCGGTTGCTGCACGAAATTTTTTTGCGGTTTCAATGTGCTGATTGTGGTTGTAACAACGTCGACCTTGGCCGTTGTGTACAGACCATGCTTGTGGAGTTCTAGGTGGCGGTTGTTCTCACTTAGGTTGAATTCTCTGTTGTCATGTTTTAGTCCTTGTGGAATTCATATATAGTTTATGTTCCTTGGTGCAGTTGTCTCTGGATGTGGTACAAGAATGGCTCTCGAAATGGGGTGACAGCATCCTGGATATACGTGAGGGCGGAGGCTATGTCGATTTCAGTGGCCTCAAGTCCTTGAAAATTGTAAGCATGCAGACCTGCTGACGTACCTCAACGCCTCCTCCATGTTTGTGTAGCTGGAAGGATGCCTGTCTACAAACTACAGTGAAATTGCTACCATGTACGTGGAGATTATCCTGTGCTGCTGTTTTTGAAGAACTGGAAGTCAGGTGCTTGCAAGGTTCATGGAAGTGGTGATGGGAGGGCGAGTGAAGTTTGAGCCCTCGCAAATGGTGTTGACGGCCGGCGCTACTCCCGCATTAGAAATATTAGCTTTCTCTTTGGCTCAGCCTGGAGAAGCCTTTCTCGTTCCTTCTCCATATTATTCTGGGTACGTCATCGTTTGCTATCAGTGTTTGATAATTTCGTTCGAGCTACTTCTGAATTTCTTTACTGTGCTTCTTCTCAGGTTTGATAGGGATATTAAGTGGAGGAGCCAAGTGGAACTCATACCCATACCTAGTAACAGAGACACTGATTTTCAGCTTGCTCCCGGTGTTCTAGAGAGCACTTATGAGAGGATATCCAGAAAGGGCATCAAAATTCGAGGAATACTTATCTCGAATCCGTCAAATCCTGTGGGCAATATACTTGACCGAGCTGCCTTGACGTCCCTCTTATCATTCACTCAGTCGAAGAAAATTCACCTCATTCTCGATGAGGTTTTTGCGGGCTGCACTCACGAAGGCAGCACTTTCACAAGCATTGCAGAAATACTGGACACTCAGCAATACAATCGGAGCTATGTTCACATAGTGTATGGGCTGTCCAAGGACGTGGGCCTTGCAGGATTCAGGTTAGGCGTTCTATATTCTTACAATCAAGAAGTGGTGGAAACTGCCAAGCGAATGGCAAGATTCTGTGCAGTTTCCACGGCAACACAGCAGCTCTGCACTGCTCTGCTGTCCGATGAAGAGTTCATGAGCACGTTCTTGTTTGAGAACAGAAGAAGAATCACTAAACGGTACCGCAAAGTTGTGGCTGAGCTTCAGAAATTGGGCGTTCAAAATGTGAGTAGCACGGGGGGGCTATTTTGTTGGATTGATCTTCGACACGTGCTACGGAGTTCTTCTGAAGACGAGGAACTGATGCTGTTCAGGCACCTGCTCTACAAAGTGGGTTTGCATTTAGTACCTGGATCGATCTGCTGGTGTGGTGAGCCGGGCTGGTTCAGGTTTTGCTTTGGTACTGTGGACGACGAAACGCTCCTGGTAGTGTTTCTGCGCTTTCGCAAGTTTTTGCAGAATCCTGTGTACTGAAAAGCCCTGGAGTAGGGCACATGTAGCGTGCGGGCAGCACTGAACTACCAGTAGTTGATCACTAGTTCTCGAATGTTCCTCTAAATAGCAATCCTCTATTCCCTTCAGATCAGCAGTCTTGTGGATTATCACATGACGTATCACGATCACTACATCGAACAAGAGAAATAATGGGACTTCAATGACAAGAGACGTTGAATTTTATTGTACAATTGGCAAGAAACTACCCACGAAGTATTCATAGCTGCTATTGATTGTGCAAGGATTGTAGTCTTTGCTGCTGATTCAGATATGGTACGAGGCTGTTACTCAAAACTGCCACCAGTCCCGTGAGAACTTGCATGAAGTTCACATTGGCAGGGCTCCAGCAGCAAGTCCACTGCACAGTTCGAACTAATAAACATTAGAAGACAAAACGTTGGGAATGTAGCAGATGACCGATACTCACAGATATAGGTCTTACCAACTGTACCATTGGAGCCCATAAGACGAGAACGGCAGCAACCCCTGCTGATACTACTCCAAAGGGACGCATGACCATTAAGGGTAGCCTCTCGTGTCGCGCCTGCCACATTCCAAGCACAGTACCATCAAGTCCCTTGCGTAAGGACTTTACAACACATTATAACACGAAAGTCGCTTCATGGCGTGACTTGCAATGTGCGACAGAGAACTTAACCCTTGTACCTAAAACCCTAGACACGGGACAGGATAACATACCAGAAGAATTAGCATCAAAGCGAAAGTGCCCACAATGCCCTCACTGGCAGGGATCCCAAACTGCGTCAAATACGGACGAAACACTGTTCGCAATACCTGATGTTTACAACGATGAGTTTCAACTTGGTCAACATCCATAGCATTCTCTGCCCAACTGCAACTCATCGGTTCATACATTTGGAAGTATGTGTGCATGATGTCTAACATATCTGACCTTAAATCAGAACGGGATACTCCTGCCACTTATAGCGGTCTGTAACCTCGTCTAAGAGATTTGCATAAGAGATTCATACATAACGCTAACACCGATGTCTTTGTCTTCACAACTCCATACTGCTTTTTCAAGATCACACTCCTTGAATCGATCCTCAGCAGAATTTGATAGGTAACATCATGGAATTACCTGAGGCACCAGAGAAACGCCACCAACGCTTATGGCTTCGTGCCACAGTTGTTGAAGCTCTGGGCGAAGGAAGGCGTAACGACTGACAAAGATGAGTCTGCCGACAATCGCCAGACCCGTCACGAAAGTGACAAGCAATGGAAGCCCTCTCGAACCAGCCAGCTGCACGAGGACGATCAATGTTGACAGCATTCCCACTGCGTGTACAACCTTGATGACGTTTTCTGTTCCCAAAGCATCAATCTTTTGAGCCACAAGCCCATTCTCCTCAACGGGCTTCTGCACGTAACAAAAATGCCAACTCAAAATTTCGAATGCTAACAAGAGTGAGAACAAGCCGAAAATTATGTTCATGACAGGTACTTGAGTGTCAGTTGATGAAAATCTGAGACTTCGACGAGCTTTTCTGGCACACGCTCACGCACCTGCATTGTGATGTTGTCGGAGCTTTTAGTTCTCTGAAACAGTTGTCTGCCAACAGAAGACAACGAACGCTTCCATGACTTCGTCCTCTTCGGCTTCAGTGGGATCGGACTGTCGGTGGGCGTTACCACTACGGAGCTCTCCTGCTGGTGCTTGCCGCAAATTCTCAACCAGAGCCTGCGCAACCGAATGCGTAGCGAGTACCGAACTTTAACCTCCTGCTGCTGTGGCTGGCCAGTGACACTGAAAGCTTGCAACAAAGTCAAACTGAAGCGCAAGATGACGGTGCGACAACGGGCGAGAATGGTCCCTGAGACTCGGTGCGCTTTCCCAGCAGGAGATCCCCACAAGGAACCCTTCAATCGAACTCGCAGATTGAGCGCCCGTGTCTTCGCCCGCACCTCAATCTGAAACTTGCTCTCGGACGACGCCATGGCCATCGTCAAACCCTAACCGGAACTGCCAGCATCACCTCAATGTGATCGATTCTGACACTGCCCGAATTACAGCATCTTAGAATTCTCCTCCCCCCCCAATCAAAGCTACCAATGCATTCAATAAGGGACAAGTCCCTTGCGCATACCGACACTGAAGTGACCCATACCGACAAATTCAGCTCTAGAGATACTGACAAAGCCTTCAGAGATACTGTCTTGCATGCTCCCACAAGCAAAGTGGGAATGAGCAAGATTGTCCGTGTGCATCCTTGAGACCAGAGATCGGCGCTTCGGCCAAGCAGAATACGTATTACTGTGAAAGTGTTCACTGGTGCCAACCGACAATTCATCAGGCCCTGAATCTGCGGGGACTGTAGTGACGACTGAGCACAAAGCGACAAGAGAGAGATGAGCATGGCGTCGACGAACGAGCTCTGTCGTGCAGCACAGTCGGATTTAGCGAGCGCTATGAGATGCTTTGATCGTTCATCGTCAGAGGGATAAATACATGTACAGTGATCCAGAAGAAGGGGTTGATCTATCGTTCGACCGGTCGTCGGAGGTATGCACGATCATCGAGTGATTGCTTACCAAAGACGTACCTGATGTATTTGGAGAATCACTTGTGTAGAAAAAGTCCCAAACGGCATAGGACAAGTGTTGCCGGAAGAGGGAGAAATGTTTAGGTGGATGTTGGACCAGAGGGTTGCCATCTTCCCCAGTGTTGATACGATGAGTTCTGCTTTTCGCAGAATACATGAGGCGATCAATGAATTATGAGAATATATGAGGTTGACATTCCACAACACTCATGAAGATTGTAGGTTGAATGGTCCACTAGGATTACTATGCTGAATGATTGACTTTTGACCTCGAAATATGCAACAGTTTCTTTAGTCGCAAGCGTTGACAAATAATCAAGCTCCTCCGCCGCTTATTCTTTAGCATAAATTATTCGGAAGCAGACACCGTCTATAAATTATTCGAAAGCAGACACCGTCTTTTGATCTGGGCACACAGTTGCAAGTTTTCTTTCCCCGCGGTTGTGCTTGCATCACTGGCATTTCTCAAGTGAGGGTGCACATGCTTGTGAACAATGTACATCACTTCGTGGATTCCAGAAGCATGCACATCATACATCGATGTGGTACAGCACGCTCTAGTTTAAACGTATGGATCGGGCGCATCGATGATCATTGTCGATGGATGGAAACCATTTGTTCAAGGCGGTGGGGCGTGAACCTGGGTAGAAGAAAGTCCCAAATAGCCATCCAGCACTTGCTCTAAAGCCATGGCTGCCAGCGTCTCCTTTCCGTTGACCAACGCTGCCATCGCCAGGCGCGGGTCGTCAAAAATGCTGTACAATTGGGCATAAAACTCCTCCTGAGGACAATCCAGCTCCGACGCTTCATCCATTGCTTCAAATTTTCGTGTCAAGATTTCACAAGCAAGCGGGGAGAGGTTATGGAGTATCAACGCTTCTAAAGTCCTCGGATACTCAGTTGACATCACAAGCAATGTACGCTGTAGCGATGGCGGATCCAACTTCAACAAGGCTCGAGCTATTGCGTCGTCATCAGTCGGCTCCGACACGCACGTAACAAGTGTCCTTAACACTTGCAGCTCTGCATTCGTAAGACCTCTTTTGCTAAATGTTACTTGAGATCCAATTGTCTTGCTACTTCGGAGACTCTCGATGATTTTATCTTTCTCACCATCGAGGAGATTGACAAGCAAACGGCGAAGAAGGTACGCATCCATGTGCGAGCCGAGTTGCAATGAAACCCTAGAGGACCACCACAAATTGATGGCAATAGTAACAGCCTCACTATCAACTTGATGATACCAACCTTCAGGTAGAAAAAGCGCATCGCCAGCATGAAGCGTGACGCTTTGAAAGGTTTCCATAGCGGACTGAAAACGAGGGAATTTCGTCAAATCAGGGCTGGCGAAGTCGACTCCGCTGTGGTTGGAGGCTTCGCCAAACACTGGGAGCGGGTAGAGTTCAGGCGCAGCTGACGGAGGCCACAACTTCACCTCCTTGCATCCTGACACGACGCACAAGAGGTTGTGGAACGGATCGTAGTGAGTGCTGGACCTGGAGCCGTTCACACTCATCCAGAGATTGATCGCCGACACGGGCGATGAGTGCAGGAAGCTGGGAATGGCTAGATCCTCCTTCAGGGATCGCAACGGCCCGTTATCTTCAATTCCAGCCTGCGCCAAATACAACTGCACGCCGTCATCGAACTCTGATTGATCGCCTCGTCCGGCGGCGAGGTCGAGAAAGGAGTGAAACGGCAAGGGCACTCTGTCGTGACCTCGAATGTCGCCATAGAAATTGGCGCCCGACGTCGACGCCATCACTTGGACTGTGGCAGGGCCTGCTAGGAGCTTGAGGCGCTCGAAGCCACCGTTGGAAGGATTCCAGCGCTGAAACGCTGGCCAGCTCGTCACGCATCCTCGGATTACTGCGGGCACGTTAGCGTCCTCCACGGTTGCAAACTCGGCAGGTGAGGGCGCGCTTTGGAAGTGGCGGACTTTGAGATCCTTCTCCGCCATCGCCACACTCAATTTGCAACTGGCATTTGTCTCTCGAATTCAGAAAACATACCCAAAACCCTATTCAGCAAGCGGGTTCTCTTTGATTCATTTCATTGCGCGGTTCGGCAAGTCTTCACAGCATACGTGGGAACTCTTTATTATAACCTTCTTTAATATCACTTCGTCCTTTTCATGTCACACTAGTATGCCCTCGCGGGGATGGGATGCCACGCTAAGAGCATGTCCAGCCCGCACTGTGGGCCGGCCTCGTCTCTAAGGGCGGGACAGTGGAGGACTTACGCCTCCGCTGCCCGCCCATACTCGCTGCCCGGAAAAAATTCGTATAAATCTGATTTTTGCATTTTTGGAGGCCCTACAATATTTTTTTTCAGATTTTGAGTTTAAAAATGGGATCTGCGACCCCAATTCACCCCCACATGCGTCCCATGATGACATTGGTGACATCAACAACAAAAATTTAGGGGGCAAATTTACTCCCAAATTATTTTATGCGGGCAGGGTTTTGTGGGCGGGCAGGGAGGCGTAGGTCCTCCACTGTCTCGCCCTTAGTGTCGAGGGTGGGCCGGAGAGCGGAGCCATATTTAGGGCCCATTTGGGCGATCTAAGCATTCTCCTTGGTTGATGCCTAGGGTTTGGAAACGGGCCCAAGAAATGAGCCCTAATATAGAGTGGCCCTAAGGGCCAGCCCACACACCATCCCTGTAACCCGGTAGAGAGGGTTGAGGTTTCCTAAATTCTAGAGCACCGTAAGTTCAATTTATCTCGTGCCTTCATTCACATTTTAGCGTCCTTGTTAACCAATGAATGAGTGACACATGGCAGAAATTTCATTGGCAAGAAATAAATTCTATTTTAATCTGCTTGTCATCAAACGTGATGGATGAAAGACCTTTTCATGTGGCATGTGTCCTGGCCCGGGGTGGGGCTGCTAGGCCCGGCGGAGCAGCGCCTCTAGGGTTTTCCCGCAGCCAAGCGGCCCAACCTGACGCTCAGGGCTGGGCATGCTCTAACTTAGGGCCTTGCCACACGAGATGGAGAGGAAGTTTCACAACTTCCTCCAACATGGCACTTTGCCTTCCTTTTCCTTGTTTTTCTCCTTACGATGTGGGCTTCCAAGCACTAGTGCCCGGTAGTTTTGGAATACATTTATTGTGCCATGTCACGTTACTTTATTGCCATGTAGATTCCAAAACATTATTCAAAGCAAAATTCAAAGCTAGAAAGTAGTTCCATGTCATTGTTGCCTCTCCCCATACTTCCTCTCATGGGGCAACCACTTGCTCATTTGAACCAATATAATTCATCCAACTCACTGCCTTTCCTCTCGTGTGGCAAGGCCCTTAGCCCCTATAGTCGAAAGTTCCCAAAACAGGCGGAACTCCTCAAAATCACACTCTTTCAATGTAAGGTGAAAAGTTTCAACTTTTGATGTACTCTCAAATATGTAACCATAAGACCTTATACCTTACTTGTCCATGTATGTATGTACCTTCAAATTCCTTACCGATTGTGAGATCATAACAGTCAAAGTTGAAAAAATAGTTTTTTTTTCCTTGTTGCAAAATGGGTTCAAAGTTTTTTGTGAGCCTTGAACAAGTTTTAAGAGTAATTTTGAACTCTGGCTTTTCAAATTCTTGTTCCTAAGTGAGTTAGGAACATGTTTATGCAATTTTTATCCTTGTGCGACTTATAAAGACCTATATGAATGCTTGAATTTTCACATGGAGGTATGCTCAAATTCAACTTTAAAGGCTCCTCTGACATAATAAAAATGGCATATGAAGAATAATTGGATGAAACATCCAAACGGTGAAATCATGCCTTAAAACCTTATTTCGAAGTACAAAAAACAAAAGTTGAAAGAAGTGAATTTTTGATTTTTGGTGAAGTTTTGAAGTTCATGCAATCTAATTTATTTTGGGCAAATTTTGAAAGTAAATGAGTATATGCAGCAGATTGGGCATTTTTGGGCGGATTTCAAATAGTGTTTTCAAACTTTAATCCTGAATATCTCCTAATGCATGAGGAATTCTCATGCAAGAAATGACTTTTCAGAAAGCTATGGAAAATCTCTACAGTCTGCAAAAGCTTTCAATTTCAGAGGATCTAAATATAGTAAATAAGGGGTTGACCATACCCGAAACGACCCCTTTTGGGCTCTTTTCGACATTAGGGTAAATTTCTTTGACTGTGCCCCTCTAGTTTTTCTGCTAGGCCTAAAATTAGGTCATCTTTGAAATTTTGATGATTTGGGAGCCATATTTATTTGGAATTCAATGTCTCAAGATTGGTTGACCAGTTTTGCAATCCAATTGTTTGCCTTCACTTCTAAAAAGAACCCGCTTCCAACGACACCTCCTGCGGCCCGATCAGACAAGCCGTTCCCAGGATCATAACGCCATTGGCAAAATAAAACAATCGAAACCAACTACCTGCCATAAAATAGATGCCGCAACGTGGTGCGGAGGGTGAAGTATTAGTTTACAACAAGCGCGCGCGCACTCATTCAAGAGATCGAGGAGTCCTTCAGGCAGACTGCTACTGAAACTTTTTGCTTGGCGAAATTCGGACTCAGAAATGCGC
Source organism: Bryum argenteum (assembly GCA_037043015.1). NCBI lineage: Eukaryota > Viridiplantae > Streptophyta > Bryopsida > Bryales > Bryaceae > Bryum > Bryum argenteum. Next base: position 4,616,708 of record CM073323.1, on the reverse strand, counting down.
ATTTCGTCTACAATTTCGTGAAGACGCCATGAGGCGCGTCCAATCCCACGCGCTGCGTTTGTTTCGTACTCTATGCACAAATCCTGCTGCTCCTAGCACAACGTCTCATGGCAAAGCGTTCAACAATGGCGGGTGGTGGCTTACTGCAGCAGCCCGACGTTTCTCCTCCGCCGGTAAGTCTTTTGCGGTTAAAGGCACCAAGTTCAGGGGTACAAGGTGCTTGATCTCTTGATCTCTAGATTGAACCTGACCTTAGGGGTATCAGATGCTTGATTGATTTCGTACCCGATGGCGCATGATGTTGGAACCGTAAGCTTTCTTAGGGTTGAGAGGTCCTGCAGCTGATGAATGTGAAAGAGAATTGCTCCTGTAGAGAACCTTTACGCCGAAGATTGTTGTGAGCTGCCAGCGATCCATGACCCTCAAAATAGGAAGATGTATTATTTTTTTTGAAGCAGGGTCCAGGGTTTAGGGTTTAAGGGTCTTGAGCTCAGAACGTGCAGGTTGTGCTAGCAGCTCCTGTTCTTTTGGGAAAGCGAAATAGGTTTAGGTTTGAGGTTTGAGGTTTCCTAAATTCTTTTGGGAAAGCGAAATAGGTTAGGGGTCTAGAGTCTGATTGAATTCTTGCAAGCGAAACTGAAACTGGAAGGATTGTGTTTGAATCGGAAGAGCTTGTGAACTTAAAATATTATGAACTCGCTCAAATTTCTGTGATGCAGAAGCGCAGCTCCCTATTTCTCAGGACATGTTGACTATCGTAGAGCAAGGGATGCGGACGATCGAGCATCGCCATGCCCGATTGAATCAAGCTCTCTCTGAGGTAGGGTACCTCTTGTTGGATATGCTAATCGTGAAATCATGTACGTTCGTAGTAGCTTTATTTGCTTGAGGAATGTGCTACCTCTTGTTGATGGATCTGAACTGAGTCCATCTCAACTGCAAGACCTTCATTTGAATATGGCTGATGAGTTCATACGTCCGGTTTGTCTTGCTTTTCATAAAGTTGGTTCCGTAACCTGACCAATGTTTGGGTGGTGTGAAGACAGCCTGCTGCATCTCCTGACGAGATTGTCCGCCTGAGTAAAGAGCTAAGCAAGCTGGAGGATTTCATGACCTGTATAACTTCCTTAAAATCCAAGCGAAAGGTATCTTTCCTCCCCATTTTCACCTTCTCGGTTACCCTGCATGATCCTGGGGGTCCTGATAACGTGACGTAAATGTTGTAAAGCTCTTTTGATGATAATCCGCTACCATGTTTGCATAATGAAGCACTTGATCGCAGTGCGGACAGTACTGGTTTTGATGAGTCAAGAACATTGCAAGTGTTGAGTAGATAGTGGAAAGTGAACAGAAGATCGTCTATTTGAAAGTGTTACACATGTAGGACTGTTGTTCTGTGCAGGAGATGGCCGGGTTGAAAGCGTTGGTAGATGATTCAGCAGAGGACGAAGAGATGAAGCAAGCAGCAGCAGAGGAGCTTCGGAGTGTGTTAAGGCTAGAATCCGAGGACCTTCAACGAATGCTAACGCTCATGATTCCCAAAGATGAAGCTGACAGTCGCGGCTGCATTCTTGAGGTCAGAGCTGGTACGTGACCAGATTCTTAGCGACGACGATGATCGACTCTACTTCTTGTTGTAGTTTCTAAGAAGAGACAGATCTTTTCATGATTCGGTATTGTGTTGATCTTTTACCAGGCACGGGTGGAGAAGAGGCATCATTGTTCGCCATGGACATTTTCAGAATGTACGTCTCTTCCCCTTGAGTAACCATCACCAAGGGTTCTTGTTCACAAATTCAAGTTTTAGCCAATAGATAAGCGATGCTTTTCTGATGATTGTTGTCTAATTTGCGATGTCAAGGTCTTTGCAGGTATGAGAGATTTTCCCAGAAAAACTTCTGGGGTTTTGAGGTTTTAAGCATAACTCAAACAGACAGCAAAGGATGCAAGGTTTGACTCCGCTTCAGTCTCTGTAGAGGGCTTCCTTCCTAAGTGGGAACCAGGTGGTTGTACTGAAGATGAACATGTTCTGATGCAGGAAGCAAGTGCCTCTATTACAGGAGATGGCGTTTATGGTAAACTCAAATTTGAGAGCGGGGTCCACAGGGTCCAGGTACACTGGTGCTCAAATTTTCTCCCTTTTGCAAGTCGGATGTGTTACATCCGGGCTCAGAACTTGTTCGCTTCCCTAAGGGTGGCTTCGGGGTTCCTTTTCTCTTCATGCTGTCACATTTTTGCGCTTCTGATCAGTTTGGACTGTTATATCTTACCAATAGAATGTATATCTGTTGTTACGTAGAGGGTTCCAGTTACAGAGAAAAGTGGACGAGTTCACACAAGCGCAGCTTCAGTGGCTGTCCTTCCACAAGCAGACGAGGTGGGAATTTGATTAATTAGAGTTCAATAGTTTACATCGCTATGGGGTTGCGCCTCGTTGACTTCCTTCTAGACCTGCTTCTGGAATGTGTGTACTTTATATAAGCTTTACTGTTCAAAGACCCTCCTTTCATGCAGGATGGTAATTGACTTTTCCTCCTATCAAATGTTGACATTCATTGTCGTGTGCAGGTTGATGTTCAAATGAGGAACGAGGATCTGAGAGTAGATACGTATCGAGCAGGCGGTGCAGGTGGTCAGCATGCAAACACTACCAGCAGTGCTGTTCGTGTTACTCACTTACCCACTGGCATTGTTATTGCCATCCAAGACGAGCGTTCTCAACATATGGTATGCAACACTCACAGCTTATGATTTCTCAAGTTCTCACGATGATTAGTAGGATTGATCCTGTCCTTCTGTTTCCATGTACTACAGAATAGAGCCAAAGCACTGAAGCTGCTACGTGCAAAGCTGTTTGAGAGAGAGAGGTTACAGCAAGCTGCGGCGCGCTCCTCTCTTCGCCTTGAGCAGGTTCGTGAAATTTTCCTCCATCCGTAAATCATTTGCAAACCCCGGTGGAGGATACTCTTGTTGGGTACATACCACAACTGCATCTGACGAATGCAGATTCTTTCTCACTGTAAGATGTGGTATCAGAGTCTCCATGTTTTGTGGGAAGATTACTGATCATGATTGTTTACACTACTCTATCAATCAAGTTGCCGTTGCTAACAGGAGATTTCGGTTATGTAACGACTTTAGTATTCTCTCTCTTCCTTGGATCGGTGCCTAGTTATGTCTGATTGAATTAGGTGTATGATTGATTGTGCAGATAGGAAGCGGTGACCGATCGGAGCGAATACGAACATACAACTTTCCGCAAGGAAGGGTCACTGACCACCGCGTGAACATTACTCAGCATTCTATTGACCAGATTATGGAAGGGGAAGGGCTGGATGGGTTTATCGATGCTTTGACTATGAAACAAGAAATTGCAGCTCTGGCGTCTCTCAAAGCTGCTAGTTAATCCACAGCACTAGATTATTTCTCTTCGTATTGAAGCAAATGATACGTCATCGACATCAATTAACGTTCATTTTATCAAGTTTTGTATATCCAATTTTTGGTTTACTGACATCAATCGTGAGTATGGTATCCCGTTAGATTCAAGTCAGATTTTTAGGTTAATATCTCAGTGAAATTAAGGTTCATACACCCATATTCCAGCAACAGCCAGAGCCTTATCTCCTGGACGCTTCAGTCTGTGAGTTATAATGAATACAAGAATATTTCACAAAAAAATTCAATTTGCACTACAACCGCGGGTCTCCCGACTTTCTCAAATTACTCCAGCCTCTGAATTAAACTCTTAAGCTCTTCGGCACAACAACTCTTCTTACAGCCGACCCAGGTAAATTTTTGTGTAACAGCGTGGGTAGTTACACAACGTGAAAAACACTTCGAGGAAAAATAAAAAAACAACAGAGATCGTTCCGTGATTGCTCCCTAAAATAAATTGTTCCATGATCTGAGCACCACACATCCTCATTTGAGAAAAAGCTGATTTCAAACGAGAGAATTTTGCATGCCCTACACGCACCAAAGATTTAAAAAGGAAAAGAAACTCACAGTTCCATCTAAGTTTAGAGGTAAAATGGTTGACTCATTAGAAGTCCAAAAGAACTTTGCACGGTAAGTCAACTATAATCAAAAAAGAAAAGTAAAAAGGAAAAGATAGGAAGTAAGTCTGTGTACCTTCGATTGAAACAATCAATGAACACGTAGATTGTAAACGAGAGCGCATGGATGGAGGCGGTACGAGAAGTGTACGTGTCCGCATCCTGGATCCCGGCGTGGCACACCTCCATTCTGTCTCGCTGGCACTCTCCACGGGGCACCCTCGTTCCGCCCCATTGCCTATTGCCCCCCTTCCACCTTCCATGCTCCAAACACAAATCGCTCTCTTCGATCCGCTTCCGCAGTCCTTCGGATCCTAGCTCTGTGAGTATCGATCTTTGCATTGTAGCGATGGGGGAAGGGTTGCCATACGGATTGGGGCGATGGGGTGTGCCCGCCATCTTCAGGGAGGGAGGCCGCCTCATGGGCTCGCATCTCCGATTGCTGTTGCCGTTCGTCCTCTGTTTCCTGTTGCCCACCGTGCTCGTGCAGTTGGCTGAGCTTCTGGGTCTCGCTTGGTGGTCTACGGGGCAGGACCCTTTCATTCCTCCTGGTCCTCACCCCCACCCTCACCCCCACCCCCACCACCACCACCACCATGCGCACTTTCATCACAAGGTATGGAGTTTTTGGAATTTGGATTGGAAGGAATGGCTGGAGTTAGGGTTTTGAAGGTTTGATTGATGTTGCAGATGGGTGGTTCGTTACCTTCGATTCCGTCAGTTTAAGGTTTAATTGATGTTGCAGGTGGGTGGTCCGTTCCCTTCGATTCCGTCAGGGCGGACGTTGGCTATAATGCTGGCCGTGGGTTTCGTCATGTGGCTGCTGGCCAGTCTTGCGGTGGCGTCCATAGCCAAAGCAGTGCAGTACATCTACTCCGACAACGATGATGAGTCTGCAGTCAGTTCGATATTCAAGTCGTTGCCGTCAGCGCTCTTCCGTCTCTTCATGACATCCCTCTGGATCTTTCTCTTGACCTTGGCGACCATTTTCACGGTGTCGCTCCCGTTCTACCTGCTCGAGAAGCTGTTCCACCATGCATCGCTGTTCGCTACGATGCAGTCGGTGTTCTTGTCCGTGGCCCTGACGATCTTGAGCTTCTTGTTCCTGTTGTCGCAAGAAGTGGCGGTGCTGGAGCCGGAGAATTACGGCCTGGCCGCGCTCAAGAAATCGTCCAAGCTGGTGCAGGAGAAATTTTTGGCGGCGCTCATTCTGTTCCTTGTGAGTGTGGGAGTTGGGGCAGCGCTGTCCAAGCTCTCGACCTCTGCTGGAAGCTTTTCCGGCAAGCTGCCGCAATGGGCTATGTACTTGCTTGCAGTGCTGCTAGGCCTGCTCTATTTGGCTTACATGGCTTACATCCTGCTCACCACCGTTGTGCTCTACTTCTCGAGCAAGCTCCAGTACGATGCTGAAGATGAGTCACTCCCTCAGTACAGAGGCGGCGACAACCCCTACACTCCCCTCGTAGTGGTAAGCTATTCATTTACCATGCTGCTCTTTGACATTATGATCAAAAACATCGTTACATTTTACTTGAAGCCTCGAAGTTGTATATACACTTTATTTGAACTCTTGAAGATTGCACAGTAACGGATTGTGACATGTTATGGTGATGATTGCAGCCGGCGGAGACATAAAGGAGGTGAAAATCTTGATGGAAGAAAGAACCAGAGAAGTATTCTGAAGGGCATGTGGGTTCATTCATTTTTGGTAGTGGAGCCAAATGGCCGCAGATTGTATTCTCAGTTTAGTACAGAAATGCCGTTTGTAATTTTTGTCTATATATCTGAACAGTAATGAACAGGTATGTTGATAAGTACACAAGTGGCGATTACTTTGTCGGCTGCACTGCAAATTGTTTGTCTCATCGGTTTTAAATTGTGCATGTAAGACCCACGAAGATTGAGGAAGCAAAGAGCAATATAAATATGAGCTGGGTAGAACTTGGCTGGATGGTCTGCTTTGCCTCAATTGTTGTTTGTAGTTTCGAAAGTAGCAACTTCTGTACCCGGACGCCCCCCATGACCGAACGGTACAAATCCCACTCAATTACCATGCTGTTGTGTTGAAAAAGTGATCTTGGGTTATAGATGTCTAAATCCTTGTATACTTTGTTACATATTAGTAGTTTCGAGGCCACTCCACGTGAAGAGGTATCACCAACTTCTCTCTCCGTCTCTAGGAAATATTATGGCACATGCATGATGTAAACTAACTGAATAAACTAGAAGTTAATCTACTTACACTACACATGGAATGAGAACATGAATAGTCCATTAAGTGTTACAATTTGTGCCTTGCTTCAAAAAACAAAATACTATACTCATACTCAAAAAAGCAAAGAAGGCCATAAACAACGATGGAAAGAAGTAAAGAAGGCCATATACAACGATGGCTTTGAATTAAGTCCCCATTCAATCTACCCATGATAATGGGTAGCTCTACTAACTGTGCAGAAGACCAGAATAGCAGCAAGGCTTATGAGGAGGAAAGGCAGGGCAGCGCGCAGGCGCCGCCGTTGTGGATGATAATCGATCATGTTGAGCAATTCCCGACGGGCTGTGAACCAAGAAGCATTCTTGACGTGGAAGAGGTGCACAAGCTCCTGGTACGTAGCCGCACTGTCAACGTCAATGATGGGAGGGCGGTAAGGCGCCAACGCCGCTTTCAATGCTTCCATGACAATGGCCCGCCCTCCGTTCTCATGATCCGTCACTCCACGGACCAGCACGAGCTGCGCTTCAGGATGCAAAGTCGTACTGCCACACGCAAATCTCAAGTCAGTCCATGATCGATCAGTATCAGTAGCTCAATCGGGAAAGGAAGAGAACTCACTTGCACAAGTCGCACTTGTAGTTTTTGTCCAGCAGCATTCGGACACCGTACCATTGCAGGATGCATTTTCTGTGCATCCTGCTCAAGAAGCCCCTGCAGCTGCAACCCAACTCCACCAGAGTGTCGTCGTTCACGTCATCGCACATCCTGTCCATATATGTGCACTGTTTAGAACAATTGGGTCTGACGTTTTTAAACTACAGTTCTCCGAGTTTTCATGCATGCTCAGAATGTACGCCGTCACATGTTCCTGGTCTTAAATTTAAACAGAATATACAGATTTCAGACCTGCAAATAAGAACCTCCGGAATGGTGATTCTATGCGTGGAGCTCTTCGTCATAGGAGCCCAAAGAAGCTGCGAAGGAGGATACAACATGACGTCGCCTTCCTCACCCTCCTGAAGCCTGCATATTTGCACCACATTCTCAGCAACTCAGACTCTTCTTTTCAAGTGTTCATGTTGTTGTTTACCACTTGTTGTCAAATGCACTGCTTTTCTATTACTGACGGAGGGTGAAATACTGTTTACAAGTGATTATGTGAAGTTACATACCTGGGGTGGTGTGACATCGGAACCTCAACATTGATTTTAGTCACCATCTCCATTCACCCTTCTGAACTGCATCATATTGACTCAGTTGTTGTCATATGCTACACAGAGCTTGACCGTAAAGAACAATCCCTGCAGTTTAACCCTTAAACGCCCAAGCAAGCCCGAGGGGCATGATTCCAACAGAATCTTCCCTGTAGCTCTCACTGTACTAAACATTTCACTTATATTTTGATGTCAAACTGGTCACCTTCTTCTCATGCATTGAAAAAGTGAGATTTGACAATTCAAATCACAATTTGTATGAGTGATTTTGTGCTTTGAAAGGATTATGGTAGGTAGGTTGGGGTGGTACATAACCTTGTAGGAGGTTGCAAGCTCATCATTGATTGGTTCATTCACAGTGCCCAAGTTCAAAAAGTGCACTATTCATGATGCCCGAGTCCAAAAGATGCTGTGATCCAATTTTGGGCTGCCCATTTCAGACCCCAAGGGCGTTTAAGGGTTAATGTAAAGGACTAGAGCTGGCATGGAAAAGCAGAAGTTGCTTACCGCTGTTGGCTTCTATCAATCTGTGAAGCAGTCCAAGAAAATTGTGGGTCTTGCTCTCTTTAAGACCATTAAATAGTACGGGTGAAGTGCTTCATGATCCTCGGTAGTAACACAACAAGAGCATCGGTAGTAGCACAGAACATGAGCCTCGGTACTCCGCGTGAGCCTTTTTTTTTTATGAATAATTTGTATAGTTTCTTACGGAGTTTGAAAGCAAAGGTGGTGAAGAAATCATGGACTATCTTTTGCAATTAATTAGTTACTCCATACTTTATTACCATTCACAACCACCATCTACTGGCTTTCACGAACTCCGAATTTGGTATACCACTTTTGTGGAGGTCGTTGATTTCTTCTGAAAGTACTGAGTGGCAATCCTTCCCACATCAGCAATACCTACCACCTAAATAATTTCTGGCCAGTGTTTCCCAGCATCATACTTAACAGTACCCAGAATGAATCAGACTGGTGATGGATTCACCAAAAGGCTCAGTTTTTTTTGCTGAATGAGGACATGGAAGAATGGATCCATTACTATACACTCAACGTTGCCTGTACCACTGCAAAAACTTCCAAGGTTCTTCTACCTATTTACAAGACAGTAGTGAGCACCTAACCATCTTCAGATGTGAGAATCTTGCACTATCTGTGCTTGCCAATGACTTGATTACACAAAGATTCGGAGGCTTCCCAGAGGCGACGCCCAAGGTGTTGGTCGTAGCTCAGAGGCGAAGATCTGCAAGACAACCCGGGGTTGCCAAAGACGTACTTGCCAGAGACTTCCCAGGGTGCCAAGCACGCAGCCACCACGGCCGTGGCACCTGCAGAGGGAGACTGCAACAATCCAAGCAGGCCCAACACAAGGCTACTCAAGTGAGCCAGCCAAGAGGGCACCTCCCTCATTATGTTGGTGCTCACGGCCCCCGGATCAGCGGCCATCACCGACACACCACGATTCTGTCGATGCAACTCATAGGAATACAAGGTCATGAACAACTTGGAAGTCTCATAAATTCTCGCCAGGGGATACGTACCACCACAATGAGTGGCGCCGTTGTGCAGATCTATTTGGTTGTCTTTGCAAGCACGGTGGGTGAAGGAAACCAAGTTCACAATCCTGGCTTTCGGTGCATTCTTTTGAAGCAGAGGTAACAGCTCCTGTGTTAACATGTAGGGACCCAGGTAATTGCTTGCCATCATAACATCCACACCATCTTCCGTCCACCTTCGCGACGCCGCCAAGATTCCTGAAGCCACAACAAATATCAGCATAGCCTCAAACGTTCACCGATTGCTGGAAGCGCGTAGTCCATAGTTTCGAGCTTGCATGATGAGACCCATAAAAGATACGATGTAATCAGTGGCTCTCACTGTCTGTGCTGTGTGATGTCAATACTCATGATAGCTGATGAGAAGCAGCAGCTATCCAACGGAAGATCATTCGAGACATTTGATTACAAAATGATCAGTTAACAGTATTATTGATTTCATCATCTTGGATTACATACAAGATGGGGTGTGTGCCTTTACGAGCTTTCAAAGATTGGAGATACCTGCGTTGTTCACAAGAAGTTGAAAGGTGCCGGGTGCATCATGTGCCTCAAAAAGCTCTCTCACAGCGTGCACAAAGCTTAGGATCGACGGCACGGAACACAAATCCAGAGCCAAAGCCTGACAAGAGGCTCTGGAGTCCCCTGCCTCGATTTCACCTCGCACAACTTCCAAACGCTCCAGTGACCGCCCGGCCAAAATCACATGAAAGCCTCTCTTTGCGAGTGAGATAGCCGTCGCCCGACCAATTCCTGAAGAAGCCTGGAACACAATTCTCCAACATCATCATTGTCCAACACAACGCAAGTCCAAAACTTCGTGCTCACAATCCTTCTTGAAAAGAATAATTTTTTTGCTAATACTAAACAACACAATCACGGTAAAAAGACCACTTTAGATTGTCAAAGCACAAGATGCAAAACCCAAACCCTAAAAGCCAGGAAAGAGTCAGTAATATCAAGTTTGTTCTGTACTCAGACAAAAGGGGAATAGCAGCGCATGAATGCATTAGAGCTCATACCCCTGTGACGATACAAGCAGGCTTTGACTGTGCAGAAGGAAGAAAATTAGAATCAAGAGATTTGAGCTCCGGCAGCGATTGTAGACGACGAACGAGGTAAGAGAGGTGAGAGTAGATAAGATTGAAGAGCCACAACACACTCATCCGAAGAAAATTGGCCAGCCGAAGCACATCCGAAACACCGCCTTTCGTACCCATGCTTTCATATCAAGGCCTAGTAATTACGCCCACGAACAATTTCGCCACTGCGGTATCCATATCACATCGATGCAACGTCCAACCACCGACATTACAAATCGCATCGAATTGCGCACCAAGAACTGATAATTTTTGTGCAAGTGTGCAGTCGAATTTGCGATTTTCCAAAAAGAAAAATTCGGTACCGACACGCTAAACCCTAAACTGTCGTTCTCCACAACTGGCTACAGTGTTCCCCTGTTCGACTGGGGTGATTGTTCCTCGTCAGCCGTCCAGGTCAGAACAACAACGGTAACCAATACACTTGGCGCTCGAGCCAGCGCACGACGACGTGAATAGGCTCCCAAACGGTCGATACCACGACCGGGCCCACGCCCCTGCCCCATTTCCCATGCAATCGCGATCTCCCTTCGCTGCATCTCTGCAAATTCCGACCGCAGCTCCCCTCCCAGTCGCTTCCTTTTCTCTCCTCTTCCTCCTCAACCTTATCATGCATTGAATCTCTCTCAGTTTCGCAACATTGATGTGTGGATGCCACCGAGCATCACATGCTGCATGATTTTGGGGCTTGGAAGCTCGCGTTGTCGCTTAGGGTTTTGTGATGGCGCGAGGATCTTGGATTGTGTAGATTGAATCGGTTAATTCTAGTGGGATTTTGTGTAGCGGTCACGATGTTGGGTGTTCGGAGAGGCGACATGGGGACTTACTTCAGGAGGAGCCAATTCGAGCCTCTGGTGTCCACATTGCTGGATGATCCCGTCCTGGCTGATGTGCCCAAGAACGCCACGGTCGCAGACATCGACGCCTTGATTGGGGTGGAACTCGGGAGTGCTATGAAATTGACCATTCTCAAGCTTGACGGCACTCACTTTGGTGTGCACGCAATCCCTCTTTCCCTGCATGTCTTTGATCTTATCTCGCTTGAATCCTTTTCTCTTGTGTGCAATCAAGGCATGCAAGTTCCGTAGTTACGGTCATAGGATAGTTTCGTTTGCAACTGTGAAGAGCTTCTCATTCAAAGTTCGTGTCCATGCTGAGTTTCTCGCGCGATCTGCGAGAGTATGTATTGGATGTTGATTTCAGAGAAAAGGAAACCATTTATTTATTTTGAGATGCATTTTATTGTGCAGACGTTGTGGTGTTGAACAGCGCGAAGGTGAGGGATCTGAAGCAAGCTGTAACGAAATACGTTAATACCAAGGAAGAGTCGCAGCTTGGTCACAGGCATATATCATGGTAAGTGCGCTCGGGCTTTGAGCTTCGGATTACCCGCTGTTAGATTAGTGTGGTAAAGATTAAAATCTCTGTGTATTGCAGGAAGCATGTGTGGGGTAACTTCTGTTTGACTTTCGGAAACGAGAAGCTTGTGGATGATGATTCTCGTTTAGCTGGTTTTGGCATAAGAAATAACGACGAGGTATAGCACTTGAACTCTCCCGCATCACCACTATCATTACCAGATCGTTGTTGATTTTGCCTTCGCTGGAAGCCTTCAGTGATAAATTTTATTGACCCCATTTGGTTGCTTAATATTTGCAGTTGAAGTTTGAGCACCATGTGGCAACGAAAGAGAATGGCCGGCACTCCCGTGCCAAGAAACGCCGTTTCTTCCATGGCCTAAGAAAGAAGTGAGCTGTGGATGTCCTAATTGCAGCAATAACATCAGCTTTAGAGCTCGAACTTGTCGTTCACTGCTTGTGACGTTGCAAGTTGGTCATCTAATAAAATGGTAGTATCGCTCCAAAAGGATGAGATGCTATCAGAGAACAGATTGGACTTATAATCTTATGACCGTGTAATATGACCGTGTGAAATGTACGTACATATACTTTCAATACATAGAAACTTATCATGGCAATTTTGGGGCTTAAGAAATGACTGCGGTGAGCGTTTGCCTGTTCCTTCGTCCATTAAGAACTTATTTCGTAACCATTTGAACATAGTATAAAGTGTACCCATTGCCATCATAAGCTGTCAAGAGTGTCTATGCATCATTTCATGGCAACATCCCCCCCTTATCATCATTGACAATAACTCTTAAATGTAAGATGTGGCTTCCTCCACTGAAAACGCTCCGAAAATCAGCAAGAGCCGGTAAATTTAAAACAAATGAATGGACCAACATCGATCCGTAGTAACCCATAGTTGCCCAATTTACAATGGGGCAAGAGCGAAGGTGGAAGTACCCATGTATGATAGACCCTAGAACTGTTGCATAGCCACCTGTATTTGCGAACAGGTCGTCTTCACGAACGAGAATGAGTACTCTGTTTATTTTGCGTGTGTACATGTCTTCATGATGCAAAGGCGCTGGTCCTTGCGAAATTCATCATGGGTGGTAGTAGTACATGGTGACAACCTACAGTATTAAGATCGACTAAAAAACTCCATAACACGGGAAGTAATTAATAACGGTCAATACGCAAGACACCTTGCAAAAACACTATCTACATCTAATAATAATTACACAAATACTGTAAGGGAAGCACCACCTGTATTAACATTGCCACACTACTACAAAAACTCCTACTGAGCAACGACGACGCTAGAGTCACCAACGGCCGGCCGGCCGAGGATCTCCTGATGTGCAATGAGAAGCTCATGCGGTTGGATAGTTAGGAGACGGACCACCACTGGTCGGGATGTGACTGGCACCAGTAGGAGATTGATGAGCACCAGTTGGCGAGGGTTGGCCAGACGTTCTCTTCGACAATCCAGGCACCGATAGTCCTGCCCAGGGAGCCTTGAGTCCACCGTTGGGATCAATTACTCCAATATTCTCGGGAGCCAGTTTCATGTTCTGTACAGCTTTGTCGTAGTTGACAAATCCCATGAACCAGAAGTCATGTCCGTCTGTTGTCACCACTTGAATGTATTTCTCCGCAGGCTTATTTTCGTTAAAAGACGGAATCACCTCTTTCACATTCTTCAGGGGCACCACCATCTGCACGTACCAGGTATTAGCATTTCTTCTACACAATGTAAGAGATCATTTGAATGAAATAAAGAGGACCGTTTTCTAACCTTGTAGTAACTCCAGGCTTGCTGACCAGGCGTGGGTGCGTAAGCCAGAGGTCTATCACTGCAGAATGCAAACTGCAAGTTGGAGATGTAAAGAGTGCCAGCCACGGGACCGGTAGAGGTCGATAAGTAACAAGCGTATGTCTTGCGAAGCTGTTCTCCTTCGGCCATTCCAAAAGTAGTTTTGTACAATCCTTCAAAGCCACCCTCTTGCACCATCTTAATTCCTTGACTTACTTTCCCTCGCGCAGTATCTGTCATAGAAGGACCCGTCTTCACTGCAAGTCGCCAGAAAATGGCAATGTCAGTTATCTAGAATTTCATCAATCTCATGTGCACTGTAAAAGCAAGCAATATTACTCATATACATGTTAAATACTCGATGTTTGTCGTATGTGAACGTACTGTGGTTCCAAATGTTTCCTGCCATTCCTTCTGCTTTCGCCATGTACTTGTTGAAATTCCCCACAAGCATGTTCAAAGGACCTGGAAACAAGATAAGATTCATACTTGTAAGTAAAACGAATCACAACACCTTGTCCTCAGCCAGAACTCGGGACATTAAGAGATAGCATGTAAAGTAGGTCATATTCTGCAATTGAGAAAATCCTGTTCAATCTCATTAATGATGATCACTCAATCCGAAATTAAGGGCCAATTTAAGGTATGCATGTACTTACTGGTTCCGGTAGGAGGAACTTCCTGAGTCTGAACATAAGGGCTTCCAGGCTTCCCTCCGACAGGAGTGGCACCGGGCTGTGAAGCCGTCTGCGGCGGTGGCGTGGTGGTAGTCTGAGGAGCTGCACCACCGAAAAATCCCTTATCTGCCGCCTTGTAATTTGATGATGAATCATACGCACCACTATATTGTCTGTGTAAACCTTGGCCGCCTACTGCAGCTGATGGAATATGCGACTGGCTTCGATTCAGAGGCGTCGCTGTGCTGCCATCAGGAGACGACGCGCCTAAAGTGTGCGTTGCAGCCGTTTGATTGTCAGGATGCGCGCTTGGCTCCGACGGTTCTCCCATCGGAGGTGCTCCAAACGTGCTCGCGGTTGCCTCCTGCGTATGTGGAGGCTGCCTCATGCTGGGATTGCGCTCCTCCGGTGGCGTGGTGAAGAGAGGCTCATTATCGTAAGCCTGAGAAGCTCCCTGATTCATCGTTCACAAACCTGCTCACAACACTCACTCACATACAATCAGCAAAACCTAGTCGACACAAAGCCTGAAAAAGTCGAATAAACTAGAGTACTAACACGATTCACAAGTTCTTAGAACAGGAACATCAACTCAATATGAAAACCTCTCAAAGTAGAATCGTAACTATCAGACGAGATCAAACGAGATCAATGAGACGAAAGCATCGCCACGACACAATTCACGAGTTCTTAGAACCAAAAATCATCACAATTAACGTCAACGAAGCAATTAACATAATCTCAGAAGCGAAAGAAACTCTAACTAAAAACTGATCCGATCAGTTGCAATCACGAGCGCCATATTTATAGACCTCTCTCAAGTATGCTCCTGAATCTCAGTAATCCACAAAGTAGCTCTTCCTCAACAAATTTACGAGTTCTTAGCACCAAATCGTCACATGTAACACTGACGAAGTAATTATCAAACTCTCAGAAGCGGAAGTAACTCTAACAAAAATTATTCCCCGGATCAGCTGCAATTAGAACAACTTCTCGAGCGCCATAACCATGTACCTACTTCTTGCACTCTCAATTAAGTTCCTGACTGTAGCTCAAAGTAGCTAATTCTCAAACATGCGTAAGAAGAAAGCTGATATTTTACCTGAGAAGAAGGGATCCAAGAGCAATAAATCGGTCACAGAAGGGATCGTTAGAAGCAGAAAAGTGGAAGATGGGAGCTGAGAAGGGGATGATCGGAGAATGGAAAGGGGCAGGCAGCGGAAGAGCAGCTTTACGTGATCGGAGAGCTTCAAGCGGGGACGGCGAAATGCGATGGGAGGGCAAGCGGACAAGAGAAGGGGCGGGAAGAGACAGTCATGGTGACCAATAGGAATGCGCCGGTGGAAGCCGCGTGGCGTCCACGTGGTATGCCCCTTGGTTTTTCGCAGAAGAGTAATGTCCAGTTGGATGCTTGTGAGCAATTATTAATCGCCGACCATTTTGATATATCTCAATTTTACATTAATTTGGGTACTGAAGGATTCAACTAAGGATTCATAGGATCACATATTTAGCCCCAATAGCCTTGAGCCTTGTTTTGTGGTCTTTTGCACTTTTGGTTAAACATTCTTGATTATAGTAATAATAATGTTGCATTTTTGAAACTACAGTATATAGATCTCTTATCAACAAATTTTGGAGATTTAGTATGAGCAAAAAGCCCTTTTGTAGAGTCATGTACGAATTCCTCTCTTGAGGCAATTTTTTCTTTTAAGTTTGAAAATTCTTTGTGTACTCAAAAATAAGAGTTGTAGAGTACGCTGGAATCACATTAGAGTAACTGTAATTCTATGGATAGTACTTACTTATTTGCTGAGATATCATTGAACAAGTTGAAATTAACACCATATGTTAACACCATTATTAGATAGATAGATCGAAACTTCGGTCCCTTTCAAAGGGGCCGGCGTGAATGAAGTGTCCGTTCGTAATGTTAATATCCCGATGGTCACTAGACAAGGGGAAATTGGAACAATACTACTTCCCCCTTTTTATAACACTATAACTACACTAGTTTCTAGCGTAGTTACTAATGCCTTGAGGATACTTGACATAGTATCCCCCCAAAGGGCTTTGAGGTACCCATACAACAAGGTCCAAAGACCCCCACAATAGTTGGGTGGACTATAGTGGTGAGCATCACTCCGGCATGGGGAATAGAACCCACGACCTCCTCATTGGGGGCCTAAGCCCTAACCACCAAGCCAAGGCTTGTGGTGCATAATTAATATTGAGTATTTCTCACTTTTTGCTTAAAATACAATATTTATATCTGCTTGCGAATTAAGGCTGAGGTTATTCTCAAGATACTTGAGCCCATACATATTTGGAATGATAGAAAGAGTTCCTTCTTTTTAGAATTTTGATTTTGGGCAAGGAACAATAGTAAATTACATGATAGAATGATAGAAACTCCGGTCCCTTTCTAAGGGGCCGGCCTGAATGAAGTGTCCGTTCGTAATACTAATATCCTGATGGCCACCGGACAAGGGGAAATTGGAACAATACTACTTCCCCCTCTCGAGGGTAGACACTATAACTACGCTAGTTTCTAGCCTAGTTACTAGTGCCTTGAAGATACTTGACATAGTATCCCCCCAAAGGGCTTTGAGGTACCCATACAACAAGGTCCAAAGACCCCCCACAATAGTTGGGTGGACTATAGTGGTGAGCACCACTCCAGCATGGGGAATAGAACCCACGACCTCCTCAGTGGGGGCCTAAGCCCTAACCACCAAGCCAAGGCTTGTGGTGCCTTAGTAAATTACACACCACATGTGTAGTCATTTAGTAAATATATATATGTCATTTTTTCCACACAATATAGCAAGGGTTGAATATTAGGGATGGCCACCAAAAAACGTCTAATCTGCCCATGGTGTTTAAATGTGTTTCTAATTAACATCAAAGGTGGAAGTGGATCTTCCTATGAGTTTGGCAAGATTACTTTGATAGATTTGAGTTTGTTAACCGCTAAACGTCTATAAAACTTGAAATGGGTAATTGCAAACTCGAAATGGATTATTGCGATTTTGGGCAGCCTAGATGAAGGGGTTGAAAGTAATATTTTTGCCTAAGATTTTACTGTGTGCTCCATATACTGCAAAGTATATGTGGTAAAATTTGCAAAGCCAAGATCCAATTTTAAAACCTTCATCTGGAAATTTTAGGTTGCAAGTCCAAAAATTGCAATTAAAATTTTTAATTTTTAATTTTTTTGTTTTTAGGAAATATTCTCAAAAAAGTTTGTCAATTTCACAAGGGCAACCTCCAAAATTTATAAAAAATAATCTTCACAATTTCCAGTTATTTTTAAATTATTTCTTACAAAATTTCCAAGATTTGAGATTTTGGAATTTTTCCAAATAATTTTTTCTCAAAGTTCACAAACTCATGAAGGCACCTACTCATTATTAAAATCTTTGGTTAAAGCACATATATCTAATGAAAATATGAAATGCATGTTTGACTATATCGTTACTTTTAGACCTCCCACTAGAAAACTAATTTGCATGAAGGTCAAAAAAGCGGAATGAGTCTCTAAAATTTTCCATGAGCCTAGCCAACTTAATTACCTAGTACTACATGGAAAAAAATATGAGCGAAATGTTTGGAATATTAACCCTTAAGTGCCCACGGTGTCGTTTTTCGACATTTTGGATGTAAGGCTCCGTCTTTGGTGCACAACCCCACTTTCATCCCATCGATTTTTCATCCGCCGTTCTTTTTGCTCAACTCCTCGGTGGGTTTACTCTACTCCCTCCTTGGATAAATAGCAAAAACCTTGATCCTCAATTTGCGAGAGTGGGCGAAAGAGATTTTTCATGAAAGTTTTGGTGGTGTGATCTTCACCCCTTTTTTGCATGGATCTTGAAATCCATACCTCCAAATGGCATGCAACTTGGAGGTCATACTAATTGCCATGCTCCAAAGAAGATCCTACGCTTGGATTTTCCATTTTCATCTTTTATTTGTTTTTACGCAGTTTTGAAAAAATCAGCATTATTACCAATTGTTAGGAGCTTTACCCCCCCTTGGGCGTTTAGGGGTTAATCATCAAGTCTCCCTTGGCACCATTTAGACTATGTCTTTCGGGCAAAGCCAAGAAAAAAAATTCACTCAACTTTGAATGTTACGACCTTACAATTGGTAAAGATCCAACGCTTGAAAATTTACTTGGTATTAGTGCAAGTAGTAAGGTTCAAGATCTTATTGTTGAAAATACAAAAGAAGTAAATTAAATTAAATTATACCTCAACTTATATAAGGTGGTCAAAAATCAAAGTCTTTGGTTTGTGAAGTCCAAAAAACACTTGGAGATTTAGGGGTTAAGAATAAATATATCCCTAATTGCTTGGAGTCATCCTTAAATCCAATGGACGCAATCAAACTTAGCAATGAAGTTCCTTTCATGGAATTTATGATATTGGTTGAAAGAAAGCAAGTGTATTTTGGATGATCATAGGGTTTAATCGTGAACTTTTGAACATTAACTTTGGTGAATAAATAGAATATTACATATTCAAGGCACTTTTTTGTGCCTTACAACCGCTAAAAAATTATCATGTGCCAACTAGAGTATGATGTCAAAAAATCAATGAATGCAATTTTCATTTATTAGATGCAACTAAATGAATAATGATGAACCACTCGAACTAAGATTTTGAATCATTCATAGGAAAAATTGCGGATATTGCAAAAAAATTGTACCTACTCATAAAAATGTACGTTTGCAGCCGAGTATACGACTAGAACTATCCCTATAGTCTTGAACCCTTAACCCTTAAACGTCGGACCTAGCTCGAGGGGTTGGGTTTTTTTTTTGAGAGAATCTTGCTCAGAACTTACACTCCATTATACCAAATGGAATTTTTAGAATTCCAAACTGAGCACCTTAAAGAGATCTATACTTTCTTATAATAGAGCTCAAGCAAATTAAAAATAGAATAATGCTAAAAATGGAGTTTAAAAGAGATTTTGGGTGTGGTATTAGGAAAGCATATGACGTTTAAGGGTTAAGCGCCCAAGCAAGCCTTTTGGGTTTGGTGGCCACCAAGATCTTCACAGTGGCATTTCTTCAACTCAATATTCCACTACTTTTAGGTACAAGTCTTTTTGTCTTTGTATGATTGGTTTACAAAAGTGAATAGTTACTTTTAAGATCACAATCTGTAAGAGAGAATGGTGATCCCAAAGGATATTGATAGGTTCAGTAGCTTTAACCCCTAAAGGTCCAAGAAAGCGGAAATCGCTTTTCGGAATTTCTGCAGGGAGAAAATTCAGCCAACTTTGACCATTATAATCTCAAAATTGGAGAAAAATTAACGGTTCAAATTTGACATTCGAGAAAAGGGTCAAGTTAACTTCAAGATCCTACGGTTGGATCTTCTAATCAATGCTTAGATTGAGTTTCTTTGCACCTGAAGTAGAAGAAGGTTTTTTTTTATAATTTTAACAATTTTGTATCAAGAACCTTTAGGGGTTAAAGGTGCACATAATCGTGTAGAAAGTTGTAAGCTCGTTGTTGATTGGTTCATGGTATACTATTCATCAAGTTCCAAGTTCAAAAAGTGAAGTGTCCAAAAGATTCTTTGTTTCCTTTTTGGGCTTCAGCTTGGTTCCTTTTGGGCTTTAGGGTTAAACTCTTGAAGATAGCAGAATTCAAATCCCAAGAGGGAGAAACAATTCTAAAGTACATATTAGTCTACATTTCTTTAGGTACCTGATTATTGTGAAGAACAATGAAGAAATAATTCCATTTCATTTCCTAAAAATCTAATCATTTTGGAGAGCCTACAAAGCACATATTTGATTATTATTTTTATTTTTATTTTTTTTTTGCATTACAGTACTCTCTTTTCACTTATTATTGTGATTTCCACATATCATGATAATGTGACTATAGAGATGCGTTTGGGGGCCACTTTCACAGTTGTGAAAGTCTTTCCTCTGGCATCGTTCACGAGCAAGGGGGGCGAGGGTAGGGTCGTAGTGGGAGGGGCAAAGGGCGGGGAAGTTTAAGAGGTAGGGGTTGAGATATTGAGTTTCAAACCTCCATTTTTGATTTTGTATGAAATATCTTGATTTGGGTTATCATGATAATAGTGGGCTTCTCGCTAATGAATGCCATGATTTTGGAAATATCATTGTTTCTAGGTAGGTGCCAAAGACACCGTGAATCTATAGAAACGATCTGGAAAACTTAGTACAAAATGATTGCACAACACAAGGTGAGTAGCCTCTCCTACACCAAAAGAGGGCATGGTAGCCAAAGAAAAGCCACCATGTTTCACACATTAAAAGCAAATAGTAATAAAAAAATAAAAAATAAAATGATCTTACTACCAAAAGTGAGCATGACTTCACTCTGGAGGTGAGTTTGGAGCAAGTAGCAGTCACCCTTTAACCCCTAACTTTTCTTAAAACCCGAAACGGGTTTTGGAGGTTCCCGCAGGAGAAAAACTTAGCCAACTTTGACCATTGTAATCTCACAAATGAGGAAGAATGAACGGTTCAAATTTGGCATGAGATGAGAATGTTAAGTTAACTTTGAGATCTTACGGTTGAATCTTTTAAACAATTCTTAGATTGAGAGTTTTTGAGCTTAATCTGAAGGTAGGTCAAATTTTCTGACTTAGACCCTTTTGCAACAAGGAAATTTAGGGGTTAAAGTTGCAATGCCTCAATGCTTTACAATCATAGTTGCCCTTTTTCAATTGCAAGATGAATTCTTCTATTTGTGGCATATTTTGACTACTTTATTAGTACAATGTAATACAATTTTTTTTTCATGTACATGTGCACCAAATTTTAAAACTAGATTCCTAAACAGTTGCGAAATGGCAACATTCAAATTTTAGACGAGAGATTTTTTGACTTAGGATTTTGGGGGCCAAGAAAACCACTTCAAGAAGTAGATTTGACTTAGGGCTCTTCAAATACTTGAATGTAAGCAAGTTAGGTAGAAGTTAGGTACCTACTCATGACAATAAAAAAGGCATGTAAAAAGAACAATAAAAACATGCCTTGGTGCCTCCTTTATACACACAAAAAATAAAACTTGAAAAAGGTAAAAGCTCACATTTTGGTAAAACTTTTGAACTCAATAGTTTTGCAATCTGATAATTGTTATGAAGTTTTTGACACTGCAATTTAAACCTTAACCCTTAAAGAGGAGTGGTCTACAGTGACCTCCGAACGACATTGTTGTACAATATTTCCTTAAACTTGATTTTGAGAAATTCAACCATAGGATCTTCCTAAAATCCATCTACTTAGTTTATATTTCAGGTTTTGTCACATTTGACTATAAGGATCTTGAGATACATTCACTCAAAGTTTCAATTTCTTGTAAAAAAACAAAGTTTCTAATTTTAGGCAAAGCGACTCGATTTAGGCTACTCTTCACTTTAGGGTTTAAGAGTAAATAATATCAAAGTATAAGACATCCTAAAACATGAGTGGTCTTATCAAAAAATATGGGGAAAGTGTATGATTCATGAACTTCATATTGTAACAAGTTGATCTAAATAGGACCAAAATTTGTCTTCATGCAACTGTAGGGCTAAATGAAATTAGGATTGCTTAGCACGTAACAGGTTTTTAATTGAAGAAATCATTTATTGTAATCCTCTTTCAGTGTTACTTATTTGATTATATTGGTTGGATCATTCACTATCAAAAAGTTACAGGAAAGGGAATCTTACACGAAGTGTTGTTTTTGTTAAGGATGAATGAAGCTTAACCCTTAAACGTCTAAGGTGACGCGAGGGGCTCTTTTCCAATAGAATCTCCTCTGTAGCTCTCAATGTACTCAACTTTTTACTTATATTTTGATGTCAAACTGGTCACCTTCTTGTGATGCATTCAAAATGTGAAATTTTAGAATGCAAATCACAATTTGTATGAGTGATTTTGCGCTTTGAAAGGATTGTGGTAGGTAGGTTGAGGTTGTACATAACCTTGTAGGAGGTTGCAAGCTCATCATTGATTGGATTATCCATGATGCCCAAGCTCAAAAAGTGCACTATTCATGATGCCAGAGCCCAAAAGATGTTGTGATCCAATTTTGGGTTGCCCGTTCCAGACCCCATGGACCTCACCACTATATTCCACCCAACTATTGTAGGGGATCCTTGGACCTTGTTGTATGGGTACCTCAAAGCCCTTTGGGGGGATACTATGTCAAGTATCTTCAAGGCACTACACTGAATAGGTAGATTAGTGTTAGATTTTTATAAGATTTGAAAATACTCTGATTATTTACTTCTGGTATAAAAAAAATACCAAGAGTATTGACTCCAATACTCTGGAAGGATCCACATCTTGACGGATGTAGAGGGTAAAAATATTGACCAACAATAAAAACTTATACCATTTTTATATAAATTAGTGTATTTAACACTAAATAATCTACCTATTTAGTGTAGTAACTAGGTTAGAAACTAGCATAGTTATTTTGCCTACTCTCGAGAAGGGGGAAGTAGTATTGTTCCAATTTTCCCTTGACTGGTGGCCATCGGAATATTAGCATCACGAACTGACACTTCATTCACGTCGGTCCCTTAAAAAGGGACCAGAGTTTCTATCTATCTAAATGAAGCTACTGAAATACTACTACGCTTGTAAAAATGAAAGTTCAAGAGGCGTGGAGTGGATCCAGGTTGAGTGAGGAAGGCATGGGCAATGGTTTGTGGCAGCTACCAAGGAGGCACCCTAAAATCCGTGGGGACCTCCCTAGACCGTTTTTGATAATTTTGAATTCGAATTTGAGGTATGCGACCCCAAATTACCTGTGGAAGCCTACTCCTTGGCATTTAATGTCTATACATCAAAAAATTAGGGGGCTCATTACCCCTCCTCCATCCTACTTGGTAGCTGCTACGAACGCTTACCCGGAAGGCATGCATTCGTACTCTGTCAAAGCCTGTCCTGCCTTCCCATGCACACAGAAACGGAAATATCTGTTACAAAATGGATGAGTTTCATCCATACAGATATTTCGCACTTTAGGGCATGCATCCAAGAGCCTTGAACTTTCTTCGGCGGGGCCGCAGGACACGATGATGATTCGATGCATGCTCCGTCACAATTCCATCGCTCCTGCTGATCATTTTGCTTGCTACTCAATTCTAACGCACGTACCTCCGCATCTCCATCGTCCTTTAGGCAATTATCGCAATTACATTGATTGTTGGCGCTTGCTTTCGAATGAACATTTGCAGTGTGTATGTAGTGCAGGACGGAAGTTGCAAGTTCCCTGTACCCAAGTACCAAGCTTCATACATTCATGCAACATCACCGTCTAAGGAGGTCTCTTCTTAGGATGTGCAAGGCGATCATTCTTTTTCGTCACTTCTTGTCGGTTCCTGATCTTCTGTGTTCGCTATGTAATGGCTCGTGCATATGAAACAATTAAATTTATGTAGCCAACGGGGTCGTTAACATTGTCTTGATGCGTGTCGATCTCCATGTTCTGTGTGAGGGGATAGAAGCTCTGGATTGTTACAATAAGCAAGAAGAAGCGTGTGTGAGGCTTGCACTCCGCTCGGGGGGATAATCGCCACAAGAACTTGGATCTTAATTCAAATCCTAGCTGGGTTAAAATTTGAAACCCTGATGAGACGTTCTTCCATTACAAGCAATCGACTGAAAACTCGCACATGCCATGGGAGTGCGAAAGTATAGATGAGGCTTAAGGAAGAAGTCAATGTTCGAAGCAAAAGTGAAGAAGAGCAATTTGAAAAGCAGTGAGTAAGGGACTAAAAGCGAGCAGGTCAAGATTTTAGGTGAAAGAGTAGTTGCGTCAACCCCTTCACGATTCAAGGAAGGCGATGGAAGTTGCGGTCCAATCAACCAGAGGCGAAGGAGGAGTGGGTCTACTGGCCGCATGCGGAAATGCTCTTCAGGCGAAGATATTTGATAAGATTTGTTCCACGACTTGTGCGAACACAGTCACTGACTAGACCAAGGATGGAACGCAAGTGCATTCATTTGAAAGCGTCAGAACAAAGATACATACACAGATTTATCCCCCGGCACAGTTACACTCAACAATTGCAGCTTTCAGATTACCGCCCCGCCTCCTTGGAACAACGATCAACTTGCATAGTGACCGCCGAAAGTCGTACTTACCTTTTCACGGTCACAGTCCCCAAGCGCGGCAATACTCTGGATGTTGTCTCAGTTCACTGGGTATCGCACATTTGCTGCAGCCCGTGATCAGTGCAGATCAGCGGGAGCGAGCATCGCCTTGAGTTGGAGACATCGCTGATCTTACCCGAGCCCAGCATGTTGGACGTCAAGGTATTGAAGTCTCTCTCTCTTTCCTCTCTCTCTTACCAAAGCTTCTATCTGGCGGGTCAGATTCTTCACCTTCTATTGATCGATCTGTCCTGCAGCAGACGATCTAGCCGGCAGAAACTCTAGAATCTTGTCACGGCACTTGTGTCTTCTTTTGCTGCAGCTCTACAATCGGTTTTGCCATACAAGCAATCGTCCTCAAGCTGCAAGTAGCCCTTGTTGTGTAGGCTTACTTTCTTATGAGCAATTAGCGTAGTCCGTAGTACTCTTCTCTGTTGGATAGAATCGGTAACTGGGAGGCCAATGCTCGGCGGTGATGATCAACTGCGATAGAGTGAATGCAGAGTAAAGTGTATGTAGTTGTTGAGGGTAATCAATGCCAATGCATATATAAGACTTGCAATGGAAGATGTTATGCCCATCAATTGAACGCCATTGTGAGAAGGATGGTTGTCAAATACTAATCTATGCTCTAATGCGTTTATGTCAGCTTTGTTTAAACCAGTGCTCTCACCAGCACACAGTATGTCAGGGGTGTGGCACTTTAGTCCCAACGGAGTAATGACTCTGGTGGAGAATCGATGCGCAGCTGCGGGATGCTGCAAGCTCATCCTCGTGCACAATGCGAGCAATAAGGTAATTACCAACTACGAGCAGCTGAATTCTTTGCTTCTGCAGCTGGGATGGCAACCTTATGCCTGCAATCAGTTCACTCGCCAGTATCATCGTGGTCACGATACCGCTGATCTCATCACCTTGCCACATTTCTTTGGTGATCTTCGCTCTACTCATATGTATGATCTCGTTTTTAAGACAAGCTCCGCCATCCGAGTTCTAGACTCCTCCTCCTAGTCTACTCTTCACTCTTTCCTTTCCTTTAGAAGGTCTCTTTCTTGTGTTCTCTTTCAGGACATTGTTTGATACCATGAGCAGTTTGTGTGCATGTGTTGACACAGTAGTATTGCAATTGCGCTTGTATAGTGATTACCAGTTGTTAGTCAGCCCTGATTGCATTATCTAGTTCTTCAATGTGCTTCAATATTGTTGAGGATTCCGGTGCAACAAAATTTATTATGTTTGTATCCGAGGAAAATGTGCTTAAAAATACTTTTTGATCTCATTTACAGCTGGACTTACCGTTATTGCTACTGTGATATGGGTCAATGAAACTGTTTAGAGCAAGTGACAAATTAAGCCGTGCACATATGATTTCGGGTTATACAAGATTGCACTGGCCATTCTTTTGTTTTATTTGGTTCGACTTTGGCTTTCTCCTCGGGTAAGGCTGCACTTTGATCTTCGAACAAAGAGTGTACTATAGCAAGATTTCCAATGACTAAGATTCATTGGTCGCTCAAGAGGTGCATCATAAATGGAATCTTATGAAGTCAGTGGTTGCAACTTCAGTCTGAAGTTGTCTTTCAGAATGCCTTGTAATACAGCTCACTCAGATTAGGAGTTTAACTCTTAGCATCTTGACGTTCTAGTATTGTCATTCTAACATGCACACTGACATTGATTGGGAAGGCATGGATTACAATCGATATGCATAGTGGAGAATTATAACAGAGTCAACTTCTGTCACGATTAACATATTCGATTGTGTTCTACAGAGTTTTCTATGAATTCAATGATTTATGCTGGCACTTTGTCCTTATTTATCACTTCAGTTATGCAGGATCTGTTTGTGCACTGATTGCCAGAGGTGCAAAGAATACTAGTGATTCTTCGAAGCCATACGAGTAGTGGTGCACTTGCAACAACCTGTAGAAACCATCACCAAAGATTGAGAATTCTAGAAATATAAAGATTTTGATCACTGCGACACCAAAGTTCACTTTTCCCCTTTGCATTAATTAATAGGTCTGGTGAGGTGCGTGGTCAGGGCCTCCGGGGGTTTAGTGAGGGTATGATATGTATGGTATGGTGATTGGGGAACTAGGATTTGTCCCGTATAGTTTGAGGATGCGGAGGAGGTTATGGAGTGGGAGTATAGAATAGAAAAATATAAAATAGATTGGTTGGGTTGGCATGCTAGTTCACCAATTCAACCTAATTTGCCGATCTACACTAATTCGTTGACTCTCACTAATTCACTTTACCTTACTTTTTTCGTAATTTATAAGTGCCACATGGCACCCCCACAAGGGATTCCATGTGATACCCCCACCGTTTATTAATTAACTCTCCTTCTCCTTTTGTACCTATCTCATGGTGAGATGTACCCTCGTAGTGAGATGGGTTTTGTCCCATCTCACTACAAGGGTACATCTCACCTAACTATGAGCTATTAGGGTACTTCTCGAGTTCAAATCTCATACTATATGAAACACTTTAAAGAAAGATAGAAAAATTTGCTGATACCAGAGCAAGATCAGTTGAAATCACTATTTTACTATGTTCTCCATCCTATGGTTGTCTAAACTGAATGATTGCATGAGTTATCTGCCATTTCGAGATATTCTCACAATGACCACTGACTAAAACCAAGTTCAAAGTAGGTTGATATCAATTCATATGTTGACACTTCATACATATGTTCTAGGACAAGTGTATGTGTAGAGTGTGCCACGGAGAACTTGTCGCCCATGGCTTTTTATTGGTTTCTCTTGTTTTTTATACTACCTACATAGAGATCTTAACAGACCGGTCTACAAAGAAATTAAAAGTGCGAAGTAGTTGACTTCTCAAGCTTTATTTTTGCTCAATCTTTTTATCTACATTGACTTTTAGAAACATAGTGCCGTTTGGTTTGGAGTAAATTAGGCAAATACATGCTTTTCTTTGTGTACCACCTATGACTCAGTTTTCTTCCCAATAATCAACAAAATTTTGCTAATGATTATGAAGGTATAATTATCCCCTAATTGTCCATTGTCCCTATGGGAAACAAATGGGAGTTTGGGCATATTTGCATATTCTCAAATTTTTGCGAGATTTCTTCAAAAAAAATTACTAGATGGGATTGTGCACACAAACTTTGTGGTGATCCAAATTTTTCTCAAATTCAACATACAATCCAAGAGTTATGGGTCCTTATTTTGTGATTTTGTGGGGAAAGGGTAGGGAACTAAGTTGACTTTTAAGGAATATTCTATTCCAAAGTCTAATAGTAAGGGCTTATTTCAACATCAACACTTTATCTTATGGTTGAATAAAGCCACACTTCTTCCTAATTTTATAGCAATTAGACTCTTGATTTTTAGTCTCATAATAATTTCTTTCTCTTTACGAGGAAGAATTTGTCTATTGCATCTACTATTAAAATATATGTTCTAAAGTGTATATTAAAATCATTTATCTTCAGTGAAAAACAAGCTAGTGTATGTAATGTTAATTGTATGTACCTTCTCACATGTAGGAATTTTCTTCATGATTGTTTTCTTCACTACCTTCAATTTTTGGAAATGTATACAATAATTATACGTTGATAATTGTCTGAAATGGCAAATACCGAAGACGTATTTCCAAATCAAATGTTCTTTTTTAAGCTCAAAAGTCTAGTAGCGGTTAGGGGTGGAGATTTTGATGATATGGCCTTTGCTCATTGGCATTGAATACAATGATTGTCAACCATATTCAGCTTCTTTGTATACAAGCTTTCATCGCAGCTGGGGAGCTAGCTAGATTGGTTGGTGAAGGAGTTTAAACTATACTAGATGAACGTCCATGATCGACTATACTAGATTGTTGTTATTGGTCCTAGGGAATCGATTGACCTCTACCATGGCAACAATCAATTGAGCTTACATTGTATCAACTTCTTCGTTTGTGTATGTTCGATTTGTGAAGTTGCTTAAAAAAACACTCTGTAATCTTAATTGACACTATATATAACACCATGTTACCTCAATTTCTACTCGTGGTCGGTTACAAACAATAATGTTCATGCACTTCGCCGTTACAGTGACATGGTATTGTCTCGTTGCTACCACAACTCAACTAAGTCAATTACTCACTGTACGGGCAAAGTGCATGAACATTATCTAGTTCATAATTTTAATGAAATTGGTCAAGAATGTTACAGTATCCATTTCTAACTATTTATATTAATATTTTCGAATGTTTGCAAATACAAAAGATTTTGACAGACACTAACCCCTAAAGGCCCATGATGTTTTGGGAGCTTGAAATCCCAACAGTGACCACTATGTACTAATGCGGGTACGTCCAATATTTTTGGAAATTTTTGATAACTTCAACCGTAGGATCTTGAAGTAGACTACCATAGGTAGTAGTGTGAAAATTTTGAACCGTTGGATCATCACTGGATGTGAGATCATAACATTTGAAGTTGACTGTAAATTTTTTTTGGCCTTGACCGTAAAAGCCGAATCGGCGGCCGTGGGCCTTTAGGGGCTAATAAACAATCAGAGACTACTGTCATTTTTCTCAATCAGCTCACATTGACAAAGATGTATAATATGCTTTTAGAGTCTAGGCACTATTGCATATGTGGTTCGAATAGAGTAGACCTGAAGTCGTACAAAGGACCCAAGCTTTGAACAATATTAGGAAGCTTCAACTCTTGACTTTGAGGATTCATTACATAAAACCCTCTCACAAGTAACGTAAAAAAATGGTTCCTTTCAATACAAGGCACCACAAGACTAGGCTTGGTTGTTAGGGCTCATGGCCCACAATGAGGAGATCGTGGGTTCTACTCCCCATGCCGGCATGGTGCTCACCACCATAGTCCACCCAACTATGGTAGGGGGTTCTTGGACCTCATTGTATGGGTACCTCAAAGCCCTTTCGGAGGATACCATGTCAGTTATTTCTACTGGCTAGCTAGGAACTAGCAAACTGTTCACCCGGAGAGGGGTTAGTAGTCCCACCGTTGGTGTGATGACCTTCGGGCATCTACTGGGTAGCTAGGAACTAGCATAGTGTTCACCTGGAGAGGGGTTAGTAGTCCCACCATTGGTGTGATGACCTCCACGCATCTACTGGCTATCTAGGAACTAGAATAGTGTTTACCCCGAGGGGGGTTAGTAGTCCCACCGTTGGTGTGATACCTCCAAGGATAGGTTGAACGAACACTGTATTCACGCCAACCTCTAAATAAGTTGAAGTTTGTCTTCCTTTCACGAGCACGAAATTTATCCCACATCTCCAAGAACACAAATTTTTGATTCAACATTTGATCCCTCGTAGGTTGGTCTACGTCTTGTCTTTGTGTACGTTTGGCTACACGAGTGAGTGAGTGTGTTGATCCACAAAAGAGAATGGAGACAGTGGGTATGGCATCCTCAAGTGTGGGAATGCGGTCGTACTGAGTGGGAGGGAGGTGCAGCAAAAGGAGAATGTCTTTAATTTCATCTGAAGGAAAAAGCTGCTGCTGCGAGCAAGGAGCTTGAATAGTAGGTACAAGAACGAGGCTAAGATCCCCCCCCCGCAACTCACATGCAAGCAGTTGAGTGCCGCATGTAGCATGTACCCCATTCCATGATAATGAAACAACAAACAACCCAGGGCAGGGCTGCACTGCAACTCTTAAAGGCAAAGTAGAATTGTCCCCTCCCTCCTCTCTCTCCCAATAGCAGTGAGGTTATTTTGGCTTGTTTCATTCATCACCCAGCCACAGCCTGTGGCTGCTTGTTGCTTGTTTTTACTCCCCTTTTGGGTACCATTTGCATGAGATTCCAGTGGAAAGTACACCCGCTTTTCTTGCACTCAGTATGATAGTTCAGAATCTCACAGGAAAATGATGACCCTTCCTCCTCTTTTCTTTTTACTCATTATTTTGGGCCACTGCACCATTCCATTGGATCAACCCTACAGTGCTCCCGTTGTACCGGTCAGCGGAGTTTAATTTCTCTGTGCAGATATATTGAATGACTGTACAAACATCAAATAATCCTCAAACGTCACTGTGACTTTTGGGATTTCAATCACTTTTAACCCTTAAACGCCCATGGGGTGTGAAACGGGCAGCCCAAAATTGGATCACTACATCTTTTGGACTTGGGCATCATGGATAGTGCACTTTTTGAACAAGGGCATCATGAATGCACCAATCAATGATGAGCTTGCAACCTCCTACAAGGTTATGTACAACCCCAACCTCGCTACCACAATCCTTTCAAAGCACAAAATCACTCATACAAATTGTGATTTGAATTGTAAAATTTCACTTTTTGAATGCATCACAAGAAGGTGACCAGTTTGACATCAAAATATGAGTGAAAAGTTGAGTACAGTGAGAGCTACAGAGAAGATTCTGTTGGAAGGTGACCCCTCGGGTCACCTTGGGCGTTTAAGGGTTAACCCCTAAAGATCCACAATGTTTTGAGAGCTTGAAATCCCAACACTAACCACTATGTACTAATGGGGGTACGTCTAATATTTTTGGAAGTTTTGATAATTTCAACCGTAAGATCTTGAAGTAGACTACCACCAGTAGTAGTGTGAAAATTTTCAACCGTTGGATCATCACTAAATGTGAGATCATAACATTTGAAGTTGACTATAAATGTTTTCTGGCCTTGACGATAAAAGCCGAATCGGTGGCCGTGGTCGTTCAGGGGTTAATAGATGGAGTATCACTTTTCAAGTTCTTTGAGAATGTGGAGAGTTTAATCCCTAAGGTGAAGATAGCCAAAAAACTAGAAGGAAAAAAAAAAAAAAAAAAACCCTCATAACTATCCTTTTTTGATGCAAGGTGTAAATTTTGGCAAGTTTTGAAGTATGTAAGTTGGAGAATCTTGTACTGAGCTTGTACACCGAATCTTAGATTCATATTTCTCATCATTTGTGAGATCGTTATGTTCAAAGTTGAAAAAGAAAAGTTCTTCTCCATGTTGTAGTTTGGAAAAGTAATGTTTTAGGAGCCGAACAAAGAAGTTTTGGAAGAAAATTTGATGAGGGGCTCGTCAAATTGTTGTTCCGGACTAGGTGAGTTAGGAACATGTCTATACAATTTTTACCCTCATACGACCTATGAAACCTGTAGAAATGCTTGATTATACACATGGAGGTATGCTGAAATTCAAATACAAAGGCTCATTTTCAACAGTTAAAAAGGCATGTAAAAAAAATAAAATTTCAAAAAATAAAAAAATCCAAATGGTAAGATCATGCCTTACCACCATTTCTTAAATTAAAAAAATATATTAAAAAAATAAAGTATATATATATATATAATTTATTTATTTATTTAAAAAAAAACTTGAAAAAAACTTGAAAAAAAAAGTAAAATGTGATTGTTTGGTGATTTTTGGTAGTTACTGTAATCTAATTGATTTTGGGAGATTTTGAGGATAGATTAGCATAGTGTGTTTTCAAACTTACAACATGTTAATGGTTCCAACTTCATGAGATTCATATTCTATTAAATAGAGGTTGACCAAAGGCAAATAATCTAATTTGGGTACGCCTCAACTTTAGGGGTTAAAAAGCTTTGTCATTTACCAATTTTCATAGAAAAAGGAGTTACAGTTTAGGAATTATGAAAGAGCTTCGCTTTCATATTATTCTTCATGTACAACCAAGTACTATGGTTACAGACTTCAAAATATATCAACTTAAAAAATTTCTCACCTTCAAATGAAAGAGAGCAATTTTGAGGGCTTTAGGCAATTTTGAGGCCTTGGTCATTCATGGCTTGATTTCTAGACCAAAAGGAAGCTAGATTTGGGTCAATGTAACTTTGGTCATCCTTTAATGAACCCTTGAAGGCTCCATGGGAGGCGTAGATTAGTGACCGTAGACTAGTAGAGCAGGGAATACATTTTGCTCTTCAACTTTAGTAGGATATTTAGAAGCATAGATTGGGAATCCAACCGTATGGATGTGATAATTATGTGCACTGTGTCCGAAGAATTTTTCCAGGAGTGATCAATCTCAAGGTTTTGTTGAGATTGCATGAAAAGAAACCACAAGACAGTAAATTTACATTCGCTACATGTTCTTGACATTATTTCAAAAATATCAGTGACACCACAACTCAATCCCAACGGTGCTCAAAGGTGAAGTAGTCAAGTATCTTCAAGGCACTAGTAACTACGCTAGAAACTAGTGTAGTTATAGTGTCCACCCTCGAGAGGGGGAAGTAGTATTGTTCCAATTTCCCCTTGTCCGGTGGCCATCAGGATATTAGCATTACGAACGGACACTTCATTCACGCCGGCCCCTTAGAAAGGTACCGGAGTTTCTATCTATCTATCTGCTTAGAAGTGTATTTGTGATGTGCATGCCTCCAAAAAAATGCAGAGCAAACCTCTCAGCCAATTGATTGCAACTTAGGTGTGGCTTCTCAAACCTATTTCCTTACGTTGTAGCTAATTCTACACTAGAATCCTTGTAGATCACAAGGTATGTCACAGAATGGGGCAAGCAATGTATCAATAAAAAAACTATTTGTTTAAATACAAACTTCCTTTCAGAGTAGACTCCAAGGTAGGGGCCAGAAGACATCCAAATACGCAAAAAAAACACAATATATTGGTGAGAGCTTCACACTCAGACCTTTAAGAGTTAACCCTTAAACGTCTAAGGTGACCCGAGGGGTCCTTTTCCAACAGAATCTTCTCTGTAGCTCTCAATGTACTCAACTTCTCACTTATATTTTGATGTCAAACTGGTCACCTTCTTATGATGCATTCAAAAGTGAAATTTTAGAATTCAAATCACAATTTGTATGAGTGATTTTGTGCTTTAAAAGGATTGTGGTAGGTAGGTTGGAGTTGTACAATACGTGTAGGAGGTTGCAAGCTCATCATTGATTGGATCATTTATGATGCCCAAGTTCAAAAAGTGCACTATTCATGATGCCCGAGTCCAAAAGATGTTGTGATCCAATACTGGGCTGCCCAAATCCGTATAGCCTGACGTTTAAGGGTTAATGAAGTTTAGAACATATGAAGTTGAAACCTTTTTCTGGTTGTAGAAATTCTCCATGCATTTCCACAAACTCCATACTGCCTCAAACTCTTTATTAACTCCTAAAGATCCTTGATACAAAATTGTCTAAATTATCACAAAGGACCCTCTTCTACTTCAGGCCTGAAATAACTCAATCTAAGCATTAATTAGAAGATCCAACCATAGGATCTTGAAGTGAACTTGACCCTATACTCATATGTCAAATTTGAACCGTTAATTTCTTTCCGATTTTGAGATTATAATGGTCAAAGTTGGATGACTTTTTTCCCTGCGGAAACCCCAAAAAGCCATTTTGGCTTTCTTGGATCTTTAGGGGTTAAGTTAGGGAATATTAGCAATGTCTAAGTTAGGGGTTAATAAATACTTTTGCCTTACAATTCATCTGCCATTGTAACAATCTGCCTTACAATTTGCCAATGTAAGGTTCTTGCCTACTAACTGTGATCTTCAAGAAGGAAATAATATCATAGATTATGATTGCTGAACCAAATTGTATGACTTTTGTTTCTGGCATTAGGCATGACTTTCCCACATGATGGCAAAAAAAATCATGCCTATCAGCTACTACTACTGTGCACTTTATTAGGTGCCTATGAATAGCATCTCATCAACTTTAGGTCACTCAAAAGGCAAAGCTCTCCAAGACCCTAATTTCTTTAAAATGAAGTAATTGCCATAGCCACTATTTTTCCTTCATGATATTTTTTCTGTTTGACAATGTGAAGGAATTGACCTTTTTGTCCTTCACGTGTGTACTTCTCATCTTTGGAATTGTTTGTAAGGACCCGTTCACACTCCAAAGGCGGGTCACCTCAAAATTGTCTACATGGAGGTTTTTGTCGCCAAGGCTTTGGTCCCTTGTCAATATTTTGATTTTGAGCCAAATACATTTGAGGACCCAAGAGACCAAAAATGAAGTTTGACTAACCAATCAACAAGAGTTTTTTTTTTTTTTTTTTTTTTTTTTTTTTTGCATTGAAGGAAAATACGGTAACCTCCCTCCACCCCTTTAAAAATATTGTTAGTGTCTAGTTTGGTGTCCAAAACTCAACAACTCTAACTTTCCATTGTTTTTTTCAACTCCAAAGTTTGACCCGCATCATAGTTTTGGTTTTCACACAAGTTCAATTTATAGTTCTGTTGTAGAATCCTGTGGCCATCGAGGTAAAGACATTATGAACAGACACTGTATTCACACCAATCTTTAAAATTGAAGATTGGAGTTCTTATCTATCTATCTATCTTCTGTTGTGGAACAACCCTTAGACATGGTGTACTTTCACAGAAAGTTCGACAAAAAATAGCAATTGTACAAAAATAATATGTACAAAAGGCTCTTGATCAAGTGAAAATGCATATTATTACTTGTAGGCTATCTTACCTATTCACAATGCAGATTTTTAGGTTATACTTTGTCTAGTTCTGACGAAGTTAGATCTGACTCAAACAAATGATGATGATGATAGAAATGATAGAAACTCCAGTCCCTTTTGAAGAGGCCGCTTCCTAAGGGGCCGGCGCGAATGAAGTGTCAGTTCGTAATGCTAATATCTCGATGGCCACCAGACAAGGGGAAATTGGAACAATACTACTTCCCCCTCTCGAGGGTGGACACTATAACAATGCTAGTTTGTAGCCTAGTTACTAGTGCCTTGAATATACTTGACATAGTATCCCCCAAATGACTTTGAGGTACCCATACAAGAAGGTCCAAGGACACCCCCCCCCCCACAATAGTTGGGTGGACTATATTGGTGAGCAGTATGCCGGCCTTAAGAATAGAACCGACGACCTCCTCATTGGGGGCCATGAGTCCTAACCACCAAGCTAAGGCCCGCATGATTTTAATTTTGTCACTATGAACTTAAAATTTAGTGGAAATTTTAGAATTTTTTCATATTTTGCAAAAGACTATTCATGCTTCAACATCCTCATACTTCTAGAGACATTTAGATAGATAGATAGAAACTCTGGTCCCTTTATAAGGGCCAGCGTGAATGAAGTGTCCGTTCGTAATGCTAACATCCCGATGGCCACCGGACAAGGGGAAATTGGAACAATACTATTTCCCCCTCTCGAGGGTGGACACTATAACTACGCTAGTTTCTAGCCTAGTTACTAATGCCTTGAAGATACTTGACATAGTATCCCCCCAAAGGGCTTTGAGGTACCCATACAACAAGGTCCACAGACCCCCCCCCCCCAATAGTTGGGTGGACTATAGTGGTGAGCACCACGCCGGCATGGGGAATTGAACCCACGACCTCCTCTTTGGGGGCCTAAGCCCTAACCACCAAGCCAAAGCTTGTGGTGCCTTAGAGACATTCACTCTCAAAGTTTCAAAGTGGAGTCACAATGAAATTTTCCAAATCTATTGTACATCCTCATATATTCTCATAATATGCCCCTAAACAATTTTATCAAGAGGTTTTATTTTTAAAAATCTACCAAATATTAAGGTATTATATTTTTATTCCTTTTGTACATTTCTAGAGGTACTAGAGCATGATCTCACAATTTATATTTTTGCTACATCTTTTCTCACATGTCCTTTTTATTGTCAAAACGGGTTGTCGACCGTATGCCTACGTAAAAGTTCAAGCTTATCTCTAGGTTTATATGTCCCTACAAAGGTAAAAATTACGTAGACATGTTCCCAACTCACCTCCAAATAAGAATTGGAAAAGCCTCAAGTCAAATATACTCCTGAAAATGGTTCTTTTAGCCCCCAAGAGCATTGTTTTCTCTTTTTGTGATGAGGGAGCAAAACTTGTATTCCAACTTCGAATATGATGTTCTTACAAACCAAGAGGGTTTCGAATCTAAGATTTGATGTACATGTACAAGTTGTGTACAAGATCATACAATTACACTTTTCACATTTAATCATAAATTGAAAATTTCACTTTTCATTGAAAGGAGGCAATTTGGAGAGAATATCTCAAATTTGAGGCCTTGGAACTTCATGGGTTTATACTTTTGTTGTTACAAGAATA
This sequence comes from Bryum argenteum, assembly GCA_037043015.1. Classification (NCBI taxonomy): domain Eukaryota; kingdom Viridiplantae; phylum Streptophyta; class Bryopsida; order Bryales; family Bryaceae; genus Bryum; species Bryum argenteum. The sequence goes on along the minus strand of CM073323.1, from coordinate 4,580,542 downwards.
AAAAGAGACTAAATATACGTGGATTATGATGTGGGCCTCATACTCTCAGTTTCAATTGCAAAGTAATTTGGACCTCTCAAAGTCAAACTTCAATTTCCTTCTTGCAGAGAACATATAGTAAGGTGCTCAATAATAGCTCAAAGTTTAGCATGAAGAATCTATAATGAGGTTAGCAGCATAGATACTTTTTGCATGAGCGAAGTAAGGTGTCCTCAACGTTGACCGCAACCATGAGGATACGAAGAGTTCATCATCTAAAATTTGGTCATATGTCATTTGGCAATGCTCGATGGTGAGAACAACATGTTTTGTTGCTTCAAGCAATTTCTCCATTCATTTCACCTCTCATTGACATCAATTGAGCTTTGGGTGGGAGATTCCCAATCACTCAAGTTTTGCTCAAGGCTTTGCACACCAAAATGTAATGAACATTGGAGCAAACATTATCAAATTATATATCATTGCAAAGCTCTTGGTAAGAAATTTGCATTGAGCCAAACGAACTTCCATATTCACCATAATCTCACAAAGTTTGTAGTATCGACAAAACATTTATTTGGGAGAGAGAGAGAGAGAGAGAATTTCTTCGAGAGTCAATTAACCCCTAATGGTCCTTGATACAAAATTGTTTGAATTATAAAAAAGAACCTTCTTTCTACTTCAGGTGCAAAGAAACTCAATCTAAGCATTGAATAGAAGAGCCAACCGTAGGATCTTGAAGTTAACTTGACCCTTTTCTTGAATGTCAAATTTGAACCGTTAATTTTTCTCCAATTTGGAGATTATAATGGTCAAAGTTGGCTGAATTTTCTCCCTGCGGAAATTCCAAAAAGCGATTTCCACTTTCTTGGACCTTTAGGGCTTAAGCAACTTAAATTATAATTCAGTGTGAAAGGATTCAAGTGGCAGCTTCTACAGGACGGAGCAAATCTCAAAATCTGTTTTTATTAAAAACTTAGACACACGAAACATGCCAAAACAAAATCATTGGACATCAACGGAAACAAACAATCCTGATTGAACAAGCCAGCCGGTACAAGAAATACCATGAAAACCATTTCTCATAACACTGTACATTGATTGATTAGAGAAAAGCACACGACCTTTTTTTCCCCTTTCTTTCATCCTTCCCCCTCTTTTGCTTTTTTCCTTTTCCAATTGCAGAAAGCCTCTATACTGATCTAAAGAAAGAAGTATAATGATGCATTCGCTTAGATAGAGTAGTAAGAGTGATGATGTTGTGATATTTTCCAACCAGTCGGAACAAATAAGGTGCGATTTAAATTTTCTTCTCGCAAGCGGTTAGACCCCTAAATTTCCTTGTTGCAAAACTGTGTAATTTACAAAATTTGACCTTCCTTTAGATTAAGCTCAAAAAATCTCAATCTAAGCGATATTCAGAAAATTCAACCGTAAGATCTCAAAGTTCACTTGACATTCTTCTCGCATACCAAATTTGAACCGTTCAGTCTTCCTCATTTGTGAGATTATAATGATCAAAGTTGGCTGATTTTTCCTCCTGCGGGAACCTCCAAATCCCGTTTCGGGTTTTAAGGAAAGTTAGGGGTTAACTTCCTTGACAAGAAAGCCAAAGTGGCAGAAGCGATTGGCTGATTTGCAAAGAGTGGATAGTGAGGTATCCAATCGATTGATTGATCGTAAATAGGAAAATTGAGGAGGAAAAGGCAAAAAGAATATAGAACATGCAGGAGGGAGGGAAGGCGGAAGGATCTAATCCACATGAGTTGTAAAAGGTGAAGGAGGATTCATGGCTGCCAGAAAAAGGGTGAATCATGCCGCCTGCAACCCCCCATGAATGGCTGCATGCACCAAGTGCCTCCTTACCACATGAGAATTTCCCCTTCCCCTACTACCCTGCTATAATACATTTTTTCACCGCACACTTGTGCCTCCAACAGAAGAAAGTCCAAACAAAATTCCACTACCTGCTCTACCTTCCCTTTTTTGTTTGATGATGTTTTTATGAATTTCAACACCCTAGCTACTTGCGTTTGAACGATGTCAAGAAGAAGTCTAGGTTTCAATTTTGTTGTTCACCATATAAGGTAGAGGCACCTATGACCGACCACTTAAGGATTTTAGCACATGATATTAAGGTATATATATTTTTTAGAATTTTTCATGTGTGCAAACATAAGGTTCAGATTGTTTGAATGCAAAAAGTTTCGTGATTTTATTTGCATTATTCAAATAGTTATAATTGTTTAAAGTGAAAAGTTGCTTGGAACCTAAAGTCGATCACATGCTCAAATATACAAATGAGGTACATTTGTTCTTTCGAAATCTAGGAATTGGGCTTGATCGGGTATTGGTTGCCGTTTGGGAATGGGTGCCTCTACCTTATAAGATGCTCAATTTGTCCGTACTTTGGGGCAATGGTTTTATGGGAGCTACTGTACCAAGGAGGTACCCTAGGATCCGTGGGGACCTCCCAAGGCCGTTTTTGATAATTTTGAATTCAAATTTGAGGTTTGCAAGCCCAAGTTACCTTTGGAAGCCTATTCCTTGGCATTTAATGTCTATACATCAAAAAATTAGGGGGCTCATTATCCCTCCTCCATCCTCCTTGGTAGCTGCTACAAACGCTTACCCCCGTACTTTGGTGCATTCTGACATTCATCCATAGACAAGAGACTCAAGATTACTTCTTTTGTGTGAAAAAATGAAGTTAATAAGTATACATAGGAGTTTGTTTTTTGCGTGGCTCTTTTGAATGTGGATATTTTGAGGAAGTCTTTCTTTCTTTGAAAGTTGTGAGATTCATGTCAACACTTAAATCCCATGAGCACTGTCTGGCAATGAGACTAGTTGAATGTAGCCATAGAGGAGGAATTGCTCTTTGGATCCACATGCTTTCATAAACACTTAGTTCTTATAAATATTCTTATTGTATATGCCGTCAACCACACCATGACGATAGTTCAAAAGTACTTTAGGTTTAAAGGATCAAAAGTTTTGAGGTTAGTTCAAAGGTAGGTTTAACCAAAGTGAACGCCGTGTTTGAGTAGGAGATGAGTGAGAGGGCTACCTTTGGCAATTACCTTTGTGGCTCTATTTGATGGCGGGTTCAGTTGCCACTTTGTTGAAAAAGGAAAGTATCTTTCTCTTCCACTTTGTTGAAAAAGGAAAGTATCTTTCTCTTCGTTAAAATGTAGCGAGTCTTGCCTCTTTAACCAATGTGTTGGCAATGCTCCAAAGAACCAAGGCGCAACAATAGTTACCTTCTCCCCGAATCCAAAAGTTTGTAACCATAGGATCTTATAGAACACTAATATGAGGAGTTTCAAAAATCTAAGTTAATACACCCACAACACAAATTGGAAGATCCATGGTTTTATGGAAAACAAGCCAAAAAAGCAATAAGTAAATAAAATCAAATGGGCAGGAGACTTAAACCAAGCATTACAACTTCATACAAAGGCCAACACGCAAGCTATCTTGCGAATACGTTGGACAATAGAGTTACCTACTATTTCTAGATTTATCTTTGAATCTTTTGAGGTATATAATATTATTGGGGAATCAAATGAAGATACCTACTTTATTCCTTTTTTCAACTAATAATAATGAGGATTGACCAAAAAGATCACAAGTAACCCTCAAAATCTATTTGCCGTGATCCAATAGTTATGGAATTAGGCACTTTGAAGAGTTGTCTACCTTATACAAATACTAAAACCTCATTGGTCCATACCTTGTCCTCCAAATTACTCAAAGAATAAGCGTGCTCTACTTTTGCATCATAGTTTATAACAATAAGCTTACAAACCCGAATGGAGTTCTGTAAATTAGACTCACTAGATGTTTGCTTTGTAAGAAGTAAATTAAATATAACCATATCATTGCTTAAAATTTAGAAATTTCCAGCATGGGGCATGTTTACCATTGCAAGCCAAATATGTAAAATCAAATTTAATTTCTCATTGAATTCTCAGATGTGATTATCATCCTAAGATGAATTCCAAGAACTTCAAAGTTGGAAGATTTTTCTTGCAATTAATCTTGGAACATGATTTGCAATAATCTTGAATGTTAACCCTTAAGCGCCCACAGTGTCGTTTTTCGACATTCTGGATGTGAGGCTCCATCTTTGGTGCACAACGCCACTTTCATCCCATCGATTTTTCATCTGCCATTTTTTTTGCTCAACTCCTCGGTGGGTTTACTCTACTCCCTCCTTGGATAAATAGTAAAAACCTTGATCCTCAATTTGTGAGAGTGGGCGAAAGAGATTTTTCATGAAAGTTTTGGTGGTGTGATCTTCACCCCTTTTTTGCATGGATCTTGAAATCCATAGCTCCGAATGACATGCAACTTGGCAATCACACTAATTGCCATGCTCCAAAGAAGATCCTACGGTTGGATTTTCCATTTTCATCTTTTATTTGTTTCTACGCAGTTTTGAAAAAATCAGCATTATTATCAATTGTTAGGAGCTTTACCCCCCTTGGGCATTTAGGGGTTAAGTAAATCCAAAAGTTTACAATTTTGGACGACTTCTATCTCCTTCATTTCCTATTGGATTTGAGATTTGTTTTTAAGGTTGAACTTCAATTAGATTCTAGCTTTTGTGATATAGTATAAAATCTATCAAAGGGTAATTGGAAGAAAAAGCATAGATTTTCGTGCAAAAGGTCTATTTTTTAACCATCATCCTTTTACAAGAATTTTGCCGCATTTCTCATGATTCCCAAACAATCATTTGTGCAAAAGTAAAAATTTAAAAAAATTAAAAAATTAAAAAAATTAAAAAAATCAAAATTCTCTTCTTTAGTACAAGAGTATATACGAGGCAGAGGTGTACAACTACCTTGACATTGATTTATTGATTGCAATAGGTTTGTTGCTAGAATCTGCACAAAATTTCATAAAATGCAATTATGTTTCCTTTTTTAAATACTACTCCCTCTGTCCCATTATGATTTTCTGGTAGGTTCTGTCAAATCTACCTTTGGAGGTAGATTTGAGAGAACCTACCGGAAAATCATAATGGGACAGAGGGAGTAATAAAATTTGTCTTGCAATCTATGAGGATTCATGTTACAAAATTTGATGCATACAATAAGTCTATGACAAATTTCTACGATTAAGATTTAAATAGCAAATCTTCATTATCATCTATATACATTTTTTTAGAAGTATAGTTTTCAGCTAAAAACAATATATCATTTCTCAACAAATATAAGAGTAGTATTTCAGCTGCCATTGTAATCAACGCTTTGGTTTGTTTTCTTCAAGCCTCCAATTCCACAATCTCCATGCTTCCACATTCACTGTTATGTTTTGAATATAAGTGTTTCAACACTACCTTGACGTGTGACATTTCATGTTTTCTTCTGTAACACTAATCAACAACTCTTGTGTAGTACTTCCATTGAGCTTCCCACTACACTAAATTTGATAATTAGTGTTAGATTATTATAAGATTTGAAAATGCTATAAGTGTTTTTACTTTTGTTTAAAAAAATTTACCAAGAGCATTGATTCTGATACTATATAAGGACCCCCATCTTGGTCAATATAGTGGGTAAAATTATTGAACAACAGTAAAAAACTTATAACATGTTTATGTAAATTAGTGTATCTAACACTAATTATCAAATTTAGTGTAGTCAAATATCTCACTTCATCAAGTTTAAAGAAAATTTTATGGAAATGATTAAATAAGCACACTTTTTCCACTCGTAACATAGGGCCCATGATATAGGGATTGAATAAAATCTCAAGCAACCTAGAATACACTTTACATCCTTGCACTAGTAATACTCTCTCTATTCTCCAACACATGCCAACATGTTGAAATTCTGTCAATTTCTTAAGAAAATAATCAAATACAATCGACCACAAGTTGAAAGAACCACTTGATTTTAAAGCTATGGGTAGGCTAGAACGTAGGCTTAAAATTGAATTTGTGGCTATAAACTGGACGGTTGATCAATTGCAAAAGTGCCTGAATAAACATACTTTTTTTCTCAGCCATGAACTTTGATACAAATTTCAAGCAGCCACTCACTACACCAGAATTTTTTTTAAAAAAATAATCAAATAATGTATTAATTAATTGCACCAGAAAAATTTTAAAGTGGGAAAAAGGTTCACCTCAAAAAATTAAATGGAAAAACAAACCTGCCCCACCACAATAAAGCGAACCTAATGGGGCCCAATGGGTGGGAGGCTAATGATGAAAAATCTTGAAGGGGGGCCGCGGTGTGAACTGCCCACTGACCGACAGTGGCGATCAGCCAATGGGAGGGCTTCTCTGGATTGGTCCCGGATTGGGGAACCCCGGGCAGCCAATGAGTGCCTGCCCTGTCAAGAGCACTCCATGTTATCTACTTATGTGATTGGGTGCTTTTGGAGGGTCGTCCCACCCAATGAAATGCAAGGCAATATTCGTTTGTGGGTCATAGGGATAAAAAGTACTCCCCCATTTTTCGCCCTCAACTTGTACTTTATCATTTGGAAAGCATCTCTCTACTAAGTCAAACGTACTTACAACTTCAATCAAATATAGGAAATTGTGATTATGCTTACAAAATGCAAAATCAAACAACACAAGAAGTTTCTCTTTTTTTCAAATCTAATCTATCAATGTATTGCCCATTGAAAAATGCATTTGGGACACAAGAAGGTTTCGGTTTCATGAGCTTTATTCCGCATCAATGATGGTTCCAAATTTGGCATGCTAAGGGAACTTGGTAGTGCTCTATGTATGGATAAAGTTAGGACAAGATTGGACATAGTGGAAGCATAATTTGTTATGAGTTTTTGAAGGTGTCTCAAAATGGCTCGGTCTAAAATGTTCATGGTGAGTATATTAACGATCAGCATAAAAAAATATCATTTACCTTTTGGACAATATATCATGTACCTTTTGGACAGTTCACCCTAGTGAGCCATTTTGACCTTGTGCCAATTTTCTATACTCTATCTTATCATGTATACAAAGTAAGCAGAAGCGGTGATACTATAGAGTAGCACTTCAAATATTCCAATGTATGATTGTTATAAATATCGATAGAGAATTTAATAATACTCTATATCTTATAAATGGATGAACAACACCATAACATTTTGGTTCTAGCTATAGGAGTTGGAACCATATACATCTTCCTAAGAGTTATAGTAGTTGGAGATTGAGAGATAAAATATTTTCTCATGTAGTTTGTAATACCTACAAGTTGTGCTTCTCATAGGTCTTGTTTGTTTATGGTAATTTCCTTTTTTTAGTGAAGTACCATCAGATAAAGAATACTCACATCACAATATAGATTGTCAAAAATTTGGGCAAGATGACAAACCATTTATTTAGGGCAAAATTTTGAATTTGAGACATGTTGTAGCTTGTGAAAAGAGAAAATGGTGAGAGAATATCGTAAATGGTGTAACACAAGGTGACTTGCATAAGCCGGTGTGTCAAAGATTGTGGCAAATGAGTTGTATCTAAGTAGCCACATTGCATATAATTTGTTACAAAAAATCACACCAAATGCCTAAAATAGAAAGTTTGGACTTCAACACAAATAGGTGCAACTTCTCATAAATGTCTAGTTCAATGATTAACAAAATAATTGCTTAGGATGCTACATGGGAAGTCAAGTGGCTGAAGGAGGGCAAATATTCACTCACTCTGATTGGTATATTACTTGTAGCTAAAAAAATGAACCAATCATGTTGAGAGTATTTTGCTCTCCATCAGCCCCATGTACGACTTGACTCCCCATGTAAAGCATCCGACTCAGATGTTGAGAGTTTGGTCCTTTGATGTGAATTCTCCATATATTGGAGATACCAAACAACAATTATAGAATAGGTCCTAAAGTGGTGAAAGGATTAACTACACTAAATAGGTAGATTAGTGTTAGATTTTTATAAGATTTGAAAATGCAGTAAGTTTTTACTTTTGATAAAGAAAAATTACTAAGAGTATTGATTCCAATATTTTGTAACGATCCCCATCTTGACGGATGTAGAGGACAAAAATATTGACCAACAGTAAAAACTTATAACATGTTTATATAAATTAGTGTATCTAACACTAATCTACCTATTTAGTGTAGAGTTTTATCTTCAGTAAGTTAAAAGTATAATTCCGGAGAGGGTCAAAGGGAAAATCCAGCCTAGATTCATTGACTGATTTATTTTAGCTGTATGCTTTTTCACTTTATTCTAATGCAGAAAAGTGAGAGTGCTCATGACGATTCTAGATGAAGCCAGTATCATTATTGGTGGATCCGCCATAAATGAGGTGATCCAACATCATCAAAGGGCAACCTCATGGGGAGGTTTAACCCCTTGTATTCTTACTTTTATTTGTAGTAAACTCCTTATTCCGGTGGATGAGAGGGCAGAATGAATAAAAGAATAGAAATTGCGGTTCTTTGATGAGGGGCCGGCGTGAACGAAGTGTCTCTTCGTAATGCCAATATACTGATGGTCACTGGACAAGGACAAGGGGAAATTGGAACAATACTACTTCCCCCTCTCGAGGGTGGACACTGTAACTACGGTAGTTTCTAGCCTAGTTACTAGCCCCTAAAGATCCACGATGTTTTGGGAGCTTCAAATCCCAACACAGACCACTATGTACTAATGGGGGTACGTCCAATATTTTTGGAATTTTTTGATAATTTCAACCGTAGGATCTTGAAGTAGACTACCATTGGTAGTAGTGTGAAAATTTTCAACCGTTGGATCATCACTAGATGTGAGATCATAACGTTTGAAGTTGACTGTAAATTTTTTTTTGCCTTGACCGTAAACCCCGAATCGGCGGCGGTGGGCTTTTAGGGGCTAGTGCCTTGAAGATACTTGACGTAGTATCCCCCAAATGGCTTTGAGGTACCCATACAACAAGGTCCAAGGACCCCTCACAATAGTTGGGTGGACTATAGTGGTGAGCATTTTTTACCTAACTTCGATCCAGATTGTTGGCATGAAAAGACACTGATCACGAGCTGTTGTTCGATTACACCTCCAAACTCGGGAGACACATTCTCAAACCTTCCCAAGAGCTCGTCCGGCCAATTCATGCAAAGTGGGCTAGAGAGCTAGAAGAAGAAGAAGAAGAAGAACCAAAAAAAAAAAAAAAAAAAAAAAAAAAAAAAAAAAAAACTCTAATCCCTGTGACAGGGCCAACGTGAATAAAGTGTCTGTTCGTAGTGCCAGTGACCCTATGCCCACAAATCAAAGCGTAACTGGGACACTAAAGCTACCAGCAACATATGTTTCAGACTAGAAGGAGGCCGACTTTGTATGGCCTGCTTATCACAAAGCGATTGTTGTAAATACGAGCAACGGCAAATATTCCTTAGGATTAGCGATACCACCGGTGTCTTTGACATCCCAGAATTTGTCCCCGGGAGCGAAGCATGCTAGAAATTATGCCCAATCCATTTTATTCACATTTATGCAGGTACCAACTTAGTGGCGTCTACTTCATTGGGTTACTAGTTGGTAACAAGATATTCATAATATATTCTCTAGACTATCTATGGTCTAGTCTATACCTGACATTTATAAACCCAAGATGCTATATCTGGTAGAATCAATATGTCGTTTCTCTATCGGACATAGTTAGAGTCATAGACTTATTCTGAACACCCAACTTTGTAGGTGACCTTGGCAGTTAGATCGGCTCACATATCGTGTCAACATGATCTGACACTTTGTTAAATCGAGCCGACTATATGTATCCCTCTCCCTCTCCACTATGCCAGAGTTGTTGGTAGCGTGAGTTTTCTTGCATGGTTTGTAGTTCTCTTCTTTTGGTGTGTATGTTTGAGTAGAATATTCGACTTCACTATGCAAAAATTTCTAATCGGTTCATTAAAATTGAGTGGTTTCTCCCCTTTCAGTAGTTGGACAACCTGACATTGGTGTCTATTGGTACACTAGTCGTTTTCAAGTGGTAGAGTGCACTCCTTTCTCTCTCCGTTAGTCCTACTTTTGACTACGGACCCAACTTTAAAATAATAAGCATGGGTTCTAACCTAGACTCGTTAGGGTAGTTTCCAAAAAAGCTCTTGAACACTAGTGTTTGATGGATTCTATGCTACCACGTCGGCTACAGGTTGCCAAGATTATTTGGTCAATGCTCAGAGGCTCGGTTGCTTGGATTATCTAGTTGGACTGTAAAGCAAACATCTTTACTGTCACTCGATGGACTGCGGGACAATGGAAACTACAAATGTGGGAGGCGCTTGTAGAAGCAATCAACATCCTCTGGTTTCGTACGATGCCACTCATGAAGCAGTACCTAGCGCACATAGAGAAATATCTAAACAAGTTCGATGGCAATCGACTCCTAATATCCCACGTGGTTGAACGTGCAAATGGAGGCCTTTGCTCGAAAACTAAACTTAGGTTTAGGTAGGACTTGCTACGATACAATTAGGCTAGGATTTAAGTTTGTTTGACGAGACTGGTTACTAGGATAGGAGCCATGTTTGGCTCTTTGAACAACTCTTGATGTTGTTTTTCAGCTCTTGATGTTGTTTTTCGATTGCAGCAGGTTTAGGGTAATGGTCAAAATTGGCGGTCATACTTTGCACGTGATTAGTATCCGATCCAGGAGCAAGGAGACGCGTCATTTAGATTGTAGCTAGATGTTATAACTTATCTTGCCGGGCCAACAATGCACTTGTTCTTCTTGTTGTATTTGGTAGTTCAATCAATCAATACTTTAATTGGTTCAATTTTTAAAAAATAAAAAAATCTAGAATAATTTTTGAATTTTATTGCCTACTCTAATTTGTGGCTAACCCTACAAATCGGATGAAAAGTGACAAACTCATGTTAATGTAGCAAGAAGGTCAAACACAAATCTATTGCGGTAGCAAGATCATCCTTAGCAACATCGCATATACTTTGGGAAGAAAAGACAAAAACAGAGGAAGGGTAAATATAAGGAAAAAACACTTTGGTAAATGGAAAATTCTAGGATAGAAATGGGAGACATGATAACTATGACCGATGTAAAAAGGTCTCTCTCAGAGTATTCATTCTCATACAATTTCACCAATTGGAGAGTAGCTAATGGTAATTTTTCCACTTTCTCACAATTTCCACAATGGTAGGTTTATAACAAACTTTACAAGTGTAAAAATTTACCCCTCGCCGGAAGATTAAGTTGGCTTCTAGTTTCTATCTCAAAAATGAAAGAAAGCTAGCTTAAAGCTTAGTATTGTAATCAATAGTGTTATGAAAAGCAACCTTGGAAGATGTGGGGTTGGATAAGCCATGTTTTTTTAAAAAGAAATGTTAAGATAATACGATTCATTAGTGGAGTTACTCCATGTGACTATCTACTTATCTTGAGAATCCTACATCTTTTAATTAGGAAGATAGAAAGATGAGTTAGTCCAAAAGTTAGCCCATGGGTGTTCCCAAGTTAACTAATTGTTTTACCTTCTATATAAACTTGATGAGTGATATTCTCCTTTTTGTTCCTTCAACTCATTTTTTGCGTTCTCTCTTTTACTCAACAAAAACAATAGTTGTTGCATAGGAGCTCAACCTTTGAAGTTTTCACGTTTAATTAACAAAAATGAACTAGTTCCTAGTTCCTAGTTCCAAGTCTAGAAGTTGTACAATACTTTATTAATTCAAAAAATTTGAAAGTTTATTTATTTATTTTTATTTTATTTAATTTTTCTTATTTTTTCCCTCAAACTTTGTCTGGCTTCACCGAACATGGCAGAGGCGCAGAGCCATGTACTTCTATTTCATTTGCTGTGAAGGTTACAATTTATTTGTGTCCAATTATTAAACGAATACTAATTTCTAAAAAAAGGTTGTAAAATTGCTGATACTTGTTAGAACTAACCCCTTGCTATTTTAGGTGTTTGAAAGCATAATTTAGCTCCTAATGTTTTGTGTCGATTTGGAATTCTGAAATCCAAACTTGCCGGAAAATATACCCTTGAACCAATGAAGTCTCAAATCATGTAGTGTTGTTTTATTTAATTCGGTAATTTTCTTTGTAAGATTTTGTATCTACTACAAGGAGTAATGTGAAACATCTAAGGTAATCATGTCACTCCATTTGCAAGATTATAATGTTTACCTTAAGAGGGATTAGTAATTTGACCATTGGTGTTATAACCTTTGGGTATGCACATCTTACTAAGTCCCGATTGGTAAGAAGATGACTTGATTCATGCTTGCCAAAAAATAGGTTTAGGGCGCAATTTCTTTTACGGTAGTGAGAAGTTTGGAGTTGTGACAACATTATAGCAACGAGATCATCCTCACTAGCATGTTGATGAACTAAGACTCAATATTAAGTAGTACGTTCCGCTTGTTACTTTTTCTAGCATTTCACATTTGGTGCTTTGAACTAGACGTATGTTTGACTTTGCTAAACATAACAAACCTTGTCTTTTTAACATGGAGTAAAGAAAACCCCTTATTTGTGTCAAAAAGAAGAAAAGAAAGAAAGAAAAAAAAGGGTTTAAAGGTTGTACTTATTCAGACTTATCGCTAACAACTGCTAATGCTCTATTATTTCTCCCTTTTTATCCTTCTCATCTTACAATACAATGTATTTATATAGACTGCAATGGATTCATATTAGATTACAAAGAACAAGTCTCATTCTGGACCCTATGTGTTGGAAACCAAAAACATCGTGCAACTTATCGCTGGAACTTGTCTAGGTTTGCCGGACCCTGGCGGAGATCGCTTTGTACTCTTCTTATTGCAGTAAAGGTTCTCCTTTATTTGTGTAAGAAGGAAAAAAAAAAAAAAAAAAAAAAAAAAAAAAAAAAAAAAAATTAAAAAAAATTTCCTCAACTGGACCTCGTCAAACGCAAAAACTTCAAAAATGGGCTATAACTCCGACTAAAAATACTCTCACATTGTCTTTTGGTTTCAGATAGATAGAGCAACCTCGAAAAAGTAATTCCCACAGAATGTTTCATATCCATCAAGAAGCACTTTAGTTTTTTATATTTTTATGTTACTTATCTTCCGAATTAAGGTAAAAAGAACCTTGGTACCCCATACCAATAGCAACACAGCCTGAAAAAAGCAAGTGGATTTCTACAACAGTACGATAGCATGAAATCTAGGTTCCTGGTAGATAGGGTACAGTATTATTAAAGGGGTGGGTGCTTTTAGGGGAGTGTCCCCTGATTCCCGAGGCTGGGGGGGAGGATCAAGGGTTGGATGTAAACCAGAGTTGGATCCGTGACAAACAAGTCTTTAAAACCCCCATTGTCCTTTACAGACCTGCCTTTAGTTAAATGGATACTGCTTTTCGTTGCTATTTCAACGTCCCTGGATGAAAATGAGTGTCTCTCTCTCTCCCACATTCATCCATCCACCCCACCCAAAAGTGGCTTTTTAGATTGCAAAATAGCCTGTTCTGTAATTGGCACAACAGGACATTTGTTTGTTGGAAGGTGCAATTCTTGTACAGTACTGGACTTTCAAGTCTAGAGTTTAAAATTGGTTGTTGTTTTTGTTTCAGGCTATGAGCTTTATGTACAGTATGAGCTTATTGTATGACAGGTCTATATTTGGCTCAGAAGTCAAATTATTATCACCATCGTGGGAATGCTTATTATAATTTACGAGTTCAAGTTTTTGAATCATTAACAATGTTCTCAAGTGTCATTCAACATAGTGGAAGTTGGAAGAACAAATTAATCATGTTTTGGAACAATTGATTTTTAACACATTTCTATTGTTGCGATGATGGGCAATTTAAAGAGGCTATTCCTTACCAAAGAATGGACGCCTAGAAGGGTCAACATAGTTAAAGAACCAAATCTTGTGCACTATTGCTTTAGGCAAGAGAGTGAAGGTTCATTCTCTCATACTAAATAGTGAAGCATATACTAAGTAACCAAGTAGTGTACAGGAGGTAAAGACATTATGAACATACACTGTCTTCACGCCAATCTTCGATCTAAAGATTGGAATTCTTATATCTATCTATATAGTGTACATAAGTTTCTTTGTCCACCCTTTCTCACTCATTTTAAAACAAGATCTGCGACCTTTCTCAAGACAAGTGAAGTAACTCTATTTTTTTTTTTTTTGTTTTTTTTTTTTTTTAAATTTTTTTTTTATTTTTTTTTTCCCTCTTGCTTGTAGTCACTTGTGGAGAAGTACGGTATTTCCATCGAGCTCACCACCACAATTTCTACCAAGGTTAGTGAAAATACCGGTGAAAATACCACACTGGTGAGGGGGGCTCTACGTACAATTGTGTTTTCGTGTATATGAGAGTAAATATTTCATAGTAGATCTTCCACTATCACCAATCGATATCAAAACGAGAGCATCATAAAGTCAAAACGAAGTGAGACAGTGGGGAATTCACTGCTTTGAAACAGAGCGATAGGGAAGATGAAGTTCTACGAGAGATCGAGTGCGAAACCCTGTCATTGTCCGCATGAGCTGGGTAAACATGTGAGTAAGATACTTTTCGATTGGTACCTTTACAAGAATGCAAGGACGGGGATCACATGTGGCTACCCTCCTCCAACAACGACTTGTAATGGTGGTAGGGATATAGCGATGTATCCCAGTGGAACATACACACACATTCTTCCAAATGGAAGGTACAATTGTAGCAGGGACAGTACTGTAGAAGCCCAGGCACACATCCCAAACAATCGTCGACTTCAGCCCAGGCTTACTTACCTCGGGATTGAGGTCCATTCAAATATTTCATTTTTCCATTCACGAAAACCCATCATCCTTTCTACCAACAAAATGTTCGAGAGCCATGCAATCATCCTGCTGCCACGGCACCCTCACCTGATCGCTGACAAGATTTACATATCGATCAGGTTACATAGGTTACATGAATATAATAATTCCCCAGCTTGGAAATCATGTAATATTCAATTCCTTGACACTTTTGTTAAGTCGTAATCATTGATTAGCGCGGCTAAACTCCAGGCTACAATCGGGTTTGTTTTTCATGTGCATATTTATTAATGCTGCGAGTGAAGTTACTTGGGAGGGAGACTAGATTGCGATTTGCACATGGCTTGCTGGTGTGTGGATCCTGCAAAGTAGAAGAAGCTAAATTGTAGGAGGTCATTAATTGAGTGATGACTTGCATTTGATACGGAGGGAGAAACTGAGCTCGAGTTTAAGTTACCTGAGCTGGCGGGCTTGTTTCACAAAGCGAGTATCCGCTTTCGTCGGGTGCCACTGGCATCTCCTTTTCGTTGCTTCCACTTCCTTCGCCCAGTCAGCGCTCTTGCCCTTTGCTACATAAGTTCCCAGTGCCCTTGCCCCACCAGTCTTCGCCGCACGTAGAGCAGGCAGGTCTCTGCACTCCTTCTCTCTGCTCCCTTATCTGCCCATGTACTACTCCCTCCTTAAGATTCCAGCATCACAGAGAACACCCAAGAATCTGGTTTCAGGATTGTGATAGTTGTTGCACAGGTGTAGTGACGAAGTGATCGATCGAACAAGCGGTGGCAAGCAGTTTGCGGAGTTGGTCTCTTTTGGGACTCGGGTGTTCATTAGATAGTCGGAGCCGGAGGTAATTCAGGGAGTTTCATGGTCTAGCTAGTGCCTTGGAGGTGGCGGAGGCAAAGTGAGCCTTTGGAGGTGATTGGAAGTTAAAAGCGGGTTCCTTCGTGGCTGTGTGTGAAGATGGCAACCGAGGTTGCGAATCAAAGTTCGATGGCCCTCGCTATGGCATTCGCTGGGCGGAGCGCGCGCGCGTGCGACGTCTGTGCCCACAAGGGAGCGCACTGGTTCTGCGCTGCGGATGACGCTTACCTGTGCACGGGGTGCGACACTCAAGTTCACTCTGCGAACGCGCTCTCGCTCCGTCACGAGCGCGTCCGCCTGTCCGCGAACGGCACGCCCATGAAGTCGTCGTCCGCTTGCAGAGCACCTAAAACTGCCAAGGTGGAGTTGCAGGATAAGAAGAAGCCGCTGCTGCACCCATCGCCACCTCAAGTGGCGCCCGTGCGCAAGCGGTCTCGCACCGCGCGCCCGTACTCGCACCACTTGAAGAAGCTGACCCAGGTGGTGAAGTCGGAGCCGGAACATCACCAATCCGAGCTCGAGCTTTTCGATTTTCTCGACGGGGACGTTGAATTCCTGGTTAGCGACGATGGCAACCAGGAAGTTCCATGCATGGGCGCACCGACCTCCTCGTCCGAGCTCGATTTCTTGTCGTCACCTGAGTGCGACGAGTTTCACCACTCAGCGTCTGCAGACTCTTTCGGGGCGGTGTTCAAGAGCAGTAAAGCAGCCCATTCGCCTCCCGTTGCCGAAGACAGCGACCAGTTTCTAGTCCCCGATGGTGTTCCCGAGAGTCTCCCCGGCGACGCGTTCTTCTTCCCAGGGGACATCCCCGGCCTCAGTGCATTCGACGAGGTGGACCTGAGCGACGACTTCAGCATGAGCTTCGATCTTGCGCTGCAGAATACGAATGAAGTGGAGGCTTTTGAGGGAGAGAATGGGGGGAATTCGGCAGCAGTATGCAAGGTTGAGGACCAGTCACAAGATGAATACACTGTCGGTCCGTTCGCCAAGTTCTTCGCGACTAAGTCGAAGGACGAGCTCATGGAGCCCATGAGCCCCAAACGAATTGCATCGCAAGCGAGGGAGATTCTGCAGTGCTGTCGCAGCGAAGACGAAGTCGCCATCCCTTCATTGCAGCTCAATCTCAACGACGTGCTCACTACATGGGCCGGTAGAGGCAACGTCTGGATCCACCCGACGCCGGAGGATTCCAAGGACGTCGGCATCGTGCCTGACATGGGAGACACGGGGGCGACCGCGGACGACAGCCAGAGCGGCGCCGACCGGGACGCCCGAGTACTGCGGTACAAGGAGAAACGGCGCACGCGCTTGTTCTCCAAGAAGATCCGGTACGAGGTTCGCAAGCTGAATGCGGAGCGACGGCCGCGCATGAAAGGCCGATTCGTGAAGCGCACGGCGACTACCGCCTCGTAACCACCCCCATAATCCGTCGACGCAACCTTACCTTTTCCATTTTGTAGTTTAAATCCTTGAATCAATCAGGTAATAAGGTCTGTAGAGATCCCATCTCCATCCTGGAGTTGAGATCAGTTCAATTTTGGCGAACTAGATGGCGAACGTCTTGTAAGATACAACAGAGAATCTTAGTGATTCCCAGGTGACGTTCCAGGTGAAGGTTTACAGGAAATCATACTTTCAGGGACTGTTCCAGTACCAGTACCAGGATCAAAGTGAACCTTTTTTGCCACCTTTGAGGTGGTTCCGTAGCTAGACAGTGGCCTTGCAATACCCATCTACGATGGTAGCAGTACTGTTTCTCGGCAGGCAACTTACTGAAGATTTTTATTAGGCAGCAGTTTTTGTTCGTGTGTGTGAATGTTGTGTGTGTTCTATTATCTGGAACTTACACGATGATCTGCAACGAATGTGATAACGAGGTCCAAAACCTCAGACATGTAAATATGGGTTACAGTTTACAAAGTTGGATTGATTCCCTTTCTTATAAACATCGATGGTGCACTGACTGACTACATCTTGTAAGGAAGTCGGGCCCGAGTTCTCACATATTCCTCAGTCTCATCTATCACTTCATAATGTCGAGCACGGGTAGCAATGATACTGCGAAACTAATGTGCATGTGCACGTGGCTGACCGATTCTGAACATCGAACCAATGGAAAGGTTGCAGTCCTGGAACTCGATCGCACCATACTACTGTACTTCGCACTCAGTGCCACCGGCTACGTCCACTTCGATGAATGTGATACTCTCCAAGAAGACTGAGTGACATGATGGACATTCATAATCCGTCCCTGACAGGAGGGTGCGGGATTCCTTTCAGAGATAGTCCTTATCTGCTTCATGCTCATGCCGAACATGAGCTCTCGAGAAAAGCGACGCCCAGAGCTTTAAGGAGGACTTTCCATGGCCGAATGCTCCAAATCCTCGAGCTTCAGTTACTACACTTCAATCGCTTTTGTGGGGGATGAAGTCGACAGGATTTGAGCTCGTCCCTTGAACTTCTAAACACGTATACCCGAAGATTTTTTGTTTACTCGATACGCCAATGTTAGATGTGCTAGTTTTCTACCAGTGTTCGGAGTGAAATCTTTCATCAATTTTCTTTAAGGTGGTAGAAGGGTAAATTGATGGCATTGCATGTGCAATATTCACATATCGTGTTGATATTGCCTCATAGTCATAGTTACGTTAGGTGACTATGAGAAGGAGCATCACTTAAATGTTATTGATTATGCCTTATAGGGGTGCCACATGGAACCCCTTGTGGGAGTGCCACATGGGACATAGAGCTAAATAAAGTTTTTTTGAACTCACTCTCCAACAACTCCTACTCTATATACCTCCCTCACTCTACATCCTCAAATTATATTGGACAAATCTTCTCTTCCTTAATATCACCGAACCCCCTGACTAGCTTAACCTAGCCCTTCTAGGCCTCCATATTTTACGATAAACAAGGGAAAAGTGAACTTTGGCGAGATGGTGTTGAAAAGTGAGTGGTCGAGGTATTTGCACTTGTGAAATATATTACTATTGATATATATATATATATATATATATATGGCTTTGGGTTAATTTGGCTTTGGGGGATGAATGTTTGAGTGTAGTTAATTTGGCTTTGGGAGATTTCATCCCGCCTATAGAGTAAACCTCAAATTTTTTGAACTTCAAACTTCAAGTGCTTTTGAAATTATTTCACAATATTGTTGAAGGTAGAATATAGCAAGGAAATTTGATAGGTATGGTATAGAAGGGTGTGGATTTTAAAGCCGCGTGGTACACTTGGCAACCTCTCTTTCCTAGCTACATTTAGCCAGTCCTCTAGCTTTACCGTTGCAAATGCCCTAAGTTCTACAATTGATCATTTACTAGTCCTTCTGGCTACTAATTGAACTATGCGTTCTCTTGAGATTACTAATCCAACAAAAATATACATTTATGCAAGTACAGGAGTTTCAGAAGCAATCAGGCATGTTCAATCACTTGGAATTATTTTTTTGATTCAAGGATGAGTAGCATACTGTTGGTTGTTACCCTTGGAACAACGAATTTTTTTGGAGGGATAACATGTTAGTTATTTCTTATGCACTAGTGGTTGGGTAGGTATTAGGTAGTATAATGCTTTTCTCTGAAAGGAGTTGATAGTCTTGCCATTGGCGTTATGACCTTAAACCATACATCTAAGAATAAGAAAAACGACATTCTATTCATAAGAGCCTGAAGTCAAAGAAGTTTAGAGTTCTTTTTCTCCTTTGTTGACAACATGGGAAAACATGATGCAAAGAAGAACCCTCACTGGTCAATTATTGGTTAGATTTTGTTGTGTAGATTGAGGAAATCATTCTTGTGTTTCCAAAGGTTTATAACCCAAGTTTTACTCATCCCAACCCATTTTTAGCCTTGAAAGACAATAAGGACAGTAGATAAAAACAAAAGGTAAGGTATTTGGATTTCAATTGTACAATCTTGTAATAGACTTATTGTAGGTTATCTGAACCAAGAGTCAAGTCATAAGGCTTAATAAGTTGCAAGAAATAATAATATAATCTAGTATAGGATTACGCCCCGGCGCGAGTGCGATATGGGAAATTAAACGCACGAGGGCGTTAGCCCAAGCGCGTTTAATTTCGTGTATCGCACAAGTGTCGGAGCGTAACCGGCGTTAAGCCTAGCGGCCACATACTCGCGCAGTGATGGCGCACAAACTCGAACCCTTGCTGCGCGGTTACAATTCGTCCCAATTTAATTGTGCAATGCATGATTAAATTTTTAATTGGGCAATGGTAAGCTTGGGGTATCACTTTTTGGACACACTAATTAGGTTATTTTTATTGAAAACCTCCAAAGTTTGTCTAATTTAGTCATTTTAATCAAGTACAAAGACCCTAAAATAGAAAATAAAATATCATGCACCTCAGTGAAATCAAAGTATATATGCCTATAGATTTTCTTTTAGATTTTTTATTTTTTTTGGATCCATTCATAGATGAGGGAAAAAGTGTTGAATTTGGGGATTTGCAGGCATTATAGTGCACAATGAATTAATTTTTTTATTATTAAATAAATTATTTTGTATTCTATACAAGAAGATGTAGGTCATATTCAAAAATTATATTAAAATAAAAATGGTTGATATTCCATTTGCTTGATTCTATGGATTTTAGCTTATTGGGACATGACTTACTTTTTCAACTAAAAAATCAAATAAAATTACTTCAAAATATTTTTTTAATTTTTTTAATTTTTTTTTGATACATTATAAGTATAGACAACTAAAACCACATCTAATGAAGTCTTATTGTATTACAGTTTAAAAATGGATATGTTTGTCACACCAGCATAGAGTGCAATTGTTCATGGGACAACCTTTTTGGGTACCCCAACCAGACCATCACCCAATTATCCATTGCATGATTAAAGATGTTTGTGGTGGGCCCCATCTATTTTCTGCTTCTTTAAACCTCATATTTACTATACAAGAAAGGCCAGTAGGGCTTAACGTAGTATTGAAGAAATTTACTCACAATCTTATCATTTTCACTTTTGAGTGTGAATGCTCTTAACAACCAATGTGGCAATACCCAAGTCAAGTGGTTGAATGTATTCCTGTTTTGACAAGAATTTTTAAAAATGAGTAAATCTAATGTTTGCAAATTGTATTAGCTTATACACATAGCTAGTTTAAAGGATGTGAGAAGGTGAATACTACTTCAAGTACTTCAATAATAACCCTATTAGAGGATTAGAAGTGAGAGCTGAAAGTTCAAAGAGGGGCATGGCTCTTTATAAGACCTAACTTGTATATGTATATGTATATAAAATCTTAGATTCAAATTCCTTGCCAATTTTGAGATCATAACATTCAAAGTAGAGAAAAATGTTTTTTTCACTTGTAAAAAGGGTAAGTTGTGTTTTGAGGGCCAAAAATACCACCTTAGGAAGTTTGACATGAGGCTCTTCGCGTTCTTTTTCATAAGTGAGTTAGGAATATATATAGTTGGAATTTTCACCCTCATGCGACTCATAAAACCTAAAAAAATGCTTGAATATTCACATGGAGGTATGCTGAAATTCAAATACAAAGGTCAATTTTCAATAATAAGAAGGCATATAAAATATTATTGGATGGAAAATCTAAATAATAAGATCATGCCTTAGTACTTTAACTACATGTACAAAAAACAAATTTTGAAGAAAAATAAAATGTTAAATTTTTGTGAATTTTTGAAGTTAGTGCAATCTAATTGATTTGGGGCAGGTTTGATAATAAATGAGCATATACCACTTTTTGGGTAGTTTTGGGCACATTTTGAACAGTGTTTTCAAACTTTGACCATAAATATCTCCTAAAACATGAGGAATTTTGAAGCATGAGAGGTCTTTTCGGAAACGTGCGAATAAACTCTATGACCTCCTTTGCGCTTCCAAAATCGTGAACATATAGGCGTGACCAGAGGCAATTTGTTCTGTTTCATTAGCTGCTCAATACGTTAGGGTATACTGTAAATAGATCAGAGATCACCTTGTTGTGTTTTGAGTGACTTCAAGGCATGGATCGACTACCTTTCAATTCATGTATCCCATAACCCCTGAAGTCACCCAATTGATGATCTGTAAGCAGCTACTATTTTCCTACATACTCAATTTGGCTCTTCTGAAGGCGCATCCTTATAAGTGAAATGCCAGATTCGCTTCGTCTGAAATTGGTCATCATGCTTCAACCGCTTGACTGCGGTACTAGTTGTTAAAAGATTAAATTATTGAATAAAAGAATTCTTCAACAAGAGAGTTGTTCACCTTCATCTCAAAACACTATTATACTAGAACAAAAGAAATTCTCTACTCAAATAATAGCTTTGCAAAAGTGAAAGCTGTCCTAAATTTTACAGAGGAAAAAAAGACCCAAACTAAATCCTTTGCACCAAACTGGATGCCATACCTTTCTCACATCTTGGATAGAGAAATTATATTTACTACAATAATTAGCTTCAAGTAAATGTCAATTCAACAAATAGATCCTAAGTCCAAAAGTGGATGAAGGAGATATTACTCCTGAAGAACCATAAACTTCAATTTTTTAATGTAGAAAAATCATCGTTAATCCAATACCAAAGTAATTTGGTTGAAAATTCTTCCAACCAAAAAAGTACTGGATTTCATCTCAAGATTACACCTAAGTAAATGAAAGAATTTATGAGAGACATATTTCAATTCACATAATTGGCTTGCAATGGTATAACATGCCCCATGTTTTAAAATAAGAGTTGCCTCCACTAAAATGCACACCATGTATTCACGTTTGAGATGAATCTAAAATTTTACTATACAAACTAGACTTGATGTAGGATCCAACCCAAAAAAATCCTTCAAACTCGGACTCCAAAAAAGTTATGACTCTTCAAAGTTTCACCTTGTCATCCAAAATGTTGTTTTTGGAAATTCAGGGCACTTAAGGTTAAGCCATATTTTTCGTAAATCCTTGCAATAGCTCAACAATTTGCGCAAGTCCATGACTCAACTACTCTTTCCCATATATGCAATCACTACCACAGTTTCACAATGTTGATTTTAATCAGGTTACTAGTACCAAAATTATTTTGTACTGATCACATTCGACGAGAGTTGTTAATTAGTGTTACGTGGAAATTAGTGTAACCGGTAACTTTTGGTCAAAAACACTACTTCTCAACTCTCTTATGGCTTAGTGTTCACTTTGAGCGGCCATTGCAATCAATGTCCCTTGTCTTTTCTTCAAGCCACTAATCGCACCACTTTCCAATAGATTCTCCACTTGCAAGAAAGTTTGCATGATCTCACAATTAGTGTTATGGTTTGAGGATTACACTAAATTTGATAATTAGTGTTAGATACACTAATTTACATAAACATGTTATAAGTTTTTACTGTTATTCAATAATTTTACCCACTATATTGGCCAAGATGGGGGTCCTTATTATAGTATTGAAATCAATGCTCTTGGTAATTTTTTTTAAACAAAAGTAAAAACTTATAGCATTTTCAAATCTTATAATAATCTAACACTAATTATCAAATTTAGTGTAGTGTTGTAACACAATGGTGATGTGTGACATTTACTGTTATGGTTTGTAGTTTATATCTTTAACACTAATTAACAACTCTTGTGTAGTGTACAGGAGTGATTTCTTCTAATATCTAATCGCCTCAATCATTTACAAATTCTTAAAAAGCGGTGTTTCTGTCCAGATGTTCCTGAAGTCCTCAGCAAGTTTGTTGATGAGACTTGTTTTAATTCAAATTGCTGGATGGTTACTGAATAGGTGAATCGTTTTTATTTGGAGATACGCCTTTCGTCTGCACTGTGAAAATGCCATGGTGCGTAATAGATTGTATTCTACCGTCTATAGTCGTCACTGTTGCCTTATTAGACAAAATTCCTATTCAAAATGTAGATGAGATGTACATTTGATACATTGAAAACGTCTTAGATGTACACCTCATCTAAATTGTGTCTGACAAATGAATACGAATCTTGTCTAATAAGACAACCCTGATAGTCGTCCATTTCACAACAAAAAGCGGATTGTGTACATTACAAAACAAAATTTTGCATAGCAAATAAAATAGTGCACTTCCTTTTTTTTTTACTAGGTTGAAATCGTGTTTTTTTCAAATAAGTCTTTCCTTGAGCACTAGTCAATTGATGATAATGAGTTGTGCAATGATAGTGAGTGGGCAATACTCATCAAGAACTTTGTAGTGATATCATATGATTTCTTTACCTTTGCTTTAATAAACAGAAAGTTTTGGCATGCCAAAGTGCAAAACTTAACCTACCAAGAATGAGACACCTTGTACGCAATTGATGATAATGAGAGGTGCAATGACCGTGAATGGATAGCTCTCACCAAGAAACTTTCTGGCGATGATTTAATGACTTCTATTTTAGTAATCATAAAGTTTTGGCTTGCCAAAGGTTGGGTCAAACTCCTTCAACCATGTTCATATTATGTATGTTGCGGGTTGGTATTGAGAGTTCAATTTTGTTTTTTCCAATTGTAAGTTGATAATGCAAAATTGTAGAACGAGTGAAGTAGTACCATGAGGTGATCAAAGAGCTCAATGCACTTAGTTTAGTGATCACTTGCTCAATTTTGTACTTGTTTGTTTTAAACTGATAACTGATAAGACATTTTGGGGCAGAAAAAAATTTTGCGAAAAAATTGGGCGAAACAGACAACTGAATGGTGAACTCGCCATCGTCAGTAAGAAATCAAGCCATGAAAGCCATGGTCTATCATGTGAAATAGCTAAATACTGCACATCATAGAGCTTTAGAAGCACTATGAATCCAATATCCATCTCCTTTAGGCTTCAGGAATGAATCGCACTCACCATTTTGAAATATAGTCATTGGTCCGGGCAAATTGGCATGGTTTGTTTTCCCAGAAGTGAACTCTTGGACTCCACAATGAGTTCGTGTTTCTGGTCAAACCAAAGATTAGCCTTCAAATTGAGTGAAAGCCGAACTACTGACCAAATTCAATGTGGCCCTTCTACGTAGTAAAAAATTGCTAAATTAATCAATCTGAATGATTAAATCACAAACCCAAATTACACACGTGATCGGAAGAACTGATTGAGGTTGGTGAGTACTCCTTGATCGTATGGATTCACGAACTTCTTGGTCCTAAATTGTCGTCCTGTACATTGTAAAGCCACTTTTATCGGTAAGTGAGTGCTACTCTTATCAAAGCCACTTGGGCATATAAACCATGATCAAATGCTTTTAAAGTACAAGAGACAATTTCGTAAGGGGGATTGCTGACCAGGACTTAAAGGAAGCTCGATATACAAGTCTGAGTACCTCTCCCATTTGATCTGCACTCGATACAAGAGATAATAATTCAGGATTGTGGCTAAACAGACATTGGATGCTCAGAGACGCATGATGACCAGAACATGCTCTATGCAGCACATATTCAAGCTTCCAAGATGTCGTACCCATTCAGCCGTGGTGAGATTTATCGAAGCACAATAGACGTGAAATAACAGCAGTGGCATCTGTAACAGCAGACGAAGATGCAGATGTGCTTAGTCTTCCAATTTTTGACATAATCAGTTAGAATAAGTGGTAAGCACAAGTAGTCGCAGAGATCCATGAAGCTCTACCTGCCAACTGACTTGAAATGCAGCGAACAAAGCTGTGGTGGTCACCCATGGAACTGCGCTCATCACCTGAAAGAGATGAGAAGAAAGGGATCAAGGACATCCTGATATGTAAAACATCGAGTACAGTGCCAAGTCACAGTTGATTCGGAGTTGTACTGTTTTGACAACTTTTCGAACATGCCGTTTTCTCGTGGTCATTAAGATTTTGATCGTTCGATGTGCATCATAAGTATGAACAAAATGGACAAACGACTTTCCTGCAAGAGGTATACATATTGGTTACCTGACATACGATTAACCAAAAATGCTCCAGACCCTGGAGACCTGTTAGAACAACACTTGGGCAGCCAATGTGAGAACACATGGACACTTCGGAAACATCCCAGTGGAAACACTCAGAAATGTAATATCCATATCACCATCAATAGAGAATACAAATAAAAATCAAAGGCACTCACCGACAGGTGTCGTAGAGGAAGTATTTTCTGCGAGGGACAGGAGGTCAAGGCTTTCAATATCTGTAACAATTCCAGAGCAAGGAAGGGTCAATACCACTTCTTGATATCTGCCACGAAGATCCTACTTCTAAATCTATGTTGGTAAATTCTTCTGCAACAAAGTTGTTAGCCAAGTATGTGAAAATACTTAGCAGATGACTTTAATGAGTCATATCACTCATCATTCGGAAAGCACAAGCTTTTATTTAACGTAGAGAAGTATAATCAAATAGACGATGGTAACCGAGGAGCACACATTTGTAGCAGCATCGGATGTACAGCACCTCCCCTACAATGAAAGCCGCAAGAGCGCCCAAGAAAAGAACGTGATTCTTACGACCTGGCAGCAATCCCCAGCCCTGATCCTTTCTCAGAACATCACAAGGTTAATTCCTATGCAAAGTAACCTCTGTAAGTAAAGTAATATCTAAAGATGAAGAACTCGTTCAAGAGCGGAACTTCTAACGATAACTACGCCCTAAAAAACTCACGAAGATCCTACTGAACCTAAATGATACCGCAATGAGGTTGGTCAAAGCCCGAAGGCCTTCGATGCTCTAGCACTAGGAAGCCCATTAATTTCAACAAGCGAAAACCAAGACTTACCGACGCAGTTCTTTATAGCAGGACAGTGATGGTCAAAATGGTCAGTCCATGCATTGCACTTCCGACAATATCTTGTACGTACCGGCTGCCATGCAATCGACAACAGACCGTCGTTAATGCCCAGTGACAGGGGTTACTTTGCCAAGGAGCTTTAAGCTGCTACAATTAACGGAAATCCAAAACACAATGATTTCCTCATGTCAACGACTTTCAAGAGCTACGATTTTGGAAACTTACTAATCTCATGACAGAGTACCCGTTGGAGACATCGACAACACCTGCAGCTTCCACATCGTTGGTTTCTAACTTCTCTAGAGCCTGGTGAGACTCCCCTCTTTCAATATCCGAGTCCTTGGCTTTAAGTGGCTCCTGCTCCATGATCTAAATGTAAATATACACGCAACAACCTAAAATCTGATTACTCTCGGTTCATCATCAGAGGCTGCGACTTTCAAGAATGGAAACGAGCTTTTCCTTCTTCCACTTGGAACCTGACAGAAAGAACGGAAATTACCCCTTCATAGTCCTTTGCAGTCCGTCCTTCCAGCCGAGGACTGCTGACCAACTGAGAATCGACTGCTCTTGCTTCGCCCCCAGTCCAAGCAGTCGACTCAAGGTGAACTGGGAACCTACCTGGGTCGCTCTTAATTACCCTGTAATCAATCAATGTACCAGAAACATAACATGAATGTAGCTGCAACTCAAGTAACATACTGAACATAAATTGGTATAAATTAGAGAATGTGCCCTCACAAATAAAAGTAGTACACTAAAACTTCCACGTGTATGACCGAACAAGAATTACATGTGAACAGAATATACGAAGGATCCACACAGTGATAGCTCTCAGTGACGAGCTATAGAGCTAATCTAATCGGGGAAGGTGGCAGAGACTGAAAGACTCAACTAACCTCCAATACAGGACCAGCAAGTTGACAGCTCCAAGAACGAAGGCCACCTCCAATCCAACACTAATAGCTGCAAAAAATTATTACCCGATCAAAACCCGAAAGGTGAGGAGACCGGAATGCACTGGTACATGACAGAACGACATGTTACCTGGACGAAGAACTATAAAAAATGTCACGATGTCGGTGAAAACAACGGCTGCAACAAATGACGGTGCAAATACAGGGTCATGGACCTCCTTCGAGCAGCTCTTGATAGTGAGGGTCCAAATAGCCAAAGGCAAAACTGCAAAGTTTGAGTACAAATCAGGGACCGACACCAACAATGAAGAAAAGAATTACTCAAAAGTTCTAAGAGTGCCTTCAAAGCAGAACCGGCACTGCTTCAAAATTTACTGATCTGATAGTAATTCCTTACAACCGATTCTAAAATTTCAACTACATCTTTGACGAGTCATAAGTTTTGAAAGGGCACTAATCACCAAGCTGCCCCAGAACAAAGCAAGGAGCATCACAAGTTTGCAAAAATTCTTCCATAGGGCCACTAGGAGCTCGTACCGCCACTGTCTCAACCTTTATAACTATCGCACTTACACCTGGTTGAGACAATTGAAAAGTGCTGTCCATAAACTCCAATTGCATATGCGGTTGCGGAAACGGCAGAATTATTATTGGAGATGAGCTGCCAGATTTATAACACTACAGATTGTGCAAAACTGAAAAGAAAAATTTGAAGCTCGTACCGACAAACAGGAAAGCGAATAGGAGGGAGTCCGTTTTCCAAGCATGAACAGCGGCCATGACGACAGAGAACATAGCCGAAGGGAGAAACCATGGCAGAACCAAAGGCACATACTTCTTCATCCTCACCACTCTCATTTCCGATCTCATCACGATTCATCACCTCCAAAACCCTAACCAAGGCAGCGTTGTAATGCGGGCAGGAATCTGCATCCAAGCTTCAAACCTTGAATGCACGGGGATCGTAAGCAAAAATCCTGCCATTGCAATCGGCCCATGCTATTCATTTTCTTTCGCTCATCAGAACTCGATATCCGCAAGGATTATTACTCCACTGGTCAATTGCTCATGAAAAATTTGCAATTGCAGGCACACAACATTTGCCGATTAGAAAGGACATTTCATAGCCGAGAGGTTCAACGAAAAAACCTCCAGAATGACGGACACACGGGAATAGGGAAGAGTCCGGCCTATTCCCCTGTTGGACTAATGTCACCATACCCGGTAGATACCCAATTTGAAT
Organism: Bryum argenteum; assembly: GCA_037043015.1. Taxonomy (NCBI): domain Eukaryota; kingdom Viridiplantae; phylum Streptophyta; class Bryopsida; order Bryales; family Bryaceae; genus Bryum; species Bryum argenteum. The sequence continues at coordinate 4,552,107 of CM073323.1, read as the reverse complement.
CCGGTCCTGCAATGGTTCGTGGCAGCTACCAAGGAGGCACCCTAGAATCCGTGGGGACCTCCCAAGGCCGTTTTTGATAATTTTGAATTCAAATTTGAGGTCTGCGACCCCAAGTTAACCTTGTAAGCCTACACCTTGGCATTTAACTCCTAAAAGCCCAATCGACCATATTCTGGTCGATGCCGATTTTTGAGGGGCTCTAGTGGGTTAAAAAAGTAACTTTTCGCAAAGTACTTTTTTTTTTACTAGGAGTTTGGTGAGTTGAGAACTACATCCAATTTACAAAACCTCATTTGAATTCATAGAATTTTTTCTACTAAGCTTCAAACACAAACAGGGCAAAGATTTGGACTTGGGCGGCTTGTGTGGCGACATCTAGAGCCAATCAAGTGTGAGTTTGGCCATTGATTGGGCAACAAACTTGAAAATGGAAATTTTGAAATTTTGAGAGGGGCGAGAAAGGGTTTGAGGGTCACCCATGATTCCTCCCCTCACTCTCCACTGTTCACATGCTTACAAAATGTTAAAAAGGGCAATGGATAAGGGGGAAGGGGATTGCTTTTATGGGTAAAGAGGAGGGAGACTTGCTTATGTGAGACAGATTTGGGTGGATGCCATATGCGACAACTCACATGCCACCTCACATGCTACTTGCTATTTTTTTATTATTATTGAATGTGTTTTATAACAATTATTCTTCTTTTCTTAGAATCAGTAGTGAAGGGCCCATCCGCACCCTTTATTTTCCACACTTTGTGCCCCAAGGTGTGTAAAGTTTTTGAGAAATTTTGCAATGTTTCAAGATTTTGTGTACCTCACCCATTGCAAGCCACATTATAAAATATGTATACATCCTAAAATTCTACTTTTTTTTGAAAATGGTATAGAACTACACATGACAATGTATTTCCAAGAGAGGCTGCGTTTTCGACATTGTATGAAGTCGTAATAATTGCTCAAAGTCTGCTGCCCGAAAAATCAAAACTTGCATATTTTTCATCTAATGCATATATCTCCCAATCCGTGCGGGCAAGAATTCTGAATTTTTTTGTGAAGGTTTCCATACTACTATCCTACAAGATCCTACGGTTGGATTTGTTCAGATCCAATTTCAAAAATCCTTAAAAAATGCTGATTGTCTTGCTCTTTCTAGGGTGAAGTTCAAGCTTCCTACCCCCTTGGGCTTTTAGGGGTTAATGTCTGTACATCAAAAAATTAGGAGGCTCATTACCCCTCCTCCATCCTCCTTGGTAGTTGCTACGAACGCTTACCCCTTCCGAGCGTGTTGTCCCTAGCAGCACTTCTCAGCAAAAGAGGTTGGGCAAATTTCACAAGTGAAATCAATTACTGGAATCAGGGTAGGGGAGAGTGCTCAAAATTGGAGCAGTACCAATAGTGATGCACTAAGCTTCTTTCTTCGGTCGGTACGTAATAGCTCAATACTTCAAGAGTAGGATGTACTCATCCAAACATTTTTAGGTGTCAAATTAGGGTTCCGTTTTAGAAACACCTAATAGTCCGAGTTCAAAAATTCTTATTAAATTGTTAATGAGTTTACAAATGATGAATCCAGCTTGACTATCTTTTCACTTACTTTCCCAATGCACCAAATTGATTACACAATTTACTTCACGACAAATGTTCTAATCTCAAATTTGAGCAAGTATTTAACACACTCCCTTACTTGAACCCGTTGGGGGGACCCCCGGTTCCATAGAAATCTATAGGATTCTATATGAATTTCATAGGATCCCATAGATTTTTCCAATTGATAACCATGTTCAATATTATTTTGAAGTTGATGTTAGGTTTATTTGGGACCTCGAGGCCCGCCATATGGTTCATACTATAGTGTTATGTGAACTTGCTTATATATTGTTTTTGAAAATTTGGTTTAAATTCTCATAAGAATAAAATATGGTTGAAAGAGGAATTTTGATGTTACACTTATAGATTGCCCAAGAAATGAACACTTGAGCACTTGGGTTGTCCCCCATGTTGAATTTAGCCATTCTGGATAATGAAGCCAAACTTTAAGGAGGCATATCTTCTTTCTACAATGTTCAACTTCATCAAAAAATTCAAATTAAATATTAGATCAAGTTGAGTTTCTTGTGGGATAGTCAATAGTCTATCCTAAGATAGTACGAAAGTTGAGTTTCTTGTGGGATAGTCAATAGTCTATCCTAAGATAGTACGAAATAATGACGTGCATTCTTGTGTCAAAAGTTTGACTTTTGTAAAGCATGATGTATGTTTTGTTTTTTCAAGGGCTTGTTTTCAAGGAATCTTCTTTCTTTATGAATTATTTTTTATATAGATGTGACATGAGGGTGAAGCTCATTAACCCTTAAACGTCGGACCTAGCCCGAGGGGTTGGATTTTTTTTTGAGAGAATCTTGCTCATAACTTACACTCCATTATACCAAATGGAATTTTTAGAATTCCAAACTGAGCACCTTAAAGAGATCTATACTTTCTTAGAATAGAGCTCAAGCAAATTAAAAATAGAATAATGCTAGAAATGGAGTTTAAAAGAGATTTTGGGTGTGGTATGAGGAAAGCATATGACGTTGAAGGGTTAACTTCCTAATTGGAAACTTTTCAACTGGAATAAATTTAAAATTAAATCTCCGCCAATGTTTCTCTACTCAAAAACTCAACAAAACACATCGTCTTCAAAAGAGTTTTGTCTCCTTCATTCAACATGAGATTTTAATCTTCGTTTCTTGGGATGAATTATTATCCAAATTTATTCATGTGGTTGAAATCTTAGCACAATCCTACAATCTATAAAAATATGGTATACACTTTGGTGCATACCATATTTGGAACCTACTTTGGACTCTTTTTCGTGCGTACAAGAAAGAGTAGTTTTCATCAACTCCTAAGCGTCCTAGCCTATTCATAGCCAAAGAACACAGTTTCAAAAAAAGTGTCATAGATGAAAATGAAAATAAGCTATTAAGATCTCAACCATTAAAACTTGTAATAAACTTGTTGTAGGTAATGTGGACCAATATTTGATTTATGAAACCTCATAGATTAGGAGATGAAAACGGGTGAGTATCAAAAACAAACTGTAGAATTTCATCATTTTCACTTCAGAGGCCATCCCAAAATATAACGTTGAAATCCAATGGTGGGTGAAGGGGATATAGCCTCTCAAATATAATCCATTTTTTCACTTTTTGCATTGACAAAAAATCATTGCAAATCCAATAGAGTATATGGATCAAAAACCTCCAACTGGAAGGTTGTTAAGAATCACCTAAAGATCATGATCATGAAAAATAAAAAGCATCAAAAACTGTTTTTGGCACTACATGATTGGCTTACAATGGTAAAACATGCCCTATGCTTAGAAACCCAAAAACAAGAGCTTTCTTCGCTGAAGTGCATGTCATTAATTCATACTTTAGTGAGTCATATTGTCTAAGTATGCAAATTTCACTTCACAAACTAGATTTGATATGGGACCTAACCCAAGTGATTTAATCTAATACGGGCCTGGCATAAAGAAGTTATGGCTCTTTAAAGTTGTTGCCTCCCGTCGAGAATGTCGTTTTCTACATTCAGTGTGTTTACGGGTTAATGGAAGGTTATTATTTAGGAAGAGCGAAAGTTTTTCATGCTTCTTTTGGTACTAGGACGTTATTAAGATGAATAGAAGAAACAAGTTGGATATTATTCTATCGTAACAAGTGTCTTAAAGAACATTTTAGATTCAAAGTGAAAATGATGAAAGTTTCTTAGTACCAATACATTACAAATTGCAATCTATGAGGCTTCATGACTTCAAGTTCGATCTACATGCATTTAAGTTAGTTGATTACAAGATTGTGTAGTTGAAATCTAAATTGATTCTTTTCTTATAATCACATATGACACTTCAAAAAGCAATGTTATTCAAAGTGGAATAATCTAGGAAATTTTAAAGTGGAGTCCATCATATCTAAAGTCTTGAATTATGTTGACCTTTTACCACTAAAGAAAACCATCTTTTTGACAATGTCCTAATAACCTTCTATACCTACTCTAGCATTTTACTTCCAAAGTATGAAAGAAACTTGGAGCCTTGCAATTTTTTGAATCATGCAGTTTTACTGATTTTGTGGACTATGTGAGTCAATTCATTTCACTTACATATTTAAGTGTTTGATGAATCTATATTGAGATCAATTCTGTTAATTACTAACTAATACTCCCTCTGTCCCATTATGATTTTCCGGTAGGTTCTCTCAAATCTACCTCCAAAGGTAGATTTGAGAGAACCTACCAGAAAATCATAATGGGACAGAGGGAGTACTTGCTATTAGTCGAGTATCATGAACTGCTTGGGTAGGTCAAGTGTTTGAGAAATTGAGTGCATGAGTAAGTGAAATTCAGGCAGAGATGATTTCGCAAATGATGGAGTCGAGTGGGAGCCAGTTGAATGCGATACAAACAACGACACGAGTGGGAAACGTTTGAATGTATGATTTCGCGACCGATGGAGTCGAGTGGGAGCCAGTTGAATGCGATATGCACAACGACACGAGTGAGAAACGTTTGAATGTATGATTTCGCAAACGATGGAGTCGAGTGGGAGCCAGTTGAATGCGATACACACAACGACACGAGTGGGAAACGTTTGAATGTAGTCCACACAACACACGAGCAGAACTATTTGAATGCTGCACACAACACACAACAACACGAGCAGGAACCGATTGAATGCATTACACACAGACAACTTGCGAGTTGACAAGTTGACTTCAAGTTCAAGACCACAAGACGACTGAGGACGGCCGGGCGTTACTCCGGTGAGTGTTTAACGACAACGCCGTAAAAATTGTGGGGTGTAAAGACCTGTCCGGTGACGAGTACGGCCGGCCGGAGCGTGAATCCGGTTTGAACACGCGGTAAAGACACAGACGAGCTTGGAGTCAAGCCTGAGACCTTACAGCCTCAGGACTACGACGGAGGACGGCCGGGCGTTACTCCGGCGAGTGTCTAACGACAACGCTGATGGTATTACTTTCATTCTGTTGCTGTTACATCTCACTTCCTCACCTGCTTTAGCCACTCTTACCGTTTCTAGTGACTCAGTAACTCATTGCATGCATTTCCAAAGGTCAGATACTATAAAGTGGCAGGGAACTCTTATGTCTATCACTCACATACTCATCTTCGTATATATCCCTTCGTATATATCCCTGGCCTCTAACGCTCTCTTTGCATTGATGACAGCAAAAGAGTATAGAAGAAATAACAAAAGAGATGGTCCATGGGACGAGGGAAAGGTGGGCCCACCGATGATAGAGAAGAAGTCATGCATTTTGCATGCCTTGTCGCGGTTCCAGTCGGGAGACAGGCGTTTTGACAAAGTGGGCGTAGAGCTTGTTCTTCACTTGAACCACCTTGCTGAGTTCGTGTGCCACGGGACACTTGATTCGTAGTGCAGCTGCCTTTGCACATCCTCCGCAACTCCCAGCACGTCTTGCACGTTTCACGTCCGACAACGCCAGACTGTTTATCATATTGTCTCGCGGTCCCAACTAGCAGAATTCCGACATGTATATTAGGCAACACCTTCTCTTCTTCCTCCGCGTAAAACTCCACGCCCGTACTGTTCGTCCTTTTCTCCACTTTGAAAGTTTGTCGCCCCTTCTATCCCTGTCGCACGCATCCCATCCGCTTATCACTTAGCATCCCGCATGTTAAGTCTACGGGGCTGGAGCCGATAATAACACCGCTGTTCGAAACTCGAAACTCCAAGCCTTGTCTCACCACAATATCCTCATAGGACAAGAATCGTTGGATCGGATAATCCCTGTTAGAATCACGGCAAATCAGAAGGGGCATTTTGTTGCTTGCTACACAAACTTCAATGCTCTTTTCCCACATTCAGTGTTGCGCAATTCTGAGCTTAAACTCACTTTAAGTTTCAGGAAGCGCGATCTGATTTGAGAGTTCACATGCACCGTAAGACGTTATCACTCACTCCTATTCTCCTAACACAAAGCACCGCAAATGCAATACCACTTATGTAACGCAACTGAAGTTTCACACTTCCCATCACTGCACCTCAGGATGGTACATATTATATCGCCAATCTAATGATGTCGCTCACAGCTGTCTCTCTCTCTATTCGCAAGGAGGTCGTAGACAAATTTCACAAGACTGAGCGTGCAAGTGCAGTAGCTCGATGACTGTCAGTGCCCATAATAGAGCGGGCACATTATGTCGCTATGAGTCCTAATTGACGACCAACTACCTCTCAAAAGGAATCTCTAAAACTGCCTGTCTACGGTGAGGTTCTCGAAGCTCGTATGATGATCAGCAGTCAATCATCGGATCGAACTACACGAACGGATTTAAAGACCTCACAACTACACGAACGTTACTATGCGATTTAATTATCATTAAGCGCTCGCCTATCCTAAATTTCTCATCAAGATTGTGCTCCAAGCCAGGATAGCCTCTACGTATATCATCCTTGAGAGGAGTTACAATATGACCCCGTTTCAACAAGCTCCAATTGACCAACCATATCTCACAAGGATCTTCGCATACGCATTGACAATCACTCGACTACAGTTATTGTGAACTATTCAAGATATAGAAAAAAGAAACGGTCAACAGTGCTGGAGATTGTTCGCACCTGGAGCAATCGAAAGTGTACGCAGCGTTGTTGCGTTTACTGGCCGCCATAGCCATCATAGCTGCGGTGCGGGACGGGGGAGCATCCTCACTGACGGCCAAGGCGCATTGGGACAGGAAGAGCACGGTGGCGAAATTCCCGCCATGCAATCTCGGAAAGAGGCAGCGTCGTAGAAATGCAGGCGGCAGGAGGAGGTTCTCCTTATGAAACAAAGTGTGAGAGAATCTTGACTTATTATTTCAAATCTCTAGCTCATCCGTTGTTATTTTGACAAAATTCACCTACCCATCCTTTTGTTCATCTTTCTTGAAGAAAATGAACCATATCCAAACGAGACTACAATCCATCAAGCCAGAAAGCGTACTCACTTTCTGAGAACGTTCGGTATCAGAGCTTTACGAGGCAAGCACTAACAGAAGAATACCTGCGACAAACGGTGGAGCTTTCCATGACCGTGGTTGCACACCAACTGGTCCTGTTCTGAGCCATTGTCATTTCTTCGGCAACAAAAACTTCACAGTACTGTTCTCATCATGTTCCACAATTCTAAGGTCCAGACTAATCTACCTTTTTCAGCACGCAAATCGCACAGTTCCAAGTGGGGGCATGAGACTACTCCTTTTTGAGGAGTCAAATAATCGTTCTTGGGGTATCCAATTGTGCCACAAAAACAATCAGTAGCCAAGTCTTCGCACAATGATAGACATACCTTTTGAAGTAAACTAGATCGAGGAAAACAAGAGTGCAGGACTGAGGAGAAATATGGTCATGTTAATTCTGTAAGGGATGAATCGTCCCACTGTAACACACGGAATTGTAATACATTCCGCAAATAAGTAAAGTTTACATACTGCTCTTTAATCAAACCAGGATGGATCGTGATGAGAAGCCATCCTGTTGGAATTCAAGGGCTGATCATCTTCCTGGATCTGCAAAGCTCCAATGCAAAAGCCAGTCAAAGCCGGAGGCTGCGGAAATCCCCGGTGGTAATGGAACACCAGCTTGTTTTTCCCATGCCGAAGTGCAGTACTCTGAAGCTTGGAGCAAGGAAGGCATTGAGGATACAGACGCTGGGAGACCACTGGTTGCACATTCACCAGCTTGGTGAAGAAGTTCCCAGCCATGGTTTCCTTGGCCAGCATGTTCGGCGGCATGTGATCCGCAATGGCGGAGCCCTGACGCCTCCCACAGTGATGACACCCGTATCGCTTGAACAGATCCTTGATCAGCCCCGACTCCACATCATTGGCATACCGAACGCCACGAGCTGGAATCGATGAATGAGCATGTGCACCAGGCTTGATCACAGTGCTGGGCATCACATTCCTTAGTTGTCCTCCAAGGACCTTGTACGCTAGAACTCCGAACAAAGCATAGAACAAAGCATTCTCTCGTGAAAGGAGTTCAAGCTTCCCATTGTTCTCGCACAGTCTCCGAACCGTGTAGGAGACTTGAGCTGAAGTTGCCGAGGCCGCTGCCACTGCCAAGCCACCGACAATCGGTGCCACCACAGGGGTAGCGCAAGAAACTCGCAGCAATTTTCCAGCTCCTTGGGCTATGGCAAGGCTACATAGAAATGACACCGATGCTGCACAAGGAGGCAGGATGGTGGCCAACAGTGGGCTTCTCAAGTTCCTACTTCCCGATGCTTGGAGCTTCTCAGAGATCGAGCTATTGAAACCATGAATGAACTCACGCCCGGTGCGAGCCCAGCTGCCATCATCCATAGTCGACAACCCTAACCCTAATCACATGGCACCATACTCACTCGGAAAACAGTAGAATGCCCACCTCGGAGAAGCCGATGCTCAGCAACAGAACACCATCATCGGATTCCCTCCATCACTCGGGTCACTTTGAGAACCAAATTCAATCAAAGTGAGAAGAAGCAGCAGGCTACTTTCGAAACTGGGCGATCAACCGGGTGATCAGAGATCATTAGCTACTGGTACAGTATGGTGGTTCATCCATTTTGCATCGAATTGTTGGATTTCATCCATCCGAAGCATCCCGTAAAGTCGAAATCGACCACAATCGACGATATGTTGCTTTTGCAGAAACAGAAACTTCAACTGAGAATAAGTCACGGTGGAATTTAATAAATATAGGTATTTTGACTAAGTAGAGTCCTACCGTTTGATGCACAAAGTGTACATGAATGGGACAAAAATCATCTGATAGAAAGCTGGTGTGGGTCTAGATCGGACCAGAAATCTTCTGACAGAACGATTCCGAAACAGAACACATGTGAGTAGCGTGGGATTAATCTAAGTTAGTGCAGCACAGTCGCTGAGCTATGTTATGTCGTCTCTCCGCTTGCTGTTGTGCATAAACGTCTGGATTTCATTAATGCTGGACAACTGCGGTTGAAGATCATCGAGTGCTTAGTACTGAATAGCTAGCCATGGCTACCCCCGTGGAGGTTCTTGTGAAAGCCGCTGTCGGAAATCCCGACCAGCTCGGCGACTGTAAGTAGCCCGTCACTTCACCTTCAATCGCTTGATGTATATGCGAGTACATGTTACTCTTAAATGAGAGTTTTGCGCTTCTTCTTTTCGTTACAGGCCCTTTCTCACAAAGAGTACTTTTGACTCTCGAGGAGAAGAGTATCCCATACACTGCCAAATACATCGACACTTCAAACAAGCCTCAATGGTATGTGGATTGCTACTTACTCTTCTAAGTGCTACAGTTATTTCAGTAAGCAGAGACAACGATGCATTTGATTGTGCACATTATGGCGTCTGTCTCAACTGAAATCTCAATGTTTTTGATGCACTGGACAGGTTTTTGGAAGCAAATCCTGCAGGAAAGGTGCCTGTCATCAAGGATGGTGACAAGTGGGTGGCCGACTCCGATGTCATCACACAGCTTCTCGAGGAGAAGTATCCCGAGCCTTCATTGAAGACACCGGAGGACAAGAAATCTGTGTAAGTAACCCTATTAATAGCTCGAAGCCAGGATTGATATGACCTGCACTTGTCTAATTGCAAATGTGTGTAATCGCTATGTGTGTAGGGGTGCAAATACCTTCTCAGCATTTACAGCCTTTTTGAAGAGCAAAGACTCCAGCGACGGGACGGAAGCAGCGTTGGTCGCGGACCTCAAAGCTCTGGATGAACATTTTGAAGCAAATGTGAGCTACCACCTCAACTCGATAGTCAATATCGTTTTCGAACCAACAGTATGGTGCAAAAATGATTGAGTCTTATGCAGTGTGGTTGGTTGGATCCGATTGACAGAAACCTTTCATTGCTGGTGAGAAAGTGACTGGAGTCGATTTGGCTCTCACGCCCAGGCTTTATCACTTGACAGTCGCTCTGCCATATTACAAAAAGTGGAACATTCCTCAAGAATTTACCAATCTGTTGAGCTACATCCAGGTTTGCACTCTAACTTCTAGATACTTATCTGGTTCATTTCTCTTATATATTCTTCTCAGCAACTCCCTAAATCAACACCCAACACACGATTAGAACTTTCAACTGTGAATGATTCTTGCTTGATTTTGTATAGCCTTCTGGAGTTGGCTTTGGCTATCAATGGGCATGGCATGGGCAGAATCTGATTAGTATTGTTGGATGGTGCAGACCATGTTTTCACGACAATCGTTCAAAAACACGGCAGCTGAGGAATCCGTGGTGTTAGCAGGTTGGGCTAAGTACTTCTAAGCAGCGTCGTGTTGGAGTCCTTGTTCGCGAATGCTGCTCGGTTCTATAGACCAATTGTGACCTAGAATTCTACATGCCTGGCCGGGTTTGTTCAGATCGTTTCGTCTATTCAACTGGAATTGCATTTCTGAAATTGCATTTTCTGATACACTTGTCCACCCACCTAATGGTTATATTTAAGGTGCTGTTATTATATATCACTATGCACCTCTTCTATTGTAAACAAAAACAGTATGTTTGATCGTATCAATTCCACCTCTTTTGTCTGATTTGGATTATTTGCAACAATATTAGTTGATTGAGAAGGAAGGATTTACATGATATTAACTATTCGAAGTAAAACGGTCATAAGAGTGTTCTTGGGATAAAGGTGTATAACTTTTTAGTTGATGATTGATATATATATGTGTGTGTGTAATGAATTGTAATTGGTTTGTTGATAGCATGTTTACTTTGAAGTGATACGTTCCGAATTTCTGAATAAATTCTAAGGACAAGCAAATTGATGTCTTGTACTCTATAAGGTCTAATGACTTTAGATTTGATTTACATCTCCTTAAATTCCTAATGGAGAAGCTAAACAATGACTTCCAAATGACCATAGACATCATGTCATGTTTTTCTCAAGATTGCCTACTTCCAATGCAAGGTGAGAATTTTTGATTTGTAATGATTTGATGTTTGTAAATGTGGAATTTACAACTTACATAGGTCAAAGAAAGGCACACTAGGTGTTGCACTCAAATATTTGTAAGATTATATTGTTTAACCCTCCAACCCATATATATATTTTAAACTATGTATTATTTTGGACTATTTTGGCAGGCCAATACATACATATCGTGATATTTTCACAACCTCCATCTTCACTAATTATTGTGATTTCTACATATTAGGATTAGGAGCACATGAAGGGTCTTTGGCAACCCAAAAATGAAATATCGTGATATTTACACGGCCTCCATTTGCAGTCATTATTGTAATTTGCACATATTATGATAATGTGAATATGAAAGGTTGTTTGGCAACCACCTCCATTGCTTGGCAGATAAATAATGCTATAATTTAAGATGTGTTACAAGGGGCGGAAAAGAGCAAAGAACAAGAAAGGCAATGGGCAACGAAAGACCATAAGAGGCACAAGCTGAAATATTAAGGTCCAAACCTCCAATTTCATTTCCTACATAAAATCATGAAGTTTGGAATATTATGATTTTCATAATTATGATATTGATGGGTTGCCAAACGGGTGGCAGCCCTTGTATAGTAGAGTTATTTTTAGTGCTGTCAATTTGAGTTCTAAATGTTGGACCCAAACGAACACTTGTAACTCTAAGTTGGCTTGTTGAAAGCCAGAATAATGGTACTTCTTGAAAGAATGAGCACATTTGGGTACTTCCTAAACATCAAAGTGGCCCTTCCAAGCTTAGTTGTTATATTTTATGCTTGATCAATCCCAAGCATTTGAATTATTGTTGTCTAATTGTCTACGACACATTTTGGTTAGTTAATTCTTTTGTTGTGCAACTTCACGAGCAACTGATGACATATAAAATATAGGAGATGCATCTAGTGGGTATCTTACAACAATCATCATCATTCATCCAATGACAGAGCTCAATTTTTTCTAAAAACCTAAGGCACTCAATTGCAATCATGAAGTTTGTAATACCCTCTATGCTCCTTGAGGTCAACGTTCAAAATTAAGTAAATACAACTAAAGATTTTTCTTTATACAAATTTCTTCAAAATGAGCATTATAAAAACATGAATAGGTGAACTAACTTCATGTCCATAAGTTGCAAGTCTTGATTATTTAAATGTTTGTACCAATCTCTTCAAACCAATCTCTACAAATGATCTTTTTGAAGGCTTTAGAGTTACTTAAGAGGTGGTTGTACAAGGGTTTAACCTTTAAAAGTGAGTGAGGCCAAATCGGGTCGATTGGACTTCGATCAACCTCACACATAGTATTTTTGGATCAAAGGTAATAAGGCATGATTTCAGTCACCGTTTGGATATTCAATCCAATTATTTTTAACAAGTCTTTTTTATTGTTGAAATTGGGCCTTTGTTTTTAAATTTTAGCATACCTCTATGTGAAAAATCAAGCAATTTTACAAGTTTTATAAGTCTTATGAGGGTAGAAATTACATAGTCATATACCTTACTCATTTAGAAGCAAGAATGTGAAGAGCCTCATGTCGACCTTCCTTTCAAAAATGGTTTCTTTGTCCCCAAAATTTTACTTTGCCACTGTACATCATGAAAAAAAAACTTTGTTTGAATTTTGAATGTTATGATCTTACAAAGAGTGACGAATTTGAACCTAAGATCTAGTGTACATGTTTATGTACAAGTTAGGTACAAGATCCTACAGATACATACCTCTAAGCTTATCGAAATTCAAAAATTTGCATCTTGCATCAAAAGAGGGCAAATTCAACGGCTCAAGCTTCCCTGTGCATGTTCGTCTTCATTCGTCGGAACAATCATCGCAAGTGTTTGGAGTGTTTGAAGGTTGAGCAACGGCACCATGTTCCTCCCCAAGTGCCGAATGATCCTGTCCTCCCGATTGTTGCGGCTCGTCAGTTCTACGACGTTTGTTTCCAGCTGCTTGAAGAAGCTTCAAGCCGAATCACTATCATACACATGGTCAGTGTGATTATTCTTGGAAATCCATCCTCACATGTCATGTCACTATCATATTCAACTTCATCATATAACGAACAGAACATCGACATGAGTGAGTTCCAACGAATGTATTTGCTTCAAAGATGTGGTTGATTCCCCTCCGAGTGATCCACAGTTTTGAAACATGTTCCGATCAAGGGCCATGTGTCGATCAACTTCTCAAAAGAAAAACTCCAAGACTACTAGAAAAACTCAAGCTCTATCCAATGAAGAGAATTTTATTGGGTCTGAATCGATCAGTGTAACAGTTACTGCAAAAGATCATGTCAAAAACATCTCATGCAATGCTACATACGGAACACCATGCAATACAACGGGGGACCTCATTCCATCACCCCGTCTTCAAGGTCACACAGTTTTCCGGGTCACAGGTGAAAGTCCTGTGATTCAGATGATCGGTAAGAGGGACCACGTCGTGAGCACCGGTTTGTCATGATACCCCTTGACCCTGAGGTGCTCGAATTGAAGTGAGGTTGATCCCGGTTTCACAGAGTACTTCCCTCCTAGATGTGAAACATGCAGGTTCTGATATAAAGAACATAAACTTAGTCTGATGACAAAAACTAACACTACTAGAAAAGAGGGGGGGAAGCGATGTGACAAACATTGCTTTTTGTGCAAACATTGCTTACTTGGGCAATGTCTTGGGGCATGCTTTAGCACCTCTTCCAAGAAAATAAGCAATGTCTTCAACCTGAGATCTACAATTTAATAGATTTGAGGTTGAAGACATTGCTTATTTTCTTGGGGAGGGTGCTAAAGCATGCCCCAAGACATTGCCCAAGTAACCAATGTTTGTACAAAAAGCAATGTTTGTCACATTGCTTACCCCCCTCTTTTCTAGTAGTGTATTCTGGTCAGGACCATCAATGGAACAAGGATCATACCTAGTTCCTCCACTATCTCATCGTTCTCCATTGCCATGCGACATATAGATCGACATTTTGTCCGATGTTCCGTCATCAGTTGTTCGATGGCTTCCGTTTCGAGGTGCTCGGGTAACAGGGGAACTTCTTGAAATAGACGCTGGCGATCGGGTGCAGGGGGAGCTGGATTAGGAACAACATCAAATAATGTCGGAGGTGTTGCAGCACTCGAACCGCTTGCACCAGATCGACGGTTGTGCTCCTCAACAAACTATCCTCTTGGGGAACTCTTGGCCGACGTTCTTCAAGAGTTGGCAATGAGTGTTAGGCACCACAAGCCTTGGCTTGTTGGTTAGGGCTTAGGCCCCCACTGAAGAGGTCGTGGGTTCTATTCCCCATGCCGGTGTGGTGCTCACCACTATAGTTCACCCAACTATTGTGGGAGATCCTTGGACCTTGTTGTATGGGTTCACCCAACTATTGTGGGATATCCTTGGACCTTGTTGTATGGGTACCTCAAAGCCCTTTGGGGGATACTATGTCGAGTATCTTCAAGGCACTAGTAACTAGGCTAGAAACTAGCGTAGTTATAGTGTCCACCCTCGAGAGGGGAAGTAGTATTGTTCTAATTTCCCCTTGTCCGGTGGCCATTGGGATATTAGCATTACGAACGGACACTTCATTCACGCCGGCCCCTTAGAAAGGACCGGAATTTCTATCTATCTATCTATCTTGGTGATGAGTGACCCAATTGATTGTCGCGTCACTTGAAGACGTTCTTCATGGCCAAGCATGCCGGCACCAGGCAATGCCATTCCACCTTTTTCTTTAGATGCGGAGAAGGTAACACATAGCTTCGCCTTCAACTCAATGTAATTGTCGTCTTCCATGGCTCCTACCTTGAACAAATACCACCAATTGATTGAGAGAGATGGAGAGACTTGAACTTGTTCGAACTTAGTTCAATGACATTGTATCCAGGAATTCATTGTGTATCTTAATAAGGAGGGTAAAAATCTTGAGGAAATAGACCAATCACATGAGATGATTTAAGTCTAAGTCTTCTTAAGCCCTATGCAAAGCTTAACATTTCATGTAAAGCGTTTCTTTTGTATCAACGCCTTATCGTTGATTTTGTGGTCAACCGAAAATATTGAGAAGTTGTCACCACTCACCACTATAGATACCAAAAATCTCAAAATAATAGAAAATCTTCCACTTAAATTTAGTGAATCAAGAGTTATTTGCATTCAACATAACTTCATTTATAACACAAATTAGTATGCTCCTGCGAAGTTGCCACGCTCATAAAATTAATTTCCAGTATTTTTGGTGTCATAAGTACTTCAGATTTCAATATCTTGGGAGCCATCAACCCGTTTTGCGATCTGATTGTTTTCTCAAACTCTACAAAAAAATCGGCCCGATCTGACCGGCGTTCCCCGAGATCATAATAAACTACGAAATAAACTACGTTCCTTAAATAATAGATACGGCAAGACTTTTTCTCATGGGCAATTGGGAGACTAATCCAACCAATCATAGTGAGTTTTAGAATATGGTGAGAACACGTAATTCGTTATAATGGAAATATTCAAATTATCAAATTGATGACAATTGAGCTTGAGTTGAGCCAAATGTACTGTGTGGGTACATTTAGCTCGACTCGAGCTAAACCCACATTTCTCAAAATCAGTGAATAATACCATTATAACGAATTACGTGTTTGAGCACCAACTCTAATTGCCCATAATTTTGAATAGTTCTTACCACTAGAAATAGCAAATAAATTATTTCATTTGATTATTATTTTTTAAATAAATATTTTTATCAAGATTTAGTGAGTTAAGACTTATTTTATTAGAGAGCTTCATTTGAATTTGTACTTAGGCTACACTTGGCAATCCAATAAAAAAATATTGTGATATTTACACGACCTCCATTTTCAATAATTTTTATAATATTCACATATCATGATAATGAGAATATGAGGGTCTTTCGGCAACCTAGAAATAAAATATTGTGATGTTTATATGACCGGCATTTCCGGTAATATTCTAGTGAGGGAGTTAAAGTATGACCAACAAATTTGGATCAAGTAAACCTGGTATTTCACTTATGAAGATGAGGTTTAGATAAACCAGATAGGGTACACAAAGGTAAATCTCTCGTTTAGGGTTTGGGTTTAGACTTTAGAGTTTAGGGTTTAAGGTTTATAGATTGATATACGCCGATGACCTCTAGAGCAATTTGAGTACCCAAAGATAATGAAGCAATAACAAGTTTGGAACCGCCCCATGTCTTAGTCTAGCAAGATTTACATATTATGCAATGTTCATACATCATAAGTATTCCATATCTATCCTATATATTTAATTTATTTTATGTTTTTATTATAAGTCATATAAGATAGAGATGTATAAAGATATATAAGATGTCGAGAAGAATGAGTGTGATTCATTATTTCATCTACATGTTATCTACTTCTTCTTCTATGATAAAATATTGTACGGCGATCGTTCCGAACCACTAAAGTACCAACCTACCAACGTACAAACCTACCAACCTACCTACTTTTTTTTGTAACTATACTAAAAAAATATTGTTTGAGAAATGGTAAACACGGGATAGTTTTTTAAAAGTACCATATCAAGAGCTTCCCCGTCAAAATGGCGGGGACCTTACAAGTCTATAATAAAATACTATACGACGATCCTTCCGACCCACCAATGTACCAACCTACCAAGATACAAACCTACCAAGTACCAACTTACGAACTTACCAACCTACCTACCTTCTTTTATGTTCTTTGGCTTATGTATTAAAAATATATATATAAAGAAAGAAAGAAAGAAGAACATGGTTTGAGGAAATGGTAATCACGAGATACTCTTTTAAAAGTACCATGAAAAGACATTTCCCGTCGGGACAATGGGGACCTTACTAGTAAATAATATTTAAATAAAATACATGTGGCAACGCCCGGGCCATACTAGTACTTATATATTACTTAGTTCTTCAATTCTATGTTTGTATGTTTACTCCATATTTAAGAATAACCAAGGAGCAAGATAATTCATATAGTTCTTTTGTAATAAAATCAATGAATTGAGTGAAATTAGCAATAACCATCAATGTAGTCATAACAAGTAATGTAATGTTATCTACATTCTTTTGATTTTATATCTATGAATTCCATTAAAATAATACTTTTTAAAATAATCATTATCCAAGTAACGAGTGTCCTTGAAGTATGAACAAACTATTTATGAATCAAATAGTCTCTTTGAATTAGACAGAGTTTTTGTAGAATAGAGAAAGTATTTCAAAATAAATAATATTCATGATATTAACTAAGTTTCGTGAAACAGAGATAGTTTTTGTAAAATAAGAGGAATCTTAATGAAATAAATATAGTGATTTTGAGATAAAAAGAGTAAAATAATCAAAGTATGTGTAAGACAAACATGCTCTCTATAAAATAAACAGAGTCTATTAGAATAAATACAATCTTCATCAAATTAACACAATATGTGTAGAATCAACAATATAGTTTTTTGATAAATAATTTTTTTGTTAAACCAATAGAATCTTTATAAAATAATAACATGATCGTGAGATAAACGGAATTGTTATGAGGTATACTAAGGTATAAATAGAATCAACATAAACTAAAGAGATTTTCATTATGAAAAGTAGAGTGTGTAACTTTGAGATAAACAAACTCATTTGAGATACTTCGGTGGGGGTGAGTTAAGGTACTCAAACTAAGTCATTGGAAATAATTTATTTGAGATAAGTTATTCGACATAAGTCATTCAAGATATAGCTTTATGTAGTCATTAAAGATAAGTCATTTAAGAGAAGTCATTCAAGATGAGTCATTTAACATAAGTTTTGAAAAATAAGTCATAAGTGACTTGAGAAAAGTGACATAAGTAATTTGGAATAAGTGACAAACAGTGACTTGAGATAAGTTTTATGAAATATTGAATCATATTTATACTTATGAACTTTGCAACACTTGAGAAAATACATAATTATGAGTTGATTTTTTTGTAATAAAAGCAAGAAAAATCACACAGTGTCATTTCAAGTGCAACTAGGGAGAAATTCACATAAAGACGCCGCCATTCAATAAATCATACTCACTAGTTCCGTAAACCTTTATTAAGTTGATGGAATTTTTGTCTTAATTTGGTGATAATGATCAAAACAAAAAGATCACAATTCTAAAGGCATAATAAAATAAAGCACTTACATTTGTGATCATATTCATCCATCATAGGAAGCACTCAAAGCAATTTTTGGATTGATGGGATGAACATTAAGAGCATACGTTTGTACATCCAAAGAGTTACGGCAAAGCTGTCCCAAGTGACAAAGAGGCAATGGTGGTGAAGAGATGGAATTGAAACATTGAACAACATTATATTAGATTGACATGAAATTTTAAAGAAAATTTTCAATGGGGTTTAAAGGCGAACTTCGAACTGTTCATAAGACCGCTACCATCAAACTTGCCCAAATCAGTATCATGTTCAGATTTTATCAAAGTAATGAGTTTTTTGCGTACCTTATGCAAGCACCACAAATGACTTTATAAAATCATAGTACAAGGAGTAGGAGATTGGTGGGTTGCTCAATTGTGCAACGTATACTAGAAGTAGGCTACGATTTTTATTTGCATAAAGTTATATTGCTTCCTTTAAGTATGTTGCCCAGATTCTTTTGAAGTCTCCGTTTACATTAAATCCTGAAAGCTCCCAATCTACATGTATTAAAATTTAGAAGTCTTTGTAAAACTTCTCATACTAGTACTTCGTAAGATCCTACAATTACAAATTTTCATATCATCTAGTAAACAATTTGAGATATCATTCATTGGCCTTCCAATTGTGAAGATTGCCCCAAAATCTTCATAGTCCATACCTAGATTGCTTTGCACTAAAATAAATACTATCTTTTTCTTATATATACGACTGAAGAACTATTTTTACCAAGAATTTAAATCTACTTTGGAAGTTAACCCAATAAACAAAATTGAATTGCAACCATGGATGAAGGAGATACAACTTCTCCAGGACCACGAAATTTTTAGGGATTTTTAATATGATATAGCATTGCGAATCTCATACTAAAAGTTTTCAAAACTATCTTAAAACTCGAAAATCTTTGTAATTAATCCTAAGATCCTACATATGTAAAAACTTTTATGAAAATATGTTTTTGGATTCACAAAATTGGCTTGCGATATCAAAACATGTCGCATGTTTGAATACCTAAAATGATTAGTTGCCTTACTAAAATGCAACCCATATAGTCATGACATCTTGGATGAATTCGCAATTTTTAACATGCAAATGAGACCTCTTCTTTGTTCCAACATAACAAATCTTCTTCAAACCAAGCTTTGGTTGAAATAATTATGGTTGTTCAAAGTTTTAGGCTTCATCAATATTGTTTTCAACATCAAGGACGTATAGGATAAAATTTGGACATTATCTGAAGAAACGTATGGTTGGATGAAGTCTAACTGTATCGTTTAAGATGACTAAATTCAACATTCTAAATGCTTGAATCTAACAAATCTGTCTTTTTAAGTCTAAAACGACAAATTCTTTAATATGTCATAAATGTAAATGGAAATAAGATGCTGAAGCCAAAATCAAATAACCTTGTCATAAATTGATTAACGCCTAAAAGAGAGAGAAGCCCCAATCAAGTCCGTTTACTTCAAAAAGACATATTGTTTACAAAAACTAAAACTTTGACTCAATGTCTCCCAATATCCGTTCGCTGAAATTGGTAAAAACTGGCAAGTGGACTAATTGGAACACGCAATTAAGAAATTATGCACTTTGCCAAGTGCACTCAATGGCATGTCAAAACAACAACATTTTCCTCCAAAATGAAAAAAAACAACAAAAATTCCACACAAAGATAAAAAATTTAAATGTGGAGGCACTAAACTTAAACTAATGAGAAATAGTATTTTTTTAATAACAAATTTGTTGCTAAATCATGTTTTATTGCTTTGTAAATACTACCAAATTATTATATTCAAATATTGCCAACATCTATTTTATTATTTTGTGTACCATATAAATTTTTGGAATACAAATCCCAATGGGTCAATATGAAGGACAATGTCACGTCTTGGAGTGCAAAAATTGAAATTTAAAGAATTTCAAAGATTCAATTTTGTCCTTGAACTTCCTATAGTGTTTCTTTTTAGATTCAATGCAATTTTGATTATGAACTTCTACGTTGTACATTGCTATATGACATTTATATACTATTTTTGGCATTTATACAACAAACATACTTTATAAGAGATAAAAGGCCAACATGTGCTATTCAACGAGAAAATATGTAGCATCTCGCTCTATATTATATGAAAATCCATACATAAAATTCATAAATGTACTTTAGAAACTGATAGTAAATACTATAATATAACATGCATAATACTATAACCAAACATCTCATACTTTACTCAAACATATCAATCAAACCTAACATGCCACCTAAACATCATATTGACTTGCTACTTATAAATCTCTGATGCTCTAATCATCCTCCTCCATTGTCCTACTGGTACTGCCTTCATAGGCCTCATGTTCCATACGATCCACTGCCGCCAGCGACACTGGGGGATCAATAGAATCTTGAAGACTGATGGACGCAGACTCTTCGAGACGCAGAATCGCCCGGCTCACCGCGTGGCGAGTATACCTTATGCCATCGGTATTATAGTAGAAGCCGTCTCTAAATGTCATCATTGGTGCGAAGACCTCGTTGAAAGCTATGGTGTCCGCTGATTCCGTAGATTGTGGAATGGATGGCACCATTGGTCTCGTTTGAATTGGAGTATCTAGAACCACCTCCGGTATCTCTGATCCTTCCTCAAAGCCATTAGGTTCCACAGACGAATGAAGTCCGTCGTCACATGAGTTATGATCAGGCGAGGGTACATCTGTGTCATACTCACGCGGCTGTCGTACATTTGCCAATGTGTATGGTGCTGGAATAGAAGTATCCGCTTCATCTCCAAGCTCGTCCTCGTCACTACCGCCTTCCTCTGAACCTATGTTCATCGGATCTTCACCCTCGGAAATGCCAACGCTAGCGCTTTCCTTGTTGCACCTGTCATCTCAGGGATCTGAAATTGTCCTTGGAAGTTGTCAAACAACTTTGTATACAAGAAGTTTAGCCTTTCCAGGCTATCGTCAATGACAATGATCTCCGATCCATGGAAACCTCCATGAAGGATTGTCGGAATGGCCGTTGTAATGTTATACGCAGCCAAACCCCAACCAATTGGCAAATACGCATCCACCAGTCTAGAGAGCTCGGATGGCGATCGCTCGAGTCTATCACCCTCCGACGGTTGATGTGTCTCACTCCATTGATCGTGAAATACAAGTGGTAGTGGGACGGTCCCCTTAAACATAATTCGGTTGGGGAAGTATCAACAGGGTGTTGCATATGAACAACAACACCTCCAAATGGTTCCACCTTCATTGTGAATCGACCACCCCTGTGTAAAGTTGAGGGCATGCGATCAACCGAGTTTGCGCCAAACGCCCAACATCCATGTCGTTGAGTGCCACCGCCGGGAAGTTTGAGCTTCGCGAACAACTCGGCATTAGAACACACGGCTGGTGGTAATGTGAAGAGAATATCTGTTCCATCGTTCAACGCCCGTCATCCACGCCGACAATTGTGCAATAACTTTGGTGAATCGCTCTTCTTCCCAAGCGACCGTCTCCACGCCTTCCCCACCACATCGACAATCAACAACCCACAAGTACGATTGTGTCAATCACTGGACATCGGGATGAAATAATCCTTCCCAAGCTCGAACCATAAGATGATCCGGTGTCTTGGTGAGTTGGCCTTCGAACTCAGAACACCCACTTCCATGTGACGGTAGTGGCACCACCTTCATCTGCTGATGCTTCCACTTCTCCATGTGTTCTTGTTGCAATGTCCTGATAGTGAACCTTGATGGAGGTGGGAATAAGTTCACTTATGTCTGCCAACTTGGACACCTTCTCTCGTGTAGGTTT
Source organism: Bryum argenteum (assembly GCA_037043015.1). Taxonomy (NCBI): domain Eukaryota; kingdom Viridiplantae; phylum Streptophyta; class Bryopsida; order Bryales; family Bryaceae; genus Bryum; species Bryum argenteum. Next base: position 4,530,155 of record CM073323.1, on the reverse strand, counting down.
AGCCCATGCGGCTTTTGTGTCTTTGGCCAAGTCCTTGCCAAATGCATCAATTTGCTCCTTGCCCCCGGGAAAATAATTCCGTACAGATATGTGGAAGAACTCTTCCATGGAATTAGGTGAGGACTCTTTGTTGGACACCATTAATCAACGAGTAATATTAGCAACCGCTTCTTGTCTCATGATCTGGCCAATTGCACCTGCAATAGTACGGGGATCCCTAGACGCATCCTTGATGGCGTGAAAGTAATATGATTGTCGAGGTCATGGGTCGCCCTCCCCACACGGGCTTAGCTACACAAGACTTGACTAGCCGTAGATAAGCAGACTGTGGAACCACATTCAGCGGCCTCAACCAATTCATGGTCATTCGCTTCCGATGCTCCCGTACATCCACAGTAGGATCTAGGTTGTTCTTGTCTGCAAACGCCTTCCACTTCTTCTCCACTTCCTTGCTATAAAAGAGATGGCCATCTTCGTAGTCCTTGACACTTGAAGGATAGCTTCGTGAACACTCGCTCGCCGGGATTCCACGCGTGAATGGTCAAGTCACGATCCGCTTTGCCAACCTCTTGATTGTTATACTTTTGTTGCCCTCAACAAGGTTCTTCGTGACCGCATTAGCCGCACACACTGTAACTTTAGCCCCGCGTTCATCGCCCCGCACGAACCAAGCTATCAGGCTTCCCATACAACTCCCAAATCTCGCGTAGCTTTCTCAAGTCCTCATCCATGGTGGAATATTTTGTCCTATTCCATTCCTTCTTGTTGACCCGCGCGGACTTCGCTAGGTACAATGCAGGATCATCGTATACGACAAATGTTGCCTCCCGCATTTCAAAGATGTTAATAAACTCAGCATGTGAGAGTTTGTGTTGGGCAACCTCTTCCTTCGCAAAATTGCAGGCTGCAACTATGTGTTGTCCATCCACTGGCTCCCAAATGATCCTCTCCTGAAGCCAACACAACTGAGAGTGTGTTGTACCGTGAATAGACGCTAATCCGTGTATATCAAATATGCGTTGGAACTCTCGTTGAGCTCTTTCGAGGGGGAATGCCACCTCTTCTCGCCGAACCACACCATCGTCAGTAGTGACATCCACAATGTACTTGATCGGACGAAGAACCAACTTGCTCACACAAGTCTTGTTCTCTGGATGTCTCATAAAGTCATAAACCTCTCTAACTATCAAAAAGTGGCTTCAAAATCTAATTTTAGAGTGAAATTTAAGACTTCTAATCCTAGAATCTTAAAATAAACATTGATATAAAGCCACCAAATTTTTTAGGCTACTATGCATCGGAAGGATTAAAATATTATAGCATTTGAAATCATAAGAATAATTCATTTGCTTAATTGTATTTAGTGGTCTAGCACACTTTAATTTCACTTGGCTTAAAAAAAATTCACTATACAAGGTCTAACTTCTTTAAAATCATGATTGGCATGATCATGTTGGTTACCTTAAAACCAATTTCTAGACATGGAAAAGGTGTGTAGCATATTCAAAACAAATATGCAAAGGATCGAGATTGAAATTATTTGACAAACTTTTATGCCACATTTTATTCTTTTGTGAACTCAACATGCTTTAGAATGAAAATCCAAAATGATTGATAAGAATTTATTTATCACATAAATTTTTCGCTAGGAAAAAAAAAAAAAAAAATTAAAATGAAGATCTATAGGTTTTATGTAGGAAATAGTGTTTTTTTTCTCTCCCTTGACCAAAATGTGCGAACATGTTTGACTGGGGTTAAATGCTCTTTTTACAGTGAAGACAATTTTAGAAATTTGGAATCGTAAAAGAAGGTAATATTCTTTAGTCTCAAACGACTGTATGTGATAGATGTTAGTTCTACAATATCTACATTAATATTTTTACTATCATGTGTTACTAAATGTTTTCATTTTTCTTGTTCTTAAGCAAGTAACTATAATGTATGACGGGTATCAATATGGGCGGGTATCCCTCATGGGCGGGTATCCCTCATGGGCGGGTATCCCTCATAGGCGGGTATCAGATGTTTGAAATGGCTTTAATATAGTAAATGGGATGTTTATTGGAGTTCACTTGGTTGATTGTTTCAAGGGGTGTGCGCGCGCACACCCCTTGCAATCTCTGCTAATTTTTTTATTATTTTTATTTTTTAAAGATTTTTAAAATTTTTAGGGTTTAAGGTTTTAAGATTAGGATTTTGGTGGCTTTGGTGGCGGTGCCGCATGGTCGCAACAAAGACCACAAAGAGGATGAAGGGAGGAAGATGAAGATTTTAACATATCGAGTACAAAGTGGACAACTTGAATAGTAGCGTACCTGTACAAGAGCGAACAAGAACCCAAAATGCACGCCGCAACAAGAGCAACAATACCAAGTGATAGCAATGAGGAATAATAGCAACAAGATCAAGCAAGTAGCAAGCATCGATTCGATAGCAACAAAGAAAGCGGCGATCCTGGTACAATAGCAAAGAAACGATTCGGTACTAGCTAAAGCGGCGATTTAAGACAACAAATGAGAAGCGATAAGGAGAATCGGCAAAAAGATTTTTGGTTGCAACAAGTCACGAAACTCTCCTAGTGCTCTACAGATCGTCCTAGCAGCGTTCTTGAGAACCACGAGCAAGAGCGGAGGAGAAAGAAAAGGCAATAGCAACTGCGCAAAACAACAGCAAAGAGCGGAGGAGGAAGAAAGGGCAACAACGACCTTCAAAAACACGAGCAAGAGCGGAGGAGGAAGAAACGACAACAACGACCTTCAAAAACACGAGCAAGAGCGGAGGAGGAAGAAACGGCAACAACGACCTTCAAAAACACGAGCAAGAGCGGAGGAGGAAGAAAAGGCAAGTGTGCCAGAAGATCAGAATCGGAGAGGTCAGATGAAAAACAAAAGACGTTGAGGCGTAGAGGTGTTCGCCCGGACACCTCTACCACCTCCTTTTTTTTTTTTTTTTTTTTTTTTTTTTTTTTTTAAGTTATGTCATTTTTTAGTTGATGGATGTCTAATCAAAGGTATTTTTATTGCTGTACTATAGCAATTTTGTTGTATGTTAAGTTTTTTAAAAAACTATCTATAATTATGAAAACAATTGAATCATTTTAGTAGAAGGCTAATGTAATCTACAAGTTATTGTTTCACTAAATTCCTGAAATTTTGTTTTGTGTTGTGAATTATTTTTTTAATTCTTAAAATTGACTGAAAATTAAATTTATTTATTTATTTTTCTTTCAAATTCCAAGATGACTCAAAATGTAAGTTACTAGTTGAATAATCTCCAACGCACGAGTGTTTGCATTGCTAAATTCCGGTTTATTTGTTGTATGTTTCCAGGTCTATATATTTTACATCTATTGAAGAGCATGTCTAAGAATGGACATGTGGTGTGAACACCACTTGGTCCTAAGCCCTATAAAGCTAACTCATTGAGGTGGGAATAATTTAGTTACAATTTGATTGAATATTTTTTGTTCTTCTATAAAACTTTGTTCCTACTTGAGTGCAATTGAATCATTGGTTGCAAGTTTTATTCAACTTTAATTTTTATAATGTAGTAGAAGTTAAAGTTAAAGTTTAAAATTACCATATTTTCCAAACAATAATATATTGCATTCATACAAGAACACATGATAATTCTATCCATCGCTATGATAATAGATCATACAATGAATATTGCAAATATTGTTTTTTCTTGCAAATTTAATTGAACCTATAAGTAAGTTGTAACTTTCTATAATCATTGTCATTGCAATAATTATTCCTTTATCCTAAACAATACCACCATCTTTGTGGTTTTATGCACGCTCAAAGCATGATGTACGATTTATAATGGAAATTGCCATAGGTACAAAGTAAATTGACGCCATTTCATGTTGTCATTGTCTTTTTTTATTTCAATCAACGATTTTTAGCAATGTATTATGAAACGCAAACAATCCAATTCCTAAGGTGTAACATAGTCTTGGACAAGGTATCAAACATGATTATTGTTATTTCCATGTAATCAAAACTTAGCATTGTATTATTTTATCCAACACAGGTTTGTAGAGGTAGATAAACCGTTAATTTATATATAAATAAAGTACACAAGATAATCCTAAGTAATTTTAACAACTTTAAACAATCTTAACAATTATATACAATATCATTCTGAACTTAGTAACCAACATTAACAATCTTGTTTGGAAGCAAAAATTTATGTTCTTGAACATATGTTCGTATGAATGAATGATATTTTCTATTGCTTACACACATATTTTCACATGTTTGCAATGTATAGGTTCCTATTAGTTCAACAACGACAATGGGATACTCCAATTTCCAAATCCCTTTAGTACATCAAAACACCCAATCTGAGCGATGTCATTAATCCAAACGGTTCGATGTGGGAGCGCGATTAATCTGGCTTGACTCGTGCGTGAAGGCGGATTTGGAGATGGTATTACTCATGTCATTTCATCTCAATTGGGAAGGACATTTGAATTGTTATCGAGAAAGAAGAAAAGTTGTCGGAACAGAACTAGGGAGTATCATTTGGCGGGCGCGCAATTGCATGGATCGAAGTTATTCCCGTCCGAGGTGGCGAGACGCATCACTAGGGTAGACGATGCATTGCATTGGATTTGGAGAGATTGTGGGAGAGCGTCTTGGAATGTGTGTTGGATTGATCATCCGTTGGCACAAGTCTTATCTACGTGCGATAGCCATGGAACCCACCATTCAAAATGGCGAGGGCGTATTGAATGGGTCTCAAACGCCACTGCACGGAGGTTGGCACAAGAATTTGATTTCCATGACAACTTCAACACACCTGGATCCACCGATAGGTCTCGGCCAGAAGATAGCTTCAAAACCCGTAGATTTAACTCTCCATTCTCTCAAAGTCTCCTTCCAACATCCGAGATTTGCCCCATGTAGATGGGCTTATTCATGTCGAGCGGCCCGACGTCCATATTCTATGCAAAAATAAAGAAAGAGAGATTCCAGGGAGACATCTTCTAGAGAAGGTATATCTACGAAGGTATCTCTTCTAAGCGTGCAAAGGGCAATAGGGCGAGGAGGATGCAAACAAAATTGTTTGAGAGACATTCAAGAACGGTATCTATTGGACATGCGTTATAATGCGTGGGCTTCTACTTTATGCGATTCAAGAAATCTTGGATGAGACAATCCGCTTTTCTTTTTATACACGGAAGGAACGTTTCCAACTAGATAAATTTGTCACAAAGTTAGATGGCAAACAAGTTTGCAATCTTGTTATCTTTCTGGGCATTGGATATTCACAAAGACGGTTTAAACAATGAAGAAGGAGTGTTTAATATATGGAAGAGTGGTGGCGATTCGCGGTAGTGACCTTTCAAACCCGCCAGGAGAAGACTAGAATGTCGTGGCGCAGAGGCCTCATTTAAATCATTTGTGGGACGGTGGTTGTCCTCAACCTCATCGCTCAATTTTTCGTAAGGATGACAACGAAGTGGTGCCTCTTATTCTCCGCCCGTGAATACTCAAAAGTCGATATATTCAATTACGTGAACGAGGAGGTGAAGAGAGTTTGTAACGGAGAAACCATTTCAATTAGCTCGTTCCGGAGGGATGCGCGCATCGGATATCCTCATGTCCCGGTACCCCCATTTTCGAGGTTTTCAAAGTGTTATCATTTCTTTGGGAATATAAATGTGCCGTGGAGGGAACCACGAATGCAGATCTCGGATCAAAAAATAAAAGAGTTGTTTATGATGCATCTGCGTATTCGGATGGAGGAACGGAGGATTATTGGATATTTAAGAGGTCGTCTTTATATCGGCCCGGAGTTGTACATGTGCATCATCGTTGATGGCGTGGATCAAAACACTACCGTGGTACCGAGAATCGTCAAACCGTGAAGAACATCGAAGATCGGTTTGTGAAGACCCATTTGTGTGGAGCCCTCGTGACATGGGATTGGTTTATATTTTGCGATGTGTGGTTCGGCGCGCGCACCACAAAACGTGATAGCAACCAGGGTGGTGAAGACATTGTTGCACGCGTGATAGGGAGATGTGAAGAGAGAAAACGCTTTTGCCTCCAACATTACGTATCAAGCGGATAACTCGCACACGAGAGAATAAAAACATTTACATGTTTTGCTCTATGTGTTTCATTGGTGGGATTGGGTTTTTTCAAGAGGTGGAGCTCTCTTTTCTTATAGTGGGCCATACACACGAAGATATCGACCAACGCTTTAGTTGTATATCTAATGTGTTGAAGAGGTCGGACATCGACTCATTGAAAGAAATGCTTAGTCTAATAGAACAAGGTACATCCATACAGAGGCGTTTGTTAGCGCGGACTCTTAGAAAATGTGTGGGGCCTGGAAGTCCTTCATAACCCCTCACTTCTTGACGGGTGGGGACTTCTTTGGTTGGCATAACCTTTCCGCACCACATGCGATTCTATATGGACAATCGAGAGGGGTCGGTAAGGTTCGAAAGACAACACAAACATTATAGCAAGGATAAATGGGGACCGAGTTAGGGACAAAGACGTTGCGATCGCTACCAAATAAAGAAGAACGACCATCGTTTGCAAAGGTGTTTGCGGTGATGAAAGGAGTTGAAGGCATTGGATGACTTTATTGCATACAAAGAAAGGTGCATTCAAAGATTCCAACATCCGGAAAAAAAATGGTGAAGCGAAAAGAGAGGCCGAACATTTGAAACTATACCTAGCCGAATTTCCAAGCAAAGATCGTAGCAACGAGCATAGTTCTTTGACTTTGGCCTTCGGAGGTATTAGAGACATCACCTACTATAGATGCATCAATAGATGTTATTGACGATCGAAATGAATCAAACCACGAGATTACTATTGTGGACCAAATAGTGGCGATGCTTCCAAATTCTCGAGGCTAGAGGATACTTTGGTCATCGAAGAGAGAGGCCACCTAACCAAGCGGTCGTAGGGGCACAAAGAACGGCTCGCGATCACATCTTTGATGGAACCCAAGAAAGAGCGGTATCGAATGCATCGACGATCCTTTTCCCAATTTGATCCTCAATCCGATATCCGTTCGGGACAATTTGTAGCCCCGGTGTTGATCGTGCGAAGTAGACGAGGGTGTTCCATTTTATTTAGGGAAGGTGATTGAAGACGGAAAAGGCCGGAATAAAATCAAGATGAAAGTTTGTTGGTATTGGCCAATCATACGAGGGGAGTTGTTGACGGACCGAGATCCTCTTTACAACGGTATGCAAACTGTTTGGATTCATTGTGGGAGCCATCCAGGGAGAATCACGATTGGATAGAGAAAGAGGCATGTATTTTTTCATGGGCGGACGAACGAAGAAAGAATCATGTCTGGTCATAGTCGGGGGAGAAACCGCAATGTCTTTGGAGTGCAGGTTCCAAGCAACATTTGCATTATCCAATCTGCGAAGGCCCACATATTAGAATATATCGCAATGCAAACCCAAGCTATCGACGATGACCGGTTGCAAGCCGCATTAGATATTAGTACGTAGTCCATGTGTTTTGTCTACACATGGTGTTTCTAAGTGTATATACGTACTAGATAGTACAAGATTGCAAGGATTATTTTCAGACGTGTTGTTGCGATGGACATATGGGTTGAATTTAGTTGTATTATCAGTTATATACATAACTTGGTATACGTTTAGAATCTATGTATTTAGATACTTTTCTACCACATATATACAAAGCACAATATAGAGTATATTTTTATTAAATGTCCATTGGAACAATTTGGTGCCTACTTTTATTAACAGTTTGGTGCTCGCGTCATTTTGCTCACCAAAAATATATTAACTATAATCTACACAATTTGTAGCATATACTAAGCATTTCAAATATCCCTGGACAAAAATATTTGTATTATTCACATGGATTTATACCAAAAAATATGTTCACAATGCCATTAGAAGTCTTTTTATATTACCACTTCTGACAATACACAATATTCTTTGCAAAACACCTTTTTTTCCAGAAAAAATCAAGTTTAAAAATAAAAAATTCCATTTTTGCAAGAAATGGCCATCGTAGTACCCAAGTGCACTTTTAAATAGCCGGGTGCATAATTGCTTAATTGCGCGTTTTGGAAAATTGTAAACAAGACCCAAAACAAATTCAAAACAACTCCACGAATTTCATGTATGGTCAGTTGGAAGACATTGTTTAGCTTCTCCATTATGAATTTAAGGAGATGTGTATCAAATCTAAAGTCATTAGACCTTATAGAGTACAAGACAGCAATTCGCTTGTCCTTAGAATTTATTCGGAAATTCGGAAGGTATCACTTCAAAGTGAACATGCTATCAACAAACCAATTACAATTCATTACACACACACACAGATAGATATATATATATATATATCATCAACTAAAAAGTTATACACCTTTCTCCCAAGAACACTCTAACTTATACGTAAAATAAGTCCAAATTAATAAATGAGGTTTACAAGAAATGGTGAAAATTGCCTCAAAATATACAAATAATCTGCATCACCTACAATAAGTTCAATTCAAAATTGCATGGTTGACCTTAATTGTGGCAACCTACTATTAGCCAAAACATAGACTTGAAGGAAATCATCATATACAAATATGAAGGTAAGTCATTTACATCCTAACACAACAATCTTGCACTAATTTTAGTGTAAGTCATATGGGTCAAAGTTTGTCATGAGGCCTCATGTAGCAAACCAAGAGATTGTAACATATGGTAGAGCAGCCAAAAATGGTGCAGTGCCGAAAATGGAGCCCTAGTAATCTTCACTGTCACGTACATAATAGCTTCTCCTTACAATAGTACCATGTACACTCTGCAAAGATTATAGGGCGTCACTTTAGGGCACCATTTTAGGAACACCTATATTTCCATCTTTAAAAATTCATTACTCACTATAGAAGAGTCGAAAAATGATGATTCCACTTGCTCTAGTTTCCTACTAATTTTCCCCATGCACAAAAATTGCGTGCACTGGCACCATTCCTGTAGATTTTCTGTGCTGAAAATTGCACTATTATAGAACACCTTACCATACTGGTATCTAAAAAAAAATCACAAAATTTCCTCATCCTCACATTATACTAGAAAATTACCATCAAACTACTACAATTACAAAAAGCTCCAACTAAAAAATTGTTCGCCTTCACCTTCATCATTAAAACACTCTTGCCTTCTTATTTCTCACAATAAAGACATACTCACAATCATCTGTGGATAAAAGTTGAACAAGACTTTAACATATCCGACTTTGCATATCCACAGGAGTCATCTCCGCCTACGAGAACGGGTCTGGGCCACTTTCATACCGACTCCTGACTAAGACAAGAGCCACGTCCAGCCCATGTGAATGCGTGATATGCAACTTCTCGAAGTATCTGCTGAAATATAATATTACTCACCCAAATTGTTCGAAAAGACTTGCATGCCTGATAGACATCACATTTACATAAATCCGTTCCTTGTCTCTTGTTCAGATTGTATCTCGTGCCAGCGAGCATATACTAATATGGATTGGCACACAGCCATGTACTGGTTCTCCCCAGTTTCATTCCAACCGATACGAAATGTTCAACTTCATTAGAAAAGTAAAAGAAAGTGACATGACTCGGGGAATATAGAATGTCAGCCCTGCAGACAGGACATAAGAATGGGTAAAAGTCGCCCTGTACTGTACTACGACAAGGAAGAAAGCAAGCAGTGGAGTCGGCAGTGAAGAGAATGAAAGATGGGAATGAAAAAGCCACCATTGCTCAGAGGGATAAAAATGTACAGATGCAGCAACTGGCAGAAATGAACCACGGCAGCAGAAATGGCAGCAGCATCTACGAGTGAGTGTCCTAAACAACAATCCGAGTGTACACTGCTACGTTCCAAAGAATGCTGGACCAGAGCAGCAGTGAAATCCTGTTCACTTCAACCTCTTCCAGTCTCCAACCATCCCTTGAACAGGATACACGCATCTGTGGAAGAATTGTAATTGTTCGTGCAGGCTTGAATACACTAAAAAAGCAAAATCGTTTTTTCTGTTCTTAAAAGGAGCCCTCCACCTCCGAAGGCTCCCACCCCACAACACCTACGCCGCAGCACCTTGCTCATCTTGTGCTTTTATACCTGCATCGCCGTTCACTGCAACCCACCATCCCATCAGTGCTACGCTCAATACATCTGACAGAACTTGAATGAAGGCTGCTTGACAAACATTCCTCTGTCAGCCTACAATTGAAACCATAGAACAAAACTATCTCACGTGTAGGTGCTCAAAAGTGATGGTTGCTTACCGGCGGACTTATCCTCTTTCACCTTGACGTTGCCATTCGCATTTCCCTGTACCTCCTCTGATTCCTTACCAAACACAGCTCCCTCGGCCTCAGCAGCGGAAGCAGCTGCAGCTCCAGAGTCGGCAGCTGCCCCTGTGTCCGAGGACGGCGTGCTCCGGATCTTGAGCACCAGAGTGCTGTTCTCAGCCTGCAATCTCTTGCATTCTTCCGTGACGCGGCTAAGTTCCGTGCGCAGGGCGATGTTCTCCACCGTGAGGGTGTCCACGCGGGTACCCAGCTCCTCACACTCCGCCTGCTTGCGCAGTCTCGACCGCCGAGCAGACTCCCGGTTCGATTGCTTCCTCCGCTGCCGCTTCACCTCTCGCTCGTCCGTCAGCCACAGTTCTGCAGGAGGGGCACTCGTGGACGGGCTGCCCGACGCGCGCTTGCCGCCCTTGGGTTGCGGCACAGAGCCGGCGCTCCAGTAGTCCAAACTCATGTCCAAGCTGCCGCCCGAACCCGGAGGTCCCACGGGCGGAGGCGGCCCCGGCACGGCTCCAGGTGGAGGCATGTACGGTACGGCTCCGGCCTCAATGGCCATTTCCCCAAAGCTGCGCTTGCCGCCCAGCAGGTTCTGTGCATTCTCCTCGCGGCTGTTGTCCGTGGACCCGTCGCTTCCAGTCTCGCCGTCGTTGTCATCGCCGTTGCTGCTCTGCGAAACCCCGTTGCCCTTCCCCGTGCCCTCCCCCACCTTGAGTAGCTGCAGGCTCCCTTTGCTGCCCTTCGATCGCTTCAACGAAGTCGGCTTGGCACTATCGCCGCCCGCCTTCGCCTCCGTAATAGGCTTCCCGTCCGCCTGCTCCACGCCCGTCATTGCCTCCGAGGCGGGAGCGCCGTACTGGCCGTACATAGGGTGAGCATACATTCCCCCGGGTGGATACATGGCACCGTAAGACGGGTGCGGGCCACCGTAGGGCGGAGGCATCATGGGCTGGCCCCCCCACATGTAAGGGTGCGGGAACCCCCCAGGAGGAGGCTGCGCCCCAGCCTGGTAGTAGGCCTGCAACGCAGCCATCCATTCATTATACCCTGCCGCTTGAGGATCCTGCACAGAAGTCGGCGACGTCGTCGACGCCGCGGCGGCGGCTGCCGCTGCTGCAGCCGCAGCAGCAGGAGTGGCCGGAACGGCGGGCGAGGTCTTGGGCGCCTTGGTCGCGGCGGGCGGAGTTGCTGTCTCGCCTGAAGCACCCATCGTGACCTCAAACCGTGTACCACTTTCCCGTCAAGCCTTTGAATACACAGAAAATAATAACGTAAGCCCTCGCCTATTTTCCTTTCCGTCGTTCAAAAACCGTCAGGGAGCTCCTCTGTTCATGACGGCGACATCAAAGCCTGCGGTAGCAAAACTGCCCCACAATGAAATCCCGTGACATAGGTCATGAGGGAAGCTGGTAACCACTGCTACGCACCACCCGTAGAAATGTGCAGAAACTCAATCTCAAAATCACGCGATGCACCTTCATCGTCCCCAATGCTACTAACCCCACCCCACTCAACAACATTCACGCGCCTACCGCATTACGCCTCAGGATTAAAACCCCACTGGAGCAATAGCAATATGGAACAGGAAACCCCAGACAGACAGACAGACCCAGCGGCGAATATGTAATAAATATCAGAAAGAGGAGTCCTAAGCCTCACAGCACAATCATAACTTGCAACGACGCGGACAACGACGCGGAACGACAGCAAGCGACGCGAAGCAACATATTCAGACCAAGATCGGAAGACGGGAAAATAGAGAGGAGAGATAGAGAGAGAGAGAGAGAGAGGAGGGGGAGGGGCAGCAGCAGGGGGGGGAGAGCGGGAGGGCGGACAGGTAAAAGAGCAAGTCCCGACCACCACCACACATACCTAGGAGGCTGGCGAGGAGAAGCAGAGTTGGCAGATGAAATGGCAAAACACACATGCCACAGCAGCAAGGGAGACGATGTGGAAGGGGGCTGCCAAACTGGACGACACTCAGCATGCGGCACCCGCAGATGAAGGACGAGCCTCCTCAAAGCACACCACCAACGCCCCAACCCAGCCCCCGTCAGAAAAAGGCCAAAAAACCGCCCTCCACGTCGACCGCGCCCTTCTCACCTGGCACTGCCACTGCCACTGCACCACCACCAGCACCTCCCCTTCCCTCCCGTCTCTCTCCCGGCCCCCTCCCTCACCGGGCCTGCAGCCCCACCTGCCCCCTTTGCCGTCGGATCCTCCTCCATCTCGTCCGTCCGTTCCGCGTTCCCTGGAAACCGTCCGATCTTCGTCCATCCCGTCCGTCCGTCCGTCCGTGTTCCCCTGCCCCGTTCTCAGTTCCCGTCCTTGCATCCAAGTCACGTTGCGCTCTTTGGGAGTCCCGCCCATGCCACCGGTGCCCGCAGAATGGTGATTGCCAAATTTTGGACCCAGAGAATTCTACTGATTTAATTTTGATTTTCTATTAATATCTCCCCTCAAAATTGGGAGGAGGTGACATTTTTATAAATTGATGCCATCCTTGGGAGTTCTATCATCTTCCAGTGATGGGGTGATAGATCTGTCCGTTCCCCAAGTCAAGTCTTGTTCCCAAGGCAGCATGAAATTGTTTATTGCCAACATCTGGACCAAATTTGTCCATAAAAAAATTCTGTTTTTGGCAACTGTTTTTGATGCCATGCACTTACAGTAAGTCGCTTCCAAAATTGGGTGGAAATGACATTTGATTGTAACGATGTCACCCTTTTCAACAAGCACATGAAAGGAAACATGTATCAGTTTCGAGGTTAGATATGGGAAGTAACTTGGGTGTTCGAAACCAAATTCCTACTATTTATACAACAAAAAACACCCATTTCAACTACTTTACATATTATTGATTCTTGGATTTATGATGTACAGTGACCAAGTTAGTAATCCTACACCACGGTTGTTATGTCATGTGGGCACATCATCAAGGGTAGGACACGATGTTCACACCAATCCGTTGGGATTTGGTGTTCATCTTCTTAACCCTTAATTGTCACCTGTGACCAAACTGGTCACCAAGGTCATTGTTTTTGCTTTTGGGGTCCGACACAGTGGTAGGGTGCAAATCTTGTCCAAAGACACCCCTATTCTTTTGTTTTTCCGAATCCAATGCTCCTTCCCGATCGCCATCTTGAGGTTTGTGTGATCCGCGCAAAATTGTAGGGGCCATGTGATCCCATGGTCAATGCTCTTTGACTTTGCCTTTCTTTTTATTTTTTTGAAGATTTTTTTCAAAATAATAAAAATCTTGATCTTTATCCCTATACCATGCTCTATGATGCAAATTTTCAGAAAAAATGACCCAAGGGGGGAACAACCAAAAAAGCAATGTGAGATTTCTCACTCATGATCAGCAACCAAAACATTCTTTTCTCAACGGTGCCATTTATTGAGATTTTACCCGATGTGATCGATCTTTTTTGCGTTGGTCACATCACCAAGTTACCTTGATAACCACCGTTTCCGATTCTCAAAATTATTTTCCCTTCAGTGCAGAAATAAGGCCAAAAGACAATGAGGTTGCATTTCTCTCCAATTTGTGGAAAACAAGGATGTCGATTAAGGGTTAACCCCTAAAGATCCACGATGTTTTGGGAGCTTGAAATCCCAACACTGACCAATATGTACTAATGGGGGTACGTCCAATATTTTTGGAATTTTTTGATAATTTCAACCGTAGGATCTTGAAGTAGACTACCATTGGTAATAGTGTGAAAATTTTCAACCGTTGGATCATCACTAAATGTGAGATCATAACATTTCAAGTTGACTGTAAAGTTTTTTTTGGCCTTGACGGTAAAAGCCGAATCAGTGGCCGTGGTCGTTTAGGGGTTAACTTGGGTGTTCATTTTTACAAAACAGTAGCATGTCAATGTCGTTGGCACAAGACTTACCTTGTGTTACTTAAAAAGGAACCTCATTAAAAGAACACGCTTTTGTAAATTCTCACAAAGTAGTTTGGAGAAGAAGAAAGAAAAAATAGATAAATAAGTAGAGAAAAAAATTAAGAAAATTCACCACAAGACTTATATGTTAGATATACAGATTTTATTATGCAAATATGGTGAAAAGTTCTAAGGAAGGCAAATCTAGTAGTAGTAATATTTGTAATATCTAAGGCAAGGCATAATCTCACCGTTCAGATTCCCATTCCAAAAATTCTTCTTATGCCTTTATATCGTCAAAGATTTGCCTTTGTATTTGAATATTAGCATACCTCCATGTGAAAATACAAGCATTCAGACCCATGGGCGTTCAAGGGTTAAGGGCCGCCTAGGAACACTTGAATGACACTCTCTACCGTTGCACTCTCTTGATGTGACTTGCTTATCGTAGATCAAAACTAAACTTGTAAGCTTTGTATCGATATTCATTCACTTTTAGACAAAGTAGTATCATCCGCCTATTTCTTAAAAGATTAAAATGAGAAATAAAATCATCTGTGAAAGTTATTATAAAACAATACTATATAATGTTTCCACTAACCATGCTTGTAGAGATATTATACTAGCTTCAAGAGTTGCAAAAAATTAAGGATTTTCATGATAGAATGTCTTGGTTGATATGTGGTTGCTATTTGTGTGTTATTTTAACCCCTAATCGGCTTGGGTTGGGTCTCAAATCAAATATAGTTTGCGTGGTAAAAATTTCAGAACCATAACATGAAGTATGAATTAATAACATGTATTCTAGTAGAGGTAGCTTTTGGTTTTCAGTTAGCAAATATTAGGCATGTTCTACCATTGCGAGCCAATTAAATGCAACCAAAAAGATTTTGATAAAGAGATTACACAATCATCATCCTATGATGAAATCTAAAAACTTTCTAGACTGAAGATTTTTGACCTAAATACTTTTGATATTAATTCTCAACAATGTTTTCACAATGGAAAAGTGAAATTTTAATGATTTTTGAAGAGCTATATCAATCGTCCACAATAAAAATTTAACTTTATTTGTCAGCATGAATTTCATTTAGATTCTAGTTTTAGTAGTAGAAATCAAAACCAAATCAAAGATGTCTTGTAGATAAGGCCTAGATATTAGTAGAAAGTAGTAGATAAACTATTTTCCCTTTGTAAATCTTTTGGCAGCTTCCACCATTGCAAGGCTATGTTTTGAGTTTTTTGATGAATTTATTTTAGTTCAAGAATAATATTGAGGTAGAGGTGAACAACTTTCTAGTTAGAGATTAATTCATTGTTGGTAGAACTTCCACTCTAAAGTGAAAATACTAATATTTTGTAACTTGATATGCGTACTAATACATTATGATCTAGCAATCTATGAGGCATCATGACTCAAATTTCATCCACACATCCTACTCACATCAAGTCTATTACAATTTTGTACACTCGAGATCTAAATAGCTTATCTCCAACTTCATTTAGAACAAATTTCTGAAAATGTGATATTTGGCTAAAAATAGGTTGGAAGGTCGAAGGTTAGTACTGAATAAATTGATATCTTGGGTTGGATTATAATCAAGTCTAGTTTTTGTAGTAGAAAGCTTGGCTCAATCCAAGATGATCAAAAGGCCGGTGGCCATCGGGATATTAGCATTACGAACGGACACTTCATTCACGCGAGCCCCTTCACGCCGGCCCCTCAAAAAAGGGCCGGAGTTTCTATCTATCTGATCGAAAGGCCAACGTCAAGGTGCATGATGTTAAACTTCTAATTGTTTTCTCTTTAAAAGTTTGGGGCAGCAGTCACCATTGCAAAAATATTAAATCTACGTAAGTACTTAGCCCACAAGAGTGAATTTTAGCTGAAGGTAAACAACTATGTAGTCTTTCGATTGCAATTGGTTTGTTGGTAAGATTTGTAGTGCAAAAGTGACAAATTTTTTAAAGTCCTTATAGGATACAAATACAACATGATCTTGAAAATCTATTAGGCCTTACAGCTCCAAATTTGGTAACTTCGTAATGAATGAGTTCATCACAAGATTGTACGATTGAGATTTGCATAACTTACTATCATACACATTAACTATATCAAGAATAAATTATAAACTATAAGTAGATTGAGATATATAGGGGTTAAGGATTGTCAAAAATCCATTCTCTCTTACATGCCATATGTGCCAAACATGCTATTGATTTTGATGTCTAATTGGAAGATATTTAGGAAAATCAGTAATTTAAATTCAGACCGCATTTATGAAAACTTACAAGATTTCGGAGCTCCAATGGATCTTTATAAAGCATGCTACAACT
The DNA here is from genome assembly GCA_037043015.1 of Bryum argenteum. Taxonomy (NCBI): domain Eukaryota; kingdom Viridiplantae; phylum Streptophyta; class Bryopsida; order Bryales; family Bryaceae; genus Bryum; species Bryum argenteum. The sequence continues at coordinate 4,513,623 of CM073323.1, read as the reverse complement.
AAATATAAAAACCAAACCATCTATTCATATTTATTTCTATAGAAGATTAAAAGCTCTAAATATTATGGGTAGAACAAAACTTTGTTTTATTACTTTGTTTTATGAACATGTGGGCAAAACTTGCCACATGGTTTCCTCTAGAAGCTTCAACTAGAAATTTATAACAACAAAAAATTAAAAACATAGAATATCTCACAATGAAGTTGTTACTTATATGGTATCAAAGTTTCTGGTATTGGCTGAAAGCACTTGGTGCCGTTTATAATTGTATGAAATTATTGTATTATTGTATTAGAAATCAATCTAGTTATTAATTCTCTAAAGTCGCCGACAAATCAATCAACCATATACATAGTTGCCTTGAGTTTAAGGGTTAAATAAAACTCCTATACATCCTAGCCTATCATTAGCCAAAATACACATCTTTAAATAACATGTTGTAAGTATATATTTAAGTAAGTTATTTAGATCTTAATTGTAGAATACTTGTTGAAGGTCATATGGGTCCAATTTTGAGTCATGAGGCATCATTTACTCCAAGATCATAACATATTGATACTAAGAAAATATCACAAAATTTCAATATCTTCACTTTAAAGTGAAATGCTACCAATAGTCCTATTGCAATGAAAAATCACATACCAAAGAGTTGTTAACCTTTATCTCAATAACACCTCTGTATTGAAGAGATTTATCAACAAAGTATCTTGGTTCAAATAATAACCTTTCAGTGGTGAAAACTGCTTCACACTCTACAAATGAAAAAAAAACTGCATCAAAATTAGATTCCTTGCACTATAATGCATGCAATGTCTTCCTCACATCTTAAATGTGAGTAAGGTGTCTACCACCAAAATACTATATCCATACTGGAATCTAACCCAACACACAAAGTTGGAATCCAAGGATGAATGAAGAGGAAATATGTTCTCAAAAACCATGTTTAACTTTCTTTTTTTCTTCTTTTTTCTTTTTTCCAATTCCGAAACATTATTGCAAATCTAATACCAAATTTGTTCAAATAAAAGAATCTTCCAACTAGAAAGATGGTAGAATTCTTCCAAAGATTATACTCGTACACGATAAATTCATGAAAAACTATTTTTATTCCACATAAGTGGCTTACAATGATAATTATGCCTAATGGTTGAGCCCCCTTTCATTTAGAAAAATTGTTTTCCCCACAACACATGCCATAAATTCATACTTTCTTGTATTGGTCTGCCATTTTTACCACACAAAATAAGCATAACTTAAGACCCAACCCAAGTGATTTCAACAAAACAAACTCTGGACAAAGAAGTTATGACTATTCAAAGTTTCAGCTTATCATCATGGATGTCAACGCATTTAGGGTCTTAACCCCTAAAGATCCTTGGGTGTTTTTGGGAGCTTAAAACCTCAAAACTCCAATTCTCTACCTCTATGCACTTCAAGGGGTGCGAAACAATTTTTTTATTCTTTTCTTAACTTCCAACCGTAAGATCTTGTACCTAAGCCAATTTTCAATATCTGATATAAAAATTGACCGTTGGATGTTTACCATTTGAGAGATTATAACATCCAAAGTTTGTCTACGAAGTTTTTTTGGGCATTGTTGAGATTACTTTTGACACTTTTGGAGGCTGCCCTTGTAAAATTGGTACACTTTTTGACTTGGGGCCCTTTGGAACTTAAGTAGTGATTTGGTCATGAACATATTTCCAAAAAAAAAAATTCAAAAAAATACTAAATTTAAACTGCCCCAGTTCGGCTCGCAAACCAAGAATTGTTGTAGAAGACTCAAAAATTGGAATTTGGCTTTGTAAATTTTACCACATACACTTTGCAGTATAGGGAGCACCCATTAAAAAATTTAGGCAAAAATATTACTTTTAACCTATTCATCTAAGCTGCCCAAAATAGCAAAAGCCCGATTTGGTCCTCTTGGATCTTTAGGGGTTAAGCATACTTCGTTCAAATCTAAGAACAAAACTTTAGTGACTATAAACATGGCAATTTTTAATCTTTCTCATCATGAGCACGATACAATTGTAAGCTTCCATTAGACTAGTAATTATAATTATGAGGATATTTACTATTTAGCTTCCATTAGACTAATAATTATGATGTTGTTCAAATATGAAGATAGAAAGAAACCCCGGTCCCTTTCTAGAAAGCCGACCTGACCTGAATGAAGTGTCCGTTCGTAATGTTAATATCCCGATGGCCATTGGACAAGGGGAAATGTTCAAATATGAACAAATATATGGTCAAACAATTGGACGCATCTAAGAGGCGATTCACTAAACCCCAAAGAATCATCGAATGAGGGATGATATTCATCTGCTCACTTTCTTTGTATTTCAGAGGCTAGAATGGGGAGGGTACAGTACCTAAGGTAGAGTGTCCTATAAGCGCCACCCTTAAGAGATCTGACCTATTTTTAGCACTAGTAAACTCAAAATAAAATTATGACCACATTCGAAATAGGTTTTCAAGAGGATTGCAAAAATTTGCAACATGTAATTTGCATTTGTGAATTTTATACAAAATTCCAAAGTGCTAAGTAAGGTTAGACCCATAAGCGTTATATACAAATGAGGTACATCTGTATTTTCACAATCTACAAATGAGGTACAACGCCATTTTAGGTCCCCTGGCGCTTTTAGGTAGTCCAACCGTAACATTGAGTAACACAAGTTTGGGGCTTTGGGCACAATCCTGAGGTTGACTCTCGGATGGCTCTCTTTCCTTGTGAGTTCCTGCTGTTGGAAGAACTGGTTGCAATGTGACCGAATTGGACATTTCAAGAGATTAGTAACATTCAAAAGAGATGACCTAATGGTGGATTAATGTAATAATAATAAGAATGATAATTCCAATCCTTTTTCAGGACCGGCGTGATTAGAGTGTCTGGTCGTCAAGCCAACGACCTAAAGTCCACCGGACAGAAGGACCTTGGCGCAAGACTACTCACCCCTTTCGGGATTAGACAAGACAGTACGTGCAAATGGCTATGGCATGTTTGAGAATTGAGATGACCTTTGTTGCGTCTGCAGTGGTCTACGTAGTTTTGCCACTCTCCACACTTTGCTTTCTCTACAATTCCTTCCAGACTGTCTTACTAACATGTTCCATGGTTACTGCATTGGTTGCAGGTCACTGTGCAGGTTCGACCTATCCTTGATGATATGCCCACAGGACCCCAAGTGCCACAATAGACGTCACACTTGGGGGTCTACTCGTCATGTATACTCAAACCACATATGCACCAGTGACCGTCGAGTGCCAATTATGTCTTTAGTGTTGTGTACTATAGTCACTAGCACCGTGGGCTCAAAATCTCTGGTAACTCTATAAGGTGAACATGCCTTTGATCAACTTCGGAGTTTTTAGCATTATGCACACACCTAAAAGTTTCTTCTCAAAGTATAGCCCTAGTGGAAAACTGTGAAGTGTTCAATATGCTCTCCAAATTTTATAGAAATCATGGTGGAGAGCCTAGTGATTATATACCACACTCCTCTACACTTAAATTAGGTTTAGTTAGTGTAGCCACACTATATGATTAGGGTATGAATTTTTTACGGATCAAGCAACCACCTATGGTATTTAAAGAGAGGCAAACTTGTGAACACAATTGGTAAAATCCTTTGATCAAAAATAAAAAAGTTATAACGGTCATACATCATTCACTTAGTGCAGAAAACACTAATTATAAATTTTAGTGTAGTTGAGATAAAATATAAGTTCATGTTTGAAATGTTCACTCGAAGTACAAGCATTGACTTCCCTAAAACTAGAGGTGGCCACGGACGATCAAAGCTTGTCCACAGAGTTGTTATGTCCCGAGGGCATATCATCAAGGGTAGGTCGAACAGGCATTTTATTCACGCCAGACCTACAAGGGTTTGGTGTTCTTATTTATTTATTTATTTGTCCACAGATATTTGGTGGAATCCAAGATTCCTAGTGGGGCCTCCAGCCCCTCAGGGTCCTCATATAGATTCTTTCTTTTTATTTGCAGCACATTCTATTATGCCCAATACCTAGTCAGCATGAGTGAGTGCCTGCGTGGTTTGATACCGGCCCTTGCCCTAGTTTGTGCTTTTTGACAACATTTACAAGTTGCATTTTGTTTCACCATTTTCTAAATGAAAAAACAAATATATAATATTATTAGGGACTCATTACACGCCATCAAATCTCCAAGCCATCTCACTCAAAATTTTAAGCCCAAATACTTCAATAGTCCACTTGGATAACACATTACAAAATCTACAGTATTAGGGCCAATTCCCCCATGTGTAAAGCTCTTGAGGCCACTTTGTAGGCGGAAAAATAAGGCCATGGGGTCAGTTCATATTGGAATCTATTCTTTCATTGGTTTATAATAAAATACATGTTCTTAGGAATTAAAATTGATCTTTGAATTTGCTGGCTATCAATTCTTGGAGTGTTGGATGTCATAACTTGTCCCCCACCCATTAAAGAGTAATTTCATAAAATTTTCCTTGGGTCCTTATGTAAGGTCATCTCACAAAATGAAACAATCATATGAGAAAATTTTGCTCTTCACTTGCCACATGAACGGGATTGACTCCATATGTAAAGCGGCCCTCAACACTTAAGTTAATTTTGACCACATCTCTGCCCATAAACTAACCACCAAAAAAGATAAATACAACATAACATACTCCTCTGATATGTACATATGTCATTGGGAAATCCATAACCGCCCTGCATACCACACGTGGCTATCTCCTAGAATATTATTTCCCCGGAACCATCCAACAGTCATAAGACATAATCTTAACCTATTATTTGAATACTACACACAACAAAAACACACATTGTATAGACACATCATTAACACCTGTTTTACACTACCACAATTAAAAGACACCCGTTTCATCCCACCTCCTACACACATACCTCTCATACATATTCACCTCCAAAGATCGCAACCTGGACAAGGATATCCTCACAAACTCCCCACCATAAAAGTCCAGAATGAAACAACACATCTATTTGACAATACCGGGCATTTCCTCCTCACCATCCCCACCTCAAGACTTACATGGCTATGGATGCAATACCATGCATGCCTTAACAACAACCACGGACTTACCCCTCCCACCCAATCATTCAAATCGAAATCATTTTGCTATATAAACGATACAATCACACTCTCTCCAAGCGTAACCCCAAAACAACAAACCATCACACGCTCCCCTCGCCATAATTGACACACTTATCGCAACGTTCCAAATTACACACACATACTTCTCATCCCCAGTGACATGCCCACTACAAATTACAAAATACTATTCCATATTCCCCCGAGATAGAATATTTGGCTCCAACGGTCCAGCTTTTCAATATAAATGGCAAGGTACCGGCTACGCCCATCCCTACAACGAAGAAACCGCCCAACAAACTATACACTGGGCTAGATTAGCTGCACAGCAAAACCCAAACGCCACAACCATTGTCGTCATGCCTGACAAACAATGGTTCCACAATTCAACCCCATACTCCACTGAGTTCCCAGATACACACGTTTTATTACATTTTGCTGCTGACACAATAACATACGAAGAACCCACCGTACCCGCTAATCACACTAAACCCCGCACTGAACCAAACACGCTCTTAATCCTTTGCATTCACCACAAACGTCATACTATCACCACTACAGAAGACATACACAACCTCACAACCACACTCAGTAATCTCTCTATTACACAATACCACATCCAAGAAATCCCCCCTACCCCTGAGAGCACCACAGTCAACAAAAACAAAAACTGGACGAAATCATTATACCCTCCAATCTATACACCTACTCTATCAAACACACCGCCAATACCACAATACATCTCACATCACCCCATCAAATTCCCGCCACAATATAGTTATTACACAGACGGCTCATTTATACCCCCCCAAGAAACAGCGTCGGGTCATTGGATACCTGAAACCGCTGGTTATGGTATCTACAACCCGACCAAAATAGAAATACAAATCTCCAAAAGACTACCAGGCCTCCAAACAATCTTCAGAGCAGAGTTAATCGCCATATACAAAACACTCAAAATTATCACAACAAAATATAACGACGAGCCGGCACATATCTTTACCGACTGCATAAATTGCCTATACGTACTACAAACACATTTAACACACCCCACGTTACAAAATAACCATCCAGACCAAAATACTCTCATCGCGATCACCAACCTACTAAAACTACGCACACAACCTACCACATTCCACAAAGTACGAGCCCACGTCAACATCGCCGGAAATGAAAAAGCAGACAAACTTGCGAAAACAGGAAACGAAAATACCTACAAGTTTGCCCGTAAACCACATGAATTCGCACATACCACCCCGTTTTATTTTCAAAAAGATATATGGCCTGGACCGCACCACAGGCCCGATAAAGGCCCAGTGAGATGTCTTGCCACTTACCTCACCAAATATGACCGCGACAATAATCTCACCCTCCTCGCACAAAACTTCCCTAACATAAATAAATGGACCTCAAACCCAAACATTCATGCTGAATCCTCAAATGCCTTACGGAATAACCCAAATATCACATGATTCCCAAATAACTAGTATATTAAAATTCGCATGTGCCAATACATGGGACATGCACGCAAACAACTATTCTTTTGACACACTCGGTTTCCATCAAACACATGTCCTATCCGCAACTCCATGAGATGCGGACACATGGTTACATGTACTACTCAAATGCCCCCAACCAAACATACACGCACTTCGAATTACAGGACATAATCAGCGACTAAATCCATCAAACAACTCATCCTCTCTAATACCAAATCAAGATGCTACACACTTATAAATGCAGGAAAACACCTAAATGAACCCCCCGATAACACAGTGCCAAGTTGGCTCCTTCCTTGCACCTGCAACACACGCCGATGCCACTGCAACGCAAGATTTAAACCAGACCTACTCTGTGTAATAGGCTTGCCACATCAAGGCACACCCCCACAACACCCCAATGACAACGTTATCATCCAATACATTGAATTCACATATCGTAACGATGATTCCCACAAGAAACCATCACAAATAAAACCAACAAATATCAATCTCTACTAGACTCAATAGCCGCTCATGATGGAAAGTTAACCCGCTCATAGTCATCACCGCGGGCGCTAGAGGCACCACTCACATACCGTCCATGACTGCCCTGGAAACTACATTTAAACTCACCAAACAACCAATCTATACCACATTCAAATCAATTAACACTATAGCCATACAATACGCCGCTCTAATCCTCCTACATAAAAGAAAACTAGAGAACCACCAACCCCTCCCTTCCAACCCAACTTGAAAAAAAAAAAAAAAAAAAAAAAAAAAAAAAAAGGGGGGGAAGGGGTAGTGGTACAAACCACTGATGTTTGCAACGCACTGCTTGTCTCAGATTGAGGGTAGGGGCCAGGTGATTGATAATACTTTCCTGCCATATAAACTCACAGACAGCCCAAACCATGCGTACTGCTACAACGAGCCCGAAAGGATTCGAACCCGGACCAGCACAATTACAAATGTCCCACATATCAACCACCCTAGGACTGCATGGCTTGGTGACCACGAAACCACTCAAATCACATTTAAAATACCAATGTTTCCACCACACAACCCGCACCACAAACTGACCTATGTAGGTTAACTCTAGTCTAGCCTAGCTTCTGCCTTAAGTGGTGTTTAGTGTCTATTCCCGAGAGGGGTGAGTAGTTTTGTTCTTTTACCTCTTTGTCCTGTGGCCATCGAGGTAATGACATTACGAACAGACACTGTATTCACGCCAATCTTCAATTGAAGGTTGGAGTTCTTATATATAATAATTTTGACCAAAAGAATTGTATTTGTTGGTGGTCAGATTCATATAATTGATTACTTAACATGAAGTTAAAACTTTTGACATACATTTAAGGATAGGTCAAACAAACACTCTATTCATGCCCCACCTCTTAATAAGTTGGAGTTTCTCTTCTACTTATTCAACATTATTGAATCATAGAATAAGTTCAACCCCTTAATTTTCGTGTTAAAATTAGCTTATATATCTCTTTGAACAATTGACTCTTTGTGACTTAAAGAATAAATCTCAATCCAATAATTATAAACACGCGATTAAGCAATTATGCACCCGGCTATTTAAAAGTGCACTTCGGTACTACGATGGCTATTGCTTGCAAAAATGGAATTTTTTATTTTTAAACTTGATTTTTTCTGGAAAAAAAGGTGTTTTGCAAAGAATATTGTGTATTGTCAGAAGTGGTAATATAAAAAGACTTCTAATGGCATTGTGAACATATTTTTGGTATAAATCCATGTGAATAATACAAATATTTTTGTCCAGGGATATTTGAAATGCTTAGTATATGCTACAAATTGTGTAGATTATAGTTAATATATTTTTGGTGAGCAAAATGACGCGAGCACCAAACTGTTAATAAAAGTAGGCACCAAATTGTTCCAATGGACATTTAATAAAAATATACTCTATATTGTGCTTTGTATATATGTGGTAGAAAAGTATCTAAATACATAGATTCTAAACGTATACCAAGTTATGTATATAACTGATAATACAACTAAATTCAACCCATATGTCCATCGCAACAACACGTCTGAAAATAATCCTTGCAATCTTGTACTATCTAGTACGTATATACACTTAGAAACACCATGTGTAGACAAAACACATGGACTACGTACTAATATCTAATGCGGCTTGCAACCGGTCATCGTCGATAGCTTGGGTTTGCATTGCGATATATTCTAATATGTGGGCCTTCGCAGATTGGATAATGCAAATGTTGCTTGGAACCTGCACTCCAAAGACATTGCGGTTTCTCCCCCGACTATGACCAGACATGATTCTTTCTGGTTCGTCCGCCCATGAAAAAATACATGCCTCTTTCTCTATCCAATCGTGATTCTCCCCAGATGGCTCCCACAATGAATCCAAACAGTTTGCATACCGTTGTAAAGAGGATCTCGGTCCGTCAACAACTCCCCCTCGTATGATTGGCCAATACCAACAAACTTTCATCTTGATTTTATTCCGGCCTTTTCCGTCTTCAATCACCTTCCCTAAATAAAATGGAACACCCTCGTCTACTTCTGCACGATCAACACTGAGGGCTACAAATTGTCCAGAAAGGATATCGGATTGAGGATCAAATTGGGGAAAAGGATCGTCAGTACCTTCTGATACCGCTCTTTCTTCGGTTCCATCAAAGATGTGACTGCGAGCCGTTCTTTGTGCCCTACGCACTGCTTGGTTAGGTGGCCTCTCTCTTCGATGACCAAAGTATCCTCTAGCCTCAGAATTTGGAAGCATCGCCACTATTTGGTCCACAATAGTAATCTCGTGGTTTGATTCATTTCGATCGTCAATAACATCTATTGATGCATCTATAGTAGGTGATGTCTCTAATACCTCTGAAGGCCAAAGCTGTGAAGAACTATGCTCGTTGCTACGATCTTTGCTTGGAAATTCGGCTAGGTATAGTTTCAAATGTTCGGCCTCTCTTTTCGCTTCACCATTTTTTTCCGGATGTTGGAATCTTTGAATGCACCTTTCTTTGTATGCAATAAAGTCATCCAATGCCTTCAACTCCCTTTCATCAGCTGCAAACACCTTTGCAAACGATGGTCGTTCTTCTTTATTTGGTAGCGACTGCAACGTCTTTGTCCCTAACTCAGGGTCCCCATTTATCCTTGCTATAATGTTTGTGTTGTACTCGAACCTTACCGACCCCCTCTCGATTGTCCATATAGAATCGCATGTGGTGCGGAAAGGTTATGCCAACCAAAGAGTCCCCACCCGTCAGTAAGTGAGGGGTTATGAAGGACTTCCAGTCCCACACATTTTCTAAGAGTCTGGCGCTAACAAACGCCTCTGTTATGGATGTACCTTGTTCTATTAGACTAAGCATTTCTTTCAATGAGTCGATGTCCGACCTCTTCAACACATTAGATATACAACTAAAGCGTTGGTCGATATCTTCGTGTGTATGGCCCACTATAAGGAAAGAGAGCTCCACCTCTTGAAAAAAACCCAATCCCACCAATGAAACACATAGAGCAAACATGTAAATGTTTTTATTCTCTCGTGTGCAGTTATCCGCTTGGATACGTAATGTTGGAGGCAAAAAGCGTTTTCTCCTCTTCACATCTCCTATCACGTGCAACAATGTGCTCACCACCTGGTTGCTATCATGTTTGTGGTGCGCGCCGAACCACACATCGCAAAGATAAACCAATCCCATGCACGACGAGGGCTCCACACAAATGGGTCTTCACAAACCGATACTCGATGTTCTTCACGGTTTGACGCATTCTCGGTACCATGGTAGTGTTTTGATCCATGCCATCAACGATGATGCACATGTACAACTCCGGGCTGATATAGCACGACCTCTTAAATATCCAATAATCCCTCCGTTCCTCCATCTGAATACGCAGATGCATCATAAACAACTCTTTTATTTTGATCCGAGTATCTGCATTCGTGGTTCCCTCCATGGCACATTTATATTCCCAGCAGTGATAACACTTTGAAAACCTCGAAAATGGGGGTACCTGGACATGAGGATATCTGATGCGCCACATCCTCCGGAACGAGCTAATTGAAATGGTTTCTCCGTTACAAACTCTCTTCACCTCCTCGTTCACGTAATTGAATATATCAGACTTTTGAGTATTCATGGGCAGGAGAATAAGAGGCACCACTTCGTTGTCATCCTTACGAAAAATTGAACGATGAGGTTGAGGACAACCAGCTTCGTCCACAAATGATTTAAATGAGGCCTCTGCCGCTGACATTCTAGTGCTCTCCCGAAGCGGGTTTGAAAGGCTGCTACCGTGAATCGCTGCCACTCTTCCATATATTAAACACTCCTTCTTCAGTTGTTTAAACCGTCTTTGTGAATATCCAATGCCCCAGAAAGATAACAAGCATTGCAAACTTGTTTGCCATCTAACTTTGTGACAAATTTATCTAGTTGGAAACGTTCTTTCCGTGTATAAAAAAAAAGCAAAGATTTGTCTCATCCAAGACTTGAATTGCATAAGTAGAAGCCCACGCATTATAACGCATGTCCAATAGATACCGTTCTTGAATGTCTCTCAAACAATTTTGTTTGCATCCTCCTCGCCCTATTGCCCTTTTTGACGCTTAGAAGAGATACCTTCGTAGATATACCTTCTCTAGAAGATGTCTCCTGGAATCTCTCGCTTCTTCTATTTTGCATAGAATATGGACGTCGGGCCGCTCTGACATGAATAAGCCCATCTACATGGGGCAAATCTCGGATGTTGGAAGGAGTACTTTGAGAGAATGGAGAGTTCTCATCTACGGGGTTTGAAGCTATACTACTGCGCCGAGACCTATCAGTGGATCCAGGTGTGTTGAAGTTGTCATGGAAATCAAATTCTTGTGCCAACCTCCGTACAGGTGGCGTTTGAGACCCATTCAATACGTCCTCGCCATTTTGAATGGTGGGTTCCATGGCTATCGCACGTAGATAAGACTTGTGCCAACGGATGATCAATCCAACACACATTCCAAGACGCTCTCCCACAATCTCTCCAGTCCAATGCAATGCATCGTCTACCCTAGTGATGCGTACTGCCACCTCGGACGGGAATAACTTCGATCCATGCAATTGCGCGCCAGTTTCAAATGTATACTCCCTAGTTGCCAAGCCGACAACTTTTCTTCTTTCTGATAACAATTCAAATGTCCTTCCCAATTGAGATGAAATGACATGAGTAATACCATCTCCAGTCCGCCTTGCACGAGCTGCTCGTATTAATCGCGCTCCCACTGAACCGTTTGGATTAATGACATCGCTTCTGTATTGGGTGTTTTGATGTACTAAAGGGATTTGGAAATTGGAGCTGTCCATTGTCGTTGTTGAACTAATAGGAACCTATACATTGCAAACATGTGAAAATATGTGTGTAAGCAATAGAAAATATCATTCATTCATACGAACATATGTTCAAGAACATAAATTTTTGCTTCCAAACAAGATTGTTAATGTTGGTTACTAAGTTCGTAATGATATTGTATATAATTGTTAAGATTGTTTAAAGTTGTTAAATTACTTAGGATTATCTTGTGTACTTTATTTATATATAAATTAACGGTTTATCTACCTCTACAAACCTGTGTTGGATAAAATAATACAATGCTAAGTTTTGATTACATGGAAATAACAATAATCATGTTTGATACCTTGTCCAAGACTATGTTACACCTTAGGAATTGGATTGTTTGCGTTTCATAATACATTGCTAAAAATCGTTGATTGAAATAAAAAAAGACAATGACAACATGAAATGGCGTCAATTTACTTTGTACCTATGGCAATTTCCATTATAAATCGTACATCATGCTTTGAGCGTGCATAAAACCACAAAGATGGTGGTATTGTTTAGGATAAAGGAATAATTATTGCAATGACAATGATTATAGAAAGTTACAACTTACTTATAGGTTCAATTAAATTTGCAAGAAAAAACAATATTTGCAATATTCATTGTATGATCTATTATCATAGCGATGGATAGAATTATCATGTGTTCTTGTATGAATGCAATATATTATTGTTTGGAAAATATGGTAATTTTAAACTTTAACTTTAACTTCTACTACATTATAAAAATTAAAGTTGAATAAAACTTGCAACCAATGATTCAATTGCACTCAAGTAGGAACAAAGTTTTATAGAAGAACAAAAAATATTCAATCAAATTGTAACTAAATTATTCCCACCTCAATGAGTTAGCTTTATAGGGCTTAGGACCAAGTGGTGTTCACACCACATGTCCATTCTTAGACATGCTCTTCAATAGATGTAAAATATATAGACCTGGAAACATACAACAAATAAACCGGAATTTAGCAATGCAAACACTCGTGCGTTGGAGATTATTCAACTAGTAACTTACATTTTGAGTCATCTTGGAATTTGAAAGAAAAAATAAATAAATAAATTTAATTTTCAGTCAATTTTAAGAATTAAAAAAATAATTCACAACACAAAACAAAATTTCAGGAATTTAGTGAAACAATAACTTGTAGATTACATTAGCCTTCTACTAAAATGATTCAATTGTTTTCATAATTATAGATAGTTTTTTAAAAAACTTAACATACAACAAAATTGCTATAGTACAGCAATAAAAATACCTTTGATTAGACATCCATCAACTAAAAAATGACATAACTTAAAAAAAAAAAAAAAAAAAAAAAAAAGAGGAGGTGGTAGAGGTGTCCGGGCGAACACCTCTACGCCTCAACGTCTTTTGTTTTTCATCTGACCTCTCCGATTCTGATCTTCTGGCACACTTGCCTTTTCTTCCTCCTCCGCTCTTGCTCGTGTTTTTGAAGGTCGTTGTTGCCGTTTCTTCCTCCTCCGCTCTTGCTCGTGTTTTTGAAGGTCGTTGTTGTCGTTTCTTCCTCCTCCGCTCTTGCTCGTGTTTTTGAAGGTCGTTGTTGCCCTTTCTTCCTCCTCCGCTCTTGCTCGTGTTTCTGCAGGTTGCTATTGCCTTTTCTTTCTCCTCCGCTCTTGCTCGTGGTTCTCAAGAACGCTGCTAGGACGATCTGTAGAGCACTAGGAGAGTTTCGTGACTTGTTGCAACCAAAAATCTTTTTGCCGATTCTCCTTATCGCTTTCTTTCTTTGTTGTACCGAATCATTCGCCGCTCATTTAGTACCGAATCGCTTCTTTGCTATTGTACCGGATCGCGCTTTCTTTGTTGCTATCGAATCGATGCTTGCTACTTGCCGATCTTGTTGCTATTCCTCATTGCTATATTTGGTATTGTTGCTCTTGTTGCGGCGTGCATTTTGGGTTCTTGTTCGCTCTCAGACAGTGACGCTACTATTCAAGTTGTCCACTTTGTACTCGATATGTTAAAATCTTCATCTTCCTCCCTTCATCCTCTTTGTGGTCTTTGTTGCAGCCATGCAGCCGCCACCAAAGCCACCAAAATCCTAATCTTAAAACCTTAAACCCTAAAAAATTTTAAAAATCTTTAAAAAATAAAAATAATAAAAAAATTAGCAGAGATTGCAAGGGTGTGTGCAAGACACCCTTGAAACAATCAACCAAGTGAACTCCAATAAACATCCCATTTACTATATTAAAGCCATTTCAAACATCTGATACCCGCCTATGAGGGATACCCGCCCATGAGGGATACCCGCCCATGAGGGATACCCGCCCATATTGATACCCGTCATACATTATAGTTACTTGCTTAAGAACAAGAAAAATGAAAACATTTAGTAACACATGATAGTAAAAATATTAATGTAGATATTGTAGAACTAACATCTATCACATACAGTCGTTTGAGACTAAAGAATATTACCTTCTTTACGATTCCAAATTTCTAAAATTGTCTTATTTGTAAAAAGAGCATTTAACTTGATCAAACATGTTCGCACATTTTGGTCAAGGGAGAGAAAAAAAACACTATTTCCTACATAAAACCTATAGATCTTCATTTTTTTTTTTTTTTTTTTCCTAGCGAAAAATTTATGTGATAAATAAATTCTTATCAATCATTTTGGATTTTCATTCTAAAGCATGTTGAGTTCACAAAAGAATAAAATGTGGCATAAAAGTTTGTCAAATAATTTCAATCTCGATCCTTTGCATATTTGTTTTGAATATGCTACACACCTTTTCCATGTCTAGAAATTGGTTTTAAGGTAACCAACATGATCATGCCAATCATGATTTTAAAGAAGTTAGACCTTGTATAGTGAATTTTTTTTAAGCCAAGTGAAATTAAAGTGTGCTAGACCACTAAATACAATTAAGCAAATGAATTATTCTTATGATTTCAAATGCTATAATATTTTAATCCTTCCGATGCATAGTAGCCTAAAAAATTTGGTGGCTTTATATCAATGTTTATTTTAAGATTCTAGGATTAGAAGTCTTAAATTTCACTCTAAAATTAGATTTTGAAGCCACTTTTTGATAGTTAGAGAGGTTTATGACTTTATGAGACATCCAGAGAACAAGACTTGTGTGAGCAAGTTGGTTCTTCGTCCGATCAAGTACATTGTGGATGTCACTACTGACGATGGTGTGGTTCGGCGAGAAGAGGTGGCATTCCCCCTCGAAAGAGCTCAACGAGAGTTCCAACGCATATTTGATATACACGGATTAGCGTCTATTCACGGTACAACACACTCTCGTGTTGTGTTGGCTGAGAGAGGATCATTTGGGAGCAGGTGGATGGACAACACATAGTTGCGTACTGCAATTTTGCGAAGGAAGAGGTTGCCCAACACAAACTCTCACATGCGAGTTTATTAACATCTTTGAAATGCGGGAGGCAACATTTGTCGTATCGATGATCCCGCATTGTACCTAGCGAAGTCCGCGGGTCAACAAGAAGGAATGGAATAGGACAAAATATTCCACCATGGATGAGGACTTGAGAAAGCTACGCGAGATTTGGGAGTTGTATGGGAAGCGCGATAGCTTGGTTCGTGCGAGACGATGAACGCAGGGGCTAAAGTTAAGTGTGTGTGCGGCTAATGCGGTGCGAAGAAGAACCTTGTTGAGGGCAACAAAAGTATAACAATCAAGAGGTTGGCAAAGCGGATGCATGACTTGACCATTCATGCGTGGAATCCCGGCGCGAGTGTTACGAAGCTATCCTTCAAGTGTGCGAGGACTACGAAGATGGCCATCTCTTTTATAGCGAGGAAGTGGAGAAGAAGTGGAAGGCGTTTGCGAGACAAGAACAACCTAGATCCCTCTTGTGGATGTACGGGAGCGTCGGAAGCGAATGACCATGAATTGGTTGAGGGCTGAATGTGGTTCCACGATCCGCTTATCTCTCGGCTAGTCAAGTCTTGTGTAGCTAAGCCAGGTGGGGAGGACTGACCCGCAGACCTCGACAATCATATTACTTTCACGCCATCGAGGATGCGTCCAGGGATCCCGTACTATTGCGGTGCAATTGGCGGATCGTGAGACAAGAAGCGGTTGCTAATATTACTCGTTGATTAATGGTGTCCAACAAAGAGTCCTCACCTAATTCCATGGAAGAGTTCTTCCACATATCATGACGGAATTATTTTAGGGGCAAGGAGCAAATTGATGCATTTGGCAAGGACTTGGCCAAAGACACAAAAGCCGCATGGGCTAAACCTACACGAGAGAAGGTGTCAAGTTGGCGAGACATAAGTGAACTTATTCCCACCTCCATCAAGGTTCACTATCGGACATTGCAACAAGAACACATGGAGAAGTGGAAGCATCGTGAGATGAAGGTGGTGCCACTACCGTCGCATGGAAGTGGGTGTTCAAGTTCGAAGGCCAACTCGCACCAAGACACCGGATCATCTTATGGTTCGAGCAGGAAGGATTATTTCATCCGATGTCCGTGATTGACACAATCGTCTTTGTGGGTTGTTGATTGTCGATGTGGTGGGGGAAGGCGTGGAGACGGTCCCAGGAAGAAGAAGCGATTCACCAAAGTTATTGCACAATTGTCGGCGTGGATGACGGGCGTTGAACGATGGAACAAGAAGATTCATTGTTACCACCGCGGCCTGTGTTCTTAATGCCGAGTTGTTCGCGAAGCTCAAACTTCCCGGTGGTGGCACTCAACGACATGGATGTTGGGCATTTGGCGCAAACTCGGTTGATCAAGTATGCCCTCAACTTTACACGGGGTGGTCGATTCACGCAAGCGGTGGAACCATTTGGAGGTGTTGTTGTTCATATGCAACACCCTGTTGATACTTCCCCAACCGTAATTATGTTTAAGGGACCGCCCACTACCACTTGTATTTCACGATCAATGGAGTGAGACACATCAACCGTCGGAGGGTGATAGACTCGAGCGATCGCCATCCGAGCTCTCTCTAGATCTGGTGGATGCGTATTTGCCAATTGGTTGGGGTTTGGCTGCGTATAACATTACAACGGCCCATTCGACAATCCTTCATGGAGGTTTCCATGGATCGGAGATCATTGTCATTGACGATAGCCTGGAAAGGCTAAACTTCTTGTATACAAAGTTGTTTGACAACTTCCAAGGACAATTTCAGATCCCTGAGATGACAGGTGCAACAAGGAGCACCAGCGTTGGCATTTCCGAGGGTGAAGATCCGATGAACATAGGTTCAGAGGAAGGCGGTAGTGACGAGGACGAGCTTGGAGATGAAGCGGATACTTCTATTCCAGCACCATACACATTGGCAAATGTACGACAGCCGCGTGAGTATGACACAGATGTACCCTCGCCTGATCATAACTCATGTGACGACGGGCTTCATTCGTCTGTGGAACCTAATGGCTTTGAGGAAGGATCAGAGATACCGGAGGTGGTTCTAGATACTCCAATTCAAACGAGACCAATGGTGCCATCCATTCCACAATCTACGGAATCAGCGGACACCATAGCTTTCAACGAGGTCTTCGCACCAATGATGACATTTAGAGACGGCTTCTACTATAACACTGATGGCATAAGGTATACTCGCCACGGTGAGCCGGGCAGTTACACGTACGAAGAGTCTGCGTCCATCAGTCTTCAAGATTCTATTGATCCCCCAGTGTCGCTGGCGGCAGTGGATCGTATGGTACATGAGGCCTATGAAGGCAGTACCGGTAGGACAATGGAGGAGGATGATTAGAGCATCAGAGATTTATAAGTAGCAAGTCAATATGATGTTTAGGTGGCATGTTAGGTTTGATTGATATGTTTGAGTAAAGTATGAGATGTTTGGTTATAGTATTATGCATGTTATATTATAGTATTTACTATCAGTTTCTAAAGTACATTTATGAATTTTATGTATGGATTTTCATATAATATAGAGCGAGATGCTACATATTTTCTCGTTGAATAGCACATGTTGGCCTTTTATCTCTTATAAAGTATGTTTGTTGTATAAATGCCAAAAATAGTATATAAATGTCATATAGCAATGTACAACGTAGAAGTTCATAATCAAAATTGCATTGAATCTAAAAAGAAACACTATAGGAAGTTCAAGGACAAAATTGAATCTTTGAAATTCTTTAAATTTCAATTTTTGCACTCCAAGACGTGACATTGTCCTTCATATTGACCCATTGGGATTTGTATTCCAAAAATTTATATGGTACACAAAATAATAAAATAGATGTTGGCAATATTTGAATATAATAATTTGGTAGTATTTACAAAGCAATAAAACATGATTTAGCAACAAATTTGTTTTTAAAAAAATACTATTTCTCATTAGTTTAAGTTTAGTGCCTCCACATTTAAATTTTTTATCTTTGTGTGGAATTTTTGTTGTTTTTTTTCATTTTGGAGGAAAATGTTGTTGTTTTGACATGCCATTGAGTGCACTTGGCAAAGTGCATAATTGCTTAATTGCGTGTTTATATTGTATATCCAGTTGTAGGATATGATAGTTAACTTAATTCACAATTCATGTTTTAGTTTTCATCTGTTACTTCTTATAATTTGTAATAATAATACTTCATATTTTATGAAATTGTAATGTTCACACCGAGGTGAAAATCGGCTCTTTGAAATCCTCAATAACCTATTTGGATTTACAAAAGATTTGGGGTTAAGTGATTGTTCTTGAAATACGTGAGCTTGTTCTTGTTGGAAAGAATGTGTATTACTTCCTATTTATGATGAAATTCCAAGTAGTTTTTTAGAAAGGTTCTTTTATCAACGCATAATTCAAAAAAATAATAAGTGACCTCTTGGGAGAAAAACAAACATTGGTTCTTTTATTTATTTCTTTCTTTTTAGCCCATTTAAGTTTCGATCAATTGAGAGAGAAATACATCTATCACCAAGGCAAGTAGTTTGTTTGTTTGATTTGTTTTGAGACATTATGACTTGGTAGGGGATTGGGCGACATGAGATGTTGTATGAAGCAGGTTTAATTGTAGAGTTGTGGATTACGATCCCTTGCCAAAAGGGCGACAATTTCTGAGATATTAAAATTTCAATTTGGCATGGCCCCCAAATCACTAGAAATTACAAGAAACCGAGAGTCATAATTTGCTATAGCAAAAAAACAAGAGGCATGGTCAAAGCAGTGTGAGCGCCAACGCCACATTGGCTTGGAGTTTTGTTGGCCTTGACTCCCCATGTGAAGTGTCCCTAATTGCCTTGCACAATCCTTTGATATTTAAAGCGTCTCCAGCAAAGACTCTGGGAGGCCAAAAAAACGGCCACCTGCTGCCAACCTCCGAAGGTGGAATCGCTCCGTTCACTCTTCAACGGTAGCATGGAAGTCCGGCTCGGCCAAGGAGGCCCAGGGCACGGCTAAATCTCACGATATACAGAGCTCTCTACACTGCACTTGAGAGCTGGTTAAAGCAAATCTTTTTGGGTTTTGCAGCTTTTTGGGAAGGATGGCGGGAAGTGGGAGAGCTTCGTCGCAGACTGCACCTCTCACGTCAACGCTTACTGGTGCCGCAAGAGCCACTGCTGGGTGTAGTGCCACTGGACCGACTTTTTTGCCCTCTGTCACATTCCCCAAGCTCGTCCAAAGCCTCTGCCAGAGTCATTTCGCAGAGTCTCCGTTGGAGATGCTCTTAGTGCAACATTTGTAATGGTAGCACACGCTATTCCATATTTGCTCAGCATTCTCTTTGTGGAGATATAAAATTACTTGCACCCTTACTTCGAGTTTACAGTCTTCATTTTAGTATAACCGAGGCGGAAAGAAAGCCTAAAATTCTTGAGCCAGTGGGAGCAAATTAGGGCAATGAAATTTACATTTTTAACAAAATTGGTGTGCTGGCAAGCATTTGTGGTGTGACATCCAAGTCAGACGTGCATCTTGCTGTCCACGTAAGATTATCCACGTGGAGTGGTCCCTTACGCAACTAATGAAATTAGTCCAGCGAGGCGCCAGCTAATCAGCCACCCTCGAGTCGCCTGGATAGACGAGCGGGCGGGGCTTGGACCGGGTGGCCCCCCGACCCGGCCCGGCCCGCGCTCTTTTCTCGAGTGTGGCTATGGCGGGGCTGCGCCGCTGCAGCTTCTTTGAACCACTCATTCCTTGATGCCTCATGTCGTTTGATAGATTCCAAATCTGAAACGTGATTGAAGTATCTCCTCAACTGAAATGGTAAATTTTTTCCGCGTCGGAGTTTGTGAAGCATTTCTGTGATTGTAGGAAGTCTTTGAACGGTAGAAGTTATCGACAATGGCTGGTCAATGCGCCATGACGAGCTTCTCTGTCACGTCGGTGGTTGGAGCTAACGTTGTGCGTGCGGGATTGGAGAATCCATGCGGACGTCAGGTATGGTAACCTACATTTCTTCCCGGTCACAGCATTACTCATGGATAGAGAATGCATTGCTGAAAGTCTAGAATATGACCTCAAATTCGCGAACTCATAGGCTAGGGTTCCTCAAATTCATTCAAGATCTGAGTTCTGACCTGATTTGGAAGTTGGACTTTTGAGTTACGTCTATTTGTTTTGTGCTACAGATACTGTAGGCAGTCTACATTTTCAAATTTTGTCAGGAGCAGAGCACGGGATGAAATTTAATGTTTTCTTAGATATGTGCATTGATTGGGAAGTTGCTGCTAATAAAAAGAGTCATTGACAATGAGTAATGCTTAAGGGATGGAGCAGGTTTAAATGTGGATTGAGGACTGGTGCTTTTCGGAGACAAATATTGCCTCTTTCCCATCATACCCCTACTAGATCAAGGTTTTACTCTTTTGCATCGTTATCCGTTTTTTTACATTGGTTTAATTGATTGCTCTTTTCTGAAATGCGTAATTTGAATGTTCAGACAAGTGTTTGTGTTCAACATTTTAAGTGTTTCATGGCGATGGCCAGGAACCCGACACTAGTTGTTGCCGCAGGTTTTGGTGCAGGAACAGAGAAAGCATTTAAAACGACTGTAGAAATTGATCGTCTTATCGACAACCTTCGGAGCACTGAGTATCAAAATGTGAGTAAGTACAGCATATATTGCAGAGTAATTGGTGTCTGTAACTTTGCGAATTGAAGCGTCCCCTTAAATCCATACCTCTGGACTTGCTTGTCCTTAGGATGCTATTATTGCAAGACTCCAGCTTGAAAAGCTAACTACCAAGCATTGGGAAATCTTTGTTCTCCATTTTACTGACTATTCTACTCAATTTGATTTGAGGTTTGCAGATGGCACAGTTAGTGGCAGAGAACGTCTTAGCATTCGATGCTCCCTTCTGGCTGCGTCTCGCTGCTCGGGCGGATTTATGTACAACAGATGACGATAGAGTAAGATTGTCATATCATTTGTCTCTACAAAGACTTAAGCATCCTTATTATCAAGGGCTGCACGAATCTGCAGTTACCTGGTCTCTAACGGGAGAATTCCTTTTGAGACGAAGATATGATGTCATGAAGTGGCTACAGTCCCATCAGTTCCTAATTATGGGTGCAATGGATGGGCGACGTTAACTAGTGGAGTGAATTTTGTTTACAGTTTCACGTTGTCATCTATATCAAATACGCGCAACTCCTAGTTAAGTCATATTCTTAGAGATGTTAAATCTAGTCAGCACCATCTTAATGCCCTTGAGATAGAAAGAACCCCTAATCAATGCCATGCCGTAAGGAATATTCTAGTAGTAGAGACGTAAGAGTTAAATCCACCTAGCAAAAGTATGTTTGTCTCCTTTTTCAGTTTTTCATTGCTCTCGAATTCGACGTTTTTGAGTTCACTAGTGGTTCTTACATATGAGAGTTTCTGATGCCGCTTTTGGTATTTCATTTGCAGGAAGAATACGAAGAGCTGGCTTCTCAAATCATGAATATTGTGGAGCGTATAGTAAGTAAGACTAAGGTACGGTTATTACAAGACCTGTAACATCAAGATTTGTGGTTTGAGAACATAGTATTTAGTCAACATCGTTACCCCTTTTGTTCAACTTTTCCTCATTTTAGAATTTGTGCTTGGAACATTTACAGGAGAAAATTGAGTCTTCTACGGATGTACTGAAGGCAATTATCCAGCCTTTGACGGAAGATGACGACGAAATCGTGTGGCCACCAAAGAATCAAGCCACCCTTGTCGAAATGCGAAAGGTATGGATTGCTTCGTTATATGATTGAGGTATCAAAAAACTGTCTTCTTTGTGCTTTTTACATTCACCTCTACTGAAACGACCAATGTATAATCACTTACGCGGGCATGGTGCTTGTTAAAACTTTGTGTTGATGCATAGTGCTGCGGAATTCCTTCACATGCTACCGTAGTTTTGAGAGGAACTGGTTATTTATGTGCTCAACAATAGCAGCTTGCAACAACCTTGTGTGGCTGCATCACAGGAGGTAGAGAAGAGGGAATTGGAGAACTTTTTAGATGAAAGTTTTCTGTCTGAAGTCAGTGCGCAATTACGACAAGTAAGAATCGATTCTTTGTACTGCAAGTTGTATATTCTAGTATACTGTTATTTGGCTTTTATTAGTGGCAAATTTTAGTCTCGTCTTAGAACGGCTTCTCACCCTGTTTTTTATATCATTGGCAGCTTTTATGTTGTTGGAAAGATCTGACAAGTGTCGTGTGTTCCAGGCGAAGGAGGATCAGGATAAACCTGGTTTGGTAGCTATACTCCAGAAAGTTTTGCAGCTCTATGCAGCTTGTCTACTCTCTAAACGCAGTTATGCCACTAAAGGTGTGAAAACAATCCCTTTTACGAATCGATCCTGGAGTTATTACTGAGTGAATTCAATGTTGAGTGATTGCATTGTCTATCGGTTGCAGATGGTGTTGTCGACAAGGCCGAGGAGCTGCTCGAGCAAGTTCTTGATGGTATGCTTTTGCTCTTTTGCAATCTGAATGTTACATTCAGTCATCGTTTCGCAAGGCAATTTCCGTTATTGTTTTCACGAGTTTGGTCTCTTGCACACGCGTGTAATGTTTGGATATCTGAAATGACGCGTATTCCTTTGTCCTTCAGCGGATGAGGATAAGTGGAATTATCTCTTGAGAAATGGACTCACTTATGGCGGCGGCGTAGTGCGATCTGAAGATTTTTTCAAAGCAGTGGATAGGAGAATAGAACGAACGCTTATGAGGACTGTAAGTATGCTTTAATTCGTTGAAGCACACCTGTTTATAGGGTGCTATTTTGAAGATTTTGGGTCAGATTTTGGAAGCTTTAGTTCAGATTATCATTTGTTTGTAGGTGATAGATGGACAATTGTCCTTGCATTTCAGTGCAAGGGAATTTGGTTACATGGAGACATAGGGTAACGTCATTTTTAGTGTCATGTTAAGCTGTTATCTCTTCAAGCTTTGAGTTTTTCTTTACTCCTGCTCATGGGATGATTAACAGAGAAACTGTCCGTAATTATGCAGGAGAATGGATCGTATCAGCAGCGAGTTTTGGCAGAATATATCAGAGAGATAGAAACTCGAGCAGAAGCCCTCATAGCAGCTTTCGAATCATCTCCTCCAACCAGCTAAAGTTTATGCCCATTTTAATCCTCTAGCATGTAGTTCGACCAATTTTGCTTATCATTTTTAAAGATATCAGTCTTTTGACGTCTAGTGAATGGCAGCTGTGAACGAATGTTTGTGGCCGTTTGTACCATGTGATACTGTAAACTTCCTCATGGTCGGTGTAGACTGTGCCCTACGGTTGAAGCTTGCGGCTTGTCGGTTGCGCATGTCATCTTCCATGCACCAGATATGGTGTATCGCCATGTCTAGATGATCAACTGTTTGTCATGCAGTCATCCCAGTCGATGCACTGTGGGATAAATGAGGAGCCCGCCATTGACTAGCCAGCCTGATTATTGATCTCACTGCGATCGACTCGAGCAGCGTGGAGTCCAAGAAGTTGATTAGCTGGTCCCATCGGTGATGCAAGGAGCATTTAAAACAAGGCAATAGCTCTGAGTGAAGTTCGTCGATGCTCGGGTAATTGTATCTAACGACTTTTGGTGGTGGTACTCCGTGTTAATATTTTTCAGAGGACAGTGAGTTAGAGAAGACCTTGAAGTCTATGGAATGGAGTCCATGCCTGCCAGTCCTCCGCGTATCGAAGCAGAATGATTCACCAGGAGCTTGATGCACAGACGCGGTTGCTGTCAGACGAAAGGGTGTTGAATATGGACGTCTAGTTTGCGATTTTCCATCTCGGGCAATATTTGTAATTCCTGGGTAATATCGATGTACCAGATCTTCATGTACGAAGTCTCATCTCATGGATGGGCGGACTATCTCCTCAAAGTAAGCCATCAGTCACACCAGGTTCGCCATAACCCGTAACGACAGACACCCAAATGTGCATTCGCTGTGCACTGACCAATTAATTCCGTTATTGAGAAAATAGGATAAGCGTCCGATTCAACGCGCTCTGCTGCATGAATGCATCTTCTCGGACATTTTTGATTGCAGTGAAATCGGTGGGTGTCAGATTGTCACGAGAGGGGATGTCTTTTTCCTTATTTTGTTTAGTGACCGATTATGTTGCGCACGCGGTTTCGTGTGCGTTGAAGTAACGCGTAACTTATTGAGGTGATGAGCGACGCTGGTTGAAAATTAGGGGACCCATTGGGCATGATGTCACAGATTCCTGTGCTCCAGCACGACAGCCGTTCCTCACTTACATCTGGGGCTTTCTGCAGATAGCTGGCTACCTGTTCAGGTCAATAAAGATGGTTCTTCTGGAATCCATCTTACCTGTAATCTTTCCAAAGTACATAGGACTGGGAAACGAACCCAAACTGCTTACTGCCTTCACACATGCGTGTCCTTTTGCTCCAGTAGTCTTCTTTACAATCATGATGGTTCAGATAGTAGTAGACTTGTCACATTTTGGGTCAGGTAGTGGGGAAATATTAGCAGGACGATTGGATGAGACCAAGTCCGGCAGGACGTGGCACATCTTCGCGTCGGTCATGGCCATGTAAGCCGTCCTTTCAATTGGCAGTCAAAGTCTGCTACAGGTAACCTTTGATAAAATATTTCCTCAGATTGAAAGGACGCTCTACGAGTTTGGACTGACAGCCTTGTCACACACTCGCAACAGCACGAAATAGAACTAAACTCGGTTACTAACGAAGACCCTTTTGTCTTATGTTGTGACAGGATGTGGGGTAATTTAGACATTCCGGCACCCCACAGCCCCACCAGTTGCTGGTACAACAATAGACCCCCAAGTAAGCAGTAGTAACCTATTCATCACCGCCGTAAGTTTCGCATTCGAGATTATACAGTATTCATGTCAATACCCCTTTAGGAAGCGCTTTTCTTCAAATATCATGAGCTCGCACTTGATGAAATTCGAAGTACCTCTCTTTTTGCCATAGTATATTTCATTCATGAAAAAGTAGAAAAGGAATTATATATAAAAAAGTGGAGCGTTCACACCACCTCGGCTGTAACGCCCCCTACAGCCATGATGCAGGTTTGATAATGATAGCCGCTGCTAAACTTCACAGAATCGCGGCATTTTCCTCATAGGACCAATAATTTCTTTTGTCAATATCGAACTAAAATACCTAGCACACAATCACATGTCTGCTGATGTACAGGACGGTGCTGGAAGTAATGGGAGTCACTCGTAACGCCAGAGTCATCAACTGTAATCAATCTCCGCGACTCCATCGAAGAATTAATTCCCGTGCATTATCCTTGTGAATCATCTACTCACGGACACAGCCGCTAGTTTCTATCACCCATCATAACAGTCACTCATTTCCATCAGAGAATGTCATAGATCTCACAGCATGGACAGACTCCCAAAAAAACCCTAAGTAAGTATCAGCAAAACTAGTATTCATCATAATGGTACACAGTCCACATTAAATGTACATGATACAGATCCTTTTGCAGGAAGCGCGGTACTAAAATATTGTTTGGATGGGGCGCCACAGGAAGGGACTGAGCCGCCTACGGGCCGGCCTGACAGACACAATGATGGAAAGAAGCCATAAAGGCGAGCGTCGCCGAGGGACAGCACTACAGCAGGAGGTTCATTAAGAGAGAACAAAAATGACATCACGAGAAATGACTAAAGAGTAAACCCCGGCTCTTACAATTATTGACTCCGACTTGGGGCGCCATCCATCGCAAGTAACGGCTGGCATTCACTAGGAGACCCTTGCTGCTGCTGCTGCATTGTCCAAGCCAACTGTCTTTGATAGTATCAACATTCAATGGAGCCTCGCTAGCTGTGAATCCCAATGATTCGCAAGCTCCAAGCAATCTAACTAGAGGTACTGATCGAGCTTTCGATCCCCGTTTGATTCCCCAATTGTTGTTGTACATGCCAGTCCGATAAGATCCACCAATGACCCTCGTTAAAGTGGCACACTCATTCAACTTGACAGCCCTGCTCCAGCATTCTCAATTACTCGCTGCATGTAAACAAAAGTTTATGATGGTAATCATGGTAATTTTCTCATGCAGATGTTCTACATTAAGTTGAGTTCATACTTTGAAACTGAAACTTTCCAGGGCTGAGAAGTGATCTCTTCTCTCTGTAACCCAAGCTGATCAATCATAGTATCGTTTTCAGGTGGGGACTCTGAACTATGAACAAAGAGCCTGCTGAATATTAAGATAATGCTGTGCTAATGTCTAAAGCTACTACTAAAGTGGGCTTCATCAACCGGTGCTACTGCATGTCCCGACGAAGTTCAACGTTGACGATTTACCATCCTCCTGGGTAGTACCGACTATTTCCCCGGTGAATTTGCGACTACAAACTTCGTCGAACGTGGTTCACCCTTTCCAAAGCAGTGTTCGCAAATGCAACTCCTCAACTCGCTGCTTGAATGAATTTGTGTGAGTATTCTTTGGCAATAATCGAAACTAGGCTGGTAACCGTCTGGCTCAAAAATTTTAAGTTGTATGACCAGACGTTCCAAAATGGAATAGGCACACAATGACGGCATCTGTTCAGTCCACCGCCAATCACCCATTGAACGAATCAAGGCTCCAGATTCACCAGCACCACCACCAAGGTGTGTAACTTTCTCACTCACACTCGTCGGTGGAGCTTTCACATGTATAATTAATTGAGAACACTACAAACGCGCAGCCAATTCGAATTCCTCCGCCTCGGGTGTCGCTCCCGGTTCCTGGAGGCTAGTTATGAAGCGGATTCGGGCCTGTGGGCACCAAGCGCTTCGACATGCCCCACAAACTGCGATCCCTCTGACGCTGCGCCGGCGGCGATTCCGCCTCCGTATCCCACACGCTATCTGCCGTCACAGCCGCGCCATTGACAGGCTCGCCGATCTCCCGAACGCGCGTCGACTCCACCCGGACCGCCAACAGCATCATCATTAACAGCAGGACCAGCACCAGCGGCCGCGAACTAGCCCTCATCGTCGCAACACAACAACCCTCACAAAGCGACCACCTCTCTTGTCGCAGCAACACAGCAATAATGAGAAATCAGCGCGAGGATCGGAGACGAGGCGGCACGAAGTCCTGACACAAAAGTGTTGCAATATTCATCAGCAGCAGTGGTAGGCGACTAACTTCGATTGCATGACTGTGATAACGTTGCTTGCTAGTACTGGTGCGAAATCTACTAGTGAGAGTAAAGTGGAGCGTCGTGCAGTTCATCTATATATCTGTGCCAGGGCCATGATGATGGCTGGCTAGAGAGAGAGGGGGAGAAAGAGAGAGAGAGAGAGAGGGGGAGCCTTGTAATGTTCTGTTCTGTTGTGCACTGCCTGGCTGCAGCAAAGCAAAGGCACAGCAAGCAAGCAAGCGTCTATCGTTGTCGTCGTCGGCACGATGCCCGAGGTGCTCCCCGCTATCTCGTGCATCAACTACGCCAAATTATGACGCCACGCTGTCCAGGCTGCCTTTCTCGTGCGCCCGCTGCCGGCCCCCGGCCTGGCCTCAGACCCTGGGCTTCTCCATCGCGGGCAGGGCCTCCTACGGGATTGTTACCACAGTTACCGCTGTTACCGCTGATGTGTGTCGGTAGCCTGCACCACGTTCCACTCCCTCTTTCTCTCTCCTTTTTTATCCTCTTTTACCCCCATTTCTCGGGGTCTCTTTATTTCTCCCCTACGAGCGTGGCTCGGATGCCAGGCTCGGTGGGGATCAATTTTCTGGCCCTTCCCGTTTCCCCCATTTGGGGCCATTTTTTGAATTTTTTTTTGCAAAATTTGGGGCCTGGGCCCCAATTTACCCTAGGAAGCCCCCTTTGTGTTCAAATGGGGCCTAAACAAATTAAAAAATAGGGGCAGATTTTACCCCACCCTCCCCACCCCCACCCGAGCCTGGCATCCAAGCCACGCTCGTAGAGGATATTTAGACACTCCCCTTTTCTCATGGCTTGTTGCTTTATCCTTCCACTTAACTCCTCTTGGTATCTTGAGATGCTTCTACTTTTAGATAAAAAACTAATCAATCCTTAACCTACAACCATAATGAACACTTTTGTTTGTTTCAAATGGTACCGTAGTCTTTGTTCAATCTTTTTTTTGGATGGAGAGGGAATTGCTGTAGAAGCGTTCATATATGTAAAGCGCTCAGGTTCACTAAGAAGTAGGTTTCGCAAATCAAGAAAATCCAAAGTTCTTTAAGAAAGTGATGTAGAAAAGCCAACAATGATTGAAAGTGGCCATTTCACTTTGCTAACGGCAATAGGTGGTGGAAGGACTTGGGATGCATACACTATTGTCCTAAATGATTTTTTGAAAATGTAAAAACACTTGACATTGACACTACTTTTTCACAGATACTTCATTAGCATGAAATGAAACGTTTTTCAATATATTTCGAAGTATCTTCAAAACAATTCTAAAAGTTTTCAAAACACTTTTACAAACATGTCTCAAAATCAAGAGGGGTCCTCATATATATACTATCGAAGACTTAGAACATTATGTTCATAAATTTAAACCCCTCACAATTAGGAAAGTCATTAAATTGGGACGTGAGGAATAAAATGAGACATTGTGTAATGAAACATTCAATTTTCTTCATACTGGGCAAGAGGTGTAAGATTGATTGAGGCATTCTAGGTGTGAAAATAGTTTATGAAAATTTGTCTTTCTTCGGTGAATTCCAATCTTTGGATGAGTATGACTTCTAAAACTTTCCAAAACTTGGATAATTGAGCTCAAAATATTTATGATCTTGACTCCACACGTAAAACGGTCCTTGGAGGAAGGGTGGTATATCAATTAACCATGGTACAACTACACAGTGTTGCAGTAAATTTTGAAAATTGTACAACAGTATTAGGACCCCTACCAACCCAACCGCTCATTCCTCGTAAACATCAAATTCTTTAATTTACACTACTTTAAATCTGAAGGTCAAAATCAGACAAGAATCAAGTGTGCTGGGAGTTGCCTTTACTTCTAAGTTACAATTCTTTTGCTATATATATATATATATATATATATATATATATATATAATTTATTTATTTATTTATTTATTTATTTATTTATTTATTTATTTATTTATTTATTTATTTATTTATTTATTTATTTATTTATTTATTTATTTATTTATTTATTTATTTATTTATTTATTTATTTATTTATTTATTTATTTATTTATTTATTTATTTATTTATTTATTTATTTATTTATTTATTTATTTATTTATTTATTTATTTATTTATTTATTTATTTATTTATTTATTTGTTTGTTTATTTATTTATTTATTTATTTATTTATTTATTTATTTATTTATTTATTTATTTATTTATTTATTTATTTATTTATTTATTTATTTATTTATTTATTTATTTATTTATTGTTTTTTCGTTTTTCTCACATTGTGCTTATAAATTTCCTACATAGATTTCATTGGTACAATAGTGGTTTTGAGTATACCACATAAGCACACCTCATAGTGGCAATTTACACTCAAGGTAGGTGTATATTGCCACTCCGTGTGTACTCATTAGTATAGTGGCTGCTTTATTCAAACCACTTTTGTACTAGTGTTTCTTACCACAAATCATATAAAAAAGACATAGTCTTTCATGTGGATAGGCATTTCTTGTGGACTACACTAAATAGGTAGATTAGTGTTAGATACACTAATTTATATAAACATGTTATAAGTTTTTACTGTTAGAGAATATTTTTACCCTCTACAATGGCTAAGATGGGGATACTTCCATAGTATTGGAATCAATACTCTTGGTAATTTTTTTTTACAAAAGTAAAAACTTGTAGCATTTTCAAATCTTATAAAAATCTAACATTAATCTACCTATTTAGTGTACTTGATTACGGGATGAAAAAATATCTAATAAAATGCGTCAAAGAGGAAGAAGTTAAGGTAGCATGCTTGAAAATTGCATAAAACCAAACTTCTCGGACTAGGGTCATCCAAGCAGAAGGTACATCACACCTTCAACCTTCCAAGTGATCTAGTCTCCTACTTACTTAGCACATTATCTGAAATTGTTTCCCTTGACCACTCCCTAATGACCTTGCCAATTTACTGATTCCGAGAAAAATACCTTAGTTATTGCTCCTTGTGTGGAGCCAATCAATCAAACATTTGATTGAAAACTGACCAGTACATTTGCACGAGAGGGTATAAAATTGAATTGGTTCCACACAGTGCCTATGATTTACAGTAAGGTACATACCCAAAGGTTCATACTTTTCATATAAAGAAGTCACCGAAAATTACTCAAAATTGTAAAAAAATGAATCATTTCCACCGGAGCTTACCATACCATAACCGCAGTTCAGGCAAAAACCATAGAGGTGGCACCTCCTCATTGGCCGAGGGATATGTGGTTATTTCCCATAACGTCGCCTTCGCTGGCGTTATGGCCTTTATGGCCTTTTGTATCGCCCCTCCCGCGGCTCGGAAGGATGCCCCACTGGTTATTTTCCATAACCAGTGGCTCCTTTTGCGTTACCTAGTACTTCAAAATGCCTAAAGGCCCCTTCCCACCTGGCCTTTGATAAGAGCATACATTAAAACTTAAGAGCTCCACAATTTTGGGGAAATTCCTTATTCTTAGGGAAGGCCTCATCAATGAGGCTTGGAAAAGTGTCTTGAAAAGTAGCCTCAATTACATAATGGCTCCTCAAAGGCCCCATTAACTAAGACCACTCTTAAGTCTTCAAAACTTGAGAATATTTCTAATTGTGGTGCTTCCTTAACACTTGCCTACTAATGCTCAACTATCTTTTGTCCTCCCAAATACTAGCTAATATTTTTTTTGTCCTCCAAGTTTTAGAGTGTGCCATGTGGGCATCCATGTAGGATTGGTAATTACTAAAGAATGTAGGTGTGGACACACACTCTTTTAAGGAGATAAGACCACCTTCCAACACCACCTCTAAGGCCAAGTGGGAACGTACCTTAACTCAAGATTTGAGTCACACAATCTTAATCGTAGGCTTGTCTATCTTGTGTAGTACAGACCACACTAGAAAGAATGTAAATTTCACCGTAGAGATGAGTAATGATCGACTGCCGACCTCACTGCATGATCCGATTTCAGCAAGCCTCCCCTGAACAATTCTGCATTCTCACTCACTTCCAATTCTCCGATTACCTGATTGATATGTTGCTGGTCAGTGCAAATTCATAGAATCTAAAAGAGTCACTTACTTGCAGCTTCGATTTGAGAAGCAATTTTCGATGAGCGCCATAGCCAGGCCATTTGTATTCTGTCACGGCGGAGTGGGAGCACATCGGGGGGAGCCCATTCGACTTGTAGCAGCAGCAGCAGCAGCAGCGGGTGAGGATGGTGAGTCAAAGGAGAGGGGCAGTGGGAAAGGGAAAAGCGCGCAGCTGCAGAGGTGGGCGCGAGCACGCAGGATTCGCTCCGGCAGGACGGTCGACTACTCGCGCAGAGCGGAGTCGTCGGCTCCCGTTGCTGTAAGAGAACGAGAGCCCGAGGCTTCTCCGACTGTGGCGCTCGACAATTACGACAGTAGCGATGAGGACGATGACAACAGCAAAAATGAATATGCACGCGAAGTGTATATGATTTCCGACGGTACTGGCTGGACCGCTGACCATGCCGTGCAAGCCGCTTTGGGGCAGTTCGAGAATTGTTTCGTGGACCAGCGATGCGCCGTCGACACTCACCTCTTCTCTCAGGTGCAATTAGGGTTTCTTCCTTGTTCCGCCAGGGTTTGAGTCCATCCCTTCTCTCAAGTGAAATCCGTAATCAGGGATTTTCATGTCCATTCCAAATCCAGTCACGACCATAACCATGGAGTCAAGGTTTACGTCACCAGAATCAGTGTATATTACCGCATCACAATCAAAGTTGGTCGTACACAAAACTGTTGAGAGAAGCATGGCTTGTTGGAATATATGGCTTGGATTCTAAAAGGGGCTGTGAGGATATATTTTGGCAGGTGAATGAGGTCGATAGGCTGATGGAGATTATTCGTCAGGCAGCACAAGAGCGGGCGTTGGTGTTCTACACTCTTGCGGATCCGCATATGACAGAAGCTGCGCAGAAAGCATGCGAGGTATGTTTTTTGATCAAACTCATTTCGATTAGAATGTGTTCTTCGATCAGAGAATGTGTTCTTCGATGTGAACAAATCAAAGAACGTGTTCTTGGATCTGTTCTGATGGAGGGAGGATTGTGTGTGCAGATGCTACATGTGCCACATATCAATATTCTGGGCCCAATCACCGACGCATTGCAATCTCACTTGGGAGTGTCACCCTCAGGCATCCCGCGAGGAGCGCCAGGCCGCAAGACCAACCTGTCGAAACAGTACTTCAAACGCATTGAGGCCGTGGAATTCACCATTCGCCAAGACGATGGTGCTTTGCCTAAGAATATCATCAACGCCGATATTGTCTTAACTGGTGTCTCTAGAACTAGCAAGACTCCTCTCTCCACCTACATGGCTCAAAAAGGCTACAAGGTAAACCAAACGCTTGCTATGGTTTGGGTTGATACAACAATGTTATGTAATTTGGCTGCCTGGTCTTTACTTACGAGTAAGTATGTATCCAGGTTGCGAATGTGCCCCTTGTACTGGGCATTGATCCACCCAAGGAGCTTTTCGAAGTGGACCAAGACAAGGTCTACGGCTTAACCATCAATCCCTCTTATCTGAAGTCCATACGAATTGCTCGGTCGTTGACCCTGGGTATGAACGGCGATGGGCGAACTTCGTACTCAGACATGGAGCATATTCGCAAGGAGCTTGAGTACAGTCGGAAGCTCTTTCTCGAGAATCCTCGGTGGCCTGTCGTAGGTAAGACTGCGTATGAAATGAATTTTAATAGCTGGATATGAAATTGCTTGAATGAATATCGATTGCTGATATATTTGTAATTGTACTTATAGAGGTGACAGGGAAGGCCATTGAGGAGACAGCGGCAGTGATTCTTCGGATCTTTCATGAACGGCGCAGCAAACACCATATGCCTCGCATATCACGCCGTTATTGACAACATTTGTTGCATCTCTTTGTATATTGTGGTATTATATTTGTAGAGTGTACATAATCAAGCAGCCTTTTGGCTATGGTCCTCAGAAAGGGCTGCCCAGAGATGCATGTGCTTTGCAGTTACAATGTGTCTGAAGTTTCCTTTTTCTACTAACGGGATTTGTGAAGCCCCAGGCATGTTATCACGTTACACCTCTCACTGACTCATTCGAATCGGGAGGAGCTGAAGCTCAATAATCGTATCTTATTCATCAGAACACACATGTTGATGTTGTCTATGTCTATCTGTGAATGACGACGAGCTTGTACGCCCAAAAGTAGTTGCCATATTCTAGACTCAGTACGAACTTGTGAGCTTGTGGTATCAGTTGATTGAGAAGGTGTTGAGTATCACATTTGCAACACAAGTTATAGTACTAATGTTCGGTTCAGAATTGGAGAGTCACGGGGCTCCAGTCTCCAGCCTTGGGAGGTTGCTTAGAAACGACGTTCAAATACTCGAAATAGGGAAGGACGCCGGAGGGAGTAGATCTGTCCCAGTTCTTCCAAATGTAGTCGGCAACTTTGGCTCCAATGTCAGCACCGTGCCTGGTGGAGATGTTGTAGTGTGCACCAGCATACATGCGTCCTAGCTTGGTGTCCTCCACAGCTGCAGCGAACGATTTATAGTGCCGTGGCCCAATGGTGTCAGAGTTGGTGCTACAAGCCGGGCCTGGGTATGTGCCTTGAATGGTGAACTCGACATCAGATTTGCCAAAGAAGGCTTCCATCACGGCTCCCGCGGATCCCGAAATGGTGGTGGCGCCACTGGGGTACTCGGGGTGGGTGTTCCAGAGCACCCACTGGTTCCAGTCGGGAATGGGCGCGTGATGCGCGTCACCAGCTCGGAACGCCGTCACGGGTCTCCAGAACCAGAAGCCGTATTGCAGGGCCGCCAGCACGACGCGTGAGTCGTGGATGGCCACTCCCAGCTTGGAGAACAGAAGCGCCGTGTCGTAGAGCGAGGTCCCGTTTGGCAAAGTCGCTCGCGCTATCGCGAACCAGAAATCCACCGGGCTTCGACACAGAGATCCCTTCTGCTGGCTTCCGAAGATAAACCCCGCCGTATGATTCATTTTCCGCGTCCGCCCCTCCCAGTTGTCACGCCCCACCTTCACCAGCTGCTCGTACTCCACGTCCCATTCCGCTGATGGCACCTTCGGAGGCTTGTACTGCTGCAGCTCCCCTGCATTGATCCCACCATATCAGAATCCTAAATCTCGGAGGCCTCTTCACTACCATGAACAATATAATGCTGGTCAGATTCAATGGACACTGCACCTTCGATGTAGGCCAGTGCATTGGGGAGCACGAAGGTTTGTCCAAGTGCAGCCCGTGGGATGATGAGCGTCTTGTTGGCAGTGTATTTGAGGAACCGGAACAACCCAGGGGTGGGGTCGAGCTGTCGCTCATCAACAGCAGCCCTGGCAGCGCCATACGTGAAGGTGCGACGGGGATCCTTGGCGCGGCGTTCCACGACGTCGAGCGCCACGGACTCAGCAAGCCTCTGAGCGAGCTTCTTCTGGGGGATCGTGAGGTGGTCCATGGATCGCAGCTGGGCGTCCAGCAACGGATCGATGTTGTTGTCCTCCTCGAGAGTGAGGTACGCCGCGAGCACCGCTCGACTAGCGTACGCCACCACCGCGGGTTCCACCGTGGTGCCGGCTCCGGTGTCCTTGAGCGCTAGAAGCGCATGCCATTGCGCTAAGGCCACCTGCAGGTACAAGAAGTTGGACTCCGTGGGCTGAATGTTGTGCGTGCACACGAACTGGCTCACCAACAAGTTCCATTGCACTGCAACGTTGCCTGCAGCGAGCGCCGCCGGTGCTAGCAGCAGCACCACCACCACCAGAAGATGCGACATCGCCATACCAACTGGACCGGTCAATCAGTGACTACTGAGCATGAATGACTTGATTGATGGAGTTTGTACTGGTATGATTGACAATTTCCTGGGCTGCTGATCGATCGCCATCAGTAAGTGCATGGCCCATATAAAAATTCAGCGCCGAATGATCAAACATACATGAGAGCCCGTACGAGCCATGATAGCAGACTTTTGATCCCGCAGGCGGCTACTGTTCCTCGCATCTTGAGCTTGAAAGTCGAGCGTCCAAACTGCAGTCAGTCGTCGTATCATGGTCCCAGATTACGTGTGCCCAAATAGAGTTTTTTCTAGATCGCCCAATCGTCAGAGATTTACTGATTGTTATGCAATTCTTTTACATCGACAGGATCAGTACAAACTGGAGGTGTTTGATTTTGTTTGGCAATCTCCAAGATCTTTCGTGATGCTAGTGTCCAACATACTCAAAGTGACCAGTACATCACTTCTTTTGACAGGAGTGCTCTCTTTTGACAAAGTGTTGGGAGAATATGGCTGATGTCACATTCAATTAAGACTTAAGGCCTCATCCACATCCACATATTCTTCAAAGTCCTTCTGAAAACCTTTGGAGAGGTTCCCTTAGTTGAAATTGCCAACTTTGTATCACTTGGTTTGTACTGTGGATGGCCACTTCCTATTGACCATGTGGAAAAGGTATGTGGGTGTGCCCAAATAAGATGATACTCCAAAAAAATAACCCTTTGCACCCCCTTGTATAGAGGGGTCCGAAAACAAGTTGATATTTCTCCTAAAGTGTGTTTCGATAGAGCAAGAGCTCAAAACAAGTCGATATTTCTCCTAAAGTGTGTTTTGATAGAGCAAGAGCTCACGGTGCGTGCTTAGAAATTTATCATCTAAGAAGTCAAGAATCAAGTTAGAAATTACACTCAACCAACTTTCCAATGCTTTTAAGGGCTTTTCGGATGAGGCACAAGCTCATAAAAGTTGCTCTTCTGATTTACCCTCTAGAAACAAGTTTAAGATTATTTTGAACCCCATTGTACAAAAGTTGTAAATTATTACATTCATAATTTGATAATAATAAGATACCTGAAACTCTCTGGTATAATTATTGATGTGTAGTATAATTTTATTATCTTCCTATGATTTATGAGATACAATGTAAGTTGTTCAAAATGGAAAATACTCTATGGTTTATTTTTTGAATGTTCATTTCTAGAGTTTCTAGCAGGTTTCTAACATCATGAGTTGTTACTAAAAGACTAAACTTCTCAAGAGTAATCAAATGCGGCATTTTGCCTTAAAAGTACAAAATCTATCATTTTTTGGACATATGACTATTTCTACATACTAGAGGTGAACATCTTCTAATATATCACTACTACTCCTGCAACTTTAGTTGAAGATTCCAATTTAAGTTTAAGCTCTCCAGGTAATTATATTGTAACCGATACTATAACTTGTGCACCAATAAATAGACTCTAATTAAACTCTAATTTTTGTGTAGATAGGAAGGATATAGAGATGACTATACGTTTTGACCTAACTTGCAAAACAACCAAGTTTCACAAGTGTAAAATCTCAACATTTCCTTGCAATATTTGCAAGTGTATATATCAGATAATTTGTGAAAGGGTGATGGCATATTTTACTATTTATGAACTATCAATTGTCCTAGACAAACTTATTCAGAAATTATCTCTAAAAATAGGCATAGTATGTAGTACAATCTAGTTCCAAATCTTTGACAGATCCTTCCATATCAATATAACTTTACTTAAGTTGCCAATCCACGAAGGATTCTTGTTTAGAACACCAAGTACAGATCGCTAAATTTTTCCTAAAATGTGAGAAGCCAATTTTAAGTGTTATAAAGAAGAAGTTTGGTGTCAATAAGATAAGGAGGCAAGTCAATTGGTATCAAAATCATGAAATATACACTTACACTTTCATCAAGAAAGTGAGGATGGAATATTACAAGGAGAACAACCTTATGTGACCAAGAGACTATATCCATGTAGATTTAGTGTAACTTACGAGTGTTTTCAAGAATATCTTAAATCACAATAGAGTTTAGTTGGTTCCAACAAACATGGTAAGCTAATTTTAATGAGATATGATACTATTGTTCTGTAAGAGTGAATGGTAAAGCCAACATCAATGTGTTATGTTTAAACGCTTGGGACCAAGTCTTGGAAATTTTATCACTCATTTGGAAATGGAGATATGGGTCAGAGGATACATTATTACTTGTTCATTGACAACACCAATGTATTAATTGGTGTGCTTTACTCACCAATACCCATGACAATCTATGTACATAAACTTTTGCACCAATAGTTTGTGAAGCCTCATACCTTCCTTCACTCTATGAAAAATACGATGCACACACATGGTGCATTTTGAGAATTTGTAGTTTCTAGATTACAAGAATTTGTATGTGGTCAGATTACGCTTTCGATGTGCTAAGCACTGATGGATTGATGGGTTACGCCGGTAGAGAATGGAGAGGTGACCTCAGGTGTAACAGAAGATTTGGAGGTTTTGGCGCACCGACGCTTCCAGTGATAAGTTGGGCGTCGTCACTGGAACTCACGTGACGCCCGTGATAAGTTGGGCGTCGTCACTGCGGCGGTCAGTTTCTTTAGCGAGCGTGACGAAGTAGTTGTGCAGGTGCGGGGTCGGCTGCGCCTCCGCCAGCTCGCTAGTCACCCACTCTTGCATGGGCACATCCACTGCCTTGATCTCGCGTCCCAGCGCGTCGGAGTACTGGGCCGCCAAGCCATCGCCATCCAAGCTGTCGATCAGGCCCCACAACTTAATACACCTTCCCAATGTGGCCCGCGGGAATGACGATCACCTCACATGCCACTCGCGCCACGTCGACGCCAACACCAGCAATTCAAGCAGCAGCGCTTCCACTGGGTAGTGGAGTAGGTGACATTCCCCTTCCTCAATTTGCATGCAACAGAAGGGACATAATATTAAACTCTTCCACATGTTAGAATGAATTCGAACTTTCCTACATTATCATGTGCTAAAAACAGAGGTTTTGGGCTAGAATAAGAGCTCATTCATGTGGGATAGTCCGATGGTAACCCTTCATTAATATGTTCTTTGTGCAATCCTTTGTACATGAAAATCTTAGAATGTGGGATCTTTGGGTGTGTGATCAGCCAGGAGCTGGCGTGGTGGGGGCTGCCGGTAGTGGAGGTGCGAGGGACGGTGTTTCTAGACGTACTATCCCTTCTTCACAACATTATTGGCAGCGCAGACGATACGGCGGTCGGGCGAGTTGCGGCTGCCATTCCGGACGCGGAAAACTTCCCCGGCAGCGGCGATGGATATGATTTTGGTAGGGTCATCTCAGATACAGTCATCGGCGAGAGGTTGACGATGAGACGTTGAGGTCGACATTGTGAAATTTGGCAGCGGCGACCATGTTAAGCGAGGCCTCCAGGTACGCATCAGACACGGACACGCTGAAGAAGACGCGGTGGCAGCCTTGCACCAAGGGCATGGTGTCATCCGTGTTGGTGAATACGGTCACCACCACCTCGGCGCGCGTCCAATCGTCGCACTCGGGCTCGCACTGGCGGCCCCCGCTAGCTGCTGTCGCAGCATGGCCACCACCAGCTTCGCCCCCATGGAGCCAATGGCGCCCCCCGCGCTCGTCACCGGAATCAGCTTCGGACCCTGCCCCATGGTCGATCAGTTGCAATGTGAGAAAAGAAGTGAAAGGAACCACTGATACCGCCTTGGATCTGTGCCGAGTACACTGTAGTTATATGTACATGCATGCATGCAGGCATGATCAATGGCGGCTGGGATGATCGATCATTTAGGGTCGAGTGGAAATTTGCGGCGACAGTTTCGAATGAGTTTCCGCATTGGTTTCGTGGGGCCAGCGGTTGCGGAAACATTCGATGCATTATACTTCTAAGCTGGAGCTCGTGTCATGGTCGACGTAGAAATGGAATGTTGGAATCCCATCCCCACCCTGCTTCTCATGAAAAACCTGAATTTCATTGTAATATGAGCATCTCCCCAAATTTAGGGCATTATCGCTGCCAGTTGGTAATGGTCTTCATTTTAATTAGAATTGCACCACACTACTTGACGTGTTTGTGTTAAGTGTTGCAGTCTTCACATCAGGAAACCAGAAAAATATAAGTTAACGTCTTTCCATGAGGCTAGTGTTGATAGTATGTTTCTTTAAAATTTACTTCGTCGATAATGGCCTTTGATGAGACATAACATGCACAGCTCTTACTGAGGTCTGCTTAGAAAATTGTTCATTTGATGGTGCTTGGGAAAAACAAAAAACTTAAGGTGCAGCGTATTCAAAATTTATTAGGTGAAGATGTAACCGAAATTAATTGGGTGACAATGTACCAAAATTTATTAGGTGAAAATGTACCAAAATTTATTAGGTGAAATTGTAACCAAAATTTATTAGGTGAAATTGTAACCAAAATTTATTAGGTGAAATTGTAACCAAAATTTATTAAGTGAAATTGTAACCAAAATTTATTAGGTGAAAATGTAACCAGAATGTATTACGTCAAAATACACCGTGAGTCTCTGATTTACTCAAAATCTTAATCTTCTCATATTCCATATTTATAGGGCATAGAAAGGAAAAAGGAAACTACTAAAGAAGAAGCGATGGGATGCCCCATGCAGAGCCCACAGGAAGCAATGCCTTACAGAAGGCGACAATCGCGCTGCCAAGAGCCCGCGAAGTCCACCCCTGCCTAACGGTCATTCATTCAGAACTAAAACGTAGACCGAAAAAAGACGAGCTGACGATCATACGTTATCTAATTCAGCATCCATCTATAAGCGAAACCATGATTTCCTGGAATGCGCATAATACAAATGTCTACAAGGAAAGAATCTAAAGCAGCACAGTAATCAAATGCTCGATGGATCGCTACCATAAGGTACACTTCAACAACACAAGTCCGAGTGCAAGAGTTCCTCTTGAGTACGTTTGGTAAAATCAAGTGAAGCCAGGGCAACAAGTGTCCGCCGCAGGAAAGAATTTACAAAGAAGGGTCACGTCGTTCTCGGACCATGCCTCTCCAGAATTCAAAAGATGAATTCTTGTCAAGCATTCGTGTGTGGGCAAAAATTTCAGCACCTACAAGCTTTACAATTATCTTACTCCCTCGTTCGCACCCAACACGTCATCTACAGTATATGCCTACATTTGGCGCTCTTCAACGATACATGGGAGGTTCTGCACAGACCGAGCCACATTTAACAA
Organism: Bryum argenteum; assembly: GCA_037043015.1. NCBI lineage: Eukaryota > Viridiplantae > Streptophyta > Bryopsida > Bryales > Bryaceae > Bryum > Bryum argenteum. The sequence continues at coordinate 4,473,024 of CM073323.1, read as the reverse complement.
CCAATCAAGAGCGTAACGAACAAGAGAGGCCACTCACTGACGACATCGACAAGATATGAACACAACCAGCAGAGAGGGCACAGGAACTACTGTAGTCACACTCAGGAAACCATCGCCACGAACTCGGCAAGTATCCGTCTCAAACATGGCAAGGACAAATGAATACCTCATAAAGTGCTCGATGGAAATAGCTACATGGAGTTCAGGAGTAACCATTTCAAGTAAAATGATATCTCTCTGTATACGCTGATCCGCCCTTCGAACCTGACATCAGCATCTGCATCTGCATCTGTAATTGTGGGGATCTCATTTGGTTCGGCAACTGCTGCTGAGGGTGCTCCCCACCAATCTCAAAAGATGCTACCCGTGGACCCTGTGGCGTACACCCCAACTCACTCGGTCCTTTCAAGTAACCTTTCTGTCCCATCACGTTCAGTGATTTCAGCCGGTTCATCTCTTTCCCTGCTCCCCAACCATCGCATCACATCCATTATTTCCTCACCCACCAATTATTAACTATCCAGACATTTACAACTGCCTACACAACAGCACTATTCTCACTACTTTGTTCATGCCAAAACCACAACGTTCACCCTCTCCCTCAATGCCAACAGCACCGCAATCACCAACCAGAAACTTAAGCCGCGGCGTACAAATCATCGATTCCCCGCCCTCAGTGACATCTTACTTGTACCACGTTCTCCTGCTTAGATCTTACCTTCTTCAATCGACAGCAACAGTGCCCTCTGCTCTAATGCAACCGCGTGTGAACTACGTCCAACTGCTGAAAGCGACCGCAGAGCTGCCAAACACATTACCCAGTTCACACAATCACCACCACGATACTGGAGAAGATGACATTAACAATCGAATGCAACTCGAGACGACCAAGCGACTTACATTCATCCACCTACCTACCACTACCAAGTGCACAGAAAGAAACGTCACCAACGATTAGCCCCTCACAATCGCTCACCTATAAGAAAACCACGATCGAACTCACCATCGAGTAAAATGCTCTGATCATCCTCATCGCACTTCTTCAGAAACACCTGTAACTGTTCAAACCGTTCCTGATGGCTCATCGCCTTCGCGTCCTCACCGCGCCGCTCTACCTCACCAGCTGATTCCGCACCCGGCCCACACAATGCTAATGACTTGCCCCATTCTTCCTCTGCACACACCGAGATCATGACAATCCCATTAGCGCCAAATCTCTCTCGTTAATCTCTCTCTCAAATGATACAGACGTCCATCTCATATTTCCAACTCACTGTTAACGAACCTACAAGCTGCTGCCTACTCACACCCCAAAACAGATACACCTGAACTCCACCTCTCAACTTTGATACCACCAACCCGCTTTCTACATACGGAAAAAGACATCATCCCAGAAATGTACAAAAATTTAGGAATCATCCACCGCACCCATCTCGCCCACCCATCATCTACTACTTGACCGAAGTCTCATCTGGCTGCAAATCACAACTACGCATAATTCCTTGATTTGACAACACACCTGTTGAGGTCCTGCAACTGGAAACAACCGCTCGCTGGGGTTTCGGTGAAAAATTCAGCGTCAGAGGTAGAGCGGGCTCGCCCATCGATAGACCATGCTTCGATGCGGACACTAAAGAGCTCATAGAACTCCTGTTCAGTCCGGACTCCAGCTGCAATTGCTGAACACTCGAAATATCATCGACGCTCCTCGTGTACTCACCTACACCTTCTACACCACGCACCAAATTTGGAGATTTTCTCAAGCTATGCTCACTCACCAATTCACCAGCAAGTATCACACCATTTACACCTGCACCACACATACACCAATCCAACTGCCACATCAGACCCACAGCCACGCTCAACCGATACACCATTACTCCAGACCCGAAAGTGCATCTCCCGCTTCCCCAGCGTCCATTCAGTATCAATTACCTTGCTTGTTCGACGGCGTGAACATAAGGTGGGATACAGAACGTGGAATCTTAGCGCTCTCCTCCAACATCAGCAATTCAGGCCTCGTAAAGACTGCATTAGGATCACTGTTATGAACTCTCTTTGGAGTCTTCTTCACCACCATCGTCCTTGGTTCCCCGCTGCTAGGCACTTTTTCTCTGTACCCCTGGGAAAGCAGAGCGGCTGCTCCGTTCCTCAAGAAAAGACTCCTGAAATGGTCCTGCTGGTTTTGCTTCTCGTACATGCCGCTTCTCACGCGATCTGCAACAACTTACATATGTGCAACTTCAATAACCTCGCCGATACAAATACAAGCACGATTAAGACAAATCTGAACTGCATCCACATACTGTCCTCTGAAACATAAACGAAAAAGAATAGTATACATGGAACCTCGGATCATTATTACTTGATGTGCACCATAATCGACCCACCTCCAGGATCTTATGGTCCATAAATCATCCCATCCCAACACCATTGTGAAATTGCCGTCGACCCAAATTGCAACGCAACAACCCACTGACTTAGCATCAGAGAAGTGGACAAGATAACTACCTTGGTCTTCGTTGGTCTCCCAAACGTGCTCTCTGGACTCATCCACTACTACTTCCCTCTTTACACGCTTCGTCCATCTATCGTCGCCAGTATCTCTACAAGCCTTCGCACCCTGATCCGCACGAACATTTGGATCGAGAACTTCACTGAAACGATGTTCCACTGCCCTAGCTACTCTCCCTTCATCAATTTTCTTGTCCCCTTGAAAGCCAAAGGAAACCTCTAAATGCTTTCCTTTCCACTCATCGTCCATGACCGTCTCCCCAGTTCGAAGTCGAGCATCCATACACCTTCCTCGTGGTAATTCCATGACCCCTGCTCCCTCGTTTCCACGACTAAACTCTAACACACGACTAAACTCTCCACGCCCTCTATCTTTCGTTACTGAATGTTGAACCACGTTGGAACCAACACAAAGACCGGCCTCCAATGAAAATCTAGGACTTTCAACCTTCACTTTCGCACTTGGGCGACCCATTGACGTCACTGATCTATCAGAGGTCGATCGCTCAAAGACACCACAGCTAGACATGCTCCGTTCGTCTTCGGTGGTCTTGGATGGCAGCAGCGGTTCAACTTCGTCCTTCGCAACAGGTTTTCGCGCTCCCGAAGAGCCAAGAGTATGGTTGAGCAATGGTTGCCCAACAACATGCTTTGTCGCTCCTAAGTGTGTCAGCAGTGAAGTATACTCCTTGTAGCACTGCCCAGGGTCCTATACAAAACACAAGCAGTACGAACTTGAGCATCACCTGAAGACTGGCAGCACCGCCTTTAGCAACTTCAAGGACCATTACACAGGAAAACCTCGTGACCAAAAGAATCAAGATCTTGAGGCCGTCATCACGGTCTCGACACACAAAGCAAAACCAGTGGAGTGCACACCTGTGTAGATGCGGACATGGACCTCAGCGGTGTGGAAGGTAACATCGTGGCTGCTTCGAAAGAGTGCATCGCCTTAGTCGTTGCGACTTTTGAGCACGATGTACTTACTTCTCTTGGTTTCTGCTGTGGCAAAGGAGGTGCTTGGATCGGAGTAGCAGGACCCGGAGAACACAACTCAAGCTTAACACAACTCCCTGTGACTTCAGGCGGAACCTGGAAACAAAACCACCAAACCAGTCAGAATCAGCCTCGATCTCGGCAGTCTCCATGCAAGTAAAATTAAAACAGCTTCTTAGATACTTCAAGCTTTCCGATCAACAAGCTTACATCAGCACTGGAGAAGAACCAAAACCCTAGGCACATACCTTATCAATGTATCACCGCATACAAGGACGAGTATTGGAAATACACGTCACTCAGTGACTACGAGGCCATACTTAAGTGATGCAGGAAGGATCTGTTGATTACCGTTTCTCTTTGTCCATGGTGAGGGACCTGAGGTAGCGGAGGAGTGATTCCACCACGAAGTGGTATTGGACCATGCACGGTTTGAATCAATCCTGTCGACTGTTGATTCGGGGATGCCGAATATGGCAGAACCTTCACATGCATTATACTAATCAGAAGGTAGACGCAACAGATTACGATTAGATTCTTGAAGGAAGCAGTTTCTTCCAGAATTTGTTGGCATATGCAAGTCTATGCATCTTGATATATGTATTACTTGTCGATTCAACTGAGAAGTAGGGAAATTGAGAGTTTATGTATCACCTCCGAGTTCGTATCCTCTGAGTTAACCGGAAAGGGCTCTTTCTGGAGAGCCGGACCTATTCGCACTGAAGACATAGCCTTGATCTCCTTATTCCCTGTTGTGTATCAGAGAACTGCATTAGAAGGATTGCATCTGCTGTACTTTTCTTTAGTAGTTAATCCCAAAGCATTTCAAGGGTTCTACGACCTGCTGCTGAAATAGGCGGAAACCAACGTTCAAACTGATAACTTGAGAATCATACCGGAAGCTTGTCTAGAACCTCTTTGATTTCCGTCGACGACCCGAAGGTCAACACTAGAACAATCACCAATAGAGATTAGTGGTCCGCTGAAGGAGCATTCTCGTTGCCCTGCATCCCCACTGTTCGGTCCGTTTTGATGCGAGTCTTCATCTCTACAGGAAGATATGATTGAATTTAGTCAAGTCACAAACGCCGAACTTAATACTTCACACAATCTACAAGCACAATTGCGACAACCAATACTACAACTACTGGTATAGAGGATGTCATGCTCAATATAACTACCTCCTCCAGAATGAGTTCAGCCATAACAATGAGTATGCAAGGTCCAAATCTGACCTGTCCAGCTCTCGAATATCCATGGCGAGACCGCGATTTGACGGCAGCATACGCTCAGATCTAAAAGTGTCTACACGACGAAGCGTAAATCAACGCGATCATTACAATACGTGAGCTCGCTCTCCTTTCCGCTCCCTACTATCCGCTTGACAAAGCCCTCTGCTTATCCCTTCTCATCGAGGTCCTTTCTCTACTTCAAAACGGCCTCTGCACGCACGAGACGAGTCAATAACAATCTGTCATACATAGACACGTAAGCCTACCAAGTCTAACGCCATGATTGCCCCATTGCTTCTGTTTGTAGCCTCTTGTCTGCTATATCTTGCAGAATCAAGCATACTGACAAACAAAAGTACATAAATTGCAAGTGGTGAATGCTTCCACGGTCTTGTCTCTACGGTGATTCATTTCCGCACCGAAACAATTCCGGTGGCATGAAACACGACCAACGAGCTACTACGCTTCCATAAGAGGATGGCAGTATCAGTTGAAACTCTTTAGAATCCTTCGAAAGTCCTCAGAGACCTATATATAGTCTTCGACGAGTTCGAGTTCAATGTGTAACTGAACTACATTACGAGTCTAAAGATAAAAAGCCACACTCCGGTAAGTCACCTCTATCAAGGACCTGCTTCTGAGGACTTGTAAAATGCAAATGCCTCCCTCATGAACTCCGCCTTTTCATAGAGTTCAAGGTAGTTTTCAAAGGTAACACGAGATATGTCTCGCCTATTGAAGCGAGCAACCGACGCAATGAAGCGAACTTCCCGGTTGTGGAAGCACCAAGACACTTGCAACCTAAATCAGCACTCTAAAAGTAAAACGGGACGCGCGTCTTCCAAGATACTGCGCCAAAAATGTAGTAACAGAAAAGTAGCATAATTGTGTGCAAGTCAAAAAAGTATGCATCAAAACGTAACAACAATACACGATAGCAGCTGGCGTTACCTCGATAGAACTGGATTTCGTTGATCGCGCTCTTCTCACTTAAACTCCTCCCTGCGATGAGATGCCACGTACACTCGTTCAGAGGCTTTCTCAAATGTTCGATACTGTCGTACCCCCGAACTCACGCAACATGATCGACTAATACAACTTCGGTGGAACAATAACTTCCTCCTCTCCGCTACCAATCCTTTGCGCCAAAGTACACAACTCCATACATTCCAACCAATTCACCACCCCCGGGGGGTACTGCAGCGAAAATCCGACCGCACGTGTGGACTACGAACAAACGATTTCTGTCCAGTCTTGCCATGCTACCAACTAATTAACAATCAACCATCGGTCTCCGCCACTACACACACGACGTGACTCACATTTCCAGCTCCGCGAGACCTCCACTCCACTCTGGTGCTACGCCGCTGCCGGCTCGGTCATCGACGTAGTCATGATGACCAGCTGTGTGGACTCACTCCGGTCACACTCACACACAAATCAATGCGCAACGGTCGCGCCCGTCATACTCGACTCAACTCAACTCGCAGGAGGTAAGAGCCCCGCCCTGCAACGAACTGAGATTCCCGCAACCCTAAAGACAAATTGGGCAAATGCGGCCGGTCCAGGGGAGCGCGAGATCCGCGAGACAGGGATTGCGGGGAGGACGACGATGGGGACGAGTGGGAATTTGCGACGCCGGCGTCGAGGGAAGGCGCCATAGCGGGCGGGCAGGCGGGGTAGCTCGGCAACGGGGATGGCCATGGCCAGGGCCAGGGGTTGCGCGGGGACCGGAGCCCGGGGGAGGCCGCGGGCATGGAGCGAGCAGGGAGCAGCCCGATTGGTCGTAAAGCGCGCGGGAGGCAGAGTGGTAGAGTACCGTTTGGTCACGAGTCCCGAGATGCGCAGGTGGCACGCCATCCCAACGGGAGCAAGCGGAGGCCGGGCTGCTGCCTGGTTTGAATTGAATCTCCCGGGTTCCCTCATTCCCCTTTCCTTCCTTCCTCTGCCCCTTTCAGTCTTTCGTTACCATTATTGGCGTGCCAAAAAAAGGCCCATCCCCCAGTACCCCAGTTGCTTCTTTCTGTTTCAAACGCTTCTGGTATTACTTATCATACAAGCACCGCAGCCTACATACATGACGGGCCCAACGCCCTAACGCACATCCTGGTCCCACTCTGACAAACTTCACTGGTCAGCCCATCCTGTCAGACTAAGATGGCCACTTTGTAGTTTGTACATCACTTTGCGTATGAAATAGCATAGAAATACTATTAACCGACAACTTCTTCAAGTGTAGAACCTGCAACATGTGTGGGGGTACTGTATTTAGCTTTTTTAGTTACTCGTTTTTTCCCAGCCACTAATGATTTGACCATGACAAGTTTTGGTGGAAAGACATAATGTCTAAATATTCTCACATGAGTAAGTTAACTTAGGCCTTCCTTATTGATCCATAGGTCAGGGTAAGAACTATATGCAGTGTGACACAAAACTAGTGATAGATAGAAGATAGAAACTCCGGTCCTTTCTAAGGGTCGGCGTGAATGAAGTGTCCCTTTGTAATGCTAATATCCTGATGGCCACCGGACAAGGGGAAATTAGAACAATACTACTTCCCCCTCTCGAGGGTGGACACTATAACTACGCTAGTTTCTAGCCTAGTTACTAGTGTCTTAAAGATACATGACACAAAACTAGTGCAATAAATAGTGAAAGGATCAAAATCATCATTCAAACATGACACACTAACCCTTAGCAAGACATTAGCTTAATTTAGTCTCATTAGTTGATTCCTCTACATAGGTAAGCATTTTTCGTTGGACAATGTACAATAATTGCATATGTAAAATAGACTCACCAAACTTTTACTCTACACAATAAAATTTCTAGAACAATTTGATTATAGGCATGGAAACTCTTGATATTTTGCACTTGACCAAGAACTCTTGATATTTTGATAGTTTGGGCCTATGGAGGTTAACATACTTAGGGCTTGTTAAAATATTATACATCTAATATATTAACCTCTAAAGCTTCTTGTGATTTGGAATCTCAAAAACTCAAAACTCCGTTTTTCTACCACTATGTACATATGGAGGGATTGAATCTTTTTTTCTTTTGTTTTATTAGTATTTTAACCGTCAGATCTTGAACCTTGCTACTACTAGTATTACCATGCAAAGTTTCAACCAGTGGATTATCACCGTTTGTAACACTATAATGTTCAAAGTTGATGTAGATTTCTATGTAGGCATGGGAGACATAATCTACTTCGTGCAAAGGGGATTTTGATGATTGTTACCCCATACTAAACCCAACAAATAAATTTTCTCCAATTAGGCTCATACTTGAGAATGCCTCTAGAAAATATGAGCCTAATTGGAGAAAATTTATAGCAATGTAGTTGACTAAGTTGAGAATGCCTCTAGAAAATCTCAGAAACTCATTACATCTTTCAAACCTTCATACAAATTACTTTCCAAAATAAGGTATAAGAATAATAATCAAGAAAAACATACATCACGTTAGTTGTATTTGGTTCAATGCTAAAGTGATCTGTAAGTAGGTATCTTTATGCCTCTTTATTTTTTTAGTGAAAATATTTTGAGAAATTTTCAAAATCTCAATTTTTGACAAATTTGAAAGAAAAAAAATGAAAATTATGAAGCATATCAGTTCCTAAAAATTTTGGGGCTCCCTCATAAAATTGGTAAAAGTTTCAATTTAGAACACTTGGGAATGAGAGTAATGATTTGGTTGTGAACATATATCCTAAAAGAACTTTAAAAGGAAACTGAATATAAATTGCCCTATTTTGGCTTGCAACTAAGAATTATTCTAGACTCTTTAAAAAATGGAATTTTGCTTTGCAAGTTTTACCACATCCATCTAGTGTGCATTGCTACACTTACACCAAATTCTAGCCCAAACTTCCAAAATTAGACCCTTTATTTAGGTTGTTCAAATCCTAAAAAACAAATTGTGCTTTGAAAGAGCTTTAGGAGTTAACATGTTGTTCTTCTCAAACGATTTAGATATATAGTTGATTGTTGCTTTTACACTAGATTTGTGAGATTGATGATAATTCATATTTTATCTATAGGTTTTTTTATAACAATATTATTTAATGCCTAAAGGCCCAAGGGGTACCAATTTATAACTTTTTTATCCATTGTGAGCAAGTCATAAATTGAATGTTAAGCTTGTTTGAAACAAGATCAAACAAATTTCCGACCATAGGAATTTTTAGAGCACTAGTTAGAGATGCCTCCCAATTTTCTTCTAATATTTTCACTATACTAATTTAGACATCTAAGATTTCAATGTGAGTAACGGAAACTATGTGGAGCAACAAACTTTGAGCAAGCATTTTGACGTCGTATGAAACGGAACATGCCTATATTTTTTTTGTTGAACAATAAAGTTACCTAATAACTCATTTATTTGAAGTACAAGCAATACAGGTGTACGCAATGATTTATAAGGCTTGCAATGAGCAGAGGCACACAAAACCCAACATTTTATAATAACATTGGAAAACATCATAATGAGTTGGGTAATCTTAAAGGATGGTTTAAGGTAAGGTGTTGTATGATGGCTCAAAATTCAACAGACTGTGAATTAGTAGAGAAGTTAATAGTGGGAGAAAGTATTCTGCATAAGGAAGTAAGTGGAAGGATAAAACAATTATCATCATTATTTTTGGCCTTTTCTACACGTGGCTATGAAATTTTGGAGTTGAACTTAGAACACCTGTTTTGTTAAAAGTGTACATAGGCATGTGCGCTTTTTCTCACTTGTGGAGGCTATTAGGGGTTAATCATCGCTTAATTAGTAAATCCAACTGATGACAAGTTTGAAAAGGAATGAAGATATTCAGTTGAATCGGATGAGCGAAGATCAACAGAAGCGACTTCATAATTCACAACCAACAGGCACCACAAGCCTTGGCTTGGTGGTTGGGGCTCATGGCCCCCCAATGAAGAGATCGTGGGTTCTACTCCCCATGCTGGCATGGTGCTCACAACCATAGTTCACCCAACTATTGTGGGGGTCCTAAGACCTTGTTATGTCAAGTATCTTCAAGGCACTAGTAACTAGTTAGAAATTAGCATAGTTATAGTGTCCACTCTTGAACGGGGAAGTAGTATTGTTCCAATTTCCCCGTGTCCAGTGCACATATAAGAAGCTTTTCATCAGATTTGGATTTGTTTAGGTGGAGGAGTGCCAAATTAAAAGAGAAAGAATTCACAAGTAATGAAATGATGGCATATGATACTTTTAGCAAATTTGGATTTGTTTGGGTGAGAATAATGCCAAATCGAGGTCCTCAAGTGCTCCTTTAATTTTGCGAAATTGCTGGTGAGGGCCCACTGCCGTAAATTAAGGACTCATCAATTCACTTTGCATGCACCGTCCTTTCTTGGCATCTTCACGCATACACCGATCGTACGCCGGTATCGTACACTGTATCTGTAGAATACAGTATCGTGGTGAACTTCGGTCGCCGTCTTCCTCGCAGCCACGAGATCGTGGACTTCGCCATTGCCATCGCCAGCAGCTCCAGCAAGTGTTCCCGTCGCCATGGTACGAATCTTAATCCATTTCCTCTCACTTACAGTTTATGTGTGTGGATCCGCCTACTTTGTTACCTCCGCAGTTACGATGGCGAACTAAACAGAACCCACCTTATATCTTTGCGTTGCTAAACTTTGATTGCCTCTGATGCTTTATTTCATCATTTCAGGGAATCAGTGAGGATAACATATCTCACCAGGCAAGTGCTTGGTAACTTCCGATCAACATATGTCGAGTTGGCGGTGGGAACCCTAATTTGACTTCTGCGTTGTTGACTTGAGGGCTCTTTTAGAATTAGAGCCATTCTTGAATGAGCTCACGAAGCTGTACGAGCAGAAGAAACAATCCGGCACGGTATGGGATACGCTTAAGCGATGTACGCATACTCTTTGAACCCAAAGCATCATGTGTAGGTCATGACTATTTGTGTGGTTTCATAGAGAATGTATGCATTTAGTGTTTATCTGAGATGGAATTTTTCCTAATTACATGGTTGGTGCTGATACTTTTGGTGTTGCAGCAACTCTCAAGCGGCAGAAGACAAGAATAACGCCCCCTCCAGCTCCTGAGCCATCCGAATGCCGATGTCTAGTTCGTGCTACGGATGGCAAGAAGAAGATCAGCTGCTCTCTAGTGTCTCGTTATGATCACTCCTGGTGTGTGTATTGAGAATCATTCTGGTAAAATTCATCAGGAGCTGATTGTCATTGGGCTCATGATTGCAGCTGACGGCCAAGGATCATCATTCTCAGATTTCAGACGTCATATGCAACTGTTTTGAAGGCTCACATGGATGCTTTCAAGAGAAAGGAAAAGAGAGACAAAAGGAGAAGAGAATCACAGCTCCAAAAGCTCCAGTTTCTTAAGTACTCATACTTCGTCCTGAATACATTCAAAAGTTTATTTTAGCAGGCTGATGTCGCTAGAAAATTACAGTAGCATACCCTAGTTGCAATTTGATTCCTGACGAGCTTTGTCTTTAAGGATTTGAAAGCACCTGGTAATGTTACTAAATTTCAGACGAAGTTGTTCATATCAGTCAATCATAAATACGTATTTTGATGGTCATGCTATGGAGGCTCCAGCTGTTAGAAGGTATCATAGAGATCCAGTTAACTAGAGTCTGATTCTACAGCAATCGCTTCGTATAAAAAGGCGATATCTGAAGACTTGATATAAAGTCAGTTCAAGCTCCATTGTTTTTTGAAACGTAGATTCGATTCCTTCCATATACGAAAGTTTTGGAAGTGGTACTCTTACGTCTGATTAGTATTATCGCAGTATGTTCTTTAGTGATAAGCATCTATCAAGCTTGCATATATGTACATAGATAAAACCTCGAAAACGAGTGCACTTGCACTCAGCTATAACTATTAATATGATCCAGATTCTTCATAGGGGTGTGCTTGCTTCTGCTACTCCATACGCTCGACATGGCCTTTCCCTTCGCCGTTAGAATTGTTGTAAAACTTGGCGTTGGGGTGCATGCATTTTCCCTCGCAGCTCCAGTGGCGCTTGCGCTCATTGATGAACCAGTTGTTGATTTGCTTCAGGTTTAAGGAACAAATTCGCTGCAGGTATTGCTTCTCGACCTCCTGAACATAACAACAAATTGTTAGGAACCAGGCTTTACAACAGGAAGGTATGTGACAGAACAGAGTGGGGTGTGCTTACGGAAGGGTAAGGCCAGTAAGAGTGTCGGGTAAACCAGTCTTTGAGGATGGTGCGAGCATTGGAAGGCAGCTTTCCTTTCTTGCGAACACGGTTGAATTCTGCTTTGAGTCCTCCGATGTGACGCCCATATTTCATCATGAGCATTTTGCGGAGCTCATCTTCCGGTGCCGTAGGATCAACAACGATGCTTTCGTCGATATCGCCGTAGTTGCACATCATGCCGTAGGAATCTCCCAGCGCATCCAGTTCATCGCTGTCCTGTGCTCCGTCGATGGGGCCGATGTCGAATCCATAGTTGTCTGTTTCATCCGGTCCAGCTGCATGCATTCATGCAATCACCTCATTCTTTTACCCATAACTAGTACACAGGTAAATAATCTCATTGTCGTTCGTTGAGAAAGACTACTGTACGTAGTATGACGGAGTTGATATATGTCAGGTGATACTTGGGTCTGACACCCGTCAAGGTGATGTGATGCGGCAAAGCAAATGATGAAGTTTTGAGATGATCACTGCCTCCCAAGTTAATTCTCTTAGCTGGAAAACTTTAGTTAGTACCCGTCATGTCTGATTACAACGTCTTGAGCTCTGATTATAGTTAATCAAGTGGGTACAATTTTCAGGAGACTGAGGTGTGAAGAGCGAGAAGAATGGAGGACTGATGGGGATGCTAGATCCGGCTGTCACTATACCCGCCTGGTCCAGCAGGTGTGGAGATTTCACCATGATACGTCACAGGCCTTCACGGGACACTGAATACGATGGCCTCCATTACTTATATCGATCATCGCCCTGTGTACTACAACCACTGCCAGAATTTTATGTATACGTTCACCGTGATGATATTCAAAACAGTTCATGGTGCGAGACTCACTTTCAATGTAATGGCCGCAGATTTTCTCCAGTGTCTTGGTCGTCGCGTCCTTGAACTGCATAAACTTGTTGAAAGGCTCCTCTATATCTTCTCCTAGCTTCGCCAACAAATCCACGTACGATCTCTGCAGCCAACAATTACAAAATAAGTTGAAGTCTTGCTCGATCATTGTCCATGCTTTCAGAGTTCGGGACATAGTTCGACTTACCATGAAAAAATCCAGTGAAGGGTCGTCACCGATCCTCATGGAGCTGCCCTCCTGGAAGCGTTGGAACTTCTTTGTCACTTCGTCCAGCTTGTTGCGAAGCTCTCTCGGCGCACCAATCTGCACACGAGCTAGATAATTGTCACCCCAGGAGCAGCGAGGACTCCATCTAAATCATTAATGGTTGAGCTCTGTAGCTCATGACATGAGGAGCTTGTACGAACCTTGAAGATCCTGATGTGAGCAACCACCATCTCTGGATAGTAAGGGTGGTCCACGATGGCCGCTCGCAGGTCCTGATCGTGCTCTGACAAGCTTGGATTCTGCTCCTGAAACACAAGTTACACACAAATAATTAATCACAAACGGTCGATCTCATGAGCTACAGTTAGACTAGCATAACTGATCATGGGTTACGGGATGATCATGGCTTAAGTGCTGCAACTCGAGAATACAGTTCAGAGTAAAATCTCCACGTGCTTCGCATATCTATCAATAAAATCTCAATCGATCATGTACAGGGTGCGACGAACAGGATGATGGTTGCATGGAGATGAAGATTGTCTTACAAGCTCATCGGGAACTTCGTCGTCGTCGCTGGAGACGCCGGAAGTGTGAGAGCCATGCTCGCGAACAGTGGCGTCGGCAGTGCGGGTGATGGCCATTAAGAGATCGGAGCTGCGGGGGCACTTGTAAGCGAGCTCGCGACGGAGCGACTCCATGTTGTGGTCGCGGTGAATGCTCTCCGACGCCGTGGTGGTGGAAAACACGTCGTGGCCCATGGGAATCGCCACCGGTGGAACCAGTGAGTGCCCGTATCTCTCCGTCTCGCCGGAGTACTGATTCCCACCGGCACAGCTCATGTACTCTGTGATCGGCTCGTGCTTCATCATCCCGTGCTGTTGCTGTTGTTGTTGCTGCTGCTCGACGCAGGACGTGTTGAAAAAGTTGGTGTAAGTTGGGAGCACCGCGCTGCTGGAGTCCAGATTGTGAGCGTGGTAAGCTGCCGCTTGGTAGTCCGTGTAGAACGCCGCATTATGGTGCTGCAAGCCTCCAGTCATTGGCTCGGGTGCCCCGTATCCGTAGGGTGGTCGCAGTGAGTGCTCATGCACGTCGCCGACGTTGCGCCCACCTCGACCTCCAGACTCCCGCATCTCTGCACAAGACACTCCTGATATATCACACTGTTACCGATATCACAATCGAATGATGCTAAGTTACAATCGCCGCTACCTTGCAGGGACTCACGATCAGACGTGCTCCTCCAGAAATCTCTCATGGAATTTTCATCCTGCAGATAGCGGTGATCGCGGTCGCGTGGAGGCAGCATCTCCATAAATTCTCGCTCTGTCCCGCCCATGATGCTAGCCGTGGAAACGACGATCACTTCTTCTCAATTAACGTTAATCAAGCAGCAACTTCGATTGCGTAAATTCTGCAAGATATGAACTTGTTGAAGCTGTTCGGCAGTATCAATGCAACATTCTTCATGTGCCAGCGAACGAATGAGTCAACCAACCTGCAGAGCAGCACATACAGTAGTGAGCGCAGGAATCACACACGAATACAGCAATCAATCGACTGGGCACTAAAAGGGTGCAGAGTGCAAATTAATATGATAATGTATAGCTGGAGCATGACCAATTCAGCGAGGTCGGTGGCGGGCAGGGGTGTGAGCCGCAAGCTGCTGCTGCTGCAAGTGACAGAGCAGGGAAGGCAAGGCAGTCAAGAAGGAACTCAAGCTCCTGGCAGAGAGAGAGAGAGAGACAGAGAGAGCAGGCTCAGGACTTTGAGAGCTCTTCACAAACTGGCCACATAGATATAGACTGCTGAGTGAGTGTCTGGAAGCTTGCTTGCACTGGTTCCCCTTTGACGGCTGCGATCAATGCAGTGGCATCACGGCTGCATTGCAAATCTTCACCGGTTTACAGAATTAACTTCCAGAGGTACTTTTGCACCCAATTACTCCGATTACCATCCTGTAATTCCGGTCTGATGCTCAGTTCAAATTCCTCCCAGCCTGTACTCACATGCACCCGTTATTAATTGTTGATTCAGGGTGCCGCAAGCTCTTTAGGTCCTGTAGGTCTACATGAAATGACCAAACGAACCTTCAACAGGTAATGAAAGCTGACGAATATGCATCGGTGTCTCCTCTACGGCGGATAATCATCACGCTTTGTAAACTAGAGTGGCTAATCTCATTATCAAAGAGTCTTCCAGTCAAAACCGAGATGTTTCCAAGTCTTGCTTGGTGATATTTATTGAATCAACACAAACTTAACATTCGATTAAATTCTATCTTTCTGAAGTTACTAACACGGTTAATAGGATATGAGGAATATCTTGTACTTGTGTTAGGAATTTTCCGTGTAAAATAGAGTGCTTAAGATTTGCCAGGTAGGAGTTAGCTCTTCACTAGCCCCATCAAACCAATATATACTTCCAATTTGATTTTTTACCTTTATATAGTTTCCAGCATGCTATCACGTACCTGTGTTAGGAATTTTCTATCTTAGATACAATGCTTAAGATTCCTCTGGCAGGAATAGCCCTAGCCCTTTAGTAGCCCCATCAAACCAACGGTTACTACCAACTTGATTTTCTATGTTTATATATGTAGTTTTTAACATGGTTTACAGAGTACGAGGAATTTCTCGTACCTGTGTTTGGAATTATCCATATAAGATAGAGTGCTGACATGGCAGGCAGTCACTCTATCTTATATGGAAAATCTGTCTGGCAAGAGTACGTCAGCCGTTCAGTAACCAATAAAACCAAGGGGACACGTTTCACCTTCCACTTCCAATCTTTAGTGTACTCAACGTGGACATTCCAAACTCAACGGTATTAGGTACCTATACAACTTGCGCTTCAATTAAAACTCAATTTTTTTTGACAATAAATCCATATTTCATGATTCCAATTGGTCCAAATTCCTACATAGTTCGTCGATGAGTACCAAACTTGATTTCCTTAAATGCCCCTTAGAAAGTTTGCCAACTTGAAATTTGAGAAGTTACCTTACATGTATGTTTTCTTTAAACTTCATGTTTTGAAATCTTTTCTTTCCATTCTTTAAGCTATACTCCATATTCTTTCCTTTCCATTCTTTAAGCTATACTCCATATTTTTTCCTTTCATTCAACGAATGCATTTCCTTATGACTCATCCACATTATAAACCATTTCAGGTCTAAGAAAGATCGGCATTCTTCATCACCTGACAAGGCTCTCGCCGGATACCCTTTTTCGGAGTCACGCTGGGAGTCACATTTTGCAACTTTAATACTTGAGGTCTTGAACATGCCATCCTCCGAAGAACTAAACAACAAATGATTTAGCAATACACTGCACCTACTATCTGTTTCTCTTTGTTCAAAGTGCTAAACACTGGCACTTTAATTTCTTTAGGTTAGTAACTGAAACTTCAGAACTCTAGAATCAACGCTTGTTCGAGAGCAGAGATTCCAGTAATCCCTGACACCAGGTAAAATAAGAGAGCGGTAAACAATAGAATGAAGTGAAGTAAAAAGGAAGCAGGCCATCAACTGAGCATGGGTGAGTGCGGATTCATCATGATAGGTTTCTCACAAAATGATATTCAGCTGCAGCATCATTGCAAATCAGCAACAATCGTCCACTCACTGGTATATTTTTTTTTGCACTGCAAAGATCTCGTGGTAATTTGACACGACATTGTGGTAATTGATACTTACGATCTCCACACATCCACCCTAACTTCTACCTGTAGGTTCCTAGCTTTGTAGCTAGCACATTCGACTTGGTTTGATAGCTAGTTTTTGGTGATATCAAGACCATGTGAAGGTTGGCTACGAACACAGGATCACAAGCTGAATCCGCTATTGATCATATGCCACATGCTCCACCACATCTTGTGATATCCAATTGATTGAGAAATTTTCAAGTCTCATTTGTAGGAATTTAATGCTCTTTGTGAGCTGCTAATGCATTGTGACGGTGATATTGCAAACATTGTAATTGTGAATTTGCATGTATTGTTACATGCCTCCAGATTCACCCAGGGTTGTCTTATTAGACAAAATTCCTATTCATTTGTCAGACACAATTTAGATGAGGTGTACATCTAAAACATTTTCAATGGATCAAATGTACATCTCATCTAAATTTTGTCTGACAAATGAATAGGAATTTTGTCTGATAAGACAACACTAGATTCACCTGCATATGTCTATTTCACTGCCGTACCACCATAGCAGGTTCAGTCCTCAACAAACGAATCTTTTTTTTTTTTTTTTTTTTGAAATACATTTTTTTTGAAATTAGTTCTTTTGTTTTTTAAAATATAATTTCCCAACTTTTGGATACCCTTTTCATAATATAATTTCCCAACTTTTCGTCCCTCTTGGCTTGCAAGTTGTAACTTCTAATTTTTTTATGTTTCTTAAAAGTAGGATTATTTATGAACGAACGTGCTATGGTGGTACAGTAGTAGACTTGTGTGCACATCCACAAATTGCTCCAAAGATTATGTTTGCCTTGTTGCATGATCATGAAGCTTTCTGAGTCTATTAACCCCAAAAACCCACGGTCACCAAAACAACTTTTTGTGATTTTGGGCAGCCTAGATGAAGGGTTAAAAGTGATATTTTTGCCTAAAATTTTTAGGGGTTGCTCCCTATATTGCAAAGTGTATGTGGTAAAATCTGCAATGCGAAATTCCAATTTTAAAACCTTCTTTCACAAATTTTAGGTTTCAACTACAAAACAAGCAATTTATTTATTTTATTTATTTATTTATTTTTTTAAATCCTTTTTTGAATATATTTTCATATACGAATCTAGTTCCAAAGTGATCTAAGTCAAAAAATTTACCAATTTTAAAATGGCAACCTCCAAGAATTACAAAAACAATCTCCACAATAATTAGTAATTTCCAAATTATTTCTTTAAAAATTTGTCAAAATATGAAATTTTGATATTTTTCAAAATTCTTTTCTTTAAGAGTCACATACTTGTAAAGGCACCTACTGACCTTTTATGTTTGCCTTGAGTCAAATATATCCAACGTGATGCATATTTTCCTATACCATTGTTTTTAGACCTTCTTTTAGAAACTAATTTGCATAAAACTGAAGTGAGTTTTCAAAATTTTGCATGGGCATACCCAACTTGATTACCTACATGAAAAAAATATGGGAAAAATGTTTGAGGTGGAAATCTTCAAGTTTCCCTTTGTACCATGGAAACAATGTTCCACAAGGAATGCCCAAAAAAATTTTAAACCAACTTTGAATTTTTTTGATCTACAAATGGTGCACATTCAACAGTTGAAATTTTACATGTTGGTATTGATAGTATTTTACAGAAAGAACTACAAAAGAATTAGTAAACCGTACCTCAATTCCAACAACTGAAGGTGGTAGAAAATTGAAGTTTTTGGTTTTCGGAAGTCTAGACAACGCTTGCATTTTTAGGCGTTACGTATGACGCTCAACCAAGAATCTAAAGATTGAATCACTTCTTAAAATGATCTTGAGCATTAGAAAAATTGACCTAAAAAGTGCAGCTTATATATGTACATGACTTTCGCATCCAAGATTCATGTTGCTAGTACTGAGATTTGCAATGTTTTTTGTCAAATGTTGGTAAAGTGAGGCAACGTCCTAGTACTTGCTCTAGCAACTTTCTCAACGATATAAAAAATGTTATCGTTTTGATAAGCCACGGTAATATTTTGGTAAGTGCTCAACAGTCTTGTTATAGTAAACCACATTCTTATAAATTTTTCAGATACCGTACCAACACAGCAGGTTCGGTCCTCAACGAACAATTATATTATTTTTTTTGAAAAAATAAGGTTCGTTTGCCATTAATAGATTTTTAAAAAAATTCGTTCATTTGTTTTTTTTTAATATAATTTCCCAACTTTTGGATACCCTTTTGTCACAATAAAATGGTTTTTGTATCTAATTTCCCAACTACCCAAAAAAAATGTTGCAGACCCCTCTATTCTGTAAGCAACAGAGACAACTAGAAGGTTTTTTTTGTTTTTTTTTGTTTTTTTTTTTCCCACTTTGTAATAGATAGTAGCAGATTGTATCCTGTGATCCTTGCACTCTCATGGAAATTACAAAGACCTTGACTTTAATGGTGAGAAGTGTTCATGCCTCAAATATCTTGAGCACATAAAAGCAGGGTTGTCTTGTGCAACAAACTCGACACGACGTCGAACATGACATGTCAAACAGACAACAGACCCTTTTGTTTGAGAATAAACCATATTCCTAGAATACACTTAGAATAATTTAAAATATGCCCACATATTCTTGAATATTCGAGCATATTTCATCCAAATTGTTTAACGTTCCATACACCTGACGAACACGACAACTCGACAAACATTGCCGAAAGTGTGTCGAAGAAGACAACCCTGCATAAAAGCAATAATGCAAGATATTGTATCCTTCAATTCAAATATGAGAAATAACGATATGTTCAAAATGCAAAAAAAATCCGTTGGCAGAACAATGAAGAGACAATCCACTCTACACTAAATTTGATAATTAGTGTTAGATACACTAATTTACATAAACATGTTATAAGTTTTTACTGTTGTTCAATTATAATTTTACCCACTATATTGGCCAAGATGGGGGTCCTTATATAGTATCAGAATCAATGCACTTGGTAAATTTTTTTAAACAAAAGTACAAAATCTTATAGCATTTTCAAATCTTATAATAATCTAACACTAACTATCAAATTTAGTGTAGTATTCTTCTTTTCAAGTAGTGGCCGACTTGAGAAGGTTCCGCGATGACTGAAACCATAGAGGTTGACTCAAATACATAATGTGGATGATGACAACATTGCCATAGTACAGCTTGCAGGCTTTCTGTAATTACCATGTGAAGACCTCATATTTATCTTGAGAAAGATCAAGTTTATTAAAGGAATGGGCATGGCTTGATTGAATGGCAATTCCATGCATGAATGACAATCAGGCATTGAGAGCATTTCTGGTGCCATTGAAATGAGAGCTGTTGGGGAGGGTGACATTCAAGTGGCAGTGGCAGTGGCAGTGGCAGGACTGAGGCTTGTGTCGCCTCATAGCCACTACTGTATCATTCAAATCTATTGCCAATTCCAGAAGATCATTCATTCAGGCCGTGCCTGCCTGCCTGCCTGCCCAGGCTACTATTACCATACTCTATTTGCTCATCCATGACTTTGTGTCCCATACAGACAGTCTTGCTATTTTTCATGTGAAGAAACTTCTATCACTTCCAACTATGCTTTTTTATCTGCCTTTTTCTCCTTTTTTTGTCAGGAGACTTATAGATTTTTTTATTCTGTAGCAGGGGCAGAACACAATGGAATGGGGAAGAAGAACACCAAACCCCTATGGGTTGGCGTGAATGTAGTGTTCGTTTGAACTATGCCCACAGGTCATAACAACAATGGCATAGGACTACTAGCCCCTCTCACAATAGAAATGGGGTTACTGCACCTCTAGAACTTTTAACCCCTAAACTTCCTTGTTGCAAAACGGTCTAAGTCACAAAATTTGACCTTCGTTCAGATCAAGCTCAAAACATCTCAATCCAAGCATTATTTTAGAGATTCAACCGTAAGATCTCAAAGTTCACTTGACCTTCTTCTCACATACCAAATTTGAACTGTTCATTCTTCCTCATTTGTGAGATTATAATGGTCAAAGTTGGTTGAGTTTTTCTCCTGCGGGAACCTCCAAAACCCGTTTCGGGTTTTAAGAAAAGTTAGGGGTTAAGATGAAAGAATTTATAGAAAAAGAACTCCAAATTTGTTTGAGGCTGGTTTGAACAAAGTTGGGTTAGAATAGAGTGTGGTGTCAATAGTGTTCATTTGACCTATTCTAGAGTTCATTTATGTTTAAAGGTCACCTACCATCAGTGGTGAAGGAATTTATACTAATGCTAAGTGCCTAAAAATTTTCACATTGTTATGTCTTGTGTTATCGATCGAACGGGCAATTTATTCGCGTCAACCCTACAAGGGTTTTGTGTTCTTGATTATTTATCTTGTCATAAGCTTTACCGATTTGTATTCTCGCACAAAGAGATCTTGAGACTCCCCACCATTGTGGAACCATGGTACTGATGGTAGCATGTGCCACATCAGATTGTCTCTTCTATTTCTTTTGTTGGGTTTGAGATTTTGAGATTGAAGATTTTGAAGACTTGTGATCCAAATTCCTTTCATCCAATCTAATTTCAGCTATTAAAGAATTATATTAAGATTTGCCGAAATATCTTGTGTTCATTTTTAATACGTATTCAAACTTAACATTAGTGACTAAGTAATTTAATTCCAAACCATTCCATCCACTCTACATGAAATTGTTGCCAAACTACACAAAGATTCACCCAAACCTTGTATTCTTTTTTAGTGCATTCTTGTACTGGCTATCAACATGTAACTTAGCAATGTTGTCTCAGATTATTCTCATAAGCTCTACATTGGGTCATTGCCACACTATACTAGAATTTGCCTTATTCTAGTATTTGATTTCACAACATTCTTATATTATTTGACTTCATAATTGACCTATAAGTTATAAACCTATAATTTTATAGTGTTGTTCCCGGTAAATTTTATCAACTCTACATTGAGTTGTTGTGAACTATATTGAAATTTACCTTGATATATTGTCTATTTTACTACATTTTTGTACTGATTATCAACATGTAAGTATATAATATGGTCCGCATTATTCCATGCAGTATACATGGAGGATGTTTGGCTGTGGGTAAACAAGATTTGCCCAAACTTAATGTTCGTTTTCATTTCATTTTTGCACAAATTATCAACATGTAACGTCTTGATGTTGTCCGTATCATCCCATCTACTATACATTGGTGCTATTAGGTGCCGACAAAACATCAATTTAACCCTTAAATGTCCCTTGGGGATAGTATGTACGCTGTCGTATAAATAGGATTTGCAACCAACAAAAAACTCTAAACTGGAATCGTAATAGCTCACTAGAACCGCATTAATTCAAATGTCAACTTCTTCTTTGAACTCAAACCCATTAAAGGTGTGCATTCCCTCCAAATACAACCAAAATACACCGTATTCTACTGGTCGCCACGGCACGCTCAGACCTTTAGGGGTTAATCTAATTAGAGTTTGTATTGTACTCTTGTATCACCTATCTCCTTCTATAACATAATATTGTTCGGCGATCCTTTCTACCTACCAGACCTTTCTACCTACCAGACCTTCCTACCTACCAAACCTTTCTGCTCACCAAACCTTCCTACTCACCAAACGTCCAAACCTTCCTACCCAACGTACCAACCTACCATCTTACGAACTTACCAACCAACCTATCTACCTATCTTCTTTTATGTTTTTTGGATTATGTAAATTAAAATGAATTAAATTATAATTATAATTTTTAAAAAAAAACAAACACAGGCATATATAAAATTATTTTGGAATGGTAGACACAAGATACTTTTTTAAAATACCATATAAAGTGCTTCTCCGTCGGGATGGAGGGTACCTTACTATATAAAAATAATAAACATTATATGAGGAAATGGTAGACACAGGATAATTCTATAAAAACCATATAAAGAGCTTTCATGTCGAGACGACAGGTACATTGCTAGTCAACCTATAGCTTCTTCGTATTGTGGGCATCATTCTACACATATTAGTGTGGGTGTTGTGTCCATCAATATATCTATTATATTATCGAGGTTGTCATAGGTTGTCAATGTTCCACATCAATCTATCTACTCTACATTGAAGTTGTTAGGGTTGTTAGTTCTGGCCGCATTAGTTTATCTACTTTCCATTGAGGGGTCAAGCATTGTTTCTTCCCCCATCAAACTATCCACTCTCCCTTGGGTCAAGTTGTCTAACGGTGTTATCTACGTCAATCCATCTATTGTTGTTGTTTTCCACATCAACCTATTCAATGTTGTTGTCCGCATCTCTCTATCCACTCTCCATTCAGGTTGGCTAGTACACTATCGGTGTTGTCCACATTAGTCTATCCAATGTCCGTGTTGGAATAGTATGTACAATTTAGTATGTACAAACAATTAGTATAGGTTACATAGTCTTAAGGATACACCCTTTGGGTTATGCCTTTTGGTTCATGAACACTTCCTTATAGACATTAGGTGAATAGGTGAAGACAATGTGTGCAATGAATCTAATATAGTATATAAATTAATTCCTCTTCATGTTCTACAAGAATTTTGCTTTGTAAATTATAACATGGTATCAGAGCAGGAAAGATGTTTTTTCCTGGTAGACCGAATGATGCTTATAATTTAAGTGAGGATGTTTTATTTCATATTATTATTATTATTTATTAGTTGAAGAGAATGTACAAGACGAAGTTGAAATTCAACTTCGCAATACACACATTGTTCAATGAATTTTTTCTTCGAATCCCAATTAATGAAGTTTCACCTCCTGTTATTGATTGAAATGATGAATCTTTCAATGCAACAAAATTATGAATTTTAAAATGTAACTCACCTTCAAATTTTGAATGTTTTATTTGAAACTCAATTTATTCTGAGGAAAAATAATATAATTAAATCAATTAATGATGGAACACATCACTAATTCAGAAATCCTCATTATGAATACTTTCATTTTTCTATGAATTATATCTTTGAAATTCATATAAGTAAATTATGGATTTTAATAAAACAACCAACCTAGAATTTTTTTTCTACCGTGATAATTATACTACCTGGAGAATCCGTATCACTCATTTATTAAAGAAAGAGATACTATGGAAAAATGTAAACGGAGATGAAATCAAACTACAAGGTACCATTACAAATCCCTCATCTACTGGCGCTGGTGACAAATCCCCCAGCTACTCGCGCTGGTGACAAATCCCCCTGGTGACAAATCCCCCAACTACTAAATCCCCCAGCTACTGGCGCTGGTCACAAATCCCCCAGCTACTGGCGCTGGATCTGTCAAAGAATGGGAAGCGAGAAGGAACCGTGACAAATCTCCCAGCTACTGGTGCTAGATTTGTCAAGGAATGGGAAGAAAAGGATGAAGTTGCTCAATCAATCTTGATTGAGAATGTGAAAAATATATGTTTAGGTCATTTGACCTTAGACACTGCTTACTTAAATTGGCAACAACTGGAGAGAATATTCCAGAATAAAGATGTAATGAATTGTTGCTTTCTACGCCGAAAATATGTCAATTTTTGAATGAGTGATGGTGAAAATGTCACCAATCATATTCATGAATTTAAAATGTTGCTCGAAGAATTAGCTACAGTTGGATTGGTGTACAGTGAAGAAGATAAAGTAGAAAATTTATTGGCAAGTTTCAGAGAATCGTAAGAATCAATTATGCGGGCGTTGAGTAATACACCTCTGACAGTACAGTCAAGATGTTATCTCCAAGATCCTATATGAGGGTCTTCGACGGAAGAAAAGTGAAGTTTCTACTAGTCATGGCGAAGTGCCCACAACCTTGTGGACAGGAGTAAAATCTTCTTCTAATAGATTTTCTCAGTTTAATTCTTAGGGTGGCTATTCCAGAAATCAAGGCGATATTAGACCAGGTAGTTTTTATCAAAACAGGCCTAGTTGGCTAGTTCCAGTGGTAATAACAAAGTCAACAAATTTCCAATGTGTCAACGACCCAGATTCAACAAATCAACGCACTTCTTTACAATTAAACCATCCAAATTATCAATCTCCTTATAAAAAGGAAGGTATTTGTAATTATTGTAAAATACCAGGTCATAATAAGAAGGATTGTAGAAAATATTATGCCGATTTACAAGCAGGTAAAGTTATTTGTGGTCAGCCATCTAATATGAATAGACCATCATAATAAGAAGGATTGTAGAAAATATTATGCCGATTTACAAGCAGGTAAAGTTATTTGTGGTCAGCCATCTAATATGAATAGACCATCAGCATTTGTTGGAGTTATTCGAACTACAGTCACTACTTCAACTACTCTTGTTCTTACCGATGAATGGTACCTAGATTCAGGGGCGACTCACCATCTCACCTACCATGGAGAATGGTTTGTTACTTATTCCCAATTATATCCTCACAACTTATATTACCTTGGAGACAACACAATTCAAGAAATATTTGGCTATGGTTCAGTTAAAATTACCCTTGTAAATGGAGATGATAGAATATTTGACTTTGTTTATAATGTTCTAGGTTTAAATCAAAATCTTATCTCAGTTCGTAAAATAACAAAATTCGGTTCCAAAGTAACATTCTCGGAAAGAGACGTCGTGTTACATGGTTCAAATGGTTCAATTACTACTTTGAATCACCCTTATCAAGAGGGCTTTTACTTATTAGGAAGAACTAATCCCCTCCTAATTTCAACAATTTTTTGTAAAATGACTTGTGCCACTCTGATTGACACATCACTTAATCTGAAGCTTCCTTCTCACATATGGCATCATAGATTGGGCCATACCCATTCACAAAAGATAGCTTGTATACAAAAATCTACTATTGTACATGGATTGCCAGAGAAAGCTCTTCCACCTTTACCATTTTGTGAAAGTTGCTTGTATGGTAAGCAATCACGGCCAAGATTCCCTAAACTTGCCCTCACAGCATTACAAATACTTGAGTTAATACATTCTGATCTATGTGGCCCCATGCTTGGATATTCATTAGGCGAAGCTCTTTATTTCGTCACTATTATTGATGATTATAGCAGATTTTCTACCGTCTATTTATTAAATCTGAAATGATTACTTGTTTTCAAGCATATAAAGCTCTGATTGAAAACCAAACTTATAACAAGATCAAAATTATCCGCACAAACAATGAAATCAAATATATGTCACATGCTTTTACAAATATTTGTACACATAATGGTATCCTCCATCAACTCACAGCAACATACACCTCGCAACAGAACGGTGCTGCTAAGCGAAAGAATCGGACCCTTGTGGAATCTGCCCAATGCATGCTTCAAGCTGCTCGCCTCACTTCTCTTTTCTGGGGTGAAGCCATAAAGACCGCAAATTACATACAAAATTGTTTAGCAACAAAAGCCTTGAAGAATCAAAATCCTCTTGATTACTGCCAATTAGATGTGAAGACTGCCTTTTTGTATGGCGATCTAAATCAACTTATTTTTATGTGACAACCAGAAGGCTATGTCCAACCAGATTCACCAAGTAAGGTTTGTCAACTAAATTGTAGCTCGTGTGTGGTACTTTAAATTCCAAACCTATCTATTCTCCCTTGGCTTTTCTCCTATTAAAGCAATTTCCAATGTATATATTCAAGTTTTTACCAAGGATTTCATACTCCTTGCCCTTAATGTTGATGATGCTATTTTGGTTTCCCATAACTTATTCCTTATTACAAAAATCAATATACAATTGTTCAAAGCCTTTGAAATGACAAACCATGATTCAATCCACTACCTATTGGGCATTCATATTGAACGTAATCGACTTCAATGTACTATTACTATTCATCAACATAAATATATACATACTACACTACTCAATCCTTCGACGCTTCAATATGATTAATTGTCATCCCATCTCAACACCACTTGAGGTCAATTTGAAATAATCTAAATCACAGAGTCCCCAAACTGATGAAGAAAAACAAGAGATGTCTCAAGTTCCTTATGCCAATGTTATTTGTACTATTACTTATGCTAGTTACATTACACGTCCAGACTTGGCCTATGGAGTGGGAGAAGTGAGTCAGCATAGTTCCAACCCTGGAAGAACACATTGGCTTGCTGTAAAATGAATATTTCGTTATTTACTAGGCACATCCAATAAAGGTGTCACTTATGGCCCACTTTCCAACCAAATAAATGACCCTACAACTTTAGTAGGTTATACAGATGCTGATTGGGCTGGGGAGATTGATGGGAGAAAATCCACATCAAGCTATACTTTTATTTTTGCTAATGGTGCTATATATTGGAGTAATAAAAGACAGCAAACAGTCGCTCTTTCAAGTACAGAAGCGGAATATAAAGCGGCAACTAAAACTTGTGAAGAAGCCTTATAATGGATAAGATGCTTGATGGCCAATCTTCAATTTCATCAACTTTCCCCTACTCTTATTAAATGTGATATTAAAAGCACTATAGCTTTAACCCAAAATCCACAATTCCATGCAAGAACTAAGCATATTGAGATACAACATCATTTTATAAAAGAGATAGTACAAAGTAACAAAGTACATATTGAATATTGTCATACTTCAGAGAACATTGCGGATATATTCACCAAAAGTATAACAGAAGAAAAACACAAAGTTTGCCTAATTAAACTTGGAGTTCAAGAACCCTATCCAAGCTAAATGAAATTTATATTGTTTTAATGATTAAGCTTGGCCACCTTAATTTGATAGAACAATATAGTGTAAAGAGTTAGAAACTTAGAATATGTAACCTTTAAGTGGGAGTGTTGGAATAGTATGTACAATTTAGTATGTACAAACAATTAGTATAGGTTATATAGTCTTAAGAATACACCCTTTGGGTTATGCCTTTTGGTTTATGAACACTTACTTATAGACATTAGGTAAATAGGTGAGCACAGCGTGTGTAATGAATATAATATGATATATTAATTAATTTCTCTTCATGTTCTACAAGAATGTTGCTATGCATTTGGTGTTGTCTGTAGCAATCTAATTAATTATTGTTGGTGTTCTCCGCATCACTCTATCCACGGTCGGTGTTGTCTGCATCACGATGACCATAGATAGACAAATGATTGCGTAAGTCTATCCATTGTCAGCATTGTCCGCATCAATCTATTCATTCTTTGTGTTTGAGTGTTGTCCACGTTCATTTATCCATTCTTTATGGGGGCGGGATGTCGGGGCTAT
Source organism: Bryum argenteum (assembly GCA_037043015.1). Classification (NCBI taxonomy): domain Eukaryota; kingdom Viridiplantae; phylum Streptophyta; class Bryopsida; order Bryales; family Bryaceae; genus Bryum; species Bryum argenteum. The sequence goes on along the minus strand of CM073323.1, from coordinate 4,445,134 downwards.
TGTTATTGTCCACATGAATCTATCCATTGTCGTTGTTGTCCACATTAGTCTATCCAATGTTGGTGTTGTTCGCAATAATCTATCTACTATCGGTATTGTCCGCATCAGTCTATCCACTCACCATTGAGCTTAGCTAGTGAGACTATCGATTTTGTCTGGTTTTGTCAATCTATACACTCTCTATTGGGTTGTAATCGTTACATGTCACGATTATTAATGATGTTTGCATCAGTTTATCCACTCTCCATTGCGCTTAGGTGGTGAGACAATGGATTTTGTATAGTTTTGTCAATCTATTCACTCTACATAGAGGCAGATTGTCAGGATTGTTGGTATTAGGCATTCTATCTTGAAGTGGGCTATGGAGGTAATTGATATAATTGCATTAATTTATCCACTCTATATTAGGGTTATTTGGGCTATTAGTGTTGTCGACATCACTCTATCCTCTCTACGTTAGAATTGTTGAGGTTGTCTGATAAACTATTCTAATATTCACCTTAATGTGGTGCTCGTTAATTACATTTGTATATCGACTATGAACTAATAACTTGTTGATGTTGTCCGCATATATTGTTTACTCTATTGAGGATGTTAGATTGTTGACAATATATCCTAAGATTAGCTTCAATCTGGTGTTCAATTAGATTGCACTTCTATACAAACTATAAACCTATAATTTCTTGGTGTAGTCCGCACAATTCCATTCACTCTACATTCGGTTGTTCATAAACTATACTATTTTGTACTTTGCCTAATCTAGTGATTCTTTCATAAAAGTTACAAAATGATTATCAAGCTTTGCCTAATCTTGATTGTGATATAGTGTAGCCTAGATCAACCCATTTACTCTACATCAAGCTCTTGCTACACACTATTAAAATATGCTTGGTGTTTTTTTTTCCTCACTAACTTTTATATTGATTTATCAACATGTAACTTCATAATATAGTCCCAATTTATTTCATTGACTCGTAATCGCTTTGTTACTACTTTATACTAGGATTTGCCTTGATTTGGTGTTTAATTTACTACATCTTTATACTGCCTTTCAACATGTAACTTCATAGTGTGGTCCTAGATCATTATTTTTACCTTGCATTCAGTTGTTGCCGCACTACACTAGGAATTTTCCAAACTTGGTGTTTTGTTTTACAATATTTCCATATTCTCCCAATACTTCATATTCATTATCAACTTATAGCTTCATAATGTAATCCATTATTCTGCTCACTCTAAATGACCTCAAGTCTCCTAAATGGTGTTATTTTGCTAAAATGGTGCGTTTTGGGTGCAACAAATGAAACAAATAAAATAGGTTCTTGCCAATTATTGACCTAGAAGGGCAAATGTTTCTAGACTATGGTTCAAAAAAAAAAAAAAAAAAATCTTAAACGGCCGTTTAGAAATATTTGCTCTACAAACTATATATTTCTGAGCGCCCGTTCAAAAGTACCAATGTTCTTGAACTGCAATTTTGAAATATTACTGTTTGACCGGTTTCCAAACCATCAAATTGTCAAAATCATCAAATTGTGTGATATTATGGAATCTTGGTGATAATATAGAAAATGATGAAATTAGAAAAAAAGGCAGGTGATATTTAAAAACTTGTCTTTTTACAAGCATAAATATTTCTTAACTGCAATTCAAAATTATGTTTCTAAAATGGCACATTTTAGAACGCGGACCAAAAGTACACGTCAAGATCGTGGCAAAATGGCACCTGGAATGACACCAGTTAATAAAAGAGAGGTTATTTTGGTTTATCACCAAATTATAGTGAGACTTGCCCAAATTTAGTGATTATTTTCACTACATTTTCATGCAAGTATAAACCTTTATAGTAAAGTCCCAATGTATCCTTGATTCCTTATCAACTTTTCAAGCTATACTAAGATTTTACTCAATATGATCTATTCCAATCTAAAACGTTTTCATGTAGACAATCAACATGGTGCTACAACTTTATCCTCTGGTGGCAAATTATTCTATCCGATATGCATTAGGCTATTAGCCTATTACCATACATTACTAAGATTTGCCCAAATTTGGTGTTTCCTTTTACTACATTTTCGTAAGTTCATAACGTGTTCACTTTACATTAACCCCTAAACTACCAAGGCCTCCGATTAGGAGATTTGCGATTTCGGGCAGCCTAAGTTAAGATGTTAAAAGTAATATTTTTGCCTGAAATTTTTACTGGATGTTCCCTATACTACAAGGTGTATGTGGGAAAATTTGCAAAGTCAAACTCCACCTATGGAGTTCTCAAACGCAAATTTTAGTTTTCAGCCTTGGGGCGGGCAGAAAAAAACTTTTTATTTTTACCTTTTTTTTGAATTTTTTTAAAAAAAATCTTTTCTTGATTGATTTTGTACTAAGGTTTTCAAGTGACCCAAGTTGAAACTTTTACCAATCCTACAAGGGCACCCTTCAAAAATTACAAGAGCTAGATTCAAAGTTTTCTTTGATATTTCCATTTTTTCTTTCAAAATTTGCCAAAATTTGAGATTTTGGAATTTTTGAATTTCTTTCTTCTTGAAATTCACAAACTCAAGAAGGTATATACTCACCGTTCATTTTTCCCATAAACCATATACAATAAACGTGGTACATGTTTTACCAAATCCTTGATTTCTACCTTCTTATAGTAAATAAATTGCATGAAGGTTCAAAAAGCAAAATGAGTGTCTAAAGTTTTGCACGGGCATGCCCAACTTAGTTATATACATGGAAAAAAATATGAGCTAGATGTTTAAGCTAATAAGCATCACGTTTTCCTTTGCACAAAGTCGACAATGTTTGTTGGAAAAAAAACTGCATCAACTTTGAATGTTATGATCTTACAAATGGCTACGATCCAACGGTTGAAATTTCAGTCACTACCTCTAATAATAGTTTTCTTCAAGATCATACGGTTGAAAGTTTCAAAAAAGTGTAAAAAATATTCTCACACTCCAAAGTTTACAAGGTGGTATAGAATTGTAATTTTGGAGTTTGGAGCTCACAAAACACTATGGTAGTTTAGGGGTTAAGCTTTTGCTACACTATACTAGGATTCATCCATGTTTCATGTTCATTTTTATTAAATTTCTATATTGACTATCAACAAGTAACTTTCTAGTGCAATCTAGCATGATTGCAACTACTTCTGAATCTTGTTCTCACCAAACAATACTAAGATTCGCTCAAAAGTAGTGTTTATTGTCAATTTATTCCTATGCTAGTTATCATATATATGTTACCTCATATTTGGTTCATGCTTATAAGTATAATATCTCTTGTTTGACTATACTTTAAAGCTTTGTAGTGTGGTTCCACATCATCACATATAATCCTAAATTTAGTTATTACCACAATATAGTAGGATTTTTCTAAAAAGTGTTTTATTTTGTGTGCACATGGAATATGTTTTCATGGTACACTTGTATATTTGCTACCAGAAGCCTTAACTTGGTGGTTTGGGCTTATAGCCCCCAATGTAGTCCACCCAACCATGGTGGGGGTTCATGAACCTCTTTGTGTAGGTATCTCAAATCCCTTTGGTGGGTACCATGTGAGGTATCTCTAGGGCACTAGTCGCTAGCTAGGAACTAGCATAGTGTTCACCGCGGAGGGGTTCATTGCCATTGGTGTGATAACATCTGGGCATACATCCAAGGATAGGTTGAATGAACAGAACACTTTTATTCACGCCTGTCTCTAAATAGGTAGGAGCTTCTGTTCTTCCTTTTTTTCCCCTCTTCTTTTGTAGCCTTTTGTAGATTTTTGAAAAAATCTTCTAAAATACTTCAACTCAATTGAGACATTCTTTCTACTAGCTACTTTAGGATGCACCTTATGTAGTTGTTCCGCATCTTTAAGGATACTATATTTGAACACATATTAAATCATTTCACCTTACTATGAAGATATTGTGAAGTTTATAAATGGATTGAGAACCATTTGATGGCATGATTGTTGAGCTTCCAGGGTTGTAATTGGTAAAATAGTAGCTTGCATAATTTTCACATAATTTAGATTTGTAATACAAAGCTATCTCTAAATCTTCTTGTTTCTCTCAAAAATCTTTTTTTAACCCAATTTATACAAACCTTTACAACCTATATGGTAGAATTCCATTATAAGATACTAGTATGAAGAATATTGTGATTGGTGCACTTAAAGTAATTTTGGCTCATCATGTGCGTAGGAAAGGTTATTTACAGTTAGGTATTTTTTATCTTAGTATTCCCAATTATTCTATAAAATATAATTACAAAATAGCTTGACATATATCAATGATATTAATCATTGTGTGGTTTTAGTGTTTGTGATGTTGTATTTAATATACTCTATATTGAATATGACTTATCTTATTGTTTTATTCCATCCCCTTGATAGTTGGCTATCGCCAAACTATACTTGTACTCAACAAGATCTAATTCCCTATTTACTCCACATTTGTACATACTATCAACCACACTATTGATTATTAACTTCATAAATTTGTTTCACACTATTCCATCTACTCTATACCATCTACTCTATATTGAGCTGCTACCAATATATATTAGGATTCACCCTAATTTGGTGTTTCTCCTTACAATATTCATACACTAAATATCTAAATATAACTCCCTAGTGAAGCTCCAAAACATCCAATTTAATCTTTAACCTCTAAATGTGAGCAGCCTCAAAAGAGCCAACAACCCTCAAATTTGCCCTCTTTTGATGCAAGATGCAACTCTCTGAATTTCGGCAAGCTTTAAAGTATGTAACTGTAGAATCTACTACCTAACTTGTACATGAACATGTACACCAAATCTTAGGTTCAAATTCCTCACCATTTGTGAGATTGTAGAGATCAAAATTGGAAAAAATGTTTTTTTTCCATGTTGGAGAATGTCAAAGTAAAGTTTTGGGGGCCAAGATCAAGCATTTAATCAAGTTTTTGTAGGTAACATGAGGATAAATATCACATGGATTAAATAACTTGATTAAATACATGGAGGATTAAATAACTTGATTAAATACATGGAGGTATGCAAAAATATTTAAAAAGGCATGTAAAAATTATTGTATTGAAAATCCAAACGGTGAGATTATGCCTTTCTACCTTTTCTACAAGTGAAGAAAAACAAAAGTTGAAGAAAGAAAGAAAGAAAAAATAAAATAAAATAATAAGATAATAAAGTCCCAATTTATGGTGAATTTTTAAAGTTTCTCACTCCTCCATCTGGGGCTTCATAATCCTCCCTACTCCATCCGGGGATTTGTAAAGATGAATTCTTCATCTTTTTTTCAAATATTCCACCAAAAAACAAGAAATCAAGAAAAAACGCTCAAGCAAGAAGAAGAGGAAAAAAATGAACAAGTCGAAGAAGATGAGGGTGAAAGATAAGAAGAGGAATAATGACCGTCTCCATCTGGCGGCGGGCAGGCCATGTCAGATCTTGTCCCCCAAGCATTAAAAAATCGTTTCAAAGATTGGACCTTGACTTCCCTTGTAAGACCCTTGAGCAGGGTTCGGGAAGTTTTTTGACTTCTACTGGCTAAAAACCGGCATTTTCCACACCCCATCGGTTTTTCTCAGATCTCTTCTTGGCAATTGTCTTATTTTATACTAAGAATAGAAATTTTTTTTTGTAATTTTCATCGGATTTTAGCGGGTGGTTTCATCAATGGACCGGCCAGTGTGCTAAATCCATCGGCTGATAAGGTAGAGGGACCCATTCCCAACCGGGGACCAACAACCGATTTGTAGGTTATACAAATTCTGCGAGCTAGGAGACTAATTGCCGCCATTTCTTTTCTGAACGGCCAAAATAAGAATTCTTAGGGCGGCTGATGGTGCATTGACACATGTGACTAGAATGATGATTAGAAACCACTCTTGCTGTGATCGGTTACTAGAGACTCTACGTATTAGTTATAAGTGGTTTTCAACTTTTCACTTAAAAAATTTGTAACTATTTCAATATTGGGAATAAAATTCCAATTTTTTTTGCATTCAACAATAACCTTATGTTTGTACAGGGGAAAAAATCCTCTTCAAATTATTAGCCTCAAAAACATATGCTAAAAACCTTAAGTGGTTGGTTATAGGTCCTTCTACCTTAACCCTTAAACACCCAAGCAAGCCCGAGGGGCTTGATTCCAACAGAATCTTCCCTGTAGCTCTCACTATACTCAACTTTTCACTTATATTTTGATGTCAAACTGGTCACCTTCTTCTGGTGCATTCAAAACGTGAAATTTTACAATTCAAATCACAATTTGTATGTATGATTTTATGGTTTGAAAGGATTGTGGTAGGTAGGTTGGGGTTGTACATAACCTTGTAGGAGGTTGCAAGCTCATCATTGATTGGTTCATTCATGGTGCCCAAGTTCAAAAAGTGCACTATTCATGATGCCCAAGTCCAAAAGATGTTGTGATCCAATTTTGGGCTGCCTGTTTTAGACCCAATGGGCGTTTAAGGGTTAATGAACTAGATGTCGGCTTTTCCCAAAAAGAGCCCTTGAGCCAATTTCAGATTTTGGACCAATCACAAGGCTCGATTTTGCCTTCCATCGGTCCCATGCTTCGCTTACTCCCTCGTGTAAAACGGGCCCTAAGATTGTACGACCCAAACTTAATAATCCCAAAAGTCAATGCATGGTTTCCTCCGTTTTGGTCCACAGGCAATAATAAAGACGTCTGCCTGGGCTTGAGGGTCTTGGTCCAACCCGACCATGGCTGCCACAAACAACGACAGCCTTCATTCTCACAATTACGCAACCCAGCTAACATGCTTTACTGTTATTGTACTCTCCATTTTAAGTCCAAGTTTTAGGGTTTTAGAGCATCCTCAATGGACACTGAATAAGCTCCCTCTAAACCAAATTCTATCTGTTGACTGATTTAAAATTAGAAATTAAAATTGTCATCATTAGAAGCAGGTGTAAATAAACGTGAGATATTTCTCAAGATTTATTTTTTTTGTGAAATTGGGACGTAGGTGAAATCCCTCATTGAAAATACCACATTTTCAAAATTTAGAGAGAGTGCACCAAATCTTGCTTAAAAAGGAGGTGACCCCCCCTTATTCCCTCTATATTTCTAAAATTTAGAGGGAGCGTGTGAGGATCTTCCCATTTTTAAGCAAGGTTTGGTGCACTCTCTCTAAATTTTGAAAATGTGGTATTTTCAATGAGGGATTTCACCTACGTCCCAATTTCACAAAAAAAAAAAAAAAATCTTGAGAAATATCTCACGTTTATTTACATGCGCTTCTAATGATGATAATTTTAATTTCTAATTTTAAATCAGTCAAAAGATAGAATTTGGTTTAGAGGGAGTGTATTCCGTGTCCATTGAGGATGCCCTTAGAGTTTTAAACAAAGGGGTGGAGGTTGATTTTTGAGTTGGGTCATTGAAATAGAGCTCTCTCATTGGTGCAGGAGTTTAGGCTAGCTCCGGAGGGATTTTACCCCTAATACTTCAAACTGTCATAAAGTGGTTGTCACGCTCTGAGTTACTAAATACATCGCATGAGGTTGAAATTTTTTGCAAATTGTAGAGTTTTCTCATACCTTTCCGGATAGCCATTTCATGCTCCAATATTTCTCATACTTTGAGAGATATCCGTGGTCAAAGTTTGAAAACATTATTTGGAATCTGCCGAAACTATGGTATATGATCAAAGTCTGCCCAAAATCAATTGGATCGCAGCCATTTCATATACTCACCAAGAATTAAGATTTTTAGTTTTTTTCAAGTGTTGTTCTTTGTACATGTAAATACAATTTTAAGGCATGATCTCATCGGTCCAATCTTCAATCCAATTATTCTTCCCATGTCATTTTGTTGTCAAAGCGTGAACTTTGTATTTGAATCTCAACGGACCTCCATGTGGATAATCAAGCATTTCTATAGGTTTTATTGGTCGCATGAGAATAAGAATTTGCATGGACATGTTCCTAACTCACAAATTTGGAAAGCCTCACATCAAAATTTCTACCAAAAAGTGATTTTTTTGGCTCACAAAACACTTCTAACCAATTTTGCAACTAGTAAAATTACTTTCTTATCATTTTTCAAACATTACGAACTTACTGAGAGTTAGGAATTTGAACATAAAATTTGGGCCACATATACATAGACAAGTTAGGTAGTACTCCCTCTGTCCCATTATGATTGTTCGGTTGGTTCTCTCAAATCTACTTCTCGAGGTGGATTTGAGAAAACTTACTATACAATTATAATGGGACAGAGGGAGCAGATCTTATGGTTACACACTTAAAAGTAACTCAAAATCTCAAATTTTCCACCTTGCACTGAAAGAGGGTAATTTTGAGGCTTTAGAGTATAAGAGGTTAAATTGGGAACGATGGCCAATAAAATTTAAAGATGTAGATCTTTCATCATTTTGATATTATATTGGCATATAAGTGAAGCTCCCAAATGGTCGGCTCTTTCCATATCCTTGAGGGTCACAATAAATGCTCATATAATAATGAGGGGTGGGGGCCTTGAGAGCCAAAACTGGACTCTCTTTACCCTGCAATTTTTTGACACCAACCCCAAGTATGAACATACCCTTAGTGAATGATAGTAATGATAAAATGATAGTAATGATAGGCACTTAAGGTGTATAGTTATAAAACGCGCATATACCATTCATGAATTAATGACCTCCAGCCCATGAAGGGTGAGAAATTTCAGTGGGAACTTTTTTCCTACTCACCCCTGCCCCCCTTTGTAATTTTTAGGGGAGGTGAGGAGATGCAAACGTTATGGGATAAATCCCCAACTCCATACCATCACCATGCCCCTGACCCCCTCACCTCATTAATCCCCCTCACCTCATTAATTAATTAATGCATGTGCAGACCATTCTTAGTGGATAGTGAATCATTACAAACCCCTGAAGTAGAATAAAATAATGGGCCCAAAATGACCTAAAGGAATCTTTCAATAATCAATGTGCATTTTTTAAGTAATTAGATTTTGAGAATTTTAAAGAGAGAATCTTGTTTAAAATTATCATTACTGTACTTACAAGGTTTTATTGAATTTGACTCTATGGATCTTGACATAACAAGATTAGAGAGAGTTCAAAGTTTAGTGAGAGTTCAAATCAGCCTCAATGAAATGACTCAAATCAAGCTCTTTTCAACTTTAGAGGTAAAGACACAAACATTTGCCTTTGTGTCTTCCCAACGTGATGTAAATTACATTGTGGGAAAAATTAAAAGTTTGTATAAGATTATTCAGAATATGTTGACGTAGGCATTCCACAAAAACACATGAACATAATTCTAACTTATCTTTGTTGATACAAGATTAGCGGTATTGGGCCTACACTTTATTTGCAACAGTTACTGTCAAGATGAAGAAGACTATTACTCACTTCTAATTCTTAAGTACACAAACATCATTGTGAAAACAACGTTTTACCATTAAAGATATTGGAAAACTCTCAGAATGCATCATACATTACACATGTATCTTGAATCAATTAATTCGGAAAAATAAGTATAAGGTCATATTTAAGCATTGAATACTTCAACATCCCCATGGCTCAAGTACAAAAGAATTTTAGCAATGAAAGCAGGAGTTTAATAAGAATTTATTCCTGATTTGTCGCAGGATTGGTCAATTGACAAGTTTTTAATTCAAAGTCAATCATTAATGCTCATAATGACTTCTTTACAATGACTCAAACAAAAATATCACAATCATATAGTCACAAATTGTTTATGATTGCAATACAACTATCATCTTGGACAATTTGTAAAAGACAATTTTCCTCATAGAATTATTACTTGAATTCACAAATTTGCATGAAAAGATCTACAAGTATTACTACGGACAATATTCTTCCATCCTCTTTAATTTTCCACCCTAGGTACAACCCAGGGTGGAAACATTACATATCTAGTCATGCACTCTGACAAAGATGTCCATACTACACTAAATTTGATAATTAGTGTTAGATACACTAATTTACATAAACATGTTATAAGTTTTTACTGTTGTTCTATAATTTTACCCACTATATTGGCCAAGATGGGGGTCCTTATATAGTATCAGAATAAATGCTCTTGGTAAATGTTTTTAAACAAAAGTAAAAACTTATAGCATTTTCAAATCTTATAATAATCTAACACTAATTATCAAATTTAGTGTGTCCCGAGCTTTTGTTAGGATGGTAAAAAGCGTAAATGAAGGTAGATCATTATGACATTTTTTAACAACGCCAGATACAGCGAATATTATTGCAGTGCGACGACCCACAAAGCGTCGAGCAATAACGGAAAATTACATGCAGTCTTCTGCGCTGATGAACATGAATGAGAATAGTTTCTATCAACCTTCAAATGAATCTGGATGAGTTTCCTAATTGAATTTGCGGGCATCCAACTAAAATCTGGTGATTCTAAGTGCAGTTCTTGTACATGTGAGCCCATTGAATGGACCAATATTTCAAGAGCAAGTAATCCACATCACTATGTACCAGTCAAACTTTCATCTTCCTAACCTGCATAGCCACCGTAGAGCTTGAATGAGCAAGAAAACTTGGATCGAACTTCAGCAGGTACGAATCTGAGATAGTGCAAACGAAGTAGTCAGCCCTGAATCAGTCCCCACTGGATCCTTGACCCCAAAGAGATACATCATCTATGAACTATTCAATATTCTTGATCTTGAACGTGTGAAGATTCTTACAACTGCTGGTGGGATAAAGAGAGATGCTCAAAAGTAGATACCGTGTCCAATGTGGAAACAGCCAGATGAAAAATGTGATGTGCAGATAAAGCGTTTCTCAATTGTCATCTGTTTCTGCAGATAAAGAAATTTTACTTGATCTGCAATCACAACATCATCGGCTCAACAGATAGTGAAGATCAAATTGTTGCAACAGGATCTTAATTACAGAGCTTGCACGTGCAGTTAGGAACTCAGTATCATCCGTAATTATTGCGCACTCAGTTTAAATCGTCTCATACATCAGATTAATCAAAGGATACATGTGTAAAACATGAATTATTGGTTACTTTCAGTTGGTGTGTTGCACATTGCTTAAAAGAGAATTTATTCGTTATCACGTTGTCTATCATAAGTTAAAAAGATCACTAAATTTCACATTTTCTTCTCAACTGGTATATTATGCAGAATTCCGTCCTACAAAGGTAGAGATAGTAATACTTACAGATATGCTGGAGGCAACCGCAAGGCTGTAACTTTTGTGTGGATCGAAATGCGGGATCAGCAGTTAAGTATTCCTCCTCAAGCGCTCGTAGAACAACAAGCTGGCCTTCGCCAGTTGCACTTCCGATTCGTCCACTCGTCGTACATTTGTGTCGGACACTTTGAACCAAACCGTAGACCCCCTGCCCCGCGCATTGTCACTCCCCATAGGTTGCTCCAATTTCCCCCTGCAATCTTCGGGGACTTCCGGATTGTGAAGCAGCCCAGCCCCGTCTTCATCTTCAGTGTTCACTGCAGGATCCATGTCTTCTTGAAACCGCACCTTCCGGTAGACAGTGTAATGCCCACTCTGTGGACCTCCATGATGTACCACAAGAGAAAAGAGCTCGTACAACGATTTCCGTGAGGTCAAAGTCCTTTCTGCTGTTGGTTGGATATTCTGTACACCATGGGGATCGGCAAGAGCACCTGAGAAAACCATGAGATGAGGGAAATCAATGCTGATTCCTTATGGCTAGGCTTACAAGATAGTAGAACCTGCATGCACTTGCTCTAAGATGTCCAATACGAGTGTTCCCTCATTCATACAACAGAAGTTCAAATCTGCAGCAGATTTGACTAACAACTTCACGAAGCACATCTTCAGATTCAAGTATTATATTCCCCGGTTCATGATAACGGTTATCCTCACGAAAGCCCTGGGCACATAAAGTCAGGAAAACAGCAGTATAGGTTGAGCTGATACGAACCTAAATCAGTACAACCAGGAGTTGATGAAGTATGATCTTCCAACTTAGAAGGCTCAAGTAGATCCGAGGTTTCAACACCAGAAGGACCACCGGCTTCTCTGGTCTCAGTCGAGGCAACGACATTCATTACTCCTTCAGTATTTCGAGAGTCGTCACGCATCGGACCTTCCTCGCCAGCAATAGCTGTAATGACGTCTTCTGCTGCAACTGAAATGTGAGCAGATTCCAAATCTTGTACCAGATCTTCGGTTTGCTTGCTAAGCTCGGACCCTCCTTTGATTCCCGGCTCTAGAGAAAATAGTGAAGCAGGATAATGTGAACCTTGCAATTTCCTGATTTGAGATAGCATCACTCGGCGTTGCCCTAACATTTTCATCGAGGGGGTATCTAGGACTTCGTTCGTTGTGGAAATACCTCTAGTTTTGATATCTTGAGCAGCAACTGTATATGGAAACAAGTCCAATATTTTTGGAAACTTAACGTAGCCCTGTTCATTTCACAAAAGTCGCACAAAATACGGTCAGCCGGTTAGACGAAAATAGAAGAGATACATGCATGTCTTTTAAGGGCTGGTATAGTCTTAGCAGATAGAATTAAATTGGGTCTGCAGACATAAGTAGAATACGCCAAATCGAAATGACTGTAAGCCGAAGTTGCTACGCAGACTGATTTAGTAAAACCAGATCATTCCAAATTGAAAAACTGTATTATCTACTATAGCTCCCCAGATATTAACCTAGGCAGAATCGAGATGGAAACTAACCGTAAGCTTTCTTAGCTCTCCCACTTCGTTGACCACTGCACGTTGAACTTGGAGACAAAGAACCTGAAAACGATCAACCATCAAAACGCGTTTACATACTCATGTACAAAGCGAGATAGAGATTTGTTTTAGTAAGTACATATGATACTACAACATAATATACTAAGAGATCGATTTACTCCAGGAAAGCATAACTCACGACACTTAATAATCAATCGGCTCATTGCACAATGCCCTCAATCAATAGCTATTGTACCTCGGGGGCACGACCAATTCTAAGTCGTTTAGACGCGTTGGTGTGCACAGAGTTCCAAACTCCACCGTGTTTGAGGAACAGGAGTTCACATGAACAATCATCATCACAGCTACATTTCTGAATGATGTCAATTGTTTCCTGCAGATCAGATGTGTATCGCTATTAAAGAAAGTGGTAGCAGAAAGAATCCACATCTAATACCTTGCAATGTCATTTTGAGGCAGTCTGAGAAACAAGAATATTCTGCCTGATGAGAGTTGTCGGGAGGGGTCTAATACACCTTTCGACGACACTTGCTCAACAATTGATGGAAATGAAAACAGATATTTTCAAGATAGTCTGCAAAGCAAATTGCAGGCAACCAGCCAACTCTTACTATTTTTAACACGTGTAGAAATGTTACCTGAATGCTGTGCACGCCTGAATGATCCTGACTAGTAAGCAACTCGCCGCTATCCAGTCTGTTACGCAGCACTTGGCTTGCTTTGATGTGAGCACAATGGCTGCATTTAACACTAGCTACCATTTCAGGGGCTGTAAATCGGTCCAAGCAATCCTCCAGAGTCCAATTGTCTATCTGTCAATTCGCTCGCATCAGTATGGATGCTCAATATTCTGAGTAGAGTTATTTTTGAGGATCTAAACTCGAGAGTGAACCATGCTATCCATGCACCACGGAAGGAACACTGTTCCTCTCAAAATTATGCGTGAATTCTGACATTCAAAGACGTGCAGGAACTACGAACATTATAGCCTTCGAATCGAAAGGTTGCCAGCGAATCCAACCTAGTGAATCTTGCATAAGCTTTAATGAACAAAATGTAACAGAAAGCATTCTAAAGCAGGGATAACACACCATATTGCTCTGGCGAGACAGCGGTAGTGATATATCATTAAAATACTGAAACACCGTAGAGAACTGCACACACAAAGAACTGTTGTTTATCAGAAAAGTAAACCAATACAGGTTACGGTGCCTATAGTACAAGTTCCAGTTCGTTAATGTGGAACAAGTGGCCCAGACGCAATTCAATAAGAGCACATGAAGCTGCACCTGACTTAACAAAAAAAATGAAACGTGAGACAACGTCAACATTCTAGCAATGAACCAGATTGAGTATATAAAAGAGCCAAACAAATACGATCTCACTCAGATTTTTAAATGCCTTCATTGCTTGACTTCTCACCTGGTATCCACACCGCTGGCAGGTCATCAAGCTCCCAAGAGTACCCTCCAATGGCCAATGTAGCCAAGATTGATCGATCTGAGGAGTAGCTGACACCTTGTCTAGTACCGTACCAAACGACTGGCTAACAGGCCTATGCAGGTTCAAGTACTTCTCCCGCTCTTCTTGCAAGCCTGCTGCAAGATGCGCAAGTGCTTCTGCCGCGTCCTGCCGAAGAATTTTCAATCAGCGTATAGAGAATTTGTTCCTTCTTGTTGAAACCGAGTGAAACGTATGAATATATAAATCTTGAATATCAGAATCTAAAGCAACTCAACACCCAACTGAAACATCAAGGGGAGCAAAGTCGAAGTTTGGAGTAACAAGAACAACCTGATCACACCGACCTCACCTACCTGTTGCATCGAAAGATCAAACTTTTGAGTATACAGGTCGAGAGCATGCATTACTCGACGAGGGCTTAAAGTTCGGGGTGCACTTCGGCCACGTGCTAGTCCTGCACGATTTTTACAAAGTCAGTCTTTCCACATGCACATAACAATCTCAACATCCACCAACAGAGTATAAATTGCTGCTCCATCACGATACCCTCATGTCGTTGTGTAGCTAAGACTTATAAGCTCCCAACAGAAATTTTCAGAGATGCTTAGATCTACTCGTTCCCATTAAGAGGTGAACGACAAAGCAAACACCACAGCAATAAGACAAATTAACAATCAGGAATTAACTTAAATATATATTATATTATTGTGAACGTGTTCTCTACCTAGAAAACGGCCATCTCAAACTCAAAATAGTCAACTGTTCATCATAGCATGTCTGCATGTTCGCTTGTCCATTCCACAACTGATCGCACGAACACAATATGCCTGAAAGAACTAGGCAGGTCGCCTATCAAAGGCCAGCGACAACCTCAGATTTAGAGACAAACTTTCATCTAATAAATTCTTTTTAAGTCCATCCAGAGTGGAGAAAGCCCATGGTACTTTTCTTTCTAATAAGATTTTCAACATTGAAATAGACACCCAGCTCAGTTCATATACAGACCTGGAAAATAATCAGAAAGACATAGGGCTTTATTTCTGCAGAGTCGTATTCGCGGAATGTACTATGGCCTAATCAGAGAATTTGTTGAAGACTATACTTGATTCTCAGTGCTAGAGCAAGAGATTGCCAAATAAATGTTCAAGCAGGACTAATGCAAAGTAGTCATTATGTTAATGATCATGTGAAGAACTCTGATGCAAACATGAGAAACAAGTGGCCACGATCCAAGTGTTGACAGTTGACATGACAAGAGTACATTCCACCACATATCTCTAAATTACGGAATCACTTCATTTGCAAGTACAGAAGACATATACATAAAGAGAATAACTGGTAGATGATTGTGACCAAAACACGTAGGGTAGTTGTATCAGGAAGCAGAGAGTAGTAGAGGCTGCGCAGATATAAGAACAACTGCGCAGAAAAATATAAACCGGACCTCTCAATAGGTCTGCAACAGCAGCTGCAAGGGGCATCGGGGCTCGTTCAGCTTGCAATCCTTGTGTGTCGATCATACTTGCGCAATCCTCCATGAAAGAAACCAAGGTCTCTGAGCTCGCTAAAGCCTGTCCAGGTTGTAGCACGATATCAACGAAATGCAAATCCCAAAACTCTGCACCATAGACTCAATACTAGGAATCCATGCCACGAATGGTGAACCTTAGTTTCAGTATGACCTCTCAGTTGTGATAAACATTACTAACCTGGAGTACGACATTCAGGAAGCAATTGTTGCCCATGTTTTGTAATCCAGCTACAGTGAGATCCAGAACAGCCTTCTTCTGCACGGCGCTCGGTGTCTTTCGATCATCAGAGACAGTCCAAGGAGTCAAAGAAACCCCGGATGCATACCGCATTGCTAAGAATGCTCCCATGCTACCTGCTCCAAGGAGTGTCAACAGCATCGCAAAGTCCTTTCCCTTGCGATGCTTGAGAAGCGAATTCCATGGAAGCGGTATTGACACGTGCCGACGATTTGATCGTGGTACAAGGCCAAGGGAACGCATAACATCAACATGCTGCGCCCCCATCGTCTCGCCTCCTAGATAACCGTCCGAATGAACATGGATGCACTACTCCTAATATCTACATACTCCCCGCCTGCACAGAACACGTTTACCATATGAAAATACGTCACATGCTAAGTAATTAAGTAGACTACAACAATTGTCCAGAAATAACCAACTTAGAGATTGAATTTAATACGAATTATCCAACTGTAAATCCTGCATGCAACAATTTCAAGGAACTAGAATCAAGACGCAAATACATTTGCAATTCACTGTAACTCAGTCGTCTCTAACCCCCTTCCACCTCGTGATGACCGCTTCCTCTGGTGAGTATCGACTGAGAAATAGCAAATCACGATGCAATTCACCTAGATTCAATAATTACTCAGCTTCTGGCACAAAAACATCAGACGACTCTTTCCACTACACAGGAGAGAGCAAGAGAGAGTAGATTCTCAATATTACATGTGCATAGCCTTCTGTTCTCGATCGCAAAATTTGAATGGCACATTGAATTAGGGTTTGCACATGCATCGAAAGGGGCGGAACACGAATTGATCGAGTCTGCAAACTCTATCATCGAATTCGCGTATGCAGGACTTACCAGATTGATGCGCAGTCCTGGTGCGAACTCATTGATCAGCCAAACGAGGAGTCCAGAGAGCGCGCAGTATCACAAGAATTCGAGATTGAAATACTGAGAAAAGGAAGAAAGAGAGAGTGAAGGAATCGATCGATGGTTCTGAAATTCGAATAGTGTGTAATTGCGGACAAGTCGAAGTCGGTGCACAATCCGATTACCGGAAGACTTGAGCTGTCGTAAACACTGGACTGACTATCCATTTGAACCGAGAGACGAAGAGTCGGCAAGGCAGTGCCTGGCGGGACGAACAGCGGACCGGACGGACGAACGAAAGACAGATGAACGAACGAAAAGTACGACGTCAGCACGAACCAGTGCAGATGAAAAGTTATCGTCGTGTAAGTTGAGCTGTTACAATATCCAAATTTTGAAATATACTGCATCAAGGGATTCTGGCAGGCAAAAAGATCACATTTTCACCTATGGTACTATACCGATGTCTAAGGTACGAGCTCCTAGAATATCAATTTTGGAAAATCTCTAGGAGATTGGACCAATTGGAATAATAAGATTTTATAAAGATTTTACTTACAATTGGGTCGCATTCATACGTGAAGCCTTTATCGTATTCATATGTAAAGCCTTGAGCACCATTTTTTGGACTATGTACAAATCGTACTTTTTTCTCTCCCCTCCGACCATTTTCACCCTCCAAAAAAGCTTAGGGAAAAGTTTTTTGAGTATTTAACTATACGCAATTGTAATTGTACAAATCCCAATCATAAGATGGAGATGATAAATTGCATTTGCAAGTTGGTTTGTTGAAAGAAAAAATAGTGTTTGTTAAAAGAATCAACACTAGGTCCAAAATGACCTTAAACTAGGAGAGGATGGTGAGAGAGGAGGGATTTAGTGCCCCCAAGTGTCAATCATGACAAAGGTCTCTCCTTAAACCCTGCAAACACACCTCGCCACTTGATGCATAGAAAGCCCTAAAAAAATTACGTGCCACAAGCCATGGGCTCCATGCCCATGCGAACTAACACCTAACTTTCCTTAAAACCTGAAATGGGTTCTGGGGGTTCTCGAAGGAGAAAAACTCAGCCAACTTTGACCATTACAATCTCACAACTCAGGAAGAATGAACGGCTCAAATTTGGTATGTGAGAAGAATGTCAAGAGATCTTACGGTTGTATCTTTTACATAATGCTTAGATTGAGATTTTTTGAACTTAATCTAAACGAAGGTCAGATTTTGTGACTTAACATTTTGCAACAAGAAAATATAGGGGCTAGAGGAAAAAAAATATAAGGGACGACACTCTTAACCCTTAAAGGTCCCTTGGGGATAGTATGTACGGTGGCGTATAATTGAGATTTGCTACCAACAAGAAACTCTATATTGTGATCTTAAAAGCTTAGTAGAACCGCATGGATTTATATGTCAACTTGTTCTTTGAACTCAAATCTATTTAAGGTATGCACTCATTCCAATACAACCAAAATACGTTGTATTCTAGCAACCAAAATATGGTTGTTCAGACCTTTAAGGGTTAAACCATTTTCAAAGAGACTTGGCCCTTGCTGAAACAAGTTTCAATAACTTCTTGTGCTCATATAGCTTCAACCACAGCTCCTGCATTATTCCTTTTAAGATGCCCTGAAGAAGCCTCCCCCTAAGTAAAACAATGGAGAGCATCTCAAATGATCCAGACCGTCACATGTCATTCCATTGTTCACTAATACCTGCCACTATCATAGTTTGACATGGAAATTCAGTTTCTTGACAATTTGTGTAAGCATGATTTATTGTACGGATTCAGGAGCTGGTTGTGACTGCAGTCCACTAAGAACATTGAAAACCTGTGCATCTCATTAAAAGCCGCATGTGAAGTCTGGCTTTGCATTATTCCATGTAAGATGAACCTGCCCCCCCATCCCCTCCCCCTCCCCCCCTGCCATTTCCATACCAATCAGTCATTATTATCTGTCAAGCCTCTCTTTCACACTAACTCATCTAGGCTTAGCTGCTGCAACTGGCATCCCAAGCTTAACTTATCAATCAAGATTCCAACACACAATGCCAATTTCAAACTCCAGGGCTGCAGCTATTGTACAACTCGTATGTGCTTCCCATCCTCATCGTTTATCAACCCTGTCTACATAGAATCAAATTTCAAAATGTAGGGTAGTTGTAACCAGATGTGAATGAATGGCATACTCTGAACTATGTCTCAATCAAGGCGGCACAAGACCCAAGTTGTTATCATATAAAAAAATAGTGGAGTGCAGTATAGTAGGTACACTCTTACAGTGTTTCATGAAGAAAAAGTGCTAGGACACATTCTTGAACGGGAAAATTGTATTGGGGAGAGAAAAATAATTGCATAATATGCTAAGATTGATTCCAATAAGACCTGAATCTTTCAGGCAGTTGGACATGTTGGCGTTCATACATTACATGGTTGGTGGGAACAGGGTCAGTAACTCAACTAGGGTGCCCTAAGAAACTGAATTTCCATGTCAAACTAGTGGCAGGTATTAGTGAACAATGGAATGACATGTGACTGTCTGATGCTCTCCATTGTTTTACTATGCAGCAACATCTCACTTGACTACTATGACACCAAAACTCAGAATCCACTTAGGGAGGCTTCACTTAGAGCATCCCCAATAGTTCCGCGCCATTGGGACGCGCTAACAGATAATGGCGAGGGACGTACTTGAGCGTGCAACAAAATGGAGGGTTTTGGCCCCAATGGAAGCTCGCTACAGAGCCCCCCAAACAGCCTTGGTGTGGTGACGTGGCGGGGCTAGGCCGTTCAGCATGCCCTCGTGGTTGGAGAGGGTGTGGCTAGGGAGGGTGGGGCCTTGCATTTGTGATTGTGCTTTCTTCCTCATCAGAGTCGCAATGACAGAGCTGCCATCCTGGTGTTGACTACGCAATAGAGTGTGGAAAATGTCTCCCTGCAACCAGAGAAAACTTGGCATGAGCGGGGCTGCAATAGAGTGCCGCGGAAAGGTGGAGGGAGGGGTGGCGCGGCCATTGGGGTACTGTTTCAGTGTGGGCCCGCCAATTTCCGTTGGCGAGGGCCCTTCGCGCGGCTAATGGGGATGCTCTAAAATGTTAAGATTGATTCCAATAAGACCTGAATCTTTCAGGCAGTTGGATATGTTGGCGTTCATACATTACATGGTTGGTGGGAACAGGGTCTTGTAACTCAACTAAGGTAGACAGACCCAAAACCGACAGGCGACCAATAACCGATCTAGCCCAATTCCTAGATTTTGAAAGGACAGATGTACCTCAATTGTATATTTGAGCATGAGGTCGGTTTTAGGTCGCAAGCAACTTTTCACTTCAAACAATTATAACTATTTGAATAATGCAAATAAAATCACGAAACTTTTTGCATTCAACAAGAACCTTATGTTTGCACACATGAAAAATTCTAAAAAATATATATACCTTAATATCATGTGCTAAAATCCTTAAGTTGTCGGTTATAGGTCTGTCTACCTTAGGGTACCCTAAGTTATCATCAGGAAACGATAAACTTGGAGGCAGTGCACTCGCTCCACTTGAAGAGATGATTTTTTTTTGTTAGTACGCAAGATGATCATCATCATTTTCTTCTAGTCCTATCTGTAGCTATCTGTCTGTCTAGTATTGTAGAGGCCTTCAAATTTACAAATGGAGTGGCAGTTAAGTGGATGAGTTGCAATAAATGTCCCAGTAATCATATGTACTCCACCTTCACACTTTTCTTACTGCAATCTCTGCTTCAGCATGTGATGGTAGAAATGAACAACCACCATGGAGGTCTCTAGAATGAGAATGAGGGTGGGGAAAATGTGAAGAGAAGATTGATTGGTGGTAACATGTAGAGGTAGAATGAACGTGTTCCCTACAAGGCATGGATAGATCGATCCTCATAGGAGACCCTTCTTAACCCCTAAAGGCCCACGGCCGCCGATTCGGCTTTTACGGTCAAGGCCAAAAAAAATTTACAGTCAACTTCAAATGTTATGATCTCACATCCAGTGATGATCCAACGGTTGAAAATTTTCACACTACTACCTATGGTAGTCTACTTCAAGATCCTACGGTTGAAGTTATCAAAAATTTCCAAAAATATTGGACGTACCCGCATTAGTACATAGTGGTCAGTGTTGGGATTTCAAGCTCCCAAAACATCATGGGCCTTTAGGGGTTAAGTGATTGGACCCAACCCAAGTGAATTTGTCAAATACGGAATTTAGATAAAGAAGATATGGCTTTTTAAGGTTTCTGCTCTTCATCTGAAGTGTGTAGAAAAACAACATTGTGGACGTTTAAGGGTTAACATCCCTAACAAGATCACATATGATTGGCCTCTCTATGCATTGCCTTGTTAGTTTTGTATTAACAAAACCGAATTGGGAAAAAAGTAAATCAAGCATGCCGTCTTGCTCTTGGAGAAGATATGTGATAGTCTCTTAGTATTTGCCAACCCTAGTGAGTAACTACGGAATTATTCGGGAACCATCTTCTACTACATTCCTTTGATAACTCAAACCAATTGCACCAATCAAGAATCAACAAAGATTCTTCAAATTGAAGGCACATGGTTTGAAGAGAATATCATACAAAAATCAGGTTGATTTGTGATTGTTTTACCTCGATGTTGGAAAATTTGAAAGAAAATGAATAAAACAAAGGCTTGAGGGTAACATTTGTAGAGTGCCTATTTTGTTTCTCAATTTATTGAGTATGACCACAAGTCATATCACTAGAAGAAAAGTGTCCATATTACACCCCATAAATACACCATAGGATTGCAATGGTATACTAGTGACAAACCCTTCTAGTGCAAGGCTGTTGTAATGGATTAGAAACTTTAATTTAACCACTTGGCATAATTGTTAACTGCATGCTTGGATCATGCCCATAGCTAGAGTGTTGGCAATCGGTCACCAAATCCATTTGCTCAACATGAATTTCATGGTCATTCACACACTTATTTACCTCGGGTACTTAACGTTTGAACATCCACATTTGGGGCTATTTCGGCCAATATAGTGGTTGCTAAACTTGAATTAGAAGAATGGAGGCCTCAACAATGCATGATCGAAGGTTCAATTTAGTGGCATATTGCCCATCCATTTGTTTCCGTCAATACACTTTGGCTTTTCATTTGTTCACATGCTTAGCGGTTACTACTATCTCCCAAAATCTCATTAACGCTCCTGGAATGGGGCTGCAAAGCACGCCTGAAAATGCGAAGAAGGGGGGGTATGAGAGGGGTCCACTTGGAGGGGTCTTGGGTAAGGGGTCTTGGGGCGGGGGGTCTTGGGGCGGGGGGTCTTGGGTGAGGGGTCTTGGGGGCGGGGAATCTTGGGGGAGCGAATTTGCCCCATATTGTTTGTAGCTGCTTCCTCCCTTGAGAAAGTACAAGAGGGCTGGGGGCTGTACTCGAAGAATAAAATTTTAATATTAATTGCACTCATGTGGCACCTCCTTAAAGGGGGTTCATGTGGGAGGAAAGACCCAACATTAATTAATGAAAATTAATGAATGCAAAACTAAGTGAAAGTCACTATCTCCCAAAATCTCACTTATGCTCCAGAAATGTGGTCCGCATTTCACGCCGGAAAATACGGAGAAGAGGGTCCAGCTGGGGGTCTTGGGGCAGGGGGGGGGTCTTGGGGCAGGGGGTCTTTGGAGGGGTCTTGGGAGCAGGGGTCTTAGGGCGGGGGTCTTGGGCTCGTGGAGGCGGGGGTCTTGGGTGGGGAGTCTTCGGAGAGGAGATTTATCCCCTATTGTTTGTAATTGCTTCGTTCCATGGAAAGTACAAGAGGGCTGGGGCTGGGGGCTCACGCATGGATTAAAATGTAAATATTATGTAATATCACTCATGGGTCCATGTGGCATCCCCTCAAAGGGGTCCATGTGGCAAAAAGAAGCTTCTAAGTAATTAATTAATGTTGCTGCGTAGTGAAGGTCACTATGCAGCAACATCTCACTTGAAGGTCACTATGCAACAACATCTCACTTGAAAGTCACTATGATCCGCGACAAACGATGATTCTTCTGCTGTTGTTGAGATATGCTTTTCTTGTAAATTAGCTTTTCTAATGGATTCTGGAAAGTGGTCTTCTACAACCATAGCTATACTCACTACATGGGGTATAATGAGCGCTCTGGGTATACTCGCAGGTGTAATTTCTGATACCGGTACAGGACAGACACATTTCAACTACCGTACTGTAGTGTATCAATGTAATCACAGGGGAAGAAGGCCATTTCCCATCAGAGGTGAGATTGCAAGTTGAGCACAAATTGAATGGGTGAGATTCCAGGCGATGCAGAATTATTATTTGTAATCAAAAGGGCGGGGACTCCGAGATCCCGCCAGTCTGCGGAGGGAGGTAGAACAAGGCGCAGTTAGTGCATGGGCGACATGTACCTCCGTCACATTCATAAAAGCAGCAACCCGGGTGACCGGTCACCGGCCCTGGTCCGGCCGGGCTGGACCATGGCTGGCCTGCCCTGGCCTGGCCTGGCCTGGCCTGCTGGCAGGGACGTAGCTGCTGCAGGGGGCTAATGGGCTATGCAACAGGCGACGACGACAACGACGACGACCTCCTGGTCATCAGCATTTCTCATGAATCCTTCCTCCAAATTTATTCGATCACTGTTTTCCTGCTTGCGCTCAATCGCTCCAGTCTCGCCCCTTTCTTTCGTGGTAAGTTCCATTCCATGTGAGCCTTCCCCGACCTGTGTTGTGACAGCCCGTTGATCATGACGTCGCAATCGTGTTTTCTTTTCTGGCGCGCGTTCTTCCTTTTTGGGTCAGAACGCCCTTCTCTATAGACCTTTTAGATTTGTGCGAGGGAGGTATCCCCGCGTGCCCTGTAGTTGTGGAGCGGTTGGCAGGGGGCGGGGGTAGTGGCGGGGTTTAACTGTGTCATGGTGTCTCCCTCTCGTATATATTCGAACTACTTTGCGGTTCTGTCGATGTGGTGTAGCGTTGTTTTGATAACGATTCTTGCTTCGTATTTGTATACAGGGCTGCTGTGGTGATATAGTAGCGACGTCGACCACAGGTGAGAAGAGGTCATGTTCGTCTTTGTGTTTTCATTAAATAAATCTTGGTGACAATCTTAACTGATAGTCGCAACGCTTTTCTGAGATTGCCCTCTGATTTCTTCTCCTCCGATACCAACGCTTCATCCCAGTCCGTAGGAGATGCTTGGCGTGATTATTAATATTCGTGCATTGGGATGGTGTTGCTGCGTGTTGGAAACACCGAAAAGGTTGATCGAGAGAAAGAGGGGGGAGCAGTCAAATTCCAGAAAAAGAGACTAAGCGCAGCAATAGACAGTTGTAGTTAGTACGTTTATCGAATGAAAACTATGTCCGAATGTTCCCATTCCGTTCTTACTAATCGTATCGTATTTTCCTCGTTTATTTCAGGCTATTATTTGCTCTTGTGCATTTAGCGAAGGGCGGAGCTCGCAGTTGGTGAAGGAGTGCAGTGCAAACCACTTTGATTAAGCCGAAGGGGTTAACATGCAAATCTGCAAATCTTGGATGATTTGATAGTCTTAACAGCAATTGAAGCCCTCGCCATGGCGTCGAAGACATTCATGGGTGAATTCTTCAACCACTTTGCCTGCTCATATGTTTTGAATCTTGTTTGTATAAATAGAATGATCAAGTGACTAGCCGCTAACTCTCGTTCGCTGATCTGAATCGGTCATGATCACTGCGAACATAGTCGTCATAACCCGTACTAATTGGTGTAAGAAATTCTGAAGGCTCAGTCAGACTTCTGTTTGGTTGGTTATTAGCAAGAAGTTGTAAGGGTTCTTCGAAAGAGCACTTGTTCGTCTCCAAGGTTTAAAAAAATACAAGATCACTCCTGTTTGTAATAACCTAATAATAAGTCCTCTCTAGCGGCGACTGTGCTGTGAAGATCTAATATCTTCGGTATCGATCTCGAAGCTCCAAGAAAGAAATCTACGAACCTGTGATAGAATCTAGATCCATTGCTCGGAGTTGAAGAATTACATATGATTGACATAAGTATCAATGCAAAACTTTATTCTAGTGACTGATAGTCCGAGTGATACTGTTCAGACCGGACGCTTAACTTGAATTTGGAGGGTTGACCATATGAAAGAGAAAAATTTACATTCACCGATTGCATCAATCTAACACCTAGTACATGTGTCACATATCAGCAACTTAGTTTCAAGTACGTTAAGGGTCCGAAGTTAAGGGTCCGAAGTTAAGGGTGTGCGATGTCGGAAAAAAAGAGTCTCAATGGTGATTTGATGTCAGATCGGCTGTTGTAGTCTAATTCTGCAACAGCAAGTCATTTTAGGCCACTGACTATCATGTGCTGTTCATTTCAACAGGAATTTTGGGCAACGGACCGGTATCACCGAAGATTCATACTGCCGAGTTGGCGAAGCGCAAGAAATTTACATGGATTGTCAGCGTTGCTGGTTTATGTTGTTTCTTCTACATCTTAGGCTCATGGCAGAACACCCCTGTTGACCGCCAATCAAATTCTTTCGGAGACCTGAAGCTCGTTCGTCCTCCTTGCAAACCAGAGAATGGACTTGATTTTGAAGCTCACCATAGCTCATTGAGCACCGATGCCGGGTCAAACTACACTACGTTCGAACCCTGCGACATGAAATACAGCGAGTATACTCCATGTGAAGATGTTGAGCGCTCGTTGAAATACGATCGAGAGAGATTGATTTACAGAGAACGGCATTGCCCTGGAAAGGATGAACTCCTCAGATGTTTGATTCCTGCTCCGGCTGGATACAAAAATCCTCTCCCGTGGCCGCAGAGCCGAGACTACACGTGGTTTGCCAACACCCCTCACAAGGAGCTGACCGTTGAGAAAGCAATTCAAAAGTGGGTGCAGTTCCAAGGTGAAAAGCTATACTTTCCAGGGGGAGGAACATTCTCAGCTGGTGGTGCTGACAAGTACATTGACGACATTGCTGCCCTGATTCCTCTCAATGACGGGTCCATTCGAACAGCGATTGACACTGGATGTGGGGTAAGAAAGAAGCCATCTTCGCAAAGTTGAATCAACTTAAAGCTGTTTATTAGCCGTGGCCTATGTCTTCATGAAGTTCGGATATAATCGGAGAGCCGCTATAACCACTATGTTCATCGTTACAATTATGCCGACTTCTTTGTTACAGGTTTTAAGGTGTATTCTTGCTCGAAACGCAGATCTGAGAAATAGGAGTGACCTTTAGCTACCTTCTCATCCTCTGATGTTACCGTCTTGCTGAGTTTCAGGTTGCAAGCTGGGGCGCATACTTATTGAGGAAGAATGTGTTAACCATGTCCTTCGCGCCTCGGGATACACACGTCTCCCAGATCCAATTTGCCTTGGAGAGAGGAGTTCCCGCTATACTTGGCATCATGGCTGAAAACCGCATGCCATATCCAGCACGATCTTTTGATATGGCACACTGCTCTCGTTGCCTCATCCCATGGGCTAAATACGGTAACGTCACAACACCGCTGGTTCCGGAAGATAGCTGTGAATCTCTCGATTCCTTGTTAGAGTCGATCCTAGGTTTGTTCAGCTGTCTAAGAGTTCAGGAAACACTGAAGCCCCATTGAAATGGCAAGCCGCTTAACTGCACATTAACGAAGGTGACATGATAATGGGGCAGGACAATGTAATCATGGGAATGTAACGTGATGCGAACTTTGTTCATGAATCTGCAGACAGTCTATACCTGATTGAGGTCGACCGTGTCTTGAGGCCTGGTGGATTTTGGATTCTTTCTGGGCCACCAATCAATTGGAGAACTCACTACAAGGGTTGGCAACGCACTCAAGAGGACCTTGAAGCTGAGCAAGATGGTATTGAGGAAGCCGCTCGTAACCTCTGCTGGAAGAAGTATGCGGAGAAGGATAATATTGCCATCTGGCAGAAGCCTCTGAACCACATTGAATGTGAGCAGCAGCGTCTGCGTGATGCGAACTTGCGCCCGCACATCTGCAGTCGTGCTGAAAATCCTGACACGGCATGGTAAGCACCTGCTGCTCGGTTCATGTTCCGCAGGTCTAGGCCTTTTCAAACTTCATTCACTTGTCTCAGAGCATGAAGTCCCCATGCTTCATACTTAGTTGGTACGATACTTTACAACGCTGCCTATCAGCACGTCTCTGTTTAATATGGTGTCCTGATTACTTCGGTGAATGTATTTGTAAACATGAAAATATATTTCAGGTAAAAAATAAATTGGAAGTGGAGTGTTGACGAGAGAAATCTTTGCTTACAATACTGGTCGAAGTTGCAGTAATAAAGCTCTGACAGATGGCATACTTCTAATCTCGCAGGTATCGGAAAATGGAAACGTGCATCACTCCCCTTCCAGAAGCAAGTGAAACCAAAGAAGTTGCTGGTGGGGGTCTTGCTAAGTGGCCTGCAAGACTAACAGCTGTACCTCCTCGAATTGCAAGTGGTTCCATTCCTGGGATGACTGCTGAGAGTTTTACGGATGACACTCTTCTATGGGCCAAACGTGTGGATTACTACAAGACGCGTCTTATTACTCCATTGGCCTCAGGCAGGTACCGGAATATCATGGATATGAACGCTGGACTTGGTGGTTTTGCCGCCGCTTTGGTTAAGGATCCCGTCTGGGTGATGAATGTCATGCCTTCTGATGCGAAGGACAATACGCTTGGTATAATTTACGAGCGTGGACTGATTGGCACATATCAAAATTGGTGAGCCCCCGAACTGGTAGTCCACATACACATTTCATTCATTGATTTTGCCACTCGATTGCCTTCTGAGAGAGGTCCGAGCCCAGATATGACCAACAGATATCCAATGTATGAACTCATAATTCCTTCAGACTAGCATTGTTAGAAATCGTAAATTGTTGCAAGTAAGTCCCATTTCTCCTTCTGGATAAACTAGTGCTTATTTAACAACTATGACCAGAATGCGGGTCAGCAGGTTGTCTTTGACAGAGTGTGTAGATGTTAGAATTCAAGGACTAGACATTAATTTATTTGATTGCAGGATTCACACTCAAGCTTCTGCTATGCAACATTCAGAAGTTTTCTGAACCTATGAGGCTACTTATAATCAAAGGTTTGATTTCAAGATTGTCTTTTCTTTTCTCAGGTGCGAAGCATTCTCGACATATCCGAGAACCTACGACCTAATTCACGCAGATGGCGTTTTCAGCATGTACCAAGACAGGTAAAATTGAATCTTCAGCTGATTGGTGAATAGAATACTATTGAGCTGTTTCATAATCTATTAAGTGAGTTTCGTGGTCTGGTACTTCAAGTGTTAAGTTTTATCTTTCAGAAACGTAACATTTAGGGGGAAGTTTGAAGTACTCTGGTGCAGACTGCCAAACTTTAGGCTTCTGAGCCTTCTGTATCTTTCGTACGATCTTGGTTTGCTCCAAGAGATATTTCTCAGGGCATTCTACCAAGAGATATCTTTTGATGCTTGAGCAATGCTGATTCCCGTCGTTGTAATGTGTATCAGATGCGATATCGTGGATATCTTGCTAGAGATGGACCGGATATTGCGGCCAGAAGGAGCAATGATTATTCGTGATGAAGTAGATGTTCTGAACAAGGTAATGACGATAACACAAGGTATGCGCTGGGAGACTCGCATGGCAGATCATGAGGATGGGCCTCTGACGCGTGAGAAGATACTCGTTGGGGTGAAGACCTACTGGGTGGGAACGAACCTGAATGCAACAGGTGATAGCACATAGCAAATTACCAACATGTATTATACTGTGGGATTCGACACCTATTTTGCTGATACGTTGTCCAAAGTACGGGCGAGTGAGGTTCGCACTGTGCACCCTACAAACTTGTCCAGACTCTCGGAAGGATATATAATTCTTGTGGGTTAGTATAAACCCCACTTCCCTGTATCAGTTCGCTTTTACTGAGTTTAGTACTCATTAGTGAACAGAGCATGTAACTCTTCTTCTGTGGCAGAATGCTCTTGTTCACCAGGATAATCTTTCCTGAAGCAACGTAGGCCAACTTGCCGTACCTTTACGTAGGTCTTACCATTAGATCATCAACCTCTAGAAAGATGTTCCATTTAATTTGGTGCATAAACGATTCTACTGTTTGGCATTTTGATTTCACATTAAATTGATCATATTCCCTGATTGTTCTTCTTTCCTGATACGTTTCTGTGTTGTTCACCGTTTTCTCGTTCGACAACAAGGTCGACCTTGTCACCATCTAAGTTTGAGATGGGTTCAAAGTAAAATATCCTCGGTATAAAATGCATTGGCACAACATCGAGTTACGTGCTTTTCGATATGATATGAGACAGTTCCTGATGTTATGTTTGTACTAATCTTACTAAGAAGAAATCACTGACCTATGATTAATATGATGCAAATGTCATACAAAAGTCATAAAAGCTTGAATTCAATTCAATCATTAGCCAATTGGCATTTTATGTAGAGTACTCTAAAATCCTTACCATAGCATTCCTGTACCATACTACTGTGCTTATAAGTGTCATCATATTGGTATGTCTTACCGAAAAATGAGGTGTTTGGCTTTTGCATTTGAGTAATGGTCCTGCGAACGGACTTTTACCAATGTCACCATACAAATTCCCATTGTAGATTGTTTCGAAGTATTAGAACCTTGTTAGAGTATCTTGCTCATACGTTGGCACTGAGGATATAATTTTGGAATCTATTGTAAGAATAATCACATGATAATAATGTGCAGGTGTACGTAGCAATAAAAGATCTCGAAGACAAATGGCAAAACATCTCAAACTATGAATATGTTGTCCACTAAAAAGTAATGAAATGTGGATAATGTGTCTATTGGCATGATATACACCATGTACCAATTCATCATTGGTGCATGTGAAAAGTTGCAGGCGGAAAGGCTCCTCCTCAACTAGGATCACGAAGGAGCTTCCTTACAATTTTGGTGTTGAAGGACAAAATGCTCCTTGAGATCCAAACATGTGACACTTACAACAATCATCAAAATATGTTGCAACCATGAAAGTTGTTCAACAAACCAGGAAGTGATGAGATTTTCCCTTCTTCTAATGTAAAAATCCTTGCATTTTTTTAAGTTGGAGAAATTGTAGTTTTCTACTGCTTTGCACAAATGAAGGTATGGATCATTTTTATATGTATTTAGCACTTTCAACCCATACAATCTTGAATCTTGATTAGTTTCATGGTAACAACTACAATGCCAAGTTTCACCCTTTGGATGAAGACCATTTGTGACATCGTAACATCCAAAGTTGATGGCGAACTTCTTTTGGTTTTACTTGGGAGACATTATTTGCTTTGTCCAAATGGGGAATTTGTGATTGTTAACCCCCCACATCTTGGTAACATGTTTTTCCAAGAAGTATACAAAGTTGAGTATACACAAGCAAAATTTTAGAAATTCAATATGTTTTTTTGATCTCAAAAGGAAACAAGTTGGGCGCAATCAACGGAGTTGGTTGGAGATGCCGTCTTTTATGCTCCTAGGATGTTGATATACGCTTACGCATAGCTAGACGAGCCAAATGGAATTCATCAATCAATGCAAATTTACTTTATTACTTTTGAGAAATGGCCCACCAAGTCTGCTGCAAGTGAAATACATCAATTAGATATCAAATCAAACAAAAGGGTCCTTGTTTTCCTTGTGAAATTTCATGACTTGGACATTTCTACATGAAAAATATCATATCTAAATTCCAATTTAAAAATATAACTTGTTGTCTTCAAGTCTAATTGTGAAGAAAAGAGTAACATAGTTTACCTCTAAATTAGACAATGGTGACAAGAGCCTCTCAAAATACTCGCATAACAATAAATCGCCAAGGGTCCAAAGCAATGATTTACAACATGAATATCAGAAAATATCAGTAAATGATTTATAACATAAATATCAGTGAATGATTTACATAAAATCACTTAAACTCTGAAGCATGCCCTCGTGAGTTTTAAGATATTTTAACTTGGTTCACATAACAATTTGAATAAGATTATAATTTGAAACATGTTACACTTTACCTGAAAAGAAAAAAAGAAAAACTTGAAAAAAAATAGATTCTTCCTTCCAAATTGGGCTCCAAAACTTGAATGTTTCATAATTCCCTCACCATGATTCCTCTTTCTCTGAGAATAAATTTTCCAATAATCTCCTTGATTTCTTGGTATCCACAAAAATTAGGAGGACATTTGACGACTGAAATCCCATTTTGAATTTCGAGAATCTTGAAAGGTTAAGATGGTGACAACATTTGTAGCATAGAGGTAGAGAATGGGTTGAATCTGGAAAGAAAAAAAAATCGTCTGATATTCTAGAATCCAGGCTCGCCTTGAGGTTTGGTTTGGTTTAGCCCTTAAACATCATATGCTTTCCTGATACCACACCCAAAATCTCTTTTAAACTCCATTTTTAGCATTATTCTATTTCTAATTTGCTTGAGCTCTATTCTAAGAAAGTATAGATCTCTTTAAGGTGCTCAGTTTGGAATTCTAAAAATTCCATTTGGTATAATGGAGTGTAAGTTATGAGCAAGATTCTCTCAAAAAAAAACCCAACCCCTCGGGCTGGGTCTGACGTTTAAGGGTTAATTGATGTTCGAGTACTGATGGAAGAACTTCGATGCCTCACCAAATGACTTGCACTATCTCCCCAAAACCTCACACATCCTCATGCAACAGTCTACGTCGATGGACTTGAATGATGTACCGGAGCCACGAAATTGTTGTAGTACATGCCAAAAAACATTAAAACTCAATAATTGCTACACTGAATAGGTAGATTAGTGTTAGATTTTTATAAGATTTGAAAATGCTGTAAGTTTTTACTCCTGGTAAAAATAATTACCAAGAGTATTGATTCCAATACTGTGGAAGGATCCCCATCTTGACGAATGTTGAGGGTAAAGCTATTGACAAACAGTAAAAACTTATAACATGTTTATATAAATTAGTGTATCTAACACTAATCTACCTATTTAGTGTAGTGTTTCCAGAAACACCAAGTCTGGAATTGGCTTTCATGACATGATATTACATGATGTAGCCAAGTTTTGTGGGGTTCATATCAAATTGGTCCCTCCAAGTTTTGTGGGGTTCATATCAAATTGGTCCCTCCAAATGGCGTGACCTTTCCCATTAACCTACGTGAATTGGTTCCTTCACATAGGAGATGATGTGAGCTTTCCCATGAACCTTAAGGTGTTAAGGGTGGTTCCGAGAATCCTTAATGTGTTAAGGGTGGTTACGAGAATTCTTTTCTATGTTAACGAACAGCTCTCTGCAAAAGACAGCTTCTCGAACTTCAATTCAACCAATAAGAGATCTATCCAAGAAAGTGACGATATTTACTCACAGTACAACAAACAAGGGTTTGTAGTCTTGTTGTTACAGGGAGAGTGAGAACTCATGAAGCTGGTTAGTGCGAGACGGGAAAATGACATGCGTCTTGGCAGTCACATTGGGGCGAGATGAGTGAGGAAGTGCCATTTGCAAGCTGCTTGGCGAGTCGCACAAGTCGATGCGCTAAATACAATATAAATGCACTTGCGTGTAATAGGGCTGGTACTCCAAATCTGTACTACTTTCTATGAAACAGATTGCAGTACATCGTACATCATCTGTAGCACATCGTGTACTACATTCTGTAGTACGTCTCACAAGTATCTGCACACTATGTTCCACACAAACTCAACAACATGCAATCAACGCCAGTTTCATCTACCAAAACATACGTGAACCGTTTGATGAATGACAACTGTTCTCAACAATTGCCAGACCCATCCAAAGCTCCTCAAGACATCAGAGAAATCCCGTTCCGATGATAAGTTTCTGAAGCTCCAACACAATCTGAGGTTTAATTCAAAGACTGTTGTATTTCGAAACAATGAACAAGAATGTCGACTTACTCATCCTACACTTCCTTATTGAGACTACGACTGGTCCAAACCCAAAAAGCTGCCGAAAGGTGCATATGTACTAGAGAAGAGAAGAGAAGAGAAGAGAGGTGGATGCGAGTAATTAGCCTCCACAGCCACCGCCGCAGCCACCACCGCAGCCTCCACCAAGCATGGAACCGATCAACAGGCCTCCGAGGGCGCCACCCACAAGGCCGGCACCCAGCCCACCGCCACCTCTTTGCTTCTGAGGCGGGGGCTGGGCATATCCACCGGGTGGGTAGTAGGGTGGCGGCATTTGCCCTGGGTAGGGCGCTTGGTTGTACATGGGATATGGCTGCGCGCCATAGCCCGGTTGGGCGTACGGTACTCCTGCTGGAGGATACCCTGCCGCTGGGTATGCATACACCGGCGCTGCTGCTCCTGCTTCCTTGTTCTCCACTCCCGGCATCATGTATGGTACTGCCGCTGGTGCTGCCATCTGCGGCTGCTGCACTAGCTCTCCCAACTTTATCGACAGGTTTAACGTCCCTTTTGCCTTCCCTGATTTCCTCAATACCTGCGCAGCCCCAGAGCCCTTGTCAATTGCAGGAATTCTAAAGCCCCAGAAACGGCTCGAAACTCGTGAATATATCCTTGATACACAGCGGCAATTATGGTTTTTACATGTCGGAGGAAAAGCTAGAGGTGATCAAGGGTAAGATCATTACCGGCACGACCATGAAGTTGGCGCTGGACGACGAGCTTCCTTCAGATGGTGCCGGTTTCTTCTCGGTTTCTTTCTCGTCCGTGACAGCCGCTTTGGTCTCGTCCGTGGCAGCCGCTTGGGGCGGAGTTTTCAGATCCGAGAGCGGAATGGTACAGGAGCCGACGCTCTTGTTGCCGAAGGTGCCATGGTCGTAGAGGTCGATCACGAGAACCGCATTACCATCTTGGATGAGACGCTCGTCCACCATGAGCTTGAGCGTGGCGTTCCAAGTGGGGCTGGCGTTCCCCTTCTTGTCCATCGGCGAGGAGACTTTAACCGTCGGATAAATCCACGCCACGCAGTATACCGACATCTTCCCGAATGCGCTCACCTTCTTCAAATCGGTCGCTGAATTCAGCGTCACTAACACCTCTCGTTGCGCCATCGCTACCACAACCCTGCAATCGCTAACACAAATAAGTCACCACGATCGATCGACACTTCAAGCCCAATTATATATGCGAAACCTTGTAGTAGACGCGCAATGAAAAAGCACCTCGCTCGTTACGCCACACAAGTATATTCTAGAGTGCACCCAAGTCAAGCATGATTACTACTACTTCAGACCTTCTGACTAGTTCACGAAATGCAGGGTCCGAAATACCTTAGAAATGATACGCTGTTCGGCTTCCAAGACAACCCTTCTCCTCCTCCAGAATGTTTCAGAAAACGCTTCGATCTCCTTGGCAAGTTATCCCGAAGGCGCACGGATGCGAGCAAGGTGCGGCACCTTTGTGCACGATTCCTGCAAGTTACCAACTGAGAGTTGAAAAAGCGAACCGGTTGAGAAGGAACGTGATGGTGGGCAATGATCGCCGTGTAACTGTAGTGTTTTTCAGATTGTGTGGAAGGTGCGAGGAAGGGGGCTTGGACACGGTGATAGGGTTGGTGGGCAGGTGGAAGGTGGATGGGTGCAGGGCATAAACTCGACATCCTAGCCAAAAACTGAGGGGACACCGTGTGCCAAATATATTTTCTCAAATTTCAACTCCCAGATTTTTTGGACAGTAGCCATTTATGTCAAAATTTTTCACAAGAATCTCCATAGTGGAAAATCACATGTTTTGTTTTGAATTGGAGAATTTTAGGAGCTATGGAAGTTTTGATTTTGGCGAAAGCTGCTCAGATCAGAATCAGTTAATCACTGCTCTGCTGAGAGTTACAATTGAAGCAGCTTTGATCGAACCACCACCAAGTCTACATCGAAAGTGAGGATCGAAACCAAGTGAAGGTCGATGCAAACTGGGGGCTGTTTTATGAAATATAAGACACTACTAAACAGATGGGGATAACATACTAAACAGAATGATGTTGTATTGCTAGCTAGGTAGTGATTAGGGTCGATGCTACGAATTTTCTAGTATGAATAGGGGATCGGCAATCGAGCAGTATCTGAGCGCCCTGGAACAGAGCGAGACGCGGTGATGGCGATCAAGCTGAATGAGTACGCAGCGATTCTGGGTGGATACTGTTTCATGAGAAGAGAATAATCGATCCTGTCTGAAGCTGCCTGGTCATGATCAAGTGCAGGCATACAAACTCAATCCAGCACAAGGGTCGAAGGTTGCAATGAACTGATGCTTTTTGCGTGATCCCTGCAAGCTTCCGTAGACTGGTGCATGACAGTGTAGTGGAGCGCCTGAAGCATGATGATGTAATGCACATGAAAATGAGCAAAAATTGTTTACAGATTACAGAATTTGGTCTCTGCAAACAAAGCGTGGTCTTACTTCAAAACATTTGATTATAGAATTCACAACGACTAGCTAAAGGGAGGCAAACGTTTGCCTCGCTACTTTTCGAGGCAAACGTCACGACGTGCTACCTTTGGCGACCCGCCATGCTCCACAATTGCCAAATGTGGTGGTGCTACCGACACCCACCCCTCCATATGAGAATCCAAAGTACTTTCCACCCACCCCTCCATGGTAGAACCCAAAGTACTTTCCGGAGTTGCGACGTTTCATCATCTTTTGGTGCATCTTTCTATCTTCATTATTTTTAGCATCTTTATATTGTCTTCATCTTTTTAAAAGGCTTTCTATTTTAAGAAGATGGTGAGAATATAAAATATAGGATGGTTATTTAGCAAGGTTCTTTAGCGAGTCCATTGGAAAAGAGTGTGAACTGAAAGGGGTGCTACATATAGCAAGCCCTTCTTCTTGGCTACACTTAGCCAATCCTTTATTGAAGTTGTTGGGAATGCTCTTACATCTACTTCCATTTCCCTCTTTGCATAGGCGGCAATCTTTTAAATCACAACCAAGTTATATTGGTATTACAAACTCTATTGGAGGCTTTCTCTTGTTGCTCCTTGCATTAGATGATTTGAATCGTAACCAATGAAACATCGTCACTGGAATTGCACATACGAGAGTGGCGTTAGAAGAAAACTCTTGTCTCTTTGTGTAAAGTGGCCCTAACCTTTTACGCCAAACATTACGCATTTATATCCTTCTGTACTGTAGTCATTAGTAATTAACGGTGTCTTATACTTGCCCACATGACATATTTTATATTTGCCTACTATAACTCACAGTTGTCTTTTTCAACAACTCGACAAAGGGCGATCAACGATCGCCCTTTGCTCAACCCTCGGTCGCCCCACACACTCGACTGAGCATGTGGAGCTACCAAATGTAGGCAAAGACAATTACCAGTCTGGAGTTGTTGAAGAAGACAAAGCTGCTACAACTTCAATTGTTCCAATCGTTGCACTTGAGTCACAACTAAGTCTTAGTTGTAGTGAACAAGTAGAAAAGAACACCTTTCCAAGTCACATTAGGGTTCCCGATGCTTTTTTGGTGTCGTATACCTATCTACTACAACTCTAATTGTTCTCATAGTTGTACTTGAGTCATAGCTAAGTCTTAATTGTAGTGAAACAAGTAATGAAGGACATCACTTTTTCCAAGTGAGATTGGGTTTCCTATGTTTTTTTGTGTAATTCATTTACCTTCTTGCCTTCCATGCTACATAGTTCCGTGAAGATACAATAATCTTGTTTCGTTAAGAAGTCATGCGATTCCTCATAGCTTGCACATGTTGATACATTGCCTCCTCATTCCTTTTTGTTCATGTTCTTTCATCTTGTTCATGTTGATGAATAGCTAAATCTTAATTGTAGTGAACAAGTAGTAAAGGGCATCACTTTTTCCAAGTGAGATTAGGTTTCTATGTTTTTTTGGTGTAATTCATTTAGCTCGTTGCTTTCAATGCTACATAATTCCGTGATGATACAATAATCTTGTTCTGTTGAGAAGTCATGCGAGTCCTCATAGCTTGCACATGTTGATACATTGCCTCCTCATTCCTTTTTGTTGATGGTTTTCCAGCTTGTTCATGTTGATGAATCGTCCCTTCGTTCGAATCTTCTTCAGAAACGGCCAACCTGTTTTTTCTTGTGGTTTTTTTCAGTCTCATTCCATAACCGCAGTCCAGGGAATAAGTGGTGAGGTGGTGGCCTCCCATTTGCTTTTTAGATGAGCACTAGAATGCATAACCCTCCCCTCTGATGAGGTCATGGCTTGTTGAGGTTATGGCTTCCGGCTATCTGACTAGCGGCATCAGACCATGTGGGGTAGGTCGGAAGTCTTTTTTTCCTACCTGCTCAATTTTGTGGGAGGGGCTGATCTTCCTCCATTTGTCGAGTGTTGCTCCTGCAGATACCTAGGACTGATCGAAAATACAGTATCCTCCATCCCTTAACTTTATCACCTCATTCACTTTGATTTCATTCCACGACTCTCATTCTCCGATCCATCGCTTGAAACCACCGCTTGGAACCATCTTCAACACACGATCGAACTCATGAGAGCATACAAAATTTAACCCTTGACCCAGTTTGGGTAGTATATGTTGGTTTTAGGCATATTTGAGGAAGTTGAACCATGGAATTGCTCAAAATGTAAAATCAGCTATCGAATTGAGATTAATACAAATTCAACGGTATATAGCATTCCTTGGATAAGCTAATATTCTGCCGCATATAGTGCAATGTATGCGGAATGCCGCTAGGTACCCCGTAGACGTACGTATAGTCCGCACTTCACAAGCTGGTGAAGAAATGCACGCTCACAAGCTGGAGGGGTTTGAAGCAAGGCAAAACCGGGCGGCATTCAACTCGTGTTTTTGAGTCCAATCTTCTTACAAGCTATAAATGTGAGGGCGTTCGCATATTACAAGTGCGTCTCCAAGTCGTGGACTGCATGGTTCTACGCTAACATCCATACCATTGCACACGCCCGCCGCCAACACGAAAGCTCCGACTGTGCTTTCCCTCTCTTTGCAAAGGTTGAAATTGTTTAACGGCAAACAAGGGGGCGTACGGAGCTGGCGTGGTCAGGAACCTGGCATGCGAATGAGCAGGTCTCCGCTCTTCCGAACCTGAACTACCTTCAACCCATACTCGGCCAGCAACGGGGATACGAGATGATCGTCACCACAGCAGGCTAGGCGGCCTTCTCCTCACCCTCGTGCCTGTCAACGAGTGCCGCTTGAGGGTCGGGAGTAACATATTGCCCTCCCCCCCTCAGACTGGTGGTGTCAAATCCGCTCACCAAAGAGATCATGTGGTTGTTGAGAAGGAGCTACCTCCATTCTGAGATACACAGTTTAGTTCTATGCACATCCACGTGAGTAAAGTGGGCCTGCCCAAGTACGTGCCCGTAGAATTCTTTATCCTTCAGCTCAAAGGCTCCGTTGGGGATTGATGGGTATCTGTCACATGGTGTAGTAAGCACTGGAATCCCTTCTTTGCACAACAAGAAGGGGTGCAAGTATTTGGGTTGAAGACGCTTGTTGTATAAGACAA
Source organism: Bryum argenteum (assembly GCA_037043015.1). NCBI lineage: Eukaryota > Viridiplantae > Streptophyta > Bryopsida > Bryales > Bryaceae > Bryum > Bryum argenteum. The sequence goes on along the minus strand of CM073323.1, from coordinate 4,406,847 downwards.
TGTGCCATTTCAAGTGAAGCCAATCGAACATACAGGTGATATGCACAAAATAAATAAATAAATAAATAAATAAATAAAAACTCCGGTCCCTATGAAGGGACCAGCGTGAATAAAGTGTCTGTTCGTAGTGCCAGTGACCCTATGCCCACAGGGCAAAGCGTAACTGGGACACTACTACTCTCCCCTTCCGAGGATGGACACTATACCGACATAACTCTAACTACTAAAATAATATTAAAATAACTGAATATTCCGGGAGGTCTCTCATTTTCCACAAGTATGATTGTATCTGCTCTACGAATCGTGGCCGCTCCAACTTCACTTATGTGGCCATCCAGCTTCACAAAAAGGGGTGCTCCAACCACGGCCGCTCCAACTTCACTTATGTGGCCATCCAGCTTCACGAAAAGGGGTGCTCCAACCACGGCCGCTCCTACTCCTTGAGCAAGGTCACTTCATCATCTGCAGACCTAATGTTTCAAGCGAGTAGTTGGAATGTGGTTGTGTTGGATATGTTTATGAGTATAACAAGTTATGTGAACACCAAGTCACCAGCCCGGGGTGGTTGGTGGGGCGTTGTGTTTGCAATTTGTTGGTCCGGGTTCGAATCCTATCGGGCTCGTTTGAGCGGCTCATGTGAACCGGTGACTTGGTACTGCTAGTGTAAAGGCAGGAAATAAAAGATTGTTCCAACCACCCCCGCCCCACATACTAGCGATCTTGTGACAAGTGCTTTACCCGAGTGCTAACAGTGGTTTAACCACTACCCCCCTTTTTGTTGATGATTTTCTAGTTTTCTTTTGTGTAATAGAATGGAGGCAGCGTATTGAATTGCGATGGTGTTAATTGATTTGAGGGCTTGATAAATTTGTGTTTTTGTAAGGTTGAATTTGGTTTCCAATGGGTTTATTGATGGTGTATGGGTTGTGCCTCTTGCACCTGCGGTCACTACTATAAGTGGGTTAACTTTCCAACCACGTGCCAATATGGAGTTTAGTAATGATTGATATTTGTTGGTTTTATTTGTGATAGTTTCTTGTGGGAATCGATCGTTACAGTATGTAAATTCAATGTATTGTATGATTATGTTATCAGTGGGTTGTTGTGGAGGTGTGTCTTGGTGTCGGAGGCCAATTACACAAAGTAGGTCAGGTTTAAATCTAGCATTGCAGTGGCATCTGCTTGTGTCACAAGTGCATGGAAGTAGCCAATGTGGTACGGTGTTGTCTGGGGGTGTGTTGAGGATTCTACCTGCGTTCATAAGTGTGTAGCATCTAGCTTTGGTATTTGACAAGATGAGTTGCTTGAGGGTTTTAACTGCATTGTTGTGTCTGGTGACACGGAGTGCGTGAATGTGTTGTTGTGGACATACAAGAAGAAGGTGTAGCCAAGTGTCCTGCGTGCGTGCGATTCTGAGATGGGGCATGTCTTTGATGGAAATCGAATGTTTCCAAAGAATAACTGTTTCCTTGCGTGTCCCATGTATTTGTCTGCGTGCGGAATTTAAGTATCTTTGGTTATTTTGAGTCTCGTGATTGTAGGGTTATTCCAGAAGTCATTGGAAGATTCGGCATGAATATATGGATTAGAGGTCCATTTGTTTATGTTAGGAAAATTTTGTGCTAGTATTGTGAGGTTGGTGTCACGGTCATGTTTGGCGAGATATGTTGCTAGATTTCTAACTGGGCCCTTATCGGGCCTGTGATGTGGTCCGTGCCATGTATATTTTTGGTAGTAGAACGGGGGTGGTGTGTGCAAATTCGTGTGGCTTTTGGGCAAATTTGTAGTGTTTGTCGTTTCCTTCTTTGGCAAGTTTGTCGGCTTTTTCATTGCCAAAAATCTTTATGTGAGCGCGTACTTTATGAAATGTGGTTGGTTGTGTTCGTGTTTGTAACAATTTGGTCATAGCGGTGAGCATGATTTTGTCTGGGTGGTTATGTTGTAAAGTAGGGTATGTTAGTTGTGTTTGTAAAACGTATAGACAGTTTACACAATCTGTGAAGATATATGCTGGTTCGTCTGCGTATTTTGTTGTGAGTAGTTTGAGTGTTTTGTATATGGCTGTGAGTTCTGCTCTGAAGATTGTTTGGAGGCCCGGTAGTCTTTTGGAGATTTGTACGTCTGTTTTGGTAGGATTATAAATTCCGTATCCTGCGGTTTCAGGGATCCAGTGGCCATCGGCTGTTTCTTGGGGGGGTGTGAAGGATCCATCTGTATAATAGCTATATTGTGGTTGGAATTTAATGGGCACATGGTCATTGTATTGTGGAAGTGGGGGGGTGTTTCCGAGATTGTAGGTATAATTTGGCGGGTATAGTAGTTGTGTCCACTTCTTGTTTTTGTTGACTGTGGTATTTTTGGGGGTAGGAGGGATTTCTTGTATATAGAATTGTGAGATGGAAAGGTTTGTAAGCATGGTTTTCAGGTTATGTAGCATTGTTGGGGTGGTAACAGTGTAGTTTTTGTGGTGAATGCAAAGAATTTGAATAGTGTTTGTTTCGGTGCGGGGTTTTCTGTGGTTGGTGGGGACGGTAGGTTCATCGTATGTGATTGTGTCAGCAGCAAAGTGTACAAGAACATGAGTGTCCGGAAATTCGGTTGAGTAGGGTGTTGTATTGTGGAACCATTGTTTATCGGGCAAAATAACTATGGTTGTGGCATTATGATCTTGTTGCGTTGCTAATCTGGCCCAATGTATAGTTTGTTGAGCGGCTTCAGTGTTGTGGGGGTGGGCATATCCGTTACCCTGCCATTTGTTTTGGAAGGCAAGGCCTCTGGATCCAAAGATTTTGTCACGGGGAAATGTGGAGTAGTATTGAGTGATTTGTAGCGGACATGTTATTGGGGAGGAGAAATATGTGTGTGTAATTTGAAAATCGGTTATAATTGTATCTATTATGGTCAGAGGGGAGCGTGTGATGGTTTGTTGTCTGGATTGCGTTTGGATAGTGTGTGGTTGTATTGTTTGTATAACCAAATAACTTCTATTTCAAATGGTTGAGTGGTGGGAATTAATCCTTTGGTGAGGTTTAGGCATGAATGGTATTGTTTCCGAGCCATGTAAGTCGTGATAAAGGGATGGTGAGGAGGAAATGACCGGTGTTATCGAAGAGTTGTCTTTGTTTCATTTATGATCTGTATGGTGGGGGAGTTTGTGAGGATGTCTTTGTCGGGGTTGCAGTCTTGAATGTATATTTGTATTAGCGGGATGTGTATTGGGCGTGGTATGAATCGGGTGTCTCTTAATTGCGGTATTGTAAAATTAGTATGAATGATGTGCTTGTAATGTATATGTGTTTGTTTCATGTAATAGTCCGTTAGAAGTGTTAGGTTATGTTGGATGGTTGTTGGGTAGTTTAGTGGAAAGAGTTCTTTTGGAGATAACCAAGTGTGGTACAAAGGATGTTCATTGATGACCCAGTGACAGAAGTACGTGTTAGTGGTATAAGTTATGTTGTATTTGTCTTTTTTGGTTGTGGTTTTATGGGCCGAGATGTGGTGTATAGGAAATTGGATTGGATTCTTAATGATGTGTGTGGAGGGAGATATTGAGGGGGGAATTGGCGGGGGAATTGGTAGTATTGTAGGTGGTGGGATGGGAGGATGTATTTCGTGGTTTTGGATAAAGTATTCATCATGGAGAATATGGGTTGGTGGGTGGTTGAGGCAAGGATGGGAGCAATTAGGGGTACAGTCATTTTGGCAGAATAATTGTTGGGCTATGCTGAGGGCGCTACGTTCTAGTTTGGTGGGGTTTTTATAGTATGTTTTAAAGTCGATAGGTGACATTAAGGTGGTTCCATTTGGAAGTGTGAGGTGTGATATGCACAATAATTGGTTCAAGTGTATGACTAAGGGCAACGAGATTCGAAATACATGCGAGCCCTACCTTCTACAATACAACATCATGTCGTATGAGTTGTGTCATATGAGTTCAAGATCCATATGCTTCCTCGGATTATATATTTGTAATTAATATCAATACTATATGTTATCAACTTTCTTTTGTTTGAATGGTGTGGTCGACATTATTAGGAGGCATTAATACCAATATATTGAATGGCAAAATACACACTTTTGAGAGTTTGAAACCATTATCGTGGCTAACAAACAAGTATTTGAGGAATGTCAAGTCAATGTAAGTGTTGATATGGTGAGAAGAGTATTACATGCAGGTAGATTGAAATCAAAAGTGAAGGAGATGAAACCAAAATTGAATGAGAGGCACATTAAGAATCGACTGTAATTTAAAAGCAACATGAACATAGGACCATTGATAATTAGAAGCACATTATTTTTTCTTATGAGACAAAGGCAAAGGCAAATCGATTATGCAGTTAGATGGTCGTAGTTGGTATCTGATTTGCTCTAAATAGTCTTGACTATCATCTTGCAAACAAATGAATGAGATTGTAAAGATTGGTGGTGGTTTGATCATGTTGTGGGGTTGCATGACATTCCAAGGCCCAAGCATGCTTTGTAGAATTATAGGAAGAATGAATCAACATTAGTACAAATTAATCTTGCAAAGAGATTAGATGTACATTATGATGACATTTAATCTTGATCCTTCAAATTTTGATTTTTTAATATGACAGTAATCCCAAACATAGAGCAAAAGGTGTCCGTAAATGGCTAAAATTACAAAAGTTTGACGTTTTTAAGTGGCTTGCACAATTTCTTGACGTGAATCCAATTGAGCATCTTTGGGAAGGGCTAAAGCATTGGCTTTACCGATATGAAAAGCGCTCTAAAGGGAATTTCAGAATTTTGGGAATGTCAAAGAGTGTTGGGCTTGAACAAAATAAGAAGAGTGTAAGAGATTGCATAAAAGTAGAGGCATACGTGTAGAGGCATACGTGTAGAGGCATACGTGTAGCCATATGCGTAGAGGTGGATGTATAGAGGCGTGTGCATAGAGAGAGATGGGTAGAGGCATATGTGTAGAGACGTATGCGTAGAAACATATATGTAGTAATGTAGATGCGTATATGTAAAAAAGTACATAATATAATATGTGTAGACTACGTACTATACGAAGAGTCTTTGTGTTTAATGTGTCCATTGTCTCTAGAACCAAGCTGTCACACCTCCCCTCTCCCCTCCCACAGTCCCACCTCGCACTCACTTCATAGCTTGCACCTCACTTCAAGCTTGCACGTCACTTTGAGCTTGCACCTCGCTTCGAGCTTGCACCTTACTTTCGGCACCTGCTTCTCTTTTCCATTTCATCTCCATACCTATGCTACTCTCCCTCTCATCTCCTTCCATGTTTTCCCAAAGTCAAGCTCCTCCTTGCTTTTAGTGATTTGAATAGCATATTTGACCGTGCATCAATGGCAAACGACCTCCACCTCACACGCCATGCCTCGAAGGTGGATCGGGAAGCACACGCTGCTGCTGGAGGGAGCTCTTCACATCAGTCGAGGCGGCATCTATCGACACATGTATTCGCATGCTCCAAGGTCGCTGCAGGTCTCCAGCAATTTAGTGAGATGAGAAAAGGCTGAGCTACAGGACCTAGGCCCACTGGGAGCGTTCGTCAACACTCCACCCCCCTCACCTTCAACGTTTCTAGAGAGCGAGAAGGGGCTCCTAGCCATATGCAGCACGGACATCAAGATTCACGAGCTTTGTTGTCCTCATGATAGCAGCATTTCCACCACTATCAAGCTTGAGAAGTTTTGGAAAGCGTTGTTTACATATCTAGAGACACAGAGCGACAGTTTGTGCGTGCACACCAATTACGTGGACCGTTTGAGGTGACAATATTGGATTTAGTGCCATATTTTTGTCTTTGCTTGGTCAATGCAGCAAAACAAATGGGCGTTTCAGCTTGGACACTGAAGAAAGCTTCCCGAAAGCTCGGTATTCACGGTTGGCCCAACAGAACGGTATTCTTTGCATTCACTCACCTTTTGTCTTGGATGCTACAATTTTGATTCCGCCTCATGGAGGTCACCAAATGAATTTAGTATGATTTGTATTTGTATGTTGATTTGTAGATTTTTTTGTACTTGGGCTTGAGATCCAATTATACACAAGAAATTGAAGCAATGTTGAGTATTGTGTATGTTGTGGTGCTTTGAGCATTCAATTTAGAAGCGAGGAGTTTCGAAATTTGGAGGGCGAGCTGATGCTTCAAGCTGTACTTGCTGTGAGTGAAGGAGCTGAAGAGATAGAGATATCAAAGTAGCCTACAAGTTAAGAAAAAGAGGGAACCACGTCTATGATTGTCATTCTTCATAAATGTAGACTTGAATGTATTGGTAAGGAGTCTTATTACACCGTTTCCGTTGTAGGATAATATGGTTTTACACCATTTTAGTTTACACCGTTTTACACCATACAGATGAATTCAGATCTCCAGTGGTAACGAGACTACTCCTTTCGTTCTGTACCGGTTTGGAATATTTGACTTGCAATGGTAAGAAGACTATACTATGTTGGTTTATTTTGTATAGTTTCATTGAACGAGATTTTATAAATCAAGATCGGCAATGGTAGGAATTTGCAATGGTAGGAATCTGCAGTGGTAGGAATCTACAAAGGTAGGAATATGCAATGGTAGAAATGTGCAATGGTAGGAATCTCCAATGGTAGGAATCTAAAAAGGTAGGAATCTACAATGGTAGGAATCTGCAATGGTAGGAATTAGATGTTACAATAGGAATGAGATGCAATGGTAGAAATCAACAATGGTAGGAATCTACAATGGTAAGAATAGAAATCTGCAATGGTAGGAATCACATGTTATAGTAGGAATCAGATGCAATGGTAGAAATGACCAATGGTAAGAATAGAAATTTGTAATGGTAGGAATAAGATGTTATGGTAGGAATCAGATGCAATGGCAGAAATCACCAAATGAATGGTAGGAATCTACAATGGTAAGAATAGGAATCTGCAATGGTAAAAATAGGAATCTGCAATGGTAAGAATAGGAATATGCAATGGTAAGAATCACCTATACTTTCAATTGACTTCGAATATTGCTTGTGCACTCAAAAATGATCCGATTTCAAAACTATAAAGTGCATCACAATCACATGGGGTTCTACTACATCTTCAACACAAGTTTACACATATATCAATTGATATAATATAAAATATTACAAATACTTCACACACTATCATTGAATAAGTGTTACCATTCTTTGCTTCAATTTGAATGTTCATTCTAGTATGCAAATTTGAAATGAGTTTCCAAATTTGTTCCTTAGATACTAGAGCTTAATTCTACATGCATGATTTGTAACTGAAATGTGAAGCAATGGGACTTTGTCTACAGTCAATCTTTCATTTGATACCTTAGAGCAAGCTAGCCACATGCACTCTTGTCACGTTTTTTATAAACTTTGGGTATGAATTTCCTTGAGAATTCTTACTTTGGCCTAACAAAAATCGACAAGTAACATTGTCTCTCAACTCTATAATAGAATACATTTTTGTGTATTTCTATTAACTATGAGCCAATCAGAGAGCCCGTAGCCCCTCTGAAAGCTGAAATTTACCAAAATGTATTTATTAATGGTGGCAAAAAAGCTAATGGGCCGTGGCTATATACACTGCATGAAGAGTTTTAAGATTTTGAAGAGTTTTGGTAAGTGGTATGTTATTGTTATTAAGAGTTTATTCTATTCTAATAATATGAGAAGGAGTGGAAGGGACAAGGAATATGGAACATGAGAATGGGAGCAAAGAAGGAGTAAACAGGAGATCAAGGAATTATGTGAGGGGAACTAGGAACAGGGAACAAAAGATAGGAACTGGAAAGAGATGATGAGAATCATGAACATATAATGAGAACCATGAACGAATGATAGGAACGAGGAAAAAATGATGGAAATCAAGAAGGAAAAAATGATGGAAATCAAGAAGGAAAAAATGATGGAAATCAAGAAGAGGAGTTCTGGAAAAGGGAACGAGGCCAAGGGAAGGGGAATCCGGAAATAAGGAAGGGGTAACCAAAAAATTAAGAATGGGAAACTAGAACAGAAGAGGGGAAATTGGGAACAAGGGAATGAGGGATTGGAAGACATGTTGCAAGATAGATAGATAGAAACTCCGGTCCCTTTCTAAGGGGCCGGCGTGAATGAAGTGTCCGTTCGTAATGGACATGTTGCAAATGTTAGAAAGCATCGGGACCATCAAGGAGAGAACCGTGGATAGGAGGTAGTTTTTGAAGAGCACTAAATAAAGAGCTCACCCATCGAGACGAGAGGACCTTACCAACATAATATCTTTGAGACTTCTTAGACAAATAATATATTTTTGTGTGTCCAAAAGAACATCTTGCATAGAAGAGGACAAGTTAGGAGTCTCTTACAGTTTTGAGACTTAGGTCTTTAGGGGCAAGGTTGAAAGGGACAAAATCCAACAAAAATTTCTAATTTTTGACTAAATTACATAATGACAAAGATTTCGTACTTTGACCAGTAAAAATAGACCGTAAAGATAGAACGAGTCATTGGAAGTAATGATGCAACATATTCAACATTTAAAGGTGCACTCTCTAACCATATAATCTATTTTGTACTTTGCAACCTAATTTTTACCAAATTTGAGTACTTTGTGACATTTTTTAGTATCGGTAACGTACTTATAGAAAACAAGAAGTGAAAGAACTATCAGTTCCTAATGATTTTGAGAAAGAATTGTCGAGTGATTTGCACATTTCATCACTCCTTCTACCTAAATCTACATAAGTCTATCCTTCACATTAAGTCTATCCTTCACATTAAGTCTATTCTTCACATTGTCAAGTTAATCCTCAAAGCTGCATGAAGGTAAAATCTTTTCAAATTATAGAGTATTTCCATACCTTTGGAAGAAGTCCTTTCACGCTTCAAAATCATTATCTACTTGGGGTATTTTAGCTAACAAACACATTTTCAAAAAAAGTGTCACAATGAAAAATAAACCAAGAAATTCAGATCTCAACCATACAAACTTGTAATAGACTTGTTGTTCGTCATGTGGACCAAAAATTCACTCATGATACTTTATAGATTGTGAGATCATAACGTATTAGTGCGCAAAACATGCTTCAATATTCCATAATTATCACTTTGAAGTAAAAATATTACAAACATAAAAATTGCTATAAATAAATCACAAACTAGAAAGTTGTTCATCTTCATCTCCATAACACTTTTATACCCAAAAATTCACCAAATTGATATCCTCACTCAAATAGTAGCTTTCGAAAGGTGAAAACTGCTCCAAATTTTCAAAAGGAAAAATAATCCAAATCTAAACCCCTTGCACTCAAATCCATACCTTATCTCCAATACATCTTTGATTAGGTTAAGGTTTCTACTACCAAAACTAGACTATAATTGGAATCAATTCCAAAAATTAAAGTCAAAATTTGATGGTGGATAAATGAGATATAGCTCTTCAACAATTTTTTCACTTTTTTCATCGTAGAAACATTATTGAAAATCCAATACCAAAGTTATTTGGATCAAGAATTTTGCAACAAGAAGTGTTCAAGATGCATCTAAAGATCATACTTATGTAATTGGCTTGCTATTGTAAACATGCCCTATTTTTGGAATCCCAAAACAAAAGTTGCCTTCACTAAAATACTTGCCATTAATTCATACTTCATTGGATGGGTATGCAATTTTTACCACGCAAACTAGACTTAGTTTGGGATTCAACCTAGGTGATTTGGTCAGCAACAACAGAGTCTATTGAAGAAGTTAGGACTCTCCAAAATTTCCGCCCCTCATCCACAATATCATTATTCAACACTAGGGACGTTTAGGGGTCATACTTTAAGAGATATTCTGAGTCAAAGCTGAAAATACCATTAACAATTTGCCCAAAACTGCCCAAACTGCGGTACATGCTCCTTTATTCTCAAAAATCTACCTGAGACCAAATAGATTGCAAGAACTTCAAAAATTCACAAAAAGTTGAGATTTTACATTTTTTCCAAAAGATAAAATAATTATAATTATAAATCTTTCATCTCTTATATGAGGCAAATAGTTTGCTTTTTGAGTTTGTGACTTCATGATCTCACAACCACTCATCGGACCGGAGGGCTTGAGGTGTCGTTGGAAGCGGATATTTGTGTAAGGGCGCGAGCAATAATCAGATTGTATATCGGGCAGTCGGATCTCTAGAGATATCTGATTTGCGATGAATTTTCTCTACTAAAAATCTGAAAATCCACGTGGTTCTGAAGGAGTTGTGAATTCTTCCAACCATTGTTTCAAATTTCAGCATTATTTCTTAACTAGGATTTGAATTAGAGTCTAGTTCTTGTTGTTAATCCCTAAATATCCAAGAAAGCCGAAATGGCTTTTTGGGGTTTCCGCAGGGAAAAAAGTCAGCCAACTTTGACCATTATAATCTCAAAATCAGAAAAAAATTAACGGTTCAAATTTGACATATGAGTATAGGGTCAAGTTCACTTCAAGATCCTATGGTTGGATCTTCTAATTACTACTTAGATTGAGTTTTTTTGGGCCTGAAGTAGGAGAGGGTCTTTTGTGATAATTTAGACAATTTTGTATCAAGGATCTTTAGGGGTTAACTCAATCGACGATGTTTTGAAGAAAAGGCATGGATTTGAGTGTAAAAGGTTTAGATCTAAGCCAATTTTTTTGTGTAAAATTTTCAACATTGTTATTACTTGACGCAAGGAAGTTAGTCAGTGATAGTTTTTCTACAAGGGTGTTTGGAGATAAAGGTGAACAACCATTTTATATGGTGATTGATTGCTTGCAATGGGTTTGTTAGCAGCACTTCCACTTAAAAGGAATAAAATCCTTGATTGTTTTAGATTGTAAGCTGGGCCGTCTGACACCCCAAGAGCAACAGTGCCAGATGCCAAAAGCGGCACGGAAATGCGGAAACCCGGTTGGTGTAAACAGTCCCTCTTATCTTCACAATCACCACCCAATGGCACTCACTGGAGGTGGACAGTTGACGCCCTGCAGGCAGCTTCGGTGTCGATCTTCCACTATCTCAGGATTTGATCTTGGACATCGGCAATCTCACGCTTTTTTCCGCTGCTCTCATCCTTCCTCTCTTTAGCTTCGTACCGATTAGTCTTCTCTTGTATTACAGATCGAAATCAGTACCTGGAATCAGCTCTGGACTAGCTTAGAAGAGATGGCGTTGTTGCAGCGATCCTGTCTGTCCCATTGCAGTCCCGTTACCAGTACCGTGACTTTCACGACGTTGCAATCTCGACGAGCTTTTGTGCAATTGTCTCCATCACCCAGAAAACTCTCTATCTGTTGCGCCTCTCCATCCTCTCAAAACAGATCGTCTGCCGACACCAATGAAGCTCCCGTGGTTAGTGTTGTCAGCTCTTGATTTTACGACTCTTAGTACTCCGATTGGCAATTTTGGTTCTGAAAGTTCTGCTCTTGAGCCTCAGGTTTACAAGGATGATGCCACTGGTGTAGTGTGCACTGCCGATGAGAAAGGTGATGTCACATGCGAAGGATGGGACGAAGGTCCTCACTTTCAGCCAGATCCCCAGCAACCCACTTTGAGGTCAGTGCAGTGTATTCCTACTTTTTGCTGAGTGATGTTTTGAAAAGTAGCTGCGGTGAAGAATATTGTGTGTCGGTGAGGATATCATAAACCCTTGATTGGATTTATGATAGCGGAAGGAGTGAATATCATGAACAATTCAACTTCCTTTCTTTGTGCTGCTTGTAGATTATAACGCTTCATTGAGTATCTTCGGTTGCAAACCAAACTAAATTTTTGGTAACCGACATAAGAAATTTGCAAATTGAAACCAACTCAGACCTAAATCTTGTTGGAATGTTCCATCATGATGGAAGCTCGTGCTTCTCCGTGACAAGAGCGATTTAACCTGCACTTGGTTTAGTGAGACTTTATCTGCGTGTGAGCATATTGTTTCTGAAGGACAGGCACTATACTAGTATACTTGGTGCTTATGATGCATATATTCTTCATTGTTGCAGGCGCCGAAAAGTCACTTCAACTCCCAGGCAAAGCAGAAGAGGCGTTGAAACTGAGGAGTTCGAGAATGTGAAAGGAAGAATGGGCGAATCACTAGGCGAAGTAGCTAATGAGAGCCTCGAGTCTTCAGAGCTTTAGAGTACATGCAATGAAACAGCTCTATTTTGAGAGACGTGTAGAGTTCCCTCTCGCCTTCTGTTGATAGTGTATATCTTGACCAGAAAGGTGATGCGGAATATTATTTCTGACGAGGATGAAATTGCCTGGGCAGAAGCTATTAAGTATTTGCTGTAGAAATATCCTAATAAGGTCCCGGGGGCCTAATTACCTGTACACAAGTGGGACACATGTACACTTACTATTTCATTCAATCGAATATAATGTTACTTCATTCTGATACACCTGGCAGCGGGACTGCGTGTGTGCTGCTAATGTCTACGAAGCACTACCGTCCTCTAATCCTACCGGATCATACATCTATTGTTGATAAGAGAGTTTGGAGAAAGTGGAGAAGCGACAGCTATGAAGCTGAACTTGCAACACGTTGATACAGCACTCTGAAGATGCGGCCTCCGTTAGCAACAGCATGGATTTCTCTCTCCGTCGCAACTCCAAGAGGACTTTCTAACAACCAGCCCTCGGAGTCACATCCAACTGACCCAGGCAGGTGTACACGAGCAAAGTTCGGATAACCGTCAAACTGGTCTCTCATATCCTTGGCCACTTCCTCGACGTCAGATTGTAGGAATACCTGCCCAAAGTGATGAAATTATGTATGAGTCGATGACTTCTTCCCCAACAGAACAAAGACTAAGCCGTGAACGTTAATCACCTGACCACCAGTTGGAAGATGCTTCTCAAGAGCCTCGACTAAAGTTCTCTGCACGATTCGTCTCTTTCGGTGCTTTTGCTTAAAATGCGGGTCTGGGCACTGCATCGCAGACAAGAGGATGAGGTGATATGTAAGTGACTCATGGCTAGAGAACGAAGCAAGAGAACAGTTCCTGGTGACATCAATCGGCTTACCAATATTGATACGAGTCTGAGTGGACCGGGATATTTCAACAGTATTGCATCCAGTGCAAGTGTTGCATTCGCAACCATGAAGTGTCTGCAACCAAGTGAAAGGAAAATAAATAAGGATAACAGAAGACGATACCCACAAGCATTCAACTGTAGTATATCCTCAACGGCTTAAACTAGTTGCTGCACCATATCCTGCAAAAGATACAAAGACTTCCTGCCAATTGATGCTCTACCCTCAGAAGGAATAGATTAAATTTGGGAATCACTCACATGTTTGTAAGGCTGAGCTCTTCGGCCCATGTCGTTGAACGCTGCAACAACTGCATGGCAGTAGAGATAACAAGATAACAAGGGTGAGAAAGGACACTTCAAACGTACGAAGTGAAACGACTGTTTCTCACAAACTGCATTGTACATCGCAAATAACCGAATGAAGGACCACATGGACCAGTTCCGCAACAGCAATGACCCGGGCTAAAGAGTTTTGTATGCTTCTCGAGCTATCAACTCGCATTCTAGGTCGTTGAGAACATATGTGTAGAATATCCACACTAACCTTGTCACGTATGTCTATGCCCAAGAAATTGCATGAGCCTACGCTCCTTTTTGCCAAGACCATCAACAATCTACCACTCCCTGCGAGGAAGTCAATCTCGTAGGAATTACAATAATCATATTATATTGAAATCGCAAAATCTAGCATTGTCTTTCTTTCAGGTTCAATCCTACGAGTACTTTCTCATCTTCTTAGACATCAAGTTTTAGAAATCTTATACAGCGTCTAAGATTCGTTCGATACTGGCAAGCATATGAATTATGCGTGATAAGGAATTCCACTGAACTCATGGATAGCACTTACATACCACAGCCGATATCCACGTGAAGAGGTAACGATGGGTCTGCAAATTCTTCCTTCCATAGTGGAGGAACAGTCGGAGCCTGTGCATACAGTCATCATCTATAAACCGTCCTCATAAAAGGTAATGTAAGAAATAACGAAACATGCAAAGTAATCTACACTTATGAATCTGGTCACCAATTAAGTCAGGAGCATTCGGGGCAGACCGTCAGAGAAGCCTTGAAAGGATTCACATGCTGGCGCACCCTCAGACCTCCGACCTGCAACACAAAACGGGGCACATTGAGAAGAAGGCACGCACTCAAGGTCATGAAATTTGAAACTAGAGACACAGACCTGGATATTATTGAGTTGAAGCTCCGCGTACTCCTTCTCGACTAACTTCATGGCGTGCACATCGGCACAGCATTGCACGCGACATCGGGGAGCCGGAAATTGCAGAGAGGGCACCAACAGGCCTCTGCCTAACCACACCGTCCGCATCATTCTACCTTCGAGCTAAATTCGAGCTAATCACAATTCACACACCTGCAAAAAAATTGAGCGGATTCTCAAAGAACCAGCACTATACCCGGATATTACCTGGGTTGTACCTAGCTGATACCCGGGAGCTAAACCCTAATTTCTGGTTAAAAGCTCAGGACGTTGCCCTAGAAAAATCCTTTCCTCGTGTTGCAGATTCGTCCGTGTTGCGGTTCGTTCGTGTTGCGGATTCGTGCGAAGCTTGCAGCTATGGCCGTCTTTACGTTTATCGTGAAGCATTCCGGTGGCACATGGACCGCCAAGCAGCACGGAGGCGAAGCTGACCTCGAAGCGAGCTGTGCTTCTACTTGGGAGCTTCAGAGGAAGCTGACCAACTTGGCCCTCACCTCCGCTGGGTCCGGCGCTGTGTCCTCCTCCTTCTCCTTGATCACTCCCACCTCTGCCGTTGCTCAGGTAATGCTCCCATCAAAAATCAGCTTTTAGGGTTTTGTTTCATGCTGGAAATTCCACATTCTTGCATTCCTTCAGTCGTTCTCGCAAATGCGAACAGAAAAAAATCAACAGTTTAGAATATATGGAGTGTAGTATTCTGTGCAATGCAATGTGTTTCGATTTCGTGAAGCCGGTAAGTTTAACCTTTAGGATCACATATCTGATACCTCAGTGATCCTATAAATATTTAAAGGTTTATGTATTGCACGTTAATGGAAGCTTACATGAGCCAGATTGATTACGCTTATATACGTAGTGCGATTATTTTTTTTAGGTCATTTTGGTGATTGTTATGCACGAATTTGTGGTATAGGTGATTGTGGGTGGAGGCGGCGGTGGATTCTCTGCCGGATCAGCTCCCTCGGCATCCAGCGGCGGTGCTGCGGCTCCTGCTGCTGAGGAGAAGAAGGAAGAGAAAGTGGAGGAGAAAGAAGAAAGCGACGACGACATGGGATTCTCCCTGTTTGACTAGATGGTAGCAAGGCATGGTACAACTGCTGCTGTTGTTTCGGAGATGAATTGGGCGATGGCATTCGGCATATTTTGATGATTGCATGCTTGAATTTTCACACCCAAGTGCCGTTTCGATCGTGCACGATCAGTGGCATCGTTTTCCAATGTTGAGGTGGTAGTGTATATTGTCCCGTCTGAGGCTTGACTGATCTTAGAAGTTAATCTTTGGGTCAGAATGTGGCCCAGCTTTATTACCTACAACGTTTAAGAAGGTGCGAGTGCGTTTTTTTCATTTTCGTACTGCGCGTATTGGTGTTTAGGTGCATCGATTGGTAAGCATCAGTGGATTTTTCTGCAGTAGAAAATGGGGTACTTGAATTGATGATGCACTGCTGAGAAGATGGGCTACTTCAAAAATCAATCCTTTTCCTGATGCGTAGCCTTCTACTGTATGTCGGGCACTCAAGCTGGTTTTGCTTATTTATCATCGAGGATGTTCTTTTGCCTTTCAACGCAGGCAACTGTCCTTGCACTAGTTATACGAGTATACCACTTGAAAGGAACAAAATATGATTATTATAAATATCAACTTACCTCCGGAGGGTTGAGCCCAACCATGTTGGTGAATTGAAGGGTGATGGACATGAATACAATGGAACATAACATCTAGTGACTCAAATAATCATCTTGAGTGTCAGAAATGTTCTCAAGATTTTTACAAAGACAGAATAGTTTGAAAGTAATCTTTTTCGCTCAAACATATATTTTCATGAAAACCTCTTTAATTGAGTTAGTTTCTATCTAAAATGTTGAATAAGGCAAAACCAACATATCTCATGACATTTTTCGATGTAGAATTAGCAAATGCGATAGCGCATGTCAAACAAGCCTTGTTTTATATGAAGCCTTTGATTTGTAGGGTTAATGTCAAGGAGGAGAGTAAGACCTAAATCCATACGTATGTGATTTAAAGTCAAAAGCACACAATGTCACCAACACATTTGCATTAAGAGAGATTAAGGTCGAATGCCCTAAAACCACCACCGACCCCATAGTCGTCCCGTAGCCCTCCTCGTAAGGGCCGCTGGTGATGTCAAGCAGCGATGACGATGAAGGACGTCGCAGCAACCAGCTCGTCGACTACAGTGATCTTCAGCTGGAGCAGGCTCGACGCACTTGACGTCACATGGAGAGCCGCGGTGTAGAGGGTGCGTCTGGCTTCTTGCAAGATCGGAGGGAGGCGGGGCTACCACGAATCGTTGACTGCTCCGTACAAGGGAGCCAAGAGATGCAAGACCACCTCAGCCAGACATTAAATCCTGCGCGTGGACCAAGGTCCGGCATTCAACGCCCTACAACAAGGCGTGCAAGAGGAGCTGCGATTGGAGGTGAATCTGTTTGGCGCCAGGGGTCTCGAGTCTCGAGGCACTGTGGCCGGCATCACGGTATTCACTAATCCTGCTCCTAGTCGTGGAAGGGTGCCGAATGTCGAAGATCGTGTGCATCAGTCACAACCACCTTTAGATGGTTTCAACAGTAGCATGGAAGAAGTTCAGTTACGGAGACATGGACGATGTCCACGACAACAAAGACAACGGAAGAACGGCAACTGGACAGATGAACAATTGCGATGCGCTATGGCAGCAGTAGACGACGGGAAAACCATGAAGAAAGCAGCTGAAGAATATAACATACCGTACTTGTCATTCCGTGATCACTGCTATGGGAAGACCAGGAGTAGGAGGCGTGGACTTTAGGGTGTTCTCACACCTGAAGAAGAGAAGGAGCTTGTTGATTATCTTGTCAAGATGTGCAATTTGGGTTTTGGGTTGTCACGTAGTGCACTCAAAATGAAAGTGTTTGAGATCACAAAGAACAGATTCACACCTTTTCGAGACATGATTCTTGGAGGAGGTTGGATGAGATGGTTTAGACACCGTCACTCGGAACTCACTGTCAGAGCTGCTCAAGGGCTAGAGAGCGCAAGGGCTTGTGCACTATGCCTGGAGAATCTACAAACGTTGTATGGGAATTTAGAACACCTCTACACCTTGCACAATTACCCACCGGAGCGCATCCGGAACTGCGACGAGTCCGGCGCCCAGGTATGTAAAGTACAAGGTGTTTTCCATGGATTGCACACATGTTGATGTTCAATAAAATTAAAGAAATGAGAGTATATACCAAATGTATGCCATGTGGCCACCAGTAGAGCTGCGACTCATAGCCAGTGACAATAGAGCTGCGACTCGTAGCCAGCGATAGTTTTGGTGGTCCTAAGAAGGCTCGAGCTACTAGTTTAGTGACCATACCGCTTCTTCAGCGAATCGGAATGAGCTAAGGCAAATGCGGCGGATCGAGCAGCTACACTGCGGGTGCACTGCAGCAGTGTTGAAGATTGGACCTATACCTGAGACCTGCGCACAAGCTCAGGTTCTTGTGAGTAAACGGACAGGGAGACTGCACTAACCATGCCCGCAGGTTCTCGTCGATGTGCAGAGCTCGCATCCCTTCGTGGAGTTGAACCAACAGAGGCGTTCGCAACAGCTTGACGTTCCTCACGTTCACGATTCCACTGCTCAATCTTGGTCGAGTCTCGTTGTTGAGGCTCATGTATCTCTGTCTTTGTTGAGTCTTCGATGGACTAGTCTTGTATGCAACTGCAGCTGAAGTCTTCTACGCATGGAATGAAACAATGTCAAAACTTCTTCATGACATACTTAGTCACTGGAGGTCAAAATGACTAACATTGAGCTACTTAAGGGGCTGTTTTGATGTAGGTAAAAGCGGAGGCGGGATGGTAATAGCCAAGACTGGTGTGAAGAGGGTACAATCGATAGTTCCAAACCAAAGAGAGTGGCTGTCAATATTGGTATGTGTAAACGCAGCAGGACAATCAATACCATCTTTCTATATTTTCAGAGGACGACGATTTAGGCAAAATTACATAATGCATTGTGAACAAGGTGCAACAATGGCAATGCAACCACGAGTATGGATGACGTCTTACCTTTTTAGTGCATGGATATCCCATTTCGTAGCATCGATTGGACGTCATGGTCTTATACCTCCACGCAACGCCATTTGTTGATCTCAGATGGACATAACTGTCACGTTACATTAGAGGTGGCGCGACTAGCTAAGAATGTTGGACTTGATCTAATTAGCCTCCCATCTGACACTTCGCATGCACTACAACTACTAGATGTATCTGTCTTTAAACCATTCAAGCAATATTTTAGAGAATATAGGGACTATTGGACTTCACGTAAGATAGACCAATCAGCCACAAAAGACGTTTTGGCGCAATGGGTCTCACTTGGCTTGAGAAAAGCCCTCTCCGTTTCCAACATTTGCAGTGGATTTTGACGCACTAGGATTTACCCACTCAACAATGGAGCAGTCAACGGCCAACTCACACCATCGGAGGTTTACACTACAGCAAGCAGAAGTGGCCTTGCGCATGCATTGTCATCAACTGCAGAAGGAGTAATCGGTGATTAGCAAAGACATGATGGAGACGATCAGCAATGGCTAGGAGAAGAAGAGGGGCACGGCGTACTTCAGAGCCGACGACACTGTATGCAGCAGCTCTTAGCGAGCAAGACATCGCGGCGGACTTCAGCCGCGAACCACAAGGAGGTACAGAACACTTCTATATTGGTGCTGACCCGTCTGGGGAGGCTCGCAACAGTGACGTTGCGATGGTGGACACGGAACCTCCGAAGCCAGACTCAGTCCCGCAATTTTTGCGGCTCCCAAGGTTCACTCTGAGTGCAAGTACACGCCGTCGGGATCCAATTGTAGATTTTGCAAAATCTTTAATATTCACAAGCTCTGAATAAGAGGAGGCTGCAGCCAGAATCATCAGTGCAAGAGAAGATGCTTCAAAAGAAAAAAAGAGGCAAAAACAACAACGAGAGGAATTGAAGAAGAGAAAATTGGAGGAAAAGGAGGCAATGGCTCGAAGAGCGGCGTCACGGGAGGAGGCGCAGCGTTTGAAGGACCAGAAAGCGGCCGAGAGGGCTGAAGCTCAAGCCAGTAGAGCGGCAGAGAGGGAAGAAGCTTTGAGATAAAAAGCGGAATGAGCATACAAGTTGGCGATGGCGGGAGCGGAGAAGGCCGCTCAGAGAACCTCTAGAGGTGAGGACCTGTGATTTCCTCGTGCAAGCAGGGCGTCGGAGACTATGGATGTACGTGAAAATGATCAGGAAGGGCTTCGAGCTAGAGGTTGGTGGATGGGAGAGACGACCTCCGAGGGGGCCGAATTACTGCAGCAACACCTACAAACTTTGTCGTTTTCGCCGCTCCTACAGACCCTTCCTTACCACCCTCCTCTCGCTCCGCAACCTCTACAGCACTTCTTACCGTCGCCTTCAAACAGTCTCCCCTCCCTCTTTCAATTTGACGTAAGTCCACACTATACTAGGCCCATCAAACAAAACGTAAACCAATTCCAAGTCCCTGCAAGAAGCCGGTAGCGCAACTCATCCATGCAGCGAGAATGAGATTGTTCGGAGGAATGCTCTGGAACGAGCCGTTGCAACGTTCTGGCAGCGCGACCCACTTGCGCGGGAGAGCCAGGCGACGCTGAGCGCGGAGTACGGGGACTAGGCGAGCGGATCAGGGAGGCGGCCACGACACTCCGCAGGACATGGCGACATTGCAAGTGAGACGCGAATCCTAAGCGAGCGGGATTCGAACCCCAAGCGAGCGGCAACGACAGCTTCTGAGTTGACACTGGGGACACCGCCTCTGTGGAGTGAGGGCTGTCCTACTCTCTTTACACCCTTGCCTTACACGGTGTACAGGCACCCTGGACCCAAACTAGAGTTAGAATCAAATTTGAATTGTTGTGGTAGAGTCCGTAGTGTTCTGTAACATGGCGACATACTTTTGGGTGACTTCAGGCACAAAAGTATTCCAACACTGTTTTGGACTTAGGAAAACCTATTGGTCGGATTTGAGTCACCAAGTACTTTTGCCTTTGAAAATTTATATTTATTTATGTAATGGGAGTTAAATTTTGAAAAAATTTGCATCCTATGAGAAAAATTCTTTCCTACATGCGAAAACCATACCCCAAAAATAACCGTTCTAAAAAAACCTCAAAAAGCTTAAGTTGGTGGTTTTAGGGCATTCAACCTTAGTGGAGGCTCTTGATCACCACCTTTGACTATTAGTCCTTGAGCTCAATGGTAGTAGTCGAGGTGAACACGTATAAGACTTGTGACTAATGCATCTAAATTATGAAATAGGGCAATTTCTAAGTATTTGATGGGTATTAGACTGTATCTTGAAGCAATGTTAGATTGAGTTTGTTGTGTTTTCTAATATCTTATTAGTGTTTGATTGCTTATGGCTCGGTATGTGTTTGCTCTCGGACAAAGATGTGCTTCTTTGTATTAAGTTAGAAATATTGCATTGCCTTAAGAACTTGGAATCATGGAATCAGTAAATTTCCCTTTAATCTACATTGACATCACAGGGAATCCAAGTCACTGAAGATGTCAGCAGAACGGAGAATTGAGGTCTAATTCCCAATTCCGTTAAAATGGCATTATGCCGCTAAAATGGCACACCTAAACTTTCTGAACTGCAGTTCAAAAACCATATGATATAACAGAATTTGAAGGTGATAATATGGAAAATGAGTGAAAATTTATATAAATGAGTGATATTATCAAAATAATTGTGATATTACAGAATACACCATTTCATGTGAGCACATATGTAAGATTTGGTGTGACAAAATGGCACATGGCATAGTGTCATTTTAACGGAATTGAGGTTTCTAGGGCATGGTAAACACAACGCAAGAGGCCCTCGGAGATGCAACTTTTCATTTTTGGTTTTTCTTCACATGAAAATCACTTGCATTGATTATGGAGGAGGTAGATGCAGACTTGAACATGAATTTTGCATTTATAGTGGATAAGCTTGTAAAGAGTATTGTTTATATAGACTCACAGTAGGAGTGAAAAATGAGTTTTTGCCTAACATGCGAAGTGTAGAAATAAATATGAATCTATTTGTTTGTTCCTATTTTGGTGCATTGCATAATTATATGGTGTATATACAAGTTTATATACTTATAATTGTATCACATCATATTGCGCTAAAGATTTTGAGGTTTATGGGAAGTAGACCATGAATTATATATAAGCTTGATGCTTTGGGTAAACTACTATTACAATTGTGAGCCTTAAAAACCACCATGTAGGTGGCCTTTGGTCACAAGGGGTGAATTGAAGGAAATCACAAGAAGAGGGAACAAAGAAGAGGAGGAGACAAGAAGAAGAGGAAAAAACAAGAAGGTAAATGAGGAGAAAACTCCCAGCCGGATGACCTTGAAAGTGCCCCTTGGTTTTTGGGCCACCAAGTCGTCATCCTAGCTCGGAATCAAGCGTGCCATAGCTTTTTAGAAAGCTTACTTGATTTCCCACCTACCCTCAAAATCTCAAGAGCAAAGAGTGAAAATCTTAGGACTGATTCCACTTTGACTGTGGCAGTTTTTGCCACTGCCGGGGGGAAAGCTTTTCCAACGCCCCGACTTTGGGAGCCAATTTCTCCTTTTTGAAAGATCGGATTGGGGCATGCCATATACCCGTAAAAAGCTCTCTTGGAGCTCTGTCCACCCTACAAATCTCAACAGCATAGCAAGAAAACTCTGGGACTGATTGCTGTTTGAACACAGCTGATTTGTTCACTGCCGGGGGGAAATTGTTTTCGACACCCCGACTTTGGGAGCAAATTTCTCCCTCTCTACAACTCGGATTTGAGCATGCTTGCTACCGTTGGAAAGCTCTACTAGAGCTCTATCTACCTCAAAAATTGCAAAGGAGTTGAAGTAGAATTGAGTGAGTTATGGGGGAAACAATCTGGTTGGCTTTCATGAGGCAAGAACAAGCTCCTATCTTAACAAAGGAACTCAATAAGGAGGAAGATGAGTGAGGCAAGACAAGCATTTTGAGAATGACTCTCCTTCTCCTAACTACTAACACTTCAAAAGCAATATCATTTTGAGAAGGGTTCTCCTTCTCCTAACTACTAACACTTCAAAAGCAAGATCATTTTGAGAAGAACTCTCCTTCTCCTAACTACCAACAATTCAAAAGCAAGATCATTTTGAGAAGGGCTCTCCTTCTCCTAACTACTAACAATTCAAAAGAGATGATCAAGGTGAACAAAGAGGAGAAGGAGGCCCTTAGCCTTCCTCCTCCTAACTAAATAGATGGATAGGTAGGTGAACAAAATGGAGGAGAAGGAGGCCCAAGGCCTTCCTTCTTCTACTCTATCCTAAACTAAGAGGAGATAGAAGAGGTAGACAAACAAGATATGAGACAAACAAGATGGAGGAGAAGGATGCCCATGGCCTTCCTTCTCCTACTCTAACTAGATTGAGTGGGTCATTATAAAGAGATGATAAACAAGCTTGGGATCAAGGCTTAAATACCCTTGCTCTCAAGTTTTAACCCGGCCATTTACTTGGCCGGTAACTAAGGGTAAGTACTAACAATGGAGCCAACTTGCCATCCATGCAAGGGAGCAAGTCCCATGCCCATGCTCTACCTACCACTATAAATATGTAAAAGTCCCATGATCCCTCCACCATGCCACTTGGATGGAGGGTCAATGGTGGCTTCCATTGCCACAAGGTGATAAATAATCACCATGGAAGCCAACCAACAAGGATTAACAATTTTACTAACATACAAGATATTAACCATGAGAGACCTATTGATTGTAGCTTGATCTTGTTTGTCGAAGGAGTGCCGGTTTGAAGGAAAGGGATAGCCCCCACTCTTCCCTCACCACTTTGGGCTTCAATCGTGGGGCCTTCTACTCTACTCATCAAATCCCCCACTCTTCCTTCACCACTTTGGGCTTCCATCGTGGGGTCTCTAATCTAATTGTTTAATTTTCCTACTCTACCAACTACCCCTTTTCTTCTTACCCTACTCCAATCTTCAAATTGACTCCACTTCCTCTAAAAAGTCTTCTCAAAAAGTTAATACTTTCTAACATTCCAATTAACATTTAAGGGTTTTCATTCAAAACCCTTAACTCCTCATACTTATATCACAATATTCAACTAACATTTGACAAAACATTAACATTGAGCCAAACAAATGAATGTTGCACATTTGTTGGCTCACAACAATGTGATGTGATTCCACTACTAGGTCAAAAACAAACGACATAATTGTGTTTAAAACAAGAACCTAAACTTATTGGTGTACAACAATACTTCAAGCTATATTATTGTTAATGCCTTCATAAGAAGAGTCAGGCTTTGTTATGCACAAAAAAACTCATTGATTTAGTGACAAGCTTCAAGAGCCAGTCTTTTCCATTCACATATATTCATGTGTATATACATTCAATACATAAGGATGCACAATTTAAAATTGAGGTCACAGATTCAAGCCAAAGCTTGAGTACACACTACATACTGGAAGTCAAAGTATCTTAGAAATGATATTCAAATGGGTGATATAATTGTACAAATGATTTCTGGATGAGGGATAAGATTGTCAGTCTCCCAATCTAGCTTCTTCTATGTTGATGTTTGACTAGAGTAGGCTTCGACTAGATTAAGCTTCGACCACTATGTTGCCTCTTGTTAGTGTAACAAAACATCAAAGAATTTTTGAGAATAACATTTGAATTACATGTTGGTGAAGTTTTAGCATAAAACATTTACTGTAATGTTGGAGCATGTGTAGCATTAGCTACAAAATTATATAAATCATTAAGTTTCAACGTAGAAGCTCATGCAAGCTGGTGCATTTTTGCATTTATGAGTGTGCGTACTGATTTTATGAACAAAGTTTACTCATTGATCTAGTAAGATAGTATAAGAAGAGGTAACCCACAACTTTACAAATGAATTTGAATGTTGCTACAAAGAGGAGAGTGAGTATGTGCATATACAAGATGAGTCTTATCAGGCTTCTGAATCAACTCCTTTGTTTCCTTTTTATGACTTAAGAGTGCTTGTTTCTTTTGGACTTTGCATGTGAGTAGGTCTCAATCAAAAAAACTACATGTTGCCTAGTTTTCAGTGCACCCTTCTTTTATCCCTTTCTACCGTCGTATTTTGCTATCTATTCGCAAAGGATTTGTTTACATCATCGAATTTCTGGCAATGAAATATACGGGTGACATGCTAGTCTAGCTTGACATCAATGTCGGCAGGCGATAGTGCAGTAACAAGAGTGAGCAATTCCTGTACCGTTTCCGCTTCTGTTTGTGGTTTGTTGCGACGACACTACATTCTGCGCCGATCCAAATCCTACTGTAGTCTTCTGGAGATTACAATCTGCTAATTCAAATTTATTGTTCTACACAAACAAGCCTCTGCCTGACCACACCGTCCGCATCATTCTACCTTCGAGCTCCCCACACTTCACACACCTGCAAAAAATTGAGCGAATTCTCAAAGAACCAGCACTATACCCGGTTATTACCTAGATTATACCTAGCTGATACCCGGGTGCTAAACCCTAAAGTCTGGTTAAAGCCCAGGAGGTTGCCCTAGAATCCTTCTTTCGTGCTGCGGTTCGTTCGTGTCCCGGAT
The DNA here is from genome assembly GCA_037043015.1 of Bryum argenteum. Classification (NCBI taxonomy): domain Eukaryota; kingdom Viridiplantae; phylum Streptophyta; class Bryopsida; order Bryales; family Bryaceae; genus Bryum; species Bryum argenteum. The sequence continues at coordinate 4,381,990 of CM073323.1, read as the reverse complement.
TCTTTTGTGTTGCGGATTCGTGCGGAGCTTGCAGCTATGGCCGTCTTTACATTTATCGTGAAGCACTCTGGTGGCACATGGACCGCCAAGCAGCACGGAGGCGAAGCTGACCTCGAAGCGAGCAGTGCTTCCACTTGGGAGCTTCAGAGGAAGCTGACCAACTTGGCCCTCACCTCCGCTGGGTCCGGCGCTGTGTCCTCCTCCTTCTCCTTGATCACTCCCACCTCTGCCGTTGCTCAGGTGATACTCCCATCAAAAATCAGCTTTTAGGGTTTTGTTTCATGCTGGAAATGCCACATTCTTGCAATCCTCCAGTCGTCTTTTCAATTGCTAACAGAATAAAATCAATACTTTAGAATACATGGAGTGTAGTATTCTGTGCAATGCAATGTGTTTCGATTTCGTGAAGCCGGTAAGTTTAACCTTTAGGATCACATATCTGATACCTCAGTGATCCTATAAATATTTAAAGGTTTGTGTATTGCACGTTAATGGAAGCTTACATGAGCCAGATTGATTACGCTTATATACGTAGTGCGATTATTTTTTTTAGGTCATTTTGGTGATTGTTATGCACGAATTTGTGGTATAGGTGATTGTGGGTGGAGGCGGCGGTGGATTCTCTGCCGGATCAGCTCCTGCGGCATCCAGCGGCGGTGCTGCGGCTCCTGCTGCTGAGGAGAAGAAGGAAGAGAAGGTGGAGGAGAAAGAGGAAAGCGACGACGACATGGGATTCTCCCTGTTTGACTAGATCGTAGCAAGGCATGGTACAACTGTTGCTGTTGTTTCGGAGATGAATTGGGCGATGGCATTCGGCATATTTTGATGATTGCATGCATGATTTTTCACACCCGAGTGCCGTTTCGATCGTGCACGATCAGTGGTATCGTTTTTCAATGTTTTCCAATGCTGAGGTGGTAGTGTATATTGTCCCGTCTGAGGGTTGTGTCCCGAAGTTCATTTCAGTTCGCTGTGTTTTCTAATATCTCACAAGGGTTTGCTCTCAAAGAAAGATGTGCTTCTCTATATTGAGTTTAAAATGTTTTCTTAAGAATTCGGAATCAGTGAATTCATTCTTTAATCTTCATTGGCATCACGTTGACTCCAAGTTACCGTATTTGCACAATGGATCATAATAATAATACCACTTGGTAACTATATAACCAAAGAAGGATCAAGGCTCTTAAAGATGGGTTCTTATTTGAACAATAAACTGCTGACTTGACCAAACTTCCTCCATCGATTGACATATTGTAAACCTCCCTTATGTTCATAATGTTCATGATGTCTAACAAGGTCACATTGATGTATGAGAGAAGTGTAGTTATTGAGAATGATAAGAGAAAGTGAGAGCTAGAGTCTTTTGGGTAGGAGTTTAGAAGGTTCAAAATACTTTCCCTTGATGTTTGATTTTGGTTGTAGGATGCCCTTGCTCTTGGAGATCCCTCACTAGATTTTTTACTTAGAGGAGATTCAACCTCCTGCCAAATCCTCACTACATGTAAAGAAGCTTGTCTCTATATGGTGCGCAGTGTGCATAAAAAATCTAAACATAAACATTTGTTCAAATCATCGACATTTGTTCGTGTAAAAATTTGGATGAACGGATTATATATATATGTCATATCAACAAATGAACTTTCAAATATAAATTTGATTGGGTAATATAAAACTAGTAAATTATAATTATATTTGTTGAGAAGGGGAAGGAAGAGAGAACACAGAAAATTAGTAGGAAAGAAATTAGAAGAACCAAAGAGCTCCATTCTATCCTATATATATATATATGCTATCAAGATAAGAATTAGAAAAGTAGATACAAGTATGTTTTACATAGTGAATGGATAATATATCAATACTCCCCTCGAACAATGATCTCCTTCGTTAAATGCACTTCATGATGCTTTAACCCTTTCATGACCAATCAACCAAATATGGTCGCTGAAGTGTGGTTATTCCATGATTGAGTAGAATCTGTGTAGAAAGAGCATAATGTTAGAGAACAACGGAAGAGGAGTGTGTACTGGATCTACTACACAAAACAACGATGCATTTGGACTTGTACTCCGCCTGGTAGAGCTGTCTATACATGGTGATGAGTATGCGATACAGTAGCTGGTCTGGAAAGAAGTGAGAAAGATTCGGAAAATACGGGTGTCGAGGACACATGACGCCAATTCTAAGGGTCCCTTGGGAACATGGGGGTACTATTCAATTGGCTCCGTCGACAAAATAAGAGTTGATTTCTTTTGGCAACCCAACACCGTCTATCAAAGCGTATACGTTTGTACAACCTGAAATCCTCCCCAAAAATAATCAACCACATGTTGTTTGCACATTGATTCTACGTCAAGGCTTGGTGTCTGATGAATGTGACCATGTCAGATTTTTCAATCTGATCAGATTTGCTACAATATCCCATGTATTTCTCGTACGCTACCGTGTACAAGGAACTGGGTTCTTGGTCTCTTTTCGCAATTTAAGTTTCATAAATGCTCGAAATGCAACGCTCATGGTGTTGTTGGATAGATCTTCAAACTCTCTACAATATTGACCACATGTGTTTTGCCCAAATCTGGATATTCTAGTCTCTAATTCTAGTAAAAAGCTTCGAGGTCATGTATACGCTATGTACTACACTTGACTCGGAACATCAAAATACTCTAGTTCATACGGTAGATCTGACCCATGTTTGGCCACTAGCATGTATATGAAGTCTACTACACATTTATACGGTCAGATCTTAATTTTGACCCTTCATTTGTTCGATGCATTCCAAAATACATCCAGACACCTCAAAAAAATCTAGACTTCCAAAACAGGAGTGGTCATGAAAGGGTTAAGTGAAAAAAATAAAGTCATCGTTCGTTATCTAATTTACACAAACTTAGTGAAGGTCCAAAGTGTAGCCAAAGATGTAAGAGCTGAGATGTTTCTTTTTGTCCGCTACCATGGATCCTAATAAGACTGCTTCTTGGAACGCCTCGTGAAACACTAAAAGTTCCCCTTGCCAAGTGCTTGTGAGCCCTTTGTAATAATAGGGAATGACAAGAACCACATTACAAGCATGTCAATTGGAGTGAAAGTGCTACCAATTGATGAATTACAATAATACAATCACCAACTAGAAAGTTGTGAATCTTCATATTAATAATATCCTTGTACCAAAAAGATCCATTTGAAATTTCTTTACTCAAAGAATAGCCTTGCAATGGTAAAAGTTATCCCAAATCTACTAAGAATTAAAAAAACAAAATAAAAAATAGATTCCTTCCACTAGAATGCATACCACATCCTCCTCACATCTTGGATGGAATTGAGGTTTTTACCATAAATTCTAGATTCAAACTCGAGTCCAAACCAACAAAAAAATCAAACAAACAAACAAAATTGCATTCTCTATTCTATACACCATGCAAATGAGAAGGTTGTGCGATCTATTCCCCATGGCGGTCCGGTGCTCACCACCGCAGTCCACCCAACATGGTGGGGGGTTCTCGGGACTTTGTTGTATGGGTACCTCAAAACCCTTTGGGGGATACCATGTCGGGTATCTCCAAGGTACTTGTGGTTAAGTAGGAACTAACATAATGTTCATCCACAGAGGGGTTAGTAGTCCCGCCATTGGTGTGATGACCTCAGGGCATACATATAAGGATAGGTCAAACGAACACTCTATTCACGCCCGCCTCTAAAAACATTCGAGTTTCTCGTCTCCGATACCAGGCAGAAAGAAATCACACCTGAAACTTCTGAAACTGAGGAAGAAGAAATGTTACTGTCAAGGCAGTGAAAGGCTTCGGAAGGATATTTTGGCACTCATTGCTGCCCATAGGTCCGTTTCTTATTTAGCCCATTCTGGGTAAGCACAAACAGGGCCCAGGGGCGGCTCCCAGCATCTCAGCATCTCAGCATCTCCCATATCCTTCGATCCCCTGTACTCGATCGAATCCGCGCATAATGCACATTTTGGGGTCCCATCCCGTACTGGTAGATGTGACTATTGGATAGCTTCGAACCCCTAACGAAAACCATTCGCGGTTGAATCTATGAGCTGCGCAGTTCGTTGACGGGGGAACTTGCGACGATCGTAGATTCGTTTTCGACCCAAATACCCTGAGAAAGGCAATGCTTGGGTTGTTGTTGTCTCCGCCCAAGCAGCTTTCACTCCTTCCGCGGTGAATCGAGAGCCGAGAGACGTCGTAGTAGCCATGGGGATCGAGCTTCAGCACTCGCCGTCGAAGCTGCAGGGATTGTCCGCTGTTCGCGCTCAGTATCAGCCCCGGACTCCGCCCGCATTGGAGGTTGCTTCTTCAATCAATAATGTGCCCTGTTGCATGTAGTTTTGCATCAAGGAGATGTTCGTGATCGGCCGTGTGCTTGCATGTTTGTTTTAGTGATTGTGTGCATTGGTGTGATCGGATGCTGTTTCGAGGTATGAGTGATCGAAGGCTGGAAGAATGTAGTCGAGGTTTTGGTTGATTTATTGGTATCGTTAATTCGAGAAGCAGATAGTCGTGTAGGAATCTTGAATAAACTCGTAATGTAATGCCAGAGGGTTTTAAGCTGGAGTTTTAGAATGTGGCTCTGGCTCGAATGTGTTTGTATGCAACGTGTGTTCTGTTATTCTTATAAGGGAGGACGTTTCGTGTGGATCCACACTGTGCGAGATAGTTATTTGACTCTTGTTCTGGTACTGCTCAGAGTGCTAACGTGAAGGTCCTGGCCGGTGATAATACTACAACGGCTGATCCATCGGATCGCCTGGCTGTGAGCCGCGCGTATCCACACACATTTGGCCAGCCGCTAGTGCACTTGGTGCCAGGTGATGCCAAAGCTTCAAAGCACGCGCCTCTTAGGTATCGTACTTCTTGCCATTTAGAGGCCTCTTGGACAGTGAGTATGTTCTTTCTTTTGACGCATTTAATGAATGAGCCCCGTCCTAAAATAACAAACCTCTACAAGGACCAACCATCTCTATCAAGACTCTCTGATTCTTCCTAATTTTCATGGTCTCCACGAAACTTGATCTGAGTGAGTTGGCGGTGTCTTTGCAGAGTCGGTGTTGCTTTCAGCGGGCGCCAGTCACCCGGTGGTCACAACATTATCACTGGATTACATGATGCCTTGAAGAACGACAACGCCGACAGCACTCTGCTTGGTTTCATTGGTACGAAAATCTCAATGCTCCGAATGCTTACAAGAGTTGTAATTTCTTCGTACTCTGAATAGGATTGTAGAAGTCTCATCCAGAAGTTGCTTGTTCTGTAGTATTTCACGTCCACTGAAGAGCTCTGTTTGCTTATACTCTTTCGCTCTGATGAGATTCTCGATCTCCTGCCTATCTGCTAGTTGAAGAAGTTTGACTTTTATTAGATAGCGAATCTAGCTTATGTCACGTAGGCTATTCTTGTAATATATATCAAAAACAGTAGAAGATGCTATTCTGTATGAAATTCCGCTCCTTCTTGGGGCGAGCAATTTAGACCTAGAATCAAACGGCAAGTGTTCTATTCCCTAGCATGTCACTTTAAAGAGATTACTCTTTCATTCCCATTTCATGGAGATTCTTCATCGTGATCAGTATTAATTGGACAGTACCTACATATCAGTTTGAGTAGTACTATTATCCATCGGAAGTGTATGTGGTGATGACCAACTTATGACGGTGGTCGTGCCACGTTTTAATGTTCAGGTGGAACGGAAGGCATCTTCTCCCAGAAGACTGTGACTATCACAAATGACCTCCTTTCAGAATTCCGCAATCAGGGTAAGTTCATCTTTAAATTATCAAGCATATTGTTAGGCGCTTCTGAATGGACCCTGCTATTGTCTTAGTTTTTGTTCGAGCGCAACATGCACTCATGATCTTAATATTTCCAGTTCCCTACAGTCTGCTTCCCGTAGCTCCTTCCTTTATGGCCTGTGCAGTATATATTTGGGATCAAGTAATAGCAACTAAAGATTTAAGCTAGTCTCTTGGTGGATAAATCTCATTATCAGGATTTGAGCCTGCTTAATTAACGGTTTGTGGCAATCCGGAAATTCTTCATCAAGGCTTTGTATGGGATTCTCGATTTAACATTGACGGTCCATGGGTTGTGATGGTCTGATTATGTTGCATCTAATTCTGTCATACGATGCTGGTCTGCGCAGGAGGATACGACCTTCTGGGACGAACGAAAGATCAGATCAAGTCTTCTCAGCAAGTGAACGATGCCAAGACTGCATGTCAAGCTCTGAAACTAGACGCCCTTGTCCTTATTGGAGGTTTGTCCTTTCCTTCGAAATATTGTGATGCTTCTATTGCAGCAACTAAAGGCTACGATACAGTTTTTTCGTAGTCGACCAGTATGGGCTGGCAATGATCTGCTTTCACTGGTTCACAGGTTAGGAAGTTCTGGTCGAATACTTGATGTGGCTATGCATGTAAATGCTTGCCATCTTCGGCATCTATTCGTTTGTCTGTTCTTAGCTGGACTTCTCATCTTCTGTTGATTGTGTATTGTGGCTTTTTTTTGTCGACTTACTTGTGACATTGTCTGGCAGGTTGTGGCTCGATGACAGATGCTGCTCAATTAGCAGAATCCTTCATGGAATCTGGATGCACAACCAAGGTCAGCTACTTGCCACCTTCTAGAATATATGTGTGCATTTTGATCTGCTCATTTAGGGAGATGCACCGGCATTGTTGCAATTGGAACATGTTTAATGGCGTAAATTGTTAGTTTGAATCTTCTCTGAAGTCTTTACTACTACCTTCTTTCAGGTTATTGGTGTCCCTGCCACGATTGATGGGGATCTGAAGAATCAATTTGTCGAGACAGACGTTGGCTTTGACACGACCTGCAAGGTGACGATAAATACTAGTAATTTTGAAAGTTATTAATTCTCTTGATTTTGTACCGAGGAAGTGCGGAATATATGATATATACGCTAACTATTTGTAGGTGATTGTGGTATTAATGTGGAGCATTTCATATGCGGAGTGTGTTGGTAGTGCTAATGGTTCTGGTTTATGTTTTGGGGCTGTCAGGTTTACTCCCAGCTTATCAGCAATATCTGCACGGATGCGTTGTCCGCTGAAAAGGTACTGCGGCACGCAGTTGAATGCATTTCTTGTCCATTTTTTATTTCTGTAAATTCATGAGATTTATATTTTGTAGATGCATATTTGTATTCTTACCTATGAACCTTCATATGGTTGCTACTTCGTTTCTCATTTCGTTGGCGGAAATATTGCAGTACTATTACTTCATCCGACTCATGGGAAGGCAGGCTTCTCATGTCTCACTTGAATGTGCCCTCCAGTCGCAGTCAAACATGGTATGCTTGATTGCACTGAGTACTAGCTTCTCGTTTCAGATTTAATTTACATTAGCATTCAGATTCAACCTATCAGTTGTAATGTCGTTTCAACTTCATTAATTTATGAAACTGATAAAGGTGCGGGTATGACCCAGGTTTTGCTTGGTGAGGAAGTGGCGAACTCAAAATTGACCCTCTTCGATGTAACGAAGCAAATCTGTGATGCTATTCAGGCGAGAGGAGAGCAAGGTGATTGCCTCTCTCGTTGGTACAGTGTTGTGTCAGGGATATGCCGGTGACGGAATAGATTGCTAGTTGTGTGTAATTCGGACTCCTCATCAGGGTCTATCGTACTTACGGTCTTATTATTGATTAGAGAACTCACCTAGATTTGAGCAAGCTTGTTGTTTTTGAAGTTCTGGAAGGCAGTGTTGATTCTAAATTCTAGCTTTTACGATTGGCAGGCAAACACCATGGAGTGATCTTACTGCCTGAAGGTCTCATTGAGAGCATTCCGGAGTTTTATGCCTTGTTGCAGGTACAATGCATTCTTACTTTCTACTCTACTCCATATAGACTTGTCACTTATTCGTAGCTCTCGTACATTTGGAACCGTATCATCATGACTTTTCCTGGTAATAATTCATGGGTGGATGCCAGGAAATCAATGGTCTTTTGAAAGGAGATGAGGATATCAACGTGGAGAACATTTCGAAAATGTTGTCGCCCTGGGCTTCGGCTTTGTTTGACTTTCTTCCCATCTTTATCAAGAAGCAGGTGTGCACTTGCGGGATTCTTTCTTTTATTCCTAGTGTATAATCAAGCGCATTGCTTACTCACTTGTGGCTTCCGTTTTGTGGCAGTTGCTACTGGACCGTGAATCAGATGGTTCTGTGCAGTTATCACAGGTGAGGATTGTTGACCCGTGTCTAGGTCTTAGAGCTGGAGTTACATTATCCGCTGGACGAACTTCAGGCTTTTGCTCCCGGATTCGGATGTATGGAAATCTATTCTAGGAAATTTTCCCCTGCTACGATCTCGTGGGCATGTTGGTTTCATTTGAGTATTCGTCTGCCAGAATATTAATTTTGTTAACGACTTGAATAACGCAGATTGAGACTGAGAAGCTTCTAGCTCAGTTGGTGGACACCGAAATGACCAGGCGGACGGTAAAGCCTCTGACTACTTCAGACCGGCAGCACGTGCCACTACTTTTTTGACATTGTTTCTTAGTAGTTTTAACAGTTCACGATGAGTTTGGAAGTGCTGGCCGGATTGTCCTTAACTCACTTGGTATGCAATAGCTTTGCGAAGCAATTGGCTAATAATTCGAGGAACTGCGTCTACAGAAGGCGGGATTGTACAAAGGAAAGAAGTTCAATGCCATCTGCCATTTCTTTGGTTACCAAGCTCGTGGATCTTTGCCGTCGAATTTCGACTGTAACTATGCCTACGTATGTATTTTCATCCTGATTTTTGGCTTTACTGTACTACCCTCAAAAAACTCGAATGAGTAATTTTGATGAGACTATTCGACTCAAAGTTTAGGTGTACCTTCTTCTCTGTCAGTTTTTGATTATTCAAGTGTGTGAACAGACTTTGGGACAAACTGCGTACTACTTGGCACAAGCCGGTTTGACTGGATACTTGGCCACAGTAGCCAACCTGAAACAGGATGTCTCCGAATGGCGTTGTGGAGGAGCACCACTTACGGTGAGTCGGGCTTCGCATTAAATAAGTTGAGGCTCTAAAGCGTCGCTGCGTTCGTCTCTTGAATGATAAGTTTGTGGCCGATGCTTCTGCATAATATCAAAATTCTGACTCGGGATTCATGCTATTCTATTTGCAGGCCATGATGTCTGTAAAACGCTGGTTGCGAGGTCCTGGCGTGTCACAGATTGGCAAGCCTATGTTGCACAAGTCCAAAGTGGATTTGAAGGGCAAGCCTTACGAGTAACTATCTTGGACCTTACCCCGTTATCAATTTGATGTTATCCAAAGCTTACTGCCAGCGACGTACCTATAGCAGTTTAAATCTTTCTTCAGGAGTCTTACCATGATTCTAGGAGCAAATTGCTTGCGTTCGTGTGAAGTCCAGTTACTAAGCTCGTCTCTCATGTGATTGCAGGTTGTTATCTCAGAATGCAAGCACCTGGATGATGGATGATCTCTACAGAAATCCTGGCCCTATTCAATTTTCCGGTCCTGGTGCTGACTTGATAACCACCACCCTTGCGGTGGAAGATAACGATTACATTGGCAAGGTCCAAGAGTTATATGCACTACTTGACAAGGTAAGTTGTTTGGCGAGGTAGTAACCGCATCAGAAAAGTAGCAGTTGTTCCTATGATGTCTCAAGACGATACTGAAGAAAGTGAGGCTGTGAGTCTGCAGATAATCCAGCTCAGCAGATTATAGGATCGAAATCAAATTGCTGAACTCGGTACTCTATAGTAACTTTTGTCGACATCAACCGATTGCTGTGATATTGTAGTGACTTGCCTGGCTATGTCGTGGTGCAGGTCAAGGAGATTGTGAAGCCTGGATGTCCAGGTGAAGTGCTGAAGGCTGCGCTGTGCTCCATGGCTTCGGTGACCGAAATTTTGAAAGTTATGTCTGCCCCTCCATACCGCGGTCTTCCAACTTTCTAGATTCTCTCTGGGAATGAACTTTCAATCAGAAGTTGGAGAATCACTAGCCCCAATGCTTAGGTGAACGGGAGTTCTTGAATGACTGAAACTTCCCACCACTTGCAAGAGATAGTTTGAAGGGAAGTCGTATGTCAGGCATGGAATGCTTACCTCGATTTGAGTCTTGAGTGGGGGCACATATGGTTGGTTCGGACCAATCGATTCGTGCCAAATTTTCAATATAAAACGTGGTTCCTCTTAGCTGAACCTTTTGCACTTTGCCTATCATCCGGTGTCCGTTTGTGATTTTTGGATTTGCATTCGTTGACCGAACAAGGTTTTCTGCAATGCTTATTTGGCTTAATTAGCACATCTCACAATATGTGTATCACTAGGGATATGTGGTCGAAGGTTGACCACAGACGACTGCAATTGCTGTGGCAACAATACCAGATGACACCAGGATAGGTGGAGTTCTCAATTGTGGCAACAGACACCGAGAATTCCCATTCGCCTATGGCTCTTGCCGGATCGACTTTATGACTTCTACAACCGACCGTATCGAGGAATGCAGCTTGCCTTCGCCATGAGCCACTCTCACCCTCAATCCGAAGTTCTCCACCACCTCGGCAGGTTACTTGTGCATGAAGTGGTGCTCAGCTCCTGATTGTAAGGTTAGACGCTTCTACTCAGGATCCAAAAAGTGATGCATCGTTCTCGAGTAGTTGTGTAATTTGTTGCAATTGAGTAGTGACTGGTTACTTCGGTAATGAATGAGAGAATCATTTCAACTGGAGTGTTGCATCTAAAGGGCTTCAGTAGGAAGGGAAGAGTTGCCATGGGATGATGGACAGCCTAGTTCCTTTTGAATCGAATTCCAAAAGCTATGACAGATTCTTCCAACGAGCTAACAGTTCAGAATATTTATATGTGGAGCAGGGCTAATAACCCCTCATAGTCCCTGTGGAAAACAACATTTTGGATGAAGGGCAGACATTTTGAACAGGGCCATTGACCCCTAAATGTCCATGTCAAAAAACAACATTTCCATGTCGAAAAACAACATTTTGGATGAAGGGTAGAAACTTTGAAGGTCCATAACATCCTCATTCGGACTCTATTTTGGACGAAATCACTTGTGTTGAGCCACAAATCAAGTCTGGTTTGTGTGGTAATACTGCATATCCCTATAATATGCCATTTTAGTGAAGGCAGCTTTAGTATTTGGGTTTTCAAACATTTGGCATGTTTTATTATTGCAAGCGAATTATGTGAGATCGAAAATAGTCTTTCATGAATTTTTTTAACATAAATATGATATTTAGATGCATTCCAACAACTTTGTTGATGCAAAAGTTTTTATGGGCATTGCTTGGGAGGCATTGACTCCATGGTGCAAAGGAGGAATCCAATATTCTTACTCCAAACATCTTGATCATTTTTTTTTTCCATATAGATAACCAAGTTGGGAATACACATGCAAAATTTTAGAGACTAATTGCTCTCTTTTGACCTTCATGCACATTGTTTTCGAGAAGGTCTAAATACAACATAGTATAACATGCATCACGTTAAATATGTCTTGTCTTAAAAAAAAATTGATTGGTCATTAGGTGCCTTCAAAAGTTTGTGAATTTTGAAATTTCTCTTTTGTTAAATTTAACAAATCTCGAATTTTGAAATGTTTTGGATGAAATTATTCGGAAACTTCCAAAAATTGCTTGCGAGTTACTTTGGAGCTTCATTTGTGATTTGGTTGATTTTAAAAATAAAAATACAAGACTAAATGTAAATTGCCCGGTTTGAAATTGAAACCTAAAATTTCTAGATGAAGTTTAAGAAAACATGGAATCGGCTTTGCAAATTTTAAGGAGCACCAAGTACAAATAATATTTCCAACCCTTTTATCGAGTCAACCCAAATAGCAAAAAGACATTTTGGCTTTCTTGGTATGGTATCTAGTAGCCCTTGGATTTGGTACATCTTGTCCGGTATATACTGTACCACGCAGCCATGGAGCACCTCACTTGTCCCTATGTCATTTCTGTGGTCAAACCACCCTATATTGAGATTTTGGAAGCATTTACTATGCTTATTAAAATGATGGAATGAGTAACTTATTACTTTTCAAACGTTGGGAGAAGAATAAGACAAAAGCATCCATATTTTTTTGTGATATTTTTTTTACACATAAAAATATATCTACATGTATATGTATAAAAGAAAAGTGTTTGGCGATCCATACATGGTCATGATCATCATCATTTAGTCATGCATACACATCATGAAGAGTTTTAAAGAGTTTGAAGAGTTTTGGTAAGTGTTTGTGGTATTTGAGTTTCTTGAAGAGTTCATTAGCTTTAAATAATATAAGGAGACGAGGGGAGTTGGAGGATGGTGAACGGGGAACAAGGGAACGAAAGATGAGAACGAGTGAAATGCTATAATTTTTGAAGAGCACGAAGAACCAAAAACGAGGAGACATGGGACATGGAATAACCTTTGAAAAACACCAAACAAAGATCTACCCGGTCGAGACGGCAAGAACCTTACTAGTATATGTATTACTACATGTACTAGACGTTTTGTATTTAAAAGAGCTATGGTCGTATTTTGATACAATACAAATTGGTCGTGAGTGCAAAGACCATCCCCTTCTTTAGGTTGCCCCAATGAAAGCACGACAAGCCTTGGCTTTGTGGTTAGGTCTTATGACCTCCAATGAAGAGAATGTGGGTTCTAATCCCCATGCCGGCGTGGTGCTTACCACTATAGTTCACCCAACTATGGTGGGGGGTTCTTGGACCTCGTTGTATGGGTACCTCAAAGCCCTTTGTGGGGATACCATGTCGGATATCTCGAAGGCACTAGTAGCTAGGTAGAACTAGCATAGTGTTCACCCCGAGAGGGGTTAGTAGTCTCGCCATTGGTGAGCATAGTGTTCACCCCGAGAGGGGTTAGTAGTCTCGCCATTGGTGAGCATAGTGTTCACCCCGAGAGGGGTTAGTAGTCTCGCCATTGGTGAGCATAGTGTTCACCCCGAGAGGGGTTAGTAGTCTCGCCATTGGTGAGCATAGTGTTCACCCCGAGAGGGGTTAGTAGTCTCGCCATTGGTGTGATGACCTGTGGGCTTACATCCAAGAATAGGACGAACGAACACTCTATCAACGCCGACCTCTTAATAGGTTGGAGTGTCTCTCTCTTGCCCCAACGATAAGTGATTCTTTTGAAGTCAATATAGTTCTTATTTAAGCTACCTTTTTCTCTAAAAAACTGCTGAAAAATTCCTATAACTTTTGCATGGTGTATATGGTTTGAGTGAAATTTTGACCCTCACGGAAATTGTACAGTTCCCTACATAGCAAAAATATTCAGGAGATTGAGTCATATATTATAATATACATTTTGTAGCTCTTCTCAAGTTTTGCTTGATAGCAAATATGAAAGCCTTGAAGCTTAGATTGGATCAATACGCTTAAATTGTCAGAATGGTAACTTTTTATTGTAAGGGATTAGAGAGACAAAAACTTTGATAACCAATGCAACTTACACTTTTTGTAGTCAACCCCTATGCATTCCTGCCTTTCTTTAGCCGAAAAACACATTTTCAAAAAAAAGTGTCATAAATGAGTATGAATGTACCTTTTTTAGAACTCAACCGTACAAACTTATAGTAGACTTATTGTAAATCATGTGGACCAAATTTTGAGTATGAATCTTCATAGATTGCGGGATCTAATGTCCTCAAATTATGAAATTCCATCATTTTCACTTTAAAGTGGAAATTCTACCAACAAACAAATTGCAATCAAAAAATTACCAACTAGAAAGTTGTTAGCGTTCATCTAAATAAGACACTTGTGCCAAAAACATTCTTCAAAAAAATTCATTAGCTTCTCTTGTGGCCTTGCAATGGTGATAACTACCCAAAAAATTACAAAAGAATAATAGTCCAGAACTACACCTTGCACTCAAACTTACTCCTTATCCTCAAAACATCTTCAATCAAGCAAAGATTTCTACCACTAAAACTAGACTCTAATTAGAATCCATCCCAAAAAATAAAGTTGGGATCTAATGATGGATGAAGGACATATAGCTCCTCAAACTTCCTCCATTTTTTCACTTTTATCATTCTAAAAACATCATGGCAAATCCAATACTAAACTTATTTGGATCAAAACGCTTTCAACTAGAAAGTTGTTAGGATTCATCTCAAGATCATACTTAGGTAGAAAAAATCATGAATAACTATTTTTGATTTCTCATGCTTCGCTTGCAATTGTAAAACATGCCAAATGTTTGAAATCTCGAAACCAAAAGTTGTTGTCATTAAATTGCATGCCACAAAATAATACTTCATTATATAAGTGTGCAATTTTTACCACACAAACTAGACTTGATTTGGACCTAAACCAAATGACTTTGTCAAAAAAAAAAAAAAAAAAATCAGATTGAGAAATTGAAAAAATACGGCTTATCAAAGTTATGCCCTCCAAAATGTATCAATATGACCGCAAGGATGTAGAGAGGTCAATGGTTTAACCCCTAACTCTCCTTAAAACCCGAAACGGGTTTTGGAGGTTCCCGCAGGAGAAAAACTCAGCCAACTTTGACTATTATAATCCCACAAATGAGGAAGGATGAACGGTTCAAATTTGGTATGTGAGAAATATGTTAAATGAACTTTGAGATCTTACGGTTGAATCTTTTAATTAATGCTTGGATTGAGATTTTTTGAGCTTAATTTAAAGGAAGGTCAAATTTTGTGACTGAGACCATTTTGCAACAAGGAGAGTTAGGGGTTAAGATTGATTCGATTGGCTAAAACTATATATCATACGATAAAATAGAAAAGACCACTTATGACCTACAAAGAGTACATTATTTTTCATAAATAGATTTTTTTTCAACACTAAGCAAACCCAACCCATTTGTGTTCAAACTTTGAAGGCATGGTGTGGATAATTTGTGAATTTGAATGAGATTCTAAAAAGTGGATATCGTACCCAACTCAATTAATTCTTAAACTCTATAAAAAGAAATTGAAGGAAAATTCATTTTTTGGCATAAAATAACTCCTCAAGGTTTGGAATTAGCCATCAAATAGTTTCTTGGAAATTTAAGGATTAAGGTAGACAAAAGGACTTTTGGAATTTCAGTCATAATTTTTTTCATACAACTCAATACTTTTTTTCAATACCCTCAATGTCCAAGTATATCTTTAGTCTAGAAACTCAATCTTTTTCTAGATGAAAATGAAGGTAATTAATTTTGATGTGAATCTTACAATCTTGTAAATATGATTATTGTGAGTTGTATGGATCAAATTTTGATTCTTGAGACCTCATAAAGTGCAAGATAATAACATGTTAAGATTCATAATAGAGTACAAATTTCATGATTATCAGAAGAAGGAGAACACCACACCCGTAAGGGTTGGCGTGAATAAAGTGTCCGTTCGACCTACCCTTGATGATATGCCCACATGATCATGATTATTACTTTATAGTGGAGAAACTACTTACCAATTTACCATAGTAGAGATATTTGCATCAAAAAGGTTGTTCGCCTTCATCTCAAAACGGGCTTCTACCTAAGATAATAATTTGCTTGGCAAGAAAATTTCTTTGCTCAAACAATAGCTAGGACATGGTGGGACCTACCACAAAATTGACGAACGAAGGAAGAAACGTCTATAACTAGAACTCTAATTTCGAAACCCTAATAGAGTTGAACCCCAACCAAATAGTAGGGTTCAAAAATATCTAAGGGTAGGTCAAACGGGCATTTTATTCACACCAACCCTCACAAGGGTCTGGTGTTCTTATATATTTATCTAAGGTAGAGGCACCTATACCCGACCATTTAAGGATTTTAGCATATGATATTAAGGTATATTTTTTTTTTAGAATTTTTCATGTGTGCAAACATAAGGTTCTTGTTAAATGCAAAAAGTTTTGTGATTTTATTTGCATTATTCAAATAGTTATAATTGTTTAAAGTGAAAAGTTGCTTGGACCCTAAAGTCGATCACATGCTCAAATATACAAATGAGGTACATTTGTTCTTTCAAAATCTAGGAATTGGGCTTGATCGGGTATTGGTCGCCGGTCGGGTATAGGTGCCTCTACCATATAACAAAAATGAGGGTTTTCTTTATTTCTTATTTTAACCAAAAGAATGTATACACGTTTGAGAAAGACATCAAGATCCAAGGCAATAAAAATTAAAACTTAAAAGTTTAAAAAGTAATTAATTAGAAAAGTAAATAAAAATGCCTGGCGGCAAGTAGAATGTAGGGTTATCAAAACCAACGGCTGCTTCAGGCTTGTAACCCTAATTTTTGAAACCCTAATTGAGTCGAAGTCATACAGCATTGCATCTGGAGTCTCTTTGTTCAGCTCCATATATTCTGTTCGCATGCGCTCACAGCTCTTGTAGGCCTTCTCCGTGTTGTTTCCTCTACGCCGTGTCTTTAGATCAGGGAGTCTTACATATTCGCTGTCGTTTTTCAGTACGTGTGTCCGAAGCACTCTTGCCCCGCAATCTAATCATCTTTTGTCTGTCGCTTAGGAACTTGGCCTGCTCCAGATCTTGTGCAGAGTAATGTAGTTCAGTTTTCGTTATCGGCGAGGCGGTCGACTCTTCCGCCACCTTGCCGTAAAGCTGAACTTAGATTGATTATATTTGTGCTCTACAGAAAGCCTGGGCTCCGTTTTGGTGGACCCGTGGTTCACTTTGATGCATACATTCCCACATTTCCTCTTACTGATTGATCTTGTGTTCCCAAACGAGTACGTGCGTCTGTGATGTTGTCTGATTCACAATGTGCGAGCGTTTGAAGTAACAGAAAGAGTCATCTGAAGTCGCCACTCCATTTTAGGTTTTGAAATTAGGGTTCTGAGCCTCAACCAGCTCAAGGTGGGTATGATACTAAGGACCTTCGTTTTTTCAGAAAAACCTGCTGCAAACTTGAAATCAGAGTGACGTGGAGTTGTGGCTAAGATGGATTAGCTGTATGACATGAGCTAGCAGGGAACAGACTGTACTGCGGATGCTATCTCTGGTACACCTGCAAATCTGATACCAAGCCTGAGGTTTCAGTGCATGAATTGGAATGATTAGACCCTATTATTTGCATGCTAAAATTGTGGAAGTTTATCGCAAATCACATACGTCTGGTCTGAGCATTCCTCAGGTCGCAGGCAAAACAGCCAAAACTCCTCAAAATTTGAGATATGTTACTGTAAGATCTTGTACATAAACAGGTCAACCAAATCTTAGGTTAAAAATTTTCACAACATTCAAAGTGACTTTCTATGTTGAAGAATGGTATGTAACTGTAAGATCTTTTACATAAACAGGTAAACCAAATCTTAGGTTTAAAATTTTCACAACATTCAAAGTGACTTTCTATTCTATGTTGAAGAATGGTAAAGTAGAGGTATGGGGGCCAAAGATATGGGCCCATGTATTTCAGTGCCACGAGCGTTTCTCGGAGCCCCCATTGGCAAATAAGAGATTATTTCTTTAAAATTTGTGGAATTCTCCATTTTGTGGACCCACGACGGCCGTTTTTGATAATTTTGAATGCAAATTTGAGGGCTGCAACCCCAAACTACCCTTGGAAGCCTACTCCTTGGCATGTAATGCCTATACATCAAAAAAATTAGGGGGCCCATTACCCATCCCCTCCTTGGGCTCTGAAAAATGCTCGTAGCATTGAAATATGGTGATCACAAATAAACCAACTCCGAAAACTAGTTTGACATGAGGCTCTTCAAAGTCTTGTACGCAGGTGGGGCAATGGTTCATGGCATCTACCAAGGAGGCACCCTAGAATCCGTGGGGACCTCCCAAGGTGGTTTTTGATAATTTTAAATTCAAATTTGGGGTCTGCGACCCCAAGTTAACCTTGGAAGCCTACTCCTTGACATTTAATGTCTATACATCAAAAAATTAAGGGCTCATTATCCCTCCTCCATCCTCCTTGGTAGCTGCTACGAACGCTTATGCACTCAGGTGAGCAAAAAACATGTCCATGTAATTTTAACCCTTAGATGGCTTACAAAACTAGAAGAAACGCATGAATTTTCACATGAAGGTATGCTGAAATTGTGACACAAAGCCTCAATTTCAACAATTAAAAAGGCAAATAAAATTTTTTGGGGTGGAAATCCAAATGGTGAGATTATGCCTTACTACCTTTTCTACGTGCGAAAAATAAAATAAAATAAAATAAAATAAATCCCAATTGTTGGTGAGTTTTTGAAGTTTGGGCAAATTCTGAGAATAAACGAGCATATACTGCAATTTGGGCAATTCTAGGCATATTTCAAATAGAGTTTCAAACTTTGACCACTAATATCTCCTGAAGTATGAAGAATTTCGGATAATGAGATGACTTTTGAAAACTAAAGTGGTCCTAAGCCATCTTTTGACCAATTAGATTTATAATACAAAAAAATATTCATTGCATGTTTTATTGTAAAAACCCAACCATTTACAAAAAGTCGTGCTTTTCTATGAATTTTATAGGTCTTTTGGTTGTAAAAGTTCTAGTAACATGCTTATAACTTACCTACGAAAAAGGAATTTGATGAGCTTCAAGTGATGTCTACTCTTGAAAATGGTTATCTTGGCGTCAAACATACATTCATTTTATAACGAGGGCAAAAAACTTGTATGTTAATCCTTAAACGCCCAAGGTGACCTGAGGGGTCACCTTCCAACAGAATCTTCTCTGTAGCTCTCATTGTACTCAACTTTTCACTTATATTTTGATGTCAAACTGGTCACCTTCTTGTGATGCTTTCAAAAAGTGGAATTTTACAATTCAAATCACAATTTGTATGAGTGATTTTGTGCTTTGAAAGGATTGTGGTAGCGAGGTTGGGGTTGTACATAACCTTATAGGAGGTTGCAAGCTCATCATTGATTGGTGCATTCATGATGCCCTTGTTCAAAAAGTGCACTCTTCATGATGCCCAAGTCCAAAAGATGTTGTGATCCAATTTTGGGCTGCCCGTTTCACACCCATGGGCGTTTAAGGGTTAACTTTGAGCATTATGATTACACAAATGGTGAGGAATTTGATTCTCAGATTTAGAATACACGTACATGCACAAATTGAGTTACAAACTTCAGATTGTGCCAAAAACAATATTTGTCATCCTTCAATCATTTATCATATGATCAATTCACTTTATCACCTTGAATCAAAAGAGGGTAGTTTTGAGAATACAACATGGACATTATCTTCAAAATGTAAGTGTCAAACATCGAGGATGTCAGTTACTCATTGATGTTATTAGTCATTTCACATGACAAACCTCAAACTTTGAGGAGCCACACCTTCTTCGTCCAATGTACAGTTTTAACAAAGTTTGTTGGGCTGGATTCCAAATCAAGGCTAGTTACTTTTGTTTGAACATCTTAGCTGAATTCAATTTGGTATAAAATTTATCACATGCATTCTTGCGCTAGTTTCAAAAGTTCTTGTTTTGCAAAGTTGATTCAAATTTTGAAACCTAAAACCTTTGTTTGAACAAACATTACCAAACTAAAAAACCTGTGCTATTTTTCAAACTTCAAAACAAGTGATAATTCCAGTCCTTCAGAAATAAGAACTTCTCAATTTCACCGGATGCTTCGTATGAAAGAGCAGTTGATTATGGCATTTCAAAATGCGATTATGCCAGGTATCTAATATAGTATAATAGTATAGTATGTAATAGGCACTTAAGGTGTATAGTGTCAGTGGCTATATTTTTGAATTAATTAATTAACAAGATGAAGCTTGTGGGGGCATGTTTTGCCACATGGACCCCCTTGAGGGGGTGCCACATGGACCTAGGGTGCATTTAAAATTAAAATATCATTCCGTCCGGCCCTGCCCCCAACCCTCTTATACTTTTTAGGGAGAGGAAGCGGCTCCTAACAGTATGGGATAAATCCCTGCAAGACTCTCTCCCCCAAGATCCCGTCCCCAAGACTCCCCTCACCCAAGACCCCTGAACCCCCCATACCATCACCATGCCATACCATCACTATGACCCAGGACTCCAGGCCTCTAATGAATTAATGCCCCTGCAGGCAAGTTTCAGTGGATAGTGGGGTGCTTTTGAGCAGCCCATTCAACACGGATAAGAATGTGAAGCTGTTAGTGAACATTCCTATGGGTCGGACATTCAGCTAAAAAAGTTATATAATTCATGAGATGGCTTGCGTTCCATTCCAAACAATAGCATGTCCATGATTCACTCGAGGGCTAAAGAATGCAACCGCACATACCCCTGCTCTTCAGGCTCATATAAAGATCATGATCTGCAAAACAATAGTCTATTCCTTTCTATAGAGAATAAATAGTGGATTATCAACACAGAATGTGTGATGCTCACTTCTAGTTCAACAGTTGATGATACCATTTCCAATTTTCATGTTATTTATAACGGCCAATGCCCGCCCGTATAGACCTTGACTATTGCATGTAGTAACAATCGATAGGTCACACGCATGGCTTACGAGCAATTGACGTCGTTTCCACCTTATTTGGCATGCCACCCATCAAGATTCCATGCATGAATGATTATATCAATTGCTTATCTTATCTAGAATGTAAAAAACTTGTTTCATAGCTATGTCATATTATTAGGATCACCAAATTAGAAGCACCCAAAGGATACCATTGAAGTGGATGCATGGTAGGGATATAATTGACAAATTTTGGAAGGAAAAAAAAATGTAGAATCATAAAATTTAAGAATTTGAAATTTGCTCTTGTAAGATTCTTAAGAATGTCAGCTTGAGTCACTTGGTAATTTGAGAACTTCTTTGGTATGAAACAATGAATATATCAAGTTGGTAGGAGGAGGGTTGACCAAACCGGGGGTGCAGGTATAAAAGGGAAGTCTAACACCTCCTTCATTGCCTTGTTGGGCTCCGGTTCTGAACCTCACGACGCTTGTTGTTATAGCACGAAAAAATAGGAGTGGAGCGTGCAACTTGCAAAGGAAAACTAGCGAGGTTCCTCATAAGTTCCTCATGGCCTCTCTCCATTCTATCATATGATCATAGCCACTTATATCAATTTCCAATTACTAATATTAGAAAGTACATTTTATATTGATCTTCAAAGTTGCAAGGTCGCCTAAGCTGCCAAGGCTCAGCGCGTTGGGAAGGGCCTTGGGTGGTGGGGTTTTATACCACACCCTCCGTTTAATTGGATATAGCTAAACCAATCGAGATGGGATAAACATCCCTCTTCTTTGACAACACAATGTGGGGATACCGAAAGGAAAGTAAAGCCCAAAACATGATGTTTGGACTTTTAGTCAGCATTCTCACTTACTCAAAATAGATAAAATCAAGTTTGATCTATATGAGGATTGTAGAGTTTTCCTACACCTTCCCAAAAATTCACTTCATGCTTCAAATTCCTCATACTCTAGGAGAGACATAGAATTAAAGTTGGAAAATTGCCCAAAAGTGCCCTAAGTGTGGTGTATGCTCATTTGATCTCAGAAACTCTAAAGCTTCACCAAAAGTTGAGATTCTACTTTTTTTCAAAAAAATAAGTAAATAAATGAATAAAATATTTAAAAAATAAATTGAAAAAAAAGGTGGTACCAAAGAATGATTTTACTGTTCAGATCCCCAATCGAGTAGTTCTTCAGAGACCGTCCGTTTTATTTGAATTTCAGCATACCTCTATGTGAAAAATCAAGCTTTTCTCTAGGTTTTATATGTCCTACGAGGGTTACATTTAAGTCACTTAGGAACAAGAATTCGAAGAGACTCATTTCACAAAATTGGTTATTTGGCTCACAAAAACACCTCAATCCCAATTGCAACAACCTGGATAAAAATAAAATTAATTTTCTTCAACTTTAGATGTTTCAATCACACAAACCGTGAGGAAAACGTGTCAAAAACCAAAAAAATTGCATCTTACATCAGAAGAAGTCAATATTGAGGGTTTTTGGCAGTTTCGAGGCTACACTTCTTAGAAGTTAACCAAATTGATTTTACTATTAGCACAAGAATTGGTATATGATATTGCTACCTTGTATGTCACGCAGTACTCAAAAGAATGTCTTCAACTGAATATACTTATTTAAATCCGTTTGATACTTTACACATGTTGTATCCAAATCTAAACGAATTATTTAAGGTCGTAGACTAGAGGGTAACAAAGTTGGGTCATGTGAAGGCATCCCTGCTTATGCTGCCGACAAGAATTGGTACATGCACACACTTGTGGTTCAACGAGGTTGGCAAGATTCTTCGCAAAAGAAGCAGCACTGTTCCACGAGGGGCGGCTAACGAGAATGACGAAGTTGGAGGTAGTTTTAAAATTTTAATAAATTAATGCATGTATGCATAACCATTTAAAATCATACAACAACAACAAGACTACCATCATGGTGCTTGCACAAGCTACTTGCCAGTTCTTTTGGGTTGTATCCTTTTAATCAATGAAAGTGCCAATAGGTACAACATTGATATCTCCATGTTTCTGCAAAAGCAACTACATTCTCTTGCTCGCTCAAAGGGATTGTTATCCAGAAGAATTTTCGATTGCGAAGATTGAGACGTGCAACATGCAGCTACCCAGCTACTGTACGTTTTGTAGTGTCGAAACCGTTTTTTAACCTTGAAATCTGATCGAGGACTCCACATCAATTTTGAACAATCACATTGAAAACGTGTCACATTTACCCTTTTGAAATATTTACGTAAATATCAAATTGAGGTGAACGACGTTACACTGAGCACTTCTATCCTTGAATGGTTCTAATTGAAAGCAGGATGGCAAAAGAATGAGGCAAGTCCAAGGGAATCATTCCAAGACTTTATTGTCATAAATTGTTAACTTACAAAGTGTGGAGGAATGATTACGAGATTGTTAATTGCACAACAAGCCCATTATGTACACCGCTTGTGGAGTCTAATTGAAATTATTGAAATTGCATAATTTAAAAGTATTGGTAATTGTGTTGTCATTGGTGTCGCCCTCTAGGCTCGCCCGAAGACCGCTTACGGTGCTGAATGTGCAAGGAGAAGCCCGTTCTCTAGTTCATTAACCCTTAAACGTCTAGCTATACGGTTTTGGGCAGCCCAGTATTGGATCACAACATCTTTTGGACTTGGGCATCATGAATAGTGCACTTTTTGAACTTGGGCATCATGAATGATCCAATCAATGATGAGCTTGCAACCTCCTACAAGTATTGTACAACTTCAACCTACCTACCACAATCCTTTCAAAGCACAAAATCACTCATACAAATTGTCATTTGAATTGTGAAATTTCACTTTTTGAATGCATCAGAAGAAGGTGACCAATTTGACATCAAAATATAAGTGAAAAGTTGAGCACATTGAGAGTTACAGAGAAGATTCTGTTGGAAAAGGACCCCTCGGGTCACCTTAGACGTTTAAGGGTAAATTCAACCATGTTTTCCACTTTTTGTTTGGTGTGAGTACTCACTGTGGATCGTGTGATGCACTACCGTAGAGTTTTGAGGCTTTTGGTCACTTTTAAGGAAACTACCAAGTTTTACTCTCGTCCAAAAATTTCGCATAATTTCATATAGAGCTAACTTGATGAAGCAACTCCTCACAATACCAAACCATGTCCTCAAATCACAAGATGATGGTGCACTTCGAGGAAAATGATGCACAATAATATTCATAGAGTTGATTCTCACACTCGATCGGCACATTCGTGGGCTTAAACCCTAAAGAAGAGTGGCCTCAAAACGGAGGTGAGTTCGCCCCCAAGTTTTGTTTTCAGGTTCTATTGCTCATTTCCTTGCAAGACGGAGCGGGGTGGAAAGACATTCGTGGGCTTAACCCCTAAAGAAGAGTGGCCTCAAAACGGAGGTGAGTTCGCCCCCAAGTTTTGTTTTCAGGTTCTATTGTTCATTTCCTTGCAAGACGGGGGCGGGGTGGAAAGACCCATCTTAAAAGTCAAAAAAGC
This sequence comes from Bryum argenteum, assembly GCA_037043015.1. Lineage (NCBI taxonomy): Eukaryota > Viridiplantae > Streptophyta > Bryopsida > Bryales > Bryaceae > Bryum > Bryum argenteum. Next base: position 4,358,065 of record CM073323.1, on the reverse strand, counting down.
TTGAAAGTAGAGACCAGCTTTTTCAAAGTGGACCCATGATATTTTCACAAGCCTGCAAGCCAGATGAAATTTGATTAGCAGCCCTAGGCCTGTCTCAAAAAGGATAAAAACTTGCATGAAAAAAACATAGAAACAGCAGTAGGGTGGAATTGAGTCCCCAGTAGGCCCAGGCCATCATGCATGCAGTCCCCATCTGTCATCATCTCTCCACCAACTTGTATCGACTTCTTATTACTCTTCCTCGCCACCGCGACGGAGGTGAGTTTGCCCCCTCCAAACGTATCCCTCCCTCCAATTAGCTACCACTCGCACTGTTGCCAAGATGTTTGGTGGAAGTTCATGTTATCATTAGCCAACTAGCTACCGCTCGCTGTGTTGCCAAGATGTTTGGTGTAAGTTTAAGGTAGCGACACCCATTCCCGTGGCTTTAAGCTAATTATCATACTTCTGAATGAGGAGTATGAGATATTATTATACGAGGGGAAAGGCAATTAGATTTTAATCTGAAATGTATCGAAAAAGTCATGTTATTGGAAAATTTGTGTTCGTTCTTGATAATCAAAGTCAAAAATTGATTTGCACATTTTGACTGTGTCTAAATGGCCTTGATTCCGTGACTTGGAGAAGCAAATTCGCCACTATACCTTTCTTCGCATTTAGTAATATTTGTTCTCAACAAATGATCAAAGTCACTCAGATTGAGGTGCCCTGTATGCTGACGCAAATGGGTACAGTAACGGGAATGGGTGTCGCTACCTTATGTTATCATTCGCCAACTAGCTACCGCTCGTTGTGTTGCCAAGATGTCTGGTGTAAGTTCATGTTATCATTCGCCAACTAGCTACCGCTCGCTATGTTGCCAAGATGTTTGGTGTAAGTTTATGTTATCATTCGCCAACTAGCTACCGCTCGCTGTGTTGCCAAGATGTCTGGTGTAAGTTCATGTTATCATTCGCCAACTAGCTACCGCTCGCAGTGTTGTCAAGATGTCTGGTGTAAGTTAATGTTATCATGGTCTCTTTGTTCTCATGCTCTCTCTCTCTCTCTCTCTCCCTATTCTCGCCTCTTTCACTATACAAGAGTTGTCAATTAGTGTCATGTGGAGATTGGTGTAACGGGTCAACTTTTGGTAAAGAACACTATTTCTCAACTCCCTTGAAATTAGTGTTCACTTTGGGCTGCCACTGCAATCAATGTCTCTTTTCTTTTCTTCAAGTCACCAATTGCGCCACTTTCAATAAATTCTTCCGCGTGCAAGGAAGTTCGCATGCTCTCACGTTTAGTATTATGGTTTGACGATTAGAGTTGTAACACTAAGGTGACATGTGACATTTAGTGTTACGATTCGCAATTAACGACTGTAACACTAATTTAACAACTCTTGTGTAGTACAAAGCAAACCACTATTGGCTTGATTTTCTACCACCATAACAAATTTTAGCTTTCATGTCCACATAGATTGCACAATCGTAACTCATTAGTTTTCCAAAATTAATCTTGAAAGTTGAACAATCTTATCCTAAAGTTTTTGACAGCTTCTTCAACCATTACCTTCACCTTCTTTTGCCGTTTTCCACAACTTCTATTGTGACGTTGTAAGATGCCGAATAGAACGCATGCGGAGAGTTTTCCATGCACGCTAGGATGGCGACCACATGACGGTCTTGAGCAGGCATAGAAGGGATATTGTGTTCTGTGCTTGAATGGTGGCCCTCCATCCTTAAGGTCAAGGCACCTAAAATCGACCAAGCACCCAAAACCAACCACTAGAGTATTCCAAATCCGCTCACAGGAAATCTCCCTTCCAAGTAGCCATGTTACTTAGGTTCATGATTGTATTTTTCTAAATTGGTAGAATATATCAATTGCTTTTCTTAAAAGATCAAAAAAGCATCTGAAATGTTAGTTTTAGCATTATCAGTTTTAGGTGAACCTACATATTGGTTAAGTGTATGAGTTACATTTTTGGCTTTCAAAATTCATTGTAAATTACATATTAGAGCAAACATAAAATTTGAAGTTGCATTCCTCATAACATTTATTTCTCTTTGAAGGAAAGAAGCACCCTTCATTGATACACCTTGCCTACTGGTGGAAATTCTCTTAAATGGTCGGTTTTAGGTGCCTCTACCTTACGCTCCGTGTTGTTTCCATTACACGTGGCTATGTTCTAATGCCATATCACCTTTAAAATTTGGATACTTGATTCTACAAAAAGTTTAAAAGCACTAAAAAGAAAGTAGCACACCTCTCTCTCTCTTTTTCAATTTTGGAAATAGTTTGATACGTGGAAGCTCACCAAAAAAGCACAAGCTAGGCACATAGTTTTGCAACATGGCTACATATCATAAAGATCTAGTGTAATCAACATGGTGATATTTCTTTCTAGAATTGATTCCAAGGAATATCCCAAAGTTGACCTCCTCTATCTTGGTGACTCCATCTTTGGCTATTCAATATTCCTTGGGTAGTATAAAGTACCATTTTCCCAATAGAGAATGACCATGCAATTGAAATCAGACAAGCTAGCAATAGTGATGGGTATCTGAAATTATTTCAATAGGAGCGATACCCACATTCTTCTTTTTAACCCCTAAAGGTCCAAGAAAGCGGAAATCGCTTTTTGGAACTTCCGCAGGGAGAAAATTCAGCCAACTTTGACCATTATAATCTTGAAATTGGAGAAAAATTAACGGTTCAAATTTGACATTCGAGAAAAGGGTCAAGTTAACTTCAAGATCCTACGGTTGGATCTTCTAATCAAATGCTTAGATTGGGTTTCTTTGCACCTAAAGTAGAAGAAGGTTCTTTTTGATAATTTAAACAATTTTGTATCAAGGACCTTTAGGGGTTAAATAAAACTTCCAATTGTTTCGGCTTTCCACTTGGGTACACATAAGAGACCCACTAGATTAGGGGAAAAAAGAAGAAAAGAATGAAAAGAACACAAATAAAATATGAATAAAACCATAAAATAACAATGATAATAAATCTTCCAAGCTTATAAAACATGTTCTTAATAGTTATTCATAACAAAAACAATGAAATTGAAGGTCTTAGAGACTAATGTAGGTAGAGAGTATGTTGTGGTAGCTCTATTATATAGGTTACCGAAAGTTCGCCCATCAAGATTTAATTCTACTCCTCTTTGAATTAATAAAGTCTAGGTGTACTTGAAGTCATGATTACCAATGTACATGGTACTTATATCCAAAACGAATCTTCCAAGTATGTATAAGTTCTTTTTTGTACTTTCAACACATTTGGCCCATTCACAATGATAGTGTATCAAAGTACAACCAATAACATATATGTACGTAAATTCTCTAGTATAAGTATTATTTTTTTATTAAAATACAACAAATCATAACAATTTATACTTCAAGATAACATGCATTCTAAAAACACACAAAATAGATGACATGCTTACTAAAACCACATAATAGTTCTTGGTTTGAAATCACACTATGTGCCTATTTTTGTGCATTGATGGTGGCTCTACCCTCTTAAACAATTAACATTTTACACTTTATACTTTATTCTTTGCATAATTGTGAAACATGAGAAAACAAAATTATAGTAGTTGTGTACCAAGCATAAAATTGTAAAACCACTCACTATAATTTGTCACCTACATAAGGTAGACAGACCCATTCCCGACGGGTGACCAATAACCGATCAAGCCCAATTCCTAGATTTTGAAAGAACAGATGTACCTCATTTGTATATTTGAACATGTGATCGGCTTTAGGTTCCAAGCAACTTTTCACTTTAAACAATCATAACTATTTGAATAATACAAATAATATCACGAAACTTTTTGCATTCAACAAGAACCTTATGTTTGCACACATGAAAAATTCTAAAAAAAATATATACCTCATTATCATGTGCTAAAATCCTTAAGTGGTCGGTTATAGGTGCCTCTACCTTAGTTATTATTTTTTTTAAAGCATAAAATGATAAAACTCATTTCTTATTATGCAAATTTCTTTTGATGTGGGAATTTCTTTCAATGTTCTTACCTTTATAGAATGTGTGCATGTTCTTGTCTGGAATTAAGAAACAAGTATTATGGCAGTGTGCCAGCCATGAATGGTAGAGTGGAGGGAGGGCTAGGGAAACACATAGGCCCACTCCATTGTGTCTTGTTTTTCAACTTTGGCTCACCACTTTACCAGGGGGAAAAGGCCAACTCAACTATGGGGTCACTGCTTTCGATGATTTTGATGCAACCACAAATCTGACAACTACCTACACCTGACGACCTTGTTACTTTTCCCCAGCAATTTATACTATTCTTCAAGAATACCAAAAGAATTACACAAGATTACTTAACTCCTTGTTGCAAAACGGTTTAAGTCACCAAGATTTGACCTTCCTTTAGATTAAGCTCAAAAAATCTCAATCTAAGCATTATTTGAAAGATTCAGCCGTAAGATCTCAAAGTTCACTTGACACTTTTCTCACATACCAAATTTGAACCGTTCATTCTTCCTCGTTTGTGAGATTATAATGATCAAAGTTGGCTGAGTTTTTTCTCCTGGGGAACCTCTGGAACCGGTTTAAACTCCCAAGCAAACCCCACGGACTTGTTTCTCAATGTATTTTCCACACTGATGGGCGTATAAGGGTTAACCCCTAAAGGCCCACGGCCGCCGATTCGGCTTTTACGGTCAAGGCCAAAAAAAATTTACAGTCAACTTCAAATGTTATGATCTCACATCCAGTGATGATCCAACGGTTGAAAATTTTCACACTACTACCTATGGTAGTCTACTTCAAGATCCTACGGTTGAAGTTATCAAAAATTTCCAAAAATATTGGACGTACCCGCATTAGTACATAGTGGTCAGTGTTGGGATTTCAAGCTCCCAAAACATCATGGGCCTTTAGGGGTTAAGGAAAGTTAGGGTTTAAATTTGCACAGTTATAAATCAAGTTTAGAATATTCCTTATTGATAATCACCCCTACAGCCCTACTGGAAATTAATTAATTTTTTACTTTATTGATTAGTTGGATTTCATACATCACTAAACCAGAATAGCATACGAGACAGTTTTTGGTGTCCAGTGGATTTTATGCATGATACAGCTAAAGCATCATGCATGTAATAAAACCAAGTGCACATACTAAGTTACTAGCAAATAATTTATATTTAACCCCTAACTTTCCTTAAAACCCGAAACGGGTTTTGGAGGTTCCCGCAGGAGAAAAACTCAGTCAACTTTGACCATTATAATCTCACAAATGAGGAAGAATGAACGGTTCAAATTTGGTATGTAAAAAGAATGTCTAGTGAACTTTGAGATCTTACGGTTGAATCTCTTAAATAATGCTTAGATTGAGATTTTTTGAGCTTATTCTAAAGGAGGGTCAAATTTTGTGACTTAGACCGTTTTGCAACAAGGAAATTTACGGGGTTAAAATCTAGAATTTGAAGAATGAGCATGCATGCATGCTTGATATTTTGTTATTCTACATGGGTTTTAAGCCTTTGCGTTCACCAGATAGTACCAGACTTTGAATCTTAGAAAAGCTGTAAATTTCAGTAGTATCTGAATTTCTTTATGAATCATTTATTGAGAGTTTAATAAACTAAAGTGGTGGAAGATCCATGCATGAGAGCTGTACTTATATATATACAGCACTTGTAGGGGAAGCTTCAAATATTATGAGCTCAAGATGCTGTACCAAAAGAATATACTCCTTTCTTTCGTTCAAGGATCCAACCAAGCATCACAATTCAAATTAATTTATATCTATGAAGGATCTATGTATGATAATATGATGGCAAATTGGTTTTTGCCCGGAGCTCCGGGTTTTACAGACTTTTTGACCGCATGTCCGGAGCCTAGCCTACTTAAATAGACCGGTGGCCACTGCAGCTATGGCTGTAGCCAACTTGCATGTTTAGTCAGCAAATGGCCCATGAGTATTCATTCAACCCGACTAGGGTCACTTTTGTTTGCGGAAAGGAATAGTAATAATAAGAAACAATAGGGGAAAGCTAGAATTCAGTACAATAGTGCCCATGTGGGTGCAATGTATCATGATGATCATTTCCTAAGGTGGCCTCTTCGTCCGAGATTGTCCGTGTGTAGAGTGCCCTCTCAAAAGTATAAGTTCGTAACAGAAACAAGAGAACATGCCTCAATTTTCGAGAAATCGCCATGTTTTCAAAAGTTGAATTGCAGAGACTATGTAGTATTCAAACCATCATTTGAGGAAATTTCGAATATAATTGGAGATTCTATTTTGATGTACAAATTTTTTTAATGTATTATCTACTATTTACCCTTAGCTCTTATCACAAGCTACTTACGTTGAGGCATGACACAGTAGAAAACTTCAACCATATGTAAAGAACGCTATTTTGATACACTTTCTGTATATGCAATTGCTTTTTAGAAGAAATAATAAGAATTGTAGCCACCAAGAAGCTCAACTTTGGACTTATGTACTTCAACTAAAGTGTCACAATAAACAAGAGCAACTTCAAATGATCATGACTACCACCTCTTATAATCACATTCCATGAAAGTAACACCAAAGTGCCTGAATGTAGTAAATGTTATCAAAACTATCTCTCTCATACTAATCCAATCCCCTTGTGTAAGAAAAATTCATGACCAATGATTGTGCTTTGAAATGTAAATGTAACTCCTTCAATAACAGACAATGTCAAGGCTTCTTACACCTACTCAATTCACTATTTGTGAATGTGAGCCACATATATGTAAAGAGCATTAATCGAGGTTTCTTAGAAGATATTAACACTCACTTTCTTAACAAACCTCACCATGTGAAGGTCTTCACAAGAGCCAAAGGTAAATACTGAAAAGTAAGTTAAAAGATAGTTAATTTCATGTTTTCGTAAAGAAAGTGCACTACCTTCCTTACATACTTCATAATCTCCAACTTGGATAGATTATAGAAACGTGGTGGTCATTTGAAAGTTGAAGATATGTTATATCTTTTGGCTCTAAAGGAAAACTATTGAGAAGGCACTATACATGTGGAACTCATTTATACATGCCCTATTACTTAGGGGTGCATCCTTGCGACCACCTTTTTACTATATTAAGGATCCTCTACATGCTCCATAGTTCAAGAAATTAAGGAGAAATCTCAAATGTGATTGGTTGAAATTACGGCTCTTGAAATGTGATTGGTTGAAAATGAAATTCTTGACCGATCGGTGGCCTTCTCCACCATAGTGTAAACCGGCCCTGAGTTACGTGAGCCGAAATAATGAAGGGAGCATTGGATCATAAAGAAATTGGCCGGAGTATATGATGGGCTGGCAAAAACTGACTTTATGCTTTACTAAGTATTTTTCTAGTTTAAACACATTTTGTTACCAAATGGTTACTCTTTGTGTTGTAGTGTTCATTGTGATAGAGATTAGTAGTCTTACACCATAGTTATCATGTATTGTGGGCATAACATCAAGAGTAGGTCAAATTAGCGTTTTTATTCACACTAACCCAAGAAGGGCGATTAGTATTCTTATTTATATCTTTTTCGTGAAAAAGTGTGGTCTACCAAGCTCTTCAACAAACATGTCTTGTTCCAATGGAGATTCTAATACAATGAGTCATTCATCTTTGTAGAAATACCCGGCAATCAGTTTCTACTTTTAATATGTTTCTGTCTTGAATGAATGGTATATAAATATTTACAAGACATTGTTCCTTTGTTCTATGTATGCAACCACCAGATGATGAACCATAACCGGTTGTTGTCGTTGTCAATGCTTACGGTGGCTTCATCCCATTGCGTAACCCGTCCCATCACCATCACAAATTACAACTCACAACCTTCTCTCCTATCAACTTGTATCCTACACCCTTGGATCATGAAGATCAAGGGTTGCGATTAAAGAGTGCACAACCGGTTGTGAACGATAACCGACTCGCCGCTACGTGGCTCGACCGATTATCTAATCATACAATTTTACTTCTCATTTGTGAATTATTATAATCCTTGGTATCCAACATGCATGCAAGATATTCATGAACAAGAAGATTGGGAATGGGTAAAGGTTGCTTCGCATGTTGGTTCAAGATCCTGTAAAGATTATCGAAACTCATGACAACATCCAAATAATGGCTGATTATAAATATTTTTTTTTGCCTATAGAGTGCTTCTCGAGCAATCCTTTGACCCTTGAATAAATTCTTTTGGCACTTGGATGAAAACTTTCACTGAAAATGGTTGTTAGTGCACTGAGTAAACGAAATCAATTATTTTTTTGTAACATTCAACCACCATTTTTTTTTTTTTGGAATGTCTATAAAATTGTGCGGATAAAATATAGTATTATTAAATAGATTGCAAGATATAAGTCTTGAAAGCTCAAAGGAATACTTTCTAGGCTCTAACCAAGTTACAAATGTACCTCATGTGCGGATTTTGGTCTTGTGCACTTTTTCCAAGTATCTTACTATATAGTGTGGGTTGCAAAGTTGGCTTAAACAAATTTGGTTGCCGTGAGGCCATGTATCATACCACACCCCCTTGGCAGTTACCATGCAAATGTCCATAGCATGTTTGCCTTGACTAACAATTAAGAAAAAGCAATTTATTTCATGATTATACTGAATAATTCGACTGAGGTGGCATTCCCACCTGAAATGTTCACAGAAAGGACATATCGATATCTCCAGCATGAGAGGACGGACGGACGCTTTGGAACAGTCCTGATATTCCTGGGGACTGAGCTGCATGCCTACTCACTCACGTTGCTGAAAACAGGAAAAAAAAGGTCACCCAAACTCCCAAAATCTCTGCAGGGGGGGGGGGGCGATGATAATAGATAGCCGAGCTGTACTTATCCCATGAACATGAAACAATAGGCAGTGTTAATGGCGCAATTTTCAGCACAGAAAATCGACAGGAATGTTGCCAGTGCAAGCAATTTTTGTGCATGGGGAAAATTAGTAGAAAACTAAAGCAAGTGGAATCATCATTTTTCGACTCTTCTACAGTAAGTAATGAGTTTTTAAATATGGAAATATAGGTGTTCTTGAAATGATGCCCTAAAGTGACGCTGTATAGTCTTTGCAGCAGTGTGTACATGGTACTGTTGTATGGAGAAGCTATTATGTACGTGACAGTGAAGATTACTAGGGCTCCATTTTCGGCACTGGCTCTACTATAATTAAACTTTGCACTTTGCTGCTCCCAGGTCTTTGCAGCAGGCTGCCCTGAATCATGGTTTTTTACACATCCGCCTCAAAAAAGCTTTCATCCCCGTCCTGGAAAAGCTCGTCCTGGAAAAGCTCGTCCTGGAAAAGCTCGTCCTGGAAAAGCTCACTTGCCCCTGCCTGCCTGCCTCGATATAAATATACATATACCTTATAGGCTATATTAAATAATGAACCCCTCCACAGGTGTGGGGATAAGCATGAGAAAATGCTATTTGATGCCTCAAATGAGTGAAAAGCCAACTCCTACATAAAGGCGGAGCTTTTTATATACTTTTTTTTTTTTTTTTTTTCCCCTTGGGTCAGAAGACTATGGATGGACCCATGTTTTTAATATTTTTGGCAGCCTTCCAAGTCAATTTCATCATTGACTGCAGTAAAATCCGCTAACACGCAAGATAGAATTATTTCACTGCAAGTGGTGGTAGAAGAAAATTTAATAAGAGGGGAAAATATAACTTACTGTCGAAGTACCCATAACCAACAACATAAGAAAATTCGCCCATTTGTAGTTGGTCTATTTATAGTGGGTAACTTTTTGGGGGTGGCAAGGGGTAAGCGTTCGTAGCAGCTACCAAGGAGGATGGAGGAGGGGTAATGAGCCCCCTAATTTTTTGATGTATAGACATTAAATGCCAAGGAGTAGGCTTCCAAGGGTAACTTGGGGTCGCAGACGTCAAATTTGAATTCAAAATTATCAAAAACGGCCTTGCGAAGGTCCCCACGGATTCTAGGGTGCCTGCTTGGTAGCTGCCACAAACCATTGCCCGTGGCAAGATAGTTTCTAGGAAGGTTTGTAATTTTTTTTTTTTTTTTTTCTTTTTTTGTAAAAGACATGAATTAATACAAATTTTCAAACAGTAAAGTACTGCAGGACCCGTAATCAACCTATAGGGTATGCAAAAACCACCTTAGCTGGTACAAATTTCCATTCATGATTCGACCCAAAACCACCAGCTTTTTTATTGTTTTGATTGGTCAGTTTGAATTGAGTGTTCTGACAATGCTAGTTCAGGCTAGGTGCGGTTATAGGGAGACTTATAGGTTGATACTGGGGGTGGTGGTGGTTTTAGGTACTTCTACCTAAATTTGTCTTTTCATTTGCTTTGCAAGTAATGTTGGTACAATGAACATGGAAACGAATAAGTCATTGACAAATGGTCATGGTTCAAGGTTGACACATCATTATAGAAATTGGAAGCTTAGTATTCTAAATATCAATGGGTGGGTCTATCCCCTCAAATGTGTATCTCCGTTGAGAAAATGACTTTTATATACACAAGAATAGATCAAATGAACACTCTTTTCACACCGGCTGCAACAATTTTGGATTTCTTTTTCTTCTTGGAGGGCATTTTGTCATTGGCAACTTAAATTCCCTCCAATTGTATTTTTTTTTTGGATGATATGCATATTTCTTGTGTTACCTCTTTAGATTGTAGTGTTATTTCTTGATACACAGTAAAGCTACGCATGCATTGTGTACTTGTAATACAACTTAAAGTTAGGGAGGCTTTACATGAGGAGTCAAGTTGTACATGGGGCGGAAGGAAGTCAAAGAATTTCTTTTTCCCATGTGATTGGTCTAGTTTTTGAATTACAAGAAATGGACCATTCATGTTGAGAGGATTTTTGCCTTCCTTCAACCTGATGTCCAACTTGACTCCTCATGTAAAGTGTTCTTCAATTGGAGAAGGAGTAATAGCAGAAAAACTAATTACAACCAATTTTGATGTTCTTCTAGAATATACGGTGTATCTAGAGGAAGTGAAAGGAATCTCTTAGACTTAAAATTTGACTTGGATTTGAAAAATAAAGGTTGAGTCACAACCTCTTGCCTTAGCCTCCAAACTCTAGAATTTTGATTTTTTGATGTATTTGTCCAACTTCAAAACTCAACATTTTGGCGTAGTTTGGTTTTCAAGAAAGTTTGGTTCATGAACCATATCGGTGAGGATGCCTTAGATGAAAAACACAATATGTTTTTATCTAATTAGAATTCAATTTTGACTTCTTTTCATCACACATTCTTTGCATACACAAGGTACAACTTGAAATCACCATGCTGGAGACGAGTCCCATGATTGTCACCAATAATGTGGCACATAAGGAAGAAGAACTCCAAATTTTTTTTGGGTTGGCATAAGTAGAGTGTTCATTTGACTTATCCTTGGATGTATGTTCAGAGGTCATGACATGTGATCCATACCACATAGATCAAACTATGTTGAGTAACAACTTCGCATTCACAATCTCTATGTTTAAGTTATAGCAAGTACCACAAGTCTTTCCTTGGTGGTTAGGGATTAAGGCCCACAATAAGCTCTTCTATTCATAATTAACCTCACTTAGTAATGGTTTGGTATAAGCACCATAATAGGTAGCACAATATTGATGTCAAAGATGAAGAAGCTTTGTAGATACTAGTGATAAATGTGATAAACAAGTTCCATAGGATTGTTGGATCTGAGATGATGAAACAAGGCTTGAGTTGTTGAAATAACATGAACTAAGTTGTACTTATTGCAAGCTTTTGAGTAAAGTGGCACATGTGAAACTTGATCATACACAAAATTAAAAACAAGTACAAGACAATTTGATGTTGTTGTGATAGAACTCGCAATGGCTCTTGAACAAGACCTCAATTACTTGATTTTCTTGCAGTAGGAAAACTATAAATAGAGTTGTGATTCTCCATGTTGTATTGTAGGTTGCATCTATGAGTCACATCGCTACATTTCCAGCCTAGGTTGCATCTATAAGTCACATCGCTACATTTCCATCCTATCTGCTTCGAGGCTTCGCATTCCAGCTTGCAAGCAACAAATTCACTTTCAATTGCATCTAATGCCGTCAACGTTCGAGTTACATTTAACAAGTTTAGATTGCATGACAAATGTGGACACCTCTCCTTCACGACCGCCTCTTCACCCAACCGCTCTACGAAGACACACAATAATGCATGATAATTATAGAGACATCAATTTCATCATGATTTCTTTCAGCTTGTTCGAAGAGTTGAAATGAGAACATCAAAAAGTTGTTATGTTTTCCATAGACGAAGATGTATTGTTCAATTTATACATAGACAGGGCTCAGGAAATAATTTTATCCTTATTGGCTTATATCCTCCAATTCCCATGTTTAGCACGTTTTTACCTTAAATTATTTCCGCAATTCCCTCGTTTTAAATTGAGAACAAAAACCTTGTCACGACAAGCCTTGGCTTGGTAGTTAGGACTCATGGCCCCCAATGAGGAGGTCATGGGTTCTATTCCCCATGATAGGGTGGTGTTCACCACCATAGTCTACCCAACTATTGTGGAGAGTACCTTGTTGTATGGGTACCTCAAAACCCTTTGGAGGATACTACGCCGAGAATCTTCAGGCACTAGTAACCAGCTAGAAACTAGCGTAGTTAAAGTGTCCACCCTCGAGATGGGGAAGTAGTATTGTTCCAGTTTCCCCTCGTCCATTTGCCATCACGATATTAGCATTACTAAGGGACACTTCATTCACGCCAGCCCCTTAGAAAGGAACCAGAGTTTGTATCAATCTAGAAAAAAAAAGCCTTGAGGCCACTTTATACTAGGGGCCGGATTGAGGGCCGGCCCGAATCCTTCAAATTCCAACCAATAGGATGGCTCGATTCGAAAGAATCGAGCCCAAGGGCTTTATACGAGGGCCCCACCGGAACTTCAAATTATCCTATGTGGCATCCTACATGGCACTGTTTTGGCACCAAAATGTTCGAGCCCTAGTGATGCAATTGGAACAAGGTTTACCCGAGCCCGAACTCCCCAACTTGGGCTCTAACCGTTGGATCCGGCCCGCTCTCCGGCCGACCGAAGTGTGTGTAAAGTGGCCCTAATTATTGTAATTTTCATTGGATTTTAGTGGGTACTTTCATGAATTATCCGCGAATCAACCGGCGAATAGGCTACTTCCATCTCCTAATAATGAACTAACCGTCAGCTTTCCCGATCATTAATTGGTTCAAGAAAGGAAAAGAAGAGAACAAACAAATGAGGACATCGGCCATGGAGGTGGAATTTCCAGAAAAAGGAGAATAGTATGGTGATGAGTGGAGGAAAGGGGGTATCGTGCGGAGATGGGCGAAAGAGCGAGTAACCGGGATGTCCGTGGGAGCGCACTGCACTGGTGGTGCCTCATCCAACTTCCAAGGGAGGCCAGGCAAAGGGGCAGAACCCCCAAGGGCAGGGCATGGCAGGGCAGGGGCAGGCGCAGGGCAGGGGCAGCGGGGGTGGGGCCGTGGCAGGGGGGACCCGAGCTGTGCGGGGCAGACGGGCAGGGGCGGTCGGCCGGGCGCCGGGTCGCCACAGGCGCACCTCGTCTGCACTGCTGCATCGCCTTTCCTTCACTTTCTCGCCCCACGCGTGCGGCATATGCGCCACCCACCTCTCTCTCTCCTTTCCTTCCCTTCCTTCCCTCACTTCGCCAGTGCCCCCCTCTCGCGTTCCTTCCTTTCTTCCGCCCGCCTGTCCGCCACTCCGCCCGCCTGCCCTCCTGCTCTTCTCTTATTTACCATCTTGTACACGCCACCACCTGCTCATTACTTCTTCGCCCTCTCGCCTCCTTCCACGCACACCTCTGCTTTCTTCGCCGCTTTCCTCTCGCTCTCTCTTCGTCCTCGCCTCCGGATCTGCCATCTCTCTCTCTCTCTCTCTCTCTCTCTCACTTGCGGGGCCTTCGTTGTTGCGCGTTTTCTCCTTCTGGGTGATTACTGTTCATCAGCTTCGCGTTTTCAGTGCTATTTCCGTGGTCGGCGTTTTGGGTTTGCTGTGCGGCGTTCAGGAATTGGGTTTTCTGCCTGCTTGCCTTTTGGGGTGCTGCGTCTTTCGCTATGCTGCCATCTTCTCAAGCCTGACGTAGTTTTTGAGGAAGTTTTCTGTGCGGTGTTCTAGCTTGGGTGCTAGAGGGATCGTGGAATTGCGAGTTCAAACCCTTCCAACTCGATGCAGTGCGCCGTGTCTGTAGAACCCGTCGCTCTCTACTCCATCGCCCCTGTTGCTTAAGTTAACCGCCCGGTTCTTGGAAATCTTTCAAAGAGCTTGCTGGAGACTGTAGGTTCGGCTGACCGACTGCAACCATGGACGGACCTGAGGCTGCCGCTGTTTACTAACCGAAGAGATCGGTTCCCAATTGTGAAGGTATGTTTTCTTCTTCGAAATTTGTCAAGAAGAATCGAGTTTCTAGACTGCGGGATGTGATGTGAACACGCGAGCATGGTTTCTGATATATTGTATGCAACCCTGTGCAGGCAGGAGAGTTCCGAAGTGGAGCAAAGTTAGCACTTGGAGCACATGATTTACACAGAAGCCAGCACAAGGATCATTGTCAGGCGGGCCGCGAGACCCATGACCGTGACTGCTGGTCGCTCCAGCTTCACTTAACGGCAACTACCTCCTGCCTGAGTACTTGGTGAGTACATTCCACTTTCAGAAAACTGTCTTGTCATGGCACACATGATGTAGTGAACGTGTTCGATGTTGTTTGAGTCTCGGAAATTGTATTTTTGACACGATAGTTTGGATGATTTCCAGGGTGACCAACGTTGTTGGGGGAAGGGTACTTCGCTTACGCAGGGAAGCGTGCGGTCGAATCTTACCGTTCAGGCAATTACGTTGTTTGGGAGGGGAGTCGTCTGTGGAAAATGAGCTGCAATGGATGTCGCGTCCTGCGTAAAGGCTGCAGCGAATCCTGCATTCTTCGTCCATGTCTTCAGTGGATCGATAGCGCCGATGCCCAAGGACATGCTACCGTGTTCGTAGCCAAGTTCTTTGGCCGAGCAGGCCTAATGGGCTTCATAAATGCGGTCCCAGAAACTCAACGCCGTGGTATGTAAACAACCTCAGGCGTGCTTTAATATTTTTTTAACATGCATGCATGTGGGGAAAGTGGCTCTGATACTCTGGATTTCTGATGTTTGCAGCGTTATTCCAGTCTCTGCTCTACGAAGCTTGTGGAAGAACGGTGAATCCCGTGTTCGGAGCAGTGGGGCTGCTGTGGGCAGGCAACTGGCAAGTATGCCAGGCTGCGGTGGAGACGGTGCTGAAAGGGGGCTCCTTGAAGGCACCATCGCCATGTTCCCCGTCATTTTCTAGTCTACCGCAGGGACCTCTCCATCCTTCCATCGCTGGAAAAGAGATCTCAGCGGCAGCATCTCGGGGCAGGGAAAGTCTGCTCCCTAGCATCACCACTGCGGTGAAAGAGGACTGCAACAACTACCACAGCACTGCCGAGCTCTGCAAGCCCAGGGTGGGGGTCGACCCCTTCCAGCGGTATGAGAGCAAGGAACCGGCTGTGGTGATGGTGAAGTCAAACTGGGAGCAAAAGTGGGAGACCATGCAGCAGGTGCAGCATCAGCAGCAGCACCACCAGCATCATCACGAGTGGCCTGTGAAGCAGCCGCAGCCGCAACCGCTGCCACTGCAGGTGGCCAAAGGTACTGTGGTGAACTCTAATGTCATAGCTTGGCCTGAGTCTCTGGGACACAAGGTAGTCCACAAGGTGGGCGAGAAGCGAGAGCGCGAGTATGGCATGGGGCCGCTGCAGGTGATGTCGCCGGCTCCTCGGAGAATGAAAGCGTGCGGTGAGTATGGCATGTACAACCAGGCTCCGAACTCAAAATTTCTGTATGATGATCAGGAAACTGTTGTTGGCTCCACGGAGCATCTGGACCTCGGCCTGACACTGCTGGTGAAGGACGGCAAAGGGGGCCAGATCACGGGTCTCAAGAGGGTGTACAGCCCTTCCTGTGACTCCGTGAACTCTGAGGGCTCTGTCACCAGCCTTGACACCACCCCTCGCCACCATGGGCATGGCCACCATGCCAGCTTCTCATCGCAGATGAACTTTGGTGCGGACAACATGGCCGGAAGCCACAGGAAGCTTCTGCCGCTCCTTTTGTAAGAATGTGTAGTTGTACCGTTCGGATCAGATCATGCCTTTCTGAAAGGCAATAAAAAGAAAGTTCTCGGGAGTGTTTTTTTCTCTAATTTCATAATTTCGTGTATCATTTGCTATGATTTACAATTTTCCTAGTTCGGTGTGTCACTAATTGAGTTTTTACTTTCTAGTACTTTGTTAAACAAAACATCTAGTGAAGCATGTCGGAAGCCGGCGACGGCTGAAGACTTCGTTTTATATGCTATTTGAACATGACTGAATCATCATGTACAACATACGGCATGAAACTATAAAGGTGCCCACTTGTTTTGTTGACAACGGTGTCTGCTAATCTGTTCTTGTAACGTAGTCAAGCTGGTGAGCCATTTGAATAAAAAGGGCACAAGTACAGAAACATATCTTGTCCTTCTTTTGTCTCTTTAAAGGTAGGCTTTATTTCGTTTCTTTGTGTGTATCATTCTCTGTATCAAGCCTAAGTCTAGTCGCTCACCTTGTTGGTGAGTTGTTGCTGCGGATGAGCTTGATCTCGGCCCCGCCAGATCGATAAGCTATGCGGTGCGATACTGAATGTTCGATGGCATCTGACAGTGTTTCAGTTTCTACTTTTTTATCCTGAGTATGCTTCCAGGTTCAGGAGTAGTGAAGTCAAGCCAATGCAGTGTCGCTTTATACCCTCGTGCTCCAATTGTTCACGGAAGTGTGAGAGCTGTCAAGCACTTTTTGCAGCGATTATCATAGCCTCGCTTGAATTTATCAAACCATGCCGGTCAAATCATCAAATTATGATGGCCTCGATGCTCTCAATGCGGAGCTGCTGGTACAATTGTCACTCATAACGGAAGCAGTATAATATCTGCCACGCATGTGCTTAAGTATCAACGTCGGGATCTGTTGGGAGGCAGGCGAAGGGGCAAGCTTAGAAGAGACAAAATCTGTAAGTAAACAATAATGAAATTACTGAATAGCACACCGGACCCAAATCGGGCATATTCACAAACTTGCAGTACAAATTATTCACAGCATGCAGAATATTCACTAAACATCAGACGCTATCAAAGCTGTCATATTACTAAACCTCGCAGAATACTCTGCCCGATCCACAACAGACAAGATTCTTTGCAAATTTAGCCCCAAAAATCAACTGAATACTTGTACAGTCATCTTCACCACACGAGTCCATTGTCCAAATCTTTCTCTGTGTAGATCTCTCGAATCTGCAAAACTCTAATTGGTTCTCGGAAGAATAAAGCCCCCGAATCTGCAAAACTCTCGAAAGAATAAAGCTAATCTCTCCTCTAAATATTTTTCACACGACATGGGGTATCATCAGTGTGGTTATGATGCCGGTTTATTTCATTGCAGGATAAGTATGATTCGATCGATAAGTGGGGATACGCGTTATCGATGCAGGTGCTGCTATTTGATCAGAGCAATGATGAATCTCATGCACTTGAAACAGGTGTTAATTTTCTCTCTGTGCATTAAGTTACAGGTTCTGTGCATGTGGTGAGTAATATTTTTATTGGAAAGTAACAGTGGGGGGGAAGGGGGTGGGGCAGGTACTGTTTGTAGAAGAGATGACGCCAAGGTGATAAGCTGCGCTGGCTCTCAATCTGGATTGAATCACTTGCACAGTCAGTAAAGTAAATGGTGTTGACAGGGTCTCGAGCGGGGTGCCCACACTCTATCTTTGGGCAGAACCTTTCTTGGTGGACGCTCTACATGTGGGGAGCTTCATGGGTGCCACTTATTCTGATTCCTGAAGTATTCTCTCTTTCTCTGTTGATGATCGTATTATTATTACTTTCCCATGTCATGCAGAGCCGAGCCCTGACTGGGCTTGATAGAATCCGGTCTGTTGCTTCATGGGCGGGAATTTAGGAGCTACATAGATTCTCAATAGCATGGAGGAGCCTAGGTTTCTTCATCCATAGTTGTAGAATAACTTACCAATTCAATAGCATCATGTATAGTAAGGTGCGCAATGTGCAAAACAGGAATTGAAGGTACTAGTGCATGCAATTTTGCGCATGGGGGGAAAGTATTCGAAAGATAGAGCAAGTGGAATCATCAATTTTGGACTCTTCTACAATGAGTTGTGAATTTTTGAAGTTGGATACAATAGACCTATTATGTACATCTAAGTGAAGCTTGATTTTAGATAGAGCGTGCTCCATTTTAGACCACTCTTCTATACAAATTGCAAATACAAAAGGACATCAACTTAGAGCATTGATTTTAGAAGCACATGTAAGTCAACCATCAAAAATTCTTTGCGAATTGTAAAAGTGTGTGAAAGGAAGAAAATACTTGGACTTCCACTCACTTTCCACTTTCCTCATGCACAAAAAAAAAATTCTTAAAATGTTAACCTTACCAAAAATTTCTCATCCTAAAATTTGAAACTTGAGTTCCTAGTGAACACTTTTCCTAATGTTTTGATTTATCTACTAATAGATGTTACCACAACATAAGTAGCAGTGTGAAATCTCAACTAATTATAGTGGAGCAACAAAAGTGCACTATCTTGTCGATTAGGGTTGCTTTACACCATGGATCATGAAGTCTGACCACGGCCTCCTAAAACTTGTGATTGGAGAGTAAAGTGTTCTTGTCCCATTTGGCTTTACACTACCTTGAAAAAAGGAGAATAACCACTAACTTTGAGGTCCCCAAAGTATGCTCAATTTTCCATGATGAATAATGTTTTCATGGTCTCCTTGAGTCGAAGCAAATGCCTTAACCCTTAAACGCCCAAGCAAGCCCGAGGGGCTTGATTCCAACAGAATCTTCCATGTAGATCTCATTGTACTCAACTTTTCACTTATATTTTGATGTCAAACTGGTCACCATCTTATGATGCATTAGAAAAGTGAAATTTTACAATTCAAATCACAATTTGTATGAATGATTTTGTGGTTTGAAAGGATTGTGGTAGGTAGGTCGGGGTGGTACATAACCTTGTAGGAGGTTGCAATCTCATCATTGATTGGTCCATTCATGATGCCCAAGTTCAAAAAGTGCACTATTCATGATGCCCAAGTCCAAAAGATGCTGTGATCCAATTTTGGGCTGCCCGGTTTAGACCCCATGGACGTTTAAGGGTTGAGTCAACTTCAATCAACGAGACCATGAGGCTCAAAAATCATTGATTGGCTAATGTTCAATCATTTAAAAAGGAAGGAGGGAAAAAGGGAAGGTGAAATATAGATTGATGACGATTCACATTAGAAAATTGAGCCTAAACTTGTACTGATCCAAAGCCACTTTGCACTACAAGAGTGACCAAGCCACTCAAAAATTCCTTTTCTGATTTATCATGATCACAGCTCGTAGCCAAGAGCCATGACCATGAAAATGATTTTAAATTTTCTTCATCACGGCTCTTGGTCTATAGTGTAAAGGGACCCTTAACCCCTAAACGTCCCAGCCTATTTTTAGCAGAAAAGCACATTTCCACAAAAATCGTCATAGATGAAAATGAAGAGAAGCTAATAAGATCTCAACCGTACAAACTTGTAATAGACTTATCGAAGATCATGTGGACCAAAATTTGAGTCATGAGGCCTTATAGATTGGGAGATCATAATATATTAACACTAAAAAAAAACTGCAAAATTTCATCATTTTCACTTTGAGGTGAAAATGCTACCAATATACCTATTGCAATGAAAAAGTCACCAACTAGAAAGATGTTCACCTTCATCTTAATAAGTCCTTTACCAGACAAAAATTCATCAAAAAAATTTCTTGGCTCAAATAAAAGCCATGCAATGGTAAAAACTGCCGAAAAATTTACAAAGGAAAAATAGTCCAAAACTAGACCCTTTGCATTCAATTTCATGCCTTATCTTCAAAACATCTTCGATCTTGTTAAGGTTTCTACCACTTAGACTAGACTCTAATTGGAGGCCATTCCAAAAAATTAAGTTGAAATCCAACGGTGGATGAAGGAGATATAGCTCCTCAAATATCATCCATTTTCTCACTTTTTCTGTTGACAAAACATCATTGCAAATCCAATAGCAAAATCATTTGGATCAAAAAACTTCTCACTACGAAGTTGTTAAGAATCACCTTAAAATCATGACCATGAAAAAAAATCATGGAAAACTATTTTTAATTTCACGTAATTGGCTTGCAATGGTAATACATGCCCCATGCTTGGAAACCCAAAAACAAGAGCTGTCTTCACTAAAGTGCATTCCATTAATTCATAATTTATTGTATGGTCTTGCAAATTTTACAACACAAACTAGACTTGATTTGGAACCCAACACAAGTGATTTCATCCAAAACGGAGTTTGGATGAAGGCGTTATGGCTCTTCAAAGTTTCTGCCCTCCATCCAAAATGTAGAAAAACGACATTGGGGACGTTTAGGGGTTAACAACCAAAAATTATGTCTGAAATAGCATCCAATTTGATTGAAAAATGATTTTTCCAAAAAACAAATTCTTTCTTCAATGAATAATCAGAATTCTCTATTTTTAGCAAGTGCCGAACTAGCTATTTTAGATTAATTGTTTGATAGCGGAACCTACTGTAATTAGTGTAGGTGATTTCTGAATAATGTGTGACAAGTATCAACTGCGAGAATTTTAACCCTTAAACGCCCAAACAAGCCCGAGGGGCTTGATTCCAACATAATCTTCCCTGTAGCTCTCACTGTACTCAACTCTTCACTTATATTTTGATGTCAAACTGGTTGCCTTCTTCTGATGCATTCAAAAAGTGAAATTTCACAATTCAAATCACAATTTGTATGAATGATTTTGTGGTTTGAAAGGATTGTGGTCTACAGGTAGGTTGGGGTTGTACATAAGCTTGTAGGAGGTTGCAAGCTCATCATTGATTGGTTCATTCATGATGCCCAAGTTCAAAGAGTGCACTATTCATGATGCCCAAGTCCAAAAGATGCTGTGATCCAATTTTGGGCTGCCCATTTCAGACCCCATGGGCGTTTAACCCTTAAACGCCTGAGCAAGCCCGAGGGGATTGATTCCAACAGAATCTTCCCTGTAGCTCTCATTGTACTCAACATTTCACTTATATTTTGATGTCAAACTGGTCACCTTCTTCTGATGCATTCAAAAAGTGAATCTTCACAATTCAAATCACAATTTGTATGAATGATTTTGTGGTTTGAAAGGATTGTGGTAGGTAGGTTGGGGTGGTACATAACCTTGTAGGAGGTTGCAAGCTCATCATTGATTGGTCCATTCATGATGCCCAAGTTCAAAAAGTGCACTATTCATGATGCCCAAGTCCAAAAGATGCTGTGATCCAATTTTGGGCTGCCCGTTTTAGACCCCATGGGCGTTTAAGGGTTAAGGGTTAAGTAGTCAAAAACAGCTCCCCAATGGCGAAGACGTCCTGTTTCCTCACGATCAGCAGCTGTTCCTGGGGAAACAAACAAAATAAGTCAATCATCAACAACTTACCAAAATTCCTTCTCTTCCTTGCACCTCACTCCTCTAGTATAACAAAAGTGCAAATAATCAGTTCGGTTGTGGCCCCCATTCATATAACACCCCAGCGGATAATGACATGGAAGCTCCCTTTTCCAAACTGTCATGTGGAAGTACCTCTAATCATGTATCACTTCTTCTTCCATTATGTACATACATGCTACATTTCGATGAGATTTTGATTGCACTTGTAAACAAATAAGGAAAGTTTGACTTTTGAAAAAAAGGAGAGTGCCTCGACAGGTAGAGTTTCTTTGAAGCTACCGGCGAGTTAACCTTTAAATTCTTTTGTTTCTGTCAGTGGGGAATTATTGTTCATACAAATGAGATTTTGAGAGCCTCTCTACATTTCAATATTTGTAAAACCTTATGTTGCACTTATTAACGATTAAACGCCCATGGGGTCTGATACGAGCAACCCAAAATTGGATCATAACATCTTTGGGATTTGGGCATCATGAATAGTGCACTTTTTGAACTTGGGCAGATCATGAATGAACCAATCAATGATGAGCTTGCAACCTCCTCCTACAAGGTTATGTACAACCTCAACCAACCTACCACAATCCTTTCAAAGCACAAAATCACTTATACAAGTTGTGATTTAAATTGTAAAATTTCACTTTTTCAATGCATCATAAGAAGGTGACAAGTTTGACATCAAAATATAAGTGAAAAGAGCTACAGAGCATATTCTGTTGGAAAAAGGCAAGCCCCTCAGGCTTGCTTGGGCGTTTATCGGTTAATTCTCATTGCACTCAGTTTTGAGTGGGTTTCTCTCATGGATACTTTGGGTTTTACGTGTCTTTCAGTGAGTCTGAAGTTGTCCATAATATAATGGCTACAGATTCTACGTGGCTGCATACGGGAATAGGGTGTTGAATGAAGTTGACTTGTGTATGTACAGGAAGTTCACTTGGTGTGAACGGTGGCTATCACAAGAATCTATACTCTAATGTCAAAAGTGATGATTTCGTGCAGAGGCAAAAAGTGTAACCGTCACGAGTACATAAACCTAGATCGACGGATTGACCATTTCACATACGATCACCTCTCTCACTTTCAAAAGATGATAAAAGTCTGCACGTTGCACACTCAGTTTTTTACAATTACATCTTGCGCTCTTTGCAGTGTAGTCAACAAGAGTATGCGACATTGATGTACCCTACTTTGCTACAGTTGGCTTTATTGTTCGAATATGCTTCGAATGTGACTGTAAAATCGGGGGACTGAGGAGTGTGTGTACTGAGTTGTTACAGTTTCCTTTAGTTTTGAGCGGGCGCGAGGGAAATTGCTCGTGCCGGTGGCCTTTGGTTAAGTACCTTGAGCATGTGATTTTTCTAGTTCATTAAACTGGCGGCCATGCTGGAAGCGGCACTCTTTCATCAGGTGTTCCAGTTAACGACCCAATTTAGCAAAATGTAGCCAATCAAATTCGACTACAACTTAGTGGGATGCAGACATTCCATGATTTAGAAAAGGTCGGGGGCTCCTTTTCCCCACCCTCCATAGCTGACTCAGACTGTCTGAGGTCCTTGGCGACATCCTTTAGTTCCAAGCACCTCCATTCCTGAAATACAGGACATTTTTTTTTTTATTATTATTGGATTCTCTCGCACGTTGCACAAGGACAAGCTCCAAAAACCTGGTTCAACATACTGTTGGCAGTGAAGGAGTACTACAGTAGTGGGCGCTCCGACTTTCTAACGTACCCAGAATTTGTGAATCTTTTATCTTCTGCTACAAATCCTCAGCTTTACCTACAAAATTCAGTAATCGTAGAGTATCATGTACTCCCTCTGTCCCATTGTAGATTCTCTCAAATCTACCTCCAACCTCAATTCCGTTAAAATGGCACAATTCCTTGTGCCATATTGCCAAAGCCATGTTGTGCCAATTTGGTCGCGTTTCTGAAACGTGCCATTTTACCGGCATATTTTTGAACTCAAAATCTCAAAGATTTATGCTTGCACAATGGCACGTTTTTTAATATCACCCACATCTTTCATTATATCCACAAATTTCTGTAATATCATCAAAAATTCCATAATATCACACTATTTGATGAATTTTGACCTTCAAATTCTGTCGAAGGGCAGTTTTTTCTCAACGGCCGCTCAGAAATATCTCTGGTTTTGAGCGGCCGCTCAGAAAAATGTCAAAAAAATGACAAAAACGAGTGTTGTTTATTTCATTTTTTCCACCTTAAATCGTGCCATTTTACCGGAATATTGCCAAATTAACGGAATTGAGGTTCTCCCTATACCTCCCTATGTAGATTTGAGAGAACTTATTGGACAATAGAAATGGGAGGGAGGAAGTATACAAGTTAGATCGTGTGGTTGAGCCCGGTCAACACCTCTTTTTATTGGACACAATTGGTTGAAAGAAGAAAGAACGAAGGCCATGTTTCCCCCAACGTTGAGCAAGAATTTACTGAACCATGTAATATTTCCATTCTACTAGAGAAGATGTATGATTCATGTACTTAGATTCGGCCCGGTTGAGACTGGGACGTCTTATGGAGGCGGACAAAACCGGATGTTCACCATCTTGTCCATTACATTGTGGAGAGAACTTGCCATGTCATCTATCCTTTTGTTTGTCCGGTGAATGGTTTCAGACTGCTCAAATGGACGTCGTGAGACTTTCCTTCTTTTACCCTTCAATTACAAGAAG
Organism: Bryum argenteum; assembly: GCA_037043015.1. Classification (NCBI taxonomy): domain Eukaryota; kingdom Viridiplantae; phylum Streptophyta; class Bryopsida; order Bryales; family Bryaceae; genus Bryum; species Bryum argenteum. The sequence goes on along the minus strand of CM073323.1, from coordinate 4,333,773 downwards.
TAATATACATATTATAATATACACTACACACTAAAAACCATATGAGTTTGTCCACTGGACAAGTTCATTGTGTAGAATTTTGGTGGAAGAGGATGCCAACATGGCAAATATCTCCTGCGTAAATCCCTTCAGTCTGAAAGGGACTCTGGACAAAACCTAGACATTGACCAATGAGAAGTCAAAGAATTTCGTCCACCTCCAGTGGACGTCCCAGTCTGAACTGGGCCTTATGATACACCCTAGCTGTACGAAAGTTGACGAGAAAGAGTATGGATGGATGGATGACGGGCACACGCAGGCTCAGTTGCGTGCATACATTGTTTCTTTGAGTGAGGCTACTGTTTCTTTTGCTTTTGTCGTCGATAGCATGAAGACAATGCCATGGACGAATGTCCTTGGGCGCAGGAGGGTCGCTGAGAGGTTGGCTTTTCAAATGCATGCCGGCAGTGCTCCACTTGCAGCAAGTGAAGATTGATGGGGGACCACAACACATGAGTATCATAAGGAATAAATTAATGAGTAGCTGACTCACCCGGAGTGAATTGTCACGTTGTGAGTTTCGATCGCTTTGGTCCCATGGTGGCTACAAAAGCAACAAAAGCCCACTGTTGCAATGCACATGCTGGGATAGTGATTCTAGAGCTGAAACTCCAGCCCTTCGCACATTCTAGAGCTTGTGTTCTTTTCACAACCGCCATTTCGAGCTGAAGAATATTCTCTACGACTGACACTCTTTGTGTACAATTCCTACTTATGTGAGCATATTCTCCATGGTTGTCATATTGGACAAATCACTGTTCACTTTGTGTCGTGTAGGACGAGTTAGTACTACAGGATATTCAAGTACATGTCATGTAAAGTAACTCGTCTTGTAGGACATGAAATAAATAGTGATTTGTCCATTCTGACAACCATGATGATATTCTCCTCTAGTGGTTGAGATCTGCTTTATAGTCTATCACTCTTTATTTTGAGCACTATGAACTTTATGTATGCTAGTACACATTTTGCGATTATCTAGATTGTATTGTGACTTGAACTTCTGAATCTAATTCATGTGGTAATTGGACTAATTGTGAGCATGAAGGTAAGAATTTTAGTGTGGACTTCAATGTGCTTTTCCCCCAAGATTGAAATTTTTGGTAAGGCTTGCAAGCTAGGGTGTCACTAAGGATATGCCAAATTATATTCCAAAAATAGAAATAAGAGAATGAGAGATTTCAAAAATGTATAAAAAGATATAGATCTAGGCATCAACTCACACCCTAGCTAACTCTTTCTTATATGTTAGTGAGGGAAGCCAAATAAAAGTGCATCAAGTTGATAAGAGCGCCGCTATAGAAATGCGAGCAAAATGGCTTATCCAAAAATGATAAAAGTTTAACTAGTGTTTCTAGTCAAATTGATGCAATCTGATGCAATCGAGATGTAAAAAAAATGTTTAGTCTACTTATGGAGGTTGGTTAGGCTTGTGCATCGATTTGATTAAAACCTTGCAATATAGAACTTAGGATTACAAGAGCGTATGAAGTTTGATTCCTCAACCTTCCATCATCAAGGATCAAGCATGCCACAAGTGGCAGGTTACTCTAAGGAATGACAAATAACAACACTAGTAATTAGCTAAGTTGACAAGTTGGCAAAATTTTACAAGTATAATCAATTACCATGTTTTCTGTACATTAGCTTTTGAAGTTACACTAATTCTAATATGACTTTCTTTCGAAAGAAAAGAAACAAAGCTAAATAAAAGTTGGTTAAAAACGTTGAAAAGCACAATTAAATCTAAGTTGATTTTGAAGTTATCGAGTAAAGTAAAAGTTCCGTTGATTAGAGAATATTATTAGGAACCTATTAGGAACCTGATATTCATAGTTTCAACTTTTATGATTACCAACATGGAAAATGTTTATAAACAAATAGAAAAAACAAAATTTGTCATATAAGTACTAGATTTTGCCACTTTTAAGGATTGTGAGTAAATGTACTATAATGTATGTCAACACATATTATTGGATGTAGTTTGTAGGTTTACATCTAGAAGTGGAAAATCAACAAAAAAATGGAGTAAATTATTGTTCTCATATACCGTACGTAGTTAATATTATCGCTAGCAATATGAAAAGTATTGTAAGAGTCTAGCTGTCAAAACAAGCAAAAACTACAAAAGAAATATATTGATCCAAGACTTAGGTTTACAATGAATAAGAGTCCCTTATATACTAATCTCTTGGCTCAACTGCCGAGGCTATACTTTAGCTCTACTGCCGAGGCTATACTTTAGCTCTACTGCCGAAGTTCTATTTATAAAATTAATAGCGAGTGAACATCCGAGCTTATCAACGAGGCCTTGGCCCATGACAAGTATAGTGAATTAATATTTATAAGTGTAACAATTATTGAGAGTGGACTGTACTTGGTATTCACGTGATGTTTTGTTTAGATAATCATATTCAATATGCATAGATTACCTGTAAGAGAATTACATACATACATTCATCAAGTCACCCAACTATTGTGGGAGGTCCTTGGACCTTGTTGTATGGGTACCTTAAAGCCCTTTGGGGGGATACTATGTCAAGTATCTTCAAGGCACTAGTAACTAGGTTAGAAACTAGCGTAGTTACAATGTCCACTCTCGAAAGGGGGAAGTAGTATTGTTCTAATTTCCCCTTGTCTGGTGGCCATCGGGATATTAGCATTACAAACGGACATTTCATTCACGCCGGCCGGCCCCTTAGAAAGGACCGGAGTTTCTATCTATCTATCTATCTTCATCAAGTCTCTTCCAGGGAAATTGTCCAAATTAGGCCATGATGATTGAACTCGGACAGGGGGACAACGAGGTGATGATTTCCTCTTCCAATCATGCAGGCGAGAGCCTCACACATTCAAGCATACGAATGAAGCTTTTGGAGAAAGTATGAGCACTGCAAGCTTTCAAAACCTATGAACCATTTGTAGCTCCAAAGATGGCGGACCATAGGAGACCATGTGAAGCACCTCAACACTACGTCCTGTTTGATTGCATGATACGAGCTGTTGCTTCAAACCTGAGACGTTCTATCTTTCATCAGATAAAACCTGCACTTAAAGCAATTTAAAGAAACGATTCTACCCAACATTAGCGTCATGTAGGGAATCAAAGCTTCTTTCGTTCAATGATGTGACCAACCATCTGAAACTCCTGTCACAAAAACCGAGTCTCAGAATCATTGGTTCATTGGATCATACAAACACTGAAGGAAGGATACCTTATTAAACCATACAAACACAAAGCTTCCTCTTTACAAGGGATCAAAAATGCACATCGAAACGTAACCATTCCAGTTGCGTGCACTGAGTCATTGAATGCAACACCAGGAAGCTCGATCACCTTGATTATATAATTAACGAAGAAAGTGCATTTAAACTTTCAGTAAGAAATGGATAACCAACGAGAAACACAATCTACACATCAACATAACATCTCACCTAATAACTGCTTAAATCCTAATAAACGTCGATGGTGCAACCAATTCCTGATCACAGTTCAGATTAGTAAGTTGCTTTTTATGTTTGAATTATCATCATTGTAGTATAAGAAACCCTTATTGTATGTGTAGGAATCAAAGGAATTGAACAGGAGCGCGAGTAGCTGATTGAAGGTCACAATGCTATGATAAAGAAGAAACTTGTTTGGAGGTCCTGGGAATGCCGCGGCTGGATGTTGTCGCGAAAGAGACTCTCGTAGCTCATCCTGCTGCCTGACCCTGAATTTTAGAGTGCGATGGAAGAGGGAACTAGCTGGTTTATGGACATCAGATTGGTTTGAGAACAGAATATTTTTAGATTTCAAGCTGGGAATTGAATCACCCAGTTGTGAAAAGAGTAACTAAAGTGGAAAATGTGTCAATCTGAGCATTGTTACGTGTTCTTTAGTGAAAAAAATACACCAGCTTTTGAATTTTAGTTCCCAGTTTCATTTGGTTTTTAGTTTGTTAATGTGGTCTTATTCCGATTCTTTTTGGGGAACAACTATCTAACTTACTATTAAATATGAGGTATGAGGTACTCGAGATGTTTTTTCAAAATTATTTTATTAGTTTCTATACAAATACTTTGTAATTTCTATACAGTGGTTTTATTTAATTTTTGCGAGCAAGTATTCTCGAAGTAAGAACAACAAAGAGAATGCAAAAGCTTTTCAATGTAGGCATCTACTGAAAATAGATTTGCAAAAGCCCAAATTTTTATAGTCTAAAGTAGTCACATATAGTTGGTGAGATATACACAAGGTGAATTTGTATACACTCAAAAGAGCACTAGGTTCTTATTTGGTGCACTCCTTCTAATGTGTCAAAGCTTTTCAACAAAAATGATTTGTTCAATCAAGAAGTTAGATTAGTTGATGTATAAATGAAATAATTGAAGAATCCTTTACAAACTATAAAACCTCTTAACCCCTAAAGATCCTTGATACAAAATTGTCTAAATTATCACAAAAGACCCTCTTCTACTTCAGGCCCGAAAAAACTCAATCTAAACAGTAATTAGAAGATCCAACCATAGGATCTTGAAGTGAACTTGACCCTATATTCATATGTCAAATTTGAAACGTTAATTGTTTTCTGATTTTGAGATTATAATGGTCAAAGTTGGCTGACTTTTTTCCCTGCGGAAACCCCAAAAAGCCATTTCGGCTTTCTTGGATCTTTAGGGGTTAAGCATCAAATGTTAAACCATGCCATTTTGAGCACAAGTAAAGTATGAAATACTAATGTAAGTGTAGTCAATCTCCCAATACAATAACCACAATACCTTGTAATGGTTACTTTTTAATACAAAAACCATAAATTAGTGTACGAGGCTGTATCAACTTGTGTGATTTATGATCAAGATGGTTGATGCACAACTAGGAGGACACGAAATCAACTGCACTTTTAGTGTAGCTTTGTGAACAGACAAGCTCAAAGCCTTTGCAAATACAAATGGAGGAGCAAGAAGAAGTAAACATTGCTACTTATGCTACAAGATGATTGGAAGTGACCTCATGACAAGAAAACATTGCTCTTCATCTTTAGTTGATAGGACATTGTTAACCGGAAGGCAATATCATTGGTCAAATAAATAAACTAAAATCTAGTAGGTGTGATTCAAAGAATAATTGCTAGTCAAACATGTTCAACATCAATGCGGAGTGAAAATCAACCATGTATCCATTCTATAGACCTTTAGTTGCTTGTCAAGACAACGAAGTTCTCCAATTTGGAAACTCAGATATAACAAGAGTCAGAACGTTCTTGGTATTTTCGACTACCGCTTTTGACATTGCTAATTGGCTCATGTATCACTTATGCTTTAATGCTATTAATGGCACCAACTGCAAGTTGCAACATGCTGAAGGCATATATCATGATTTAAGAAAAGTTGAACTAAGTCTCATAAGGCCTACACTTTTATGGCTGAAGAGTGGCATGTGATAGTAGTATTTTCTAATTAAGTTACATGGAGGCATTGTAAGTTACTTGGGTGCTCACCTAGAGAGGGGTAAGCAAACGACGAGCGTGCATCAAAAATGAAAAAGTTATTCGGTTATGTCCAAAAGTCATATAATATAGCTATAACTTTGGCTTCGCAACCTTTGATTATGAGATGCAACAAAACAACTCCTCCACTGCAAACATAGCTTTCATGTGTCGCGAAGGGGGCTTATCCTAGTAGTCATGGTTGACTAAACCATACATTGTTACACCAGGTATTGAATTAACCCCTAACTCTCCTTGAAGCCCGAAAGGGGTTTTTGCAACTCTGGGCAGCCTAGATGAAGGGGTTAGGAGTGATATTTTGCCTAAGATTTTTACTGGGTTCTCCTTACACTGCAAAGTGTATGTGGTAGAATTTGCAAAGTCAAATTCCAATTTTTGAGTCTTCTAGGACGATCCTTGGGTTGCGAGCCGAGATGGGGCAACTTAAAAAAGTAACTTTTTAAAAATTTGTTTTTGGAAACATGTTCATTACTAAATCACTACTCAAATTTCAAAGTGACTCAAGTCAAAAAGTTTACCAATTTTACAAGGGCAGCCTCCAAAAATTTCAAAACCAATGCCCAAAAATAACTTGGGAGACAAACTTTGGATGTTATAATCTCTCAAATGGTAAACATCCAACAGACAATTTCTTGAACAACAATCAATCATATTCTTAGATACAAGATCTTACGGTTGGAAGTCTTAAAAAAGGAAAAGAAATAGGTTCACACCCCCACGAGTGCTTAGAGGTAGAGAATCGCAGTTTCGAGGTTTCAAGCTTCCAAAACACACCAAGGAGATTTAGGGGTTAAACTAGATAATTATGGATGCAGTTTTCATGACTAAATGGATTAAGGAGGATCAATAACATTTGTTTATGTCTCCTGTTATTGTCTTGGTCATCGTTAATGCAATGTTTGTAGACTAATAATGATGACAATAGTGCGAGGGGGACATCTACGAACCTTGTGAATCTTCCTAAAGCCTTTTAGGTGTATAGTGACTATCTCAAAATTAATGGAACATGCCAATTTAGTCTCCATGTACGAGAGACGCAATCATTCAAAATTTTGAACGTAATGAGATTTGCAAGTCAAGATTGAGAAACAAACACTAAGTGTTGTGATCAAATGGTGTGCAAATAATTAGGAGTACCAATTGCCTTTATCAAATTAAAGAAGAAGAGAAACTCCAACCTATTTAAAGGCCGACGTGAATAGAGCTTTTGTTCGACCTATCCTTGAATGTATGCTGAGAGGTCATTTCACCAATGGCGAGACTACTAACCCCTCTCGGAGTGAACACTATGCTAGTTCCTGCGTAGCCACTAGTGCCTTAGAGATACCCTACATGGTATCCCCAAAGGGCTTTGAGGTACCCATACAACAAGGTTCAAGAACCCTTATCATAGTTGGGTGGACCACGGTGGTGGGCACCACGCTCGCAATCCCACATGGAGTACTACTCTTTACCTAGGTTCCATTAGTTCAAATTTCTAATTAACCTGATCAAATAACATTCTGCCTTCAATCCTTTATTCACAATGTATGTATCCTAGATTGTCTCAAAGTCATGGAAAGAGCCTCAATTTCTTTCAAGGTGATTCAAAAGAATATCAAGAGAAAGAGTGAATTTGGATCAATTTTGCCCAAAGTGGCTTATGTATATGTATAACAGAATTGGGTTACGGATCCGGCGATCCTTTCTACCCACCTATGTACCAACCTACCAACCTACCAACCTACCAACCTACCAACCTACCAACATACGAACCTACCTACCTACCTTCTTTTATGCTTTTTGGATTGTGTATAAAAAATTTCAAAAAAATTAAAAAAGAAAATTAAAAAAAAATATTGTTCGAGAAAATGGTAGACACGGGATGCTTTTTTAGCTTCTCCGTCAAGACGAGGGGGACCTTACTAGTCTAGTGCTTTCATGTTGTAAATTGGCCAGCTTAGAGGGAGGATGATATCATAAAACCAAAAGTGACTTTATACAAAGTAGAGGGTGATATTGCAAAAAGATCAAAGTGGTATTACAAAAAGTAGCAAAGATTTTTAAAAAAAAAGCAATTTTGAAGGAAGGGTCATTTTGCAGGCACAACCAGATGGTTGTTTTAATATGACAAAATGACACTTGGAATAGTACCATCTCAACATAATTAAGTTAGCAGGTGAATGTTGCTCCACAACAAGGCATGATATCATCCTAGGAAATACTTTGGGCTCTTTATCTTTGGCAGTGTTGTTTTATGAGACGAAATTCCTGTTCATTTATCAGACACAATTTAGATGAGACGTACATTTGATACAGTGAAGACGTCTTAGATGAACATCTCATCTAAATTGTATCTGAGAAGTGAATAGGAATTCTGTCAGATAAGACAACCCTAATCTTCAGCCCTTTAGGGGAAGCACGCATATGTGCGACCTCATGCAACAAGCTCAAAGTTAAAATTTCAAATCATCCTAATACTTCCAATTCTTGTTTCACAAGAAGGCTTGACTTGAAATGGAATCTCCTTGTATATGGGTGGTTGCAAACTACGACGTACATTTTTGATCAAAAGTTGGAAGTGCTTATTGTACTATTTGTTAGTACTTTCATTACTTTTTTTTGAAGTGAAGATTGTAAGATTGATGTCTATGTGGTAGTACCTATTGAGCTTGAGTTTGTAATGGGAGCTTGAATAGATGAGGCATAAGTCCCTACTCCCAAAAATCTGTAAATTTGTAGTCAAATTTATTTAGAAAGGATTTCCAAATCCCAAATTCTAAATAATGTGACTGAAAAACCAAAATTTCATAAAAGTGCCTACTCACGGTCCACTTTCTCCTTGAACTAAATTCAATCAAGGTGATAACACGTATTTCGTTATGATGAGAATATTCAAATTATCAACTCGATGATAGTTGAGCTTGAGTCGAGCTAAATGTACCCACAAAGTTGTCCAGACTTTCACCTCTATGAATCATATGCAAGAGCTGAAAGCCCAAATCTCTATTTTGTCAAAATATCTCAAAACTGTAAATGCTTGTTGTCGTTTCTAATCTACAGGTGCTCTTTTAGTCTCAAAATAACTTCAATCTTTGTCAGAATAAAATTATCTTGTCATCCTTGGTCTTTGAAGTTTAATTCTTGGCGTGCATGCTCAATCGCTTGCAAATTCATTTCCCGGCTTTCTAATTAAATCCCTTGGAATTCCGTTAAAATGGCATTATGCCGCTAAAATGGCACACCTAAACTTTTTGAACTGTAGTTCAAAAACCATATGATATAACGGAATTTGAAGGTGATATTATGGAAAATGAGTGACAATTTATATAAAGGAGTGATATTATCAAAATAATTGTGATATTACAGAATACACCATTCCACGTGAGCACATATATAAGATTTGGTGTGACAAAATGGCACATGGCGTAGTGCCATTTTAACGGAATTGAGGTTATTAATCAATGGGTCCGATTACAAAATAATTTCCAAATTGTAAAGCAATGCGGGCCAGTTTATCTTAGGGTCCAATTGTGGGGTTCAGTTCCTGTTCATGGAATTATTTCATGCGAGGTTTTAGATTGCTCATCTGGGCCCTAGCTTCCTAGGGTACGAGGATTTTATAATAAGGCTCTCTCTTATTCTCCTAAATCCTATATGGTAAGTGATATGACAGATTTTTTGGAGAGAACAAAGTCGGTCCCTAAGTCCTTACCAAGAAAGTGGGTTGGTTTAGCACAAAGACCCCATTCTCATCTAAGGCCAAATTCATCAAATATACGGATTCCGAATGGGTGTTAGAATTCTATATAGTAAAGCATAAACTACGGTCCAATTGGCCCCTCGTGGGTTGGGTGTTAGTCCCAATATGAAGTCCTTGAGCTCGTTTTGGAAGGCCCAATTTGTAGTAGAGTCTCCAATCTGGGCTCTCCAATTAAGTCATGGACATTATATTGCAAGAGCCAAATTAGGATCCATTTGTAAGTTAGAGCCCCCACATCAGCTCCAATTGGGCACGATGAAAATGGGTCCTGACCAGTCACAACATAAAGTGGCCCTAAGACTAAAAATACCACTAGAATATGATTGGGTGTAAAACAAGTTATGATCATGGCAAGGGAGTTGGATATGTAATCATCAAAAGTTTCCCACATCGTAAACAAAAGAAATGCGTGCAAGTCGAACAAAGTCATTGCAAGAATCGTTTCAAAAGAATTGCCATGAGGAAATGAGGCTTCCGAAACTGTCAATCAAACAAATTTTGTCATAACAAAACTTGTTCCGTTGGATACAAACACACGATTGGAAATTAATCGTCGATGCTGCAGCTATTAAACAATAATCAGGACCACAATGCTGCTCTCCGATGCAATACAAATGGAATTTGATCCGCAAACACCTAGTTCGTTATAATGAGAATATTCAAATTATCAAATTGATGACAATTGAGATTGAGTTGAGCCAAATATACTGTGTGGGTACATTTAGTTTGACTCGAGCTACACCCACATTTCTCAAAATCAGTGAATAATACCATTATAACGAATTACGTGTTCGCACACTAGATGCACTTTTGTTTCGTGCACAAGACGGAGGAATGAGCCCAAGTCGACCTCCGCAGCAAAATACTTAAAACTCTGAGTTACTAGCTTCCTGTATCCACTTGCTGTTTTGTTGAAGGTGTTATCATACTTTGATAAATCTGAGAAAGTACTCCTGGTTGAGATCGAGGCAGCCAACCATGTCGAGAAGACCCATTTTCCACATCATTCTCAGGCCTTTCTTCAGAAGCATTATATTTGAACTTACCGTATGAAAGTTTAATTTCTTGGCTAAATTCATGATGTGACTGAATACTATGACATTGTGTTGATCACCATGTAAAGCGGTCTTGAATGCGGCAAAAAATTCAAAAATCTTAATATTAGGTATTTGATCAGTAAAATCTAGTACCATCCAAGTGCATTACTGAAGCTCACAGGTAAGATGCACCGTAATCTTGCATTAAACAAATATTGAAGATGAGAATTTTAGCAACTTCAAGGAATTATATCTTTTGAACATACATCCGACCGGTGGTATTTCAGTTTTAATCTCCGAAACATAGTTCATGAAGTCAATCAACAAGCTTTGTTTTTGGAAGAGCTTCCACGATATGAATTATACATGCTTTGCCAATTGAACATCCGTAACCTCAGTTGTAGATATATTTTCATGTGATTTAGGTTTCTTGCCAATCTTCAGAAAAATCTTGGTTTTGAAACAATCTCCTTGCACTTGCATAAATAAGTTAAAATGGCATTATTCCATGTGCCATTTTGTCACATCAGTTCTTACATTGTTACGTATATGGATTGGTGTATTCTATAATATCACATACTCTTAATTTTTGGTTTTTAAATTTTTTTGTAATATCACTCCTTTATATACATTATCACTCATTTCCCATAATATCACCTCCAAATTCTGTTGTGTCACATGGGAGTTGAACTGCATTTTAGCGGCGTAATGACTGAATTAAGTACCAATTGCATATGATGACATGACACATGCATCGCGGTAGCCAGGTACCTCGCGGGCGCGGAGATCAAAACCCACAACCAACTTTAGACCCAACTATCTAAGAGGTACATAATAACGTTCACGGCTAATTTCCGAAGCACTTGATAAAAAAACATTCTAGATTGCATCATCTGAGAAACACTTACAAACTCAATTTCAAAAACTCAGAACAAGCTCTAGGAGGGTTATAAATTATCATTCTACCATCTTCTATCTACATTGCCCATAAACACTACTAGAATTTGACCCCATTTGTTACATTTGTGTTTTCGTAAAAAGCCACATTTGAGCAGTTAGTAGCTTAAACTACGTTTCAACATATTTTTGTTGAATGTAGCTTTTGAAACCACGTTGTAACAAAAACGTGTTTAAGCTACTCCCCAGACGTGGCTTTTATGAAAACAATAACGTAGCAAATGGGGTCAAATTCTAGTAGTGACATACAAAATTACTTGCACGGCCATCTTGAGTACGAATTTCGCATGCTAATTATGCAATCATCGTGGCAGAGGTACCTTCAACAAACTCTATCCATGCCAATCTCTAAGACGTGTGAATCTCTACTACTCCTTTAACCCTGGAACGTCGGAGCGGCCATTTTATGTCCGATGAACAGAACATTTTCACTGTAACCTAATATTGCGGGATGAATTTCATTCATGATTTTTGTAATTGGATTTATGAATGATAATAGCATATCATGGAATTCATTTGAGGTCATTTAAGGTATTTCCTAAGATCACATGTGGTATGAAAGTTGAAAGAATGGTTAAAAACAAGTCACCACACAAAGTGCATTTTCGCAACTTTTTCCTACTTTTATTAAGTCTCAAATTTAGGCAACTAAATGATCTCTTTTGAGTTCAAGCTCAATTCATAAAATGAATCTTACCAAGTCTTGTTTTTACTCCAAGTTAGAATTTCAAGAAATTCCTAATATCTAGTGATTTACTCGACACCTTAAGTTTACATGCCTATAGGGTCTCTCTTTCTCAATTTTCAAATATAGCATGACACGAAACCATGGATTACACCATGCTATTCTTCACTACAATGTCCCCTTATTCCAAAAATTTCAGATTTTTTGAAAGTGATTTGTATTTGATATGAATTATTTTTGGTTTTTCTTTGAAAATTCACTTGAATTTCAAATCTTCCCAAAAAAATCTGAAATTTTTACAGCATATGAAAAGCATGTGATCACATCTACGAAAAATAAAATAAAATATTTTACTTTCAGGTAAAGTGGCGAAATGGAGGATTCAGAGTAAGACATATCAAAGTTCAGGCCACGGTTATGGGCTCCGACGTTCTAGGGTTAAAGCATACAATGAATGACAATAATGAAAGTGAACTGTTTCATAACTTCCTTCGATCACTGGAGCAAGGCCGAGTGCCACTTCGAAGTCAGAGAAGGAAATACTTTGCTTGTTCAGTGATAATTAATTTTACAGCACCTGGTAGCTTTGTATCTCTCGCTACATCGAAATTTTCCGGCCTTACCGCAGATCAGTTTTTCGGCACTCCCTTCGGATCTCACATTGTTTAATTTGTAGCTGCTACTGGCACATGACGATCGTAGCAAACTGGAGAATTGGAGAAGTAAGGATCTTGGATCTATATGCAGCTGAATGTACTTTGCTTCTTACCATATTGGGATCTCTGAATGGCAATTACTAAATGAAAGAGGAAATTCATTATTTTATCAGAACCTTATCAAAAGCTAAGTCCATTTCTTGCTATCTCATAGTTGAATGATCACTCATGTTGGGAGTTTTACTGCGCACATCAAGTAAATTTCTCGATTTGATTGAATCTTGTTCCAGTGGTGAAGCACAAGTGAGAAGTGATTCGAGTAAGAATTACGCAAGTGATTTGAAGTATTATTTTCTGTCTTATCGATGCAAAAACATCGTCTTTTATTCAGAGTGTTTGTTCGAGTATAACTTCACTCGAGGAAGCTCTTGTCTGGAATCAAGAGGTAGTGAGCTATCCGAAAGACATCACAGAGGTTAGAGATTCACGATCTCTGATTGTCGAAACGGTTCATGACCTTCGCACCATCTCCTCGAACCTAACAGACACTTCGTTTAAACATTTGTAGAGTGCACAGATATTCAAAATTATGACGAAGAGCTGACGCACAAATGTCCACACCCGAAGAGCTATATCTTCCAGTGATCGATTTCAGCTGAAAGCTCGAAGACTTCCGAGGGAATCAAAATGACCCGGCGGGGAGCTCTTTTCCGACGCCAAATGAATAGTCGTCACGTCTAGAAACGAATATTACCGAGTCGCCTTCGAGTCTTCAAGCTACCAGGCTGTGCTTGCTTAAATCTCCCGTATCCTGTTCATAAATTAAAATTTTAAAACTCCGAGCATGAATTCGGGTTCACCCACATGTGCACTGGCCAGGCCCCGAATTCTTCGGGTTCAGGCGGTGAACAGTATAACCGTCCGGTCAACGAGAAGTCCCGCAATTCAGCAACTTCGGAAGTTGATTGGCCAATCGATCCATGCACGCGTTATATTTGGGTGGCAGTTAGCTTCAAAATAGGAGCTCTGCGGATTTGAGAAAGATTTGAAGGAGATCACCAGTGATTGCCTTTCGCGAGGGATTCCCAACTTTGAACACACCCTCATTTTGGGCTCTAATATCAGCCGGTCCCCGGGTTGGAGTCCAAGTGTAAGGATCTGTCGAGCTCACAACTATGTTGCTGGGCTAAGAATCTGCGATCACCTCCTTGATACCGCGTTTGCTTCTTCGACGATGCCTTTGTCGTCGATGATGCCTTTGCCTTTCATTAGCGAAGTGCAGCGGGCCTAGCTAGATTTTCCCGGATTTCAAGAAATTCTTCATCTACTCCTCTATCTTCGAAAGGGAGAAAACCGTTCCAATCGTGAAAAATTTGCAATGATCAAAAGCTCTTGTACAGATGGCGTTACTCGAACTCAGGAGAACCTCGCTTTTGGATATTTTTGGTGAATAGACGAGCTCCTTCATGCACAAATTGCTCGAGCCCATTTTAATCGTGTCGATGTTGTAAGTTTATGCCAACTTAATGACTACGGCAGTAAAATACATTGTCACTTGGGAGTAACCACTACATATCACACGGAATATCACGGATTAATACTGTATACATGTGTTCAAGAAACGTTTTCTTAATGAATGCATTGCACACTTTCAAGCCTACAACTTGATATGTGCAATTTAAAACACGAAAGCAGTCTATGATGGTGGTTATAAACACTTCCATTGAGTAAGTTTAATGTTGAAAACACTCCAGCAGTAAGTTCAAACCGGCATTTTATATGGCTATGCAAAATCCCAGCTCAAATTAAACTGACGTGGAAGTAATGGATTTGGATGGTGTATTAAAGAGTTTTTGAGAGCGTCAACAGCGACCCGCCAATGCATATGCGGTCGGTGAGACGTGGAGATCGAAAGCATGTCCCTTTATTGAATGCTGTTATGTCTCTATTAATGAATAGGAGATTCCATCTTATAAAAAGAAATTCATGATCATTTGGAGGTTGACCCGAGGGGCTGACTGTTGCCATGGCCATTGGCAATGCGAATCTCCCAATATCTGCATGTGCACGATTCCTCTGGACCCGTGCTATATATGCCTCCCACCAAGAGCTTGCCTAACAGAAAGCAATTCTCTCTCATCATCGATCATCTTGCTCACTCTATCTCCCGCTAGCTCCAGAGCCTGCGGTCAATCATTGTGAGTCTGTCATATGTTAGCATTCCTGCATTCCTTTCCTGATTTTTCCTTTTCTCGCTTAGAATTCTTACGTGACTTCTGTTGTGATACAGACAATGGCTTCTCGTGTCGGAGCTGTGGTGACCCTTGTGGTCCTCGTCTTCGCCATGAGCTCTGTTGACAGGGCCGAAGCAGCTGGCAATGGCTTGAGCGAGAACTTTTATGCCCAAACGTGCCCCCAAATGGAGCAAGTTGTTTACAAGTACGTGAAGACGTTGTTCGACTCCCCGACGCAGAACAACACCGCTATCTCCATGGTTCGATGGGCGTTTCACGACTTCTTCAATGTAAAACAGCATCCCCTTCTCCTCCGTCCATTCAATTCAATATTCTGAAATCATGGGTCCCAACTTGCCGAAGCTCTATACAGATGGTGATACTTTGTGCGTGTCTTATCATCGAGAGGATCATTCTGAGTGTAGCAATCTACTGGTCACGACTCATGAGTATATGTTGAGATGACCTCGTGGGTAAAGATTGCTGACGCTTGCGATGTGGTGACTTCGCAGGGCGCCGATGGGTCTTTTCTGCTGAACTCGACGCAATTCCCGGGTAACGTTTCCGAGAAAAGCTCGACTGCGCAAACCGGCATGCGCAACAGCAAGTACATCAATGACATCAAGATTGCGGTGGATCACGCCTGCCCGAAGCGTGTTGTGTCTTGTGCTGATGTGTTGGCTGTGGCTGGAGCTGCTGCTGTCAATGTGGTGAGTGAACCATTTGCTGTACTCCCTTAATACTACCACACTATCTGTCTTCGAGGTCAAGTTACTGAGTCGGAAGTGGATGATAATTGTAGATGGGAGGACCCTACATCAAGGTCAAGACTGGTCGGAGAGACAGCCGGTTCAGTTGGAAAGCTTCAGCCGATAGCCTTCCCCGCGGTTATGCCACTGTGGACGAGTTGCTGACATTCTTCAAGGGCATTGGCATCAATACTGCAGAGGCTGTTGCACTTATGGGTACGTGAATAACCATATCACCACGATCTGATCTCTCATTTACAGTCGGCTGGTACCTTTACAGTGCACCTGTAGTAGATATACATGCCATAAAGCGGCTTAACCAGCCTACTTCAATATGAATCATATCAGCCGATGATACGATATCACGGTCCATGCAGTTCCAGGGTGCTTGTGGAAAACCGCTATCTGGAACGTTAGCTTAACTCGTTTCCATTGTTGTGTGCAGGCGGACACACGGTCGGAAGAGCGCACTGCGTGAGCTTCTGGGACAGAATCTATCCCACTTTCGACAAGACTTTGACGCCCAAGTTCGCTGCAAAGTTGAAGTACCGATGCCCCAAGAACCCGACCAAGACGCGCTTCACGTACATTCGTAACGATCCTAAGTCGTCATTTTCGTTCGACAACCACTACTACATCATTCTGTTGAAGCGGGAGGGTGTCATGAAGGTGGACGACAACCTTATCTGGGACAACCGGACGTTGCCATATGTGAAGCTGTACGCCGCCGACGCCAACGCGTGGAGGAAGACCTTCACCATCGCGTACCAGAAGATGAGCGAGATCAAGCCCCTCACCGGCACACAAGGCGAGATTCGTAAGAAGTGCTCGCTCCTCAACAAACTCTGAGAATCTACTCACGCAATGACTCCACTAGCATGGATCTAGTGGAGTTTACAATGGTGCTCTGATACTGAAGGAGAGCGATCGCGGATAGAAGTTTCTTTAGCTAGGCTGCTTCGATCTGGAGCCTACTGAATCGATGGAATGATTCCTGTCAGGAAGCTTCATCGATCTAGAGAGAGCTCGCATACTTTCAATCCATTAAGATTGAAGTATTTATCATTGATTATACTAGTATTTCTTAGGCCAGACATTGTTGCTGCTCTGGAGTTCATGAATTGATCTTACGGATGTTATTGGGACGATTTAATGCTGAATCGCTCATCAAATCCTCTATATCTAAGGACCTTGCTGATACTCACTTAAATGGCCAAGTGACTTAGTTCTTTTGAATAAGCAAGACATGAGGTGGACATGCCTTCAACTCTTGAACCCAATAACTACACTTTTTGATTGTATCTCTTGAATTGGTTGTGCAACCAAGTGGATGAATCAACCACTCTATCCATAATCCCTATACGTCCCAGTCTATTTTTAGCAAAATTTAAACACAATTTCAAAAACATTGTTATAGATGAAAATGAAGGTACGTTATCAAGATTTAAATCGTACAAACTTGTGATAGACTTGATGTAGGTCATGTGGACCTAAATTTGAGTAATGAGACTCCATAGATTGGGAGATTGTAATGTATTAATCCTAAAACCTGACTACAAAATTTCATCATTTCCACTTTAGTGTGGAAATTCTACGAGTATTCCAATTAGTGTACCGGTAGAATTTAGTGTGGAAATTCTACCAGTACACTAATTGGAATTTATTGGCTCTTAGAGTAACCTTGCAAAAATGAAATTTGCCTAAATATTTACCAAGGAAGAGTAGTCCAAAACTAGGTCCTATGCACTCAAAACTATGCCTTACAATTAAAACATCTTTGATGTAATCAAAGTTTCTTCTACTAAAATTAGATTAATTTCTTCTACTATATGGATCCTATCCCAAAAAGTAAAGTTGAAGGAAATGTAGCTCCTCAAAAATCATTCATCCATTTTTCACTTTTTTCATTGAAAGAACATCATTGCAAATCCAATACCAAAAGTATTTGGATCAAAAACCTTCCAACTACTAAGTTGTAAGATATTATCTTAAGACCACAATTATGCAGAGAAATTTATGAAAAAGTATTTTTTGTATCACGTAATTGGCTTGCAATGGTAAAACATGCCCCATTTTTTAAAACCCAAAACCAAAATTTGTCTTCACCAAAGTGCATGACATTAACTCAAAATTACTTGTTTGCAATTTATCCCGAACAAACTAGACTTGACTTGAGACACAACCCAAGTGATTTCATCAAAAAGTGAATTTGACTAAAAAAAATATGGCTCTTCAAAGTTTATGACCTTCATCCAAAATATAGAAAAACGACATTGGAACATATAGGGGTTAATGTTGATAAATTCATCCTTTATGTAGTAAAATACCATTGATAGTTGAGATCACAAAATTTAACAGCTGAAATGAACTAAAATATGGTAGATTTTAGATCAGAAGTGATTAAGAGAAGGGAAGTAGCTATATTGAGTTATTAATTGTGAGGCACGTGAAAACGACACATTGAATCATGCCACTAATTGAGGTTCTATAACTTTACAAGAAAATTTGTTAATTAGTGTTATATACATTAATTGCAAACTGTAACACTAAATATCACAAGTCATCATAGTGTTACAACACTAATTGTCAATGAAACCACAACAAAAAGTGAGAGCATGCAAACTTTCTTGCAAGTAAAATAATCTATTGAAAATTGTGCAAGTGGTGGCTTGAAGAAAAGACAAAGGACATTGATTGCAATGACAACCCGAAGTGAACACTAATCTCAAGAGAGTTGAGAAATAGTGTTGTTTACCAAAAGTTACTCATTTCACTAAGGTAGGAGTGGTGAAAACCGTCTGAATTTCAGCTTTGCATACTTGGAACAATGGTGTAAAATTTTAATTATTTTTCGATGGTCTGCAAAGCTAGTGCAAATCCATCCCCCCCAAAAAAAAAAAACATTTTTTGAGTAATCCTATGATTTCCTATGAATTTTTGAATCTCGAGTCTTAGGAGTCCCACTACCCGAACATAGAGTGCTGGCTTTTTTGCAAGGTTGTATTCCAAAAAGTGTGGATTGAATGTCCCAAAATGAATTAAAATAGGTTTAGGAATTGACATAGGAGTTGTCTAAAACCGTTCAGAATGCATGGTGGGAGCTAAAAACAGTGGATGGTTCCCAAAACCTGTCAGTTTACCATGAACGGACGGTTCTACAGCCCCTGCCCATAAACCTACTGTGCGGTTTTTGGGGCTCGACGGTTTTCACGACTCCTACCTTAATCTCCACTTAACACTACTTAACAACTCTTGTGTAGTTGACATAGTGTTGAAAATTTTTTGCTCTAAGTAATGTGTCCGAAAGACACAAGAGATTTATGTCTAAAACATTTTTGGACAATATTTATACTAAAGTATAATTATATATTTATGACCAAGGTATCTTGTAATTTCCTTTCATAAGAACAATATGGAAATTAATACCTTTAAGTTCAATATCTTTATAAAAAATCTGATATAATATACATTCTTGTGTAATATGTCCAATAATAATTAAATTGCAGAAACTTGGAAATTCACTAGAATTTGATACTTCACTTCCAACTTCTGTTTCCTACAATGGAGAAGAGGTAACAAGGCACAAATTACTATCTAGATTGTCAATACAAGAGATGTTTCATGTAATTCCTTAATTAAAAGTGGGCCAATATTCTTGAATTTCAACATACCTCTAGGGGTCGCTTCGCACTATGGCCGTCCAAGTCGAGAGGCCGTGGGATTGAGAGTCCAAAATTTTTTGAGAGTCCAAAGAAATTTACTGAAAATAGCCAATAAAATATTGTAATTGGAGTCTTTGGCCGAGCATAGTGTGAAGCCTCCAAAAGCCAAGCCCAAAGTCTAAAGATTTGGCCATGAACTCCCATGGCCTCTCAACTTGGATGGCCGTAGTGTGAAGCCTCCAAAGGCCAAGCCCATACCACTTTATTCCTTGTCCAAGGCATTCTTTTGATTTAACGGCCAAGATCTTGTAAGTTTTTGAATTCTTTATGGCCTCTCGACCATAGTTTGGGTCTTGCAAAATGCAAGACCCAAACAAATGCCGAGAGGCCGTCACCTTGGTCAAAAAGCGCTACCATGTAGGCCATTTGGAGAGTGACAGCCGGTCGACTTTGGTTTCTAGTGTGAAGGCTCGAGAGGCTGAAACTATGGTTTCTTGCAATTTGATTGGCTAAAATCGACGGCCTCTCGACCTTCGGCAATAGTATGAAGTGGCCCTAAGTGTTAGATCAAGCACTTCTTTTGTGTTTTATGAGTCCTGTAAGGCTAAAATGTGTGGAAATATATCTCTTACCCATCTAAAAACAAGAGTATGAAGATTCTTGAGTAAATATTACATTTTTAGTGAAAGTGATTATTTGGCCTTTAACCCTTAAGCGGGCCGAATGTCGAAAATCGACATTTTGGATGACAGAAACTTTGGAGAGCCATAACTTCTTCATCCGGACTCCGTTTTGGATGAAATCACTTGGGTTGGGTCCCAAATCAAGTCTAGTTCATGTCATAAAAATCTCAGACCCATACAATGAAGTATGAATTAATGGCATGCATTTCAGTGACAGCAGCCTAGTTTTAGACATTTTTTCCTTTGTAAAATTTAGGGCAGTTTTCACCATTGCAGGGCCATAATTTGCACAAAGAAATTTTTCTCATGGTTTTTTTTTGTTCAAGGATGCTACTGAGATGAAGGTGAACAACATTCTAATTGGTGACTTTTTCATTGCAATAAGTCTAATGGTAGCATTTTCACTTTAAAGTGAAAATGATGAAATTATGTGATCATTTTTGAGTATTAATACATTATGATCTCGCAATCTATGAAGCCTCATGACTCAAAATTTGACCCACATGATGTTCAATATGTCTACGACAAGATTGTACGGTTGAGATCTGGATAACACACTTTTACCTCCACCTATGACAATGCTTTTGAGGATGTGTTCATTTTACTACAAATGAGTCAAACCATTTAGGGGTTAAAATACTTATTTCTTTTTTCACAACAAGATAGAAAGAAATTTGTTACAATGAGACAACTCAAGGTCTCTTAATTGGTGTGATAAAAAAATTTAAGAGACTTTGAGTTGTCTCATTGTAACAAATTTTTAAAATTGCAGAATCATATAATGAGGTATATATTAATGGCATGCATACTAGTGAAGGCAACTTTAAACATGCAATTAAGCAATTATGCACTTGGCCAAGTGCACTAATTGGCACTCAATAACAACAAGATTTTGAGCGGAAATGTTTTTTGGAAGGAAAAAAATCTGAAAATCCCTATTTTTTCTTTTCTATATTTTTGTGACAATTTCATTGAATATAGGTTTCTCAATGTGTACATAAGTGAATAATTTTCACTAATTCCATAAGATTGTGCATAATGTGCATGCATTGAACTTGAATCAATGAAAAATACTAATGATTAATAATAAATCTCATGTCAAATCATGTTTTATTGCTTTGTGAACATCGCCAAATTATCATGTTCAAACATTGTCAACATCTGTTTTATTACTTTGTGCACCACATGTAAACTTCCATGTTGTACATAAACATATGGCTCTATATATACTATTTTTGGCATTCATAAAACAAATATACTTTATAAGGGATATAAGGCTAACATGTGCTATTCAACGAGAAAATACGGAGCATCTCGCTTTATATTATATGCAAATCTATACAAAAAAATTCATAACCATACTTAAGAAACTAAGAAACTAAGAAATTAAGAAACTAATTAACCATACTTAATAACAGTAAACACTATAATCAAACTATAAATGATAATACTATAATCAAACATGTATAATATTATAACCAAAATTTTCATACGTAATTCAAATATATCAATCAAACATAACAATCCTATCATTCCACCATCTGTGCTTCTCCCAATTCTTGTCAATTGTAGAATTTGTTCTGGTGGTGCAAGGCGTGGCAACCTGAATATCATTGAAACACAATATCATCATGGTCAATATTAATATAGTCTAACATAGTAATTTTTACTTGTTCAATTTTAAAAATATCCTCATGTGAAAGATGTTCAATAGTTGAAGAATCTCGAATCCAATGGTCTATGTCTTGGTAAATTCTATTACTTATGTTGTATGTTCAAATTTTATTTAAACTTTCTAAAATGACTTCATGTGAATCATGTTAATTGCAAAATCTCTAAACTAACATATCTATTATATCTTGCTAAATTCTAGAATAATTTTTTATTTTAAGTTATTTTAAAAAATAACTATATTAGTTGCACAATCTTAAAACTGAATTTATACTTATTATGTCTCTCAAAACAATAGATTTTTTAAAATTTTAAAATTTTTTACTTTTTTAATTTATTGATTGTTTAATTTTCTAAGCTAGAGGTAAGGTAGTTGATTACCTTCAAGGGGTGTGCGTGCACACATTCCTTGTGGAGAAGGAGGAAAAAATTAAAAATTAAAAATTTGCAATTTGCAATTTTTTTAAAAATTAAAAAATTAAAGTTTTTTTTTTTAAAAAATTAAAAAAAGGATGGCTGATATCCTCCAAGGAGTGTGCATACGCACACACCTTGAGCATTCCCTGGAAGAAGAACAAAAAAAAGAAAATTAAAAAAAAAAAAAAAAAAAAAAAAGAAAAGAAAAGAGAGAGGAGGATGGCTGATTTCTTCTAAGGGGGGGTGCGTACGCACACCCCTGGAGCATTTTCGTTTATGAGAGAGTGGAGTGATGAACGAGTGCGATGCACAGGTGCTCATGCAGAACCCGTCAACAAGAGCATCCTCGGATGTCAACACAAGATAGATCGCTTTCGAGTTTGCAGGGATGGAATTCACGGACTTCAACATGAGCACTTCAATCTCCTGCCGCGACAACTTCATACCGAGCGGGTACAACTTCATACCGAGCCAGGGGATCAACAAGTTGATGGAGCAACTCCATCAAGGCTTCAACATCGGTCTGTTTTGTAGGAACACTTAAGGGCGCCTGAACTAGCCTCTCCAGTTCTGGTACTACAGAGGTAGCGCCGTCCGCAATTGGAGCCTTGGAATATCCGTTGATGACTCGCTGACAAAGAACAATGGCGTTGTGAGGACGTCCGTTCGATAAATTCCATTCGCGAGTTGATCGATTTTTCCCGCCCAAAGATAGATCGAAGCACCGTTCGCGATGGTACCGTTGGTGGATCCATTCAACGACGGTGAACTCTTGAAGCCATTTCCGTTCGCGGAGCCATTTCGCATAGCTCTTTTCACTGTTCCCGTTTGCCGATCCATTTCGCGAATTTACAACAAATAAGACTTGCGTCGCCGGTCAAGGCATGACGACCTTCGTTAGCGACGTCTGCGTGAAGCTTCTCGCCTTATCAGCGTCTTTGATGGAATATCCATTTAAATTGCCACGGTGAACGCCAAGAGCCACCACTTCTCTACATTTCTTCGCAGATTGAGGATTTTTTTTTCCAGGATGGAATCCTCAATACCGTCGTAGCTTTCACTGCGCAATTCAAGGCCCCACGGTGACCACCTCGCTTGATCTCGTTGTAGTGCGGTGCGACGGATATGTCCTTGGCTTGCACTGTAGAGGTTGGCGAATGAGTGCGCCTCCCAATCCGCACTCTACGTATGATGTATTGACCGAGGATCCTCAATCATAGGCAACAACGGGTGATCAACATCACCACCTCCATTCCCAACCACCGCTTTCCCCGAGTCGAGAATCGAGAACAGAGGATTGCTTTGTGCCGTTTTTTTCTGTGCGGCCTCCAGGGAATGCTCTAGGGGTGTGCGTACGCACCCCTCTTGGAGGAAATCAGCCATTTATCTATTTTTATTTCATTTTATTATTTTTTTGTGCCTCCAGGAAATGCTCCAGGGGTGTGTGTACGCACCCCCCTTGGAAGAAATCAACCATTTTTATTCTTTCTTTTATTTCTTTTATTTTTTTCTTAAATTTTGTTTTTCCTTTTCTTTCTTGCGCCTCCAGGGAATGCTTGTGTGTATGCACGCTCCTTGGAGGAAATCAGCCATCCGTTTTTTTTTTTTTTTTTTTTTTTTTTTTTTTTTTTTTTTTTTTCTTTCTTTCTTTCTTTCTTTCTTTCTCCTCCCAGGAGTATTCCGGGGGTGTACATATGCGCACCCCTTGAGGGAAATCAACCAACCTTGTTTTTAAATTTTAAAATATTTTATATATAAATAAATAAATAAATAAATATATATATATATTTATATATTTATATATTTTTTTATTTTATTTTTATTTTTATTTTATTTTTTTAAATTTTTTGCTACCTCCAAGGAATCCTCCAAATGTAATAAAAAAATGAATTCAAAATAAAGTTGTTAGTTGAGGAATGTCTAATCAAAGGTGTTTGTATTGCTGCACGAAAACAATTTTGTTGTATCTTAAGTTTTTTTTTGAAAATTCTAATATGAAAACATTTTAATGATTTTAATAGAAGACTTTTTAATCTAGGGGTAACTGTTTCACTAATTCTTGATTTTTTGTTGTATGTTGTGAATCAGAAAGAGTCATGACAGGCCCTAGTCGGAGGAGAAATCACTTTGTATTAGGAATACAGGTTCCAAGCAACATTTGCATTATCCAATCTGCGAAGGCTCACATATTAGAATATACTGTAATGCAAATCAAAGCTATCGACGATAACCGGTTGTAAGCAGCAATAAATACTAGTATGTAATCCGAGTGTTTAGTGTATACTAGGTGTTTTTAGGTGTATATATGTACTAGATAGTACAAGATCGCAAAGATGATTTGTAGATAAGTTGTTGCGATGGACATATGGATTGAATTTCATTGTATGATCAGATTTTACGATATGGAATATATTTTTATCAAATGTCCGTTGATGCCTAGTTTTGTAAACAATTTGGTGCTTACGTCATTCTGCTCACCAGAAATATACTAACTACAATCTACAGAAAACTTTTGCAGCATATAATATACATTTCAAATATCCTAGGACAAAGATAATTATATTATTTTATGGAACTTATATCAAAAATAGGTTGGCAATGCCATTAAAAGACTTCTTATATTACCACTTTTGAGTTTATTCAACTTGCAAGCGCAATGCCCCTAAATATATAGCTCAAGGGTTCCACAAAGGCTCTCATGTACCAAATTAGCTCGTTGCTGATTAAGCACATTGAAGAGTTTGACCAAGGTTGTCAAACCGGGCAGGCACGCCGCCCGCCCGACTTAGCCGCCCGATTGAGCTCTCGCTCGCCCGATAGGATCAAACGGTTGCTGACTTTTACTTTAGGTAAAAAAACAACGACGTGGCAAGGGTTTAGGTGAAAACTAAGCCACTTCGGCGCCACGTACGAGCCACGTGGAACTCCACACAAGCTTTTTACTTCAAAGTTTGTTACCCACAAAAAATATTTGACCTCTTATAATGAAGGTGGGCAGGCAGCATGCCTACCTATCCGGGACAACTAATCCGCCCGGTTTGCCTGCCCGATCACCTAAACGCGCCCGGTTTGACAACCTTGAGTTTGACTACCCCTCACACAAATCTTTTCATTTCTCAATTTCTTTCCCATTTCAATTCTACAGTCAGATATAATACTACTAGAAAAGAGGAGGGTTTGTAACATTACAAACGTTGCTTTTGTGTAAACGTTGGTCAATTCTAGCAACGTTTTGGAACTTGTTTGAGCAACTTTCTCAAGAAAATAAGCAACGTTTTTAATTAACGCTGCTTGGTGAACCTTGGTGATCCGATAACGTTGCTTATTTTCTTGAAAAAACAATGCTCAAGCAAGTTTCAAAACATTGCTATACTTGATCAACTTTTGAGAGGAAAACATTGCAAAACCCCCTCAAATAGTAGTAGTGTAAATTGGACATCGTTGGATTTGTTCTTGTGTGCTTGTGATCAAACATGTCCGGGCCCACTTTGTCAAACTCAAGATCTGCTTGTTCTACAAGGTACTGTCAAGACTGTCGAACCAAATTGATCTAAACATGTATTCTAGGCTTGTTAAATTCAAAGGAAATCATAGGGTGTTACATGGAGGAGCAACACTTACTACAAGAAAATCAAGCAGATTCAGTCGAAGGACCAGACTTTGTGGCCATAAAATGCTCCTTCTTGTTTGTAGTCATAGTTTCATGTTTTATTGTAATATTGATTGTTCATGACTAATTTTAGTGTTCAAATATTATTGCATTAGAATTGGTCTTTAACGAGTTAGAGATTTTGAACATGATGGCAGACAAGAAGAGGCGACTAGGTCCTTGTCAAATTTGCTTAAATTTCTTCTAGTGCAAGTATACATGCATATCGTGAGGGGATGCATAACGAATGCGGCAGTTACTGAATGAAGATACGGCTCCTCATCAGAAGCTAGGGTCGACGACATGGTCCTCCTGGACGGTGTTGTTTCCTCTTCACGCATTTAACTTCGAGTTGCACATAGTAACGTAAAGGCCAGCAATGGTCGCGAGAGAGTTGGATTTTGCGCCGTCTGAGGGTACTAAGAATTCTGGTCGGTGAAAAGTGCAAGTAGCTTGATCTTCAGAATTAGATTGCTGATTTGAGTATTTAATAACTGAGCGACTAGCTCTGTTGTTCAGCTTCGAGGCACATCATTTTCTGAAGAATTCATGTGGAAAGAATGACCAACTAGCTACAAAGAAAACATCATGTTTATTTTACTATGGATGTACTCGTAATGTTCAAAGTGACTAGTCCAAAGTGATCAAGAATATGATTATTAGTATGTGTCTTTATTGACGATATGACTATCTTCTAAATCATGCGCAAATCAACATTTTCAAAATTTGATATAACAACCACTAATAGTCATATTCTTCGTTATCTTGGAACAATCACTTCAGGCACTATAACTACATCCATAGTCAAAACATCATGTTTTGCTTTGCAGCGGTTGTGTATGATTTAAGCAAAAGTCGGGCATAAAAGAAGCAGCGAAGCTGTTAATTTTGCAGATTCAGTCGGAATCAATCGACTTCATGCAAGTTGAGAGGCTCGGAGGCCTGCAGGTGCTGAGTCCTGATGTATAACACCAATCTCATTTTTTCTAGCTATGAGTGTCCGACTGCCTTGTGGTTGCTCCCAATGACTGCATGTTCACGTTCAGATGTTTTCAAGGTTGTTTTCGTAATGAACTACAGACATGCAAGCATCTTTCAGTGACTCACAATTATGTTCATTCTCATAATGGTTTCAACACCACATTTGTATGAGGTTGAAGGGCTTTCAAAGTGCTATATATCTTAGTATGGCAATGCTCAATGGTTGGTAGTTTTCCTTTCTGCTCAACGGAAACGTCACTTTTCTTTAAGCTAGCGTGATGACAGGTTGATGAAGTTAATGAAGGTCGATGTCCTAGTTACGCTCATCAAATTCGTTCCCTTAGCGGATCTCGTCCGGGCCCGTGAAGCTCTGACAGCAGCTCTCCCGCTGCGCAGTCCTTGGGCTTGCAAATTGCCGAAGGCATTCCTGTACCCTTTGCTCGGAAGGGAATTTCACAGTTCCGCTCAGCAGCAGAGATATTTGCGTGAGCGCTTTGCCGCGGCCTTTAATATTCAGTTACTGCAACTGATTCTCAAAATCAGAGTGCGTGACAAGCACAATCACTCAGTCACTCAAGCTTTCTGTTTTCGTGTGCAGAAGAGTAACCGGCGATGAGTTCCAAACACTTTCATGCTTGTGAGTAACCTACCGGGACGGAGTGAGGAGAAGGCTAGCGATTAGAAGTTGGATCGTCATCAGAGAGACACTCTTACGATTCGAGTTAGGGCTCTACTCTTCATTGCGTGATCGACACAATTGGCTTGAGAGGGCTTCACAAGCGTTTTTATGCTACTGTGCTCACTAATACCAATTTTTGGCCTTACTTGGACTTAGTCTCTAGGTTGTGAATCTAGCAAGTACTAGTTTTTGTGCATCGTCTTCCGTTACAATTTAGGACCAAAACCTAATAAATTAATGATTCCTCCTAGTTCAAAATAGAATAAAGAATTATGAGAACAGTTATAACAGAAGACGATGCACAAAAAGTAGTACGTGCTAGATATAAAGCACAGAGACTAGGTCCAAGCAAGACCAAAAAATGATGGTGAACATTCGATATGGTGCAAATCTAGTTCATTCTCATGATTGAGGATAGTTTATTGATTGCAAACATGAAGGCTGGTGAGTGTGTACTGTGTACGAGCGAAGCTGGTGAATGGAAGGAAGTAGTACAACTACAAGGGAATCTGTGCATCTGTCTGGAACGCTGGAAAGATAGAGGGGATAGATCTTTCGTGGAGCCAAATCAGTTGGAAATCGCATCCCGAGGGCTTTATTATAAACATAGAAGTTGTGAATCTTGACTGCGGCTGCTTCGAAAAGGAAAGACAGACAGAGACATCCTCCTTGAGAATCGTGTTCGATCCCCGTTCGCTTGCTTGCTTTTGCGAATCAGTATGTTCCCCATCGTCGTAACTTCGACCCTGCCCAGAAAAGCGGCATCATGCATCATGCCGATCAGCTACACCTACCCAAACTTCTAACGCTTTATTCAGCATTGCCATTGCAATGCAATCTCATGCATTGGTTACTGTAACTTCCGTAAATCAGGGCTTGCGTTATTTAATCGTGACAACGTTTCACTGAATGGCCAATGAAAATTAAACAAACTTGTGCACAAGGTTCCTCTGTCACTCTCTTATATTCTTAGAGTATGCGATTCATCCACCACTTGGAGATGATTGGCGGTATTGAGATAGGGTACAACTTCGGTATTCCTTAAGAATGTCTTTTGTGAGTTTATTGCTATCTAAGTTTAGAACTAGAAGGTTGATATTAGGTAACAAAAGTGCCGATTGGTGTCATGTTACTGGTAACTGTATCAAGTTTGCAATGGTCAACTGGGAGTACTGCTAGTTCATTTGAGTTGTTAGTATATAGTTATATACTAACGAACAGATAGAATTGCTTGCATTTTTGGCAGCATAAATACTTAAAACTGTGTGGATGGAGGTATGGGTCATTAACCCCTAAAGGTTCTTGATGCAAAATTGTTTAAATCATGAAAATAGACATTCCCCCACTTCAGGCCTTAAAACTCTCAATCTAAGCATTTTTTGGAAGATCCAACTGTAGGATCTTAAAGTTAACTTAGCCTTCCACTCACTAGCCTATATTGAACTGTTGATTCTCCTTCATTTGTGAGATTATAATGACCAAAGTTGGCTGAATTTTCTCCCTACGGAAATTCCAAAAAGCGATTTCCGCTTTCTTGGACCTTTAGGGGTTAATCATTAGATCTATAGATTCTTAAGATTTTTGATCATTGAATCTTGAAGTTGATTGATATTGAAAGTACTATTTCAAATTCAAATAATTAAATGTGCAGACTTTTGGAGATTTGTTATATTTCATACAATTTATTTCTAGAAGAGGGTATGAAAATAATGATACATGATAAAACATGCATTGCAACAAGCGTATATGATCTCAGAAAAAAGTAAACGGTGATTCCTTGGATGCCTTTATGAGTTTTTGGTGAAGTTGTTTGGAAAGCCTTAGAATTCAAAGCTTAACAATTTTGAGTGAAGATAAAATTCAAAATTACTAAAAACTTTGAAGCTTGCTTATGTAAATTTTTAAAACCTCGTGTAAAACTTGTAAAAGCTTGAAGTTAGGTCATTTGGAAATTTAGTACTAATTTGGTAAGTTACATATATATCCCAAAATGGGATTTATAAAAACTATGTTTATAAAAATTTATACTAAAATTTGAGTTTAAAATTTTAAAAGTTGAAATTTTTTTTTAAAAAGTTTATCGCATACACCTTGTTTGCATTACCACACCCACACCAGATTACAATCCAAATATTATAATGCGACCTTTATCTATATTACCAACTTTGGGATTGGGTAACATTGTCAACTCATTGGCACAAGTTTTAAGTCCTATTCATAAAGTTGCACTGTCCGTTGGTCCGTTACAAGCCTCATTGTTTTCTTCTATACACATATGAATGTGATCTTGGCATCTTGCATAAGCCAACACATACATAAATTTTCTTTAATCTAAAACAAGATAATAGTAGGCTTCACTTTTACATCGACATCATGGCAAATATAATTATCCCTAATCAACATTCAACAATGGGTGTCACAATTTTCTGCATGTTCCTCAAAAACAAAGTTTTTTTTCTTAGTATAGAAATATCATTTTGCATCCAAAATATGAGGACGACATCACGACATGGCGTTCATTTTAGTGCAAGGGGTCTAGTTTTGGAGTATTTTTTTTCCCTTTGTAGATCTTGGGGCGGTTTTCATCTTTGTCAGGTTATTATTTGAGAAAAAAAAAATTTTGATGGCTTCTTTGGTACAAGGGTGTTATTGAGACAAAGATGATTAACTTTGTAGTAAGTGTTTTTTTCATATTAACAAGTATATTCATAGCATTTTGTGCTTCAAAGTAAGAACAATGAAATTTTGTATATATTTTAAGAATTATTTGTTATGGTCTTGCCATCTATAAGACCTCATGTCTATGAACTTGATCCACATGACCTATAATAAGTCTATTACAAAATTGTATGGTTGAGATTTGAATAACTCACCTTCCTTTTCATCTATGATGTTTTCTTGTTTTGTTTTTTTAACCTATTATTTGGCTAAAAATAGGATGGGACGTTTGGGTTGGGATTGAGATCAATGAAAACTACAAATGTTAGTTTTAAATTGAGACCATTTAATGTCAAAAATCTTCATTCTTGCTTCATAGCCAAGTTCTAAATTTGATATTCATTGCACGCATATACATGACAAGATGATAATATAAGAGCCTTTGTGTATAGGGAAGCTAAACAATCTCGTTCTGAAAATCTTGTTCTTGACCAAGTATAAACCAATAGTTTGAAGGCACTTTGGAAAATGGTCACACACAAACGTTTCTATACATTCAAGCACTGCTTGGTATCAATCACCAATAAAGCCCTCAAGAACAACATCAAGGCGCTTGACCAAGTTCATTGCTTCAATTGTACACAACGTACACTTTAGGAACGTGATCTTGAACTACCAATTCACAATGTTGTAAAGCTCCATACTTTGTTCCTACAATGCCCCCTAGATCTCCTTCTTTGAACGAGTTACATAGACAAAAGACTTAATCAATCATGGACAAGTACAATCAGTGAACACATTGTTTAGTGCAAATCTCATCGTAACTATTCACAAACCACGGTGTATGGTAGCAGTGCCAAAAATGGAGCCCTAGTAATCTTGAGTCAGAGGTACATAATAGATTCCCCACGCAATAGTATCATGTAGTACTCGCTAACTTGCCGCACACATTGTAGGGTATCTTTTTAGGGCACCATTTTAGGAACACCTATACTTTCAACTTCAAAAATTCATAACTCATTGTAGAAGAGTCCAAAAATGATGATTCCACTTGCTCTATTCTTCTACTAGTTTTCCCCATGCACGAACATTGCTTATACTGGTGACATCCTTGTAGATTTCTTGTGCTGAAAATTGAGCCATTATAGAGCACCATACCATAAGTTGCTGCTTACTTGAGAGTTGAGACTCAAATCTCTTAATGCAAGATACTAATAAAAGTGAAGTGCAGAGGAAGTTAAGGTAGGAGTGGCTAAAACCGTCCAGCCCCAAAAACCGCATAGCAGGGTTCAAATATTCATAGGAAATTATAGGATTACTCAAAAAATGTTTTTTTTTTTTTTGGGATGGATTTGCACTAGCTTTGCAGACTATCGAAAAATAATTGAAATTTTACACCACTATTCCAAGTATGCAAAGCTGAAATTCGGACGGTTTTTGGGGCTGGACGGTTTTAGCCACTCCTACCTTAAGTTATTGAAGGAAGTGCGTGATCACAATCAGTACGCGCAGAAAAATATGGCAAGGCACAGTGTCTTGTGCAAGGAACATGATGATCATGGCAATCCATAATGCTGTCGTAGCACTGTGTTGATACATCTAAGTAGGCAGACGTCTGATCGAGGATTGAATTGAATCAATCAGGATTGTCCAGCCAGGGGATCGCGATTGCTAAGCAATCAACTGTGGGATTTAGTCAATCAAGCCTTATGTTAATTCACTAAGTTAAGTTATGTGCTGGTGGCTGTGCATTGAGAATGCCGCTATACAAAGAGCGGGAGGAGGGTATGGATGTTTAATTCTTCTGAAAGGAATGAAAGGGAGTGAGTAGCCGTGGCAACTGCTGCATTGTAGAGAGCGAATCTTGGCGAAGTTCCCTATGTTGATGAGGCCTGGTGAAAAAATCATCCCACCGCACTGGTACTGCGATATTGATTTACAACTGGAAGGGAAAAGAGATATAATAGGAGAATCATGCAATGCGCTAGCTAGCTAGCTAGCTACTCTCTACTTAAGCTAAATCGTACACCAAACGCAATCTCCGGGATCCGGCAACATGACCGACGCATCGATCAAATAATATATCACTCGTCCATGCAAAGTTTGTCGCCAAAGCTTATCGTTTGGGAAACATGTCATCCGTGGGTCCTCCGACAATCTCACCATCTTTTATTTCATGGTGTCCCATACTATGTTCTTGGCTTAGAAACCCTTCTTCAATAAGTTTGCAATAGCAAACAATCATCGATTAATTAATCATTCACACGTGGACAAACAACATCTTCATTGAGATCTATTGCTCGGTCCCTAGCTCACCTTAGTTACATCATTGAAATCTATTTGTACCCGAGATCCCAAATTTTGATTTCTGCATATGATGATAAAGTTTGTACCCGGCCTCCGGAAAATCTGAAGCAATTTGATTTCTCCATATGATGATAAAGCTTGTACTTTCTCAATCAGCTGCATAGTGAACTGTTTTTTTAGCTCAACATGCCTATGTAGACATTTCTTACCATGTGTTTGACCACAAGCCAACATGATGATATAAATTACATGCTTATATGTTTGAATGATGTTACAACCACCATGTTCACGTGATATATCAACATCTTGAAGAATATGGCCAATTCTTATGCTCTACAACCATCAAAAATGTAAGTGGACTTGGTCATCAAAAAATGTTTTGTAGATAGATAGATAGAAACTCCGGTCCTTCCTAAGGGGCCGGCGTGAATGAAGTGTCCGTTCGTAATGCTAATATCCCGATGGCCACCGGACAAGGGGAAATTAGAACAATACTATTTCCCCCTCTCGAGGGTGGACACTATAACTACGCTAGTTTTTAGCCTAGTTACTAGTGCCTTGATGATACTTGACATAGTATCCTCCCAAAGGGCTTTGAGGTACCCATACAACAAGGTCCAAGGACCTCCCACAATAGCTGGGTGGACTATAGTGGTGAGCACCACGCCGGCATGGGGAATGGAACCCACGACCTCTAAATGCCTGTACCTATTGTCACTTACAGTGCATGAGTTGTTGGTAGTTAACCCCTCAACATCCTTAGTGTCAAAGAACATAATTTTGGATGAAGGGTAGAAACTTTGGATGAAGAGCCATAAATTCTTCATCCTGGCTATGTTTTTTTGATGAAATCACTTGTATTGGGTCCCTCAGCAAGTGGTAGAAGTTGCAAAACTATACAATGAAGTATGAATCAATGGCAAGCATTTCAGTCTGTGGAGGCAACTTTTGGTCATGGTCCACATGACCTACAACAAGTCTACTACAAGTTTGGTTGAGATCTAAATTGCGTGCTATCTTTTTCATTTATGACACTTTTCTTGAAAATGTGTTATTGTCTACTTTGCTATTTTTGCATAAACTGAAACTTTGACTCGATATATCTCAAGATCTGCATGGTGAAATTCGATAAGCTATTCATAACCTGACATTCACTTCAACTTTTCTGGATTCAATCGCCACAAGGAGTACTCTTCAAAGCATCGATAATCAAAATTCATGAATGCTAATCCATTCCTTTAGTATCGAGGACAACTAATTGCGTATAGTTGGCGGTCATGGTACACACGAGTAGGGACAAATCTCAAGCTTCATATATTCACAAGGCTATTAGTAGGCTAAGTTCTTCATCTTGATTGCAATAAAAAGCTTATTCCTCTTTCTTTCCGCAACAAAACCACACATACGTCCGTACCATTCGAAATGAAGGGTTCAAAGCAAGTTGGGCAAAGACTAGATAGTCGACAAGGACTCTTTCGTCCAGCTTCACTTTAGACAAATGCCCATACCTTGTGCAGATAGGATGCAACATGGCAGGGAGGGAGAGAGCTTCTTGTCTATGGAAGATCTAAAACCCACAACCCAGTTCCTTGGGTCCTCCCCCCCCAACTTTTTGATGGTAAGCGACTGGCCTACATGGCCCGAGTTCGAGAAGAAAAAGAAAAAACGAGGGGGCAATGATACGAGAAGGGCAGGCAGTTAGCTGTTAGGGTAACCCAGCGTTTGGAAGGGTCCCGGCCAGGGGCGCGCAGGCCCAGTCTTTGTGGGAGTGTCAGCTATGGAACCCGACAAGCAGCAGACTCCGTTTGCTCGTCAGCTTAGCATTAGACATGCAGCCAGCACGCCCAATATTTGGCCGGTAGCTTTTGGAAGGCTGTCCCCTTGCACCATCGCCCCCGGCCCCCTTTTTGTGTGGTAAGATGGCCCTTCAACAAACACAGTTAGGAAGCACACGGTTCACTGCCTGCACTTGGTAACATGCTCACCTGTCTCTTGCGCCCTGCATAAGCCTGGCCCGCACCATTTTCGATCTTTCCACCCCAGCCAGCCAGCCAGCTATTTTTTCGGATTTCAAATTTTCACAATCATAGCAAACTAGTCTTCATCATGTTGATGCTGATTAGCATGAGCGTGAGCAGGTTTTGTCTTGTGGCCCATGTTTAAAAAACCTCATTAATCAATCAATCTCCTCATTTCTGTTCTGATCATGATCAACATGCCAGAGCCTTGCTGATTTTTTGGCTTCAAAATTTGAGCCTTTTCAGAACATGTCTGTCACTCCCTGCTTGGTTCAATATATATATATATTTTGCATTCTTTGTTTATTGAATAGTTCGAGCTAGCTTGGCAGGGGTATCAACTTGTGTATAGACAGACTCTCGTGCTCGAAAAAAGGCCTTTAGAGAGGGGACGTTGTGAAGCTACTTTCATTGGACCAAAGAGGAGCCAATCTTTCGGTAGGGTTGACCGATTGTAGAAGAGCGGGGGCGCGACGGAAAACTTTATGAGCTTGTATGGTGAATTCGAGGAGGAGAGAATATATAATTGCTCTAGATCTCAATTTCAAGGGAATTGTTGTTAAACAAATTATTTTGTCACTTGGGAACCAACGAACCTGTTTGGAAATTCCTTGAGTGTAGAGTAGATGGTGTATAATTAGCACAGTCTTTGCTTCTTCTCTTGTTTCTCGATCCGAGTTTAGGAGCTAACATTTAACCCCTAACTCTCCTTAAAACCCGGAACGGGTTTTGGAGGTTCCCGCAGGAGAAAAACTCAGCCAACTTTGACCATTATAATCTCACAAATGAGGAAGAATGAACGGTTCAAATTTGGTATGTGAGAAGAATGTCAAGTGAACTTTGAGATCTTACGGTTAAATCCTTCAAATAATGCTTAGATTGAGATTTTTTGAGCTTAATCCTGAGGGAAGGTCAATTTTTGTGTCTTAGACCCGTTCTGCAACAAGGAGATTTAGGGGTTAACCCTAGCCCTGAGTTATGTCCAGCTTCTCAAAAGGCCAAAACATGATGAAACTTAGCCTTTCAATCTCTAATTCTGCAATGTAGGTTAACAATTATTTATGTTGGAAGTGTTTTAACCCTTGGAGGTCCTTCATGCAAAATTGGCTTGCAATGGTGTATCATGCATAATGTTTGAAAACCCAAAAACTAAAGTTGCCTTCACTAAAATTCATGCCATTGTTTCATGCTTTCTCATAGGGGCCTGCAAGTTTTACCATACAATTAAACTAGACTTCATTTGGGACTCAACCCAAGTGATTTTTTCCAAAACAGACTCTAGATGAAGAAGTTATGGATCTTTACAGTTTCTGCTTGTTATCTAGAATGTCGATTTTTGACATCTGGGGCCTTTAATTACTAAAGGTGAGCAACCACAAAACAACCAAAAACTCTTAAAATTGCTTTTTTTATGCAAGATGCTGATTTTTTTGAATTTTGACAAGTCTTAAAATATGTAATTGTACCTAACTTGTACATGTACTTGTATATTGAATCTTAGATTTAAATTCATCTGTTTGATCATAACATCCAGAGTTGAAAAAAACTTTTTACCCAAGTTGTAAATTGAGGAAGTAATGTTTTAGGGGCCAAAATATCCATTTTGGTAGAACATTTGGTAAGAGGCTCTTCTCAGTCTTGTTCCTAGTTGGGTTAACCCTTAAAAGTCCCTTGGGGATAGTATGTACACTATCGTATAATTAGGATTTGCTACCAACAGAAAACTCTAAACTGGAATTGTAATAGCACACTAGAACCGCATTAATTCAAATGTCAACTTCTTCTTTGAACTCAAACTCATTAAAGGTGTGCATTCACTCCAAATACAACCAAAATACACCGTATTCTACTGGTCGCCACGGCACGCTCAGACCTTTAGGGGTTAAGAACATGTCCCTCACACAACCTTTAGAAAGCTATGAAAGTGCTTGATTGTGCACATGGAGGTATGCTGAAATTCAAATACAAGACCCTTATTCAACAACAAAAAAGGCAAGTAATAAATTATGGGATCAAATATCCGAACGGTGAGATCATTCCTTACTAAATACAGGCAAACCTGCTAACAACCTACGGTAGTCATGAAAACATGAATGATGCATCTGTGAAGCTGACTTTCTATGATATGGTTCCCCATGGAAAGGTAGATTTTGCATGCAAGGCTGATGAAAGGAGCAAAATGCAAAGATCAGGTCAGAGCGGCGATCTAAGCTAGCTAGCAGGCCCAGAGTCATAAGAAAATCATGTACTCAAAGGCTTGGCAGCAAAGCAGCCAGGGCTAAGATAGGACTTTGCAATGGTGAGCCCTGCAATGCACAGGCACAGACAGAGCCATGCAAAGACCAGGTCACCCCTGCCCCTTCCTTTTCTTTCTTTCAAGTCAAATCCACCCTTCATGCCCCGCCCCCGGCCCACTCCATGTGTGTGAGCCCCCTCCCGATGTGATAGCCTGCCCGTTTCCGTCCTCATGGATTGCCAGCCTGATCACACTCACTAGTAACTTACTAAAACTTCTGCGGGTACCAGTACCCCCTCTCCCTTCAAATGTCCTCCTCCTGCCCTGCCCTGCCTCATTCAGCATCCAGTCTGTATTTAGCCACAACGGTTGAACATCAGCACTCGTTTTCCATGACTCCCTTACAACGGTGAAACTTAAATCAATTTCTGGACAGTGATGGATTTACATACACTAGTAAACATGGTGCATGTATTGACCCATCTAAATCCTCAAAGGACTACGGCAACAAGATTAGATTCTTGCTGATCTTGCCAGGGTTGGTACAATTACTACCCTCAATGTTGTAAGTATAGTATGTAAGAGGCACTTAACCCCTAAAGGTCTGAGCTTGCCATGGCGACCAGTAGAATACGGTGTATTTTGGTTGTATTTGGAGTGAATGCACACCTTTAATGGGTTTGAGTTCAAAGAAGAAGTTGAGATTTGAATTAATGCGGTTCTAGTGAGCTATTACAATTCCAGTTGAGAGTTTCTTGTTGGTAGCAAATCCTAATTATACGACAGCGTACATACTATCCCCAAGGGACTTTTAAGGGTTAAGGTGTATAGTGTCACTGGCTATATTTTTGAATTAATTAATTAACAAGATGAAGCTTGTGGGGGCCTGTTTTGCCACATGGACCCCTTTGAGGGGGTGCCACATGGACATGGGGTGCACTTAAAATTAAAATATCATTCCGTCCGGCCCTGCCCTCAACCCTCTTATGCTTTTTAGGGAGAGGAAGCGGCTCCAAACAGTATGCAATAAATCCCTCCAAGACTCTCTCCCCCAAGACCCCATCCCCAAGACTCCCCTCACCCAAGACCCCCCCCCCCCCATACCATCACCATGCCATACCATCAGTATGTCATACCATCACTATGACCTAGGACCCCCAGGACCCCAGCCGCATGTGCCCCTTGCCCCCCCCCCTTGCCCCCCCCCCCCAAGACCCTTGCCCTTCCCCCCCGGAACTCCTCTAAGACCCCAGGACTCCAGGCCTCTAATGAATTAATGTCCGTGCAAGCAAGTTTCAATGGATAGTTTCATGGTTTGATACTTTACGGTGATTAGTGTGGAATATGGAAGTGTGAAACATTTTTGGAGTATATTGAAATGAGATATGAGATAAAGGAATGAGAGAAGGGTGCGGTTCTGATATGGGTACCCCCTCCTAAATAGTGTAATTTTTTTGAAACTACTTTTTTGATAAACAAAAAATATTGAAAAATTATTCTAACCAGATGGTATTATAGATGACAATGCTATAGTTGTATACATGTAGTTAAAAAAGGAATTTCTGGCACATATTTGATGAACTAAACATAGGTCACACATAATGAGACGCGTCTTAGTGGTACCCATATCAGAACCGTACCCAGAAGGCATTTACATGTTAGATCAATGACAATGGCACTTACCACTAAGTGTTAATGGATTTAAAACAAGTGCTCTTAGCTCAAAACAATATTGATGTTATTATTAGTTTACTAAAAAGTGGTAAAAATATACCAAGAAAATTCACCTCATAATAGCAGTTTTTGCCCAAGTGGGTATGTATTGGGTCAATTTGTTGGGGTTACTTGAACCACTATACAATAGGTTGATAGCAAGTTTAACATTAATTATTTTTTAAGATAGAAGCCAAATTGGAAGGGTGATTATATTCCATTTATTTTCTTTTTATATGGTGAAAACATGAATGTTTCTACTTTAGAGAGTGCCAAAGTGGCCATTTTTAGATCAATTAATTATTCAGCTAAATAAGGACATATTTGCCATCATCCTAAGGCATTTATAGTGAAAACACAAATTTTTTATTGATAAGGTGTTTACATGTGAATGTGGTAAATAAGTGAATTATAAATTCATCTGTAAGTCTTGCAACTAATATTTAGGAAGCACATTAAGATTTCTTACTATTTCCCCCTTGATTCTAAACAAAGGAGCTTAAACTTGTAAATAAAAGATGCTTAAAGCACTTTTATGTTTTTTTGTTTAACCAAAGAATATATTAATTATTTGAGCAATACATCAAGAATGAGTACCTTAGATACGAGAGGTGCAAACTAAGAAAATGGTAATGAGGGAACTAATGAATCATGAGTGGTAATTGTGCATGTTTGTATAATTGTCAGCAAGAGATCATCACTTGTCAGTTCCTTATCATAAAAAAGTTACACAAAATTTCAAATGTATTTCAAATTTCACTTGTAGTCAGTATCAATGATGTCTTGTTATTTCCAATGATGTCTTTTAATCAAATGAGTACCTTATAGCGCAAGCGCATAACAATTGTTATTATGTGCCATGATGTTTGGGTACCATTGATTAAGCACCGAGAGTCTTCATAAATTGTTAATTAGTATGATTTAAACCCCTAAGAAGTTTCCCAAGATTTGAAAAAATCTCTCAAAAACATTGTATGTGATAATGAGGCACAATGATGGATAGTGCACAATTGATTTAAAAATCAAAAGATTGTTTTCTCATTTTAATCATAATCCTCATATACTTTGTAAACTATATGTGATGAATTCTATAAAGTATTTGCTTTTACAATTTATTGAGGATTGTTAGTCTTCTTGGTGATCAGATTCTTAGTTTATTGATACCGATACTTTGCTAAACCAAAAAATACAGCTAAGACATGTTTGCCATGTAGAGTCTAAATAAAAGCCACTAGCTAATTTGCATCTCAAATTGGGCCAATATAAACTTACAAATGTCTTTATGATGTTCAAAAAAGTTGATGTGTATTTGACAAATTTTAAGAATTTGAACCCAACAACTTGAAATTAGTCTGAGCACCATTTAGATTTGACATTTGATAATCAATGATTCAATCACCAAAAATTATTAGTCATGTTTAATCAAGTGTAAGATAATTTTATCAATTTTCATGAGAAGATTGAAATTACCAACACAGTCAAGCTACTATTTACAAAATAAATTGTGCTCTCATCCTCAAAGACCTCAATATTTAACTCTTACACAAGGTATATATATACTGTGATTTGAATTACACAAAATTTCATTCTAATATGAAAGTTTAGATGTAAATTTTTATCATGATTCATTTCTTTAAGTTTATACTTTACACATTTCATAGGATTTCTTGTATCTTCCCCCCAAACATTCTCGTATTTCTCATACCTGTACTCTAATCATAATGATGAATATTGAACATCTCATACATGTTGTATCATCTATTTCTTGTAAATATAAAAATATCTATTCTATTAGATTGGCTTGGCCACATAAACCAAGCCAAGTTCAAGAATTCTCTAACACTTAAATGTCCCAACCTATTTTTAGCCAAAACACACATTTTCAAAACAAGAGGGCATAGATGAAAATGAAGGTAATTTTTTCAGATCTTAATTGTACTATCTTGCACTAGGCTCATGCATACCAAAATTTGAGTCATGAAGCTTCATAGATTGCTAGATCATAACATATTAGTCCTCAAAATAAACTACAAAATCTCATCAGTTTACCTTTGAGTGGAAATTCCACTAAAAAAAATACTACAATGAAAAAGAATCTCCTCCTAGATAGTGTTTCTCCTTTGATTCAATATCACTCTTGCACCAAAAATATTCGTCAAAATATTTCTTGGCTCAAATAGTAGCCTTGCAATGGTGAAAATTTCCAAGACATTTACAAAGAAAAAGTATTCCAAAACTACACCCCTTGCACTAAAGTCAGTGCCTTATCTTCAAATCATCGTTTATTAAGTCAAGGTTTATGACATATTTACCTAGTTATGGACTTGGGGGAATTCAAAAGTTCTAAATCAAGGGATCTCCGGTTGGCCATGTGGTGAGACACTTTGTAAAAACCGGACTGTGATTCAGGGGATTTGAAGATAATCTAAAGATACTTGGATCCCTTGGAAAAAAATTCAATTTTTATTAAAAAGAAACTCACAAAATTGAATAGTCCATAATTCATTTGAGCCCAAAATTCCTGAATGAGTGAGGATTTAGTTAAACCTTAAACGTCAAGCCCCTCTGAAAATACACTGGAAACCAAGCCTGAGGGGCATGCTCTAACGTTTAAGGGTTAAATATGCTATGTTCTCATCACTAACACCACTCTAATTGAAATCCATCCCAAAATGAAGTTGACATGTGACTATGGATGAAAGAGATACAAATTCTAAGAATTCATTTGTTTTTTTATTATATTTGTTAGTTATTTGTTTTCACACGCATGTACGTATGGTCCACGTAGGAAGGGTATAGCAGAAATATTTTTCCAAATTTTCTTTTTTGAGGGCCTCCTCAACAAAAAGTGAAGTGGTGGGTGACTTGTTGTCCTATGGTTGGCAAAAATTGCGTCATCTGGTTAGTTGTTGGGATAGGGAAACTCAAGTCCTTTATAGCGGATGAGGGCCTGAGGCTAACTTGAGTTTGAATGAAGAAACTATGTCTCTTAAAGTTTTAATGTTTCATCCAAAAGGTTGTTTTACAACAATAGAGATACTTATGGCTTAACAAAGTGGGCTTGTCGAACCGAAAGGCCAAATAAACCTCTTGTTTTGAACTTATAGTTTTGATCTTATAGTTTTGCTCCTATGAGCGTTTGACCGTTTGTAGGAGCCAATGGAATATGTTTTTGGAAGTATCGTAAGTGTCATTTCAGAGTCCCTCAAAATATTTCTTTAAGATAAATTCTACGAAGACGTTTCTTATACTCTCCCAAAATGTTTAATCGAAACACCATTTTTATTTTGTCTCAAATGTCCGATCAGTTTCAAACAAGTACAAAATTGAGAACTTTGATCACCAAATTATAATGTACTAAGCCCATTGATCACCTCATAGTACTACTTCACTCGTTCTATGATTGTGCATAATGAGCTCACAACTGGAAAAAACAAAACTAACCCTCAATACTAACCAACAACATACATAATATAAACATGGTTCTAAGGAGTTTTGCCCAACCTTTGGCAAGCCAAATCTTTCTGAGTACTAGAGCGAATGATATCGAATCATATATCTCTACAAAGCTTTGCACCTCCCATTATCATCAATTGAGCTGAAGGTATGTGATTTTGCATCAATTACTGAATGTTATGACCTCACAATTGGTGCACATCCAATACGTGAAATTTGACATGGTCTTCCTAATAGTAGTTTTCCTTGAGATATTATGGTAAAAAAACCTCTGAAGCAATAAAACTTTCAACTGTACCTCAGTCTCTACAAGGTGGTTAAAAATTGTAGTTTTTGAGTTTGGAGATAATAAAACGCTTGGACCTTTGGGGGTTAAATAGCAACTTTGACCCATGAAGAAAAGCTGTGTAGGGGTAGATAACAAGAGTCCTAGTAATTCAAAGTCCCGAAGTCAAAGTTCCAAGGCCAAATGCTTGATGTTGGTGTTTTGACATGCACATGTTCAGTAGAGACAGCACAAGCATGACTATCTCCCAAAATCTCAGTAAGGCCATGGAGTGCAGTCCGCAAAGTGCCCCTAAAAATGCGGAGGGTATGGGAGGGGTCTAGCTAGGGGGTCTTGGGGCAGGGGGTCTTGGGGCAGGGTCTTGGGGTGAGGGTCTTGGAGTAGGGGGTTTTAGGATAGGGGGTGTTGGCGGAGGGATTTATCCCTTATCATTTGTAGCTACTTCCTCCCCTGAAAATGTACAAAAGGGCTGGGGCTTTCCTCACCAAAAAAAAAAAAAAAAAAAAAAAAAAAAAAAAAAAAAAAAAAAAAAAAAACTTACAAAATTAAAGCGCACTCATGGATCTATGTGGCACCCCCTTAAGGGAGTCCATGTGGCAAGAAAGACCATGAGGTTAATTAATTAATGTTGCTGCATAGTGAAGGTCACTATGCAGCAACATCTCAACATGACTATTTCCACCATGAGAATGCTCCTTCACTTGCTTGTGAGCGACGGATGTGGCTGTTCTTTCATGCCCAATTAATCTCTATGGGGTTTGAGTAGCCAGTAAGTTACCTTATTTTCTTTAAGAGCTGCCAAATTATCCTTTGATGATTTTAGTTGTCAGATTGATGCTTCTTACAACTTCAATGAGATATGAGCTACATTGACACCACAAGAGTATGACCACAATGGCAAGAAAGCCAAAGCAAACCCCAGTCTTGTCGAGGAGGTTGAGTTTACGAGACAACTACTTTCAACTTGTCTGTAATAACGTCACAATTGCCCAATCACATAGAGTATTCCATTCATGATAAGAATAATAACTGTATTAACCGTTTACTTTCATACTTTGAGAATTTGACATCTTATTAATTTTTGAGAGCCAATGAATGTTTTTAACCCGGTCTCATTTTCATGTTTTACCAGGCTCACTGCTCCTTCTAAATGCAAGGTGAAAATTTTCATCTCAGGATGTGTTTTAAAGTTTGTAACCGTAGAATCTAGTTTCTAACTTGTCACTATATCTAGTTTAACCCCTAAGAGCCCAATCAACCATTCTATGGTCGATCCCAAATTTTGAGGAGATGTACTTGGATAAAAAAAGAATTTTTTGGAATTTTTTTTTAACATTCTAGAAGTTTGGTAAGTTGGGAACCACATCCAATTTACAGAACTTTGTTTGGATCCATAGATTGTTCAAAATAAGCCTCCAAACACAAACATGGCAAAGTTTTCTTAGTGTAAGAAAACTTACTATTTTGGGAAACTAATAAGGTTCCTCATAGGTTACTTGTGGCCTCTCTCCATTTTATCATATAATATGTGATTTTAGCCAATCATAGCAATTTCCAATTACTAATAATAGAAACTACATTTTATATTGATTTCAAAGTTTTACTCTCTTTAATTGATTTTGAAACAAATCTTACTTATTTTAGGAGATGTAACCGTATAGATCTAATTTAGGGTTTAAGGTCTTTATACTATATTTGGAGCGCTACTTCATAAGGGTTCCCGAATCCATAATTTATAACACATCTAAGTTTTTCTTCAAACCCCTCGGGCCTTTAGGGGTTAATACTCATAGTTTTTACCGTCAAACTGTCCATGAGATCAGGACGTTCAAAGTTGGAAAATGTTATTTTTCTTTGTTGTAAGAGTGTTGTTTTTGAGGGCCATAAACACCACCTTCAAAAGTAATATGACCTAAGAATCTTCAAATTTTTGTTCCTAGGAGAGTTGAAGATATGTTTACATGATTTCATACCTTGGTAGGACCTATAAATTCTAAATGAATGCTTGAATGTGCAGAGGGAGGTATATTGAAATTCAAATACAAAGGTTGGTTATTGATAGTACAAAGAGCTTGTGAAGAGTTATTGGATAGAAAATCTAAAGAAGGAGATCATGCCTTAGTACCTCTTTTATATGTACAATAAGCAAAACTCAAAAAAATTAAAATTTCAATTCTTGGTGACTTTTTTACGTTTCTTTGATCTAATTGATTTGGTGCAAATTTTGAGAATACATGAGCATAGACACCGCTTTTGGCATATTTTAGAATATCCTCAGTGCACGTGTAAACTTTGAGGGTGAATATCTCCTGTGTGAGGAATTTCGGAGCATGAATGGTCTTGTTGAATAGATATGGGAAGAATGTATGATTTGCAAAAGTTTCAACT
Organism: Bryum argenteum; assembly: GCA_037043015.1. Lineage (NCBI taxonomy): Eukaryota > Viridiplantae > Streptophyta > Bryopsida > Bryales > Bryaceae > Bryum > Bryum argenteum. The sequence goes on along the minus strand of CM073323.1, from coordinate 4,289,381 downwards.
TCATACAATAGTAATAAAAAACCTTTTCAAAGTCAAATTGACCCAATTAGGCCTCTAACTTGCAACTTTAGGGGTTAAACATGGAAAACTATTTGTCCACATGTGGGTATTATGACTTAGATTGAGAAATTAAAATTTGAAGAATTTAGGTGACTGTTCCTCTATAAGTGACTGTTCCTCTATAAGTGATTGTTCCTCTAGAAGTGACTTGTTTCTCTAGAAGTGCTTGTTGCTCTAGAAGTGATTGTTGCTCTAGAAGTTCAGTAAACTTTTAGAGGAACAATCACTTTTAGAGGAACTTGTATTTAATTGCATCCATATACTCTAGACTGCCTTTTACAAAAACAAAATACACATGACTTTGCTTCTTTCTATTTTTTTGGGGATATCATAACATTATCATATTGCCTACTAGCACCTTACCCAAACTTGCTTTAGAACTCTTAGATTACTTTTTGAAAAGACAATAAATCTTGCAAGAGCTAAAATATATTGATGTAAGAACTCACTAGTGGGCAATGAACATGGGTAGATCAAAAAGTCATTTTTTCCATGCCAACACTGAAATGGGCTTGAAGTTCTTATATCTATTATATAAGGGAGATAGTTTTATTTTGTATTTATTAGATTTTTGTTTTATTTTTTGTTTCGCGAGTGACATTATGGGCTTGAGAAATGCAAGTCAGATCAAGGGCTGGCGCATGAGGTGTTATTGGAAGCATTTTTTTTTTTTTGTAAATGTGTGGGCAACAATCAGATCAAAAATTGAACCACCTGGTCCTAAGATATTGAGTTTCCAACTACTTATGGCCCCCAAATCATGAGAAATTACAAAAATTACCTAATTTTAGATTTAGCAAAAAAACAAGAGGGGCATGGTCAAACACGCTTGGCAACGTCACGAGGGCATACTAGTATTTATTACTTTCATAGGCATTCATGTAAAAATTAGGTACATTTTCATATTCATATGCTGTGCCTTGTTAACCCTTGAAAATCCACGTGTTCTTGGACCTCTAGAGCCAAAAACTGCCACTTTTCACCTTCGTTGAGAAATGGGGAAATGGAGAAATTTTTTTTCTTCTTGTTTTAGACTTTGAACCGTAAGATCTTGTACCTAACCTACATACAAAGGACAGGGAGAAATTTCAACCGTTGGATGTTTGTCATTTGTGAGATCGTAGCGATTAAAGTTTGTTCAACACTTTTTTTTGCCGCTGCTTGAGAGGCATCGTCTAAATGGTGCCAAGGGCAACTTGATGATTGTTACTCCAATCATTTTTCCCTCATTTTTTTCCATGTAGGTAATCAAGTTAGGTACGCTCGTGGAAAATTTGAGAGACTCATTCTACGTTTTTGACCTTCATGTGCATTATTTTATGAAAGAAGGTCTAAAAACAACAATATAGTGAAACAAGCACCACATATGATATATTCAGGTGAAGGTGAGTAGGTGCTTTTATAAGTATGTGAATTTGAAAAAATAAATCTTGGAAAAAATCTAACAATCATCTCAATTTCTGGCAATTTTTGAATGAAAGAATTGTAAAATTACTAGAAATTGTAGAGATTGTTTCTGAAAGTTTTGGAGGCTGCCCTTGTAAAATTGGTAACCTTTTTAACCTCGGACACTTTGGAATTTGAATAGTAATTTGGTATTGAACATATTTCCAAAAAAGAATACTTCAAAAGAGCTAAATTTGAACTGCTCGTTTTGGACTTGAAACCTAAAACTTCTAAAGGAAGGTTTTAAAATTAAAATTTGGCTTTGCAAATTTTACCACATACACATTACAGTATGGGGAGCACCCAGTAAAAATGTTAGACAAAAATATCAATTTATCTTCTTAAAATGAGCTACCCAAAATCTCAAAAAACCAAATCGATTTTCCTCAATTCTTAGGGATTAAACAACATAATTATCTTCTTAATACATACATTTCATATTAGTTATAAAAACAATGTGAGAAGCCATTACAAGGAGAGAGGAAGCATGATTCCACAACTTGTAGGTAGTGACACGTTACTCTACAAGTCTACATTACATCTCCTACTACTTGTTTAAGATTCGCTCTCTAGTGTGAATATACTTATCATATCATGAACTTTATTCGTTATGATATAATTGCGGAATAAAGGGCCCATGGCTCAACTAACCTATGCTCACTTTTGTTTAGATTATTATTTTAGGCTAAAGTGATGCATTCTCTTGAAAAGCGAGACCCAGTGTAAAGAACTTAGAATGACATGGCTCTGGGACCCAAATATAGTTGCTAGTTTGAATTTGAATCTTGCTAAGGACCAATGAGAAGCTGTCTTAGTTTGCAATTTTGCATAATTTTAATATATATTTGTTGTAGTAACTAAAAGTCCCTTGTGCATGCTGCATGCCCTTTGAATGAATTAATGGCATGATTTGAATGAGATAAGAATAAAACTCAATGCCAATTCTTCAAAACCTCACCCAGATCTTCACATTTATAAATAGAAGTCAATGTTGTGGTGACCGGTGATTGGGTTCTTGATGAGCACTGCTTGGCTAGATGTGTCTAACTTTTCATTACTTCACAAAAGTTTGTGCCTAGTACTAGTTTGTTGCCCACACCTTGCTCTCTAGTGAATATTCATTGAAATATGCGCCTCAAGATTCTACAATTTGAACACGTTTATTTTAGCTAACTTCAATGTGGGAATAGTAATATATTTCAGAATTTTGAGCACTTCGTGGTCATTGTGAAATGAAGTTTGTCTAATGGTTCGATGTTGGTTTTTATCTTTTATTCATATAATTATGGTGAGAGTAAATAATGTCGTTGTTTGACTGTGAAGGATGCCATATTGGTTATCTCTTGCGCAATCTAAGTGGTGTTTTGTGTCTGAGTTCTCTTAAGAGGGGAATAACTACTACCTTCTAGTCCTATTGTCATCAGGTCATACTTAAGCTCAATCATGTTACAAACATATAATTTATCCATTGACATTGAATTGTTTCATGAACCAGATTTCTTCTTGTCAGTGAGCAAATTAAGATATTCATTTGAAAAAAAAAAACCACACGTGAATAAGTCAAAGAAATTAAAACTGAATCCAAGATAGATTTTGAACTATAATTTTTAAAATATTTTTAATAGTTGTTTTGGCATTCATTAGAAGCTACTCTAACCTCTAGATGTCCTAGCATACTTTTAGCTAGAAAACACATATGTAAAGAAAGTGTCGTGTATGATAATAAAGGCTGGATAATTAGATCTCAACTTTACACACTTCTAAGTCTGGACAGGTAGATTATTTGTAAGTCATGTGGACCAAGATTGGAGTTTGGAAGCCTCATAGATTGGGAGATCATAACATGTAGTACTCAAATTGCACTACAAAATTTCATCTCTTTCACTTCAAGGTGGAGATTCTACAAAGAAAGGTAATACAATGAAAAAATCTCTAATTACACACTTATTTGCCTTCATCTCAGAAAGGCACTCAGACCAAAATAATTCATCTGAAAATTTTATTGGATCCTTTGATAGCCTTGCAATGGTGAAAACTATAATTGAACTATAATTTTTACAATTGCAACTGCTAGAATTCTACAAAAGAAAGGTAGTCTGAAACTAGACCCTTTGCACTCAAGCCCATGCTTTATCAGACAATGCATTATTTAACTGAATTTGGATTTATTGATGAAATCTTGAGTGAAAAAGAGTGTGGTCTTTTTTATTTTGCAAAATGGTTAACCCCTAAAGGCCCATGATGTTTTGGGAGCTTGAAATCCCAACACTGACCACTATGTACTAATGCGGGTACGTCCAATATTTTTGGAAATTTTTGATAACTTCAACCGTAGGATCTTGAAGTAGACTACCATAGGTAGTAGTGTGAAAATTTTCAACCGTTGGATCATCACTGGATGTGAGATCATAACATTTGAAGTTGACTGTAAATTTTTTTTGGCCTTGACCGTAAAAGCCGAATCGGCGGCCGTGGGCCTTTAGGGGTTAATTCTAATTGAGAGTTTACTTTGGGGGGTTTAAGTATCTTTGTAGTGAAGATTATCGATTTACATTTATATTTATTTTTTATCTTGTTCACAAACCATGGGGAGCCCCCTATGTGTTACTTCTGGAACGGAAGTAGCTTAAAAGTACTTAAATGTGCCGTATGTGTGTAGCTCTAAAAATGTGAATTTGGTTTTAAGTTTTGTGTATCTCTTAAGAAGCAACTATTTCTCTTCGACTATATGAAGAAATAACGAATCGGTTTTTTGTTGATTTGAACTAATAGCACATAGATTATTAATTTTTTTGAATGTGTCTTCTTAGTTATTAACCTTTTAACGATATAGAACATTCAAGGTGAAGTCATTGACACCTAACTCTAATAGTGATAGTTAAACTTACTTTGAAGAGGTTAAATGTAAAAAGATTAGCATTCTACAGTTAGTGCAAATTCAATCCAGTATTCCAGTATATAATGTGCAAACAATATGATTTGTTAATAGCCATAATAACTTCTCACTCACTTTATTGTTAACTAATCATGAATTCAATATACAATTTGACATTAACTTGTAAACTTTAAACTCTACTACCACTCAAATCAATTATTACCAATGTCTCTGTGAAAAATAATGTGACTAATGAAAGCTTGAGATTTTATATAATGATAGGAAAGAATGAAATATCTTGTCAGAACGGTCACATGAAACAAAATCTTCGCATGCGGAAGATTTAAATTTCTTGATTCAATTTGGTTGGTGATTGGCATTATGAGAAATCAAGAGCATAATTTACTATAATGACATCTAGGTGTCATACATAAATTTAACAATAAATACAAAGATAACTCTTACCGCCTACTGTGCCTAATACATAGCCCATCAACCTCAATAGCAATTCTATACTCCAATATGACTAGGTACCTAAACAAAATACTCAAATACTGAAATACCCTCTTAAGAGTAAAGCTCACCTTATTGATAATCTTTGAAAATTCATTTTGTAAAAAGTAATGCATGAAGTTCTTTATTGTATGATCTTTTTACCTCTTGATCTTATATATAATGCCTCAAATATGATTGTAGATTTAGCATTACCAGTTGGTTTCTACCATGTTATTCTTATGGTAATAACATATTCCCCAACTTTCAAGAAGATAAGATAAAGACTAATCAGGAGAATCAACTCTCAAGAATTCAATTGTTGAGTTTACTAATTTTGAATTAGAATCTTTGTCATCCAATGTCTTTGTTCTCGACCCAAGTAAAAGAACTCTAAGAAATAATTTGCGGGATTAAATTTCAAAACCATTCATTTTCATTTTCATCCAAAAAGGACATTCATTTTCAGGTGGACTTTGAGAATGTGCACATAAATAATTGACATATATAGAAAAGATACTATAGTAAGTAGATAGGAATTCCTTTCGGTAGATCACGAAAACATCACCTTCAATGGAACTATCATAGGAACTTTAGAAGGGCTTTAGGGTTGCCTATGGGGATGAGGAAAGAAATCAGTCATGGGCGATTGGTCATACGAACAAACGTCATGACGCTCATACAAGGAAGATTCTGCAATCACAAAATGGGCAACAGGGCAGCCCCTCCATTCCTCCAAGCACGAGATGACGTTGAAGTCGTACAGTCACGGACTCACGGTTAGAAGAGGCGTCTGGAATTCGTATTGAATCGTAGAGTGCCCAGCCCAGCCAAGGCGAGGCAAGGCAGGCAGGCAGGCAGCCGGCCTGGACGCAGGCGCAGCAGGGCGAGCCGCCTGCCTAGCAGAGCTCCTGTCTGTCTATCTGTTGGTCTGACGGACGACTGCGGCAGGGCTCGGTTTGGCCGGGCCGATCCATTTGGGAACTCTAGTTCCCAGTCTGCGATCGATCAGATGGGTGGCCAACTCGTGGTGATCACCAGAGCTTTGCCAGGACTTGGAACAACTTACTTAAATTATGACGAATGAGTAGCAGCGCAGCAGCAGCAGCAGCGTAGCAGTAGTAGAATGAGCGCCTGCCCACTACTACTGGTACGTACTGCTATCTCTGTAGGCCGGCCTGCGTCGATTTGCAGCTTCAGGAGGCATTTCAGCAGTGACTACTTATAATAGTGTGCTCTCCCATATTCTGCAATCCTTCGCCTTTGGCCTTTTCCGCTGCTCATCGCCTCTCCTCACCCGTGGACAAGCTGACTCGCCTGCCACCCACTCTCAGTCTTGTTCACTTGTTTGTGGGCATGCGGGGTGTGCATCCTTTGAGAGTGCCGTGGTTCAGCTGTGCTCACCACTTTCGATTGTTGCAGCCTTGCTAACTTGCCGCCAGCCCGACGGAAGCTCTTTCTCTTGATCTGAATATGGGTCATGTTCGTGTTCGGTCGTCATGTACCCGCAAGCGATGTGTTTTTACGTTGTCAGTGTCTGTCAGTTGTGCGTGCAGCTCGGCCCTGCTCGGAAGCGTTTGTGCAGTATTCAACCTGCAGTAACGCGAGTTAGCGAGCTTTGAGCTTCATGGGCTAGCTAATGTGATGATTGTGCTCCCGATGTGAGTGGCCGGCATCCGTTGCCTATCCATCAGTCGGCGTTGGTAGAGGAGCTCGGAGTCTGCTCGTTCGGATGGCTTGCCTCTGCAACGCTGCAAGAGCAATTAGGGGCCGGACGCATGGTACGAGCTAGGGAGTACTTGGAACCCTAGCATAGGTTTGAACGGGTCGTCCCACTTGACGCTTTGGACAAACTCCGATTCAATCTGGCACCGATCTTGCAGAGTCCGTATCCGTCCAGTCGTTGATGACGTTGAATCTCCGTGCACTGGCCAAACAGGAGGCTAGGACCCCCTGAGTCAGTATCTTTGTACGGATTTGTCCAGTTTTCATTCCATGTTCATTCCATGTTCACTTAGAAAATTTCGCTGGAAAGTGAAACATGCAGTGCAGCGGTGAGAGCATCGGTTGATCTAAGCGATGAATCCGATGATTCTTGAAGGCACGGAAAGATACAGTAGAAGTTATATGTATTAACCGGTAAATCTTCTCCGACCACGAGTTTAGACGATCGACAAACGAAAGATGTTCCGATTTCAATTTCTTGAGAACCATCTGAGTGTCCATTGCTCGGTATGAATGAGACTATGTACAGGCCGTATTCATGTCTGCTAGTATTAGCAGAAACCAGACGCAGATACATCCTGACTGCTAATGCCACTACCAGACTCCAATAGAGAGCATTATTCTGCTTTCTTCCGGGTAGTACTGCGCGGAAGGAAGCAGATTAATACCATCGTACGTGTCGTCGTACCGAGCCATAACAAGAGCCACAATTCCTGCCAGGTGAAACGATATATCGTCTGGATCTTCTTTGATCTAGGCCCCAGATACGTGATCTAAATGGTACCATGCTGCCGTTTAATGGTTCTCTTCGAGTATAATTCATGCACTCTACCTGACAATTGTGGATTCATGTCATCTTTCACGGTCGCTTATGGTTGTGCAGCCGTGCTAATCATGTGAATGCAACCTTATTGTGAGTTTCTGAGTGCAATCTGCGGGGCAATCTGTGACTTTGTCTTCTCTATGCTAACCGATCGCCGCATGTACGCAAGAATGTGAAATTTCTGCAGCCCTACGTATGACTGGCAGCTTCTTCAACGGACCCATTCGCCGGTTCGTCTTCAAGTGTGTACCCACTAACATCGGACGGCCGATCATGTTAACCACGATACTGGTGTATACATGAAGCGCTGTACTGCATCATGGTGATACTGGATCTGCCTGGCTCCCTGAATGCCACCTGCGAAGCTGCCAAAAGGCTTTGGCGAGATTCATAGCTGGCCTTCGGGGAGTCATGCAGACCATGATTGTCGCCATAACCTGCGCCAATCGACATTTCGTCGGACACTTGATGTACATTGAGGAAGTGGCCTACTGGCCTATTATGTCCACGACGATGCTTGAATCCTTATTCATAAGTTGATGATACGTCTTCTATTGCGCATTATCATGACCAATTAGGAAATCGGTGAGTTCCAGAGAAAAGAACTCATCCATGCAAGCGATTCCTGGGCAGCGGTTGTGGGAGATTATGTTGGATCTGCCTGGCGCCCTGCATGCCGCCTGCGAAGCTTGCCAATGGTATTGCCAGGATTCGTAGCTGGCGTCCAGGGAGTCAGACAGATTGCTACGAATCTAACCATAACCTGTATGCGCCCGCTGCCACTGATTGGGATCACAACCCATATCCAGCCATACATATGGATGAGCTACTTCCAAATATCAGTTTATATGGTAAGGCATTGTCGAGCTGATGGTTAGGCATTGATCTCCTTGCTACGAGGGCTGACTTCAACGTTGGCGAGGTTTTAAAGGATGATGGATCTGCCTGGCTCCCTGCATGCCACCTGCGAAGCTTGCCAAAAATTTGGCAGGAATCATGGCTGGCATACAGGGAGTCAAGCGGATCTGCAGTTGTTCAAAACCTCGCCTCTTGCTTGAGGATCGTTTGATCAACTCTTAAGGTACGTATCTCATCGGTGTATGCATTGTGAGCATTGATACACTTGCGACAACTTCGATGCTGAAACTCGTGAATCACTTGGTTGTCTTGCGAAGGACAGGTCGTCACGATAAGCAGAAGCGTCGCAGTAACTGCACTTCCACGACCAATGTTGAAGGGTGCACACAAGACAGTGTGTGCACAGAATGGGTGATATTGGATCTGCCTGGCTCCCTGTATGCCACCTGCGAAGCTTGTCAAAAGTATTGCCAGGATTCATAGCTGGCATACTGGGAGTCAAGCGGACTATTGATATTCGCCACTTCTGTATGGTAAAATGCATTGCACTGGGACACTGCGTACAATGTGAAGGTGTACATTCTCAGACAAAGTGCACGGCTTCAACAGCAGTTGCTCGACTTGTCAATGAAACTGCAATGGTGGTGGAGGCGGTACCTCAAGACGGAGTGTCGGAGTATCGGGGGTGCATTCATCTCAGCATTACAATTTTCTGCATGAGGGCACTGGTTGGTTTGTGGACTTTGAGATCTACTTCGCCTATCCTAACTCCATACTATTCAGGTCATGTTTGTGTGGATACTTACACCACATTGCTTATTGGTACTGAACTACTGATCCAATATATGCAGTCAGTGCAGCGGGATTCTGTGAAGGACTATCCGGATCTGATCCTGAGATTTCATTGCGGTTACCGTTGGCGAACTTCATGGGCTCGATGAAGCTCGTAGATTACGTGATACTAGTGCGTCTTTGCATACGCAATGACAGTAGTGTATCTTGAGGTCCAGTGGTCGTACGCTTTTCAAACTTGCAGCTAGGAGAAGGATCTTCTGGCCCCCATGGCATGCATGTGGAGTACTTGGAAGGAAGCTCATGGATCGGATCGAAGATACTAGCTCAGATTGTAGCGAAAAACAAGAGAAAGCAGTTGGAGTACGTCGATTGATTGGAACCGCCTGGCTCCCTTTATGCCACCTGCGGATCCTGTCAAAAGTGCTGCCAGGATTCATAGCTGGCATTGAGGGAGTCAGGCAGATCTTTCGTCTTCTGCGCTCACCTGCTTAAGGTTGCTCAATAGCTTGGTCTCGGCATTGCCTAGTTGAAATAGTCGGACAGCATTGGCCTCCGCCTCAAAATGTAACCACCGCTCACAGACCAATGAAATGATTCCTACTTCAAATCCTGAGCCTGCTCATGACAATTCCCTGCTGAATGCAACAACTTTGATGCATGATGTCAGAAATCGAACAAAGGAGACTTGGCATTTTGTCGTTGTGCCTTCTAGGTTCGCACCGCAGTCTTTTTGAGTGCCTTCCAGTTTGCACCTCATTTAGTTTGCACCTCATTTCTGATGAGTAAGTTGAGTTTTGAAAGGATGACCCATGGGCATTCCACTTTTTTATGTAGAATCCTTCTGATGAGGCTTACTTCATGGTGAAATGTTCCTCTCCTGCGTTTGCAACGTAATCGATCCACATTATTGTACCCACCTACGTATTCACGGCGTTGATGGAACTACCACCCTCAGTTAGCCAGATTGACAAGTTCAAATGCGTTCGTCGATAATCAAGCTCAGATAATCAATACTAATGTATTCTATACCATTGAGTCAATCAAGTGTTTGGCATGAACTCTAATCATTGTAACAATGTACTCAATTACTACCTATTGTAGTAAAACATACCAATACACACGTACATTATGTAGCTAAAATAGAACAAGTGGGCAACACTGGAATGATGGCCACTTGGCCACTTACATTCTAACAACAACAAATTCAAATGACATATCAATTGGAGAAAACCTAGACAAGGAAGGGACACTACCATACATTTTGTAGGTCACAAAAATAATAAGCAAATGTATTAAATGGTTAATGATAAAATCAACCATGACCCTGGAGTCGTGTACACTAATGAGGTCATGGTTGATTTGATCATTTTTTAAGATTTCCATGAAAATATCACAAGTACTCTCATTATAACAGCTGATATTTGACAAAGAAGTGCACAATCAATTGCACTTAACATACCTTTGTGTAAAAACAACACATGTAATGAGGTCATATAATGTATTATATATTATAGGATAGAAATTTAATGGAAACAAATATAATTGGACTAATATGTATGGTGTTAGATGACCATGTTACACATGGTAGGCTGGTAGCCGATTAATCATGACTTCTATGTTTGATAATTACTATTGATAAGTACTATTGATATAGTTAGTAATACACTCAACCGCACATATGTCAAATTTGTATATAGATTATGTAATTGCACATGTATTAGTATGTTTTTTATATAGTAAATCTCGAACCATGTTTAGATTTTTCAACTTTTATTTGCGCTAATAGAATGTTAATGATTATTGATGTATAACATTCTAAAATAGTTCAATTCATGAATGTTATACTTTAGATGCTTCAAGTAAAATACTCTAGGCTATCTCAAACTACTATACCACGAATTGGACATCATATACATGTGAAAGGGTGTAAAGAAGGTGGTTTTATTTCAACTAAACCTCAATTCCGTTAAAATGGCACTATGCCATGTGCCATTTTGTCACACTAGATCTTACATTTGTGCTCATATAAAATGGTATATTTTGTAATATCACAATTTTTTTTGTAATATCACTTCTTTGTATACATTGTCACTAATTTTCCCAAATATCACCTTAAAATTCTGTTATATCACATGGTTTTTGAACTACAGTTCAGAAAGTTTAGGTGTGCCATTTTACCGGAATAATGCCACTTTAACGGAATTGGGGTTACTATCTTTTGTACCACATTATCGCGCAATCTTTTGAAGTCCTTGCCTTATTCATACTAATTTTTTGTATCCATGGTTTGAATAATTTTGATATATAAGTTGGCTAGGATATATTGTTATAAATTGAGTATTTACTTCTTGAAGTGTACACAAATAATTTTTGAGGTAGGATTGAGGAATGAAGAAGGCTCTTGCAAGTTTGAGACTCTCTTTATATACAAATTATTTGCAAACAAACAAATCATGAGAAGTGCAATCATTGTATATCCTATATCAAACTCTAGCTAAGCTAAGTTCAAATTTCTCTAATAACCAATAACCTTAACTCCTTAAGGTAATCAATCTTGACCTCAAAGTATAAAGACCCTCATTGCTTGATCTAGTCAACATTCTCAACCAAGAGGTTAGAACTTACAATCTTGTTATATACATTCACTTGATCAAAAGTTCAAAACCCAAAATCTAATCACATGGTTAGGTGAACTAAATATTAGATCATATCTCTGAAAATTGAAAGACAATAGATTTTGTAAATGTTTCCCATGATTTGGTATATTGCCCAATGAATATGCAATATAATTTTTCCAACTGATACAAGTGACTATACATTTTTCCACAAAGAGCTTTAAAGTGTACTAAAACATGATGCAAGTCTCAAATAAATTTGTGAATTATCGCAACATGTAATATTAAAAGTATGCAACATCTTTTGAATATAATTATATGAACACCAAGAGCTCTAAACTGCAATCATATAGGCACTCAAATATGAATACTTACCCTTGGAAAATAATAAATACTTTTTGAGCAATTGTAATTCACTAGTGTGTTTTTACTATCATATATTCTTGTTTTGAGAATAATACTAGAGGTATGGTGAATTAGCAAGAGGTGTCCAACAGCTCATTGGTCGGAGGCATTTTCACAACAAAGTGTTGTGAGAGATTTTGTATTTGGCTATACTTAAAAACCAAAAATTACTTTCACCAAAATGCATGCCATCAATTGATAATCAATGCATACTTCAATGTATGAGTATGCAACTATTATGATATAAACTAAATTTGAATTGATACCCAACTCAAGTGATTTCGTCAAAAACAGAGAGTCTGTATGAAGAAGCTATGGCTCCTGCCCTTCATCCAAAAATGTCTCTTTTCGAGATTAGGGACATTTAGGGGCTAGTATCCGTTCAACCGTACATGTTTGATTCTAAAAAATAAAGTGTCAAACCAACAGAGTTAACCCCTAACTCTCCTTGAAGCCCGCAATGGGTTTTTGCAACTCCGGGCAGCCTAGATGAAGGGGTTAGAAGTAATATTTTTGACTAAGAATTTTATTGGGTCCTCCTTATACTGCAAGGTGTATGTGGTAAAATTTGCAAAGTCAAATTCCAATTTTTGAGTCTTCTAGGACGATCCTTGGGTTGCGAGCCGAGATGGGGCAGCTCAAAAAAGTAACTTTTTTGAATTTTTTTTTTGAAACATGATCATTACTAGATCACTACTCAAATTTCAAAGTGACTCAAGTCAAAAGGTTTACCAATTTTACAAAGACAGCCTCCAAAATAATTTAAAACCAATCTTCGCAATACCCAAAAAAACTTGGGAGACAAACTTTGGATGTTACGATCTCTCAAATGGTAAACATCCCACGGTCAATTTTATGAAGAGTAATCAGGCATATTCTTAGGTACAAGATCTTAAGGTTGGAAGTTTCAAAAAAAGAAAAGAAATTGGTTTACACCCCCACGAGTGCTTAGAGGTAGAGTTTTTTTGGGTATTGCAAAGATTGGTTTTAAATCTTTTTGGAGGCTGCCCTTGTAAAATTGGTAAACTTTTTGACTTGAGTCACTTTGAAATTTGAGTAGTGATTTAGTACTGATCATGGATTAGATAACCGGTCGAGCCGCGTAGCGGCGAGTCGGTTATCGTTCATAACCGGTTGTGCACTCTTTAATCACAACCCTTGATCTTCATGATCCAAGGGTGTAGGATACAAGTTGATAGGAGAGAAGGTTATGAGTTGTAATTTGTGATGGTGATGGGACGGGTTGCGCAATGGGATGAAGCCACATAAGCATTGACAACGACAGCAACCGGTTATGTTTCGAAAAAAAAAATTCAAAAAAGTTACTTTTTTGAGCTGCCCCATCTCGGCTTGCAACCCAAGGATCGTCCTAGAAGACTCAAAAATTGGAATTTGACTTTGCAAACTTTACCACATACGCTTTGCAGTATAAGGAGGACCCAATAAAATTCTTAGTCAAAAATATTACTTCTAACGCCTTCATCTAGGCTGCCCGGAGTTGCAAAAACCCATTTCGGGCTTCAAGGAGAGTTAGGGGTTAAAATTGAAAACGTCAAAAAGAGCCCCCATTTGAGTAAATATGATTGAATACATCCCAAGACTCAAACTGTCAAATTAAACAAAACTTGACATGTAATATACTTCGAAGAAAAAAACTGCATTGAAATCTTCGAAATCATGTGCTAAAGAATGAGCGCGTTGATTTCTGAACTCGTTCTCGACCTCACTCCAGTTTTATTAGAGGTTTAATGTCAAAGAGAAGCTGAAATAACACAGTTAGTGTGGTGAAGGAACTTTAGAGTGCTGTCATTCATACTCACCGTCATGCAGATTTCAGTAAATTTCATAAGAAGATCATGCAAGCTAGGGATCCATAGCAGGTCAGCAATCGTCTGCACTCCAAATCCAATTGGAAGTATTGAATGGATTCCGTTGGAAGGATTTCCTCCGCAAGGGAGTCCACTTTGAGTGCGGGTACGCAATCGAGGAAAGTGGGGGTGTCTCCGGCGGAGGCGTTCACCCGGGAGTTCCAAGCTTACCACCATTGTAGTGCTCGGACCTCGAAATAGGTTCAATGCCCGAAGTTCAAAGTTGAAATCTTGAAATTCATAATTGTTTTTGATTTGAATCTTGAGTTAAAGTCTAGTTTGTGTCGCGAAAATTGTCATTCATTCAAATATTTATGACTTTTTAGCATGCATTTTAGTGAAAGTAGGGTTAACCCATAAAGTTGAATAGCCTCAAAACCACCAATAACTCCCGTTTTTCAATGCAAGGTGAATATATTTTAGTCTTTCCTAAAATTTTCAAGAATGTGACCCAAGATCTAGTATTTAAGTTGTATGTGTATGAGCGTATCAAATCTTTGATTCAAATTCCTTACCAATTTGTGTGAAATCATAATGTTCAAAGTTGGAAAAGAATTTTTTTTTCTCCAACTTGTTGTAGAAAGGGTAAGGAATATTTTGAGGGTTGAAGAAGTGACCTTTATTGAAAGTAAATATGAACTACGGCTCTTCACATCCTTGTTCCTAGGTGATTAAGGCTTATGTCTATGCAATTTTTACTCTCATAGGACCTATGAAACTTACAACAAATTCTTGATTATTTGCATGGAGGCATGCTTAAATATGAATACAAAGGCCGGATATTGACAATAAATGAAAATGACATATGCAAAATTGTTGGATTGGGATTATGTCTTGGCATCTCTTATACATATAATAACCAAAATTGAACATGAACCAAAAAATTAAAAATTAAAAGTCTCAACCTTTGGTAAATTTTCTAGTTTTTGTGATCCAATAAATTTTGGGCAAACTCCAACATGTCCTAATAGTGTTTTCAGACTTTGCCCGTGAATATGAGGAATTTTGAAGCATAATTGGATTTCATGGAAAGTTATGGACAAAAATCTACAACCTACACAATGATTCAACTTTATTCAATATAAACTTGGTAAATCAAGAGGTTGGCCAAACCCGCAACTCTAAAGTTGACTTCAAGAGTTAAGGCTTCCAAGCATGGGGCATATTTTACCATTGCAAGTCAATTATATAAACTCAAATTTACATTTTTCAGAATTTCAGACATCTCCTCATATTGTCAAAAAAACAACATTTTCAATGGGAGGCAGAACCTTTGAAGAGTCATATTTTTTTATTTCGACTCCGTGTTGGACAAATCTACTTAGGTGGGGTCTCAAATAAGGGCTAGTTTTTATAATAAAATTGTAAATTTATGCAATGAAGTATGAACAAATGAAATGCATCGTAGTGAAGAAAATTGTTGTTTTCGGATTTCAAACATTGGGCATGTTTTACCATTGCAAGCCAATTATGTGAAATTCAATTCAACATTCTATAAAGTTTTCAGCATTACTATAATTCTTAAATGATTCTCAACAACTTTTTAGTTGGAAGATTTTCGATCCAAATACTTTTGACATAAGATTTGCAATGATGTGTCTACTAAGGATGCTTCATAGTTCATAGGGGGAAAATGAGAGATACAAATACTTTTACATTTATATAGCAAAACAATCTTTGGATTTTACAATTGTACGTAAGTATATGTAGACACTTTGACAATGGTTAGATAAGAAGTGATAAATTTTTAAGGCTTGGGCAATACTTTATGCTAATTGTTGCAATAATTGCCATTATTTATTATTTATGATTGCAAAAAGTAAGATGTTAGTCAAATTTTTATAATTCTTTAATAACTCGTCGCATACATTGCACAAAGTTATTGTTAGTTACAAGATTGTTGTTCATAGCACATGTCATTACTATCTATTGAAGATATCAAGAGCTTTATTGTCCAAATCCATTCTTTAAGTGTCAATCATTTTTAATATGGACATTGTTGACAACCACCATCTTTGTTGCCCATTGAATAAGTTAAGGTTGATTTTAACACCGAGTGTCATAGTTGTTTGATTGCAGAAAATAAGGTTAGGTTGTTGTTTAAAACAAATGTTATTGCTATCAATTACAATAAAATGGTCATTTTTTATAGCCACTTTTATTAATTTCTCAATATATGGTATTGTTCACAATCACCAACCTCAATTTTTATTGCAAAAAATAAGGTCATATGGTTGTAATTGCTGAAACCTGTGTCCTTCTTGAAGGCAGCAAGAGATAAGGTAAGGTTGTTGGTGATTTCTAAATGTCACCATCCTTGCTATCTACAGCAAGAGATAACGTAAGGTTGTTGGTGATTTCAGTTGTCCTTAACTTGCTTCAACAACAAGGGATACGAGAAGGGTATTGGTGATTTTTGCAAGCAATTGTCCTTAACTTGCTTTTAACAACAAGCGATAAGATTCTTGACTTTGGTGATTTTTCAAAGTCACCTTTTTTGCTATCGTCAGCAAGAGATAATGTTAGGTTGTTGGTGATTCTTGCAAGCAACTGTCCTTAACTTGCTTCAACAACAAGGGATAAGGTAAGGGTGTTGGTGATTTTTGCAAGCAATTTTCTTTAACTTAATTTAACAACAAGAATTAAGGTTCTAGTCGTTGGTGATTTTTCAAAGTCAACTTCCTTGCTATTGTCATCAATACATAGGGTAAGGTTGCAAGTGATTATTTTAAGCTATTGTCTTTGCTATCAACAGCAAAAGATAAGGTAAGGGTGTTGGAAATTTTGAAAGCCACCGTCTTTACTTTTGACAACGAGATTTATGCAAAGGGAGTTAGGGAGTTGGTGATTATGACAAAAACAATCTTCCTTCTTATCCACAGCAAGAGTTACAATAAGGTTGTTTTGATAATGAAAACCACCTTCCTTAATGTTAACAATAGAAGCTAAGCTAAGGCTCTTGGTATTGCTTAAAACCATGGTCCTTGGTGTTGGCAACAAAAGATAAGGTAAGGTTGTTTGAAGGCCGGTTTGCAACTTTGCATTATATTGGAGAAGTCTTCCGCCAAGAAAGTAACAAGAAATCTCAAATTTGATTGCTTGAAAGTAAGACTCTTCAAATGTGATTGGTTGAAAAGTAAATTCTTCAGTGAGCGGTGGATTTCTTTACTATAGTGTAAACCGGCCCTCAGTTTGCATTAGTTATCAAGCAGATGTTCAATGATGGAGTATGAATAACAATACACATACTGTCATACTTTGCACATACACTGGTAAAGCTCCACGGTCCCAGGATAGACAGGAGTCATTCATGTCCGCAATTTCTTTTTTGTCACGCGTGTGTGCAGCAAACTTCCACCTTCCTTTCAAATGTCAAATCTGACACCGTCCCCTCACCTTGTTGGCTATAGTAAAAGATAAAATAAGGTCGTGGTTCATTCTTCAAAACCACCATGATCCTTGTTGTCAGAAGTTGAAAAACAAAATTGTGTAAGTGTTGTATTTTTATCAAGTGGCTTCCTTAAATTTATAATTGTGATGTTGTATCTCATTGAGCCACATCACCTTTGACCTTGGCATATTCTTAGCATAATCTAAACTAGATATATATTTCACATTGATTGTGAGTTATGACAAGTTCATATGTATAAGTCATACATCATTGAGCAAATCAATCACACAATTGAAACAACCCCAAAAGTAATTGCCTTAAAGTATTTATCATAATCCATTCAAGTCGATAGTCATTGGAAAAATAGTTTCATTCGTAAATCTACATACACAGTAATTTTATGAGATAAAAATATCACTAACACCAACCTAGAACCAAATTCTCTCCTCATGTACGGATGAGTTAGTGAGGTCTTCCCATACTTTGAAAGGTTTTGTGCTCACCAACACATCCATTAGTGCTCATTAGCCACAAAATCAAAATCCTACAAGGCGACAATTGATCATACAAATACAAATATATGATGTTGTTAGGCTTGGACTTAAGTTACTTAAATATGTACAAGTCCTAACCCGTGTCCTCCGGACACGGACATCAAAAAGGTAAGATCGAAATTTATGAAAACATGTAAAAAATCCATACCTAGGTATAAAAAATAATTATACCCTATTGAGAATTCTCCAACTACGTATTTCTTTTTATACCTGAGTTAAAAATTTTAGTTTTTTACGTGATTTACAAAAAAGAATTGATCGGCCCTTTTTGATGTCCTAGTCCGAAGGATATAGGTTAGGACTTCTATATACCGATGTCCTTTGGACAAAAAATAAAATAAAAATAGTATTCAATTAATTGGTGAGTAAGTTCCCCTCGTCTCATGGGGAAGCACTTTATTTGGTGCTCTTCAAAAACTACACCCTATCCTCGGTTCCCTCGTAAATGGTCTTCCTACTTTTTAAGATTTATAGCATGTCCTACGTTCCCTTTTTCTGGGTTACCCATGCTTTGGCCCGTTCCCCGTTCTCATCATTTCTTTTGTATTTCAACAACTTTCCTTTTTGGTTTCCGTCATTTGTTCCTAGTTTCCATCATTTGTATGTAGTTCCCATCATTCGTTCTTGGTTCTCATTATTTGTTAGTAGTTCTCATCCTCCTTTCGTAATTCTCATCCTCCTTTCGTAATTCTTATCCTTTAATCTCGATTCCTGGTTCCCCTCCGATGTTCCCTTGATCTCCCCTCAAGTGACTCTTTCTTTGCTCCCATTTTTATATTCCATATTCCTTGTCCTCTTTAACTCCTTGTATTTTTATTATTGGGATCTAATAAACTCTTAATAACAACCACAATACTACATACCATTTAGAGAACTCTTCAAAATCTTTAGAACAGTTACTCTTCATGTCGTGTATACATGACCAACTCATAATGGCCATGACCATGCATGTCTTTGATTAATTTCTCTCCCTCATCCCGATGGATGAGCTTTTTATTTGGTGCTCCTCAAGAACTGACCCCTATCCTTGATTCTCTCGTTGATTGTATCTCCTTGCTTTATAAGAATTTTAGGATATCCTTCATTCCATGGATCCCTACTTCCCAGTTGTCCTCTGTTCTATTCTAGTTCCCCATTTTCTTTTTCTTTATTAATCACTCCCAACCTCTAATTTCCCATTCATGGTTTCCATCCTTTGTTCCCGATTCCGGCTCCCCCATCCGGCCATCCCCCAATTTCCCTTCTTGGTTTCATCATTTGTTCCCGATTTCCACAATTTGTTCCCTATTCCTATCATACATTCATGGTTCTCATTATTTGTTTTTGTTCCCATTCTCCGTGCCCAATTCCTAGTTCTTGTTCCATGTTCCGTTGATCTCCTCTTTACTCCTTACTTTGCTCCATTTTACATGTTCCACATTCCTTGTCCCTTCAACTCTTGTTATATTAATAAGATTTAATAATTCTTAATAGCCATCAAGTACCACCTGCGGAAATCCTTCAAAATCTTTAAAACTCTTCATACCGTGTATACTTTCATGAGCAAACCACCCTACCACCGCGAAGGATCACCAAGGGCAAACAGAGAAAACCGGCTGCATCAGGTCGGACAACCGGAAAAGGATCGCTAGCAGGTAATCGTATTCTTTTATATATTTATATATAGATAAAATTATTTTTTTCAAAAATTATGATCATAACCAAATCACTTCTTAAATTCCAAAGTGACTCAAGTCACAAAGTTTAATGATTTTACAAGAGCAGCCTTCAAAAATGTCAAAACAATCTTCACAATTTCTAGTAATTTTTCAATTTTCCCTTTCAAAATTTGTCAAACTCTAAAATTCAAAAATTCCTAGATGCACCTATTCACCGTTCCATTTGTTTTTGAATCAAATATGTTTAACGTGATGCATGTTTTATTGTAATGTTGTTTTTAGACCTTCCACCAAAAAAAAATTTCCATTGAGGACAAGAAAGCGAAGTTAGTTTCTAAAATTTTGCATGTGCGTACCCAACAGATTTATCTACATGGAAAAAAATGTAACCAAAAATTACAAAGTTACAATACTCAAATCCTCCTTTGCACCATGAAGACAATGTCTCCCAAACAAGGCCTAGACTTTGGATGTTATGATTTTACAAAAGAAAAAATAAAATAGACTCGGATATAAGATTTTACAGTTAAAAGTTTAGAAAAAGCTAGAATAATTGGTTTATACCCAAGGATTGCATAGAGGTAGAAAATCGCAGTTTGAGATTCCAAACTCTCAAAAACACAAGGAGTTCTAGGGGTTAAGATCCATATAATCAAGTTTGATAAAACTTCACAAGCACAATGATCTAAAAAAGATCCTAGAGATGAAATTTTCAAAATCAAGTTATGAAAAATATTGGCACACATTGATATTCGAGTTGAAGGCCACTTACCATTACATTTGGAAAAGTCTTCCGGACACGAATTTAATGAGAAATCTTAAATTTGATTGGTTGAAAGTGAGATTCTTCAAATGTGATTGGTTGAAAAGTAATTATTCACTGAACGTTGGTCCACCCTTGTGTAAACGGGCCCTCACTTTGCATTCAACGATTTAGTATGAATAACAATACAATATGGTAAGGTGTCCTATACTGGCGCAATTTTCAGCACAGAAAATCTACAGGAATGTTGCCAGCGCAAGCAATTTTTGTGCATGGGGAAAATTAGTAGAAAACTAGAGCAAGTGGAATCATCATTTTTCAACTCTTCTACAGTAAGTAATGAATTTTTAAAGATGGAAATATAGGTGTTCCTAAAATGGTGCCCTAAAGTGACGCCATATAATCTTTGCAGCGTGTACATGGTACTGTTGTATGGAGAAACTATTATGTACGTGACAGTGAAGATTACTAGGGCTCCATTTTCGGCACTGCGCCATTTTTGGCTGCTCTACCATACTCCTCACACAATTGCACATACGGTGATAAAGCTCCACGATCAGAGGAGTCATTCATGTCAGCATTTCTTTTTTCTTAGCTTCCACCTTCCTTTCAAATGTCAAATCTGGCAGCGTTCTCTCAGATTTCGTTCAGGTCATGCAAGCGAAATTTCGATATCAGACAATCAGCACGTCTGCAAGAGCACCTTTCAATGCCCATGTGAGAGACCCAGTGTCGACCTTGGAGGAGATTTGCTCGACAAACGGAAGGAGTCACAGTCTTTGAGTTCAGAAAGCAATACGAAAGCAAAGGGGTGGGCGGGGTGTCTGTTTCCGACGGAGGCGTTTAGGTGAGTCAGCCGGCACCGTCAATTGCCGTGTCCGCATGGTCCGGCGGGTTACATCGTCCGGACGACGCCGGCATTGCTGACCGACTTGAGTCGAGGGAGAGGATTTAGGGGTGGGTCAATGGCGCTTTCCGGTCCGTTGCAAAATCTTCTATTGCAGTTGCGGAGCTGGCCTTCTCCCAAATCACTCTTCATCTGGATATAGCTTCTCAATATCATCCATTTCTTCACTCTATTCGATGTAAAAGCATTGTTGCGAATCTAATACCAAAGGTACTTGGATCAAAAGATTTTCCATCTTCAAAGGTTGTTTCATATTTAAATCATGAACATGTAAAAGAAATCTAAAAAGTAATTCACAAAAATGTAATAATAATCGGTTTCACATAATCGGCTTGCAATTATAAAACATGCTTCATGTTTGAAAATCCAAAACAAAAGTTGCCTTTGCTATTATGCATGTTAAAAGATTTCATTTAAGCCAATCAAAATTTGATTTGAGAAAGGTGAGTGTTTGAAGTTCGTCACCAACTTGTCGTCGTGGATTTCATAAGACGGTCAAAAGTGAATTCTAGAAAGGGCAATGCTTCAAGTTGGTACTACTTACTGGTCTGTCATATTAGATTTGAAATCGGATTCCAAAAAGGTTAGTGTTGGAAGTTCGTTACCAACTTGTCATGTTGGATTTGATAAGACAGTCAAAAGTAGTTACAAGAAAGGTCAATGTTTCAAGTTTGTAACAAGTACCCAACTGTCGTGTTGGATTTTACGAGATAATGAAGAGTGGGTTCCAAAAAGGTCAGAGTTGGTGGCACTTACCAACTCTCGTGTTGGATTTCATAAGATTGTTAAAAGTGGATTCTTGAAAGGTCTACTCAGTGTTTCAAAGTTGGTAGCACTTACCGATTGTCTTGTTAGATTTCATCAGACCCGCACTTGTACTATGACATTTGAATATATTCCACTACAAGATCTGTGTCCTGGGTAATGGGGATGTTCAACAGCGCCTGATGAATTAAATTATCGTAAGACTACATGAGATCCTCTATCAAGTGCTGCACTTGAAGCTTTAATTTTCATATAAGTTGAGAGAGTTAGTAGAATTGGGTAACTTCAATGCGGAATGAGGAGTTTAGAATTGACATTGGCAATGGCTAGCTTGCCGCATTGTTTACTACCTTTGCTTGCTCTTCTAACAACTAAGACTTAGCAAACATGGTGACCAGTTTTAGCTTCGATTAGTTACATCCTCGTCACTATGAAGCTCTCGAAAGTAATCATGTTATTGCACCTATTTTTGTTAATTGCAATAGGAGGGTGATGTAGAAACGGGTTGGGTACCTCAAGAGTGTGAAGGGAAGTTAGAGAAAACGGTGGGGTTGTGATAAGCACAAGAGTTCCATGGGTCGCCCTTGTCGTTGTCAACAGTAGGGGCTCAGGAGGTGGAAGGACCCAAGCAACTTTGTAGTTTACAAAAGGAGCTTTGCAAATGCATGGGCTGCCTCATACAATTGTCTTTCTCCCACTTAAGGTTGTTTGTTGCTAGCATCTAAAAGTCACCTACATATTACTAGAATATAGTTTCTGGTATGAAAAAGCGGTTTTAGTGCAACGTACCTAGATGAGTATCGCGTGGTGGTGGCAACGCAATTTTTTTTAAATGCACCATATGCATAGGTTTATGTCCGCCAAACATGAAGAAGCTACTAAATCCTCAGACAACACGGAGCAACTCACAGTCTTGTTATGCAAATTAAGATTACAGAGAGGTGGCGGGACTAGGATAGGCTTACAACGGTCAAACCAATCGAGAGGGACGGGTGGAACCCAAGGGCGGTCGCCACGTAGCGTGGGCAGTCGTTGAACTCGCGGCCGAGTAGGCCAAGGCCTCCGGCAGGGACAAGCGCCCCCCCCCCCCCCATTCAAGCCAAGGGCAATAAGGGTTGTCCAAGAAGCAACCTTCTGCCTTGTAGGCCGATGTAACAACTAGCATTCCCCCTAGCAAGCACGACAGGGACTCTACTTTGCCATTGAGCCAGCCCCATCAACATACACATCGCTCAGGTGGCCAAGTTTAGTGATTGCCAAATTTTTGACTCCCTTTTAGCTAATGTGTCCTAGAGCATTTATTTTGATACTCCCTTTTAGCATATTTTGATTGAAGATAGGAGAAATCAAATTTGACAATCCTAGACACAATGAGGTGACTGAGGTACTTGATCCTAGATTTTAAAGTTGATGAAGGATAGCATAATTCTCAAAAATATCTTCACACCAAAGAAAGTCAAGAACAATAATTTTATAAATGAAATATTAATCAATAAGCAAATTTTGAACAATAAGGTCTCGTACCCATTGTTGCACATGCCCCTTCAAGTTCCCCACACGTACAATTAGGTCAGTCACCATAAAGTTGCAGTATACCATTAGGCTTTGGATACTCTTTTTTAAAACCTACCCTTACAAAGCTCATGTATCTTAGTTTCCTAATATTTTTACTCCATAGATTATATTCATATCAAATTCCTCAATAGGTCCATACTCCACAAGAATCCACAAGAATACAACTGATACTCACTAATAGGACCTTGACCCAAACTATTAGATAAAATATTTATTATTCACAATCAAATGAAATTTTCAAATAAGAAAAAAGGAAAATTGAAAAAGAGAAAAAGGCCTCCTTTACGATTTTTTGATTAGATTCATGTTACAATCGTCATTCTTTTCATTTCTAGTAAAACATTTGCATGATTGTACTTGTGTCTTTTAACAACTAAAATTGTTATTTCTAAAACTTTAATTTTAACTTTAGACTTTAACAAGTATTTAGACAAGAAATATTTTGGTATCTTTCTAGAGTTAGAAGTTATACTATGCGAAAGAATTATATTTGTATCTTTATGAAGAAATTTTTGTGCAAGCAAAATATAGTTTATTTCAATCATGATTAGTATCATTCTCAAGCAATCCACAATCCACAATAAATGCAAAAGGATTCCAATTAAGGTCATGAGATTTTTCTTAATGAATTTGTTTCTCCTGCTACTCTATGCACATCCTATCAAAAAGATTCATTAATCAATACATCAAAACATATTGTAAACTCCAACTACTTCTTTAAAAAAAAGTGAAATTGATTATTGTCACATAACTTATATTAAATGTTGTTTATAGAGAATCAAAAATTCATTGATATACAGCTCATAAGGAATCAAAAAATTTAAGTCTTACTTCACTAAGTCGTTGAATTCTTGAATTGAGCTTGGTAACCACTCTATGCTTGAAGTACCAAAACTCTGAAATCTGGTTTCCACTAATAACAACTTACTGATTCTAGAGGTGTAGTAAACATT
Source organism: Bryum argenteum (assembly GCA_037043015.1). Classification (NCBI taxonomy): domain Eukaryota; kingdom Viridiplantae; phylum Streptophyta; class Bryopsida; order Bryales; family Bryaceae; genus Bryum; species Bryum argenteum. The sequence goes on along the minus strand of CM073323.1, from coordinate 4,264,853 downwards.
CTCACTATGATAGTTGGCAACTGCCGCAGATTTCAAATACTAACCTAAGTCTTGAGATTAAGTTTTTGAAATTTTATGAAATCTAAGACAAAAGTAAGTGAGTGATACCAACTTCAAATACTAAGCTTTTCAAAATCCAAATTAAATTGTCTTATGAAATCTAACACGACACTTAGTAAGTACTGCCAACTTGAAACACCAACCTTTCAAAAATCCACTTGTCAAAAACTCAAAATCTTATTAAATCCAACAGGAGGGTTGGAAACATACACCAAGTTGAGACACTCACCTTTTTGGAATCCACTTTTCACTCTCTTCAGAAATTCAACACCACGGTTTGCAACAGCTACAATCTTCAACCACTCACCCTTTTAAAACCCAATTTGATTCTATTTGAATTAATGTCCTTTTTAGAATTCGATTTGAACTCTATGATGAAATCCATGACAATTGGTCAATTGTTGATAAGTGCTACCAATTTCAAAATGTGATTTTTTTCGTAGCAAGTTTCAATCGTCTTATCAAATCCAATACAATTGTTGAAAAGTGCCACCAACTTCAAACACTAACCTTTCTTGTATCGAGTTTCAATCTTCTTATAAGATCCGACACGGCTATATTGGAGTTGGTGAGCAACTTTAAGCAGTGCCCTTTCTGAAACCAAATTTTAATTCTATGATGAAAACCAAGAGAACAGTTTGTAAATGTTATTTACTTCAAACAATGACCTTTCTTATAACAAGATTTGATTGTCTTATCAAATCCAAGACGGTAGTTGTTGACGAACTTCAAACAATGACCTTTATGAATTCTAATTTACATTCTTTGATGAAATTAAACACAACAGTTGGTAAGTGCTACCAACTTCGAAGAATGACCTTTCTCGTACCAACATTCAAATGTCTTATCAAATCCAACACGGTAGTTGGTGACGAACTACAAGCAGTGCCCTTTTTTACTTTGTATGGGCAATTCAATGATGACTCTTGGATACATTCTATAAGTATTTGTTCTTTTCAATGTAACTTTGACACTCGAAAAGATTTGAGTGGTTACAGTTGTATCGAATCATACATGCGCTCATGTTGAAAGCACTGATCTTTCACGATTTAGATTCAACTATTTCAAAATATCCACAACTTGGCGGTGAGCAGAGAAACTTGCATGCAACTTACTAAGAGACATGTAAATTGTAGATGTCTAAGTCGATAGAGTGGGATTGGTGACTAATCAAAACTTGAGTTTGTATAATACAAATTTGACTTTTGGTGGATACTTCAATGGTCATTGTTGATACATTCTATAAGTACTTATTTTTTGGAAATAACTTTAACACTCGAAAATATTCTAGTACTAACGCTTTTATTGAAGCATACATGCTCTCGCTTCAAAGCACTAATCTTTCACAATTGTGATTCAACTTTTATAAATTATCTTCCCGATAACGAAGACCACTGAAACTTGCATGCAACTTAGTACGAGATATGTGAATCTACATTTCTTAGTCAATAGAGTGGGATCAGTGACCAAGAGAAACTTCAGCTTTCATACTTCAAATTTGACTTGTCATCGGTAGTCCAAAGATTACACTCAATCTAGTATACATTCCATAAGTACTTATTTTTTGTAAGTAGCTTTGGCACTCAAAAAGATTCAAGTGGTAACAGTTCTATCAAATCTTCCATGCATCAACGTTAAAAGCACTCATCTTCCACGATTTTAACTCAACTTTCTAACATCCTCACCATGACAAAGACCACCAAAACTTGCCTGCAAAAATAGACATGTAAATTTAGATGTCTCAATCGATAGAGTTGGATCCGTGACTAATGAAATCTGAGCTTTTAGATACAAATTTGACTTGACTGTTGCATATATTGTATAAGCACTTATGTTTGAAAGTAAAATTTCAACATGAAAAGATTCTAGTGGTAACACTTTTATCGAATCATACATGCACTGAGGTTAAAGGCTGATCTTTCACAATTCATATTCAACTTTTTTTTAAATCCTCACGTAACGATGATTAATGAAACTTGCGGGCAACTCTGTACGAGATATGTGAATCTAGATGTCTTGGTGATAGAGTGTAATCCATGACTGATGGAAACAAGAGCTTTTTATGATTCAAATTTGACTTGTGGTGGGTAGTCCAATGGTCATTGGATACATTCTATAAGTACGTATTTTTAAAATAAGATTTGAGATATTGAATCATACATGCACTATGGGTGAAGGCCCTGATCTTTCATAATTTTGTTTCAACTTTTTAAGAATATCTTCACGATGATGGTAGTATCTGAAACTTGCATGCAACTCAGTGCGAGACGTGGGAATCTAGATGTCTCAGTCGATAGAGTCGGATTGGTGACTAATAAGAACCTTAACTTTTATGATTCAGATTTGACTTCTGGTAGGCACTCAAATTGGTCACTGTTGAATACATCCTATACGTACTTATTCGTTGAAAGTAGCTTTCACACATGAAGAGATTCCTCTGGTAAACTCTTCTATCGAATCATGCATGCATTGACGTTGAAAGCACTGATCTTCCAAATTCTAATTCAACTCCTTAAAAATATCGTCACGAAGACGGTGATCAGTAAAACTTGCACGCGACTAAGTACGAGACATGTGAATGTAGATGTCTCGGTCGATAGAGTCGAATCGGTAATTGATGCAAACTTGAGCTTCTATTATTCAAATTTAACTTTTGATGGGTAGTCAATGGACACTGTTGGATACATTCTGTAAGTTATTATTTTTAAAAATAATATTTGACACATGAAGAGATTCCACTGGTAACGCTTATATGGAATCATGCAGTGAGGTTGAAAGCAGTGGTCTTTCACAATTCTGATGCAACTTTAAAAGAATATGCTCACAATAACAGTAATCACTGAAACTAACATGTGACCAAGTACAAAACATGTGAATCTAGATGTCTCAACCGATATTTTTCACCTTAATGGGAAGTCGTTCCCATAGCTTTTAGGCATGAGAGAACGCATTGCGTAAGCCTAGTTTGAGTTTTTTTACCATTTAATAGAATTTCGATAATTACGATTTGTTTTGGAAGTAATGTCGAAATGAATTGTATTAGTTACCTATTCGTTGATATTTAGTCGATCGTGGTGTTCAAAATTTAGGTATTTTGTGAACTTTTGTGAATTAAAGTAGTAGGAGGTTTTACCTTTGCCAGTGAATGTGTTGATTGGATAAAAGCCGCCGGATGAGTTTCATCTTGGAGGAAAAGAGAGAACCGGAAGGGGGAGGGAGAAGAGGTTTGTGTGGGGGAAGAGAGGGCTCTAGGAGGAAGAAGGAGAATGTGTTTCTGGGGAGAGACCCTATGGATTTGAAGGGGAATTGTAAGTGGATGTTGTGTAGGTGAGACAAGGACGGGGTAGTGGCCGGTTGTATGGCAGCAAAATTAGAAGGTTGAATTTGGAGGACGATTTGGGCGATTGGTAACGAATATTGACGAGCACTTTGAAGGAAGAGAGCGCCCTCAAGTTGGCTTCCCAACAAGCCCAAGCTTGCTATCATACGAGCAAGGATAAGGGAGAAATCGCAAATCTACCAAAGCGGCTTACTGGTTTGCGGCAAACCTAGTAGATCGAGTAGGCTGACTTTGGAGGGCAATTGTAGGAAATCAGTGACAAATCTTATAGAGCCTTTTGGAGGAAGGGAACGCCCTCAGTCTAGCTTTCCAACAAGCCCAAGATTGCTCTCAATAGATCAAAAACAAAGGAGTTATAGCCTTTGGGAGGAGGAGGAGTGCTCCAGCAGGCATGTATCATAGTAGGAGCCTTCCCTTTCAATACTTTAACTTCCTTGCAATATTTGATTGAAGTGTTACCGTTTGGTATTTCTATTAGTCTAGAAAAAAATGCTTAAAATTGAAAAGGTAATATAGTTGCCAAAAAATATGTATGAATTTGAGTTGTAAGAATTGCATGTGTTGTGAGATTTCTTGTGTGTGGGTTTTGTTTGAGTTGCTCTCGTTGGAATGTATGTGATTTGCATTGTTGTAGTTGCTGCTTTTGTGTTGAGATTGGCCTAGTGAGGGACTCAGCGCGAAAGCCCAAAATTCACTAGGTTTTGATCAATTTTTGCTTGTAGTTGAAGTTTAGGTTGAATTTGGGGTTTTGCAGCACAACGCGGAAGCATTGCACAAAATTCCCCAATAAACTCTAACTTGGAAAAATTGGATGCCTAGATTGCTTGTGGAAGTATATGGGGAGAATTGGGTGTATAGAATCTAAGTAGGAGGTGTTTTATGTGAATTGCTAACTTTTTAAGCTCCAAGAGAAGTGCTAAACCCCTTAGTTCATGTGGGATTTGGAGCTTGTGGGAGTAGAATTAGCCCAAAACACTCTGAAATTTGTATTCTAAGTCTATGATGGTCACTTGGGTTTACTTTGAGCAACCATTATCACTAGATTTGTGAGTGCATGCTTGAAGTAGGCCTATATTGATTAAGTGAATGTAATTGGGTCGAAGTTTGCTTGAGTATGGATTGGTGATGTTGATTAAAGTGCATGTTTGAGAAAGGGCCAAGTTGCATGGGTGGTTGACTAGGTTAGAGAGTTTAACTTCGGTTTGAGCATATTAGAATATAGTCGTTGAAAGGATCCATTGCTTGGAAGGAATTACTGCGTGCACCCTCTTCCGGCCCATTTTGTGCCTAAATTCTTTGTAAGAGGAATTTGGTGTCACATGAGCTTTTATGATTCAAATTTCATTTGTGGTGGGCAGTCTAGTGGTCACTCTTTTTATACATTCTATAAGTACTTCTTTATTGAATTAGATTTCACATATGAAAAGATTCTAGTAATAATGCTCGTATTATACATGCCATGCGGTTGAATGCACTTATTTTTTACAGTAGAACTTGCACGCAACTCAATACAAGACATGTGAATTTAGACGCCTCAGTCGATACAGTCGGATTGGTGACTGATGGAAACATGAGCTTAATGATTCAAAATTGACTTGTAGTGGGCACTCCAATGGTCACCGTTCGATACATTCTAGAAGAATTTTTCTTTTTTTAAAATAACTATGATGCATGAGGGGATTCTTGTGGTAACTTTTTTATCTAGTCACACATTCGAGAACTTAGGTTGAAAGCACTTATTTTTAACAATTCTGATTCAACTTCTCAAATATATATCCTCACATAACAATGATAACTGAAACTTGCACGCAACTCACTACTAGATATGTGAATCTAGATCTCTATATCGATAGAGTGAGATCGGTGCCTGATGGAAACCTAAGCTTTTATAATTCAAAGTTGACTTAGATCTCTATATCGATAGAGTGAGATCGGTACCTGATGGAAACCTAAGCTTTTATGATTCAAGTTTGATTTGTGGTGGGTAGTATAACAGCCACCGTTCGATATATTCTATAAGTACTAATTTTTGAAAATAAGATTTGACACATGGAGAGATTTCAATGAAAACGCTTCTATCGAATCATACATGCACTAAGGTTGAAAGCATTGATCTTTCATGTTTCTATTCGACTTTTAAATAATATCCTCACTAACAGGGTCATTACTGAAACAACCACGCCACTTCGTACGAGATATGTGAATCTTGTTGATCGATAGAGAGGGATTTGTGATTGATGGAAACATGAGCTTTTATTATTCAAATTTCACTTGTGGTCACTTGTTGAATATATTCTATAAGTACTCATTTTTTAGAAGTAGCTTTGACACATGAAAAAATTCTAGTGGTAACGCTTCTATTGATTACTACATGCACTGAGGTTGAAAGGACTGATCTTTTACAATTCTTGATTCAACCTTTCAAAAATATCTTCACAATGATGATAATCAGTGAAACTTGCACGCGCCTCAATAAAAGAGATGTAAATGTAGATGTCTCGGTTGATATAGTCATCGAGTGATGGAAACCTCAGCTAATAAGATTGAACTTAAACTTGTGGTTGGCACTTCAATGGTCACTCGATACACCGAATTAGTTCTTCTTTTTGAATAAGATTTGACACATGAATAGATTCCAGTGGTATTGCTTCTATTGCATAAAACATGCACTGAGGATGAAAGTAGCGATTTTTTAAAATTGTGATTCAACTTTAAAAAAATATCACAATAACAGTGATCACTGAAACTTGCACGCGACCTAGTACGAGACTGATGAAAACATGAGCTTTGATAATTCAAATTTGACTTGCAGTGGATAGTCCAATGATCACTCAATTAGTTCTTAGTTTTAAAAATAAGATTTGACACATGAAAAGATAACAATGTAATGCTTCTATCGGATCGTACATGCACTGAGGTTGATAGCACTGATCTTTCACGATTATGAATCAATTTTTTAAAAATATCCTTACAATGACGATGATGACGATGAAACTTGCACGCGACTCAGATAGGTGAATGTAGATCTGTGGGTGATAGATCGGTGAGTGAGAGTGTGACGGAAACCTCAGCTTATAGGATTCAAATTTGACTTTTGGTGGGTTATCCAGTGGACATTGTTGGTTACGTTGTATAAGTACTTATTTTAAAAAATAAGATTTGATACATCATAAGATTCCAATGGTAACGCTTCTATCAAATTGTACATGCAACGAGGTTGATAGCACTAGTCTTTAACAGTTTTGATGCAACTTCTCAAAAATATCCTTACGATGACAATGATCACTGAAACTTGCAACTTGCAGGCAACTTTGTGTGAATCGAGATGATGGAGAACTGAGCTTTGATGATTCAAATTTGACCTGTGGTGAGCAGTCCAATGGTCACGATCACAGTCACATTTAAATACTTTCTATAAGTTCTTATTCTTATTTTTTGAAATTAGCTTTGACACTCAAAAGTATTCGAGTAGCAACTGTCTTTCGAATCATACAGGCACTAAGGTTAAAAGCACTGATCTTTCACATTTTTCATGCAACTTTTTTAAGACATCCTTTGGATGACGGAGACCATTGAATCTTGCATGCAACTCAGTAGAAGACATGTGAATCTAAATGTCTCTGTGGATAGAGTGGGATTGGTGACTGATGGAAACATGACCTTTTTTTATTGAAATTTGACTGTGGTAAGTATTTTTGTTTACATGCCGCAATTATTCAATCTAAGAGAATTGATGTTGTAAATCATCTTATTGAACTACTGTCAAATTGAATCCTAGTTGCTAGCTAGTAGAGTGTTTGGCTCGGAATGTAATTGTATCCTTGTCACATGAGTTTCCTAGTGGGCTCAATTGAAACAACAATGTGTAACATATCTATTATTACATCTTTCATGTGATTTTTTATTGCAAACACACACAAAGCAATGATTAGAAGCTTAGGCGCAGTTTACACTCTCCACCAAAAGCCATTAACACGGAATTCCAAAAGCTACAATATGCCAATAAATTTCTCGTGGTCCCATTTGACTTTATACTACCTTGAGAAAAGGAGAATAACCACTACCTTTGAGGTCCCCAAGGTATGCAAAATTGTCCAAAATAGATGATATTTCATGGTCTCCTAGATAACAATTGCGCCAAAGAAAATGCCCCTACTCAACTATAATCTAGAAGATCATGAGGCTCAAAAATTATTCATCAGGTTGTGTGTAATTATATCAAGAGAAAGGAGGAAGAAGGGAGGTCAAAAGAGGGAATGAGGAGGAATTATATTGAAAAATTGAGCTTAAACGTGTCCCGGTCTAAAACTCTAAATCCCTTTTGTGCTCCAAAGAGTGACCAATCCACTTAAGATATAATTTTTGATGTTTCATGGTCATGACTCTCGACCAAGAGCCATACCCATGAAAATGATCAAAAAATTTGGACATGACTCTTGATTCATAGTGCTAAGCGCTACTTAACTCTTAAAGTCGAAAGCCCCCAAAACTGTTAAAACTCCTCAAAACCACCATAATGCAAGATGAAAATTTCAACTTTTGACGTAATCTCAAGTATGTAACCGTAAGATCTTATACCTAACTTGTCCATGTATGTGTGTACCAAAACGTACTTTCAAATTCCTTACCAATTGTGTGATCGTAACATGCAAAGTTCATAAAAAAGTTTTTCCCTTTGTTGCAAAATGGGCTCAAAGTTTTTTGTGGACCCACATAACCAATTTTAAGAGTAAATTTGAACTGCATAATCTTGTTCCTAAGTGAGTTAGGAACATGTCTATGCAATTTTTATCCTCATGCGACCTATAAAACCAAAAGAAATGCTTGAATTTGCACATGGAAGCACGCTGAAATTCAACTTCAAATGCCCCTCTTTGATGATAAAAATGGCATGTGGAGAATAATTGGATGAAAGATCCAAATGGTCATGCCTTAGAACCTTATTTACAAGTAAAAAATACAAAAATTGAAAATAAGTAAAATCTCAATTTTTATTGGATTTCTGAAGTTCCTGCAATTTATTTTTTTGGGGGGGCAGATTTTGAGAATAAACAAGCATATCCTGGAGTTTGGGCACTTTCGGGCAGATTTCAAATAGTGTTTTCAACTAAACTTTGATCGTCAATATCTTCTAAAGTAAAGGGAAATTTGAAGTTCAAAATATCTTATTGGAAAGGTATGGGAAAACTCTACAACTTGCAAGGGGTTTCAATTTTTGAACAAGCTAAATATAGTAAATAAGGGGCTGACCAGACCCCAAACGACCCGTTTTGGGCTCTTTTCGACATTAGGGGTCAATCCACAAGACTTCATGAAAATTTGACTTATACGCACTTAATACGTTATCAACCTACAATATAAAGTCAAGCTTTTGATATTTACAGTCACAAAGATTTTATTTATTTTTATTTTTTTTTAGGAAATTAATTTCATGCAGGTTATAATTGCTTGACTTTTCATTAGTGTGATACATCATCAAAGACTGCTAGTTCTAGAATTTCAACAAGGAAAAATTACAGCATATTCAGTATCTTCTTAGAGGTAGAAATTACACTACAAAAACGAGTTGATTTATGTTTTTGTTGAGAAATCTCACGCATATATTCTGAAAGAAAAATGAGTCGTATACTTAAAATTAAAAAAAAAAAAAAAACAAAAAAAAAAAACAAAAAAAAAAACAAACTTTGATGATCTTATAAATTATGCTTAAACTTGTTGGAAATATTCATACGAGAACCATGACAACACTAAAGTAGTGACTCTTAAAATTCTGCTTCAGTATGTTGAAAGTATTCACAATCACAACGCTTACTACCAATATTTACAACCAATGACTTTTAGAATTATGGCCCAATTTTTTGGAAATATTCTTAACAAGACGACGGTGGACGGTGACTTCTGATACTAACGAGCACTGGCTTTCATTGTTTCAACTTGTTGAAAATACTTCAATGACGATGACGACGGTGACTACAGAATTGTACAATCATGGTGACTTTTAGAGTTCACCTTCAACTTGTTGGCGATGACCATAAAAGCAGTCGCTACTTAAACTTACAAGCAGTGACTTCTAGAATTCTCTTTTAACTTATTGGAGGTATTCTTACAATGACTTTTGAAGCTTTTAAGCAGTGACTTTAAAATTTTGTTTTTTTAAATCATTAGAAATGTTCTCATGATGACTATTATAACATTTCAAACTCATAATATGTGACTTTTAGATATTCTGCTTTATATTGTTGGAACTATTACCACGATAACAATTACAACGGTGACTACTGTAACTCAAAAGCGGTGACCTTTTAGAGTTTTGTTTTTACTTGTTCAATTTATTCTCTCACTCATGAATGTGACTAGTGAAACTTACAAGCAGTAACTTTTAGAATTTTGCTTCAACTTGTTGAAAATATTCTCACGATGAAGGCAATGACTTCTGAGACTTACATGCCATTGATTAAGAGATTTATGAAAATAAATGCCAAATTGCCGATAGAGTAAGTTGGTGAACGGAAGGAATTGACCTTTTAGGATTTAAAGTTGACTATGTAAGGATTCCGATGGTGAAGGTGCGACTTGTTGAATCCAAGAATGTGAGAAGAAACTTTTTTAGCCGTCTCGCTCAGTTGGAAACAACGATGGAAACGGATCCGTCTTTACATCTTCCATATAAATTGGTTGGAGTCGTACACAAAGCAAGACTTTTCTACTACAAACTATCATCAATATTGATGTAACTCCCCCTAATTCTATTCACACACAAGTAGCATGGTAACAACACCACCCAACATTGCCTTAATTAATAAGGATGAAAAGCCAAGAGAGAACTTTGTTGAAAACAAGAATCTTGTTACATACAAACGATTTGTACCCTTATCCAACGTACAAATCCTCTTCTGGGAATATAAGCTTTCCCTCCATGATCAAAGGCAATGTCACTCTTGCTTGTTGAAGTATACCATAATTTGCGGGTCCAAAGAGGGCTTGTACTTTGACAAGCTTGAAGTTGAAGGTCTTGCAAATGTTCAAGAAAGTGGAGGACCCCAATTGAGCACTTTAGCAGGACAGGCAGTGAAGAACGGCGTACAGAGCCGGCAAACAACGTCGAAGGCTCTCAAAGCCATGAAGGCGCACCTTCAAGGGGGAGGTGGCGGGTAACTGCACCAAAAGAAAAGTGGTGGCTTAGGTTGGGCCGGGCATCGCCAATCCGAGTTTGGGAGGGGAGGCTTAATCAAGTGTGGGGACAAAAGGAAGAAGATTTGTAAACAGGATTGCCCCGGACGATTTACCAAATGGTGCGAAGGAGCGGAAAACTCCCCAAACTGCGGTATATGCTCGTTTATTCTCAAAATTTGCTCGAAATAAATAAGATCGCAAGAAACTTCAAAAATTCACCAAAAATGACAATTTTACTCTCTTTTTGCAAGTTTTTTATTTTGTACTTGGAAATAAGGTATTAATGCAAGATCTCACCGTTTGGATCTTTCATCCAATTATTCTTCACATGCCATTTAAATCTTCAAAGAAGTTGAATTTCAGCATACCTCCATGTAAAAATTCAAGCATTACTTTAGGTTTTATACGTCGCATGAGGGTTAAATTGCATAGACATGTTCCCAACTCACTCCGGAAGAAGACTTTGAAGAGCCATAGCTCGAATTGACTCTTAAAATTGGTTTTTGGTCGAGAACTTCAAACCCATTTTGCAACAAGTTAGGTGTAAGATCTTACGGTTACATACTTGAGATTACGTCAAAAGTTTAAATTTTTCATCTTGCATTGAAGGAGGGTGGAATTAAGGAGTTTTGGGAGATTTGGGGGTCAATAAAACAAAAAGAAGTACTCACATTTTCAATGAGCTTCCTAACTCATAATGATCAATTGAAGTTACCCCTTCGAAATGCTGAAGCGATTCAGAGCACCTTAAAACTTACACCATGTCTGAGGCCAAAATTCTGCCCCCTTCGAAATGCTGAAGCGATTCAGAGCACATAAAATTATACCATTCTCATGGGGACCTTCTCATGAAGCGATTCAAAGCAATCAGATATTACACCATTTATATGGGGAGTACGAAACAAAGATATGGCCTTCATATGGGAAGGTCTCCTCCCGAAGACCAAGTTCAGCAGTGAAGATTTGGGTGAAGCAACTAAAACTACGGAACGAGATCATGAAAATCTACCTGAAGCACAAATCTCCATAATTCCTTGGACACTTGCACACTCGTGTCTCCGGTACACATAATTCCTTGAACACTCTCACATTCCTGTCTCGTGTTGTGCTATCACTACTATGTATATTAAGATCTAGCTCTTGGATATTGTACATAAGATTTCGTACTAAGTCTAAAACATCATCACTTTTCTGTACATATTCCGCAAATTCTACGAATTTAGACCCAGTCGTCTCTCATTACAGCTCATGATCGACAACCACACGCTGAGGGGACCCTCACAGCACACCATTACAGTTACCATCAGCACACTACTGCCATACTAGTACTGAGGCTATTCACTGTCACTGGAATGATCATTGCCCAGACAAAGTCATAGCCTAGCGTCCTCACATTCAAAGGAGAGTTGATTGATGTGAAATTTTAATCCCCCCACGACAGACAATCAAAGAAGAGTTGATTGGTGTGAAATTTTCATCCCCCACGACAGACATTCAAATAATAGTTGATTGATGTGAAATTTTAACCCCCCACGACGAACATTCAAATAAGAGTTGATTGGTGTGAAATTTTAAACCCCCCACGACAGACATTCAAATAATAGTTGATTGATGTGAAATTTTAACCCCCCACGACGAACAGTACAGCGTAAATACACAGTAAAATGTCCGGTCTTCAAAGAGACTTCAATATTACCATCAGTATGGTTCAAAGTTGGCATCAACATGGTTCGAAGTACAGGTATTGAAGTTCTCAGAAACAAAAACAAAAAATCTCTGTTTTTTTTTTTCGACAAAGTAAAAAAGTGTGGAAAGTGCATACCCAACTCTGTCTATGTACATTAGTGGCAGGACTGCAAAATTGCCACTTATGCACTAGCAACACAGAAAAAGAAAGATGGACGCAGGTCCGGAAATCGGCACTAACAAGCTCATCCTCGAGCCACGAATAGGGAGTCGCAAGCTCGAGCTGGCCGATGGGTTCAACAGAAAAACATAGAATGCTCAGGCTTGATCTTCAGTGCTGGCAGGGCCTGAACAGGGCGTGGAGGACCTCCTCCCTCCTTGCCGCTCCTCTGAGAGGTGGAATCAGAGCCACCGGAGCTTCCTCCCCAAGTATCCACGAGCTTCCTGTACCTTGTCGCTACAACATGGGCATACGCCGCTGGAGCCGCTGTATTCATTCCAAGCCCAAGCCAACCAGTTAGTACACAAAAATAGATCCTCACATTCAATAAAAGTATCGAGACAATCAACTGGTACAAGAGAACTGTTACTCCCATCGAATGAGAGTATTGAGACGGGGCTTACCCATAGATATTGCAGTGGTGCATCGTCCAAACGTGTAGCAGAGGTTGTTCGTGAGCGTCTGAATGTCGTCAGGGGTGAGCTTGTTCTCGTTCACGAGGACGTGGTAGTGAGTCGGGCGGGATGTGCCCTGCAATGCGCACTAAGTAAGACACCGAACAAGAATAAAAGCTGAATGAAAACTTCAAGAAATGAAAGTACTGTGGTGAAGATGGAACGCTTACGATTAGCCCTGCTTGAGAAACCAGGAAGAAGTCGTGGTTGTGAGGGTGGCACGCATCTTTGTCCACGACAGTACCTGTAAACGTACACACAAATGAATCAGATATAATCGATGGTTTCGAATGAACTTAGTAAAGGTATGACAGGGTTCACCCATACCTGGCAGAACGTTTCCGTTCTTCATCTTGTCGTTGCCGTGAGGGAAGAAGCGCGTGTTGTGGCGCTTCTGAGCAACGATGAAGGTGATTCCTGGGTTGTATCCAGGCTCCAGATCCTCGCAGGCCTGTGCAGATAACAATGGGTTGGCACCGGAATGCTACAAAAGGACGACAAGTATGAGCTGAAGGGATGATGGATATTATACCCGTTTGAAAGCCGTGAACTCCACTTGAAGGCACTCGGCGAACTGGCTCTCACTGACTCCATCCCTGAAACAATCGGTACCAGCTTCACGTTCAGCATACTAATACTGGAGTTCGTTAAGTCTTTCCCACAAAAAAAGATTTCCAGACAAATAACCAATGATAAAAATCAATGATACCTGTAGATGATAATCTGGCTCGGCTTGCGCATCTGGAGGTTCCTGCAGGTGCTGTAGTAGGCCCTCAGGCACTCTCTGTAATTTGAAGAAGGCGAACATTAGTCATCAAAGAAACGAAAGTAAACCATGGCACAAGCAGTAATAAGAAATAATTTCAGAAAGTTTAACAGAATAGATATACATACTTGACCATGCCACCTCCAGGCTCATAAAGCCCCTCGATCATCTCCATCTTCGCTGGCTGAGTCCTCACTTGAGTCGTATAATGGAAAACATCCGGCCAGTTCTTGGTTGCCACAACGGCTGCAATGGACGGGACATTGGCATCGCCAGGCGATCCGTGAGAAACGTCCATGCCGAAGATGATCGTGGAAGGGCCAAGGGACTGGACCATGCGCGCAGTCAGAGGCGAGTTGAACCCTCCCATCTGCGCACCACAATCGATCACGTTAGAAAGCTCACATACTCATCTCTAGAGACTTGCGCATTATCAATGATACTACACGTACCTTAAGATTGATCTTCAGGGCCAGGTTTCCGAGGTACTGATCGTTCAGTTGGCGGGGTTTCACCATGCACTGTGATATGATGCCGATCTTCATCTCGCAGAATCTCTTGAACGGAACTGCCACAGGAGAGTACGACTCGTTAGATGATAGCGCTTGGAATTCAATGCAGGAACTCAGAGAGAGGATTCACTGACCATAGATGGGACTGTCCTTGTCTGGTAAGATGACCAGGATAAAGCTTGGCTTGTGGGGTCGGAGAGCGGTGATCATGCGCTCGACACGCTGTTCAGGTGAGTAGCCCATCGCATTCGGAGGCTCCCTCTCCACCGCAGCTGCCTGGCGCATTCGCATTCCTCGCTTGACGCAGCTTTCCAGAAGCTGCTGCGCTACACGGTCCGCGTCATGGCAGCGGGAATCGAACACGGCCACAGCCCATGGGTCGATCTGAACTCCCTGCTTCAGTTTCTGCAAGCACAATCTTTAGGGTGAGACAGAGTATTTGGAAAGAACCGAACAAACAAAAGTGTAGCAAACGAACCTTGTTGTTGAAGTTCCACCGGCCTTCACGGGGTTCCTCGGTCCTCCCATCCCCAAATTCCAGCTACGGACACAAGGCGAGGGGCAGATTAGTGTAAGTTTTGGAACAGCTGTGGTGATTAGGTTCAAGGATAGTAGGATTTTGGTATACCTGCGGGGCTGGAAGCATTCGGCCGTTCACACCGGCCAGCTTGTTCTCGAATACGAGGCCGAACTCGGCAATCACCCTGTCGGTGCTGTACTTGCTCACGCTCATAGCTCTCTCACAGATCCCCAGTCGGTCCTGTGGAGCCTGCTTGCAGGCAGCGATCTGCTTCGCCCTCTGGTTACTGGAGAGAGCTTTAACGTAGCGCTGTCCCTCCATTATCTTGCACAGCTGCACCAAAAAAGCTGTAAGCACTAGAAACGACAAGAAGGTTTCATAGTCGAAAAAAAAACATTAAATTACCTCAAGAGGGATAAACGTTGGCTTCTTCTTGTTGCCGACATCCAGTGCTGGAAGATTTGGGTACTTCAAGGTGTAGGAGTACACATCGAAATAGTACTGCTGCACTGACATTTCCTGCTCTTCCACGTTACCCTCTCCGCGCCTAACCTTCTTCGTAAACCTGAACCAACAACAACAGCGACAATGTTAAGTAGTTGGAAAAGAGAAAGTGAAAAACTGCGAAGTATGTAAAGAAAGGTACATACTTGAGGTCGCGGATGGGCCGATCGCTGAACCCGGAGATCTTGTGTGTCCGCGAAACTTGCATATGAGTGGTTTCGACGCGGACGCCTTTCAGCACGCTTTTCGCCTTGGTCCAGTCTCGTTGTTGAAGTTGCTGGAGGTCTCGGACATTGTAGCGCTCCTTCAGAAACTCCTCCACAAGAATTGGCTTCAACACGGTGGTCGTGGTAACATCGAGATTCAGCGTCAGACCAAGACCCGTTGGTCGGACACTCGAGTGATAGCCTCTCCAGGCTTCCACCCCTTCACCCAGGTCACCTACCTGACCCAGATCGCGATGGAAAAAGTTGTCCTTGACGAGAAGATAACCTCTGGAAAACGAAAACGAAACTTCTTATTAAAACCCTCTGCAAAATGGGAAAGAATTATTTGGGATAGATTCAAGCAAAAGGAAAAACATGAGATTCCATTACCTCTGGGAAGCGCTTTCACGTAGAACAATGTCCAGGACACGCAGGGCATCGAGGGCCCGAACCTCCTGCTCGTGGTCGCCCTTCCCCATCTGGCCCTTGAGCATGTCATTAATTGACTTCATGCGGATGACCGCAGCGAACTCGATCTTGACGACGAAGTCTCGTCCTCGGGCTATGGTCTTCCGCCTCTTGGGAACCAGCTCTTGTCCTGGACTCCCTGCAAGACAACGACCAAAAATTTCACGTGAAATTGCGAACAACGAAGTCGTTAAACAATTACATGCAAAAAAAACTGCGTTCCGTTCGTACCTGGCGGTGGGCTCTGTGTGGGGGGGCTGTCACCCGGCCTACGTCCCCGGTCACCACCAGGTCGGAACGAGGGACCTCTGCGGTCGTCGAGGAAAATTGGAAACTCCTTGGTGTTGAAGGGAAGACTCCCGCTGGTGAAGTAAGACTTCTCACCATCGTAAGCCCCCTGCTTACCGCCACACTCCGCGTCTCCAAACGTCTCCCTCAGCTTCCTGAAAATCTCCCGACACACCTCCTTGTTCGTCTGGGCCGGCTCGATGGAAACCTGCACAGAAAAAAAAACGAAAAGATAAAAGAAATTCAAAAAACAACTCGATCAGCCCAAAACCCTGCAGACTAAGTCATAAACCCAGAACCCCCCATCAGCAAGCGAAGAAACGAGAGAGGAGCTCACATTGTAATGAAAAACGTCTTCGTGCTTTGTAAGCATAGCCTTAAAATGATTGACATATAGTCTTGTCTGGCGCCCGACAGTACCAAAGCCGGGTCTTGTAGCTTTCGCTGGAACTGGGACATGGGGGGAGAGCGCAAGAGCGGCGAGAGCTGAGTCGCCGCTTCCATTGCCGCTATTGGACCCTCCGCCATTGGGACCTCCGAAGCCTGGCGCTCGAGAAGGGATAGCGCCTACCGGCACGGGCGGAGGCGGGGGAAGATTGGCTTCCGCACCGGAACCTGAACCTCCTTCCATCGCGCACACAACACAACCTTCGATCGATCACCGCCTGCACAGCAAATTACACAAATCACTTCCAGCAATTGCCCATGAAACCTACATCGCTTCACTAAACCCACAATGCGAGCAAAGAAAATCATCCCCGAATTCCTCACCTTAAACTGTCACGATCAAGCTGGAAGCGAGAGGAGAGCTCAGAGCACTGGATGCGCAAAGCATAGAAAAAATATCACGAGCAAGCTGGAAGCGCGAAAAGGGAGCTCAGAGCACAAAACAGAAACACAGAGCGCAGAAAAACTACCAAGAGCGAGCTGGAAGCTCAGAGCACAAAACAGAACGAACGGGATTGATGCGCAAAGCGCGGAAGAAGAAGGACGGAGAGACAGGTCCGCAATGCGATGCGGGAGGAAGGGAGAGGAATGATGGAGGGTTTAAGAGGTCGAATCATAAGAAGGCCATGATCGGCGAATTGAAGGCGAGAGAAAGGACAGGCAAAGAAAGGTGACGGCGCTGAGCTGCGGCGGTGCAGCGATCATCAGTGCAAGACCCGGCCGCCACAATAAGAATTCGCACAATGCCGTGGGGGTGCATCGCCTACTTGTACTACTTCAAACTACACTGCATCATCATTGCAGCTTCCTCAGATACGGCCCCTTGGAGTATGTGCACCCCGAATGGTTCCGTATTTGCGCAAGAAATTTTTGGGTATTGTACAACTCCCACTACGGTGGCGGAAGGATTTTGCCCGGACCCGTGGAATCCCTCATCCGCTGGACAGTTGGGGTTGGCCACTTTCTAGGTCGCATTTCCTCCTACAGACACGCATGCAACCCACTGCCACAAAGGATCTGCAATTCCTCTCCCACTTCACTCACCCTCTTCCAGACTCTTGCACTTTGTCAATGCGGTTCCTGTTTCCACCCCCACAAATATGTTTTTTAGTGCCTCTTCGGACACACTAAAGTATAATTGTGCTCGTTTCGAAACATTTTATTGGAGGTTTTGAAATCTTAGAGAATGGGGTTCATCTTTTTACTGCAACTCCTCGTACTCTCTATGTGTCGGTTTCGCCGACACTTTGAACTTTTAATTGGAGAATTTTTCTCGTAGACAATGGGGTTCATCTTTTGGATAACTCTTCGTAACGACTACATATGAACTTTGCAAGTGGAGACGCTTCATGTGAACCTTCCACCAACACTTTGAAAATGTCCACTTGAGATTTTTTATTTTCGATAGTGGAATTTTTTTTTTCCAACAATTATTAATAATCCTTCATAACAATTGAGTGTTCACTTTCCAAATTACGACACTTCCTTATGAAGTTTCCACTAACACTTTGAAACTTTGCGTTGCAGATTTTTTTTATCCTCAATGATGGGGTCTATCTTTTCACCACACTTGCAGCCCCCTCATAGCATCTATGTATGAGTTTCTTTTTAATAAAGATGCTTTCATTGACAATTCACCGACACTTTGAAATAGTTTTTTATGGAGTTTTTATCTTGGACATTGGGCTTTGTTTTCCCATCAACTTGTGACCGTTCATACAACTATGTGTCAATTGTTTAAATCGAGCAACACTTTGAAACTTTTCACTTGAGATTTTTCATCTCGGATTGTGGAGTTTGTCTTCCCACCATATAATTATTAACTTGTGATACTGACTATGTGTCGACTTTCCAAATTGAGACGCTCCCTGCAAAGTTTCCGGTAACACTTTGAAACTTTTCAAGTAGAGAATTTTTTATCTTATTTTAAACGATGGGGTTCATCTTTTGTCTACACATGCCTTTACAACCCTTCATACCAACTATGTGTTAAATTTTTAAATAGAAACGCTTATAGGAAGTTTTCGAGTTTAAACCAACACTTTGAGAAAAAGTATTAGGATATTTTTATAGAAAACGATGGGGTTTGTTATTTCACCACACGATTATACAACTCCTCATACCGGCACTAAAGACCCTTTCAAAACCTTTCATTAGATATTATTTATCTTCAACGATGGGGTTTTAGAGTATAGGATGCAGTCGAAAGAGTTGTTAATACATGATAGGATGTGGTCAAAGGAATCTGTTGAAAAAGTTGGTAGAATAGAACGCTTGGTAGTACACAGTTGGACGTGGTCAAAGATTTGAATGATATGACGTAGATTATTATAAGATAGGACGTAGTAAAACAATTGGCACAATATGATGCAAATGGTCGTAAGATAGGACGTAGTCTAAATGTTTAGTACGAGATGACGTAGATGGTCGTACGATAGGACGTAGTCAAATAATTTGATACGTAAGACGTGACTAGAAGGGTTTATACGATAGGACGTAGTTGGTCTTGGTATCATTTATACAATCAACAATGATAACTGTACGCTTAGTCCAAAGGTCCATAAATGATAACTTTGTCTAACGAAAAAGATTGTTAACAGATTTTTTAGGCTCTCAATATACCACTTAAATTAAGTTTTTGCATAATCATTGGCCGAATTTGATGTTTTGTAGTTCCAAGAGTCAATACAACGGACCGCGAATACTTTGGTTATATGGCTCAAACCAAGGGTAAATGAAAGTGACACAAAGACCAGTTTCTACACTTACATTTAGTCCACTTTTCTCCATGCATTAAAAATAAAAATTTAGCAAGTGAACACAATTGTAATCCAAAGAATATAAACATGTTCACAAACAAGTTAAAATAAATAAGCTAGTTAGGCATAAAATTAATGTTTGAGATTTATACGTGGGTTTCATGAAAGGTTGTATGTGACAACAAGATTTATATAGTAGCATAAAAGGTTGTCAAATAATAGTGAAAAAGGATGAAGATTAATAGTGTCACTAATGAAGAATTCAAACAAGAGATTCACATGGTCTACACATATATTTTATGAAAGGTTGTAAAGATGAAGATCTCATAAAATTTCCAACAATAAAGTTAATGAATTGAAATGCAATAAATGAAAAGGAAGAAATTTTCTCTAAAATTCCAAGAGATTCTTAATTGTTGGCACCACCAAACAAATTCTTACAAACGAAAATTGTAAAGGTATATGTGAAGCAAATTATCACAATGTAGCCAAATCAAAGTGTTATTTAAAACCTCAATTCCGTAAAAATGGTGGTATTCTTTGTGCCATTTTGCCAAATCTCCTATAAGCCATTTTGGTCGCGTTCTAAAACAAGCATATTTTTGAACTGAAGTTCATAAGTATTTATGCCTGCAAAATGGCATGTTTATGAATATCACACAAGTACTCCGTAATATCAAATGATTTCTATAACATCACCAAAATTTCCATAATATCACACATTTTTATGGATTTTGACCTTTGGACATAGTCAAATGGCAATATTTTTGAATGCCCGTTCAATAACATTGTTGTTTTTGAAATGCGGTTAGAAATATTTACCCTATCATGTCAAAACTTGACAAAAACCAACGTTATTTACTTCATTTTAAGCACCCCAAATAGTGCCAATTTACCGGAATAATGCCATTTTAACAAAATTGAGGTTTTGAGGAGAGGTTATATTCTCTTATACATAACAAATTTTAATAAATTATCTAATAAAAAAATGATTCTCCATACTTTTATTAGTTTATGGTTATACTAAAGAAGAAGGTTAGTAAACTTTCAAGCTTCAATACAATTCATATATCTCATTCAAATTTTTTTTTCACTTGAATTGAGGTTAGTTCAATAAATAATGAGAATAGTAAGGAATGCATGTAATTTATCACATCACATTGTTACAAATTGTATATTTTCAATACATATCAACATACTTGAAGTTTTTGGATCAAACATTGTAAGTCGTAATATGAACTTTCAATAATTTTGTAAGTTACTCCCTTAGTAACCTAAATTTGCTTAGTTTAAAATTGTAATTCTTGTATTTAAAAAATTTCCAAACAAAAGAATATATAATTCTAGACTTTCATCTAGATAGATAGAAACTCCGATCCCTTTCTAAGGGGCCGGCGTGAATGAAGTGTCCGTTCGTAATGCTAATATCCCGATGGCCACCGGACAAGGGGAAATTGGAACAATACTACTTCCCCCTCTCGAGGGTGGACACTATAACTACGCTAATTTCTAGCCTAGTTATTAATGCCTTGAAGATACTTGACATAGTATCCCCCCAAAGGGCTTTGAGGTACCCAAACAACAAGGTCCAAAGACCCCCCACAATAGTTGGGTGGACTATAGTGGTGAGACTTTCATCTACTACTACCATATTTTTAATACTTATTTTGTTTACAAAGTTTTCCCCATAGATTTAGAAGGGTGAATCAAATAGATTCTAAGATATATAGTTTGAGATGTTACTCACATACTTATTTTCGTGCATTTGTAACCTTTATAAAATTTATTAGAATTTTCTTGAGTCATTATAGGGAGGTTAAAGTTTTATTTTTTATATTTTATTTTCTTTGTAGCTTGGAGTTTCATCAGATTATGAGAAGATAGTATATAACTTCTATCAATTAGGTGTTATTTGACCAACTCCTACTTCGACAAAGTTTTCATATGAATTATATGTATGTGTTTTTCACAATTTTGAACTATTATCTTACTTATTGATACTTGTCGAATGAAGATAAGTGGTGGTTGGTTAGGAAAATCAAGCACTTACTTGTTGAATAAAAATAAGCGGTGTTTTGTCAGAAATACTAAGTGATGGTCACAAGTTTTGTGAATAATAAGCAAACAGCCATTGGTTTTTAATAATAAAATTACCATGAGTTCTCTAATGAAAGAAAGTGGTGGCTTGTCAATGAAGATAACTAATGACTTGCTGAAGAAATGAGTGGTTGCCACAAGATTTTCAAAGAAAGAGTGACGCTCATTGATTTGGAAAAAGAGAGTGGCACTTATTGATTTGTAAGAAGAGCGTGGTGCTCACTAATTGGTTTGTAAAAAAATATTGAGGCCCATTGGTTTGTAAAAGAAAGGAATTGCTTCTCCATGGAGCATGGGGGCATTGATTTGTAAATAAAAGGATCTGCCTATCGGTTTGTAAATAAAAGGGTCTACCCATTGGTTTGTACAAAGAGGTTCGTACAAGGAGAGTGGCCCCATTAATTTGTACAAAGAGAGTGGCCCATTAGGTCGTACAAAGGGAGTGACCCCCAATAATTTGTACAAAGAGAGTGACCCCATTAGTTTGTACAAAAAGAGTAACACGTATTGGTCCATAATAGAGAGCAACGTCCATTTGCTTGTTGAAAATAAACCATGCCCATTGGTTTTTTGGAAAGAAGACAACCAAGAGTCTCTGAAAGGAAGAAAGTGGTGGCTTCCCAACAAAAATAAATAGGTTTCAGAATTTTCCAATAATGATAAATAAAAATTGGTCAACGAAGATAAGTAATGACGTGTTGTAAGAAATAGGTGGTTTCCATAAGGATCTCAAAGAAAGGGCGACTTCCATTGGTTTGTAAAAAAAGAGTGGCACTTACTCGTTTGTAAGAAGAGAGTGGAGCTCGCTTATTGGTTCGTAAAAAGATACATGCGCCCATATGTTTGTAAAAGAAAAGAACTACCCTTATGGGGCATTGGTTTGTAAAAAGAGGGTGATGCCTATCGGTTTGTAAATAGAGAGTGACTTCGATTAGTTTGTATAAAGTAACTATTGGTTCGTAAAAGAGAGCGACACTTATTAGCTTGTTAAAAAACAATTGGGCCCATTGGTTTTCCAAAAGGAAACAACCAAGAGTCTCTCAAAGAAACAAAACAATGGCTTTTCCAAGAACGTAACCCGTGGTTTATTCAAGAATATAACTCCTAGATAGTCTAAAAATGTAACCTGTGGCTTGTTTAGGTAAATTAGCATTCACTTGTTTAAATAAGAGAATAAGCGGTGGCTTGTCTAAGAAAATAAGAGGTGGCTTGTCAAGGGAAATAAACATTGGCTTTGTGAAAAAAAGTAAGTGGTGGCTTGTCAAAGAAGATAAGCGAAGTTTGTAATAAGTGACCACCACCGATTCAACAAAATTAAGAGGTGGTCACGGTTGTAAAACAAAAGTGATATTATAGGTCCCTCAAAGAAAGGAAGTGATGACGATTTCAATGTGGGTCGTGAAAGAAAGAAAGAGGTGGCAATGTAAACATGGGTCCCTGAAAAACAATGGTGGCAATGTGAACGTGGCAGTGTGAACAGTGGCTCCCTGAAAAAAGACGCGCGGGAAGGCGCGGGCAATGTACACGTGGCAGTGTAAACGTGGGTCCATGAAAGGAAGCGGTGGCAATGTGAATGTGGATCCTTGAAAGAAAGAAAGCGGTGGCGATGTGAACGTGGGTCCCTGTAAGAAAGCGATGGCGATGTGAATGTAGATCCTTGAAAGAAAGCGGTGGCGATATGAATGTGGGTCCCTTAAAGAGAGAAAGTTGTAGTGATGTAAATGTGGGTCCTTCAAAGAGAGAAAGTCGTGGTGAAAGAAAGAAAGTCGTGGCGATGTGAACTTGGGTCCCTGAAAAAAAAAAAGTTGTGGTGATGTGAACGTGGGTCCCTCAAAGAGAGAAAGTCGTGGTGATGTGAACGTGGGTCCCTCAAAGAGAGAAAGTCGTGGTGACGTGAACGTGGGTCCCTCAAAGAGAGAAAGTCGTGGTGACGTGAATGTGGGTCCCTCAAAGAGAGAGTTGTGGTGAAAGAAAGAAAGTCGTGGCGATGTGAACGTGGGTCCCTCAAAGAGAGAAAGTCGTGGTGATGTGAACGTGGGTCTCTGAAAGAAAGAAAGTTGTGGTGATGTGAACGTAGGTCCTTCAAAGAAAGAAAGTTGTGGTGATGTGAACATGTGTCCCTCAAAGAAAGAAAGTGTTGGCGATGTGAACGTGGCTCCCTCAAAGAAAAAGAGTGGTGGCCATGGATTTACCAAAGAAAAAAAGTTGCATGTCTAAATTTGACATTTATAACATGTATGCCTGAAACAATTACATCTCTATCGCTTTGTAATGAATAGAGGCAGCCAAGATTGATGTTTTTTGACTTGTAACCTTAAAGTTTAACTTCACTGACAAATTTTCTAAATCAATGTTTCCATAATTGAAGCAATGTATGTTAATAGAGATAGAACCTATGACAATACAAGTAGTAACTATAAAATAGTATCAAGGGTTTGTTTTTTTTGAAAATTGCTTGCTTGCCAAAATTATTAAAGCTTATTCAACACATTATTAATTAAATTTTAATTATTTATACCATTCTATATAATCTAAGAGAATATATTTGTCCTATCACTATGAAGTCCCTCGAGTGTCAATCATTGTGAGTAAGACACTTTTAAGTTTAATATGTTACTTAAAAAAAATTGAACATGTAGTATTTGAACATTTATATTTTCACCACCTTGTTTACCTCTAATATGGTTGCTAGTAAAGTCTGTTAAAGCATGCCCAAATTACTTCTATTAAACTTCAACTTTAGTTTTAATTACATGGATAAATCAATATCATAGGTGAAAAACTTGACCTTGACACCACATGTAAGCTAATCTCAAAAAATTAATCAATTACATAAAAAGAACTTTTAATGTGAGTCACCTCATCAATAGAGACTATTGTAACTCAATCACTATTGAGCTTTTCTTGAGAGGAGTAAATATTACCCCGTAGTTTTTAATGTACATGAAATCATTTCTAAGAAGCTCTTGAAGGTAAACTAGGCAATAGGCGTTATTTTTCAGATTAAAATCACCAAAAAGACCTTGAATAACTGAAATTGCTACAATCAAAAGCCATGAGCCCCTAGAGAAGCAAAATACAACGACATATAAACAGACCCTACCTTGTCGTCTCTTCTAAGGGCCGCTTCACACTATGGCCGAAGGTCGAGAGGCCATCGGTTTCAACCAATGAAATTGCACGAAACCATAGTTTTGGCCTCTCAAGCCTTCACACTATAAGCCAAAGTCCAAAGGCCGTGGCCAGCAAAATTGCTTATGTGGCAGCACTTTTTGACTAAAGTGACGGCCTCTCGGCATTTGTTTGGGTCCTGCATTTTGCCAAAAACTGAAATGGCAGGACCCAAACAAATGCCGAGAGGCCGTCACATTTTATTTATTAAAAAAATTTAGAAAGTGACAAAAACTGCAGCCATTGTGTTCTGCTCAAATCAATTTATTGAACTGAATGAATCAGCTTCAAGGGCCACTAGGACTTTTAAAACCATTTTGCTACAGTGCACACCACCTCACTGGCTCACTCCTCCTCAAGGCCATGCAGTAAACACATCTACCAAGCCGGTCCCCAAAAGCATCCCCGACATGGGGTGAGATTGATCATTTTTTGTTTTTATTTTTTGTACTTAGAATCTCTCAATGTGTCAACCAGTTGAGAGAAATTGACATACAGATGATTCATTCATTTGATATACTTTTGAAATATTACATTGAGTTTCTTGTACGTATCCTTGGTACGGATTTATTTTTTATTTTTAAAAATTGCCTGGAGAAATAAACAATTTTTTAAAGTTTTTTGAATGTACGGGGAGGGGGAGAATAGAGGGTCATCAAAAATTGCAAGTTTTTGCATTCCCAAAATACCCACAATGAATACTTGATGATCATGGAAATCAAAAGTATACAAGATTGCGTTCCCTTCTAAAATCCATGATTAGAGAAGGTAATTGAAAAAATTCAAAAATTGGATAAATTGATAAAGAGATAAATAGATTGAAGCCAAACAAATGGTATGGGTTTGGACTTTGGGCTTGGCCTTTGGAGGCTTCACAGTATGCCCGACCAAAGGCTCCAATTACAATATTTGATTGGTTACAAGTCCTAACCCGTGTCCTCCGGACACGGACATCAAAAAGGTAAGATTGAAATTTATGAAAACATGTAAAAAATTCAGACCTAGGTATAAAAAATAATTATACCCTATTGTGAATCCTCCAACTACGTATTTCTTTTTATACCTGAGTTTAAATTTTTAGTTTTTTACGTGTTTTTTTAAAAAAATTGATCGGCCCTTTTTGATGTCCTAGTCCGAAGGATATAGGTTAGGACTTCTATATACCGATGTCCTTTGGACGGGAAAAAAAAAAAAAAAAAAAAAAAAAAAAAAAAAAAAAAAAAAAAAAAAAAAAAGTATTCAATTAATTAGTGAGTAAGTTCCCCTCGTCCCATGGGTAAGCACTTTATTTGGTGCTCTTCAAAAACTACATCCTATCCTCGGTTCCCTCGTAAATGGTCTTCCTACTTTTTAAGATTTATAGCATGTCCTGCGTTCCCTTTTTCTGGGTTACCCATGCTTTGGCCCGTTCCCCGTTCTCATCATTTCTTTTGTGTTTCAACAACTTTCCTTTTTGGTTTCCGTCATTTGTTCCTAGTTTCCATCATTTGTTCCTAGTTCCCATCATTCGTTCTTGGTTCTCATTATTTGTTAGTGGTTCTCATCCTCCTTTCGTAATTCTTATCCTTTAATCTCGATTCCTGGTTCCCCTCCGATGTTCCCTTGATCTCCCCTCAAGTGACTCTTTCTTTGCTCCCATTTTTATGTTCCATATTCCTTGTCTCTTTAACTCCTTGTATTTTTATTATTGGGATCTAATAAACTCTTAAGAACAACCACAATACCACATACCATTTAGAGAACTCTTCAAAATCTTTAGAACAATTACTCTTTATGTCGTGTATACATGACCAACTGATAATGACCATGACCATGCATGTCTTTGATTAATTTCTCCCCCTCATCCCGATGGATGAGCTTTTAATTTGGTGCTCCTCAAGAACTGACCCCTATCCTTGATTCTCTCGTTGATTGTATCTCCTTGCTTTATAAGAATTTTAGGATATCCTTCATTCCATGGATCCCTACTTCCCAGCTGTCCTCTGTTCTATTTTGGTTCCCCATTCTCTTTTTCTTTACTAATCACTCCCAACCTCTAATTTCCCATTCGTGGTTTCCATCCTTTGTTCCCGATTCCGGCTCCCCCATCCGGCCATCCCCCAATTTCCCTTCTTGGTTTCATCATTTGTTCCCGATTTCATAATTTGTTCCCAGTTCCTATCATACATTGACATGTGGTTCTCATTATTTGTTTTTGTTCCCATTCTCCGTGCCCAATTCCTAGTTCTTGTTCCATGTTCCATTGATCTCCTCTTTACTCATTACTTTGCTCCATTTTACATGTTCCACATTCCTTGTCCCTTCGACTCTTGTTATGTTAATGAGATTTAATAAATTCTTAATAACAATCAAGTACCACCTACGGAAATCCTTCAAAATCTTTAAAACTCTTCATACCGTGTATACTCTCATGGGCAAACCACCCTACTACCGGGAAGGATCACCAAGGGCAAATAGAGAAAACCGGCTGCATCAGGTCGGGCAACCTGCAAAGGATCGCTAGCAGGTAATCGTGTTCTTTTATATATATAGATTTTCAGTAAATTTCTTTACAAAATTTGGACTCTCAATTCCACGACCTCTCGACTTGGACGGCCATAGTATGAAGCGCCCCTAAAGCAAGGGTAAAATTTGAACACCCAACATTCTCGGTACGGAGCTCAACTCTCAAGTCGATGACGACCGCTAGATCCGGTGTCCGCGACCGGCAATAGGAGGTAACGGTGGCCCGCGCGGCATTCAGCAAATGGCGCATATCGACGAAGCATTTGGGCGTGGATTTGGGTTCTCGCGGGCGCAGCCCTTTTGAGGTTCCACTGTGCCAGCATCTTCTTGTTGTTGCTCGCCATTTTCTTTAGAGGTCGTTTCCAAACAAGCTTCAGCTCCTCTCCTTGCAATCTCTTAGGGTTTGGCGCCACTATCACTCCCTAGAGAGCGCTCGCAAGCAAGCAAGGAAGGAAGGGCAGCGAGCTCGTCTAGGGTTTTAGTATGGAGGAGGAACACGAGGTTTACGGGGGCGACATTCCCGACGAAGTGGAGGGCGACATTGAAGGAGACTCCGATGGCGAGCCCGACGACCTCCTCCTCAAGGGCGACGACATTGCCACTGACGAAGTCGCCTCCAAGGTATCACATTACTGCCAATGAAAACAGCAAGCTGTTGTTTCTTTGGAGCTCGTTTGAGCGTAATTTCTTTTCTGTCATAGAAACCCTAGAAGGTCGGGGGAAAGCTTTTGAGTGTCATCATATTGGCACGGAATCGCTCAACAAGAATATTACGGACAGTCGTTTCTCGTTTCCCGTGTTGTACCTTAAATCAAAATGGACAAGTGCAGTAGGGGAGAACGAGTGCCTCTCACTGGAATATCTGCCCTTAAAAAATGAGTCTCTTCCTCAACGAAGCAGAAATTTTGAAATTTTTACGAGTGCAGTCGGATTAGGGGTTTTGCAGAAGGGCGTGCTGCTCGCTTTGTTGCATCTCTTAGTTTTTTCTTCCATGATGGTATACATGAGCTGTATACTTCATGATTCATGGGCATTCCTTTCTGTTGTTTGATGATTGTAAGTCTGTTTTCAGTTTCATCTCAATGTAGGTCCGTGTTGGACATTAGTTGATGTACACTTTGGCTACCGTCGTCTGTGCTTCTTAGGAGCTCGAGGAAATGAAGAAACGATTGAAAGAGATGGAGGAAGAGGCGGCTGCGTTACGCGACATGCAAGCAAAAGTCGAAAAGGAGATGGGGGGTAGTCAAGGTTTGGATTCCACATCCCTTCCATCTCACTGAGTTCTAGATGTCGGTGTTTCAAATTCAATCTGTCAGAATGTGAACGTATGGAAGTGAGGGTCAATGTTTAAGTCGTTGTGATTTTGTTATTCGATTTTGATAGAAGTGCTGCCGTGTGAAAGGCTCTATTTATGATATATGTCTTTGCCGTTTCAGTGAAGTAATTTGTTCATGAATCGTTTGGTTTCCAGACCCAGCACTTGCGAACGGAGCTCAGGCAAATCGAGAAGAGGCAGATGCTCGTTCAGTTTTTGTTGGAAATGTAAGCGCAATTTTCATCTGTGGTCTTTAAGTATTTTGAGTAGGATGCGCAATCCCATATAATCTTGTAATATGATTTGTTA
Source organism: Bryum argenteum (assembly GCA_037043015.1). NCBI lineage: Eukaryota > Viridiplantae > Streptophyta > Bryopsida > Bryales > Bryaceae > Bryum > Bryum argenteum. Next base: position 4,236,052 of record CM073323.1, on the reverse strand, counting down.
TTCAGTGTTTTTTGTAAAACTTACTCGCCTCGAGCAAACCATCTGATCTGAACAAGTTATTTTTGTTGCACAGGTTGATTATTCCTGTACTCCTGAAGAAGTACAACAACACTTTCAGTCTTGTGGCACAGTGAACCGTGTCACGATTTTGACAGACAAGTTTGGACAGCCCAAGGGGTAATACCTCTGGTTTAAATACTTAGCAGTGACATCAAATGATAGTATACCGAATCCGGACATTGATGAGAGCTATTTCGTAATGTATCAACATCGTACACAAGTCTTGAGTGCTGACTGTCGTTTACATTTCAGGTATGCATACGTGGAGTTTTTGGAGGTTGAAGCAGTTCAAAACGCTATTCTTCTTAGTGAGTCCGAGTTGCATAATCGTCCTCTCAAGGTGAGTTTATCTCCATCCTCAGGACTCCTACATTTACATTGTCAACAGTCAAATAAATTCTTGCGTCGTATGGGGATCATTTTTTAACAAATGGTTGGATTGAATTGGCAGGTCACAGCGAAGAGGACAAACGTGCCAGGGATGAAGGGCTATCGGGGTCGACCTTACGCCCCGTATTATGGGTACCGCCCACGGAGGCCCTTTTCAGCTCCCTATGGGTATGCTCCCTATGGTTCTGGGTGGTCTTCCTTAGTGGATTCCATTCTGACTTGTGGTGTGCATATTTCATAAGGAGTTTAAAGTTTGTGCCTTTCCTGCATGTTGTCAATCAATGCTGTCGTAGAAAAAGTTAGTTAGTTGAAAGCTGTGGTTGAATTGGCACTAACTTGTGTGAGTTGTGTTGTGCAGCAAAGTTCCAAGGTTCAGGAGGCCGATGCGTTACAGACCTTATTATTAGGCATTATGTGCTTTCGGAGCATTTTCATTTCTGGCTGTTCTGTACAGTGGCCCATCCACATGACGTTTAGGAAAAGGATTTGCGTGGTCAGCGGGCTTTGTTGTTTACATGGAGGTACTATTCTGCCACTCTGTTGAGGATGTTTTGACCACACGCTCCTCCCCTGTCTGGAAGCACGAGGGGATTTGACTGAAAAAAAATATTGGTTTGCATTCCAAAAAAATGACTGAGCTCCTCCCCTTTCTGGAAACGGAAGGGGATCTGACTGAAAAAATATTGGTTTGCATTCCAAAATGACTGAGAAGCTCACTGTAGTTCGTGTTCTTGTGGATATACGCTGCGAATGATAAAAGGATAGAGTTTGTTTCTCTCTTTAAGACGTCGAGTGCAATGCCAATCTACGGTCGATCAGAGAGCTGGGGAGTCCAAAGATTGAGTATGGACGTGACGGCCTAAGAAGTCCCTTGTCCGAGTTATTTCAGCACTATGTTGGGTTCACCGCTGATGTACAATATTTCCTTGTTCTCTTAAATTTATGGTGGAATCAATGGTAGATCAGTTCTAATAACTGTAAGGTTTGTACATATTGGAAACCGGAAGCTACAATTTGTTCTGGTAGTGATTGATGAGTTTTATTGCAACTCCTCGGCGATCAGAGTGTCTTGCAAGCGCTATGGGCTACCCTGCCCAGGTCTTTCTCATTGTGGCATTATGCGGATATGGTCGTGTTTTTGACGTCATGCCCGTACATGGACTTGTCATACTTGGACTTGGGATGTCAGAGATGGTTAGGAAACATGAGAATCTTATCTGGCTCACCTGCTAAAGTGGAAGTTGGTTCTAAACTTTGTCTGCTTTCATCATTTTCTTCTGTGAAAAGTACTGTATATTGTTCCATACAATGAGAAGTATTCTTCACAGATTTCCATGACATCTTCCTAGGAATTCGTAATGAATCAGAATTTTAGACTCTTCTACTATTACGAACCTTCTAGTTTACAGATGAGAAACAATGAGAAAGAAGTTGCATGTGAATTTTAAAGTCATCAAATGAGAAATGGGTTGCATGTCATTGATCCATGTATACATTACGATTGATTTCTCAATTCAAATGAATATCAAAGGTCCGTGTATTTTCAACTCAAGAGTTTGAAAGATCCCTAAACAAGATCCCTAAGTATTCAATCAAAGTTCACTTTAAGAACCATACAACTTTAATCATGAAAATATATGATATTCCATTGCAAAAGATATCACAAAATTTGAATCTCTCTCACGCACATCTATCATACCACTTTTGGTATTACATGCACATGATGTCCATGACACATATTCATTTCACCAAGTACAAAAATTCTAGAATAACAAGTAACAGTAAGGTGATTCCAAGTCTAATACAATCGATAAGTTTCCATCAATCTTTCATATTCTGCAACCTTCAAAACTTCCAGCACTGCAATCTTCGAAACTTCCAGCACTGCAATCTTCAAAACTTCCAGCACTGGACAAAACAAAATGTTCGTTCATACAGACCCACAGAATCTTGAGCATGCAGACTCATCTATGAAGAGAACTGTAAGCTCCACGAAAAGGCGGAGATCATCTTCATATTCTTCTCATAAATTGTACGAAGATTGTGCAATTTCCCGTCGGGGGGCACTCTATTTAGAATCCACACTGTTTGAAGTCCACATTCTTTGGGCATGCCCTACTACCAGTCTCGTGATAGTAGCCAGTAAGGCCCAGCCCATTCCCGTGTGAAACCCGCCCCAGTAATTCTACTGTAGAAGCCCTTGAAAATGAAGGGCCATTCAAATGTCTTCCCTTAGAATTCAAATTTAAGTCCTCCTTTTGAGGGAATAGTGGTTCTCCATTCGAGGAAGCACTAGTCATTCTTAAAAAGGCAGAGACAAGTGGATGAAAAATCTAAATTTGTATCAAGGTTTCTAATTTTATCTCAAGGGCTTGCCACCTCCTCTTGGCAAGTCCTTGAAATCTTAGGGACTCTCGTAAAACTAATTACTGGTTAGGTTGCATGGGAATTTGGGACCCTCTCAAGGGACGGGTCTCACACGGGAATGGGCCCTACGGAAATGGGAGTGAGCAGACTTGTGACCGAGGTCGCCGCGTATCATCCGGCGATTCGATTGCATCGATCAGCTCCTCGATCTCTCCTTGCCTCACCATGGCGATCAGCTCTCTTTACTGACCATGAGTTACATGCCAGCCATCTACATTCGGCAGCAGCCACCTCTGCATCTTCCGGGCAAATCACTTATCACTTCGTCCGGACCGCTACCGGCTCGGCTCCCTTCTCATTCGATTACACGACTTTGTCACCATCTAGCTTACTTCTGTTCCATCCTCCTATTCCGCGCTAGCTCACTCCTCTTGGATCGGAGAAGACTCATCGATCAGAACCTCTAGGCTCTATTCTATGCTCTCAGTGTACGCTAGCTAACTCGTCTTGGTCGGCGAAGACCCATCGATCAGAAGTTTCGGCTTGCGGTGCGAGAATATCGGCCATCGAAGTAGTGTGCGAATGGTGTCAGTTTGGGGACATTCTGGTGTTGCTAGATAGATGGATTTGTTTTCTGGTTAGATCGATGGCGCTGTCAATGAAGTGGTTGTGTAAGATGCGAGATGCCGAGGCTGTTTGAGGATATACTCGAGAGATGGATTCTCATGTAGGCTCTGAGGGGGAGGTTCGGAAGCAAATGCAGGAGGTTGTTGATGCAGAAATTGTATCGTCAGCGTCTTCTGAGGTAATGTGATCGCCAATTCTCAATTTACAATCATGGTTCAACATTTTGAAAATTTGAACTCGGTTCGGAGTGAGCAGAGGTTTTGTTCGCTCTGTCAATGGGGTGGTAATGGTGGTATCCTATTGCGGGTTGGCGTTAGGGTTTAAGCGCCTTAAACCCTAACTTGGAGGAAGAGTGTGCATTTTGTTTATCAGTTTGTGCTCATGGCTACGCAGGTCGGAATCAGTTCAGAGAGTAGGTCAAAGCCTGGAAGCTCCAGCCATTTGCCTCCCCTGTCGGCCAACAAGTCCACGAAAACTCCTGTCTCACATGGGCAACCACCTCGTCCGCATTTGCGATCTCGAACGTCGCTTGAGAAAAACAAGGTCAATATTACAGTGAACCTGCCTCCGGGACTTCCACCTTTGGCTGACAAGAGGGCAGCGTCGTTACCGGGGCGTGCTCACTCCTCTGGCATCAATCCTGATCCCACCAAAAACCATAGCCACGAACTGGGACACTCTGAACAGGTGCGCTGCATACCCGAATCCCTAAACCTTCACTGGAACAGAAGCCTCATTATTCTGTCTTGTTGCATGTCTACCTTCACACTATTCCAAGTGGCAAGGATTCAAGCTACGGATTGGATATCTGTTACCTCTATCGTAAGAGGAATTTCTTGCTGTTTGTCGCTTCTTCTGTGTTTGTGGGTACTGTATGCATTCTCGAGAGACAGAATGTAACAAAATTTTGTTTTGTATCAAGTCACGGGTTCGTGCCTGGTTTTTGATCCTAGTTGGTTGGTCTAACTGCAGCCAGGACATGAGAAAGTGAATATCATCCGGTCATTTTCCACACCTGGGACGATCGGGGACAAGGTTGAGAGCTTCCGTAGAGAGGGAAAGGGATATGTACTCCTTAGAACTGCCAGTCCACGGACCAGTCACCAGTTGCAGCCATCTGAAGTTGTTAAAGATCTCCACACGTCCCCAGACTTCGATATTGAGAAAGGTGAGGATGTCCCTATATTCATTGAGAGGTTCGAGTAGAATGAGTACACATTCCGGCTCAAACCATCAAAATTGCTCCAAACCATCTTCTAGAGTGCTACAGACATCAGATATTGGTCTACTCCTGTGTTTGTTCAACACATTACACGCAATGTGAACATAAACGTAGCGATTTTCGGTTGATTTCTTCGATTTTCTTGGATTGGGAAAGGGCTTGTGTTGATGAATGGATCTAAATGCAGGTAAAGGATCCAGTAAGGAAGAGGTAGAAGAAGCTATACCAGAGGAAGAAGCGGTATGTCGAATCTGCATGGACTCCCTGTCAGAGGATTATGGGGAAACGCTGAAGATGGAATGTCGCTGCCGAGGCGAGATGGCTTTGGCGCACAAAGAATGTGCCTTCAAATGGTTTGGAATCAAAGGAGATCGAATGTGTGACGTTTGTGGTTCTCTTGTAAGCAACATTCCTGTCACGGTGGTTCGATTTCCTGCCAACGAGAACAGCAATCATCTCCGATCTTCAGACTCACAAACCGTCAACAGGTACTGACTTTCAAACATTATTCAGATGAAATTTGAGTTCTGCTGTTCCTGTGACACTGGCCTTTTTTCGAGTAACACATCATTATAAGAGCTATTGTAGATGCAGCCTAACACCATCTTAGCGAATATATCTGACTTGAGTAAGCTCTACGCAGAGCTACTGTGTGGCAGGACCTTCCCGTTATGAGCATAATCAACATGATGGCTTATTTCTGTTTTATCGAGCAATTGCTGGTATTTCTTGAACTTTTTTCTGGTCTCTCTCGACTGGAACGATGTCTTATAATGAATTAATTGGTTATGTCTTCTACCTTTGCCTGGCGTATACATTCAAGGACGTAAGTCACAAGAAGGGGAAAGATTATCAAATGCACCAGCCATCGTCCATTGTAGTACCTGCTAATTGTAAACGGCTGTCTGGGCAATTCTTTATGTGGAGTGGTTTATTTTGGAGCTTGATCTGGTTTCGTGAGTGATCTGGTTTAACGTTCTCATCGTTTCTGCCGCAGGTTAACAAACTGGGTACCAAGGCACTGGCCATCTCGATTCCCTTTTCTGTCATCATCGGTCTCCTTGCTTCGGTTACAGCTGTTGCCCTCGGTGAGCCTGTGACCATCTGTTTGTTCATTTGATATGGTTGCTGATATGACGGCTTGCCCATGAGTCTGGTTCAATTTTTCCAGTTCGATGAATATGCGTTCACTTTCCACTTCGTAAGAGCTACCTTTCATAGAACTTTGAAATTTCGTAATAAATCTGGAGGTGGTGATGGTGGTGTGCAGTAAGTAGGCGGTACATTTGGATGTACGCCTCCATTCAATTCGCCCTTGTCTGCCTTTTTGGGTACATCTACTTCTATAAGGTAAGTTGTAAGCGAGCCGTCATTAATTTTCGACTACCAAAAGTGGTAATTAGATTCGGCTCTCGAGTCCATTGTTTCCTCTGCACGAGAGTCAGTGGTAGAATCTGAGCGGAGGTATGCGGGGCTGAAGCTGTAAACTCGGTGCTGAATTGTGGTTATATGCAGACCAAGCTGGAGGCTGTACTGGCAGTATTACTGGCAGCGTTCACAGGCTTCGGGGTGGCCATGACTTGCAACGCGCTACTGCTGGAATATCTGCACTGGAAGCAGTATACGGCTCGAAGAGCACAGTTATCTGCTACCGCTAGCACTGTGGATGTGGAGCCATCGTTTCGAACGCAAGTCGTCTCAAGTGGCGATCTGGGAGGTGTCAACTCGCAGTGGTCACGCGAGTTGGCCACTTCACAGGCTACCTCTCGTGATCTAGAGCTCGCTAGTGAACCCGCAACTGCAAGGGGAAGCCCCAGCGCTCGCAGCATTGCTGTCTCTGAGAGCCACCACTCCATGCACTGCTCTTGACTCTATCACCAAGGTACCCCCCTCTAATCTCTTCTTTTCTTAGAGAATCTGGAAATTGAAGAAAGCAAATCTTGAGAGAGTTATGAGTTTGTCTATCCAAGTGTTTTCATGGACTACTACCACATGTCATTGCGGTACTCTGTGTGACCACAGTTGCGGGATAGTGAAATGCTTGTTATCTAATCAATCACATCAATAGATGCTTCCATTGTCCATAACGAACGATAGAGAATCAACGGGAGGTCTGTTCACTTACAAATGCTGAATTCCGAAGTTTGTAATGTATGCAGCAATGGTGTCAAGTTTTGAGGAAGCTATATACTTGAAGCGAAGTGAAACATTCTATGATTAATTAGAAGGGTTGCTCATGTCGTATGAACCTAGAAATTGTTTCCTAATCTGTGGAGTTGGATATATTTACGCAGGAGCTTGCTGCCTCATGTGCTGTCTCTTCACTTTTATATGCGGTCGCCCACGGTGTTGCTGCTGCTGCTATAACGGCATTCTACATGCCCTCTGCTCCGAACTTCAGTTAACCTGAAGACTTGAGATCCTGGCTACATTTTCTTGGAGTGATCCATTGTTGCTCCAGAAATCACGCATAAAAGTATCAATTCATTAGCTTATATCAACATTGACAATTTTATTCATATATGCGGCCCAACATCAGTCTTAGAAGTGACTCTAGCTATACACTGATGGAAATAACTCGATTATTGAAAGAAAAGTTCATTGCAGCTTCATTGCACGAGTGGTCTTTGTCCACATTCTCTGCTTCGATCGGAGTGGAACAGATCATGGTTTATGCCTTGAGTGCTGATCTCCTAGTCTGCAACTAGGAGTATGGTGGTAAATTTCAAGTCATCTTTGTTATATATCATGTTATGTATGGTGTTAATGTGGTGCCTCTTTTTCTCATGAAATATTGCAGTTCATAGTACACAAGGTATCTCATCTCCCTTGTTTGGCTGTATCTATCGTTAGACAGACTAAAACCTTAACCATCTGTACATATGATTCGCAGAAGCACATGATCGTGCAACTCGTAAGACCTTGAAAGAGTGTGTAGTAGTCATTGAAGGAGTTGACAATTTTGTTGTATATTCAGAACACATCAATATTGCAAATAAGATATAGGAGGTGTTAGCTTCGGATTGCTAATCACATAACTTGTGGCTTGAGGTCCGATGAAATCAAATCTATAACCCCTTCTATCATAGTCCTCATCTCTACCTGTTCCTGAGAGCGAGCATGTTCTGTGGTTGTAAGCTATGCAAAGAAAATGATCAAACTTTCTTCACATCCAACCAAAGCTAATCTTTTAGATTAATTTGCTTTCATACTAATTATAATAAATTGTCTACTGAGCTTTGTATACAGAACATGATGACGTGTTTAGTGTGCTCACAACAAAGATGACCTGCTCGTCAGCATTGACGAAGAGGATGCAATGCACCTGGGGATGACGCAGCCACTAGCGTGTTTATCCCCTCGACACTAAGGGCGGGACAGTGGAGGACCTACGCCTCCCTGCCCGCCCACAAAACCCTGCCCGCATAAAATAATTTGGGGGTAAATTTGCCCCCTAAATTTTTGTTGTTGATGTCACCAATGTCATCATGGGACACATCTTGGGGTAAATTGGGGTCGCAGATCCCATTTTTAAACTCAAAATCTGAAAAAAAATATTGTAGGGCCTCCAAAAATGCAAAAATCAGATTTTTATGAATTTTTACCGGGCAGCAAGTATGGGCGGGCAGCGGAGGCGTAAGTCCTCCACTGTCCCGGCCTTAGAGACGAGGGTTTATCCCTCTTCGGCGTGACCACCGTCTACCGACCGGGAGGAATCGTCCAACGGTCAGCAGAAACTCAAACGAGGATCCTCTTGCATCCATTGGACAAGTCCATCGACCACGGGTCACTCTAACTTGTGGCACAGGATAGGCAACTTTCATCCAAGATAGGATGGATGAGGAGCGAATCGCGACCGTCGGATGGGAGAAGAAAGCGTATCGGGGCCGTTGGCGGCGTCTGGCACCCGCAATGCGGAGAGTTTCTTCGGTCCCCGCGAGCCCGGAGATTTGGGTTGCTGTTCTTGGTCGTCGCGAGGGGGAATTTCTCGCGTTTCTCGTTTGCGCACCGATCGGGGGCTAAGCCTGCAGGAACCCAATTGAACTGGCTCAAATTTTTCATTTCAATTTCGCTTGTTGGGGTTCTCTAGGCCGGGTGGGTTGCTGTTGATTGAGTGAGCAGGAGCCATGACGACTCTGGATGTGACGAGGGCGGAAATCGCCTTCTTGGTGATGTATCTTAACAAGGCGGAGGCGCGAGACAAAATATGCCGTGCCATCCAGTACGGCTCCAAGTTCATCAGCGCTGGCGAGCCTGGTGTCGCTGCGCAAGTCGACAAGACCACCAGCTTGGCGAGGAAGGTTTTCCGGCTCGCCAAGGTCTGTCCAAAATTCATCCTTCCATTGTAGGTTATGGAATTCGGTAGTGGCAATTTTCAGAAGTGATGGAGAATGTTCTTGTTTTGCAGGGTATAGGAAGTGAATTGGGCATGAATTTAGTTCTGAGAATTCTGGACATGCTTAGTGTGTGAGTAATAAGGTTTGTGTTAGTGATTTTTGGGCGTTTAAAGATGTGCTTGTTGTGTGAGGAAGGCAGTCAACAACCTGACTTGAGTATTCTTGAGTATTGAATGGTGTGAACACTGACACGGTGATGTGTGTTGGTTGCCATTTCTGCAGACCTTGAATGAGTTGAACCAACTCCTTGCTCCAGCGCCGAAGGCAACGCCATTGCCGATTGTCTTACTGGGCAAGGTAAGTACTATTGATATTCACTTTATGTGGCTCTCTATTTTCATTAGACGGTGTGGGGGCATGTTGTTAGTCAAAGCCTTGAATGAAGCTTGGAAGTCAAGAGTCGGATAACATAGTGAAAGATTCGTTTTAGTACGAGCAGTATGGTCAATGAAACAGGGTAGCATTTTGGAAGGTGGTCAAATTTAGCACGTGGTAGAAATGTTTCCTTAGCATATTTGCGTAAGATATATAATCTTTTTGTTTTGGGATCGTGTCAACGAGGTGGCTAGGATGATGCAATATCCATGGGCTGTGAAGGTTACACTTGAAGTATTCTCTGGGCATTGAGAATCATGTCAAGGAAGGTCCTTTTGAAAAAAATCAAGTCAGAGCAGATAACAACCACTCGTTATGATATTTACAAGGGAGTATCGCAGATTTTACATTCTCTAACATCCTTCACTTATGTTCTGTGAATCTGCCAGGCAAAGAATGCCTTGGTGGGAACCTTTTTGTTCCTTGATCAAATTGTGTGGGCTGGAAGAACCGGCATCTACAAGGTATGGCTGGTCTTGCTAACATCATGCTGTCAATACTTGTTCTGATCTATTTTCTGGCTGCTGATGGCGTTGTTCGATGGTGCAGGATCAAGAACGTCTGAATCTCATCTCCAGGATTTCGCTTTTCTGCTGGATGGCGGGCTCTGGCTGCACAACCGTTGCTGAGGTCAGTTGTTTCTTTGGCGGCTGTTTCCGGCCATTTTCATCCGCGTGTTTGTCAAGCATCATGGTTCTGGACTATCGTTTGTCCGCTCAACTTATTGCAGTTTCATTGATTAGCAGACCTTTGATTAGCAGACCTTTGATTAGCAGACCTTTGACGAGTTTCAACATATGTTGATAAGCGAAGGCCGATGTGTTCAGATTGCAGAAATCGCTCGTCTGAAGACGGCTACGAAGAAAATTGAGAGAGAGTTCAAGCGGATCAAGGGAACAGGCAGTATCGAGGAATCGAAGCTGGTGAGCATTTTCGCTTCTTCGGTGTCCACCGTGTCAAGACTTCGGCTAATATGATCACTACACGTCCATTCCATTCAATGGCTCCTCATTCAATTATGTTGCCTCACAAAACATGGAATTACACCAAATGAAACTTTTGTCAAGTACTGAAGTGATTAGAAATTTGACTCATTGTCAAAAATCGCACTTGAACATAATATCTTATTTGATATCAATACCAATAAGATGAACACTGCAGTGTAGTTTTATCAAAATGAAAAAGGTCATCTCATTCAGCGTTAGAGTATTATCTAGTGTGCACCCCACCAAATAGATTGAAGAATGAAGAGTGTAGTGCATGGTGTCTGAAATCGTCACAGGGGTTGCAGTGGTTAACGAAGAATGCAGCAATTATTCTTGATCTTGAGTCGTTGTAGGGTCCTTTTAGTAAATGAATCGACTGATGCATGAAAAGAGTTGCTGGGTTGTTTCTAAGTGCTACATGTTTGTACTGAACTCGCAGAAGGATCAGCGGAAAGAAAATCTGAAGGTTGCAAGGGGGAGGTCTCTAAACTTGATCAAGTCGGCCTTGGACATTGTGGTTGCCGCTGGACTGCTTCAATTGTACCCTGGCACCGTCACACCACGTGTTACAGGAGCCCTGGGTTTCACCACTTCCATTATATCATGCTATCAGGTACTTTTGTCAACATATGAGCATAATGCACATGACAGTTATCAAAATAGAGTTGCTAATATCTGGTGATGGGGTGACCGGTAGTTAAATCTCAATCATAGTCGACTCAAAGAGCGCGAAGTTTTGTTCCAAAATTGTGACTCTGTGCGTTGCTTTGTTGTGTACAGTTACTACCACCTGCAGCGAAGGCCAAGGAAGTCTGAACATTGAGTCGAACGAGGACTTGATTTGTCGTAAGATGACTTGCTCCATGTAATTATGGCTAGCCTTTTTGTGTTGTGCGAGCTTGGACGATTGTTGGCTGTTTGAGGGGTCAGACATTGCTGCCAGGCCTATTATGCTTGTACCTGATCGAGAGAGGCTTCCAGGGAAGTGCCGACTTGATCTGCTATCCAAGCACACTCGGTATTGAATGGTGTTTGACTCCATGTGGCCCACAAGCCGTTCATTTACTGTTTGATAATTTTGAAACATTGTAATGACAGTGTCGAATATATATTAATCCATTATGGTGTTGGACCCAACATGTACTCGAGGCGTCGGATTCTTGTATCTTGTGATGATATGGAGCACATCATGTTGCAAAAGTATGAATACCCTTTTCTCCTCTTATATCCGTTGGATGTGGTTGAGGTGTGCTGACATGAAATATCCGGCTTGAAGAGCGTATCGTTCGTGGGCTCCTAAAGCGTCGGCAAAGCTTCAACGAACCTCATAAATGCCACCAGGTGTTCACCATACAGTGCTGGAATATTCTTGTGAACGTGTCAGAACTTCCTGACCTGTATTCTTGTTGGTCGTTCTGGAAGCAACAGATAAGTTACTGGTCAGTGGCTAACAAGTGAGTGTATCTAGGCTTCAAATACTAACAACACAGCTGCCTGTATTACAATCAGCCTCTGTGCAAGAAAGGTTACCTTTAATTAAAATGTTATGGCATGTCATTATCATCGAAGGACATATCATTCTTGCAAACTCTCCCATTTTAGACGATTATTGCATTCCAATTTCACGTACTGATTCATGAAATCAGTAAAAACCTAAAACTAATAAGCAAAGTAAGTGAAGGGAGATTTTTTATTCATTTTTGCAAAAAACTGCTTCAAAGTGACATGTTCAACTTCAAAGAAATTACCTCATATTTTCATCGCTTGTTTCTGGATCAATGTATTTTAAAAGTGACCTTGAAGATCATCGAACACTAGGTGGGTAGAGGAATCGTACCCTTATTGGTAAGGGATCATAAACATTGGAACACTGTATATTGGTCAAGGAAATTGAATGGCTCAACTATACAAAACTTACTGAGGCACTTCGTACTGCATTGAGAGTTCCAAGGCAAATATTAAATTCACATATTTTACAATATTGCTCTACTCAAATTTCATGAAGACTTTCTTATGGGCATTAAGTATATTAAAAATCACAAAAGTGTGATTGCCAAACATTTTTTTGAAACACATTCCATCTTTTTGTGGGCTTTTCGCTCTAAACCAACACAACTTTGGTGCGCCACTTTATTGACATGTGCAAGGATTGGCTTGCAAGCGGTAGGCATAAAGCTGCATGTCTGTTGAAAAGGTGAAAACACGGATCGCTTCAGGGGGCTCCGATTCTGTTTTATGTAGCATAAATTAGCAGTGAGTCCGAATCTCTGCACGTTCATGCACTGAACTCGTTTCAGATTTGCCTAATTCTCCTCGTTTAGGCGGTTGTTTGGAGGATATTTGACTTGGTTAAGGAGTGAAGTGGACAAGAGATCTGCTGCCGGTAGGCACAGGCCAAAGAATAAAAGCATGTAGCCTGTACCTCAAGCGTGGCGAAAGGAAGTTGTTGGTGGAAGATATATGGTTGGTGCTCAAATTCATAAAAATGTGATGAACAATCGTATCAACCAGCTAAAGCTCTATGTTTTCACTCTTAACCCCTACTTTACTTGTTGTCACAGGGCAGCAGACCACACAGATATGATCCTCAACCTCTCAAGACATCAATATAGTCTGAAGCACAAAGATTCACTGCACTCACATTTTACAACCTACTTTGTCAAGTGTACCGCAATTTTTTAACAGCCTGGAAAACTTGCAGGATGTCCAAATCTGTCATTGTACCGTGATGATCATCAGAGTAAACTTCAGCTGTCTGCAACTCAGTTTCAAAATTCAAAGGAATGTAACAGTATTTTTAATTCTGCGAGTGTGTCGCTTAAACGAGAAGGTGATTCCTACCATCTTACCTCGTTACCGTAATACATGTACCATTTTCACATGGAATTATGCTGAGTGAGTTGGTGGCACTCATTAGTACAAAATCTCGGCCATGGCTACATAATCTAAAGTAGTATCCCTTCCTCCGCTAACTTTTTTACTTTAAAATCCATCATTGGCGTTTTCCATTATAAACCGGTCGGCGGTCAGGGCTACAATGATTCTGCATTGGAGTGAAACCTCACCGAAGGTCAGCCTCAGCAGCCCTGTCATATTTGAAACAGGAGCCAGAACCGAGAATATACAGTGATAAAGACACACGACCAAGAGCTGCCGGAAGTTCGGACTGTCGTGTTCCGAAGATTCTATCGGTACCCGCGATCCTTACCATGAAATACTCGGTAGGGCGATGCAGGTGTCTCGAAATGCTAGACTTTATTGTTGACTGTGGGGCTTACTAAGATTGCCATGTATTAACACATACGGCTCTGAAAGCATTCATGCTTCTTGTGCCATCGCAATTTACACCGTCAGTTCACTTTTGGGAATATTCCAATCACACAATCTGAAGCTTATGAGTCGAGTTGGTGCAGCGGTCACAGGCAGATTCTGAAGTGGTTAAGTGAACCCGTGATTACCCAGACATATTGTAATCATTCAGTAAGATATCACCATCACTTGCACTAAGTGGTTTTTCACCATTGATGCTACACGGCATCAATGCCCTACACGGCATTGTAAGGCATTGAAAGCACTTGTTTTGTATATGCTATAATGTAACCCACTGTCTGTAAGTAAGAAATTTTTCATGCTTAGCAATGTATGCATCACGAAAAAAGTGATCTTGTTTGGGATGAACCCACAATTCCTCCCTGAGGAAGCATCAAAACCTCACTTTCGTTAAAATGGCACTATGCCATGTGCCATTTTGTCACACTAAATCTTACATATGTGCTCACATGGAATGGTGTATTCTGTAATATCACAATTTTTTAATAATATCATTCCCTTTTATACATTGTCACTCACTTTCCATAATATCACCTTCAAATTTTGTTATATCATATGGTTTTTGAACTGCGGTTCAGAAAGTTTAAGGTGTGCCGTTTTACCGAAATAATGCCATTTTAATGGAATTGGGGTTTCAATCAATTTATACGATTTACATATACTTTAAGATCTCGTTCAAAGTGGTAGCGACTGGCTCGAACAATCAAACAATAATTAAGACCTGTAGGATTATGTTAAACGTTTGGCAGCCTGGGATATATTAAGTGCAGTCTGAACAAAGAGCTTCAAAAGGATTTGTGGCTTGTCCATCCCGACTCCGTTCGTCTCGTGACAAATCGACAGCAATCGCTTCAGTTTACAGGCCCCCTCATCTAGTTGTAGAATCTAGTTTCCCATGCACGCACGGCGTAATGTGGGATTCTGAGATCTAAATGTCGCGATATCACAAGGACTGTACTTTAATCAGTCAGAAGTGGTGAGCGACTGTTGGTTGCTTCAAAAGGAAACCAATCTGATCTGATCGTTACATTAAGTAGTAAGTATACATCGCGAATCATGGCAAAGTGGAACGTGGTTCTCCTCCTCTGTGGCCTTTTGCAAGTGATGCTCGATCATCGGAGCAACGCGCAAGAGATATACAGCGGTGAGTTCTGTTGCTTGCACAGTACGCTTGTTGGTCATATAGAAAATGGCAGCTCTCAGTGATTTCGCGAAGAGTTTCCGGTTGAGTAAATGGCAGTACTCATTTTTGGCCTCGAGCAGATCGACTTTGAGTGTGTAGAACATGGTTCCATGTCACCTGGGGAACTATAGTACGTGTTGCATGACGAGTTCTTGACCATCCGATGCGAGCACGTAGTTGTTTGATGAGGTGTGATTGTGTGCGTCAGACCCCAACTACTCATTTGTGCGGAATGCGACGGAGGCACCGTTGCTCCTCCGCAACTACGACTACATCATAGTTGGTGGGGGAACGGCAGGCTGCCCATTAGCAGCCACTCTGTCACAAAACTTCACGGTTCTTCTCTTAGAGCGGGGAGGTAATGGCTCAGTACTCAAACTCTCTAGTTTTGCTGGCTGTCTATATTCCTTTCCTGAGCATGGTGAGCATGGTGGCAATGCAGGGGAGCCGTATGAAAATGCACTAGTGGAGAACCTGGTCGGATTCTACCCCGATCTGCAGGTCAGTACTCCGACGTCCGCGGCGCAGACATTCATCTCCGAAGATGGAGTGCCCAACCAACGAGCGAGAGTGCTCGGAGGCGGGAGCGCCGTCAACGCGGGCTTCTTCTCGTTTGCCGATGCTGCCTTCATTACAGAGTCGGGGTGGGATCCGGCGCTAGTGAATGAGTCCTATGTGTGGGTTTCCGATGTTGTTGCCCAGTTCCCGACCTTGCAAGTATTCCAAGTAAGCCTGATTCCATTACTCATCGCGTAAGTACTGGTCCTGAAGGTCCGAGCATGTTCTGACCTAGCTTGGGTGTAGAGTGCCGCGAGAGATGCGTTGTTGGAAGCCGGCGTGACGCCCTACAATGGGGCTACGTTCGAGCACATAATCGGCACGAAGGTGGGCGGCTCGATATTTGACAGCAATGGCCGTCGCCATACTGCTGCTGATCTGCTCACATTAGCCAACCCTAACAACATCGATGTCTACATCTGGGCCACCGTTCAACAGTTGCTCTTCGCCCCTCCCGGTGAGCACCGACATCATCATATCTCCTCATCTTCATCCAGGAAGCTCTAAACTTTAGAACTTCACAGTCACAGCAAAATTGGAAATTCTCCAGAGGCTTCCAAATATGATATTTCAGAGCTTAGATTGTGCACAGAATTGAGGCGTGACAATGCTCAGTTGATGAAGAAATTCGGACAGGCCAGGCATCTCTATCGCCATATGTGTAGTCTGTATTAAACGATATGAGTCAACCACTAGCTGATCAGTGCATGCATGGGTGCCAGATGCGTCGGAGCAGCCACGGGTGATAGGGGTGGTGTTCTCGGATTTGAACGGGACGAACCACACGGCGCTATTAAACGAGGATGCTGGAAGCGAGGTGCTAGTGACGGCCGGCGCGCTGGGCAGCCCGCAGCTGCTGATGCTGAGCGGCATCGGGCCGGTGGATCAGCTGGCGGCTTTCAACATTCCTGTGGTCATCAACAACCCAGCGGCGGGGGCGCGGATGGCGGACAACCCCACGAATTCCTTCTGGGTGCTCACCGACCAGGCGGTGGAAGTTTCACTGATCCAAGTAGTTGGGATCACCAACTTCGGCTCCTACATCGAAATCTCCAGCGGTCAAGCGGAGGCTCTTCTGAGCGCGCTGGAACGCGACGCTAGCAACTTCACTGCGTCACCCCGGGCCGCCGACAACCTGCTCGGAGACAGCAATGTCACCGCGCAAAACATGACTAACCGCATCTTCGGCGCCATTGTGGACGTTCCCCTCGGAGTTCCGCGTGCGCAGGCGGCGTGGGGCGGCACTATTGTGCACAAGATCTGGGGTCCTCAATCCTTTGGAGCCCTCCAGCTCGTCTCCTTGGACGCGGCCGACAATCCCAGTGTCCGCTTCAATTACTACCAGGTCCGGTCTGAAATGCTTCTCTTTCCTTTCGCGTAGTCCTTGACCAACTCAAAACAACACTCAACCGAATTCCCTGCCTTCTCGACCAAAGCTTATGCTTCAAACCTCCAATTACCCAGTCCCACATGGACTAGTATTTCTCCTCATCTCAGAGTCCTTTTCTGAACACCAAGACAATCATTGACAATGAGCATAACGTTGACTGCATAATGCACACTCACGTCCCTTCATCAGAGCCTGCGAATTCTGAGAGGGTATTCTACCAGGCAATGACTTCAACAGTTTCAGTCACCTTCTTGTTTCTACACGAGTAGCGATATCTCGATTGATTCATAGAAAAGGTACCAACTGTCCTGGTTGTTGCAGGTGGACGAAGACTTGGCGACGTGCGAGCAGGGGATCAGGATGGTGTATGACACGGTCACGGCACCGTCTCTTGCAAATATACAGTACACTAACGGCTCCGTTCCGCCGGCACTTCAACCTGTATACGAAGCAGTTCTGAGCACATGGCCGACCCGCGACTTTACGAACTCCACGCAGGACTCCATCAACATCCGGCAGTGGTGTATGGACAGCGTGACCACCATCTGGCATTACCATGGCGGTGCCCTTGTTGGTGATGTTGTCGATGAGAACTACCGCGTCCTAGGCGCGGCGGCGCTTCGAGTTATCGATGGCTCCACCTTTGCCCGCTCGCCTGGCACGAATCCTCAGGCCACTGTCATGATGTTGGGAAGGTCAGCTAAAATACTTCTTTCTCATACTCTAGCGCAGCTGTGGATCAACTTTCACCCTTGTGAAGAAAGATAATTGAGTAAACAAACAAGATTCTTTCGTAAAAGCTTCGATTGCTGCTATCAAATGCAGGGATTCTTAACCTGGGATTGGCATTTGGCAGGTACATGGGAGTGCAAATATTGCGGGAGAGGTTTGGTTCCGGAGGCGCTGTTTGATTGATTCACATACAAACCATGCACCAGCTAATGCTCCATTAGTTAGATGATACTGTGTTACCTTGTCCAAAGTTCAATGTCCATGTAAATTGAGCAACAATGTGGTGTCATTACCAGTCGGTGAACATGGATACCCTGTTTTTGAACTACGAATCTGTCAATAAGCGGATTTCGGTCATGACAGTTGATTAGCAACTGTGCCTAAGATTCTTCCAAGTGGAACATTCAAATGGATCTGGACTTTTGCAAGTTCAGAAATAACTCATCCAGGGAGCCCCCATAGTTTTTTATCTTGACAAAATACTGAGGAGAATTCCTCCGAAGGATTCTCATGTACGATTGTTTGATACTTTTATGTTCCGACTGTAGACTTAAAAAAAGTGTTGTTTCTTATTATGTATTTCAGAATTCTATTAAAATATATTATACACCTTTTGGTATGAAGAAAACTTGTCAAATAAAATGTCAAAGTTAACCCTTTTTGTGGAATTAACTGGAACTTTGAGAGTGGATAGCTGCATTTCATGAATGAAAATGTTCCCAATCATTTATTTGGGATAATGTTTTATCTAAGGCATGCACTCTCACATATATTGTAAACTTATTACTTAAAATGACTACAGTTGACTCTCGAAGAATGATCCAATGACATCATTCCTCTCAATTTGATACTATCCTTGTCGCAAAATAGAATACTTGACGAGTTAATTATGACAAGCTTCTATGTTGGTTTTATAATCAAAGTAAAAAACTTGGGTACTAGTTATACGATCATGAGTACTCTTCATTGTGTTTACTTCAAATTTTAATGTATATAAAATTTTAACCAACATTGTTGTTTAGATGTGACTAAAATAATCCTTCCCTCCAAAATCCATACACACGCCTCCACCAAAAACGTGCCGATTACTCCGTCCCCTACAAGAAGAATCACATCGTCAGAAGCAACTTCTTCAAAGTGAATGGAAATGGTTCAAAAAGTAAACTGATAGTCACAGAGAGTATAAGTTATGAGTATAATAGTCACTTAAGTCCAAATTATCATGATTTCTACTTTGCATGACCACCAATAATCACTTTTCTAACTAGTTATAGTCACTTTGAACAGTTTGTACCCCTCTTTGTGTCTTGAGCTAGATTTGTCGGTATGGGTCACGTTGCTGTCGGTATGCGCAAGAGACTTTGGACGCAATCGAATGTATTGGTAGCTTTGATTGGGCAGGGAGCTCTAAGAACGCTGTAGTTCGGACAGTGTCAGAATCGCCCACAATGAGGTGATGGTGACAGTTCCGGTTAAGAATTGACGATGGGTATTTCGCCGTCCGAGAGCAGGGTTCAGATTGAGGTGCGGGCGAAGACACGGGCGCTCACTCTGCGAGTTCGATTGAAGGGTTCCTTGTGGGGATCTCCAGCTGCTGGCAAAGCGCACCGAGTGTCAGGGACCATTCTCGCCCGTTGTCGCACCGTCAGCTTGCGCTTCAGTTGGACTCTGTTGCAAGTCTTCGTTGCCAGTGGGCAGCCACAGCAGCAGCAGCAGGTTCGGTATTCGTTACGCATTCGGTTGCGCAAGCTCTGGTTGAGAATTCGCCGCAAGCATCAGCAGCAGGAAAGCTCCGTAGTGGTAAAGCCCACCGGCAGTCCGATTCCACTGAAGCCGAAGAGGACGAAATCATGGCAACGTTCGTTGTCTTCTGTTGGCAGGCAACTGTTTCCAGAGTACTAAAAGCTCCGAGAGCATCACTATGCAGGTGCGTGAGTGTGTACTTCGAATCGTTTGCCAGAAAAGCTTTTCCACGTACCAGCTCACACTCAACTACCTGTCATGAACAAAGTTTCAGACTTAGTAGCATTCAAAAGTTCGAGTTGGCCGGCATACATGTTTGTTTCCTGTTTGCAGAATCCCGTCGAGGAGAATGAGCATGTGGCTCCAAAGATGGATGCCTTGGGAACAGACAACGTGATCAAGGTTTTGCACGCAGTGGGAACGCTGTGAACATTGGTCGTCCTCGATCGTGCAACTGGCTGGTTCCAGAGGGCTCCCATTGCTTCTCACCTTCGTGACGAGTGTGGCAATTGTTGGCAGGCTCATCTTTGTTAATCGTTACGCTATCCTTCGCCCAGAGCTTCAACAGTTGTGGCACGAAGCTATAAGCGTCGGTGGCATCTCTCTGGTGCCTCAGGTAATTCCATGATGTTACCTATCAAATTCTGCTGAGGATTGTATCAAGGAGTGTGATTTTACAGGACCAGCATAGAGTTGTGTAAATAAGGACATGGTTGCTGATATTATGTATGAAGCTTTATACGTACCTCTAACACGAGGTTACAGACCGCTATGAGTGACAAAAGTACGTATCCCCTTCTGATTTTAAAACCGGATGTCATAGGCATCATGCTCACATACTTCCAAATTTGTGAACAAATGAGTTGCAATATGAACAAATGAGTTGCAATATTTTCAATCTCTAAAGTACCGGGCAGAGAATGCAATAGATGTCGACCAAGTTGAGACTCATTGTTGTAAACTGCAGGTATTGCGAACAGTATTTTGTCCGTATTTGATGCAGTTTGGGAATCCTGTCAATGAGGGCATTGTGGGCACCTTCACTTTGATGCTAATCCTTCTGGTATGGTACTCTACCCCCTGTCTAAGTTCAAGGATTAACTTGTCTGTCGCACATTCCAAGTTACGCCATGAAGCGACTTTCTTGAACTGAATGTGTTTTGAAGTCCTTAGACAAGAGACTTCGAGGTTGATGGTGTTGTGCTCGGGAATGTGGCAGGCGCGATACGAGAGGCTACCCTTTATGGTCATGAGCTCCTTCGGCGTAGTATCAGCAGGGATTGCTGCCATTCTCGTTTTATGGGCTCCGATGGTACAGTTGGTACTAAGAACTTTAGCTGTGAGCTTTGGTCATCTGCTACGCTCCTAAGGTGTTGTTTTTGATGGCTGTTTTGCGTTGGGTTTGTGCAGTGGACTTGCTGTTGGAGCCCTGCCAACGTCAACTTCATGCAAGTTCTTACGGGACTGGTTGTTTGAGCAACATCCTTGGACAGCCCATTCACGATATGCACATAGCTTCGATTGTATTGCTGAGTATCTAGTATCTCGGCAATGCTTGTGAAAATGCAGCCTTCGTGAGTGCAGCCCGCAAAAATCTCATCGAGAATGAGGTGAATTTTCTTCGACTGAGTGAAGGATAAGAGCGACGTCAAGGCAGCTCGGTCAAATATATTGCCCACAGGATTTGGCGGATTTGAGATCAGTATTCCTCGTATTTTGATGCCCTTTCTGGATATCCTCTGGTAAGTGCTCTCTAGAACACCGGAAGCAAGCTGAAAATCGGTGTCTCTGCTATCAGGTATGGGTATGAGTTCCACTTGGCTCCAACATTTGATATCTCTATCAAACCTGAGGAGAAGCACAAAAATGAAGTTCAGAAGTAGCTCAAATGAGATTAATAAACACTAATGAATGCAATGGCCTATCCAGAATAATATGGAGAAGGAACGAGGAAGGCTAGCTTCTCCAGGCTGAGCCAAAGAGAAAGCTAATTAAGGTCTCTAATGTGGGAGTAGCGCCGGCTGTCAACACCATTTGCGAGGGGCTCAAACTTCACTCGCCCTCTCATCACCACTTCCACGAACCTTGCAAGCACCTGACTTCCAGTTCTTGAATGCAGAACCATAAAAACAGCAGCACAGGATGGTAGCAACTTCACTGTAGTTTGTAGACAGGCATCCTTCCAGCTACACAAATATGGAGGAGGCGCTGGGGTACGTCAACAGGTCTGCATTCTTACAATTTTGAAGGTTTTGAGGCCACTAAAATCGACATAGCCTCCGCCCTCACGTATACCTAGGATGTTGTCACCCCACTTATCGATCCTTTCTTGTACCACATCCAGAGACAACTGCACCAAGGAGCACAAACTATATATGAAACCCTCCCTGGATGAAACATGAAAACAGAAAATTCTACCTGAGTGAGAACAACCGTCACCTAGAAATCCACAAGCATGGTCTGTACACAACAGCCAAAATCGATGTTGTTACAACCACAATCAGCATATTGAAAATACAAAGTTTGTTTAAGCAGCAACCAAGACAATGGTGCTAGGTTTCGTTGCAATGCCCTAAAAGATTGGCGGAGACCATATTCAGATGCTTATTTTCTCAAGGAACATTGAACAAGCTTAGATGAGTGCAAGTAAGAAGGTGCAGTGGTACCTTATTATCTGTCATCCCAAGCTCAATGCAGCCGTTTGGGGTTAACAATTGAGTCAGCTTCCTTGCTGCCCAGGTAGTAGGGAGTCCCTAGCATAGAGATCACAGCGAGTGCTTTGCTGAAATTGGAGCCTGCTCATCGTCTTTCAGGAGAGGTTGCACTCGCGTGGGTGGTGGCTGCTGGCTTCGTTTGAGCCGGAGCTGGATAAAATAATAGCTCGCCAAGGGAATGATGCAGCCGAGTGCCAGGCCGTAACGCCCTCCTGCAGGGGCACAATGAGCCCCATGGATAACGATGTGGCGCTCACCTCCCTCCTCTCTCCCTCACCAAAAGATTGCCGAGCCATCCCCATCCCCATGACTGCAATTCACATCTCAGCTCCATCCTGCCATCACCGACATAGACTATGGTGAACCCTAGATGCGGACTTTTTCCACACCCAAGGTGAAAGCAATTGAAGATCATCGGATAAAGACCGCTTGTATTTGGACACACACATAAATGCATCACCAATCTCTGACAATGCCTACATACAAATATTGATGTGAACCACCACAATGCCTGCAAAACTTTCGCAATCTGCACATGGTTCTCCAGTGAGAATCGACCAGGTTCACTTACATCTCACGCCATAGCAACATTCTGAAAAATTTACTGATGGATGATCTTTGTTTGCAGACCCGCAGCAAGAAAGACAGATCCACACAGGTGGTAAGAAGCTAGGAACCCTAGACCCTCTTAAACAACAGCACATGCTAATTAGTTGCACAATTACGTACCCAAAGGCTGTCGGGAGGAACACATTGCTGTGTACCCACACGAAACTCCGGATCTGCTCATCACCTCCCCTGTTTCCTCTAACTTTTGAAGAATGTTCAAGAGCAAGGGACAATTGGACGATGATAATAATAATGTGTGAATCTTAAATTGTGGATGCTGACTGGTGGTAATGAATTATAAACCGAGGATGTGTTTCCATTCCAATCCAGTGCATTGGGGAGGCTGCAATCACAAGTAACAATGAAAGGTGGAGATAAAAAGGCTCTGGTCGATTCGAGAGTCCGTTCGATTAGGAACTGGAGGTCAGTCAGTTTGTTCAGGGACCATAGATCAATAATATATTGATCTTCGTTCAAAGAGACCACCTCAGCGTAAAGAACAGGTCTCAACTACTACATGTGGAATTGAATTCCGGCAAGTCCTTGCCATGATTGGTGTGTACATAAAAGAGAAATCAGACTTGTCTCCATATCAAGCTTTGCAATACTTGGGCACACTCTTTTGGAGAATGAGGCTTGATTTGAGGACTCTCTTGGAAAAAGAAGACGTACTTCAGGTTGTGCAACCCTTGCACTTTGAGTTGTGGGACACCTCTTCTGAAAGTTGCAAAGACTTTCCTTACGATCTTTTCTCCTACAGGTTACGTAACTACTCTAATATCACCCGGTTCCAATTCATGGTTCTCTTCGTCCCTCTTCAATGTGTCAAATTCGGCACATGCCTTGTCAACATCTTGGTAGTTATGAAAAAAAAAAAAAAAAAAACGAAAAAAATAAAATAAATAAATAAATAAATAAATTTCTATTATGATAAAAGACACCGACTTCTCCGGCTTGGGCTATTGACCTCCACATCTTAGCTTGATAGGATATCTCATCATCTTTTTCAAACTATCAACCTTTTGCCAACAGGTTTTCTTCATGAAGACATTGATATTTAAAAAACTTGAAGAAATATTTTATCGTAGAAAGATTTGAAGGCCAGCTAGCAAGGCAAAGGAGGTGATGTCTTAGATTGGTCTGTATGTATATTATAAGAAGGCCTTGGTGACGTGTAAACAAGTGATACTAAAAAGTGGTTTCAAGGTTGTTCATAACCCTTTGCTTTTGACTTACTTCCAAAATTATGTGTTAGTCTTATAATCCCTCTACATCATGTCCAAGCATATACTTGAGACTAAGATTGTAGGTTATATCTACTCCATATTTTTCATTACATGGCATGTGCATTCTAAAACCACATTTGTACATAGGATTTCACCTTAAAATCTTGAGAAAAAATTAAATTCTTCTCGTAGGTACTAGCTTTGCAACAAATCACATATAACTTTGATATTTGAAACTAAGCTTAAGGACTTCAAGCAAAATCTACTTAAGAAATCAATTGAGTTATTCGTTGACTTTCGAAGGCTCAATCAATCATTTTGTTATCAGTGCATTTTGAAGGTTGAAACAACTCAGATTAGTATACCTTTAAAACACAAAGGATTTATATCAAGAATTTCAAAGGACTAGTCAAATTTCCTAGGCAACATAGAGAAATTCAATTAAACTCATTTTCTTTTTTATATATGTCTTTGAGCACAAAGAGGACAAACTTGTAAGCCTCACCAATTTATTTGTGAACTTTCAATAATTCTATGACTTAGAGGAATGTCACGTCTCTTAACTCTACATTGCGATGTTCCTTTCCAAATAAGGTTACAACTTTGGCATATTATAAAGTTGTAATGTTTGCTCAATATCATGTGCCCAAAAAAACATTCAATTGTTGAGTTTCAATCAAATGCTCATACCTTACAATTGTATGGTGAAAAAAAATATATAAATTTTTTTATTGACGTTCCTCATAAGAGCACTTTTCAAGACCTTCCAATTATAATTTTTTAAATCATCTCCTGAAGAACCTAAAAAATTCTCATTGACTTGCACATTTCAAGCTTCCTACCCCTCGAGCCTTTAGAAATCAACTAGTCCAAAAGCACACATCCTTTGTTGAATTACTTTCAAGATAGCAAAAGAAGAAGAAGAACACCAGACCCCTATGGGTTGGCGTGAATATAGTGTCCGTTCGACCTACCCTTCATGGTATGCCTACAGGTCATAACAAGAGTGGTATGAAACTACTAACCAGTCTTAGGGTGAACATTGTATATCAAGATTGCGAACCAATAACTGTAAAGTGGTTGTTTGGGGTGTACTATGTTGTACAAAGTAGAAGTTAAGTTTTGTTGGTCGTCACATTGTTGACATATCAAGTTGTTTGGAAAAGACATGGTTGTGTTGTAACGGTGGTCCGGGTTCGATACTCGTTGATTCTTCCAAAGCAAACAAGTACATTCACTATATCAAACATGTCATGAATTATGACAAAATGCAAAATCAATTCTTAAGATACGAGGAAGAATCATGCAATGTACACAATTGTACTTGCAGCAAAACAGAACCTCTTTAAGCACATCATGTCAATCCCCCTCCAACAGTTTGAGTTTTCGATGATTCAAAGCACAAATGTTTGAAAAGTTCAAAAAATCTCATCAAGTTAGATGTGACCTCTATCTAAGGTAAAGGGACCCATTCCCGACCGGGGACCCATATCCGATCAAGCCCAATTCCTAGATTTTGAAAAACCAGATGTACCTCATTTGTATATTTGAGCATGTGATCGACTTTAGGTTCCAAGCAACTTTTCACTTTAAACAATTATAATCATTTGAATAATGCAAATAAAATCACGAAACTTTTTGCATTCAACAAGAACCTTATGTTTGCACACATGAAAAATTCTAAAATAAATATATACCTTAATATCATATGCAAAAATCCTTAAGTGGTCGGTTATAGGTGCCTCTACCTTATCTTCGAAAATAATTTTCTTTACTCCAAACCGACATGGAGGTTGTCAAACCATGTGAATTGACCGCCATTCAATAACACCCATATAGCCATTTACAGATGGCAAAGATGTGATAAAAGCAAAAACGGCTTAGAATTCGTCAAGCAGGTGCATATCACACTACGTTTTAAACTATTGAAATAGACAGCATCTCTGACCAATTTATGGTGAAAATGCGGAATTTTGCACTTTCATGGAGTCGAATATGTTTAGTGAGTTTGGATTCAGATATTCTCAAAGAGAGAATTAACCCTTAAAAGTCCCTCGGGGATAGTATGTATGCTGTCGTATAATTAGGATTTGCTACCAACAAGAAACTCTAAATGGAATCGTAATAGCTCACTAGAACCGCATTAATTCAAATGTCAACTTCTTCTTTGAACTCAAACCCATTAAAGGTGTCCATTCACTCCAAATACAACCAAAATACACCGTATTCTTCAGGTCGCCACGGCACTCTCAGACCTTTAAGGGTTAAAGGAGGAGTAAAGATTCACACGTCTTAGAGACTGGCATGGATAGAGTTTGTTGAAGGTACCCTGCCACGATGATTGCATAATTAGCATGCGGAATTCGTACTCAAGATGGCCATGCAAGCAATTTTGTATGTCACTACTAGAATTTGACCCCATTTGCTACGTTTTTGTTTTCATAAAAGCCATGTGTGGGGAGTAGGTTAAACACGTTTCTGTTACAACGTGGTTTCAAAAGCTACATTCAACAAAAATATGTTGAAAAGTAGTTTAAGCTGCTAAGTGCTCAAATGTGGCTTTTTACGAAAACACGAATGTAGAAAATGGGGTCAAATTCTAGTAGTGTTTATGAGCAATGTAGATAGAAGATGGTAGAATGATAATTTAGAACCCTCCTAGAGCTTGTTCTCAGTTTTTGAAATTGAGTTTGTAATTGTTTCTCAGATGATGCAATCTAGAATGTTTTTTTATCGAGTGCTTCGGAAATTAGCCGTGAACGTTATTATGTACCTCTTAGATAGTCGATTTGGCAGGACATCCCCCAAGGTGGGACTTACCAGCGTCCCTCCCTCCCTGCCCCCCAAACCCTGCCCGACCAAATAAAAATTTGGGAGTAAATTTGCCCCCTATTTTTTAATTGTTGATGTCACCCATGATACCATGGAAGGGTCTCCCAAGGGTAAAATGGGGTCGTAGAGTCCATTTCGGAACTCAAAATTCCAAAAAAAGTAGTCGAAGGCCTCAAAAATTGAAAAAAAATAAAATTGCCGTTTTTTGGCTGAGCAGGGAGTATGGGCGGGCAGGCGCTGGGGTAAGTCCCAGCTTGAGGGATGCCCTGTCCACGCCTTAGATAGTTGGGTCTAAAGAGCCATTACCGTACATGCATGGCCATTTCATAATTGCTCAATACTCTACAATTTAGTGATGTTCAGAATTTTAAACATTTTAAATTTAAATATTCAAAATCCCCGTCATTCATAAAATTAAAATTTGAATTTAAAAAATAAAAAAATAAAAAAATAAAAAAAATAAAAATTGTACTAAAAAAAACCCAACCATATAACAAGGCGGTTTCTGATACTGGACCACTCAACCCCACTCTCGGTATCGTATAGCTTACTCAACAAATATCCAAAATCAAAAATGAGTACCTACAAAGCTATTGGATTGAACTTTTTAAGGTTTTTCAATCATCATGAAAAGGACATTATAGTAGAGTGGTTTAAAACGGATTAGGTCCCACAATGGAGCTTTAGTAATCCTTGCTCATAGGTGCATAATACTTTTCTCATACAACAGCACCATGTACTCATTGCATACATTATTATAGGGTGCCAATTTAGGGCACCATTTTAGAAACACCTATATTTCTCACTTCAAAAATTCATAACTCGTTGTAGAAGAGTCCAAAAATAATGATTCCACTTGCTTCATTTTTCTACTTATTTTTCCCATGTACAAAAATTGCATCAATGCACTAATAGCATCCTAAAATTTTCCCCTAATTGAGCCATTATTGAGCACCTTACTATATTTTTCATCTATAGATTTAGTTGATAGATTCTCATATCTACTAACAGTAATAGAATTTGACTCCATTTGCTACGATAGATTTTTCATAAAAGCCATGTTTGGGGAGTAGCTTAAACTACGTTTAAACATATTTTTGTTGTGATGTAACTTTTGAAACTACGATGAAGCAGAACATGTAGTTTAAGCTACTCCCCAAACGTGGATTTATGGATACAAAAACGTAGCAAATGGGGAAAAATTCTAGTAGTGTAAGGGGCAAGATTTGAATACTCACACATCTCCACATGATTGAAGTTTAACTTCTCTTTTTGATCATAGTGAGTGAGCATACTCACCCTCCTTGTACGTTATTTTAACTAAGTACCTCGTTACCATTAGATGACTTTGTACGCACAAGCTCATATAAATTAGGCCGAAGAGCTTTTTTCAGGAATTTATTACTTCTTAAGGATATGCACTTTTTGATTTGTAGAAGAAGAAGAACTCACATGTTTTTCAAGGTTGGCATGAATAGAGTGTTTGTTTGACCTATCCCTCGATGTTTATGTCCAAAGGTTTACTTAAGATGCTCATGTCATTGATTCTTATTTTATTTGTTTGATACTTCTCAAGAGTAATGTTGCCGTGGGACAAGATGCTTTCTTGTTCTTATACTCTCACCTTATTTGCATGTTAAAATCTATACATACATGAAGCTCTTTTTCCTATTCTTAACGAGATTAACATATGTGTTTTGTGTTAATGACATAATATATGTTGAGATATTTTTTTCCTATTACGCTTTTTTCATGTTCTTTATTACATTCTACAATTGTACCTGTTGGCGAGAGGCGAGAGCAGGGACCCCGGGTTCTCATAGGAATATCCCAATTTGGTAAATATCATCTCTACTTGAAGGATTTAGAAAGAAAGAAACTACTTGTGAGAAGTTTTGGGTTGAGATGCATTCAAAAATATAGTTATTTTTTCTCATTGATAGAGTTTATTAAGAGGAGCAACATAATCTTGAAGTTGCTCTTGAGAATGTTTGGGACCATGGAGCCCCGCCATATGATTCAAATGTGAATACAAGATACATACCTTTACTCAACTTCTAAGATTGCCATGAACTAGTTAGAAATACTAGGAAAACAAACCAAAGGGGTGATGAAATTGTTGCAGCTACCCAAAACCATGGTTGTCACATCGGACTTTTTACTATAATTCATCACATTGGACACTGTAGATGACTTTATATCTTAGCTTTTGATCAAGTCAATCTAAGGGTGGTAAATAGAACTTGTATAATGTGTTCAATCTGATGAATAGTAACTTGCCCAAAACTGAGCAGCAAGAAGCTATTTGATAAGCCAGTTTAAAAGCCATTATATTCAAGCACGGAAACAGCAGTCTATTAGAATTCTAATACCACATACGGTTGGACTACCTAAAAGTGCTAGGGGACCTAAAAGCGCCAAAGACCTAAAAGCGCACTGTACCTCATTTGTAGCCATTGTGAAAATACAGATGTACCTCATTTGTATATAACGCAATTGGGTCAAATCTTACTTAGCACTTTGGAATTTTGTATAAAATTCACAAATGCGAATTACATGCTGCAAATTTTTGCAATCCTCCTGAAAACCTATTTCGAATATGGTCATAATTTTATTTTGAATTTACTAGTGCTAAATATAGGTCAGATCTCTCAAGGTGGTGCTTTTAGGACACTCAACCTTAATGCCATGTTTGCCATAATTAAGTTTCATGCATACGGTGCCTTGGTCCTCAGAGCGTATTAGTTGTGAAATTGATTATACATTAAATTTCATTAAATTTCATAAGCCATAGCTGGAGGTCCAGGCACCCCTGGTCCAGCTACCGCCCGGTAGAGCGACAGTACCTAGTCTGGGCCCCGGGATGAGAGGCAACAGTGTTGCAAGCATGCTCTTGTGTTGCAAGCGGATGGTTTTTTCTGTTGCTATTTCCGGGTCTGCGTTTTGCACGCTGCAGGTCTCACCTTCACTCCCCTCCTCAGTCTCAGGGCTCCACCCACTGTAGTACTACTCAGACACTCTCTCCTGCTCATTCCCTAGCCAGCCAGCCAGCCTCTCCGTGCTCGCTCGCTTGCTTGCTTGTTGCTGCTTGCAATCCATCTGGCCTGCACCAGATTAATTAAACTTAGGCAGGTTGCCGTACTTTGCTTGCGAGGCTGTACCGATCATCGCTTTTCAGCTGCTGTCAAAAAGTGGATTGTGAGTGCGTGCCTGAGTTTTAGAAGTTTTGTACGTGTCGAGAGGGTATGGACGCAATGTATGGAGGAGTGTAACAACCAGCATATGCCCCAGATGCCAAAGACGATTATCATGTAGCGGACGGTGTTGAGTAGTGGCTGTTTCGGGTGTTCTCGTTTTCGGAACATGGACCCGGAGTCGGGTAGTGGTGCTCAGGACGGACTGCAGGTTTGATCATTCCCTACTCCATTCCCTGGCTTGCTATTCTCACTACTTTCAAAATCTAAACTGAGAGCCTCGCTTGAGGGTTCCTGTTAATGCTCGATGTGGCCTCGGAGAATTATCAGTCCTCTGTGATGGAAGAGAACTTATTTAGCATTGTTATTGTGTTAACTGATTGATTAACCAACACCTGCGTTTAGCGAAACTGGACTGAGAGCATGAGGTTCAAGCTGCAGTGAAGTTGCTGCCTTCTTAGGCGAGTACGTACTTTCGTTATGAAATTAAAGGGTTGGTTAGTGTGCATAACCCCGACGGACCGAGTGGGGTTAATTGGGGTGCAGCTGACGAAGAAGGCATCGACTGCAGTACTTCTAACGCTCGCATACCAAAGCTTCGGAGTAGTGTATGGAGATCTCAGCGTATCGCCGCTTTATGTGTTCCGGGCCACGTTCGGAGGGAGGTTGCGGAACGATGTGGAAGAGTACGAAGTGATGGCCGTTCTGAGTTTCATTTTCTGGACACTGACAATCATACCTGTCGTGAAGTATTCGTTCATAGTTCTCTGCGCCCACGACAACGGAGAAGGTACTGCTACGCAATTAATCCAGCCCTAGAAAGTGTTTAATTGCAATGCATCATCATTATTGACACAATTCATGAAATCGATCGTAACTACAGCACAGCATGGTCCAATCAGTCTGTATCCACCTGTTATGTTCTTAATGGCTTCCGGACAACATGTACTATCCACACGTACCCCGATGCCAGCAAGCTGCTTTTACTGAATAAGCTTCTTTTCTTTGGGACATTGCTGAGCATGGTCGTGGTCTCCAAAATGCAGGGGGAACCTTCGCACTTTATGCTCTCCTGTGTCGGCATTTGAAGCTCAGCCTGATTTTGAATCAGCAAGCAGCCGATGAGGAGCTTTCAGCGTACAAGTGTGAACAACCGAGTTCACCACGAGGTGTTTTGTTTCGGCGGCTGCTTGACCGCCACAAATCGCTTCGGAATGGGCTACTCATCGTCGTGTTGCTGGGTACTTGTATGGTCATTGGCGATGGCGCCCTCACTCCTGCCCTTTCAGGTAACTTACTATGTTTCTATTCAATCCTAAATCGGCAACTTTGCACTAGGTCCCCAGTTGCACAAATCCACACACGTCATCTCTGTAATCTATTCTCTGATGCACCTAGAAAGTGTCATTCTGGGTCTAGTAGGCTGACTATCTCGTGCGAAGAGGAAGCTGCCTGGGAGGTGTCAATGGATGGATGATCCCCTTCTGAAGAGTTTTACTTCTGTTTCGAGGTCATTCAAACTTGTGTTTGAGTAGCAGATTCGAAGCTATGGATTCGATACCTGAGTTGATAAGATTTGCGTTCCTGTGCTTTCGTTCTCTTGATGGTTTCTTCTTGACGGACTTGCTTGATTCTGAGGAGTTTGAGACTGCCACAATGGTGGTCCCTATACACTTTGACTTGTCGTGACAAAGTGAACGCGGGTTTTTGGTTTCAAGGTTTAACGTAATATGTGACATCTGGATCCTTTTTTGCTGTATCTCATCACCCAGACCGATTTGTTTTGAAAAATTTGTTCCGCCTTCACATCATCGCTAATCATCCTAGTTCTATCTCCAGCTCAAAGTTACCTCAAAGACTACTTTGAAGCTCACTTTGCCACTTCCATCGTTCGCCTTTGATTCCACCTGCACCTCAGAATACACAAGGAGATATTAGATTGCTGGAATGAGATGCACATGTCGTTCTTCCTCTGCATACTAGGCCGGCACTGACTAGAGATATGCACAACTCCACTGTGGGTCGCTAATTCGTAAGTTTCAGATTACTATCACGTTAAGTAGCTCACTTCCATGCGTTGGTTTTGGTGGAACAGTCTTATCAGCAATATCAGGAATTCGCGTCGCAGCTCCCAGTCTGCACGAGAGTGAGTGCCTATTACCTCAGCTCAACAAACTATAAATTAGTGCTCATTGTTGACTATGGTATTGTTTTTGAAGAAGCAAGCTACTGATAAAACTGGTGGGGATGTAACTTACAGATATAACAGTGGCAGTGGCGTGCTGCATTTTGATACTGCTGTTCTGGCTTCAACACATTGGCACACGTCGTGTGTCCTTTTTATTTGCACCCATAATACTGGCGTGGCTGTTTTGCAACTCCGCCATTGGCTTGTACAACTTGATCACATGGAACCCAAGCATTCTGAAAGCGCTCTCTCCGTATTACATGTACTACTTCTTCAAAATGGACGGAAAGGAGGGCTGGGTTGCTCTCGGGGGTGTTCTCCTCTGTATCACAGGTTTGTGCACTTTAGTCTTTTCGTCCGTCTTTCCTTTAATTTGTTGCCACCCCTGCTGATACAATCCTTGTGAGCAGGTGCGGAGGCCATGTACGCTGATCTCGGTCATTTTTCGCGGAAATCTGTGAAGGTGAAACATCTGATCATTCTACTCATGCTGAATGTATACTTCGGTTTTAGGGTTTATGTGCATGAAGAGGAGCTCATTGTGTAGCATTAAATTGCAGATTGCGTTCACTGGAGTTGTGTATCCTTCCCTCGTGATTGGATACGTAGGCCAAGCTGCTTATCTCTCTAAGCATCTTGATGAAGTCGAACATGCCTACTTCAGATCCGTTCCAGGTTTGTTTTGAATGGAATATGATGCGATAAATTATATTGAAGTCCTATTATATGGATATGTTTTTGAATGGTGGATTTATTTCATGCAGGTCCTGTTTTTTGGCCAGTGTTCGTTATAGCCACATTGGCCTCAATTGTAGGAAGCCAAGCAGTCATATCTGCGACGTTTTCCATCATAAAC
The DNA here is from genome assembly GCA_037043015.1 of Bryum argenteum. Lineage (NCBI taxonomy): Eukaryota > Viridiplantae > Streptophyta > Bryopsida > Bryales > Bryaceae > Bryum > Bryum argenteum. The sequence continues at coordinate 4,203,073 of CM073323.1, read as the reverse complement.
CAGTGTATGGCACTAGGCTGCTTTCCTCGAGTGAAAGTGGTGCATACCTCCAATCATATTTATGGCCAGATCTACATTCCAGAGATCAACTGGATCATGTTGGTTCTGTGTCTGGCTCTTACCATCGGTTTCCGGAACACCATTGACATCGGAAATGCCTACGGTACTGCTTTCTTCTTCGTCTTGTTGCGGAAGTTAATGGAAAACTGAGTGGAATGTGCTAAGTACTCGCTTGCTTGCTGCAGGGATTGCCGTGATTATAGTGATGCTCGTGACCACTTGCCTGATGACCCTGGTCATAGTGACAGTGTGGCAACGAAGCATCTTCTTCGCCGTGCTCTTCTTTGTGGTGTTCGGATCTGTTGAGCTTCTGTACCTGTCTACTGCATTTTTCAAGGTTCCCAAGGGAGGCTGGGTGCCTCTTGTTCTTGCGGGAGTGTTCATGTCCATTATGTATGTGTGGAACTATGGCACTACGAAGAAGTACGAGTTCGACTTCCAGAACAAAATCTCCATGAAATGGCTTCTCAACCTCGGTCCAGGGCTCGGAATCGTCCGTGTCCCGGGCATGGGATTGATTTACACCGACCTTGTGAGTGGCGTTCCAGCCATATTTTCTCACTTCGTCACCAACTTGCCGGCCTTTCACGAAGTCCTCGTCTTTGTTTGTATGAAGTCTGCACCAGTGCCTTATGTTCCAAATCAGGAACGGTACTTGGTTGGACGCATTGGCCCAAGAGAGTATCACATGTATAGGTAAACTCCTCTCTGCCCATTCAACTCCATCCAAGTTCTCGTCATTCTCATTCTGACTGCAAGTGTTATACAGATGCGTGATACGTTATGGCTACAAAGATGTACGTAGAGACGAGAACGACTTCGAGAATCAGCTGATTGCCAATTTGGCCGAGTTCATACTCACCGAAGACGCCGAATCGAGCAATGAACAGTCCTTCGAAGGGGATCGTCACTTGGCCGTCATGGGGACCACTCCGGGGTTGGTGGTTGGGAGCAATCGCTCCGCTAGAAGAGTAGGGTCCGAGGACCTGGACAGCATCAAGAGCGTTGCACAATCAAACAATGAAAGTAGCTTGCAGGTATAACATCAATTCACACGACCAATTCTGGAATGGTCTTGTTTTCAGTACTGCTCAAGGTGCTTCCATCTTTTAGTTGCTTTTCATTGAACTCAAGCCCCACCTAGAATCCTTGGCTCTAGCGGAAAGTAGGATTGGGACGTGGGACCTTGTAACATGGTTCACTTGTTGAGTGCAGTCTATGGAGTGGCTATCATCGTCTCCGGGGGCAATCCACAAGAGACGGGTACAATTTGATATTCCCATGAGTGAGACGGACGACGACTCGGATGTGCGAAAGGAGCTGGCAGTGCTGTCAAAAGCGAAAGAGGCAGGCATCGCATACATGATGAGCCATTCATACGTGAAAGCGAAAAAGTCATCATCCTACTTGAAGAAATTTGCCATAGATTACCTTTACACATTCCTACGGAAGAACAGTCGAGATCCAGCTGTAGCTCTCAACATTCCCCACACCAGCCTCATTGAAGTGGGCATGTTTTACTACGTGTAGGCGGAGATGTTTCAATTTTCAATGCTTGTTAGTTTTGAAAGTGTAAAGGCGTCATCAGGAGGTAACTTAGAATGAGCGAGAGCTGCCACCCTTTATGCGGTGGCATACCATTTTCCTTAGGGCACGCTGTAACATATGCCAACGTTCTCCTGTACAGGCTTGAAAAATCCTATGCTGTTTGTCCGGAAATGATAACGGTAACGACCAGAGCCTGCATCGCCCTTCTGGAAATATATCAAGGCTATACATTAGCTTACAGTATCAATTTCAGGCTGATCACTTTCACTGAATAACTCCAGAACACCTTTGCTGCTTAATTCCAAAAGTACTGTGATGACTGATGTTCAAGAAGAGAAATTGAAAAAGCTGATATTGAGGTTCCCAGATACCCAAAGGCTGACGAGTGTTCCTTGAGATTGTTCTTGTAATTCGAGCTTAAAATAGAAACAAGGATGAAGCAATAAATCTGGAGCACCATCCACAGCGCAAAACGTCCGTAATGCTGAAGTCCAATCTGAACACAGAAGCCTGAAAAAAGAAAAAGATTCCTGGCGGACCTTTAGATTGGCAAAATGTGCTTCACAATGGACCATCAACAATACCTCGATAGTTCATCGCTCTCTCATGATTCTGTAATCCAAGAGAGTGTTGTACACCCTCGAAAAGGTTTACTCACGTAAGGTGCTAGCTTATGTTCATTCAGGATAGACCATCTTTTTAGAAACTCCACCATCTACAACAAACTCTTGGCCCGTGATGAACCCTGCACGTTTCTCATCACACAAGAATAAACACATCTCCACTACATCTTGCGGAACTCCAACTCGTTTAACAGGATGCCACGCGTGATCTTCAGGTCGGAGTGCTGATTCCCCCTGTTCGTCTGTGTTGATCCACCCTGGTAACACTGCATTCACTCGTACTTTGCCTGCTAACGTGATTGCCTGCCAAGACAAGAGAACATCAGGTCACTTGCGAAGTAGTATGTGATAACAATGACAAGAAATATTTGCTTCCGAGATTCACACCCGAGAAAGAAACATGACAAGAAGTATTTGCTTCCTAGCTTCACTAACTTGTTCATGTATGTATGGTATTCTCATTGTTTACCTGTGAGTGGGTTAGCCCACAAAGACCAGCTTTGGAAGCGCTATAGCCTGCTGTGTCTGGCTCACTTTGATGCGCCCGCGTGCTAGACATGTGCACAATGCTGGAATTTCCTGGTGGCATATGTGATAATATAGCATGGCTCAAGTAGAAAGCCCCGTTCAGATTAACTGCAATCGTGTCGGTGAACTCCTTTATTGCATTCGCCTCTCCACTATGTGGAAGTTTCGCTGGTCGCAAACAGAAATATCAAACAATTTAGTCCTACCCATGCACAGCCCAGAGTAAGCAATGGTGAGGCTACGTTGACGGTGTCCAGATTCATACTTTTCCATTGATGGAATGACCTAGAATGACCGACATTTCATTGAATTATCCTCCATTGATGTGAACCAGAACTAGAATGATAAATCTTACCAGCATTATTGATAAGCACATGAATTTGCTTTCCGAATCGTTCCACTGTTTGTTGAACTATGCGCGTAGATTCTGTGGATACGCCCACATCCGCTTGCACAAAGTGGAAATTCTCGCCACGAATTCTCTCGTCCTCTTCTTTGGGCTTCACTAAATCTACACCTACAACGTTGTAGCCCTGTAGTAAACAAACAATTGAGATTCAATCTACACACTAGAAACCCTAGAATACACAAAACCACTGACTCTTAAATGATCTTATGACTCACCTGCTCTAGGAAGCCATACACAAGATGTCGCCCAATGCCATGAGGTCGTGCAACTCCCGTAATGACAGCACACCTCCGCTCCATCAATCCAGCTCTTAACGAAACGACCCCACGAGAGCCCAATCTACACCAATTCTTACAGAGACGATGGGTGCTAGTGAATGAGGACGAGTGTGCTAAACCCTGCCTTGCTAACAGCGAGTTGGCGAGTGCACTGCCACTCCCGAGAACCGCATGAAAGGAGGACATTGACTGCAGATTCCAAACAGTGAAATGTTAAGGATGCCTTTGAATAACACTCTCCAGTGCCACATTCCAACGTGTGCTGCAAGTGTACGTCAGGCAGAGGCACCTCAAAGACCCCAACCAACTGTCACCTAATTTTGACATAACTGGGACTGGAATTCATTCAGGAATCAGGATAGTGTTCGATTGTGGTACTCCATGCTCTCTCGGTACACATGGTCTTGAACGTCACGTTCCACATGTCAAGCTCTAGATCCGTGAAGAGAGGGTACTAAATGATAGATCCAGTGACGGCAATTCTTACTGGCGAGGCTCTGTGACGTGTAATGGAAGGAAGAGGGCGCTGAGTTCTGACGACTGTTCTCACTTAAGTGGTCTAGTGGATGAGGCGCTCACCTTCGGAATAGGAGATTGTGGGTTCAAATCCCGTCGTGATCGAAGTATACACTATAAATGATTATTTGCTGGGAAATAAAGATGCTCTGTACTGAAAATTCGTCTTAATCCGCACTCAAGGCACTATATTCTCAAAGTATACGACTTGAATGCACACCTCTTCAATAAACCCTTCGTAACTGCCTAATTAATATAATGGTACTACGCCATTCGCTAGACTAATAGAAAGTACCCTACAGTGTAAAGAGCCAGCCCGAACAAGGAAGGACCCACTTGGAAACCACCAAATAGTGTGAAGAATCTAGCCTCACCTGAATAGAAGTCGTGCTCAAACTAGACCACACATAGACTTGCCATTGAAACTGACACCTACCGATCATTCGAAAGAATGGAGATCGTATGAAGGCAGAGTGCCCGAAAGTAAGTTTATGACAATCATACCCGAGTTCGGGACCCCATTGACCATCAGCAGTACTTCTACGACATAATACTGACTGCCACCCCGACCGGGGTGAATCATGGTCCACCCGGACAATGCTCCTCATTAACACCACCCTCGCGATCAATGACGTGCACATCAGCACGGCAGGATCGCCTCTCTAACCCCTGCTAGTCAATGTTCTTCAACAAGACCTTGCACATGAAAATCGGAGACACTACGACGGAGCTTACAGACAGCTAAATCGAAACAGGCTTCACGGTCTGAAACCATTTCAACTTACGACTCTACTGCCAACCAACCTCCTGTTTCAGCTCCCTGAATTGACTCAGCCTCAAGGTGTACGGTGATGCATACAACGAACACCACATCAACCTTCTTGAACGCGAACAAAATTCCCATCACACCTGATAGAATCGACTCCAACCTCACCAAAACGACTGCCTTGAGCGATCCCACTGTAGACCGGGGAACAAAACGACTGCCTTCAGCGATCCCACTGTAGGCCGGGGAACACATCGCAGGCACTGTCCAAGCCGGACAGATTGTCACTAGAAAGATGAGCGATACACACTTTCTGATCCTCTACTTGAGAGTAGAAAATGAAGTTCGCAACGTGATGATTTAAAACATGTCTCTCAAGAAGAACATGATGGAATGGGAGCCTCGCCACACAAGCTCGACACATCACCAGCTGTACGTGATGTCCCTTCAACTCAAAATTTGCCTCATCGTCATTCTAACAGACTCATACTCCATGAATGAGGCACCAACCGTTTTGTTTCCTATTACCAAAAAGATGGGTTGATGAGTGTTATAATTTAGTAAAAAAGAACCAAAAATTAAGAATTCTACACCCTACACCCTAACAGAGAAAAAAAGACCGCCCCCAGCTCTATTGCACAGCTTCCGACTTCTTCTTCTTCTTCTTCTCGCTCTTCTCTACACTCTTCTCTACAGCTACCTCCACCGCATCCTCCATCTGCACGTCAGACGATGACGACTTCTTCTTTTTCTTCTTCTTCTCCGTCAACGGAGTTGTGGCTTTCCTCGCCATTCGGCTCTGCCGCCGACTCCTCCTCTGCCTTCTTCGCCTTCTTCTTCTTCGGGGCCGTGTCCGGCGTTTGTTGCACCGGACTCGACGCTTCCTTCGACCGCTTCTTCTCGCTCTTCGACCCGTTCTCCCCGTCCTCCTCCACCGCGCCTTTGCTCTTCTTCTCCTTCTTCGGTGTCACGGCGTCCGTCACGGCAGTCACCTGCTCCTTCGCCCCCTCGGCCCCTCCGTTGTCGGCAGCAGCCGCCTCGGGAGCCTTCTTGGGCGCAGAATCGAACACCGGCACTCTCAGCCACTCCGCCGGCGTCTTCTCGTTCGGCTTCCCGTGCTTGTCCAGCAGCCCGTCGTTGATCATCTTCTTCTTCGTCGTCGCGCGCGGCCCCAGCCCCCACTTCCGAGGGTACGTGTCCCTCTCCATCACCACCCGCTTCACCTTCGCCACCACGCCGTGGTCGCACGTCGCCATCACCGCCGTCGTCATCTGCGCCACGCCGATGGCTATGGCCTCTCCCTTCGTCGTCATCAGCACCACCTCCTCGCCCACCTCGATTCCCTGCTCGTACCTCAGCAGCCCCGGAATCATCAGCTTCGCCCCGTAGCATATCGCGTTCACCGCGCTGTCCTTCACCACGCACCTCTTGTAGCTCGTCAGCAGCACCTCCAGCGGCATGATCACCCGCCTCAGATAGCTCTCGTCCTTGTGGTTGTCGTACACCCATTGCGCGTCCAGCACGTCGTGCATTGTCACCAGGTTGTCTTTCTCGCCCAGTATGCCCGATCTCACCCTCCGCAGCTCCTGCATGTGCCCGCCCACTCCCAAAAGCAGCCCCAAATGCACGCACAGCGTTCGGATGTACGTCCCCGCCTCGCACGACACCCAGAACACCACCAGGTGCCGCTCCGCGTCGTACTCCAACAGCTTGCTCTCGTAGATGGTCCGAATCCGCAGCTGCCGCTTCACGGCACTGATCAGCGGCGGCCTCTGGAACAGCGCGCCCGTCAGCGTCTCAATTGCCTGCGCCACCTTCGCCACCGACTCCACGCCCGAGTGCAGCCGCGCCACGCACACGTACTCCTTTCCGGCGCCCTGCTGCGCCTTCACCAGCCGGGTGGCCCTGTCCACGCACACGATCAGACTCCCCGTCACCTTGGGGTCCAGGGTCCCGCTGTGCCCCGTCTTGTCCACCCGCAGCATGCGTCGAATCCATGCAACCACCTCGTGCGACGACGGGTTCGCCGGCTTGTCAAGGTTGATCACGCCGTACCGCACGTAGTCGTGCAGCGGCCGCTTCAGCGGCGTGTGCCCTGTCGGTAGCGGCGTGTAGTGCCCCGTCCGCACGTTCAGCTTGTCGTAATTCTTCAGCAGAATTGGCCACTTCGACGTGTCCAGCGGCGGCGTCGTCGACTGCGGCTTGATGAGGTAGTCCGTGTCCGCCTGCTCGTTGGCTACCACCACCTGCTTCCCGTTCTCCTCATCTTCCTGCGCCGTCTTGTCTTTCCGTTTCTTCTTGCTCTCGGAGCCGGCCATGATCGCTCAAACACTCCCAGTCCGAATCAGAATTCGCCCACAAACACTAGCTAATCAACTTCAAAAACAGCAATCAAAAACCTCTAGGCCAGGGGGTGGGACAGAGAATGCAGCGATAGAGAGGTCCCCCGAAAGAGAGGCATGAGTGACGAAAGGGAATGACAAAGGCCGGGGTGGGGATGGAAGCTCTCGGCGGATGTGCACAGGCGAGCCTTGCCATGGACGGGCCAAGCTCCGCAGGGGTTCCAATTAGGGTTTAGGCTACAGCACGGAAGAGCCTGGGGGGGGGATGATATTAGGGTTTAGGGTTTAGCAATAAGGACTACGACGCCGCTTGATTTTCTACTGATGGAAACACCCCAGCGCCCGCCCCGTCATCTCGACCGTCCATCTCGAATCCCGGTCTACTTCTCGCCCGGCCCCGAGCAATTACAGTAAAAGGAAAGGACTGCTCTGTCGTATTGACCTCAAATCTACGTTTTAGAGAAGATATCTGCCCTCAATTCTCTCCTCTGCCACTCGGATTCCTTTGATGCCTTCACATTCTGCTCATTGAATCATACAAATGATTATGACTATTTTTTATAAGTCCGTCATCAAAATGTTCTAAGATCAACTAGAGGTAGACAAGGGTATTCTATGTTCACAAAACTCTCATCACTGTAATGTTAACTCTAAGCAATCTAATGCTACGAGATTTAATTCGCGCACGTGAAGCAAATGAAGGCGTTTGACGGCAAATATTTGCCCCTTGCTTCAAGGGTTTGCTTGAACAAAGGCAGGCAAAGGAGTCTAACCTCCTTGCGCGATTGCCCTATGTCTACCTCCTCTCGCGCAAGTGTCACGTATGAGTTTGCACTAGTAAAAAACTTCACGCGGAGATTGTCATCTTTGCTCACTAATGTGAGTTCAGTCCATCTCGCAAGGCTTTGCAGGAGTAAGTGAACATGAAGTAGAGGGACTCTAGGGAGTATCGAGAGTTTTAGTAGACTGCTAGCGGGCTTACGTTTGTGATTAGGGTTCGTTTCGTTATACTCAGCTTTGGTGTGTTTTTGTTAGTTTTTTTGTACAATAGATGAATTGAGAAGCCGCCTATTGGCCTTCCTTGATGATGGACAATATTCTTAGGAGAGCATGAGAGGACATAAAACATGGTAACAACAAGAAGCTATAAGAGTGAGTGGAGCAAAGGACTTCTTCAATTTTTGTTCAAATTTGTTGAGAATAAGTATTGGGGGTATGATAGGAAGTAATTAAAGATTGGGAGTTGGAAGCACTTCGTCAAAGGTTTGAATGCATAGTTTCCAAGGGAGATTCTATGTACTAGCAAACAAACTAGAGAGAAGTGGAGGAAGATGTGGCTCTTTTACCATGAGGAGAGTTTGGTTGAAGGAACCGAAGACCAAAGCGGCACCAAAGCGGCACCCTCTACGTAATCCTTGTGGTTTGTTCTATTTGACCGTATGTAATCCGGAACCATTAAAATTATTTGCATTCTAAATAGCATTGATGGAGGACTTCCATTCTTGTACAAGGAGAAAGATTTAAATGTTTTGAGTGATGAAGATGTGAATTCTTTAACTCCACTAACAAGAAATAGCGCAAACTTTTGGAAGATAATGATGTCGTAGCCACTCCCTCTTTATTTTAATAGCAACACTTTCGCTTGAGTAAGTTGTAGAAGATGAAATTGAAATTGATAAAGAAGTTGATTGAGAATGAGAATGAGGGCTACAAATTGGCTATGAAGGGAATATATGGATAATTGTCCTGTGTGCTGATATTTTGAAGAACAAGAGTTCTTTTAATTCTTGATTTTGGTTTAGTTTCCTGGATTTGAAATTAGAGAGGTTTGGAATTACTGCTCACTTCTAAGGATGTAATTATTACCTTTTTATTGGATTGGTTTTATAATGTATTTGCTTCATCAATAAATTGTTTGCTTATGTTGTGTGAAACTTTAGTGTTCATATGTGTGGAAAATATTATTTTGCAAACCACTCCAAAGTAGTATAAATCTATAAGTTACATTTTAGTGCACATAGTTTTCGTTCTCTAGTTTTGGAACTTGGTGTATCATTGTAAACTCCAAGCGATTTATAACTTGTTGTTGAAAAATTTATAAAATAGAGTAAGTATGGTTTGGAATATAATTTTATTTATATGCCATTGAATTCAAAATTTATTTGTAGAGATTAATTCCAATTTTAATTTAATATTTATAAGAACTAAAGTCAAAATAATCTAAAATTTTTTATAGACCCCGCATGGACTTTGGAAAAAGAAGACAAGCTTTTTACTAATTTCCTTAATTAAAACTTTAGGGATATTCTATCAATGCAAGGCTATCATATTAGCTAGTTGCTTTCTTTTTTCTTTTTTTAAAACAAGAATTAAATGAAGATAGTGGTCAACAACTCCATAATTGAGATTTTTTACAACAATACATTTAATGAAAGCATCTAGAGTTCAAAGTGCAATATATATATATGATTTTTCTAATACAAATAAATTGAAGTGTGCACACATATGTAAGGCTTTAAGACTCCAAGACTTATTGACATGAATATAGTTAGTATATTAAATGGATGAAATGTAAATTTCTTATTTTAAATTTGATTTGTCATATTTCAAATACTAGTAGTTTATTAAGGTTTAGGACCCCTTAGACATTTAGAAATAAAACCATCATAAAAGTATACAGATTGTTTTCAATCAAGGACATTCAAGAAATGATAAACAAAATTCATTTAATACAACGAATAATAAAGTACAAAAGTACTAAAACCGGTCCATGATAAAGTTACATATATAATCAAATACACAATGATTGACAACCAACAGCAAGCCCCTATAATTTTTGCAATACTACCAAATCTGGATTTAAAATGCATTAAGATTCTTTACTTATTTTTCATACTTCCAAAAGCGATTCGAATGATGAATCTTCCAAAATTCACTCAACCATCAAATATCCTCTTGCCTGCGTGATTAAAAGGTGAGTTTTTTATAAGGTAGGTTTTAATAAGATAAGTAGAATTACCATATGCAATGGACTAGATCCATGGCTAATCAATAATGATGACAATCCTGATCTCTAATTGTGGCCTAACTTTGTGTACACATTTGCTTCTCCGGAAAGAGGTAAACTATTTTACAAGTTGTTCAAAGCGGGGTACTTCAAAAAAAACTCCTTCAATTATTGATGGTGCATATTCTCACCTGATGTCCAAACAACTTTCTTTACATAATTCCAATATGTAGATTGCCTTGGCTCAACCCAAAAAAATGTAATGACTTCTAACTTTTTTCTCTGATTGAGCCAGACTAACAGAAAAAGAAGATAGATAGACAAAGAGGAATAACTACAAACTTTCAATACATGATGTATTATGGAAAAGGTACTTCTAGAGTAGATCATAAGTATATAGATATACATCTAAATTATCACAATTTTAGTTTTAGAAGAAGGCTCCATCCTGTTTCATAACAAATTGCAATAATGAAAATAAGTAAGAAGTTTCAACTCTAAACTCTAAATAACACACATTTATATCACTTTATGAGCTATAACAATAACACAAAAACACTAGTAAGCGGCTCAAGGAAGCTTGAGTAGGGCACCAAGTAAAGAAAAACTAAACAATAAAATATGTAGAGAAGGAAAAAATATAAAACTGCAATTAACAAAGAAGGGTTCAACTTGGCTTGTGCACAAACTTTTTGTCCATATGCAACGGGATAAAAAAATAGAGGGGTAGGAGCTTCCAAGAAGCTTCCTTGAGCAATCAAACTCCCTCATCCATTAAACATATCCGTTGATATTCTACCCCCATTACCTTGCCACATGCGCCCATGTGATTGCTTGGTGGACGCCCGCCATGACCGTCATGCCAAGCAAATTGCCTCCTCATATGTCTCATATCTAACTTAATAGACACTTCAATCATACATCAACTATAATCTCTATCAAAAACTTAAAAACTAAAATAAAATAAGGTACTGTTCTTCTAAACTTTAACTTAATGTCATTTCATAATGCCTTTGGCACTTTAACTTCATGGGTTTCATTGGAGAATCAAACTATATAGTCACGGTTCAATTTCGATACCAATCTTTAAGATGTACCTCAAAAAAACTCAACCCTACTTAGATCACTTGTAAGTTGCGTCAAACACAAGTGAAGCTCTACAAGTTGCGCGAGAGGAGGTAGACATAGGGCAATCGCGCAAGGAGGTTAGACTCCTTTGCCTGCCTTTGTTCAAGCAAACCCTTGAAGCAAGGGGCAAATATTTGCCGTCAAACGCCTTCATTTGCTTCACGTGCGCGAATTAAATCTCGTAGCATTAGATTGCTTAGAGTTAACATTACAGTGATGAGAGTTTTGTGAACATAGAATACCCTTGTCTACCTCTAGTTGATCTTAGAACATTTTGATGACGGACTTATAAAAAATAGTCATAATCATTTGTATGATTCAATGAGCAGAATGTGAAGGCATCAAAGGAATCCGAGTGGCAGAGGAGAGAATTGAGGGCAGATATCTTCTCTAAAACGTAGATTTGAGGTCAATACGACAGAGCAGTCCTTTCCTTTTACTGTAATTGCTCGGGGCCGGGCGAGAAGTAGACCGGGATTCGAGATGGACGGTCGAGATGACGGGGCGGGCGCTGGGGTGTTTCCATCAGTAGAAAATCAAGCGGCGTCGTAGTCCTTATTGCTAAACCCTAAACCCTAATATCATCCCCCCCCCAGGCTCTTCCGTGCTGTAGCCTAAACCCTAATTGGAACCCCTGCGGAGCTTGGCCCGTCCATGGCAAGGCTCGCCTGTGCACATCCGCCGAGAGCTTCCATCCCCACCCCGGCCTTTGTCATTCCCTTTCGTCACTCATGCCTCTCTTTCGGGGGGACCTCTCTATCGCTGCATTCTCTGTCCCACCCCCTGGCCTAGAGGTTTTTGATTGCTGTTTTTGAAGTTGATTAGCTAGTGTTTGTGGGCGAATTCTGATTCGGACTGGGAGTGTTTGAGCGATCATGGCCGGCTCCGAGAGCAAGAAGAAACGGAAAGACAAGACGGCGCAGGAAGATGAGGAGAACGGGAAGCAGGTGGTGGTAGCCAACGAGCAGGCGGACACGGACTACCTCATCAAGCCGCAGTCGACGACGCCGCCGCTGGACACGTCGAAGTGGCCAATTCTGCTGAAGAATTACGACAAGCTGAACGTGCGGACGGGGCACTACACGCCGCTACCGACAGGGCACACGCCGCTGAAGCGGCCGCTGCACGACTACGTGCGGTACGGCGTGATCAACCTTGACAAGCCGGCGAACCCGTCGTCGCACGAGGTGGTTGCATGGATTCGACGCATGCTGCGGGTGGACAAGACGGGGCACAGCGGGACCCTGGACCCCAAGGTGACGGGGAGTCTGATCGTGTGCGTGGACAGGGCCACCCGGCTGGTGAAGGCGCAGCAGGGCGCCGGAAAGGAGTACGTGTGCGTGGCGCGGCTGCACTCGGGCGTGGAGTCGGTGGCGAAGGTGGCGCAGGCAATTGAGACGCTGACGGGCGCGCTGTTCCAGAGGCCGCCGCTGATCAGTGCCGTGAAGCGGCAGCTGCGGATTCGGACCATCTACGAGAGCAAGCTGTTGGAGTACGACGCGGAGCGGCACCTGGTGGTGTTCTGGGTGTCGTGCGAGGCGGGGACGTACATCCGAACGCTGTGCGTGCATTTGGGGCTGCTTTTGGGAGTGGGCGGGCACATGCAGGAGCTGCGGAGGGTGAGATCGGGCATACTGGGCGAGAAAGACAACCTGGTGACAATGCACGACGTGCTGGACGCGCAATGGGTGTACGACAACCACAAGGACGAGAGCTATCTGAGGCGGGTGATCATGCCGCTGGAGGTGCTGCTGACGAGCTACAAGAGGTGCGTGGTGAAGGACAGCGCGGTGAACGCGATATGCTACGGGGCGAAGCTGATGATTCCGGGGCTGCTGAGGTACGAGCAGGGAATCGAGGTGGGCGAGGAGGTGGTGCTGATGACGACGAAGGGAGAGGCCATAGCCATCGGCGTGGCGCAGATGACGACGGCGGTGATGGCGACGCGTGCGACCACGGCGTGGTGGCGAAGGTGAAGCGGGTGGTGATGGAGAGGGACACGTACCCTCGGAAGTGGGGGCTGGGGCCGCGCGCGACGACGAAGAAGAAGATGATCAACGACGGGCTGCTGGACAAGCACGGGAAGCCGAACGAGAAGACGCCGGCGGAGTGGCTGAGAGTGCCGGTGTTCGATTCTGCGCCCAAGAAGGCTCCCGAGGCGGCTGCTGCCGACAACGGAGGGGCCGAGGGGGCGAAGGAGCAGGTGACTGCCGTGACGGACGCCGTGACACCGAAGAAGGAGAAGAAGAGCAAAGGCGCGGTGGAGGAGGACGGGGAGAACGGGTCGAAGAGCGAGAAGAAGCGGTCGAAGGAAGCGTCGAGTCCGGTGCAACAAACGCCGGACACGGCCCCGAAGAAGAAGAAGGCGAAGAAGGCAGAGGAGGAGTCGGCGGCAGAGCCGAATGGCGAGGAAGCCACAACTCCGTTGACGGAGAAGAAGAAGAAAAAGAAGAAGTCGTCATCGTCTGACGTGCAGATGGAGGATGCGGTGGAGGTAGCTGTAGAGAAGAGTGTAGAGAAGAGCGAGAAGAAGAAGAAGAAGAAGTCGGAAGCTGTGCAATAGAGCTGGGGGCGGTCTTTTTTTCTCTGTTAGGGTGTAGGGTGTAGAATTCTTAATTTTTGGTTCTTTTTTACTAAATTATAACACTCATCAACCCATCTTTTTGGTAATAGGAAACAAAACGGTTGGTGCCTCATTCATGGAGTATGAGTCTGTTAGAATGACGATGAGGCAAATTTTGAGTTGAAGGGACATCACGTACAGCTGGTGATGTGTCGAGCTTGTGTGGCGAGGCTCCCATTCCATCATGTTCTTCTTGAGAGACATGTTTTAAATCATCACGTTGCGAACTTCATTTTCTACTCTCAAGTAGAGGATCAGAAAGTGTGTATCGCTCATCTTTCTAGTGACAATCTGTCCGGCTTGGACAGTGCCTGCGATGTGTTCCCCGGCCTACAGTGGGATCGCTGAAGGCAGTCGTTTTGTTCCCCGGTCTACAGTGGGATCGCTCAAGGCAGTCGTTTTGGTGAGGTTGGAGTCGATTCTATCAGGTGTGATGGGAATTTTGTTCGCGTTCAAGAAGGTTGATGTGGTGTTCGTTGTATGCACCACCGTACACCTTGAGGCTGAGTCAATTCAGGGAGCTGAAACAGTACTTGAGTTTCTGCACGACGACGTGGAAGGTACTTCGGAGCTAGATGTGAGGTTCTTGAATTATCCGGAGTGTGTTGTTGATTTTTCTTTCTGAAGTCGACGCAGTGGTCGGATGTAGGTATGTGACTGCTTGAGAGACTTAAGTAGATCATTTCGTGCAATAGGAAGGCGAGCTGGGTGCGAATGATGGGAAACAAGGACCGTGATCACTGAGTTAGACTTGCGTTGAGGGATCTGCTTTTGGACTACTCTTGCTGTCGAGTAGGCTCCTAATTCCTGGGGTGTTAATGTTTAGGCATATTGCGGAATCAGTCTCTGATATCTGAGACGTATTAGTCAGCTGGCAGGTTTGCTAATGTTGAGTCGGTTTATTTTTCGGCTTGCTCTTCGACTGCTTTTCTGTGATTCGATTAGTCTCCATGCTCTTTCTGATTTATGCTCAGTACTTCGAGTCATTCACAAGCCGAGCAAGTTCGCCTTTCTGCAATGTTTGGGCCGCATCCTAAGATTTGGCTGCCGGTGAACATTTTTTCTTTTGAGGTCTTCAGGTAGAGATTAGTTGGTTTTACTGATCCGCTTCAAGATTCTGTATTTACAACATCGTCAACGACAGAGAATTATACTCCCGAATACATAATCTGAAGTTTCATGCCTAAGAACATGGCATGGCTCTAGTACCACCCTTCAATTCATTCGTATTGGTGGTTGGATTGATATTGCACATATGGTCTCCACAACTCAACTTTCAACCTCATGTAAAGATAAGGTATACAAATGCAATGGGCACAAATGCAATCCTGCAGTGCCTGAGAAGTTGGCATCAAGGGGTCTCCCCTTGCATGTTGCTCTCTCACCAACCTCCAATGATCCATGCAAATTTGGCGGTTTTAAAAAAAGTGTCAACATAAACGATTTGATTCTATAGTGAATCTTCTCTAATGCCATCTATTCTAAAATTCAATAGGGTACACGTAGTGCCTACCTTCAAGCATTAGCACCATTATAGTTTACAGTGCGTTTGGACATTATGCATTATGGTATTAATATGACTTTACAAATATCTGTGTTTTCTGTACATAAAATACCTTCATGTACTTCTAATAATTAGCATCTCAAATGACAACTTGTATTCATGTATGATCTGGACATTGGAGAAATTGTGAATACACTTGTACAATGATGTTGCGATTGCCAATGCCTAAAAAGAGTCTAGAAGCTCATCAGTGGCTCGTCATTTGACGAAACTTCATCATGCCCAATGATACAACTAGGAGCCCTCAGTTCATGATCCTGCCACCAGAAAGCTCCAAGCTCCATTAAAAGATAGTCACGAAACTCCCCATGCTGCTCAGGGAATAGGATAACTCGAGTCACGCTTATAAATTCAATAGTTTCATAAAAACCAATCAGAAATTGCACATTGAATGATAAACACGGCCCCATATATGATTCAAAGATGTCAATACATAAGATCATTTTCTATGCTGGAATCTACTTGGACTATACAGCTACCTTGACCTTCAACCCTTTTCAACCTAAAAATGCATAAGCATTGGGGAAGCTTGGAAGATCGATAAGACGGAGCTTCGATATCCGACTATACTAGAAAGGCTTCCAACATTACACCTGACAACAGGGACGCTACTTCCCATATCAAGCGGGAGTAAAAGGGTGTTAGAAGCAAACCGTCACAGCAAGTATGATCGGGACCTATGTAAAAGTACACATGATTGAATGGCTGTGGTACAACTTCACTTCTCCCTCACATTTACTATGTAAATAAGCAGTTGTACGTCTGTGCATCTGTGCCGTCCAAACTACTCAAGGTTTTGACCACCGAGTTTTCCAGAGCCTTCAAATACAACCTCCGGCGCTTCTCGTGATTACGCTTTTCAGCGCATCACCCACCTAGCATATCTGAGAGTCCGTGGAACTCCTCATATGCATTGATCTAGAACAAAGTACAAAAACATTCAAAGATTCCATGAGACGTATGTGCTGGGGCTTAGTCTCTGTTCAAGCACGCAGCTAACGATGAATGACAGTCAACCACAAACGTATAATAAGAGCATACGTCAAAGGAACTTATCCTTACCATAGAAGCAGACCCAGGAGATCTCTGTGAAAATATGTCTTTGGTCACTACAATTTGCTTATGCAACATCTGCACATGAACGTAAACCAAATCATAACCTGACAAGTGGGTTCATTTAGACTTCAGATTAACCGGGACTCCACGCACGTAACTTAAAGGGCGGACAGAAAGATATCAGGTTATACACGATTGAGAAGTGCGAATTTCATACCTCAAGTGCAGGCAAAGCGGGCTTCTCTTGAGCAACTATCAAACAATAAAAAAGACGTACAATTAGGTATACGATTTTGTTAAGTTTCTTCGATTTCTTGCGAGTTCATAGCAACTCAAAAAGGCAACACTTGCGAGCAAAAGTTCCATGTAACATACTCAAAATAGCTTGATTTAAAGAGTCGGCAACTGCTTGTCGGCGTGAGGGCTGGATCAGGTGCCTCAAGGGACTAATTTCTGGGCGTGGATAAGCGAGCAGTGATATAACATCCTGTTCATTTCCAAGAAAATATATTACAACTACAAAACAAGTCATGCTTCCGCAAGTACAAAGAAGCTAAAAAAGCGAAGCTTGCTTACATACAACGTGGGTGTTACAGACCAACTTGAATGATCAGTACAATTTACCTGCAAATGTTGCTTGTCCTCCTCAGACTCGGCATCAAACTCAGAAAGTTCACTGCGACCGTAACTCATGGTTGCTTCATCATCGCCACTCTTGATCTGCACAGTTGATTTAGAAATGCGGACCTTGGGATTAATTACGCATCTTCACATCTCCAGGCTGTCGGAATCTAAGAGCGCTTTTAGCTACGGATTTTCTAACTGCGGTTCTATGCAACTGTTAGAAAGCCACTGGAACTTGTGGAATTTATATGAGAAACTGAGCATGGAGATAGGGTGGGCACAGCTGCATACCATCTCAATGAATTTCTGGCACTTTAACTGAAAAAGCACTGATGGCTGAGACATGAAAACCTGTTGATCCGAACAAAATTTGAGGACATTAAAACAAGACATACCTCATACCCTGAGAAAACAAAAGTGCTAATTGGGAGTACTTAACTTCAGAAGCTTATATCTAATAGGCTGAACCTCAGAAAGACAATAGCAGAATCACAAGATCTAAGCTTCAAAGATTCTCTATATTGCAGTCTGGGCAGCATCAAAATCCAGATACAACACGCAGATGTATTGAGAGAGGTAAAAAGGGTAAGTATATGACAAGAAAGAATCACTTTAATACCTCAGGTGCAACATAATTTGTCTGCTCGATTGCCTGCATACACCAGAACACACCAAGAACTATTAGCTTCTTTTTAACGGTCAACATAGAAGCCCTCTCATTATGAAGCTTCAAGAAAAACATGTATGCCATGCTCATCTCCACCGGAGAATAAGCGAGCGATTCACGAGGTGATAAAAGACTGTAATCGTGAGGTCTGACTTCCGAAATCTGAATGTGTCCGGCTAATAGGATAACTCACCTCGTCAATACGGCCATCCAAAATTGCCTCTTGAATTTCTGCCAACAGTTCAAACAAAAGGGTTAACTTTTTTGAGTTTTTATAAACAAAATGCAGGAGTTGTCTAGGTTGACTGTTAATAACAATTAGCCATACATGATAAAGGAAGAAGATACTGAATTAGCAAAAATTGGCAGGGTTTAGGAAGTACTTCTCCGGGAGCGCATACTTTCCGCTTCCTTTGCAGGAATAACTTGGCCCTCAAGTGCAGACTCACTGATCAATGCAGAAGCTGTATCACTATATCCATAATGCACTAGGTACGAAACAACCTGCTCCAAGCAATACGACATGAGCTGATTAAATTCCACAACTCCATGCACACAGATATCAACAGTCAAACCACTGCACCAAGACCTTCAGGTATATAACGCGCACCAGCGAGTGAAGACAAGAATTCTTGTCAGGTATTTCGATAGCATCAATTGTCCACACAGTCTTCATTTTGAGAGCCTGTTCAAATAGCGAAAGAAGCATCAAAGGCCAGTTTGTTGACAACGGAAGCACAGATCAAACGGATGCTTACAACTCATTACCTTCTGCAACTCTTCGAGGTTGAAGACGAACGGCTTTGAACCAAAATTGGCTTCCACTTTCTCACCAGGTGTTCTTAGCCCTACGGTTGGGTATAAAGCCAAACCTGCATTCCATTGAAGAGAACTTAAGCATGGTACAACCTAATCATATCATAAGATTAATAGATGGGGTACCGTATTTAACTGAAACTAAGGTTCACAACAAACTCAGCATTTTATGTCTGAATGGCAATGGCCAGAATAAGAGTCATGTCGTCCTGTGAAAGATGGAGGTGATCAAAGTGTGAAGACATATAATAGCCATCATAGATCAGCTTCAAACAACCAATAAACGCCCAAAGAGAACTAAGGAAGCTTACTATGAGGAAACAAGTGAAAACCTCAACGATAATCACCTTTTACATCCCTAAATGCAACTCCTAGATTAACGCCATTCTTTGTGAACGAAATTGAGTGTTCCATCTGCAACCAAAATAAACATAAATGTCAGAGAGCTGGACGAAGGTTGTAAGTGACTAATTTCAAATAGAACGACACGACTAAGTAAGCTCTGCTTTGAATGCGAAAGAAATTTGATCCATCCAATATGTGATGCCTTAAAGGGCTGGAGAAAGGGTGAACATAGTCACTACTCCAATCTAGCATATGCAGATCGCACATATGTGTCTTCAACGTGATCAGAAAACAACTGACCTGATTGAGGATGCAGCCAATGACATCACCTGCGCCAAATGAGGGGCCATAAGGACCCTCGGAATTCAAAGTTGACGAACAGCTGGAAATTCAGATTATGCACATCAAGCAAGAACTTCGTGAGTAAGGTCCTTAGCACAAGCTCAAATCCAACTCCAACTCATAATACAAAATTGTACACAGCACATATATTATTCTCATATAAAGAATGTACAATCTTGATTGAATCCTGCCAGCAATACTACTATATCTAGCAATGTGATAATTGAGCTTCACTAAAGAAACGTGACACAGAGATGGCGAGCCACCTACCGCTCTGTAAAAGCATTACCATCCTCCGCGTGATACCCGAAGCTGTTTCTCTCAAATCCTGTTAAGCGTACGGTCAGATTGGCGGTAAGAAGTGTGCAAAAGAGGTGCAAAAGATCTAATTGTTTCAAGTTCATAACGTATGTGAGAAAAGACAATTGCAAAGTAATGCTCTACTACAAGAAACAGAGAAGAAATGATTTACCAGGTAATCTACTAAGAGAAGCTTGTGCCGAACTCAAACCTACACCAATGTACCTGCAAATCAATCCATCTTTGAACTGAGACAGAACTCACAATGTAGTGATGGTGATATATTCTAAAAAAATAGACTAGTAACAAGTCAAGGCACTCCACATTGACACCACTGGCTCATTCGAATAAGCCGGGTAGATGTTCCAATACTGCTTCCACTGCAGCACGGTGATGCTAGATCAACGTTCCGATGATTTTCATCGAATCTCTCAAATAACATACAGAAGAAACGCAATACAAAGGTCTCAAGAACCTTGAGAAGTGGGGCACAATTTGTAATTTGCGAGGTATATACGCTTACCCGTTCCTGCCCTTGCTAATTATCGTGACCTCAAAATAATAAAGGGGTTCACTCCCAGGGGCAGGATTATCTGCCCGTATAGCCCCTGCATCAGTATCAAGATTACCCGGACCTGCGAGCACACTTCTCCGCTTAAGACTCGTTTTGATTTTTTGCGGTAAAAGGTTGAAAGACGAATCCCAAGAGTCCTAGATGCGAGAGAAGAATGCCGAAGTTCTGAAATTTGGATAAGGTGGAAACCTAGATGCTCCAAAAATGCCTAGAGGTGCTTAAGCAGCCGTGTAAAAACCATGTGATTTACCCAGTAGTGGCATGATTATACCAACCGATGCTCTCTTCCACCAATCCCCAGTAAAACCGAAACCTCAAACAAGTCGACTTCGAGTTGCATATTACCTATTTCATCCTTGACTCACAACTAAATCCAATAATCTCTTGCAAACAATCAACCGTAACTACCAAACAGCTGTGACCAACATTGTCCGATGCCGCTACAAATATGATTTAAGTCGTGCAGATTTCAAACACAAGACCTGAATCGAAACGAATTAAATGCACTTGATAACCTAATAAGATCGAGATATGAAGCCCTCCAATCTTCCGATCTCAGAATCCTACCCTAATTCAGAAAGAAAAACACTATCCAAATCGTCTAATCACAGATACATCCCACGTCCCCGATCAACAAGTAAAGCTCTCCAGGTGCAACACGAATCCATACATAATCACCACGTCAACATTTCACAGAGCCTTCAGCTGCATTAAATCATAAGCTGCATTCACGTAGCGCCCTGTATACTCAAACCATCCGAGTTCAACCCCTAGATCCGTAGATAACCACGCTCGAATGACTTCAAAGATAACGATTCGACGCTGCGTCTTGACCAATCGACAAGAGAACGGGAAGAAAACGAGCCACGAAGAATCTCAGTCCAACGCACACGAACCTTAACCGAACGGTCGCTGGTTAAACCTTGCAAGTTCAGCTGAATCGATCAAACCCTAGACTGATCTCATAATCCACGCCACAGCTGATTCGACCTAATCAACGCAAATTACGAATCGCTCGTGAATCGCCGCGAACCCTAAGCGATGCCGAGATACGTGAAACCCTAACTGAAAGAAATGCGATGCAGGGGATGGTAATGGGAATGGAGGAATGGGAGGTGAAGGGACCTTTATAGGAGAGTTTGAGGCCGTGGTCGGAGACTTTAAGCAGCTGCTGTTTGCAGTCGAGGACATTCCACATGCGCGGCGAGGGCGAGGGCGATGGCAACCGGCTTATGGGCGCCATGGCGATGTGGTCTGTCTTCTTTCTACTCTACGCTTTGGATGGCAGCTGTTTCCTTCCCGGCCTGCCTGCGGCTCTTCTGAGGGCTCTGCTGTTGTGGCGCTGGCACGCAGCACCCTCCGTTGGCCGAGATCTCCCGCTTGTGCACGCCTCCGTGCCGTGCCGTGCCGGGCCGGACAGGGCCGGGTCTCTCGTTATTCCATTTCGAGCATCACCGACTCGGCACGGCTGATCAGATTCCATTGTCCTGGGGTGAGCCGTTGCATGATTTTGAATTGGGAGGAAGTTTAAATAGAAACGAACTTAGTCTTCACAGTGTCCTTGTCGCTACTGTATAATTCTAAATAGATAGATGAAAACTTTGTTCCTTTCTAAGTGGCCGGCGTGAATGAAGTGTCTGTTCGTAATGCTAATATCCCGCTGGCCACCGGACAAGGGGAAATTAGAACAATACTACTTCCCCCTCTCGAGGGTGGACACTATAACTACGTTAGTTTCTAGCCTAGTTACTAGTGCCTTGAAGATACTTGACATAGTATCTTCCCAAAGGGCTTTGAGGTACTCATACAACAAGGTCCAAGGACCTCCCGCAATAGTTGGGTGGACCCGCAATAGTTGGGTGGACTATAGTGGTGAGCACCACGCCATAATGGGGAATAGAACCCACGACCTCCTCATTGGGGGCCTAAGCCTTAACCAACAAGTCAAGGCTTGTGGTGCCTTGAGGTATTTACATTTGAAGGGTGCTTTAAACTAGAAGGAGAAGCAACGAGAAAATACGGGAGGGTATAGGAATTGAGAAGCCATAGAAATGAGACTTTATACAAGCATATTTGAAATAAAGGGAAAGAGGAAAAAAGAATGACATGAACAACACTTTTGTTCTCCATGGCAACAAAAGTGCACAATAATGAAAACCCCATAATTGTAATGAAGTTTACTTCAATGAGGTGGGTCTGATTGAAAATCAAAAGGACCATTAGGCAAAAAACCACTACCAATCATTTAGTATATTGTGAGTTCATTTTAGAGAAAAACTCCACATGGGAGTTTTTGACCTTCTCTCACTTTGTACTTCATCCAAAGGTCATAGCTTCTCAAGGATTGGCTTCTCAAGTATGGATCATGGCCCAAGTAGAGTTTGGTTGAAGGCTTCTCATTCCTAATGTAAAAAGGGCCTTAGTAGCATCTCAATGTTGGGTACTAAGAAAACATCTTAAATGACATTGTATTTATTAAGGGGCGTTTTGTATTAGAAGTGAAAAGCCAAGAGAAATACATTTGAGTCAATAGAAGGCTTAGAAAGTAAGAAGCTAAGGAAGTGAAAACAAATATATATAAAACACTTGATTCGTTAAAAGTGCACATAGCCATGTGCACTATTTTTTTGGGTTAATTGTAAGATTGGCTCAATATGATGTCAAAAAGGGAGCCTACATTCGTATATTAATACGAGTTTTATTTGTTTGAAGACGTCAAACATAATGACATGCAATGCAAAGGTGTGTACATATGGAAAAAATAAACCAATTTTAATTTTCAGTATCTATATTGTAATTTTTAAATTAACATAAAATCTGATTATTTAATATTATCTTTTTGAGAATTAATGCATATCCATAGAGTAAACTCATAGGGCTTAATTAACTTTAATTATACATGGTGAGTAGGAGTACATACACTCTGAAAAAAACACGTAAATCATAAGTAGTTTTATATAGATCTTAAATCATAAATTAAACCATGTCAATCTTAATGAAAAGAAAGTTTTCAACAAACAATCTCAATTCTAGAATTTTTAATTTGAAATAAATGTGGAAATAGATTTCAATATTATAAACATAAATTTCGCATAATGTATATAAATGCATAACCTATAAGAAAACTTCATTTGAGTTCTAATTTTTATAAAAATGATAGACCTCACATGAATATATTTTTCATGAGGCATTTTTGGTACCAATGTGTTTATGCAATGATTTGAAACTACTTTATAATTCAAAGGTGTTTTATTTGAGCAGTATTGAAAACAAATTTCACCTCTTACTTTGTTGATAGGAAAAGTTTAGCATCCTTTTTAGCACTAAAACATTGTGATCTTGCAATCTATATGGCCAAATGATCCCAAAATTCATCATATGATCTACAATAGTTATGTTACTGGATTGAACACTTGAGATTTTTATACTTTACTCACATTTAAATCTATAATGCATCAAAAGTAATGATGATATCACGTCCAAAAAGCTAGGGACCCTTAGGGGTTAATGCTTCATGTTGAATTTTACAAGAAATCTCAGTATTGTAACCAAATTCATTCCTTCCTAGTTACTTCAATTCACACAATACACATTTAATGTCATCAAACCATTTAAAGAAAATAGACTCATATATGCAATTTATTTTCTATAAGGTGCACATATACAAGAGAAGCAAAACCATCACATTCTCTCAAGTCTTCTATATGTCAATAACATAAAAATCACTTCTTATCACATACTACTGTAACTAACAAATTCTTCTATTTTATTCTCCAGACTCAGAAAGGCCTAACCCTAAACTATAAGGGTTTTGAAGAGATGGATGCACTAATGCATTCTCTGCAAAATTTGTAGCAACAATTACACTTGCATTCACTTCATTCACCTCCGTTGTTGTCAAATTTCCCTCGTCACTTGCAGTCTCTGATATTATTTGTTGAAGTTCTCGAATATCTGAAGCGATATATTTATATGTAGGTTTTCCACCTATAGTATCACTCCCAATTTCTTTCCGAATGTACCATGTCATGCCGTCATTCCAACGATCTAAGCGGGCATCATAGTAATAGCCATCTTCGTTGAATTGTGATATTTCTTGCGTAGACGGAACATGATAAGTACTAGGACTTGAAAAATCCATAGACTCATTGTCTTCACTTAAATGTGTTCCAAATTTTTCTTTCCCCTTAGATAATGAAACTTCCAAACGCATTCTCTTTCGAGGACCGCCAAATCTATCATTATCTTCATATCCAAAACCCTGAGAATCTGTTATAGACTCCGAATGGTCATCACCATCATCAGATTCGGTAAAATTTCCCGTTGGATCCATCGGAGGATTCTCCCATAGTGGTTCTTCACCTTCATCACCAATCAACCCATCAACTGCTCTTTCTTTCCACCTTCGTAGCCATATTATCATATTTTCATCACGCTCAAATAGTACGAGCTCTTTGGTTTGACCACATAATGCATGTGTCATATGCGTAAATCCAATAGCCACAATCATCCATTTCTCAGGACGAAAATAAGGTTTGATAATCTCATCCACAATCCTTGGGCAACGTGCCTCGTGGTACTTTGTACACAAGTCCCAACCAACTGCAGGCTCCATGAATACTGAATCACAATTTTTCACACCTTCGGCAAAATTCTCCGTCACATCTGCCGTCCGAGGATATCTCATTACGATAATAATGGGCCCCATTGGTGTATAAGTTGCCACTATTTTCCCCCCTCCCTTTATCACTTGACCTTTTGCGCCCGACTGTGGAGCAAATACATAAGTACCTGTAATAATAGTCCAACCTGATTCTGCTGGAATATTTAGCAAATGAATGACAACTTCTGCACTTTCTCCGGCTGGCAACATAAATATAGCGTTTCAGCGTTCTGTATCACACATCCAAGTCTCAATCGTGTTTACTATGCCTTTATATTCCTCCTCGGACCAAAAACCTCCACTAGGCCCAATTCTACAATCAAACATCCACAACGCAGGTCGTGCAAATTTTCCTTGTACCGTTTGAGATAAACAACCTCCAACTTTCACTTTTGTTTCTAGTCCGAGTCCTTTCTGTCCAACATACTCAAACTCAAAACTCCACAACCCCTCAATCTCTTGAAAAATTTCTTTTCCACTTGCAAACAAACCCAATTTTCCTTCCATAATCAACTTGAAATGATTCAAGACCTTGGTAGGAATAAATGTCTTGTTCTTCAACATAGTATCAAATCCGGTCATAGCTTTTACAGACACCCAACTTTTCCGAAATTCATTTGTGGCATCTCTTCCAAGAAAATCAAGGGTTTGATTGTCTCCAAATTTCTCAACGCTCCTCATCAACCAATTTCTCTTATCGTTAACGCCACCCACAGCCTCTGCATCCAACCACTTTAGAGCATTGTGAACTCCCAAACGAATTTTGGTCTTCTCTGACCATGCTTGCAACGAATTTGTTGAAGAAAAATTCGGAGAAGTATGAAAATAGATTCTTTGATCTTTGTCTCTTGAATCTACAGTTGCAGCTTCACATAAAAGAATGAAGTCTGTTGGACTAGTTCCTTTCAGTGGTTTTAACCAACCAATTGACATCCGTTTACGTTCATGTGTAGTCGATTTCTTCCCACTCGTCTTGAACTCTTCTTTTTTGTCCTTCTCTGAATAGAAAGTGAATCCTTGGTCATAAGCATCACACATGGTCTTCAATGCCGTCCATTGTGTCTCTGATACAGTAGCAATAGACAACCAATCTCGATATGTCACGTTCATTTTCTTCATAGACATAATATTGGTGTCCTTGATATCTGGTTTCATACCAGTAACGCTCGGAAGACATTGCAGAAATTGCCGCCTCCTCTCAATATCTTCATCTTTAAAGGGACTTGGGCATTGGAATTTTGTCCAAACACTTCGAATTTTTTCCAATGTCTCTCCAACTGTACTATGGTATTTTCGCATAGTAGATTCTTCATTTCGCTTACTAGAAACCACAAGATACTTGAAATCTTCATCAAAAACCACCACTTGTGCCGGACGTTGCACGAAGATTTTTTTGAAAGTTTCCTCAGAGAGATTTCCACACGTACGGTCCAATAAAGCCAATTCTTGACAAGCATATAGAATATGTTGCCCATCTACCGGTTCCCAAGTTATGAGTGGAAGAATGGCGTCTCTTTTCTCTACGAACGTATTTCCAGGCATCTCATCAATGCATTTAAGGAAATCTTTGCAGCTTTTAAAAACATAAGCCTGCACGTTTTCTCCATTGACATTTCCAGGTGCTACATACTCCATGGGCCGTAATGTCAACATATGCATTTCCAAAACATGAAGAGATTTCATCCTTTGATAAACATTTCCTGCATTTTGGATATTCAAAACCCGTTGATTTGTAAACGGATCAGAAGGTGGTCTCACCTTTCCAATTTCCACTGTAAAACGAAAGTCCTTCCCAAATATGAATCCCATCTCAACTTCATCGGTAGTGGGCAAAGGAATTAGATCGTTCTTTGCCATTGTATGCAAAGATTGCCCAGCAGAAACAAGTCGGTTGTTTTTTGATCGTACGTGAGTAGATGGTTCTGAGTGTTCCTCAAAATCATACAACGATAGTGCAAGATTTGTTGTCTCTGAATTATTGTCGCGTTGAGTGGTAGAAGACCGTGAACCCTTCTTTTTCTGTATAGGAGTGACAAGAGGAACCGGTGTTCGAAATTCCTCAACATCTCGTTCTTCAAATTTGGAGATTAGCACTAAAGAATGCCCGAATTTTACAACCTCAAGCAAATTTTCTGGTGCATTTCCAATTCCATTGAGATACCGTTCGTATTGGGTCATCAGAATACGCAATCTTTCAAGCTCAACTTCATCAAGCAATGAAGCATTGATACATAAATTCTCACGAAGACTGGCTGAGCAAAGATTCAATTTGCCCACCACTTAACAACTTTTGCAAACCCGTACATTTTGTAGGTGTCAAGTCCACAAACCTCATAATATTGCATTGCTTCATGAGGTAACTCATAGGAGGATCTTGTTTCGAGGCACGCATGATGATTTCACATACTTCATCTTCAGAAGATGATTGAACCTCTACAATCTTCAAGATAGTTCCAACATTATGAGACATCCCACACCAAACTCCATTTCGTTTCCATGGAAAGTCCGAAATGTGTAAGGCTATGTGTTTCTCGGTCTTTGATAACCACCACCCATAATCCAAAAAACTATTCATATTTCCAATATCTCCAATTTACATTCCACCTGCCAAAGACACATGCCACATGAAATTTTAGGACATACAAATTCGATCCATATTTATTCATTATTATAGCAAAACAGATACTACCCGTTTTCTAAAGCTCAGAGACAAATTGGGTGTAGGCATGTCGGCATGTGCTTACCCCTGCAAAAGTGAAGAAAAAAATAAATTGATGAAGGCAGTGGGCATGTGCACACCCCCTTTCCATGTGACAATAAGAAATTCAATTCCAAACTTATAAGAAAATTTTGACCTTGAAGAAGGGGGTGGGTATGTACCCACCCCCTTCTAATGTGACGATAAAAACTTAATTGAAAGGAGGGGGTGGGCATGTGCTCGACCTCTTCAAAAGTGAAGAAAAAAAATTGATTAAGAGGGTGGGCATGTGTCCACCCCATTCCAAACTTCTACGAAAAATTTGACCTTGATGAAGAGGGTGGGCATGTGCCCACCCCATCTCAAACTTATAAGAACCGAGATGCACTTTAAAATGATGTAGGAACATGGTGAAAGAACCAAGAATCACTTGCAAATGGTGAAAGAACTAACCCTGCTTGAACATCACTAGGCTTAACTTAAAAATCAATAAGCCTGCTTCCAAAATCAGTAAGCTTCGCTTGAAAGTCCTTCCCAAGTTTTGCATCACTCAAGTTTTAATTGCTCTGCACATCACAAACAACATCCCTACATCACATCACATCATCATAAGAAAAATTTGAACTTGAAGAAGGGGGTGGGTATGTGCCCACCCCCTTCTAATGTGACGATAAAAACTTAATTGAAAGGAGGGAGTGGGCATGTGCTCACCCTCTTCAGAAGTGAAGAAAAAAAATTGATTAAGAGGGTGGGCATGTGCTCACCCTCTTCAAAAGTGAAGAACAAAAAATTGATTCAGAGGGTGAGCATGTGCTCACCCTCTTCAAAAGTGAAGAAAAAAAAATTTGATTCAGAGGGTGAGCATGTGCTCACCCTCTTCAAAAGTGAAGAAAAAAAATTGATTCAGAGGGTGGGCATGTGCTCACCCTCTTCAAAAGTGAAGAAAAAAAATTGATTAAGAGGGTGGGCATGTGTCCACCCCATTCCAAACTTCTACGAAAAATTTGACCTTGATGAAGAGGGTGGGCATGTGCCCACCCCATCTCAAACTTATAAG
Source organism: Bryum argenteum (assembly GCA_037043015.1). Taxonomy (NCBI): domain Eukaryota; kingdom Viridiplantae; phylum Streptophyta; class Bryopsida; order Bryales; family Bryaceae; genus Bryum; species Bryum argenteum. The sequence continues at coordinate 4,174,539 of CM073323.1, read as the reverse complement.
AACCGAGATGCACTTTAAAATGATGTAGGAACATGGTGAAAGAACCAAGAATCACTTGCAAATGGTGAAAGAACTAACCCTGCTTGAACATCACTAGGCTTAACTTAAAAATCAATAAGCCTGCTTCCAAAATCAGTAAGCTTCGCTTGAAAGTCCTTCCCAAGTTTTGCATCACTCAAGTTTTAATTGCTCTGCACATCACAAACAACATCCCTACATCACATCACATCATCATAAGAAAAATTTGAACTTGAAGAAGGGGGTGGGTATGTGCCCACCCCCTTCTAATGTGACGATAAAGACTTAATTGAAAGGAGGGAGTGGGCATGTGCTCACCCTCTTCAGAAGTGAAGAAAAAAAATTGATTAAGAGGGTGGGCATGTGCTCACCCTCTTCAAAAGTGAAGAAAAAAAATTGATTTAGAGGGTGGGCATTCTATACTATCAAACTGTCTTGATCACACCACCAGTTGAGCAGAAGTTTTAGGGGGATGAAAGCACTGGGGAGATTCACCATCTAAAGTTGAAAGAACCAGGCAGTGTTAAGTCAACAGATTGATTACAATCAGGAATGGGAGGTTAACATGAACTTCCAAGCAATAAAAGCAGATGCCGTGGGAGTCTCGAAGTAGCTGTAAAAGAACTGGTCTCCTGACAATGGCATTAACTTACGGAATTTAATAGAAACAAAGTAACCAACACCACTTCGATAGAGAGACATCAGACAAAGAATGTGATAGAAAAACTTACAGCAGCCCTAGATTCAAAACAATGCTCCTCCTCGAGATGTGAGCAAAGGGCAGTAATGTCGAACTCTTTGAAGCAGTAAGGGCAGGAGAAATCAGCTCGCAAGTCCTCATCACCGTTCTCATCATCTAAATTGATCTGACGCAGAAAATCCGCTGCCGTTCCATCTTCGTCAAACGATTGCAAACAGTTAGGGTTGCATCTGAATCCAAGCGAGGTCAGCGTTGCGCGCAAGTGCACACGAAACCCTAAAATCTCGTTTCTGGGTCGATCGATCGAGAGAAGAAAGTGTCGAAAGCACGGCGTGAGTTTGGGAGGGTAACCTAAACCTATTAGGGTTCAGTTAATTTGAATTAACCTAATAAATTGCGGCTACTAATGAAAAGGAGCCGTCCAAGGTCCACCATATATAAAGGCAAGTTGTCAACCCTCCCATTCCTCTTTTCTACTGTGGAGTGACGATTTTAAGCATGATGTGACAAGCTTTCAGATATTGTATTGAACTACATGACATCTTCGACAAACAGAGGTGAGTCATACATTTAATCTCTAAATTTTTCAAAATTATAGTTCAATTTCAAAGAACGGGCATATATTTATTCTTCTATATCTCTAAAATAAATGTAACCCATACCTTTTATTAAAACTGGAAATGGGTTCTGTTTGTTCTCGTAGAATGAAAATTCAGCCTATTTTGACCATTATGATCTCACAAATGAAGAAGAATCAACCGTTGAAATTTAGTATGTAAGTTGATCATGTTAAATTTGAGATTCTACAATTAGATTTTCTACTTAATTATAGTAATTAAAGAGGGTAAAATGTCTCCAACCTCTTCTAAACTATGAATTAAATATATAAGAGCTTTAGAGTGGGGAACATGTCCACTTTCTATTAAAATTTTCACAAAATTATAATTAATTTTAAGAGGGTGGGAACATACCCACCTCCTCTTAGAACTTGCATATGATTCTTTTTAATCAAAAGAGGGGGGGGTGGAAACATGCCCACCCTCTTTTAAAATTTGCACTTGATTTCCTTCATTGAAAAGGAGAGGCGATAGTAACATATGCATGAATTCTTTATAATGGGGACTTCAAAAGTAAGTAACATCACTAAGTTTGTAATACTATTGCCCGCCTCCCATTAAAATTTACACATATGTTTTTTGAAATTTGAAGGGAGGTGGAAACATGCCCACCCCCCTTTAAAATTTACACTTTTTTTTTACACTTAAAGGGGGGTGGAAACATGTCCACCCCCCATTAAAATTTACACATTTGTTTTTGAAAATTTGAAAGGGGGTGGAAACGTGCCCACCACCCATTAAAATTTGCACATTTGTTTTTTAAAATTTGAAGGGGGGTGGAAACATGCCCACCCCCCATTAAAATTTACACATTTGTTTTTTGGAATTTGAAGGGGGGTGGAAACATGCCCACCCCCCATTAAAATTTCTGACTTTATTTTTTGGAATTTAAAGGGGGTGGAAACATGCCCACCCTCCTTTAAAATTTGCACTTGATTTGTTTAACCAAAGGGAGGGGGTGGGCACATCTCTTTATAATTTGCACTCCTTTCAAAATTGGTTTATTGCAAAAGAATTTGTTGGTGTTTACAAGTATGTTGTAATGTTATTTAATCCTTTATTTGGTGGATAACAGGATATTTTATGCATTTCAACAAATATGAGTACTCGAATATGGAGTAGTAAAAGGCCCGATTTGAGAAATTGCAGAGGTATTTGAAATTAGAGACAAAGGGTCATTCCGACGACATCCTTTAAAATTAATTGGAAAAAGATGATGGACGTGGCTCTCCTTAACATATATGGGATTGTAGTTGCTACAGGGGTAATTAGAAAAATGCCCGTGGGATGCATTATTGGAGGTCGGCCTTTACGTGCAACCGATGAAGTAATCTACATAAAAAGTGTTGAAGATGAAAATGCACATGTGTATGAATTATACATGTGTAAAATGGGAGAGTGTTTGGACAAAATCATTTGTTGGCCTCGGAACAATATTCAAAAATTGACACAAGGTGATTTACATGTGTCTATAGGAAACTCAACTCAATCGCCTCTTTCATCCCAAGGATCTTTAGGAAATACAAGTGGAGTTGGGAGTAACAACACTCCACGAAGTTCGGCTATAATTCATACAATGGATGATTTGCCTGCATTTCAGTCAATGGATGGATTGCCAACATCTTCTCCAAGGCGTACGTATATACCAAAGATTCGGAATCGAAAACCACCTACGGGTCCCCGGGTCATTGGAGTCAGAAGGAAAGATAAAGTTACCTTGACTGCAGTTATGGATGCTAAAAGTAAAAGAGTTTGTTCCAAAAGATGTTTACAACAAATCAATGCCTTTGATTTGTTATCTTTGAGGTATGAAGCTTGGAGAAGCAAAGATTACAAGCATCGAGCTTCCTGGTTGGTGATTACATTACGGGCTTTTATGGTTGCAAGGGAAAATATGCAAGACAAATATAAATTTGAGACCAAGATTTGTGGACACATTGTTTGCAACGCTTGTTTTGCTTTGGGAGTTGGTTATTCTTTAAGGAGATTAAATACTGTTATATCCGAGATCCGAGAGAAAGACTTGTACAATCCCGTTCATGGTAACACAAGCAATCGGAGGGAATCACCACATATATCAATGGCAAGAGCTAAATTTGAATCATATATAAAAGCTTTGGGAGAAACTCAACCGCATCGACAAGTCCGTCGTGTGTGTGATGAAGCAGTTGTTCCGGTGATTTGTTTACCAATGAGTGTGCGCCGTCGCGAAGTTTGGACGGTTGTGAATTCCTCGCTCTCAAAGATAGGAGAGAATCAAATTGGGTTCTCTACGTTTTCGAAGATGTGGCGAAGAGAATTTACAAATGTACATGTTCCATCTGAATCTAGATTTTCAAAATGTCAACATTGTTGGGAATATAAAGAAGCAAGAAAATCTATGCCCAATGAAGCAATGAAGAATGCAGGAGACGCTGCCTATCGTCTACACTTGGATTTAAGCGTGGAAGAGCGAAAGGATTATAGTCGAGCCAGAGAAGCTGCAATCGAAACTCCTGATGATTGTATGAGTATTATTATAGATGGTATGGACCAAAACACAACCTACGTGCCGAAAATCAAGCAAAGTGTGAAAGGAATAGAGTCTCGGTTTGTAAAGACTCATCTCTGTGGAGTTCTAGTACACGGGATTGGATTATATTGCCATGTTTGGATTGATGCACATCACAAACATGACAGCAACCAGGTTGTTACATCAATCGTGAAGGTATTGCAAGATGTGAAACGACGAAAAGGGAAATTAGCTCCTATCCTTCGCATTCAAGCAGACAATTGTGGGAGAGAGAACAAGAATGTGTACGTACTCGGATTATGTGCAACATTGGTGGCGTTAGGATTTTTCAAAGAAATCCAGTTGTCATTTTTAATTGTAGGTCACACGCACGAAGACATTGATCAACGGTTTAGTTTCATCTCCTCTGCATTAAAACATGAAGATATTGATTCCCTTCCGGAGCTATTAGAGAAAATTCGTGAGCGTCCAACACATACTGAACCTTTTATTCATGTTGAGCATTTGGAACACATTAGGGATTGGAAGAAGTTTATTACGCCATATTTGAGAACGGATGCATTTGTTGGCATCAGTCAACCGCATCACTTTCGTTTCTACATGAATAACAATAAGCCACATGTTCAGTATAAACCATACTCGAGGTCCCCAGCTTGGAAACCAGAGCATGGACATGAATGTCTCCAAAGAATTCCTAGTATCAATTCTCAAGTTGATTTAGCAAGCATTGCGGAACCAGATGGAAGGGAATTGCGAGCATTGGAGGATTTCATATTATTGAAAGAAAGGCATATTGCTCGCCATATAAATGTAGAAAAGAGTTTTCGAGCGGTTGAAGAAACTTCAAAACTTATAACATATATGCATGAGTTTCCTTTGAAAGATAGGACGGAAGAGAGGAATATGCCATTTTGGCCACATGTATACGATGACATTCACCCAAATGATGCGCTAAGATATGATAGAAATGGACATGATTATGCAATCTCCAATGTTCTTCAATCTCTCCCTCCAGGTTTGGTTACAGATTATTTTGGACCGCGATCCCAGATGCCCAAGAATCATAGAGTGCGCAAAGTGGGCCAAAGTCGTGAACGAGGGAGAGAACAACGTCAAAGTCAAACCAATGCGACGAGGACGCATGCCCTAGGTAGTGCAACAAATGCAATTGTAACATTGGATCCCCATAAGGAAGTTGAAATCGGGATGTTTGTTGCAATGGAAACTAGTGATGAAGATATGGATAGTGGTATTCCCTTTTTTATAGGGAAGGTATTGAAAACAGTTGCACAAACAACTTCTGATGGTGAAGCTGAAGTTTTGTGGTACCAACCAAAAATGCCTCTTGGATTGAAGGACGATGTAGGAAAATTCTTCAAACGGTATCAAAACTGCATAGAGCGGATGTGGGAGCCATCAAGGGAATGTAATGATTTTGTGCCAATCAAATCAATCTTTGGTGCTTGGAAGAATACCGTTGGGACAAATAATGTAACAAGTGTATTGGGAACACGCACAGAAAAAGAGATAAAGATCCCCAATGATCTGAAAAATTCAATGTATCATCATTTGGAGGCAATAGAGTGGCAGCATGTAGGATATTTTGATAGGTAAATAGATAGATAGAAACCGCGACCTTGTTAGAGGAAGATGCCTTGGTATATAGATGACAAACATTGCTTGACTTTTCAATGCAAAATGTTGTTATCAAATTATTATAATCAAAACTTCCATCTTGTGTAGTTTATCTTTTACCAATCATTCAATGAACTTGTGTGTTTTTTGTTTCATTGAATGCATAAATTAGAATGTATGCAAATGAATGTGAAACTGCATGATTTTTTCATTATAAACATGCAAATATTAAACACAACTGATCAAATATTTGTAAAATTTATGTAATTCAATTTGGCACTTTATAGGTAAAATATGATTGTATATTCTTCAAATTACAAATTTCAACATGTGCACTTTTAATACGGCACGTGCACTTTTAATGAATCGAGTGTTATAAGTATATATTTGATTCCAAAGGACAAGAGGAGGAAAAAATACCATGGACAATACTATTGCCCTCTGAGGCAACAAAAGTGCACAATGATAATAGACCCCAAAATTGTGGTTACGCCTACTTGAATGACGTGGGCCTAAATGAAAATTGAGAGGGTCATTAGGTAAAAACCCACAACCAATTATTGAGAGACGCTTTACATGGAGAGTCAAACTATACATGGAGCTCAAGAAGGTTAACCCCTAACTTTCCTTAAAACCCGAAACGGGTTTTGGAGGTTCTCGCAGGAGAAAAACTCAGCCAAGTTTGACCATTATAATTTCACAAATGAGAAAGAATGAACGGTTCAAATTTGGTATATGAGAAGAATGTCAAGTGATCTTTGAGATCTTACGGTTGAATCTTTTAAATAATGCTAATGCTGAGAGTTTTTGAGCATAATCTAAAGGAAGGTCAAAGTTTGTGACTTGGACCGTTTTGCATCAAGGAAATTTAGGAGTTAAAATCCTCTCAATATGATTGGTCCATTTCTTGTAATTCAAAAAATGTACCAGTCACATTAAGAAGATTTTCACCCCTTCGGCCCCATGTATGGCTTAACTCCTCATGTAAAGCGTCCCTTAGTATATTTTGAGTTCATTTTTTAAAAAACAAAGTTACAAATGGGAACCTTTGGCCCTCTTTCATTTCATACCGCGTCCAAAGACCATGGCTTCTCAAGAATTGGCTTCTCAGGGCCCAAGCAAAGTTTGGCCGAAGAATTTTCATTTCTAATGTAAAGATAACCTAAAAGCCCATTCAAAGGTGAACAGTTGATTTAGTATTCTCTTGAGCAAGCAATCAAACATGAAATTGAGCATCCATTTTTTGGATAGGCGAACTCCAAAGTAGACTCCCACATCAGTTGAATCTCAAAGTCCCTTATCACAAAAACCCATCAAATGCAAATAATATTAACCCTTAAACGTCTAGCTATACGGATTGGGGCAGCCCAAAATTAGATCACAACATCTTTTGGACTTGAGCATCATGAATAATGCACTTTTTGAACTTGGGCATCATTAATGATCCAATCAATGATGAACTTGCAACCTCCTACAATGTTATGTACAACCCCAACCTACCTACCACACTCCTTTCAAAGCACAAAATCACTCATACAAATTGTGATTTGAATTCTAAAATTTCACTTTTTGAATGTATCACAAGACGGTGACCAGTTTGACATCAAAATATAAGTGAAAAGTTGAGTACATTGAGAGCTACAGAGGAGATTCTGTTGGAAAAGGACCCCTCGGGTCACCTTAGACGTTTAGAGCATTCGCACCCCTGCTCCAAAAGCAGGGCCGGAAGGCTCTGTTGCGGGCCCGGCCTCCAAACGCCCCCCCACCGGAACCCGCGCAACGGTCACAAGAATTGCGGGCTCGGGAGAAACTCCTTGTTAACTCGCTAGTTTGTTGTACCTTGGCTTCTTTTTACGTGTCCCGTTTCCGCTCCATTTGACACAGACCTGCATGCTAATTTTGCATCCACTCAAGCAGCGTCCTTTGAGCTTCTGTGTGTAGGAAATACCTAAAGCCACGCACGTGTCCCTCCTGACAGTCGCACTGGTCCAGCAGCAATCAACCTGCCACGTTACTTTTGAGCTTGAAAGTAGGCCAACGGTGGGGGACTGTAACTGTGGCGAGCCGCGCTTCATTTCAAGAGCCCTTAAAAGCATGTATAGTGTGTCCAACCAGTTGGGTCACAGTGCCGATGCTCTTAAGGGTTAATTTGAGGCTCACCGTAAGAGTCTCCTGCAGCCAACTTTTACAAGACCCACCGCCCCGGAGACTAAGGTAATTTCCACACTCCTTGGAACCGACGCATCTCAAGCCTGTTCATATTTCTTACTATAAATGGCATGCTGTTGAAGTCAAGAAAAAGCATCACAGAAGCCTTTTTACCCTTCCTTTTAGATGGAACCTTGAAAGCAACTCCCATACTAAAGTAAAATATTGAAATTTTAACCCCTTAAACGCCCGAGGTGACCCGAGGGGTCACCTTCCAACAAAACCTTCTCTGTGGTTCTCACTGTACTCAACTTTTCACTTATATTTTGATGTCAAACTTGTCACCTTCTTGTGATGCATTTAAAAAGTGAAATTTTACAATTCAAATCACAATTTGTATGAGTGATTTTGTGCTTTGAAAGGATTGTGGTAGCGAGGTTGGGGTTGTACATAACCTTGTAGGAGGTTGCAAGCTCATCATTGATTGGTGCATTCATGATGCCCTTGTTCAAAAAGTGCACTATTCGTGATGCCCAAGTCCAAAAGATGCTCTGATCCAATTTTGGGGTGCCCGTTTCATACCCCATGGGCGTTTAAGGGTTAAGACATTGTTTGGTGTAAAGCATTGTTTTGAGAAAAATATTATAGGAAACTTTTATTGTGATAAAATGTGATGGTGGCTCACGTTGGCATCACATTTGTGTGACTTCTAGCGACTAGAGGAGTGGGCATTAAGGTGCTACATAGCACATTCCTACGATTGTCGAAGGGGTTAACCCCTAACTCTCCTTGTTGCAAAACGGTCTAAGTCACAAAATTTGACCTTCCTTTAGATTAAGCTCAAAAATCTCAATCCAAGAATTCTTTAAAAGATTCAACCGTAAGATCTCAAAGTTCACTTGACATTCTTCTCACATACCAAATTTGAACCGTTCATTCTTCCTCATTTGTGAGATTATAATGGTCAAAGTTGACAGAGTTTTTCTCGTGCGGGAACCTCCAAAACCCGTTTCGGGTTTTAAGAGAGTAAGGGGTCAACATTATAAAGGTTGAAGGGGTAACATTATACATGTCGAAGAGTACCATTATACAGGTCGAAGGGGTAACATTATACAGATCAAAGGGGTAACATTATACACGTACAAGGGGTAACATTAAACAAGGAAGAGGGTTAATGTTGAAAATGGAGAGAGTGAGAAACTAGAGGTTAACCCTTAAAGGTCTGAACAACCATATTTTGGTTGCTAGAATACAACGTATTTTGGTTGTATTGGAATGAGTGCACACCTTTAATAGATTTGAGTTCAAAGAACAAGTTGACATATAAATCCATGCGGTTCTACTAAGCTTTTAAGATCACAATATAGAGTTTCTTGTTGGTAGCAAATCTCAATTATACGCCACCGTACATACTATCTCCAAGGGACCTTTAAGGGTTAAAGATGTGACATTACAAATAGAAGAGGGGTGGCACTAGAGAAGTTGTAGGGATGATATTCCAAAATTCCAACGAACTACATTTCAAAGATTGGACGGAGGAACATGGTTTACATTCTTATGGTGAAATCTGAGAGACATTAGATTTGAATTGGCCGTATTAAAGAATTATGCAGAGCATCCACCTTATATGGCGTTAAAAACAAGATTTCTAACTTAATAAATTTAGCACAATCTATATGGGAAATGGCATTATTATGGCACATTTCTATGATTAACCCTTAAACGCCCACGATGTCGAAAAACGACATTTTGGATGTACATCAGAAACTTTGAAGAGCTATATAGATCTTCTTCTTCATCCGAGGTCCGTTTTGGATGAAATCACTTGGATTAGGTTCCAAATCAAGTCTAGTCTGTGTTGTAAAGTTTTCAAGCCCATAGATAGATAGATAAAAACTCCAATCCTTTTTCAGGACCGGCGTGATTAGAGTGTCTGTTCGTCAAGCCAACGACCTAAAGCCCACCGGACAGAAGGACCTTGGTGCAAGACTACTCACCCCTTTCGGGATTAGACACTATAGTAGCCAGAAGAAACAAAAGTAACCCTAGAATAGTCAACAGAGCACCTAGTAGGTTTGTGTAAGCTTTTCTCGTGGGTATGATCGCCAAGCCATGATTCATGGTTGATTGGTAGGGATGTTTGAGTCACAAATAAGCGGTCTGGGTTCGATACTCGGTGGATCCGTTTGAGCGTTTAATGTGATGTACATGGCTTGGTGCTGCTAGTGTGTTATACATAGTTCAAGCCCATACAATAAAGTATGAATTAATGGAATTCACTTTAGTGAAGACAACTCTTGTTTTTGGGTTTCCAAGCATGGGGCATGTATTACCATTGCAAGCCAATTATGTGAAATTAAAAATAGTTTTTCATGATTTTTATTTTTCATGGTCATGATCTTAAGGTGATTCTTAACAAATTTGTAGTGAGAAGTTTTTTGATCCAAATGATTTTGCTATTGGATTTGCAATGATGTTTTGTCTATAGAAAAAGTGCAAAAATGGATGATATTTGAGGAGCTATATCTCCCTCATCCACCGTTGGATTTCAACTTAATTTTTGAGATGGCCTCCAATTAGAGTCTAGTGTAAGTGGTAGAAACCTTAACAAGATCGAAGATGTTTTGAAGATAAGGCATGAAATTGAAATGCAAAGGGTCTAGTTTTGGACTATTTTTCCTTTGTAAAATGTTCGGTAGTTTTTACCATTGCATGGCTTTTATTTGAGCCAAGAAATTTTTTTGATGAATTTTTGTTGGGTAAAGGACTTATTAAGATGAAGGTGAACATCTTTCTAATTTGTGATTTTTTCATTGCAATAGGTATATTGGTAGCATTTCCACCTCAAAGTGAAAATGATGAAATTTTGCAGTTTGTTTTTGATATTAATATGTTACGATCTCCCGATCTATAAACACGCAATTAAGCAATTATGCACTTTGCCAAGTGCACTCAATGGCATGTCAAAACAACAACATTTTCCTCCAAAATGAAAAAAACAACAAAAATTCCACAAAAAAAAAATAATTTAAATGTGGAGGCACTAAACTTAAACTAATGAGAAATAGTATTTTTTTAATAACAAATTTGTTGCTAAATCATGTTCTATTGCTTTGTAAATACTACCAAATTATTATATTCAAATATTGCCAACATCTATTTTATCATTTTGTGTACCATATAAATTTTTGGAATACAAATCCCAATGGATCAATATGAAGGACAACGTCACGTCTTGGAGTGCAAAAATTGAAATTTAAAGAATTTCAAAGATTCAATTTTGTCCTTGAACTTCCTATTGTGTTTCTTTTTAGATTCAATGCAATTTTGATTATGAACTTCTACGTTGTACATTGCTATATGACATTTATATACTATTTTTGGCATTTATACAATAAACATACTTTATAAGAGATAAAAGGCCAACATGTGCTATTCAACGAGAAAATATGTAGCATCTCGCTCTATATTATATGAAAATCTATACATAAAATTCATAAACGTACTTTAGAAACTGATAGTAAATACTATAATATAACATGCATAATACTATAACCAAACATCTCATACTTTACTCAAACATATCAATCAAACCTAACATGCCACCTAAACATCATATTGACTTGCTACTTATAAATCTCTGATGCTCTAATCATCCTCCTCCATTGTCCTACCCAGACGCTTCATAGGCCTCATGTACCATACGATCCACCGCCGCCCGACACTAGGGGATCAATAGAATTCAAGACCGATGGACGCAGACTCGTCGACGCCAGAATCGCCCGGCTCACCGTGGCGAGTGTACCTTATGCCATCGGTGTTATAGTAGAAGCCGTCTCTAAATGTCATCATTGGTGCGAAGGCCTCGTTGAAAGCTATGGTGTCCGCTGATTCCGTAGATTGTGGAATGGATGGCACCATTGGTCTCGTTTGAATTGGAGTATCTAGAACCACCTCCCGTATCTCCGATCCTTCCTCAAAGCCATTAGGTTCACTGCACGAATGAAGCCCGTCGTCGTCATGAGTTATGATCGCGGTACATACATCCGCCATACTACACGCGCTGGGTCGTCGACATTTGCCAATGTGTATGGTCTTTGGAATAGAAGTATCCGCTTCATCTCCAAGCTCGTCCTCGTCACTACCGCCTTCCTTCGAACCTATGTTCATCGGATCTTCGCCCTCGGAAATGCCAACGCCGTGGTGCTCCTTGTTGCACTGTCATCTCAGGGATCTCGAAATTGTCCTTGGAAGTTGACAAACAACTTTGTATACAAGAAGTTTAGCCTTTCCAGGCTATCGTCAATGACAATGATCTCCGATCCATGGAAACCTCCATGAAGGATTGTCGGAATGGCCGTTGTAATGTTATACGCAGCCCAAACCCCAACCAATTGGCAAATACGCATCCACCATCCTAGAGAGCTCGGATGGCGATCGCCGAGTCTATCACCCTCCGACGGTTGATGTGTCTCACTCCATTGATCGTGAAATAAAAGTGGTCGTGGGACGGTCCCTTAAACATAATTCAGTTTGGGAAGTATCATCACGGTGTTGCATATAAACAACAACACCTCCAAATGGTTCCACCGCTTGTCAGAATCGACCACCCTGCAGTAAAGTTGAGGGCATACTGATCAACCGAGTTTGCGCCAAATGCCCAACATCCATGTCGTTGAGTGCCACCGGGAAGATTGAGCTTCGCGAACAACTCGGCATTAGCAAACACGGTGGTGGTAACAAAGAGAATGTTGTTCCATCGTTCAACGCCTGTCATCCACACCGACAATTGTGCAATAACTTTGGTGAATCGCTTCTTCTTCCCAAGCGACCGTCTCCACGCCTTTCCCCACCACGCCGACAATCAACAACCCACAAGTACGATTGTGTCAACTGCTGGACATCAGGATGAAATAATCCTTCCCAAGCTCGAACCATAAGATGATCTGGTGTACTGGTCTGAGTTGGCCTTCGAACTTGTAACACCCACTTCCATGTGACGGTAGTGGCACCACCCTCATCTGCTGATGCTTCCACTTCTCCATGTGTTCTTGTTGCAATGTCATGATAGTGAACCTTGATGGAGGTGGGAATAAGTTCACTTATGTCTGCCAACTTGGGCACCTTCTCTCGTGTAGGTTTAGCCCATGCGGCTTTTGTGTCTTTGGCCAAGTCCTTGCCAAATGCATCAATTTGCTCCTTGCCCCCGGGAAAATACTTCCGTACAGATATGTGGAAGAACTCTTCCATGGAATTAGGTGAGCACTCTTTGTTGGACACCATTAACCAACGAGTGATATTAGCAACCGCTTCTTGTCTCATGATCCGGTCAACTGCACCTGCAATAGTACGGGGATTCCTAGACGCATCCTTGATGGCGTGAAAGTAATATGATTGTCGAGGGTCTGGGTCGTCCTCCCCCACTGGCTTAGCTGCACAAGACTTGACTAGCCGTAGATAAGCAGACTGTGGAACCACATTGAGCGGCCTCAACCAATTCATGGTCATTCGCTTCCGATGCTCCCGTACATCCACAGTAGGATCTAGGTTGTTCTTGTCTGCAAACGCCTTCCACTTCTTCTCCTCTTCCTTGCTATAAAAGAGATGGCCATCTTCGTAGTCCTTGACACACTTGAAGGATAGCTTCAGAACACTCGCGCCGAGGATTCCACGCATGAATGGTCAAGTCACGCATCCGCTTTGCCAACCTCTTGATTGTTATACCTTTGTTGCCCTCAACAAGGTTCTTCGCACACCGCATTAGCCGCGACACACCAGTAGCTTTAGCCCCGTTCATCGTCCGCACGAACCAAGCTATCGGGCTTCCCATACAACTCCCAAATCTCGCGTAGCTTTCTCAAGTCCTCATCTATGGTGGATTATTTTGTCCTATTCCATTCCTTCTTGTTGACCCGCGCGGACTTCGCTAGGTACAATGCAGGATCATCGTATACGACAAATGTTGCCTCCCGCATTTCAAAGATGTTAACAAACTCAGCATGTGAGAGTTTGTGTTGGGCAACCTCTTCCTTCGCAAAATTGCAGGCTGCAACTATGTGTTGTCCATCCACTGGCTCCCAAATGATCCTCTCCTGAAGCCAACACAACTGAGAGTGTGTTGTACCGTGAATAGACGCTAATCCGTGTGTATCAAATATGCGTTGGAACTCTCGTTGTGCTCTTTCGAGGGGGAATGACACCTCTTCTCGCCGAACCACACCATCGTCAGTGGTGACATCCACAATGTACTTGATCGGACGAAGAACCAACTTGCTCACACAAGTCTTGTTCTCTGGATGTCTCAAAGTCATAAACCTCTCTAACTCTCTTTGCAGCGAGTACCCGATGGTTTGTCAAAGGACTCTCCACTTGGATAATCTTGTCGATCTTCACCGAATACAATGTCCCCCATAGTGATCCTTTCGCAATTTTCGCTTGGCAGGTATCGGTGCTAGGAACTTACTTGACGTTGAGGCCTCCAACGCCATCCTCGGTTCCGACTTTGAATCCTCTTCGTCCTGGTCCCATACTTCTTGAAACTCGTCCTCCACCGCGATACATTCAGTGAAGAACTCGGTACATGCGAGATGCTCCATGCGAGTTGGAAACCTCATGGTTGTAGACCCACTACCCCTACTACGTGCCCTCGATCCTCGTCCAGTTGACCTCGCACCACTTGTAGCCACATTCGACGATCGTCCACCTGAACCAGATGCTATGTCGCCTCTCTCACGTCGTGGCCGCTTTGAAGGACGTCTTCTTAGGATAGAGGAACACTTCCTGAGCGGCTCGAGAGTCGCGCGATCGGCTGGACGGAGCAGATTGTAATCTTTGAAGTGGCTAGTAATCCAACCGACTTCCAATAACATAACTACGGTGGGTGGATCCGTCTCTTCTGGTTCAGCTGGTGGACCTTGTGATGTTGCATGTGTTGGATCCGCCTCTGGTAATGCTACGTACTTAATATGGGCATCCATAAGAACCATTGCTCGTGCCACATTTTCCTGTGCTAACCCTAGACAATGTGACATATGCTCCTGCCTCGCCGACACGTCATCGCGGGAGCGATATTCAGCCAAAATTTCTGCAAGGTATTGAGAAATTTCACGGACCCTTAACTTGCAAGCAAGGATTCGGAATGGATGCAAGAAGAAGCTGTCTCGACAGAGAAGTCTTCTGCATTGCTTCATCAAAGATCTGGGACACACACATCACATATATCATGTCGGGACGATGGGCGGGTAGTAATTGCTTGAATCTCGCCAAAACGCTTGCTTAACGATGACGTCACGGTCCCTTATTTTAAAAGGTTGGTGCGTCATCCACAAATAAGGCTTTGAGGGGTCCTCTTCTACAATCCACCATCCGTGCTTCTCCCATGTCTTGTCGATTTTGCAGTTGGTTCCGACGTTGCGAGGCATGGCAACCTGATCATCATTGGAACACAATATCATAATGGTTAATATGGTGTAATTTAGAGTCTATTTGACAATTGTTTTGATTTCTATTCAATAAAATATTGATAACTTATACCAAAATTCACCATCCGACCACATGGTTCATGTCAATATAGACAAACATAGGCCATTTTGTTTGTTTTGATTCTAATATGACTCCATGTGGAAGATGTTTTATGATTGACGACTCTTTAGCCCGGAAAAGCCTAGGCCATTATTCTTCAAGAAACACTTCAAATCTGTCACTATCAAAAAGTGGCTTCAAAATCTAGTTTTAGAGTGAAATTTAAGACTTCTAATCCTAGAATCTTAAAATAAACATTGATATAAAGCCACCAAATTTTTTAGGCTACTATGCATCGGAAGGATTAAAATATTATAGCATTTGAAATCATAAGAATAATTCATTTCTTAATTGTATTCAAAGTGGTCTAGCACACTTTAATTTCACTTGGCTTAAAAAAAATTCACTATACAAGGTCTAACTTCTTTAAAATCATGATTGGCATGATCATGTTGGTTACCTTAAAACCAATTTCTAGACATGGAAAAGGTGTGTAGCATATTCAAAACAAATATACAAAGGATCGAGATTGAAATTATTTGACAAACTTTTATGCCACATTTTATTCTTTTGTGAACTCAACATGCTTTAGAATGAAAATCCAAAATGATTGATAAGAATTTATTTATCACATAAATTTTTCGCTAGAAAAAAAAAAATTAAAAAAATGAAGATCTATAGGTTTTATGTAGAAAATAGTGTTTTTTTCTCTCCCTTGACCAAAATGTGTGAATACGTTTGACTGGGGTTAAATGCTCTTTTTACAGTGAAGAAAATTTTAGAAATTTGGAATCGTAAAAGAAGGTAATATTTTTTAGTCTCAAACGACTGTATGTGAAAGATGTTAGTTCTACAATATCTACATTAATATTTTTACTATCATGTGTTGCTAAATGTTTTCATTTTTCTTGTTCTTAAGCAAGTAACTATAATGTATGACGGGTATCAATATGGGCGGGTATCCCTCATAGGCGGGTATCAGACGTTTGAAATGGCTTTAATATAGTAAATGGGATGTTTATTGGAGTTCACTTGGTTGATTGTTTCAAGGGGTGTGCGCGCGCACACCCCTTGCAATCTCTCGATAATTTTTTATTATTTTTATTTTTAAAGATTTTTAATTTTTTTTTTTTAGGGTTAAAGGTTTTAAGATTAGGATTTTGGTGGGCCGTGCATGGCAACAAAGACCACAAAGAGGATGAAGGGAGGAAGACAAAGATTTTAACATATCGAGTACAAAGTGGACAACTTGAATAGTAGCGTCTCGCACAAGAGAGCGAACAAGAACCCAAAATGCACGCGCAAATGAGAGCAACAACACCAATGATAGCAATGAGGAATAGCAACAAGATCGCAAAAGTAGCAAGCATCGATTCGGTAGCAACAAAAAGAAAGCGGCGATCCGGTACAACAAAGAAAGAGCGATCGGTACTAAAGCAAGCGGCGATTCGGTACTAAAGCAAGCAACGATTGATGCAGACAAAGAAGAAGTTAGCGATTGAGATAAAGAAGTCAGAGTCGGCCCGCCCTTGGCAAAGCGAGGGGGGGGGGTGCCAGGCGAACACCTCTACCACCTCCTCTCTTTTCTTTTCTTTTCTTTTTTTTATATATATATATATATATATATATATATATATATATATATATATATATATATATATATATATATATATATATATATATATATATATATATATATATATATATATATATATTTTTTTTTTTTTTCAAAAAATAAAAAAATAAAAAAATGTCATTTTTTAGTTGAGGGATGTCTAATCAAAGGTATTTTTATTGCTGTATTATAGCAATTTTGTTGTATGTTAAGTTTTTTAAAAAACTTTCTATAATTATGAAAACAATTGAATGATTTTAGTTGAAGGCTAAATAATTTAATCTACAAGTTATTGTTTTACTAAATTCTTGAAATTTTGTTGTATGTTGTGAATCATTTTTTTAATTCTTAAAATTGACTGAAAATGATTTTTTTTTTTTTTTTTTTTTTTTTCTTTCAAATTCCAAGATGACTCAAAATGTAAGTTACTAGTTGAATAATCTCTAACGCACAAGTGTTTGCATTGCTAAATTCCGGTTTATTTGTTGTATGTTTCCAGGTCTATATATTTTACATGTATTGAAGAGCATGTCTAAGAATGGACATGTGGTGTGAACACCACTTGGTTCTAAGCCCTATAAAGCTAACTCATTGAGGTGGGAATAATTTAGTTCCAATTTGATTTAATATTTTTTATTCTTCTATAAAACTTTGTTCCTACTTGAGTGCAATTGAATCATTGGTTGCAAGTTTTATTCAACTTTCATTTTTATAATGTAGTAGAAGTTAAAGTTAAAGTTTAAAATTACCATATTTTCCAAACAATAATATATTGCATTCATACAAGAACACATGATAATTCTATCCATCGCTATGATAATAGATCATACAATGAATATTGCAAATATTATTTTTTTCTTGCAAATTTAATTGAACCTATAAGTAAGTTGTAACTTTCTATAATCATTGTCATTGCAATAATTATTCTTTTATCCTAAACAATACCACCATCTTTGTGATTTTATGCACGCTCAAAGCATGATGTAGGATTTATAATAGAAATTGCCATAGGTACAAAGTAATTTGACGCCATTTCATGTTGTCATTGTCTTTTTTTATTTCAATCAACGATTTTTAGCAATGTATTATGAAACGCAAACAATCCAATTCCTAAGGTGTAACATAGTCTTGGACAAGGTATCAAACATGATTATTGTTATTTCCATGTAATCAAAACTTAGCATTGTATTATTTTATCCAACACAGGTTTGTAGAGGTAGATAAACCGTTAATTTATATATAAATAAAGTACACAAGATAATCCTAAGTAATTTAACAACTTTAAACAATCTTAACAATTATATACAATATCATTACGAATTTAGTAACCAACATTAACAATCATGTTTGGAAGCAAAAATTTATGTCCTTGAACATATGTTTGTTTGAATGAATGATATTTTCTATTGCTTACACACATATTTTCACATGTTTGCAATGTATAGGTTCCTATTAGTTCAACAACGACAATGGACAGCTCCAATTTCCAAATCCCTTTAGTACATCAAAACACCCAATACAGAAGCGATGTCATTAATCCAAACGGTTCAGTGGGAGCGCGATTATCTACGCGGACTTCGTGCAAGGCGGATCAAGATGGTATTACTCGGTCATTTCATCTCAATTGGGAAGGACATTTGAATTGTTATCGAAAGAAGAGAAGTTGTCGGCTTGGCAACTAGGAGGAGTATACATTTAAAAATCGCGCGCGCAATTGCGTGGATCGAAGTTATTCCCGTCTGAGGTGGCGAAGACGCATCACTAGGGTAGAGACGATGCATTGCATTAATTTGGAGAGATTGTGGGAGAGCGTCTTGGAATGTGTGTTGGATTGATCATCCGTTGGCACAAGTCTTATCTACGTCGCGATAGCCATGGAACCCACCATTCAAAATGGCGAGGGCGTATTGAATGGGTCTCAAACGCCACTGTACGGAGGTTGGCACAAGAATTTGATTTCCATGACAACTTCAACACACCCTGGATCCACCGATAGGGTCCGGTAGTGATAGTATAGCTTCAAACCCCCCTAGATGAGAACTCTCCATTCTCTCAAAGTACTCCTTCCAACATCCGAGATTTGCCCCATGTAGATGGGCTTATTAAATGTCGAGCGGCCCGACGTCCATATTCTATGCAAAATAGAAGAAAGAGAGATTCCAGGGAGACATCTTCTAGAGAAGGTATATCTACAAAGGTATCTCTTCTAAGCGTGCAAAGGCAATAGGGCGAGGAGGATGCAAACAAAATTGTTTGAGAGACATTCAAGAAACGGTATCTATTGGACATGGTTATAATGCGTGGGCTTCTACTTATGCAATTCAAGTACTTGGATGAGACAAATCTTCGCTTTCTTTTTATACACGGACGGAACGTTTCCAACGAGATAAATTTGTCACAAAGTTAGATGGCAAACAAGTTTGCAATGCTTGTTATCTTTCTGGGCATTGGATATTCACAAAGACGGTTAAACAAATGAAGAAGGAGTGTTTAATATATGGAAGAGTGGCGGCGATTCACGCGTAATGACCTTTTCAAACCGCTTCGGGAGAAAGACTAGAATGTCGTGCGCAGAGGCCTCATTTAAATCATTTGTGGACGAAAGTGGTTGTCCTCAACCTCATCATTCAATTTTTCGTAAGGATGACAACGAAGTGGTGCCTCTTATTCTCCCGCCCACGAATACTCGGAAGTCCGATATATTCAATTACGTGAACGAGGAGGTGAAGAGAGTTTGTAACGGAGAAACCATTTCAATTAGCTCGTTCGGAGGATGTGGCGCATCGGATATCCTCATGTCCAGGTACCCCATTCTCGAGGTTTTCAAAGTGTTATCACCGCTTTGGGAGTATAAATGTGCCGTGGAGGGAACCACGAATGCGAGATCTCGGATCAAAATAAAAGAGTTGTTTATGATGCATCTGCGTATTCAGATGGAGGAACGGAGGGATTATTGGATATTTAAGAGGTCGTGCTATATCAGCCCGGAGTTGTACATGTGCATCATCGTTGATGGCATGGATCAAAACACTACCATGGTACCGAGAATTCGTCAAACCGTGAAGAACATCGAGTATCGGTTTGTGAAGACCCATTTGTGTGGAGCCTCGTGACATGGGATTGGTTTATATTGCGATGTGTGGTTCGGCGCACGCACACAAACGTGATAGCAACCAGGTGGTGAAAGACATTGTTGCGCGTGATAGGAGATGTGAAGAGGAGAAAACGCTTTTGCCTCCAACATTACGTATCAAGCGGATAAGCTCGCACACGAGAGAATAAAAACATTTACATGTTTGCTCTATGTGTTTCATTGGTGGGATTGGGTTTTTTCAAGAGGTGGAGCTCTCTCTTTCCTTATAGTGGGCCATACACACGAAGATATCGACCAACGCTTTAGTTGTATATCTAATGTGTTGAAGAGGTCGGACATCGACTCGTTGAAAGAAATGCTTAGTCTAATAGAACAAGGTACATCCATAACAGAGGCGTTTGTTAGCGCCAGACTCTTAGAAAATGTGTGGGACTGGAAGTCTTTCATAACCCCTCACTTATTGACGGGTGGGGACTCTTTGGTTGGCATAACCTTTCCGCACCACATGCGATTCTATATGGACAATCGAGAGGGGGTCAGTAAGGTTCGAGTACAACACAAACATTATAGCAAGGATAAATGGGGACCTGAGTTAGGGACAAAGACGTTGCAGTCGCTACCAAATAAAGAAGAACGACCATCGTTTGCAAAGGTGTTTGCAGCTGATGAAAGGGAGTTGAAGGCATTGGATGACTTTATTGCATACAAAGAAAGGTGCATTCAAAGATTCCAACATCCGGAAAAAAATGGTGAAGCTAAAAGAGAGGCCGAACATTTGAAACTATACCTAGCCGAATTTCCAAGCAAAGATCGTAGCAACGAGCATAGTTCTTTGACTTTGGCCTTCAGAGGTATTAGAGACATCACCTCATCGTAGATGCATCAATAGATGTTATTGACGATCGAAATGAATCAAACCACGAGATTACTATTGTGGACCAAATAGTGGCGATGCTTCCAAATTCTCGAGGCTAGAGGATACTTTGGTCATCGAAGAGAGAGGCCACCTAACCAAGCGGTCGCGTAGAGGGGCACAAAGAACGGCATGAGTCGCATCTTTGATGGAACCAGAAGAAAGAGCGGTATCGAAAGTCTCGACGATCATTTTCCCAATTTGATCCTCAATCCGATATCCGTTTCGACAATTTGTAGCCCCCGGTGTTGATCGTGCGAAGTAGACGAGGGTGTTCCATTTTATTTAGGGAAGGTGATTGAAGACGGAAAAAGGCGGAATAAAATCAAGATGAAAGTTTGTTGGTATTGGCCAATCATACGAGGGGGAGTTGTTGACGGACCGAGATCCTCTTTACAACGGTATGCAAACTGTTTGGATTCATTGTGGGAGCCATCCGGGAGAATCACGATTGGATAGAGAAGAAGCATGCATGTATTTTTTTCATGGGACGGACGAGAAAAAAAGAATGCGCCCCGCCATAGTCGGGGAGAAACCGCAATGTCTTTGGAGTGCGGGTTCCAAGCAACATTTGCATTATCCAATCTGCGAAGGTCCACATATTAGAATATATCGCAATGCAAACCCAAGCTATCGACGATGACCGGTTGCAAGCCGCATTAGATATTAGTACGTAGTCCATGTGTTTTGTGTACACATGGTGTTTCTAAGTGTATATACGTACTAGATAGTACAAGATTGCAAGGATTATTTTCAGACGTGTTGTTGCGATGGACATATGGGTTGAATTTAGTTGTATTATCAGTTGTATACATAACTTGGTATACGTTTAGAATCTGTGTATTTAGATACTTTTCTACCACATATATACAAAGCACAATATAGAGTATATTTTTATTAAATGTCCATTGGAACAATTTCGTGCCTACTTTTATTAACAGTTTGGTGCTCGCGTCATTTTGCTCACCAAAAATATATTAACTATAATCTACACAATTTGTAGCATATACTAAGCATTTCAAATATCCCTGGACAAAAATATTTGTATTATTCACATGGATTTATACCAAAAATATGTTCACAATGCCATTAGAAGTCTTTTTATATTACCACTTCTGACAATACACAATATTCTTTGCAAAACACCTTTTTTTCCAGAAAAAATCAAGTTTAAAAATAAAAAATTCCATTTTTGCAAGAAACGGCCATCGTAGTACCGAAGTGCACTTTTAAATAGCCGGGTGCATAATTGCTTAATTGCGTGTTTATAAGGCCTTATGACTCAAATTTTGGTCCACATGATCCTCGATAAGTCTATTAAAAGTTTGTACGGTTGAGATCTTAACAGCTTCTCTTGATTTTCATCTATGACGATTTCTATGGAAATGTGCTTTTCTGCTAAAAATAGGCTCGGGCATCTAGGGGTTAAGTAAATAGCAAACAACTTAGATTTTTGCCACTTTTTGACCTTTGACTATGTCAAACTAGCAAATATCTTTTAACAGTTTGTTTGAAAGCAACAATGTTTTGTGAAGTCCTTGGGAAATATTTGCCGTTCGATTGAATACTTCTCAACCGCCATTGAGCAATGTACTTCTACTTGAGAAATATTTGCCCTTTGACCACTTTCAACCCATTAAAATCTGTGATATTGTAAAAAACAACAATTATGAAAAACATTTGTGATATAAAAAATGTTTCATTTTATAAAGACATAACTAGGTATGCCTCTAAATTGGCACATTATAGAATGCGGGCCAAAACGACACATGTGGTTTGCCAAATGGCACATGGACTTCCGTCATTTGATTAGAGTTGAAGTTTCATGATAAAGGGTACCAAGCTATTACAACGCATGTAAGTAAGGGATGGTACTACCGTAATATTTCTTACTCTGTCCAAATATTTAACCATAGAGGTCCATAAAACTCAAAATGGATTTTTGCGCTTTCAAGCACCCTAAATGAAAGGGTTGGAAGTAATATTATTTCCAAAGATATTTACTTTGAACTCCTTATACTGCAAAGTGTATGTGGTAAAATTTGCAAGGTCAAATTCCAATTTTAGAACATTTTTCTAAAATGTTAGGTTTCAAGTCTAAAAGGGGCAGTTTAAAATTTGTACTTTTTGGTATTTTTTGAGTCATTTGTTCACCAATCACCACCAATTCACTACTTAAGTTCCAAAGTAACCAAAGTCAAAAAGTTTACCAATTTCACAATGACAACCTCCAAACAGTACCAAAACAAGCTTAAGGATTTTTGGTAAGTTTCCAATCATGTCTTCCAAAATTTGTTAAAAAATCAAAATTTAAGGTTTTGAAAATTTTAGAAATTCTTTTGCTTGAAATATTATGAACTTATAAAGGTGCCCATTCACTATTCACTTTCTCTATATTAAATAAAAAACAATAAATGTGATGCTTGTTTTCCGAATCGCCGATTTTATACCTTCTTCCTGAAAAAAATTTGCATGAAGGTTCAAGAAGCAAAATGATTCTCTAAAATTTTGCGTGGGGATTATCAACTTAGTTATCTACATGGGAAATATATAAAGAAAATGTTTAGGGCAAAAATCATCAAGTCGTCCTTTGTTCAAACTAGACTATGTCTCTCGGACAATGCCCAAAAAACATTTTACACCAAATGTGCTTGTCATATGTTCCCTTTTATTATGCCATCAACTTGGGAACTTGCAAATCATGAAACTAAAGCTATAACCATCATAAGAAATGATTTATAAGCATTCCCATGATATTATTTAATAGAATCATTAATAGTGTGTAATATGAACATTATGGTGATATGTTAATTGAATTCGAATATTTCATGATTTCAATCTGATCATGAATATTATGGGAATACTTTGATAGTTATTCAAGATCAAATGATCATTGAGTTTGTATTAGAGGTTCATTGTTATCATTTACATTTAGGACATTGTCATTGTATTTGTAGTAAACAAGGATGATGAATAACTTTGATGGCGTACCTTTACTAGTACTTTATCAATACCCTTTTATTGTTACCAATATGCAAAGAATCTAATTAACATGCAAAGAACCCAAAGAAAGAAAATAAAAAGAATAGTGTGGAATTAGGAT
This sequence comes from Bryum argenteum, assembly GCA_037043015.1. NCBI lineage: Eukaryota > Viridiplantae > Streptophyta > Bryopsida > Bryales > Bryaceae > Bryum > Bryum argenteum. Next base: position 4,150,663 of record CM073323.1, on the reverse strand, counting down.
TATGAGAACTGGGAACATGGAAAATAAAAACGGGTCATGAGCAAACTAGGAACAAGAGAACCGTGTGCAACATTGTGGCCGGATTGAGGGCCGGCCCGAATTCTTCAAATTTCAACCAATAGGATGGCTCGATTCTTTCAAATTGGGCCCAAGGACTTTATACTAAGGCCCTACCGAAACTTCAATTTATCCTATGTGGCATCGTACGTGGCACTGTTTTGGCGCCAAAATGTTCGGGCCCAAGTGATGCAATTGGGACAAGGTTTACCCCGACCCGAACTTTCCAACTTGGGCCCGAGCTCTAATTGTTGAATCCTTCGGGCGGCCCCAACCTGTGTATAAAGTGGGCCTAAGAACAAGAGAATGAGAACGAGAGGAACATGTGAATGTAAAAATGAAGAATAGTGACAAGAGAATGGGGATGGGGGACAAAGAACATGGACAAGGGAACATGGGAACAAGAGGACAAGAGAATGGGGAATGAGAGAACCCAAAAAAAGAAAATGAACAAGGGATTGGGAACGGAGAATGGAATATACAAGAACGAGTAATGAGGGAATAGGGGAACAAAATTGGGAGACAAGAAACAAGGGACAAGAAAGTGGGAATAGGAAAAACCTCAATTCCGTCGAAATGTCGTTCTTCCATGTGCTATTTTGGCTAGACTATTCTATAAACTTTTGGCCACGTTTTAAAACACGTCATTTTAGAGACATATTTAGTTATGCCTCTAATATGGTTCATTTATTAATACCATGCATATTCTCTCTAATACCAATTGATTTTTGTAATATGACCATAATTCCACATATCACACATTTTGATGCCGTCAAAGGGTTGAACTGCATCTAAGGAACATTTTAACGACTATTCGTCAAATGGCAAATATATCTGAACAACCGTCAAGAAACATGACTATTGTGGTTTTGAAAAGGAGTTCATATATATATATATATATATATATATATATATATATATATATATATATAGGGGTTAAATGGCTTTGAGTCTACCTGTGATGAGTTGAGCGGCCGCCACCTGCTCCCCTACTTCTACGAACATGGTCCTCGACTAACTCCTTAATTATCAATTTCGTGGTGGTAGTTGGTTAGTCCCTCAATCAACAATTTGGTTGAAATGTAAAGCTTAAAGCTCTTCTTTCTTTTTAGAGTTTAGGGTAAGATTCTCTTTTATTCGTCGTTTGAAGCGATATGAAGGGCAATATGCAAATAGGGCATCCTTCGCTATATACATACATGAGTGTAAGATGAAGCAATATGAAAGACGATAGGCAAATATGGCATCCTTTGCTTTGTACATACACGAGTGTAAGATTCAGAAAGTGGAAAAAGTGCTTCTCAAGGAAATGGGGTCTTATCTTGAAACTGTTATTTGTGAGGATCTATGTCGTATTCAACTTCTCACGAAGATCAGGAAATTGAGTCAGTTGGAGCATGCAAATGAGGAACTTCTTCTTCTTCTTCTTCTTCTTCTTCTTCTTCTTCTTCTTCTTCTTCTTCTTCTTCTTCTTCTTCTTCTTCTTCTTCTTCTTCTTCTTCTTCTTCTTCTTCTTCTTCTTCTTCTTCTTCTTCTTCTTCTTCTTCTTCTTCTTCTTCTTCTTCTTCTTCTTCTTCTTCTTCTTCTTCTTCTTCTTCTTCTTCTTCTTCTTCTTCTTCTTCTTCTTCTTCTTCTTCTTCTTCTTCTTCTTCTTCTTCTTCTTCTTCTTCTTCTTCTTCTTCTTCTTCTTCTTCTTCTTCTTCTTCTTCTTCTTCTTCTTCTTCTTCTTCTTCTTCTTCTTCTTCTTCTTCTTCTTCTTCTTCTTCTTCTTCTTCTTCTTCTTCTTCTTCTTCTTCTTCTTCTTCTTCTTCTTCTTCTTCTTCTCTTCTTCTTCTTCTTCTTCTTCTTCTTCTTCTTCTTCTTCTTCTTCTTCTTCTTCTTCTTCTTCTTCTTCTTCTTCTTCTTCTTCTTCTTCTTCTTCTTCTTCTTCTTCTTCTTCTTCTTCTTCTTCTTCTTCTTCTTCTTCTTCTTCTTCTTCTTCTTCTTCTTCTTCTTCTTCTTCTTCTTCTTCCAATGTACTTCGTGATGTTCTTGAGGTGCACCTTGCTCTCGTATACCTTGTGGGGCTCGAATCCCTCATAGATCGCGTCCTCTGCTATGACGGAGTGTCTCTTTAGCTTGGTTGTGACCTCGATGGAGGAAGGACCCTTGAATGTCTGTTGATCAGCATCGAGTTGGCGTCCATGTTGTGCTTAGCTCGCTCAAAAGACTCCCTACTATTGTGCTTGATCTCCACATTCTCAATGTCACCCGGCTCTCCTACGTGGTTCACCGTGAAAGACAACCAAAACGGCGTCGGCCGCGCATCCACCGAAGTCAAAGGCGGGGTTGGACTTGTTGCGGTACGCTCCGCCCAAAAACTAATCTGTGATGACTATGCGGGTAGATTAGGGGTTGTAGGTTGCGGTGTGGGTGCACTTAACGTCGAAGCATTGGCCGCACCCTAGCCCTTCCCTGAAAGATCGCTTCGTTTCCCGCCAATGCGGTGTGCACGAGAGGTTTGAGGTATTGGTTACCAAGAGGTTTGAGGTATTGGTTACGAAGAGGTTGGAGGTATCGGTTACCAAGGGGTTGAAGGTATCGGTTACCAAGAGGTTGGAGGTATCGGTTACCAAGAGGTTTGAGGTATCGGTTACCGAAAGTGTTCTTGGACGATAGATGCGCTAAAGCGTATCAGAAAAGAAAAGACGCAGGCGGGAAGGAAAAGACGCGAGCGATAGGGGAAAATCCTCTTTCTTTTCATTACGCAGTTCGCGGAAAAAAGGCTAAAACAGGGCCTGACATTTGGAACATGGATTGGAATTAGTGAGCGGCGCTCATGTGGGGGTTGGCCCCGCTTGCGGCCAATGAAGGTGGACAGTGCTCGGCGCGAAATCCGAATTGTCATGCTTCTTGTCGTATGTACTGCTGAAAATTTGCAGTTTTTGGCCAGAAATTCCTTTCCTGGTTTTGGCTCGCTCTCATTGCCCTGGTATCTCGACAGTGTGCTCGGTTCTGCATTTGCTTGGCTCGTTTTCCACTTTTCATGGTTGTAGTTCTTGTTATCCATCTTTTCGTTTGTGTCGCACGTACGACTCTCGATGCGCTTTGAGTATGGTCCTGGAACTTGTTTGAAATGGGCTCAGGATGGGGTTCAACTTGCACGTGGAAGCTGACGAGCTTAGTTAAGCCAGGAGGTAATGAGCGCGAGATGATGTGGAATAACGTTGAAGCCGAGGTGCTGGAATCGTCTTGTGCATGTGCTTCCATTGCTCCAAAGCGTGCTTAGGAACTTCTTTCATGGACACCTGTTGCAGAACAACAAAGTGGGATTCGAACCGATTTGGGGACCGTTTCCGATCGTGCTATGAAAGTGTTTCGAAGCGCGTATCGCACCATATACATCGGGCTGATGGGAACGGCGACCGGCGACCGAATGATCGAAGAATGAGGGTGGATGCTTTTGAATGAATAGCTTCTTGGAAGAATAACGAAGCTTCTGGATAAGGATTGAGTACTGACATACTGCAATGTGTCGGGATCGATACGAAACGCTTGGTTGCTCGTCTGCCGGCAACTACTTGCTGGTCTGGGCTTTCGTAACCCAGTTGTATCGTACTTTGTAAGCTGGGTCTACTCGGGCTGATGAGGATAGGGCGTGAAGTTGAAGTAAGCTTGAATTTTGAAAAGGTATAAAGAATGGACGATGATATGCTTTGAATGGGAGCGTGTACCTAGATGGTTGATGTAGCAAGAATTAGGTTGTAAGATTTTTCAGTTATCCAGATTAGTGCTCTGCAGAAGGCATTCTGCGTACAAAGTGTCTTCGGGAATTAGACCTGATGGCAACCGTGAGGTCCAGAGAAGTTGGAGGAATTTGCTTGAAACAAGACCTTTGAACATATCTGCTGAATTTCTAAGTCTTGTGTTTGATTTTCCATGGCGTTTGCATGGTTGCAGTGTCCGAGACGCTCGCGGGCTGAACAGATTCAGAATGTTGGCGACGCTGTTGTTGCCAGCTATCGGTCGGGTTGGAGAGCACTTTAAGGACCCCCTTTATTCGTTGTGGTTATGTTGCAGCGATGGTTGTGCGACGGTTTTCTGATCGTCCTCATCGGAAATCTGTTTTCTTTTCAGCTGGTGAGATTCGTATTTGATAAAACGATTCCGGGTTGTACTGCGTGCTTTGTAGAGATTTCTAAGATTTTGAGGACCAGTGTTGTCTCCGTGTTTGATTTAGAAGTTTATCCTGGAAATGTGCTGATGGTTCTCTTATATTTGAGATCGATGTCTTCGTAGTTGATAAATTCAGCAGTGTTGATGCTCAAACCTGATTAGTGCGCGTGTGTTTGCGCAGTATGGAGAAGACGACGCACGGCTTACAGAGCATTTGGGGCCATCGTTAAGACAAGTAATGTGGCTGTAAACGTCGTCTCGGGGGCAGTGGCTATTCGTGGGCTGCGTCGGGTTTGGGGTGGTCGTGGCACTCGCCGCAAGATCATCTCTTCTGCGCCTGGAGGAGACGTGGCGACAAGCGTTAAGGATGACCTTCGGTGAGTCCAATGTTCTGAGTGTTATCGGTTTATTGAGTACCAAGATTGTACTACTCGTAATGGCAAGGTCTGTGTCTTTGATTCTCTTCTATATTAGTGTCACTTATTCTAGCAGGTCATTGTTGGTGCAGCGTCGACAATTTAGAGTCTTGTATCTTACCTGAGTTCCGATATCATGATGCGTCGGAGTCTGATATAATGATACGTTCAATCTCTTTGTCGGGAGAGTGGTAGCTGAGCCACTGGCAAAGGCCTCTGATGTCGCAGGGGGTGGTCGCTACTACGTCGTCAACAACGTCACTGCAATGTGAGTAGCAGTATGTGAATCGATGTTTCAGCCCACTTCTCCTTAATATCATCAGTGCATATTCTTAAGTTGACAGACTCTCTACGTGTGGTCATTGAATCTATCTATAATCTACAATTTCATCAGGACCGGTGCAGCTGCGGGTGAAGATGTTGAAAATGTGGTTACCTCTGCTTTCCATATTGTCACGGTACAGTGCAGAGTGTCCCAGTTTCCCTCCTTTGTGGACATCATCCCTCTTAGCCCATGAGCGCGGAAGAAAGTCTTGTAGAATCGTGGGAGTACAATCCTGGGGTATCATATAGTGTTCGGAGGTCATCACATGGGCATCAGGTGTGGATTGGTGTCACAAGGATATCACAAGTGCGGGAGGGTATTACGGGGTATTAGAAAAAGTGGTAGCAGCAGTGCTGGAGGGTATGGTAGAGGGATGAGCAGTGCTGGAGTTTACCATAACGGGAGCAGCAGTGTTGGACGGTAGCACAGGGGCATCAGCCGTGGAGGGGAGCATCACGCAGGTATCGCTATCGCGGGAGGGCATCACAAGGGCATGACGATTTGTGGGGTATCTGTGAGGACGGAGGTCCGCAGGTTGTTGGGAAGTGTTGTGACAGAGCTACAACCTCCTACATAAAGAGAGATGAACCAAGCTATACAAGACCATGTAATCCACAATATATGAACTGTTCAACTGTGTTCAACTTTCAGGGGAGAGTGCATATATATATTCAAGAGTTCCTGCCAAAAGCTCAGGCGGAGTTATGTAGTTAACTTTCTATCTTTAGAAGATGGAAGTTAACTTTCTATCCTGCGAAGTTGACTTTCTAGATCGTTCTATCACTGCTGGCACTCAGTGTGATTGCTGAGTGAGCTACTTCAACAGGAAGGTCCCAGAACTGCCCGCGAAATGGTGGTTCGACTGTAGCGCGTTGGTGATACGCGGTTTCAGCCAGCACAGGCACCTGACGAGGACCTTCCAGAGGACCTTCCAAGATTCGCCGTGCCTCCCTTCTACGTTCGTGGGTGCCATCGCTCTCGCTCTCCCCCCATAGGTGCTGCCGTTGTCGTGTTTTTCCATCACTGGCCTCTTTGGTTGAGAGGGAGGAAAGGAATTGGACGGTGAAGCGGATTGATATTTGGTCGGTCGGGAGTTGTTGCGAGGTAAGTGATACGGAGGGTTTATTGTGCCTTATGTGCGGGTGGTTTGGAGGGTGAAAGAGGATTGCGGTGAGGTGATTGGTTGGTGGATGTTTCCGGATGTACTTTTGATTGGCTTTTTGAGTTTTTGGTTGTAATATCGGTTGGATTAGGGTTTAGGGTGCTGTAATGGATAGTTGAGAGCATAGCTGCTTGTTTAGGGTTTGGGAAATCGGCGGAGTTTCCGGCTCCATGTGCTAATTAACTAGACTCATGATCGTTTGTAATAACCATTTGTAGGGTTTTCATTTGGGAAGTACTTGATCTCCAGCGTAAGTATGTACTGGTATGCGTTGCATTACTAGTTGATGTGAGACCATTTTCGTACAGGACAAGCGTATGAGAAACTGTTGTTTGCTGAAGTGAGCTTTGACATTTGTGTCTAGATTATCCAGCGTGTGTCATCTTACTGGTGATCTTTGGAATGTTTTTGCAGGAGATTGCTCTGTATTGTTTAGAAGTGAAGGTTGTTACGCAGATCCGAGCAAAGGATTTTCGACAGGATGGCTGCGCGAGATGAGTGGGAATGGTTGTTTGAGGTCTCTTTGATTGAGGCGTCCAACTTGCCAACAGTACATCGTCGAAATCTACTCGGTAATTGGGTAAAAATGAACCCTGCCTGTTTTCTTTTTTTTAAAGATAAATTTGTGGAGAGCCTGCCTTGCGATGGCGGTGGCGCCAACCCGACTTGGAAGGAGGTCTTGCAGATGCGTCTGCACGATGCAATTGCCTCGAGGCCCGATTCCGCTTTTTATTTGGGTATTTTCCACCACGATCACAAGCGTGCCGAACATAGGGCTATCGGCACTGTGAAAATTCCTCTGGCTGATTTTGCGGAGGAACGCGATGGGGTTTGGCCACCCACGAAGTACCCAGTGGTTGCTGCCGAGAAGGCCACGGCAGGAGAATTTCAGGCCACAATCTCAGTGTCGCTGCAGAAGAAGAAGAGACCTCCGAAGCCGACCGCAGCGGCGAATCCAACAGCTGGGGCACCTTCGCCCAGAAGTAGTTCAAATGATTTTATTCAAATTTGCCTTGCCTCCTTCGGGTTGGGCATGAACATCGCCAGTTTGGCTTCTTAAACGATTGAAGCCTGGAGACAACCGAATTAATGTTGTATTTTATAACATGTATGGTGAAGGCTTTGTAGATTTTGGGACGTGAAAACCATTTTGTCCATCAGAAACAGCTATTCATCGTATTGTGATGTTGGCTCCAAATCTCATGTTTTGGCAAGGACTTAATGACTTATCATGCTCTAGGAGCTATCAATATGTGAATTAGATTATATTGGTGTTATGCAATATGTGAATTAGATTATAGTTAGTGTTATGCAAGTTCTTTGAGGGCACACTAGCTTTGGAGGCACTGATGTAGCCTACTATTTTGTGTTTGTTTACTGCTTCATCTACGTGGGTTAATTTGTTTGGCAAGGGTTTGTCAAGAAGTGTTTTTGGACTTGACATTCTGTGTGAATGATTTGGAGAGAATAGAGAAAACCATAATGTCCATTAGCGTATAGATCCATTCTCTGCGTTTCTTAAGTTTCACTTCTTTCCTCGCTTTGAAATGCCAAACGGAAGAGGGGCTATTGCTAGGGAGATCCTCATCAACAAAGAATCAAGGGGTTCCTTGGATTCATAGGGGTTAAATGGCTTTGAGTCTACCTGTGATGAGTTGAGTGGCCGCCACCTGCTCCCCTACTTCTACGAACATGGTCCTCGACTAACTCCTTAATTCTCAATTTTGTGGTGGTAGTTGGTTAGTCCCTCAATCAGCGATTTGGTTGAAATGTAAAGCTTAAAGCTCTTCTTTCTTTTTAGAGTTTAGGGTAAGATTCTCTTTTATTCGTCGTCTGAAGTGATATGAAGGGCGATATGCAGATAGGGCATCCTTCGCTTTGTACATGCATGAGTGTAAGATGAAGCGATATGAAAGACGATATGCAAATATGGCATCCTTTGCTTTGTACATACACGAGTATAAGATTCAGAAAGTGGAAAAAGTGCTTAAGGAAATGGGGTCTAATCTTGAAACTCTTGAAACTGTTATCTGTGAGGATCTATTGTCGTATTCAATTTCTCACGAAGATCAAGAAATTGAGTGAGTTGGAGCATGCAAATGAGGAATCCAAGCCTAGGGTTATTTTAGCTTAAAATCCAACACTAAATGTCAACCACTTTTACTAATATTCTTTAGAATTTATAATTGTTGACAATTGTTGTTGTATGGTAGAGATACCCATTACCACCACCCACCCCACTTCTGTCCTGTAGACCTTTCTTTGGCCAACACAGTCGAGACCTAGAACCACCAATTGCACAATTCAAATCGACCAATCGTAACACTCAAAAAGTTGGTGGTTTTGGGTATCATCATGAGTGAAACTTAGTACCACATGGTGTGGTTTTTGCATACCCTATAGGTTGATTACGGGTCTGCAAAGATTTTCATTGTTTGAAAATTTGTATTAATTCATGTGTTTTACAAAAAATTACAAAAAAATTACAAACCTTCCTAAAAACTATTTTGCCACCCCCAGAAAATTACAGACTATAAATAGACCAGCTTTAAATAGGAGAATTTTCTTATGTTGGTGGTTTTGGGTATCTCTACCTTAGTTGGCATTTAGAGTTGCCATAAGCTTACCCTTGTTGACAATTAGTGTTGTTGTTTGCATTTAGTGTTGCCAATACTAAATGTAATTTTTAGTGTAGTATGCTCGTGCATGCATTGCCAAACTAAAATAAATACTTAGAATTTGGAGATTCCTATGGATATCCCCATTCCAATTCTTGCCCACTTCCTTGTCCATATCCCCAACCTCGTCCATATCCTCGTCCATGTCTCTATCCTTATCTCCAACCTTGTCCATAACCCTCTCTCGAGCTTTGCCTTTCTTAAACCATGACATTGTCCCGAACTTGTGTAGAACTTGTCTCGAACGTAAATAATTGTGTGGGTTTACAGATCACATACCTAGATTGTGCTAAAACGTGAATGACACACGTGTACATGTGTGAGAGCATGGATGACACACATAGATCTTGTGCACGAGCTTGAATAGTACACGCTAGCTAGACCATGTACTCCTGAGCGTGAATGACTCACGCTAGCTAAATTGTGCAAGAGCTTGAATGTCATACGCGTAGATTGTCCAGGAGCGTTCTAGATTGTATGCAAAAACATATACATTACGTTTTTAAAGATTGTGTGTTCTAGATTGTATGCAAAAACATATACATTACGTTTTTAAAGATTGTGTTTGTGTATGAAAGCATAATTACAATCACATGCGTAGGAGAGTACATAACACGGGTAATTTGAGACTCGGTCAGATATTTTTAATATCGAATTGAAGCAATTGTTAAATTTATGTCATTGCAAATTGCACTATCATTTTGTTGTTATTTCGCTTACTAGTGTGTAAACTTGAATCTGGCAATTGGTTGGTAGTTTTCAAATATCAAACTAACGGATCTGTAAATCTTCATAATTATATCAATTGTAGTGTGTTTTGCACCACACCTTTATGTGACTATCACACGGGCTCCTCAGTCATCCATGTCTCAAAAGATGTTTTGAACACTTCATTTATAATTTTCAAATTTCAAACCAAAGTGGTCTCAAATCTTATATGATACTTTATTAATGCTTGCAATGGGATACCTTCTATCGCTTGAGCATTTGAGGTGCATTTACTAAAGTCATCTTGATTCTTATATCAATTGGGATGCGTTATGCACCACACCTTTTCTCTCACTAATGACCCAAAAGCCGTATTTGGCACCTCATTCACACTTTTCAAATTTCAAGCTAAAGGGCTCTCAAACTTATGATATTTTACAAATGCATGCAATCGGATACCTTATGTCAATTGAGGTGCATTTACCACAACCACCTTTTTGTGGTTAGATTGAGGGGAATTTACTACAACTACCTTTTTGTGGTCTGATTAAGATGTATTTACCACAGCCAGCCATTGGTAATGCATTTCACATGTAAGAGCATTCTTAAGTCATAAGTATGTGACTCGAATAGACATTGCGGAAGCTTGAAAAACATTCGGAAGCGTGTAAAGAAAGAATATGTATTCAGCTCCCGTAATACAGAGAGAAGAGAAAATTGCAACGCTCGACTCAACGGGAAAAACATCACAAGACAAGTAAAGTTGGATTTGTTGGAAGAAATAATACATTTGAAAAACATTTTTACATGAGAAATACTTGCAAATGAATGAAACAATCGTGCGCTTCTCACCTGGTGAAGTGAAGTTGAAAAGTCCAAAGAAGAACAAAGTATGAACAGAATGGTACATGATACTATGGTATTTTAGATTGGACAAGGAAGATATAATATATTCATGAACAGAAAGAAACATAGAAGGCATGAGTTCGTCTAAGCGGATTCGTATCAATGGTGCTCAAATGCCCCTTTGCTCACCTATGTGTCAAAATATGTATTTAACACTTCGTTGGTTGTTTCCAAAATGCATACCAAAACGTTTTGAAACCTTTTGTCATAAAACAACTGTCGTGCCCATTTTGTCATATCTCACTCGCCTTCTTATTTGAACAACTCTTACAAGGCACACTTGACACTAGTTGGTAGCTTTGAGAGTTTAAACTAAAGTGTTTAGATATATACTAACATCATTTGCAATGCAATTACTACCACATCCTTTTAATTTGTTATTATCTCACCAACCCCCTTGTAACGCCTATTTATTTATACATAAGAAAAAGTCATAGTTAAATGATAAAACTCCTATGTAGAAGCAATTGTGTAGTTCTAAGCAAATAAAGTTGAAAATTCCGCATAAAATGAAGGGAAGGACTTTTGAAATAGACTTCCTAGAAATATGCCTCCTTGTAAGTTGTTGATACTTAGTGGAAAGATGAGAAAAAGTCATAACAAGTTATGATAAATGAGAAAGGTGATCTTGTCTATTTAACACCAAGTTGGTATTCTTGAGAAATCTTTTAAGGAAAAAGGTTTAGTTACTAAAATAGAGTTTATAAGAGCTATTTTTTCAACATTTAATTTTTGAGCTTTGATTTTACAGTCATTGTTGCACAAATATGATCATTAAAATGAGAAAATTACTTGATTTGTGCATTATATGAACAAAGTTCTTTTGGGAATTTGGATTCTTTCACCCTATCACTTGTTTATATATTAGAAGACATACACAACAACTTGTTTGCAGATACCAAACTCTAAACCAAAGTTAGTACCTTCTCATATCCGCTATTGGAATGAGATTACTACGGCACCAAGCATTCTTATCATCTTACATACCTTTCAACTTGCCCATACGTCAAAGGACGTATTTGAGACCGGGTCAAATACTTTCAAAATTTAAACTAAAAATAATTGGGAGATTTATGTCCTTGTATATTACAATGCTATTTTGTTGTTATTTGACTTCACAATGTATAAAAGTGCATCTTGCTATTGGTTGGTAGTTTAGAAATTTCAAACTAGAAGATTTCTAATATCTTTTCATATCAATTGCCGTTTTGCAAAACACCTTTTTTGTTGCTATCCCATAGTCACCCATGTTCCAAGAGGTGTACACTACTGTAGTTTGAAGAGGCTTGCCACGCTTTCTTCTCAAACATTGCTCAAATTTAGCAACGTTTTAGAACTTGCTTCAACAACGTTCTCAAGAAAGTAAGCAATGTTATGAGATCACCAAGCAACGTTATTTATAATCTACACTAAAAATCAAGTTACAACACTATTAGTCATGTAATGAACATTTAGTGTATGAACCCATTCTCTGCCTTTCTTAAGTTTCATTTCTTTCCTGGCTTTGAAATGCCAAACGGAAGAGGGGATCTCGGTGAGCAGATTTTGATCAGCAAAGAATTGAGGGGTTCAATACTTCAATGGCTCACATGGCCTTAATGGCTTCGAGTCCACGTGCGATGATGAGTCGAGCGACGGTACCTACTACTTCCCTGGTTCTCCGGCCACCTCCCTTATTCTCAATTTCCTAGTGGTCCTTGGTTAGCTCCTCAATTAATAAATTGGTTGAAATGATTCAGGAAGTGGAAAATTGCTTCTCAGGGAAATGATTTGTGTCGTAATCAATTTGTCACCAAGATCTGGAAACTGAGTAAGTTGAAGCACTCAATTGAGTATTCCAAGCCCAGAGGTACTTTAGCTTGAAATCCAACACTAAATGTCCACTACTTTTCACTAATATTCTCTAGAATTTACAATTGTTGACAATTGGTGTCGTAGTTGGCATTTAGAGTTGCCATAGGTTTACCTTGGCTTGTTAACAATTAGTGTTGTTGTTCGCATTTACTGTTGCCAACACTAAATATAATTTTTAGTTTAGTTGAAAACTTTGCTTATTTTCTTGAGAGGTTTGCTTAAGCAAGTTCTAAAAGGCTACTAGACTTTAGCAACGTTTAGAGAGAAGCAACGTTTACACAAAAGCAACATTTATAACATTACAAACCTCCCTCTTTTTTAATAGTGGTATTCGACACCTCATTTACATTTTTCAAATTTCAAATTAATGTGCTCCAAAACAATATGATATTTACAAATGCGTGTTATGAGGTACCTTATATCGATTGAGGTGCATTCACCATTACCACCATTTTGTCGTCAATTTGGCCAACCATTTGTAGCACATCCTTGATTCTTATAACAATTGTAGTGCGTTTTGCACCACATCATTTTTGTCCCTATCACAAAGGCTCTTCAGGCATCCATGTCCCAAAAAGTGTATTTGGTACTTCATTCAAACTTTTCAAATTTCAAACTAAAGCGATTTCAAACCTTCTAATATTTCAATAATGCATGCATGCAATCGGGGTGCGTTTTGAATCACACCTTTCTTTTGTCGTTATCACACGGGCCCTTAGTAATCCATGTCCCAAAAGGCATATTTGACACCTCATTCATAGTTCTCAGATTTCAAACTAAAGCAAGCTCAAACCTTATAAATTCTACAAATTCGTACAATCTAGTACCTTTTCTCCTTTGTAACACATCATACTTTTTACACCACACAAAGTTGCAAATGAATGAAACAATAGTGCACTTCTCACCCAATGAAGTCTCAAGTTTAAACAAGAACAAAGTATCCATAATAATGATATTGATGGTAATTTTCATTTGACTAGAGATAGTATATGAACAAATATAAACTCTTCATTTACAATTATAACATAATACAAGCTTGTTGATGGCATCTACTGTTGCACATCACATGTCTTGGAAGGCATGAATATGTCTAGGAATTGCGGAGCAAGCGTTTCTCTCGGCGGACCCGTCTCTGCAACCTCCTGATCTTCAGCTGTTTTCGACGTTTCTTGTTTCGAAACAAAAGTAGCACGTTCGGCCTCTCTTCCGTGGCCCGGTGTTCTACCACCTCGTGCGTGTCCGTGTTACTGATGCTTCTATCGTCATGGTCATGCGATCGCTCCGCGGCTGGCATTGTATAACCACTGCCGCTATCTTCATGATCATCGGGGAATTGTTCCGCTACTGGCAGGTACAGCAGCAGTGCGCCATTGTCGGCCGCTATTGGACTTACGCTGTCCCCGCAACTCAGCACCGCACCGCAAACCGGACATGGCATCTCTCGGCCTTGAAGGTGATGATGCATGCATGGCCAGCAGAATACGTGCCCGCATGCAGTCTCGACCGGATTCATGGGTGGCTCCCAGCAGATGCTGCAGTCGGATTCAAGTACGTTGGGTAGATAATAGCTAGAACTTCCGGCCCTTGACTCCACGCTCCCGTCCATGATGATACACTCCAAAAGTTTGTGATACGAAACCTGTACTCACATATGAATTGGCGTTAGGTCAATGCTGGATGAGACATGAACTCTTTTGCTCCCCGGTAGCATGTCCTAACCAATTCAGCAGAGATCTGAAACAAGATGAAGAAAACAAACTCGGCAGACCTTGAAAAGGAGCTTACCCTACTCGGACCCTCGTGCTCTCGCTCGAAGCGCACTATCGCTCGAAGCGCCCTATCGCTCAAAGCGCCCTATAGCTGGAAGAGCCCTATGGCTCGAAGCGCACTGTCGAATTGCAATAGGGCTCGAAGTGCACTGTCGAAGCGCAATATGGCTTGAAGTGCACTATCAATCGAAGCGCACTGTCCCTCTTGCGTGTGATCGAAGCGCACTGTCGTTCGAAGCGCACTGTCCCTCTTGCGTGTGATCGAATCGCACTGTCGTTCGAAGCGCACTGTCCCTCTTGCATGTGAAAGAAGACCTAAAAGTTAAAAAAAATTGTGTCTTTGGCATCAGGGCTCGCCATCTTATATTGAGCCTCAAGCTTGTCGTTGGCCCTCAGTTGCTTCCACATACCTTGACCAGCCTTTGATAGAGCTCGGTTCTGGAGTCACCAACCTTGGCTGCTGTCTTGCACGTGGAGTGTATAAGGCGGATTGGAATCGACTGGAATACTATGGATGAAAGTAAAAGCAATGTCGAATGGAAGCTACAAAATCATTCCTCACAAGCACAAGGTGGCGCACTGATCAAAGGAAAAGTCGACAGTATTCGGCACATGACGATGAAAGTGCTGAGTGAACGCAAACTTCATCCGGACATGTAAAGCATTGCCTCCCTCGAAAGAAGATGATGATGGATCCCTATTCCTTCAGTGTTGCCTCGTCCTGTATAGAGTCGGGAGATTTGAACAGCAAGGGTTGGTTTGAAAACGAGAGGTTATGGTTGTGGTGGAAGTCCAGTTGTTGCGGAGGAGCAGCTGACAATGTGTGTCGTGAGGAAGCGTTGCCAATGCTAAAGAGGTCGTCGCTTTCGTACCCAGCCGAGGGAGGTACTACAACGCTAAACAAGTCATTGTGGCGAATGGAGCCGTGGAAGATGCTGAAGAGGTCGTCCTCCATGTCGTAGTTGGAGCTTGATGTGAAGGACCGCGCGCTCACAAGGCTTGGAACTGACGAAGTCGAAGAGCTTGAAAGATCGCGTGCGTTTGCTAGACGTAATCTGGATTCCTTTGGTGATGGAGAAGAGTACTTGGGTTTCAAGGTAATCTCAAACTCGTCAATCTGCTCTCCATAGCTCAGTCTTGGCTTAGGAATAACCGAGTTCGGAGACTTCATCCCGTGCGGCACCAGGCCCATCAACATGGCCATGTCCAATGTGGGCCGAATCACATCGACGCCCCCGTGCCTGCGCATCCTTGTCACGTTGCACGACAAATTGTGCAAATAAAATTCTCGGTGCCGCTTCTTCAAGCTGCTGTCAAGCACCACGTGGTACGCGCCTAACTTCATGGCTTCTTCGCAAACGGCAAACTCACTCCGTTTAGCGGCTTTCACCATCACCACCAGCTTCACACCACCCTCCGTGCATCTCCGCTCCAATTCCGGAAAACTCTTCCACTCCTTCATCGTTTGCTGAGCCTCCGCCTCCAAGAGGTTCTGATTCAAACTCAACCACTTCGGGTCCCTGAGCTTCACTCTGTATCCCATTGGCCCACGCACCGAGTCCAACACGGAGACGATCATGAGAGTGTCCCCGCTCTTGAGGACGTGCTCCATCGCCCACAAAATCCCCCCATGCGGTACGTCTTTCACATGCGCGTTGAATGCCACTACCACAACACCTTGTGCCTGGCTGCTAAGCTCACCACCTGAATCCTGCTTCCAAACACCCAAAGTGAGACTCGCATTCTCTGTAGCGTGCGGGCTCTCAGAATTGTGCAAGCTTGAGAGCCCCGTCTGTGGCTTCAGGAAACCGAGCAAGTTTCGGAAGGGGGACGCCACTCGAAACCATTGTTCCACAGGACTCTGTGCAACTTGCAGCTTCGAAGATGTCCTGTATTCCTCGAGTTTCGTTCCCGAGTCATGACTGGCTCTTGCTATAAAATCATTGTCTGGAGCTACACCTCTCGACATGACGCTGATCGTCTACTTCCCCTCCGGCAGAATCGAGCATTCCGTCTCGGCACTTTCTCACTGAACTCCTGAGCGAGTAGAGATCAGCTGTATCATGTCCAAGTAAATCAGCCGTGGCTTGAATCATGTTGAAGAATCCAAAGGTGAGCGCCGAGTGCCGAAGACTCATGTCAACGCCGGCGTCCTCAAATCCTGCGAGGAGGGGGAAACAAGAAATCAGTTATCTAATTTCAAACTAAAGGGGAAATTTCAGGAGCCAATCAAGATTGCACAGATCCTCTCTTCGCAACCCTGTTCTCCGACCTGAGATCGTTGCACGTCCCATGGAGTGAACAGTAATCACAAAATGCAGGGATCTGGAGGCCACATTCTCTGGAACCGTAAGCCCACATTCTCTTCGGAAGCAATTCTCTGCGACACCGGATGTGTAAACTGCTACAACCTGCTCCTCCATTGATGGCGGGATTCGATGATCAGGAACAGTCGTTGGAAACAAAAAGTGCCGGGAAACTGCAACATATGCCTAAAGAAAGCTCTAGAGAATCTGCCGTAATCTAGGCGAGTATCCTCTTTGCAACATCTTAACAAAGCAAGTTGCAACTATCGAAAACTGCTTTATCCTCGTGAACCTCACAAATTCCCCCGTAATTCATATTGATCGTACAGTACGGCCGTTTTTGTTGACAGGAACGGCATGGTATGCTAGAAGGGGTCAGTCAACTGCTCGAATTCCCAGGAGTTGACATATTTTGAGAGCTCCAAGAAGATGAATCCGTAAAAGCTGATGAGGATCAATATCGATGAGAGCTTCTTCACCTTAGTCGAACTTTTGGTCCCTCAGCATATGCACGAGATGAGCATTTATTGTCTTCCTTCCTGAAATTCTTCACTTCACCTCGACCAGACCTCCAAACACTTGTCACTCATTCTATCAAGAACCAACATGCTTCTCGATGCAATGTCAAAATTTTCCATGTGCAAGGTTAGGAAAGTAGTATCGCCCATCAGCCCACACCACAACTTTGGACAATTCTTCCATCTACTCTTTATACAATGGATTATTGAGAACATGGAGGAGAGAAATGAAGTCTTATAATTTATGTTCCTCATATTTCAGATTGTGTTTTAGAAGAAATCAATAGTAAGATGGCCGTGACATACTTCAGTGTTAAAGAATGAATGTCACCAAATTTCATTCATAGAAGTATAAAATTCATGTCCATATTGAATCAGATACCAACAAGTTCAGAGTAATTTAACATATGAATTTATTTATTTTTTTCAATTTTGTGTTCCAGTATAAGCGTTGGTTTGACCAAATATCAACATTAATGGATTGAGGCAAATGTACATCATGAAAGCAACTCCTCATGTGTTTGCTATGAATATGTGGACTTTATGAGCTTTTTATCTCTACTAGAATAGAAAGGAGTTTGCAATGTTACCAAGGTTGTTTTATGTAAATGTTGTTGTCCAGAGTTTAGCAATGTTCTGGAACTTGGGCAAGCAACGTTCTCAACCCCGAATCTACGAAATTATAAATAATGTTGCTCATTATCGTAAGAGCGTTGTTTAAGCAAGTTTCAAAACGTTGCTTTACTTAAGCATCATTTGAGAAATAAACGTTGAAAATCACCCCAAATTGTAGTAGAATATGGAAAATATGATAGTTTAGTTTGAACCTTTAAAACTTTGAATATTGTTACTTAAATATATCACTACTAGAAGAAAAGAGGGTTTTAACGTTTTTTGCGACGTTTTTTTGTCAACGATGCGCAAGTGAAGCAATGGTCTTAAACTTGCTCTAAATATTTTTCAACCTCAAAATGATTCTAAAGTAACGTTACTTACTATTCTTACTTACTATTCTGATAATGTTGCTTATCTTCTTGTAGAGCAAGTTCTAGGAGGTTGCTTAACTTGAGCAACTTCTCATAAAAACGGTTGCAAATACTATTATGAAATGAAATAAAAAAGACTATTTGTTCGTCTGCAGTGACTTCTTCCTTGTGACCCAAGAGTGCCAATTAATTTGCTTCTAATTACATAAAAAAATTACATTTTTCACTTTTCTTTAGACTTTGTCTAGTATAACAAGCAATACTATAGCTTAAGTAGTAGATTAGTGGTTATTATAAAAAAAGTGGCAAATATAAAAACTTATAATCATGTCATTATAAATACAATTCAAAGAAGCAATCTTGCATCACTAGAAATAAGTCACTACAAACTCTCTCCCTATGTCACCATTTTTAAAACAAAAATTTGTCTTTTAAAAATGGTGAAATTAGCTTGATAAATTCTCAAATTACAAGAAAAAAAATCTATGAATAATTTGTCGCTTAGAATATAATTAGTGGAAGTTAGTTACAAAAATTCCTAAAGATCTTATTGACCCCTAATGGAGAAGCTCTATACTGCACCTCTAGGACGAGTATATCTGAATCCGTGAATGATTCTCTCAAAAAATTGATCTTGGAAAATCCAACCATAGGATATTGTTTATGATGGTCTTATTATTCTACCCACCAATTTTGAGAGATACTTTTTGAGATCTTGAGATATAATGAGTCGAAGATACAGTTCTTGTAAAAAACAACATATTTTTATAGCAAATCGACCCGATTAGGACCCTCTCTCTCTCCAAAGTGTTACAGAGGTCCAAAGTGTTAGAGAGGTCCAAAGTGTTAGAGAAGTTGTATAATAGCCCTACAAAGCTTAACCCTTAAAAGCCCAAGCAAGCCCGAGGGGCATGATTCCAACAGAATCTTCCCTGTAGCTCTCACTGTACTCAACATTTCACTTATATTTTGATGTTAAATTGGTCACCTTCTTCTGATGCATTCAAAAAGTGAAATTTCACAATTCAAATCACAATTTATATGAATGATTTTGTGCTTTGAAATGATTGTGGTAGGTAGGTTGGGGTTATACATAACCTTGTAGGAGGTTGCAAGCTCATCATTGATTGGTGCATTCATGATGCCCTTGTTCCAAAAGTGCACTATTCATGGTGCCCAAGTCCAAAAGATGCTGTGATCCAATTTTGGGCTGCCCGTTTCAGACCTGTTAACGAACGCTGTTGTGGAGAACGGCGGGGAACAAAACATAAGATGCACGAATGAAGCGGTTGATTCAGTTACCACTGATTCAGCTGTCAGCAGTTTGGCACCCCCTCAGATCCCGAGATCGACAGATTCGGCAGCAGGAATCTATCTGCCTTGTGGAAGTTGCAACCGCGAGAAGACCGTGAAGCAGTTGAATTCCGTACCTATAATTAGTCTTCTCCTCCCTCCTCACTCATTCATTCACTCCCCACTCTTCTTCTTAACGATCCAATTCAATACTAATTAAGCTAGCTTGTTTGATTAGCATCTACTTACCTGTTCGTTGACATTTCAGATCACTTTAATCTCCGGATTGTACGCCTCCGAAATATCTGTAGCTTTTGATTGATTTCGTCACTTCACTATGAGAGAATGCCTGTCTATCCACATTGGTCAAGCCGGCATCCAACTTGGCAATGCCTGTTGGGAGCTCTTCTGCCTTGAGCATGGCATCCAGGTCACATTCTCTTCATGATTGTGATTGATAATATTGGTCGACATGGAAGTCATGGTAATGACTGCAGTTTGTTGTGGATTGTGGTGTGCGTGCAGCCGGATGGGCAGATGCCGAGTGACAAGACTGTGGGAGGAGGAGACGACGCCTTCAACACGTTCTTCAGCGAAACGGGAGCCGGGAAGCATGTGCCTCGCTGTGTGTTTCTGGACTTGGAGCCCACGGTGATCGACGAAGTTCGCACTGGCACGTACCGCCAATTGTTCCATCCCGAGCAGCTCATTAGTGGCAAGGAAGATGCTGCTAACAACTTCGCTCGCGGCCACTACACCAGTACGACCTCTCGCAATCTGAGCCTGCATAGAATCCTCAATTTCACATCCACGAACAAAAGTTAGGACAGGACAGACTGCAGTTCTCGTCATCCTCTACCCACAGCAGCTGTTCTCTAACTGCTCTGCCTACTTCTTCGGTACCTGGATTCGAATACCTGTACCTTGTCATAAGTCAGTATCCTTCGAAAGTCTTGGATCGTTGAGTTGAGAATGCATGATTTGCAGTTGGGAAGGAGATTGTGGATTTGGCGCTGGACCGAATCCGGAAGCTGGCGGACATGTGCACGGGGCTGCAGGGGTTCATGGTGTACCACGCTGTGGGCGGGGGCACAGGGTCGGGGCTGGGATCACTGCTGCTGGAGCGGCTGTCGGTAGACTACGGGAAGAAGTCGAAGCTGTCCATGTGCATCTTCCCGAGCCCGCAGGTGTCGGGCGCCGTGGTCGAGCCTTACAACAGCATCTTGTCGTGTCACTCGCTGCTAGAGCACACGGAGGTGTCCGTCATGTACGACAACGAAGCCATTTACGACATCTGCCGCCGCAGCTTGGACATCGAGCGCCCCACCTACACCAACTTGAACCGTCTCATCACCCAGGTGCCAATTCATTCTCTCCATCATTCCATTTCTTCAAGAGGGATGGTGCCCTGAAAGTGGCGATTGTCATTGCTCAGGTGATGTCGTCGTTGACAGCCTCCTTGCGATTCGATGGCGCATTGAACATGGATCTGACGAATTTCCAGACCAATTTGGTCCCATATCCACGAATCCACTTCATGTTGTCGTCGTATGCGCCAGTCATCTCAGCAGAAAAGGCCTATCACGAGCAATTGTCAGTGTCGGAGCTCAGCAACAGCGTGTTCGAACCGTCGAGTATGATGGCCAAGTGCGACCCTCGCCATGGGAAGTACATCGCTTGTGCCATGATGTACCGCGGTGACGTTGTGCCTAAGGATGTGAACGCGTCCGTTGGTACCATCAAGACCAAGCGCACCATCCAGTTCGTGGACTGGTGCCCCACAGGCTTCAAGGTTCGCACTTGTTCATTGAATCTTCACTGACAAAAGCTTGATTGCATTCATGCCTAAATCTAATAAATGTGGTTGGTGATACTGTAGGTGGGTATCAACTACCAGCCACCGACGGTGGTTCCCGGAGGAGATCTAGCGAAGGTGCAGCGGGCAGTGTGCATGATAGCCAACAGTACCAGTGTGGCTGAAGTATTCTCCCGCTTGGATCACAAGTTCGATTTGATGTACGCGAAGCGAGCATTTGTGCATTGGTATGTTGGTGAGGGGATGGAGGAGGGCGAGTTTTCAGAGGCCAGAGAGGATTTAGCAGCGCTAGAGAAAGACTATGAGGAGGTAGGCGCTGATTCAACAGAAGGTGATGGTGAAGACGAGGGTGAGGAATATTAGAATTCTAGATTAGTGAGTGGTTTACGTAGCGTCAATAATCTATCATCCTCATAATTCATGAGATGTGCGATGACGACTAACCCTCAGACCTGTAGTTAGCTCTACTAACTGCGTCACTGTACATCTTGGTCACAAAATAATACAAAATTTCCAATGTTTTCTATCATATCATTCACCTACGTAACAAAAACTACTGGAGTGAGGACAGAATGAGCACAAGTAAACAGGTTCATCTGGATCTGTATGACTATTCTGAAGATATTTGAAGCTCATGCTCCTGGAAATCCTGTGAAACTCATATCTACATGCTGTCCATTCTGATTGCTCCTACCGTAACCACTTATAAGGACCTATGGTGATGGAAATGGACACTCTGGAGTGTTCATATTAGACTGTGTTGCTACAGAATTTTACCTCAATACTCACTGAATTGTCTCGAGCAAAAGGAACATTAAATGCTAGAAAGACTTCACGAGATTTTCTGTAGACATAGTCATCCTGAGAATCATCGTCACTTTTGAGTCTACTAAAGTGGAAAAGAGGACGTGGTTAGAAAATGACAAGAAGGGAAAATGCGGCATATATCAAGCCACAGGGATAGGCCACCAACGACCTGTGTTCCTCCGCATGCGGTACAAGAACAGCCATCAGGCTTGTACATGATCGAGTACACCACAATACCGTCAAAATTCCCAGCGCATATTTGAAGATCCCCCTGCACAGCCCCCAAAAATGCACAACTCCATTGGCGACTGAGGCAAGAAGCATGTGACTCAAATGCAATAAGCTACTTGAACCACTCCAAGAGAACTCCATAAAAAACCATTATAAACGCCGATTTGAGGAGTCAAGCTAGTATAAGCTCATGATCAAAACCCTACTACTTCAAATTTCAACAATCTAAGCTGTCCTCTCAAAATTGAAAACCACTCAGAACAGCTGAATTATAGAGGTAATCACCATCTAGCTTGCACCATCAGTAGATTGTGAATGCTCCTCAGTGATGATCGATTTATCTTGCTAAAGGTGAGATGCCACTGACCTTGGTAGGAAGATGGAGAATGCCGAGAGAAGCACCATGGGAATTTGACAGTATCCAACAATGCTGACACATCGATAGAAGTCGAGGCTGCCATTTTTCCCAGCCAAGAGGTTGAAGATTGTGTACAGGAACAGAGACGCGAGTGTTGTCCATCCTAAAATCACGCCGAAGTGCACTTTACCTCCTAATAGCTGACAGAGACCAAACAACATGTAGAATATAATCGGCCCTGATAGATCTGCATCTTCATGTAAATCGGGGTTCATCCGAAACGGGTTCAAGACTGTCAACGTTCTTCTCGTAATCTGAGGAATGTTTATCCCAAGCTCTGCATTGCCAACACCGAATATCCGGGTTACCAACAACTTATTCAAAACCCTAAATTCCTTGACTGAGCTAACCTTCAAGAAGTGGAGACACAAGATCAAAGTGCAGGTTCGCAACAGCTGATCCAGCAACCCTAAAGTGGGAGGAGAGCTAAAAAATTTGGAGGATCATAGACGAGGCGAACGATCGCCACGAATCAGATTGCGGGGTAACAGAAACCCCAATGAGCTACAAAATGGAAGATCGCGGACCTTCGAGAAGGGGGGCTTCATCCTCAAATGCACCGAATCCTCCACCACCGCCACCATAGCCACCACCAATGTTGCCCAATCGAGGGGGAGGCGCAGACGACGCAGCTCCCAAGTCGAAGGACATGAAAGGCAAGGCCGAGGAGCCTCCGCCTGGTCCTCCGCTCTGCATCCCGTTCATCGCTGCCCCGGTCCTCCTGTTGGCGCCTGTTCTGTAAGGATCCGCGCCATCAAACGACAACGCAACATCGTCCCTCATCGCCACACCAAATCAACAACCCACAAATTCCTCCGATCCTCCTTAGCAAGCACACAGGTGATCAAAAGCCTGCCAGGACAGAGTCAATGCCCTGGGCACCAAACCCTAATGCACTCAGCTCTGCCAATATGAACTTGAGCTTTGAGGGCCGATTTACACTACGGTGGAGAAGTCCACCTGAAAGGGCGTTTCTACATTGTTATTGATCGAAAATACTATTCTTGACAGGTGGATGTTTACATTTGGTGAAGAAATAATAGGAGGTGAACTTCTGTTATGGATGAAAAAAAATGACATGGCGGCTTAGGTGGCAGTACTTTATGCTGAGGGCTTCTCTGAAACAATCAAATCTTGTTCGTGACTTCTTGTCCGGCCTTTTGAGGATGGAGAAAATATCATTGTTCTGGAGAAGCCTTTGTCAATAAAAGAATAACTCTTAAAAATAGATCCGGACTGTTGATTTCAAAATCTCGTTTTGTGAAACCTAATGCATTAGCAACAAAAGTTGAACCATACACCTCATGCCCACCAATGCAAGTCATTTGGCCTAGACATACATTCCCATTTTCTCCATGAGTCCCAAGGGATTGTCTATATACGCTTCCTACTCTAGCTCCACATACTATAGTAAATTTTTTAAAGCCACTTCGAAGGCTTAAAGCTTATTTTTTTGGCATTTCATCATTTTTTTCGTGCACATGAGTAAATATGCTATTAATAAGATTGTTGATATTCATTAAATGTTGATAGACGGATTTAACTTCAAGCACGAATAATAGTCGCAATTCCTAGATTTTTGCACAGGCATCCCCTTAAAAATTTGAGACGGTTATTGAGCAATACAAAGAAGACAAACTTCCAAATTAAATTTGAAGAAATGATCCCATGAATTTAAGTTTGATAATTTGATTGATCATTGATGGCATCAAGTCGGTTCCGTTATGAAGCACATGAATGGTACTATAAGGGACAACACTAATGTGGGAGGACAAACAAATTCAGCAAATTCTAATGAAGATGAAATTCAATCAGTTACTACCATTAAATCCAAACCATCATCTACCTCAAAGAAAAAGAAATTTCAAAACCAAGCTTTGCATTACTATTTTTGGATAACATCAGACATAATATGACCATGACATGTTTGTTCTAGTCTTGAATGTAAAGATGAACCATACAAATTATTAGTCTTCGTCACAAGTTGATAATAAAATTGATTTGAAGTTTACTCAAATTGCCATACATATGCATATTGATTTTTAAGGGGAAAATCAATTGTTAATGAATTTTGATTCAATGTGAATGTAGAGGATTATGATTTCTTATCGCAAAAAAATTTCACCAATAGGTGAACTTCTCTTCACCAATGGACTTCTCAGGTGGACATCACTGCTAAGCTTCTCATGTAGGTGTTTAGACTACAATCGGTCAAGACTCCTTAAGAAAAATTTATTGCCTTTTATTCTTCTCAGGCACATCCACCACTTTTCTCATATAACATGTCTTGGCCAAACATTCTTGACCAAACGGAGGCCTTCTCCACCATAGTGTAAACCTGCCCTAAGACTTGCTCTACACTTGAGTGCAATCATTTGAGGGGGTTATAAGAAGTTCTCTCACGTTATTAACTTTCATATTTGAATTCAAGCTTTGTAATTTATTGTGTGTGGCTATTTCTGTCACTGTGTTGCATTATTAAGCATTTAATGCTTCAATACAAGGTGGGTACATATGCTTGCTCAATCGTCCTAGTAGTCCACTTTGGTGTTGTCCGGTGGCCATCGGGATATTAGCATTACGAACGAACACTTCATTCACGCCGGCCTCTTAGAAAGGGACTGGAGTTTCTATCTATCTATCTATCTATCCAGTTTGGTGGTGCAGGGTGGTTGTTAGAAATATATTGGAAATTTGGGGCTCCTCCCCCATCCAAACGATGCCCCACGGTTTCAAAAGTGTTCAGACTTTGAAGTGGAGACTAAATACATATACGATTGTAATTTCAATAAAATTAATAATAAGAAAGAAAATATAGTAGAGCATCATTTGCACTCTAAATGGACACCAAAGTCGACTAACCTCAAAAATGCAAAAAGTCCTGGAACTGCCAAAAGTTTAAGTACCCTCTTTTGATGCAAGGTGAAAAGTTTCAAATTCACTTGTATTTGAAGGTGAGTAATTGTAAAATCTCGTACCTAACTTGTATTAGTTGATGTAGAGCAGATCTCATGTTCAAATTCCGTACCAATTACAAAATTGTATTGTTCAAAATTAGACCATAAATTTGTATTTTTTATTTTTTTCCTTGTTGTAGAATGGGTAACTAGTTTTTTGAGGGCCATTTATGGTAGAGAATTTGATATAAGGCTCTTCCATTTCTTATCCTATGCGAAGTTAGGAACACGTCTAGGCAATTTTTACCCTTGTACGACCTATAGAACATGATGAAATGCTTGATTATTCCCATGGAGAAATTATTCACATGGTACGGTGAAATTCAAATATAGAGGTCAGTCTTTGAGGATACAAATGGCATGCAAAGAGTAATTGGATTTGAAATCAGAAGGGTGAAATCATGCCGTGAAACCTTATTTACATGTATTTAAAACAAAAAAAACTCAAATGGGCAAATTCTAAGAAAAATGGGTATATAGAGGAGTTTTCGGCAGATTTTAGCATGCTCTAATAGTGTTTTCAAACTTCAATTGTGAATATTTCAAAAATTATAAGGACTTTCAAAAAATAGATGGTTCTCAGAGGGTATGGGTAAACTCTTTATATCAAAACAATTGGTAGAATAGAGGCTAGCCAAAGTCAACTCGAACCAGAACACGCTTAAATCAATTTTAGAGGTTGAATGAGAATAATAGGCACTTTTTGTTGAGTTTTTTGTTCCTTGACGTCGTAGTCCCAAGAGACCATACTTCAGTGCTTCGCCAAAGAACTTAATAATAATATGGAGACTATAAAGGTAGTCAAGAATTTGATAATTAAAAACTTCTGAATTTCAATAATGAACCAAGATGACAATTGAATGTGTTGAGCTTGGGCTCCCACAGGAATATTCCATTTTGGTAAATACCATCTCTTCATCTCTAATTGAAGAGTTTTAGGGAAAAAAATTACTTTCCAAAATCTCCTTATTAAGATGCATTCACAAACATCATATTTTTTCTCTCATAGGGTTTGTGAAGAGGTGCAATATAATTTTGAAGTTGCTCTTGGAATCTTTGGGACCCCGGGGCCCTACCCTTACCTAAGTGTATCATTTACCAAAATTGATTCGCCGAGATAACCAAAAGTCACTATATATCAACTTTTCTATAAAGAAAGAATTTCGACAAAACCCAAAATTTCAATAACAATTGCAATAGGAACACATTGGAAAATAAATAAGGCCCTTAACCATAACATCGTGAGAAAATTAATTGGCGACTGCTTTTTGGAGCTTTTCAAAGGGCAACATTTAGGGTTTGAGAAGTAGCAAAAGTTCATTTGAGGGCGCCTTTATAGGGTACTTGTGGAAAAGTAAAAGTAAAGTAGGAAAATCAGATACAAGAGTAGTATGTTGTATGTTGTATGTTGTATCCACATCTCAAATTTTTTCTTGTCGGTAGAGAATGGAGCCTGTTAGAGGTGACACTAGAGGAAAACAGGGTCCTTGGACACTGTTTTTAACGTTGTTTTTAACGTGGTTTAACGCGGACAGAAAAAGTGACGCAAATAAATCAAAAATGTCACGGACGTCTTTTGAGTTTAACGTGTAGTGTTAAAAAATGTTAACGGGGACAAATGATTTATGACGCAGTGTTAAAATGACATTTTTCCAGTTGGGTAAGTTACCGAGGGTCAGTAACTTGGTAAGTAAATTACTTTCCACGTCAGCTTTTCCCGCGTTTGTACATGCCACGTGGGACAAGTTTTCATCCTTGTGATGGATGAAATCTGATCTGATGTGGCATCGAAAATCTGACGTGGCATTTAAATTTCGGTGGCTGAGATCGTGACACGTGGCCACATCCTAGAATGTGAAAGAAGTTCGGAGTTTGTGTCAAAAGAAACAGGAGATAGTGTCCACATTGACGTTGAGGAACACTTGTATCCTCTATTTTAACGCGATGTCCAAAACATCCTTAGACGTTGTTTAATATTGTTAAACACAAATGTCGTTTGTTTTAACGCGTTTTGGATGTGTCTTTAGACGTAGGGTGACATTCACGTTATCAAGTTATGAGTGAAAAGAAATCGGGCCTCGTGTCAAAGTTGACGCACTTAAACACGAATGTCACGTGTTTTAGCGTGTTTCAAGTAAAGAGACAAGATGTAGGATGACATTCGCCACGTCATCCATTTGACGCAATTCGATGGCAGACATGTGTAAAAAGAAACACAACATGACACAATATGACGAAAATGAAAACGTTAAAAGTGACGTTACATGACACATTCGATAACGTAAATGCAACGTCAAACATAACACACTCTGACAAAAACATACACGAAATGGAGTGCAACATAAACTTGGTCAGTGCTTTCGTTGTATTAGATGGAAAATTAGCCACTAGTACAAAGTTGCAAGTATTGAGTAGCATAAAACATAAAGGCTACATATATGTGCTATGTGCTAGGGTACTCCTTGCATTACACTACGTCAAAAGTGACACGCTGGCGTTAAACCTGCGTCAATAGTGACGCATTCAAGTACTCTATATGATGACGTCTTTAAAAACACTGTTTAACACAACCTATGTCACTTTTGACGGGCGCGTCACTTTTGATGCAGAAACCCTAGCCGCCGTAGAGTGACTTTCTGGGTTTCCTCATGCTCAATTTTTCTTGATCTGCACAATACACATTACCACGGACACGCTGAGTTTAATAAGGCACATCATGCAATCAAACTATGATGGAGATCATCACGATGCAACTCTTGAACAACCTAAGAATTGCAAAAAAAGAAGACAAACTTGTAAAACTCCAACACCTCTACAACTCATACTTTAACAATCTAACATGTTACTTTCTAAAACTGTAGAACTCCAACACCTCTACAACTCATACTTTAACAATCTAACATGTTACTTTCTAAAACTGTAGAACTCCAACACAAAATGTGAAGAAGAGAAATTGCAAAGAAAGAAGAAAAACTTGTAAAACTCCAACACCTCTACAACTCATACTCTAACAATCTAACATGTTAATCTCTAAAACTGTAGAACTCTAACACAAAATGTGTAGAAATGAAAGCAAGAGTGAGATTCTAGCTTATATCTTCCCTAAAAGTACCATGACCTAACTATGGCGGCTAACCCTAGCCGCCTCTGTTCATCCACTCCGATGAAAATCATCCCTCTGAACGGACTAAAGTACGTTATTCAAGACGTCATAGTAGACGTCTTTCTTCACATGCTTGTGTTGATGTGATCATGTCACTAGTGACAAGTTCACGTTATACAAGTAACACGACGTCAGTAATGACTCGCTGGCGTTAACCATGCGTCAATAGAAACGCATGCATGATGACATCTTTAGGATCAGTGTTTAACACATCCTATATCTTTTTAGACACGCGTCGTCAATTTTGACGCACATGTCAAACCCTAGCCGCAGGCCAAACCCTAACCCTAAAGACGATTTAAAATGATATATGTTACTTTTGACATTTACGCCACTATTGACACTCTCTAGATCATCATTGACCAAGTCAAACCCGAAATCGCCACGTCACCCTATCATAAATGCACTTGACACGTCGCCTATATCATTACGTTTCCTTAAACATAAGGTGACACGGTGTGCGTCAAAATAAACGCCAACGTCACTATTGACATCCACGTGGGACAAACACCAACTTGTCCTAGTCACCCCTATCCTCCACATAAGCCTTCCACATCACCGGGCATTCCACGTAGGATTTATGAATATGTCAAAAGTAACACATCGAACGCCGCCCACGTCACTTTAAACGTCATCAATGTTAAAAAAAACGCGTCGACGGCGTGGATCATGAATATATTTAATCATTTAAATATTACTAGAGGGTAAAAAATGAAGTGCTAAAGTTACCCCCCACGGGGGCATACATGTCAACGTTGACGTGGTTCTGTTCGTTTTAACGCGGTTCTGTTCTTCCAAAATCCATGAGTGTTACTATGACACTCGTTGTTAAACCATAGTCAATAGTGACAGAAGTATGTTAAACCGATTAACATGCAAAAAGTCATTGTGGTTAAGTTACCCACACTAATTTCGACTAGTCTGGGTAAACGTCACCTTTGACGCGAAATAACGCGGGACAAATCACTGTTTTCCTCTAGTGTGATGAGTCCCTTTGGATAGTGACACCTGCAACGATCCCTTAGGGTGTTCCAACTACTGATGTTACGAATGCCTATGGTGTCCCAATCGCGAATTTGTATGATGCCGAAAACAACGAATGGGTGGTGGAGCGAATTCTAGATGTGAGAACACGACAAGTTCGAAGATCAAGATATATTTATCAAACTGTAAGGGAATACCTTGTCGAATGGAAGGGTTTTCCCGTAGAAGAGTCTACATGGGAAGCAGAAGAAAACACAACCAGTTGCTCAGAGATAGTCGAGAGGTTTTGGAAGCGAAAAGAAGCTGAAGAATTGAGGAGAAATATGAAGAATTGAGGAAAAAAGACAACTGAAGAGAAGAGAAGCTCTCAAAGCTCGGAGGGAAGTGGGGAAGTGGGGGGACAAGGCGGAGCGTTTGCAAAGCGACAAAGGCTTCAAAATTAGGCTTTTTGCAACTCGATTGATGTTCTTGCGTTTTGTTTTGCAATGAGGAGGTGGCCTTGTTTATGACTTCTTCTTGTTATTTTCAGTAGAGAAAAAAAATGTTGAGAATTATTTTTTGGGAGTTTTTTCTTTTTTTTCTTTTTTTTTTCTGAACTCACCTTTTTGCCACGAAGAGTGCCATGGATTTGTCGTCTTGTTCGTATTCTCAACCGATCAGATTAGTTGCAAAGACAATTGTGCACGATAAAGAAAGTGCAGATACAAGAGAAGATTCATTGTTAAAAGAACAATAAACTACAATAACGACGCAACACAATCATAGACAGAGACAAAGAGAGTCAGTCATACGAGTGTAGCATAATCACCTTCAGAAGAGGAATTTCCGCATCACTATTACACACCATAAAAGAAACAAATTGTTCTACCGCATTGACTAGCAACAAAGCGGCTCAACGTTTTAGGTCAAATTCCGACTTTCCTAGTCCAAGCCCAGAATTCCAAGTCATCAACGATTGGTGTTTTTTAGACCTCTTTACATTGTTCTTGGTCGTGCATTTGTAGGAAATGGCTACTTTGAAGTTGTCTTTTGTCTAAAGAGGGTCTATTACAGGCATGACTAATACGCATTTCTACGACGGTACAGAATCACCTTTTATACTTTGGATTGGAGAAGCTTTATCCCATAATTAGCTTTCTTGGAATTTCTAGTTTGGTTGCATTTTTAAGGATTGGCGTACTATATGCGTAATGAAGATTGTATGCAAGTTCTTGGTGCCAAGTTTGAAAAGGTTATTTCCTTTGAATATGCAAAATCATACATCGGCAGAACCGCATCAAAGTACTTGTCAAGGCTTCTACCAAGTTTTGAGCTTGCATCATATGAATTTGTATGGGTATAAACTCCTTGTTATTGGCTATCCATTCCAATGTGCATTGGACATACTTCAAGGTTTTATCCTCACAATGCAAGGATTTCTTTAAGGAGAAGAACTTTTGATCAAGGGAATACGACACTCTCCTACTTGTCATGAGGCGCCATACAAACAAAATAACAAAGAGAGAGATGCCTAGAGAATATAGATCTTGTTTTCATAATCAAGACAAGAATATCGCCAAGCAGTAGCCGAGTAGTAAGGAAGGAGTGGTCGGTTCATCAGTCGCCGACCATCAATCCTTATAACCTTTCACTCCATGAGAAGAAAGAAGTTTCTTCACAGAAGTTGCCGATGGCCTTACTTGCTCTAACTACATCAGGACTAAACCTAAATAGCGTTCCACCAATGTAGGTTTATGAGATTTTATCATTTCTAGCAAACACTCATGAACTTCTATTACTACCATTACATGTGATTCTATAACATCTAACTTATACTTCGGTTCATAGTACTCCTATCAAGAAGCACCACATGTTGGGTTACAACAAATAACTTGGGATCTCTACGATAAGAGGTAGGAAAATCCTCTACGATTGCCCTCAAATCTGCTTTTGGAAACGCATTTTCTCTTCGGTAGGTCTCTATCATGGAAGAGAATAACTGTTGGACTGAACAAAAAGCTTCAATCCACGTTGTCAATCACGTTTCCATTTCCCTTTGTATCGCGAATTGGAATAAACAAGTAAAAGTCTAGTGCAACATTGAAATGATGCACTTTGGCTTTACCATTGGTCAAAGGATGATGAAGGTGAAACCTATTGCATCATCATGGTGTGCATTCTGGTGAGAGAGAATGAGACTTCAGAGATAACAAAAGCCATCGAAGTATAGATGGGATGCTTTGCTAGTTGAGCTCCATGGCGTCTCCGACTCGCACATTCTTTGGAGATATCCAAGTAGTTTAAGATCACATGGCATAGATGTTACAATTTGTACTTTGATATGATCTTCTTGGAGAAAAAGTCTCCTCCCCACTACATCATGGTTTCAAGAAAAATAAACATTTCTAAGAAAATAATGCCAATTACCCTTGGGAGTGAAAGATGATATGCCGCCGTTGGAAAGCTCCTTTCAAGGGAATAATCATTCACCGCCTCAATGACACACACCAATATTGTTATTGCCTCCTTAAAATGTATGTAGCTTAGGGCGCAGGTAACAAGGGAGTAGGAAGAGGCACGAGATGCAAGATTTCTTTTGCCATGCCTCACCTTAAGCGAGAATTTTCTTATTTCAGAATCATTGCCATTCGCTTGAAGATTGTTTCTCTACCACTCAACAACTACTCTTCTAAGGAGGCGCGCGCTTTTGAAATAATGCTTTGTACTTCGCGGATAGAAGTAAGTTCCATGTAGAAACCGGGATTTCAATCTCTCATGATTTTGCAAAAATAGTAACAAGGTTGGTTGTGCCTGAAGGTCGTGAGCAATTTACTATCTAACAGCATCCTCAACAATCGAGTGGCATCTTGAATGTATATGCACCTAATAATACACGACTCCAAGATCAATCAAGAGATATAAGGAATCAACCATTGCATGTTCATTACTTAGTCGGTAACTCATTGAACTAATTTACATTACACTAAATACTATTTTTGGTATGACGCTTCACAATTCCATGAAAGGCTATAACACAGTGAGAGCAATACCCACACTTTTGATAATCTACCTTAACCCCTAATCGTCCTTGGAACCTGCAACGGTTTTTTGTAATTTCGGGCAACCTAGATGTTATTCTATAATATTTACACTATATGGAAAAACATATTTCCATCACACATGATACGAGAATGTAGATTTATTTTTATTTTTTTTTGCAAATGAATACTTGATCAATGATGTATGATAGTACTAATTAGAAATCATTAACTAGAAAGTGTTTGTGAGAGACTATCAAGAATCTCAACATGGATGTGAGCATTGGTACCAATAATTGAATATCACTCTCAAAACGTATATATTTGATGCTACAAGCGCCTCATCAAAACATGCCCCAAACCTAAAAAAAGAGAGAGAAATGAAAAAATTCCAATTAGCCTGTCGGATAAGAATCTCTTGAAGTGTCTTTGAAGGTCACAAGAACAAAGGTAGCTAGAGCTAACCAAATGAGGATTCGTGAAGTTTTTTGACTTTTACTGACTACTAACCGACATTTCCCCCACCTAATGGGTTTTTTACAGATCTCTTCCGGCAATTGCCTTATTTAATATTGGGAATAGAAATTTATTTGTAATTTCCATGGGTTTTTAGCTGGTGGTTTCATGAATGGACGGGACAGTGTGCTAAATCCATCGGCCGATAATAAACTAGCCGTCGGTTCTTCCCGATCATTGAACCCAATGGTTGCCACTTTTGAAAGATTCATGAAGAGAAAGCTTCTCCATTGGAATGTTCAGATACCAAGACCATCAGTTGCTATTCTACCAGACAAGCTCCCAGTTCCGAGCTCGTTACATCATTGTCCTCGGTCACACGGCGTGCGCCACCACAGCGTGACGCATGCACACCCCCTGTCGTAGTTCCACCTTTTCAGGAAAAGCTCCAAATATGCTGCAGAGTATTATAATACTATTGTGGCACTGACCCGAAAGGCAAGCTCACCACGAAGAAAGGAAGAGATGCAGATCTCGCCTCCCTCGCACACAACCGATTTGCAGCTCTGGTACTTACAGAACGGGCAGCACCCACCTAGTTTAGAAGCTTGGATCTCACGTGATAACTTACGTAGCTTGTTGAATATTCAGGCTTGTTTGGCCGATTCCGTGCTTTCCACTTGTGTGTTGCTTGTGCGTTACTGTTTCTTGAGTGTGTTCTTTCACTTAATCTCCTATTCTGAAAGCTTTCTTTCACCACCCAGAGTAATGACTGACATCAAGGCTGAGGAGGATGGAACCCAATCCGTCACTGTGGTAGTCGGTGTGATGGAGGAGCAGAGGGCTCAAGAATTGGAGCTTCTAAAGCAAATGCGAGTCAAAGTTGCTAAGCTCGACGCTGTCTCCACGGTAAGCGCATGGATCCTACACCAAGAACCTCAAGCTCATCATTCATTTTTTTCTGCTGACAACTGGAGTCAGATTTTGAGCAGATTTCTTCTTCTAAATATTTTCCACAATGTGCAATGCTTTTCATTGAAGATTATGATTTTAAAGAGCGCTTTCAGCATTTTCATGGAGGTGTTGAAATGTGTTTTCAGGATGTTCCGGACGCGGATTTGCTGCGGTTTCTACGAGCGAGGTCAATGAGCGTGTCGAAAGCTTCAAAAATGTTTATCGAGCACCAGAAATGGCGCCGTGAGTATTTTCCTTCAGGATTGGGGTACGCTCAAGAAGACGAGATCCGCGGTGAGCTTGATGCTGAAAAGTTTTTCATTCAAGGCCATGACAAAATCGGTCGCCCTATCGCCCTTGTCTTCGCCGCTAAGCACATTAGCAGCGGCAAGAAGAACGTCGATAAGTATAAACGTAATTTCCCATCACCATCACTGTGCACTTTGTTGGTTGCACGAATTGCTTCGTTCTTTAGGTTTCTGAAATTCATATCCACGCTTATCAGCGCTTTTGTCTTGCAGGTGCTATCACCTATTTTTTGGACAAACTTATTGCAAGGTATCGTTACATTGTTCAGTACGCTTCAAGTTAACATTGAAGGATCGCTGACAAACTTGAGTGTAGACTGACTTAGTTGATCATGTATTCTCGTTGGTAAGTACAGGAGTTTTTTAATCAGCCATGGAAATAAACGTTGCGTGTCTTCATAGCATAATGATCAAAAGCTCTCAATTCTTTGCAATTCTGCAGTATGCCGCCCGGCGTGGAGAAATTTGTTGTCATATCTGACCTAAAAGATTTGAAGCTCAAGAATTTGGATGTACGAGGATTGCTTGGTGCATTCAATTTCATGCAGGTAACGAGACTCCATGCTCTTGTTCAATTTCTGTGCTTCTTACATTCTTGCCCTTTAATCTGTTCAACGGTACTTGATGTTCTTATCATGAACTTGGGGTTCTTACCATGAACCCCTCTTGATTGACGAAGTTCTCATAGCTGTGTAATGACATCAACCTTTAGTGAGGTCTATGTTAGTCTATGCAAATGGTGCAATCACTTTTGAGCTAATTTTGCATCTGGAAGTGGCAGGCTTATTACCCAGAAAGGTTGGGGAAGATATTCACATTGCACACACCTTCAATATTTTGGAGTTGCTGGAAGATGTTACTTCCCTTCTTAGACGATGTTACTAAAGAAAAGGTAAAGACACCCCCATCAACTCTGCTTCAAAAACACTTCACTACATTTCTCAAGCATGCATGTGAATTATTATCGACGTTTTGCAGATCATATTTGTGGAGGACGATAAAATAGAAGACACGCTGCTGAGAGATATCAGCAGAGAAGAGCTTCCGGTAGAATATGGAGGTTTGAAAACTTTAGTACCTCTAGAAGCAGCGCAACCTCATAATTGGCCCCCGCCCCCGCCTGCCACTCCGAAGCCTTAAATTCGTGATGTTGTGCACGCTACCATTCATTGTTTCATGCTTAGTTGCTAGCAGTCACCGAATTGGAAGGCCGTGTGGCAAGCAGGCCTTGGCGAAGTGACGCCATCATCTGCAAATTTCAGATGAGCAGCATTGTTTTACGGTAATATGATATGATTCCGTTTTTGGAACTGCACCAGGTTCAGCAAGTATGATACTGATGCTTTTTAGGTGCTTCTAAGATCCTGTTATTTGCAAGGAATCAAGAGCAATGTAAAACGTTTCACGCTTGCATGTTGTACTTGCATGCCCTGAGTCGGATTGATGTGTCATCTCTCTCATTGTATCTATCGATTATTTTCGCCCAAAAAGTCAAATTCGTGATGATGGTCCTTCCATCACTTAACTTCGTCCTGACAGCCACTCATCGGATTCTGACGCAACAAAATTTGAATATCTGTTCAACTCATCCAAAAATTGCAAGTTGAGTTAGATGTGGAATGCTCAAATTCCGGTGACCACTGCAAGTGCAGCAAACCCCTGTAAGAGCCTGTTACCGGGAAACTGCCGCACCATGTAAATTCAGCAGGAAGATGTGATATTGTCATTTCCAACTGAAGTCTGCAAAGGGCTCGCTTGTACCTGTCACGAACTTTGGCATCCGAAACGGCTTGGCATTAAGTAAGGTTGGTAGCCTCACATGCAGTATGATCACGCAAATGGTAAGAACTGATTGACTAGAATTAGGTGAGCATGTACAGAGCAGTACATGTCACATTAGATGGAACATGTTCGTGTTAAAAGTACATGTATCCGTTTTTGACATTTTCTGCCATACTTTCTATGCATTTCTAGGCGTTTCTTCGAAGTGTGAAAAGAATCTGGAAAAAACAGTGCTGGTCTATGAAAGGTTTACTTTCTGTTTCTGTTTCCGGTGGGCTGGTCCACTTTGGCACGCACAGTGACGCCATCAAGTGAAGATTGATCCAAAGCTTCAACAACCTTGGCGATGTCGGAGTCCTCTTTGAGCACAATCCAGGCCATCTGCACATTAGTTGCTGGTTTTCGCGATGTGCGCACTGCTTGTACTGTGTCCTCAGTAGTTAACTGCGCAACATGGGCTTGCAGAGCACGTTTGCTGGTGGAGGGGCCAACATTCCACATGAAGATGGTGTTGCTGGAGGCAGCAGCTTCTGCCTCGGCACTGCTCTTCCCAGTGCCTCGTTTTTGAGGTCCTCCTCTCTTGCGAGCTGCCAACGGAGGCAGCTTCTCGTCTGGAGCACATGGTAGAGTTTCGCCCGTCTCCATTTTTATTCGTTTCTTTAGGTCCTGTAACACGCGAATTTGCTCCAACTTTTGCCTGGACAGCTTGTCCCAATAAATGCCTGCATCGGTAACACTTCGCAAATAAAAAAGGAGTCTAATGCATAAAAGAGAGTCATGGTTGTTTTCGCAACTAATATGAGTTCTGATGTCAAGGAGCCAGAATACTTCCTCGAAGCCAGTACGCTCTCACTCTGCAGAATTTGATCACCTCTCTGATGATACACTACTCACCCGAATCTAAAACATGTGTACTAATGCATTAAGGATCATGTTGGTGATGAGTGATTTCATTCTTGACAGAAGTTGATGGTGCACATGAGGGAAAGGTGATGCATCTTCCATTGTCTATGCAGCAACCAGAACGAAGTTGCAAATCTCGGCATAGGCGAATGTGCCAGCAAAGGAGGAATTCTAACTTACCTTGCGGTTTGGGAATTTTAGTATTTGTGTGAAGAATTTGGGTGGGTGTGCAGATGATATCGACTGGAACGTCATGAATTAGCAGTTTCTCCACCGGAATGTCGTCCACAAGTTGCCTATCGTGCACTGCACCCATCCGTAGAGGATTACATTCACATCTAAGGTCGCACAACATAATCCGTTTGAACAACGTGAAATTCAGTGTGTATGCATCCAAGTACCTGTAGTTACTACTAAAGTTGAATCATCTATAGCTCCCATCCATCGCAATATTCCATACTCAAGCTCCGCAAATCCCTGCCACAACAAGACTGATTCAATCGAAAACCAGCTCGTATACCCTAAATTGGAGTGAAAGACTAACGAAAAATCTAGTACTTCTCACTCAGAAACATCCTTGAGCGTTCACATAGAATTGGTGAGAGCAGTCACAAACAAACTGAAAGTTGATTATTTCCTTACTCGAAGTAAATATGTTCCTACAAACGCTTCATGAGCACACACTGCTGTTTAGAATCAGCCATTACATATTATCCAGCGTCTTACATGACCATACTACATAAGAAGCTGTGAACATAGTTTAGCTCGAAAATCTGGAAAGGAGAGTCGGGTGCAATTTCAAGGATGTCTTAACTTAAAAGTGTTTGAATATCTTTTGTTTTAGGGTACCCCATCCCAATGAATTAACAGAACATTCGGGAAATGAATGTGGTAAGCACGAACCTCTCCTTTGCCTAGCCGTGCACCAGTGCTGGGATCCACAGCTACGGAGCCGATTACAATCAGGTCCACTTTCAGCTTGTCATCCAAACCTACAGGCTTCCCAAACTTGGCCACGCCCGCACTTGTACATGCTTCTGGCAGATTCGGAATCGATGAAGCCTCCAGAGTCGAAAAGAAGCCCGTTCGCAGGCGAGGTTGCGGTGTCATCAAAATCTTGTTACCTGATCAACATTACCATCTGATGGTTGCATTCAGCATCCACATCGAACTCTACTCAAGCAGATATAGCACTTTATGAATGCTCAAATCCAGCCAGAATGATTCTTAGGGTTTCTGCAATGGAATTTGGTGTTCGTACAGAACTATGGCATGGAGACATACCGTTGAGAGTGAGGAACCGGACTTGCTTCTGAGGTGTATCAGGGTTCACCTTCACACACTTAGCTGTTTGAAAAGCGGGTAGGCTAGCCAGCTGCTCATTCCACAATAGGAAATACACCTCACAATTTGCTATAGAAAATGCAAATGGAGCACAACCCTCAGCAAAACAGCTATAGCAATATAGTGCCTGGGTGGCATATTAATGTATCGATGGATAATGGAGGGCACCTTGGTAGCGGCGGCACCGGCGCCAACGAAATTGGGAATGCGGTGATGCACAGGGCGAGGCATCTGCGCCAAATTCTCGGCCTCCAGAATATCCCACACTCGCTTGCGAATCGCCCACTTCCACGCACCGGGCGCTTCTTCGACAGCAGCCATGGTGGTGGCCATGGCGGTCCGAGCTTGAGCGTCCAGCTTCAGTCGCTCCTCCTCGCTCTCCACCATCCACGCCTCATCCTTGTGAGCCTGAAGACGTGACGATGATGATAGATGCATGGACTGCAATGGCATCGATTGTCGCAGCAATGTTGAAGAGGATCTAATTGCTGCTGCTCCTGCTCCTGCTACGAGATTGATCGAGAGCGCGGCCATGATGATTGTGGGTCACTGGTCAATTGCTTGCTGGAATAGTGCATTGACATGATCTGTTGTTTGATATGAATTGGAATGTTCGCAGCCTCATCCGTTTGCCATTCTTTCGACGGAACGGGAGTGCTCTTTTGGTATTCGTCGGTTGTCGATGTAACACACATTATCATCTTCCTTCCAGCAATATGGATGGTAACTCTTTGATTTGGTTGAAGAATTCAAATTGTGTTCGGAGACGACCTCAAACTTGTATAGGGGGGTGGTGTATACTCTAAAGGCCCATTCGCACTTGGCCTTTGCAAAGAGCGTGGCTAAAAATTTAACACCCCCACAATTTGGGGAGGAATACCTTCTTTTGAGGAAAGGTGTCATCAATGAGGCTCGTAAAGGTGTATTCAATAATGAGGGGATTATGTAATGGCCCCTCAAGTGGGACAATACATAAGACCACTCTTAAGTGAGTAAAATTTGAGAATCTTTCCAATATTGGTGCTCCCTCAAGTATTGCCTACTATTGCTCAAAGCTCTTTTGTCCTCCTAAATGTTTGCTAATACCCTACTCTTAAAAGTGTGCCATGTGGACATCCATGTAGGATTAGTAATTACTAATGAATGTAGGTGCGAACACACACTTTTTAATAGAGTTAAGACCCCCTCCTAAGACCTCCTCTAAGGCCAAGTGCGAACAGGCCTTAAGGTGAGTCTTGCGTTCATGGGTTCAATGCATTACAAATACTTGGTAATGTAGGGTTATACCACTTGATGTAATAGCAAAGTGAGCTTGATGTTCATTGTGCATGTAAAAGAATAATTATTTAAGAAATATTAATCTTTTATGGTACACATTGAGGATAGGAAACACCTCTATTCGAAAATGAATCTCAATGTTTATGTTTTAAAAGAAATTGGGCATTCCATGAACGATGAGTTCAAGACATTGTGGGAGTAATACTAAAAACAACCTCTCACACATTGTGGGAGTAATACTAAAAACAACCTCTCACGCTCTATAAGACATGAGGTGAAATCACCTGAGAGCTCTATAAGACATGAGGTGAAATCACCTGAGAGTAGAGAGGAATTCACATTTGGAATGGAAGGCCTTCAAAAATCAATACCATATGCAATATATGTGAGTCTAACAAAGAAGTACCCACTTTACATTGCCATTGAAAATTAGGATTCTACATTGCGATTTAAAATTAAGATACAATACACGATCTTAAGCTATAAATGCTAGCTCTTTTGCCAACCAATTCTAATTTCAAACCAAACCAAAACATTATCATTGAGCTCCAAGGTTGATGTTTTGCCTCTCAAGCTCAAAAGGGTCCTTTTAATGTAATCAAACCCCCTAGAGCTAATATTGATTACTCAGGGCTTTGCATTGAGCTAAAAATTATGTGTCATTGTTACTTAGGACACACTTGGCGGTGTGTGTTACAAAATTGAAATATCACACTAATGGATTTGTAACAAGATGAAATTCAAAGTTGTTAGCCATATGCTATGACTAAAAAGTCCCATTAAGCCCAAGGAAATTGAAGGATAATAAACTAGGAAATAGCAAACTTGATGTCAATTGCTTACAACTAAAGAGGTCTAACTGTGTGCAAAAATTTCCCTTTTCCCTAGTCCATGTCAGATTGGAAGCCAATCATGTCTCAAAATTTAGAAGCTTGAACACTTGCAAAACACATCAACCCCTAATGTCATTAGGCCTCAAAACTGCCAAAAAGCCTCAATCTAGCCCTCGTTCATTGTAAGGTGCAAATTTTTAACTTTTGAGAATTTTTGAGTATGTAACCGTAGAATCTAGTACCTAACTTGTACATGTATATGTGTACCAAATCTTAGATTCGAATTCTTCACCAATTGTGAGATCATATCGTTCAAAGTTGAAATAAAAAACAATTTTCCTTAGTTGTAAATGGGTTGGTAATGTTGTGTAAGCCACAAAAACCATTTTTAAGAGTGAATTAGAATCGAGGCTCTTCAAATTCTTATTTCAAGTGAGTTAGGGTTACTCCTATACTTGTTGACCCTATGCCTCCTATGGAAATGCTTGATTTTCCTAAAATCCAAATACAAAGGCAAGTTTTTGACCCAAAAAAAAGGCATGTGTCTTGGATTGAAAATCCAAACAATGAGATTATGCCTTGGTACCTCTTCTACATGCACAAGAAACAAAACTTGTAAAGACTGAAATCTCAATTTTCTATTACTGCAATCTTATTAATTTTGGGCAGATTTTGAGAGTAAATGAGCATATTCTGCACTTAAGGCAAATTTTAGAAGCTTTAAAAGTGTTTTCAAACTTTGACCATTCGGGTGGGGCCTCGACTAGAGAGGTTAACCCTTAAACGCCCAAGCAAGCCCGAGGGGCATGATTCCAACAGAATCTTCCCTGTAGCTCTCACTGTACTCAACATTTCACTCATATTTTGATGTCAAACTAGTCACCTTCTTCTGATGCATTCAAAAAGTGAAATTTCACAATTCAAATCACAATTTGTATGAATGATTTTGTGCTTTGAAAGGATTGTGGTAGGTAGGTTGGGGTGGTACATAACTTTGTAGGAGGTTGCAAGCTCATCATTGATTGGCCTATTCATGATGCCCAAGTTCAAAAAGTGCACTATTCATGATGCCCAAGTCCAAAAGATGCTGTGATCCAATTTTGGGCTGCCCGTTTCAGACCCCATGGACGTTTAAGGGTTAAGTGGGTGTTTGAAGCAATAACCTACATGATGTTCTCCACAGAAATACACCATGCAGAAATCACAAAAACTGAAAAGTCTGCAAACCCCAAAACCTGGCACTCGATCATATGCTGAGGTCATGTAGGGCCCCATCCTGAGAGCCACGATCGAAGCTTTGCGGGTCTCTTTATTTCTCCCCTACGAGCGTGGCTCGGATGCCAGGCTCGGTGGGGATCAATTTTCTGGCCCTTCCCATTTCCCCATTTGGGGCCATTTTTTGAATTTTTTTTTGCAAAATTTGGGGCCTGGGGCCCCAATTTATCCTTGAAAGCCCCCTTTGTGTTCAAATGGGGCCTAAACAAATTAAAAAAATAGGGGCAGATTTTACCCCACCCTCCCCACCCCCACCCGAGCCTGGCATACAAGCCACGCTCGTAGAGGATATTTAGGCCCTTGCCACACCATCGGCAGGCCGCCCCTGCCTGCTACCGCTGTAGCAGCGATTATTGTCTTTTCTCCAGAATTTTCTCCACTGCCGGTCGACTTCCAGGCACTAGTGCCTGGTAGTTTTCAAGTGCCTCCCATGTGCCACGTCATTGCCATGTAGATCCCAAAGCAACAACCAAAGCAAACCCAAAGCTACAAAGTTGCCCCATGTCACTCTTGCCACTCTCCCTACTTCCTCACATGTGGCAACCACTTGCTCATTAGAACCAATACGAATCTTCCATCTCACTGCCTTTCCTCCCATGTGGTATGGCCCTTAGACACTCCCAAGCTTTGCCTGAGCTTGTCACTCTCACGAGCATGCACCCTTTTCACTTCAAAACCGCGGCTCCCCACCAGGCACACCCTTTCTCTGCCACTTGGCCCCCTACCTTCTGACCCGCATGTGATGGATCCCTGCACACGTTGCCACGCTCTACATCAAACCCCCCTTTTTGTTTAGCACCACATTCTTTCTGTGAGCTCACCTCTAAGCTAAACCCCCATCATGTAACTTACTACAGAAATATGCATAAATGGCTATAAATAACAATATTTAACTAACTTATATATCTGAACGTTTTTATGAAAATTAGTCGTCTACGGGGTGTGAGAGATTGTGTATAGTGTGGTCAACAAGCTAGAAATCAGGCGATGCGGCCGATGCGTGATTACACTAGCAAGTGTCGACTTGTAGACAAAAGTGCATGATACTGCTACTGTCGAGTCTGAGCACATAAGTTCGTACGCTTTGCATGAACTCTTCGTTCAGTGAGTTGCATTCTTCAGTACGCTAGAAACGTGCCAGTGCGTTTACTTTGATCGAGACAACTCCGTTTGTATAAGCCGCAGCTTGTGACCACGCA
Organism: Bryum argenteum; assembly: GCA_037043015.1. NCBI lineage: Eukaryota > Viridiplantae > Streptophyta > Bryopsida > Bryales > Bryaceae > Bryum > Bryum argenteum. The sequence continues at coordinate 4,107,805 of CM073323.1, read as the reverse complement.
TTCCAGTTTGTAGCGGAGAGGGAAATTCAAGAGTGATGGAGGATCCGGCGAGGGAGGTAGAAGGAGTGGTGCGAGCGTTGGTGGACAAGCCGACCCTGCGACGGCAAGCGGAGACGCTGCAGCGCTACTTCACGCCCGATGTGGAGTTTTACCACCCTTACATCCAGTGCAATTGGGGCCTCACCGCCCTCATCGCCATCTACCAGGTCGCCGAGCTCTTCCTCAACTACAGGTAACCCACTCCCCTGCCAAGCTCTCCTCTCAGATTTTCAATCCTTCTCTACTGGCCATGGCTAGGTCGCAAACCTCGATATTCGAGTTACGAACCTCGTCGAAGAAACACCCATATTCAGAGGTGCCCTGCAATCTTATTGTCCATAGTTGCTGAATTGGTGTGCTTTCTGTGTGCAGTGGGGTGGACTTCGATAACATTGTGTACGACGCTAAAGAGAATGCCATTGGGGTCCGAATGACGGTGTACATCCGGCCATGGATACTGTTGACGCGCACCACGCCCTTGTACTTCTTCGCCTTGCTGGAGCTTGAAGATGTCATTGTGGTAAGAATCCTGCTACAGATTTATTTTTTTCTGCGATAAGATCACCCATCTCCAGAGGTGCCCTGCAATCTTATTCTCAAATGAATGTAACACAAGGCAAACATTGTTTCGCTAAAGTCACAGAGAGGTGACTTGAAATTGTGCACAAAGCTCTCGATGGGCTGTGAACACTAGAAGCTGTCTGAGCTTCTCAAACTCAAAAATTGCATATTATATTTATATCACTAACAGCAAGTAAAATTCCATAAATGCCCAATAATAGGTGTTCGTAACTTAGTATTATACTGTAATTCACTATCAGATTTCAGATAACAATCTTCAATTAAGATCACAACAGTAATAAATTCACTATCAGATTTCAGATAACAATCTTCAATTAAGACCACAACAGTAATAAGGAGCAGTCGGCAATGCTTTGGTCATTGATTGGGCTGCAATGGTGATTCAGGGTGGGAAAAAGGTGAAGAAGATCCGAGTGCAACGTGATTATTTCATACGATCTCCGACGATACAATTGATTCCTATTATTGGTGAACTCTACAATTCACAGACACTTTGGTTTCTTATTGGCAACTTCAATGCTCTTTTGTTCCAAGGTTTCATATGGCTTCTTAGTTTAGTATTTCCGATAGAACCTATTAAGAATCAATAGGCCTACATGTTGGCATTCGAAAGTGGTTGCTGTCCATGTACATTTTACTGTAATTGTGGCTTTCACTTTCAAAATTCTATATGATTAGTACATAATTCAATAAAATTGTAAGTTGTTTTGTGTCAATCTGGTTCTGTGTTGACTTTGAACTGTGTATCAACCTCGAATTGTGTGTCAACCTAGAGATGTGCACATGTCTTTCATTTCTTGTACTCATGTACTTGCACCTAACAACACATATCATGCAAGCTTGTCCGGAGTAATGTTTTATATAAGGGTGTCAAGGCCATAAAACCTCCAAGCCTGTCGAATTTAACTTTCAGTCAAAACAACTTGAAACACATTAAATTTACTTTCATTTTGGAATAGTATTCATTCATATGAATTGCATTGCAGGGATAGTTAATTTGTGAGGGGATGAGGGAAAAGTGGTGTAGATTGAGAGAAAATAAGTTTGGTTGGCACACATTCACACGCTATTGTATTGCTTGTGAGTAAAGCAAATGCTCGTCTGGTTGAAGCCTGCTTGTGAGTATGACAAATTCTCTGTCTGGTTGAAGTTTTTGTCTGTTACAACTACAATGCTCGTAACTCGTTTTCAAAGGAGTTTTCACATTCAGAGTCGAATCATGCAATTTGAGAACAGCAATTGATGATAGCTGGACATTCAAAGCCTGAGAATCGGAACAGAAATCGCTCATCGTCTAAGGCTCGACAACTAAATCCATCGTCAAAAGCTTACCAAGCTCCAAGTCACGAACTCCATCACAGACTGAGAGCCGCTTCTTACTAATAATCCTCACACCAAGCAATGCAGGGAGGTTCCGGAGGTCGATTGTGAAAGTTTTTGGGATTACAGTTGGCGTGCGAGCTCAGCCGGAGGTACACCAACTCTTACACGACCATCCTTCTTTTCAAATAGAGCGTGAGAGTTGGCCTCTAGCTTGCACACCTCTGTAATCCCAAAATATGTTGCAAAGGGTCTCTGGAAACTCCCTGCATTGCGTGGTGTAAGGTTTGCTTACAAGAAGCGGATGCCAGTCCGTGACGGGGTTAGTGACTTGGAGGTTGATGAGGAGGAGGCCTCTGGAGCATGTCGTGACGAGGATAGCTGAAACGAATCCGGGTGAGACGGTGAACATCAGAGCCCGATTATAAGACGGAGGGAAGCTCCTCCCCACAGTCGGACAGACTCACAGACAAAGTGGTACAAGCCATGCCAAATGCTGCTCTATATAAACTCATTGGTTGCGTCGATACATCTGCATGCAAACCATCTGCATACGAGACTGTCATTGATTTCGCACGTACGGAACTGGTGAAAAGTTGAATCAACACTGGAAGTGAAGGAGTAACATTGATGAATTTCTGCTTAGTACTTAACCGAAACATGAAAGGTCGACCGTCTACTTTCCACATTCCTGCTTAAAAATCGTACTTCGTATATACCCGACTCATTGACAGACTTTCAATCATCGATTATTACGTGAGGCGTTGTGAGGCGTTGTGATGCATGATCGGACACAGCTCCAGCTGTAAATTGTGGAAAGCCAAATGTGAAGACTACCGAAGGAGACGAAGGTGACGACTATAATTAGTCGCGGTAAGTGCCCGATTTTCAGGCCGAAGGACATGCGAGCAAAGCTCAGGCTTTCACAGACGGCCAACTGAAGATGTATATAGCCGCCGATAACAACGATTCTGTGTACGCTAGGTAGGAGAAGAGACTCAGGCTTGCGCTATTGGGGCCTACAAAAGCACTCTCAGCTTCATGTCAGAATCTCGCCTTTGCCATCGTACTAAAGCCGCTATTCCTGCACCTACAACAAAGAAATACAAGCGTTCGATGTCTAGCATTGACTGTGAGTGAATGATAGCTTATATTTTCTGTGCAGACATCATGGACTCAGATCAGAACGCAGCGAATATCATGTTTGATGTGTGGATGCGATCTTGCGACTGGTGCACGACCGTCGTCTACAATCCAATAAATTCTCGTTGTGGTCACTTATTCTGCTCGGCATGTCTGAACGGAGTAACGGCTCCGCTTCAATGCCCAATTTGCAATGCCGTTTATCCAGGACAATCGATCGAGAGCACGAGCAGGGTACCATCGACAACACGCGTGGATGCTGTGAATGCGCTGATTGATGAAGCCATATGGCGTACTCATGCGAGGATCGTGGAGCTGCTGAGGAGGCGGAGTGACGTGAGGGGCCAGCGCATTGCGGAGCTGGAGCAAAGTGTGGACACCTTGATGCAATTTAGCAGCGAGTTAGTAGACCAGATTCGGGCCCACGCAGCAGCCAATCAAGGATTGCGGGCGCGCATCACGGAGCTGGAGGATGGGTTAGCTCCCCGGGTGCTTACAGTGCCGCTTGATAGGATAAGTCACATTGCATCCATCCAATCCGCATTCTTGGCCGCACGGGAGCCATTCCTTGAACAGAGGCGTCTGGACGTTGCAGAGGAGCGTCGTGTCAACCCAGGGGATTTGGAACCACCTCCAATTGATATGAGAGTTCGTTCACGTTGGGCCCCCTCACCCGTGCTCCGTGCAGAGGAGCTTCGTGTCAATCCACGCGATGTGAATCGACCGCCCATTTGATGAGGGAAGTCAATACGGTCCGCCTTCGGACCCCTCACCCCAAGTCTCTGCCGAGGATACAGGCGACATCGGGAGGGGGCCCTTGTAGCCGTGCCTCATTGTTCCAGCGAGGTTGACAAATGGTACCAGACGTTTCAGGAATTCGGGTTGTTTAGAGGTTTAGATGTTTACTGTTTTTTCAATTACAAGTTCGATGTGGTTCAGAACTCTTTCGAGGCACCGAAATGTACACATGCACATGAAACTTGAACATAAATCAAAGGATATATTCTGAGGAAAGCAAGCAAACACACTGCATAGTCCAGAACTGATCATGTAATCTCTTTACATATTAAAAATTGCAGGCACTACAAACTCTAACGTCTAAAGTGGATATTCACAACGGGGGTTTGCATGAACGACTGCTGAACGGAGATCGCGAAGGGGAAAATGGGGTGAAACAAAAAAGAGGCTACTCGCTTGATGTGACTATCGTTTGAACCAAGCTCCAAGCCTGTTCACAACATCCATTCACAGAGCTTCAGATCCACAGCAACTCAGCACAAGAAACAAGAAGAATGAGCAAGCAGCACATGATAATTCAGGAAACCTGACGACCTCATGTTTGAGTAAGAATGTAGATTGTAGTCAGATTTATCTATCAAAGAAGATGAGAATAAGCAGGAAGATCAAAATACCAGGGTTGATTTTGAATTTGAGAATATTGGGTCGCCGCCTAGATATGAACTTTATGGGATGTTCCGCGCAAGGCTTATGGCGATCGGTGGAAGATATCAACTGTTACAAACAGCGTACACTTGAATAATTTGTTCAGACTTGAAGCAAAATTCGACAACAAACAACTGAATGATTCTGCATTCTGTCAAACATGACTAAAAGTCACAGAAACTTGAAAGGAAGAGACACCAACCTTTTCATCATACTGGAACAGGTACTGATCGAAATATGCAGATGGACTTTGAGATTGAGAGTTATGCGGTAACGATGCTAAAGTCCTCTTGATGACCTGCATGAAGACGACAAGCAGTAGAGTCAGAATCAATTTTGAGAAAAGGGAGAACAATGGATCAAAGGCATGAATTGCTACCTGAGTATAGCTGCCAGCTTTGCTAGAAATACATGCATCTTTGTCCTTGCGGAACTGCTCACGAGCGAAGGAATTATTCGCGGAGCTGGATATGAAATTCATGTACAAAGGGCTCTGTTGGGCCACCCTAAAATGATCCCAGTATCGCTCTACCATCTGCAGAAGCTCCTCTGACGAATTCTGCTCACCAAGAGAAAAACATCATCAATAATCTAGCAAAAAACGTGAAATGCAAATGCAAATGCAAAATTCCCAGGATGCGTAACTACCTGATGAAAGCCAAGTATCTCCGTCGTTTCCATATTGTATATCGCCAGAAACGCTGTTTGATGCGACGCTTCAGAATTTCGAAGCACCTGCAATCGATGGACATGGCTAGGCTTAGTACCATGAACAGACCAATGAGCAACACAGAGAATCATAGAACCAATGAGCAAGGCAGAGTCCAAGTACGAACACACATACCACTCCGTCAATACTTCCAAATTTGATAAGCAAGTGGTACCGATCCAGGAACTGCACCTGTCAGATTACAGTTGCGGTTAGCCTCTACAAGAACAATTCAAAGAGTCGTACAATGATGAACGCAACTCTGCTTATGCAACTCTAAATGCGAATTGACTGGCACCAAAACTGGTAGCGTACCTTCCACATAACCAGATCCACGTAGTGCTGAAAGTGGTAGTAGAATCGCTTGAGTCGTTGGGCTTTCTGATTATAACAAGGAAAAGCAAAAGCTCAGTTCCAGGTAGTATGTACTCCACGCTATCAAGGTTCGGACATGAACTAGAATGAGAAAAGCTGTAAGAGATGTATGTGACGTACACAAGCAGGCATTGTATCATCGTTCTGGATCCCCTGCAAGATGAAAGACAACAACCGCTGCTTGAGGCCACGCAGAATCTGACGTCCATTCTGGACCGGATCTTCTACAGTATCAACTTGGGGGCTTCGACCTCCTCTCAACCCTCCACCAGAACCAAGCGAGAAAACCGAGTTGCCTACACCTAATTGCCCTGTCTGTCTACCTCCAGAAGCTCCGGTGCTCATGTTGGGCTGTTCCCCAGCGTAAGGAGGCGTAACCGACACGCTGGGAACCGGGCGCATCCACCGCTCACTGGGACCAGCTTCATCTCTGCGATGATGCACATCAGAGGGCCCCAAATCAGCGGTGGAGTTGTAGCTACGGCTCGCAAGATCACTGCCACTACTACTGTACAAGCTTTCACTGGAAGAAGGATCGCGATCCCTTCCTGTCACTGACTGGCGCCCAGATGAAATTTCATAGCTGTGATGATTCCTGCCATTCCCAGCTCTCGAATGGAACCTCCGAATATGACGGTGATTCTCATTCTCTGCTCTCTCATGACCATTGCCATTTGGTAAATCTCCACCTGCGAATAGCCCCCGGAAGTAACCGTCGTAAATACTGTCGATCTCGTCACCACCGTGGGTGCTAAAATCGTCACGTACGGCTCTGCTGTTACCACTGTATCGATAATGCCGAGGTTGCTTCTTGTCAATCCAAGGCTTCATCACCCGGGCCTTGCTGAGATGCGAAGGTGATGCGAAGGGCTCCTCTTCTTGAACCCGCCGGCTCGCTTTCCTTTGCAATCTCTGCTCGTCCTGAAACTTTGACTCCGCCTGTCAGGTTGTTATATCAGTCTTAGTCATGGTACTGTTTCTAGCGCAAGCATCTGGCACACCAGAAGACGAAAGGAAACAGCCACCAGCATTCGGTCACTGGCAAGAGGGATAAAGAATTTGAATGCAAACCACACCGCCATTGCAGGTGTAATGTGACTTCGTTTTAGAGCGCATGAGGTATTTAATTCCCTTCATTGCACCTCCCAGCTAAAAGCAACACAATTCAGTTTATTCCTACTTAGTTGTGCAACTTTAATGGTATTGGGGGACAACCTGGGCCTGGGAGTTAAGAAGAAGCTCGTCGTCTTCTCGGCAGAAGTCGCCAATGGTGCGCACATCCAAAAAGATGCCACCGTCTCGGACCTGGAGAATGTAGATGCGCTGGAACCGAATGGAAAGCACAGCCAGAAGATCCTCATGCAGAAACACGCCGGCATTGTGGGCCAGGTGGATATAATCATCTTTGAAAACGGAGCGCCCGGTGATAGCCCCATCAGCGAGCCGGACGACAATAAAGGTTATCTTTTCGATGCAAGGAACGCCCGGCACGGCGCCGTGCGAGGCGACAGCGTTGGGGTCCGGAGCAGTGGATGTGGCAAAAATGCCATACAAGTTGTTCTCCGTGGACAGAAAGAAGTCCTTGCAGATAACCTCATTGGGGCCTCGGGCAAGAGGAATCTGGTGCAGCAACGTGAAGAAGCTCTCGAACCTGTGAAACCTAGGCGGTAGGTCATGCGCGCCATCGAGTGTGGTACTGTAACACGGCCACAAAGGCCGGTAGATGAGCAGGTCTTGATAAGTCTTGCTGAAACAAATCAAGTACTGCCCGTCATTGGTGAAGCGGCGCCACCATTGATCGGGGCACTCCACTTCGTAAACCGTGTGGCTCGGTATGACGTTCTCATAAAACTCTCGTGCCCTATGTATCTGCGCATTCTTTACCCAAACGCTCAGGCCTCCCAGCAACCAATTGCACCTCTTTCACAATCTCACTAATGTTACCATCGTGAGATTATCTTTAAATTTCGTCCTGAAGTGAATTGTAAGTTGCACTGCAAAGAATCACACGAGGATGGGGAGAATACATACATTACGACCGGGGCGGCCGGAGGTGACTTGTCTCTGAAATAGCCTATGCACAATGTTCTCATTCCGCTTCCACATTCATAAAGCCCGGGGGGCAGCCTGGGGGAATATCGGTGGAGCACAGCAATTGTGCTGCCATGCCCACCATGTGGCACTCTCAACACCGCGTTCTCGAATCTCTCATGACCTTCACAGATCAACTAGCCGCTGTTGAAAAGTATCCCCACACTGCCCATCCGCCCCCACCCAAGCTTCACTCACTCGTCCTTGCTTCACTCACAAACCGCAGCTGAAATCCCGAAACGGAACGAAAAGCTCCAAATTCAAAGCGTACCGGCAGGGCGGAGCACAAAAGCGCGAGGAAACGAGGACGTGGGAAAGGAAACAGATAATGCGGAGCGAGAGGTAAGAAGGGAGTGAGCGGATGAGAGAGAGAGTGATTGAGAGCGAGCCACGTCTGGGGGTGCAGAAACTGGGGCAGCTGCAACATGTGGAGCAAGGCAACTGTAGAAACAGCCACTAGTAGTCTGGAAAAAGTTTAGCGGGGGCTTTGGCAAGTTTCCGGAGTTTTGGCAGGGGGAGCACGGAGGCGGAATCCCATGTCCCCCACCCCCACTTTGGGAATGAGCATGAGAGCGTGCAGCAGCCATGTCTCAGCGGCAAGATGGCTCGAGGTACATGAGGAGTTGGCTGATCGCCACACAGGCGTCCTCCATTGTGCGCCACTGCTTTTTGGTCGCTAAGTTTAGATCTCCGCCACTCCTGCTTGGCCAGTGTCGGCCTCCTCGCGCGATTGTAGCCCGTTCGCGAGGATCAGCAATGAATTCCTGTACTGTACCTGTACATACAGTATCTGTATCCGTTAGCACTGTAGTGGATATAGTGTATTGTGGATATTGCGTTGATGTTACGCCCGCTGTTACCACGACTCTACCGATTCTCCTTCGATCGTGCACCTTCTGCTCGGGATTCGGGATAAAATGGATTAACCCTTAAAGGTCCCTTGGGGATAGTATGTACGGTGGCGTATAATTGAGATTTGCTACCAACAAGAAACTCTATATTGAGATCTTAAAAGCTTAGTAGAACCGCATGGATTTATATGTCAACTTGTTCTTTGAACTCAAATCTATTAAAGGTGTGCACTCATTCCAATACAAACAAAATACGCTGTATTCTAGCAACCAAAATATGGTTGTTCAGACTTTTAAGGGTTAACTTACTCGTGGAATCCTTCGGCTAACTATTTCTGCCGATGAGTTTGAACCCCTAGATTCTTCACACTTTAACCCTTAAAAGTCCTTAAAAGTCCCTTGGGGATAGTATGTATGCTGTCATATAATCAGGATTTGCTACCAACAAGAAACTTTAAACTGGAATTGTAATAGCTCACTAGAACTGCATTAATTCAAATGTCAACTTCTTCTTTGAACTCAAACCCATTAAAGGTGTGCATTCACTCCAAATACAACCAAAATACACCGTATTCTACTGGTCACCACAGCACGCTCAGACCTTTAGGGGTTAACCAAAGATTGGTATGAAAATTTGATATTGATCTCGAAATTAGTTCATCTATTCACATTGTTGATTTGTAAGTCTTTGGAAATATGAATGTACTGAAATTAGTGCAAATATTGCTTTAGGGGAGCAGATTTTACATAGACCAATACATGTGAAGTGATGTGTATACCACTGTGCACTCGGTATATGGGCCCGGGCATCAATAATAAAGGCATAATGCCACATGGCGCCCTTGCATAGTCTCAAAAATGAGAGTTTCCAGGTGGGGTTGGCGCCAACATGGCACTACCAAACTAGAAGGGTTTTCATACATTGAGCCCATAATTGGGTGCCTTAAGGCTGTTAATTATTTTTTTAAGTCATTTAGTGAATGATAAAGGCTAAAGGAAGGTACACATTGATTGTATTTTCATAATTTAATTGTCATAATACGATTGCTTGTGAATTTGAAAACCAATAGAGTCTCAAAACCACAATACATGGTGGATGGTATGGAAATCAAAATAAATACTTTGGAGCTAAATGGGTACAAAAGTACTACAACTTTTTTGTAACAAGGGCGACATTGATGGTTGAGTAAGTGCCTAAGAGTGTCCTCCCTTTCATCTATATATATTGGTTTATTTATTTATATTTTTATTTATTTATTTATTTATTTGTTTATTTATTTTAAGCAAGCAACTTGATTAAAAACTTATCCTTTTGCACAAGCACAATTGGACTTTGACTATCTCCAAAGGACTCTTCATAAGATAGAGCATCTTCAATAAGACCCTTGAGAGCCACCCTTGGAGGACTTGTCATGCCTCGATAAAAATAAACCAAAAACTTTTGTCACCAACGTCCATATTGTATGATTTGGAGGTTGGAACAATGCAATTTGCCGCCCACCTTCAAATAGCGAATTTCACCAATCTCTGCACTCCTGCACGTTCGATTCTTAATAGAAAATGATGTACCTTCCAGTCTTGGAAAAACACCATAATTTGCCAAAAATGACCAGAATTTCTTTGTCCAATCGCAATGAGCCTTTTAAAAATACAGCCCTGAAAAAATCATTATAACTTGTTCATTAATATCAAATCTTGGATTCTTTCTGAGACCGAGTATTGGTGTAAAGAAGAGTACTAGTCTAAGGGCATCCTCAATGGACACGGAATACACTCCCTCCAAACCAAATTCTAACTCTTGACTGATTTAAAATCAGAAATTAAAATTATTATCATTTAAAGCGCATGTAAATATACGTGAGATATTTATCAAGAAAAAAAAATTGTAAAATTGGGACGCAGGTGAAATCCCTCATTGAAAACATCACATTTTCAAAATTTAGAGGGAGTCTGTGCACCAAATTTTGCTTAAAGATGGGAAGATCCTCACACGCTCCCTCTAAATTTTAGAAATATAGAGGGAATAAAGGGGGGTCACCTACTTTTTAAGCAAGATTTGGTGCACTCTCTCTAACTTTTGAAAATGTGGTATTTTCAGTGAGGGATTTCACCTACGTCCCAATTTCACAAAAAAAATTCTTGAGAAATATCACATGTTTATTTACATGCGCTTCTAATGATGATAATTTTAATTTCTAATTTTAAATCAGTCAAAAGATAGAATTTGGTTTAGAGGGAGCTTATTCAGTGTCCATTGAGGATGCTCTAACTTAGTTGAGAGAGTTCCAACTTCCAAGCAACGGCTGCAGAATCAACATTTGCAGCAATGTTGGAGCTGAAATCTGACAGCATTAGAACGGCCGGAGAATGAGCCATTTTACACCAGACTGGGAAGGTGAGCCGCATCTGAAGGATCCGAGCCTCTTCGTTCGTTCGTTCACCCGTTCACCTTCGTTCGGAGGTTGCAACAAGGCGCACTGTATTTCATACATTTTGGACGAATGCTTTTGATCGTTCGTCCGCGTTGCCGAGTCGGCAATGAAGATCCACATACAACTAGGTCCCTCCAAGTTGGCAAGAGGGCCACAGGTAAGTGAAAATTGGAATTCTATTGCATTAAATTCTGTTATAGCTGCAACCACTAGACCCCAATTTAAATTTGAGTCTTAAATTAGGACCCACCCACCACTCTACTTCACGGCCCTACTATGCAAGTTTTTTTTTTTTTTCGACACAAATAAAGGGAAACCTTTACTGCAGGAGAAAAGAGGGTTACAAGCTCATGGCTCCGCCATGTCCGGCGAAGCTGGACCATGGTCCAAGCCAAGGAGGGGGTTAGATGTTAGAAGTTAGGAGAGACTAGACATACAAGACTAAAATACAGCTATACATCACTCGTTATCCACTTCTATGAACGCCCATGATGGCCGGTCATCCTTCCACGTTGCTAAAACTTCGTTGTGGCACCACGAATCTTTGAATGACTTAAGGAGAGCCTCTTCTAGTTGAGGTGACTTGATGCGCGCTTTTTGGTTCTTTCTCCAGGCCAGTCTTCCATAATCGATAATACCTGATTGAATAAGGCCTATTGCTTTTTCGCTGGTCCATCGCTTGGTGTTGAAGACCAAATCGTTTCTTGCCCTCCAAATTGTCCCTATACTCAAGCCCCTTAGGAGAAGCCAAATTCTGCTGATTGTTTTAAACCGATTCGGCATCCTGTGAGCAAAGATGCAATGCTTCCATGTAAGGTTCGTGGCCCTTGCCTTGTGCTGCCTCCCATGATGATGAATAATACGGTCAAGTAATTGGGCACTCCACTTCCAAATCTTCTGAGCAAAGGGACATTCCCAGAAACAGTGGAGGACGGTTTCTCTAGTATTGTTGTGGCAAATGGAACATTGTTGATCTATGTGGTCTTGGAATTGCCCTCTCCATGCGTTAACTGCCACTGCTCTATGCCAGATGGCCCAAATCAAGCCGGCTTCTTTTCTGGTGCGCTGCTTGTCCCAGGTGTTAAGCCACTTGAGCCTGTAGTTAGCGGGAAGAATACCACCCCACTTTCTTTCTACTACAGGTGGTGGCTGGGAATGTTGGCTAAGGAGTTTTCTCCCTAGCTTGGTAGAGAATTCCATGAATGGCACATCTTTGACATGTTCAAAGTTCTTCCAACAGAATCTAGAGGGATCCCAGGTGAGCCGGTCAACTCTGCCATAGAATAGATTAATGGAATTCTTCTTGGGCCCTCTCTTAATGTTGGCAATACGGACTCTATGGAGGGAGCCCTCGATATGAAGCGAACTACTAGGGAGTTCATGAAGATAGGAAGAGGGCATTCGGACTTCGAATTTGGGTAGGTCTTTGCTAAGCTCCCACTCTCCAGTTCCTAACATCGGGCGAAAACCTATATTAGCTTGAAAAACAATCTGAGGCTTGGTACTTTGAGAGTCTTGATAAATTGCTAACCACTCATTAGGTTGGGAGAGATTGAGTGGGGAGACGAGGATAGTATGCCAAGTAGATCGAAGTGAGGAAGTGAGACTGGTCCAAGCACCTTCTTCCCTTTGAGCAAGTTTGAAAGTCTCTTTCGCAGTCGCAAAAGACATAAAATCTCCATCCCTCCACATATTTTTCAACTTGCATAATCCTTTTCTAGCCAAGTTGGAGGCTCGAAGTTTAGAGAACCCAGGCCCAATACCACTAATACTTGGGCAAAACCACACGTTGCAGTTAAGAAGTTCTTCAAGGTTGGTGGGGTTGATATACTTTACTTCGGGAAGAAGGTTCTTCCACGCCGAGGAGACTCTGTTCCACACAATCGACCCTTTTCTAGCTTGATGCTTGGGTAAGATAAAGTAATCTAGGCTTCCAGGCCATCTCCCAGCGGAATAGGGCTGATATGAGTTGAGCTTAAATCTAAGAAGATGGTGGAGGTTGGAAGTCCCAGGTTCTAGAGCTTTGAGAACCCATTTCGTCAAGAGGGAGGAGGTGGCGTCAACTAAGTTGATCATGTTTAGACCACCTTTCGCTATAGGTTGACAACATTGGAGCTTGCTAACTCGAGCTCGGGCGCGCTCCATAGAGCCGCCATTCAAATAGTTCATAATAAGGCCTTGAACTTTGTTGATCCCTTGCTTGGTACCTCCCCAAACCGAAAGGAAAAAGAGAGGCATGGATAGTAACACATTGTTAACAATGACACTTCTACCCGTAGGGTTAAGTTTGGCGGCACTCCAATAAGTTAACTTCTTGGACGTTCGCTCATACAAAACTTCATTGATGCTATTGGAGGCTAAATTCATGCCAAAAGGTGCCCCAAGGAGTTTGCTAACTTCATCATCATCGGCCCACGAGATGCCTAAAAATTCCATCCATAGAGGTCTAGGATTGATGGCGTCTTTCCAGTAGCCACACGATTTGTTCCAATTGATGATCAAACCGGACGCCATGCAGAATGTGTCTAACGTGTAAAGAAGCCTTCTGACCGATTCTTCTTCTCCCAAAAGTGTAAAGGAAGTGTCATCAGCATATTGAGCTAGGGTTTGCTGCTTGTTAGAGCCAGGGAGGCGAATCCCCTTTATATTCCCCATGTCTACTTCGTTTCTGACCATAACGTTAAGTGCCTCGGCTACAATAATGAAAAGGTAGGGGGCTAGGGGGCACCCTTGCCTCACTCCTCTTTCAATATTGAACGGGGAGGAGGTAATGCCATTGACTTTTACTGTAGCTTGGGCATCTTGGAAAAGAATTTGAACCATTTGAATGAATTCGGGGGGGAAGCCTAGGGCCTCTAGGATTTTAAACATGCACACCCAATCCACCATATCGTAAGCTTTGGAGAAATCGAGCTTGAGGAAGAGAAGGGGTTGGGCGGATTGCTCTGCCCAGTTCATAGTTTCATAGGTGAGAAGAAGGTTATCTAGAATGAATCTAAGAGGGAGGAATGCGGACTGATCCGGGCTAATAATGTCCATCAGAACCGGTTGCAATCTTAATTGAAGGGCTTTGGCATAGATTTTGTAACCTAGGTTAAGAAGCGAAATTGGTCTCCAATTAGTAAGCATTTCTCTATCCCCCCCTTTGTGGAGAAGAGCAATCATCCCGGTGGTAACCCCTTTGGGCAGTTTCCCTTTAGAAATACTTTCTAGGATCATCTTCGTGTAGTCACTCCCAATTAGGTCCCAATAAATGCGGAAAAATTCACATATAACCCCATCAGGCCCTGGGGATTTGCCAAGTTGCATGTCAAGAAGGGCTTTTCAAAGTTCGGGCTCTAGAATGGGAGCTTTGAGGGCTTCACACATGCTAGAAGATAGTTGGGGAGTAAGATAGCTAAGCATTTTGAGTTGGGCTCCCTCTCCTTCGTTTCTTGACCTAGACCGATAGAGCCTTTGATAATATTTATGGCACACTTTTTCTAAGTCTTTTTGATTAGTGCACTTGGATCCATCCTCGTCTATAAGGGAAGTGATATGGGAGGCGGAAGACTTAGCTCTTTTGGCCGTGAAGAACTCTTTAGAACAAGTGTCGCCAACGCTCATCCACTTGAGTTTACTCCTAAGTCGTTGACTTTTGACTTTGCGTCTCTCTAACTCTTGAAGTTTCTCCACATGGGTGGAAAGATGATCTTGGGCTACTTGATTGCACGGGTCGATTTGAAGGGTTGAAGTAGCTTCTTCTACCGAGTTCCTAGCCACTTCCTCTTCTAATCTTCTCTCAATGGCTTTGGCCTTACAAAAAGCTTTGTGGAATCTAACCACTCTTCTAATCTTGCCATAGAAAGAGAGGTGGTTGAATTTCTCCCAAATGTTCTCAATATTCTTCTTGACCAACTCATCTTTGAGGAAGATGGCGTTCATGATAAATCTAGATTTGTGTTGGGGTTGTTGACCTAGCCAAACTTCCCTCCAGACTAGAAGGTGGTCGGAGAAAGAAGAGTCTCCAAAAATCTTATAGGACTTATGCGTTGGAGAGGGGTCTCCTCCTTCAAATAAATAAATGCGGTCCAATCTAGCTAAGATTCTCTGCCACGCGGCTCTCTTATTGTCCCATGAATACTTGATTTGATTACTCCTAGGAAAGTTATCCTCAACTTTGAGAAAGGACTTGAGTTCTTGGAATAGTCTTTTCTCTTCAGTGGTGCGAACGGAAGGACAATTACTAGATTTGTCAATAGGGTCCTCCACAAAATTCCAATCACCTGCAAGAATCCATTTGCAGTCACTAGGAAGAGAACTCATGAGTTCCTCCCAAAGGACACACCTCAAGTTAGGTGCATGAGGGGCATAAATGTTAAGAATGCCTAAGTCCCCATTCGGAGTGCCGGAGAATATCACCCAATGAGCTTCGCTCCCTCTAGTTTGACCATGACTTTGAATAAGATGGGAGAGTTGAGGAGCCACCCACATCCCAAGGCCTCCACTACCGGCTCCATCCGCTCTAAATTCATTGTTGTATGCAACATTTGCTTCACATCCAAAAAATTGAGCCCCTTGCCAAAAGATGTGTTGGAGGGAGTCATACTTGCTTCCACGAAGTTTAGTTTCTTGAATGCAAATTACATCAAGTTTATGTAACATCCTCCTATAGTAATCTTGGATGATCCTAATCTTGAGCGGATCATTGAGCCCTTGCAAATTTTGGCTAGATAGGGCTACTCTCATTAGGAGGATTTTTGGTAGGTGATGAATCCATGATAGTGACGTCGGCGTTGTTACTAGCACTTCCCCCTCCTCCCAATGGGACCCTATCCTCTATAAAATCTAGGGGTCGTTGGGCCAACCTAGTAAGGGTTGCTTGGGTATGAGGGAGTTCAACAAAACCAAATCCTTGTTCAAGCATCCAACTTTTAATGATGGGATAGAGCTGGTCGTAATCAAGTGTGTCTTTACCTTTACTCGGCACAGGGCTACCTTCAGGAGATGAGAACATGGGGTTTCCTTCGAAAGGATTGACAACAGATAGGAGTCTCTCAGTAAGGAGATACATAGCTGCATTATTAACATCTGCCCGGAGTTCGATTCTTTGGGGGCCCAGAGAAAGCTCTTTACCTTTCAGCCGCTCCTTGGCTATCGAGCGGCAGTTGGGCACGTTGCCTTCGCTGTCCTGGGCAGCCAGCAGTCCCAAGGTCGGAATTCCTGCCGAAACTGGGGTTTCACAGCCAGCCGAGGCATGCGATGGCGTGTCGCGTCCTGAGTCTCCCGAAATGGTGGTTGGTAGGGAAGCTGCGGCCTTCGTTGCTGCCTCCATCAAGTCTCTCGGCCAACGTTCTCCCCGCCTTGCAACCGACGCTAGTGCCTTCTTGTTCGGCTCCAGGTTCGAGCTTAGACATCCCCTCGGGATCTTCCTCCTTCGAACCCCCTGCGCGTAGCCTCGCGGCGGGTCTGGCCCTGCAGCAACGCTTCCGAAGGTGCAGACCGGGCTCGACGGCTGCATCGAGATGGAGCGGGTTCTTCTGAGGACGTTTCGGGCCAGGGCTCCCCGAATCCCATCGACCAGCGCGCTCCGGTAGAGTCTAGAGTTGCCATCACGGCCAATTCCTGCAACAGGTGGAGTTTCCGAAACTGCTGGGAGCACTGACAAGTTCGGGTCAGGCACAATCTCCGGCGGCTGAGAAAAGGCAAGAGAATCCTCTTCCGCCAGTCTCGCGCTACCTTCTGTGGCTTTAGCTACAGCTTGCAGGAGAGGGTTGTGCAAGCGTCTAGCCTCGCTGTGATCAATGCTCTCGTCACTTTTGGAGAGAATGGGGATGAATCCATCGTCGTTCGGTTTTTGCTTCCACATTTTTTCGGCAGCTTCAAGCTGCTTCGAGTTAGTGAACTCCGAGGAATTTGGGGAAGAGCTGTAGCCTCGCATTTCGTCCCTCCTCTTCCAGGTAGCTGCAGTCAGCCCCTTTCCCCGCCTCATGTGGGACGGAGGTGGAGGTAGACGTGAGGCTTCAGGGCCTCCAACAAGAGATGCAGGGGCCGCCTTGCTCGTTGTTGGAATCGCCGCAGGAGCCGTTTCCCCAGCGGCTTGAGAGGCTATCGGCGGTGCCGGAGGTGCAGCACCTGCGCTGCTGGTTGACTGGACCGGGGGGGTCTCGTGACTGCCGAGGGTACGCTCCCTACTGCTAGAGCCGTTAGCGGCAGGGTCGTTCGGTCGATTTTTAGCCTTGTTGCCGTAATCTTGTCTGCTCCGGTTGGGGTGGGAGCCTCGGTTTGCCCAAGGTGCTCTATACTTTTTCGATTTGTCCGGATAGGCAGGGACTTCAGCAAGTTCACACGCCTTTTCTAAATGGTCTGTAGCAACACACAGCCGGCATCTAATAGGCAAATTAATGTAGTCAACTTCAATTTTGGTGTTTTTTCCAGAGAAGGGGTTTGTTACGTCCACTGCTGTGACGAAAGGTTCACTGGAATTAACTGTAACGCAAAACTTAAGATCCATGAGGCAGGAGTTGCCCTTGTCTCTCCCTATGACATTGCCAATGCAAGTTGCAATCTCCTCACCACTACTTCTATACTCATCAGGCAGGCCTTTGAGGGCAATCCACACCGGGATCAAAGAGTTTGTGGGTTCAGCAGGGTTGAAGCTTGCTGCCCACGGTTGAAGAATACACGTACCCCATTTGGATATGAATGGATTAAGCATTAGCAAGTTTTGGGTAGAGGCTTCATCTTTGGACAGGATTTGGAAGAATCCATGTCCTAGATCTCTACCCAATTTGCTATCAGACTTAGCAACCTTTGACACATGATCTAACCAAGAGTACAGAGCGTCGAAAGGCGGGTTACCTCCCACGAAATACGCAATAATCGCTTTCTGAGAATAATAATCAATCTCGTTTTTGACTTTTTCAATATCGATGGTAAAAGTTGCCGGATCTCTGCGCAGTAGAAATCCCGTACTGCTCCGGTAAAGATCTGTCGGCAGCTGCTCACCAGGCTGGGCTCGTGTGGGGTGAAACGTTGCAAAGTTGCCCGCCTTAGCAGTGGCTGCCACCAGTTCAGGATCGACCTGGTTGATCTCCTTCTGAGCCGCTTGTTGAGCTTCGGCCTGTGATGGAATAGCTCCGAAGACAGTCTGACCTCTCAGAGCCGCAGCATAGCTGTGTTGCGATCCTCCTTGGGCTGCCAAAGGTGTGCTCGTAGTAGTCATAACTTCCTCCATATCGACTCAGATCCACGAATCTCGGATCTGCAGAGACTTGGGCCTTTCAACTCCCAGCCCTCGCCTCCCGATCGAACTCGCTCGCACGCACTGAGGATAACTCAGATCTGTGTGTAACGGCTCCCTCCCGGTATTGGAGTTACTGGTAACGCTGCGATATAATCAGCAAAAAAGCTCCACAACGTCAGTAGATCTGCACAGCCGTGAGGCAGTGTTTGGATCATTCGGTACTCGTTAAAGCCACCTCGAACTGACCATCATTGAGCAAGCAGACAGGTGATGCGGTTGATCGATGGGCCAAGCTCCTGAGGCTGCTGCAGCGGCCTGCTCCGGAGCCCCCCCCCCGCACCCCCCCACATCCTACTATGCAAGTTTGATTTTGTCTTGGTTGGCGATTCATTTATTGTCAATTATTATTGCAATGAAGCAGTTGCCTTGCAGAATATAGTACAGTATTGTAAGTAAGTTATATGAAACTCCAAATATGAATTCACCCACAAGATATACAGTTTGTGTTGTTTTCAATACTTTTATATTTTAGAATATTTTAGTTCGGTGATGGTTGCTGAGATAGATAGAAGATAGAGAGAAACTCCGGTCCCTTTCTAAGGGGCGGGCGTGAATGAAGTGTCCGTTTGTAATGCTAATATCCCGATGGCCACCGGACAAGGGGAAATTAGAACAATACTACTTCCCCCTCTCGAGGGTGGACACTATAACTACGCTAGTTTCTAGCCTAGTTACGATGTTTGCTGACTTGTTGCTTTAGACAGGAGAGTGGCCTCAAAATTGCCAGCAATTCTCAAAACTGTTTCTCTTGTAAAATTTCAATCTTTGAAAATTTTGAAGGTATGGAATCGAAGAATCTTGTAGCAACTTTGTACAGTGACCTTCAAAAGTGTCCCAATGTTTATAATTTGAAAGTTTGGTGAGTCACCACATAGTGATTGCATGCTAGACTGACATGGCATCAATTTAGTTACATACTATCATTAGTAAGGTAATCAAGGAGCAAGGCTTACCACTTGTCTCTACATGTATGTGCATGAATTGAAGCTCTAGATATTTTCTCTTCATTGGGACAGTTTTGAAAGTACATATGAGTGAATCTTGTATGCATAGCAAGTGAAGTGTACATGCATTGTGAATTGCTTTGTTTTTGTGTTCATTGTGTGTATTTGTTCTTCTTGCGTCATATATTTGTTTCTTTCGTGTTTAGCTTCACAAGTGAAAATGGTGAGACCATTGTCCTGGGGGAAGCAACAAGGTATACTCTCTTTGCTTCAAAAAGGTTGTAGTGTGAGAGAGATAGCAAATTCTTTGCATGTTGGTAAATCAAGTGTAGAGAGGCTCCGTAAGAAGCATTTTCCGGATGCAAAGCTTTTAGTTGGAGGTAGACCACGCAAGTTGACAAGTGCAATGGAGCGGTCTTGTGTAACTAGTATAACAAGAGGGAAGGTGTCTCTTTGCAAGAGAAGCTACTAAACATGTGCAAGAAGTTTTGGAGTACAAGTCGGTGAAGTTCTTGTGACGCCGTGGACTTTGTAGAGCAGGTTTGCAATCGCATGAAAGAAAAGAAACCACATTTGTCACGCAAAGAATATTAGGGCTCGCTTAGAATTTGCGAGAAAGTATCAAAGACTATACTATTGATGACCTGGAGTCACGTGATATTCTCGGATGAGACTAAAATTAACATATTTTCTTCAGATGGGAGAGTTTGGTGTTGGGTTCGTGATCCACAGGAACTTTCAGAGCGGACCGTTATTCCGACTGTTAAGCATGGTGGTGATTCTGTGATGATATGGGAATGTATGTGTATACATGGACCTGGCATGATGTGTAGAATTGAAGGTCGCCTCAATCAGCATGGTTATCAAAAAATCTTGGAGGAGCATCTCCATGGTACAATTCAAAAATATAATTTAGATCCATCGGGATTCATATTTCAACAGGATAATGCACCTATACATACCAGTAATAGTATGAAACAATGGTTTTCTAGGCAACCTTTTGGTGTCTTATCTTGGCCTGCTCAGTCTCCATATTTGAATCCTATAGAAAATCTATGGGCAATTTTGAAAAGGAGATTGAATCGATATGACACACCACCAAAAGGGATACTTGAATTATGGTCTCGTGTGGAAGAAACCTTCCCTTCTATCTTTGTTGATGATTGCAAGAGACTTATAGAATCAATGCCCAGACGAATAGCATTTGTATTAAAATCCAGAGGAAAATGGACAAAGTGGTGAGGAATTTCCATGTTGGACGTTCAAAAGTGTACCAATGTCTGAGTAGCTTTAGGTTTTTTCCTTTCTCATTGAGCGCTTCAATTTTGTTGGAATTTTTGTAATCAATTAGTACATTGTATGTACTATTTCAATAAATTTACTACATTCCATTCCATGAGTTTCTCTTACCTACATTATTTTTTGAATGTAACATGTACAAACATTGGGACAGTTTTGAAGGTCACTGTATGTGCATATGTATACCAAATCTTAGGTTCAAATTCCTCATTGTTTGTCAAACAATAATGTTCCAAGTTGGAAAAAGTAATTTTCTTTCTTTTTTTTCTTTTCTTTTTTCCCTCGTTGGAGTAGGGATTGAGGTGTTGTGTGTGCCAAAAGAACCAATTTCAAGAGATTTTTGACATGAGCTCTTCTAATTCTTGTTCCTAAGTGCGTTCGGTACAAGTCTACTTTTTACCCTCATTGGACCTATAGAACCTTGTAAGGAGCTTCATTCTTCATGCGGAGGTATTTCGAAGTTCAAATACAAAGGCTAGTGAAGACTTATTGGGTTGAGAATCCGAACGGTTAAATCATGCCTTGGTATCTCTTCTACATGGTCGAAAAACAAAACTTGAAAAAAAGGAAAATCTCAATTTTTGGTGAAGTTTGAAAGTTTATGCGTATAAATTGTTTTTTGGCGGATTTTTGGGTAGTTTTCAGCACGCCCTAACAGTGTTGTGAAACTTCAAGAGTGAATACTCCTTACGTATGAGGATTTCTGAAGGGTGAATTGTCTTATTGGAAAGGTGTGGAAAAACTGTACGAGCACTATAAAGTTGAACTATACACTATCTATATTTAGCCACTGAGAGCTTACCAAGCCAAAGTGTCCCATCTTCTAGCTTCAGTCTCCTTTAGGGGTGAAAACTGACAATATTACATTTCTCATTTTCACTATCATCAAGACAATTCTACCATTCGTGTGTAGTGCAATTTTTTTGGTTAATTGCAACAAGAATTGGGAGTCTTGAACAAGGTGTGGCCAATTTGTGGCACTGTTAGAGTAGGAACAACAAGACATGTAGACAATTTGTCATATTTGCCCATTTCTACCTTCATATGTGTAGCGAGATGATGTTGACCATATTAAAATAGATGATAGCAAAGCTTTTGGTTCATTATAAGA
The DNA here is from genome assembly GCA_037043015.1 of Bryum argenteum. Lineage (NCBI taxonomy): Eukaryota > Viridiplantae > Streptophyta > Bryopsida > Bryales > Bryaceae > Bryum > Bryum argenteum. The sequence continues at coordinate 4,086,181 of CM073323.1, read as the reverse complement.
GGAATAATTATCTTATACAAGGTGTGGGTGACTTGCTACTTTTTCATTTGACCATTTAAAGTTTACAATGTGTATTTGTAAAAGATTTTTACTTCAAATTTGTAATAGAATAAATTTTATTGCATTAAAGAGGGTGATAATAAAAACTCATTATTTTCCGTAAGAAGAATTAGTAATTGTCCACCTATGTATGTCATATGAGACAAAATTTGTGCTAAAAAGGCTATATTTTCTAAGGCCTTCAATCATTTTCTTTTCTTTTTATTCTTTTTTCTCTTTCAAACTCACATCAACCTTTTAAAAGGGCAAGGCCTAATTCTTCACGGGAATTTGGTCTTCTAAAATTCTCAAGTGTATGAATGCCAGAGGTACATGCATATCCGAAGATATGGAAGAAATACTGGTAGATACTGGTACCTCTAAGCAAGGAGTGGAAGAAGACTTGAATGCGCGAGGGATTGGTGCAATAGATGCAATACAAGCCTCGTTTGCGAAGCTTTGGTCACCATCGCCGGCCATGGCCGCTTCGCTTGCCGGCCGCTGGGCCGATCTCGATCGACTTCTGCTCCGTCAAGGCAACCTAGTCGGTCCTGGCTTCGAACCTGGCCCTGAGGTACACCATCTTCCATCCTTTCCTTCCATCAATTTGTCAGCTCCTTGCCGATCGATCTCGATCATCCAATCGTTAATTCTCAACCTTCTCATTTCTATGAAGATGTACTCGAAATACGTCTCGTTTCGAATAGATGTGCCTTAGCTTTGAATAGTAATTTTCCGTGCGAGCTGAAAATTCTGCAGTACAGGGCAAATTTAGGGTTTGTAGTAATTTGTCATAATTTAGGGTTTTAGAGATGTTTTTCGTCTAGAAATATAGATAATGGCTGATGTAAGTGTTGGCAATTGCAATCGATTACCATCGCCTTTACTTTCAGTTCGAGTTTGATGTTGCAATTCTGGTTTGTTGAGTCGCAATGCAGTATGTCAGGTGTAGTTTAATTGGAAATGCAAATTGGAGAGACGAGTTGCAATGTTTTCTTTTTGTCAGAGTGTGTCGACTTAGTCGATGTCCTTTTAGTGCGAATTTTGCTTAGTTTGTAGTGCTACTTGTTTCGATGCAGCTGCTTGAGTCGTTGCAAAATGATTTGCGAGTGCTGGTCATTGGAGCAGGGGGCCTGGGCTGTGAGCTTCTCAAAGATTTGGCCCTCTCTGGATTCGGCCACATTGATGTCATTGATATGGATACGATTGATGTGTCCAACCTAAATCGGCAATTTCTTTTTAGGTGTGCACTCCTAACTCTTTTTCATTGCTATACGTACATGCAATATTGGTATTACTACCTGAGTGTCGAATTCTACTCATGAGTGACTTCTTTGTGATATTTAGGGGAGAATTTTATGCAAGTTGGAAATGCTCACGTGCTCAAGAGTTGACTACATTTAGGCTTTTAAATTGAAGCATTTGAGGATTTAGTGAAGACAACGACTTCACATTGTTCTAGCTAGAAGAATTTCTGTGCGGGTCAGTCATGTAGGGATCGGTCTAGCATGAGGATGGGCCCTAAAGTTATGGCGCTTGTGTGATCACGTTTCCAGGATGAAAGATGTTGGGAAGCCCAAGGCTGAGGTGGCGGCAGAAAGGGTGATGCAAAGAGTAAAGGGTGTCACGGTGGTTCCACATTTTTGCAGAATAGAAGAAAAAGATGTCTCGTTCTATCAAGACTTTCAGATCATTGTCTTGGGTCTAGATTCCCTTGAAGCTCGCAGTTACATCAACTCCGTTGTCTGTGGATTTTTAGGTGCAAACTCATACCTTAACAACCTCATTGGGCGCCGGTTTAACTCTACCCTATATCTCTCAGTCATGTTGACGGTTACTCTCTTTTCACTTTTGCAATGCTCTTTACTGCAGTCTGTCTTCTTCCTTTGTGTGTATTATAGAGCTTACATACACGAATGAAGGTTGATGTGCGCATTATATTCTCTTTCTCTCTCTTATACTTTTTTTCTATTTGTGTGGATGGTTTTGGGGAATGTGCAGAGTATGAAGATGATGGTTCGCCAAATATAGCTACAATCAAGCCTTTGGTGGATGGTGGCACAGAAGGTTTTAAAGGCCATGCTCGGGTTATTTTTCCAGGGATAACGCCTTGTTTCCATTGTTCTCTTTGGCTGTTTCCTCCACAAGTAACGTTTCCACTGTGCACTTTAGCCGAGACTCCTCGGTCACCGGCTCACTGTATTGAGTATGCTCACCTTATTCAATGGGGCCAGGTACGCTCTACTCTCAGTCTGTTGATTGTCATTCGGTTCCAGTATGACCATGAACACAGCTCTTGATTGGTGTGAAGCATGGAAAGAATGTCGACCTGTGTATACTCTACTGTGCAATATTTGAGGTCATTTTCTTTGTTTTTTTAATCGCAGGATCGACAAGGAGAGTCATTTGATGCAGACAACCCTGAGCATATGAAGTGGATATATGATCAGGTAGGCTTTCTGTTCTGGAAACTCAGAGATATTTTTCACCCTAGAATTCTGGTTTCTAATTTGATTATCGGAGGTTTGTATTTGTTCAATTATTAATTGACCTGCTGAGATGACCACATGCAGGCTGTAAAACGAGGAGACCAATTCAATATCACAGGAATTACGTACTCTTTAACTCAGGTCTGTTTAATCTGCCTGAAAGTAATTACCCCGCTATCTGCTTTTTTTGCAGCTTGTTAGGAGCGTACTGAAGCGTTTTGAGTTGTTTTTAACAGGGGGTTGTCAAGAATATCGTGCCAGCTATTGCCTCAACAAATGCCATAGTAGCGGCTACATGTGCTTTGGAAACACTCAAGATAGCCACCATGTGTAGCACGGGCATGGAAGTGTACATGCAGTACGTTACTATACACGGATGCATTGCTTGACATCCTCTTTCATACTATTGCCTTCAAACCATTTCCTGGATAGATCTACGTATGCATGATGGCGGACTGCCTTGTGTAGTTAAAGTGCTCCAACATTTGACTCCTTTTAAGATTTGCACTGACTTTACAGGCTTAATAACTATCCTATTGTGCTGTAGATATACAGGGACAGAAGGAATTTATATGCGCACCGTCCCCCATGACAAAGATCCAAACTGCATCATATGCAGTCCAGGGGTTCCTGTGGAGGTTGACACGACTTGTACATTGCAGAAGGTGTGTTTACGAGCCGAAATCTTTCCTAAAGCTAACGATAGATTATCACGTGTGCGACCTTTTGATCTTAGTCTCAGTGCCTGCTAACTTTCTTTGGACTTGTTCTCTTCTTGCAGTTCATAGATCAGCTATTGAAGGATTCGAGATTCAAACTGAAGTTATCAAAACCGAGTGTGTCATATCACGGCGATAACCTCTACATGCAGGCACCTCCTGTCCTGGAAGAAATGACCCGGCCAAATTTGTCGCAGCCCCTCCTTACTCTTATGGATAACAAGACTTCAGGAGTTTTGAACATAAATGATAGAAGATTGACTGGAGTTTTGCGACTGCGCGTAACATTCAAGGAGGGTGTGGACTCTGTAGACATGGACACAGCTGGAGGCGGCTAATTGTAATGTGATAAACCTTCACCAAGATTCTCTATACTTTCATGATTTTCTATGCACGTAGGTGGGGTTTTAGCATTCCAGAAGGGCATTTTTAGTACATAGAAAGCTTGGTAATTAGAAGCAAGATGCCTTAGTCTGCCACTAATCACTGTTTTGGTGACACTTAATGAATGCACCCTGGAAAATGCTCACATTTTGAGCCAGCATTTTAGGTTTACGAAGGCTGACGCTGTAAATATTCAAGTGCTGAAGTACGAATTGGGTGTCATGCATGCAGGGAGGGAAGCGGTTTGATTATTTAATGATGGTTTCTGGCATAGACGCTTGCATAGTCATCTGTGAAACCGTGCCAAGTTTGTATCAGTGCCCATTTAGTTTAGTCTGGATGAGAAACTCGGACTAAGTTCTATGTTGAAGTAGCTGTCCACCTAAAAGATCAGGAATGAATGATAAATTGCTATAGTTGACATCAGGCAGAGCTTACCAACGGCTGGGTAAAGTCCTGAGTGCTTCCATTCACTTCGCTGCGGGTCTCTTGAATCTGTTTTGATGGCATTTGAGCTGGTATACGGTGTGTTCTCATTGGTGTTCCAATTCAGAGTAGGAAGTTTCATCTTCTTTTATCATCACACAAGCTCCACTTCGATTGAGAACAATCAGTTATGTATGTATGTGGAGTAGGAATTCTAAATATAGGAGTTCGTGTCACAGTGTGGAAAGACGTAGACTCTTGTGAAGTGAACATCAAGGGGGACTTGCATTCTCGACAAAGATTCAAATCATTTCGAGTTACCGACAGCGGGGTTCTTTAACTTGGTTACACGTGTCTGGTTTACCACCTCTTGCCTGAGTAGATGGCATCATCTCAGGAGTATCCTTGTCCGTCGCCAATTCGATGAGAGTTTCGTTGAAGTGTCGACCACATTGAGTACATGAATCTTCCAAATTTGAGATGTGCCAATGTAGTGTTGTGCAGAAACCAATGTGAAAGTGAAAGCCTCCTTTCTTCTCCATCTGTCCTAGTTCTTTTACTTTTCTTCCATCCCCCAATTTAACGAGGTTGATCCCTTTACTTTCCTTTTATGTTATGTTGTATATACCCAATCAAAGAGTTATAATATTCGGGTGACTCCGACAGCGATCATAGAAGTCTCACCGCACAACGAGATACATCAGCCTCTCAGCCTTATGAGACAACGACCCATATCAAACTCGCTGCCTCCTACCGAGACGTCTTTCGCCTTCGTTTCGTCTCGGCGGAGGTTCAAGTTGTAAATAAAAACTACGCCATCTCCAGCCTAAACTTCATTTCGCAGAGTGCAGTCGCATCCTCCTGTGCTTCCAGTAGTTCTCATGATCTACATCCTTACTTTTTCGCTTACCGCGACTCGTATACTGCAGGTGCACTTAGTCGACTATCGAATCCATTAGTCTGCTTTGTCACACAGGCAGATCGTGCTGCCTCTTTTCCGACTCATTATGGCTTCTATGTACGCGGCACGCATAGCAGTAAACTTCCATGCTCTGTCTCATAATAGGGTGGCCGCTAGCAGCACTTCAATAAAACAGTTGATTCCAGTGGTGTCTTTGAGAAGCACTTATGGAAAGCGGATTCTCCCCATAGCAACTGCTTCTTCAAGTCAGCAAATTAGCAACCATTCTTCAGAGTATTGGGGCCAGGCTCCACCCGGCTACTGGGATGGTGCGGTCGGCATGTTCGATAATCCTCTAGGTACTCGGGCGGAGGACGAGTCAGGATGCTGGGATGCTGAGGTCGGCGCGCTTGATAATAATCCTCAAGGGACCTTCACTGAAGCTGTTACGGCTATTCGGGCGGAGGACGAGTCCAATTTTCCGGTCAACCGATTGTGTGTCTTCTCTGGAAGCAGCAGTGCTGAGATAGGCATCTACACTGACGTTGCTCAAGAACTGGGCACCGAATTGGTACATCGACCAAAACCTCAATTGTTGACGACCGTTTCCTCACTGCTTTCATACCTACATTAGACATCGAGGTCGATGAATTAATCTGTGATAGCTGTGACTGTGCAGGTGCAACGGGGTATCACCCTTGTGTATGGAGGTGGAAGCTCACAACTGATGGGCAAGGTTGCCGAGACTGTGAAGGATGCTGGCGGCCGTGTGGTGGGGTATGAGTTCCTTCCCTCTACTTGTCAAGTCAATGACATATATAATGCTATCAGGCGATGATACATCATTTTGAAACACTTTGTACACACGAAGTGGTTGGTAGTAAATGTGGAGTTTGATGTTTGCAGGGTGATCCCCCAAGCTTTATTGAAACGAGGAGTGTTTGGAAACAAGATAGCAGACTTTGTGGCTGTGGATAACATGCATCGTAGGAAGTGGTTGCCAGAGATGATTCGCCTTGCGGATGCCTTCCTCGCCCTCCCAGGTAACTATCTTCGTACATGCTCGATGTCCGAACTTGATAAAGTATTTTATAGAAGAATACATGAATCAATGTCGCAATTGCATGAAATCAGATCTTACATCCAAAAAGCCAGAAAATTCACAGTCAAAGTCATTCAGTATTCAATCATGAGTCCATTTCTTGCATCGCAAAGTGAACAGACAGCCATTCATATACGGAACTGATGTTGGAGTTGACTGCAGGTGGCATGGGAGCACTGGACGAGGTGGATGAAATGATCACCATGGCGGATCTTGGCCTCCACAAGAAACCTGTCAGTCCGCCTCCAAATGAGTTTTACTGCATTGATCTATTAATCAGCTTAGTGGTCACAGATGTTCAATCGCAGGACTGACTTTTGTTGAGTTTATGAATGCAGGTTGGGTTGCTGAATGTGAACGGCTTCTTCGATCCCATAATTTCAAGTTGGTTGAAGAGAAAAGCTCGCGGTCTCCAGCAGCCAAAAGACGACATCGTGGTATACGCTGCCACTGTCTCAGAGCTTCTGGACAAGTTACAGGTAATGATTTCGCTTTAAAATGCAGGCAACAAAGATTATATTATTCTTTCAAACTTTGGACAGTACATTTAGAAACGTGATATATATCTCTTCGTAGAATAATGGCCTGGCTGTTAATTAACTGAGTGGGTGCTTGTTCGAAGCATGTTAGCGATATGAGGACAGTCGTTTCGTGTAGAGTGAAATGCAGGTACTAACAAGAGGTGGTAACAACTTGCAGGCATACTACTTAGCAACGTGGAGAGCAGAGCCCAACCATATCTTACTAGATTAGGAGATATTTCCATTCACTTCCTTAGTGCTCACTAATCGAGAAAGTTCATCATGAATACGTCTCGTTTCAGAATTCTTCATTGCAACGACTGTGATTATACTTCGTACACTTTTACTCTGAAAAATACTTTTATAGTCTTTCTGTTACAGCTCTGAAGTCTCATACTGTGCAATTCGTCTTCTTTTTTATTGCTTTTCTTACTTTAAATTTCATACTTGTTTTGCATTTTGTCATACAAGACTACTTTTCCTTCCAACAAGAAGGAATAACTTACTTACACCATATTGGATATTTTAGGAGATTTCCAACCTCTCAATTTAATCATAATTTAGCTGAGTCGAGATAAATTGTATTTTCTCGAAATCATGCAATTTTCTTATTACAATGAATATAGTGTTTACTTCGCAACTCGCAATCTCTGTATTTGAATTTCAACATACCCTCATGTAAATTTAAGTTGATTTTAGATGAACTATGAGGGTAAAGATTACATAAATATGTACTGTACCTAACTCACCTCAGAAGAAGAAAGTGAAGAGACACATGTCATATTTACTTCTAAAAATGGTTTTTTGGTTCTACAACACAATACTTGCTGTGAATGTTACGAGATCGTACCATACAGAAAATTATCTCCCTCATTTGATGACAGTTGAATCATAAAGGAGGAGCTGATCGAGACGGCGCTTCACCAGATCGAAGTGGGCGTAGAGTCGTCGACAGGCAACAAACTTAAGATTAACCCCTAAAGGTCCTTGATACAAAATTATTGTTTAAATTATCAAAAAGAACCTTCTTCAGGTGCAAAGAAACTCAATCTAAGCATTTGATTAGCAGATCCAACCGTAGGATCTTGAAGTTAACTTGACCCTTTTCTTGAATGTCAAATTTGAACCGTAAATTTTTCTCCAATTCTGAGATTATAATGGTCAAAGTTGGCTGAGTTTTCTCCCTGCGGAAATTCCAAAAAGCGATTTCCGGTTTCTTGGACCCTTAGGGGTTAAACATTGGGTGTTACCTTCAGATTTTGTTTCCTCTATCTGCATGGGCTAGCAAGGTTGGAACATGGATTCAAAACCTCTGCTCTTTGAGCAAGAAGCCAGTGAAAGTGGAAATAGTTACATGGTCATGATCGTTGCATGCAAAGACCGAAGTGATTTCATAATTTGCAAATTTTATACTTGCAATGAAAGAAGAAAAGAAATGAAAAAATTCTTCCATTTTGTAACACTAAAAGGACTTTTGAAAATTCAATAATTTAAGATTCAATAATATGATATTTTCTGATACAAATGTTGAGTTTCATTTTCAAAGTGTTTGACTTTTGGTTGGAGTTGCTTGGTTGTGTGCTTTGTGTCAACTTAGCTATGAAGAGTTTTTTTTTTTTTTTTTTTTTTTTTTTTCACCTCTTCAATCGCCCTTTTTGATAAGGAGCTTATCGATCATTGGCCCTCACCCTTACACACACTACAAATCTTATTAGTTATCTGATAAAAAGATGTAGCTCTAAACAAAAACCATCACATAGCCATTCACCGACTTTTAAAAAACTAGAAAAATTAACTAAGTGCTTTAAGTATGTTGCCCAAAAGTCACAGTACACGGTTCGAATTTTACAAAACATTTCAGAGATCAAGAGTTTGATTCATGTCGTCTCGTGGGGAGGTTCACTCCGTGACTGTATAAATACTTTGCCACCCTCAGCCTCATCTTCCTTTTGCTCAGAGCAATCGGCTCCTGTGCCTCCAGTAGCTCTCATGGTTCGCATGCTTGGGCCTTGAGCCACTACATGCTTTTGTTGCTCATCCCCACTAGCACATTTGGTCGAATACTGAATCTGTTGGTCACACAGGCTACTACTTTCTGATTCATCATGGCTTCTTTTTACACGCAATGCGTGGTGATAAAGTTGCAATTCAATTTCAATGCTTTTGCCCAAGACGGGATGTCCACTGGCAGCTCTTCTTTTTATAATCCTCTCAGACGCTTGATGTCGACGGTGTCCTTGAGAAGCACATATGCACAGCGGCTACTCCCCATCGCAGCTGCTTCCGTGTGCAACCTGATCAACAACGTTTCTCTGGGGTATTGGGGCAATGATCTCCAAGGATACTGCGATGGCGTGCCTGATGATAATCCTGAGCGTGGGACCTTGATTGGTGCGGCTGTGGTAACTGGGGCGGAGGACGAGGTGGAATGGTGGGGATGCTGAGTTCCGCGTGCTTGTTGTTTTTCAAGGGACCTTCATAAGGCGATTCAGCCAGATGACAAATTACCGAATTGAGCACTTTGCACATTTCAATTAGGCACTCGTTTAATGTTTCTGTGAATGGCAGAACATTCGAAAGCAAAAAGTCTTTTTGAGACAAGTTTGGACCCATTTTGGTCTCCGTGTTCCTTTCAATATAATAGAAATGAGGAATAGTGTTCAAAATACGATTTATGAAGGGACAATTGTTTGACGTTGTTGTGAGTGTTACAACACTGAATGTGAATTTTAATAACTCTTGGTAGGGCTAAAATTTTCTGTAATTACACATTTTTTTCACGTTGAATAATTAAATTATTTATAATTGACACCAATTTTTGAATGTCGCACCAAATTTTAAACTGTTAAATATCATATTATTATGGCAATGTAGAAAATGTAATCAATTATGTTTATATTCCATAATATCATGATAAGTTTTTTTAAATAATAAAAATAAATTCAATAATGTTACATCAAAATGAAAATATCATGAAAATAATATATATTTTTTGAAAATACTATACTTTAAAGTGATTATCATGCTAATAACTTCATGTTATGTTTAGAGATATTGTATATGAGAATATATTATTGATATTCACATATAAATGAGAGATGCACACGAATATGTTCTCTCCTTGTTATAATGGCTAACGTGGGATACGAAAACTTCATGAAGACTTCTAATCTAAAAACCCACCATAAAAGTACCCAATAAGCACATAAAATTTCACATTTTAAATTCACAATACTCTATTTCTTCATAATTACACTACACGATCAGTCAGACACATAGTCAGACACATAGTTATACTGTGACCCAATATTGTAAGAATGATTTCTTGATGTGAGATGCTAGAGTCTCTTTTCATCGTTTGATTTGTTTTCAATAACTAATTTTACACATATGTATCTTCAATATCTATAATACTATATTCAATAAAGTGTCCTATTCTTGTCTTGCATCTCACCAATACAGATGTGTATTTTCAAAATTAGATAGTAGCGTAGCAAGATTTCTAATTGAGAATAAGATTAGAATGTGGGTGTTAAAAATAAATCATAATGTAAAGTCCCTTTGCCCATTTGGAATTAAAAATCAACTTAAATGATACGTTTCAGCTTTAACCTCCAAGTAGGCCCATGGACTTTATATTGCAAAGTCCAACCCATGGTTCACTTTGTAGTTTAGGACTTAAGTTAAGGCACACTTCAACTCTAAATGGGTTCAAATCCAAAGTGGCCTCACAGTCAAGTTCTAAGAATAATATAGAGTTGTTGAAATTTATCATAAAATAGATATCCAATAAAAAACTTTTCATCTCAAGGTGGTTCAATTCCTAAAGTTTCAACGTACTATTTGCATACTTTCCCCTCAATAGTTCACTTTTTTTATGCATGGTGAGGTTTTTCATTTTATGGCAAATTTAAAAGTATGTAACCGTAAGAAGTTGTACCAAACTTGTTCGTGAATGATTAAACAAGAAATGCAAATTTTTCAAATGTTGTTTTCAAAACCATCAAGGCTAAATATTTCCCGTTTCAAGATCACTTGAAAATGAAATCGCTTGTCAATAAATAATTAAATAAAATAATAATAATAATTAAATAAAATAAAGCCTCCTTAATTAGACTTAATTAGACTCCCACTCAATATAATCATCTTCCTTTATCTAAATATTTTTGAATTATCATTTCCATTAATTTTTTTAAAATGTAGTGTATAGTCATGAATTCTCGTAGACTATAGAGATCGTAAGATCTATCTTCTTAGAAGATTTTTCGTAAATAATTTTTGTGAAAATTAAGAGATTTTTTTATATAGATTGTAAGATAATTGTGTAATATAAATGATTTGAACTATATATATACAATATTACAATATGATGTACTTTTAACTTTTCAAGAGCCAATATATTTTACAATGTATGTGCATATTTAATAAAAATAATTCAAACTCATTTGGTGAATTGCAAAGGCCACTTGAAGAAAACACTTGGTGTTCTATCTCAAATGATACTTGGGGTATTTGTCGAGACTCACTTCTTGGATTACCCTATATAATAGCTTTATCAAAAAATGATAAAAGTAGGACTACTTCAAATGTTAAGAGATTTGAATCTTTATTTATTTTTAAAAAATCAATTAGTTTCAACCAATCATAAGAAACAAATTTAAAATACGGTATACAAGCATGTATACATGCATTATCTTGGAAACACAATCACATTAATCATCAACTCAACAAGCATGAGTGAAGATTGTTCAAAACAAAATGTGCCTAAAACTCCTCAAAATTACTGCATTTTTTTTTTGTTGTTTATCTGGAAAAACACTTTTTCTGCATTTTTTTATTGTTGTTTATCTGAAAAAACATTTTTTCATGTGTATATCATATTTTTCAGAGCGATGTCATTTCAAAAACAGATGCTGCTCCCTTCACAAAAAGCTCCACTGATTCGATTGTCTGAAAAGCATATTCTTGACTTATCTCAGGGAACAACAAATACTCACTCTTAGTCATGTGAACAATGAAGTAGGCAACAGCTTCAAATTACGACTGTATTTGATGCCATTTACCAGCTTCTGTCAATCTGAGTTCAGCTTCTAGTATGGAGACCTTTTCAATAACACATTCAATCACTTTGCTCCATGCATGCTAGCAATTCTGTTCCGCTTTGATTGACGACGTCCTGCTCAAACAGCCATGTCGCAGAGGAGATTTTATATCCACGTTGCGAGCCCATGCCCATAACCTGACCAACATTGCAAAGCAGCAGCCATGCCCATCGGTCTCTACGCTCGTCGGCGCTTCTACGTCCCCTTCGTTTTCAAATAGAGCCATGAGCACTAGCTCCTGGATTGGATCCACCAGTCCATTCATCACGAGCTCGTTTTACATCATTATGTATTGCTCAACGCAAGCTTCGGTGGCTCAGGCTTGCCATAGCTCCAAAGAGAACCAAAAAATAGTTTAATCGTATACTGCATAGCCATAGAAGCAAGAGCTCCAACGTTTGAAGCTCGCGCCCAATAAGACTACTACTCAGGCTTGCATGCCTGGAGGCCGAGCTATCGAGGTTATGTGAAGCCGGGCAAAAGCTACCGAGGCCTCATCAATGGCCTATAAATGCCTGGGCTCAATTGCTCTTTTTCACATTCTCGCACTCCACTTCTTGAACTACGTATCGGAGGGATCCGAGCCTCCTTAGCCACTCCTTGGTCTACTCAATTTCTGCTTTTAAAACTGAAGGGAGCTCTGATAGCGCATCTGTAAGGATTCAAGTGGAAGACCATCTATTGTGCCCCAGCCCGTGGGCGAGATTGCTTGGGTACATTTAGCTCGACTCGAGCTAAACTGAATTTTCTTGAATATTCCCATTATAACGAAATACGTGTTAAGTACATAATTATTGGATGTAAAGTACATAATTATTGGATTTCTTCCTGAGACTACACTTTTATGAAAAATTAGAGAAAAAGTGACTTTGGTTCTTATTATGAAATTGAAGTCAAATAACATGCCTCATGTCTTAAAAACTAAAAATCCTTGCACAATTTTACATGCCATTCTTTCACACACAGTTATTATCACAAAAATGGATTTGAATCAGAGTATGAAGTCAAAAAATATCATCAATATAAACATAGAATAAAAAAGCTATGGCTCTTCAAAGTTCCGAATCCTTTGTGCAAGAATCTCAATTTTCAACACAAAATGAACTTAGGGGTTAATCGTTTATCATCAGAATTCAGGTAAATATATGATTGTATATCTTGCACCACTCACGTTGTTTCCAAATTCACAAGTCAAAGTTGCACCAAAGTTTTACACCCGGAACCTCCATGCACAACACTCACTTTCCACCTCAGTCCAACATAATTCCTATACATTTGTTAGACACAATTTAAATGAGATGTACATTTGATACATTGTTGATATGTACATTCGATACATAGATGACGTCTTATCTCATCTAAATTGGGTTTGACAAATGAATAGGAATTTTGTCCGATAAGACAACTCTTCCTTAGGTTGTCTCCAAGTCGTGGAGCCATGTTCTACACTGCAGTCTCGTAGCCAGCTTCATCCAATCCGTCCCATCTTCTTTGCAAATCGCGGACCACAAACAACTCCATCTCCACAAGGGTAAACAAATGTGTACAAGCCTCTGTCACTGATAGTTATTGCTTACTTTGAACACCACCAGTGCTTTGATCACATATTCAGCATGCACTTTCCAGATGCTCGACATGCGAGATAAAGTCACCACAACCAGTTCACCATACAACATACCAAATCAAACCACCACCCTTCTCCTTCTCCTTGGGATCCTCCACACAAGCCAGATCCTTCCCTCGATTCATCGATTCTTCAATTGTACATACCATTGCTTCTATCAGGCACCATTTGTTGATCGATCGATCGATTGCAGCAGGATGCAGAACCCGGTGAAGGAGATCGAGGAGGTGGTGCGGGGGCTGGTGGAGAAACCCACACTGGAGAGGCAAGCAGCGGTGCTGAAGAAGTACTTCACGGAGGATGTGGAGTTTTACCATTTCTACATCAACACCAAGGGGGGTGTGAAGGATCTGACGGCGATTTACCAGATGGCGGAGCTGATCGTGAACTACCAGAGCGTGGAATTCGAGAATATTGTGTATGATCGCAAGGAGAATGCGCTCGTGCTGCGCATGACTGTTTATGTGCGACCGTTTCGTGTATTCCCCCTCACGGCTCTCAAGTTCCTCACGCTCTTGCAACTCCAAGACCACCACCACCAGGTACCCACCTTTTTGCTTTTCAATCTTCGTAATATCAATCTCTCGCACATGTTCCGAAAGTCGATTGATCCGGTCATGCTTGACAGACTGTCCTCTGTATTCTGGTCATTTACTATTTGGACACCGTCTACAGTAATCCTTCATGCACACTGGATAAACAAAAGCATATTGCAGCATGTGATAGTTACCGAAGATAGTTGCAGTTTTCATCAACTTCTGTTCAAATTTGAATCATCACTTTTAAATGATGTTTTCGACAGGCTAAAGAAGTTCAACATTTTATCATATTAATAGACTCAAATGGGACATGACCAACAAATGCTCTTGATTTTCTTTGAAGTATGATATATATAAATGTTCCTGAAACCATAGACGTTGTTCACTCCAAATTTCCTCATTCACTATTGTAGGCCATACTCATTAATTCTAAAGACTTATTACATCCAAATTTGATGCTATATTTCAGACTTTTTAAATTTACATTCTATCTTTGATTCGATTATCGACTTAATTTGGAAACTCGAGGATTGGAAAGCTGAACTAAAATTAGGATCATCTGCAATTGCAATTGGGAGTAGAAGTCTGAATATGACTATTATCGTTGGTAATATTGGAGTCAAGGTAAGTTAAACTCACCGGTGAAATAGATAGTATAAGAAAAAACAAGGTAGTTCATCCACGGTGATGTAAAATCTTTACATTCAACACCCACAGGTTCTGTGAAGCTTCATGTGAGTGCCAAATTTATCAAAATTGACGTTATCGGAGATGAGTGCAGTGCATAAATAGCCCTAAAAGATGATTTCATTGTGGCATGTGGTGCGAAGAATGGCAAGACAGTGAAGAAGATAAGGGTGCAACGGGACTATTTTGAGCGGTCGCCCATCCTGCTCATGATTCCTATCATTGGCCGCATCTACGACAACGAGATGCTTCGCACTTTGATAGGCAGCATCCAAGCCACCACTTTCGATATCCTGCGTCAAGGCTTGGGTGTGCTCTTAGGCCAAACGGAGCATTACAAATCGGTCTATTGAATCAGTCTATTTCAAACCTTAACTGTGGTCCATTGGTGCATCGCTCTTAATAAGACCGTCGAAGGGAAACAGAGGATTATGCGCCTGGCATTCTTTATTGCCTCTATATTTGGAGTAAATGAATGTAATATCCATTTTCTGACCGGAGATTCTTGAGTTGCTTCTCATTGACTGTGGCTTTTTATCTTCACATAAGCTTTGGAATTGCAGTGTTTTGAAAGTTTTCATTTCTACCAAGGCATTGCCACTCTACGATCAAGGAATCATTAGATTATGGGTTTGTATTGACGGCATACTCCAGCGCATGTATCCATTTCTGGTGTAGAACATTTGAGTTACATATCAGAAGTAAAGGCATTTAACTTCGAGGCTGGCGCTCCAGTGCTGCACTACAAGCCCAAAGTACATACAAAAAGTTCATGATTTTCTTAAGGAACCTGAATTTTAATATCACACAGGATTCAGTTATCTTTCCATGCACAGCACGCTTGACCAACTAGGTTTCTAGGCATAAGATACACAAGAATTGATTATAAACTTCCACTTGAGAAACCTTTATCAACTGACCACAACAGAGGAAGTATACCTGTACATGTTTTGATCACAACAAAAAAAGTACGTTTGCCTCTTGTAACGAAGAGGAATGACCCAAGTGCGATTGCACGACCCTTGCAGACCATTGGAAACGAGAGCATTCATATTTCTGCAGGAAGATCGCACATCCTAGAGCAATCAGACAAAGCCACGAGGTTACCTTCGAAGGTAAAATCCAACAAACAATGAAAGAGTCACCTGAGACTGTTGCCGAGACCCTGCACTTGGAGCATATGTATCCATTTAATACATTACCCAAAAGAGATTAATGATGCCACTGGGAATCGCTTCCTACGATTCACTACCGACACCAAAATAATACAGACCATAGTGTGCTAGAAGAATTGAGGGGATAACAATAGAGTACCGGTATAGGCCCACAATTTAATATAGACCCATGCCTGGATACAAATCATCCAAATGCTGGTATTTGTAAAAGAGCTTCAGGTCCTTGAAACTAACTCTAATAAAGGGGTGGGCTAAAAAAAACCTTAAACGACAATCTGCTTGATTTACAGCAGACTTGCTAGGTGAATTTATCCAAACACAGCATTCAGTGACGAGCGTGCAGACTAGGACGAGCTCAGGACCTCCAAGTAAGAAATCTGGACCCAGTTTTGGTCCAGACATTATAGAACAAATTGCATTGTCCGAAATGCTGCTCTGTTGAGCAGCATCACTGGAGGATGTCTTCAAACTAAAGTAGCGGAGTAGCCTACAAAACAGAACAGCATCTGGAATCGTTAGCTTGCAACCAAATAGAAATTACACGAGAAGGCTGGGGGAATAAAAGTTCGTTAGCATACCTGAGGCGGTATTCGATATATTGCAATTGGAGGTCCTTCGTTGATGGATAGCGAAAGTCACAGTCATACACGCCTGGGATAATTTTACAAGCTCCTCAGTCTCGTTTACAACCTCCCGCATAATTGTGCTTAATCAAGCATCAAAGCCACGGTAATCAGCCTGATGCGGCATATCAGCGCCCGGATTTATCGGCGGGCTGGATTTATGGGGGGTTTCGGTATGTTCCCTAAGGTGTTCCCTGAGCAGCATAAACACAGTTCACATCAAGCACTGCAGAGGAGCATTCAAGCAGCCTGGAAAAAGAGAACCCATTGGATCGTGAACTGCTCACCTATGTAGAGTTCACTTGGGAGATGATACTGATGGTGAAGTCCACCCGTATTGGGCCACTGAACTAGCTCTTCTCCGCCATAGAAACGCTGATGCTGGACCATTGGATGACCTAGACCAGCAGACATGGCAAACCCTGCTGCAGAAGGCGACATAGCATTTGGATCAGGTTGAACAATATTCAACCTGGGATTTGCGCAGTACATGGCCCCCATATGTGGTAGCCTGTTATCCTTCCCAGGCGATGGCAAAAGGCTACCATGAGATCTCACATCACTCTTCGGATTCCCCATTACAACCCCCCCGAACTGTGCGTCAGGGTGTGATTGGATCATTCCATACTGTTGTTGGTGGAACGAATTCAGCTGTTGCTGTTGCTGTTGCTGCTGTTGAAACTGAAAAGCCTGTTGCTGACGCTGTTGGAAGGATGCTGTTCCAGAAACTGCAGTGCCTACATCTCCAGGTATTTGCCTCCTTCCCCCATGCTGCTGAGGGTGCAGAGGCGTCTGTTCAGGAGAGATTTGTTGCCTCAAATTCTGTGACTGGGGGTGGTGACCTTGTTGACGCTGCTGCTGAGGATTCAGAGATAATTGGGGCCCCAGTCGACTCGGAGAGGTTTGAGATGAGAACTGCCCAGGTCTTTGACGAGAATACCCAGACTGTGAACTATGTGAAGACGCAGGACTAGTTCCATCCAAACTGGAAGAAGTACTCAATCGACCTTGGGAAGTCCTGCAGCCACAACCAATATGTACCACTAAGTTAAGAATCGCATAATTTAAGAAACTGATGATACAAAATGATCACACTTATAAAACGCGTCAAGCATTATTACTGCTTAAATGGATAAATTACACAAGACTAGTCTAAATGAGTCGTCCAAATGAGCACTTCAGTCAGGGTAAATAAAAAGAACTGTGAACACGAGCAAGCGGTACCTTCTTGATGTGGTACCGATATCATGGGTGTCGTCATGTAGGAGGTCATCACTGCTAGACAATCACACAAATGAGAGAAAAAATGAGAAACGAGCCGACTTCCAAAGAACATCACATGGTATATGATACAAGCTAAAAACATATAGGGCAGAGAAACCCAACGCAACTAAAGAATAATGCTCAAACTCATCTCACCAACTGTTAATTGAAAATGTGTAGATTAAGCGTAAAGGCCTGTTCAAAAACCAGGATCTCACCTAAAATCAGGATCCCAATGAGGAAGTGACGCAGAGTCCTCGTCCCCAGCGTCCATCGAACTTCCGGGCGACAAATAAGATCCTAAGGTCCCAGCCGGATAATTTGCCGAGGATCGCGATGCTTGTGATGTCCCTCCACTGCTACCATTCCTCCCAGACCGAGCGTGAGGAACTGGGGGGGCACCCCTCCGCAGGACACCTTGACCGTCGGCCGTGAGATTCGAACCTGGATCCATATTTCCATTTCCGTTGCCATGCTGAAGCCTAGACCAATGCGTCAAGTCCTGTTGCTGTTGCAGTTGCTGCTGCGGCCCATGTCCACTCGAAGGAGGGGGTGGTTGCCAAGGCCGCCTCCTCTGGAACGGTCCGAGCGCAGCACTTGCATTAACAACAGCAGTCTCCAACAGCCGTGCAGGCGAAGCTGGTCCTTGATACCGATTGGGAGATCCTTGTTGTGAACTATTAGATTGGAAGTGGCTGGACGCTGGACTTGAAGGGTAAGAACCTCCAGGCGAGACACCGTAGGGACCAGGAGACAGCTGGTATAAGCCTTGATTTCCAAACTGAGATGGACTTGCACCAAGGTTCAAAGCTGGACCAGCTCCGAGATTCAGAGCTCTCATATGACCCATAATCGGGTGCTGAGGATGAAAAGAGGGTACAAACGGCCTTCCTTGCCAACTTGATTCAGGAGAGCTACCTACGGTTGATGCTTGATTGTTCATACCCATAGCATGAGCTCCTGAATCGTCCACAAAACTTTCAAAGTTCCCTTCGATTGCTAGACCATCTCCGTAGCTTCCAAAACTCCCGGGGCTGCCATAACTACTCGCTCGTGAATAATGACTTGGATGCTGATGTGAACTTGCAGCATAACGAGGACCGACATTCAAGCCTGCGATCTGATTGACAAGGTCGAAGGGAGTAAGTAATGAAAGAGATATGATTTATCCGAGACGAGGCAGACCATAGTGCATGGTATACGTAGAACTCAACTTCAGATTAAAGACTGAGGAGGAGAAAAGCCCAACTTACTTGAGGAGAAAGGCCGGCACCGACCCAGTGCCCTGCTGCACCTCTGTGGTCTATTAGAAGGCTTTGATTTCCAGGCTGCAGAACAACACATATAAAAGGTCTTTTCAATTTTGCTTCAAGTTTTCCTTCCTTCTCCCTCTCTCTCTCTTCCTTTGCGACTGCTACTTTCTGCTCGTTGCTGTTCATTGTCCATTTCTAAGATAAGGCGTCTAATATAGCAAACTTCCATAAACTACAAAGGCAACACTATTTACCAAGTCTAAGAATAGACTTACCGTCCTTGGAGTCTCAGGAACAGGATCGAAAGGTCCAGTAAAGGGCTCATCAGTTATGAACGGGTGTTGGGAGGCCTGAAAAGGAGAATCAAGACAATCCAGGTTAGATACTAATACGAGCAAATTGAGTCTGATAATGAAAGGTGCAGACAGAACAAGCAGTAACATGCATATCGAAAAACCAACGTTCTGCTTTACTATTCCTAGAGTGTATAAGGAGAGGCGGAGAATAAAAACTCAAGCTGCAGCACCCCACAATCAACCAACATGACAAGTAGTTGTAAACTAACCTGTTGAGGAGACCATCTTTTTCTTGGATCACATTCGATCAAACCTCTGAGAAAGTCCACGAAGCTTTCACGAGCAAGTATTTCTGAAATACGAATACAGAAGTTATTCCTTGATAACTCCCAACGAAATATAATGATTTCTAAGAAACAATAATGACGATGAAAACTCCGATGAAACAAACATACAGTAGAGAAACAAGCAGCACATCTTACGAAGAGCTGAAGACAGAACACTGCAGTACCTTTCATCTGATCAGCCGCTGACATGGGTTTCATGGGATAATTCATAATAGCTTCTGAAAGGGTTCCACTGAAGTACCTCCTCCCAATTTCAGGCTTCTTCCTATGACGCTGCACCATTGAATCATGTCAAGTCAGTCCACAAGAAGATTTCAGTTGCGATAGCGGATAAAAACGCACAGCTTCAAGAGCATGGATTCATCAATATAAGAGTCGACGAAGCATTGGAACACGTACTACTTCATATTCCTCTGGTGTAAGAAGTTGGTAAGCAGGATGACTATGATCCGAATGTGGTGCAGCTGTGAGGAGCTTAAAAAACTTGTTCGTATACTTCGCAGCCCGTAGGATATGATCAGCTGGCTGCCTCCTGCACCGTCATCACACCAGGTTCAGTATTCATAGCACCAGAATAGATCTCATTCGACGATCCATCAGTAATAAAATCTGACGATAAAAACTCGAATAGATTAAACTCAGCATTCTGACCCCAAACTTACGGAGATACACTAAAATTGCGCAGAACAGCAACAAATTAGCTTCAGATCAAGAGGGAGAATATCCTACTCAAGTTTCTCCTTCATAAATAGCAGCATGTCGAAGTCGCAAGCTCCAGGGAAGAGAGGCAGGCCCAGGAAAAGCTCAGCCGCGACACATCCTAAAGACCACATGTCGATGGCTGTGTTGTACCGATGACCAAGTAGTACCTCAGGTGACCTGTAAAACCGACTCTGCATGGATCCAAACATCAAACAGAAACAGAAAGTAGTTAGTTGATTACTCACAGCACTGAAAGGATACCCAGAGTTGTGAAGATCGAGTCCAAACAACCAATACGCAGAACACTGAGAATATAATTCCGTTCCAAGCGAGCGTGATACCTGTATGTAGGTATAAACAGTCTGATCTTCCTTACAAGCTGAACCAAAATCAATGAGCTTCAATTTCGCAGAACGAAAACTGCGACAGAAAATTATGTGTCAGATTAGCTTCTGGCCAAATATCAAACTTCTTCAGAATATTTCGACAGAGAAAGGCTTGTAAAACTTCCAACAAAGATATTGCAGGGCCTCACATTCACCACCAACCACATATATAATATGCACTAGTGAGAATCAAATAGGGGAGAAAAGCCGAAAGAAATCTTGATACCTTTCAATAAGAAGTATATTTTCTGGCTTCAAGTCACAGTGTATAACTCTAGCTTCACGGAGTAGACTGAGTGATTTGAGCAACTGCACACGGTAAAAATGATATTTAGCAGAGCATTTATAGCGTTTGACGACTTCAAATCACTTAAAAGCCACACACGATAAGTCTGCGGGGCATCAAAAAGTCAAGAACACATCTTCAAGCAAAAGTTACAAACTGGCACATTCTGTTGCCGCTAACAAGTCTTGAGGTGCACGAGCTTGTGTACCTGTTTGGTGAACATTCGCACTAATACCAGCGACATGCCTTTCAAATTGGTCTTCTTCAAAAGCTCGTACCTAATCACATAGACCAATAGCCATTTCGAACATTTAAGATGTCCATCTTGTGGGAAATGAGATGTGAGAGGTATGAGCACATTTCAGGACGAACAGACACAATGAAGTAATCTTGCAAGATGTGTCTAAAAAAATTGGAAATACAATTTTTCCAGTCAACTCTCTAGCGGCCCAACCGATCATAGAGGTTCTGGTACTTACAGATTCTCTGTCAAGAGCTCAAAAACAATGCAGAGATGACCATGGTGCTGAAAATGATCAATGCATCTGACGATGTGGTACTTGTCCTCTGGATCGTACTCCTTATTCAGCTGTTGATCAGTCACAAGCCTCACGTTAGAAATTTCCCATGTCAACATTTGGTGAGTAACTCAGAGAAGTTTCTTAGTCTATAAAGTTGCAACTGTCACAGCCCTATTATTGAACTTCTCAATGATCATCACACACCAATCCTACGAGACAGCCAGGAGCGGCTGCATCGAAGTGTAGGACCATACCATGTGTAGAATTCCGATCTCAAAACGCGCTTGAGTATAATATGCTGGAAGGTTCTTGATGACCTTCACTGCAACAAACTCATTGGTCTCCTCGGTAAAACACTTCGCTACCTGCCCGAATGTACCCGAACCCACAAGATCCTTCACAACATACCTGCAATCGATACAAGCAGAAAACGTATTAACAGCGCTGACATCATCTGTACAAAACCCATGCGTGCACAAAGATGTACCGTGTTCACCATTTTCAGACCTCACTAGCCAAGTCATACAAACCACCACAAAGATCATCTAAGACACCACAGGAGCCCAAAACGACGGCTTCTTTCCGAAAAGTCAAAGAATCAGATCATAACAAGAGCAATTACCAAAAATATACACAATATTACGTTTCACTAAAAATGTTAGACGCTCATCGTTTCAATTCACTTCTTGAGTTGTACCAACCTGCGAGTCCCATCGTCATTTGCAAGGACCTGATTGAAATACAATACAAGGTCATTCTTTTCATTATCGAGACCATTCTCTGATACGATTGTCGACGGCACGGTGAGGTATCGCTTGGGGTTGAAATCGGGTGAGAACGCGAATTCGGGGTTGCAATTTTGGTAAGTCGCAACAATATCCTTTGTGAGCTTGTACGCCACCTGCGTCAACAACATGGACGAGTAGTCAGGCTAACGGTCCAGCAGGCTTAGGTGGACTCAGTGCTCTAAGAACATTACTCAAACACCAACGAAAAGACCTAATCCTGTAATTAGGAGACCTAGCAATCCCAAGCGAAAAGGGGATGCATGCATTGACTTGATAGCCGCCATTCACTTGATCTACCAAAGCTAAATCGGTCCGACATTTTCCGGAAGCAGCCGTGTTTGTTGCTAACATGCTGGGCAAGAGGCGAGGAATGTACCGGACGAGTGACCTGGATATGAAGGCGCGGTGCATTGACTCCATGTTGCCTGGGCGGTACATTGGCGGAAATTCGTTGCCTTGGCCCTCGCAATGGCACATAAGCCCCGAACGAAATTGATCGGGGAAACCAATGAGATTGCGGCATCGGATACATAGGTCGACGGTTCCGAGCACCGGGTAGAACAGAATTCGACTCATCGTCCTCACTGCTGTAATCGCCATCCGAAGATGGCGACCTCGGCGACTGCCGAATACCAGCAACAGCAGCTCCCTCCATCATACACCTCCTCCTAAAAATGAGACAATCGGAAACCCTCTACGTCCTCCTTCCTCTAACGCTACTCCACCAAAGCCCCAGAAAAACTACTCCGCCAGCCAGGTTCTACATGCATAACAAACCGATGCTGCCGTAACAACAACGACACGTGATCTACGACGGGGAGCGACTTCTCCGTCTCGCGGTCCTCCTTACCATGGATCCGCCACAAGCTCCGCAACTCCATCATTGAGCCGAAACCCTGGCACGCCTGTGTTATAAAGGCGAGCGCGGGGATACAAACTACACTATCGCAGCAGCAGCAGCAGCAGCAGCAGGGGTGGCCGCAGCAACCGACATGCAAGCAAGCAGGGGCGGATCCCGTGGCCGTGGGGTGATGTGACTTCACAGCGAAGGCTGCGAAGACGCTAAGATACATGGGGGCAGTGGCGTTGAAGGGAAGAGGGAAGGGTAGTCGCTGTCGTAGCCTTGGACGCCATCGCCATCACCATCGCCATAGCCATCGACTTCGTGCCCTTGCTTGCCCTTGCTGTTGCCCTTCCTTCCATTCCGGCACTCCGCAATATGCCCGCGCCCTGGGACTTGCCTTGCCCTACCCTACCCACCCCTGTTCACACCGCCCGCACGAGCCGTCCTAGCCAACCCCGGTCACGGGGCCCCCTCCCGCGCCCTTAGGCCCCCCGCGGAGTCAGTTGCAACCGGGCCCCATGGCGTGAAAGGCCGTCAATCAATGACGGGCCCGATTCATCTCTTTGAAGTATCTTTCCATTTGTTTATTACAATGATAACCCTTTCTATTTTTGGCCTTGTTAACCACCCTCCCATGATTTTGTATCTGCAGCTCTCCAATAGTCCAAGTATGTTGAGGTAGGCAGGTAGCAGCCAAACCAGTCCCCTTCTTTGTCGACACTCCTACTTCAATTTCCGACTGCAAATTCTTACCTTTTTCACGCTACAAGTTATTGCCATTTCTTCTAAACAATAATTTTTGGATTTGAAATGTGGAAATTAAAAACCTCTTGATCTTGATTCTATACTCACGATGGGTTCGATGCCCCTCATTCAAATCATGGGTGTACAATCAATCTAGTAAGGTAATATCTTAGACTTGCCCAAGTTTGGTGTTATTTAGACATTTTAAGAATATTGAATTAGCTCACACATACTGCATTTCTTACCATGATCAAAATTATATCAAATACAATATGTAATATTTTGTAATAAAATTCTACAGTGCCCTTAGACAGTTCCGGAGTTGTAAGTGAATAAATAAGAACACGAGACCCTTGTAGAAGTGCAAATTTGTTGCAACGTTTAATTCCTTAAAATTCTTTGAAAATGTCAACTCTAAGCATGGTGAGTAGGGGTGCGGATCGGTTACACTGTCAAATTCCTTGACATTCCCTGGAAGTCCCACGTTTACAAAAAGTGTCGTCAGTACGGGTGGAGATTTATTGCAATGTGAAATTTGTTGAGATTCCTTGAAAATCTCACTTTACAAAAACCGTTAACATCTGTTGATAGAAGTACAAATTTTATGGATGTGAAATTCCTTTGGAAGTCTCACTTTACAAAAATTGTTTGGTAGAAGTACAGACTTGATGGAATGTGAAATTCCCTCGAAGTCTCTGTTTAAACCGTTAGCGTCTTGTCAGCTTTGATGAAATGAAATATTCGTTTGAAGTCTCAGTTTACAAAACTGTTGATAAAAGTATAGATTTGGTGGAATGTGGAATTCCTTAAGAATATCATTTTACTGTTAGAGTCTTGTTACCAAAGTACAGCTTTGATGGAGTGCGTCATTCTTTTGAAGTCTCACTTCACAAAAACAGTTAACATCTGAAGTACAAATTTGATGGAATGTGACAGTCCTAGGAAGTCTCAGTTTACAAAAATTGTTAATAGAAGTACACAGTCGATGGAATATGAAATTCCTTAGAAGTCTTGTTTTAAACTGTTAGCATCTTATCGATAGAAGTACACATTTGATAGAATGTGAAATTCCTTAAAAGTCTCATTTTAAACTGTTAGCGTCTTGTTACTAAAAGTACAGCTTTGATCAAATGTGTAATTATTTAGAAGTCTCAGTTTACAAAACTGTTAAAAAAAAGTAAAAATTTGATGCAATATGAAATTCCTTAGAAGTCTCAGCTTACAAAACTGTTGATAAAGTACAAATTTGGTGGAATGTGAAATTCCTTGGAAGTCTGAGTTGAAACTGTTAGCGTCTCGTTAGTAGAAGTACAAATTTGCTGAAATGTGAAATTCTTTGGAAGTCTCAGTTTATAAAAACTGTCGATAGAAGTACACATTTGATACATTGTGAAATTCCTTGGAAGTGTCAATTTAAACGATTAGCGTCTTGTTACTAAAAGGTCACATTTGATGGAATGAATAATTCCCTGGAAGTCTTAGTTTACAAAAACCGTTAGCATCTCTTAGTAGAAGTACAAATTTGATGAAATGGGAAATTTCTTGGAAGTCTCAGTTTACAAAAAGTGTTGGTAGAAGTACAGAGTTGATGGAATGTGAAATTCCTTGAAAGTTCCATACTAAAAGTACAACTTTCATGGAATGTGTAATTCCTTTGAAGTCTCAGTTTACAAAACCTGTCGATAGAAGTACACATTTGATAAATTGTGAAATTCCTTGGAAGTGTTAGTTTAAACGATTAGCGTCTTGTTACTAGAAGTACACATTTGATGGAATGAATAATTCCCTGGAAGTCTTAGTTTACAAAAAATTGTAAGCATCTGTTAGAAGAAGTACAAATTTGATGAAATATGAAATCCTTTAGAACTCTCAGTTTACAAAAATTGTTGGTAGAAGTACAGATCTGGTGGAGTGTGAAAGTCTGAGCTTACAAAAACTGTTAATAAAAGTACAAAGTTCATGGAATATGAAATTCCTTGAAAGTCTCTCCTTAAACGATAAGCGTCTTGTTACTAAAAGTACACATTTGATGGAAAAAATAATTCCTTGGAAGTCTCAATTTACAAAAACTGTTAGCATCTGTTAATAGAAGTACAAATTTGATGAAATGAGAATTTTTTTGAAAGTTTTAGTTTACAAATACTCTTAGTAAAAGTATAGATTTGATGGAATGTGAAATTTCTTGAAAGTGTCAGTTTAAATTGTTAGCATCTCTTTAGTAAATGTACAAATTTGATTGAATGTGTAATTCCTTGGAAATCTCATTTTACAAAACTGTTAGTAGATGTACACATTTGGTGAAATGTGAAATTCCTTGAAAGTCTAATTTTAAACTGTTAGCGTCTTGTTACTAAAAGTAGATGGAATGCGTAATTATTTTAAAGTATTACTAAAAGTACAGCTCTGATGGAATGCGTAATTATTTTAAAGTCTCACTTGACAAAAACTGTTGCCATACGTTAATATAAGTACAAATTTGATGAGATGTGAAATTCCTTGGAAGTCTCTCTTTAAACTGTTTGCGTCTTATCATAAGAAGTACTTATCAGAAGAAGTACAGAGTTGATGGAATATGAAATTTCTTGGAAGTCTCAGTTTACAAAAATTGTCTGTAGAAGTACAGATTTGATGAAATGTGAAATTCCTTGGAGGTCTCAGTTTAAATTGTTAGCGTCCCGTTGGTAAAAGCACAAATTTGATGGAATGTGTAATTTCTTGAAAATCTCATTTTACAAAAGCTGTTAGTAGAAGTACAAATTTGGTGGAATGTGAAATCCGTTGAAAGTCTCATTTTAAAATGTTATCGTCCTGTTATTAAAAGTACAACTTTGATGGAATGCATAATTCTATAGAAGTCTCACTTAACAAACCTGTTAACATTTATTAGTAGAAGTACAAATTTGATGAAATGTGAAATTCCTTGAAAGTCTCTTTTTAAACTGTTAGCGTCTAAGCTTTTTATCAGAAGAAGTACAAATTTAATGAAATATGAAATGCCCATGAAGTCTCAGTTTACAAAAACCGTTAATAAAAGTACAAAGTTGATGGAATATGAAACTCCTTGGAAGTCTCTCTTTAAACTGTTAGCATCTTATGAGAAAGAGTACAAATTTGATGGAATGTGAAATTCCTTGAAAGTCTCATCTAAAATGTTAGCGTCTTGTTTACTGAAAGTACCGCTTTGATGGAATGCGTCATGCTTTTGAAGTCTCACTTGACAATAATTGTTAACATTTGTGAGTAGATGTACAAATTTTGTTGAAATGTGAAATTTCATGAAAGTCTCACTTTACAAAAACTGTTAATAGAAGTATGGAGTTGATGGAATATGAAATTCCTTAAAAGTCTCTCATTAAACTGTTAGCGTATTATCAGAAGAATTACAAATTTGATGGAATGTGAAATTCCTTGGAAGTCTCAGTTTAGAAAAACTCTTATCATGTGTTAGTAGAAGTACAAATTTGATGAAAAAATGTGAAATTCCTTGAAAGTCCCATTTTAAACTGATAACGTCTTATTACTAAAAGTACCGCTTTGATGGTATGTGTAATTCCTTTGAAGTCTCAATTTACAAAAATTGTTATAGTGGTGCTTGGATTAAATAAACGTTTTTGAATAGACAAAAACGTTGATCTTATCCAAGCGTTGACCATAACGAAATAATGCTTCTTTGCATAATAAAAGGACACGAAAACAACGTTCTTAACGAGGTTGATCTTATCCAGGTACCACTGTAGCATCTGTTAAAAAAAGTACAAATTTGATGAAATGTGAAATTCCTTGGAAGTCTCACTTTACAAAAACTTGTTGGTAAAAGTAGACATTTGATGGAATGTGAAATTTCTTTGAAGTCTTAGTTTAAATTGTTAGCGTCTCGTTAGTGAAAGAATAACTTCGATTGATTGTATAATTCCTCAGAAGTCTTAGTTTCCAAAAACTTTTAATAAAAGTCCAGAGTTGATGAAATGTGAAATTCCTTGGAAGTCCGGTTTAAACAGTTAGCGTTTAGTTACGAGAAGTGCAGGTTTGATCGAATGGATAATTCCTTGGAAGTCTCAATTTACAAATACTGTTAACATTTGTTAATAGAAGTGCAAATTTGATGGAATATGAAATTCGTTGAAAGTCTCAATTTACAAAAATTATTGGTAGAAGTACAAATTTGATAGAATGTGAAATTCCTTGGAAGTCTTATTTTAAACGATTTGCGTCTTGTTTTTAGAAGTACAACTTTGATGGAATGTCTAATTCCTTGAAAATATCACTTTAACCCCTAACTTGTTAACCCCTAAATGTTCCTTGGTGTCTTTTGGGAGCTTGGAACCTCAAAACTGCAATTATCTATTTCTATGCACTCCCCGAGGTGTAAACCAATTTTGTTTTCTTTTTTAAAACATCCAACCATAAGATCTTGTACCTAGGACTATTTTCAGTTGTTGTTCCAGAATTTGACCGTTGGATGTTTACCGTTTGAGAGATCATAACATCCAAAGTTTGTCTCCCTAGTTTTTTTGGGCATTACAAAGATTGGTTTTAAAATTTTTGGAGGGTGCCATTCTAAAATTGGTCAGCTTTTTGGCTTGGATCACTTTGAAATTTGAGTAGTGATTTAGTAGTAAACATATTTCCAAAAAGAAAATTCAAAAAATTTACTTTTTTAAGCTGCCCTTTTTCAACTTGAAACCTAAAATTTTTGCATTAAGGTTTCAAAATTGGAATTTGACTTTGCAAATTTTACCACATATATTTTGCAGTATAAGGAGCACCCTGTAAAAATCTTAGGCAAAAACATTACTCTTAACTACTTCATCTAGGCTGCCCGAAAGTACTAAAACCCGTTTCGGGCTTCAAAGAAAGTTAGGGGTTAAAAAAACTCTAACATCTATTAATAAAAGTTAAAATTTGATGAAATGTGAAATTCCTTTAAAGTTTCATTTTAAACTGTTAGCATCTTATTACTCAAAATATTGCTTTGATGGAATGTGTGATTCCTGAGAAGTCTCGTTTACAAAAACTGTTAGCATCTATTAGTAGAAGTACAAATTTGATGAAATGTGAAATTCCTTGGAAGACTCAAGTTACAAAATCTGGAAGTAGAAGTACAGAGTTGATGGAATGTGAGATTCTTTGAAAGTCTCTGTTTAAACTGTTAGTGTCTTGTTGGTAGAAGTACATCTTTGATGGAATGTTGAATTCTTGGAAAGTCTGAGTTTACAAAAACCATTAGGAAAAGTCTAGAGGTGATGGAATGTGAAATTCTTTGGAAGTCTCGATTTAAACGGTTAGCGTCTTGTTTCTAGAAGTACAAATTTGATGGAATGGATAATTCCTTGGAAGTCTCTATTTACAAAAACTGTTAGCATCTGTTAGTAGAAGTACTGATTTGATGGAATGTGAAATTTCATGGAAGTCTTAGTTTAAACGGTATGAGTCTTGTTACCTGAAGGACAACTTTGATGGAATGTGTTATTCCTTAGAAGTATCACTTTATAAAAATTGTTAATCTGTTAGTAAAAGTAGAAATTCGATGGAATGTGAAATTCCTTGAAAGTCTTAGTTCGGAAAAAGTTTTAGTAGAAGTACAAAGTTGATGGAATGTGAAATTTATTGGAATACAAAATACATTGAAGTTCAATAGTTTTAAGGTTTCTCAATAGGAGGCAAAAAACCTTCAAATATCAAGAAATAAAATATGTATTTGAGTGGAATTTTGATAAGTAATTGAGGTTGTGGCAGGTCGAATAGCCAATCCGTTGGGGGTGCCCTAATGCTTGTATCCATAGAGGTATCCTAATTTATGACTATTTTATGATGTGGAGTGGGGTATTTATTTTATTTTCTTAAGAGGAATTTTTGTCCTACATTTTATCTTTCTTGAAACAATTATAAGGGTATGGATTTCCAAATATCAAACTCAAAATACTTTGTTCACAGAATTGAGATATGGCTTTCTTGAGGTTTGTTGAGGGTTGCTTTACACTATGGACCATGAAGATTGCCCAGCTTGTGATTGGATAATAAATTGCTTTTGGTCCCATTTGGCTTTACACTACCTTCAAAAAGGAGAATGAACACTAACTTTGAGGTCCCCAAAGTAAGCAAATTTCCATAATAGAAATTGTTTTCATCGTCTCCTCGATTATAGTTGAGTCGAAGCAAATGCCTCAACTCAACTACAATTTTAAGAGACCATGAGGCTCAAAAATTATCGAAAGGCTAGTGTTCAAGTATTTAAGAAGAAAGTAGGAAAAAAGGGGAGGGAAAAAGAGAGAAATGATCATGATTTACACTAGAAAATTGAGCTTAAACATGTCCCCGTCCAAATCTGCTTTACACTGCAAGAGTGACCAAGCCACTCAAAAAATCAATTTTGATTTATCATGATCACAGCTCTCGGCCAAGAGCAAAGACCAAGAAAATGATTTTAACCCTTAAAGGCGCCTGTCAGCCCCTCGGGTTGTTTTCCAACAGAATCTTGCCGGTAGCTCTTTTGATTCTCAATTTTTCACTTATTTTTTTATATCATTCTGGTCACCTTTCTGTGATGCATCTACAAAGCGAAATCCTTCAATTCAAATCGCAATTTGTATGAGTGATTTGTGCTTTGGAAGGATTGTGGTAGGTAGGTTGGAATTGCACAAAACCTTGTAGGAGGTTGCAAACTCATCATTGATTGGTTCATTCATGCTGCCCAAGTTCAGAAAGTACACTATTCAAGTTGCCCAAGTCCAAAAGATGCTGAGATCCAATTTCGGGCTGCCCATTGAGGAGTGGAAGGACCTTCAAGGGTTAAATTTCTTGGTCATGACTCTTGATCCATAGTGTAAAGGGACCCTAAGCTTCTTCTTTACGGGTTAACGAAACCCCCAATTTCTAAGAACTTAAATCACCAATGAAATTCCGTCCATGCAAGAAGAAATCACCATATATGGACACAGAAAGTGGGGGCTTGGTCTAATCTTCCAGGAAGCTGAACCGAATGGAGGAATTAAGATTAGGGATTAACCCTTAAGTGCCCGAGCATGCCTGAGGGGCCTGTTCTGGAACTTCCGAGCGCTGTAGCTCCGCGTTCGTCGCATAGAATTGGCCATGGTTGGGGTCAAACTGGTCCCCGTCCGACCAGCAATCCATTCCAATCATTCGCGTTGGAAATTGTAAAACATACAATCATCGATTCGCAAACCGCTTGTTACGGTGACTGTGGGAGCCGTAGGAGGAGCTGCCCGATGCAAGAAATCGCCGTTGCGATCGTCGTTGTAAGTTGCCGTTGAGTCGCAGCGGGTCCCTTTATTGAGATCCTGTGTCAGAGGAGTAGCCCTTTTTTTAGATTTCCGTTCGCAGGGACCGTTGTGTTTTCGGTTGCACAACGGCGCAGAGATGGCTCCGGAGTGGGTTTGTGCGAGGCGAGCGACTCATGGTTCTGCCTTTCGAGAAGAACTCGAAAACTGGCTTGTTTTCACGCAAGGGCAAACTCAGACGATAGTGCAAAAGTGTATGTTATTGCTTGATGAGGAGTATTTGCTTTCCCTCCCGCTTCCGCCCGGTGTTGTTTTACCAAGTGTGCCTGGCCCGAGGAATTTCCGATTCCTCTTCCGGAGACAAATCGCAAATTTTCTTGACTGGAAGGAACGAAGAGCTGAAGGCGATTCGCAGGGATTTAGCGACAAGTTGAACGCCTTTATACGTGACGTGTGGTGGCCCGACGAGACAGTCGAAGCGCTTCACAGTGACAGCCTCCAAAGTCGACAATTCAGGTGAGCCGAAATTTCTTCATTTTGCTGAAGCGCATTTTTAGGGTTTCGGTTGTCAAATTTGTAATGCGGGCGTTTGGTTTGATCGGTAGTGGTTTAGGAGCAAAGTTGCAACAAGGTCAGAGCTCGGTTACCACTCCGGAGGCCGTTGCTGCAGTTGGCGAGAATTCGAATTTTGAGCAACGTGCCTTGATAGTGGAACCTTCGCCGGCCAGTCAGCGACTACAGCGTCGGGGTTTACCGCGTCCGAAGGTGCAGCAGCGCACGATGGATTCGCAGGTACGCATTCCAATATTTATGCAAATCGGATGAATGATTGGATTCACTGAACGATTGGCGGTAGGAATTATATTCATAGTGAGTTACTTCGACAATCGGCGAAAAAGTAGTGAACGGGAAGGAGCACACCTGTGTCGCGTGAAATAAAACAATGCGCATGCTGGTCAGATGACCGTTGACGAAGCGAGACTCCGTACCCCTGCCCCATTTGCCTGTACACATCACGCGACGGAGCCAGCCGCTCCGAATCGTGATTTTCATTACCATGGGTTGATCTTTCTTGCCGGAGCTCGGTTTCGATCACAGCCATTGAAAGTAGAGTAAGTTCGGGAACAATTCGTTTCAAATTCCTCCTGTGTATCATGCTCTTCACGGTTGTCTTTTTCGGCGATCAGCAGTACCATACTACAGTAATTGGAAAAAGCGAACACTCGCATTCTCTCTACACGGTTTGTTATGAAGAAACTCTCGTAAGTATTGGTTAATTCTCGATATTGTTTGAGCTGGCTTAATCGATATTACAGCTATTGAAAGTTAGTAGAGTAAGTTCCGAAAGAATTCGTTGCAGCTGCCAGTCTTTGTTTCAAATTCCTTCGCTCGATTGTTTCGCTATCAGCAGTACTATGTTAGAATCTACAGTAATTGTTAAAAGCGATCATTCGCAGGGTTTGTTATGAAGAAACTCTCGCTACTTCTTAGTATTGTTTTGCACGGGCTTAATCGATCACAGTGAATTTCAGCCATTGGTTAGAATCTACAGCCCTATTCCATTCGAGTGCGCTGAAGAGGTCACTCTTGGAGAGTATCTCGCACATCTGCGCTCTTGGTCGGCAGTCCAGAAAGCTATCGACTCTGGACGCAATGATGTGTGGAGTGAACATCAGCAAAAGCTCTTCGCTGATGCTTGGGGCGACTCGCCTCGACGAAATGTGAAGTGGCTACTTTACAGCCTGATCGGCACCATCTAGCAATGAAATACAAATTACTCCAATTTGCACCAATCGCAGTGCTTGGAGCAGTGCCTTTTAGATCATGGAATTGGTTCGACTTCAAATAGCGGTACTAACTGCCGTATGTCGAATGTTTGAGTGTCGCAGGGTCAACGGCGTGGAAATGGGAGCAAGGATTCGGTGAGATCAGGAGGCAGCAGTTTACTGCCGCAAGACAATCAGAAAGAGCAGGCCGCCTTGAATCCTCGTTCAGAACTTGTCTACGACCAAAGGCTCGTCCTCAATGCGGGTGATATTGCACGGTCTGTTCGGCAGCGGCTCGAGCTCGGGGAAGAATGAACGTTGGTCCTGGAGCAGTCCATTGTTGGACTACCATCGTCAACCAATAGCCAGGAACAGGGGACCGATTTCAGAGAGCCGCAACCTCGCAAAAGAAAGTGCAGTAAAAGGGGCAATGGAGTCCTAAGTGAATCTTCATCAGGTAAGTCTCCAGACTTAGAGCAACCTCTGATTGCTACCCATTTTGATTCTCAACTTGAGAATCCTAATGTGGTGGACCGTGGGATTGTGCAGGATGCGGGTGACTTGGGAGGAGAATTAGATAAAGTATTAGAGGCACTACTTGATGAGGATATATGCATTTTAGATAGTGAAGCCTCAAGCCAATTTGAGCAATTGTGGTCAAATGTTCGTAAACCTCAAAGGAATGTAACTTTGAGGAGTGATTTGAGCAAAACTTTGAATGTTCCTTTATATGATCTTGGATGTAGAGGAAGATGCGTTATTGTCCCTAAGTGTGAATTGCCCGATTTGATTATACCTTTGGATTGTGAAGCTAGATGTTTGGATATGTTTTGGGGCACTGTTATTCATGAGTTTTATGACCCTTTGATGGCAATAGAGATGTTGAGTGTTTTGTTGTTTGGTCCTTGGGGTACATTTGATGTACCCGAGGCCGTGTGCAAATTTGTTGATGAGAACTCGGGATATGGTAGTGTTAGTGAAATTCAATTGTGGGGTGCTAGACTTCAAACTCCTAGTCCTTCAAAAGGTGACACATCCGATTATACATATGTTCCCGGTGAAAATTCCCCACAATACTCTAGTGATTTTGACAAGTTAGAGAATCTAGAATTGACCCCAAATTCTCGTAAGTGGTTTCTAAATTCCTCACCGGCTACTAATGAATTAGGTTTAGAGTGTAATTTCACTTTTACGGAGTTCTCACATTTACCAATTCCCGAACGATTTGCCCAAAACATGTGGAACTCACCATTGAATCATCTCCCCCCCCGTTGTGTGGTTGGGGGGCAAGGAAGGTATGGTAAACTACTTGCCCAACTGTAAAACCCCTTTAGATTTTTTTTTACTATTTTGGCCTAATGAGATTTTGATTAGAATTGTAAGGATGACAAACTTGTACGCCGCCTCAAGCCAAGAAGAGGGAAAAACACGAGGAGGAAAACATTGGTCGCCATTGACGGTAAGAGAACTTTTGACCTTTTTTGGTGTTTTGATGTTCATGGCTATAAAAAAATTACCTAGTGTTAGACTACATTGGTCTAAGTCATATAAAGATTTATTTCAAACGGAAGCAATACAAAAATGTATGAAAAGGAATAGGTTTGAAGATATTCTTAAATGTTTACATTTAGTAGATAATCGAAATGTAACCACCGATAAAAATAGTCCTAGTTATAACAAATTAGCTAAAACCGAATGGTTAGTACAAGAACATAATAAATTATGTTCTAAATTTTATTACCTCGAACAAAACGTGTGTGTTGACGAGATGATGGTGAAATACACCGGTAAGTATGCGCCAATCCGGCAATACATGAAAGCAAAACCAACTCAATATGGATTGAAAATGTGGTGCCTAGCAAATTGCGAATCAAAATATGTTCAAAAAATCGAAATATATTGTGGAGCTAGTGAAACCCAAGAGGAGGGAAATGTTGGTGGGAGAGTTGTACTCAACCTAATGGCCGGTTTAGAAGGTAAGGGACACATTGTAACTTGTGATAATTTTTTTACCTCCCCTAGTTTGTTTTGGACTTTGTTAGAACGTGGTATATTTGCTACCGGGACTTGTAGGACAAACCGAATTGGTTGGTGTCAAGCGCTAACCAATTTACCAACTGCGGGTTCCCGAGGGCAACTTTGGTACCGGGTTCACGCGAGCGGGAGGATGTGCGCCGTCACGTGGTACGATAACAAACCGGTCTCTTTACTTTCCACCGCATGTAGTCCAGTCGATTCTACAAAGTCTTTGTTTATAAACCGTTGGCATGTAGGGGGGAGTATCCAAATCCCGGCTTCCCCGGTTTTGATACATTATCAAGAGCACATGCGAGGAGTAGATGTACATGATCAATTACGTGGATACTATTCTTTGCAAAGAAGAGACCATAAGTGGTGGCACAAAATTTTCTTTCACATTTTGGATCAATCATTTCTGAATTCATACATTTTGTATAAAAAAACCATGGTAAGTAGAAACACTAAACCTGGGTCGCATTTGAATTATTATGTTGAAATTGCTAACGCATTGAACGAGGTTCCCGTAGAGAAAGTGACATGTATGCCCCGAGCGGCGGTTCCTAATCCCACGAAGTTGCACTATACAATGGCATGGAAAGGGCATGACGAACGTCAAAGGCGGCGATGTGTAGTTTGCAAAAAAGTAAGACAATGGTATTGTCCTACTTGCAACGTTTCCGTTTGCCAAGGTGAGTGTTTTGTAACTCTCCACTCAACGTAATTACATATGTATTTGCTTTATTTTCTCTCATCATTTCTATGTACTTATTTTTTCAATCAATAAAGAATTCCACATATTTATTTTATTTCATGGGAAAAGTGTACAATGTATACATGGGAGTATTGAATGGATAATTGTATGGCTGGAGTCAGAAACGAAGCATTTGGTAGTATAGTAGCTTCAAGCTCGTACCCATTTTCTCTCAAAAAGCGGCGTAAATCGATGAGCATGATTGTGCATGAGCAAACATATTCTGTCAATGGGCACCTGATTTCCTGAGATGTTCTTTTCATTCAAGCCTCTTTTTGGAGTACCACGAGCTTTGTTGTTGTGTTCACAGCTCCCCCCTACGAACAACACTGAAAATTATTTGAGTAACTAACTACAGCTCCGTTCCCCGCTTAGCCCGAGTTCCCAAAGTTCCCCACGTTCCCGGAGCTCTGAGCTCCCCATAACTGCCGGCCAGGCTTGAAAGGCCGGGTCCCAGCAACCAAGGAGGGGCCTCGAGGATACCCATGCAGATATGTCAGAGGAGCGCAGTTCCACCCCCCATCAGCAGCGCCATTGCGGCAGTCGCGACCCCACCAAAAATCCTGCCCGATACTACTAGATTCTCCTTGAGATGCTTCGGGCTGCCCCCAAATAATGGTGCGGGCGTTTAAGGGTTAAATTGGGAGGGGAGGGGCGGGATGATCCAAATGAGGATTGAAGGGAGGGCATGGGGGGCATCAGAGCAAGCAAAAACGAGATCTTCTGCAGGATCATGCCGTGCCTATTTCAGACCCAGCCATGCATGCCACATGTGTGTGCCCCTGCCCACCGGAAGGGGCCCACCCCCTCCCCACCCCATCTGCCCGCCCCATCTGCCCGCCCCAACTGCCCCCTCCGTCCGTGTTCTCCGCTCCTTCGCACCATTTTGGTAAATGGTCCGGGGGCAATCCCGTTTACACGTGATTAAGCCTCCCCTCCCAAACTGGGATGGCGATGCCCGGCCGAACCTAAGCCACCACTTTTCTTTTGGTGCAGTTACCCGTCACCTCCCCCTTGAAGGTGCTGCTGCATGGCTTTGAGAGCCTTCGATGGTGTTTGCCGGCTCTGTACGCCGTTCTTCACTATCTGTCCTGCTAAAGTGATCAATTGGGGTCCTCCACTTTCTTGAAGATCTGCAAGACCTTCAACTTCAAGCTTGTCAAAGTACCAGGCCCCGCAAATTATGGTACTCTTCAGCAACCAAGAGTGACGTTGCCCTTTTAACATGGAGGGGAATATGCTTGTATTCCCAAATTAGAATTTGTACATTGGATAAGTGTACATTTTTTTTTTTTTTCGTATGTAACAAGATTCCCATTCTCAACAAAGTTCCTTCTTGGCTTTTTGTCCTTATTGGTTAAGGTGATGTTGGGTGGTGCTTGTTACCATGGTCCTTGTGTGTGAGGGAGTTACATTAATATTGATGATAGTTTGTAACAGGAATGTTAAAGAAAAAGATTGTTTCGTGTATGATTGCAATAACCAATTCACATGAAAGATGTAAAGACGGATATGTTGTTCCAATTGAGCGAGACAACAAAAAAAAAGTTTCTTCTCACAAGTGTACTTCTTGGATTCAAAAGTCGCACCTTCACCATTGGAATCCTTACAGAGTCAACTCTGAATCCAGAAAAGGTTAGAATCCTACCATTCATTAACTTACTCTATCGACAATTGGATATTTATATTCATGTGTCTCTTAATCAATGGCATGTAAGTCTCAGAAGTCACTGCCTTCATCGTGGAAATATTTTCAACAAGTTGAAGCAAAATTCTAAATGTCACTTGCTTGTAAGTATCACTAGTCACATTCATCACTAAGAGAATACTTCAAACAAGTAGAAATAAAACTCTAAAAGTCACCGCTTAAGTTTGAAATGTCATAATCGTCATCGTGAGAACATTTCTAATGATTTGAAACAAAATTTTAAAGTCATTGCCTAAAAGTTTCAAAAGTCAACGTGTCATCATGAGAATATTTCCAATCACTTAAAGGATAATTCTAGAAGTCACTGCTTGTAAGTTTCATAGTGACTATCCTTATGGTCATCTTCAAAATATTCCCAACAAGTTGAAGGTGAACTCTAAACATCACCTCTGTACGACTCAGTAGTAGTGACTGTCCTCATCGTCATTGTAAGTATATTTTTAACAAGTTGAAATAGTGATAGTCAGTGCTTGTTAGTATCAGTAGTCATTGTCATCTTGTTAAGAATATTTCCAAAAAATTGGGCCATAATTCTAAAAGTCATTGTTTGTAAATATTGGTAGTCAGCGTTGTGACTGTGAGAATACTTTCAACATATTGAAGCAAAATTCTAGGAGTCTCTGCTTGTTGATTTCAATATTTGGTGTTGTCATGGTTCTCATACTGAATATTTCCAACAAGTTTAACCCCTAAACGCCCGAGCCTATTTTTAGCAGAAAAGCACATTTCCATAGAAATCGTCATAGATGAAAATCAAGAGAAGCTATTAAGATCTCAACCGTACAAACTTGTAATAGACTTATCGAAGATCATGTGGACCAAAATTTGAGTCATGAGGCCTTATAGATCGGGAGATCGTAACATATTAATATCAAAAACAAACTGCAAAATTTCATCATTTTCACTTTGAGGTGGAAATGCTACCAATATACCTATTGCAATGAAAAAATCACCAACTAGAAAGATGTTCACCTTCATCTTAATAAGTCCTTTACCCAACAAAAATTCATCAAAAAAATTTCTTGGCTCAAATAAAATCCATGCAATGGTAAAAACTACCGAACATTTTACAAAGGAAAAATAGTCCAAAACTAGACCCTTTGCATTCAATTTCATGCCTTATCTTCAAAACATCTTCGATCTTGTTAAGGTTTCTACCACTTAGACTAGACTCTAATTGGAGGCCATCCCAAAA
This sequence comes from Bryum argenteum, assembly GCA_037043015.1. Lineage (NCBI taxonomy): Eukaryota > Viridiplantae > Streptophyta > Bryopsida > Bryales > Bryaceae > Bryum > Bryum argenteum. The sequence goes on along the minus strand of CM073323.1, from coordinate 4,047,743 downwards.
AATTAAGTTGAAATCCAACGGTGGATGAGGGAGTCAGATATAGCTCCTCAAATATCATCCATTTTCTCACCTTTTTTTTGACAAAACATCATTGCAAATCCAATAGCAAAATCATTTGGATCAAAAAACTTCTCACTACAAAGTTGTTAAGAATCACCTTAAGATCATGACCATGAAAAAAAATCATGAAAAACTATTTTTAATTTCACATAATTGGCTTGCAATGGTAATACATGCCCCATGCTTGGAAACCCAAAAACAAGAGTTGTCTTCACTAAAGTGCATTCCATTAATTCATACTTTAATGTATGGGCTTGAAAATTTTACAACACAAGCTAGACTTGATTTGGAACGTAATCCAAGTGGTTTCATCCAAAACGGACCTCGGATGAAGAAGATATGGCTCTTCAAAGTTTCTGATGTGCATCCAAAATGCCGTTTTTTGACATCGTGGGCGTTTAAGGGTTAAGCATAATTTCAAAAGATCACCAATGTTTTTTCTTTTTTTTGCTTTTTAAATTATTTCTTGAGTTTTTTTTAGTAAGTATAGGACTCATGTTTCTTTCAGAATATATGCATGAGATTTATCAACAAAAACATAAATTAACTTGTTTTTCTAGTGTATTTTCTACTTCCAAGAAGATACTGAATATGCTTTAATTTTTCCTTGTTGAAATTCTAGAATTAGCAGTCTCTGTTGTTGTATCACACAAATGAAAAGTTGAGCAATTATAACCTGCATAAAATTAATTCACTTAAAAAAGAAAAAAGAAAAAAGAATTTGTGACTGTAAATAACAAAAGCTTGACTTTATAGTTTAGGTTGATAATGTATCAAGTGCGTATAAGCCAAATTTTCATGAATTCTTGTGGATTAACCCCTAATATCGCAAAGAGCCCGAAACGGGTAGTTTGAGGTTTAGTCAGCCCCTTATTTACTATATTTAGATCGTGCAAAATTGAAACCTTTTGCAAGCTGTAGAGTTTTTCCATACCTCTTCAAAAAGTTATTTTGTGCTTCAGATTTCCCTACACTTTAGAAGATATTCACATTCAAAGTTTGAAAACACTATCTGCTCAAAACTGCCCAAACCGCGGTATATGCTCGTTTATTCTCAAAATTTGCCCAAAATAATTAAGATTGCATGAACTTCAAAAATTCATTAAAATTTGAGATTTTACTTTTTTTTTTTTTTTTTTTTAAAAAAATTTAAAATTTTGTACTTAGAAATAAGGTCTTAAGGCATGATCTCATTGTTTGGATCTTTCATCCAATTATTCTTCACATGCCATTTTTATCATCAAAGAGGAGCCTTTGAAGTTGAATTTCAGTGTACTTCCTTGTGCAAATTCAAGCATTTCTTTAGGTTTTATAGGTCGCATGAGGATAAACATTGCATAGACATGTTCCTAACTTACTTTGAAACAAGATTTTGAAGAGCCAAAGGTCAAATTTACTCTTAAAATTGGTTATGTGGGCTCACAAAAAACTTTGAGTCCATTTTGCAACAAGGGAAAAAACTTTTTTGTCAACTTTGAATGTTTTGATCGCACAATTAGTAAGAAATTTGAAAGGAAGTATTGGTACACACATACAAGGACAAGTTAGGTATAAGATCTTATGGTTACATACTTGAGATTACGTCAAAAGTTGAAAATTTTCATCTTGCATTGAAATATTGCATTGTTTTGAGGAGTTTTAACAGTTTTGAGGGCTTTCGACTTTTAAGGGTTAGGGGGCCCTTAGCACTATGAATCGAGATTCATGTCCAAGAAAATTTGATCATTTTCATAGTTATGGCTCTTGGTCAAGAGTCATCACCATGAAACATCAAAATTTATATCTTAAGTGGCTTGGTTATTCTTTGGAGTGTATAGGGGATTTAGACCGGGACACACTAAAGCTCAAGTTTTCAATATAATTCCTCCTCATTCTCTCTTTTACCCTCCCTTCTTCCTCCTTTCTCTTAATATAATTACACACTACCTCATAAATAATTTTTGAGCCTCATGGTCTTATAAACTATAGTTGAGTAGAGGCATTTTCAATAAAAAAGGTCATGTTTCTATTAGTCACCAATCCCACTCTATCCACATAGACATTTAGATTCACATGTCTCCTACTGAGTTCCATGCAAGATTCAGAGGTCTCCGCCATCCAAAAGATATTATAAAAAAGTTGCATGAAAAATGTGAAAGATTAGTGCTTTCAACCTTAGTGCATGTACGATTGGAAATATGATTACGACTCGAATCTTTTCGAGTGTCAAAGCTAATTTCAAAAAATAAGAACTTATAGAAAGTATCCAACTGTGTGACTGTGACCATTTGACTGCCCACGACAAGTCAAATTTGAATCATCAAAGCTAAGTTTTCCATCTGTCTGTGATCCCTCTCTATCGATCGAGACATCTAGATTCACATGTCTCATACAGAGTTGCTTGCAAGTTTCAGTGATCATCGTCATCATACTATGTCGCGTGTTGGTTTCTCTCATCACCGTCAGGAGTGAAAATATTTTTAAAAGTTCAAACAAAATTGTAAAAGATCATTGCTTTCAACCTTAGTGCATGTATGATTCGATAGAAGCCTTACCACTGGAATCTTTTCAAGTCTCTAATCCACTTTCAAAAAATAAGTTCTTATAGAATGTAGCTAACAATGACCATTGGACTGTCCACCTCAAGTCTACTTTGAAACATAAAAGCTCAGGTGTTGATTAGACACCGATTTAACCCTATCAAGCGAGACATCTACATTCTCATGTCTCGTACTGAGACGCGTGCAAGTTTCGGTGATTACAGTCATCGAATGGATATTTTTAAGTAGTTGAAATAGAATTGTGAAAGATCAGTGCGTTCAACCTAAGTGCATGTATGATTTTATAGAAGCGTTACCACTGGAATCTCTTCATATGTCAAAGCTACTTTCAAAAAATAAGTACTTATAGAATGTATCTGATAGTGACCAATGGACTACCAACCATAAGTCAAATTTGAATTAAAATAGCTCAGGTTTCCATCAGTTACCAATTTGACTCTATCGAGCGAGACATCTTCATTCACATGTCTCGTGGTGAATCGCTAGTTTCAGTGATCACCGTAATCGTAAAGCTATTTTTAAAAAGCTGAATCAGTATTGATCAAAGCTTTCAACCCTGAGTACGTGCAGGATTCGATAGAAGCATAGGAATCTCTGCATGTGTCCGTTTTATTTTATTTTATTTTAAATAAGTACTTATAGAATGTATCTAAAAGTGACCATTGGATTACCAACCACAAGTCAAATTTGTTTAAAAAAGCTCATGTCTCCATCAGTCATCGATCACACTCTATCGATAGAGACATCAGGATTCAAATGTCTCATATTGAGTCACGTACAAGTTGGAGTGATCACCGTCATCGTTGAAATATTTTTACAAAGTTGAATCAGAATTGTGAAAGATTTATGCTTTCAACGTGTATGATTCAATATAAGCGTTATCACTCAAATCTATTCATGTCTCAAATTTTATTTTTAAAGATAAGTACTTATAGAATGTATCCAACGGTGACCATTGGACTGCCCACCTCAAGTCAAATTTGAATCATAAAATTGAGGTTTCCAATAGTCACCGATCTGACTCTATCGATTGAGACATCTACATTCTCATGTCTTAAATTGAATGGCGTGTTCACCGTGACCATCGTCATCATTTTGAAAAGTTGCATCAAAACTGTAAAACATGATTTCACATGAGTGCTTTCAACTTGGATGATTCAATAGAAGCGTTACAAGTGGAATCTTTTCATGTGTCTTATCTTATTCTAAAAATAAGTATTTGTACAATGTATCCATCAGTGACCATTAGACTCCCACTACAAGACAAATTTGAATCACAAAAACTCAGGTTTTCATCAATCATCGATCCTATTCTATCGACCGAGACATTTACATTCACATGTCTTGTATTGAGTCGCCTGCAAGTTTTATTGATTACTGTTCCTGAGGACATTATTAAAAGCTGAATTTTGAATTGTAAAAGATTCAGTGCTTTAACCTCCACTACATGTAGTATTCTACAGAAGTGTTATCACTAGAATGTTACATGTGTTGAAGCTATTTCCAAAAAATGGGCACTTATAGAATGTATCCAATAGTGACCATTGGATTGCCCAGCACAAGTTTAATCTGAATCACAAAAGCTCATATCTTCATGAAGCACTAATCCCTCTGTATAGACGGAGACATCTAGATTCACATGTCTCCATCAGAGTGATCAGCGTTATCGTCTGGATATTATGTAAAAGTGGAATCAGTGAAAAGTGAAATAAGTACTCATAGAATGTATCCATTAGTGACCATTGGACTGCCCACAACAAGCCAAATTTGAATCATAAAAGCTCAAGTTTTCATTAGTCATTGATCCGACTCTAAGACATCTAGATTTACATGTCTCATACTTAGTTGCAGGCAAGTTCTAATCGTCACTGTCATGGTGAGGATGTTTTCAGAAAGTTTAATTAAAATTGTGAAAGATAAATGCTTTCAATGTTAATGTATGTAACATTTGATAGTATTGTTACGACTTGAATCTTTTCAAGTGTTGAAGCTACTTTTAAAAAAATAAGTAGATATGGAATGTATCCTACAGTGATCGTGATCATTGGACTGCCCACCATAAGTCAAATTTGAAGTATAAAAGCTGGAGCTATATAAACTAATTAGTCATCGATCCCACTCTATCGATAAGACATCTAGATCCACATATCTGGTACTATATCGCATGCAAGTTTCACCAGCGGCCGTTTTGGATTTCATAAGACAATTGAAAGTTGATTCGAGAAAGGCCATTCTTTGGAGTAAGTAGCACTTACAAAATGTTCTCCTGGATTTCATCATAGAATCAAAATTTGGTTTCCAAAAGGGCACTGCTTAAAGTTCTTCACCAACTCCAATATAGCCATGTTGGATTTGATAAGAAGATTGAAACTCGATACGAGAAAGGTCATCGTTTGAAGTTGGTGGCACTTTCGAACAATTCTGTTGGATTTCATTATAGAATGAAAATAGGATTCTAAAAAGGTCAATGCCTGAAGTTCATCACCAACTATTGTGTTGGATTTGATATGACAATCGGAACTGGATACACGAGAAAAGTCAAGTTTGAAGTTGGTAGCACTTACCAAGTGCAGTGTTGGATTTCATCATAGAATCAAGATTGGATTTCAAAAAGGTCACTATTTGAAGTTTGTTACCAACCGCCGTGGTGAATTTCATAAGAAACTCGATACAAGAAAGGCTATTCTTTGAAGTTGGTAGGACTTACCAATTGCTGTTTTGGAGTTATCATAGAATTAAAATTAGATTCCAAAAAGAGCAGTGCTTGAAGTTCGTTACCGCTTACCGACTGCCGTATTGAATTTCATAAGACGATCAAAACTCGATACGAGAAAGGTCTTTGTTTGGAGTTTGTAGCACTTACCAATTGTTGTGTTGGATTTCATTACAAAATTGAAATCGGATTCCAAAAAGGTAATTGCTTGAACTCTATCACCAACTGTTGGATTTGATAAGATGATCAAACTCGATAGGAGAATGGTTACTATTTCAAGTTGGTAGCACTTATTAACTCTTGTGTTGGATAACTGAATCAAAATCGGATTCTTGAAGGTCAGTGCTTGAATTTTGTTAGAAATTGCCATGTTGGATTGATAAGATGATAAGATGATAAGATGATCGAAACTCTATACAGGAAAAGTCACTATTTGTAGTTGGTAGCACTTACAAACAGTTCTATTGGATTTCATCATAGAATAGAAATTGGGTTTCAAAAGGGTGAGCGGTTGAAGATTGAAGCCGTTACCAACCGTAGTGTTGGATTTATGAAGAAAGTGAAAAGTGGATTCCAAAAAGGTGAGTGTGTCAACTTGGTGTATGTTCAGTTACCGACCCTTGTGTAGGATTTCATAAGATTTTGACAAGTGGATGTTTGAAAGGTTAGTGTTTCAAGTTGGTGGTACTTCTCAATTGTTGTGTTAGATTTAAGAAGACAATCAAATTTGAGTTTTGAATTGGATAGTATTTGAGATTGGTATCACTCACTTACTTTTCTGTTGGATTATATAAGATTTCCAAAATTTAATCTCAAGAAGTTTAGTATTTGAAATTTGCGGTAGTTAACAACTATCCTAGTGAGAATGTTTACTATATCTCTATCAGAACGTTGTCATTGATAGAAACCGAATTTGAGAGTTTTGGTATTTTTAAGCATAGAGTGGTTACCAAGCTCAATTCAAGAATTAAACGACTTGGTGAAGTAAGACTTAATTTTTTTGATTCCTTATGAATTGTATATCAATCAATTTTCAACTCCCTATAAACAATATTTAATATAAGTTATGTAATCAATTTCACTTTTTTTCAAAAGTAGTTGGAGCTTACAATATGTTTTGATGTATTGATTAATGAATCTTTTCGGTAGCATGTGCATAGAGTATTGTGAGAAAAAAATTCACTAAAAAAAATCTCATGACCTTTAATTGGAATCCTTTTGCATTTCTTGTGGATTGTATGAATACTGCTTGAGAATGATACTAATTATGATTGAAATAAACTACATTTTGCTTGCAAAATATTTTCATGATAAAGATACAAATATAATTCTTAAAAGATACAAAAATATTTTTTGTCTTGTTAATGTTTTAGAAATAACAGTTTTAGTTGTTAAAAGATACAAAATACAAACATGCAAATGTTTTACTAGAAATGAAAAGAATAACAATTGTAACATGCATCTAATAGAGGCTTTTTGAAAATCGTAAAAGAGGCCTTTTTCTCTTTTACAATTTTCCTTTTTTCTTTATTGAAAATTTCATTTGAGTGTTACTAATAAATATTTCATTTATTAGTTTGGGTCAAGGTCCCATTAGTGAGTATAAGTTGTATTCTTGTGGAATATGGACCTATTGAGGAATTTGATATGAATATGATCTATGTAGTAAGACTAAGATACATGAGCTTTGTAAGGGTAGGTTTAAAAGAAGAGAATCCAAAGCCTAATGGGATATTACAATTTTATGGTGACTAACCGAATTGTACAGGTGGGGAACTTGAATGGGCATGTGCAACAATGGTTACGAGACCTTATTGGTCAACATTTGCTTATTGATCAACATTTCATGAAAATATTATTGTTCTTGACTTTCTTTTGTGTGAAGATATTCTTGAAAACTATGCCATCTTTAATCAACTTCAAAATCTAGGATCAAGTACCTCACCTCATTGTGTCTAGGATGGTCAAATTTGATTTCTTCTATCTTCAATCAGTTGGAAGTACCGGTTAATTTATAGGGGTCATGTACAAGAAGTTAGTATACTTTGAACCTTACTACCGTTGTCCAAACAACTTTCGACCCAAAATTAATTTAAATTTGACTTCTATATAAAAAAACCTTGAATTTCAACAAAATTTGAAGAATAGAGAGATATTAAAGTGAAACAAGGATCTTGCAGTTATAATGCTAAAAATAGACGTAGAAGAAGAACGGTATCATTTTAGGATTTTCCATGACTATTTTCATGTACTTGGGAGAATACAAAGCTGTGAAGATTCTAAGGGTTACAAGGTACACTACTCAATAGTGGCACAAATTTCAGATTAGGAAATATGTGATGGTGTAGAAAATGTGAATATTTTTGGGCAATTGGAAAGTAAGTGAAAGACTAAATCGAGTGGAATCATCAGTTTTGGACTTTCCTACGTTTAGTTATGACTTTTTGATGTCGGACTTATAAGCTTCCTAAAAATGTGCCTTAAAATGACACCCTAAAAGAACAAAGACTCAGCTTCTCAATATCCCATCCACCAATAACAACGAGTAAAGGAGTGATGATAATTAAAAATCAATATGTAACACAACTTTTCCACCACAAATTTGGCACATTGTGAGGAATGTTGAAAAATAGAAATTCAAACTTTATCTTAACCAATCTCACTTAAATTGACTCCGAGCGCATTTTAGAAATTTTCTGTAAAGAATGCAATCATCTCACATTAAAAACCACAAAAATATTCCTTATCAGAAAACTGTCAGTCTGATAATGAGCTCGACCAGGTTCAGTGCATTGACATTCATGAAAGATGACTAGGTGCAATGAACCAAAAGGAAAATCAAAGTTCGGTAGAACAAGCCTAAGTGTTGCTTTACACGAGGGGCCAAGCTATTGATAGGGCCAATTTATGTCCAAAATTCTCTTTTATGATTTGTTCAATTCTTGAAATTGAGCCGAGGGGATTTATACGGGGAGTCGAGGCCAATTTTCTGCAAATTAAATTATAATGGGTGGGGGACAAGTTACGACACAACCCGCGCCCGAGAAGTTGGGAGATACAAGAAAGCGTGGAACGTAGCTAATAAAACAAAGCGACCTTGTTTTTCCGTCTACAAATCAGCGACAAGGACTTTACACAATTAAATGTCAGCCCCCACTTTATGAATTGTTAAATGTATTCTCCAAGCGACCCATGAAACCAATCGAGTTCAATCTATCACTAAATTGGCTTGAAGTTTTGTTGGCCTTAGACTCCGCATGTCGAGCGTCCCTAAAACAATAGAAGAATGAGACCTCTAGGTAAAGAGCAATAAGGAAATGAACATGTTATCAAGCGACCCTAAAACAATGGAAGAATGAGACCTGTAGGTAAAGAGAAATAGAAATTAAGCCTCCCTAAAACAATAGAAGAATGAGACCTGTTGGTAAAGAGAATATGCTAATGTTATCAAGAGACGCTGCATCCGGTCCACCTACCGGTAATTCACACGTTCCGTCTCGATTGTACATTCAACCTTACACCCACGAAGTATATATTATTCTCGCAATCAAAGGATCAAAGCGTGACAATCAAAATATGAGAACGTGGCCAATTGAGCATGGTAAGTAGTCAGAGTCACTTCACGTGTGATAGATGTGTTGTGTTATTGAGATTAGAGTTTTTTTAAACATGTTGTTTTCACTGCCCGCCTTGCATTTCAGACTTCCGGTAAGGAAGGCTCTGTGATGATGTACTGTAGATTGAAGTACACTGCCGCTCATTGAGAGTCAACTCTATCAATGCACTCCAAAAACCGACTAAGGTAGCGACACCCATTCCCGTGGCTTTAAGCTAATTATCATACTTCTGAATGAGGAGTATGAGAAATTATTATACCAGGGGAAAGGCAATTAGATTTTAATCTGAAATGTATCGAAAAAGTCATGCTATTGGAAAATTTGTGTTCGTTCTTGATAATCAAAGTCAAAAATTGATTTGCACATTTTGACTGTGTCTAAATGGTCTTGATTCCGTGACTTGGAGAAGCAAATTCTGCCACTATACCTTTACTGCATTTAGTAATATTTGTTCTCAACAAATGATCAAAGTCACTCAGATTGAGGTGCCCTGTATGCTGACGCAAATGGGTACAGTAACGGGAATGGGTGTCGCTACCTTAATCATCGTTTTCTTGTGTGGGTAGTTGTGGTGACGAGAACCTTGGCGAAGTTAGCAAGATAGTTAAGTTTTTTTTTTTTTTTTTTTTTTTTTTTTTTTTTTTTTTAACAAAATCGTAAATTGAATTACTCGCGAATTTGTGAATGTAGAGATGTAGGTGTACCAAAAATCAGCCAAGTCTAAAACAAGCATTCGATGATATTTAGAATTCAAGGAGAGCCTTAAAACGTTTATGGCCTTAAAACGTTCATGCTCGTATTGGGTGGCTAATACGGTGGATCTTGATTTCAAGTTTATATGTGTTTTTATGTCAGAAAGAGGAGCTTCCACGTGTTCTAATGTTGTATAGTTGTATCGACATCCACTCTTACGGAAACTTTGTGGCTTTTAAACAAATTGGCAAAATAATGAAGAAAGTGGCTTCTTGTGTACCAAAAATCACCCCTGGAAGTCTAAAACAAGCACTTGACGATATTTAGAATTCGAGAGGAGCCTTAAAACGTTTATGCTCGTATTACGGTGGATCTGAGTTCCGTAGTGATGTCAAGTTCATTTGTGTTTTTTTTAGGTTAGAAAGAGGAGCTTCCGAGTGTTCGAATGTTGTATATTTGTATCGACATCCTCCCTTGTGGCTTTTAAACAAATTGGCAAATGAAGAAAGTTTGTGGCTTCTTGTGTTCCACTCAAGTGTCACACACCTAATCGATTCTATATGCTACATGTCACCCAATTTTTTCTTGCATGGATGCAAAACCACTTGAGAATAGATGAAAGGAGTATAAATGCACTTCACAAACGTGAAAACACGTACGTGGAGTAAAAGAGGTAACAAAGAGATTGCTAAAATTCTACCCCAAATGAAACTTTACCTTTTTGGAGATTCTCACAACTTTCGGAGAGGAGGCATCTTTCACTTATAGTGATGAGGGGAACCAAAGTGGAAACATTAATTGGCAAAAACAAGTGGGCAATGCAAGTAACCACTTGTTGTGGTATGATTCCGCCTTTAATTTTATATCCAATGAGTGCAATGTATTCCCCTCCTCCCTGGTTGGGAAGCACTCAACAATTTGGGTGGCCCTGTAATGCATCAAATCCCTCCTTTCCGGAGGAATCAACAATGCATTGGTTTATGTACCCACTCTTGAGGAAATTTGTTCTCTTACTCAACTGCTAGCCAGTATGATCTAGATGTTTTTCATCGAGTCTCCCATAACTACGTGTTATTGATCTAGTCGAGTTGGAGGAGCAACGAGACAATACTTGGTCAATTACTCGATGAACATTATCGTTTGTAAGCGGTCACGAGTAAAAAATAAGATGTTCACCCCTAACGTTCCTATGTTTTTGGGAGCTTGAAAGTGGAAAAAACCCCAATTCCGTTAAAATGGCATTATTCCGGTAAAATGGCACACCTCAACTTTCTGAACTGTAGCTCAAAAACCATGTGATATAACAGATTTTTAAGGTGATATTAGGGAAAATGAGTGACAATGTATATAAAGAAGTGATATTACAAAAAAAATTGTGATATTAAAGAATATACCATTTTATGTGAGGTAAGATCTAGTGTGACAAAATGGCACATGGCATAGTGCCATTTTAACGGGATTGGGGTGAAAACTGTGATTTTCAACCAGTGTGCACTCCCGGGGGTGTGGCTAATTTTTTTCCACATTTTAAGATTTCTAAGTGTAAGATCTTGTGGCCAACCCTATTTGACAGTGTTGATCCGAAGTTTAGCCGTTGGCTCTTATCCATTTGTGAAATCGTAGTGTCTAAACTTTATTTTGCCCTTGTCCGGGATGCATAGTCAAGGGCAAGTTGATGAATATTACCCCAAACTTTTTGCCCATACTTTTCTCATCCTAGTAATCAAGTTGCGCATATGCATGCAAAGTTTTTAAGAGGCTCATTTGAGTTTTTGAACCTTCATGTGAATAGTTTCCTATACGGAGGTCTAATTGGCACTTTGTTCCTCGAATTGGCTAAAAATTCGAAAATTGAACGGTAAGATTGTGCCTTTGTGAGTTTATGAATTTTGAACATAATCATTTTTTGAGAAATATAAAAATGCTATGAATTATTAAAAGGTAAGTGCAAGAATTGGCCAAATTCTTATATGGACAACCATTGTATATTGGAAGTCTTGTTCTTTCGCCCACGTCCATTGCAACAATTATGAATTGGCATGACTGTAGTAATAACCACAACCCAAAATTAGTAAGTGGTGGGAAGGAATACAATGAATGTGGCTACAAAATATGCTAAATGGGAGTATGAAATAAATGGTCTAAGACGTATCAACTAAAAGGGAGTCAAAATTTGGCAGTTGCCAAACCTTTAACTTGATATGAATTGATTCGCAGTTCAAGGTTGGTTAGGCCTGACTTTTTAACTATAGAAGAGAGTGTGGAGTCCTAGAATGGTTGTTTTTAGCTTTAGGATAGTGAGAGGGGGAGAGCCCACCGGTTGGCCCCTAGCTAGGGTTAACACCCGCATAAGGAACCAGACACGCACCATGGCTATTATGACGAGTCTGAGTACGGCCCCAATCGCGGTACACGTACTAGGGCGCGCCGCCATTTTCTGCACAATTTCCCCCACTTCCTTTTGTTGTTTCCATCCCTTCAAATGTAGATATTCGAATTGCCCAATAGATTGCAGACTTAGAGGTGAGCAAATTCTACACGAGAGGCGCGAGCTACGCTAGGAAGATGACAAGAGAAAGAAGCAAGCGTTGCTACCCTTGCCACTGGTAAAGACGAATCTACATTGGCTGCAAGGGATACCGTCACCAGGAAGGTGTTACCCTAGTTGCTACAAGTAAAGCAAGTCGAGCTGATTCAAGACTTCGAACAGTTGAGATGCGTCGGATCTACCAGGGTGGCGTGGAACATTTCCAACGGCAACATACTATACAAGTTCGGAAAGGTAGCGAGTAGAAAATTTAGCGCTGCTTTCCTAATCATCATATCCAAGCAAAACATAAGATTTGGAGCGCGGAGAGAGGTTTACGGCGTCGACTACCATCTCCAGGGTTAGATTCCATCAGGAGCGACAAGGAGCTAAGAAGGATAACGCAGAATGCCTCACCCGGGGAGAGGGGTAGGCGCTTCGCTTTCTCATGCCTATCCTTTGGGCAGATAAATCTAATACGTGCATGGTGAAGTTGGCAAAGGTGATATTAGAAGCTTACGCGGAGAGAAGGGATTGCGGTCTATGGTCTTATCTTCGAGGACGTGCTTATCAATGAAGTATCTAAGTTTGGCAAAGCTAAACCATGTCACCTCGTTCCCTTTCTGTAACACCTATATGGCAAGTTTGATAGTCTAATGGAAAACAAGAAGCGAGAAACGAAGCTGAAGGAGGAATTGACTACCCTTCCCACCTATCCGGATAGCGACCTAGAATGGAGCAGCGATAAAGCTGGAGAAGTGGCTCCTCGAGCCAAAGAAGCTGGTCCTTCCTACAGAACAACGAGACTAGCTGAGAGAAATACGAGAATGGGCTTGACAACAACCCATAGAAGGAGCTCGACAACAATCGGGAGAAGTGGTGGAGCCGGCCCAACGAGAAGTTAGCGCGGGTGCAAAAAGGCTGGTGTCCTTTCAAAGACAATGTAGACTGGGAAGAGAGATAGAAGAACAATATGGCTCTCATATGGATGCTCAGCAAAAGGAGGAGAGAAATCAGAAGAGAAGGAAGCATGGAGCCAAGAAGTAGAAGATTCTCTCAGACACTCTACTCATCGACGTAGACTTCGGTAGATGAAGGTGTCATCCAGTAACAGGAGGAACCGGAATCAGATGGAGACTTACTCGTGCGAAACCCACTCGGACGGGAAGATGCTAGGATAGCACATGTAGGGCGGAGAACAGATTCTCCACGAGCGTCAGGTCTGTCCGTAGATTTTAACATACAACAAAACCAGAGAGTGAGGTAGCATTGATAATCACGAAGAGGAAGAGGAAGGAGGTTGCTCCCAAGAGTGAGGTAGTCTTGACAAGCACGGAGAGAAAAGGGAAGGAGGTTGCTCCATAGAGTGAGAGTCCGGATATGAAGACGTCGTAGAGAAGGAATCTTCACTCTTACCCAAAGAGGATGAGGATTTTGAGTGCAGACCTTTCTCGTATCTACTTTGGATTGTCTTATCAAATCCAACACAAACTTCTAACACTAACCTTTCTCGAATGCAATTTCAGTTGTCTCATGGAATCCAATATGACATGCGGTAAGAAGAAGTTGGTCACTACTACTAACTTCAAACATTGACCTTTTTAAAATTCCCTTTTAATTGTCTTATAGAATCCAACACAAAAGTTGGTAGTGCTGCAAAACTTGAAACACTAACCTAATTTGAATCCACCTTTTACATTCTTATGAAATCCAACACAAGTGTTGGTGACTGTTACCAACTTGAAACACTGACATTTTTAGAATCCGATCTTTATTGTCTTATGAAATCTAACATGATAGTTGGTAAGTGCTTCCAACTTCAAATAGTAACCATTTTAGAATCTAATTTTGACTGTTCAATGAAATCTAAGAAAAGAGTTGGTGACTTGCTACCAACTTGAAATATAGATCTTTCTAAATTCACTTCTTGATTGTCTTACGAAATCCAACACGGCAATTGGAGACTACTACCAACCTGAAGCATTGACCTTTGAAAATCTAGTTTTGAGTATCCTATGAAATGCAACAAGACAATCAATAAGTGCTATGAACAAGAAATAGTGATCGTCATGGAATTCTCTTTTGACCGCTACCAACTTAAACCAATGACCTTTCTCGAATTCACTTCTGACTGTCTTATGACACGACAATTAGACTACAACTTGAAACAATGACCTTTTTAGAATCTCATTTTGATTGTCCAATCAAATCTATTAAGACAGTTGATAGCTGCTACCAACTTCAACCATTTACCTTTTAAGAATACAATTTTGATCGTTCAATGAAATCTTATAAGACACTTGGTGACTTGCTACCAACTTGAAATAGAATTCTTTCTGGAATTCATTTCTTGATTGTCTTATAAAATCCAACACAAAAATTAGAGACTACTACCAACTTTAAGCACTTCCCTTTTAAAAATATAGTTTTAAGTATACTAAGATATGTGACAAGACATTTTAGGCTGTCTTTACAGATAGATAGATAGAAACTCCGGTCCTTTCGAAGGGGCTGACGTGAATGAAGTGTCCGTTCGGAATGCTAATATCCCGATGGCCACCGGATAAGGGGAAATTGGAACAATACTACTTCCCCCTCTTGAGGGTGGACACTATAACTACGCTAGTTTCTAGCCTAGTTACTAGTGCCTTGAAGATACTCGACAAAGTATCCCCCAAAGGGCTTTGAGGTACCCATACAACAAAGTCCAAGGACCTCCCACAATAGTTGAGTGGACTATAGTGGTGAGCATCACGCCGACATGGGGAGTAGAATCCACAACCTCCTCATTGGAGGCCTAAGCCCATCTGTCTTTACACTAGAGATGAGAAGCTATGGAGATAATGATTTCAGCCAATAGGAGAGCTTAAATTTTAATTTCATTCCATTTTGAACTCTTCTGTTGGCCAAAGTTGTTCTTGTATTCGCTTGGCTTCTCAACTCTCGTTGAAAGAGGGCCTAATGTATGTTAATCTCACAAAAGAAGTTGGAGAATTTCATAGTTTTTTTTGTGTACATGGATTTACAACTTATTTGAGAAAAGAAAACACTCATCAGTTTTTGGTCACGAGAAGAAGACTTATGTTCAAAGCATGTCTAAACTACATGCCATTTATTGGGACCTCATTGTATAGACCTACAATTTCTCATCACACAAAGTAGACTCGATTCGGACCCCAACCCAAGTGATCGGTGTCATCCAAAACACACTACCAATGAAGAAATTATGGCTTTTGCCCCTTCGTCCATAATGTCGACATTCTCCACATTTGTTACAACATTATATTCAGAGTATTCAGAGCAGTTCAGACCAGGCTCAAAATAAGGATGCAGTTCTTCTTTCCAACGAGAATGTCTTATCAGAACTTTGACTATGATACACAATGATCACTCAAAGTGCGGAGTGAAAGCTGATTCGGAAATGGCAGGGGGATTCGAGATGAGTCTACAGTGGAGTGATTTGGGGGAAGGCCAGCTCTGCAACTGCAATTGAAGATTTGCAACGGACCGGAAAGCCTGGACTTTGCGCCATTGACCCACCCCTATATCCTCTCCCTCGCCTCAAGTCAGCAATGCCGGAGTCGTCCGGACGATGTGACCCGCCGGACCATGCGGACACGGCAACGCCGACACCGTAATTGACGGTGCCGGCTGACTCACCTGAACGCTTCCGTCGGAGACAGACAACCCCGCCCACCCCTTTGCTTTTCTAATTACTTCCTGCACTCAAACTCTGTGACTCCTTCCGTTAGTCGACCAAATCTCCTCCACGATCGACATTGGATCTCTCGCATGCGATTCGAAAGCTGTTCTTGCAGACGCCCTGATTATCTGATGTCGAAATTTCCCATGCACGATCTGAACGACGGTGAGCCAGATTTGAAACTTGAAATTCAGTTGCTGACATGGGTGTGGAAAAACATTCATTTGACTCCTGTGATCGTGGAGCTTTTCTGCAAGTGTATTGATATTCATACTCCATCTCCTTCACGGTCGACAATGGATCTCTCGCAGGGGATTTGAAATGTGTTCTTGCAGACGTGCTGATTGTCTGAAATCGATTTTGCTTGCTGGATCTGAATGACGGTGAGCAGCGCTGTCAGATTTGACATATGAAATGAAGTTGCTGACATGGGTGTGGAAAAACATTGACTCCTGTGTGATCGTGGAGCTTTTCTGCATATGTATTGTTAATCATGCTCCATCTCCTTCACGATCGACAATGGGTCTCTCGCATGGATTTGAAATGTGTTCTTGCAGGCGTTTTGATTGTTTGATATCGAGCTTGAATGATTGAACGAAATGTGAACGACGGTGAGCGAACGCTGTCAGAACGCTGTCAGAAAGAAAGGTGGAAATTCGCTGTGGAGAAAGCCACCGGTCGGTCAGTCAAGAATTTAATTGTCAACCAATCACATTTGAAGACTCTCACTTTCAATGAATTAAATTTGAGATTTCTCGTTAATTTCTTGGCTAGAAGACCTCTCCAATTGTAATGTAAACCGGCCTTCAACTCGAATATCAATGTGCAATTTTTTTCATAACTTGATCTTGAAAATTTCAGCTGTAGGATCTTCTTATTTTAATGATTTGTGCTTATCTAGTTTTATCAAACTTCATTGTACGGATCTTGACCCCTAAAACTCCTTGTTTGAGAGTTTGAAATCTCAAACTGGGATTTTCTACCTCTATGCAATCCTTGGGTTTGAACCAATTATTCTAGCTTTTTCTAAACTATTTACTGTAAAATCTTACACCACAGTCTATCTTGTTTTTTCTTTTGTAAAATTATAACATCCAAAGTTTGTGCAAGAGTTTTTTTGGGCATGGTTTAGGAGAAACTGTCTTCATGGTGCAAAAAAGGATTACCGTATTGTAACCCCGTAATTTTTGGTTACATTTTTTCCATGTAGATAAAGCACTTTGGTACGCACATGCAAAAACTTAGAAACACATTATGCTTTTTTGACCTTATTGCAAAGTCTTTTCATGCGGAAGGTCTAAAACCAAGGCTACAATAAAATATGCCTCACGTTCAACATATTCAATTTAAAAAAATAAAATTGAAACGTGAGTAGGTGCCTCTATGCATTTTTGAGTTTAGAGAATCCAAAACCTCAAATTTTGACAAATTTTGAAATGAAAAACTGTAAAATTACTAGAAATAGTGAATATTGTTCTTGAAATTACTGAATGCTATTCCTGTGAAATTTGCCACATACTTATTGTGGTATAGGGAGCAACTAGTAAATATCTTAGGCAAATATATTATTCTTAACCCCTTCAAATAAGCTGCCAAAAATCTCACAAATTCATTTCGGATTGGAAGGAGTTTTAAGAGTTAAGATATTTTTTATTTTAAAGGAAAGTGGTATTTTTATTGTGAGTCATGAGGATCCAAATTGGCTTGTTTAGACCTTAGGGGTTAAACTTAAGAGGAATTATCATATAGGGGAACACTTTTGTAAAATATTTTCATGTAAATGAACAGTCTCAAAAAATCTACAAAGAGGGGAAGACTTTTTTTTTTCTTCTAGCGTCTATTTCTTCTAAAGCACACAAAAATGCTCTATGTTTGCTTCAATGTGCTACGATGACAATATTTTTATATATTTAACTTAAAGGTGTTTTCTAGTGATGGGAAGTTGCATTGACAATTCTTTTTTGTTCCTCTCTTTGTTCCTCTCTTTGTAAATATTTTGCAATTGTTCCCTTCTCGGAAAATATTTCACAAAAATGTTCACCTCCATGAAAACTTCCCTAAACTTAAAGCCTTGTTGGACTTGATACTTTGTTGGTAAATATAAAAGATATATTTTGGAATTAATACTAAAGAGTGGATGACTAATTTTGGATAAAGAATTTGTTATGTATTTTATTTCAAAAATATTCCCAATACTTTGTAACAGAGCACTACAATGGTGGTAAGCTTGGGACTTCTATTACCTCTTTGTCCTGTGGCCATCGAGGTAAAGGCATTATGAACAGACGCTGTATTCACGCCAATCTTTGATTTGAAGATTGGAGTTCTTATCTATCTATCTAAGCTTGGGACTCCCGGATGAACGCCTCCGTCGAAGACACCCCCACTTCTCTCTATCAATTGCGTACATGATATCGAAAATTTCAATGTAGGTATTTTTTCTTCGAAGTATTCTACATGTCAAGATTTATTACATCTGACAGTTTGAGTCTTGGAATGTATTTGATCAAATTCACTCAAATGGGGGCTCTTTATGAGATTTTCTATTTTAACCCCTAAAAATCCAAGTGTTTCCATGACCTCCAGAACCAAAATTTGCCATTTTTCACCTCCACTGGGAAATGGGGAAATTGAAAAAATTTTCCCCCCCCGGTTTCAGACTTTGAATCGTAAGATCTTGTATCTTACCTGTCTAAAAAAGACTGGTAAAAATTTCAACCGTTGGATGTTTGTCATTTGTGAGATCATAACGATCAAAGTTTGTCCAACACTTTTTTTTGCCGCTGCTTGAGAGGCATTGTCTAAACGGTGCCAAGGGCAACTTGATGATTGTTACTCCAATCACTTTCCCCTCATTTTTTTCCATGAAGATAATCAAGTTGGGTATGCTCATGCAAAATTTTTAAGTCCCATACCACGTTTTTAACCTTCATGTGCATAATTTTTAAGAAAGAAGGTCTAAAAACAAAAATATAGTAAAACAAGCACCACATATGATATATTCATTTTAAGAAAAATTTGGACGGTGAGTAGGTGCCTTTATGAGTATGTAAGTTTTGAAAAAAAATCTTGGAAAGAATCCAAAATCTCAAATTGTGGAAGTTTTTGAAAGAAACAACTCTAAAATTATTAGAAGTTATGGAGATTGTTTTTGAAAGTTTTGGAGACTGCCCTTGTAAAATTGGTAAACTTCTTGACTGCGGACACTTTGGAATTTGAATGGTAATTGGGTAATGAACATATTTCCAAACAAAAAAAATTTAAAAAAGCTAAATTTAAACTGCCTGTACTGGACCAAAAAATTCTAGATAAAGGTCTTAAAATTAAAATTTGGCTTTGCAAATTTTACCACATACACATTACTATCTAGAGAGCACCAATAAAAAATCTTCAACAAGAATATCAATTTAACCCCTTAAAATGAGCTGCCCGAAGTCTCAAAAAACCAAATCGGTTTTCCTGGGTTCTTAGGGGTTAACAATGCGTTGGTGTAACACTCTATTATTCAAAACCAAACATGTACGGTAGAAACAAATACTAGCCCTTCAATGTCCCTAATGTCGAAAAGAGACATTTTTGAATGAAGGACAAAAATTTCAAGAAGCCATAACTTCTTCATTTTGACTTCATTTTTGACGAAATCACCGAAGTCATGTATCAATTTATTGCTAGTTTATATCATAAAAGTTGCATACTCATACATTGAAGTATGAATTGATGGCACCCATTTTAGTGGAAGCAATTTTTGGTCTTGAAATTTCAAACATAAAGCATGTATAACCACTAAAAGCCAATCATGTACAATTAACCGGATTTTCATAAGTATGACCTTAACCCTTGACCGGGCTGAATGTTAAAAATTGTCATTGTGGATGACTGCAACAACTTTGAAGAGCCAGAACTTCTTCATCGCTTGGGATGTGTCACAAATCAAGTCTAGTTTAAGTGGTACGAATGAATGATTCATACAATGAATGGCATGCACTTTAGTGAAGGCAACTCTTGTTTTTGAGTTTTCAAGCATGGGGCATGCTTTGCCATTGTAAGGCAATTATGGGAACTCAAGTAGATGTTCTTATGATTTTTTAATTTTTTTTTCCATAATCAAAGTTATAAGATGAAGGCTAACAACTTTCTAGCAAGAGGAATCGTGATTCAAATTTTTTTGGTGTTAGATTTGCAACAATGTTCCTATCTTGAAAGAAGAGAATAAATATATGATTTTTGAGGAGCTAGATCTCTTTCATCCACTCGTGGATTTTGACTCTATTGTTTTTTGGAATTGCTTCCAGTTAGATTTTATTATTATTATTATTATTATTATTATTTTATTTTTTTTTGTGGTGGAAACCTCAAAAAAAATCAAAGATGTATTGATGGTAAAGCACAATAATGAGTGCAAAGGGTTGAGTTTTGAGCTATTTTGCCTTTGTTAAATTTTTGGCAGTTTTCTCCATTGCGAGGTTATTATTTGTGAAAGGAAGTTTGTCTTAGGATTTCTTTTGTTCAAGGTTGTTATTGCGATGAGGTTTAACATCTTCGAAGTTGGTGACTTTTTCATCGCATAAAGTATGTTGGTAGCATTTTCATTTCAAAGTGAAAACATTCACAGTTTGTGATGTTTTTTGAGTACTAATACGGTGTGCTTCTAGGCTCTATGAGGCCTCATGATACAAGATTTGAACCACATGATGTACAATATGTCTACTACAAGATTTTACAACTGAGATGTTAATAACTTACCTTAATTTCCATTTATCATTCTTTTTCGAGAATGAGTTCTTTTCTTTAGCAATGAGTCAAACCATTTAGAGGTTGAGGTTAAACCTAACAACTTTTGTAGTTGGAAGTTTTTGATTTTGATACTTTTGATATTGGATTTTCTATGACATTTTTATACTATAAGTACAATGTCTTTTGAGGATTTATATCTCCTTCATCCACAATTTGAATCTAACTATATTTGTTGGCTTGGTTTCCAATTTAACTCTTGTGTTTGTAATATAAACTTCAATTCCAATTATGATGTGACAAGGATATGGGTTGCATTGTAGTGGAAGGGATCTAGTTTTGGACTGTTTTTCCTTGGTGAATCTTTTGTTGTTTTTACCGTTTCAAGAAAGAAGTTGTTAATGACAGTAAACCAATAGGCAACAAGTTGTTGGGGGATAATAACAATTGTATTTTTACCAAAATTTGTACAATGTAATTATCTACAATGTGAACAATGACCATATAAAATGGGCCCAACAAGATTTCACAAGACAACGAAGTCACGAGCAACCTCAGGATATCTTTTGCTGACAATAGCAAGGAAGGTGAAGTTGAAAAATCACCAACAACCAGAACCTTATGTGTAATTGTTATAAGCAAATTACGGACATTTACTTGAGGAAAAAATCATCATAATTCTTACCTTATCCCTTGTCATTGAAGCAAGTTGAGGACAGTTTTTTGCAAAAGTCATCAACAACCTCTCTTTTTCTCTGGCTCTTGGTACCAAAGACAATAGATTAAAGAAGTCACCAGCAACCCTACATTATCTCTTGCTGACAATAGCAAGGAAGGTGAAGTTGACAAAATCACCAACAATGTGAACCTTATCTCTTGTTGTTGAATGCCATTTAAGAGGAACTGCTTGCAAAATTCACCAACTCCTTTACCTTATCCCCTGTTCTTGACGCAAGCGAAGGACATCTGATTGCAAAAATCACCAACAACCTCCACTTTCTCCGGCCGGTAATAGCAAAGAGAATATAGCAAGGAAGGTGAAGTTACGTTATCTCTTGCTGACTATAGCAAGGAAGGTGAAGTTGAAGAATCAACCAACAAACAAAATCTTATCTCTTGCACTTAAAAGCGAAATAAGAACAATTACTTGTAGAATTCACCATTACCTTATCCCTTGTTGTTGAAGCATGTTAAGGATAGTTGAGTCATAAGCCCTCCTAGATTGAAAGATCATAAGGTATTAGTACTCAAAAAATATTGCAAATTTTCATCATCTTGACTAGGAAGAGAAAATGCTACCAATAGACGTATTGCAAAGGGAAAGTCACCATCTCGGAAGATGATTACCTTTACCTCAAAACCATGAAGAAACCCCCCTTGAACGAAAACAAACTATGTCAAAACAAATTTGCCCAAATAATGGCTTTACAATGGTGCAAATTGCCCCAGAATTTACAGAGGAAAAACTGTCCAAAACTAGATCCCTTGTACAAAAATAAATGCCATGCCTCTCTTGAACCTTGGATAAATTTGAGGTTTCTACCACAAAAACCATTTTAAAATTAACTTCTGACCTGACTAAAACAAAATGAAATCCAGCATTAGGTAAAGGAGACATAGCTCTTCGGAAATCATCCATTTTTCCACATTTTTCACTATAAACACATCATTGCAAATCTTATGTCAGAAGTATTTGGAACAAAAATCTTCCAACTAGAAAGTTGTTGACAACCATTTTAAAATTATAGTTATCCAGATTGAGTAATAGAAAACTAAATTGGATTTCACATACTTCGCTTGCAATGGTAAAAGAGGCACAATGTTCAAAAACAAAAATTGCCTTCATTAAAATGCATTTAATTTCTACATTCTTTATCTTATAAATGTACAATTATTACCACTCGAACTAGCCTCGATGTGGGACCCCATCCAAGTAATTTTGTCCAACACGAAGTCGAGAAAAATAAATGACTCTTCAAAGTTTTTGCCTCTCATTCAAAATTTTCTTTTTTCGACAATTTGAGCACTTAAGACTTAAAATCATTATGATGTATGAATTCTTTATAAAAATGTAAACTTGAGTTAACATAATTGACTTGCAATCACAGTAAACCATGCCCCATGCTTGGAAGCCTTAATCTTTTAAGTAAACTTTAGCCAAAGTTGGTTGTCGCTGATTTGGCCAACCTCTAACTTACCAAGTTTAGATTCAATGAAGTTGAATTCTTGTGGAGGCCGTAGAATTTTTTCCGTAACGATCATTAATACTTCAACATTCCTCATATTTTCAATTAAAGTATGAAAACACTATTAGGTCATGGTGGAATTTGCCCAAAATCTATTGGATCGCAACAACTAGAAATTTTACCAAAGATTGAGATTTTTTATATTTTCATATTTTTATAGCTAGAAATTTTACCAAAGATTGAGATTTTGTAGATTTTAGATTTTAAGATATTTGTTCAGTTTTGGTTTCTTTATATGTATGAGAGATGCCAAGACATAATCTCACCGTTAAGAGTCCTTGATAAACAATTTTTCATATGTCAATTTCATTTATTGTCAAAATCTGGCCTTCGAATTCATGATTAAGTATGCCTCCATGCAAATAATCAAGCATTTTTTGAAGTTTCATAGGTCCTATGAGAGTATAATTTGCATAGACATAAGCCTTATTCACCTAGGAACAAGGATGTGAAGATCTTGAATTCATGTTTACTTCCAAACGAGGTCTATTTCAGCCCCCAAATTAATGCTTACCCTTTCTACAACAAGAGAAAATAATTTCTTTTCCAACTTTAAACATTACAATTTCACAAGAAGTAAGGATTTTAAATTTAAGATTTGATACGCTCATACACATACAAGTTGAATACTAGATGTTGAGTTACATTCTAGAAAATTTGAGAAAGACAAAAATATATTCACCTTGCATTGGAAGACCCTTGTTTTGGTGGTTTTGAGGCTATTCGACTTTAGGGGTTTACCTTACTTTCACTAAAATGCATGTTACAAATTCATACATCTTTCGATGAATGACAATTTTCACAACGCAAACTAGACTTTAACTCAAGATCCAAATCAACAACAAAATTTTCCGGAATGAACATTTGAATGAAAAATATACGACTTTTAAAGATTACAACTTAATGTTTTGGACATTGAACCTATTTTGAGGTACGACCACTACAATGGTTGTAAGCTTGGGACTCCCGGGTGATCGCCTCTGTCGGAGACACCCCCACTTTCCACTTTCCTCTATTGTGTACATGAAATCAAAAACTTTAATGTAGGTATTTTTCTTCTAAGTATTCTATATGTCAAGTTTTAGGGCAATGGTTCGTGGCAGCTACCAAGGAGGCAAGGAGGCACCCTAGAATCCGTGGGGACCTCCCAAGGCCGTTTTTGATAATTTTGAATTCAAATTTGAGGTCTGCGACCCCAAATTACCCTTGGAAGCCTACCCGTTGGCATTTAATATCTATACATCAAAAAATTAGGGGGCTCATTACCCCTCCTCCATCCTCCTTGGTAGCTGCTACGAATGCTTACCCCAAATTTTATTGAATTTGACAGTTTGAGTCTTGGAATGTATTTAATCAAAATCACTCAAATGGGGGCTCTTTTTGAGGTTTTCAATTTTAACTTTGTGTTAGTGTGACACTCTATTTTTCAAAATCAAACATGTACGGTAGCAACAGATTCTAGCCCGTGAATGTCCCTATTGTCGAAAAGAGACATTTTTGAATGAAGGGCAAAAACTTCGAGAAGCTATAACTTCTTCATTTTAGTTTTCTACTTTAGATCATAAAAGTTGCATACTCATACGTTGAAGTATGAAACTATGAATTGATGGCATGCATTTTAGTGAAAGCAAATTTTGGTTTTGAGATTTCAAACATGAAGCATGTCTTACCAGTGCAAGCCAATCATGAAAAACTAATCGCATCTTCATAAGTATGTCCTTAATCCTTGACCGGGCTGAATGTCAAAACCTTTTGGATGACTGCACCAACCTTTGAAGAGCCATAACTTCTTCATCCAGAGTTCGTTTTGGATGAAATCACTTGGGTTTCGTCCCGAATTAACCCTTAAACGTCTAGATATAGGGATTGGGGCAGCCCGAAATTGGATCACAACATCTTTTGGACTTGGGCATCATGAATAGTGCACTTTTTGAACTTGGGCATCATGAATGATCCAATCAATGATGAGCTTGCAACCTCCTACAAGGTTATGTACAACCCAAACCTACCTACCACAATCCTCAAAGCACAAAATCACTCATAAAAATTGTGATTTGAATTCTAAAATTTCACTTTTTGAATACATCACAAGGAGGTGACCATTATTCCCCAACAACTTGTTGCCTATCTATTCAAAGTTATTAACAACTTCTCTTCTTGCGGTGGTAAAACAACCAGAAATTTAAAAAAGGAAAAATAGTCCAAAACTAGACCCCTTTCACTACAATGCGTCCCATATCCTTGCCACATCATAATTAGAATTGGGGTTTATAGTACAAACACTAGAGTCAAATTGGAATCCAAGCCAACAAATATAGTTAGATTCAAATTGTGGATGAAGGCTATATAATTCCTCAAAGACCATTTATTCTTTTTTGATTTTAAAGTATAAAAACGTCATGGGAAATCCAATATCAAAAGTATCAAAATCAAAAACTTCCAAATACAAAAGATTTTAGGTTTAATCTTAAGCTCTAAATGGTTTGACTCATTGGTAGAGGTAAGAACTCATTTTCAAAAAAAGTATGATAAATGCAAATTAAGGTAAGTTATTCACATCTCAATTGTTAAATCTTGTATTAGACATATTGTACATCATGTGATTCAAATTTTGAGTTATGAGGCCTCATTGATTGCAAAATGGTAACGTATTAGTATACAAAAAACATCACAAAATCTCAATGTTTTCACTTTGAAGTGAAAATGCTACCAATATACTTTATGCAATTTAAGAAATCCGCATTTACGAAGATGTTTAATTTCATCTTAATAACCTTGAATAAAAAAGTTCATGGAAAAAATTTCCTTGCACAAATAATAACCTTGCAACGGTGAAATATACGGAAAGTTTCAGGAAGGAAAAATAGCTCAAAATTCAACCATTTGCACTCAAAATTATGCCAAACCATCAATACTCTTTGATTGTTTTAAGATTTCTACCAACAAAAAAGAAAATCTTATTGGATTTAGATCCAAAATATAAAGTCAAAATCTACATGTGTATGAAGGAGATATAGCCCCTCAAAAATCATACATTTATTCACTTTCTTTTAAGATAGGAACATTGTTGCAAATCCAACACCAAAAGAAATTTGGATCACAGATCTTTATACTAGAAAGTTGTTACCCTTCATCTTGAAGCAATGATTATGTAAAATAAAATAAAATCATAAGAACATCTATTTGAGTTTCTATAATTGTCGTACAATGGCAAAACAGGCCCCATGTTTGAAAACTCAAAAACAAGAGTTGCCTTCACTATAGTGCATGTGGTTCATTCATACCTCATTGTATGAATCATTCATTCATACCACTTAAACTAGACTTAACCCTTAAACGCCAAAGGTGACCCGAGGGGTTCTTTTCCAACACAATCTCCTCTGTAGCTCTCAATGTACTCAACTTTTGGCTTATATTTTGATGTCCTACACTTGTAGTATTTTTTTGTTTTCTGGAATCAACATTTAGAATGCTGGTTGTAAACAACAACCTTATTTGTTACTATTCACAAGAAGGGTGGTGATTTTAAATAATGAAGACAGCAAAGAAAATGGTTTTAACAATGGCAAACGACCTTACCTTATCTTTTGTTGCCAACACCAAGGACCATGGTTTTTAGCATTAACCAAGAGCCTAGTCTTATCTTCTATTATTGACACTAAGGTAGGAAGTTTTCATTATCCAAAACAACCTCACTGTAATTCTTGCTGTCCTTTGCTTATCTCTTGTTTTCAAAAGTAAGGACGGTGGCTTTGAAAGTTTTCTAACACCCTTACCTTATCTTTCGTTGTTGATAGCAAAGACAATAGATTAAAAAATTGATGAGCAACTTCAAGTTATCTCTTGCTGACTATTGCAAGGAAGGTGAAGTTGAAAAATCACCAACAAACGGAATCTTATCTCTTGTTCTGAAAAGCAAGTTGACGACAATTGCTTGCACAAATCATCCCGACTTTTACCTTCTCCCTTGTTGTTGAAGCAATTTAAGCATAGTTTCTTACAAAAGTCATCAACAACCCCCCCTTTTCTTTGGCTGGTGATAGCAACGACAATAGATTAAAAACTTCACGACCAACTTCACGTTACCTCTTGCTGACTATTGCAAGGAAGGAGAAGTTGGAAAATCACCAACAAATGGAATCTTATCTCTTGTTCTGAAAAGCAAGCTGATGACAATTGCTTGCACAAATCATCCCGACTTTTACGTGCTCCCTTGTTGTTAAAGCAATTGAAGCACAATTTCTTACAAAAGTCATCAACAACCCCCCCTTTTCTCTAGCTGGTGATAGCAACGACAATAGATTAAAAACTTCACGACCAACTTCACGTTATCTCTTGCTGACTATTGCAAGGAAGGTGAAGTTGAAAAATCACCAACAAACGGAATCTTATCTCTTGTTCTGAAAAGCAAGTTGACGACAATTGCTTGCACAAATCATCCCCACTTCTACTTGCTCCCTTGTTGTTAAAGCAATTGAAGCACAATTTCTTACAAAAGTCATCAACAACCCCCCCTTTTCTCTGGTTGGTGATAGCAACGACAATAGATTAAAAACTTCACGACCAACTTCACGTTATCTCTTGCTGACTATTGCAAGGAAAGTGAAGTTGAAAAATCACCAACAAACAAAATCTTATCTCTGTGAACATGAGGAATTCTGAAGCTGGAATGGTCTTTACGGAAAGTTATTGTCCTTAGTAAACACATCATTGCAAAACTTATGTCAAAAGTATCGGGATCAAAAATCTTCCAACTAGAGGGTTGTTGAGAATCCTTTTAGCATTATAATTATGCAAAACAATTTATAGAAAAAAATCGGATTTCACATACTTGGCTTACAATACTTCATTGCATAAATTCACAATTATTACCACACAAACTACCCACAATTTGGGACCCCGCCCAAGTAATTTTGTCCAACACAAAGTCCACATGAAAAATATTTGACTCTTCAAAGTTTTTGCCTCTGATTCAAACTTTTGTTTTTCGACAATTTGGCACTTAAGGGTTTAAGATCATAATGATTTAGGAAATTCATATATATGTAAAATTGAGTTCACATAACTAACTTGCAATGGTAAAAAAGGTCGCATGCCCTCGAAGCCTAAACCCTTGAAGTCAACTTTAGCAAGAAATTGCTTGTTGCAGGTTTGGCCAGCCTCTGATTTACCAAGCTTATATTGAATGAAGTTGAATCCTTATGCAAGTTGTAGCAATTTTTCCATAACTTTCCGTAAAAACCATTTAAGCTTGAGAATTCCTCATATTCAAGGTCAAAGTTTGAAAACACTATTTGGGCATGCTGGAATTTGCCCAAAAGTAATTGGATCACAAAATTTAGAAAATTTACCAATGAGTGAGATTTCTAAATTCTTAGAGTTATGTTCAGTTTTGGTTTCTGTACATGTAGAAGAGATGCCAAGACATATTCTCACCATTCAAATTCCCAATCCAACAGTTCTTCAGATGCCATTTTCATTTATTGTCAATATCCAGCCTTTGTATTCATAATTAAGCATGCCTCCATGCAAATAATGAAGCATTTTTTGAAGTTTCATAGGTCCTATGAGTACAATTTGCATAGACGTAAGCCTTATTCACCTAGGAATAATGCTGTGAGGATCTTGAATTCATGTTTACTTCCAAACGAGGTCTATTTTAGCCCCCAAATTATTGCTTACCCTTCCTACAATAAGAGAAAATAAATTCTTTTCCGACTTTGAACATTACAATTTCACAAAGAAGTAAGGATTTTGAATCTAAGATATGATACGCTCATACACATACAGGTTAAATACTAGACCTTCAGTTACATTCTTGAGAAATTTTGAAAGACAAACATATTCACCTTGCATTGAAAGAGGGGAGTGTTGGGTGGTTTTGAGGCTATTCAACTTTAAAAGTTAACCCCACTCTCACTACAATGTATGTTACAAGTTCCTACATCTTTCGATGAATATAAAATTTTCACCACACAAACTAGACTTCAGCTCAAGATCCAACTCAAGAAATTGACATTTGCAAGATTTCAAACTTGAATTTCGGACATTCGACCGATTTTGAGGTGAGAGTACTACAATGGTGGTAAGCTTGGAACTCCCGGGTGAACGCCTCCGTCGGAAACAACCCCCGTTTTCCTTCATTGCGTTCCCGCACTCAAAGTGTGACTCCTTCGATTCGTGGAGGAAATCCTTCCAACGGAATCCATTCAATACTTCCAATTGGATTTGGAGTGCAGACGATTGCTGACCTGCTATGAATCCCTGGCTTGCATGATCTTCTGAAATTTACTGAAATCTGCATGACGGTGGGTATGAATAGCAGCACTCTAAAGTTCCTTCACCACACTAACTGAATGCTAATTCAGCTTTTCCTTGACATTCAACCTCTAATAAAAGTGGAGTGAGGTCGAAAACGAGTTTAGAAATCAATGCGCACATTCTTCTTTAGAACATGACTTCGAAGAGTTCAATGTAGGTTTTTTTCCTTCACAGTTTTCTACATGTCAAGTTTCATTGAATTTGACAGTTTGAGCCTTGGGATGTATTTGATCAAAGTCGCTCAAATGGGGGCTCTTTCTGAGGTTTTCAATTTCAACTCTGTGTTGGTTTAACCCCTAAAAATCCAGGAAAGCCGATTCGGTTTTCTGAGATTTCGGGCAGCTCATTTTAAGCATTTAAACTGATATTTTTGCCTAAGATTTTTATTGGGTGCTCCACATACAGTAATGTGTATGTGGTAAAATTTTCAAAGTCAAATTTTAATTTTATAACCTTCATCTAGAAATTTTAGGTTTCAAGTCCAAATCGGGCAGTTTAAAATAATTTTTTTTAATTTTTTTTTTTTTAGAAATATGTTCATTACCAAATTACTATTCAAATTCCAATGTGTCCGAAGTCAAAAAGTTTACCAATTTTACAAGGGCAGCCTCCAAAACTTTCAAAAACAATCTTCACAATTTCTAGTAATTTTACAATTTTTTCTTTCAAAAATTGCCAAAATTCGAGATTTTGGATTTTTTCCAAGATTTTTTTTTTCAAAATTCACATTATCATAAATGCACCTTCTCACCGTCGAGATTTTTCTCAAACTAAATATATCATACGTGGTGCTTGTTTTACTATATGGTTGTTTTTAGACCTTCTTTCATAAAATATTTTACATTAAGGTCAAAAAGTGGAATTGGTCTCTAAAATTTTGCATGAGCATAACCAACTTGAATACCTACATGAAAAAAAATGAGGGAAAAATATTTGGAATAACAATCATCAAGTTACCCTTGGCACCATTTAGACAATGCCTCTCACGCAGTGGCAAAAAAAAAGTGTTGGTCAAACTTTGATTGTTATGATCTCACAAATGAAAAACATCCAACGGTTGAAATTTTGACCAGTCCTTTGTATACAAGTTAGGTACAAGATCTTACGGTTCAAAGTCTAAAACCAGAAAAAAAAGTTTCTCCATTTCCCCATCTCCCAACGAAGGTGAAAAATGGCAGTTTTTGGTTCTGGAGGTCGAGGAAACCCCTGGATTTTTAGGGGTTAACAGTTTATTTTCAAAAATCAAACATGCATGGTTGAAACATATTCTAGCCTCTTAACCCTTAAACGTCATATGCTTTCCTGATACCACACCCAAAATCTCTTTTAAACACCATTTTTAGCATTATTCTATTTTTAATTTGCTTGAGCTCTATTCAAAGAAAGTTTAGATCTCTTTAAGGTGCTCAGTTTGGAATTCTAAAAATTCCATTTGGTATAATGGAGTGTAAGTTATGAGCAAGATTCTCTCAAAAAAAAACCCAACCCCACGGGCTGGGTCTGACGTTTAAGGGTTAACCCTTAAATGCCCAAGCAAGCCCGAGGGGCTTGATTCCAACAGAATCTTCCCTGTAGCTCTCACTGTAATCAACTTTTCACTTATATTTTGATGTCAAACTGGTCATCGTCTTATGATGCATTCAAAAAGTGAAATTTTACAATTCAAATCACAATTTGTATGTATGATTTTATGGTTTGAAAGGATTGTGGTAGGTAGGATGGGGTTGTACATAACCTTGTAGGAGGTTGCAAGCTCATCATTGATTGGTTCATTCATGGTGCCCAAGTTCAAAAAGTGCACTATTCATGATGCCCAAGTCCAAAAGATGTTGTGATCCAATTTCGGGCTGCCCGTTTTAGACCCCATGGGCGTTTAAGGGTTAATGTCCCTAATGTCGAAAAGAGACATTTTGGATGAAGGGTAGGAGCCATAACTTATCTATCTGGACTCCGTTTTTTACGAAATCACTTGAGTTGGGTATTGATTCAAGTTTAGTTTGTATGGTAAAAGTTGCATACTCATACTATGAAGTACAAATTGATGGCATGCACTTTGGTGAAAGCAATATTTGGTTTTGGGATTTCAAACATGAAGCATGTTTTACCATCGCAAGCCAATCTTGTAAAACTAATTAGTTTTTCACAAGTATGATCTTATTCCGTAATTGGTCCGAATTTCAAGGATTGATATTTTGGATGACAGTATTAACTTTGAAGAGCCATAACTTCTTCAGTTTTTGGTTGAAATTACTTGGGTTGGGTCACAATTCAAGTCTTGTTTAAGTGGTAATTACTGCAGATTTGTACAATGAAGTATAAATAAATGGCATGTACTTTAGTGATAGCAGCTCTTGTTTTTGAGTTTTCAAACATGGAGCATGTTTTGTCATTGTAAGGCAATTATGGGAACTCAAATAGATGTTCCTATGAATTCATATTTTTACATTATCATAATCCTGAAATGAAGTGTAACAACTTTCTAGTAGGAGGATTTTTGATCCAAATTTGTTTTGGTGTTGGATTTGCAACAATGTTCCTATCTTGAAGGAATGTGAATAAATGTATGATTTTTGAGAAGCTATATCTCCTTTATCCACATGTGGATATTGAATTTATTTTTTGGCAATTAGAGTTCATTTTTAGTGGTAGAAACCTTGACAAAGTCCATGGTAAGGGTGATGGTAAGGCATAATTTTGAGTGCAAAGGGTTGAGTTTTGGAATTTTTCTCCTTCATAAAAAATTTGGCAATTTTCACCATAGCAAGATCATTATTAGTGCAAGGAGGTTTTTCTTGATATTTTTTTTTTGTTCAAGGGTGTTAATGAGATGAAATCACACTTCTTTGTAGTCCGTGATATTTTAATTGCATAAAGTACATTGGTAACATTTTCACTTCAAAGTGAAGACATTGAGATTCTGTGATGTTCTTTGAGTACTAATACGTTATGATTTTGCAATCTATGAGGCCTCATGACCCAAAATCTGAACCACATGATGTACAATATGTTATATGTCTACAAAGGTGGAGATCTAAAGAACTTACATTAGTTTCCATTTATCATTTATATTTTGAGAATGTGTTCTTTTCTCTACCAATGAGTCAAACCATTTATTTTTCATGGCTTTTTATACTATCAAATCAAAGAAGAATCAAAGGGTTTTTGAGGAATTGTGTCTCATTCATTCACAATTTGAATCTAACTATGTTTGTTGGCTTGGATTCCAATTTGACTCTAGTGTTTGTACTATAAACCTCAATTTCAATTCTGATGTAACAAGGATATAGGACGCACTGTAGTGTAAGGGTCTAATTTTGGACTAATTTTTCTTTGTGAAACTTTTGGTTGTTTTACCATTTCAAGAAAGAAGTTGTTAATAACAGTGAACCAACGGGCAACAAGTTGTTGGAGGATAATAACAATTGTAATTTTTACTTAAATTTGTATAACTATCTACCATGTGAACAATGACCATGTAAATTGGGCCCAACAAGGTTTCACAAGACAACGAAACTTGTATTATTGTTTTGTTTTGTGAATTCAACATCTAGGATGATGGTTGTGAACAAAAACCTTATTTGGTACTATTCACAACAAGGGTGGTGGTTTTCAACAACGAAGATGGTTTTAACAATGGCAAACGGCCTTAGCTTATGTTTTGTTGCCAACACCAAGAACCATGGTTTTAAGCAATCACTAAGAGCCTTATCTTATTTTCTACTGTCAAGACTAAGCGAGGTGGTTTTCGTTATCAGAAACAACCTTATTGTAATTCTTTTTGTGGAAAAGAACAAATATTTTTTTTGTAAGAATAACCAACCACCTTTTTTTATGCCTTGTTGTCAAAAGTAAGGACGGTGGCTATCAGAATTTCCAACACTGAGACCTTATCTTTTGTTGTTGATAGCAAAGACAATAGCTCAATTTGCTTGCCAAAAAACCCATCTTATCTCTTCCTATTCTTAGCAAGGAAGGTGACTTTGGAGAATCACCAACAACCAGAATCTTATCACTTATTGTTAAGAACAATTGCTTGCAAAAATTACCAACAACCTTACTTTGTCCCTTGTTGCTAAAGCATGTTAAGGGCAATTGCTTGCAAAATCACCAACAACCTCACCTTATCTCTTCTTGGCGTTAGCAAAGAAGGTGACTTTGAAAAATCACCAACAACTAGAACCTTATCTCTTGTTGGCATTAGCAAAGAAGGTGGCTTTGAAAAATCACCAACAACTAGAACCTTATCTCTTGTTGGCATTAGCAAAGAAGGTGGCTTTGAATAATCACCAACACCTAGAACCTTAGCAAAGAAGGTGGCTTCAAAAAATCACCAATAACCAGAACCTTATCTCTCGTTGGCGTTAGCAAAGAAGGTGGATTTGAAAAATCTCCAATAACTAGAATCTTATCTATTGTTGTTAGAAGCAAGTTAAAGTAGTTGCTTGCAAAATTCACCAACAACCTCACCTTCTCTTGCTAACATTAGCAAAGAAGGTAACTTTGAAAAATCACGAACAACTACAATCTTATCTCTTGTTGTTAAAGGCCAGTTAAGGACAGTTGCTTGCATAAATCACCACCACCGTTACCTTATCTTTTGCAATGAAAATTGAAGATGGTGGTTGTGAACAATACCATATTTTGAGCAATTTACATTAGTAAAATTGGTTGTAAAAAATGATCGTTTTATTGTAATTGACAGCAAGAACATTTGTTATTTATAACAACCTTACCTTATTAATTGCAATCAAACAACTATGACATTGGTTGTTGAAAACAACCTTAACTTATCCAGTGGGCAACGAAGATGGTGGTGGTCAACAATGTCCATATTAAAAATAATTGATAGTTAAAAGTGGACGTGGACTATATATCTTCTAATGTCTTCAATATATATAGTAATGACATGTATTATGAACAACGATCTTGTAACAATTATTTTGTGCATTGTATGCTACGATGATAAATATTAGACTAACATCTTATTTTTTGCAATCATCAATAATGGCAATTTTTGCAACAATTAGCATAAAGTATTGCTCAAGCTTTAAAATTCATCACTTCTTGTGTAACCATTGTCGAAGTGTGAACATAAATTTATGTAAAATTGTACAATCCAAAGATTGATTTGCTAACTGATGATGTGCAACAACTCTATTTTTGCATCTTTCATGTGAATTTGTTATCGCGAGCATATAGTAAGCAATCATTAAGTAAACCAACCACCCTAAGAATTTCAAACTATCATCAATATGGATGTAACTCGGCATAATTTTATGCACACAAGTAGCATGGTAACAACACCACCCAACATTGTCTTGAATAATAAGGAAACAAAGTCAAGAAAGAACTTTGTCGAAAACAAGAACTTTGTTACATACAAACAATTTGTACCCTTATCCAACGTACAAATCCTGTCATAGGAATATAAGCTTTCCTTCCATGATCAAAGGCAATGTCACTCTTGCTTGATGGAGTATACCATAATTTGTGGGTCCATGGATCTTGAATTTGAAGGACTTGCAAATCTTTAAAAAAAATGGAAGACCCGACCATTGTACCCCAACAATGAAGAAGAAGTTTGAAGGGCCTACGAAGAGAGCCGACAAACAACATCCCACTTTGAAAGTTTGAAGGCGGAGGTGGACAGTTGACTGCAACAAAATGGGGTTGGCCAAAGGGGGGTTTGCAACGTTGCTTTTGTGTAAACGTTGCTAAAGTCTAGCAACGTTTTGGAACTTGCTTGAGCAACGTTCTCAAGAAAAGAAGTTTGAAAATAACTAAAGCAAAGATTCAAGGAATCAAAGTTGAGAGTTTGTAATCATAGTGATGTAAGGTACTTATTTCAAGACTTTAGAATCTATCAAAAATCATGAAAATTAAAGACATCTTCAAATCAATGGAAGTCAAGAGGAAGAACTTTAGGGGGTAAGGATCAAGTACACTACAATGAGATTTAATATCAAAATTGTTCAACAATGAGGTGAAAGTGTGACGCCCTTGTGGAGGAAATCCATTCAACGGAATACATTTGATCCTTGGAGTGCAGACTTTTGTTCACCTAATATATCGAACTCTCACTTGCATGATTTTCTTCACAAACTTTTAGAAGATGGTGTGTTGTTATTCTTACTGCATCATCTGGAAATTGTTTGACATTTAACTCTTAAACCCAAGTGGCGCAAAACAAATTGAAAAATCAATGTGCAATGTTCTAAAACCTACATAATGAAAATTTCAACTTTTTTAAATTATTTTTCCTTTGTTATATTTTTAATTTATGTTCAAATTGTTTTATTGATTAAACTATCATGTTTCAAAGTTTACGTATCAAGTATTAAAATTTACGTATCAAGTTTCAAAAGTTTACGTATCAAGTTTCAAAAGTTTACGTATCAAGTTTTTTAATTTACGTATCAACTTTTAAAATTTACATATCAGCTTTTAAAATTTTCGTATCAAATTCTAAAAATTACGTATCAAGTATTAAAGTTTAGGTATCAGGTTTTAAAACAAAGTCTTTCAGCAACTCCTTACCTTTCGCTATTTTAAGCAATGACCGTAGGGCCAAACAACGACCCGTTTATCTTTTGCCTTCGTATCTCTTGGAAATTGTAAGCAAGGATTGTGTGCCCAAACAACAAGTCCTTACCTTCCACAATTTTCTTCAACGACTTTTTTATCTCTTGAAATAGTCATGAAGAATCATCTGCCCAAAATAACGTGTCAACTTTTTAACTGTCATCAAGGACTCTTGAACCGAACAATGACCTCCTTATCTCTTTCCTTCTTATCTCTTGCAATTGTCACCAAGTAATGTGCGTCCAATGTGTGAATAGTTTCTTATCTCTTACAATCGTCAAAAAGAGACTAAGTGCCCACATAATAGCCTCTTTACATTTTGCAATCCTCACCAAGAATTGTCATGCCAATTGACAAAAAAAAATGAATGACCTTATTATCCCTTTTCAATTTTTGTATTAGACAACACGGATAATAGTTGTGACTAACTACATTTTCTCATCTAAAATTGACTCTAAGAACAATTATCCAAAATAACCAGAACTTTGTATATTTTATATTGAGGAAGGACAATTCTTGTGAACAACGTCTTTTTCATTATTGCAACCAGCAACATAGTATATGGTTGTAAATCTTTGCAATCTTTGCAATTGGTAGCGATTATAATCATTGTGAACGACAACTTTATGAATTGTGCCAACAAGGTAATGAAGGACATATTTAGCTATGTTAATAAAAATAAATGCATACCTCTAATATCACTCTTCTAGAAAAAAACCTCAATGATAATAAACTCTCAAGCTTGATGTCCTCTAATTTCCTCGTGAAGGATGCGAAAATGCTAATGGCTAAGGTAGAGGAACTCATATTCGATATGGTCCCCATGCCCAAGTTGTAGACTCCCCAATTGCCGCGGTTTGATTGACCAATTGTCGACATGGTGGCTTCCTGGTATTCAGCAGTTTAGAATGGCTGCACCCGAGATTGGTAAGCAATGACTACCATGCCAAAAAAAAACAATAAATTAAGCAGAAAAATTAGGTGCCATGGTGTGCTGGTTTTCCAACTTCGGACTGCTTGGTTAATGTTAGCCTTGTGCTCGGCTTTAAGCATGACCGGTCTCTACTGAACCACAATATTAACTATTAGTTATGTGGTTAGCTTAATTACATCAGTCTCCATCACGGGAATTAGTGAATTTGTGTTTGTGAACTAGTCTCATAGTTATTGGTTACAGGTAAAGCTACATATTGGTAACTAGTCCGGATCAACTGTTCACCTTTTTAATTTGTAGTAATTTCAATTTTGAGAAAAAAAATTTGAAAAAATGTCCATTCTACCTAAACCTTATTTCCTTATACGAGAAAAATTTCTCCCCATGAGTAATACAACTTCTACTATGCAAATCGCCTTAACTTATCGACTATGGGTTCCTCTACCTTAGTGGGAAAATATGGCCCTTCGGACTTCACCAATTACCGTGTATTTTTTATTATTATTTTTTATTTATTTTTCATATTCCAGTTAAGAGGGCGGCAGTAGGACCCCGACCACGGGCACGGGTGCCCGCGGTGTTGGTTGCGGTGGGACGGAGGTTTACCATGCTAGCAAACGAGCAGCGTCGGAAGCAGGGATCTCAGATCGAGTTGCGAGATCGTAGTCCTCGGGGGGGGAGCTTTTGATCGTGTTAACTTCCACATTAGTCACAATGGGTCGATTTAGCGTAGTACTCATATTGGGCATATCGTTGCTACTGGTGGTGAATCTGCCACGATTCTCCGAGGCAGCGCGATTCACCGAGGAAGATCTGGAGGATTTGGATCTGACGCCGGAGGAGCGGGCCGTTTTGACGCAAGAGCAAGTCGAAGACCACAACACCGAAAATCAAACGGGCAGACTAGCAGGCGAGGATGATGTGGAAATTGTGCAAAAGCCCGAGGATCTGGACGATCTTGTCAACAGCAACAAGTACGTGTTGTTGCAGTTCTTTGCTCCCTGGTGCACTCATTGCACCGCATTGCAGCCTGAGTTTGCCAAGGCCGCCACCATTCTTAGGGACGAGGGCGTCATCCTCGCTAAGCTTGATGCTGTTGAGCATAACGAGTTCGCATCCGATTATGGCGTTGAGGCTTACCCCACTCTGTATTTCTTGATCGATGGCATGAAGCAACCTTACAATGGCGGAAGAACGAGGTATCTACTACCACTCACTCTTACATGATCTCATCAGATTCAGAATCCTCTTCCTGCATCCTCAAATCACGCAATGGTGGTAGGGTTTAACTAGGGTTTAAGCAATTCCCTTCACCAGTCACAATGCAGAATGAGGTGCTTATGCAATCGAATTCTTATAGTACTACTTGAATGGCTTCTTTTAACTGTCAGTGATTTAGAGAATCCACGAATGTCTGGATGCGCGTTGCAGATTTATAAGATGATTTGGGCATATCGTTGAACTGACTACCCCACAGTTGACTTATTTGAGTCATTGTAGACTAATCAAAGAACACACTTCTCCAAGTAGTGTTGATTTTCGTTTCATCGTTGGTGTCTGATGTTTCTTGGTGACATTGTTGCAGCGATGCCATTGTGACGTGGGTGAAGAAAAAGATCGGACCGGCA
This sequence comes from Bryum argenteum, assembly GCA_037043015.1. Classification (NCBI taxonomy): domain Eukaryota; kingdom Viridiplantae; phylum Streptophyta; class Bryopsida; order Bryales; family Bryaceae; genus Bryum; species Bryum argenteum. The sequence continues at coordinate 4,009,448 of CM073323.1, read as the reverse complement.
GTCAGAGTCATCGTGGATGCCGAGGATGTGCTGGAGAAGGAGATTCCCGTGGCGGTTGCCTACCTCGACAGCCTTGAAGGTGAGCATATGGACGAGTTGAACCAAGCGGCAATTCAGCAAGATGGAGTGGAGTTTTACGTGACTAAAGACGCTGAGATTGCGAAGCAAATTGGCCTCGGCAACAAAGCTCCCGCTCTCGTGGTGCTGAAGAAGCAGAATGAGAAGCTCGTCACTTTCGGTACGTGACCAAGCCCCCTGTCTCATCGCACATTATTCCGATCCTTTACACTGACATATAAGTGGGATGTGCTCAGATGGAGAGTTCGAGAGAAACTCTCTTGGCAGGTTTGTGGCGGCAAACAAGCTACCTATCATAGTTACATTCTCTCGCGAATCCACAGCACGTATATTTCAGGCTGGTATCACGAAACAGGTAACATTGCATGCATTTCTCAAGCTTGAGGCTAGTAATTTTTTTAGGGAGAGACTAATATTGGAGCTTGACAGGTGATGCTGTTTGCAACTTCGGATGAATTCGAGAAAATTCATGCTGCTTATGAAGAAGTAGCCAAGGCCTTCAAGGGAGAGGTAAGTATGCCCGTTTTGATGGTTAAACTCTGAATTCTTCGATTGTGGGTTGTATACTGAGGATCGTTCTGATGGTTGCAGATTGTTTTCGTCCATGTGAATGTATCGAACCCGGATGTAGCGAATCCTGTCCTGGACTTCTTCGCACTTGATGGCACCAAGAAAAATGTAATGCTTTCGACCTAATTTCGTTTGTGTATCGGTTATCAACTTGATTTTGATTGGTTTTTCTGGGCGAGTTTGTATGTATGTATGCATCAATTCCTTGTGCACTGTTTAGACCTTGATAATGTGCGACGTTCATATTTGCAGCTCCTTGGATTTGCGCCTAGGGACGGTGGCTCGAAGTACTTGTATGATGGAGACTACACTGTCAAATCAGTAACGGTGAGTTTGTGAAGTCACTGCTTCAGTTTTTGTGAGCTATTTGACTCATTTGCTTTGAATCCGGACTTAATACACCAATTCAATTTTTGATCAATGTCGCAGGACTTCGCGAAGAAATTCATGGCTGGAAAGCTTCCGAAGTATCTCAAGTCACAGAAGGCACCTGAGAAGGTATGACTAGGAGTAAGTACTTGGCATTGTGATGAAAAACATGGAAGTAATAATCTCACGACCCCAGTTGCTCATTTTGCTTTCTCCTAAACTAACGGTTGACAATTTGATGTATGCAAGAATGACGGGCTAGTGAAAACTGTCGTAGCCTCAACATTCGACGAGATCGTACTTGACGAGAACAAGGACGTCTTACTTGCGGTACTTGCTCCCACTTTTCATCACAATATCTGGAAGACTGAATGGACTAGCTAGTAAACAAAACGGGGAAGATTCACTGTGTTGAATGAGTTCCATAATCCATCCAACACTTGAAAATGCCTGATCAAAGGACGCTCTCTCCAGATCTATGCTCCATGGTGCGGTCACTGCAAATCTCTAGAGCCTGAGTTGGTGAAGTTGGCCGAAGCCTTGAAGGACTATCCGACGATAGTGGTAGCAAAGTTGGATGGCACCAAGAACGAGATCGAGAGTTTGACTTCTAAGGTACTTCTATTCAGATAATGGACTGTTCCGCTCTTTCCATCATGTAATTTCCACAAATCTTAATCGGCGGCCATTTCGTGTGTGCAGATCGAGGGTTACCCCACTGTCTTACTCTACGCCGCAGCAGACAAGAACATGGAGCCGGCAAGTTTCACTTCCACTTCCACTCGTTTGCAACAGTTTCTAATGGGCACTTTTATTTCAGCGGCTTGATTCTTTATTATTTGCTCATGGTCTGATGGTGGCTGTGTTGGATCAGATGGTTGTTACCGAGAGGAAAGCAAGTGGTGTGCTCAAGTTGTTGAAGAAAGCCGCTGAAACCACAATTGATGTGCCGGACCTTCCTGAGGAGGTAGATGAGGAGGAAGCAAGTGGAGGCGCAGAAGAAGTAGAGGAAGATGTTAAGGATGAGCTTTAATTTGAAATCTTAAGATTATAGTACAGTAGGGGAAATAGCAATTCGTTTTGGAAACAGGAAGTTAGGCAGTGACAGTCTTGTGTGGGAACTCTTTGAGACCAACAGTATTCTGTCAACCACCACTGCAGAAATTCACAATCACTCAATATATTTTCAAGATCAACCATGAAATTTTCATGAACAGATTGTTGTTGTTTTGAGATCGCTAAGAGGAATAATGTCTTTGTACTTGGAGAATTGTAAGATATCAAAGTCGACCAACAAATCTCGTATGTTATTCACAGAGTTGATTGTACTTGTGTTAGCTATGTGCTTGATGGTAAAGTGTCACCAAAATCACAAATTCACAAGTGACTTTTTTTGGTCATTTCCCTTTCCCTCTTATGGTTTTTTATTATTTCAAGTAGAGATTAGAAACACTTGCATTTTTTTCCCATACTTATATGCCTCTATAACTAATCAACCATGAAACTACTCAAAATTTGGCATAGACGAATTCGTCATGTGCCTCTCTTTCATCCTAAACAATGGCGACATTGAGAAAATCAAACAGAGGTGACAATGGGGTTGGTCATAAAACTGATATGTCCTCGTTCCCGTTGCCATTGTTGCCTTTAGGTATGTTCTTGCATTGACCAAGTCATTGGAGACACAAGACATAAGCTTCTGTAATGATATCTCGTACGAAAATACCTAGGGGACAATTGATTTTCGTTGATACATAGTTCTCATGTTGTAGCTGTAGTGGAGAATTCTGTCTACTGTGAGTTTCTAACTTGTAGTCCTTCAAATTCTAGCTACCTATTTGAGGTACATTTCCCCTTGATCCACTATGCCCACATGAAATCCCCAGGCTTGTAAATAAAGTTGAAGTGATTTGTAAGCCCTATTGCAATGTGGCCACCATGCTCCCGCATTGCAATGCCTAAATGCTCTCTTCTCACCACATATAAAAGAAACATGTACACTTGTGTGGATCGTGGAAGTATGCAGAGCAACCCTTCTTTCTATAATCTTTCCACACAGAGCATATAGGTGGTAGCGTATAAGACACTCGCAACATCGCATAAAAATTTGAAAATTGGTATCTTGGATATGCTTGGAAAAAGCCGGCCTATGCTCGGACTACTTTAATATGGAAGGAGGCATATTGAACATTGCCTCTATATTGCATGTGACATTTTATTGACTGTGTTTGGGCCTCTTTGGCGTGAAAAAGGTGAATTCAAAAATATTGCAACACATTTTTGGAATCTAGTGAAAGATAGATCTTATAGTTTAGTGCGACTTCAGCGCAATTGCAAACAAACATTCATGTGATGAACATGATTTTGGACGACCATGTGCTTTTGGTGAAAATTAATGTGAGTAGGTGGTTGAATATGGGTCAATGCCGTGGCATAAGTACAACCATAAAAATCACTTTGGTCATATAGAAAGCATCATTCGAAAGGTGCTATGGACTATGTACTAATATTTCACTCAATTCCAATGGCAAACTATTGTCGTATCATATGCATCCTTCAATTGCTTTGGGAGAATTAGTGCATGTTATTGGTGCCGAGTGTTGCTTAACCCCTAAAAATCCAGGAAAGCCGATTCGGTTTTCTGAGATTTCGGGCAGCTCATTTTAAGCATTTAAACTGATATTTTTGCCTAAGATTTTTATTGGGTGCTCCACATGCAGTAATGTGTATGTGGTAAAATTTTCAAAGTCAAATTTTAATTTTATAACCTTCATCTAGAAATTTTAGGTTTCAAGTCCAAATCGGGCAGTTTAAAATAATTTTTTTTAATTTATTTTTTTTAGAAATATGTTCATTACCAAATTACTATTCAAATTCCAATGTGTCCGAAGTCAAAAAGTTTACCAATTTTACAAGGGCAGCCTCCAAAACTTTCAAAAACAATCTTCACAATTTCTAGTAATTTTACAATTTTTTCTTTCAAAAATTGCCAAAATTCGAGATTTTGGATTTTTTCCAAGATTTTTTTTTTCAAAATTCACATTATCATAAATGCACCTTCTCACCGTCGAGATTTTTCTCAAACTAAATATATCATACGTGGTGCTTGTTTTACTATATGGTTGTTTTTAGACCTTCTTTCATAAAATATTTTACATTAAGGTCAAAAAGTGGAATTGGTCTCTAAAATTTTGCATAAGCATAACCAACTTGATTACCTACATGAAAAAAAATGAGGGAAAAATATTTGGAATAACAATCATCAAGTTGCCCTTGGCACCATTTAGACAATGCCTCTCACGCAGTGGCAAAAAAAAAGTGTTGGTCAAACTTTGATTGTTATGATCTCACAAATGAAAAACATCCAACGGTTGAAATTTTGACCAGTCCTTTGTATACAAGTTAGGTACAAGATCTTACGGTTCAAAGTCTAAAACCAGAAAAAAAAGTTTCTCCATTTCCCCATCTCCCAACGAAGGTGAAAAATGGCAGTTTTTGGTTCTGGAGGTCGAGGAAACCCCTGGATTTTTAGGGGTTAAAGAGTTAGGATATCTTGTTGCGGCCCATGTTCACAACCTTGTAACATGTTATAATTTCCTCATTTTTGCAGATATCACTATCATTGTTTACAATAGAAGTCGTACTTAGTGTTACGAGTTGTTATGAATCTACCACGGTTTGCATTTAATGCATTTACAAACAAAGTCACTGCAACTTGATGGGATGCATATTTTGGAAGCACAAATGGTGTGGTGGAAGGAAAAGATGATTTTGGACCAAAAAGGAAGGTTGCTTCAGTACGAAAATGATAAAAAAGGAGTGGGAACAGAAAGAAGTGTGGATTGTGGCTGTCAGAAGTGGAGTGCACAAGTGAAGAGCAGCTGCCACTGGGATGGATCTCTGCAGCTTACAGCCGCTAAAGCCTCAAAGCACTCTGTATGGGCAGATTTTCTGATTTCAAATAACAAGCTGCGAGTGGTCTTCCAGCTAAAAATCAGTTATCCAAATTTATGTTCAAGTATTTTTCAATACTCAACAAAAGCACAATGATCTTTTTTGGATATGACCTTCTGATGGAAATCCTTGAACAAATTTTCTTCTTTTTAAATTTGATTTTCGGAAATCCAATTCCATGATCTTGTTTACAAATTGTTTAATTAGTCTAAGTACCAATTTTTTATCAAATTTCACCGTACAGATCTTGAGATACATTGAGTCAAAGTTTCAGATTTTGTAATAACAATATGTCTTTTCTAAGAAAGTCAACCCAACTAGGGCTTTTCGCTTGTGTGGGAGGTAACCCTTAAACGCCTAGCTATACGGATTTGGGCAACCCAGTATTGGATCACAACATCTTTTGCACTTGGGCATCATGAATAGTGCACTTTTTGAACTTGGGCATCATGAATGATCCAATCAATGATGAGCTTGCAACCTCCTACAAGTATTGTACAACCCCAACCTACCTACCACAATCCTTTCAAAGCACAAAATCACTCATACAAATTGTGATTTGAATTCTAAAATTTCACTTTTTGAATGCATCAGAAGAAGGTGACCAGTTTGACATCAAAATATGAGTGAGAAAATGAGTAAATTGGGAGCTAGAGAGGAGATTCTGTTGGAAACGGCCCCCTCAGGGCCGCTCAGACGTTTAAGGGTTAACAAGTTTCTTATGGAGTATTGAGATATTTGATTTGAGCCACATGGATGGTATTCCTCATTCTGAAATTCTTCACCGTGGCACAAAATTTGTGAACTTTCTACCTTAATACAAGTGCTTGTTTCGATTTATATAGAAGTCAAGCTTTATATGATCCGATATGTACAAAAAATGGGCTACATTGATTGGCTGGACGTTTAGGGATGAACATTGTTTACCTTAGAGAGGTCGATTAACAGGTTTGGAAGCTCTAATGGGGTGTCATGTGGGCATATCATTAAGGGTAGATCGAACAGACACTTTATTCACGCCAACCCTCACGGGTTTGGTGTTCTTTCTTTCTCTCTAATGGGGAACCAAGAAGTATGAGGGATCGACGGATTGCAGTGTGAATGGGGATTCCGAGAGGTTAAGAAATTTACCGCCTCATTCCAATCCCATAAGGTAGCGACACCCATTCCCGTTACTGTACCCATTTGCGTCAGCATACAGGGCACCTCAATCTGAGTGACTTTGATCATTTGTTGAGAACAAATATTACTAAATGCAGTAAAAGTATAGTGGCAGAATTTGCTTCTCCAAGTCACGGAATCAAGGCCATTTAGACACAGTCAAAATGTGCAAATCAATTTTTGACTTTGATTATCAAGAACGAACACAAATTTTCCAATAACATGACTTTTTCGATACATTTCAGATTAAAATCTAATTGCCTTTCCCCTGGTATAATAATTTCTCATACTCCTCATTCAGAAGTATGATAATTAGCTTAAAGCCACGGGAATGGGTGTCGCTACCTTACGTGCCACATACTTTGTACGAGTGTGCGTCCGCCACGTGGCAGACACCGCCAGACCGTGCTTCTTCACTATGATACGAGGATGAGAATCAGGACCACAATGGTATCCTGTCACCGCGTCCTCTCCGATTGCCCTAAAACCCGCCGCGGTTATGAGCTCCACTCGGCACTCACAACACTCACTACACTAAATTTGATAATTAGTGTTAGATTATTATAAGATTTGAAAATGCTATAAGTTTTTACTTTTGTTTTAATTTTTTTACCAAGAGCATTGATTCTGATACTATATAAGGACCCCCATCTTGGCCAATATAGTGGGTAAAATTATTGAACAGCAGTAAAAACTTATAACATGTTTATGTAAATTAGTGTATCTAACACTAATTATCAAATTTAGTGTAGCTCCATAACCTTTTTCTTGACCGACTTGACTTTATCTTCCCAACAAATTCTTCCTGCAAGATGCCACTTGGTGCTCCACATATAATCTGTTTCCCGGAAATTTCAATCGTTTATTACTATGGTGGATTGTAATTCAAACTCGAAATCAACTTTTATAAAAAAAAAAAAAAAAAAAAAAAAAAAAAAAAAAATCAAGCCAAAAAATTATTAACATATACGAGACAGTTCATCTACCAAGAGACACATAATTTGGATGCTATTTATAGTATAGAAGAGTGGTTTTTTCACCAAGCTAAATCGATCATTCCACTAGGCTTTCCACCAAGTTTGGTGAAATTAGACGATCTTGGTAGAACAAGACATTCTAGGTGGAAATACATGTGGAGAGCCCCCGGTGAAAATTTCACACTTCTCCATCAATGCGTTGAGCACTTTTTGTCTAATATGACACTTCACGGTACACAATTTCCCCATCAAAAATATTGGAGAGTATCATTTGTTCTTAGAACCTAAAATGGGATTTTGCAATTTCAAGCGGCACACATGAAGATGTTAAGAGTAATATTTTTACCGGTTACTCTTATATTAAAAAGTGACACAAGTCAAAATGTATACCAATATTACAAGGGCAACCTCGAGAATTTTAAAGAACAATCTTCCCAATGCCCACAAAAACTTCTAAGACAAACTTTGGATGTTACGATCTCTCAAACATCCTACGGTCAATCTTTGGAATATGAACTAAAAGTAGTCTTAGGTACATGATCATACAACTGAAAGAGTAGAAGTCAAGATATCATCCACTTACTCTATAGAACCTTATCTAGAACCTTCTTTATTTTGATAGCATATCTGTTACCTCACTTTAGTTAACTCGTTGTCTTCACTCAACCGTAGGATGTTTGAGAGATTATACATGGTGGAATGAAGCTCTTTGCTCCTTTTTGTACTCTCTTCCTCTCTCCTTCCAATAGTAAAAACAGATGGTTCACACCCCGAGAGTGAATAGAGGTAGAAAAACGGCAATTTTGAGGTTCCAAGCTCCGAGAAACACACAAAAACTTATATGGGTGGAGAAAGACACAAAAACTTACAAGAGTGAATAGTATGCGAACGAAATAAACATGCAGGCACACCGATATTATTCCGAATTTTATAAAATATGACTGGTAAATGCAAGAAAGAAACTCAATGATGGAAAATTTGAATCTGGAATATGTGTAGGGCACAGCAAATTTAGGCTGCAAATGGATAAATATGAATATTGAGTGGCAGAGACCATTGCAGAGAGGGAGGCATGCATGGGGAGGGGGAGGGGGTGCAATGGCATGGCAGTTGGTGGTCGCGTAGGATTTGACTTTTACGGATGAGGAGTGGAGATGGCACCGCTACGTTCTCATCACCCTTACGCCAATCCCGGACTAGCTACCTTACTCGTCCCGTTTGCCGTGCACGCCCAGCTCTGCCCCGTCACGCACGGAGCGCCCATCACCATGGATTTCCGAACGTGTCACTCTTGCAATTTCTTTTACGTATTCCTAGGTGGTAGTTTCTGCTCCAAGCGTCTTGTTTCATGAAAAGTGTACCAAAATTTTGTTACAAAGTAGAATTAGTTTTCATCGTTTAACCCCTGAAGGTTCTTGATGCAAAATTGTAAAAATGGACATTCCCTTACTTCAGACCTAAAAAACTCTTAATCTAAGAATTATTTGGAAGATCCAACCGTAGGATCTTGAAGTTAACTTAACCTTCCACTCACTTGCTGAACTTGAACCGTTGTTTCTTCTTCATTTGTGAGATTATAATGGTCAAAGTTGGCTGATTTTTGGACTCCAAAGAAGCAGTTTTCGCTTTCCTGGACCTTTAGGAGTTAATAGTGAGGTGATTTTTTTTTTTTTTTTGGGGGGGTCATCCTTACGTATCTCTTCATGTAGGCGACGAAAGGGTATTGATGATAAAATGGCATACATGAAGAGGCGTGCACGTGCACAACCAAAAATTGGTCGCATTTTGATTCAATTTGTTAACTGAATGATATGGGGTCTGTCTACGATAAATTTAACACTCAAATCTTTGAATGGAACGTGGGGTTAGCCCCAAACTATTGTTTCGCATCAAATAAGGAATTTTAGACGGCGTCACGCCTAAAACCACATTTTTTTTTGAAAAAAATCTCCGTGAAGGGTAGAATTTGGAGAGACTAGTTTCATTGACTTGCAATTTACAAATACTTTATTTGGCATTGTAGTTTTTCTCTGTAAGTGTCCAAAATACAAACAAAGGAAGATTTCTTCATGTTGTTCCTTTTGCCACATTAATTTGAGTTCATTTGAGCAATCAAAATTCCTCATTTTAATCTTAGAACCGATATCTAAAAATGATCCGGTCTTTGAGAAATGACTTAGAAATAATCTTGGAACATTTTCTTGTACACATCACCCACTCTAAATCTTTTGCTTTCACCGTTTGGGAGCGTAAAGGAAAAGGGAGTGTTGCTCGAGGATGTTGCCCGAGTTTGCGGTGGAGAGGGCGCCGCGCGGTGGGGACGTGGTGGCCACATCGGCGTCGTCATTCATTTGTGCTCGGGATGTTCGGTCAGCTTGCCGATTCTTTCCCATCCTGACAATCCCCCTTTTCACTGCTGCCTCCTCTGCAGCCATATCAGCATCCCCTTCGATTCCACCCACACGCAACTCAAGCACGGCCTCTTCCTCTTTCCTGTTCCACCCACGCGACCGCCCTCCCACTTATCTCTGCACCCCCCTCCAGGTAACCAATCCCCCTCCTCTTCCCCTCACCTGATTCCCCGTTTCTCTTATTACAATTCGGTTCACTCAATTCCGAGAGCTCACTCTTGTGGGTATTGTTGTAACACAGGAGTCTGCGGTGACTGGAAGTGACCGTTGCGCACCATGGACCCCTACAAGGTACAATCTCTTCGCATTCCTTCTTTTTGCATGTTTGTTACCCGTGGCGATGAGGGTTACGGAGAATTCGTTATCAGAGAGGAGTGATTTGTGTTGTGGGAGTTTTAGTTTGTTGTTGGGGTTGCGAGATAGGAGAGTTTTTGTGATTGTGAGTGTGTTGAGGGCAGCTCGCTTATCGGCTTTGTTGTGTTTTCTTGGCTTTGCAGTATCGGCCATCCAGCCAGTACGACACTCCGTTCTGGACCACGAACACGGGCGCGCCAGTATGGAACAACAACAACTCCACGACGGTCGGTCCCCGCGGCCCAGTGCTGTTGGAAGACTACCACTTGGTGGAGAAATTGGCGCAATTCGATAGGGAGCGTATCCCCGAGCGAGTGGTGCATGCGCGAGGTGCGAGCGCCAAGGGATTCTTTGAAGTGACACATGATATCTCTCACCTGACGTGCGCCGATTTCTTGAGGGCACCTGGTGTGCAGACCCCGGTGATTGTTCGCTTCTCCACTGTGATTCACGAGAGAGGCAGCCCTGAGTCCCTGCGTGATCCTCGTGGATTCGCCGTGAAGTTTTACACACGCGAGGGCAACTTTGACATGGTTGGCAACAACATTCCTGTCTTCTTCATCCGCGATGGCATCAAGGTACCTCCTCTCGTTCATATTCAATTCCCGCCTTTGAATGTTCATCTTGTCTCGGCTTTTTTCTTCACGGCCTGATTGGTCGAAGCGTTCAAATTGTTATCGTTTTTTTGGCAATTGGCTGTGTATGTGGGGAGAGTAAAAGAATTGTGATCTGATACGAGTTTTGTGTGCAGTTTCCGGACATGGTCCATGCTTTGAAGCCGAACCCCAAGACCCACATCCAGGAGCCCTGGCGTATCATGGATTTCTTCTCTCACATCCCAGAGGCCATGAACATGTTCACTTTCTTGTTCGACGATATTGGTATCCCTGCTGACTACCGTCACATGGAAGGTTTCGGTGTGCACACATTCAAGTTGATCACCAAGGCTGGCAAGGAGACCTATGTGAAGTTCCACTGGAAGCCCACTTGCGGCGTGAAGAATTTGCTTGAAGATGAAGCTATCATGGTTGGCGGTGCCAATCACAGCCACGCCACCCAGGACTTGACGGACTCGATCGCTGCTGGAAACTTCCCCGAGTGGAAGCTCATGATTCAGACCATGAACCCAGCTGATGAGGACAAGTTCGACTTTGACCCTCTGGATGACACCAAGATCTGGCCCGAGGATATGTTCCCTCTGCAGGTAGGAGCTTCATCTCTGAACAAATCATAACATAAATAATTTACTACAAACCCAGGACAGTCATAGTAGCCTCGTGGTCTGATTGGAACTTTTTGTGCCATGCGCAGCCTGTGGGAAGGATGGTTCTGAACAGGAACATCGACAACTTCTTTGCGGAGAATGAGCAGATTGCGTTCTGCCCTGGAGTGATCGTGCCTGGAATCTACTACAGTGATGACAAGATGTTCCAGACGCGTATCTTCTCATACTCCGACAGCCAGCGTCACCGCTTGGGACCGAACTACCTCATGTTACCTGTCAATGCTCCCAAGTGCGCCCACCACAACAACCATCACGAGGGCTTCATGAACTTCATGCACCGTGACGAGGAGGTGAGCTTTAATGACATTATCAATGCCTCATGTTCATGTGTCTGCTGAAAATCCCACGCTAATTTACTTCCTGCAGGTGAACTACTTCCCATCTCGATTCGACCCCGTTCGCCACTCCGAGCGCTACCCAATATCTCAATCCAGACTCTCAGGAGTGAGAGAGAAGGTACTACGCTAATACATCTGTGTAGAGAAGTGTTTTTAGTTTGAAAATGAGTGTGCACTTCTGAAGCTTGTAGATTTCTCCGATTATATGCATCTGCTAACATGTTCGGTATGCCAGGCTGTGATTCACAAGGAGAACAACTTCCAGCAGCCGGGACAGAGGTTCCGGTCGTTTGATCCGGCCAGGCAGGATCGTTTCATCAAGCGCATTGCTGAGATGCTGTCAGACCCCAGGGTGACCCACGAGGTTCGCAGCATCTGGATTTCATACCTCACTCAGTGTGACAAGACATTGGGCCAGAGGATGGCGTCCCACTTTAGCATGAAGGCGTCCATGTAGAGAAGAAGAAATGTGTCTTTGTTTGTAATTAAACTTACCGTTTTGGGACATCTAGAAGATGGATGTGCAAGCAGTTGGGGTACAGGCAGTGAGCGAGTCGGGTGCGTAGGATGTTATTGCTTATCGGATAGAGCTTGCAGTACGTCGAGGACGAAGTTTGTAGAGCTTGCAGTATGTTAAGGACGAAGTTTGTACTGAACAAGTTTACTTAATTATATGATCCTCTAGTTGCTTGTGTATGAACTGAACTGGTTGTTTTGGCATTGATTGTGTTTGAAAGCTATCCCATATGATTGTTGTCGCTTGATACATGTAATTCGAGCAAGATCTACAAATGTGAAGTCACGCGAGTGCTCATTGAAGAGTATCGCATTTGAGAAGATGGTGCAATTGAATGGAATTGTCTATTATGAATGTACAGCTTGACTGAGAACTGCTGAAGCATTATCATTGTGAACCGCTGGGAGAGATGATAATGGGTAGATTGTCACCGAAACGAAAGAGGTATACATTGAATGACAAAGGGAACTATGTTATTCTAGGCGGGGTCTCTGCATCTGAACGTGCCGAAGCTGGGGAATTAGACTTCTTGTTCCAACGACTCTTTATTGTTCGACCAAATTTGTACGATGTATTAGAAAATTATAAAGGTGAGGTTTGTTCTGAGTTGCCTCTACAAATTTTTCTATTCATGCTATGTTCAAATAAAATATAAATGTTGTGGACTATGGGTTAACCCCTAAAGATCCACGATGTTGTGGGAGCTTGAAATTCCAACACTGACCACTATGTACTAATGCGGGTACGTCCAATATTTTTGGAAATTTTTGATAACTTCAACCGTAGGATCTTAAAGTAGACTACCATAGGTAGTAGTGTGAAAAATTTCAACCGTTGGATCATCACTAGATGCGAGATCATAACATTTGAAGTTGACTGTAAAATTCTTTTGGCCTTGACTGTGAAAGCCAAATCGGTGGCCGTGGTCGTTTAGGGGTCAAATACATGATGCAAAGTATCTAAACGGTAGACTTTAGGGTGTACCATTTGCCAAGATTTGGTGCTGGACAATTAAGATGAATCCCTACTCTTAATGCATAATCTAAAGGTTGTGAAATTGGTTTAGGGTATAGACATTGTCTCCTACTATGAACTACAGAGGTTCAGTTTAACCCCCATGCGTCCCTGTCAATTTTAATTAAAAATATAGTTTGAATAGAAAGAAAAGTAATTGATTTAGATCGTAACCATACAATTTTGTAGTTGACTTAACCCTTTCATGACCAATCAACCAAATATGGTCGCTGATGTGTGGTTATTCCATGATTGAGTAGAATCTGTGTAGAAACAGCAAAATGTTAGAGAACAATGCTGGAAGAAGAGTGTGTGTTGGATCTACTACACAAAACAACAATGCATTTGGACTTGTACTCCGCCTCATAGAGCTGTCTATACATGGTGATGAGTATGAGATACGGTAGTTGGTCTAGAAAGAAGTGAGAAAGATTCAGGAAATACGGCTGTCGAGTACACATGACACCAATTCTAAGGGTCCCTTGGGAACATGGGAACATGAAGGTACTACTCAATTGGCTCCGTCGACAAAAGAAGAGTTGATTTCTTTTGGCAACCCAACACCGTCTATCAAAGCGTATACGTTTGTAGAACCTGAAATCCTCCCCAAAAAGAATCAATCACATGTTGTTTGCACACTGATTCTACGTCAAGGCTTGGCGTCTGATGAATGTGACCATGTCTGATTTTTCAATCTGACCATATTTGCTACAATATCCCATGTATTTCTCGTACGCTACCGTATACAAGGAACTAGGTTCTTGGTCTCTTTTCACAATTTCAGTTTCATAAATGCTCGAAATGCAACGCTCATGGTGTTGTTGGATAGATCTTCAAACTCTCTACAATATTGACCACATGTGTTTTGCCCAAATCTGGATATTCTGGTCTCTAATTTTAGTAAAAAGCTTTGAGGTCATGTATACGCTATGTACTACACTTGACTCGGAACATCATAATACTCTAGTTCATACGGTAGATTAGACCCATGTTTGGCCACTAGCATGTATATGAAGTTCACTACACATTTATACGGTCGGATCTTAATTTTAACCCTTCATTTGTTCGATGCACTCCAAAATACATACAGACACCTCAAAAAAACCTCGACTTCCAAAACATGAGTGGTCATGAAAGGGTTAATGTAGATCATGGGGTAAAATTTGGAGTCAAGAAGCCTTATAGATGGGAGGATTATAATGTATTTGTACTTGGAATCAGTTATCAAATTTCAGCATTTTCACTTTGAAATGGTAATACTATAAAAAAAAACCAATTACAATAAAGATTCCACCAACAAGAAAAGTCCTTCATCTCAAAAACATTCTTGAACATAAAAAAACACTTTTTTTTCTTTTCTTGGCTCAAATAATAATCTTGCAACAATGAAAATTGCCTAATAGGAAGAATAGTCTAAATCACAACCTCTTGTACTAATATCCATGCCATGTCCTCAATACGTACAAGATGACATTAAGATTCTAACAACACAAACTAGACTTGAATTGGATTCCAACCAAAAAACAAATTGAAATGGACATGTGGATATAGGAGATACAACTCCTCAAGACCATGCATTTTTTAGTCCACTTTTTGGACCCAAGGACGCTAAGGGGTTAAGGCATACGAGGCAAATTTCAATATACCCACTGTTGAGATTTGAGGGTGGACGATTTAGGAAACCCCTACTCTTATTACTTCAATTAAATTTTGTACCTTGGCCATTCCATCGTGGAACTTTCAAAAATGAAATTTGGTCGTTTCAATCGCCTCTTGGTCGCTAGTTACATAAAATGTAATTAACTACTATTCTTACTTTTTTTACTAGATAGGCTCTAGAGCCCCCTTGGGCGTTATAGGGTTAACATACATTAAATAGTTTTTAGTGGAAGAATTTGGATAATTTTCATACATATATACTTATTTTTCACTCACAAGATTCTTTTTTATTATTGCCCTTTCTATACCTTGTATGAACCCTACACTCTTTAACGAATCATTTTGTGACACTTTTTGGGCGTCACTTCAGCACCTTATCTTTTGCACCTTATGTCTCAACTTCACGCTTTAAGGCCTTTGGATTGAGCTCTCTCTCCTCTTTTGCATCTGCACTTTCCCGCTCACCTTCACGCTTCAAGGCATGTGCATTACGCTCTCTCGCCTCTTTTGCATCGCTCCAATATTGTCGCTTTTGGTTGTTAAGCTATAGAGGCGAGCTTCTCTTCTCTCAGGGAGTTGTGAAAGTCAAGCAAGACTGAGAATTCTTTTGTTTGTAGAGCTAGGGTAGAAAGAACATTAGCAAGTATGCGGCCTTAGGTTTACGTAGCTCTATTCCATAAAGTTACGGGGCATCGTGATGCTTTTATTTTCGGCTAGTTCAATTAATTTGTGCTTACTACTTTATTTGTATTGATGTTCCTTCTTTTTCTCTTAGTGACATTGACTAGTTTAGATACCAACCTTATATCCTAAAGTATGAGTTTCATCTTTGTTAATAATAGGTTGTTGGATGCACAGATGTGAAATTTCGATAACTGCGATTGGAAGAAACAACGACTTATTACTCTAGAAGAAATGGCGAATCCCGGGCATGAATACATCGACTTCCTACACATGGAGTATGAAAAAGAGGTAATTTAATTAAGATCACTTATGAATCAATTCAAGTATTTCTAATTTTTAAGTTCCCAAGTATTGCAGGTTCTTTTAACCTTGGTTTTGTAACTACTATGTGATTGATGTGTTTAGAGGCGCACGATACAAGCAAATCTCCAAACTGATCAAGCAGCTCTTTACGAGGAGTATCAAGATTTGCTTCAAAAGAGAGAAAGGAATTACACTAGTAAAAAGAAACTAGTGATTGCCGAATACGAGGAGGTAAAGGAGGCTTGCAAGCTCAATGCAAAGGAAGGAATGTCGATTTCGACGTTGATGGGAATGACAAATTTGGTATATCAATACCTTTATCTTCTTCACAAGAAGCATGGAGAAAAGGTGACACAATTGACAAACTTACAAATCAATTTAAACATCACCAACTTTTAAGTACTTATGTACTATGGATTATCCTAACTTTATCTTTCTAACCATCATATAATTGTGTGTTTAGAAGCGCTTGATGCAAATGGAGTATGAAACTGATCAAGCGAATCTTCACAAAAAATATCTTGATTTGCTTGGAGAAAGGTATGAGTATTACACTAATGAAAAGAAATTAGTGATTGCCGAGAACGAGCACATCGTAGAGGCGGGTATGCTCAACGGTGAAGATCAAATCTTCCTCTTTCAAGGTAGCGAATCATTACCAGAACATATTTTCTTTGCAACATTCTTATTCATTATAATTTACTTTGTGTAGTGCTTATCTAGAGAGTCAAGAAGCCTCATAATCTGATTACTCTTGTTTTATGAAAATTGTACATATGAAGGATCAGAGCAAGTTAATATTCATACTTGAAGGAGTTAGAATTAAAGTAGAGGTGCAAATATTTTAAATCACAGAAGCCTTGCCGTACCTTCTAACCAAAAGAGCCCGCACCTAACTATCGTTTGTATAGACATCTCAATGGTATTTTTGTGTATAGATAACTTAATGAAATGGTTGATTGTGCAGTGTAATGAGACATTGAGCGAAAGGATGGCTTCTCATTTCAGCATGAAGGCGTCCATTTACTGAGGAATGCTTCTTGTTTATAATTAAATTTATGGTCTTTGACATCTAGAAGATGAATGAGCAAGTAGTATTTGGGGTACAGGCAGTAAGTGAGTCGAGTGCATAGGGTGTTCTTGCTATCAAATACACCTTGTAGTACGCTAAAGACAAAGTTTGTACCGAACAATTTTACATGATTATATGATCCTCTAGTTGCTTGTGTATAAGTTGTATGTGTTTGTATTGGCTTCAATTGTGCATTCTTACTCTAAAGTTACTGTCTATCAATGATGTGCATAAATCATTTTACACACGCAATCAGAGTTGTTTTTACAATTGGTCAAATATTGGATGAAATAGTAAGGCTTTTGGTGCCTAATTTGGTAAACTCAAGTAACCCTTGTGCAACACAAGGTGATTGTTACAAGTCATAGAAAATGACTTAGAATTGTGCATGCTATAAGATGTTGTCACAAGCTACTAGAGATGACTTAGAATTGTGTATGTTGTAAGAAACTATTAGGAATGGTGTATGATTAGAGATTTGTGTACATGCTTTTAGCTATTTTCTAAATATATACATAAATTATCTAAAAAATATGTTCCCAATTGTGTCCACCTGCTTTTCAACTCCTTAGAATCTTTCTTGTTTTTCAAGCCTCAAAATTTCAAAATTGCAATTTTACCGTGACTATGTATGAAGGTATAGACCAACTTTTTTTACTTTTGTGAGACTTTCAACTCTAAGATCTTGTACCTTATCCTATTTAGAAGTATTATTGTAAATTTCAAATGTTGGATATGCACCATTTGTGATACACTAAGATTCAAAGGTAGTGCAGAAATTTTTTTGGGCATTGCTTCAAAGAAACATGGTCTATATTATGCAAATGTGTGAAATTGAGTTTTACATATTTGACATTTACATTGATACCTTAATTACAAACTCTCTGAACGTGCTACTCATTGATTTTATTTATTCTGACTACTTACATCTCATCACATCTTGAGCATGCGTGTCATTGATATATTTGTTTCTACTAAATGACTCTATGCACTAAGTAACATACAATCGAGTGGGGAAAATGTAATTCAAATCAATATTCACATAATTAGAACTCACCTCTTCTACGTCCCCCGCACTTTGCTCAAGCCCTCTAAGATACGGTTCCCTCCTCTACATCCCCGCACTTCTCTTCAACTTTGTTACCTGATGTGAGCTTCTTTTTCTTCTTGAAGATTGTGAAAACTAACATAGATTACAGTTTTGTTGTGTGCAATGCTAGTAGAGAGAACATGAGATTTGCCGCTCTAGGGTAGAAATAACACTGACTAGTGCGCATTTGGGGTTTTATTCTTACCACGATTTTGGTGTGTCTAGGGTTTCATTGTCACCAAGGTTTTGTTATGTTTAGGGTTTTGTTGTCATATGGGTTTTGTTGTGTTCAGGGCTTTGTTATATTTGGGAACTTGTGTCTGAGGGGTTTTGTTGTGTTCAGGGCTTTGTTATATTTGGGAACTTGTGTCTGAGGGGTTTTGTTGTGATCGTGGTTTCTTTTGTACATAGAGATTTGCTAGGTTTGGAGTTTTGTATTTTAGGGGTTTCACAATGTCTGGGGTTTGTTGTGATCGAGGTTTTGTTGTGATGGAGGTTTTGTTGTATATAGGGTTTGTGGTCTTAGGGGTTTTGTTGTCTTAGGAGTTTTGTTGTGTCTAAGTTTTGTTGTGTTAGAGGTTCCGTTGTCACTTGAACTTTATTCTGTTGGAGTTTTAATGTGATTGGTATTTTGATGTGTGCATGGCAATAGAAATTCCCTTTTGATTGTTTTGACTCTTTTGTATCTTTGAATTATATTGTATGAATGTAGCTTTTGTCTTAACTAATTATTATATTTTATCTCCATAGATTTCAGATTTGGATAGTAATTATTAGAAGAAACAATCTCTTCAACTACAATGCAAATGGCAATTGCAACACGTTGTTACCTCGACAGTCTTCAAATGGAGTATGAAGAAAGGGTAACAATCAGTCACCCTCTCAAATCAATTCAAGTACTACCAATCTTCAAGTGCCTAACTATTCTAATTTACTCAAACATAGTTCTATAACAAATGTGATCATGTATTTAGAAGCGAGTAGCTCAAAAAGAGTACGAAGTTGGTCAAACAAACCTTTGCAAGAAGCATCAAGAGGAGTACGAAGTTGCTCAAGTTGACCTTCGCATGAAGTATGCAGATTTGTACAAAGTTGCTCAAGAAAACCTTCGCAAGTTCAAACGCCCAAGAAAATCTTCAAAAGGAGTATCAGGATTTCCTTCTGGAGACACATGAGTTCACCATTGACAAGAAAAAACCAGAGATCACCCAATACGAGGAGGTGGTGGAGGTGTGTAACCTCGATGGTGGAGATGTAACATCTTTCCTTTCAGGTAGGCAATCATTGCTTATTCTTTTCTTTCTATCTCAACATTATTGCTTGCTAGTAGAGTTGAGCTATGTTGGACATAAAAGGAGTGATGGAGGATGCGTTTAGGAATTCTTCTTTGATGATTTAAAGAATTATGAGTCTTTTATTTATTAATGGACATACTTAATTATATTTTGTGTTTGTTTCAATGAGGTGCAGATGCCATGGATAGTTAGATGGAAGTTGATAGCAGCTACTTTGGGGGTGAAGGGGAAGACGCCTATTGCATTTATAACATAAATTTTTTATTGAGTAGATCACTTTCTGAGTCTTGGTTGCAATTCCAAAAAAGGCAATTGAAGAGGGCTAGGCCTGCTTATTGTTGAGATGAAACTTTACTCCTAATGTAAGTGGTGTAGTTTTTAGAATTTGCTTTTACAAATCTGCATGTATATAGTATGAGGAGATTGGTGAGTTAAAATTCAAACTATCCTTGGTTTTAGGATGCGAATATCAATCAATCATTGAATCAAAGACATTCATGCTTTATTTGATGTCAAATTTGCCATATGCTATATCAATTGAAGCAAATGCAAAGGAATTTATTCTTACAGGAGTAGAACAAGGATTTGTTGAATTTTCTAAATTTGAGTTTTTTTAGCAAGGGTATCATCAACATTCACATCACGTACTCACTCATAGTAGAAAGATTTACATAAACACCAATATACAAGAGTGCACTTAGGTATGAAAATGTAACAGCATAGATATTATACACAGGTGGTATAAATACATTCAATGAATGCACTATATGTAAGAACTTCGGCAAGTTTTAGCTATGCGCATCCAACATAAAACTCATGGCTTTTAGAAACCCTTATTGAGTCACACCAAATTGTAAACACCTTTAAGATGATGCTATACCAAATATTAAAAGCTTTCCTACTCCACGTAATGCTCAAATAAGTCCTCATTGTTTCAAAAATGTTACTATTTGTATAATTATTATACAAATCAAATGATGATTTAAGTGAGAACATAAGTGTTACGCTTTACTAATGTCCACTGATTGAATGAGGTAATATGATATCAACAAATTAGTAGGGTTCAAGAACTTTTGTCTGCTAAAGTAGAAATCAACCGAGACAAGTCTCAAATTTTGATGAAGTACGACTATTTGGTGGATACAATGTATGATACATTCATAATTTTCAACTTTTGGCCAAATTTTCGAATGGCCAATTCAAAGTCAATTCTTTTGAGTTCCAATCTTCAATAATCATATAATTACAAGACCTGAGGTTTATCCAAACTTGGAGATATAACTTACTTTAGCATTATTACTATGAAAAAGAACAGACTCAAAGACTCAAGCTTTCAACCTTATCATACATGGAAATATATCAACTCTCCCCTTACTCTGCTTCTAACAAATTGCACACATTATTGTGCCCACAATTCCTTGAAGCAACTAAACGTATCCAATTGTCCATACAAATTTTATAGAGAAACGTCTCTGGACGTTTTAATCCCAGGGTTGCCATCGTTTCCCATGTTCTGCAAATGAAGAGTCAACAGGGTTCGTCAAGTGATGACTATCGAACCTGCTCTCACTTCCAGCAGCATCATGAGGATAATGATTCCAGAATAAGCACATCAAAGATGCTTTGATATGATAAGACTTCGGCATAATAGACGTGTGAGAGAGCAAGCAAGAGCAGCGGGCAGCTTCCGATTCGAAGGTACCTGATTACTTCAGACTGGAATGGAAAATTACAGTTTCAGATCTTGATCTGGATATAATTTGGGTTCTAAGCAACTAATAAAATTGATTGAAAAGTTTACATTAGTGTATGAACGTTAGAAGGAGCTCATCTTGAGCCATGACTGCTACCAGGTCTGCCTCGTCCTCGTCGCAGAGGTGGCTTCTTTTCCACATACGAGGAAGGGAACCATCCGGATTCGCCATTGCATTGACCCTCCGACCATCCCGAGGCGGTCACTTGGCGTACGAGGACCTCATCACCAATCGATATGGTGATCTCTCCTTCGTCCTCTCCTTCGAAATCATGTGTTGCCACCGCATAGAAGCTCTTCATTTCAGGAGCTTCACTCGGCACTTTGTCACCAGCGCTCTCCTGATATCCCCCATCATCGTCGCCATTCAACTCCATGGCCGGAGATACATCTCTCACAGCAGCAGCATGTGGAGGTCTCACAGCAGCAGCATGTGGACGTGATGCTGGAGGAGTCTCTGGAGACGGAGTTGTACCGTGAGAGGAGTTTCGAGAGGCGGACGAGTTTGAACTTCTCTGTACCTCAGCCTCGATTTCATCGTGGAGCGCGTCGAGAATGGTCGTAACCCGCTGGAAATATGTCCTTTCGGCAGCTATCATGACCAACATCTTTTGCAATGTGGTGACCTGTTGTTGAGACTCCACTACACTCATGGCTGAAGTTGCATTTCGGCCCATCGTCTCCATTGCTGAGGAGATCTCGTCCATCTTCTGTTCTGCGGCTTGGAGTTTCACCACATGATCTGGATTACTGCTCGCGTCTTTTGACTTCCTCTTGTTCACTTCGGAAGCCTGATTCTCTGCATCTTGGCATAGCCGGTCGTACTTTTGTTTCAGGTGGCGGGCATCCTCTAGAGGGGAGCCATGTACCATGCCTTTCAGAGGCTCGGCGACTTGACTCGTAAGTGTTCGGTGAAAAGTCTCCCGTTCTTTCTCCATCATGTTCCTTGCCGACCCATAATGCTGAGTCGCTTTTCTGAGCACTTCTTTCACGCTGGGACCCTCGGCACCATACTTTTTGCAATCCTCTGCAAGCTTATTTGAGACTTCAAGCTGCTTGTGTCCTGTAGTGATCAAGTTCTCAACGCCTTTCACAACATCCTTCTGAAAGTGCTTTGCGCTCCGGGTAGAGTTGTACAGCCTCTCCAACTCCTGATAACGTTGCTGTTCAACTGCGTCCAGGGCGTGATTGCCGCTTCCCCCGCCGCTGAACTTCCGATTCAGGTGAAAATCGAATTTGGGACCTTTCAGGAATGCCATTTTGTAAGGTTCCTATGGTCTCCTCGAGCATCACCTGCCACAAGATCGAAATTTCATTTACAAGGCTACACTCCAACTAGATCGTGCTATTCCATACCCTAACATATGACCGCGACGAAATGTAGAAGAACACTGTTTGATTCGAAACAGAGGAGAATTTAATAATCTGAGAATTTAAAATTTTCTTATTGAAATTATCAGCAGTATACATCGAAACTCGTCAATGTCAGTTGTCATTGTACTTGATACGCATCTGAAAATTTCGCAATCACTCAAAGGTAGAATTTGCACTGAGGTGCACGTCTCCTTTACCGACAACGACAACCAGGCGTACATAGCTTAAGATTAAGATCAAAGCCTGCTCAACAATGAACCTGTAACTTCGAAATCAATCTACCAGAACAAGTAACCCTAAATATCCTTAGCTGTCCACAGCTCGAAGCTCAAGGAATTGAATAAATCACACATAAAAATATGGATGCAGTAGCCGTGCTCTACGACAGTAGTCAACATAATCGACACATAACCGGCCAAGAATTTGTCTACCGAAAAAACAAAAAATAAAAAATAACTCGAAACACGACAACCACAGCACATTATTAAAAAATTTACTCAACGAAATATAAGCAACAAACTCACCAGAATCTCGGAAGCGGCGCCTACCGACAATATACACACACGACCTTCTCTCCGCCCGCGCAATCCGACGAACTCCACAATGCATCAAGATCTCATTCTACCGACTATAATCCAATCGTAGCAATGGCCTTCCCCGAATTCACAACCTCCAAATCAGTCGGCAAGCAGGAAACGATACAAAAATCGTGATCTATTAATTTATATGATACAAAACCGCTAAACCCTGGAGGAACGAAAA
This sequence comes from Bryum argenteum, assembly GCA_037043015.1. Classification (NCBI taxonomy): domain Eukaryota; kingdom Viridiplantae; phylum Streptophyta; class Bryopsida; order Bryales; family Bryaceae; genus Bryum; species Bryum argenteum. The sequence goes on along the minus strand of CM073323.1, from coordinate 3,986,428 downwards.
CCCGAGAGATCCCTACGAAGTGAGAGTTGTTGGAGCGACTACGGTGCAAGAGTGGAGCTGAGAAGGGAATAAACTGAAGAAGAAAGAATCATTGGAAATAAAGTGAAAGCTTGCAGAGTCGGAAGTGGGGCGATCCTGAAGGAGGGGCGATGTCGGAGAAGCGGTAAACCGCATTTGAAGGACTCACGTGAGACATTCCGCAAGGAAGGAAGCCACGGACGGAGGGAGGGAAGGAAGAAGACGGAGCTTCGGTGGGTGGATGAATGAAGATTATATTCATCCATGCTACCTGCCTGGCTGCTGCCAGCCATGGAGCGCGTTCTCACCAACAACATTGAAGCCGACGTGCTGAAGTATGAGTACCACCATAGCATGTTCGTTCATAAATATTATATTTTAATAAACATAAAAAATTAGAAATTACAAGTGAGAAGAACGAAAAGTTGGGAATTAAATTATGAAAAGGGTATCCAAAAAGTTGAGAAATTATATTCAAAAAAATAAAAGAACAAATTTCAAAAAAATCTATTTATGGAGACAAACCTTATTTTTTTTAAAAATAAACATTTGTTCGTTGAGGACCGAACCTGCTATGGTTGTACAGTAGTGTTGGGTCAAGTTGAGTTGAATAGCCAGCCACAAGCACATTAAGGCAAGACAAAATACGAGCCCAATAAAATGAAAAGCCGCGTGAACAAAGGAGTCAACAAAAAAAAAATCTAGATTTTTTTTGTTGTTGACTTCTTTGTTCTACTGTGCACCTTTAACGGAACTACTAAGTAGAGAGAGAATTTTATGGTATGGTGCTACCTACTTTTTGTAAGTATTTAGTGAGGGAATACTTATTCTCTATAAGAAAATTTTATGTTTCTCTAGCCAGAAGATTTTTGTACAATCATGATTTAGAGGACGCTTTACATGAGGAGTCAAGTTTAATATGAAGGGGCTGAAGGAGAAAAAACTTTCTCTCATGTGATTGGTTTTTTTTTTTTAAATGTCTTGAATGGATCAATGACATTAGAGGATTTTATGTCCTTAGGTTCCATGATTGACTTGACTCCGTGTGTGAAGTGACTTTTACATTACTCACAAGATGTATTAGTTCTTGAGTTGAACTACATGTAGAAGAGGAGTTTTGTTATAGGTTTCTTTTCTTAATAAAATCTTATTTGCACAATATTGTTTTTCGATTGCTTCTTGATTGATGTACGAGTTGGAGGACTAGTATATCTCAGTATTTCCACGCCCATATTGCCCTCTCCCCTTTAGAAGTCCTTGCTATCAACCATTTTCTTTCTTATTCCTCACCAACTCAATTCATCATATTTGCCTTCGAAAATTTGAAGTTTTTGGACATAAAGTCTTAATTAGTTTCACTTCATGTAGTCAATCAATTCTTAAAATCCACTTTTGTATTTACAAGTAGTGTTTTACTTGTGCCATAAAGGAGGTGAGATTCCCACATGTAGGAATTCCCATTCATGTTTTTTATAGGTACGAGTTAACACATAGTTATTATCTAAAAGCTTTCTATTTTGCTTTATGAATTTTATAATTTTCTTTGTAAAATATACTTAAGAGTTTCATGTCTTTCATTTCACTTTGAATATGGGCATCATGTTCTTTTGTGCAATTTTCTAAAAAATTCCGGTCTCGAAGACCCAAGTGATTATTTTGTGCTTTATATCAGTTTCTCACAACAACTCCTTTAACAACGATAGTCCCATTTGTATAAGAAGGAATTCTTCGTTTCATAGAGATTTCCTTGCCATTTCCTTTAGCTACCCTACTTCTCACAAAACTTGTGAATTGTCCTAAACCTTACCCAAAATGCTTGATTTGGAGTAAAAACAAAAGTGTTGTATATTTTTGTATATTGATATTAATGTGGTTTTAATTTTTATATCAAGGAATTGTCTATCCTTTATTTAGCAATCATGAAATTTAGTATAGATATTTGTAGTGCTCTACTAAGCTACCCAAAAGCCCAAATTAGGTTTTATATAACTTTAGTCGCTAAGGTAGGTAGAAAGGTGCAAAATATTGTGGAAAAGTGGGAATTTGATCAATTGAAGATTAATAGATTAATCATTGTGGATCTATGCAGAAATAAAGCATGATCAAACTTAGTAAGAATCACTCATCTAAGGTAAAATCGCTTGTTTCCAAGCCCTCCACATTTAGAGGCACTACCGTACCCATTCAATTTCAAGCATGTCCTTATCTATCTATGGTTGGATATAGTTGTTATTTACAGATATATTCAAGAGAAGGTCATCATTGATTGGATTAACACTTTAATGGTGACTTGTGATAATGCTTGCTCTTGAGAGTAAGCTACATACAATAATATAAATTTAAAATTTAATTATTATTTTGACATTCACAATAAAATAAGAACATTGCAATTTCACTTGAAATTACCTCATCTATTGCTAATAATTCAAATAACATTTCTTCACATGTCTCACAATAGCCAGGGGTATGGTCACCTTATTGTTTTGTGAAATGTATTGGTTAGACCAGCTCAACTATTGGGCTGAAAACATTTTTTTCATCCATTGTGTAAAACCTCAAATAGATTGATTCTACTGGTTTTTGTATGGTTAAGCCAATCTATGCATTAATTAGAATATTTATTGAATAGTATTATGTTTCTTGGCACTTTTGTAATGCTTCATTTCCTCGCATTTCTTTATACATGTGTAAATTTTGTAGGATACAAACATAGATCCCCAATTCTGTTAAAATGGCGTTATGCCGCTAAAATGGCACACCTCAACTTTCTGAACTGCGGTTTAAAAACCATGTGATATAACAGAATTTTAATGTGATATTATGGAAAATGAGTGACAATGTATTCAATAGAGTGATATTATATTTAAAAAATGTGATATTACAGAATACACCATTCCATGTGAGCGCATATGTAAGATTTGGTGTGACAAAATGGCACATGGCATAGTGCCATTTTAACGGAATTGAGGTTATAGGCAGTTTGAATCATCAACTAAGTAGGGGATTGTACCAAAAAGTGTTCAATGACTATAAAATAGAGTGCTCAGAATTGGGTGAAGTACCAAAAATGACTCATTAGGGTGAACTTCTCAAGAAGTTAACAATATCAAAAACGGGTTGTTAAGGTGAGTTTCTCAAGAAGTTAACAATATCAAAAATGGGTTGGGGTTGTTAGGGTGAACTTTAGAGGAAGTCATTAACCCTAAAATGCCTAATCGTAGTTATGAGCCTCCAAAACCATCATTAGTTCCTTTGTACAAATTGAGGTATAATTCAATAATTTCTACTTCTTTGGTATTTCCAACGGTGAGATCTCCAAAATGACCACTTGTACTAGCACCATGCAAGACTCTTCACCATTTGTGAGATCGTAACAGTCTAAGTTGATCTGTCAAATTGTTTTGGAAACTTTCAAGCTTGTTCTTGTAAGTTTCGAAGGTTGTCCTTGTAAAATTGGTAAGAGCTTGAACTTGGATTTTCTAAAACTTTGAGTAGTGGTAACATTATAAACATATCTAAAAAAATTTATTTAACTACTATTTCTTATATTCTTTTTTAATTTAATCTATTTGGACATAAAAACTAAACATCACGTTGGAAAATTCTTAGTTTGGAATTTGACTTTGCAAATCCTCACACACACACATTATAATACAACAAACATCCAGTAAAAAACTTAGGGGAAAATATTCATTTTAACCCCTTCATAAAGGCTACCCGAAACAACAAAAACCATTTCAGGTTGCTTAGACCTTTGGGGGATAAGGTGAACTTCACATGGATGTACAAGGAAAAGGTGAACTTCACATGGAAGTACAAGGAAAAGGCGAACTTCACATGGAAGTACAAGGAAATGGTGAACTTCACATGGAAGTACAAGGAAATGGTGAACTTCACATGGAAGTACAAGGAAATGGTGAACTTCACATGGAAGTACAAGGAAGTGCATTATTACTGTAAACAATCAAGTCACATTAGAATCAAATTACATCAGGTATAGAATTGATTCTTATTTTACTGAAAGCTTCAAATTTATTTACATATTTCCACTCCCTCGACACTTCAATGAAAACTCTGACAATTTATGTACATTTTAACTCTCTCGACATTCTATGAAAATTTTAACTTGTTCCCTACCACTTTCTGATAAATGAGACTTAGAATCTTTTCAGTTCTAAATCCTCTTACTCATTCAATGCGGCCAGTTTATGACCCACCGTAATGTTGATCTACGTCCGTCCACATACAGACATACGTAAGTATATCTAGTTTCATGAGTTTACATTGCCAATCCGTTGTTCGATGTCCACATACGTAAGTGTACCTTGTATGCTTAAATTGCGAGGTTGCATGAACTAAGATATCTCAGCTCATAGAGTTTGTCCCCATATCCGAACAGTGTACCTTGTATGCTTGAGCTGAAAGGTTGCATGACCTAAGATATCTTAGAAAGAACTCTTCCACTAAGAACTCTTGATACTTGAAGGGAGTCAGTGTAATTTACATTCGGGAATAATGAGTGACAAATGACCGGACATAAACATGAGTTTTCTCACCTTCTTTCTACTTGCTTCTGGGTGATTCGATTTTGATACTCGTCTCAATACTTGGAGGTTAAGATGTCCCCGTACACAGACCTTTGATGCTTAAAGAGAGTCACCATTGTAGCTTATATTCAAGAATAACGAGGGAGACGAATGACCACACATAAACATGAATTCCCTCACTTTCTTTCTCCTTCACATTGTTTGGATATCGGGTGATTCATTCCTTGGGAGGACAATACAATGCGAAATCACAAAATATTTTTTGTTATCTTTCTGAAAATGGGGAGCAAGACAAGACTAAATGTGAAACCGTGGATCAACCACAGCTTCAGCCCCAGCCCTGCTACTACAGTTAACTACGTCATTCTCGTGAACTCCTTTTCATACAGATGATGGAAGAGATATGATCGTAAGAGGTTTTTTTAATTTTGTATTGCATGGTTTTGTTTCCCGAAAAGAAAGAGATCATGCAATAACTAAACAATGTGAAGGAGAAAGAACGTGAAGGAACTCATAACTGTGACTGATCATTTGTCTCTCTCATATTTCTTGACCGTAATCTAAGCCACAGTGGCCTGAAGTGAGGTCTGCCGGTGAGTCAATCCGGCTAAGACGCTGAACACTCAGTGACAGATCATGAATCCAGCCTGAACCGAGCGACCCCCGGGTCGATGAACAGGACAAAACTGTCGTCGGTCTCCTAGTGCGCAACTCCATTGATGGTCGGAACGACCACGCTAGATGTCAACACCTGTGATTGTTTTCCTTGTATACAGAAGCTGGAAACCCGATGAGTTCAACCAGCTTGCATGCAAGTGAATGAGGAGATGGTCCATCCCCTGGGCAATGAGATCTTTGCACATGGAATGGAGAGGTGCTTGAAATGGTCCGGGACAGAAGCGTGTCATCGTCTCAAAGCACGTCAAGGCTTGAAAAGAAAACTCCGCATATAACTCAACAAATAGACTCGTCGTCATGTAGAAAACAACGACGTGGACTCTTTGACATCACCATGTACTATACCTGCATATTCTCAGATGCAGTTGCGGATAACGAGAGCATGGTTCCCTCTATTACAATTCACTGTCGAAGACTGCAACCAGAAGCTGCTTGACGATGAGTATAACTGGAGTCGTCCCCTGTAAGTTCGTGCCTGCGTCAAAATGCAGCATAACTTTAGAATGATTGTATCACAAGCAAAGCTCAGGGTACTACTGCCGTCACATTGTTAACGCAGAATTTACAAAGAAGGTGATTCCCAGATGACCATTCCAGGTGATTTCAGCAAATGAATCAAAGTAAACACTTCGTATACGAAAAGAGGTATGCTCATAGCGGCACAAATACCCAAGCTTGGATGTAAAGCAATTGAATGTAAGTAAACACTTCGTATACACAACGAGTACACTCATAGTAGCACAGGTACCCAAGCATCGGTTTAAACTTCAGTTTAAAGTGCCATGGGCATACTTATGGTATATACAAAGATCACCATTCATCTGTACACACAAATACAAACAATGTAGCCAACTGGAAGAGTTCCTTGAAGTCCGGTGAGCAATACGATAAGTTGTAAGGTGCTAAACACAAACATAGCCACCTGGAAGAGTTCCTTGAAGTCCTGTGAGCAATACGATAAGTAATAAGGTGCTAAACACAAACAATGTAGCCACCTGGAAGAGTCCATGAAGTCCTGTGAGCAATACGATAAGTAGTAAGGTGCCACACGTTTCATGGTTATAACTCACTCAAAGAATTGACCGGAAAATCCATGATATAACTCTGAGAACATTTTAAAAGACGTACACAAGGGGGAATGATCGATCTCGACCTGAGTGCCGCAAGAACACCTTTCATTGTATTCCTGACCTGTCATGACCTGTCGTGGACAAAAGATTCTGGAGCACACAATAGGACCGGTGGCTTAAGCAATTCCACTTGCACGGTGTAACATTCAATTGAATCTGAGATTTTCAAGCATAGAAAAGGAAGATGAGGCAGTAGTTAGCTTCTGTTGGGAGGTGCGAAAGTTCAGCAAGCGTTCGGCTCGGTTGACGACTGAGTGAACGCCTGAAAAATCCTCATGAACGTCAAAGTATCAGTAGTAGACACTTGAGATGAGCGCTATCTGAAACAAATCCATCGAAGTAGGCACACCTGTCCATTCACTGGCTCCGTATAGAAAAGATGTGAGTTCATTCTTTATTAAACAAGTAAAGTCACTAAAAATGTGAGGAAGCTTTAAGAGTTTGTATTTCTCAAGGTCAGAGGTTGCCGAAACACCATGCCAGGAAGTGAATATAACCCCCGTTCAATAGCTTTCTCTCATCAAGAACGTAGATTGCCGGCACAAGAGAGCATGGAGAAGCCAATGTCCAAGTGCAGAGATTTCTACATTAAACAGTGCCAGTAGGACATGGGCCGTGACATGCTAAATGAGGTGCCATACACGGTATTGCATGCATTAGTGGTGACAACTTGTGGACGAGCATACATCAGCCTCGCAAGGTGTATCACGACTGCCACAGCTTCACTCGTGGTCTGTATGACCTCCCTTCACAACATCGAAAGCCTTCTGTAAGAGAAACCGAACGGTTGAAATTCATGCTAGAAGGTAAAAAGAAGCAAAGCATCATACTCTAATCCAACCATCGTAAGACTGCTGCAGACAATTCGAGCAGTCAGCGAAAACCTCGATATTGTTAAACTGGCTTTGCTGTAACTCCATGTGCCAGAGAGATCTGCCGAGCTATTTGTAGCAAAGATGCCAAAAATACCAGATGTCAGCCATTCAGCTGCTCATGATCTACATAAACTTCCATTCTTCCGCTAACTTTCTGCTCCGGATCCACTCTCTTGCCTCCCGTTACACTGCGCCGATTTCCGCAGTATCCCGCTTATTCAGCGGCGATTCAAGGTTCAAGTTACGCGATGATAGTAGTTGACGCAAATATGTTCCAACGACTTAGGTGCCAGCCGAAAAACCTAAGTACACTCGGGTCAAGAAAGCCAATATTCTTTAACGCAGATCTCGTCAGTACACCAATTCATCAGCACGCGCCTCGACAGTACGTGCAAGGAACTTATGACAGTACGCACGAAGTAATATCCTGATCACTACACGAGATTGGTGTACTTAGCACTGTTTCACCTCGAAGTTGGACCAATGGAGCACGAAGCTTTGAGACCGCAATAGCAGACCAGCACAAGTTCTCAGATGGAAATCTGGAAGAAGTAGATTGGACAGTTTTTACCTGGTGAACATTCCCGTCTCAAGTCTAGTTCGACTCCCCAGAGCAGATAGCACTGCTGTAACTTCACAGTTTTCAACTTATATTACTTAAATGCATCAGCCACCTCAAGTTACAGCTTGCAAACTTCTAAACTTTCCCGTCGCTTGAAGACACTGCACCACCTTAAAGAAAACTCAACAAAAACCAACACTAGTCACAACTGTCTGGCAGTTAGCAAGAACAACTCCAACAGCAGGCAGATCCAAAGTTTGATGTTGAGGATGATATCTGATTCGCTGGATTCAGAGAATCCGGCACACGAGCAAGAACAGGCACACGTGCGAGCAATTACCTGAAGCTTCACAGTAGCAGTCGATTAGCATGCCAGTGACACAGCTATTGGAATAGAACTGCATTCAAACCCTTCCCACATAATTACCAGATCTAGTTGCAACAAGGACCACCTGTTTTCTTAGTATCTTGTCGAAAACAATGATGTGCAAGACAAGATAATTCTCAGAAGAAGTTTGGCAGCAGAGTACTTCCTTACCTTCCCCGATGCAGTGCTCCTAGAAACATCCAAATTTGAGATCGAGTACTTCTCAAAGCCCTCTTGGTAATGAGGAAAAACACATACTACAGCTACTTGGGAGGAAACAGCAACAAACATTCCATGAGATGTAGTCAAGATGCTGACTGACCCGGCGAGATATACGCCTTAAAGCTCTCGCATGGTATCCACGTATGCTCGAAACATTCGCTGGCACTGTATTCCAAAAAATTCTCATTCTTGCAATCAATGCAGAAATTCTTCCGAAAGTTCCAACTACAAAACTTAACACATTCCTTCCTGCCAACTGCAAAAGAGTCGGAAGCTGAACAGTCAGAACCTGCTATACCTTCTGGCCGTACGTTCACCTGAGACGTCTTCCTTGTCTGCCGGGAAACGCTCCAGAGTCCAGATGGATGGTATGAGAACGTTGACGAAGTAGGCACATGAATAGTTTATTCGATGATCCTCCACACCCCTCTTCATCTTCATTGACTATTGTCGATGTCAGAGCCTTACGACCCCCCCGGATGCTACTCAGTCGCAATCCTACAAAAATAAGTCCTCCGTTTAGCTCAGCTTCCGCATGCCTCCTGAACACACGAGCACCTCAGGGAGAAGTGAGCTTCGAAGTCTATGCCAGCAGCTAGCTGAATGCTTTCTGAAGCTAGGAAAGCCAACAGTCTTCGAGAAGAGAGCATCTTGGACGTGAATAAGTCCATTCAACTTGCAGCTCAATATGATTGAAACTCAGTTTCTTTTAAGGCTAAGAACATACTACGAATATGTTTGGATTGTAGTACTTCTGGATCTAGAAAGAAGCAAACGACTATGCCCGCAGCTCTTCCTTGCACTCGACATAGTTGCATGTCTTTCTTTCATGAACTATCAGGAGTGCTGTTGAAGTTCCTGTTGATAACAAGAACTCAGATACTCTTAAAGTTAGGAGGACACAACTGGCACAACGGGTTAAATGATGGAAAACTGACCGAAATGGTTTGCGAGGGAACACTCACAACAAGCAAGGATGTGTTTTTCCCGAATGCAAGGTAGTTCTTACCGGAGTCGTTGGTTAGTGCGAAAGCTTACAACCGTGGCCTAAACGATCCGCAAGTAGCAGATTGTCATCAGCTGCTCCTTGATAGCGAGGTGTTCAATTAGCACGCAGCACATGACATCTGTTCAGTCACATGTTCAGGATTTGGTAGCTTAAGGACTAAACCTTCTCGTTGCACCACTTCTTCAGGAGAGTGGTATCTTGTGACTATTTCAAACTTTTTTCATTGAACCTTCCTACTCCTCGACAAATGGAATCATAAAACGTTCACAGGCTGCATCTGAATTGCACAGCCTCACCGGTGAAGTCAAGAACCTCTCCAAGATACACTTCAGAAAGCGGCCTTGGAAGTCTTGTCACAAATTAATTACAATGATGAACCTTCCTTTCAAGCTTTCCTGCAGTCGCGCGCGCACTCGGCAACCGTGGAACATGGACGATGTAGTGAAGGCAGCGCGCACTCGGCAACCGCGCATCATGGACGATGTAGTGAAGTGAGCGCGCACTCGACAACCGGGCATCATGAACGCTGTAGTGAAATAAGCGCGCACCATTGAGAGCGCGCTTGCAATGAAATCGGCGAGGTTGTCTTCACAATTGATCTCCACGTCTCTCCCACTCAAAGTGTAAACCGAAAGAGGTGAGACAGGAAGAGAGTGAGCACATATGGACAAGTACTTTCGCTTCTGTACATGCTCAACTGTGCTCACTCTCTTCTGTCACTCCCACTCTCCCTACCTCACATGCCAGAGCCAGGCACACACACACACAAGAAGGAGACGACGTACGTACGTAACCTCATGCGAGTGGCGCTACCACAATACATGACCACCGATATATACTTCCTTACCTTACATGACCGAATCTCCACCTGTTAGTAGACGATACGCCAACATACAGCAATTTCGCTGCGCACGATGGCAGGGTAGAGCCATGAGCGGTGCCAGAGAATAGAATAGAAGCGCCAGGCAGGCCGGAAGGAAGGGACTTGGCCGCTCAAGTAGCGCGCGCCCGCCAGCAGCAGCAGCAGCAGTCACGGTCAGGCTGGGGCGTCGCCGTCGTGGATGTACTCATTCTTGCACTACCGTCGAGCAGGCACTCATCGTTGGCTTAGCTCTAAAGATGGAAGGCCCATGCCATGGCGCCCCTACTTTAATACCGTCGCGCCCCTGGGCCCGCTCCCCTCGTAGTAAGTAAAATTACCTCTAGAGTCCCGTACATTAACCCCCGGCTGACGCCTAATCTTCTTCGTTTCTTGTCGGGGTTAAGCTTTTTTTTTTTTTGCTTGTTTGATGACCCGGCCTCCTCCTCCTCCTGGACTTTTTGCAGCCTTTGCATGTTCCTCTCACTGTTCTATTCTTCTATTCCCTTATCATCATCATGTTCCGATGCCGCTTCGGCTTCCATGTTGGGTGCCTGTTGCTCTCTCTGAATCTCTCATGATAGTTTCCACTTATACAACTTACAATCAAGTCACATTGCCCCGATTGCCCCGATTGCCCCAATCAGTCAATTAACCGTACTTCTTTTTCAAGGTGTTGGCAGTCATTGGATCAGGTTTGCCATTTGCTGGAAACGGAAATAACCACATCATGTATGTGATCCAACTTCATTTTTGGGCAGGTGATTCGTGAGTTGTTGATTAGTGTTACAAATTAGTGTTAATCGTGAATGTTACACGTCACCATAGTGTTACAACGCTAATCGTCGAGTTTCAACACTATGTGTGAGAGCATGTACACTTTCTTGCAAGTGGGAGACTTTATTGAAAGTAGTGTAATTGGAGGCTTGAAAAAAAAGACAAGGGACTTTGATTGGAATGGCGGCTTAAAGTGAACACTAATATCAAGAGAGTTGAGAAATGATGCTATTGTTCCAAAAGATACCCTTTACACTAATCTCCACATAACACTAATTGACAACTCTTGTGTAGTGGAAAGTGGAAAGGCGGTTGAGTAAGACATGAGTAAAGTCATGTATGAGCCAAATCTTTGTAATAACAAAATATATAAGGTTCATATGTAAACCGAGTGAAATGACGCTAGAAGCCCCCATTGGGATTCATTGAACTAAATCGATCGTAGAAAGGTGGTTTGTTTTTTGAAAGAATCAAGAATCATATTATGTGGTCAAGCATGTAACTAAGGTATAAATTATGTGGTCAAGCATGTAACTAAGGTATAAATTCAAACTATATGTAAAATGTTGTACAACATAAGGAGAAATAATTTTGTGACTAACATACATGATGGTGTGGTGTTATAACATGGACTAAAATAAGACTTTGAACATTTTGAAAATTTGTGCCTTTTGGGATAAGTCATATAAGTATCTTGAAGTTTCGATGGGGTATTAAGTTTCTATCTTAAAACATTGTAGTACTCATAATACCCCCATACATTTTTTTATAAGGTTTATTTTTAAGTTGGTATTTGAGATAATGTACATTAATTATACAATAGCCTATATATGGTACTTCAAAAGTGAAGTCACGTGACATTTTTGGTTAGTGGTATTTGATTGTTATTAGTTGATTAAATCCAATTAACTTGGCTAGAAAACAAGGGGTTCAGATGATAAGTAGATATGGATACGAGGAGAGAAGCATATGGGAGAAAAGAAGAACGTTGGAGTTAGGAACATGAGATTGGGGAACTGCATGTGTGGACAAGGGAACCTTGTGCAAGGAATTGGGAATGAGGAAATGGATGATGAGAATGGATGATGGGAAAATGGGAACGAGGTGCGGGAATGAGGGAAGAAGGAAGAAGAGATGAGGGATAGAGAACAATGGAACAAGGAATACGAGATGGGGGAATGGAAAAATGGGAACGAGGAAATGGAGAACTGGAGATGAGAACGAGGGATGGGAATGAGGATAGAAGGAAGAAGAGATGGGGGATGGGAACGATGGAACGATGGAACGAGGAACACGAGATGGGGAATGGGAAACGTGGGAACGCGAGAGAAGAAGGAACGGGAGGTGGGGGACGGGGAACTACGAAACAAGGGACAAGAGATAGAGTACGAGGGAGTGAGGGGTGGAAGATGGGAATAGGAGAGAGGAGACATGGGGCGTACGACAGAAAAATTGGAACAACGCAATGAGGGATAAAAACACTCTCACTCAAAATCAATCATTATATTCCTGAAGTAGAGCTCATTCCATGCAATCTACCCTCAACATTACAAAGAAGAGTAGCCGGTGCATTTATACCTACGTCTATGCGACCTATGACAATTGTCCAACAATTGCATGATGCACGTTCTACCAATATGCACATGTCGGCAATATCTTCCTCACCACAAAACGCTTGATACTCGTAGATCAAGGAAACCCTTCACATAGAAATAAGGATACCGTTGTCTTCAAGTGATTAGAATCAACATAAATGCGTGCAAGATGATTGGTACAGTAAAAATAAAAAAGATAAGAGCTAGGGACCCGCAAATGCAAATGATAAGTAGACGATCTAGTCCGTTCCGTCCCATGCAAGAAGTGTTGGGAGCGATAGATTGCAAAGGGTACTATTAGGGACTTGTTCAAGATATAACTTGGCTTGCATTGGGAGAAGTGGTAGTGGTACAGTACTGTAGTAGTATTAGTAGAGTAGAGTGGCACTACTAAAGGCCCCTTCCCACCTGGCCTTTGATAAGAGCATACATTAAAACTTAAGACCTCCACAATTTTGGGGAAATTCCTTATTCTTAGGGAAGGCCTCATCAATGAGGCTTGGAAAAGTGTCTTGAAAAGTAGCCTCAATTACATAATGGCTCCTCAAAGGCCCCATTAACTAAGACCACTCTTAAGTCTTCAAAACTTGAGAATATTTATAATTGTGGTGCTTCCTTAACACTTGCCTACTAATGCTCAACTATCTTTTGTCCTCCCAAATACTAGCTAATATTTTTTTTGTCCTCCAAGTTTTAGAGTGTGCCATGTGGGCATCCATGTAGGATTGGTAATTACTAAAGAATGTAGGTGTGGACACACACTCTTTTAAGGAGATAAGACCACCTTCTAACACCACCTCTAAGGCCAAGTGGGAACGTACCTTAAGAACTGGTGAGTGTCCTGTCCCACGGCTGTAGGCTTCTTACATTCCTCACACGCTCACTTACTCGAGGATCCGGCTTTTGTCTTCATCAATCGCTCTAGATCCTCTCTGCACCCATGCTTTTTGTGGTTATTGTATTCAGCTATCCTCTGTTCATTCTTCCAGCTGTTCCCCCGGTCTCCTCTTTATTCTAGTTTATTTTATTTTTCTTTCTTGTGCTGCTGCTGCTGCTGCTTAGCATGCTGGGCTTCTTCGGCAGTCTTGAGATTTCTTTTAAAATCACAACGTGAAGCGGATTCATAAACTCACAATTTCTTCTTTCTATGTAAGTAACGAGTGTGATGTTTCGAGAAATATTATGAAGGCAAGGAGATAGGTGACCGATAGAAACTTCGGGCCGGCGTGAATGAAGTGTCCGTTTGTGCTGCTAATGATGGCCACCGGACAAGGGGAAATTGGAACAATACTACTTCCCCCTCTGCTGGGTGGATACGCTAGTTTCTAGCTTAGTTACTAGTGCCTTGAAGATACTTGACATAGTATCCCCCAAATGCAATGTAATTGTATCTCATTGGTAGCCTTTGAAAGTAGTAGGGTACCACAACCAAGGAAAGGACTAATCTTCTTGAGATCATTTACTTTTGTTAAGTCCTAGGCTCTACTATTTCAATTGTTGCATTTCATCGGGAGCTGTAGCACAAATTCACTAGAAGCTGAAGTTTGATGACGAAGAAGAAGAATGAGAGCCATTTTTTAAATTTTGAAAAAGTCACAGCTATTTCAGTAAATATGAGATGTTTGAGGGCCACTTTTGTAATTTTTCCTGGATTCAAAACCTATTAGGTTTTTCCACTAAGAGCAAAAATACTATTCATTTGCTCATAAGCATTTGTCAATTCAGCAACGTATATAGTATTAATAGTATATACCGCATATTCATTAGATGTGATATGTATTTATGAGTATATTGTACACTATACATTGTATAAAGAAAGAGTAACTCCAATCTATTTAGAGGCCGGCGTGAATAGAGGTTTTGTTCAACCTAGCCGCTAGTGCCTTAGAGATACCTGACATGGTATCTCTCAAAGGACTTCAAAGTACACATACAACGAGGTTCAAGAACCCCCTACCATAGTTGGATGGATTAAGGTGGCCAGCACCACGTCGACATGGGGAGTAGAACCAACGACCTCCTCATTGGGGGCCATGAGCCCTAACCCCCAAGCCAAGGCTTGTGGTGCATTTATACACTGCATAATATAGAATTTATGCCTAAAATGACCAATGCATATAAGGTTTGACTTGAGAGATCAAGTAGACCGGAACCTTGGGTCTTACAAGTAGTAAATTGTTTTGAATGCACTATACCAACGCGTACACCCCATCCCGTGTTTTACACCCACACTTTTCTTCTAGTGTCCTTTGTGCCACTTTTTCTCTACTTGCTCTCTCTACTCACACCACATATGCACTACACAAGCGTTGTTGATTAGTGTTACGTGGAGATTAGTGGAACGAGTAACATTTGGTGACTAACACCATTTCTCAACTCTCTCGAAATTAGTGTTCACTTTGTGCCGCCACTCCAATCAATCTTCCTTGTCTTTTCTCCCAACCACCAATTGCACGAGTTCCAAAAAATTCCTCCACTTGCAAGAAAGTTTGCATGCTCATACATCTAGTGCTATAATTTGAAGATTAGTATCATAACACTATCGTGACATTTAGTGTAATTGTGCACGATTAACGTGTGTAACACTAATCAACAACCCTTGTGTAGTGAATGTAAGAGCATCCTCAGTCGAAGCCCGCCATCAACTCCCTCCAACGGAACTTGACGGGCCGTGGCTTGAGTACCGGGAGGACTTGCCGGGTTGTGCACCCAGTGCGCTCCTGGGAAAGTCGATTCCCTTTGCAGACGTGGCTCCCTGCAGTGGTTCGTGTTCATTACCTGTGCGCTTTGAGATTTTGGATCTAGCTGTAATTAGCATCGCTGGCAGCAGTCAGGACTGCTAGCGGGAGGACTTTCCCTCACGGCAAATGAGGAAAATTTACAGAGAGTGGGAGGTTTTTTGACGAGACCCGCACAGTGACGGGAGGCATAGAGAGGGCGTTGGCCCACGCCACAAGCTCCTGCGCCCGCCTTTTGCCGATACAGGGAGCTAATCTCTCAGGACTGAGGATGCTCTAAGGTACTCACCAAATACTATCATACGAATGGTAAATAATAGTGCAAAAGATGGATACTTTTGACCTACTCCGTACTTGATTTTACCTCAAATGAGTACGAGAAAGAGTTGAAGAAGCTTTCCATATGAGGCAACAAACAAGGAGCTTCATTCTGGCCGTCAGAAGATTGGCATCCCGAAATGGAATCCTGTCAAAAAGCATGCATCCAGAATTTCTGTCTGTTTTGATAAAGTTCACACGACCCTTCGAGAGTTTAAGACTTCAATTGGCATAAATTATTCATTTTCTTCATCATGTTTCTTCATAGTATGGAATGTGGGGTGGAATTTGTGCCGAAAATAAGTTCAGGCCGCATCCTATCCGCCCACAATTTTGAAACTTTGACAAAAGCTGGGATTTTTAATCGTTTTTCTTGAACCGACCAATGTATTGACCAATCGGGCGACAGATACATGAGCCACCGGATTTTTGTGCTCGGCACACAAAATTCTCTATGTCACTTCCTTCTGAAGCAATGGATGATTATTCCATAAGCGTCAATATAGATAAAAGAATTAGAGAATTTTCTGAATTGATAAGCAAACTCTCATTCTTACTCCAATTCATTTATCATAAGAAATCAACAGGTCTTCATGGTAAGAATCTTCGCTACATAAAAGATGGAACAACATTTTAATTTTTAATTTTTTTAGCCGATCAATGTGTTAATTAACCAGAGTTGTGTCCTACTTGGCGAAAGCGATTTTTTGTGTTATACTAGAGAATCCTCACTGGGGAGTAAGCTGAGAAGGACTACATCTATTGTTAACCCTTAAACGCCCAAGCAAGCCAGAGGGGCATGATTCCAACAGAATCTTCCCTGTAGCTCTCACTGTGCTCAACATTTCACTCATATTTTGATGTCAAACTGGTCACCTTCTTCTGATGTATTCAAAAAGTGAAATTTCACAATTCAAATCACAATTTGTATGAATGATTTTGTGCTTTGAAAGGATTGTGGTAGGTAGGTTGGGGTGGTACATAACCTTGTAGGAGGTTGCAAGCTCATCATTGATTGGCCTATTCATGATGCCCAAGTCCACAAGATGTTGTGATCCAATTTTGGGTTGCCCGTTTCAGACCCCATGGGCGTTTAAGGGTTAAACTTGAACCAATTACTGTGTTTATCAATTGAGAGAAATACAAAGAGCAGCATTTTAGAATAGTAAAGTCTTATAATATTTGTTCAAGTGAAATCTAAGCATTTCGAAGAGTATTTCGATGGCTCCCGTCAAGCCAAGTATGCATTCACAATTTATTATTTGGAGCACATGATTTGAATGGACATGTATCTTGACTACAATATGTATATCATCCCAAAATGAGCCCATGTGCGTCTAAGTGGAAAAGAAAGAACTCTAATATTTAGAAGCTTTGATGTGGTGGTTGGAGCCCATGGTCCCCAATGAGGAGGTTGTGGGTTTCATTCCTTATGTTGGCATGGTGTTGATCACTGTAGTCAATGCAACTAAAGTGGAGGGTTCTTCAAGCTCGTTGTATGGGTGCCTGAAAGCCTTCTAAGTGGATACCATATCGGGTATATCTAAGGTATTTGCTGCTAGGTAGAAATTACCATAGGGTTTATCCTAAGAGGGGTTAGTAGTCCCACCAATGATATTAAATGGTCGGACTGCAATCATTCTACTATAGGTTAAACAAACACTCTAATAACATTGACCTCTAAGAGTATTCTTGGCAACCTTTTCCTCTAAATTCTTAATGGAGTGGCCATTTTGTGTTAGTGGAGGTGCAAGGACGTGCAAGTAGGGAAAAGTGTTGGTCGGTTCCTCCCTACTTCAAAACCTAATATAACCCTCTTGAGTGAAACTCTTCCCCTTCTTTACACTTCTCTACATCTAAATTTGTTATATCTATCCTCTTAACCCCTAACTCTCCTTAAAACCCGAATCGGGTTTTGGAGATTCCCGCAGGAGAAAAACTCACCCAACTTTGACCATTATAATCTCACAAATGAGGAAGAATGAACGGTTCAAATTTGGTATGTGAGGAGTTCGTTAAGTGAACTTTGAGATCTTACGGTTGAATCCTTCAAATGATGCTCGGTTTGAGATTTTTTGAGCTTGATCTAAGGGAAGGTCAAATTTTGTGTCTTCGACCATTTTGCACCAAGGAGATTTAGGGGTTAAGGTTGTCACCTTGTTGTTACATGGAGAAGAAGTGTTTTATGCAAAAGGCCCACTCTTGGTGATATCAAGAATTATTTGAAAGAAGTCTTACTCTTGTAGAGACAATCACAACCTACGTTGGGACGCATATTTCCTAGCAGCTACGCCACCATCCTTTACCATGGGCGAGCGGCGTCGTCATAGGAGATGCTATTACCACTATTGCATACATGGTCTGAGTATATGGGACGAGTGAACCCCAAGTGGTACAGGAAATGCCAACTCTCATTTAGTCTTCTACTTGGGGTTTGCTCGTCTCCTATACTCAGACCACATATTGACCAACTGGTGTACATGTTTGCATCTTGCATTAAAAGAGGGTGATTTTGAGGAGTTTTGGCAATTTTGAGGGCTTTCGACAATAGGGTTTAAAATCCAAATTCAAGTACTCCTTTTGAGGGAATATTGGTTCTCCATTTAACCCCTAAAAATCCAGGGGTTTCCTCGACCTCCAGAACCAAAAACTGCCATTTTTCACCTTCGTTGGGAGATGGGGAAATGGAGAAACTTTTTTTTCTGGTTTTAGACTTTGAACCGTAAGATCTTGTACCTAACTTTTATACAAAGGACTGGTCAAAATTTCAACCGTTGGATGTTTTTCATTTGTGAGATCATAACAATCAAAGTTTGACCAACACTTTTTTTTTGCCACTGCGTGAGAGGCATTGTCTAAATGGTGCCAAGGGCAACTTGATGATTGTTATTCCAAATATTTTTCCCTCATTTTTTTTCATGTAGGTATTCAAGTTGGTTATGCTCATGCAAAATTTTAGAGACCAATTCCACTTTTTGACCTTAATGTAAAATATTTTATGAAAGAAGGTCTAAAAACAACCATATAGTAAAACAAGCACCACGTATGATATATTTAGTTTGAGAAAAATCTCGACGGTGAGAAGGTGCATTTATGATAATGTGAATTTTGAAAAAAAAATCTTGAAAAAATCCAAAATCTCGAATTTTGGCAATTTTTGAAAGAAAAATTGTAAAATTACTAGAAATTGTGAAGATTGTTTTTGAAAGTTTTTGAGGGCTGCCCTTGTAAAATTGGTAAACTTTTTGACTTCGGACACATTGGAATTTGAATAGTAATTTGGTAATGAACATATTTCTAAAAAAAATAAATTAAAAAAAATTATTTTAAACTGCCCGATTTGGACTTGAAACCTAAAATTTCTAGATGAAGGTTATAAAATTAAAATTTGACTTTGAAAATTTTACCACATACACATTACTGCATGTGGAGCACCCAATAAAAATCTTAGGCAAAAATATCAGTTTAAATGCTTAAAATGAGCTGCCCGAAATCTCAGAAAACCGAATCGGCTTTCCTGGATTTTTAGGGGTTAAGAAAGCACTATTCATCCTCAAAAAGGCAAAGACGGGGACAAAACCTCGAACATTTGTATTACGGGTTCTAATTTTGCCACCTCCGCCTTGGCAAGCCCTTGCAATCTCACAAGTTCCCAATTAACTTATTATGGGTTGATAGAAATGCTGATGTATTTGCAGACACCAAATGGACCCCTCAGTTTAGAGAAGTACGAATTTGGGAATTTATGCTAGACATTATTCGAACAGCTTGGGAACGAACGATGCACCTAATACACACATCCCGCCCACATCGACAAGTTTCTGGACAAGTTCGATCGGAATTGGCTGCCCACGGACAAACTCGCCACAAGAGTTGAAATCTCTAGAATGGAGAGCCACAAGACCATCTATGGGGGCATTCAGGACGTAGTCAAATCAAACAGTGCGAAACTACTTTTCACAACATATTTCTAGTTTGAGGGGGATTTGGGGTGCAAGCCACAAGATATCGGGCGTAGCTGTATAGAGCAGCGCATGCATCAGGTGTGGAGATGCAGTGGCGTGGAAGAGGACGGCATGGAGCAGTCAGGGCTCCAGCTGCAAGTCAAGAACCTGCGGCGAGACACGAGGATAGGACCAGCTGGAGGGAGTTGATCGATCATAGAGTATGAAGGACCGGGAGCACGTCGACGGAGCGGAAGGAGTGTGCGAAGGCGGAGGAGCGAATCGCCCGGGAGTTGCGGTTGGTGGATGTTTAGTGGCTAAACTAGCATGATGGTTTAGTCTCAGATAATCTTAAAAAGAATTTGGTTTAATTCTGCCGGGCTTCGGCTCTGGCTCTTGTATGTGTTTAACTTCAGTAAAGCATATACTGTTCAAGAAGGAAAAAAAAAAAAAAAAAAAAAAAAAAAAAAAAAAAAAAAAAACTTATCACGGGTTGGGTTGCACGGGAATAGCCCTGCTTATTGGAGACCCCTCTTAATTTTACGGGGACGGGTCTCACATGGGAATGTTCCCTTAGATTGTCCACCCTATTAAAGACTCAATGCCAAGCAGTCTGTCCTCTGGCAGTAATTGCAAAATAGCCCGAGAGTGGAAATCGGAACGGTATCATACTAACGAGAAACTGGACTCATTGGATTCAGCCGGATAATCGATTGTGGCAACCTGGCAACAACGAAAATCCTGCTCTCTCTCTCAAACACACAATTTCCCAACATTGGCAAAAAACTGCAGTAAACTACCCAACAGTACCATAATGGCTGCTGTCTCGCTAAAATTAGAAGCTCCGAGCCTTTTTTCCTTTTCTGGGTAGCAAAGCACCGGTGTAATTAAGTGAGGATCGGGAAAGTGGGGAAGGAGGGAAGGAGGGAGGTGGTTGGTTTCCATTAGATCACAAAGAATTAGGTGGGCGCCTGCAAAAAAGAGTGCTACCAGCGTTTCTAGGAGCCTCCACCAGGGCACTAACAGCGTTTCTTGGAGCCCCCATCGATCAATGTGATTTTTTCCTCATAATCCCTGAAATTTTCGATTTGGACCCCACAACCGTTTTTGATGATTTTGAATTCAGAAATGGGGCGTGCGAGGGGAACCTACTCTTTGGCTATTTAAGCCTACACATTAAAAATTTAGGGACTCTTTACCCCTCCCTTACCCCAGAAACGCTCATAGCACTGATTTACAGTGATTTGAATTAGGTGATGAGATTTTGTGCATGATAGATCTGCACATTCACGAAGGAAAGGCTGTCATAAGGTAGCGACACCCATTCCCGTGGCTTTAAGCTAATTATCATACTTCTGAATGAGGAGTATGAGAAATTATTATACCAGGGGAAAGGCAATTAGATTTTAATCTGAAATGTATCGAAAAAGTCATGTTATTGGAAAATTTGTGTTCGTTCTTGATAATCAAAGTCAAAAATTGATTTGCACATTTTGACTGTGTCTAAATGGCCTTGATTCCGTGACTTGGAGAAGCAAATTCTGCCACTATACTTTTACTGCATTTAGTAATATTTGTTCTCAACAAATGATCAAAGTCACTCAGATTGAGGTGCCCTGTATGCTGACGCAAATGGGTACAGTAACGGGAATGGGTGTCGCTACCTTAGAGGATGTCAGTCATATCCCAGGCTTGATTTCGCAGACTCGGTCAGCTCATAGCGTCACCACCACCCTTGGGTAGATGACCTACCCCTCCCACCCCAGGGCTCACACTAACTTAAGCATTACCATTTCGTCCCCTTAACCTTGTTCTCTTCTTTTGTGTGGCGCTCTAACTTAAATACCCCCTTAAGGATGACCTGGTGCCGTCCAAGGATTATACTTTCTATGCTTGGATCAGAGGAGGACGATTTTCCACCTGTGCGCTTTGTAGTACCACTTTCTTTGCCATTTTGGGCACTTTCTGACAACAACTAGGTACACTAAAAAGGTGTTGGATTATTATCAGATTTGAAAATGCTATAAGTTTTTACATTTTGACGATGTAATGTTGTTTATACTATGTATGGATCTCCATGTTAACCAATGTAGTAAGTATAGATATTGATCAATGGCAAGAACTTATAACATGATAGTATATATTAGTGTATATGACAGTGATTACCTATTTAGTGTAGTGAGCAGATATGATTGTTTTTTTATTGGAATATAGTTGTAAACCTTGACATTAGAGGAAGAAATTTTTTTAACCTATATCAAGGTTGGTGTTAGTTTAAGTTTTGAGTAACTAGGGTCAATATATCTTGGACATGTTCTACTCTTTATTTTCATCTATGTTACTTTATTCAAAAATGAGTTTTTGGCTAAGAATATCCATGTGACGTATAAGGGTTAAGGCAATATCTCAAGACATGGGATAGAGCATAATTATTGAGTGGGTGCAGAGCACAACACGAGTGACGATGGCCCCTTGTCTGGCGTAGTAGGAGCATCCGCTATATGTGCCACGGTAAAGGCTCACGTTGAGGCTTTGGGGGGAGGGGGGCGGTGAGAAAAAGTTTTGCTACAACGGGAGTGTGCCAATCGACAAGAAGGTGCCAGAAATGGGAAAAAAAAGAGTGTGTGTGGTTATTACACCAATTTGATGTTGCTTGACCTGTCATGGAAAAAGCTACAAGACAAGAATTTCATGTTTGCTTGACATGCAACGGGAATAGCTACAAGACACGAATTTCATGTTGCTTGACATGTCACGACAATAGCTACAAGACAACATTCACGAAACCCCGTCACGAATTCGGCATCTTGCTCAACGTGAAGAGGAAGAGAATCATGCAACTCTCTAGCCACACACCATGGACAAAACTCGACAACCAGTTGTTCATCACCGCAACGCCCAAAAACCACTTACCGTCGGTAGATATATTTCAGAGGATATACGCAACGGATGCTCCAAGCGTGCAATTTGTCCGGCTAGCTACGATCTGAGCAAGCGGCTTGTGAAGAAAATGGACCGAAGTCAATGGTGGATGCAGGTCACGAAGAAGAAGACAATCGCGTAAGACGAAGCTTACGACGAAGATGGAAGAGATGGAGGCAGGGAGTGAGCAGTAGGAGGGAGGGCAGAGGGGTGATGGCAATACAAGCATAGTGATGTCAGGAAAAGTGGGAACAAGGCACTGAAGCAATTAAGCAGGAAAATAAAAAAGCCCAAGGATGAGGAGAATTTCGCTCACCGTCCATGTAATGTAATAACACTCCTATACTAGAGCCGGCTTTTTATTATTATTATTATTATTATTATTTCAGAGCCTTGCCTGGCATGACTTTTCTCACCCCAGACAACCTTTTAGAATGTTGGACGCACTGCTCTGTTGTGCCTCGGAGATATTTCCTCCCTGCCATGTTTTGGCTCCTAACTACTTTTCCTCGCCCCCACATTCATCACATGCCCAATTGGTGCCATGCATGATATTAATCTCAGTTTTCTTTCTATCCTCCTTTCTTTTTTCTTGTTTTTTGTGTTTTTGTTTTGTTCGCCACTTTTGGCTTCTTAATTACTCTACTAGTTTGTCTCTGCGGCGGTTGCCATGTCCACTTGGATACTTTGACTATGATGCTACTAGATTCGCCAAGCGGTTTCTCGCGATCCAATTGTTTTCATGCAGCGACACCTCATGCGACCGGCCGTGCCCGTGATCATAATGTCATGTTCAAAACAAAACAAACTACATGCATTGAATAATAATATCTTACATGTACTAAAACAACCGAGAGGTATTTACCACTAAATGCACTAGGAGATCAGCTCCTACCATATTAACCCCTAAATTTCCTTGGTGCAAACTGGTGTAAGTCACAAAATTTGATCTTCCTTTAGATTGAGCTCAAAAAATCTCAATCTAAGCATTCTTGAAAAGATTCAACTGTAAGATCTCAAATTTCACTTGAGATTCATCTCACATACCAAATTTGAATCGTTCATTCTTCTTCATTTGTGCGATTATAATGGTCAAAGTTGGATGAGTTTTTCTCCTTCGAGAACCTCCAAAACCCGTTTCAGGTTTTAAGGAAAGTTAGGGGTTAACTAAACCTTGAAGATCTTTGGTGGAAAAATATCTAAATTCACATATAACAACCTCCTTCTATTTCCAAGACAAAAAAAAGTTTGATCCAAGCATTATTTAGATAATCCAATCGAATGATCTTAAAGTTAACTTGACATACTATTTGCATGCCTGTGGATCCTTCTCCATTTGTAAAATTATAACCATAAGAGTTGGCTGAATTTTGTTCCTCCGTGGACCCTCAAAACTCGTTTCCACTTTTGAGGATCTATAGGGGTTAAATTGGATAACCATTGTAGGATATTGATCATTTAACCCCTAAACGTCCCTAGTGTCGAAAAACGACATTTTGGATGAAGGGCAGAAACTTTGAAGAGCCATAATTTCTTCATCCGAACTCCGTTTTTGACGAAATCACTTGGATTAGGTCACAAATCAAGTCTAGTTTCTGTGGTAAAAATTGCAGACTCATAAAATAAAGTATGAATAAATGGCATGGATTTTAGTGAAAGCAGCTCTTGTTTTTGGGTTTTCAAACATTTGGCATGTTTTACCATTGCAAGCCAATTATGTGAAATCTAAAATAGTTTTTCATGAATTTTTTTCATAGGTTTGATATTTAGATGCATCCCAACAACTTTGTAGTTGGAAGTTTTTTGATCTAGATAACCTTGGTATTGGCTTTGCAATGTTGTTTCCACGATGAAAAAAGTGAAATAATGGATGATTTTTGAAGAGCTAGATCTCTTTCATCCACCGTTAGATTTTGACTATATTTTTTGGGATGGATTCCAATTATAGTCTATTTTTAGTGGTAGAAACCTTGACCCAATGCAGGATATATTGAAGAAAAGGCATGGATTTGAGTGCTAGGGGTCTAGTTTTGGCCTTATTTTTCTTTGTAAAATTTTTGGCAGTTTTCACGACTACAAGGCTACTATTTGAGCCAAGATTTTTTTTTGATGATTTTTTTTGGTACAAGAGTGTCTTTGAGATGAAGATGAACAACTTTCTAGTTGCTGATTTTTTGATTGCAAATTTCATGTTGGTAGTATTTTCACTTCAAAGTGAAAATGATGGTATTTTGTAGTATGTTTTGCGCACTAATATGTTATGATCTCGCAATCTATGAGGTCCCATGAGTCAAGTTTTGGTCCACATGATTTACTACAAGTTTATTACAAGTTTTTACGGTTGAGATTTGAATAGCTTATCTTTATTTTCATCTACATCACTTTTTTTGAAAATGAGTTTTTGGCTAAAAATACCCCAAGGACGTTTAGGGGTTAATAATACAATCTAAAAATTAACTTAGTGGTTAGTAAAAGTGGGGTATCTTTTCTGAGAAAGTGAATACATTACAGAAGATTATACACTTTGATCAAGAAAAATCTGGGCGTCAACAATGAGAGTAATGATTTTTCTTTTCTCAAGGCAGAAAATGAATGCCTTGCTATACTCAAAAGGCCTTGCTATACTCAAAAAGCCTTGCTATACTCAAAAGGCCTTGGTATCAACTACTTCCGGGTGTTCGAATCGTTACTTATTCTATTCTGTTATGATGAAATTGAAACTCTCGCACAGTAAACTTGCACAAAAATAAGTCTGATTAAAGCTGTGAATCTTGAATCATCTTCATTTCTTATTGAAGTGCTTCCTAGAATAATTCTTGGTGATTGGGAACAAATAGGATCTTGCAAGGCAATTTATTAAAGTTGTGGATTATTGCAAGACAATGTAGAAAACTCTTATTGAAACCTTATTGCAAATTATTGCAGGAACAATATAAGAAAGTCTTGTTGAACTTTTGCACGACAAAGACAACTCAAGGCTGTGAAACTTTTGCACGACAATGACAACTCACGGTAGTCTTGGTACACGCCTAGGGGTTGAGATCATGACTAAAAAGTATCAGATTACTCCCAAAGAGGAAGCCACTAAACCGCTGATTCAGACTTACACCAGCACTCTCAATCTTTGCAGTAAAGGAAACCTTTTGATTGTGAAAAGAGAAGAAAAATAGAAAAAAACTTACTCCAGAACATGACAAAACGAGAGCAGAGCATGCGAAGTTTGATGCACACGAGCATGCAGTGTATTATTCCTCTGTGAGAATGAAAAAGAATTCATAACTCTAGTTTCAGAATTGAAATGTTCTTGAGCCTGATTTGGCAACTCTTACTATTATTGAAGCGAAAAGGATTTGAAAACTTCTGCTACGTTGGTTGCATGGAGCCACGTCTCAATTGGTTGCAAGCAGGTCAATCATTGCCAGCAGCAAGATATGATTCATCTACAGCGTAAAGTTTTCGAGGAGCATAAAAATGGCCGATTCAGATCTTCTTAAAAACCAGCACTCGGTCACGATCTCTAAAAACACCACGCACATGACGATGTTGACCGCAAGATTCAGCAGCCATTGCACCGATCCACACATGCACCTTTCCACCACAGCTACGATACTGATGGTCACTCTATAGCAGTTTCATGGGGCTCCATTCTTTGACGAATCCTCTACCTGTGGTAGCCAGCTGGTCTGGTCCCTTCCCAATCCTGCCTGCCTGCCTGCTGCTCAGTGCTGAGTCTCCACGCCATTTTATAGACGCACCTGTAAAGCATCCTGTGCCTCATCTCTCTGTTCCCTAATCTTATTCTCAGTACGGCACATAGGGACATGAAGGTGTTTGGCGCTTATATCTATCTATCAGGATAGAGACTAAGTAATAAAGAAGTGCAAATGACCGGCCCTACTCACCTGCAATACAGAGCAGCAAGCGTCAGTACAATAAGAGTTATGGTCTATGACAAGCATGCGGATTTCGCAGTTCAAGGACTGCCAGCAAAGAGATGACTACCCTATCAAGAACGTCGTCCATATAGCATTCAGGTATCAGCAATCTGATTCCATTGGATGTTCGCACGAATGTGTATTACAGCGCAACATTGACTGTTTCCAAATGAAAGGTTGGACCTTCCATAGTTACTGTCTGACATCAGCGGCAATACTTTCCAAGTTTAGAAAACTGACAGAAAGTCTTGTATGAGTATGAAGATTACGTCATGATCCCTGGAGGAAGTGGAAGACAATAATACTGGATCTGAAATCTCCAATTGCTTCCAAATCGTAATCTACCCTGCCAAGCGAATTGAACGTCAGTGGCTCAATTACAGACATCCTCAATGATATCAAAGTAAATTGTCAACTGAAACCAAGCACGGGAGGATGTGAACATATATGGAGAAACAAAGTATATTAGAATATATACCCCTGTGATTCGTTGAAGTGTTATCCATGATTTTTATGTACATACACCAACAAAATCAATGTAAAATTCTACATATGCTCTGAGCAAAACTCACTGAAGTGAGACGTCGGTGCCCTCTTGTGACGCAAAATCTCGTTTTATGCAGACTAAATAAAGTCAATGTGCGTCTTCTTCTTCCCCCGGACATCCAGCTTGAAGTTGTGCTTGAGAATCATACTGTGCCAGTACAGAAAATGCATCAAACTACATGCTTCCCTACGACTTTCTGGTAGTACCTAAATGTGAGCTGGAGAGCTTGAGTTACATTTTCTGGCAATTTAGGTCCGAACTCATTTTTCCTACTTCAATAACCATCCGCAATGAAGTGTGCTAAAAGAACAAATTATCCCTCAAACAACCCTAGAACCTAAGTGATCTTGTGTCCAGAAAATCGGTAGAGCTATGAACACGTTTAAAGATGAACTGGAAGCTGTTCAATGCCCTGCACTACAATTTTCAATGATCCATTTCAAGTAGCTGTACACAAAACCGTACCTGACTTATCTATGGAGGAAGGGGTTGCTAATTAAAAAAGACAAACTTTCAAGAAACAAGCTTTCTGTAAGTCTGAGGTTAAAGAGAGTTATGTTAACCTGGAATCCGCAAAACAGGCAGTAGTTGTGGACCTCACGTAAACGAGTCAAGGTTTCTTGCAACATCTGCGAGTATCCACAGGAAAGTAGCAAATGATTAATCATGTGAATAACGATGATCGAGCCCCCCAACATTGACAAAAGTAGAGCATACATACTGAATGTGACTGACTGGAGTAGCCAATAAACAATCTTCCTACAAGGTGCTCTCTCGAACAGAGAAAATAATCTGCACGTACTAATTGTCCATATATTTCGAAGTTATACAGAGAACACTTGCTGGCAGAGATGGAGCCTAAGGGCCTCTGCTAATTCAGGGGTAGGATTAGAATAGTCAGACCGCAATATAAAAACACAGTAACCAGCATGCTTGATTACTACATGCTAAGACGATTCAAATAATGATTTCAACAGCCAACTCGCTCTGTTCCATGTTCGAGAATTAGCAACTTTGCTTACCTCGTCTGTAATAACCTCTTCCTCTTCTTCCTCTTCATCATCAGCATCCTCATCGATCATTCTCTTTTTCTCCTTCACTTTCGCTATACCAGGTTCGAGCTGCAGAAGAGCGGTATAAGCCTTGCGGTATTCACTGATAAGCTTGCGGCTCTGCCAAGAACCTCTCCTCCTCTCTTGAAACCCTTCTCGAAGCTCCTCCACTTTCTTTCGCTTTTTCTCCTGGACCAGAGCCTTCACCTTGGCGTGCAGGAGTTTCTCATCTGCCACAACTCGGTCTCTGCCCAACCCTGTCCTGTTGATCTTCACATCCACATTTATCGGCTCTATGACTCCCTGGCCACTCTTCCCGAGAGCTATCCCCGGTTTGTATCCCATCTGCTGCAACATCTTAAAGCCGATATTCGACGAGGGAATGGCAGCTGCTAATCCCTCTTGCCGCTGTTCTGCTTCTCGCTTCACTTTCTGCTCCCCTTTTAGCTTCCGCTTCTCCTTCCAGTCCAGCTTCGGTTTCGATATTTCCGCTCCTTTTCCCTTCCCTATCTGCTAAATGCAACAATGCCATAACACACTCAACGCATTTACCCTCCGGATAAACATAAAGCAGTAAAGACATCGAAAATTTACACAGCCCGTTCAGAGAATTTTCCGATTAATGTTCAAGAACTTTTGAAATTGCGGGACCGGAGAGCAAGATTACTCCGACTACTGGTAATTATGAAAAGAAACCCTGCGTTATAGCCAATCAATATATTGTGTTATATTGAGACTGAAGCTTTTGGTTGTTACCTGCGAGGCTGGTTTGGAAGGGAGAAGCTCCTCTTTCGGTATGAAGCGCTCAAGGTCGCCCATGTAATCATCGTCCTCGTCTGCCGCCATACCTGACTCGAGTTGCAACTAACGATCTGCAGCGAAGGATTTATGCAGCTATTCTGGGAAAATCAATTCCATCAACAATTGATTGATCGTCAAGAGATAGAGGCTCGATTGACAAGAGATCGATGCTGGTGGTGATGAGAGTCAACTTGAGGTGCGGACGAAACCCTAACGAAAACTGCTCTCGGTGACGAAACGATTTGGACGACCGATAATCTACCGAGACTTTAGCACAAAAAGAGCTCTCCTATTGGGAGAGTGATAGGAGAGCTCTTTTTAATCTCAACAACCTCTATACTTGTATATCTTCATGTGAGTAATGAATAAAAATTGAAAAACCAAAGTCATATTCAGTACATCCCTATCTAAGGGCTTTACAATATTCTAAATTTGAGCATTTTCAAATATGGAGAACAAAATTAAAAAATAATAATATAGTACTCCATAGAGCTCATTTAAGGTAAATTGAAACACCACAACCCTCTTAATAGAATAGAATTTTCAAAGTACAAATTGAGAATTCCAAAGTTTGAATCTCAAAGAAATGAAAAAGGAAATTACTCTTGCTTGCTCACATGCGAACCAACACCAAACCAAATAAAGAGGTTAGTAAACATGAACAAGGTGTCAACACGTGGTTACAACTTGTTATTAGCATCACAAATGTAAATTCAATTTCAAACAATGGAAAGAAAATTATAGCAAGAAGGCAAGCAATATAAAACGTGGTTGGACAATGGCGATATTGTTCATGATAATGTAGCATCAATCGAAAATAATTATAAGATACCAATATAAGTACAAGCAAGCAATATGCATTGATGATTGTTTGAAATCAATTCATATAAATACATCATGGAGACACTTGGAAAAACTAATGGCATACCAAAAATAGCATTCAATAAAGATAAAGGGAACCATGCATTTGGCGTTCCCGACACAAGATAGAAAAAGCCCTAACAAATGTAAAAAGGCTCCAATTACATATGTCAACAAAGTGTCTCACCGTACGATATGGGTATATTGGGTTAGCATGGTGCAATAAAATGCCCAAACCTCATGTAAATTGTGATGCATTTGAAAATAAGAAATAAAAAAGAAAAAAGAAGAAGAAAAAAAAAATCAAGCCCAAAGAATTTGGACTTATAAAAAAAAGTATAAGTTAAGTTAGAATCTCCATATTTTTGCAAGGAGTAAGCAAAAAGTTACATCAATTAAAATACAAACTCTACATGGATTAACAAACAAAGCAAAAAAGTTAAACTTTATAAAGGACCAACTTTGCATCAGAAAGAAAGTGAAGTATCTATTTCTTCAAATGATGTTCTATGGATTACAACATGTGCTTTTCCTTTATCACCTCGATAGACAAAAAATCTATTCCTAACCTTTGTCACTCTCCTCTCACAAACTTTGAGGTGCCAAAGAAGTACATCACAGAATAGACAAGAATATTTTGACTCACCCACAAACATATCTAGGTAGCCCTATCATATAGGGCGCACCGTACTATCCCCTCTTCAAAACATAAAGAATTCAAAGAATCATTATACTTAGTGTTGGAATCCTACTACACCCACCGACATGACTTTATGACTTTATAAACATTCAGCAAATTATAAGAGATAAGTACACCAACAACTAGATCAGGCTCCAAGTTCAAACTAGTGGAAAGGTGGTCTGAGTAAAGCCATAGTGGCACATGTAAAGAGAAAGACAAAGAAGTGCAAAGTCCAAAAACTGTCCAAATTTTAGCAGTACCTGCCTTGCATTGAAAAGAGGCAGTACAAAGAAAAAGACCCCATCCTATCGTTATGGGGTGGTTCATCAGGCTCAAAATAACACTTGTCAAAATTGCTGTTAATTAACTTAGGCAGGCATAGATTTAGAACTAGCTAGCGATCATGTAAGTTCAAGCTTGAGCTGTAACTAGAAAATAAGCAACAACAACAGCCACTAAAGCTGACAGATATGAGCTAGATTTGAGAAGAGGAAGCTCCGCAGTCCCGTTGGAGTTCGTTGAATTCCCTGATACGATCGAACTCATCCTGCACACATCCATGCAACAAATGCTCAATTCTGTTAACATGGCAATATTTTCATCAACAATAACTCTTTTAAGAGTAAGAATTTATTGAAAAAAGGATGGGTGCAATTTTGAAAGCTTGATCATTACTCAAATGAACCACCAAAATCACACCATGACATAATATTTTATGTCAAAAATGGTATTTGGAATAGTGGAACTGCTCAAACGGATAATTAGTCTGCTGAATGTGGAGTCAGTGTAATTCTATTATTCAAGGTAAACAAAGACCATCTGTAAATGAAACTCTTATGGGTATATAATTAAGGTTCTATTATTGTTCTCGACCTTCATTAGAAACCAATGCTATCTATGCTAGAATGTTACTGTTGACAAGTTAGGGTAAATCTATGGAGTTTTGTTTGCAATATAAGGATTATGTTTGTATAATGAGGAGGGAAAACTGGATGTCACAGTGAGGCGATGTTGAAAGAGCTTACCCATTGGAACCAGTATATAGACAAGTCGAAGTGCCTGCACAAACAAACAACATATGCACATGAATGTATATTCAAGAGAATCGTCGGACATGGCATTGACAGAGAGGGGGGAATTTTGTAGAGATCGAGCGAGGGGTCATACTGGGGTCAGTGGTGGTGATAGTGGCAGTGCCCTGAAAATCGCAAGCTTGGGTGGTCTGCCCATGCGTCTGATAATAGACATTGAACGCCCAACTGGCATGCGCTTGATAGGTATTGGGCAAGAAGCAACTCTGGGAGGCTTGCAGGGGACCGCAGTTCACTTGTCCTTGGCCAGAGAGCGGCCCGCACACCCAGTCCAATGCGCCTTGGTAATTCGCGTTCTCCAGGTTCGGCTTGGCGATGCACCATTGCTGCGTGGCTAGTCTCCGACCTCGCGGTCTTCCGGAGCTTTTCGCGTCGCTCAGATCGTGCATTGACGCGTCCACTGCTCCCACTCCTGCACATCGATCACGTCAGCTCGATTCATTCATAGCAGTGTGAACTCACAGAAGGCTCTAAAAGTTGTTGAGACTGTGGATTACTAGCGGAGAAGGTGGATGCAAGAGCGAAACCTAAATTAGTTACGATTTCGGGGTTACCTCGTGTAAATGCAAATATGAAGCTGCTAGGGTACGTATGCAAATATTGGGACCTTCTCTACATGTTAGGCTCTCGGGTTGATTTTGCGATAATCTGTAGCTTTGAACACGTGCAGTGCGAAGGTAAGTCTTTCACTAGCCAATGCAACTTACCGAAGTGAAGTGTCAATTTAAACGCATTCTCCAGTGCTACTACAAGTAAAGCTTGCAAAGGTTCAGATATACCGTAGAACGAAATGCAGAAACCGAACGAAATGTTCACCGCAGCAGATGTTAATCGCAACAGTCCCAGCAGAAAAACTGCACTACTCGATGTACGCATTCAAAGCGACTCATACCTATTTCGCTATGCCGGGAGCGGGTTTTAGATGACGAACATACTAGCGTGGACCCTAGAAAGTGTACGAATCTGTTGAGCGTTTCCGTTCAGGTTTCTGATCACTTTCTTGCCTTCGATAGGAACCCATACTTCGAACGAAAGCAAGCGAAGGCATACTATACCTAGGGGGTAGTGCTGGGAAGCAAGCAGCACAGCGAACGCCACAGATACCACGGCGAACCTCATGTTGTAGTAGTACTCGATCTCCTTCTTTAGCTACAGTCCTCCACGGACCCAAAACGCGCCACTTCAGAGCTGCATATCCTGCCTGATCGAAAACGATAATTTTGTCAATGTAGCGAGTCCATAACTACCACTTGCAGCATTTAAACCGACCGTCTTAACGTACAGTAAGAGTGTCGATCCCAGCCTACCTTAGAATCTGCGATGATTGAAGACCCAGGTTTAATGACGGCCACTCTACACCTAGAGCTCCATTGCTGCAGTTAAGGTCACAGAAGCGAAGCACGTAAGATAGGTTACCACTCATGGAAGTGGAGGTGCAGGGGCTCGCAGCAAGAGAGGAGCTAGTGGGTCTTTCAAGAGGAGGTATCGAAGAGAGGGAGAGAGAGTGGTGGCTATGGCGGGCGTGGGAAAAGTCGGCGCGTCACGAAGGAGGACAGTGAGGGCAATTAAATTCGCTAGACAGAGATCGAGAGATCTGTAGTGCAGGCATAGGATTCCCTTCACCCTGGCCAGCTGAGCCAGGTGCCTTGGCTCTTAAACCCTTGAAGGTCTGGCGCGTGCCGTATCGCAGGGGCCGTATGCGTGCGGGCTATACGGTGTGGCTCAGAATAATTTCTTCACGCTGATTAACTTAGCATTTCATGAATCGTACCGTTCCGATGTTGCCTGCATAGCATCACATGCTACTTGAAAAATCAGGGTGCGCATCCTTTGGTGACTGCTACCGCATAATTGAAGCATGAGATTCGTGTACCCCTAAATTCTCTGCAACACCAAGTATTTCTTTTTTTCATAAAATCAGAAGTGTGTCCTACTCCCAAATTGTTTGCACATATTAGCTTATACAAGGAGTGCTATATGTCGTTGGATTTGTATTGGTCTCAATATGGTAGCTGAATATGCATTTTGAGCCAGTACATGCTTTAACTTCCTCAAATATGCCTCAAACCAACATATATACGACCCAAACTGGGTTGCTCAGACCTTCAAGGGTAAATGAGGCTTTTGCTGCAGGATTGCCATGCACCGCCATTGTTTACCTCTCCCATCCAAGGACGGATCGGAGGCGTGTCAGAGAATTGCACTTGGCCAAGGAGCCTGCCTGCCACTTTGCCTTCACGTAAGTTCAGTGTACTGATTTTTCCATTTTCATACTGACTTTGATTTACCACATGTGTTTCTTCTGAAGTCATCTTGAGCCTGCTAGATTGTGACCGCACAAGTATGAGACTACAGGACTATGGAACTACAGTGGTCAGCACAAGTGTTCGAACACCGAGTGATATTCTTGAAATATGAAGAGCATTGATAAAAAAAAGTCAACTTGTGTTGGGATTTTTTGGCTTGCATTGATGACGAAGAACATATAGCATGTAATTAGCAGCATATCTTTCAAAATTAGCTACATGGAAGCTTTCCAAAACAAAATATATGCAGGTGGTGTGTACAACTTTATATGCACACAAGTTGTGCACACCACCACCAACTTAACCCCTCAATTTCCTTGTTGGAAAACAGTCTGACTCACAAAATTTGACCTTCCTTTAGATTAAGCTCAAAAAATCTCAATTTAAGCATTATTTAAAAGATTCAACCATAAGATCTCAAAGTTCACTTGACATTCTTCCCACATACCAAATTTGAACCGTTCATTCTTTTTTCATTTGTGAGATTATAATGGTCAAAGTTGGCTAAGTTTTTCTCCTACGGAAACCTCCAAAACCCGTTTTGGGTTTTGAGGAAAGTTAGGGGTTAATGTTAATATTATTTTTGAAGATTTCATGTGGAACAGCTTTTAGAGTTTAAGAGAGGTTTTTAGTAACACATAATGGATCCTAGGAGATATGAGAGTGAAAGAAAAGCGGTTTCGGAGATGCACAAGCAAGGGAGCTTCTATAGTTAAATTTCAGCAGTGTTGAGTGTTCCTCGAAGTACTTGCAATAATATAGTAAGTAGATTTGGTGAGAGAGGAAGTGTGAAAAACAAAATTTCACCTCGTAGACCTTGAATTCTTGATGAGCGCATTGATCGTGATGTTGTGAGGAAGTTAAACAATCAACGTACTAGTAGTGCTCCAACTATAGGAAGAGAGTTGAGGTCTACATACATGCAACTGAGTGATGATAGAGTTAAAAGAATTCTTCATAGGCAAGGCCTATAAGCATGTGTGAAGGTCAAGGAGCTACTTACAACCACGAAGCATCGAGCTTGGCATCGAGGAGTGTAATTGTTTCACTAGGGAAGAGTGGAGTTTTGTCATTTTCTGTGATGAGTAAAAATTTAACCTTTTTGGCTCAGATGGATGACAATATTGTTGAAGAAAGAGTGAAGAAAGTCTTCTAGAGGAGCATGTGCAATGTATAGTTAAACATAGGGAGGAAGTATAATGGTTCGGAGTTGCATGAGTTGGGAACATGTTAGTAAGCTTTATTTAATTAAAGGGAAGATGGATAGATACATATATCAAGAGCTTTTGGAGAAAAACTTATGGAAACTTATGCATGCAAGGTTTTGATGAAGAGAGTATCATCTTTGAACATGATAATGATCCAAAGCATACTGCAAATTATGTTGTATCTGATTGGTTGCTTGTACATAAGCCATAGCCATTAGGCATCCTCTACAATCTCCCCACCTCAATCTTATAGAGCACCTCTGGAATGAAGTAAATCGTCGCATGAGAAGGTCGGCGAGGAAACCTACTGACAAAAGTGATTTATGGAAGAAAACACAAGGAATATGTTATAGTATTGAAGTTGATGTTGTTTGAAAGTTGAAATGCTCTATGCCTCAACGAGCTCGTCATGTTTATAAAGCAAAAGGTAGCTATACTTGGTGGTAGTCATTCGGATTGCTAAAACACTGCATTCTTGAGTTGTAAAGTCATATTGTAGCTTGTACTTTCATTTTATACAAGTACTGTACAATGTTTTTAGTTCTTGCAAAAAGATTTGTACATATTAGTTGCATATTTCCATTAAAATAATAATTTGGCTTCACATTTCACTTTCAAGAGTTGTGCTATATATTTGTTGCAACTATATGCTCTAGTGGCTAGATAGGAATTAGCATAGTGTTCATTCCGAGAGGGGTCAACAGTCTCGCCATTGGTGTGATGACCTTCAGATATACATCCAAGGATGAGTCGAATGAACACTCTATTTATGCCGGCCTCTAAATAGGTTGGAGTTTCTCTTCTTTTTCTTCTTTTTTGCAACTATATGCTCTTATACACTTTAACTTTCAAATTTTTTATGTAATCTATAAGAATGGTAGCAAATTCTTTCAATTAGCTTCTTTTGTACGACTAATTATGTTAGCCACTGTACGTGCACATTAGAAGAGTGTGAGTTTGTTTCGAATTCATGGTTATTATCTTGTCATCTAGAAAATGTATTCTGGCAATTCTCTCCACACGGTAAGGGCATCCTCAATGGACACGGAATACACTCCCTCTATACCAAGTTCTATCTTTTGACTGATTTAAAATTAGAAATTAAAATCATCATCATTAGAAGCGCATGTAAATAAACGTGAGATATTTCTTAAGCAAATCAAATTGTGAAATTGGGACATAGGTGAAATCCCTCATTGAAAACATCACATTTTCAAAATTTAGAGGGAGTGCATCAAATATTGCTTTAAAATGGGAAGATCCTCATACACTGCCTCTAAATTTTAGAAATATAGAGGGAATAAGGGGGGGTCACCTACTTTTTAAGCAAGATTTGGTGCACTCTCTCTAAATTTTGAAAATGTGGTATTTTCAATGAGGGATTTCACCTACGTCCCAATTTCACAAAAAAAAAATCTTGAGAAATATATCATGTTTATTTACATGCGCTTCTAATGATGATAATTTAAATTTTAAATTTTAAATCAGTCAAAAGATAGAATTTGATTTAGAGGGAGCTTATTCAGTGTCCATTGAGGATGCTCTAATAATGATAACTTAATTTTCCTCTTATGACATTGACCTCAACTTTCCTCTTATGGAAGGACGACTTCTCAGTCTTACACCTGCTTTCTTCAGAGGAAACGTCAGACTTCCAAGTATACATGGCTTTGTTGATAGTAATATTTTCTAACTTAACTACCTATTACATTTTGGTGGATATACTAGAATGTATCCGTGTCCCTTGTACATGTCCAATATCCACAATGTCATCCCTCTAATCTTTGTAATATCACCCCGTCGACCTTTGTAATGTCCGTGGACCCTCCACCCTATGACCTATGTAACCCTTGACCCCTAAAGATTCAAGAAGACCAAATCGGGCTTTTGCTAATGTGGGCAGCCTAGATGAATAGGTTAAAAGTAATATTTTTGCCTAATTTTTTTAATGGATGCTCCCTATATTGCAAAGTGTATATGGTAAAATTTGCAAAGCCAAATTCCAATTTTTGAGTCTTCTACGACAATTCTTGGTTTGCGAGCCGAACTGAGGCAGTTTAAATTTAGTATTTTTTGAGATTTTTTTTTTTTTGGAAATATGTTCATGACCAAATCACTTACTACTTAAGTTCCCAAGGGCCCCAAGTCACAAAGAGTACCAATTTTACAAGGGCAATCTCCAAAAGTGTCAAAAATAATCTCAACAATGCCCAAAAAAACTTCGTAGACAAATTTTGGATGTTGTGATTTCTCAATTGGTAAACATCCAACGGTCAATTTTTAAATCACTGGAAGTTGGGTTAGGTACAAGGTCTTACAATTGGAAGTTTAAAAAAAGAATAAAAAAATTATTTTGCACCCCTTGAAGTGCACATAGTTAGAGAATTGGAGTTTTGAGGTTTCAAGCTCCGAAAAACACACAAGGATCTTTAGGGGTTAACTGCCGGAAAGGCCCTATCAAAGTCGTAATATTACCTCCTCCAGATTAAATTGTCATACCTCTGTATTGACTTCCTTGATGATGTTTCATATATTGAAAAAACTCATGTTATCTAACGTGAGTAGAAATAAATGTGTTGGATTTGGAAGGGAGGTGATTTCCAAATCCAACACATTCAAATGTAGTGTGCATGTCAGGCACCACGGCCTTGGCTTGGTGGTTGGGGTTCGTGGCCCCCAATGAGGAGGTTGTGGGTTCTATTCCCCATGCCGGCGTGGTGCTCACCACTATAGTCCACCCAACTATGGTGGGAGGTCCTTGGACCTTGTTGTATGGGTACCTCAAAGCCCGTTGAGGGATACTATGTCAAGTATATTCAAGGCACTAGTAGCTAGGCTAGAAACTAGCATAGTTATAGTGTCCATCCTCGAGAGGGGGAAGAAGTATTGTTCTAATTTCCCCTTATCTCATGGCCATCGGGATATTAGCATTACAAATGGACACTTCATTCACGCCGACCCCTTAGAATGAGACCGGAGTTTCTATCTCTATCTCTAGTGTGCATGTCAAGGCCAGTTTACACAAGGAGTGGAGGCTGACTTTTGAGTCAAAATAGAGCTCCCTTATTGGTGTAGGAGATAAGGCTAACTCCAAAAAGTTTCCATTGGGAGTGAGGACCAATATTATTTCAAGATATTCATCTCACATCAAATTACTTTTTTTTGTAAGCAAATAAGTGCCACTGACATGGCCCCAAAGCCTCTCAGAAGAGAGCTCCCAAATGCCCCATGTCAGGACTGTAAATGCACTCGAGTCATTTTTTTTATTCCCTGAAACAATGTCCCTGGCCCTAAATACATGTTTTTTCTCTGAAATGGACACACCCGAAGATTGCCTGATACTTGCAGATCCTCCAAGCACTGGGAACTTGATTTCCCTGCCACACTGTAGACTTATGCCTAACTTACAGCTGGTACTCATTTTTCCTTTGGCAAAAGTCTAAGCTTCCGTCCTCTGTCACTTTAATTACCATTTACCATGCTACGTGTGCCTGAGGGGAAGTTCTGATCCTGAAGGAATACCTTGACTCTCTTCTTTTTTTTCCTCTTTGGCCTCCGCAGTGCCTGCCACGCCAGCAAAGCGGGGCCCTGCGAAATGGCGTTGGCGGTCCTTTGTTCAGAGCATCCATTGAGGATGCCCTAACCCTCATTGGATGGACCTTGACTTGACTTTGTGTTTGAACTGAAAGCATTGGCACGAGAGTGATGAGAAGAACTTTGTGATGCTAAGAAACAGAATGCATAAGCAATAAAAGCTGGCGGCCGTGGTTTGATTCATGTCGCAGGACATTGTATTGAGAGCTCATTTAATGATGCTGTAGTAGTCCAGTACTTGACCTATTATTGCCCATTTTGTTCAAACTTGTGATACCTTACAACTCATACATGAATCACCTTGGTTATTGTAAGCATGAGAGCATCCTCAATGGACTCGGTAACAGGTCTCGCCAACGGCTTGAAACGTGAGTTCACCAAAAAGTCGACCCAACGGTCACGCTATAGCTCCCTTCACCATGACAAGTCCGCTATTGGAGCTCCCGCTCTCGGCATATTTTCCAGCTTTGCAGGGAGACACAATACTCACGCCAAGGGCCATGATGGAGCATTTAATCATTTATCCATTGTTCCAAATCTTGATCGCCCTCACAACTGGTGCCAAGTGGCGAGCCAAAGCAATGGCGGGCACATCATTGAGGGCGCCCCCCACCAGCAGAGCGGGGCCCTATGAAATGCCGTTGGCGGCCCTTTGTTCACAGCATCCCTTGAGGATGCCCTGACATAAAATTGTGTGGTGCTTTTGACATGCTTGTATCAACCAGATTTAAGTTATACTAAAACAAACTTCAATCCTTTTCTAAACAGTGGTAACATGGTTGTATATTAAATTATTTTATAGTAAAACAATGTAATAGTAATCAAAGCACTCCATCCTGACCCAGAGTAGTTTCATGGGTACTATTTTGATGGATGATCATGAATCCATATTTGAAAAACCTTGGTTGGAAAAGTACTGGTAGTGCACAACTGCATGGGGGCCAGACCTATGTACAGCCCATGGCATGATTCTGCATCAAGCTCGTGCGTACTTCGATGCCTATGACCTATTTCACATACATCCTTTTGTGTAGAATCTTAACCCCTAAAGGTCCAAGAAAGCGGAAATTGCTTTTTGGAATTTCCGCAGGGAGAAAATTCAGCCAACTTTGATCATTACAATCTCAAAATTGGAGAAAAATTAACGGTTCAAATTTGACTTTCGAGAAAAGGGTCAAGTTAACCCCTAAATTTCCTTGTTGCAAAAAGGTCTAAGTCATAAAAATTGACCTTTCTTTATATTACGCTCAAAAAATCTCAATCTGAGCATTATTCAAAAGATTCAACCGTAAGATCTCAAAGTTCACTTGACATTCTTCTCACATACCAAATTTGAACCGTTCATTCTTCCTCATTTGTGAGATTATAATGGTCAAAGTTGGCTGAGTTTTTCTCCTGCGGGAACCTCCAAAACCCGTTTCGGGTTGTAAGGAAAGTTAGGGGTTAACTTCAAGATCCTACGGTTGGATCTTCTAATCAATGCTTAGATTGAGTTTCTTTGCACCTGAAGTAGAAGAAGGTTCTTTTTGATAATTTAAACAATTTTGTATCAAGGACCTTTAGGGGTTAAGATATAAACCATAAACATCTATGATCAGGTATTCACTATTCTTGAGATAATGGATTGTGTGACATACTGTAATCTTAGGGATGTTTTTGAAACAAGAAAACGAGTACACACTATTAGAAAAATAGCTACCAGGGGAGGAAAATAATGCCAAGTGAGGTTAGAAACTACAGTTAATTTTAGCTGTCATTGAGCACATCTGAGTAGAGTCTGAGTATGAAGTTTCAAAAAAGTCATTTGAGGCCGAATTCACTTTGGATTGCCCCTGCAATCAATGTCCCTTGTCTTTTCTTCCAGTCACCAATTGCATCACTTTGAATAACTTTTTCCACTTGCAAGAAAGTTTGCATGCTCTCAGTTTTAGTGTTATGGTTTGACTATTAGTGTTGTAACACTATGGTGACATGTGACATTTAATGTTACTGTTTGCAATTAACGTCTGTAACACTACTTAACAACTCTTGTGTAGTATCAAAGTGGCTTGAGTACACACTATGGTTGAAGTACCCATAACCACCAACATAAGAAAATTCGCCCATTTGTAGCTGGTCTATTTATAGTGGGTAATTTTTTTGGGTGGCAAGATAGTTCTTAGGAAGGTTTGTAATTTTTTTATATTTTTTTGTAAAACACATGAATTAATACAAGTTTGCAAATTGTAAAGTACTGCAGGACCCGTAATCAATCTATAGGATATGCAAAAACCACCTTAGGTGGTACAAATTTCCATTCATGATTCGACCCAAAACCACCAAAGTTTTTATTGTTTTGATTGGTCAGTTTGAATTGAGTGTTCTGAGAATGCTAGTTCAGGCTAGGTGCGGTTATGGGGAGATCTATAGGTTGATACTGGGGGTGCTGGTGGTTTTAGGTACTTCTACCTTAGTAGGAAAGTGGCTTGAGAGTATACCACATGTATACACCCCAATTAAATGCAAGTGTGGCGTTTTACACCCACCTTAAATTGCCAAATGTGGTGTACTTGTTGATGTAGTGTATGTGTCTTAAGCCACTTTTTTACCACACAAGAGTTGTTGAACATTAATTACGAACCATAACACTATGTCACC
Organism: Bryum argenteum; assembly: GCA_037043015.1. Lineage (NCBI taxonomy): Eukaryota > Viridiplantae > Streptophyta > Bryopsida > Bryales > Bryaceae > Bryum > Bryum argenteum. The sequence goes on along the minus strand of CM073323.1, from coordinate 3,945,153 downwards.
CATAGTGTTTCAACACTAATCTTCATAACATAATAATAAACATCTCACACGTCACTTATAGTGTTACAGCACTCATTGTGTTTTTTACACTAATTTGTAAAACATAACAATTGATGTGAGAGCATTCAAACTTTTTTGTGAGTGGAAGAATTTACTCGGATTGGTGCAATTGGTAATTGAAGAAAAAACAAGGAGCATTAAAAAGATGCCCAAAGTGAACATCAATCTTAGAAGAGTTAAGAAATAGTGTAATGGGTAACTTTTTGGCAAGATCGCTAATCTATACGTAACACTATTAAACAATTCTTGTGTAGTGACATCGGCCACTATACCAACAATTACACCCCCTGTGGGATTTTACACCCACCTTGGGTGTAAAACGCCACACTTCAGGTCTCATCTAGTATACTTAAGCCACTTTTCAACTACACTAGAGTTGTTAATTGGTGTTACAACACTTATTTTCAAACCATATCACCAAGTATGAGAGAATGCAAAGTTTCTTGCAAGTGTAAGAATTTATTGAAAGTGGTGCAATTGGTAGTTTTAAGGAAAACCAAGGGACATTGACTGCAATGGCAGCCCAAAGTGAAAACTAATCTTAAGAGAGTTGAGAAATAATGTTCTATACCACAAATCGCGTGTTACACTAATCTCCACTTAACACTAATAAACAACTCTTGAGTAGTGATGCTAGTCTTACTCCTTTCTCAAGCCACTTTTCTACTAAAGAAGGGTTGTTGATTAATGTTACCCAAAGGTCAGTGTAATGGATAACTCTTGGTAATGAACACTAGTTCTCAACTCTCTTGAGATTAGTATTCACTTTAGGCTGCCATTGCAATCCATGTTCCTTGTCTTTTCCTCAAGCCACCAGTTGCAACAATTCCAAATAATTCATCCACTTGCAAGAATGTATGCATGCTCTCAGCATTTAGTGATATGATTTGAAGATTAGTGTTGTAACACTACGGTGACATGTGACATTTAGTGTTATGGTTTGCAATAAGCATTTATAACACTAATCAAGAACTAATATGTCATGATGTTAGTCCTACTCCTATTGTGGCCAATTTGAGACTTGGATAACAAAATCCATGTGTAAATTTTACCTATCAGTATTTGATATTCAAGTTCGAAGCAAACATTGTACCCGCAGTGACGGTCAAACAAGTTCAAACTGATTCAAAGACTCGTAACTTCACAGCAGTGTGAGTTTGAATCAAATGATCCTACAAATGATCCTATTCATCGTATATTGGGCCTATTTGGACGAGTGAAACTCATAGTTGGAATGAAGAAATGGACACACTCCAGAACCTCATCTAAGGTAGCGACACCCATTCCCGTTACTGTACCCATTTGCGTCAGCATACAGGGCACCTCAATCTGAGTGACTTTGATCATTTGTTGAGAACAAATATTACTAAATGCAGTAAAGGTATAGTGGCAGAATTTGCTTCTCCAAGTCACGGAATCAAGGCCATTTAGACACAGTCAAAATGTGCAAATCAATTTTTGACTTTGATTATCAAGAACGAACACAAATTTTCCAATAACATGACTTTTTCGATACATTTCAGATTAAAATCTAATTGCCTTTCCCCTGGTATAATAATTTCTCATACTCCTCATTCAGAAGTATGATAATTAGCTTAAAGCCACGGGAATGGGTGTCGCTACCTTACATCCACATGTCTATTCATATATGCTTCTTGAGCTGTCACCATGAAAGCTCCAAAATTATATCTCAATACAATCACTGTATCTCACGAGCATAGATCCTAATCTAATCCTCATAGCCACTTGTTACTGGTCGCTTCAATGACGACAAGCATTTGCTCGTTCCTACACTGCAAGTGAAGGCATGAGACTCGCAGATAGCTCAGAATCACACTGAATATGCTCTCGAGTCTCAATGGCATCACCATTTTCCACTACAACCCCTGATTATACCATTAAAAATCACTGCAGCCACATGCCAATCAACAAGTGACCATGTCTGGTGGACTGAAGCATCTTATAGTCCCTGATACTAAAAGGACGTTACAGCATCTCTTGATATTCTACACACTTGGAAGACTGCTCGAGGTCTAAAATGTGATTCGCGTACCTATTAAACGATGGGCAAAAATGTTCAGTACACCATTTCCTCCATGGGTTTCGTCTGCTTGGGTTTGGGTTTCTGATCTTTGGATTTCTTGCCTCCTTTGGTGAGAAGTTTCTGTGCCGAGAAACCAGGCTTCTCGAATATGGAAGCCATGTCAAACACCATGGCTTCGTGCGTCGTCACAGCAACACCTTCGTAGGTCCAAGCCATCAGAACTGCAGTGCCCTTCACACCAATGCCCACCCATCCCAATCCTGCCACCGCTATGTCGACACTACTCTGCTCCCAAGAGTCTCCTGTGACCGTCACCTTCCGTGGCACCCACCGGCCTATCTCTGCCGCTCGCTCCTTATCCGATGGTGGCTGCACACACACACACACACATGTATCAGCCCCAGATATTCTTATGCTTGATTGTTTCAACATAGAAGAAAGGGAAGAAGATGCTTTCGAAAGTTGGTGATGAGAATGGTGACGAAGTGGAACATACCGCCAATCGATCACCGAGGTGCTTCTCGAAAAGCTCTTCCGATTTCTCAGACTTCCCCATGTGCAGAGGAAGCTGTGCAGATGCCCACACTGTCACATAGATGCTCTCCGATGGAGCTTCCACTAAATCTAGTCTCAGCAGTCCTCCAACGTGCACCGTATTGCCTACCTGTTTCGAGTCCAACACCCCACCACTATCAGTGATCCGAAAGATCATACGGTTAAGGACTTTACGACCACTCTGGAACTGATTGCTCATCTATTCATAAATTTCGGAGTTTCAAAGATTCATCAATACAGATCTTTGTGCAGAGACCCGGTTTCTATGTGGCAAGTATTACAGTGGATAACATTCAATAATCTTGAGGCTCGTACAAAGGTGGCTCAGAACAGAGATTTTCTTGGAGGAGGGTCATGTTTGTGATGAGAGCGGAAGTGGTACGAGTGTTTCTCACCTTCACACGGAAGGTTCTCGGTTTGAGTTCCTTGCGGATTTCGACCAGCTTCTGTTCCTCCCGATTGAGCTTGGTACTAAGTTGGTGTAGATGAATCAAGCCAGGAGTGTCGAAAAGCCGAGCTCGAGCTGGCAAGACACCTTCAATCTTGAGAACCCCGAGTGTAGTTCCAGGGACAGCAGCCTCAGTCAACACAGTCCTCTTCCGCTTCTCGCCTGCAAACTTCGCCAAAGAGTTGATGAGCGACGATTTGCCAGCATTCTGAGCACCGACCACCCAGCAGTCGCCCCTGGGACCTGCAAGCTGCTTGATATGCTCTGCCAATTGCTCTACTCCCCAGCCTTTGAATGCACTCACAAGGTGCACGCCCGCTATTCTCGTCACACCCCCCGCTTTCGACCTTCGCCGCACCCATTGCTCCAATCGATTCGCCGAGATTTGCTTCGGAAGTAGATCGATCTTGTTCATAACCACCAGTAACCTGGCCAGGCGCACAATTGTCAGGAATGTAAACGGATGGCTAAATGGTGGAGGCTGTGGTGGTATTGCTCACTCACCTGGGGGTGTTCCCGGCTTTGCCTTCTTGCCATGCGGTGCCGAGCTCTTCGTCCGCAGCAGCAAGAACCTCAGCAGCTTTACGAGGAAACGAGCCATCGAAGTCTGAGCCATCGACAACCATTAACACCACAGCTCGTCGTCCATAGGCCTTCTTCAAACGGGAGCCGACCACACGCTCGAAGTCGAAATCTGGAAGAAGATTCTCCAAGCTTTCGTCCTTCACCTTACCGTAGTTTCGCAATGTATGACACCTTGCGCAAACCACCACTTTCTCTTTCTCGGCGTCGGCATCATCGGCGTCGTCATCTTTCTTCCGACGGTTCTTCCCGCCGAGAATCTCAGCCCATGCATCCTTCCCTGCTTGTGTGCTCTCACCCCCTACCTCATTCCATTCCGATAATCTCATGTCCATATCCATCAATTCTTCGTCCTCTTCGTCGTCCTCCTCCTCCTCAAAATCCGCATCATCTAATTCAGCTCTTCCATCGACAAAATCCTCAAATTCCTCGTCATCCTCGTCCTCATCAGTGCTCTCCAGAACCGCAGGCATTTTAAAATACCCAGGTCGGTTTGGATCCTTGTCTTGCATGTACACGCCACAACCAGGACAAGCTAATTTCTCCAGGTACTTCTGTCGCCGTCTCTCGAAAGCAACATCCGTGGAGTCTGACTTCATGCATTGGGGATTCTTGCGGCTCTCTGGGCCAGAACTAAAGCGAAGCAAGCCAGAGAATTGGAGATTGACTGGAGACGCCCTAAATCTGTCCGCCAAGCCGAGTGCAGAAGCTACCACTGATCGGACCTTTCCAGTACGTGATCCGAGAAAGCAATGCTTCGGCAATTCCCGCAAGGAGGAAGACATAATACTTCCCTGTGCCCATTGCAGTGTCCTCGCAGCGTGACAGGATGTGCACCCCGAAACCGTGCGAGCTAAGGAGGCCATCGGTGGTCGCGAATTTCACCACGTTTTCATTCCTTCGAGCTTGAGCTCCTGTGCGGCCGCATAACAAAAAGGACCACAACCAAAGTTGCACAGCCAGACGCTAAATCTCACCTGAGTAGCAAAGGAAAGCTGGTCTGAAGCAGGAAGACGAGCACTAAAACCCTAAACCCTGAATGGATGTGGATAAGGATGTTTCCTTATTATTCATCCGCCCGTGCTGGGAAGGATGAAGTTTCTACCACAGTACAGTACCCTCCAGATGATTTATGAATAGTTTTCTCATCAATTTTGAACATTGCTTCTGCACTCAAAAATGATCTGATTCTAAAACTATAAAGTGCGTCGCAACCAAGATGAAGACTGCTATAGTTATACACATTCTAGCTTGCAAATTTGTAATGAGCTTGGAAGTTTGTTCTTTAGATACTACAACTTATTTTTATGCATGGTTTGTATCTCTTCCTCCTGTATTGTGGTGTGGAGCAATTTTTGAGAAGATATTGGATAGCATTTATAGCAGATTGATAAGTCATTTCCTTCAAATCAACAATAAACATATTTGAGCTTAGTAATTAGTGCATGAGAGATATCACTCAATTTGTCATGCACCATCCTTCAATTCTAGTGCGGCATTGTAAATATGTGGGGAGGGCTTTTATTAGCTTTGATAGAAATTCTTCAAATATTAAGACTATTTAAAACTCCTTCCAGATTGTAGCATGAAGTGAAAGTGACATAAATCATGTATCAATAATAAGCTATAGTTTCTAAAGAACAAAATTATAAGCTAATTTCAAATTTGCAAGCTAGGATGAACTTTCAAATTAAAGCAAAGAATGAAAACACTTGTTTGTGCATACTGAGTGAAGTATTTGTAAATGTTTATATCTCTTTCATTGATGAATGTGTAAAATTTTATAAAAGATGTAGCAGTCTTCATCTTGGTTGCGACGTACTTCACAATTTTGAAATTAGATCATTTTTTAGTGCACAAGCAATGTTCAAAGTTGATGGGAAAACTATCCCTCAGGGCTGAATTCGTAACACAATTGGAGGGTATTGTACATCCATCTGCATTCTCATGTGTTGTGCCCAAAAAAAAATTCAATCCTATTTATGAAGAACACCAAACCTATTTGAGGTTGGCATGATACGAGTGTTCATTCGACCAATCCTTGTATGTATGTCAAGAGGTCATTCAACATCAATATAGGGTTCCAATCTCATTACACTAGTAGAAAATGGTGTGCAAAATTTGTCTGTAATTACATGTCTAGAAGCACATAGAATGAATTACTTTTTCTTACAACTTCGTATCCTCACATCAATCAACACAACTACCAATATTTTGTAAATTTTTATTAGTGTAACAAAGCAATCTACACTAGTATCGAACCAGTATTAAATTTATGAAGATTGAGGATTGTAATAATTGATTGAAAGACACAAAGTTGTAGGGGAAAAAGGCAATTCTATATTATTCCGTAGATTTGATTACAAAAAAAATTTGGACACCATTTTCTACTAGTGCTACATTTCCTTCAGAAGTCTTCTTCAACTTTGGAAATGAATAACATGAGAAGTGTAGGTTGGTCTATTACACTATTAAAAATCAAGATCTTTTCAACCATAAGCTCTTGAACCTTACTATTTGCACTAATACCAAGTAAAATTTCAACCGTTCTATCTTTACGAACCGTAAGATCATAACGTCTAAAGTTGGGTGAAAAGTTTTTTTTATTGAACCAAACATATCTAATGAAATGCATGCTTTGAAAAACATAGTCTAAATGGTGCCAAGGTAGACTTGATGATCAGCTCATATTTTTTTCCAAGTAAGCAATCAAGTTGGGTACACTCATGCCAAATTTTAGAGACTCATTTTGCTTTTTTGACCTTCATGCAAATTATAGAAGAAGGTCTAAAAACGACGATATTGTAAAACATGCATTTCATTAGATATGTTTGGTTCAATTAAAAATCTAAACAACGAGTAGGTGCCTTTATGAGTTTGTGAGGGAAAATAAAATTAAAAAATGAAAAAAATAATGAAATCATTCCAAAATCTCGAATTTTGACAAATTTTGTATGAAGTTATTTTGGCTTTCTTGGGCCTTTGGGGGTTAAGGATAATTGTAGGGTGCTCAAATCTTCATTCAAGCAAGATCTTGACATGCACACTTATGGGGAGCCTGCAATCAAAACTAAGATTTGAGGGCAAGGGCAAAGTGGTGAACTCGCTTAAGAAGGAAGTCCATATATGCCACCTTGTGCAGTTACATGATGTTGTGATCAAATCTGACAAACCTTTACACATGTGTTCATACCACCTTCTTGTAAAAAGTGTTGGCAACAAAGAAAAGAATGTCGGCAAGCTTCGGTATGTGCCAAACCATGATTGGGAAGAATCGACGGCTAGTTCATCATTAGCCGATGGATTTAGCACACTACTAGTCCAATTATGAAACTACCGGCTAGAAACCGATGAAAATTTCATATGAATTTCCGTTCTCAGTGTAAAATAAAGCAATTACCAGAAGAGATCTCTGAAGAATAGATTGGGACGGCAATGGTTCGTGGCAGCTACCAAGGAGGCACCCTAGAATCCGTGGCGACCTCCCAAGGTCGTTTTTGACAATTTTGAATTCAAATTTGAGGTCTGTGACCCCAAGTTACCCTCGGAAACCTACTCCTTGGCATTTAATGTCTATACACCTATCTATCTATCTATACATCAAAAAATTAGGGGGCTCATTACCTCTCCTCCATCCTCCTTGGTAGCTGCTACGAACGCTTACCCATTGGGAGTGGGAAATGCCGGTTATTAGCCAGTAAAAGTCAAAAATTCCCGAACCCTGGTACCGATGTACAGACAGACATTCACATCGTCTTATTTTCATTCGATGCATTTGTTCATTCAAGTTGTTACCGACATCACATGGCCTTATTTCATTGATTGCAGACGTTTTTCTGGCCTTGCCTTGTTTCTTATTTTCATTCGATGCCGACGTTGATTCAAGTTTTTACCGACAACACATGGCCTCATTTCATTCGTGCAGACATTGCCTTGTTCCTGTACAGGCAGAGTATTGGAAGAATGTCCTATATATTCCGTTACTTTCCAAAGGCAGCATTCACTTCTCCTGTTGCATTCATCTTAGTTTTTGCTTGCTAGCTCCATGAACACTTGCAGATCAATGTGCGTTGCAGAGCCCGACCCTGGTCACCGCTGCTCAGACTACCCATTTCCATGTCCCATTTGCCACCCGAACCGTGATTGTGCGTTCCATTCCGTCATTGGTCATGAAGGCCGGCTTCGTTTGCTCCACGATGGGCTGCTCAGTGCAACAGAAAGTGAGCAACTTTTGTGCAAGAGCAAGGGAAAGCCTGACACGGGACAAGATCGAGACAGATAGACAGTCCTTAATGAGTTTCCTACAATAAATATTAAGTAAGAGTAATAGGTGATTCAGAAATAGCACCCCAATTCGAACATTGAAAATTAAACTTCTGCAACTTCAATAAGCATCCCACATTACATCATTACATATTACGGGACTCGTTAAGGTCTGTCGATCTCGATCTTGTCCTTGCCAGGCTTTCCCTTGCTCAGAAATTGCTCACTTTCTTTTGACTAGAGGACGGATTTGCAATGAGCAGTCCATCTTTGAATAAGCATTGGGACGACAATGACGACATGGAAACGGAGCTCAGTCGGTACTGTTCGGGTGGCAAATTGGACATGGAAATGGGTAGTTTGAGCAGCGGTGATCAGGGTCGGGCTCTGCAATGCACAATTTGCAAGTGTCCATGGAGCTAGCATTCAAATAGATGAATGTAACGGACGAACATGCTGCCTGGTTTTCAAGGATGATATTTTTTATTGCTTCATGACCAAGTTGTAGCGACTGGAGAATGTCCGCGTCCATTTGTGCCGACGTACAGGCCGGGGTCTGGGAAGAGCTACAGGCTAATACAAATGCAACCTAGGCCTGCCAGATGACATATCAGAATTTAAAACTACAGGATGAAAACTCATGAAAATAGTATAAAATCTTCTTTACTGAAATATAAAAGTAGAAAATTGCCAACAGAGGTTCATAATTATATTAATCGACTGGATGAGAATAGCCAGTAAAGATCAAATACTTTTTGGACGCTGGTACATACAGACATGCTTGGTTGACGTAGTTAATACCGACGCGTTACCGACACCGTCATGCCGTAAATGAACTTTGTCGCTTTCTCTTTATATCGTGCTTGATTTAGCAGGCTCTTCATGTCTAAAAGTGCTTCCTGGTCAGCACGCCACGTTTCCTTCGGATGCGTGGTGATCATCCACACCAACTGTGAGCACGTCGGTACGTGGGCACCAAGGCTTCAAAGACAGGATACAATTTACAATACCGGATGACAGACTCTTGTTTGTGTCTTTCGTGATTTCTGTACCATTTTTCTCGTGCCATCGTTGTGTAGATTGTATGAATGTTTTACAGGTAATGACCATAACTTTTGAGAAGTTGGACTGCGCTTACTGAGCGACCCTGACCTCATGCAAAGAAATGTTACAAATCACTTCAACAGACTTTTACTAACAATAACAGCCATGTCTGCACAATTCTGATCGAATTTCAGTGTCGTTATATTCTTCACACACGAACCGCACTAGGATGACATTACAATCCAAGAACAATGTGGAGCAGATTTCAGCACATGAACTCTGAACAATGTGGAGCAGATTTCAGCACATGAACTCTAGTATGCACACTCCATATGTACACCTCACCGATAGTCACTGGTCATGCTGTATCCATTGGGCAGAGTGGTGAACTCGCATTAGAAGAAAGTCCAAGCCACCTTGTGCAGTTACGTGTCGTTAAGATCAATTCTGTCAAATCTTTACACAGGTGTCCCTGCCACCTTCTTTCAAATAGATTTCTTTACGGCTTCGCAACAGAGAATAGAATGTCGACAAGCTTCGGTATGTGCCGACGTGCAGACAGACATTCACATCCTCTTATTTTCGTTCGATGCCGACGTTCATTCAAGTTCTTACCGACAACACATTGCCTCATTTCATTCGTGCAGACTTGCCTTGTTCCTGAATTGAAGGCGCAAGAGTTTTGGAAGCATGTCCTATATATTCCGTTACATTCCAAAGGCAGCATTCACTTCTTCTGTTGCATTCATCTCTCTGATTGCTAGCTCCATGAACACTCCTTGCAGATCAATGTGCGTTGCAGAGCCCGACCCTGGTCACCGCTGCTCAGACTACCCATTTCCATGTCCAATTTGCCACCCGAACCGTGATTGTGCGTTCCATTTCGTCACTGGTCATGAAGGCCGGCTTCGTTTGTTCCACGATGGGCTGCTCAGTGCAAAAGAAAGTGAGCAGCTTTTGTGCAAGAGCAAGGGAAAGCCTGGCACGGGACAAGATCGAGACAGATAGTCCTTAATGAGTTCCCACAATAAGTATGAAGTAATTAAGATTTACAGGTGTTTCTGGTATAGCAACCCAATTTGAAACATTAAAAATTAAATTTTGAAAATAAAACTTCGACAACTTCAACAATCATCCCATATTGCATTATTACATATCATGGGACTCGTAAAGGACTATCGATCTCGATCTTGTCCTTGCCAGGCTTTCCCTTGCACAGAAGTTGCTCACTTTCTTTTGACTAGAGGACGGATTTGCATTGAGCAGTCCATCTTTGAACAAGCATTGGGACGACAATGACGACATGGAAACGGAGCTCAATCGGTACTGTTCGGGTGGCAAGTTGGACATGGAAATGGGTAGTTTGAGCAGCGGTGATCAGGGTCGGGCTTTGTGATACACAATTTGCAAGTGTTCATGGAGCTAGCGAGCAAAAGGATGAATGTAACCGATATGAATAGTGCCTTCTTTTCAGGGATGATATTTTTTATTGCTTGATGACCAAGTTGTAGCGACTGGAGAATGTCCGCGTCCATTTGTGCCGACGTACAGGCCGGGGTCTGGGAAGAGCTACAGGCTAATACAAATGCAACCTAAGCCAGATGACAAATCAGAACTTAAAACTACAGGATGAAAACTCATGAATGTAAAAATAGAAAATACAAAAGTAGAAATTTGCCTACAGAGGGTCATGAATCAATCGACTGGATACAAGGAATGTAGGAGAATAGCCAGTAAAAATCAAATACTTTTTCGACGCTGGTACATACAGATATGCTTGGTTGCCGTAATTAGTACCGACGCGTTACCGACACTGTCGTGCCGTTAATGAACTCTGTCGCTTTCTCTTCAAATCGTGCTTGATTTAGCAGGTTCTTAATGTCTGAAAGTGCTTCCTGCTCAGCACGCCACGTTTTTGCTTCGAATTTGTGGTGATTATGTGTGGTGATCATCCACCCCAGAGCCTTTGATCATTTACGTGGTCACCAAGGCTTCACAGACTGGATACAGTTTACAATACCAGATGATAGACACTTCTCAGTGTGATTGACAGACACTTTCTTAGTGTCCTGGAACAAGCAAGCAAAGCCGGCCATTTTGACCAATCATGAACGGAGCTTGATGGAGCCTCAATTGGTGCGATTCGGATGGCTGATCGGACATGGAAATGGGTATTGTCTGTGCTCTGAAGAAGGGTGAGAAGAAGGGTCAGGCTGTTCTTCGCAAGTACCCATCGAGCTAGCAAGCAAAAAGATTAAATATTGCAACGGACGAACATGCTGCGGTCTTCTTTTTGGGGATATATAGTTTTTTAATGCTTCATATCCAAGTTTTACGAACTGGACAATTTCGGTGTCGATTTGTGCCGACGTACAGACAGACTTGCTCAGTAGACAGACGTAGTTAAAACCGAGTTGTTCAAAACAATGTCAGTTCCTCTTTACATCGTGCAAAACTTAGAACAGTTTTAGTGCCTGAAATTGCTCACCACGCAACGCGTTTCCTCAAATTTGTGTGTGGTGATCTATGGTCCACCCCCAACTTCAAACAGATCGATGGTCACAAGATATTCAGACACAGGAGAGATGGAAGGCCTTCCTCTCATTTGTCTGCCCCCTGCCTCTCAGTTTATGTTACCAGATGACGGACTCTCCTTTCAATCGTAGTCCCTTCCTTGAATTTTGAACAGTTGCTCATGTCAAGTTACATACCATCGTTGAATAGACGTATGTGAACCGAACCACGAATGCGAGGTTCAGTGTGGTCAACGAATTTCCTTTCGAAGGCAGTGTTGTCACAAACTTCGAAAATTCTGTGTGTACTTTGGTAAAGATCCAGATTGAAAACTGTACAGCCCGGTTGCATTAAATTGGATTGTACTATGATATCATGACGAATTCACTTCACTATTGTAAATTACGCTTTTAGGGTGCCGTGCCTGCCTTTAGGTGCTCATACCATAGTTTTGCGGGCAGGGGCAGATTGGTGAACTCGCATCAGAAGAAAGTCCATGCCACCTTGTGCAGTTACGAGTCGTTGAGATCAATTCTGTCAAATCTTTACACAGGTGTTCATGCCACCTTCTTTTTAAAAGTTTTCTTTACGGCTTCACAACCAAGAATAGAATGTCGGTATGTGCAGACGTACAGACAGACATTCACATCGTCTTATTTTCATTCGATGCAGACGTTCATTCAAGTTGTTACCGCCATTACATGGCCTTATTTCATTCGAAGCCGACGTTGATTCAAGCTTTTACCGACAACACATGCCCTTATTTCATTCGTGCAGACATTGCCTTTTCCCTGAAGGTGCAGAGTTTTGGAAGCATGTCCTATATATTCCGTTACATTCCAAAGGCAGCATTCACTTCTTCTGTTGCATTCATCTCTCTGATTGCTAGCTCCATGAACACTCCTTGCAGATCAATGTGCGTTGCAGAGCCCGACCCTGGTCACCGCTGCTCAGACTACCCATTTCCATGTCCAATTTGCCACCCGAACCGTGATTGTGCGTTCCATTTCGTCACTGGTCATGAAGGCCGGCTTCGTTTGTTCCACGATGGGCTGCTCAGTGCAAAAGAAAGTGAGCAGCTTTTGTGCAAGAGCAAGGGAAAGCCTGGCACGGGACAAGATCGAGACAGATAGTCCTTAATGAGTTCCCACAATAAGTATGAAGTAATTAAGATTTACAGGTGTTTCTGAAATAGCACCCCAATTTGAACATTAAAAAATAAATTTTGAAAATAAAACTTCGACAACTTCAACAATCATCCCATATTGCATTATTACATATCATGGGACTCGTAAAGGACTATCGATCTCGATCTTGTCCTTGCCAGGCTTTCCCTTGCACAGAAGTTGCTCACTTTCTTTTGACTAGAGGACGGATTTGCATTAAGCAGTCCATCTTGGAACAAGCATTGGAATGACAATGACGACATGGAAACGGAGCTCAATCGGTACTGTTCGGGTCGCAAGTTGGACATGAAAATGGGTAGTTTGAGCAGCGGCGATCAGGGTCGGGCTCTGCAATGCACAATTTGCAAGTGTCCATGGAGCTAGCGAGCAAAAGGATGAATGTAACCGATGTGAATGGTGCCTTCTTTTCAGGGATGATAGTTTTATTGCTTGATGACCAAGTTCTAGCGACTGGAGAATGTCCGGGTCCGTTTGTGCCGACGTACAGACCGGGTCCGGGAAGAGCTGTAGGCTAATACAAATGCAGCCTAGGCAAGATGACATATCAGATTTTCAAATTACCCGAAAAACTCTTCACTAGGTCTTGCCCTGGCCGGTTACCGGTTGGGTCAACTTGTTCCTTTTCTTTTTGCAATTGAAGCCTCTTCAATTTGTTCCAAAACAAAAAAATCGAAAAAATCTCATGAATATAAAAATAGATAATTCCCTACAGAGGGTCATGAATTAATTAACTGGATATTAGGAATGTATGAGAATCAAAAATCAAAAAACTTTCTGGACGCTGGTACATACAGACATGCTTGGTTGCCGTAGTTAATACCGACAATGTCATGCCTCAAAGCAACTCTGTCGCTTTCACTTTATATCGTGCTTGATTTAGCAGGTTCTTAATCTCTAAAAGTGCATCTTGCTCACCACGCCAAGTTTTTGCTTCGAATGTGTGGTGATTATGTGTGGTGATCATCCACCCCAGCTTTCATCATATACCTGGTCACCAACGCTTCAGAGACTGGATACAGTTTACAATACCGGATGACAGACTCTTCTTAAGGTACGTTCCCACTTGGCCTTAGAGGTGGTGTTAGAAGGTGGTCTTATCTCCTTAAAAGAGTGTGTGTCCACACCTACATTCTTTAGTAATTACCAATCCTACATGGATGCCCACATGGCACACTCTAAAACTTGGAGGACAAAAAAAATATTAGCTAGTATTTGGGAGGACAAAAGATAGTTGAGCATTAGTAGGCAAGTGTTAAGGAAGCACCACAATTAGAAATATTCTCAAGTTTTGAAGACTTAAGAGTGGTCTTAGTTAATGGGGCCTTTGAGGACCATTATGTAATTGAGGCTACTTTTCAAAACACTTTTCCAAGCCTCATTGATGAGGCCTTCCCTAAGAATAAGGAATTTCCCCAAAATTGTGGAGGTCTTAAGTTTTAATGTATGCTCTTATCAAAGGCCAGGTGGGAAGGGTCCTTTAGTGTCTTTCGTGATCTTTCTTTAGATTCTTAGAGTCTGTGCATACTAGAATTCATGTGCTGAAATCTGCTCCACATTGTTCTTGGACTGTACATAACATTTGTCACCCTGGTGCGTTTCATGGGTAAGAATGTAACGACACTGAAATTTGATCAGAAATGTGCAGACATCCATGGTTGTTATTGTTAGTAAAAGTCTGTTGAAGTGATTTTTAACATTTCTTTGCATGAGGTCAGGGTCAATTAGCGCAAGAAGCCTACGAAACCACTACAACTGCTCTATTTGTTCAATGCACTACAGTTGCAGGAATACACAATTTGGGTCTACAGTCCATTTAGGAACACCTACAGATCCAACACCTCAAAGATGATCAAAGAGTTCATGATTGACTGCCAATCTTGATCTTGCCACTTCCTTTGCCAGCGTAGATTCGCCATACTTCATTTCGAGCAGTCTTGGAACAACGAATCAAAGCCGGCCATTTTGACCAATGACGACATGGAACGGAGCTTGATGCAGCCTCAATTGGTGCAATTCGAATGGCAGATCGGACATGGAAATGGCTAGTGTCTGTGCCCTGAAGAAGGGTCAGGCTCTTCTTCGCAACTATCCATCGAGCTAGCAAGCAAAAAGTTTAAATAACGCTACGGACGAACATGCTGCCTTCTTTTAAGGGATATATCATTTTACATTCCTTCATAACCAAGTTTTACGAACTGGAAATTGTCGGTGTCGATTTGTGCCGACGTACAGACAGACTTGCTTCGTAGACAGACGTAGTTATAACCAACTTATTCAAAACAATGAACCCCAATTCCGTTAAAATGGCATTATTCCGGTAAAATGGCACAATTCAACTTTCTGAACTGTAGTTCAAAAACCTTGTGATATAACAGATTTTTAAGGTGATATTAGGGAAAATGAGTGACAATGTATATAAAGAAGTGATATTACAAAAAAATTGTGATATTACAGAATATACCATTTTATATGAGCACAAATGTAAGATCTAGTGTGACAAAATGGCACATGGCATAGTGCCATTTTAACGGAATTGGGGTTAATGTCACTCCACTTTATACCGTGCTCAACCTAGAACAGTTTTAGTGCCTGAAATTCACCACGCAACGCGTTGCCTCATATTTGTGTGCACATGGTGATCTATTATCCACCCTGGCAACCTCAAACAGATCGATGGTCACCAAAAAATTTAGAGACTCGAGAAAAACTCTCATTTGTCTGCCCCCTGCCTCAGTCTCAGTCTATGTTACCAGATGACAGACTCTTCAGCCGCAATGTCTTTCTTGAATTTTGAACAATTTAATTGCTCTTGTCAAGTTACATGCCATCATTGAATAGATGTATGTAATCCGAAGTTCAGTGTGGTCAACGAATTTGCATTCTTTTCATAAACTTCGAAAAGTCTGTGACTGTGTACTTTTGAAATGATTCAAATTGCTAACTGTATGTATAGTCCGTTTGCATTAATCTGGATTGTAATATGATACCATGACGAATTCGCTTCACTGTTGTAAATTACAAGAACAAGTTACAGATACTAATATTCATCATTTACCAATGACTGCTTCAAATATTTTGAAGTCATTTGTGAAATATTTAACACTGATTAAAATTTGACAGTTTCATCGCAAGTAACAGGATCACATGCAGGCTTTCTCTAGAGATATTTTTATTGCTGCATGACCAAGTTTTACCTACTAGAGAATAGATAGTCGGCTTCAATCTGCGCCGACGCACTGTACAGACAGCCATGCTTGGTTGACGTAGTTGATACCGACAATCGCTTCCACTTTAGATCGTGCTTGACATAGCTCGTTCAAAAGAAAGGTTGCATGCTTGACATAGTTGGTTGACGTAGTTTAGGGTTTTGGGTTTTAGGGTTTTGAGTTTAGGGTGTAGGGTTTAGGGTTTAGGGTTTAGGTGTGCTTGACATAATTGATACCGACAAGTTTTTAAAAGTGCTCAGCACGCAACCTTTCTTTTGAATTGTGTGTTTGTGGTGATTTATCATCCACCCCAACTTTGATTATATTGTCAGATAGATAGATAGATAGATAGAAACTCCGGTCCCTTTCTAAGGGGCCGGCGTGAATGAAGTGTCCGTTCGTAATGCTAATATCCCGATGGCCACCGGACAAGGGGAAATTGGAACAATACTACTTCCCCCTCTCGAGGGTGGACACTATAACTACGCTAGTTTCTAGCCTAGTTACTAGTGCCTTGAGGATACTTGACATAGTATCCCCCCAAAGGACTTTGAGGTACCCATACAACAAGGTCCAAGGACCCCCCACAATAGTTGGGTGGACTATAGTGGTGAGCACCACGCCGGCATGGGGAATGGAACCCACAACCTCCTCAATGGGGGCCATGAGCCCCAACCACCAAGCCAAGGCTTGTGGAATTATATTGTCACTAAGCATTGAGAGACTGGATGTAGGAGGCTTGGCTAGCTTCCTCAATTTTTATTTCCAAATAACAAAATTCTAATGTCTTTTTTAGTTTCATACCATTTTGTTCTTGTTGAGATACATGCCATTGTTGAATACATTCATGTGATACAAACCAGGGTTGTCTTATTAGACAAAATTCGTATTCATTATTTTGTCAAACACAATTTAGATGGGATCCACATCTAAGACTAAAACATTTCAAATGTTTTAGTCTTGGTTGAACTTTCCACTTTTTTCAGTCTTGGAAGATAATTTTCGATGACGGATTTATTGCAAGTTGATTCACCTTCTTGTGAGAGAGAATTTTCGTACTTGGAACCATATCAAGTCTAGTATATAGTCTAGTTTAGTATTTTAGGAATTGGAGGCACAAGTGAGAGTTGCAATGGCAAGAATCACCATAGACACTTTGATTTTCAACGAGTTTAGATAAAATCATGTGGCATGAAATCCTTGAAGAAAAACCGTCCATAACAATTGGATATTAATTGTTTGAATCACTACGAAGAATGTGGACAAGTTTTTCACTAGTAAAAGGTTGTTGCTTCAAGACATGTAAAATTAAAAATTTAGACTAAAACATTTGAAAAGTAATATGATTCATAAATGTGATTTTAAGAATTATAGCATGTATTACTTATATTTGTGACTATTTTGAGAATATTATGAGTGAAGTGTGATTGTAAGGGAACACCCAAAAATTGAAGTTAGGTGTCATTTGACACTCAAAATTTGGCATAGGGTGTCCCCTCAGTTTTTGCCTAGGGTGTCAAGTTTATGCCCTAGGTTACAGTTTCTAAAATTGCCACCTATCATAAAGTGATTTAATCTTTGCTTCTAATATAGCATCTATGAATTTAAAATGAGCCTTTGAAGTTCGTCTTCGGACATTGAACTCTAATTGTGCTTGGATGAAATTTGACAATTTGGATGAAATTTGACAATTTGACAATTCGAATGCCAAATCAAATTATATATAATCTCATGTTATATTCATGTTAAAAACTCAACGTGTGCTTTAGAAATTTGAGAATTTCCATGACTTTTCCAAAGAGCCAAGATTGAAGATGGCGCGAACAGTGCACAATTCGTGCATCACATCCTTTCGACTTTTGTTTAGTGATCAAATATTAGATGATGCTCCACCCTCACAACAAGGAGATTCATCACAAGTCTTAGAACTCTAAAACACATGCCAAGTTCCTAATATACAAACATACTTACTGCCCTTGGATAGCCTCATTCATTCCATTTTAATAACACTTGTCAAAGTAACAACAAGGTGCAATTATATTGTTGAACATGGCATATGATCAAGGATACGTCAAACGGGCATTTTATTCATGCCGACCCCATATACGGGGTTTGATGTTTGACATTCTGAACATGAAAGTAACATGAATCTCTTCAAAACTTATGATTCACGTGTACATGGAAACTGGCTCCATGGTCGTCATATCAGATAGCATGTAACTATTCATGCGCGAATCAGACTGACACCCGCTGACTAACCCACAAATGGCTGTCAACCTCCGGCCCCCAAAACTTTCGCAGAAATTATCCAAGCCTTACGGCCTTACGAGATTTTTTTGGCATCGACAACTCATACTCAGGCTCCCTGCAATCTAGCGCAGTTACCACGCATTCAGCGGGTGTATGGCATATTCATCAAGCTTCGCTTCCATATTAAAAACATTCACCGCGTTTCCGACATAGGTCTAGCACTTTCGTACCGACGGTTCCTTGCTACAGTATGTCAAAAATCGGTAATACATCTTCTTCGACCTTGCACTGAAGGAGAATTGAGCACTGAAACACGGACTCCACTGCGTGCTGCCAGAATATAACAGTTTTCTACATATAACAATCAACTTGTACAACATTTGGAGCCGAACGGTACGAAGGGTAAAGAGCAAAACATGATGAATACCGAAAGGTCGAACATTGCCGACTTATGTCGGCCAGTTCCCTGTCCCGATCGAGCTGGATGCAAGCCAGATCACTCTTTTCTGAGCCAGTGCACTGGAACTTCAGCATCGCTAGCTACCAGAAGAAGAAGAACGCCAGACCCGCTGGCGTGAATATAGTTTCTGTTCGACCTACCCATATGCCCACATGTCATTACAACAATGGTATATGACTACTGACCCCTCTCACGCCCATAGGTTATAACAAGACCGGTATAGGACTATTAATCCTTAAACGCCCAAGGTGACCCGAGGGGTCACCTTCCAACAAGTATCTTCTCACTGTACTCAACTTTTCACTTATATTTTGATGTCAAACTGGTCACCCTCTTGTGATGCATTTAAAAAGTGAAATTTTACAATTCAAATCACAATTTCTATGAGTGATTTTGTGCTTTGAAAGGATTGTGGAAGGTAGGTTGGGGTTGTACATAACCTTGTAGGAGGTTGCAAGCTCATCATTGATTGGTGCTTTCATGATGCCCAAGTTCAAAAAGTGCACTATTCATGATGCCCAAGTCCAAAAGATGCTGTGATCCAATTTTGGGTTGCCCGTTTCACACCCCATGGGCGTTTAAGGTTAACCCCTCTCATACTTGAGCTCGTAAACGCTAGCTACGAGCAAGAAATTCCTATTCTCATAAAGAACTTCAAGGTGAATCGCACTTACACAAAACCTAATCTTGTAAAGAACTTTGAGGCGAATTTCAGCTTCACATAAGGTGCACTGCTCGAAAACGAAGCATGACCAAAAATGGCTTCTTGCACCTTGATAGCTTTGAAGTCGGATTTGACATGTAGCGGTAATGAGGAGGAGTTTAGGACGTCATTTTAGGGCACCATTTTAGGAACCCTATAAATCCAACTTCAAAAATTCATATCAAATTATAGGAGAGTCTAAATTTGATTATTCCACAAAAAATACTCACATTTTTTATTCCATCGCTGATTTCCTGAACTGAAATTTATGCCATTTTGGAGCAGAGTACCTTAGCAAGCTTCGAACCTATTCTCTAATTGTGTCGATAACACTGTTAAGTTACAGCTGGGAGACGAGTTGATAGGGGATGAGGACAGTAGTTGAAAGGTTCGAAGTCCTTCGTCAAAGGGACGAACAGAGAAATTTTATATGGTGGGTTGTTTCCGACTGAATTTCAGATGTTGCTTCTCCAGCACGTCTGCTCATCACCGTGTGAACCGACCATGTCAATTGGAACTCACACTCTCCATTCGTCGATTCACCGACCTATCAAAAGTCTGTACTGGTGACAAAGATGGAGGGAATCTTCTGTTTGATGTTGCTATGCCTTTGTGCTCATTTGAGGAGCCTGATGGCATGAACCCCAGGTTCCTGTAGGAATATTCTAATATGTAGGTGTCATTTCTTTGGGTCGTTTTACACTATGGACCAAGAGCCATGACCAAGATATTGAATTTTCAAGTAATTAAGGCCCCCAAATCACGAGAAACTACAAAAATGACTAATTATAAATATAGGAGAAAAATTAAAAGGACACGATCAAGTGAGTGTGGCAAGGCCCTGAGGGTGTGCTACTCAATTATATAAGGGAGATAGTATGTTTTGTTTTGTTTTACGAATGACATTATGATCTTGAGAATGATTGGTTGAATTGGGGGGACATGTGGTGTTGTTGGAATTTGTATTATTTTGTAAAGATGGGAGCAAGGAGCGGACTGCAAAACGGGTTATTAGATTTATTAAAACGATTCAAAGCTATTGAACTTTCAAGTATTTGTCACCCCAAATTCAAAAATGACCTTATTTTAAATCGAGGCATGGTCAAAGTATTTAACCCACGAAGATCCTTGAAAGCCAAAATGATGTCTTTTTGGGATTTTGGGCGGTCCATTTAAAGAGGTATAAACTAATATTTTTGCTTAAGATTTTTACTAGGTGCTCCCTATATTGCAAAATGTATGTGATAAAATTTGCAAAATAAAGTTTTAAGTCTAAAACCTTCATTTGGAAATTTCAGGTTTTAAGTTTCAAACATGTAGTTGAAGATTTTTTTTTTTTTTTTTTTTTTTTTTTTTTTTTTTTTTTCTTTTTGGAAACGTGTTCATAACCAAAACCACTACTCAAGTTCTAAAGTGACCCAAATCAACGTTTACCAATTTTACAAGGGTATCCTCCAAAGACAATCCAAACAATTTATAGTAATTTTACAATTTTTCTTTCAAAATTTTTCAAAATGTAAGAACCATGAATTTTTCCAATTTTTATTTCTTGAAATTCATAAACTCATATAGGCTTCTACTCATAGTTCATTATCCTCAAAAAATAAATATGTTTAACGTAGTGCATGTTTTATTTATTGATTGACTTCAGACCTTCTTCTAGGAAACAATTTGCATGAAGGTGAAAAGAGCTCAAATGATTCTCTCAAAATTTGCATGAGCGTATCCAACTTGATTACTAACATGGAGAAACATGGAGAAAAATTGGACCAAGTTGTATGGGATAACAATCTTCAAGTTTCTCTTTGCACCATGGAAATAATGTCTCATAAGCAATGTTGAAAAAGAACTTTTGCACAACCATTGGGTGTTACGATCTTGCAAATGAATAACATCCAACTGTCAATGTTTGGAATGTTAAGTAAAAAATAGACCTAATTATGAGATCTTACAAAAATAAAAAAATAATTAACCTGGTTTATACCCCAAGAGTTCACAAAGGTGGAGAATCACATTTTTTAGATCTCAAGCTCTCAAAAAACAAAAGGATTGTAGGGGCTAAGTGGGCAAGGGAAGGCCTCAAGGGCATACTAGTCTATTATTCAAGGCTGGTAGTTAGTTTTCTCAGTGACATTATGATCTCGGGCACCTCTATTTCGATTGTGGCATAAGAGGTGTAGTTGGAAGCAAGATTTTTTTAGAGATGTAGGCAATGATCGGATCGCAATTCGAACGATCAAATCCCAAGATACTGAATTTCCAAGTATTTACGACATCATAAATACTGGAAATTATAAGAATGAGCGTGGCAACGCTGCAAAGACATAGTAGTAGCTATTTATTTTATAATGAATTAGAGACTAATTTTAAATCGATAAAATTTACAATTTTATAGTAAGTAGTTGTACATTTCAGTGATTGGCTAAAATTATATAATAAATGATAAATTAGACCCCCTCAAAGTGAAGGATGATCATTCTTAGAAGGTTGTGAAGAGGAATTTGAGAATTTTTTGTTGATTAGCATGAACAAGCAAATATATATTATGAAGAGTATGTGAAAAGCTTACCTTGCGCCTCCTCACCTCATGTGAGTTGTATGGTTAGTATGCAAAAAGCCAAAGAAGAGGATTGAGAAATAAGAGTTTTAGTACAGAAACTTGTGTGAAATTTTTTCAACTATTCACAAGAGCTTAAATAAAATTTTGTCTCAATTGTAAAGACATTTCACTTTTCAACCACGAAATTAAGAAGGTTGGAGGTTTTCTCTTGTCAAGAAACCTTAAATGGTAATATTAAAAAAAATGTAAATGGAAATCTACCTGAAGTTTTAACTGATTCAAATCTTATATAATCTTTTGATGAGAGTGCTACTTTTGATGGGAGTGGTGGATGACGTGACGTCTCACCAAAGTGGTCGTTCCTCAAGTGTAAAACCCCAAGCAACCAAAATGAATAAAAGATCAATGAAAGTTCTTACAATTTTGTTTTTATTTGTGAATACGAATGTGTGAAATTGCCCTAAGAGCGCGAGTGTTTGCATCCTAAATAGGCAGACCAATTCGAATTTGGCATACACTGTTTAGGATATTGTCGGTTCTTGGAGGCGTAGTTTCAACAAGTTAAGCTTGCCAAACAACACAAAAGTAATTTGAACCCTAAAAATAATTAGTTAATAAAATCTTTAAATAGAAATTATGAGAAGTCACTAAAAAGAATAATAGACAACATCACAAATTAATTATTACCAAAAGTCACCATGAGACATATTTCCACAAGAAAACAAACCGACAATATCCAAAATCTAAAAGACTAGCACATTTATAATGAAGAGGCCTTCAAGAATATTGATTCAAGAGCACTTTGCCACAATTTTTCACATATAGGAAACCGTTCCAATTTGAAAAGTAGCAATGACCCTCGAAGGGCACCTTGGAGATGACTAAATCGTATGAAAATGTAATATACAAATGTTAATCAATTTTTGATTATAAGTACATTTATTATTTGTTTCGTTTTGTTTATGACTCAATGATCTCGAGAATCGTTAGTCAGATCGGAGCGCATGTGGTGTCATTGGAAGTGCATATCTACAAAGAGGTGCACGCAATGATCCGATTGCAATCGGGAAGATTGATCCCAAAATATTTGTGGCCCGAGAAATACTAGAAATAATTCATATGGTGGAAATAATTTGTATTCGTGTAAGAAGTTTTCTTAACCCCTAAAGATCCTTGGGTGTTTTTGGGAGCTTAAAACCTCAAAACTCCAATTCTCTACCTCCATGCACTTCAAGGGGTGCGAAACAGTTTTTTTATTCTTTTCTTAACTTCCAACCGTAAGATCTTGTACTTAAGCCAATTTTCATTATCTGATATAAAAATTGACCGTTGGATGTTTACCATTTGAGAGATTATAACATCCAAAGTTTGTCTACGAAGTTTTTTTGGGCATTGTTGAGATTATTTTTGACACTTTTGGAGGCTGCCCTTGTAAAAGTGGTACACTTTTTGACTTGGGGCCCTTTGGAACTTAAGTAGTGATTTGGTCATGAACATATTTCCAAAAACAAATCTCAAAAAAATACTAAATTTAAACTGCCCCAATTCGGCTCGCAAACCAAGAATTGTTGTAGAAGACTCAAAAATTGGAATTTGGCTTTGTAAATTTTACCACATACACTTTGCAGTATAGGGAGCACCCATTAAAAAATTTAGGCAAAAATATTACTTTTAACCTATTCATCTAAGCTGCCCAAAATAGAAAAAGCCCAATTTGGTCCTCTTGGATCTTTAGGGGTTAAAATAGTAAAATAAAGTAAAAGAATGAAAAGAATATTCTAATTGGATGGACATGGAACTAAACGATGATAAATAAGGAAGGAGACCCACCCACTACTTCAAAAGCGTGCACCAACCATAATGCGATAGTTATCTAAGGAGAACACGAAGAGAGGTTAAAGATGAAGTGGAGGTTCTAAATACGGCCAGGATTGTGGGAAGAAGGGAACAAGCTCGGGGAACAATGAGGCGGTGGAGGACGGCAGTGGACGTGGGTGCTATAAAGCCGCGGGCGCATCGCCGTCCTTTGGCCTTGCTTGCCTTGGCAGTGTGCTTTCTTGTGGTGTGTCCTCGGGATCTGGTGTTGAAGGGAAGGAAGGGCAAGGAAGGCAAGAGAATTCTCGGGCAGTCGTCCCAGTCAGTCAGGGTGTGTAATTGCGTGCATCTCACTGCAGCCCCCGTGTTTGCCTGCGTCGTCAAGTCCTCTTTTCGCTCGCTCGCTTCGCTTGTGCTTTGTGACAATTGCGAGGGCCGGCCAGCCAGCAAGCAATTGTCACAGACCCATAATTGGAAACAACCCAATTGTCCCCAACATACCCGCGACTGCCCCTGCCTGCTGCCTTCGGGAGGACGAGTGAGGGTTTCTTTCTCCTTTCTTACACTTTGGGCAAATTGGTTGGTTACGTTGTGATGGCTGACAACGGATGAGAGTTTTGACACTCGATCTTGCGTCGGCTATCCAGGTTACGGTACTCTTGGGAGGGGAGGGCTGGTCTGGGCTGGGCTGGGCTGGGCTGGTGGGGGGTTTCCTGTCGGTTGAGAGAGTTGAGGTCGTCTTTGATGCCTTTGATCGTCGAGGACTCATGGAGGAACATTCCGTTGCGCATCTCTGGCGGTCCTTGCGTGATCGTAGTAAGTCAGAAAAATAAGAACAATATTTGGTCGCATGCGTCGTCGTAGTCGTAGGGGCTGGTGGTTGGTTTCTCTCTAGGGCTCGTTGCTCTCCTTGGTCGCAATTGTCATTCGATGTAGTCGATTTTGTCGATTTATCTTGTTGTGTGGCTATTGCTGAGTGTGGTCGGTGGATTTTTTTATTTTTTATTTTTGTTTTGCAGGCGCGATGGAGAAAGAGGCCAAAGAATGGGGAAATAAGGAGCAACGTGCCACGCTGAATACGTTGCGCAATATGTTTCCTCAGGTGAGCATTAACCTAGGGTTCGTTTGCCTTATTTCTTATCGCTTTAGGGTTCGTTTGCCTTATTTCTTATCGCTTTAGGGTTCGTTCGTCGATGCATGGCTGCTTTCGAAGGCTTTTGCTTTTAAATTCGTGTAGGAAAGTTGGTGTCTTCGGAAGTAACGGAACATGAATGATGTTTCTGGTCGGTTAGTGGTATTTTTTTGTGTTAATTGCGAAAGGGAGGTCCGTCCTCTTTTAGATAATATCTTATTGCTTTGCATGTGCAGGTGGACATCCGCATCCTGAAGGGAACAGTGCTCGAAAGTAACGAAATTGATGCAGCAGTGGAGTTCATCCTGTCGGAAGTACTTGAGCAACCCTCAACTGGGAAGGTCGATGAGCGGCTTGCGAAAGAACTCATCTCTGGATCGTCCAAGTCGGCTGTCTCCAATGCGCAGACAATTGCGGCTACGAACAACAAACGCTCTGCGGAAGCAAGCAATGGAAAGAAGCGATACCCGAACCCTTTTGACCTTATTGGTGATATGTTCAGCATCGGTGGAGATCCTTTTGACGATGAAATCAATGTTGAGCCTCTGACATTGGAAATTCGGCCTGACAAAGAACTTGAGCGTCCGAAGTCACCTGCTCCAGAATCATCACCCATCGACATACCAGTTATGAATGCCAGGACGGCGGAGCAGGAGCAGCAGCAGCAGGAGTCGTTTACCTATGACAACACGCTCAAATCGCCATGTAAGAAGCTTCCCCTTGTACTCCTCTTTGTACGTTCAATGAAAAAATATGTCAATCTAATGTGTTTATAGTGAGTTAATGTGTTTGCTTTCCTGTTATGCAGATACTTTGATGGCGGAGTCATTGACCGAAAGTGAGTTAGATACATTAGTTCGTGATCGAGACAGCTCTCGACCTAAGCAGTTCGGGGAGATGACCCTGTCCCAATTTCTATCTGCACATGGCGGTCCTAGTAATCCTGTTCCACCGTCTGCGGATGTTGGAGTTAAGAACGATTCTACCTACTTGGCGGAATCTCTTTACGGCAGTGTTATGGATGTTGCTATTGAAGCCGATAATGGAGGGGCTGATGTTGGGGCTAGCAGATTGGTTAGCGATGACGAAAAGGCAGTAGAGAAAATTATTAGTAAAGGCAGCAGATGGGCTTATGACAGCGACGATGACTACTCAGATATGCAAGACTCAAAGAGCTCATTGTTGCCCGTGCCTGCTGGACAGTTTGATGAATTATCAAGATATTCAGGTGAAAACAGCAGGTTGATGGATTCCTCAGTTCTGGAAGAGACTTATGACGGACTTTTCACCACCTGCGCCGACAGCGTGATGAATGGTTCTTCGCAGGTGCTTGATATCGATGCCCTTGACGCATTGGTGAACGGCGCCAAGTCTGACAAGGTTCGCAAAGTCTGTTGTTTGTTCGATATTGTTTTCATTACAGTTTTATTCTGTCACGTTTAGTAGGAAGAAGTCTTCTTGAATCATAGAGAATGCACCTGTATCCGGTAAATTTTGAATTGAATGTTCTGCATATAATTTATTGTGTCTGTCGAGTATGCATTAACAGTATTCTTTACTATTTCGATGCTCCAGGATGCATTGGTAGTAGCGATTGAAGAAATGCGAGCATTGAGGTCTGCAGTGGAACAAGCCGAAGCAGCAGCACAGCAGGCAAGGAATGATGCAGCAAATGGTGGTCTGGAAGTGCTTGCCGAAGTGCAAGCAATGCAAGCGAGTCTCGTTCGAGCTTACGAAGAGAACGAGAAGGTATGTCTCTGGTGTTAACTCTTCAACTCATAACTCGCACTTAGGCTTTTATTAAGTTTTCACAAGGTCTTTACCTCCTGACATCTTATACGGAAATTTCAGTTGGGTGTCTTGTATTGCTCAGTTAACGTAATACATACCATCCATGCTGCATCGAAGTGAGATACAGTTTTTTCTTAGCAAATATCCCTACCTTTGTTGCATGTACTGATGGTTTCGGTTGGTTGGTAGCATGCCGGCGAAGTTTACGGGGAAAAAGCTGTGCTCGAAACCGAATCAGTAGAGCTCCAGCGCCGACTTGCTCAACTGAAGGCTGACAGAGAGAAGGCCTGTCTGGCTGTTCAGGAGGTATATGACCTCCCTTGCCTTAGTGTTGCTCTGTAGGTAATCTTAGCGTTGTTCAAAAGTTTCTTGTTCTCTGTTTGTTTAGTTACTAGCTGTCCAGAATGTCGTCGCTATTGAAAGGAAGGGTTTTTATCTGATATGTTTGTATGATCCGCAGATGCGAGCAACTCTTCAAGCACGTATCGACAATGCAAATGCGGAGAGGGAGGCTGCAGAGACTGAAAAACGTGTAAAGGAAGAGTGTGCTCTGTCCATGCTTGCCGTTGAGGAAGAGAAGATGGCTAGGGTTGCTCAAGAGTCGCGAAATCTTGATGCCGAAGAGGAGGCATGCACCAGGGTAGGCAAATCTAGTTGCTTCTATTTTTAATTTTTGTCCTTCATGCTAGTTCTAAGCTCTATTCCGCTCGTTTCTTCCTTGAACTAACGTAAATACTCATGTTTCTGCAGTTGCGAGACTTCCTGATCAACCGAGGCAGCGTTGTGGACGCATTACAGGGTGAAATGGCAATCATATCTGAAGATGTGGAAGTGGTGAAGAAGCAGTTGGACGAAGGTATTCTGTTGGGTGACAACAGCTTCCTGCAGATGCTGGGCTCTCGATCTCTCAGCAACTCGGTCGCGTCTGGAAGAGATGGCAGTGTGGCGAAACTCGATGACGCCGGAAACAGTCAACATGCTGCACTGAGTCAATCAGGCAGCAGCTACCAGAGCGCGACCAGAGTGGTCGGAGAAGGAGGGGTCGCTCAAACCGAGGATCTGTCCAACTCGGAACTCGTCGAAGCAGTCTCCAGAATCTCCCTCACTAACAACAGTGTAGGAGATCCTGAAGAGTCTTTTGCTCCCACTACTGATTTTGCTGCGGAAGAAGGCTGGCATTTTCTGGAAACTTCCTCTGCCCGCAGCAACAGCCCCGTTGAGTCTCCGAACTCAGGGAAACGTATTCGCTCTTTCTAGTAAGGCTGAGTGAGATGGGAGCGAAGGTGGATGTCTTTTGAAGTATGTTGTATATACTCTTTTGTAGTTTCAATAGCAGAAACTTTACGTTACCAACAGAGGTGCGGTGCGGCATGGTATCGACTCGTAAAACGTCGCGAATACTTGTTGGTGCAGATGATGACACGTTTACTGCATTTTGTTTATGTATTTAGACCTCATGGGAGGATTATAGGTGTCACCAACATTTAAATTGTACAGGAATACCATGTTAATATAGTCACGCACAGATTATTATGTTACATCAAGCTTCCAGACTTTTGAAGGATACGAATCTCATGCGTGATATTTACTTTCTATGCCAGCGAAGTTACTGTCTGGTAACAGCATCTGGCCGCAGTGCTGTACCTTGTGAGAAGAGCAACATGTGCAGAAGGAACTGCATGTCTATATCTTACTATTTACAATTTTCATTCTACTTGCTCACAAATTAGTTTGCGTCCAACAACGGAAAAGGTTACCCGGGATACGCGACCTAACAGAAAAGGTCGTGTTCTGTGATCCAAGAGCAAATAACTGTTTCGTAGCTTATGGAAACGTCCAGAACCATGGAAATATGCTCGGTCGAATCTTGCGAACTAAGAGTACAGCTCAGGCTTCGTTGACATTCTTAGTTGCACCCTTGCCAATGATTAGTGATGTATGAGATCGTGGAAAAGTCGAAGTGGACGCCACATCGGAACAGCAACCAAGAAGAAAAGCATGCACAGTACAAGTCCAAAAAGCACACAGAATAGTAACAAGAAGTTGAGCTTCATGCCTAGAATCGGATCTGAATCTTTCGTCCGCAAGAAAACTGAAACTTGGTCATGACGGGTGAACCCAAAATCCAGTATCTTCGACAAGAAAATTTATTTTAGTACTTTGAGATTGATCTCTACCAAGCAACGTGATGCTCACAAAAGTACAGTCTAGGCTCTACCAGTTTCTATAGAATCCCAAAAGAATAACATTATTCACAAGAAAGAATGGTCACTTCTCGCTGGGAAGACCCCAATGCGCGTAATCAAAGTGATCGAGAGATGTCAACACTTGGTCTGCCTCCTGGCACAGCGACGAGTCCAAGTTCGGGTCAGGCACCATCACCACGGGCCTGCAAACCACACACACCCTGCTTCAGATACAAACTCGAAATGATTTCCATCCAACTCAAATAGCAATCTTGCGTAAAACCACAATAAGGGCAATTGAAAGAGAGAGAGAGAGAGAGATGTGCCAAGACTTACATTCCAGCTGCGTGTGCTGCTGCCACTCCTGATGGAGCGTCCTCAAAGACCAACACATTTGCCGGCTTCAAACCAGGCTCCTGCACCCACAGTCCCCTTGTTACTCTCTGAGTATATGGGACATCTTCCTTAAATGCAGATGTGTAGAAAAAATACCTCAAATCGGTTGGCAGCAATTAGAAAAATGTCGGGTGCTGGCTTCCCATTCACAACGCCAGGATCGTCGCCAGTGACAACATGGTGCATGAGAGAAAAAAGTGGGCCGTGCTTTGTAGATTTCAGCTCAAAGTGGCGACGGTGTGAGCTGCGAGAGTAGAAGCCAAACGTTGATTATGAACTTGAAAGCCTCCATTATAAACATGAATTGCTAAACATCAACATTTTTCTAGCAAACTGCATGTCAAGCGAAATTGGTTATTGTACTGAAGTGGTTAAGTATCCGCTGAAGCACTTAAACCCCAACGTATAATGGAAACTCCACTTTCTACTCAAGAAAAGGCAATTTCAGAAACATAAAAATGTAACCTATGAATGCTTATGCTGGATATCAAGTGGCACGGACCTGGTTGCAATTGCCATGGGAATCTTGTGAGCATGTAAATGCCGAATAAGCCGCTCCGCACCTGAGGCATCCGACGTCTCAGGCAACTAGAAAATTCATACAACGAAGAGAATTAAGTACATTCATTCAACTTACCAGGCATTAGGTCGCTGTCTGGGAACATGGCGTGAAGCATAAGCTCGCGCCGTTGAATGAATTCCTCGGGCGTCAAGAGTCCTACCAATCCAGAGTCCTCAACAAAGATTCGGCCTGCCTCCAGTGCTTTCTTCCCCATCATTTTAGCTTTCAGGGACCAGTCAAACTTCTTTCCGTAATCCGCTAGGATCTTCTCCTGCACCACTGTGTAGAATTTCTCCGTATCTGGAATGGAGCCATCATCATCAATCCAGCAATCATCAAAACAATGTGTACCTCTAGAACCGCTAAAACCCTAAACCCTAACGTGCGAATTGAGAGTACCTAAGAGAAGGCCGTCCATGTCGAAGAGGACGTGCGTGATGTGCCTGGTGGCAACAGGTTGCAATGCAGCCATCATCTCGAACCCAGATCAAGCTTTCTCGAAAACTGGCAGCAATGCGATTGCCCCCGGAGTTGGAACAGAATGAAGGCCCTGCTAGAATTCTGCTTCCAAGGTTGCAGTTCCTCGTTCAAGACTATTTCGAGCTTGGATTTTGCGTGGGCATCGGAATCCTTTCCGGTTCAATTCGAGAGCTTCCAGAATGGTGACAATGAAACTTGTGATCATGGTAGGTAACCTGTCACTCCATGTATCTTCTGTACAGTACCTGGCAATCTGAATCGTCCACTGCACCGGGCTAACAATCCCTTGCAGTCACTGATACTTAGAAGTTAGCTTTGAGAGTTTTTTAGTTAACCCCGAGAGGAGAACCTCAAGAGTGACCTCCAGACTGCCATATCTGAAATCCATGAACAAAGTTTTTTTTTTTTTTATTCAATGTTGAGAATTTAAACCGTAAGAACTTGTTTACGATTGTCGAATTGGTCTATCCACCAACTTTTACAAGATTTCACTATATGGATCTTGAGATGCATTGAGTTGAAGTCTAAGTTTTGCTGAAGTTACATTATGTCTTTTTTTAGCAGACCGACCAAATTTGGGCTTATCTCCCCTCTGGGAGTTGATGGTACCCAAATATTACTATTGTTCATACTTTTGCATATGCAAATGGGTAGAAAATTGTAGTTTTGGATCTTTGGGCTCATAAAAATGGAAGGGTTTTTAGGAGTTAAGGTGTGATTCATATGATCAATCTCGCATGTGTTGGCTTTACATGCTTATTTGACCATTTTTTATTTACATGAATTATTTTAAGAAGCACCACTTTTTTGTTGTGTGAGGATTTGCGGAGATCTAAGCTACCGCGTGGTTTATGAAGAGCTCTTAAATGTCATGTCATTATCAAAATTGTATGTATATTCAAAAAAATTATGGCACATTTGTATGAGGCAAGTTGCGCGTTGTGACTGTATGTACTTCTATATTATTCTTAATAACAAAATTGGTCAACAACTTGGTTATCAAGAGTTAATGGGTGATAAAGCTGGATATATCATAGCACTAATTTTCATCTTTAGTGTAGTAAATTGTTAACTTGAGAATGTCCAATGAGTATATGAGGATAAACTTATTATTCAAAATTTAATTAAACATTCAACAACTATCAAACACCTACAATAACTTCTTGTTGCATTTTTTGTATATAAGTTTACGTGTTCATTATTGAGGACCTTGACAAAAAAATTGAGATTTCAAAGTATGGAAATTTACAAATTTTGTATCTCAAAATTTGTAGATTTACATAGGTTGCACAATCACATCACCATTGTGGAAACCAAGATAGTGTTATGCAATAACTTAAGTGCGGAACCAGTTTTTTGAAACACATACCTTCCTTACAAGGAACTTCAAGTGGAATCTTGAAACCTTCATAGATTTAAGATTTTTTCTTTTATGAATTCCAGCATGCCACAAAAGTTTCTACTGAGAATCTTTGATTTTATGTGCACTAATGTGTATGTGGAGCAACTACTTCCAACTTATCCCCTCATGCACCCTCTCCTTTTTTTACCAAATTGCTAATTACATGATAACAAAACAAATAAAGAATACTCTCAAGTGTGTCATGTTTGTAGACCTTGGTGGAGCATAACAAATGTGCAATAGAAGAACTTTGTTCGATAGGGTTTAACAAGAAACCAACTTCTGGTTCTCCAAAGTTCTGCCCAATTCTATATTTCCTCCCAGTATTAAGCAAGGCAACTTTTGGTATTGGGTTTTCAAACATTGGACATGTATTTTACCATTGTAAGCCAATTATGTGAAATCATGAATAGTTTTTGATGAGCTTTTTTACATGATCATGATCTTAAGATGTTGTTTAATAACTTATTAGTCAGAAGATTTTTAATCCAAATACCTTTTATTTTAGATTTTCAACTTGGATAGCTATATCTCCTTCATCCACCTAATGGTATATTCTCGGAACGAACTTCATTAAGAGTTTAGTCTCAGTTGTAGAAATCTTGACCAAATCGGAACTGATTTCTAGATAAGGTGTAGATTTGAGTACAAATGGTCTAGTTTTGGACTATATTCACTTTGTAAATGTTTGGGCGGTTTTTACCATTGCAAGGCTATTGTTTGAGCCAAGACATTCTCTTCATGATTTTTGTTGGTACAAGGGTAACATTGAAATGAAGATGAACAACTTCCTAGTTGGATATTTTTTTCATTGGAGTAGCTTTGTTGATAGAATTTTCACTCTTAAGTAAAAATGATGGAACTTTCTAATCACATTTCTTTAGCAACTAGTTGCATGCCCTTTCACCGCATCTTAATGCCATAATAGCTAATTTCAACTTAAACACCGTCCAGTTCAATAATGTCGTCCTCTATATCACTCCTCAAAAAATGAGAGAATTACATTCCATCGTGTAATAATGTAAATGTATATGCACTTGTCATTGCATAGTACAATATCCACTAACTTTGATTTACACTCCAAAAGTGCTTTCAAAGGGATTCAAAAGCTTCCGTAACAGAAACTAATTTTAAGGCTGTTTTCACCCACTTTCACTGAGTTGGCGCCTATTGCACCTGATTATGCTGCAGTTCTCGCTTTCTAACTAAATATACCGCCTACAACACCCAACCTCGCTTTCTGTCTCTCACATTCAAGCTCAAAACACTACACCGAGCAGTGGGATCCAAGGCACCAAGTGGACAGACTACATCCAATCTGATGATCGAGACCCAAATCTAAGAATCATCGGCAATGAAAGAAACATTCATCTGCGTGAAAAGAAACAAAGTAATTATACAAAGCAAATTTGAATCATGAATCCTATTTCACACGAGGGACACGAAAAAGAGAAACGAGGAAACATGCTCAGGCTCACACGAGGCTTGGCGCTCACCAATTGTTTAACTTCACGTGCATACTAGAATACGGAAACTAGTAGAATTGATGCTGTAATAAGAAGGTAAGACTTTGGAATGGGAGTATTAATTTGGGTTGAGCGGCAAGTCGGCATCAAGGTCAACTAGGCAAGGTCAGCGGGACCGACGACATCGACTTGATTTGATTCCTCGAGAAAATATTGGCCGAAAGAAAGAAGTTGCCGTAATTGTAGGCTAGTTCCGAGCATTTCGTCAACTACCTTTTCTCTCAACACGACTCACGCTCAGGCATTGGCGCGCCACTCCGAAACCCATGCCAGCTCGCCAAGTGACTGTAGCTAGTGTACTATATACCCGCCTGCTTCATCTCTTGGATCACCGATCAGTCACCGCATTAGCAACTTCGCAGTGCAGTGTCAGTAGTGTTTTGTTGCTATGATGATGCTTTGATCGAGTCTGTTTTTTTTTTTTTTTTTTTTTTTTTTTTTTTTTTTTTTTTGTCGAGGAATTGTGTTGAGTGAACACGAGCAACATGAAGATGATACATGTGCTTCCGCTGGTGGCACTCGTGTGGGTTAGTCTGGTGTCATTGACACTCGCGTTCAACGCCGCGCAATACTCTGCCGCTCTCGACAAGAGTATTTTGTTCTTCGACCTGCAGCGCTCAGGAAAGTTGCCGTCTTGGCAGCGTCTCAAATGGAGGGGAAACTCGGGAATGAATGATGGTCGAGAAAGCGGGGTATGTACCTTTGCTTGACTTTGCCTCGAATTATGATTTGTCACTTCGGAATGTTTTTGATCGGTGCTTGATCGTGCTCATTTCTTTCTGCACTTGCGACTAAGCTGTACATACACGGGGGTGAATGTTGGTGATGTTAAAGGAATGTGGGGGCATGATTTTATGTGCAGGCTGACTTGGTGGGGGGATACTACGACGCGGGAGACAATGTGAAGTTCGGTTTGCCGTTGGCTTACTCCATGACAATGCTGGCATGGAGCATTTCAGAGTTTTATCCGGAGTTGAAGAAAACGGGGCAGTTCGGGAACGCATTGAATGCGCTGCGATGGGGAACAGACTACTTCCTGAAGGCACACACAGGACCCAACGAGCTCTGGGTGCAAGTGGGAAACCCGTGGAGCGACCACGACTGCTGGCAACGACCCGAGGACATGACAACACCGCGTCCGGGGTTCAAGATCGACACCAACCGGCACGGCTCTGACGTAGCCGCGGAGACGGCCGCCGCTCTCGCTGCCGCGTCCATTGCCTTCCGCGGCGTGGACCGTCCATACTCAAGCAGGCTCCTGCGATCGGCCGGGCAGCTCTTCGCCTTCGCGGACCAGTACCGCGGCAAGTACACCGACAGCCTCGCCGGCGTCGTGTGCCCCTTCTACTGCTCCTACTCCGGCTTCAACGACGAGCTTCTCTGGGGCGCCGCCTGGTTGGCCCGAGCATCAGGAAATGTCTGGTATAGCCAGTACCTCGCGAAGAACGCGTACAACCTCGGTGGTGCTTCTCAATCCAAACGCAACCTCAATTGGGACGACAAAGCTCTAGGCGCCCAAATCCTCGTCGCGAGAGTAAGCCGTCGCTCGCATCACTTGCTTTGATTGACCTCATGTTCTCGAACTTCGGCCACTTATTTAGCAGCCTGACCCAGAGTAGGAATCACGCACCAGATTCGAGGAGTGAAAAAGACTTATGCTGTGTATGTGTGCAATGTTCCAGGAAGTGATGAGGGGTCAATATGCGTATGGAGCGTGGAAGGACAGAGCGGACGAGTTCATATGCAGCGTGCTACCAAAATGGGTGAGCCCTTCCTCATCAGTGGGGCGAACAGGCGGTGGATTGTTGTACTTCGACGGCAATATCAACATGCAATATGTAGCATCGTCAACATACTTACTCACAGTGTACGCGAAGTACATGTCAACATACAAGAAGAGCATCACATGCTCGGGTAAGACAGTCACCGCGGGGCAGTTGTACGCGGAGGCGCGCAAGCAGACGGACTACATTCTGGGCGCCAATCCGCGGGGGCTCTCATACATGATTGGGTTCGGACGCAACCCGATACGAGTCCACCACCGAGCGGCGTCGCTGCCGTCGATGAGCAACTACAGAGGGGCGATTCAGTGCAAGCAGGGATACGACTGGTTCAATTCCTGGAACCCCAATCCAAACCAGGCTACTGGCGCTATCATCGGGGGCCCTGACGGCAACGACAACATCAACGATAACCGCGGCAACTACGCGCAGATGGAGCCCACTACGTACACGAACGCGCCCATGGTGGGCGTTTTGGCCGCGCTGGGGGCGGGCAAGCAGTACTGGTAGTGCTACGGAGCTCAAAACTCTGCACCCCGGCATTTCTCATGATGCATTGGAGGTGGATTTACAATAACACTTATATATTCATTCATAAAATCCATAGAGCGGAATGATCCATTCCCTTGTGCCGAGTTGCCTGTGAACCTGCCGGTTCCGGCCTCGCTCTTTGCAGTCGTATGGCTGTTTTCTATACATCCTTCGGTTACATTCTTTTCTTCACTGGCAGTTTGGAGAGCCTTTTTTTGGAAGAATTTGTGTGCAAAGCATAACATGTTGTCTCGCTCCTTGGAATCGTGGATGTTGTTTCTTGGTCTATGGACATCGTTTGACAATAAAATGGTTAGCAATTCATTTGCAAACTCCGAAGTTATTCTGGAGTATGTGACGTATGAAGGAAAAGTTTTCCGAATTCGACATGACTATTGCATAATACCCGTGAAAGTGAAGTTTACTAGTGGAAAGGTGGTTTGAGTGAGTAAAGTCATACTGATACAATATGACTCTTGAAGTGCCACTATGGTTGTACTCGTGGATTCACTCAAACAACCTTTCTATTATTGTCTTTTTACAAAGGGAGGGGAATCTATCAAATGTTCTAGATGTTTCACCCAAATATTGAGCTGAAATGGTTTGGTATACTGGATGGAGAATATGTTGTAAGATCAATACGGTAGAGCGATGGACATGTGAAGTCCTTGGGATGGTTTTGAAGAAGAAAAATGGAGGTCATGGGGCCAATTCGTAATTTTTAGCTACATTTCTACGGTAAATTGTTCATAATGAAATATTATAGTCCAAGACTGCTTTTGTAATGAAACAAAGCAATGACTTGAGTCGGCCTTACCCTTTCAATTTGGACTCACGTGTTTTGATATATTTCTACATTCTTCTCATTTCAAGAACTATCCGTAACATTTTGTAGAACATATGAAGATGTTTTTGAGATCTCCAAAAGATTTGTAAAAATGTTTTACATTGGTGTGAAATAACTATTCTAATTTCAACCGAAAAATGCAAGCTAATTCATTAGAATCTCAACAAAATTGCAAAAATTATATCCATGTATCTTGTGATAAATAGCATCTAGAACAAAAACTTCGAAATAAAAGTTTTGATTTTCGATCAAATAAATTCCCACTTCCATTTAGCTTCATTTAATTACGCATCAAAAATTGGAAGTTTTAAAAATCCCATGACAGGTGGATATGAGTCCCAATAGAATGAATTTGGGGATCTTCTAAATCCCTTAATATTATTGAATGAGGGTTTCAATCAAAATTGGAAATTCCAAAAAGTACTTGAGGACCTTGTAGACAAGACCATAGGGATATCACAAAGACCACTTAAGGATTGTAAAAAAAAAAAACTAAAACCAACAGGAATTATGCAAGGGATTCACCAATATAATTTCTTAGTTGTTTTGGGAAAGTTGAAAGCGGATATTTTGATTACACAAAATATAAGGAGTGGCACTTCAACGTTGGTCACTTCTTTAATCAACATCAATTATAAAAAGAATGAAAAAAGCAGATATTGAGGTTTCTACATATCCTAACTTTGTTGCCCCAACAATAGATATTCAAATTGATGGGATTGTAATATGAGGAGTTCAAGTAGATGGAGGGTCAGGTGTCAATTTGATGAACATTGATACGTTATCTAATTTACAATAAATTAATTTACAAGAAACTGAATTAATATTACGATTGGTTGATCATAGTAGAGTGAAGCCATTGGAAATATTATATAAAGATCCTAGTGTGATAGCGGATCTTGCTTATTCTATAGATTTTATAGTTTTTCAATTTAGTATACCTTATGTGTTATAACCAATATTGTTAGGCGACCCTTGGTTACACTAAGCCTATGCTAACGAGGATTGGGGTAAGGGAACTTTAACTATTGGACATCTGAATAGCTACATAAATTGAAAATTCTATAAATTTCAAATAGTTCTTTCTTCAGCTTTTTTTCAATAAAGTCATGAAAAGTCACACCAAAACTTGTGAATACAGAAGTGTAAAATAGAGAACTTAGTGAAACAATAACTACCTATATGCCTCTTATTGAATGGTGTATTACTTTTATTGGATCATTTTAGGTGCTTGCATCTGCACATCAATACATGGTTGTATTGAGTTTAGGACAAGCAGAGGGAACTTTCCTACTTCGAAAATTTGTACAAGGGAACCATTACATGGGGAGTCAAGTTGATCATGGGGTAAAAGGAGGAAAACTTTCCACTCATAATTATGGTCCATCTCTTAAAATTTCTTGAATGGACTAATCATGTGAGAGGAATTTTGCCTGTTTAAGCCCTATTACTAACTTTTCTCTCCCCATAATGAGTCCCTATAACCATCATGTGCAATCTAAATTATACAAATCACTTCTATTGACTTCTTCTTGTTTTTCTTCCATAATGTAAAAAGACCTCCGATCTCAAAGTGTCAAACCACCTCATCTTCAGTAGTTCTAGTGTTCTATGTGAATATGTTAAGTGAAAAAGAATCTCTAAGGGACGCTTTACATGAAAATTTAAGTCATTCATGGGGGCCAATGGAGCAAACAAATCCCTCTCATGTCATTGGCTCATTTACTGGAGTTTAAAAAATGAACCAATCACATGGGAGGTATTATTTTCCTCCTATAGCCTCATGTAAGGTTTAACTTCCCATGTGAAGCATCCCTAATCTATTACTCCCTCCGTCCCATTCTTATTGTACAGTAGGTTCTCTCAAATCTACCTTACAATGCAGATTTGAGAGAACCTACTGAACAATAAGAATGGGACAGAGGGAGTAACAAATATCCACTTCTAAGCTACAACCAAAATTACACATTTTAAAAAATAAAATAAATTCTTTTATGATGCAAGAAGAAATTAAAGTGCGGAATTTTCATATGATGGATATTATTCAATAATGTTCCCAATAATGTGGCTCCACTTAACGAGGATAAAGTACGCAGATCGAAGTCAGAGAAAGACTATTAGTGCCAAATAGTGTGGGCAAGCAATTGGTAGAGCCGATAGTCCTTGAACTCTCAGTGAAGAACTCCCAGTAGGCAAAAGCGATTCCGCGGGGCGAGTTGCTCTGCTTGGTTGACGTCGTCGTGCTCTCACGTTGCATTCATGTCCTTCTCCGTTTTGATGCTCTCCTCTCTGTAGTACGATTTCTGTAGCACGCTCAATACTCTCCACCATTCATCTGGTCAGGAGATCCGCCAAGAAACCCACTCCTGGCAAGAACCTCCACTCCAGCCAGCCAGGCGTTAGCAACCCATCAGCATCATCATGTGAACCCACCCCGCGCTTTCCTTTTCCGCTTTTGATTTTCCCGCTTCTGCTGCTGGATCTGGCCTGCGCTTGCACTTGCTCCAAATGGGGTTTCGGAGTTTGTTACTGTTGCTGCTGTTCTGTTTCGTTGCGGTCGAGGCTCGGGTGCTTTTGAGTGCCCGCAACCATCGCTTCAAAGACGGCGAGAATGTGCCGTTGTTCGCCAACAAGGTCGGCCCGTTTCATAATCCCAGGTATGCCCCTGTCCCAGATCTTTAATTGCATTGTGTTGGAAGTGGCTCTTATTTGTTTTTTTCTTGCAGCGAGACTTATCAATACTATGATTTGCCATTCTGTAAACCTGCGCACTTCGTTCACAAATCTGAGGACTTGGGTGAGGTTCTGGAAGGCGATCGGATGGTGAACACGAGATATAATGTTACCTTTAAAGTGGACAAAGCTGTTGAGGATCTCTGTTCTGTCACTCTCTCCCCTGATGAGGTTCACAAGTTCAAGAGAGCTGTGGAGCAGGACTACTATTTCCAGGTTTGTAGCAAATGAAATCAATTCTCCAGATTCGTTACTCAAGGCCTAATTTGGTGCTTAAGTTGGTCATCTGTCTGGTCATGTCTTTTTTGTGTGTATTGCTGTAATGTATTGCTGTGATTGGGGTAATGTACTGAAGGCGTGGTTGGAATTGTGGTTTGCAGATGTTTTTCGATGATCTTCCGTTGTGGGGATTCGTGGGGAAGATGCAAGAGTCTCCAGGGAAAGAGCCTCGTCACATGCTGTTTACGCATGTGCACTTTAATGTAATGTACAATGGGGATCGTGTAGTTGAGATTAGTGTTAGCACGGATCCTAACAAGGCTGTCGATATCTCTGAGGAGAAAGCTACGGAGGTGAAATTCACATTTTCAGCTCAATGGAGTCCCACCACGAAGTCATTCGATAAGCGCATGGAGAAGTACCAAAAGTATTCATTCTTGCCTCAACACTTGGAAATTCATTGGTTCTCCATCATCAACTCCTGTGTCACTGTGCTACTTTTGACAGGTTTCCTCACCACCATCCTCATGCGAGTACTTAAGAACGATTTCATCAAGTAAGACCTCCTTACCTTGCATACTTTATCGTGCCCCGTACTTATCATATTTGCCAATTCTTACACTGCATGTTAGTTGTTGGAACACACATTCCTTGGAGCAAGTCATCATTTTAGGGCTTATTCATGCCCCTAAATTAACAAAAGAGGAGAGGTTTCATGGATTTGATGTAATGTTATGGAAATGGTTTTTCAATCAGGTACACAAACGAGGATGAAGAGGAACATGAGGAAACAGGCTGGAAGTACATCCACGGCGATGTTTTCAGATTTCCTCCTTATCCCAAGTAAGTGGAAGCTATATCATGGCATTGATACTTTGTAGCAAAATTGGCTGAAGTCTGAGGATTGTTGTGTATTGAGGGACCATTGCAGCTCTGACATGTTTTTCATTACTTCTCGGGGATGCTGCAGTTTGTTTTCTGCAGTGATTGGGAGTGGAACACAACTTCTGGTTCTCGTTTTCTTTATTTTTGGCTTGTCGTTGGTGGGTGTATTCTATCCCTACAACCGCGGCGCTATCAACACAGCTTGTCTCGTCATCTACGCTCTGACTGCCGGCATTTCTGGTTATGTGTCGGCTCATTTGTATCGCCAAATGGGTGGTGAAGCATGGGTACGCATCATTCTCTCTTCATTACATCCTCAATACCAACATCCATTTTCTCGAATGCAGGGCAATATAGTTTCATTCTTTTTTTCGCGGCTTCAATCGATTCTCTGAAACACGTTCAAAGTCTTGTGGATGCGTTACATTGGTTACTCTAAAGGTGGTGCAGTAGAGATTCAGTTTTATTTTACTTTGAAATTTTTCAAAGCTGGCTTACTTCTTCTGACCGAAGCCGATCCATGTTAATAATGAGTTCGTGGTCGATATTGTCGTTCCTGTGTTTCAGGTCAGGAATTTGCTACTGACAGGGTCCCTGTTCTCTGGCCCGCTGTTCTTGGTATTCTGCATCAACAACACAGTTGCAATTGGTTATCGATCCACACAGGCTTTGCCTTTTGGAACAATAGTTGTGATAGCCATCATATGGATTGTCGTGACCTTCCCCCTGACTGTGAGTATACCTAGACCTTATAATCTCTATTTCCCCCAAACTTGGATATATTATTTGCTGAGTTTGAGCATGCATTCACAGGTTCTTGGAGGTATAGCTGGAAAGAATAACAAATCAGAGTTCTATGCCCCATGTCGGACCAACAAATACCCTCGCGAAATTCCTGCCTTGCCATGGTATCGCCAGGCCGTTCCACAGGTATGACACTGACTAAACCTAGCCCTCGTTCGATATATTACATGAATTGTGCATACTTAACATTCACTAACACTGATTATCTTGCTCCTCCTTTACGACTTGAGTTTGTCCTAGATGACTCAATCGTCACACAACCACAACCGATAGAGTCATTAGAGTGTCAGTGGACAAGTTGTAAAGACCCCATTCTCTACGAGTGCTCTCCACGAAAATGCTATAAGTTAAGGTTACGATGGCTGTGAGTTTGTTTAAGCCATGTATCCTGAAAATTTTGGCATGCGCATAATCTGATATTACAAACTTTACTTTCGATCTGAGCTTCATTACTCTTCTATCAAGTACTATCACTGTCATACCAGGACTGCTATGTTAATGATGACCTACTCTTACTGTCCGAGTTATCATTTCATAGCGAATCTGTTTGCATTGAGTTTCTTGATAGAGGTACTCTTTTCTTGTACTTGTATGCTATTTGTTGTTACGGAATATATTTTCCTCGCACAGCCTCTCTGGAGTGTTAGTTTAACCAGGGAACATCAAGAACTTCACTATTCACTGAGCACATGAGACTTTTGAGCTGATTCAGTTTCCTGTGTGGTGACAGATGTGCATGGCAGGTTTCTTGCCATTCAGTGCAATCTACATCGAGCTATACTACATCTTCGCAAGCGTTTGGGGTCACAAAATCTACACGATCTACAGCATTCTGTTCATTGTGTTCATCATCCTCGTCATTGTTACGGCGTTTATCACCATCGCGCTGACATACTTTCAACTTGCTGTCGAGGATCATGAGTGGTGGTGGAGGTACTCTCTCAAACTTAGCTCCCTATTTCTCTTTCGCTAATCTCATAAATCCTCTTCACAGTTGGAAAATATTGCATCATTTTCTAATTCTCATGGGCTTTGGATATAGGTCGGTACTCTGTGGAGGTTCGACTGGCTTATTCATCTACGGATACTGTTTCTACTACTACCACGTGCGATCTGGCATGGTGGGGTTGATGCAGACATCCTTCTTCTATGGCTACATGGGTTGCGTTTGCTATGGTTTTTTCTTGATGCTGGGCTCGGTGGGCTACAGAGCCTCACTGTTGTTTGTGCGTCATATTTACCGTGCCATCAAGTGTGAGTAGGGTATGATTTTACAGCTCTTCAGGTCTCCAGGCTTTTAAGCTAATATATCATAATATTATTACATTTACGCGATGAGCAAGGATAGGTGTCCGAGATGAGGAGTAATTTGCAGTAATTTTTACATACAAAATGTGGAACAGTGGGTAGTAGAATTCAGCTGTACAGTAGCTGTTACTGTGGAAGGAATGGGAAATCGATTTCATCAATTTAAATGGTTAGATTTTGATGGAGGCTCAGCCTAGGTGTGAGGCGACTATGTATAGGTTTAAATTGCCTTGCCCTTCAGATCTCCATCATGTTATAATGTGAGCTTTCTGCTACGTACGCTCAATAAGACTCGGGCTTCCCAGGTTGGTTCAGATTATGTACATTTTGATTGCACAT
Organism: Bryum argenteum; assembly: GCA_037043015.1. Lineage (NCBI taxonomy): Eukaryota > Viridiplantae > Streptophyta > Bryopsida > Bryales > Bryaceae > Bryum > Bryum argenteum. Next base: position 3,902,540 of record CM073323.1, on the reverse strand, counting down.
TTGAGATGAATGTTGATGTGACCCTTCTTGGTTGGGTAGGATTTCAGTTTTTGCTCATTCATGACTTTTCAGGCAGTTTTTGTAGTTGGATTGTACTCTGACGGAGCAGGAATTGAGTATAAAAATGAATGTAGGATTGTTTTGTTTTATATTTTACATAACAATTGGTTTGGATGTGCTACTGGTCCACTTCTAAGAATTTCGCTGTTTTGAAGGAGGCATCTTGTATGTCGCAGTTCCTTTTTGAAGTTGTTTTAGACTATGTATCTTGTACTTCCAAACAACAGGATTTCTTCCATATTTGGTTGATCATGATTAGTCTTTGAGATATTTATTAAACAAGTGCGTTAACACATTGATTTATGTGTATCTGACCATGGCATCATGTGGTATTATAGAGAGTAAACAGGTTATGTGTACGATTACGTATATGGTTTATCATGTATATATTTGCCAATGCTTACAATGTTCTTATCATTTGCACCCTGAAATTACCTTGCATATTATGGCTGATGAGATGGTAGTCGGGAGCTCCAAGGAACGGAGAGAACGGCTGGGCATGATGGAGCAATGTCAAGTGTACTCTCATTCTCGAAGATCGTGAGAGATCTTGATCACATATCGGATAACACATTCATACAAGCTACTAGATCCACTTACAATTTCTATCAATTGAATCAGACTGCTCTTCCTATCGCTCAGACTACCACAGAAATCGATAATTGGGTGCAGGGAAATTCCTTGTGTGAAGCGCTTTTGTTGCCAGAAAGTGTGGAACTTGCTCCACCTCTAAACATGGCTCTCTAGAGTCTGGATGATCGCATGGGAAGTAACAGTCCAGGCCCTGGCGAGGGTGCGCCCTGTTTCAGTGCGTGAATCTCTGATATTGGACTAACACTGGTACTCCAAAGGGATTCGACCTCTCGCCTCTCGGATGCAACCCCCGTCCGCTAGACGCGAGGACACGCACGGAAATCTGATGAAGATCTAATATCAGTTCAGGTTGTGGCTTCGCTCATCGCTGACTTTAATGATCCACTTCGATGCTCCAGGGTGATTCGACCTCTCGCTTCTCGATTACATGCACCTTCACAACAAGTCGTCGACCCGCTCACCGTCTGCCATACCGATTACTTACGGGAAGTGGGACTTCCTAACAGGGGAAGTGGGACATACTCGAAGCTTCACAGAGTATATAAGCAACCGCCTGCGCTCATTCACCGCCATTCCTCTATTTTCCCCATTTGCTCTCCTCTCCTCCTCCGTTCTCGCCTCCTCCTCCGTCCTCTTAAAATAATTTCCCTGTTTGTAATTTGCTGCTGCCTCTCAAATCGTGGGCGTTTCTTGTTTGGTACCGCTCTCTCTCTTAACAAGAGGTAACAGCAATGGGGGACATGGAGGTCGATGGATCGGTGTTGAGACAATGCTACTTTTGTGGGCATGTGTCCTCTCTTCACACCTTCAAGTACTTCAACAACAACAAGAAGGATCAACCACGCTTCAAGTGTTGCAATTGCAACAAACTCTTCTCATGGAGCTCATGTGGCCGCTCCAAAGGCAAGACCTACCTCAAAAAACGCAATGAGGATCCCATGGAGTTGCAAGGCTTGTACAAACAATGCCCCCATTGTAATGTGGCAAACAAGGCCACATTTAAGTACTATAACAACAACCACCCCTTGCAACCGCGCTTCAAATGCATGGCTTGTAGCCTCCAATTCCAAACCCGCTTGCTCATGCAAGGCAATCAAGCGTGGTTGGAGAACACCTCCACACGAAAGCGCAAAACTCCATCTTGCAACACATCATGTGATGAGAGTGTCTTTACCCACCAAGACATGGACTTTGCTCAACAATTAGAGAATGAATTAGAGTGTGAAGAGCAAGTAGAGCTCTTAAATGAAGTTCATGCATGGTATGTAGATGAGAACTTCAATCAACACACAATACCATGGAATGAGAGTGAAGACCTCATGTCCTTCACTCACCAACTAGAGGAAGGAATGCCTCAAGAGCCAATTCAACAACTAGAGGAAGGAATGCCTCAAGAGCCAATTCAACAAGTAGAGGAAGGAATGCCTCAAGAGCCAATTCAAGAGCTCTCTAATGAAGAAATTACACAAGAAGAGTCATACACTTTTTTCCAACAATTTCTCTAGATGGATGAAAATATGAATGAAGGCAATGCTCGTGATTCAACAGGAGGTGCTCTCATGGACACCGAACAAGTCTGGAGGTAGAAGAGTGAACAATTTCAGAGATCAAAATTTGAATCCACCAGAGTTTCTATGCTAGTGAATAGGAAATTGCTCAAATACAGAGCAAATATTCTGTATTCAAACCAAAAACTGGACATGAAATCCAGAATATGATCGTTATTGACAATCTTGCAATTTTTATTTCACAATTCATACGCTTCATCTAAACCTCTTAAAATGATGTGACTCTTTCAATTGATTAACTCCTCCACCGTATCAATTAGTATCGTAGATCAAATCTTGATCAATACTAATCAAAGCCTGTTTTGAGCCTGTAGTTCGTACTTTGGTATTAGTCAGTAGTTTAGAAAAGTTATCATTCTGAATCCACGATAGTTCAGAGGTGAGTGAACAGACTTGGTTTGTTAGTTGTATTCTAGCTCTTAAGTCTAATGCCCAAGATAACATGTTTTCAAAAGCTGTAAATCTAAGTATTTGACAAGTTTAATATTAGTATATTGTGGGGTTTGGTTCAAATTGACATTTGAGATTTACATCTTGTGAGTGTTTTTGTATATTTGCTTTTGGGGGTTGATTGTTTCACATTTTTGTGCCTTAATGTTCCAAGAAACAACTCTTGCTCTTTCTATGTATGAATGGATGTATAAAAAAGTCGTGAGATTTTATGTACTTTTATAAGTTGTGTATGATTCAACACTCTTAAACCTTGTTGTATTAATTTTTTTGTATCCAAGAAATATGAGTTTAAGTTCTAGAAAGTTCTCAAAAGTATCATATTGTGAAGTTCCCTATTGAGCTTTTGGGGAGAAGGTTTATAATAGTAGAAGTGAGTGAAAAGAACACCCCACCTTGAATCGCTTCGAATATCAAACATAGTGATTCTTTATAATAGTCTAATATTTTTGAAATAGTCATATATTCTTTAACTGATATTTGAGTTTGGAGAATCTTGTCAAGATATGATTCCAATTTAAGCTTGGTATTCTAAAGTAAAATTATCATCTCAATGTAAGACATTTAATATAATATACATACATGTTAAGTGGGGGGTGGGGGTTGAAAATTGATGAAGTAATAAGAATATTAGAATTTTGGAGGTATAAAATAGTTCATAGTCTAGTTTTGAAAAAGTAGTGTATAATTGAAGAGACGCTCTAGTGTCCAAACAAGTGGAGATGGCTTATGTTGTTTCTTGTCAGCTAATATAAAAAGGTTAGATGTTAATATACTAAGTAAAAATTTGATTTAGGTGTATAAGGTGTATGTTGTAAAATTCTCAAGCTGAACATATTGCAACATTCCTACTCAAGTTTTCCAATAACTTAAGTTAAAAGTATTTTGGACTTTACAATAGCACGCTTCAAAGCTTCACGCTTCAAACTTTACAGAAGTTTTTACAAGAGCACGATATTAGTAATCTTAACATATTTCTCTTTGGAAACTTTTACGCCCAAGCATGCCCAATAGGGCTTGTTTCTCATTGTTATATGTTGCTCAATGATTAAGGGTTAAGAATTGAGATGTATAAATTTCCAACAAATTTCTTCCAAAATTCCACAAACTCATTATAGTTCGTGGAGATCTCCATTCAATTCTTTCCTAAACCAATTATATTAAACATGGTGCATGTGTCAACCTCGTGCCAAATTTCAACATTGATTGCAACAAGGTAAGAGAGCAGCGAGTGGGGTGAATTTCAAGAGCAGTGTTTAGTGGTATTCATTTACGTGTTTATTGGACAAATGGACACTCAAGCACTCTCGTGTACCAATGCTTTAGTTAGCCAGTCTTGACGGTAGTCTACCATAAATGATCTTAGGGGTTAATGCCACGCATATAAAACATTCCGGCGCAACTCATAATGCACAATCATTTTAAAAGATTTCCTTACTAGGGCGTCAAGGAGTTAAGAATATTTTTTGGAGGTCCTTTCTGAACCAAGCGTTAAAGAGATGCAACACATGTTACTTTGGATATTATTATAAATTATCTGATGAACAAGAGAATTTGTTGGCCGCCCAGAGGTCCCAAAGATTCCCAATAGCAACTTCAAATTTTGTTGCACTTCTTCATCAAGACTATGAGAAAAATTACTATATTTGAAATATGTCAACGAGGGATTTCTAAAAAGCAATCCTTAACTAAACCCTTCAAAGAGTGATGAAAATATGACATTTAGCAAAATGAGATATTTCTGTGGAACGTGGGGTCCTGCCAAAGAGGTTCAAATGGCAAGTTCCGGAAAGAAGATGACCATTCTCTTGGCTAAATGTAGCTAGTCTTGCGTCTTTAGCCACTCCATTGGAAATGCTCTAAAGGTGAACAAGGTAGCAACCTTCAACTTTTCCTCAAAATGAGCAAATCAACAAGTGCTAGTTTAGACATTGCAAAAGTATCTCGTATTAGTATGTAATGTTCAAACTATCTTTTGCAATGTCTAAACTAGCACTTGTAATATTTTCAAATTCAAGTGAAAGATAGTTTAGACATTGCAAAAGTATCTCATATTAGTATGTAATGTATTACGTATCACTGTACGTTCATCTTAGAATCATTTGTGAGGCTCGCAATGAGCGGAGGTACACAAAATAAAAATAATAGAGAACATGATAGTAATTTGGACAAGTTCAAAAATGAAGTTTGTTTTGAGGGGTTATTTTCAAAATTTAGGCTTAATTGCTAATTTCCCCCCTCGGACAATGTCAACTTTGTAATTAGGGCAATGCAAAAAAAATTGTCTTGACTCTATATGATATGATCTCGCACTTAGAGTGACAGAATTAGCTAGAGTTTCTCATGATATCCTTAAACCTCAAATGAGCCAAATGTCAAAAAACAACATTCTAAATGATAAGCAACAACTTTAAAAAGCCTAAACTTCTTCATCCAAAATCCATTTTGAATGGAATCACTTTGATTGGCTCCTATATTGAATCTAGTTTGTGTGGTAAAATTTGAGACCCATATAACGAAATAAAAATTCATGGCATCTTAGTGAAGGCAACTCTTGTTTTTGGGTTGTCAAACATGGGGCATGTTTTACCATTGCAAGCCAATTATGTGAAATCCAATATAATTTTTCATGAATGTTTTTGCATAAATATAATCTCAAGATGAAATACAACAACTTTTTAGTGAGGAGATTTTTCTTCTAAATCGTTTAGGTCTTGCAATGATATTTCTATCTTAAAAAATCTGAAAACAAGACATGTTTCGAAGAAGAAATTCCTCGTTTTGTCCACCATTGGGTTTCAACTTTGTTTGTTGGATTGGATTCCGATACAAATCTAGTTTTTTTGGTAGAAACCTTATTTTCATTGGAGATGTGAGGAAGTTATGGTATTTGTTTTTGTGCAAGGGACTTAATTTTGGACATTTTATCTTTTATAAATTTTGGAGCATTTTTCATTATTGCAAGGCCAATATCTGTGCAAAGCAATATTTTTCATAGTTTTATTTTTTGTGAGGTTGTTATTCACAAGTTGTCATTGACATCTGTGTAGTAGATAATATTTTCATTACAATAAGTCTGATGGTAAAATTTCTACTTCAAAGTGAAATTGTTGAGGTTTTGTGGTGATTTCTTAGTACTAATACGTTACGATCTTGGAATTTATAAATCATGGCTCAAAATTTGACCCACATGATGTACAATGTATCTATTTCAAGATTCTACGATTCATATTAATTTACCTTTGTTTCCAGTTATGACACTTTTTTTAAGAATGTACTATTTTAGCTAACAAATGAGTCAAATCATTTAGCAGTTTAGTATAGATAGGTACAAGATCTTATGGTTGAATCAAAAAGTTACAAACACCAAATGTTCTGTAGCTTAATTTTTTGAAGAAGTATTCTTAGACATTTTGAACTTTGGAAACAAAACCACACAAAACTTCAACGTTCAATTCTGAGAATCTTCTTACACCATAACAAAACACAAAAACAAAACTATTTTCTTGTAGTTTTTATCTTACATGAAGCAACACATTTAGAATGCATTGTATTAAAAATTATGTTTGGTGCACCCACACTATATGGTTAAGGTTTTCCACAACTATTTACCTCTCATGAATTATTTTACCGAGCAAACAACTACCTATCTATTATTAAAAGAAAGTAATTTGTTTGTTTTGTTTGATTTTGGACGTAACAATATCATCTTGAGCGCAATTAATCAGATCAGGCCCCATGAAGTGTCGTTGAAAACACCTTTTTTTGTAAAGTCGTGAAAAACAGTCCGATCGCAAAACGGGTCAACATATGCCGAGTCGCTCAATTTTCAAGTAATTTTGGCCCCCAAATCACCAAAATATTACAAAAATGAACGTCTATATGTCTAGCAAGAAAAAACAAGAGAGGCATGATAACATCATTTAAGTAATCGTGGCAACGCCGCAAGTACATATCAGCGATACTTGAAGAGTGACAAACTTGTAAACACATTTGGTAAATTTCTCGATCAAAAATACAAACTTATATATCAATTAGTGCAGACAACACTAAATACAAATTTTAGTGTAGTGTGCACTCACATTTCAAATGCACACTCACAAGGCAATACGGTACCGTATGTAGCCAATCAAGTATTCCAATACGACGGTGCACATGCGTATAGAATGATGGATGGATGTTCACACTCTGATGAGTACTCCTTCATGTTGACAGTAAACTGGTCAGAGCAATTTTAATTAGTGTAACCTATTGCCTTTAAAAAATTGGGGCTTGTGGCTTTATTGAAAATCATCATAGATAGTGTACTCAACACCAAAACAACTCAAAGGGAAAATAAAAGAAAAACACCATACCCGTAAGGGTTGGCGTGAATAAAGTGTCCGTTCGACCTACCCTTGATGATATGCGGACAAAACCCAACAATAGTGGTATAGGACTACTGACGTGAACACTACATAAAGAAAAGACCCAGAACTAATGAGCTATGGTTGTTTGGGATTTATCATGTTTGTATAAAAGAAGAGGTTTGGTTTTGTTGATGGTCACATTGTTGACATACCACGTTGTTTGGAAGAGACATGGATATGTAGTAGCGGTGGTCACAAGTAGTAGCGGTGGTCATATGTAGTAAAGGCACCACAAGCCTTGGCTTGGTGGTTGGGGCTTAGGCCCCCAATGAGGAGGTCGTGGGTTCTATTTCCCATGCCGGCGTGGTGCTCACCACTATAGTCCACCCAACTATTGTGGGGGGTCCTTGGACCTTGTTGTATGGGTACCTCAAAGCCCTTTGGGGGGATACTATGTCAAGTATCTTCAAGGCACTAGTAACTAGGCTAGAAACTAGCGTAGTTATAGTGTCCACCCTCGAGAGGGGGAAGTAGTATTGTTCCAATTTCCCCTTGTCCGGTGGCCATCGGGATATTAGCATTATGAACGGACACTTCATTCACGCCGGCCCCCTTAGAAAGGGACCGGAGTTTCTATCTATCTAGCGGTGGTCCGAGTTCGATTCCCGTTTAACTCCTTTGAGCATTGTTTACAATCATCTGGTGCTAGAGAGCTAGTGGGCAGGAAATTCCAACGGCTTGGGCCCCCTGTGTTGTGACAAGGTACCAAAACAACTCAATCTATCTACTCAACACCAAAACAACAAGCCATTTTTATGGTTTAAAAAATTCAGGAGTTTTTATCATTGTATTGAGTATGGTTTGCAACGTACGTCCCCTCAAAGTATGACTAATTTCCCCAAGTTGCTTGCAACTTCGGTTCATGATTATATTTCTCTCGATTGTTTGATACATTAATTGGTTAAAAGAATAAAATAACACTACTTCAAAAAATAATTCAAATAGGTACAATATAGTTTACTTGTAATTGTAGTGTTTAGTTAACAACACAATGGTTATGTGCCACTAAATTTATGAAGAGTTTTATGGAATGTAAGGTTTTAGTGTAATTTAATTTCTGAAAGTTAAAGGAGATTCAAAGAAGTAATCTACATTAGTATTTCCAAAACATATGTAGATATAAGATTATTTAAAATATAAGATAACCACTAATAATCATACATGGACAAACCACATTCAAATTCATAATTCAAGTTCAATGTTTACAATGGTTTGATTGGTGTCTTGAAGTGCCTAAGAGAGCCAAAATGGATTATTGTTGTTTCCAAGAGCTTAGATGAAAGGGGTTAAGAGTAATAATTTTTGCCTAAGATGTTTACTACCATGTGCTGCAAAGTGTATGTGATAAAATTTGCAAAGCCAAATTCCAACTTCAGAACCTTCATCTAGAAAGTCCCAAATGAGCGTTTAAATTTAGATTTTTAAAAATTTTAAATTTTTTTTGTTGGAAATAACATTGTTACTACTCAAATTTTCAAAATTTCTAACTTGAAAGTTTTACCATATTTACAAGGGCAACCTTTAAACTTCACAACATCAAAATTCAAACTCTGAAGCAATAATAAATTGCATTCTTTTGACCATTGTGAACTTCCAAATGGTAGAGATGAAATGGATGATATTTTTTATGGTAGTATCGATGGTAGTTAGCTTCAACCAATTCACATTACAGTGGCGATTTGTTAGATTCGTTGTACAATCAGTAGAATCTTTTTGGTATCAAGCAATATTTGTTGTGGCCTCGACAAATTTGAAGTTACAGTTTTTAAATGGACATATTACCCATATTCAATCTTCACAAATTATTCTATTTTGAGATATTTCAAGCATTTTAAAACACACTCTCAATAATATTAACATGTTCTACAATCCAAAATATATCCTATAGTTTATTGTGTGCTTCATCACAAATACCCTTAGTGATTAAAATGCATACTACAAGCCTTCAACTTGGCATAGTGAAGGTGTAGGTCACAGTTATGCAATTTCATTTTGACTAATTGTGATCATTTGATCTGCCATACCGTGTATTTGTGTAATAAAGAATATGTGTGTGAGAATTTAAACACATGTGAAATGTCCCACTCAAAAACTATAGATTTTTGACATGTGTAGAAAGTGGAGAAAATCATGCCTTACAGGGGCGATTATCTAGATTTGTTGTTCAAATAGTAGAATCTATTTCCTTTCAAAGCAATATCTGTTCTCGCCATGACGAATTTGAAATCACACTATTTTGAACGTGACATTTTACCCATATTCAATCTTCACAAATAATTATAATCTTAGATATTTCAATCATTTTACAATACGCTCCCAATAATAATCACACCTGTCTATGAGCCAAAATACATTCTTCAGCTTATGGTGTGCTTCATCGCAAATCCCCTCAGTGATTAAAATGCATGCAATTGACCTCCAACATGGCATAGTGAAGGTGTATGTCATAGTTATGCGATTTCAGTTTGACTAATTGTGATAATTTGATTCACCATACCGTATATTTGTGTGAAAATTGAACCTAGGTGAAATGTCCCACCCAAAACTCTATATTTTTAGCACGTGTAGCAGGTAGAGCAAATCATGTCTTGAGGGGACAATTCTCTAGATTTGTTGTACAAACAGTATAATCTATTTGGTTCCAAGCAATATCTATTCTAGCCACGACGAAATCGAAATTACAGTGTTTTGAATGGGACATTTTACCCATATTCAATCTATTTTGAGATATTTCAAGCATTTTCAAATACACTCCCAATAATAATCACACGTTTTACGAGCCAAAATGCAATTACCCTCAGTAATTGAAATGCATACAACTAACCTCCAACATGGCATAGTGAAGGTGAACGTTACAAATATACAATTCAATTTGACTAATAGTGATACTTTGATTTGCCATACCGTAGACAAAAACTCACACAAAGCTTGAACTTCTCCCATTACAAAACTATAACCTTGTCAGGGTACTAGGTCCTAACAAGGTATTCAGTTCTTATCAGGTAGCAGTCTCCAAAAATCAGGTATCCGTCGGCCTGAATCATACTCGAGCCTCGTTCTGCATCGGTGTATCTCTCATCATGCAATGGAAATCCACCACTTAAATAATTATTTAAAAAAAAAAAAAAAAAAAAAACACACTAAAGAATTGTCCTAAGAAGGTTACAAAATTGAAATAATGAAGAGATGCAGGCGAATCTTGAAAAGGTGGCAACACAATATCTTGAGGAGCCGGCCGAAAATGGAAGTGGAGTGGACATGGCGAGGGATGGGGGCTGGCTAATCACAAGGTCATGATACATTCCCCGGCTACCAACACATGGCACACCAGCTTTGTAAATGCCCCTGTGGCCCTGTATCACCATTCATAGCGCCCTCATAAATGCCGTAGTGGCAATCAAATATATCATCATCAACCCCACAAAAGCCCCGCCTACTCCCTGATTATTACTCCCTTCCAAAAGCTGCTCACTCTTGAGCACCATGTTTTGCTCACCCTTCACCCCTAAGATCCAACAAAGCCAAAATGGCTTTTCGGGAGTCTCGCGGGGAGTGAAATTAGCCAACTTTGACCATTATAATCTCACAAATGAAAAAGAATCAACGGTGGAAATTATGTTAACGAGTAGAAAGGCTAGTTTACCTCAGGATCTTACGGTTGAAGTGAGCAAAGGTCATTTTTGGCAATATTGAATCAAAGATCTTTTGGGGTTAACCCTCAAGTCAATTTTGAAACTTTGGAGGTGGCGTATGGGTCCTACAAGGCTCATTTTGCACATAAGGGGGCCTCTTGTTGAAATGTTAAGGCTTGTTCATCACGAAGTAAGGAGAACATTTTTTGACTCTCCAGAGACCAAGGATTCGAAACTGGGTTTCAAAAAGAGCTCTGGTCCTTAAATTTGGGGGTCACTAAATTTGAAGGTTTTGAAGGTTGGCCATGATTGGAATTAGTGAGCGGCCTTTCAAAAGGCCGTGCCCCCTTCATCCATCCGAGTGGCCCGAGTGGGCACTGCGAACGACGCCATGCGAAGCAGGCAGCGCAATTACTGCTGCCGTGGTAACTCCTCGTCATCCGTTTTGCAGGACGGATTCATCCATCCGGTCACCACTTGGCTTAGAAAGCGAGCAGTGCTAGTGGTCGTTTTGCCTGGCTCCCTCGCTCCTCTCTTGCGCAGTTGGGCTACTCCGTCGCAACGAAGCTGGCTGGCTGGCTGCGCCGAGCTTTCGTTCGTCGCTGCTCTCTTTGTAGCCCATCTATGGGAGAATCCCCTCTTTCATTCACGACAAAGAACTCCTACTGCTGCTCCTACGCCCCTTTCCTCGCTCTCTTAGCCGTGGTGGTGGCCTGGCCTGGTCTGGTCTTCAATCCTCTAGCTCTAGGAGCATTGCGCCCTCGTCTCGCCAACAGCTGCGTCTCAACGCTCGTGACGTCTACTGCTAGCACTCTCGCCCTGCCTCTTCTAGGCTGAACGGGTTTTGCTCGCTCAACGGTTGCACCTGACACACACTAGTTTTGCTACTAGTAGCCGTAGCCTGGAGAATCCTAAACAAAAAACAATTCTCTCACTCACTGCTAGTAGTTGGCTACTGCTGCTGTGTGCTCGCGCTTTAGCTCCGGGCGGTGCGTTCCTGGATTCCGGGAACTTACAGACACCGAATTGGGGATTCCTGCGGCGTTGCCCAATTGGGCGATCTGAAGGAGCTGTAATGCGGGCGAATTGATTGTTGAATTGGGATGCGATCTGGGTAGCCAGAGTGGCAAGCGTGGCGCCGGCGGTGACGAGCGGGGGGGAGGGAGGTGGGGTGTCGGTGGCAGGCAGGGCGGACGGGGGCGGGCCTCTCAAAGACACTGGGGATCTGTCTTTGGGCTTCGGCTACGCGCCGTCGCGGGCCAGCCTGAGCGAAGCTGTGCCCCCGGGTACTCATGCAGGGCTGTGGGGGCGGCCTGCTGCAGGTGGGTACCGATTCACGGATGGTGGCCTTGGGCTAGGTGCTGGTCCGCAGCGTGAAATTTTCCGTGACATCTTGTCTCGCGGCGGGGAAGAGTTTGGCCCCTCGTATGCAGAAGCTTTGCTGAAGCAGCGCGAGTCGGACCACGCCCTCCAGCAGCATCAACGGCAGCACCAACAACAGCATCAACACCAGCAGACTTTGCAGCAGCAAAGGCAGCAGCAGCAACAACAACAGCAAGTGAATATCGTTGGGGAGGCTCCGAATTATGGCGATGCGGGGCGAGGAGAGGGCGAGAGCAGCAGCAGCGGCAGCGTTGACAAAGGGACTAACCATAGTCATCATGCGCCGGAAGTGGAGTCATGGGCGGCTCGCGCGGATCGGGTGATGGATGTACAGCCTCTTCAAGCCGCTCCTCCGCCGCAGCACGATGGAGCTCCGCCCAATGTCGACGCCGCTCAAGTGCATCAGCAGCTCCAACTAGGTTAGCTAACTTCCCAATCCTCCACCCTAAGCTTTTCGCAATTTTCATGTGATCGATTAACGGGAATTGGGACAGATGCAGGGAATCAGCCGCAGAGGGTGCAGCCGCCGCCGGTGCAGTCGCAAGACCCTAAGGCGATGGGGCACGGCTCGACAGCGTGCCAGGAGTGTGGGAACCAGGCGAAGAAGGATTGCTCGTTTCAGCGATGTCGCACCTGCTGCAAAAGCCGTGACTTCGACTGCGCCACGCACGTGAAGAGTACGTGGGTGCCCGCATCCAAGCGCCGGGAGCGTCAACAAGCCGAGGCCGCTGCTGCAGCAGCCGGCCAACCGCGGCCCAAGTCGAAGCGCGCCCGCATCCTGGCGCTCGCTGCTCCGGCCGGCGCCAGCACCTCTATGACCACCGCGTCGGCGAATTCACCCCGCGGCTCCGATATCAACTCGGGTCATCCGCCCCAACCAGGTGATCACACCATCTAACATCAACTTGCGTTTCCTCATCCGCACTTTTTCCCTCAGGAATAAGAATGTAGCTTTTCTAGTTTACTGATGGATATCTGTTATTAGCTCAAGCTCGGGGAGGACTGCCGGCGGAGATACGCGCACAAGCTTTGTTCAAGTGTGTGCGAGTAACGGGCGTGGAAGATGGCCAAAACGAGTTCGCGTATCAAGCGACAGTGAAAATTGGCGATCATGTTTTCAAGGGCGTTCTGTACGATACGCCGTTGGAGCAAGGCGTGACGTCGAATCCGAGTGAGCTTCAGTTGGGAGGCGGGGGCGGGCGCAGCAACTTACCGTCGTCGTCGGCACTGCTGGACCCATCCGGCATGTATGGACCTGACAACACGCTTCTGGGCGGTGAGCGACCATGGTTTCAATAGCGAGTAGACAGCGGTGAGAGTGAATGAGAAGGAAGGAAGGAGTAGAACCCCAGCGTGGCCTTGTCGAGCGAGCGATGGACTCTCTAGAAGGGCAGTCCACCCCAACTGTGGCAGAGACTCATGATGGGCAAATTTTGTAAGAACTGGTAGGACTGGATGTTAACGGGGGGAGGGGTTTGGCGCTGTACATGGTGTATGATTGAACATAACCCATATGTATTACTCATCTTACTTCGCGTGCTTCTCCTCAAGCACTGTCGACCCGCTTCGAATGCTTCCGTCAGTCCCTCTATGTCGACAAATTCTGTGTCAACGGTAACAGCTTTTTCGTTGTGTGATCGGATCGGAGCTTTATACCTCGACAGTTGTGCAGTAACGCTTGCTTGCTTTCGATATCGGACAAGATAGCAGTTCTCATTGCTGTTAGAGAAGACGGGTATGATGAAGATGACGATCTAGTGCCAGTGATCGAAGAGGATTTGAGAAAGTACTGACCAGGTCGTCGATAGTATGATAGGACTTGGATATGTCAAATCTTCGTTAGGTCTCTTCTTGGGAGCATCTGTCAGCTACGGCAAAATGGCCAAAGAAACGAGTACGGAGTTACTTACCATGGAATAGAGGATTAACATAGTTGTAAATGTACCTGGTTTGTACTGGCTTTGTGTACTAGTCCCATTTGGATACATTGTGATCTATGGAGGACGAGTGACAAGTTTGTCATGAGTGATTTGGGCACATGTGCGGATATGGCTATGAAGGTCAGGTATTTGTCCATCGTGATCACTACTACTGGAAGCATGTGGAGTCTCCACCCAGATCTTTTGACTCAATTCTGTAGAGCATGGCCACCCATTCACTGAAAGCTTCCCGGCTTGCTCAAAATTCAATCGTTTGCCATTCTTGTCTCCTGGTGTTCATGGAAAACATCTCTGAATCCATGGGTGTTGCTTTTTTGAGAGTTGCGACACTGCTTCTCGAAGGTGGAACTGCAACATTCGTTTAGTCCATAGCTAAGAGGCAAGCACATGTGATTTGGGGGAGCGCGCAGATGGGAATACATGGGGCTCGGGTTGAATTCTGGGTGGGGGCTCCGGATGTATTCAGGGCTTGCAACTCCATTCTGGGTGGGGGCTTCGAATGTATTCAGGGCTTGCAACTCCATTCTGGGTGGGGGCTTCGAATGTATTCAGGGCTCGCAACTCCAAAAGGACACGGATCCGACTTTTTCAGTGTTCAACTCCTGTCTAAGGATGGCCATGCCCTTAGAACTTAGTGGAAATTCCACACGTTTCTACAACATTTCTAGATTTCATCATTTTTTTGAAGGATTGGACGTTCTTTTTTCTTTTCTTTTTTTTTTTTGGGGGGGGGGCTGTCTATTTTGTCAGGGAACCCATGATGGCAGTTTTGGAATCCCCTATTGAGTCACTCTCCATCAAACTGTTAGGTCTCATCATCTGTGTGGATGTGACAGATGCATTCACCTGCCAAGTGTGGGAATCCAATGTACCTATCACTTGCATTTTTTCGCTTTATTTTTAGTCCTCCTCCTCTTCGTAGGGCAACTTGCACATGTTGAGCACAGCTTTTCAACTTTGAATCTGATGGGAGAACATGTCACAGATAATGTGTATTATCATTTCATATCCATCTAAGTACAAAGCTGTTGAGGATAAGGACAACTGTGGAATTGATCAAATTCGAGCATGATGTGCAAATAATAACTTGTGAGTAAGCATTATCATGCCCTATTACAATGCGTTGTCCATGGAATAGTTGAGAAATTGCTTTGTTTTTGTTGTGTAAGGAATGAACAGGTGAGAGTGGTGTAATTCAAATCTAAATTCTACGTCACTCATTTTAATTTTCAACATGACAAAATGAACTCGTTTTGATTACAGAGGTACCCACTACTTAGGTAAATGATAATTCTTCTACATAAATTCATCTTCGTAATCTCAATGAATGTAATCGTTAGCAACCCCTCATCAGATTTTGGCATTCCAAAGAGAATTGAACTTCGAGTATGGGCAACCTACATTCTTTGAACCCTCTCGTCATAGAGCATTTGATGACAATGAGAAGGGATGCAATTAGTGAAGCTTTCGTACAAGGAGGCCTCCCCATTGCGACCAATTGATAAAGGGAGTGTTTGTTTGATTTAGAGACATGTGGCGTGAGGTCTGAGCATGGGCTAGGACGATATCACTAGTAGAAAAGTGTCCTAAATACACCATGCAATATACCAACGTGTACACCCATGTGGTGTTTACACTTTGGGGTGTACTCGTGTGGTGTACTTAGGACGCTTTCCTACTAGTGAATATAGGGCCAAGTGGACCACGTCGGGTCATATCTCACAAATTTCCCTTTACTCAGTGTCTCTTAAAGCGCGCGCTCATGTCTCATTTAACATGTCGTTTTCGATAAGACCCCTCCACGTCTTGTTTGACATACCGTTTTAGATAAGAGCATGCCAAGCCTTGTGCTTGCTGGATTGCAGGCGTCGCTTTGCTAAGCGTCGCAGCCCCACCCGTAGGCCAACAAAGAGGGAAGAGGAAAAGCTGCTCACCGATCACATTTGCTGACAAGCCAGTTATAATAGAAATTATTTTCTGCTAATAAAGTCTATACCACGTGGCACTCTTCCATTGGTTAATGGGGAGGTTAAAATATGAATAAAAGCACATGAAAACTTGGATTTAGGGCATCGGAGACCTTAACCCCTAAAAATCCAGGAAAACCGATTCGGTTTTTTGAGATTTCGGGCAACTCATTTTAAGGAGTTAAATTGATATTTTTGCCTAAGATTTTGATTGGGTGCTCCCCATATTTTAATGTGTATGTGGTAAAATTTGCAAAGCCAAAGTTTAATTTTATAACCTTCATCTAGAACTTTTAGGTTTCAAGTCCAAAACGGGCCATTTATAATAAAAAAATTTAAGTATTCTTTTTTGGAAATATGTTCATTACCAAATTACTATTCAAATTCCAAAGTATCCGAAGTCAAAAAGTTTACCAATTTTACAGGGGCAGCCTCCAAAACTTTCAAAAGCAATCTTCACAATTTCTAGTAATTTTACAATTTTTTCTTTCAAAAATTGCCAAAATTTGAGATTTGGAATTTTTCCAAGATTTTTTTTTCTTCCAAAATTCACATTCTCATAAATGCACCTACTCACCGTCCAAATTTTTCTCAAACTAAATATATCACATGTGGTGCTTGTTTTACTGTATCGTTGTTTTTAGACCTTCTTTCATAAAATAATTTACAGTAAGGTCAAAAAGTGGAATTGGTCTCTAAAATTTTGCATGAGCGTACCCAACTTGATTACCTACATGAAAAAAAATGACGGAAAAATGTTTGGATTAACAATAATCAAGTTGCCCTTGGCACCATTTAGACAATGCCTCTCACGCAGCGGCAAAAAAAAGTGTTGGACAAACTTTGATTGTTATGATCTCACAAATGACAAACATCCAACGGTTGAAATTTTGACCAGTCCTTTGTATACAAGTTAGGTACAAGATCTTACGGTTCAATGTCTAAATCCAGAAAAAAAAAGTTTCTCCGTTTCCCCATTTCCCAACGAAGGTAAAAAATGGCAGTTTTTGGTTATGGAGGTCGAGGAAACGCTTGGATTTTTAGGGGTTAACCCTCTTGACCTAGTGTCTATGTTCGGATTCCTCACACTCCAAACAAGACTCCACTCTCCAGCCCACAGTGCATGCTCTAAGCGATCGGCTGTTATCATCAGTAAGCAGTGGAGTTTAAGTGCACATGTTTTACACATGACTACTTGTTAGGTTACAATAAGTTGGAAGACAAGGAAAGGACCCTTTCAACTAGAATGGTAGGACTAAAGAGCAATAATGTAAACAGGGATGTTCTAAAGTGAGAGATGTGCGGCCGAAATGAAGGAAAAGGGTGTCAGCGCAATTGTTCAGATGACTGCACCATGGCCGCTTAAAGTATGATTTCATACATCCCTGCCAGTTGCAGGTTGAATTCCCTTCGGATGGGGCTGCAGACTCTTACACATAGATATGATTGGACTATGTTAGAATTATCATATAGTATGTGTCATATACCATGCATCAAATACCATGTATACCATACATCAAAACCATGTATACCATACATCAAATACCATGTATACCATACATCAAATACCATGTATACCATGCATCAAAATACCATGCATCAAATACCATGCATCAAATACCATGCATCAAATACCATGTATACCATGCATCAAATACCATGTATACCATGCATCAAATACCATGTATACCATGCATCAAATACCATGTATACCATGCATCAAATACCATGTATACCATGCATCAAATACCATGTATACCATGCATCAAATACCATGTATACCATGCATCAAATACCATGTATACCATGCATCAAATACCATGTATACCATGCATCAAATACCATGCATAGAGCCATTGCTGCTTTTGAGTACCGTACCGCCATAGCAGATTTGTTCCTAAATAATTCTATTCTAAAAAAACGTAAAAAATTAGAAATTACAAGTGAAGAGGGACTGAAAGTTGAGAAATTATATTATGAAAAGGGTATCCAAAAGTTGGGAAATTATTTCCAAAAACCGCTTTATTGTGACAAAAGGGTATGTTGAGAGTATCGAAAGAGAGAGAGAAGAACAAAACAAGAATGAGCGAAAAAGTGAGTGAGGCCTTGAGAGCCTCGGGCTTTATATGATCTGGGGGTTGGTGAAACAGGCGGCGCCTTAACGGCACTCGGAGTCAATCTGCGATTAATCGCAGATTAACGCAGATTGTAGTAGGTGGCTAACTCCCAGCTAACTGCTCTACCCTAATAACTCTCGGGAGTTCCGGTGGTCCTCTATCTCTACGAGGAGTTCCGCCAGTCACTTATCACAACACTCCTCCTCGACTAAGGAACACCTCGTTAAAAACTATGCCTTGAACAAAAACCCTGTGGGAAAAGTTCGAGGATAGAAAAGAGTGTGTCCTTTACAAGTCTTGGAGCGAACGCATGCCAACGGCTTGAACAAGTTCATGGTGCTTGAACGGCGGCAGCACTTTGGTTAACATGTCTGCAACGTTCTTGGAGGATTCGATCTTCGTAACTGCTACATGCTGCATCTCCACAAGGTCTGCTGCGAGGTATTTAGGTCTATCAACTTCTTCCTCCTCCTCCTCGCACGGACGGTATGGATCCTCCCCGGTCTTGCTTCTCCCGATCATTGATGTTGAAATCATGATGGTGTCCGCCATGTTGAAATTCTTCTGTAACTTCCTGACATATGACTCCTAGTTTGCTCTCATCTGGATAACAATTAATCTGTAATCCAAGACACTAAAAAGTGCCCCCAACACTTCCAATTCAAAGTGTATAGTTAGTAGGTTTCCTATAATGTAGAAAATGAAGCTTCCTTGAAATGCACGTCGTACATCGTGGAGATAAGTCTATCCAGTAGATAGTGCCAACAGGTAGTGCCAGTAGGTAGTGCCAATTAGAGTTCCCAGGGTGCCACAACTAGTAATGCCCAAGGTTAGCTTTAATAAAGCCGACGGCCAGAAAAGAAGGCATGGGCACCCTTACAGGGATAGGCGTGGGAGACATTCATGTCTTTATATCCCAACCTCTTCCTCACTTTTGCAAGTGGGGCTAGCTTGCATCATGCAACGCTTAGGTCTGGCTGCCGCTGTGCGGTGGCAAGGCGTCACTACCCTCACCAATGCTCAAGAACCTCTTCATCATTTCCATACGCGATGGAAAAGTGGATCCCATTAGCTCTCAGTCTCGGTAGCTGATCAGACTCCGAGAGTGGGCTAGGAGCAAACATTGCTCTATCACATCGGAGGGGAAAACCCGGGCAATACTCTTGTTGCCCCGCCTCGAGGAACTTAAAGTTACGCCTTCCGGCTTGTGAGGTTATCACAATTCAACCAGGATCCGCACATACAAGAAGACTCACACTCATAACATACATTTTGGGTGGGTCCGGACCCCTCCGATCGATTAGATCGACTTAGATAGTAAAACACGTCCACATACAAAACGACACTAAGAATAAAACAAAAGTAAGGACACCGCAATAAGATAATCGTGTGGGTTGGAAGATTGGTTCATCCAACTATTTGGTCGATTGTTGACGGTTTCCTCCTCTAATCTTCGAGTGTGTTGTCTCTTGGTAGATATCATTTTCGTACCTGTAGTAGTCGCGGTGGTGGTTGTAATAGTACATGTCGTGGCGGCTTGAGTCATAGTGTTGTCCCTCACGCCCACAAGAGTAGCCGTCACGCCCATAACCCCGACCGAATCCTCTGTCGTGGCAAGGGTTGCGCTTGGCTGCTTCGGTGCTTCGGTGTTATGAACATCAAGAGTAGTTACAAGACGAGGGTTACTATGAAAAAGAAGACAAAACTGAAAAAATACGAAAAATAAGAAGAATTAGGTCAAAAGAGGTGATCGAAACGAGGGTTTTAACTGAAAAAGCAAAGAGCGCTCGAGACAATCTAAAGCAATTTAATATGAGAACAAAGAAAGGAGCTTCTTGAATGACAGAAGAACGTGAAGAATCAAGTAGGAGGTTATGATTGAGCAACGCCGACGGTGGATCTGGATACACATGAGAAACCGACAGATCTAACAAGCAAATATACAAAAGCAACGAGATTAAGACATCACGAGCAAAAAGCAAAGAAAAAATAACCCTAAACTCAAACCCTAGCACCAAAAAACAAGAGCGAAAGTGCTGATAACGTGTTGAGAGTATCGAAAGAGAGAGAAGAACAAAACAAGAATGAGCGAAAAAGTGAGTGAGGCCTTGAGAGCCTCGGGCTTTATATGATCTGGGGGTTGGTGAAACAGGCGGCGCCTTAACGGCACTCGGAGTCAACTGCAGTTAACTGCAGTTAACCGCAGTTGTAGTAGGTGGCTAACTCCCAGCTAACTGCTCTACCCTAATAACTCTCGGGAGTTCCGGTGGTCCTCTATCTCTACGAGGAGTTCCGCTAGTCGCTTATCACAACAGGGTATACGAAAGTTGAGAAATTATATTTAAAAAACAAAAGAACGAACTTCAAAAAAATCTATTTCTAGCAAACGAACCTTATGTTTTTTAAATAAATAAATATTCGTTTGTTGAGGACAGAACGTGCTATGGTGGTAGGGTACTTGAATCCACATGCCTAACTTATTGAGAAGACGCGTAACATGTTTGAATCAAGGATAATGGAGTATAGGAATATTCGTGTATCTTCAATTTCCGGGGTATGAGTAAATTAACGAGAACAATTACATGCGAGTGGATCACATCGCCAAGCCCTTGGCCCTGCAGAGGGAGCACTGGAAGACCGAGGGTCACATAATGATCAACAGACCTTGGGTCATAGAGTAAAACTAGCTTCACAGATTGGCCCAGAAGGCTGACTGCTCTTCTAGGTCATGAGGAGACTGAATGTCTTCCGGTAAGTAAACCCTTAAACGTCCGTGGGGTCTGAAACGGGCAGCCCAAAATTGGATCTCAGCATCTTTTGGACTTGGGCATCATGAATAGTGCACTTTTTGAACTTGGGCATCATGAATAGACCAATCAATGATGAGCTTGCAACCTCCTACAAGGTTATGTACAACCCCAACCTACCTACCACAATCCTTTCAAAGCACAATATCATTCATACAAATTGTGATTTGAATTGTGAAATTTCACTTTTTGAATACATCACAAGAAGGTGATCAGTTTGACATCAAAATATAAGTGAAATGTTGAGTACAGTGAGAGCTACAGGGAAGATTCTGTTGGAATCATGCCCCTCGGGCTTGCTTGGGCGTTTAAGGGTTAAACTTCGCCTTCAGCAATGACTTCATCCATCAGAGAGTCCATGATCCTCTCAAGTAGTCCAACTTTCTACAGTAAAGAGATCTCTGGGGGATTGTCATGCACCTTGAATGATTTTTTTATTTTGGGTTAGGCCGGCACTTTATTTGATTCTCCCCAAATATTCCTCCACCGTTTTGTCACATGT
This sequence comes from Bryum argenteum, assembly GCA_037043015.1. Classification (NCBI taxonomy): domain Eukaryota; kingdom Viridiplantae; phylum Streptophyta; class Bryopsida; order Bryales; family Bryaceae; genus Bryum; species Bryum argenteum. Next base: position 3,881,111 of record CM073323.1, on the reverse strand, counting down.
TTAACCTTTTAAGGCATGGGCTTATCACCATGTGTTGAAACTTGGCACATTTTTTTCACTTTGTTGGCCACCAAGAAATAATAGAGCTTGTCCCTATTCACACATGGAATCAAATGCCTTTGTTCCTTCTATGTTGACAAGTTGGGCGGTTAGCTCAAAATCATAGAAAAGTTACAAGCCCGCTGCGGAAGGAATTGCCCTCGATTTTGACATATTCCTTGCACATCAAACCCCATAAAGTCGAATCGACCACATTGTTGTCGAATTGCTTTAGAAAAAAATTATGTTGTTTTTGCAAAAACTGAAACTTTGATTCAAATAAGGATGGTGAAATTTGATAAAGAGTTAGTGGGTAGAGTAATTAGGACATTTATAAACAAGATCCTACGATTAGATATCCCAAAATTGAATTGAAAGAAAAAAAGTTTACGGATCTCAAAAATGGCCGTTTTCGAGGTCACTATAGAGCTTCTTGGTAGGGGTTAACCCCTAAAGGAGAAGCATAACAATGACCTTTGGACAACCATATCTAAAATTTGCAAATTAGTCTAGTGACCAATTTTTATCAGCTTTCACTCGTACGAATCTTGAGATACATTGAGTCAAAGTTTCAGTTTTTGTAAAAAAAAATTTAAAATTAAAAAAAATTAAAAATCTTAACAACCACATTATGGCTATTTGGAGCATTAGGGGTTAATACATTATTTGTTTTACCCCTAAAGGACCAAGGCCTCTGATTTCGAGGTTTTGCTATTTTGGGCAGCCTAGAAGAAGGGGTTTGACCTTATATTATTGCCTAAGACTATTCTTAAATGTTCAATATACTACAAGGTGTTTTGTGAGAACAATTGCAAATTCAAATCCACTTTTGTGGATGCAGATTTGAGTTTTCATGCGTTGGGGGATGAAAGAGAATTATATTCTATTTTTAAAATTAAAAAATAGAAATATATTGACTAATTTTATACTCAGTTTTCTAAGTGACCCAAGTTTCTAAGTTACCCAAGTCATTTAGGGATTAAAAAATTTGACGAAATCATAAAAAATTTACAGTTTGAACTTAAAATATTTGCAAATCAGATTGTACATAAGTTACAGTTGTGGTAAATGCTGAATTTCTGACATGAATTGTATTGATTTGATTTTGCAATCCCATTGACACACGAGTGAATTCCACATAGGTGACCCTTACTAATTTAAGCTAATTTTGTTTCCGTTTAATAGAATTAGAATTGTCACCAATTGATATACAATGAGAAAGAATTCATGTGGTTATATTGTTACATCCATTAGACGTAGACTAATTATATTTGAGGATTTTTGATATTTTATTCAAGTGTGTCATATTTGACTAAAATTGGACCTATTTTACATTGAATATGGATAGAGGAATGACCGGTGTATTTCTTTATGATTTTGGTAGCTTGAAACCTTAAAATTGGGACTCAGAGCCGCTTCACACTATGGCCGAAGGTTGAGAGGCCGTCAATTTCAACCAATGAAATTACAAGAAACCATAGTTTCAGCCTCTCGAGCCTTCACACTAGAAGCAAAAGTCCAATGGCCGTCGCTCTCCAAATGGCTTATGTGGCAACGCTTTTTGACCAAGGTGACGGCATCTCGGCATTTGTTTGGGTCTTGCATTTTGCAAGATCCAAACTATGGTCGAGAGGCCGTCACATTTTATTCATAAGAAATTCAAAAACTGACAAGATCTTGGCCGTTAGATCAAAAGGATGCCTTGGACAAGGAATAAAGTGATATGGGTTTGGACTTTGGGCTTGGTCTTTGGAGGCTTCACACTACAGCCGTTCAAGTTGAGAGGCCACGGGAGTTCATGGCCAAAGCTTTCGACTTCGGGCTTGGCCTTTGGAGGCTTCACACTATGCCCGACCAAAGGCCCCAATTACACTATTTTATTGGCTATTTTCAGTAAATTTCTTTGGACTCTCAACAAAGTTTGGACTCTCAATCCCACGACCTCTCGACTTGGACGGCCATAGTGTGAAGCGGCCCTCACTATCTCTATGCACTCTTGTGAATCAAAATTTAACATTTCCTAGATTTCCCAGTGGTAAGATCTTATACTAAAGACTATTTGTGATTACTATCTAAAGAATTGATTGTTGGATGTTTATCATTTGTAGGATCGTAACATTTAAAATTTGTGCAAGAGTTGTTTTGGCCATTTCTGAGGATATATTGTCTCCATGGTGCGAAGGGGAAATTGAAGATTGAAACAAAACAAAGAAAAACAAAAAGAAATACTGTTTCTGTAATTTTTGGAGGCTGCACTTGTAACTTCAGAATTAGTTGTGACTTGGGTTGCTTGGAAATTTGAGTCCTCATTTGGTTATGAATATATTCTTATGAAATAAAAAGAAATAAAGAAAAGAAGATAGAATGAAACAAACAAACAAGTTGCCCTCTTTTAGCTCAAAACCAAAGAATTGTACTTAAAGATTCAAAAGACGGAGTATTTCTATGGAGATTTTACTATGTACACCTTGTATGTAATACCACCCTTGCACCAATTTAGGACCTAAATAGTGAAGTAAGATCCTTTATCTAAAATGCCCGAAATAGAAAATACCTATTTTGGGTATAAAAGAGATATAGATGTTAACCCCTAAAAATCCTTACAACCCAAAATGGGTTCTTGAGATTTCAAGCGGCCTAGCTAAAGGGGTTAAAATCAATATTCTAGCTTTAGATTTTTATTGGGTGCTCCCTATGCTGCATAAGGTATGTAGTAAAATTTGCAGAGCCATATTCTATTATCAAAATCTTCATCTAGAGAGTTTAGGTTTCAAGTCCAAAAGGGGCAGTTTAAATTTAGAGTCGCTTTACACTATGCACCATGATGATTGACCCCGGCCAACAATTGTGTTTAAACACAAAAGGCATGAAGATCAGTAAATGCCAAATTCAAAATATACTAGTGTCAAAGATGGATGGATTTCCTGCACGAAATGATGATGTACAAGATTTTGAGAGAGAGCATTTGATTATGAAAAACAATTGTTTCGAGGTCTTCCGCACTCAAATGATTGACATGCCCCTACCCATAGCCCCATTCGAGCTGCGGACTTCTAATCAAATCAAGTATGTACATGTCAAGTGTTACATCCAAATAATTGTAGTAAGAATCAACCCTTAACCCTTAAACGCCTAGCTATACGGTTTTGGGCAGCCCAGTATCGGATCAGAGCATCTTTTGCACGTGGGCATGATGAATAGTGCACTTTTTGAACTTGGGCATCATGAATGATCCAATCAATGATGAGCTTGCAACCTCCTACAAGTATTGTACAACCCCAACCTACCTACCACAATCCTTTCAAAAGCACAAAATCACTCATACAAATTGTGATTTGAATTCTAAAATTTCACTTTTTGAATGCATTAGAAGAAGGTGACCAGTTTGACATCAAAATATAAGTGAAAAGTTGAGTACATTGAGAGCTACAAAGGAGATTCTCTTGGAACATGACCCCTCGGGTCACCTTCGGCGTTTAAGGGTTAAACGTCTAAGGTGACCCGAGGGGTTCTATTCCAACATAATCTCCTTGTAGCTCTCAATGTACTCTGAAACTTCTCACTTATACTTTGATGTCAAACTGGTCACCTTCTTGTGATGCATTCAAAAAGTGAAATTTTAGAATTCAAATCACAATTTGTGTGAGTGATTTTGTGCTTTGAAAGGATTGTGGTAAGTAAGTTGGGGTTGTACATAACCTTGTAGGAGGTTGCAAGCTCATCATTGATTGGATCATTCATTATGCCTAAGTTCAAAAAGTGCACTATTCATGATGCCCAAGTCCAAAAGATGCTGTGATTCAATTTTGGGTGCCCCAATCCGTATAGCTAGACGTTTAAGGGTTAAGAAATAAGTCAAAATAGCTAAACTTGAATCATACACATTCTGAGCCTTACATCAAAAGCGTCGATTGTAAGGGAGGAAATCAAATGTATCTAGGTAAGGAGTACTAAGTAACTCAATATTGGTTAAATTACACACCAAATGTGATCATCATCATCGATAATTTCACATGTAGTACATTTGAGCGTATTAGGTCAGAGTTCCTTATATATCATTGTAGCTACCGTATAGAAATTTCAAAATTAAATCATGTGTTTAAAGTAGCCACGTGAGCATATCCCTCGTTGATTTGCAATATGGTTTCTAATAATTGATTGCTTTCTAGACTTTGAAAATGATATGAACTCTTATATATCATGTTATCAATATCCTATAACCTTAAAACTACATTCTTTTTTACATGTGCAAGCAACTTGTTCAAAACAAAATTCAAACACACAATCACACCTTTTACATATAAACATTCTTGAGTAAATAATTATGCGGAGTAAATATGTTTTCTCCAACAAGGTTCTGCTATTAAGTACGTTTCACCGTAGTCACCTAGCAAACTAACTACATATAAAAGATCTATATCAAAAGAAAGGATAGATTTTTAAAGCTCTCAAGTTGTTCACAACCTATCAACTCCCTTACCTATAGACCATAAGTTAATAGGCATCCATATCACTCGCAGAGGGAGGGTTGAGATGAACTATGTGCTCTACTAGTAAGTGTACTCCTCTTGTACTATTCCTCAACTAGTAGTACACTAGTCCATGGCCGCAATAATGTTAAGCAAAGATGACGTCAATGGAAGTAGTTTGGTAAATATTGGATTGCTAAATGCTCATTGATGTATTGTCATGAGGTAAGAATTCATATATTTGTTTTTGGTGGGTATGTGTTACTAACATATCACTTCAATCATAGAGCTTCGCTTTTTTAACAACAATAAGTATTATCATAGATGTGTTATCGACTTTCTGTGTGCAAGCTGGCACACTCAAGTGCACAAACCAGACTTAATATAGGAGCCAATCAAAGTGATTTCATCCATTATGGAAATTGGATGAAGAAGTTTAGGCTTTTTAAAGTTGTTTCTTGTCATTCAAAATGTTGTTTTTTGACATTTGACTTGTTTGAGGTTTAAGGATATCATGATGAACTCTAGGTGATTTTGTCACTCCAAGTGGGAGATTGTACCATTAAAATTCAAGACAATCTATTTGCATTTCCCTAATTACAAAGTTGACATTGTGCAAGGGGGGAAATTAGCAAATAAGCCTAAAATTTGAATGTAACCCTAAAAAAGAACATCATTTTGAACTTGTCCAATTACAATCATGTTCTCTATTAATTTGATTTTGTGTACCTCCGCTCATAGCGAGCCTCACAAATGATTTTGAGATGGACGGAAAGTGATACATAAGTTTGTTTTGGAATGTATTCTTAAGACAAGATGCGACTTTGTCTTTGTATGAAGTCGCAATGTTGGGTTGAAGTGAGGTGCCTAAGACTTTGTACTACATGTTTTACATCAAAATCATGTATATCTCAATTCTTGTGGCAAAACAATTATTATGTGAAATCCACCCTTCTTGTAGAACTTAACATACTAATACTAGTACTTTACAAAACTCTTAAGATAAGTTATTTTCATTTTTAATGTCTAAACTAGCACTTGCTCATTTGCTCATTTTGAGAAAAAGTTGAAGGTTGCTACCTTGTTGATCTTTAGAGCATTTCCAATGGAGTGGCTAAAAACGCAAGACTAGCTACGTTTAGCCAAAACAAAGGTCATTTTCTTTCGGGAACTTGCTCTTTGAACCTCTTTGGCATGACCTCCGTTCCATAGAAATATCTCAATGTGCTAAAACGTCATCTCTTAATCACTCTTTGAAGGGTTTAGATGAAAAATTGCTTTTGAGAAATGCCTCGTTGACATAGATTCTAAATATAGTTATTTTTTCTCATAGTCTTTTTGGAGAAGTGCAACATAAATTTGAAGTTGCTCTTGGGAATCTTTGGGACCTTTGGGCGCCAACAAGTTCACTTGTTCATTATATAATTTATAATACAATTCAAAGTGACATGTGTTGCACCTTTCTAACTCTTGGTTATGCATTATGAGTTGCACCGGAACTAATGATTTTGCATTATGAGTTGCGCCGGAAATGTTATATATGCGTGCCATTAACCCCTAAGAGCATTCATGGTAGACTACCATCAAGACCGGCTAAGTGAAGCATTGGTTTACGAGAGTGCTTATAGAGTGTACATTTGTCCAACAAACAAGTAAATGAATACCACTGTACTTTGCTCTTGAAATTCACTCCACTCGCTACTCACTCACCTCGTTGCAATCAATGTTGGAATTTGGCACAATGTTGGCACATGCATCATGTTGAATATAATTGGTTTAGGAAAAAATTGAATGGAGATCTCCACGAACTTTGATGAATTTGTGCAATTTTGAGAAAAATATGTTGGAAACTTCTACATCTCAATTCTTAACCCTTAACCCCTAAACGACCATGGTGTTTTGAGAGCTCCAAACTCCAAAACTGTGATTTCATACCACCTTGTAAACTTTGGTGTATGAGAATTTTTTTCACAATTTTTTGAAAATATTAACCGTAGGATCTTAAAGATAACTATCATAAGAGATAGTGTTTAAAATTTCAACCGTTGGATCTTTGCCATTTGTAAGATCATGACATTCAAAGTTAATGCAAACTTTTTTTCAATAGACATAGTCTACTTTGTGCAAAGGATAACGTGATGCTTAATACCTCAAACATCTTGATTATATTTTTTTCCATGTAGATAACTAAGTTGATCATTACCATGCAAAATTTTAGACACTCATTTGGCTTTCTGAACCTTCATGCAATCTATTTACTAGAAGAAGGTAGAAATCAAGGATTCGGTAAAACATGCACCATAATTGTCGTATTTGGTTTAGGGGGAAAATGAATGGTGAGTAGGTGCCTTCATGAGTTTGTGAATTTTGAGAAAAAAGAAATTCAAAAAATTCCTAAATCTCAAATTTTAGCAAATTTCGAAAGAAAAAATTGTAATATTACAGAAACTTTGGATCTAGTTCTTGTAATTTTTTGAAGGGTGCCCTTGTAGAATTGGTAAAAGTTTTGACTTGGGTCACTTGGAAACCTAAGTATGAAATCAGTCAAGAAAAGAAATTTTAAAAAAAATCTCAAAAAAAAAGTTAAAAATAAAAAGTTTTTTTCTGCCCGCCCCAAAGCCGAAAACGAAAATTTGCATTTAAAGACTCCAAAAGTGGATTTTGACTTTGCAATTTTTCCCACATACACCTTGTAGTATAGGGAACTTCCAATAAAAATCTTATGCAAAAATATTGATTCTAACCCCTTCATCTAGGCTGCCCGAAATAGCAAAACAGCCAAATCGGAGGCCTTGGTCGTTTAGGGTTAAACATCAAGTAGTATACAATATTGAGAAACAAGCCCCATTGGTCATGCTTGGGCGTAAAAGTTTCAAAAGAGAAAGATGTAAGAACATGCTTAAAACATGCTCTTGTAAAACTTCTTCAAACTTTAAAGCGTGCTATTGTAAAGTCCAAAATACTTTTAACTTAAGTTATTAGAAAACTTGATTAAGAATCTCATTTTGAACATATTGCATAAGAAAATTTTTAAAAATTGATGAAGGCTCAAAGATATTTTTGGTTGATTTTCGAAAATCAACTTTGCCCTCAATACTTTGTTATTAAGCTTGCAAATTCTCCAACATACACCTTTATCAAATTTTAACACAGTACATTAACATCTGACCTTTTATATTAGGTGACTAGAAAGAACATAAGCCATGATCTCTAGATAGATAGATAGAAACTCCGGTCCCTTTCTAAGGGGCCGGCGTGAATGAAGTGTCCGTTCGTAATGCTGATATCCCGATGCCCACAGGACAAGGGGAAATTGGAACAATACTACTTCCCCCTCTCGAGAGTGGACACTATAACTACGCTAGTTTCTAGCTAGTTACTAGTGCCTTGAGGATACTTGCCATAGTATCCCTCCCAAAGGGCTTTGAGGTACCCATACAACAAGGTCCAAAGACCCTCCACAATAGTTGGGTCCATGATCTCTACTTCTTTAGAGATTAAAGGGTCTCTTTGATGATATACTACTTTTGTAAAACTAGACTATGAATTATTTTCTACCACCAATAATCTAAATATTTATTTATTCTTCAATTTTCAATCCTCACCCCCAATCAACATGTATGGATATTATATTAAACAAGTCCTAACCCGTGTCCTCCGGACACGGACATCAAAAAGGTAAGATTGAAATTTACGAAAACATGTAAAAAATCCAGACCTAGGTATAAAAAATACTTATACCCTATTGAGAATCCTCCAACTACGTATTTCTTTTTATACCCGAGTTTAAGTTTTTAGTTTTTTACGTGTTTAAAAAAAAATAATTGATCGGCCCTTTTTGATGTCCTAGTCCATGGTCTTCCTACTTTTTAAGATTTATAGCATGTCCTACGTTCCCTTTTTCTAGGTTACCCATGCTTTGGCCCGTTCCCCGTTCTCATCATTTCTTTTGTGTTTCAACAACTTTCCTTTTTGGTTTCCGTCATTTGTTCCTAGTTTCCATCATTTGTATGTAGTTCCCATCATTCGTTTTTGGTTCTCATTATTTGTTAGTAGTTCTCATCCTCCTTTCGTAATTCTTATCCTTTAATCTCGATTCCTGGTTCCCCTCCGATGTTCCCTTGATCTCCCCTCAAGTGACTCTTTCTTTGCTCCCATTTTTATGTTCCATATTCCTTGTCTCTTTAACTCCTTGTATTTTTATTATTGGGATCTAATAAACTCTTAATAACAATCACATACCATTTAGAGAACTCTTCAAAATCTTTAGAACAGTTACTCTTCATGTTGTGTATACATGACCAACTGATAATGGCCATGACCATGCATGTCTTTGATTAATTTCTCCCCCTCATCCCGATGGATGAGCTTTTTATTTGGTGCTCCTCAAAAACTGACCCCCATCCTTGATTCTCTCGTTGATTGTATCTCCTTGCTTTATAAGAATTTTATGATATCCTTCATTCCATGGATCCCTACTTGCACTGCCCTCCTGTTCTATTCTCGGTTCCCATTCTCTTTTTTCTTTACTAATCACTCCCAACCTCTAATTTCCCATTCGTGGTTTCCATCCTTTGTTCCCGATTCCGGCTCCCCCATCCGGCCATCCCCCAATTTCCCTTCTTGGTTTCATCATTTGTTCCCGATTTCCATAATTTGTTCCCAGTTCCTATCATACATTCATGGTTCTCATTATTTGTTTTTGTTCCCATTCTCCGTGCCCAATTCCTAGTTCTTGTTCCATGTTCCCTTGATCTCCTCTTTACTCCTTACTTTGCTCCATTTTACATGTTCCACATTCCTTGTCCCTTCGACTCTTGTTATGTTAATGAGATTTAATAAATTCTTAATAACAATGAAGTACCACCTACAGAAATCCTTCAAAATCTTTAAAACTCTTCATACCGTGTATACTCTCATATGGGCAAACCACCCTACTACCGGGAAGGATCACCAAGGGCAAACAGAGAAAACCGGTTGCATCAGGTCGGGCAACCTGCAAAGGATCGCTAGCAGGTAATCGTGTTCTTTTATATATATAGATAGATGTATAAGATTGAAATAACAATTTTACCTAAATTGGAATAAAAATTGGAATAAAATATTGACAAAACTTCTCAAAACCTGACATCAATTGAAGAAGATAATGACTCTTTCCAAAATACTAGTCTATTATAAAAAATCACTAAGTTTGATATCCAAAACGTTTCACAGTGGGGTGTTCTTTTCACTCACTTCTATTATTTTGAACCTTATACCCCAAAAGCTCAATAGGCAGCTTGACAATATGCTACTTTTGAGAACTTTCGAAAACTATAATTGATATTCCTTGGATACAAAAGAAGAATACAACATGATTTAAGAGTGATGAATCATACACAACTTATAAAAGTACATAATTTTTCACCACTTTTTTATACATCCATTCAAACATAGAAAGAACAAAAGTTGGTTCTTACAACGTTAAGGAACAAAATGTGAAACAATCAACCCCAAAAAGTAAATATACAAGAACATTCACAAGATGTAAATCTCCTATGAAAATTTAAACCAAACCCCACAATTTACTAATATAAAACTTGTCAAATTTACATTAGATTTACAAGTTTTGAAAACATGTTATCTTGGGCATTAGAATTAAGAGCTAGAATACAACTAACAAACCAAGTCTGTTCACTCACCTCTGAACTATCGTGAATTCAGAATGATAACTTTTCTAAACTACTGACTAATACCAAAGCTCGAACTACAGGCTCAAAACAGGCTTTGATTAGTATTGATCAAGATTTGATCTATGATACTAATTGATACGGTGGGGATCTGTGAATGCTTTAGTTTGAATGAGTTCATCAATTCAAAGAGTCACATCGTTTTAAGAGGTTTAGATGAAGCGTATGAATTGTAAAATAAAAATTGCAAGATTGCCAATAACGATCATATTCTGGATTTCATGTCCAGTTTTTGGTTTGAATACAGAATATTTGCTCTGTATTTGAGCAATGTCCTATTCACTAGCATAGAAACTCTGGTGGATTCAAATTTTGATCTCTGAAACTGTTCACTCTTCTAGCTCCAGACTTGTTCGGTGTCCATGTCAGCACCTCCTGTTGAATCACGAGCATTGCCTTCATTCATATTTTCATCCATCTAGAGAAATTGTTGGAAAAAAGTGTATGACTCTTCTTGTGTAATTTCTTCATTAGAGAGCTCTTGAATTGGCTCTTGAGGCATTCCTTCCTCTACTTGTTGAATTGGCTCTTGAGGCATTCCTTCCTCTAGTTGTTGAATTGGCTCTTGAGGCATTCCTTCCTCTAGTTGTTGAATTGGCTCTTGAGGCATTCCTTCCTCTACTTGTTGAATTGGCTCTTGAGGCATTCCTTCCTCTACTTGTTGAATTGGCTCTTGAGGCATTCCTTCCTCTAGTTGGTGAGTGAAGGACATGAGGTCTTCACTCTCATTCCATGGTGTTTTGTGTTGATTAAAGTTCTCATCTATATACCATGCATGAACTTCATTTAAGAGCTCTACTTGCTCTCCACACTCTAATTCATTCTCTATTTGTTGAGCAAAGTCCAAGTCTTGGTGGGTGAAGACACTCTCATCACATCGAATTGGTGCATCAACATGGTTCCAATTTTGTTGCATGGGTTCTTGAGCTTCATTGAGGAGCTCTACTTGCTCTCCACACTCTAATTCATTCTCTAATTGTTGAGCAAAGTCCATGTCTTGGTGGGTGAAGAAGCTCTCATCACATGATGTGTTGCAAGATGGAGTTTTGCGCTTTCGTGTGGAGGTGTTCTCCAACCACGCTTGATTGCCTTGCATGAGCAAGCGGGTTTGGAATTGGCGGCTACAAGCCATGCATTTGAAGCGCGGTTGCAAGGGGTGGTTGTTGTTATAGTACTTAAATGTGGCCTTGTTTGCCACATTACAATGGGGGCATTGTTTGTACAAGCCTTGCAACTCCATGGGATCCTCATTGCGTTTTTTGAGGTAGGTCTTGCCTTTGGAGCGGCCACATGAGCTCCATGAGAAGAGTTTGTTGCAATTGCAACACTTGAAGCGTGGTTGATCCTTCTTGTTGTTGTTGAAGTACTTGAAGGTGTGAAGAGAGGACACATGCTCACAATAGTAGCATTGTCTCAACACCGATCCATCGACCTCCATGTCCCCCATTGCTGTTACCTCTTGTTAAGAGAGAGAGAGAGCGGTGATACCAAGCAAGAAACGCCCACGATTTGAGAGACACCAACAAAGTACAAACAAGGAAATTATTTTAAGAGGACGGAGGAGGAGGGCAGAGCGGAGGAGGAGAGGAGGGCAGAGCGGAGGAGGAGAGGAGAGCAAATGGGGAGAATAGAGGAATGGCGGTGAATGAGCGCAGGCGGTTGCTTATATACTCTGTAAAGCTTCGAGTATGTCCCACTTCCCCTGTTAGGAAGTCCCACTTCCCGTAAGCTTCGGAGCGGCGTGATCGGTATGGCAGACGGTGAGCGGGTCGACGACTTGTTGTCGAAGGTGCATGTAACCGAGAGGCGAGAGGTCGAATCACCCTGGAGCATCGAAGTGGATCATTAAAGTCAGCGAGGAGCGCAGCCACAACGGAACCAATATCAGATATTCATCATACACCTGTTTCCCTGCCTGGTGTTCTTCGAAATATTATATCCGTTTGGATTGCAAAACTGATTAAATCATTATTTCTATTTCCACATTCTTCATATCTTCACACATTCAAGAAACACGCAAATTTCCTAACTCTTGATAGACTGACCCTTATATACTCTGATATCACTGAAGCTTAAGCTATGGTAGTCCGCATTCGTAAGCGCGTCCTCGGTAGCATGGCTGGTTAACTTGTTCCGATCTTATACTGTCGGCATAGTCACCAGGTTCAGAACTCGTGTGGCGTGAGATCGATTGCTCCCTACTGCAAACGGCTTGCTTTCTCGTTTGCAACCAATTGAACTATCATTTCTATTCGAGCCTCTTACATTTGTTCATATTTTGATCAACATCAGACAACTGTTGATGAATTTTTAGTTGAAAAGTGTGCGGGAAACATAATGCATAGTTGATAGTTGGGCAACTAAAACTAAAACTTTGTAAATTGCACCAAGAAGTAAGAAAAGTTTTGTTCAGCAAAAGCCATGTTGTGGTTTGTATACATGGTAAATTCTATCCACTCTTTTGAAATCTTGAATGAAGTTGCTTTGACAAAGGCCTCCTAGTGTACATATTCCAAAAATAAACACACGGACATTCAAGGGTTAATCTACACATTAACTATAATTCTAAAGTATAATTAATATTCTCTGTAGTTGGAAAAAAGTAATATTCATTCACAAAGTAAATAACCTTGTATTCATGGTATTTCCTATCTCCCTATTAATATCCAACAATTTGAAAAACTTTTATATTTTGATTGAGCCTAATTTGATTCGTATATGATGATGTATCATTCACAAATTTTATGAAGACATACTTAATGTTTTTCAACTCTCTTTTGAAAAAGAGCAAGTTGTTCACAAAACCTCATATCGCAAATACTCTACTCATTGGATATTCACCAAACCAGGCTCCGGAGAAGCCAAGCAGGTCATAGAAAACCTGGCCGCCTCCCCTGAAACTGCACATCTCAACATAATCAGTGAAAGTGTAGATTCAAGCCTGTCGTTAACTTCTACATTCGAGCCGAAATATTCCTATCAAAAACAGTTAGACTTGATAAAAATTACCAATGCTCAAAGAGCACCGACGACTGGAGCATTCCTATTCTCTGCCTCATTCGATCGGTGATGCAGCTGGGAATGAGGAAGCAGATCGACAGCATCGCAGTAACATGCAGCTCACTGTCTAGTAGAGGAGAAGAGTTCTGATCATGAGTATGTCAGTGACGTTGTAGTCATATCGCCAAGGTCTGCGGTCAAGGGCATCCATGCTCTGAAAACTTGCTTGCTTTGATATTTAAGAGCTTGTTGTGCTTGACGTTTCATTTCAGCGTTGCAAATATGATTGACAGTCCTGCTATACGTTGCTCATTTTCATACTTCATAAGCTAATGTCGTGGAGATCAAAATATATTGCTGGTATTAGCTATATTCTCATATGATAGCCAGCATGTCTAAAGTTTAATGTTATCAGAATGTGTTTCGAAAGTGCCTTGACCCTGAAAGAAAGCTATGAAATCTGCACGCAAGCTGGAAGTAAAGTTTGTCTGTGCTGTGGGTGAGAGCATCTTCGTCCCCGACCTGCATTGCGTGGCAACTGTGAGAGCTACGTAATCACTGAGATGATACAATCAAACTTCTTCAATGAAGTAAGAAAGTTTCGGCGTATCGATCTCTATTCTCACCACCAAGGGAGTGGCTCTCGAACAAAGAGCGACTTTCGAAACTGCCTACTTTCCATGCAAGGTGCAGGTTTACAAACTTTGATGAATTTACAAGCATGTAACTTTAAAATCTTAGTTCCTAACTTTTATGTGCATGCCCAATATTAAATTCAATTCCATTTACCAGTTGTGAGAAAGAGTTATTGTCCTTGTTGGAAAGTGGGTATGTAGTACGTTGAGGTCCCAAAATATCATTGTGGTAGCAGATGTGATATGAGGCTCTTTACATTCTTGTTTGGAAGTGTGTTACCCTCATACGAGTCATAAAACGTGAGGAAATGCTTGTTTTCTCCCGATGTGAAGCGGGGCTCACGCCCTCAACAATTTTTTTCTTTGAAGGATTTTCAATGAATGATTCGCTTTGATTAATTTGCAGAGCATGGATTTTTCGGCCGAAGTGGAGGAAACCGAGGCCACAACTCCATCGATAGGGCTTCGTCAGGGTGAAAGAAGGCAGTGGGGTTGGGAGAAAGTAGCCAACAAGATTGCCGATATTGGCATCATGGACGTGTGCAGTTGCAGTTTGTTCAGATTCATTCAATCCTTAGCATGCTAATCGATTTGATTGACAGACTTTGAATGTTGATCAATTGTAATGTTAGATTGACATGGGGTCTTCCACAGGAACTTCGAGATGCAACAGCGAAAACATCTCCAAAGCATGAGAAGGAGCAAGCTGTGCTGCTGGAGGATTATCGTGCCTTTTTATCACAAATGGCACTCTCATTTGAGGTTGAACATCAAATACCTCTTTGGTTGCACGTTGTTGTCTTCTCTGCATCAGTCGGAGCGAGAATGTGGATATTTGAAAGATGGCTCTCTCTACAGTCTTTTGCTCTTCTTTTGAGGATGAGTTGGAGGTACCTGAATATGCTACCACCTTCCTACTGTGCAGGTGTGGGTTTGGGCTTCTGATGTATAGATTTGGGTTCAAGAGGAAGCTGCTGCCACTGCCGAACTCAGGTGGGCGTCGTTGTGAACGGATACCTCTCAAATGTCAAGATTAAAATGTAATGACCTGTGCTTGTGCAGTAATCTGTACTTCGATATGTTTACAAGAGCACAATGTGAACAGATATGCGTGAACCGTTAATGCCTCACTAAAGTTCTTAAACCCTAAACCCTAAGCCATCGAAAGATATTGGATGGTGATGCAGGTCGTCCACACAGGAGTACTTATGAGAGGTAAGGAATGGAAAAGGGCATATGAAGGAGTAAAAAAAATCTCCACCAAGCTCCAACAGTGTAGTGGACCTTCTCGGGTTCCTCGCTGAAGATGATGACGGTGATACTCATTTATGTCATCGCTCACAGTATTAATGGACCTGGGTTAAGAGACAACGATGTGCAGCAGACTCACGTGAATGTTACGAGCTCTAAGCATGTCCGTATGGTGACGTCTATTGACAACATAAATGATCCACTCTGTGAGTATGCCAAATCTCCTTCTGAAGTAAGAAGTGATCTTAAGAGGAGTGCGAAGTCTTGCTGCAGGATAAAAGGCCACTGCGAACATTGTCAACTGAAGTAAACTCTTCTTTCATACAATTTCTGTGCAGTGTGAGACAAGCGAATGGCCCGCAATCAGTTCAAGTGGCTATGGTCATACTCCGACTTCCGCATCGTATAGACAAAGTGGAAGGGATCGGTGGCCGCTCTTGTTGGCTACCGGTGCGGCCCCCGAAAGGGCTCGATTAGTGACTGTCCCATTGACCATTGAATGGGCAGGGGCAATGATATCAGAGCAAGGATATCCTTGACTGCACACCCTAGCGAAATGAGCTACAACGTCACCGACATACTCAGAACTCTTCTCCTCCACTGGAAAGTGAGCTGCATGTTACTGCGATGCTACATAGATATATTACAAGTTTGAAGAGTTGTTGAATCATATGTAATACATAGAATTACTATTGTATTCATGTTTTTCTATATACATTTAAGCAAGACATGTTTCATAGGCTGCCTAGGGGCAAAATATGAAACAATCAACCCTCAAAAAGTCTCATGTATTCATTTTAAAATGAATGCTTATCTAACCTAACATGGGCAAAGGTGACTTTTAGCACTCTCATCTTACTTAGTTACTTTTGCTTATACATTCTTGTATAAAGAAGGCCTCTTTTTGGTCAAAAAGTCTCAATAGAATATAGAGAAATGTAAACATGAAAAGACAATATGAACTTGACCACACAATACACTCGTAAAGAAGCTTCAATTGATTTGACAATTACTTTTATGTGAGTTTCTCTGTAATCTAGTTGTGGAAACTTGTGTTAGATAGGCATGTTTTTTAGTATAGATACATAAAAAGTTTTTCGAGGGTAGATTGCCCCTTGGCACAAATCTTAGACACAGATCTTGGTCTTTCTATGTTTAAATGTATAAATGTATAAATGAAATATGAATTCAAATGTAGTTGTATGAATGGCATGAGATCCATGACTCTTCAAACTTGTAATCTTCCTTTTTTCATGTTGCTGGGAATATAGATTCTGATTTTGAAAAGCATTTTCCAAAGTAGCATTGTTTCTAAAATGGCGCATTCTAAGAATTTATAAAAACTACTTAAAATACCCCCTCAATCCTTAAAGGCTTAATGTCCTTAGTTATAAAAGAGACATCGTTCAAAGAGCCATATATTCTTAAATTGAGGTATGTTTTTTGGTATACTTGTCAAGTTTCAATTTCATCTTAAGTATAATATTTTGTCGTAATTTGGTTATTTGTAAGGTACAATGAAGGTGTTACAATAACTCATTGAACCCCCAAGTGTCCCTTATGTCAAAGATCAACATTTTGGATGAAAGGGATAAACTTTGAAGAGCCATAGGTTCTTCATCCGGATTTCTTCTTATTGTTTGAAGTTGGGTAATGACTATAACGTGATTCTTTGAGCCCTTGGGTTTGTAATTGGGGCTAGAGCATCTCTAGGACAACCTTTTACATACTTTGCATGTTTAAGAATTGTGTTTGTTTGGTTGCATGGGTCCAATGTTGATGTTGTCAACTAGATCTTGGAGACCGTCAGTTAGAATGGAGGCCGAGCTATCATTGGAAGTGTGTATTTTTGTAGTAGTGCCATGAACATTTGGATCACCAATGTGACTTGGGGATTGGAAGACATGAACTTCAAAGTATTCATGGTCCCAATTCTTTTGGAAAGTATGGAAGTTGCTTTATTTTTATAAACTACAAAAAGTAGACAAAATAGATTGAGAAGCCTTCATGCTTCCCTATCTTAGCAACCTTGGATCATATAGAGACGGAAATAAGGACACAATTTGGAACAAGGTTGGGGTTAGGAAGGGAAGAGGAACAAGGTGATGGACAAGGTTCCAAATAAGAATTTGCTTAGAAATTACCAACATCCACTATTTATTTTGGTATAGCAATGTAGGGGCATGTTAGTATAAATGAAAATGAACTCTTTAGGAAGCCTTTAGAAAGGCTTCAAGATGCACATGTGTACACAAAAATAATAAATTTGTTTCTTATGAAGATTCAAGTTGAGAAAAATTGGGGAAATGTAAGTCAACTATTGAGAATGAATGCCATTTCTTGCGGCTTTTTAATGCACAATCATTTGTTTAAGCATGAAGGACAAATCTTGCGATGACACAAAATCCTATTGTTTTAACAAGTGAAGGCTTATTCAACTAATCATTCGTTAAATCTTAAGAGAAAAACATCAAATTGTTACATATTATGAAAGGGTGATGTAGAATGTCGCTAGGTGAAGATGATCTTACAACCTAAAAGTATAAATCTCGAAATATAGGTTGAACGAATAGTTTGTTCATCCTCACCTGAAGCAAAGACTTAAACAAGTTTAACCTTCTATACGTAGGCTCAAAACTCTCCTTCTGCTTAAATAAAAGTAAACAAAATCTACCAACATCCTAATCTTGTTCTTTCCAAAACATAGACCAAATTATCCTAACAATGTCCAATACACAAGAGTTGTTAATTAGTGTTACATGGAGATTACCGTAATAGATGTATTTTGGTAAATAGCACTATTTCTCTACTCTCTTAAGATTCCCATTCACTTTTTGCCGCCATTGCAATCAATGTCCCTTGTCTCCTCTTCAAGTCACCAATTGCATCCATTCTAATGAATCCTTTCACTTGCAAGAAAATTTGTATAATCTCACACTTAGTATTATGGTTTGACGATTGGTGTTGTAACATTATGGTGACGTGTGAAAATTAGTGTTACGGTTTGCAATTAACACTAATTAACAACTCTGGTGTAGTTTACTACAAAATCATTTACAAATTAGTTTTGAACAAAGCTATAGTTTCATTCATCAAGACATGTGGATGAATGAATGGTGCCAGCATGTGAAGGCACCTGGTTTTCAGCAGGCCCAGAATACCAACATCCGCGTCTCGCACCTCCGAACGAGCCTTGCTTGCCCATCACACTCTTCCTTGCCTTTCTCCCCAGCAGATCTCCTCTCCTTACTCCAATTCCCTTGGTAAGTTAGATCTAGATCCTGTTACTCGCCCTTTGTTGCTGCTTCCGCTGCTCGATCGCTTGCTTAGGGCACCTGCTGCAGCGCCATGGATGAAGAGTATGATGTGATTGTGCTCGGCACCGGGCTCAAGGAATGCATCCTCAGCGGCCTGCTCTCCGTCGATCGCCTCAAGGTACCCTCCTCCCTCACTTAGCCATTTTCGATCTGAGCTCCTCCCTCATCGGTCTGTGCCCTTGTCAGGGTTTAACACCCTCTTTGTGTGCCCTAATCTGGAGGTCGCCTTCTGGGTTCAATTGGGTTTCTAGCTGTAAAGATTACACTTTTTAGTTGAATTTTTCTTTGGGTATTCGTGCCAGTTCATGACGATCTGTGCGTTGTGATTTTTTTCCAGGTGCTTCACATGGACAGGAATGACTACTACGGTGGAGATGCTGCCTCTTTGAATCTGAACCAGGTGAGTACGAAGTTTTGAATCGAGTTTCTAGTGAATCTTCGTTGAGTTCCAAATTCTGGTGAACAGAGAATGTGTCTTTCAGTATTGCGCAGATAACCTAGTTTATGGACCCATGCATAGAAATGATCGTATGCATAACTCTACAAAATAGTTTCTTAATGTTTGCGACAGGAACTAGCGGATACCTGTTTGGTTTCATCACTAAAGCCTTCAGAAATAAAACTTCATTGCTTCAATAATAGAGGCGGTCAAGCTCTATCAAAGGGATCGACGACGTCTACATTTATAGTGATTGATGAATTGTGTGAGGAAAATTTGATTAGGATTTTTAAGCAGTTGTTGCTTCGGAAAGACTAGTCGTTGTTATACCCGGTTTCGTTGATTTGGGGATCCTGATTTAATCATAGCTGTTCGTTTCGTTGCTGTGTGTTGCAGTTATGGCAAAAGTTCAAGGGAGGCGAGAAACCGCCCGCGTTTCTGGGATCAAGCAAAGAGTACAATGTGGATATGGTCCCGAAGGTGCGTCGACGATGAATGAGTTTCTGTGTTCAGCAATGTGTTTACTGCATCGCTATCAGTGCTGTAACCGTCATTACTGGACAAAGCATTCGGATTCAATTACAGAAAATCACTATTGCTTCAGCAGTACTGAAAGTCTACGTACAGCAGTATAATATAGAAAGTAGAGGCTCTATCGTTATTGCGGACATTGATGCATGTATTTGTTTTTGGTTTGGATTGCAGTTCATGATGGCAAACGGCGCGCTTGTGAGAGTTCTCATCCACACGGATGTGACGAAGTACCTTCTGTTCAAGGCTGTGGACGGGAGCTACGTCTACAAGCAAGGAAAGGTGCGGATATAAGACTAAGAATGCTATTGCATTTCTTTTAGGGTGCTCTAGCAATGCCGTCAGACGCTGGGAAGCTTTTACGGGGATGCGTTTGATGCCTGAACAATCAACATATGGCGATATAAGGCTGGCAGGTAGCCTTGAATCTCGCGGAGTGATAAAGATATTCAGGACTAGTGCTGATCTGTTTTTGT
This sequence comes from Bryum argenteum, assembly GCA_037043015.1. NCBI lineage: Eukaryota > Viridiplantae > Streptophyta > Bryopsida > Bryales > Bryaceae > Bryum > Bryum argenteum. The sequence goes on along the minus strand of CM073323.1, from coordinate 3,861,225 downwards.
GGTGGCAGGTGTACAAAGTTCCATCGAATGATGTGGAGGCTTTAAAGTCTCCGTTGATGGGGCTGTTCGAGAAGAGGCGTGCGCGCAAGTTCTTCATCTATGTCCAGAATTACGAAGAGAAGGAGCGCAGCACTCACGAAGGCATGGACTTGCGGACAGTTACAACGAAGGAGGTCTTCGAGTACTGCGCTTGAACCTGAATGAATTTTCCGTTTTAGTGTCTCCGAAACTGCACTGTGGTGAAGATATGCGTGTGGGGGCATCAGTTCCTTATTGATATTTTGAAAGTATCACATGGTTTCTGTTAAGAGTAAACTAATGGACGAACGTGGTTGTCCGATGGGTTTGATGCGACTACAAGAACATGAATATGGTCGGTATCAGCAGGGGACTGAAGTTATGATGCAATTTGTAATGCAGCAAGTTCGGACTGGACGCGAACACCATCGACTTCATTGGACATTCGTTGGCGTTGCACCGAGATGACCGATTCTTGAACGAGCCAGCTTTCGATTTTGTGCAGAGAGTGAAGGTTATACTCCCCGCTTTATGTATATACTCGTCTTGTTTCACTCCAGAAAGTCATCAATGTTGTTGGTTACGTGGATGCAAATTTGTTGTTTGCAGTGCATAACTTAGTGTATTTTTGTACTGGTGCAGTTATACGCCGAGTCAATGGCTCGGTTCCAAGGAGGATCACCTTACATCTACCCGCTGTATGGTCTGGGCGAGCTGCCACAGGTATGTGTTGGTGGCGATATACATTTTTCTATACGATTCTTCGATGTGGACGTATCGATGTTGTCTGGGTTGCTATATTACCGATATCGCCAATGCTTAGTTACTGAGTATGTTTGATACACTTATGGGCAGGGATTCGCTCGTCTTAGTGCCGTGTACGGAGGAACCTACATGCTCGCGAAACCCGAATGCAAGGTATAGAAGCGTATTTATGATGAATCATTTTCGGACGGTATATGGGTGTGTAGTACTGCTACTGGAGATTATTTCATGTTGAGCTGATTAAGTGGGGGTACTGGCGCATGGTTGCTTAGGTTGAGTTCGACGAGATGGGTGCCGTTATCGGAGTGACTTCCGAGGGTGAGACAGCCAAGGCCAAGAAAGTTGTGTGTGATCCATCGTACCTGCCCAACAAGGTACGTAAGTAGATTGTAGGTGTTGGCCGATGGTTGTTGATTTGATACAGGACTGGCTGAACGAGAAGTGGTTGGTTCATCAGGTGAAGAAGGTCGGGAAGGTGGTGCGCGCCATCTGCTTTATGAGCCACCCGGTTCCCAACACCGGTGATTCTGATTCGGTTCAGATCATTCTTCCACAAAAGCAGCTCGGTCGCAAATCGGACATGTATGTGTTCTGTTGTTCTCATTCGCACAACGTGGCACCCAAGGGCAAGTACATCGCATTTGTTTCAGCTGAGGTGGAGACGGAGAACCCTGAGAAGGAGCTGGAGCCAGGGCTTGCACTTCTGGGACACATCGATGAGAAGATCATCGACATGTACGACATGTTGGAGCCAGTGAACGACTCATCATTGGACAACTGTTTCATCTCGAAGGTAAGAGTCTTTTGTCATGTCAGCCGGTGCTCCGATCTTATTTGCTACTGGAACCTTGGAGACTTGCTCTCGAGGAGTGCGTGTAGAGGCAGTAATTTCCGTAATCGCGAGGTTTGTTACTGATTGTTTTTTGCGGTATTCGTGTAACAGAGCTACGACCCTACGACCCATTTTGAGACGACAATTCAGGATGTGATGGCAATGTACACGAGGATTACCGGCAAGGTGAGTATTGTTGTTTAAGTTTATGAAGTGAGTGCTGAGCAGGAGAAGTGCTTGAGGATCACGTCCTGCTTGTACAAAGCTTGAAGCATGTGAACTAGATCATGTGTGAAGAAGATGTACAGGTCCTGATTAGTATGTGATGTGTGGCAGGTTCTGGATCTGAGTGTGGACTTGAGCGCTGCGAGCGCTGCCGAGGAGTAGTGATGGCTGTTAATATATCAAAGACGTTTTCTTCCAAGACTTAAATCAGGAAATCAGGAGTCCCAGTAAATTATCAGCTATCATACACACAAAATCAATTAGCACTACTCTTCTCCTTGATTGCCATCTGCACAGTTTTTATGTTCTATGAAATAGACATATTTTTCTTTGTCCAGGTCAGGTCCTTTTATCATTGTTTGGATTAGACAGTGTCATGAAGTTGGCCTATGTAGGCCCTGTTATACTACTCAATCTGGTTGTTGGCGTTTTCTTGAAGTTGTATATATGTTTGCGTTTATTCTCGTGTTTTCATATCGTGAGTTGATGTGTATCTTGGGATTTCACACGTTCTCGAAGTGGTTTGTTGATCAACTGATTGCTTGTAAGATTTAAGCATTCTTTTCAATCTAGAGATTTTGTAGTAGTACTGTACAGTACCCACTAAGAAGTTTACGTTCAGAGCAAGCAGAGATTACATACCCTCAACTTTCAAATGATCACCATGTTTGTAAAATCTATCCAAATTGCAAATTATGAAGTGTGAGAGTAAGGTAGTGAAGTTTTCTTTACCAATGTATGAAAAATCTCTATAAAAAGTGTAAATTGATTTGATAACTTTAGTATCTTTTAACTTACTTTTGGTATCTACCTTTAGATGTTATGAAGATCATTTCATGGTGAGGTTTGTTGGGAAAAAGAGTATTAATATCTCTCTAGTAACCTCTTTTGATGCCCTTTACATATATGTGGCTTACATTCACAAATATTGAGGTGAGTTAGTGTGAGAGACCTTGATGTTGTCTCTTCTTGAAAAAGTTACATAAACATTCTAAAGTGTTGTGATTGCTCATGGCCTTTTCTTACACATGAGGCTTGGATTAGCACGAAAGCGATAGTTTTGATAGCGTTCGCTACATTTCGAGCACTTTGGTGGTAGTGTCATGGAATTTGGTTATTCCGGGTGGTGGTTATGATCACTTGAAGTTGCTTTTGTTTATCGTGACATTTACTTAGAGTACAAAAGTTCAATGTTGGGCTTCATGGGGGGTACAATTCAATGTTTTTCTAAAAAGGAATTGCATATATAGAAAGTGTATCGGAATAGCTTTCTTTAGAGATGGTTGAAGGTTTTCATTGTTTCATGCCTCAACAATAGTAGCTTCTAATAAGAGCTAAGGATAAATAGTAAATAATATGTTAAAAAGTTGTATATTAAGATAGAATTTCTAGTTTTTATTGGAATTTCTTCAAATGATGATATAGAATACTACATCATCTCTCCGATACAACTTGTAGTTGGTAATTTGGATTATTTTTGTGAACATGGCAATTGTTTGAAGATTGCGGCATGTTCTCTTGTTTCATTCCTGAACGTAAACTTGTTGGTGGGTACTGTACATGAGTGTAACCATATGCTGGAAAATAGTTTCATGGAGCATAATTACTTCTCTTACCTAATATTACCCCTGCACTTTATCCTGAAGAACGTCTTCAGAGAAATTCAATTTCGAATGTTCCAACATTTGGTGGTTGTGGGCAGTGTTCCGGCAATCTTATCAAACGAGAAGGAATGAACCCCATATTCGTTTAATTGGGACTATTCCATAAGATTGGGACTAATTTTTCTCTCAAAGTGGTAGTATTAGAGGTGGGAAATGCGAAAACGTCACTCTTTATCTTGGTTTATGGTCTATGTATACTATGGCATGTACAATGCTGTATACTTGAATACGTGCAAGGTCCCTTTGATTTTGTTTTCGACAAGGAAAACATGGAGGGATGTGCATACACTGTGGCTGTGCATTCACCGTTTAGAAAATCAGATAATGAAAAAATTCTTTGGGATGCCACAATAGTAGGAACACATACCTATTGTCAGGACGTATACCTCATTTTCTGCATTTCAATTGACCCTGTATTCAGAAATAATTAAGTTCCTTTCACTCTCCAATGGGCAGCCCGAAATTGGATCTCAGCGTGTTTTGGACTCGGGCATCGTGAATACTACACCAAGAACTATTAATATTCTCTGCGTACGTTACTAATATCTCCGAGGCCATTGCAATATGGAATGACAGGAATGTACGATGGTCTATTCTAGCGTTGAGTACACTTCTAATAGGAATTCCGTCATGGAATTTGTCATCATACTCTAAGAGAACCAATCTTTTAGAATTGTGGTCTTTGAACATGGACAAAATGCACGGTAAATATCTAGTTCGGCCCGAAATTAATGGATTTCAGTTTGAAATAGGTTACGATTTGCTGATTTGTAATATAATAGAACGTGTCAGTTTAACAAAATAGTGTCACCCATTGAGGTTAATGACAACTCAATACAATGGTTTACATGACCAACAATAAATGAAATGAAGTGAAATGAATATTCTTTGCAACGTGCTCCATGTTGCCTGTCCGTGTTGATTTACGACATAGTCATATCCAAAGAACCACGGATTTCCACTGGTTTAACCCCTAAACGAGAGTGGCCTCAAATTTGTCAGAAACCCTCAAAACTGCCCTCTTTCGATGCGATATGCAAATTTCAATCATCGTAGGATGTTGTAGCTAATTTGCGTGTGCACATGCATACCGAATCTTAGGTTCAAATTCCGCAACGTTTGTGAGATCGTAATGTTCAATGTTGAAATAAAAAATTTTATTTTACTTTGTTGCAATAGGGATTAAGGTGTTTCGCGAGCCAAGAAAACCAAGTGAACAGAAAATTTGAAATGAGTCTCTGCAAGCTTTTGTTCCCTGCTGAGTTCGTTACTTGTCTACATTATTTTGACCCTCATAGGACCTATAAAACCTAGAGAATTATTTGGATTTTCACATGGAGGTATACTAGAATTCAAATACAAAGGCCGGTCTCCGAAAAGGTATGCTCACCCATTCCCGTGAAGAATTGGCATGTGAAGAATTATTGGATTGGGAATCCGAACGGTGCTACTATGCCTTGGTATCTCTTGCACATGCTCAAAAAACAAAACATGAAAGTAAAATCCCAATTTTTGGTGAATTTCAAGGTTTCTGCAGTGTTATTATATTTGGGCAGATTTTGAGAGTATTTGAGTATACTGCAGTTCTCGGCAGATTTCAGCTTTCCCTTAGTTTTTTTAAACTTCTAGAATGGATATCTCCTAAACTTTGAGGAATTTTGAAGCATCAATGGCCTTGTTAGTAAGATATGGAAAAACTCTTTGAGCCTCAACAAGTTGAACTTCAAAGTTTCTATATTTAGTAATTGACACCTTTACCAAATTTCAAAACGTATCATCTCGGGCTTCCCTCTCTTTTAGGGTTCAGAATATAACGATCACAATTATGATCGGATATGATATACTTTGTATTATTGCTAAAACAAACAATTTGTGCACCACTCTATCTGTCCATGAACTCTGTCCATGAACTCTGCGTCCAGTCCATGAACTCTGCAAGTAACTTTACAAGTTCTAATAAATTATTTGCCTGGTTGTTTTGTAGCAGGTCCACTTCAGAAATCCTTAGGTATAATACTGCCTCAATCTCCAGACGGATGTAGAAATGAGTTGTCTGAAAAGAATCCTAAAATCCAGTGAACTGCAGCTGCGGAGGTTTAAAGCCCCCGCATGAAATATGTCATACATGCTCAAGTATTCCCGGAATTTTGTGCAGTTAGCACTGTGACTGTCAGAATGTCCTTCATTCTGAAGTTTAGACGACTATTTGGAATGTCGTGCAGAAACGCCACCCTGAAAGTGTAGCCGTGATTTTCACTGTTGCAGTGATTGTCTTTTAGATAATAAAAGCTTTTATAGCGTAAATTTGGAACCCCGTATTCATTCAATTGGAAGTTTCTGCCACATAGGGACTCATTGAATTCTACAATTGGTAAACATTTTCTCAATTGAAGAAGATCTTCCAATATAGAATGGTCTCGCTTAGAATTACATACAACTCCCCCAGGGATACATTGTACGGCAGAATGCCGTGTGTTCTATATGCGAACTAAAATGCCCACTCTATAAAACATATTGCAAAAGCATGCCTTCTACTGTAGCTGATAAAACAATATCTATGTGTTGGCGGACGTATGAATCTATAATGAATTTTCAATGCAGTCGAGACTCGACAAGCTTATTCTAACATGTAGAACTAAATCGAATTAAGTGGGTCTGTCGCCTTGAGTACTATAAGTTTGCACTTTCATATAAATGGATATCGCTCCAGTGAAATAGAGCATCTACAACTCAGTTATAGATTACATCATTTTGTTAGGGAGGAGATGCACGGTTCTGCATATATTCTGCAGTGCCCTACTTATTGCTGATACGATAATACGTTACTTCTGCTCATACTTTGTCGAACACAAGTCTACGTGCACGAATCCTCTGTGCACGTACACATTGCACGTACATGCAAACTATAGATTAACTGTGTTTATGATGACGACTCCATGTCTGAAATGTACCTATTGACCTTGCGCTTGCGTCGATAATGAATTATCGAAACTGGGATCAAACGTTGGAACTAGGTTCTTTACGCTGCATGTATGCAATCCAGTCATGCAATCTACGTCAAACGTCTCGTAATGCTGTGATGAACACATGCAAATAATTTACAAGGTGTAATAGAGAACAATGAAAGTATCAAATTAATGCTTTTGTAGTGTGTATAGACGATTTTTTTGATTAAATAGCCATTGGAATGTGAATAGGTTTATGATAACTTAAGTCAAATAGAAAGGACATGATATAATTAGACGAATAGACATAAAACAATGGAAAGGTAGATTTATAAGGACACAATTAAGTGACCTTTTGTCTGAGAGAGATAAAAGGTGTTGAAAGACAAGTTATTCGGGTCTACACCCCTCTCTCCGTGTATTCCATAGAAAATAGAATATAAACAATCTTTGCAATTCTTGTGATAATCAATTTGTTAGTTACAATTAGATTGAATAAAGTATAAATTGTGTTACTCCGGGAGTAACTTAAAGCAATTGCGAAGCTAAAGATCATTGGAGTCCAAGGGATCCAAGTGAAGACGTCAAACACTTGAATGTGGTTTGATGTGAATTGTGCATAATATTAATATTAAGTGTAATATTAATATTGTTTGTTGTATGTTTATAATAAGATAATGTCGAGTTGAAGTAATACCTTGAGCGTCGAAACAACTTATATCAACTTGCATCCAAAGTCAATTACATACGTCTTATAATAACATATAAGTTGAGTAGCGAAGTGTTGAAGAGAAAGAACGTCTAGGAAAGACGAGTAGACTAGAGATTACCATTTATATGTGAGGATACATATAAATTGAGAGGATTCTTTTTTTAGAAGGAAGCTTGGAGGCTTACCTTAATTAAGGGTCACTGACGAGTGCCTAAATATTGTGAAGTGAGAATTAGCAAAGATAGAGGCTTCTCACATAAGAATGCTAGGAGCATTCATTTGATATGTAAAGAATTGAGTGTTAAGAAGATAAGTGGATTAGAAGAGATTGGAGATTGGCCACTCCTCTCTTAACCCTTAAACGCCCAAGCAAGCCCGAGGGGCATGATTCCAACAGAATCTTCCCTGTAGCTCTCACTGAACTAAACATTTCACTTATATTTTGATGTCAAACTGGTCACCTTCTTCTCATGCATTGAAAAAGTGAGATTTGACAATTCAAATCACAATTTGTATGAGTGATTTTGTGCTTTGAAAGGATTATGGTAGGTAGGTTGGGGTGGTACATAACCTTGTAGGAGGTTGCAAGCTCATCATTGATTGGTTCATTCACAGTGCCCAAGTTCAAAAAGTGCACTATTCATGATGCCCGAGTCCAAAAGATGCTGTGATCCAATTTTGGGCTGCCCATTTCAGACCCCAAGGGCGTTTAAGGGTTAAGACGGAATTAAGTTGCAGGTATATTTATTCATAAGACAATTAATATTACTTGTCAAATCATCAACATAAGGCTTGATCACCCTACTTGTTGTTTAACAATATTAATTGCTTTATAATAACATAAATATACTATCTTAAGAATGATGTGATAGATTGAGAACGGGTTACTTGGTGTTAAGACAAGGAATGAGATAGTGGAACTACCAAGGAAGGAATAAAGCCGCTTAAGATAAGTTTCCAATCCTTTGCTCTTAAAAGAGAGATTCAACATAGTTTGCATAAACAGGAAACTGTCTACTTGACCAAACTCCCTTGAGTATGAACCACCCTTAAGAACCTCATAATCATAATGTCTATTTGACGTGCATTGGAGAGTTAGCTTGATGTATGAGAGAAGTATGAAAATTGATGATAGAAATTGGGAACTAAAGTTCTTTGGGTTGGGTTTTTAGAAGTCTTAAGATACTTTTTATTAACATATGACATTAGTTGCTCCCAAACGTTAGACGCTTAAAACCTTCCACTTAAAGAATCCCGAGTTGGTATTTTTATTTTAAGTAAATTAAACCTTCCGAAAAAACGCCATTACATTTTGGCGCCGCTGCCGGGGAAGGTTTCGGCTAACGGTGACTAAGATGTTAAGCAAATTGTAATTAAATTTGACTTAAACCCAAAAATATAATATTTAAGGGAAATCAATTAATTGATTGATCTATAGCGCCAAAAAACTGAAAGGATCTTAAGATACATTAAAACCTAAGAACCTTAGTAACAAGCATAGATAACATAATTTCCTTTAAACAAATAAATTATCTTAAATAGTGACTTGAGGTCAATCTTTGAAGATAAATTAAAACTAAGAACTTTAGTAAGACTTAAAGGATTCATGAATGAAACATGTTTTCCTTGGGAAATTAATAAAGAGAGGATTATTGAATTCTATACGGGTGCTTATTTATTTTCCGCGTATTATAGAGCTTATAAGGGAGCGTATTTTGGACAAGGATTTCAATTAACGGGGAACTTGCCAAAGCTTTCTAAAGACTTTCAAGTCTTATTTGATAAATTACCCTTAGAGGTTAAAGGAATAATTTTAAATAAAATTTGGGAAGAAGGAAAAAATTATAATTTTTTTATAATACATAAGGGAGAATTGTTATTACCCCTTAGACTTCAATTTTTATTCGCCCAGTATGGGAGAATAAAACATCTTACTCAAAGTATAATTCCTAAAGGTTGTGGTGCGTGGAATGGAACTTTAGTGACGAAAAATAAATCTCGGCGATACGTATTTAAATATAATATACCCAATCTTAGAAGTAAAGTCTTGATACCAGATTTTCTTAATAGTGAAAGAGGTGAACCATTAGCTATTCATTACGGACTATTATGTCCTTAAATGGATATACCGGATGAATTAGTCCAACCCTTAATACACTTAAGAAAATTATTGATTGTTTATGAAAATGCCACTAAAAATTGTAAGGAGTTGATAGAGTTGTTAGTTCAACATATCGAAGAAATACGGGGAATTGAGAGAAACAACTTTTTCGTAGAGACATTGATCAAAGAATACAAGTATCCAAAAACCTTTGAAGAAAATTCCGAAACAATAGATTTAGAGTCTTTTTATCTTACAACTTGAGGTATGACTAATAAATGTCAGAAAAAGGAAAGAGTTTATTAGTCGAACAACAAAAACAAGACAGAACCGATCGCGCTTTTACAAGAGAGCTTAGGAAGAAATTAGCTGACCTTGAGTTATTAGATAAAAAAGCTCAACTTCAACTAAGCAAAATTAAACAACGTAGTGTTTATAAAAGACCTCAAAAGGTAAACGTCTCTTTAGAATCTATAATTAGTTCAACACCCAATCTTTTGAGATTAGAAAACGTGACATCCGGTCAAGCTTTCCCACATTGGGAGATATCTCAAGAAGGAAACTTGACAAAATACTTGTTTTCTAGACCAAAAAGTTTAAATGAAACCTATGATTTAGGACAGACTAGTACCCCTACAATAGAGATTTCGAGTGGACAATTCTCCTTATATGACTCTGAAGATGTCGAAAGTGAGACCCCCATAATAACTCTTCAATCAGTATTGGATGGTTTGGGAGAAGTAGAGCATGAGAGACATTCTCCTACCTTAAGTATTGACTCTCCTTTAAGGAGTGAACATAATACTTCAACTACCTCATCGTCTCCAAGTTCGAGATCGGGAAGTAGTTTAAATAATCCATTCCCCTTGTTACCAAATCCATTTGCGGATCAAGTGATCATGGCGCAACAAAGAGTTTTAAACGTAGCTCCCTATCCCTTGTTTCATGGGATAATAGGGACGGATCCGGATAGACACGTTGATAGATTCTTAGTGGTAGCAAGAGCAAATCAATTACCCGAACATTTATATTTAACTACATTTCCAAGTACGTTGATTGACGTAGCCGGTGATTGGTATTCTCAATTGCCCGCCGCTCCAAATACATGGGATGAGTTACGAGAGGATTTTCTTAGAAGATTTAGGCCAAGGTCATTTGTACCTGGTCTAATTGATAGAATAAGAAACATTAAGATGGGAATGAACGAGGGTATAGATTCGTACTACACACGTATGAACACCCTTTTGAGAAGATGGCAAGGGCATAATATGCCGCATGATTTCTTGGTAAGCACTTTCATTGGAGGTGTCTACCCAGAAACATTAAGAATTTATTTAAGAGAGCAAAATCCAGTGGACATTGCAGCCGCATACACATTAGCCAAAACTTCAGTTGGGAAGAAGCACGGGTAGACCATGATTACGTCCAACTTGAGGATCCATCGTTGTACCCGCCAACGAGACTCCATTCAAGTCATTTGTATGGAATTGACCCACAGGGAAGGGACTTATATTCGGGGCGGGGTGAAGGGCTTTTAAAACTAGAAGCACCCCCACCTATATATAATCCCAAACCTTTGGCAACAAAAGCTCCATTAAATGACTCGATGACGGATCCTATGTCAAAAATAGAAAAGAAGCTTAGTGATTTGACCCTTCAACTCACACAAGCAAGAGAAAAGAGACCTAGACCTTCAAATCAAAGGGCTAACATGTGGTGCACGAATTGCAAAGGTCATGGACACTTACCTCATGAGTGTCCATCACCAATGGTTAGCAATGTGAATTTTGATAATAAGTGTAAGTTATGTGGAGGTAATCATGCAACGGAGAAATGTTGGAATTTAGGGAAAGTAGTAGCCGCTATAAGCGAAATTCAAAATAAAGACAATAGACCTCCGCAAAATAATACCTTTAAAACTCCTTATAACATTACGTCCAAACGACCATTTATACGTTCTAATTCCGGACCGCCTTTTAATCCTAATGAGAGTAGAACAGGGTGGAACGAACCTTCTACAAGTTGGAATGGACCACCTTTAAATTCAAATCCTCGAAGAATGGGACCGTATAATAGAGGTAGATTGGCCGAATGTTATAATTGTGGACAAATAGGACATTTTTCTAGGGATTGTCAAGAGCCTCGTCGAGAGAGAATTTAATGTATTTTGTAGAAGATGTGGAAAGCCCGGTCATATAGCTGAAAATTGTAGAGCACCTGAACCGGTTAAAGAAGTCCAATTTTCTAATCCTGAAAAGATTCAAGAGGTCAATTGCATTACTCAAACAACCATTGAGAGAAATTGTCAAGCAATCACGAGATCAAGGGCAAAGGACAAGAGCTTTAAACCGGAAGAGGATCATGAGAGTAGTTCGGATACGGGATATAGAACAAACATCAAAACAACAACTAAGGAACGGGTAGAACCGGACAAAAGTCCAAATGAGAAGTTAATTAATACCTTACCTCAAAAGTTTCAAGAAAATACTTCCAACTCTATACCACCTTTGGTAGTTGAACCTGTTCAAACAAATATTGAACCATCAATTAGTTTTGAGAGTTTGATCAAGGAAGATCAATTTAAACAATTGGATCCGGCACAAATAGCACCTTTGTCACAACCATCTTTTTATAAACCATCTAGGAAAACTATAAAAAAAGTTGTCAAGGAAACTCCCCCTACCACCAAGAAAAGAAAACATAATCGTATAATGAATTTAATGGTAGGAATGAATCCATATAACATCTTGTCAAATATGGACAATATTCAACCCCAAATTTCCTTAAGACAACTTTTGGCTGTTTCACCACAATGTCGAGGTGAACTTAGCTCGTCTCTTGTTAAGAAAAGACCGAAAATTGTAGAAGTGCATGATATTTCAATAGACCCAGGTGCACCTACTTTAGACATAATTATAGATGGAACAATCATAGAAAACGCTCAAATTGATGGTGGATCAAGTGTCAACTTGATGAACCTAGATACCATGGAAGAATTGGGCTTACAAACAATGACAACCACCCCAATTAGTCTAAGAATGGCCGACCAAAGAAGAGTTAAACCTTTAGGCGTATTAAAACAAATTCTAACAATAATTGGTGGGCTGGACTATAAAATAGATTATATAGTTTTTAAAGTGAGTGAGCCAATATCATCCTACCCGGTTCTTCTAGGTAGACCTTGGTTGTACTTAGCTAAAGCTAAGGATGATTGGGGAAAGGGAACAATTACCTTAGGAAAAGGAGAGAATAAAATTGTCATCCCTATGTACCCCGCAAAATATCATGGAGAAACTCAAGAGGAAAGCTCCGAGTATACCACCGGTAGCTTAGAAGAAAGTGAAACCACAAATACAATTGCCAAAGACAAAATCATTTATAAAAACCTTAAACCGGGGGAATATTATTCACCCTTAAAAGAGGGAGATGATTCTGACTCAGCCATAATAGCGTGGCAAAATTCTCCAGTTTTTATGATAAAAACTGAGGAGTCAAGTGAGGAACCTCCCTATTTAACCGATTCCGATGAATTGCTAGAAAATATGTCTTATTCAAATCTTAAAAATTTGAAATCTCCCAAGAGTGTTTGTGTTGACATGGAACTTAGTACTCCGGAAAACTCAAAAACTATAAGAGTTTATGAGCATTTAATTCCAACTGAACGTGAACATTGGTTTAAATTTTTTAAAGAGTACCAAAGTGCATTTGCATGGTCCTATAAAGATTTGAAAGGAATTCCAGCAGATGTTTGTCAACATCCCATTATTTTAGAACCTAATATTAAACCTGTAAGGCAACGCCAATATAGGATGAACCCTAAGTATTCTTTGTTGGTCAAAGAAGAAATTGACAAGTTACTTGAGTGCGGATTTATATATCCCGTTCCATATAGTGAATGGGTATCACCTATTGTTGTAGTTCCAAAGAAAAATGGAAAATTGAGAATTTGCCAAGACTTTCGAAAGCTTAATAGCGTCACAAGGAAAGATCATTTTCCCTTACCTTTCACACATGCCATATTAGATGCGGTAGCGGGACATGAGTGTTATTCTTTTTTAGATGGCTTTTCGGGGTATAACCAAGTTAAAATAGTTCCAGAAGATAGACCATTGACAACATTCACTACCGATTGGGGCACTTTTGCCTACAATGTCATGCCATTTGGATTATGTAATGCTCCGGCCACATTCCAAAGGGTAATGACAGTTGCATTTCAAAAATACATGAGAAAATTCATAGAAATATTCTTAGATGATTTTTGTATCTTTAGTACAAAAGAAGAGCATGGGGAATGCCTTAGAAAATGTTTTGAGCAATGCCAAGAGTATGGCATATCTATTAATGCGGCTAAGTCCGAGTTTATAGTACCTCACGGGCGTCTTGTTGGACATATAGTGTCCAAAGAAGGCATTGCCGTGGACCCCGACAAGGTCAAAGCAATTTTAGAAATTAAAATTCCGGAAAACATTACCGGAGTAAAATCATTTTTAGGGGGCACAAGTTACTATCGTCGTCACATTTATTTCTATGCACAAGTGGCACATCCCTTAACCCACTTGACAAAACAAACCGAAACATCAGGAGTTTGGACTGAGGATTGTACTAAGTCTTTTAACAAACTTAAGAAAAGACTTACTACGGCTCCCGTATTAATCCCTCCTGACTGGACCAAAGAGTTTGAAGTCTATGTAGACGCTTCAAATATAGCTATAGAGAGCGTTCTAAGTCTAAAGGATAAAGAAGGTCATGATAGACCTATTTATTTTGCTAGTAGACAATTGAGTGCAGCGGAAAAGAATTATTCTGTGACCGAGCGAGAGGGTTTAGGAATGGTTTATTCGGTTCAAAAATATAGACATTATTTATTGGGATATAAGTTTAATTTTCATGTTGATCATGACGCACTTAAGTACATGATTAATAAGCCTCAACTTAGTGGAAGAATAGCACGTTGGGTATTATTACTCCAAGAGTTTGATTTTACAATCAATGTTAGATCAGGCAAAAAACATGCTAATGCCAATTTTTTGTCAAGAGCAAATGATGAAGTTAATCCGGAATCTATAGATGATAGTTTCCCGGATGCTCATATTTTTAACATTGACATAATCCCTTTGGAATACGCCGATGTTATTCATTATTTAAATACCAATACATTTCCTGCAAATTTCAATGATAAACAAAAACAAAATTTGGCTTATAAAGCTCAACCTTATACCATGATAGCCAAAGTCCTTTATAAGAAAGGAAAAGATGGAATTCTGCGAAGATGTGTAAATCCAAGTGAGGTACTTATGGTACTTAAGGCTTGTCATGATGATGCTTGTGGAGGACATTTTGCAGGAATGGTAACCGCACAAAAAGCATTAAGAGCAAGTTATTGGTGGCCAACCATGTTTGCCGATGCCGCACATCACGCTAAAAAATGTGACGCATGTCAAAGGGTGGGTAAACCTACACCTACAAAAGCTATGCCCTTAAATCCAATACTTGCTCGAATACCTTTCGAGAAATGGGGCATAGACTTTGTGGGACCCATCAAACCGCCAAGTAGATACGGCCAAAAAAGGTACATTCTTGTAGCAACCGAGTATGTGACAAAATGGGCCGAGGCGGTACCAACAAAGAAAGATGATGCTGAAACGGTAGCTAAATTCCTCTATGAGAATATTATAACTCGTTTCGGATGTCCAAAAGAGTTAGTGAGCGATAGAGGTACGCATTTTCTAAACAAAACTATAGAAGAATTGACAAACAAATATCTCATTAAACATAGACCATCAACACCCTATCACCCTCAAACAAATGGTCAAACAGAAAAAACCAATGGCATTCTATGCAAAATAATTACAAAACCGGTTCAAGGGTCAACCACGGATTGGGATAGCCGAGTATTAGATGCACTTTGGGCGTACCGTACTGCTTACAAAGTGACACTCAAAGATACCCCATTCCAATTGGTGTATGGCCAAGAGGCCATTCTACCCATTGAGTTAGAATTACCAACCTTACAAATTGCGTTGGAAGAGAGATTGGGAGACCAAGAGTCCCTAAGTCAAAGATATGCCATGTTGGAAAAATTAGACGAATCTAGAGCCCAAGCATACCTTAACATGGTGGCAATACAAAAACATAGAAAGTCCTACTATGATAGCAAACTCCAAATAAAAGAACTTAAAGAAAATGACTTAGTTTTGCTATACGATAGTAGATTCCAAAAATTTCCCGGAAAATTCAAAATGAGATGGTTCGGTCCATATAGAGTCTTAAAAAGTTACCCAAATGGATCCGTACAAATACAAGACTTTGCGGGAAATGTTCACCAAACTAGGTACAATGGGCATCGTTTAAAATTATACATAACTTGAGGGCAAGTTAAGTCTTAAAGGAGGGGGCTAACTAGTCAATTCAAAAATTCAACAAAAATTAGTGTTAGCCTTAAGAGGAAAAAGTCCAAAATTTTGCCAAATCTTCTTTAAGACCAAATTTGTTCAAAAAAGTCTTGTATAAACTTTGCATAAACAATTAATAAATTCTACAAAATTAGCATTAACCTTAAGAGGAAAACGATGGAAAATTTCCATTTTTAAAATTAAAACCAAATTTAATTAAGAAGATTTTGCATAAATTGTGATTAGAGTCCAAAAGACTAGTGTTAGTCTTAAAATGGAAAAGATCAAATTTTGATAAAGTAAAATCAAATTTATCTAAAAAAGTTTTGAATCAACTTCATAAACAGTGAATAAAACATAATAATTAATTATTAAATTTATTTACAAAATAAATATTATTCTTTAAGAATTATCTTTAAAAATGATCTCATGAAAAGCAATGATTACAAATCAATGTCAAATCGACACATAAGAGGTTGATTAGACAGTAGATGCACGGGTCTAATCGACAAACTGAAAAGGTGGTTACTAGCCGCCAGGCACGATCTCCAAATCATCATGATTCAGGGAGACGGTTGAAAGGCCAGACTTGGCCTCCTCTTCCCCTTCTTGCTGCATGCAAGCTCAATTTCTCCTTCTTGATCTCAGATCTTTGGTTTGCTGCTTTTGTGTAAATTGAGAGCATGAGTAAAGCTTGGGTGATGCAAGAAGACTGCTGGGTTCGTCAAAACTGAGCGCTGCGAGAATGTGGGTGAGCCACGGCAGGACGAGGGAAAGCTTGGTGAGGAGCAGCGTGTGTGCATGGTGAGCGGAGGAGCTCGAGAGAAGGAGCTGTGAGCTTGGTGGTGAACAAAAGATCAAAGGTCGAGTGGACATTGTGAGGAACAAACGACAGGCAAGATCATAAACGACGTCAGCATGACAGGTATGCATTAAACCCTGAACTTTGAATGAACAAGGAATTGAATGCGGCGGAGTAAAGCGAGCAAACATGAAATGCAACAAGTTTTAGAATAAACTGATTGTTTTTGTATGATTTTTGCGTAAATTGATAGACACGAAATTGGTTGGTTCTGAGATTAACAAAACCAGTGATCAGGGCTCATAATAGGAAGGCGAATGAGAAACATGAAAAAGTAGACATCAAGTCGAGTAGACATGACTAAAAGTTTGAAAACACTAACATGGTTGTATTATTAGTGGCAAGTCCTGCAGGTTGTGTGAAGGAGAAATCAGGAGTTGTCAAATCGACATACAATATGGCTCCCGGTGCCATGAAGATCGAGGAGCTGGAGTTTATGAAGTTCACCCAGGAAGCCTGGATTCGTGTTCAAGCAAACCAGAAGAATCTAGTTTGTGTCGGCCTGTGGGAGTACATCACCACCGAATTCGGCCCCATGGACCCAGCGTTGGTCCACGACTATGTTAAAGCTTCATGCTATGGAGCTGTAAGGGAGTTTAACATGAGGGGAAGGGTGATGATGTTCACTATCGAAATGGTCACCAAACAGTTATATCTGCACAACACTGGTACCAAGCTGATCAACGTGGTTCCTCTTTCAGCCAAGCGAGTGGCAGAAATCTTCAAAGGAGCAAAGAATAAGGATGGTACATACTCGATCGTCAAGGCACAAGGATTTTGGAAAACATGGTTACAGTATATAAACCAGGTTTCTCATGGCTGAGCGTGGGGAGACGATCACAGAGGAGGCTTTAGCAGCAGCGGTGAGAGCATGGGAAGGTCGAGTAGTCAACTCGCCTCATACGGTGGTAGATCACATGAGCAAGGAGCTGACGAAGAAGCGGACACGAAATCCCATAGCGTTATACTGTGGAGTCTACATCACGAAGATTTGTCAGGCGAGATTGCCTCCAAGAATGCAGGAAGCTTTAGCAGCTGAATCACCAGCTACCATTTCGAGTGGTCCATCGAGGTCTACTCGACAGAGCAGCAGAATTGAATTCACGCCCTCACTGGAGCAGAGTGGATCGGAGTCTACTCGACGCTTGAAACGGCTAAGGGACGAAGCCGATGAGGGGGAAGACGAAGAGAAGGAGAAGGAACCAGTACAGCAGCCAACTAGAGCATTTACAAACGCAGCATCCCTATCACTTGCAGGACCCTGCGTTGAAGTACCAGCACGAGCCACAACGCAAGAATTGCTTACACAACTGAAGGATGCACAAGTTCGAGAGGTCAGGTTGATGGGAGAGTTTAATACTATGGTAACCAGGGAGGCCAACACTAAAATTTATGTAAAGAAGTTGGAGTTGGAGATTCGAGGCTTGAAAGAAAAGTTGAGTAAGAAAGAAGTGCTCATAGAGCAACAAGAGCTGCAGATTGCAACTACCACCTCACTGAATGAGGAGTTGGTGAGGGCAGCCAATGAGTTGAGCGCAGCGTCTACCCAAACGGAGCTCCCACCGCTGCAGTCAAGTGAACCAGAACTCGAAGCAGCAGCTATACCGTCAACTCGACTTACTCCACCTCAAGCAGTTCAAACAGTGACAGCAGTTGGCAGTACAAGTGAAGAAGTCATGAAGAAAGAGTTGGAAGCATCAAAGGAGATGTGCACACAATTACAAAAGAGGGTTGATTATTTACTGGGAAAGGCTACAGAAACTGATCTTCCAATCACGAATGAAGAGATGGGGCAACACATCAAGCAGCTGAATCAGGAGCTTGACCGAATGGAGAAACGCATAGCAAATCTCATGCAAGCTATGTGGAAACAGGAATTGCGCTCACCCCCGAGTAGGTCCCTATTTCGAGCATATGCGTTGCAGCGAGGAGTCTTTTTGGCCACCAACGACTTGGAACTGCGAGGTCAAATTGACGAGGCAACCTTCAATCGAATTTGGAACCAGTCGAATCGACTGCCTCACCTTCAAAACCTCCTTTGTGAGATACTGGCTAGGAAAGACTTGGAGCTGGTGGAGCCCAAGAAATTCTTCTTACCAATTGGCAACCTTGGAGTACGAGTGCTCTGTTACTACCTTGGACTGGAGAAACAGCTAAACACAAAGCGTCGACTTGACCAGACAGCTGATGAAGTTCGACTGGTACGTATTCCCGATTATACAACTGAGTTTCAGAAGCTGACTCAAGAGCACAAAGTAGAGGAGTTTCAAGGATGGAAGACAACGCTGATTGCAATGAAAGAACAACTAAACAATCGAGTGGAGGTCCAGCGCAAAATCTCCTTGGTGCTGGATAGGGAATCGACAACCATGATGCTACGTGGTGAACTGGGTACAGGAACATATGTCTTTCAAATGTCCAAGTTATACAATCAGCTGGAGCAGGTCACTAAGGAGTTTGACGCAGGTCGAATCGACATGGCTTGATTGTCCTTACAGACACAGTTCACAAGACCCCCGCAGTCTTACACACCACCAAAATGGCTGAGCATGAGATCACTCGTTTCAGGCTCAGCTTTGAAGAAACGGTACCTCGGGAACTATGATAGCATGTTTGACAATCCCAGCGAAAAACCAGTACCAACGTGGAAAGCCATTGAGTGGCTACTCGAGGACTATGGTATGTCGAGAGTTGAGAAGAGAGCTTGGGACCTGATCTACAAGGAGTTAGGGGGATCCATTGTCCTAGTCGACTGGACAATAGATCCTCCTCCTTCGGTGGTTACCGATGCGCATTTTTGCAGCCTCACTCCTAGGAGATATAAGTGGCCACGAGAGGCAACTAGTGATTCGTTGGAATACAATTGGCCAGTTATTCCAGGTCGATTTGACAGGGCCGAGGATTGTGCCACCTCATACAGAGAGTTTTTTGAGATGCACAAAGATCATACAGATCTCGTATGCTTCAGGGCAGCGGTGTTCTGTAACTTTCTAAGTATGATGTGCAGGGAGTACGGGGTGCAACTCAACGTCAACAAATTTGAGGAGTTGAAGCCTGATTTTCAGTTGTCCCTCAAGCTGCAGTACAGGTGCACGCGTTGGAATCGTATGGTGGAGGTCATGGCGAGCACACACTTTTTGTATGGTGCCCATGGATGCTTCATTAACGAGTTCAACGGGACGCGCAAGATTCCCTATGACAAGTGGCTGACCGCACAGAGGACCCATAACTCTAAGCTGTTGGAGGATGACGATATCTGGAAGGCTGTGGGACGTTTTGAGGCAGAGGAGTTTCGCAAGCAGATAATGAGAAAGGATAAACAGCGCAACATGAATTCGTGGTGATATGTCAATTCGGCCCCCCTCTCAGTTCCTATTTTCACTAAGTTTGCCGTGAAGGTAGGGAGAGTAGTCAGTTGTGAGTAGTAAACAGGTCGATTAGACAAAGCAGTTTGCTATGATGAAGTTCTCTCGTATGATCTCTCAGTTTCCGAGTCTTTCAGTTTTGAAACAGACTTTTGAAAGTGGACTTTGTAGTTTCAGCTCACAACTTTGCGAGTCTCTCAATTTTCCAAAAAACTCCCAAAAGCATTGTATTTGACAAACTTTCCGTTCAAATAGCAGAGTTGAGCAAATATTTATTTGAATATCCTTCCCTTTCATGTTAAGTAAAGAATTCAGAAAGAAATATAAGAGAGTGTCGATTCGACTAGAGTTGGAATCCCCCAGTTCAGAAAAAATCAAACCACTGAGTAAACGAGCCATGTGAGTGTCTGTTTCTGAACCAGCTAAAAATAGATGGAGCAATAAGAGAATCTGTTTGTATAAACAAGAAGTGGTACTTTGAGTGGATAGTTCATTGTCGAGTCGACCAATAAAACCATAACAGCAATAATTAATTCAATTGGAGAAATTGAAGGAATCACCATAAGTATATAAATTGAGCAAGCTGCACAATGAGAAAAGATGGGATTATAAAAAGAAGTATGTCATAAGAATATGTTGAAAAAAAAAAAAAAAAAGAAAAAAAGAAGAAGACAAAAAATTTCAAGAGAACTCAAATAGTTCTTTAAAATTTCTGAGGAGTTGTTGAAAATACAAAGATCAATAGAACAAACCCAAGCAATTTAATTGAGTATGTCCAAGTGGTCTCACCTATTAGCGTTGTGAAAAGAGTGTATGCGTCAAAACTAGCAAAGTAAGTCCATGCCGAGAGATTTTAGGAAGTACTTCTCAAATTCTAGAGTAAAGACAATCAAATAGACAAAAAGTATTCAGTCTCATAAAATCTGATCCTTTCAAAGAGAGTCCAAGAACATGATGAAGCAATTAATAAGTTTCAATGAGAGGTGAAACGAATTGTGAAGGATACTATTGGAAGTGCTACGAGAAGGTGTTACCAAAAGATATTTCCAAAAAAGAAAATATTATTAGAAAGGCTATTGAGAAGGCTATCATTAGAAGGTAGTGCTAAGATTGAAGCATGAGGAGTTTCCAAGAAATGATAATCAGTTAGCACCCTCTAAAAATAAGCTCTAGTTGAGAATTAGCCTATTTTATTAGAAACTCAAAATGTGATTCAAGTTTTCAGTCTCAGAAGTGGTCAAGTATGATTACTTCAAAAAGAGTGTGAGTACAAGTGTAAGAAATACAAATAAAAGTGTCCAATGAATGGGAAAGGTCACTCATCAAAAATAAGTATCATATAGAATCCAAGCAATAGAATCTTAGAGCCTATCCAATAGTCACAATCATAAACTTTCCAGAGAGAATCTTTTAGTGTCAAAAAGACAAATAGCAACTATTAAGTCACGTCACTAAGAAGAATAAAAACAATAAGCATAAATAAGAAAAAACATGTTAAAATGCACCATTAAAAAGAACTAATAAAGAGCCGAAGGGGTAAAAGAATAAATCTAAGAAGCAAATTGTTGAGTGAATGAAAGGGTTTATAAACCAATAATTGACATAAGCATTCAAAACAATTAGTATATTGTGAGGGAAAAATAAACGAGAACATGATAATGGAGTGAGTGAAATTGCAAACATAGAGAGAAGAACAACTAGTGACCTTAACCTTTCAAATGCATAATCCTAAAAAAAAAAAAAATATATATATATATATATATATATATATATATATATATATATATATATATATATAATAATTTAGGAATAAAGTCAAGGAAGGAAGAGAGGAAATGAGTAGAAATGTGAGAAAAGGAGTGAAGAAAAAGAGAAAATGCGCGATTGTGAGACATTTCGAGAGAAAATAAGAGAAACTATGAAAGACATCTTAAGCATGTAAAATAAGTAATAGATAGACAAAGTCAAGTCAAAACATGATAAACATAAGATTAAGAGAGAAAATTAAGTCATTTTAAGTTTATAGGTTTAAGAGCTAGCCAAGTTTGAAAAATTCCCGAAAGAATGATTAGATGTCCTAGATAAAATTGCCGAGAGAAAGTAAGCAAATAAAACTAAGTTTAAAGACAATTAATTCAGAAGACATCCTAAATAATCATAATTAAAGCATTAAATTAAAACTAATCTTATAAACATCAAAGATGAAGCAAGTATAATCCATGAAAAGATTACGCGTACACATCCAAGGAAGTAAAGACGTTAAAAGACTACAATCAACAAACCAAAAAGATGTACTTGATTAACAGAAGTTTCTAAAAGATTACAATCAACAAACTAGAAACCAAAAACACAAGTTGAAAGATAACAATGACAAATTACAAATCCAATTGTGAACGTGAAAAGTCAAGTTACAATCAAACCGCAACAAAACTCCATACAAGTTTAAGACAAAGACCTTCAAGAGACAAGCATGGCTTGTCAGGAGCCAAGCCTTTAGAGGAGGGGGCTATGTAGTGTGTATAGACGATTTTTTTGATTAAATAGCCATTGGAATGTGAATAGGTTTATGATAACTTAAGTCAAATAGAAAGGACATGATATAATTAGACGAATAGACATAAAACAATGGAAAGGTAGATTTATAAGGACACAATTAAGTGACCTTTTGTCTGAGAGAGATAAAAGGTGTTGAAAGACAAGTTATTCGGGTCTACACCCCTCTCTCCGTGTATTCCATAGAAAATAGAATATAAACAATCTTTGCAATTCTTGTGATAATCAATTTGTTAGTTACAATTAGATTGAATAAAGTATAAATTGTGTTACTCCGGGAGTAACTTAAAGCAATTGCGAAGCTAAAGATCATTGGAGTCCAAGGGATCCAAGTGAAGACGTCAAACACTTGAATGTGGTTTGATGTGAATTGTGCATAATATTAATATTAAGTGTAATATTAATATTGTTTGTTGTATGTTTATAATAAGATAATGTCGAGTTGAAGTAATACCTTGAGCGTCGAAACAACTTATATCAACTTGCATCCAAAGTCAATTACATACGTCTTATAATAACATATAAGTTGAGTAGCGAAGTGTTGAAGAGAAAGAACGTCTAGGAAAGACGAGTAGACTAGAGATTACCATTTATATGTGAGGATACATATAAATTGAGAGGATTCTTTTTTTAGAAGGAAGCTTGGAGGCTTACCTTAATTAAGGGTCACTGACGAGTGCCTAAATATTGTGAAGTGAGAATTAGCAAAGATAGAGGCTTCTCACATAAGAATGCTAGGAGCATTCATTTGATATGTAAAGAATTGAGTGTTAAGAAGATAAGTGGATTAGAAGAGATTGGAGATTGGCCACTCCTCTCTTAAGACGGAATTAAGTTGCACGTATATTTATTCATAAGACAATTAATATTACTTGTCAAATCATCAACATAAGGCTTGATCACCCTACTTGTTGTTTAACAATATTAATTGCTTTATAATAACATAAATATACTATCTTAAGAATGATGTGATAGATTGAGAACGGGTTACTTGGTGTTAAGACAAGGAATGAGATAG
Organism: Bryum argenteum; assembly: GCA_037043015.1. Classification (NCBI taxonomy): domain Eukaryota; kingdom Viridiplantae; phylum Streptophyta; class Bryopsida; order Bryales; family Bryaceae; genus Bryum; species Bryum argenteum. Next base: position 3,837,773 of record CM073323.1, on the reverse strand, counting down.
TGGAACTACCAAGGAAGGAATAAAGCCGCTTAAGATAAGTTTCCAATCCTTTGCTCTTAAAAGAGAGATTCAACATAGTTTGCATAAACAGGAAACTGTCTACTTGACCAAACTCCCTTGAGTATGAACCACCCTTAAGAACCTCATAATCATAATGTCTATTTGACGTGCATTGGAGAGTTAGCTTGATGTATGAGAGAAGTATGAAAATTGATGATAGAAATTGGGAACTAAAGTTCTTTGGGTTGGGTTTTTAGAAGTCTTAAGATACTTTTTATTAACATATGACATTAGTTGCTCCCAAACGTTAGACGCTTAAAACCTTCCACTTAAAGAATCCCGAGTTGGTATTTTTATTTTAAGTAAATTAAACCTTCCGAAAAAACACCATTACAACTTTGTACCTTGACATGATGATTGCGGTCATCCAGACCAGCTCTTTGACCCTGAGCATTCATTGTAGAAAGGATGATTCAAAATCTTTCATCAACATCGAGAATTACACATCCATGTCTACCCATTAGCATGTAACAAGCTAATGTCGTTGTAGTAGACATGAATCGTCATTGTTGAAAAATTGGTACTCTAAGTCTTATAATAATTCTAAACGGTTTCAACGTCTCTCAAAACTGCTGCAATAGCTGGCACTAATCTGGTAATAAAATCTGTACTGTCGTTTCAAAAATGCTAGTCGGAGCTATACTATTGAAAGAACTATTGTGTCTCCAAAGTGTTGATTGCCCAAATCTTCAACTCGACGCTCCCTACGAAGAAACTTATTTTTCCTGTAGACAGACCCCGCCCTTTCCTTTAATATACACTTTCTTTTAATGTGTGCAACATGGCATTTACCAATCCGGCTGCTGCCATTACAAAATTAGTAGATAAAAGAACGGATGAGGTCAAACAACTAACCTTGGAGACTTGTTGAGAAATCACTACTGCGTGCCTCTCCCGTACCATCGATTCCTGTCGTTCCCACATGTGGAACAATGAGCAAAGTGAAAGATAAGTTTGCAATTTCACCAGAAATACCTAATAGACAATCAGCTCTGCTCACTTGCGTTGATGGGATAACATCCTCACCACCAAGTCGGATTCTAGGTGGACCTGCCTCGGAGGCCGACAACTCTGGTGCAGATGCTATGGAGGTGGTGGCTTGCTAGGCAGGTGCTGTAGACGGGGAGTCCGTGTACTCTCCTGTGCTAACATGGCTTAACTCAGCGCTTCGAATTGTGTGCTTCGCTTCTTCAAGTCTCTTTCGGTTCTTCTCCAACTCGCGCATCAACTTCTTGTTCTCCAGTTCAAGCTCCTGGCTTTTCAATCTGTTGGCCCTGTTGATGGCGAGCTTTTTCTTACTAATTTGCCTCAACTGAATTCGAAGAGTGCGAGCCTGCGACACCTTCTGGTCACTTGCTGAAGCCGTAGCATCAAATTCTCCCTCCGACAGTTCAGAAGACACGTCTGTAGGATAGTCCTTCACCGACTTCTTGAAGAGCTGATCGTCCTCGTCACTACCGATCTCAATTGGATTCTCCTTATTTGAAAGAACAGATCACCATATTCGTTTAATTGGGAAATTCCGAGAGATTGGGACTCTCTAAAATCTATAACCACCATAGATTTTGTGGAAAAATCTATGTGAGTTGTAGATTTTAGAGAGTCCCAATCTTGCAGAAATTCCCAATTAAACGAATATGGTGTTAACCGTCTAAAGCTGGACTTTGATGGACAGGACCTACAGGAGCCTGACTTCGATGAAGAGGACCTACAATAGCCGGGCTTTTGGGATCTGGAACTGGACCTACATGAACCGGACTTGAGGTATTAGACCTTCAACAGGACAAGAACAAAGCGGACTGGCAAATAATTGACTTCGAGGTTGTGCTGCTTGTAGTAGAGAAGGCGCATTCTTGGGAATTATTACTTTACGAACAAAATCACCTGATCCACAGAGGCGCGACCACATGCTAGATAACTTGGCTGCTGCAGACGCCTCACAGGACTCACCGCCTTCCTCATCTTCACTTGGCTGGAGGTAGTAGTTGTCAGCAGCACAAGAAGGACTACTGCGCCCACTGTGCACACCTTCAGAGTCGCCTTCAGAATCGCCTTCCATGTCTGCTTCTGCATCAATGAGCAATTTTGTTAAAATGGATTACATTAACAATGCATTGAAATCACCAACTCATAAGCCAAGTGATAATATCTAATTGTCAAACGTGTATCACCTTTTCTATCGAGACAGTCGTCCGTTCTCTCGACCGACATGTCAGCCGGTTCATTCGCATGATCTTCATCGTCTCCGACTGCGCGTGAACCACCCGAACTTCCTGACGAAATCTTGTCTGCCTCCTGGAGCTGCGAGAACTGCCTGACGCTCTGCAGCTTTGTCCGACTTTCCGGAATTTTGGCTTCTGACGTTGATATGGTGGCAGTACGATCTTCCCGCTGAGTAGTAAGCCAAGTCTGTTTCTTACCCCCCACGACGTCATCAGTCGGTTTGTCCGTGTGGAATACATATCACCATATTCGTTTAATTGGGAAATTCCGAGAGATTGGGACTCTCTAAAATCTATAACCACCATAGATTTTGTGGAAAAATCTATGCGAGTTGTAGATTTTAGAGAGTCCCAATCTTGCAGAAATTCCCAATTAAACGAATATGGTGTTACATGCTCAAATCCAGCCATATGACAGCCGAGCTTGTGGCTTAACAGGTATGGATCAAGGCACTCATCGCCAAGAACCACCGTGGGAGGTCTCATTCCATACATCTGAAAAAGTCCATGATGTGCTTTCAGTCAGAGCTGGTAGTAAAACTGCCAGTGGGCAATTGCCTACTGAAGTACAAACTAGTGATGAACCTAGCCACTGTGTGATGAGAATGAACTTACCACTGCAGCGATCATGCATTTTCGGCGTGCACAGAAGCAAAGGACATTAGGGGTGGCGTCGTTTCCTTCTTTTGGAAGTTGCGAGATGAAGTCCATGTAAACCTCCATTCAAAGCTCGTCTTCGTGTATTTCGAACTCCCGAACGTACCCAACTTTCTTGTAACGCTCTTCGCTGCGGAGAAGCTCCCTCCACTTCAAGGGTTTCATCTTCTTTTTAGAGAAGATGAGAACGACAACACCATTCCTCTTCTTCAAAGTAGTGTTGGAGAAGAAATACTTCTCTGACGAAGCCGGAATGTACCGAGATTCAACCAAGGTAGAATCTGGCATGTATGCCTGCATAGCGGTTACAACGTTCTTCGTGTTGTTCGAGTGAGCAATTACCAGCCAATATGGTGGAGTTGTCAAGAGATCTGTTGGCCGAACAAGATGCTTGAGAAGGACTTCGTATTTCCGTCCTGAAAAGGCATCAAATTCGAAATCTTCCTGTTGCAAAAATTTGTCTAGAGGCCGAAAATCGATGATGCCACCAGCAAACGAAGTGTCTCCTGACTGCAAGGCTTGCGACATCTGAGGATTCTCATCCTCCTTGCCTCGGTTGGCTGGAGAAGACCACGTCCCAAAAGTCGTCAACTCTCCGGTCTTCTTGAGAACGCATAGTGGAGGAGCCAAATCGGAACGGACGACTGCCGTTTTTGCGAGTACACGATTCATCTCCGCTAGAAACTCCTCAGGTGGCGACTCCTGTTCACGCTTGAGGTTATCGGTGGCCTTCATGAACTTCGACAAAATTTCATCGTCGCCCTGCGAATGAACTCGTCCATGTGCGCCGAATTAAAACCCTTTTCTCGCTTGAAGCGCCGCCACACGCTAACGTTAACGTCGTCCTCCGCCCATAACTCCCCTGGGTACTGTCAGCTGAACCATCGGACCACTGCATTCTTATGCTTCTTTCGATCGGTCCATTCTTTGAGGCTGAAACAAAACTTGTTCTTCGGTCGGTTCTGTCCTATGTAAACTTTTGGGGGCAGCTTCAAGTCCTTAATGAGTTCCCCACTTTCCGTCAGACCTTCCGTGATTTTCTCCACGAGTTCGGCCAAACTCTCCTTCCCCATACCACGGATACACTTGAACGTATATGCGACAGTGTATTTCCGGACCCAGATGTCTTTGACATCATCTTTCCACTTGTTCCCGGAGTCGGGATTCACAAGATCACCACTTTCATACCACTGGAAGGCGTTCATAATAGATTCAAAAAGCCTCTCCGGAGCACAAATGACTCGAAACTCTCCAGGATACTCCTTAACGCTCATGTTTGCATTCTTGAAAGTTATGGCATTTAGTGTCTCCACTGTTTTCGCTTCGAATTCCTAATCACACGCAAACAGTTCTTATGTTACAATCTTATCAACGTTCAAGAATGGGACGATTGCCCACTTGTGATGGAACCAACCAGTGGGCTATTGCCCACTGGCTTCCACTTTTTATGGAACCAGCCTGTAGGCAAGTTCCCACTAGTGATGGGGGTAGGCAGTCGGCCATTGCTCAATGGCTTAATCAATTGTGATAACTGGTACCCACTGACTCGACAACTTCTGATGGCACAGCCGGCAGACAATTGCGTGCTGGCTGCAACTGGAGAAATAACTGACGTAAGGTTTCCGAAACAAAATACATTCACAAGCAAGTAATGTCGTACCTTCTATCCGGATTTATCGGCCACAGTCGGCCTCCCGTATTCGATAAACAAGTCTCTCGCGTACTGAACATGCAATAGATACTCGGGTGAGTCCCAATGGAACTCATTGGTATTGTTGGTACGTCGGGACAGCTCTGACAGTAAGAGTGTTCTTTGTCGATACAAAGTCGCATGGCCATGTCCTGAAGTTGTCCTTTACGGCGTCATCCACATCCGGACTCTCCAATAGTTTGCACGCCGCTGCCCATGAATGCTGCCCATTTATAATGTAAAAGGGCATCGCCGCTGCGTCCTTTTAGTACCAATCTATAGAACTTTTTGTGTGAATTTAGAACTTTTTGTGTGAATTTAGAACTTTTCTGGCAATTGCTCATGTTTCACAATTGAATTCTTGTTGAATTGTGTAAATAGTGATAGCTGTATGTTTTCAGTCGGTTCTATAGGAAAGTAGTTGATGAATGAACTCTATGGATGAAAGTTAAAAGTCAATCGATATGCAGTTATACGGTTACGAGGAGCAAGCCGATAAGGGGGAAAGAAAAGGATAGAGAAGAGGAGTCTGGAAGAGAGTCCAGGGCTCCTGCAGCAGGTGGCTGGCAGTAGATTGAGAGAGTTTGTGGTGATTCATGTGCAGAGATAGTGAATTCCATAGGGAAAGAATTTGTTTTGTGGGTTAAGTCAATTGTGTGCAGTGAGTAAAGTATTGGATGAGAGACCGATTGTAATATTCAGTTTATGTAATGGAAAACTATTATAATTTGAGTATGATTGCAAGTGAATTTCTGTATGAATGATTGGAAATTGATTGTCAATTGAACGTGGTTGGAGGCGGTGGATGTATGTTTTGATAAATTGTGGGACTATAGTGAGAGAAGGAATGGAATATGGATGTTGGAATTAGGATGAGTGCATCAATGGTTAGAGTGAATATTTAAGGCAATAGATGTGAAATCTATAGAGTGAGATAGTGAGGAATTTCTATTGCCGGAATTCAATTGTGAAGAGCCCGAGATTAGACAATGAAAATCATGAGTCCTGGAGCATGTCTTTGGATGTACCATGGTATCATGTGAAATTGAGTTTGTGAGGAAATCTATGGTTTGATGGTGCAATGGCATGCTGATGCATGTATTTATTTGTACCATAGAGGAAAAGGTCATAGCAATTGATATGATTGAGATATCGATACATTCTATTGTGAGAGAGGGAACGAAGTGAATCAATGCGATTTGAGTAATAAATTGAGTTCCATAAGCTGAAGTAAATTTCAAGAAAAGCAATTGCAATAGAAGGAAATAAAGGAGTTAGGTCAAATCAATGGAGCGATCACCATGGGTGAAACATGATGGAAAAAATCACAATTGTGATCAAGTCAGGAAAAATGGAGCCGAAACAATTGTACTGGAGAAAATAAGAAGGAGTCTATAGAAGCTGATACCGAGGGAGTGGTGAGAAGAAGCAGTCAATTGCACATGGAAACCGATTGTGAAAGCTATGGAATTAATTAGCAGATTGAAGAACAATTGATAAGTTCTTACCCTATTGGTTTTAAATATAATAAATTTGTAAGTAATAGGAATTGAATTGGGTTTTAGGAATTGTAATTTACCCCAGTCCCTCAATTGTGCACAAAGTGGGGTTAAATCCACCTTTTCATAGAATTACCTAACCTATTGCCCCTCCCTGTGTTCGAACTTTAAACTATAGGAAGTTCATTATAGTTCATCTATAGTAAACTTTTCCCTACTACATCTCGGCGCCGTTGCCTGGGAGTTGGCAATTTTTATTTTTTAGGCAATTCTAAATTGTGTCAATGGGGGAAAGTTTTTGTGATAATATTTGTCAATCAAATGACCCATAGATGGTCAATCACTCCTAAGAGTAAGATTAAGGAACAAAGAGAAAAAGCAGCTAGAGAGGAGCGTGCAAGGGTAAGAGCGTTGAGAGATATCGCAAATACAAGTGGAGAGAAACAAGAAAAATCAATAGAAAAATTCCAATCTGTACCTGATGAAAGCAAATTTTTAGTTAAATCTATTGAGTATATTAAAGGAAAATCTATAGTTGAGAAAGCGGCCTCAATAGATGATGTCTCTCGAAATACGTCATCGTCAATAGTAACAGGATCATTTGTGTCAGAAAAGAGTGAGTTAATTGAGGGTCAATTGTACCCTTCATCTATTGTTCTTTTGGACCAAATAGGGACTAGAGTCATAGATAAAAAGAGGTTAATTGATTTATCCTCTAAGGAGATTTTAAGTCCATCGAGTATAAAATCTTACAAATTTGACGTAGGCCATTTGTTTTGTGAGGGAATTTGTATTTCAAAATCCCCCACACCAGAAATAGTTGATAAAATTAAACCATTGAGTGAAACTGAGTTAACTCCTATAGAATACGTGGAAGGTGAAGAGAGTAAAACTCTAAGTTACCATAGTGGGCAAAGTAGCCCACGGATTAATAGAAATAGAGTCTTGACCCAAACTTTGTTTTGGGAATGTGCTAATCAATTGAATTTTTATTCGAACAATAGCAATAGATCCAGTCCTTCTGGTAGAGGGAGTAGAGCTTCTTCAGAATCTATAGACTCTGGAAGCCAAGAAGATGATCAATTGATCGGGCAGAAAGAGAGTCAGCCTATTGTCTCGCCGATAGATAGTAGTGATACTGCATCAATTGATAAAAATAATTGGCAATTAGTGCCTTACCGCCCGTGGAAACTTAATAGTCTGTCAAAAGTAAGATATCCTATGGCTGCACCATTGTTGCCTGTTAATATGAGGGCCGGTCAACCAGATGACCGCCCCACTTCTTTAGTGCTATTGCCCAAATTCTATAGACATATTGGGGATGACCCTGACAAGCATGTCAGTGAATTCCTCACTGCATGCAATGCCAATAATGCAAGAACGGATACCCATTGGTACGAAATATTTCCAACCACATTGGAAAGTAATGCTAAACAATGGTTCCATAAACAACCATTGGGACATTTTCCCAATTGGACAGCCCTACGTGATGCATTTATTGCACACTTTAGGCCTATAGGTTATGATGAACGATTGAGTGAATCATTGCATGAGTTGCAAATGAATACTAATGAAACCATAGATAGTTACTATGGTAGAATGGAGGATATTGTCCTCCGGCTACCTGCGGGCCATGGTTTTAATGATGCCATGAAATTGGGGATTTTCATTAGAGGTTTGGTGCCTTTTAAATTGAAGGGCTATGTGAAGGAAATTTCACCCAATACATTAATGGAAGCATACAATAGAGCTAAATTTTATGAAAATATCTGGAGTAATCCCGAACTTTACGCTAAGGTTCCTCAATCTTATCTAGGGCCGGTGTCTCAACCTCAAACAATGCAATATATACCACCATTAATTCCCGCTACCTATACTACGGGTCCACCGGCTATCCCAGTTACCCCAATAGTTCAACCTAAAGAGGTTAGCCCAAATCCTACTAATGTAATTCAAGAATTAGCAACTTTGATGAGTGATTTGAAGGTGAATTTAGCAAGTGCTGGGCTTCATAAGGAACCACCGTTACTCGATAGAGTAAACGTGTGGTGCACTAATTGTAAAGGGCAAGGTCACTATAAATTAGATTGTGTAAGAGTCTAGCTGTCAAAACAAGCAAAAACTACAAAAGAAATATATTGATCCAAGACTTAGGTTTACAATGAATAAGAGTCCCTTATATACTAACCTCTTGGCTCAACTGCCGAGGCTATACTTTAGCTCTACTGCCGAGGCTATACTTTAGCTCTACTGCCGAAGTTCTATTTATAAAATTAATAGCGAGTGAACATCCGAGCTTATCAACGAGGCCTTGGCCCATGACAGATTGTCCCTCACCGCAAGGGATTTCTCCTAAATGTCGCTATTGTGGCGGCCCTCATGATATAGAGGCGTGTACCCGCATGATGGAAGAGGGGCATCAACGTAATCAAAGGAATAAACCAGCCTATAGAATAGATGAGGAGTCCAATGCCAATTCTAATAATTGGAATGGGAGTAATAACTATAGAAACAATAATTATGGGAATAATTATAATAGGAATAACTGGAATAGACAACCTAGATATCCTAGGAATAACAACAATAATTTTGTACCCCAGGAAAATCAAGTGCCCAATAGGAATTTCAATCATTTTAATAATGGTGGCTATGCTAATAATCCTAATCGATTTATACCACAAAATCCAACACCTCAAAATAGAGGGTGGAACCAAATGCCGTACGGGAATCCTAATCAAGGAAACCCTACTTATGGTGGTAGGAATTCCTCTTGGGATGATAAGTTGTGTTTTAATTGTAATCAACCAGGCCATATAAGAGCCAATTGTCCAAATGCGACCCCATCTATTCCTTATATTGCCATGTGTGGCAATTGCAAACAAGCGGGCCACACATCAGAGGAATGTAATGGACCTAGAAGGGATAGTGTGAGGGATTATCAAGCAAGTGGGTCAAGAGATACAAGTGCTAAGCTAGTTTTATTGCCTGATGATTATCCTATGAACAATAGTCAGAACTCGAGTCAAAATAGAAATGTTAAATGGATTGATATAATTGAGGAAGAGGAGAATAAGGAAAACAATAGTTGTGTTAACACAAAGGATGTCCATGGTATTCGCACTCGTGGGATGCGGGCCATGCAAGCATTGCATGACTCGTCTGTCACGAATGAGGACAATAGTAATTCCTCTGAGAAGGGTAGTGAGTCAATAGTTAAAGCGACCGATAGTAGAAAAACAGTAACCATAGATCCAGTGCCATTGATTATGGAGGAATCAGGGCCTCAGCAGGCCCTGCCTGAAGCTATTGAGAAGGATAAAAAAACAATGGGTGGGATGTTAAATGGTCAAACTATAGTTGAGGAGCGGGTCTATACTCCTGCTAGGGGTATGCCCATGGATCTATGGCCGATAGAACCTTCAATAGACGGAATGGGTAGTGTTAAAAATTCCACAATAGATATATCCGTCGATAAAATAAATTTGGAGAATCAGTTGACTTCGTCAATTGTGAGGAATACCCCAATAGAACTTGAAGAGCAATTAAATGAGAACAATACAAATAAAAATTGGAAAGCACAGAAAGTGCTTGAGAGTCCTATAGATCCAACTATTGGAATTACAGGGGAGGCTCTGAGAGGCCGGAAGGCTAAGAAGTTAAAAACTATAGGAATAATGCAAGGGACCCCCCAATATGATTTGTTGGCGGATTTGGGAAATTTAAAAGCAGATATCTCAATTAAACAATTATTAGGAGTGGCTCCCCAACGTCGATCATTATTACAATCGACTTTGATAAGGAAAAGAACAAAATTAAATGTTAATGAGGTAGCTATAAACCCAGACCCAGGTGCCCCAACAATAGATATACAAATCGATGGAATTGTAGTTCATGGAGTCCAAGTAGATGGGGGTTCGAGTGTTAATTTGATGAATGTAGATACCTTGTCTAGTCTACAATTGAGTGGTTTACAAGAAACTAAATTAATCTTAAGGATGGCTGACCATAGTAGGGTCAAGCCATTGGGAATATTGTATAAAGTCCCAACTGTGATAGCCAGTCTTCCTTATTCTATAGATTATTTGGTTTTTCAACCAAGTACACCAATTGTGTCATATCCAATTTTATTAGGCCGGCCTTGGTTGTACCAAGCTCGGGCTAAAAAGGATTGGGGAAGGGGAATATTGACTATTGGACAAGGAAGTAATAAGGTCAAATTAAGTATGTACCCTTCTAAATATCAAGGTGAAACACAATGGTATTCACCTACAATCACCAGTGATGGGGGTTATAGTTCAGACTTGGGGGAAGTAGAAGCCAATAGAGTACACATAAAGAGTCAAGAAGGGAATTTAATTAAGGCAAATAAAATGTCTTATAAAAATATTGGGTCAGGTGAATATATTATTCCATGTTCAATAAATGAGGACTCAGATAAAACTATTAGTGCATGGTTAACTGACAAACCAGTATTTGTCATAGATCAATGGGAAGAGGAATTACTCAATGGCCCTGAAAAGTATTTAGATACCCACGGGGATTTTATCAATTCAGTTCCAATAGCTAAACATGTATCACAGGATCAATGCTGTGATCTATTATTAAGTGAGGGTGAAGAACCTAAGAAAATACAAATTGGTAAAGGGTTATCCAAAGACGAGCAGAACAATTGGAGAGAATTTTCTTAAAATACATATTTCTGCTTTTGCATGGACTTATAAAGATTTAAGGAGGGTTCCCCCGAAAATATGTGAGCATCACATAAATTTAAAAGAGGATGCTAAACCAGTCAGGCAAAAGCAAAGACGTTTGAATCCTAAATATTCATTGTTAGTGAAAGAAGAGATAGAGAAGCTATTGGAGATGGGATTTATTTACCCAGTGCCCTATAGTGAGTGGGTTAGCGCTATAGTTATAGTCCCTAAAAAGAATGGCAAGATCAGAATCTGCCAAGATTTTAGAAATCTAAATGATGCAACTAAAAAAGACTATTTTCCATTGCCCTTTACGGATTCTAAATTAGATGCCGTGGCAGGCAACGAACTATATTCTTTTTTAGACGGCTTCTCAGGTTATAATCAAATTCAATTGGCCGGAAAGGATCAATTGAAAACTACTTTTACTACCGATTGGGGAACATATGCAGCAAAAATAATGCTACTCGGGTTGTGTAATGCGCCTGCAACTTTTCAGCGATTGATGATGGTTGCCTTTCTTCCATTTTTGAGGAAATTTATAGAGATATTTTTAGATGATTTTTGTGTCTATGGGAAAAGAGAGGATCATGCTAATCACTTGGAACAATTTTTTTATGCAGTGTCATAAATTTGGCATTTTCCTTAATGCCAGTAAATGCTAGTTTATAGTCCCTTATGGGAAATTGTTGGGTCATATTGTAAGTAAAGAGGGAATTCAATTAGACCCGGATAAAATACAATTGATAAAGGATTTTCCTAGACCGCAAACTGTAAAGGAAGTTAGAGGCTTTCTTGGTTTGACTGGATACTATAGGAGGGCTATTAAGTCATATGCATCTATAGCATCCCCTTTAACTCAATTATTAAAAAAATTAGAAATAGGAGATAAACCTATTTGGAATGGATCATGTGAGGAAGCATTTGAGTTACTAAAAGAAAAATTGTGTACGGCCCCAGTATTAATTCCACCCGATTGGTCAAAACCATTTCATGTTTATATAGATGCTTCAAATGTAGCCCTAGGGTGTATTTTAAGCCAAAAAGATCTTAAAAATTTAGATCACCCCATTTATTTTGCCAGTCGTCAATTAATACCAACAGAGAAAAATTATACAACTACGGAAAGGGAGGCATTAGGTATGATTTTTGCTGTGCAAAAATTTCGCCATTATTTATTGGGTTATCCTTTTGTTTTCTATGTGGACCATGATGCTCTTAAGCATCTGGTTAATAAACCTGATTTAAGTGGCCGGTTGGCCAGATGGGTTATATTGTTACAAGAATTTGACTTTACAATAGTAGTGAGGCTAGGAAATAGCCATGGAAATGCCGATAGTATTTCTTGCTTAGAACCTCTACCAATGGAAGAGTTACAGCCACTAGATGACCAATTACCAGACGCTAATATCTTTGAGGTAGATATTATTCAACCCGAGTATGTTGATATATTAAATTATTTAAAATCTAATATTATACCCAATGGATTGAGTCCATCCCAATTAAAAGCCTTTTTATATAAATGTGGGCCGTATACACTATTGGGAGATGTTTTGTATAAAAAAGGTGTAGATGGACTATTGAGAAGGTGTATATATACCAATGAGATATCTTTAATATTAGAAGGTTGTCATATAGATGCATGTGGGGGACACTTTTGCGGGTGATGTAACGGCAAGGAAAGCCTTAACATCTGGATATTGGTGGCCAAAAATGTTTCATAATGCCCACCAATATGTCCGTAAATGCGATCCTTGTCAGCGGGTGGGTAGACCCACCCCAACTACAGCAACGCCGTTAGTACCAATTTTTGCTTTATCCCCTTTTGAAAAATGGAGGATAGACTTCGTAGGACCTATAGCACCCCCTTCCAGAAGAGGTCGTAAATGATATATTTTGGTGGCCACAAATTATGCCACTAAGTGGGCAGAAGCTATAGCAACACGAAATGATGATGCCCACACAGTGGCACGATTTTTGTATGAGAATATAATATCTCGTTTCGGTTGTCCTAAAGAGTTAATTAGCGATAGAGGTACCCATTTCCTTAATGAGACAATAGCAAAGTTAACGGAGACATTCTTTATTAAACATAGGAAAACATCTCCTTATCACCCCAGGGCCAATGGCCAAACAGAAAAAACCAATGGGATTCTTTGTAGAATTTTAACTAAAACCATTGCCCAAGGCGGTACAGATTGGGATGAAAAGCTATGGGGTGCATTATGGGCTTATAGAGTGGCTTATAAGGTAACTACTAAGTTTACCCATTTTCAATTGGTCTATGGCCAAGAGGCCATATTACCCATAAAGTATGAAATTCCTTCTTTGAGGGTGGCTATAGAGAACAGGTTGGATGAAGACAATAGTTTAAAAATAAGATTAGCCCAATTAGAGGAATTGGATGAGAAAAGGAGGGAGGCTTATCTCCATACCTATCCTATGCAAAAGCATAGAAAGTCATTTTATGATAGTAAGTTAGTGCCTAAAACGTTTAAAATTGGAGATCTATTACTATTGTATGATAGTCGACTTTTTAAATTCCCTGGAAAACTGCAAATACACTAGATGGGTCCTTACGAAGTGGTAGATATAAATCCCAATGGGTCGGCACAATTGAGGGATTTTGAGGGGAAATTACTTCCTACTCGAATCAATGGCTATAGGCTTAAAGTTTATCATACTTAAGCCGGGGTCGGCTTGTATTAGCAAGGAGGAGGGAAAACAATGGCAATATCTTTCTAGGAGCAATTTGAAATTTTTGAGTACACTAGCCGAATTGATTCAATTAAGTATTTAAAGACATGTTTGAAGACAAAAAGACGCATAATTTAATAATTTAAGATAATAAAGTTTCAATAGATATAATGAAGTGATAATATAACAAATAATATATCTCTATAGTTAAGAGTGGCGAGAAAATGAATAAGATAAGGGAAAAATAAGAGAGAAAATCACGAGTGTAGTAAGTATAGAATTGAAAAGATATGATAAATTTTAAATAATACTAAGTTCAAAGAGGGAGAAAAACATGATAAATCAATATTCCTTAAAGAAAGATTATGAAAAATAAGGAAGATAATAATATCATTATTTACAAATTACAGTTTTGCAATTGAGTGTATGTGAGACAGGAGTGAAATCTATTGATGTGAAGCCATGGGTGAGTCATAATGATAATTTGTGAGGGAGAGTATCGCAATTGATAATGATTGATGGCCGCCAACCGCCAAGGTGAGAGCAATTGATGAGAGTTTGTTGCAACAAATTCTTTTTCCTTTTCACATTCACTTCGAAAGCAGGGTTTGTCTATTGTGAAGAAGCGATCGAGAGTTTGAGGGAGTTGTTACCCGCCACGACACGCGGGTATCATCATCGAGGACCAGCAGCCACGGAGAAGACCAGGACTTAACAGCCACGGGGCTCGAGGCCGAGGCAGTGACAGAGGGCCACGAGGATCGAGACCATGGATGCAGGCAGTTAAGGCCAAAGAGCAGCGCAAGCATTAGGTTTTATTATAAAGAGAGGTAGAATTTATAGAAGGGTAGTTCAATATCGCACGGATTTAGTGATAGCGCCACGAGCACCTGGCCGTGACCTCTTGTAGCCAAATGCGGCATTTCACCGATCAATGCAATACGGGCTCAGCCCTACTTCTATCTTACTTGACTATTCTGTAAACTTCCCCTTCCCTTGCTTCTTCTGTGGAATACCCTAGCTCGGATACTCACCGCGACGCCGAGGAGTCCTTGGACCGACTGTGTCGAGAATCCACACCGTAGCTAAAGAGAACGCTGGCACCGTTGTTCCTTCGTCCTCAGACAGTCACGCCACGGACGATCGCCTTGGCCGGGGAAGCTCACTCTGGAAAAGGCGCCGCAAGGCCGCAGCCTCGCCTGTGACACACGGTGCAACACCTCATGATGTCTCCTCCGCGTGAACCCGATCGCGCTAATCAACCGTGATTACGGTTGGTGAGTCAACGGGTCCCACAGCACACCCTGACCTCCTCCTTCCCCGGGGATTACCGTGGTATCGAGCCACACACCCGGTCAGCTCTTTCACCCTGCCCCTGTTCCTCCCTTCCTCGCACCTCGGGCACCTCCATACCTGTACCCCCGGGCTAACATTTTGGCGACCATGCTGGGGATGGAGTGCTGAGGTAAAAAAAAAAAAAAAAAAAAAAAAAAAAAAAAAAAGAGAGAGAGAGAGAAAGAAATTTTTTTTGCTACGCGCCTGTAGGGAGAAAAAATGCCCCCGAAAAAACACGCCGCGGAAAAAGCCGTGGAGAATATAGTTGCAGATATGGAGGAAATAGTGCAACAAGAAGATGAAACCAGAGAGTTACTACAATGGATGAAGCAACAAATGACGGACTTGGCTGCTCAGAATGAGGCCACGAACGCAAGGTTAGAGTTGCTCAGCCTGAAATATCAAGGCATCCAAGGCAACGTCGCCCCCGCAATTATTGCTTCCACACCAAGGAGTGTGGGAGAATCGGCCGAAGCAGTGCAGTCGACAACCTTACCCCAGGGGAACAACGCCTCGGCCAGCTCGAGCACCTCGGGAATGCCATCCCCGGCACCAGTAGCGGTACCCACGGGATTACCCACTGTGTCACACCCCGGGGGGCCTTGACGCCCATGCCAAGTTACCAAAGATACCTTACCCCGTGTTTGATGAATCTGGGGATCCAGATTGGCACGTCAGGAGGTTTAAGGTAATAGCACGCACAAACGGCATTTTCCATCCCACGGACTTACAGAACATTTTTGGTACCGCGCTCCAAGGGAATCACATCAACTGGTACATCGACTTCGAATCGGAACACAACAATGCCAGTTGGGAAGATATGGAGCGTAGCTTTTTACACAAGTTTCGAAAACTGAAGACAAGTTCGGAAGTCCTACGGGCATTAGGATCAATTACGCAATCCACGAACGAGCCCGTGGATAAGTTCTACGATCGGTTCAAGCAGTTGGCAGATAAACTTAGTCAACGACCCGAAGAAGAATATATGTGCGAATGGTTCAAAAAGGGGCTACTCCCTTGGATCCAACAGGGCATTGTTATACGTGGCGTTAAAACGTTACCAGACATTCTATCCGCGGCAAATGACATTAGTCGAGAGCTCACGGCTCTCAAACAGACACAAGCACCCATACTTCCATTGCCCTCCACCAGGCAAGATGCTAGATTGGCACCCCCGTTGTGTGACACATGCGGAAAAACACACCAAGGAAGGTGCTGGTACTCAACCAATGCAGCCCCACCCCAGGATCAAAGACGTTCCAGAAATACCATGGCCGCGGTATATCCCGAGGAGGTCAACGTGGACGCTTTCCAGCCTGGCCGTGCTGATGCGTGCTGGGAATGCGGCGGTTTGGACCACCGAAGAAGCCAGTGCCCAGTATTCAAACAGAGGTGGGCACAAAATCGGAACAGTAACCCCCCGGGATCCTCAAACACAAACGCCGCGGCACCGAGGAGAGGGGGAGTAACATTGACTGAGGTCCACGGGCCGGAAACGAATGTGTCCACGATATCAGCCTCCGCAGTAACTACGAGATCCAGAGTAAACCTTCCGAACCACGTGGTGGAGCACAGAAACCATTTCCAGAGAACCACTGGGAGCGGCTGCATAATCTGAGAAAGGATCTGCAGAAGGATCTGGAGACAACCGCTACGGATCAAGGACATGCCACGGATTCCACCTTGCAACAGATACTCGACACCACTAATGTGACCATCACCTTGGCAAAATTGGTACAGATTAGCCCGGAATTACAGCAATACTTACAACGGGCTGTAGTGACCACAACAAAATCGGATCCCACATTCGTAGAAGTGAACGCCACTACCTTGGACCCGGACGCGGCCGTGATACATGTTCAGCTGGGAGGACAGACATTAACCAACGTCCTCGTCGATGGAGGATCGGGCGTAAACGTAATGAGCAATCACGTTCGGAAAGCGCTGGGGTTGCCACAACCACGGAACGCCCGCTTCATATTACGCATGGCTAACGATGCCCCCGTCACGCCCCTGGGAATTCTCACCATGGTGGGGATTACAATACACGGGGTATCGACACCGGCGACATTCGTGATTATCGAGATGCCCCACGACAGTAGTTTTCCAGTCATACTAGGACGACCCTGGCTACGGGACATGCAGGCAATCCACGATTGGACCAAGAACCACATCCGCATTCAACGCCACGGAAGAACCGTGGTCATACCCGTGGACAGTTGTCTTACTCGCGCCAAAATGAGCCAGATCAGAACCTCGGCAGGAACTGATTGGCCGGAAGAATTCACCAACGAGCAGGAGGCCCTCGTACTCCACGTGCACCCAAGTCTGGTCCCTGTGGCTGAAATACATCTCGCCAGTCTGGTGCAGGAGGAGGAAAAATTGGACATCCCCAAGCATTTCACCCGTGAGATATCCGAGGAAGTAGTGGTGAATGCGGTCCCCGCCAAAGCGGCATTACACCACGAGACCATCACAGGATGGACGCACGGGGCCAAGGAGAGAGTCCAGTTAGTCAACCTCGGGGACGGAGAACGATCCCAAATACATCAAAATCAACACCGATGCACCGCATGACCATCAAAAACGCAGCCATTGCCTTGTTCCACGAATACCGGGATATCTTTGCGTGGAATCACGAGGATCTCAAAGGTATACCCAATGCCCTGGCCGAGCACACCATCGATCTCCTCCCCGGGGCAACCCCAGTACAACAGAGGCGCTATAGAATGAACCCAAATTACATTTGCTCGGGTCAAGGCCGAGCTTGACAAACTACTCCACGCAAAATTTATCTCCCCGTGGACGCAAAGACCGTGGCTCTCACCCATGGTGATTATCCCCAAGAAAAATGGCACATTGCGCATCTGCGTGGACTTCCCGAAACTTAATGCAGCCACAAAAAAGGATCATTATCCGCTGCCATACATGGAGGAGATCATCAACGAGGTAGCCGGGCACGAGATGTACTCGTTCCTGGACTGCTTCTCAGGATACTACCAAGTGGCCATGGCCGAACAGGACAAAGGCAAAACAGCCTTCTCCACGGAATGGGGCCCGTACCAGTTCGAAAGGATGCCCTTCGGGGCCAAAAACGCACCCATGACATTCCAACGTGGTATGGAATTAATCTTCCGGCCATACCTTAAACGATTCTTCCGAATCTACCTAGATGACGGCACCGTTTACGGGAAAATGACCGACCACGTTGCTCAT
Organism: Bryum argenteum; assembly: GCA_037043015.1. Lineage (NCBI taxonomy): Eukaryota > Viridiplantae > Streptophyta > Bryopsida > Bryales > Bryaceae > Bryum > Bryum argenteum. The sequence goes on along the minus strand of CM073323.1, from coordinate 3,819,703 downwards.
CTCAGACAAATCTTCCACGCAAATAGAGCCAACGGGGTCAGCCTCAATGCGGATAAATGCATGTTTCTGTACTTCGCCGGGGTAATCCTTGGGTACATCGTATGTAAACATGGTAAACTACCGGACCCCGAGAAGATCAAAGACATCCTGGGCATGACACCCCCGTTGAATCAGAAGGGCGTGCAGAGACTTTTAGGCTTGGCACAATTCAACCGCATTTACATCGAGAAGCTGGCACACATCACTGCTCCGATCACGGCGTTGAACCACGCCAAGTATGCTTACCCCCGGGACTGGACACCGGAAGCACAGGCAGCATTGGAAAAAATAAAACATGCGTACTCCAACACGCCCATACTCATCGCCCCGGATTGGTCCAAACCATTCCACGTCCACACCGACGCATCCAACATTGCCGTGGGAGTAATGTTAGCCCAAAATATAAATGGCAAACACGATCAACCCGTGGCTTACGCCAGTCGACTGCTCAACCAAGCTGAAAGGAATTACTCTACCACGGAACGTGAAGCTCTGGCGATGATCTACGCTGTCAAAAAATTTCGGCATTACCTCCTCGGAAAGAAATTCCGGTTTATGGTCGATCATCATAGTTTGTCGTACCTCGTCAACCAAACCTTGGTCACAGGGAGAGTGGCGCGATGGATTATGATACTACTCGAATACGATTTCGAAGTAGTATACGTCCCGGGTAAGCGACACATCGTGGCCGACTATCTGTCCAGGGACACTAACACCACCGCGGAAGGAATCGATGATTCATTTAACGAAGCCTACGTCCAAGCCGCACAAATAACAACGGACCCCGAGGAATACGTGGATGATTGGAGGACCGATATTATCCGGTACCTCACCCGCGGCATTACCCCCGGGGACTTGACCGGAACACGCACGATCAGTTTCGTGCAGACAACCTTGCCATACACCGTGGTCCAAGGGAGGCTATACAAACGTGGGCCCGACCAAGAAATACGGCTGTGCGTCCCAACCCAGCAACAGCAACAAATCCTCGAGCACCTCCATGATGGACCCGCGGGGGGACACCAGGGTCCAGACACCACGATAAAAAAAATACTATCGGCCAAATACTGGTGGCCGACACTTCACAAGGACGTGATCAACTATATCAAAAATTGTCACGCCCGCTGTGTCTCCACGACGAATTTCCAACACCAAGGTAAAGTACCGTTGAAATCTATACCACCCCTCGGGCCATTTCAAAGATGGGGCTGGATTTGGATTTGGGACCAATCAAACCAGCGACGCGCCAGGGGTACAAATATATCCTCGTAGCCACGGATTATACCACAAAGTGGGTTGAGGCTAAACCCCTGCGAACCAACACCGCGGTAGTCACAAAGATTGTTCATTTATGAAAACATAATTACAAGGTTTGGGTGCCCTCTGGAGATCGTGTCGGATCAAGGCACACATTTTGTAAACACGGCCATCCAAGACCTCCTCGACAATCACATCATCAAGCACCGAACCAGCATCGTGTATTACCCCAAGGAAATGGACAAGCGAGTCGACAAACAAGACATTAATCAATATGCTCAAACGATTTGTGCAGCGAACCAGCAGATCGGGACGATTGCTTACAATTACTATTTGTGGGCATACCAGCGTAGCCGTCAAAAGCGCCACGCAATGCGGTCCATTTGAAATGGTCTATGGCACCCAACCCACGCTACCCACGGAATACATAGTACCAACATTTGAGACCCTCCAACCAAGGGATTATACATCGCGACGAAGTTTGGCGACCCGCATCGACCTTCACCACCTGGAGGAAATTGAACCAAGGCGCCCACACACGTCGCGCACAAACAAGCCTTGTGTTTCGGCATTTCCAAGGCACGCAACCCCGCGGATGTTCCAAAAGGGTGACCAAATCTTGTGGTGCCCTGGGACCCAAAACTCAAAAGATCAAAATTTGAATCAATATGGCATGGCCCCTCTACACATCCAATTGGTGTTACCAAACAATACGGTACTCCTCGTCAACGGTCCAAATTACGACCCCCACGACACCATTGTTAATTCGGCAAAATTAAAACAGTATCACACCACGACACCACAAATCACAACCGCCCTCAGCCTCCAAGATATTCACACAACTCTGGCAGCCGAAGCCACATCCTTGGAGGACAACCCCGGGGCACAGCAACTTTCCGAAGGACAATCCCAAGGAGCCATGGACATCCAACCCAAAGTGCTTCACGACCAAGGCATCAGGACACGCCAGGCACAAACCCGGGGAGGCAACCACGGGCAGACACATACAGAACCCGAGGGGGCAATACACCCGCAGGCCATCCAGGGACAAACCCAGGGACACACCGCCACTACAGCAAAAAAGCAGAGAACAACCCCATGGGATTTAGCCGCGGAAGGGGCCTCCCCCGCCTCGGCCATACCCATACACATCCCATGTGCATACATAAGCCACATCCACGTCATCCAGGGACCAGAATCAGACAATCACAGTCGCAACCCGACTACCGAGACATGGCAAATCAGTGCCATAATTACCCCTCAAGATCTTCCCGAGGCATCACCACCTTATTCCCCTACCGAGGCATCATTACCTGATGATACCGCCGAGGCCTCATCACTCCCCATCATAAAAGCAGACACCGCCGCCACGGACGGGTCCCTCATTATCACCACTCTCACCCTTCCACAGCCAGCGAGAGCTCAAGTACCGAGGGTTTTTCCGGGGAGAAGACACATTCTTGCATCCCCGCCACCATCCGTTTTGCCCAGTGTTCGTAGTTGCCCACATTCTCTCCCCCTCTCGCGCGCACACACTTGTTTCCCATGTTCGGACCCCCCGGTGCAGGTCGTAGCAGCTATGGCGCGCGGTGCTCCCCGGGATCGTAAGCCCCTGTACGTGCCCCGACAGATCGCGGAGTGGAAAAAGTACCCCGACGCGGAATGGCTAACGCAAGCAGGATTATTCCGCTACGCCAGCCACCTTCGCGACAGCATCGACCTCGGGCGATGTCGTGCGTTTATTTCCTCGATGCGGGAGAGGCAGTTGGAGGATCCCAGCAACAGGGACGTGGCCGGGGTCGTGGAGGGGATCCTTGTCCGGTATTCCCCGCGATACCTGTATCAATTTTTTGGGTGGGATGGCACGGGAGTCACAAGCTGGGCACCACACAGCAGCAGTTTGCCGCAGCCCGACACCACGATTTACACCCACGGATACCCAGCACAAGCGGATGGCAAGTTTGATGTCTACGAGATCACTCGCAGCAACCCAAACATGCCCGACCCGTGGTTCGGAAGAATCCGTGGAATCCTCAGTCAGATATTTTTTCGAAACGACTGCAACGCAGTCCACCCGAATCAACTCGCACTGTGTGTCATGGCGGGCCGGGGAGAGAAGATAAACTGGGGGAAGCTCGTGGACGGGAATGCAGTGAGCCAAATCCAGGGGCATGTTCACAGCGATACATACGAGAGCCCCATAGCCCCGTTTTCGACCCCGATTTATTGGCCATTTTTGGATTACCACAGGGGCAAACCATCACCCGTGGACCATGGGTACTTTCTTAGATGTGCGGCGGGGAAATCGCAGAGGCTGCGAGGCCAATACGACACCGCCTCACGAGAGGCAAGCGTCCACGCACCGAGGAGGCCGAGGCACTGAAGTCACCCCCATGGAGGTAGCAAAGACATCCACATCCACGGCACACGTTTGGCCCGCGAGCCACGGCGTTTGAAGCACGTAAACGCACCATGGAGACGTGTATGGAGGACATACTCAATTTTCTCCATGCCACCGAGAAAAGAAGAAGCAGCAGACAAACCACGGCCAAATATAAGGAGTGGGAGATGCGGCACAAACGACACACCGCCCAGCTAGTGCAAGCCTCCCAGGCCGCGGCTCACAAAACCATGGCGGGGTACAAGCTGGAAGTACAGCTGCACACGGAGCAGCTGCAAGGGCAGGTAACATCCCTACGCAATCAGCTCAACACGAGGGATTTGGAGTTACAGGCCGCCACGGAAAGAGCCAAGTCCTTCGAAGACCAAGGTGCCAGAGATCGGGAAAGGATCGAGCGGTTGGACCGCCAAACGACCGAACTCGTGGCACAATGTAAGGCACTCACTGAGGAATTAGCGCTCAAATCCTCGGCCCCGGCCCCCAGCACCATGGACGTGGAGTTGATGCACCGGCATTGCCAGGAGATGGACGATGCCCGGGAAAGTTTCGAGGCCAACAAACTGGCCTGGACGAACCACGCGGCCCGAGTGATCGCCACCACGGCCTATCAACTGTTGCGGACCACATCCCTCACATCCGAGGAACCCCCCGCATCGTTCCTCGATCAGTGCACCGGCGATGCACTAATCACGTTGGACCTGGAAAACTCTGACAACAACTGGGGTAGCCAAGGAGAGCCCTTCCTCGGAGAAGATGAGGAGGACACCCATCCCCAGGAGGAGCCGGCGTTGACTCAAACCCGGGGACACTCCCACGAGGAGGATTATGACACACAGGAGGAGGACACCCACGCACAGCAAACCCACGCACAAGCCGAACCCAGGAACATGGACGCTGACTCCGGGGAGGGGATGTACGAATTCTCAACACAGATAGGAGATGAGAGAGTGGACATACCCGAGGGATTCACGGATCATGAACAGACGCCACACCAATCCCCGCGGCTGCACACCACGACAAGCTCACCGCAGCACCATCTTCCGGTCCCGTCCCTCCAACACAATACGAGTCCCCCGTCGGACGTAACGCCGACGGAACTTACCCATGGCCGAGGCGGGCCGACTCCCCATAACTCCTCGAAACCCGCCGCGGTGTTCTCCCATTGCGAACGAGGCCTTCCCCTCGCCCCTGGCGCGACATAGGCAAGTCATCCTCCCGCCAGGAGGAGCACGACGGGTGGAACATCGAGGATCCGGACGAGGACGGGGATGAGGCCTCGGAGTCAATGCATTTTGTATTGAAATATTTCCACGAACACCCCGACCTCGCCGCGCATTATACGGACCCGAAGACAAGGCCGACAATGCCCGGCATGCAACAGACATTGGGAGGTACGGTATTTGATGTATACACCCACGCACTAAATTTCCGTGGCAACCACGCTCGTACATCGAGCCGTGGCCGAGGCACTTAGGCGAATCCACAACGATGAAGAACCCCTCGCGGCCGCGGCAACTTCCCGAGAAAAGCCAGGCGCGAACAGAGGCCCGCCCCACACACGGCGTTGACACAAGCAATTCGGGACGAATTGCACTCTGCGAAGGAGGGCAAAATGTTACCCGCCACGACACGCGGGTATCATCATCGAGGACCAGCAGCCACGGAGAAGACTAGGACTTAACAGCCACGGGGCTCGAGGCCGAGGCAGTGACTGAGGGCCACGAGGATCGAGACCATGGATGCGGCGATTAAGGCCAAAGAGCAAGCAATAAGCATTAGGTTTTATTATAAAGAGAGGTAGAATTTCTGAAGGGTAGTTCAAGATCGCACGGATTTAGTGATAGCGCGCCACGAGCACTGGCCGTGACCTCTTGTAGCCAAATGCGGCATTTCACCGATCAATGCAATACGGGCTCAGCTCTACTTCTATCTTACTTGACTATTCTGTAAACTTCCCCTTCCCTTGCTTCTTCTGTGGAATACCCTAGCTCGGATACTCACCGCGACGCCGAGGAGTCCTTGGACCGACTGTGTCGAGAATCCACACCGTAGCTAAAGAGAACGCTGGCACCGTTGTTCCTTCGTCCTCAGACAGTCACGCCACGGACGATCGCCTTGGCCGGGGAAGCTCACTCTGGAAAAGGCGCCGCAAGGCCGCAGCCCTGTGACACCACGGTGCAACACCCTCACAGTGTCTCCTCCGCGTGAACCCGATCGCGCTAATCAACCGTGATTACGGTTGGTGAGTCAACGGGTCCCACAGCACACCCTGACCTCCTCCTTCCCCGGGGATTACCGTGGTATCGAGCCACACACCCGGTCAGCTCTTTCACCCTGCCCCTGTTCCTCCCTTCCTCGCACCTCGGGCACCTCCATACCTGTACCCCCGGGCTAACAGGAGTAAAAGCTATAGTCTTCAGAGTGATCAAGTGAGGATCGAAGCAATAGAGCAGTGAGAATTGGAGAGACCGTGTGAGGGCTTGAGCTCAATTGTTCGAGTGAAACAGGGTTTGGAGGATTTGATGAGCACAATGGTAAGCTCAGACGATGAGTGCATGGTTATTGGGAAGCGATTTTCCCACAAACAGGAGCCGCCATTAAAAAAGCCAAAGTGGGAGCAAGATGAAGAGACCACGATTGGGACGACGACTTCGACAATGGAGAAGCAAGCTGCTATGCAATCGACTGGCACCTCGGTGAGGGCGGATCCACCTCAGGCTACTGCGACCGTAAAGGTCGAGGAGGAGTTGGAACCCCCCGTGCATCTCCTCGTATTTCACGAGCACCAACATCAAAAGCAGAACTATTGGCAAAGAAGAAGAGGATGCAGGAAAAGATAGATAGATTGGAGCACGATATTCAACAAGTGCTAGATGAAGCTCCAACAATTGTTGAATTGGAGGCGCGATTGGCTTACCAAAAGAAGGAAGCGGCAGACCAATTGAGGATGGCGGCAGAGGAGATTGCAGAGCTGCGAAGGAGCCATAGGCTGGAAAAAGAAGAGTGGAGGCAGCGATTGGAACCTCTAAAGGCCAACAATCAAGAGAAGGAGGCTCATCGATGGAATACCAATAGTGCATGGCAACAACAGAAAATTCAGGCGGAGAAATGGGAGGTGGAGTCTCGAATTACAAAAGAGCTATTGCAGGCATCAGAAGAGGAGAAGATAGACTTGCAGCAGCGAATTGTGCACTTGGAATCTCAATTGGCGGGCGACAGTAGCCCTGAGCATACCACAGAGGAAGTCCAACCATCGGCACCAATTGATCCTCCAATTGTGAAGAAAAGCAGAGTGATTCGAGGAGAGGAGGTGCTGGCTATGGCGGAGTGGTTGCCCCCAGTTCAGCGGATAGAACAGGCTTACCAATGGGACATGGAAGTATTCTTTCTACTGACGAATTCACAAAAGGGAGAAGTGGTGGACCGCAAGAGATTTGAGCGGCTATGGAGGAAGGCAGACATCTATGAGATGTTGAATTTATTGGCAGAAATTTTGGTGAGAGGAGACGTCGTGGTGGAGGACCCTTTTGCTACATACCTATTGATTGGTGACCTGACAGTTCGAGCGTTTATCTATAGTGAGGAGGTGGAGCGACAACAAGAGTAGAGGCGATCGAGGGAACAAGCCATGGTGTCGAGTAATAGGGTAGTCACATGTTCCAATTGGACAACACCTGTCTTGCAGGGATTTGAGGAGCACGACGACAATTGGGCAGGAGAGACGATTGCTAATTGGAAGACTCAACTTGCAGTTGTCAAGAACAAGTTTAATATGGAGGAGTGGGCATCATCGATGATTCAATTGTGTAAAGACCGAACCACCAGGGCAAACCAGGTGGATGTTCACCCATCAACTTACTTTTACACCTTTCGATTCCATCAACATCGATTGAAGCGACTACTATCGGCAAACTCCTTTGGTACGCTATTGCCATTTAATGTCGCCATCGATAGCAAGTTCAAGAATGCTATCTAGCTGGTTATACGACCACCTATGCTATTGGGTATGCGGCCGGATTTGGACGATTGGAGTCCTATGTTGCAGACCACAGATCAAGACAATAGGTACCTCGACAAGTATGATAACTTATTTGTCAAGAGAGACCATCAGCCAGATTCATTGAGCTGGGAGGCACTCAATTGGTTTGGCAAAGATTTTGGCAGCCAAACAGAGATTATGCAACATCCCATAGAGGTTCTACTCCAACCTGAGCGCGCGCTGAGGCAGCCAGGGATACCGCCATTTATCGCCAATGATTTTCGATTGTGCAGGGTAGCAAGGAGATTCCAATGGCGTGTTACCGATCGGCTTGATACTCCATGGTATAACTGGTGTAAAATGGAAGGTAAGTGGGACACGGTCGACAATTGCGTGGTTGCTTACACTTGGTTTTTATGAGCCATAGAGACCACACCGACCCAGTCTGCTACAGGCAGGCAGTCTTCTGCAACGCACTCGCCTAATGGTGTCGGGAGTTTGATATGATTATCGATCCGCGAATTGGAGGACGTCAGGGGCAGGATGGCTATATCTATACGAAGATCAAGTACCAACCAGTCAGGCGATTGCGATTGTTTGAGTTGATGTGCATAATGCAGTTCTTACAGGGAGCCCATAATCTGATTATCAATGAGTTCAAGCGGAGCACGTATGCTGCAATGGATAACTTCCATCGGCTCCAAAAGGAATGGCGACCTCGATCGACGAAGAATTGGCTATCAGAAGCTGCATGAGGTGATGGACAAGCATAATAGCGAGGTAATCAAGGCAGGAAAAGACCAATTGTTGCGGATGCCAACGGAGTGGCGCGATGCCGCCACCGAACTGGTAGTCGATCAAGTTTTAATTCCGCGGCCAATAACTGTGAAGACTGATACTCCATCGACACCGACCTCAGCATTGTCATCTCCAGCCATAGACACTAATTTAAAGAAGTAGGTGGAGTTGCTGCAACAGCGCTCTATGGAGTTAGAAGTAATCATCACGCACAATTGTGGTTGCAAGGACGCTACCAGCTAGGAAGGAGGCTATGTAGTACCAATCTATAGAACTTTTTGTGTGAATTTAGAACTTTTCTGGCAATTGCTCATGTTTCACAATTGAATTCTTGTTGAATTGTGTAAATAGTGATAGCTGTATGTTTTCAGTCGGTTCTATAGGAAAGTAGTTGATGAATGAACTCTATGGATGAAAGTTAAAAGTCAATCGATATGCAGTTATACGGTTACGAGGAGCAAGCCGATAAGGGGGAAAGAAAAGGATAGGGAAGAGGAGTCTGGAAGAGAGTCCAGGGCTCCTGCAGCAGGTGGCTGGCAGTAGATTGAGAGAGTTTGTGGTGATTCATGTGCAGAGATAGTGAATCCATAGGGAAAGAATTTGTTTTGTGGGTTAAGTCAATTGTGTGCAGTGAGTAAAGTATTGGATGAGAGACCGATTGTAATATTCAGTTTATGTAATGGAAAACTATTATAATTTGAGTATGATTGCAAGTGAATTTCTGTATGAATGATTGGAAATTGATTGTCAATTGAACGTGGTTGGAGGCGGTGGATGTATGTTTTGATAAATTGTGGGACTATAGTGAGAGAAGGAATGGAATATGGATGTTGGAATTAGGATGAGTGCATCAATGGTTAGAGTGAATATTTAAGGCAATAGATGTGAAATCTATAGAGTGAGATAGTGAGGAATTTCTATTGCCGGAATTCAATTGTGAAGAGCCTGAGATTAGACAATGAAAATCTGTTGAGTCTGGAGCATGTGCTGGATGTACCATGGTATCATGTGAAATTGAGTTTGTGAGGAAATCTATGGTTTGATGGTGCAATGGCATGCTGATGCATGTATTTATTTGTACCATAGAGGAAAAGGTCATAGCAATTGATATGATTGAGATATCAGATACATTCTATTGACAGAGGGAACGAAGTGAATCAATGCGATTTGAGTAATAAATTGAGTTCCATAAGCTGAAGTAAATTTCAAGAAAAGCAATTGCAATAGAAGGAAATAAAGGAGTTAGGTCAAATCAATGGAGCGATCACCATGGGTGAAACATGATGGAAAAAATCACAATTGTGATCAAGTCAGGAAAAATGGAGCCGAAACAATTGTACTGGAGAAAATAAGAAGGAGTCTATAGAAGCTGATACCGAGGGAGTGGTGAGAAGAAGCAGTCAATTGCACATGGAAACCGATTGTGAAAGCTATGGAATTAATTAGCAGATTGAAGAACAATTGATAAGTTCTTACCCTATTGGTTTTAAATATAATAAATTTGTAAGTAATAGGAATTGAATTGGGTTTTAGGAATTGTAATTTACCCCAGTCCCTCAATTGTGCACAAAGTGGGGTTAAATCCACCTTTTCATAGAATTACCTAACCTATTGCCCCTCCCTGTGTTCGAACTTTAAACTATAGGAAGTTCATTATAGTTCATCTATAGTAAACTTTTCCCTACTACAGTCCTCGTAGGTAGCCGGTTTCGTTGAGGAAATCGGCATCAGCGTCAAGTTGTGTTTCACAGGGTGTAGTGAACTCAGAAACACCTGTAAAAAAATATCAAGAAGGCTACTATGCAACGGTCGGTACTTGAATTCCGGAGGAGCCAGCTTTATGTTTTTGACGTCAACATCTTTGGTGAAGTACTGGCCCCAGGGGTACATGGGCGCGCTCCTGGCCTTGAATTCTAGCAGCTCTTCCTAAAAGATTTTAATGTCGATTCGCTTTCCTTCTGCTACTTTCTTCGGATGACGGCGTGGTTTTTTCCTAATGCGCTTCTGGGACGTACCTTCAGTCTCATCCTCTATCTCGCAATCGTCCAGCCCACCCTCACTGGAGTTTACACTGGGACATATTTTGATGATTGGTTGGGCCTGTTCACTTTGGTGTACAAGGTCTCATATCCGGACTTTCGGCACATCATTTCCCTAGAGGTGATTCGCATTTAGTGTAGTACTTGGAGCTCGTACACACAATTCATTCCATTGTATAAATCGCAAAAATGCTTTGTTTTTAGCGACACGTCAAACGTAATAATAAATGATATTAGTGACATAAAAAAGTAACAATATATATATGGCATGCATTTTAGTGGAGACAGTATTGGTGTTTGGGTTTTCAACATTTGGTATGTTTTACCATTGCAATCTAGTTTTGTGAGTTAAAAAAAATTCTTCATGAATTTTTTAATGTAGGTATGATCTTCAGCCTCCAGCCTCTTTGTGGCCCCTGCTGCTAAGTCCATCTCCGAGCCGGACTTTCTGTTGTTGGGTGAGGTTTGCTTCTTCTTGCGCTTCAACGGTTTGGCCGACACGATTCGTCTTTCCTCTTCACTTGTCGATTCAATGAGCAAATGACCACTAGCCACCGCTTTGCGTCCATCAGGAGATTCGCCACACTCTTTCTCCTCAGCCGACCCTTCTTCATGTCGATCTGGAGATGTTTCACAGTCCTCCTCCACATCATGTTTCACCACGTCCGGCTGGATACTGTCCAATGTTTCTCCAGGCACGTCAAATTCCACCTCCTTCTTCTTAGCATTGCTCTCTTTTCGACGGCTAGTAGCAAGAGGACATACAGTGAGAGGTGCAGGAGGCCGCTATCGCCCTCGAGGAACAAGAACTGCACTTGCTTTCGCGATGATTTTCTTGTTAACCTCGCTAAGTGCTGTTTGTACCGACTTCTGCACCCTGCAAACTCTGATTGCATCGCCATGCAAGTCCGCCGTAGAGGTTGACGACAAGAGAGTTTCTGATCGAAACTCTTTCAGAACCTCTGTGTGCTGCGCAATACTGTCCACAAACATATGCGCCTCGAACCTATCCTCCGCGTCGTCGAAAACGAAGTTGGCTCCCGGATGCGTTGACAACCCAAATAATAAGCTTTGAACCATAGACTTTGAAGTTTGTCACCGTTATCGACGCCGTAGTCGTAAAAGCGCTCTTAGTGGCTGGAGGTAGTGTACCGTTCACGACCACACGAACTCCGTATCTGCTATCCTTCAGCAACTCCTGCAGCTCCAAGGACCATTACCGTGGTGTAGTAAACACTCGCTTCAGACAGTACTTCTTGCCGACATTCCAATCTACACGGATGTTGACACCTAACACTAGGTCAAAGAGCTTCACTAGTGCTCCCGTGTATGGAATGTCAGCCACTTTATCGGAGTTCTTTTGCTTCCTACTTGCAGGTTGGAGCCTCGCCGCCCTCGCACAATGCAAAACCCTAGGAAAAACTCGTACCGGCCCTCTGCCTTCTTGAAACCCTCGCAAAACTATCGGAAATCCTAGCAACCCTTGCAAAACCCTACTACTGGCGGTCCGCCCTTGCAAAACTATCGGAAAAGCACAGACTAGCATTCCACCCTCGCAAAACCCTCGAAAACCAACGACATGGACAAAACCTCATGTTGAAAGTGGTAGAGACGCAGACGACGCCTCCCCTTGCAGATACCCTTCTCGGCTCCTCGCGGTACCCGCCTCGCGATACTCTCGTCGTGGTACATGCCTACCGATACCCTCCTCGCGGTACCCTCTTGCGGTACCCTCCTCGCGATATAAACTATTTAGAAGGCTGGTGTGAAAATGCAAAACCAGAATTGCTACTGTTCAAATTACCAAGACCCTTTTTTCGTTCACAAAAACAACATTAATTTATTCCTAATTTTGTTTTTTAGAACATCTTCAAACCAATTAAGAATATTCGCTAATAATTATATGTCTATGACACAAAAAGACAAAAAGATATTCAATTAAGAAACTCTCACTAACTAAGTTTGACAGAACAAGAGAACACAAATAACACCAAGAAAGGTGAGTTAGAACTCCAAGGAATGTTTTAGAACTCTTATATATACCATCGGATACGAAGCTTCTTCCGAGACTTCTGAAGCGATTTCCGAGACTTCTAAAGCGACTTCCGGACTTCTTAAGTCATTTCCGAGACTTCTTAAGCGACTTTCGAGACGCTTCGAGACGCTTCTCAATCTTCTAGAAGTTTCTAATGTATGTCTGTGACATAAGATTTCGGTAGATTCGGATGTTGCAGCTACTTATAAATAAATCTCAATTTATTGCTTCTTGTTGGTAACAGAATGCCAAGTTTACAACCAGATCTCTTCACAAGCGCAGTGAAGTATTTGAAGTAAGTTTTTCAAGCATTTAAGTATTTATATTATTATCAAGGATTTTAAGGACATATATTAAAAACTTATATACATGTCCGCATTTAATCGGAGTTTATTAGAAAAAATTGAATAAAATAAAAATTTAATTACTATTGCAATAAATTATGAAAAAGTTACCGTTTTGAAATAAAAATATGAATACAAATTGAAATTAGAAAGTATATAAACATAAAAATTAAGGTTTCTCAATTATGCACGTTTTATTAATTGGAAAAAAGAAATAATATTTTTGCAATACGTTTATTAAGAATCTCACTTTCCTAGAGATGCACTTTTTTAACAGTGGACAAAAAATATTATGTTTTTAAGTAAATTTCTTTTTGAAACCTTAACATTTGGATTGAAATGATTTAATTTTGTGTATCTTTTCTACCTTGCTATTATTTTATGTAAATTTTTTAAGCTGAGATTAGAACCCTCTAGCCATTCAGCATCGATAAAGCTATGACATACACTTACAATTACACTTATACCACAAATCAACATACGCAATATTAAAGTGAAAAAACTTTTAAAAACTTCAAATATCTTAATTACACAGAAGTTCATCAATTAAATACTAATAAATGTGAACAAAACGCAAAGAAATATCATATAGTCTCGGTAACTTTGTCTTGGGTCATTATGTGTGCCCTCAAACCGTATATGTGCACCTACATTATATTGTTCGATGTAAGGGAAGACAATAATACTTACTAGAGCTGCTTGAAATCAGAACTCACGTGAACTAACAACATGGAGTTTTTTTTTTGGATTTTTTTCTTAGCCTATTAGGCTTGCTGCACGGAGGCAGTTGCTCCCACGAGCTCCGCGACCTGTCAGCCATCTCTTTCAAAATCTCGTTTTTAAACTCGGACTAGATAGTTTCAGCAGCTGTAACGGCGTGTGTAAACAATATAAGTGAGTCTTGATGGAGGCTCTTGTCTATTCTGAGCACGACATTAATACTGTTCAAGACTTCATTATCTCTTAGATTGACTTTTAGAAAAAAAACTTGGAGGAGTAGGCCACTTTTAAATGTTTCTCTAGGTTTTTATTTCTTTCTTCTTCTCATGTCTCAGTTCTCCTCATGATCATGGTTTTTTTTTATGCACTTCATTTTCGTACGTGTGCAAGGCACTTTGCACCACCCCTTTTGGACCTCTTATGCTTGCAAGGTTTAATACGGCTAAGGAAATATTTTTTTTGGAAATTTCTTTTCAGAATTTGATTATAATTCGTCATAAATTGTTTTATTATTCTGTACTTTTTCTGTGCGACGGTTTTTGTTAATGGCAATTCCACTTTAAAGTGATTACATCATAGTTGTCCGTACTTTTTTAGCCTCCTATTTAACCCTATTTTGAAGTGGATGATGAAGATTTACATTTTCAAATGCAGCCTAATTTAGCACATCCCTCTATCTCCTTTCTACTACAAGATCCTACTATTAGAATTTATGGAACCAACCCTGATTTTCATCTTTGGCACATGCTAGAAAATGCAAAATTTTCTCATTTTTAGGAGCTTCAGATTTGTGGCGCGTTTAAGGGTCATGTATCATTCCTAGTATATAAGTACACACGTCTTTGGGATCATTATTCAAATCAAGAATTTCATGTTCTTGATAAAAAAACCAACTCTGAGTTTTTTTCAACCCACATTTCTACACTCAAAGCATCAATTTTATGCCTCTCTGTCACGGACATGCCATACAGGGTATTATCCACACTCCATGAGTTTACCGTGATCAGCCCTACTTCTCAAAGATTTCCTAGTTTCCGTATATTTTGCAAGTTCAAGTTTTCTGGAGGGTTCTAGAACCTTCCACTAGTTTCCGAAAGCTTCCTCAAGCTTCCGTATAGCTCTAGTAGTTTCCGGAAGCTTCCACAAGCTTCCAGATAGTTCTAGTAGTTTCCGGAAGGTTCTCTAAGTTTCCGGAAGGTTCCATAAGGATCCAATTGTTTCCGGAAGGTTCCATAAACTTCCGGAAGGTTCCGCTTGACCTTCCTAGATTCTGGAAGCTCCCACGAGTCTCCGGAAGGTTCCATAGGAGCTTCTAGGACCTTACTCCGGAAGTTTCTTCTAGCCTAGTATATATAGAGAGTTGAAGGTCGTTGTTCTTCACTCTCTTCAACACCAGTTGTACCCACTCTTCCAGTCATCAATACTACTCTTTGTTCTCTTACTTTGAGTGTCGTTCTGAGTCTTGTGTGAGGAATCCTCTCACTTCTAGTTTATCTTGATCTCCTTTTGGAGTCTCCCCTCAATCTTGTCTTTGATCCTGCCTTGGAGTTGCTGTCCGCAACAGTTTGAATAGAGTGACTGACTACATTCTGGTCCGAGAGATTCTACGTTTAGTATTTCCTGTAGAAGTTCTGTCTTAGAGTTTTTATGAGAGTTTTTGCATGGACTTGAATCGACTTCCTTTATCCCCAAGTCCTGTTGTTCTAGAAGTGCGTTTTCTCTTTAGACCAAAGAGTGAACTAAGAGATGTTCTTATCCGACAGAGGAATGAAGAATTCTATTTGAACCTCTTGAGATCACCTCTTCCGGTCATTATCCCCAAGAGACACAAATGAAATCTCATTACTTCATCTACTTGTGAATCTCCAGGCTTTCTAATCTAAGATGGGCGACGTTTTCAAATCTCGAGATGCACGACATGGTCGCCTTGACACGACAACTACAAAGAAGAGAATGCCAACATACGACATACGTGGAACAACACCAAGCGACTCTCGCTCAAATCCACGTGGCGACCCCGCATTGCAAGCCAAGTGTCACATCCACAAGCACCTAAGGAGCCTCGAGTGAGCTTGCCAGACAAGTTTGATGGAGATCGCACGAAGCTTCGAGATTTTGTGAATCAAATTCGGCTCGTCTTCCGTCTCCAACCTCAAAGATACTCAACGGAAGAAATACAAGTCGGATTCATCGGACCTTCTTCGGCTGGAACCGCGTTATCGTGGTTCTCATCTCTATTTGGAGAAAAACTCTCCACTCTTGACAAGCCGTGACCAATTTTGGAAGAAGCTGGGCGAGAACGTTTGGAGAAAGGGATCGAGCCCTGGTAGCGATCGCAAAACTCCGTTCCCTACAACAACGTTCACGTCCAGCTTCAGCCTACGTTGCAGAGTTTCAACAAATTTCTTGTGACCTTGATTGGAACGATACGGCTCTCATCACTATGTTTCGATGGGGACTTCGTGACGATATCAAGACCTTGTTGCTGAACTTGCCCAAGCCAACCACGTTATCGGAGGCTATTACTCAAGCGATCGACTGCGACAACCGATTGTTTGAACAGCGACAAGAGCGACGATTGCTCTTTGGATCGTATCGAGCGGACTACACAGCTCCATCTCGCCAGACACCACTCAACACTTCGACGGTAGAACCCATGCAAATCGACTCTTCAAAGGTCAAGAAGTTATCCGAAGAATAGAAAGAGCGACGTCGTAGAGAACATCTATGCTTGTACTGTGGAGAAAAAGACTACGGCTGGAGGAACTGCCCTGTTAAACTCCAGAGATCGAAGCCGCACAAATTTCGTGGTACTATAAGTGCTTGTGAGCAGAACCACGAGGAGTTCATGTCGGAAAACGACGACCTTGACCCACCATGATGAGGGACCGTGCGGTGACAAGTGTTTCTACGTCATCAGGCCCTATCTTATCCGAACAACCTCTCGATGTTTTAATATCCCGCTTATAATAGATTTCCATCCGCATAGTATAAAGGTTAAAGCTTTGTTAGATCGGGAGCTTCCGCTTGTTTTATTGATAGAGACCTTGTCAAACGTCATAATCGCCTCGATCCCTAAGAAATATGCCGTAGTGAAAGAGAGGTCATTGATGTAGGGCGATTTCAGGAGATGTTACCCACGAAACTAAACCTTTGAGTATTATCTTAGAAGGGACACCAAAAGATTGTTGTATTTAATATCATTAGCTCTCTCCTCTAATCCTCTTGTCTTAGGTCTCTCTTGGTTAGAAATGGTCAATCCAAGTATAGATTGGAAGACACGAAAACTTACATATCAAACTATAGCTCCCTATTTCCCTTCACAACATCCTAAGAATAACCTCTGAGTCTTGTTTTCCCAAGCCCAAAGTCCCGAGGTCAAAACTCCGCTCATGGTCGGTGCCCGAGAGCCTTTATGAGGGTCGCCAAGGACGGGAATATGTTTGCAATTTATGCAATTCCGTCATCACAACATATCAAGGACCCACCAAACTACCGGTGAGTATGAAGAATTTTCAGACGTATTCGAGAAGAAGAACGCCGACATACTTCCTCAACACCGACCCTATGATTGTGGCATCGAGCTTCAAGAAGGTGCACAACCACCATTTGGCCCGATCTGAGTCTTTCGCAGTAACGAGTTTTCTTTGCGATTGAGAGATTACTGATGAAAATCTTGCAAAGAATTTCATCCGACACTCCAAGTCACCTGCCGGAGCTCCTATTCTGTTCGTCAAGAAGAAGGACGGTTCCCTTCGGATGTGCGTGGACTACCGCGGCCTGAATAAGGTTACGATCAAGAATCGGTATCCATTACCACTCATCTCGGGACTCCTTGACCAACTCGGTCAAGCAAAGATCTACACCAAGATCGATCTTCGTGGAGCGTACAACCTGGTACGTATCAAGGAAGGTGACGAGTGGAAGACTGCATTCCGAACGAGGTATGGACATTTCGAATACAATGTCATGCCTTTTGGTCTTACCAACGCACCTGCCATCTTCCAACACTTAATGAACGACGTATTCCGAGAGTTCCTGGACGACTTTGTTGTTTGCTACCTCGACGACATATTGGTG
Source organism: Bryum argenteum (assembly GCA_037043015.1). Classification (NCBI taxonomy): domain Eukaryota; kingdom Viridiplantae; phylum Streptophyta; class Bryopsida; order Bryales; family Bryaceae; genus Bryum; species Bryum argenteum. The sequence goes on along the minus strand of CM073323.1, from coordinate 3,802,011 downwards.
TTCTCCAAAAATGAAGAAGATCACACCAACCATGTCCGATTGGTATTGAAGAAGCTACGCGCTGCCGGGTTATACGCCAAGTTGGAAAAGTGCGTCTTCCATCAACCTCAAGTCGAATACCTAGGCTACATCATTTCTGGAGAAGGTCTATCCATGGACCCAAAGAAGATTCAAACAGTCATTGATTGGCAGAAACCAACTACCGTTCAAGACGTACAATGTTTCCTTGGTTTTGCCAACTTCTACCGAATTTTTATTCGAAATTACTCTAAGATTCTTTGCTCCGTTGACCCGATTGACTTGCAAGCGAGGACAAGCTCGAGTGGACTACGTATGCACGACGAAGCTTTCGAGGTTTTGAAGAAGGCGTTTACGGTAGCGCCTATTCTCACACATCCGATTTTAAGCCGTTCTTCCTAGAAACGGATGCTTCGATTTTGCCCTTGAGCGGTCCTTTCACAATCCGGCGACGACGGACGCCTCCATCCTGTCGCGTTCCACTCGCGAAAATTTACTGCGCTGAGATCAATTACGAGATTCACGACAAGGAGCTTTTAGCTATCGTCGACTCTTTCCAAGAATGGCGTCACTTCCTTGAAGGTGCTCAGTATCCCGTCACAGTTCATACCGATCACAAGAACCTTGAGTATTTCATGTCTGCCAAGGTGCTGAATCGTCGACAAGCCCGTTGGAGTATATCGTTGTCGCGATTCAACTTTGTAATCACGTACCGCCCCGGCTCTCAACAAATTCGTTCCGATGCACTTTCTAGGCGAACATACCTTGCGCCTAAAGAAGGCGATGCAGCATACGACCAACAGAGGACTACCCTCATCAAGCCTGAGCAACTTCACCAAGACCGTGCGACTACAATTTGGTGGATGCATCTTTTCTCAAGATATCCGAGTAAGTTTACAACCGATCCTTTGGCCTCGAAAGTCAAGAGCAATCCTAACGTCTCCAATGTTGAAGAATCTCCATGTCGGGACTCTCAAGTCTCGGATTCAGAGGTTATAGATTCGAATCCCGAATCAACTCGCTTCAGCTCACAAGCTTCCACGTCGCGTGAAACTCCCCAAGATGATGCAGATCCAAGATTCCAGGTTTCGAGATGGGCTACTATATTATCGGGGACTACTCTATGTCCCTCGAAGGCCCATGCCGACTCCGAGTCTTTCCAGTCTCGACACGACTTTCCATCGGGGGACACTTTGGTTACAACAAGACCATGGAGTTGTTATCCGGAGACTTTTGGTGGCCTCAAATGTGGAAAACCGTGAAGGACTATGTCACAACGTGTGACATCCGTTTCTAGATCCAAGATCCTCGTCATCGGCCGACGGGTTTCTCACGGCCGTTGCCGATCCCGAAACCCCATGGACATCCATATCCATGGACTTTATTGTGGACCTTCCAATGTCTAACACCTTTGATTCCATCTTCGTTGTTGTGGACCGGTGACCAAGATGGCTCACTTCATTCCGTGCCACAAGACGATTTACCGGAGAAGAGGCAAAGAAGACTCTTTGTAGACAATGTCTCTGACTCCACGGCCTTCCCAACGACATCATTTCCGATCGTGGAACGCATTCACATCGAACTTCCTCGCGCGGTCTTTGTTCAAGATTCAGGGCGTGGAGATCAAGCTATCTTCAAGATACCATCCTCGATCGACGGACAAACCGAGCGCGTCAATCAAGTGTTGGAGAAGAAGATTGCGGCGCACCATCAACTACCATCAAGACAATTGGGTGGAGTTGTTGCCGCCGCCGAGTTTGCTTACAACAACACGTTGCGTGGGGTCTACTCAACCGCACACTTTTCTTCGCAAACTACGGCCATCATCCTGCGATTGATCAATTCAATCTAAACATTTTCGGTAATCCACCGCCGCCAGAATCTTGCTACTCGATTGTCCGATATCCGAAATAGATGAAGCAGAGCCTCCTCGAAGCTCCCAAGAAAGCACTGAGAAGACAAACGCCGATGCGTCTCGTAGCGAACATCCACCATCTCTATTGGTGACAAGGTATGGCTATGCGTCGAAATTTGAGGACTCGCCGGCCATCTGACAAACTCGACTACCGTCGCCTTGGACCATTCAAAGTGGTCAAACAAATCAACAAGGTGGCTTACCGGTTGGAGTTACCGGCTTCTATGAAGATTCATCCAGTTTTCCATGTATCTCTCCTTGAACCGTACAAGGAATCTACGTTACCGGGCAGGATTCAAGAACCTCCTCCACCGATCGAGATGAAAGGTGATGAAGAATTTGAAGTCTCGGAGGTTCTAGACTGTCGCAACCCTTGCTAGCTCACCTTAGCTTACACCAACTTTTTCCCAACTCTAGCAAGTGTCACGAGCGCTAACTCTGCACATCCCCCACATGCACAAAGTTAGCTCTCCATACCAACCACCAAGCTCACCGCTTGGTTATCAATCCCTCCTACTCATGCAACCGGGACTCATCCCCTTCGTAGGTAGCCAATGGTTAGGTGCGGACTTCCACTTATGTCCAAGGCCCAACTTGGTGGCACTCCCATACCACGCGGCCTAACCGCACTTGGTGGTGTCTCCTCACCACCGCCCATGACGACCATGGTGACCCCAAGGCCACCAAGTAATCACAACGCCGGCGGTGAGACACCACCCCACATCGGTAGCACTCATGGTCCTCATTTTGCCTATATGAGTCCCGTGGTGAAGCCCCAACACTAGCCCCCACCGGGACTCACTTGTCCTTATGAGCCACCGTGGTGAAGCCCCAACACTAGCTCCACCCACCGTGCCTCATTTTGCACTTTGAGTCCCCATGGTGGAGCCCCAACACTAGCTCCACCCATTGGGACTCACTTGGCTTGGGAGTCCCCATGGTGAGGCCCCAACACTAGCCACACCACTCGGGACTCCCACCTTGGTCACCACCAAGGCACCATGGGAGTGGGGAGGAGACCAGCCCTCCCCATAGTATACTCTGTGGGATTCGGCAGCCCCTGGTCCTAGGTGAAGGGCTGGACCCTCACACCTCTAAAGTTTGGAAGACCACCCAATCTCCCAATGCCTTAGCCGCTGGAAGGCCCCGGGAGACTTCCCGAACCTTCCAGGGCTCGTATCTACCTCGTCCCGCATCCAAACGCGACGAGCGACCACTCTATCGACATCTATTCGTCAAGCAGATGCCGATAGACACCTTACTTGCCTCATTCCGACAAGTATTGAGGGAGTTATGCCCCTCTGAAGATTCGGGAGTCCCGGGCCAGCTTCCCAGTCCAGCACTGTCCCTGGACAGCACTCTCTTTAGTCCTACAATCTTCCAACTCCCATAACTTTTAGCTCACACCTCCAAATGAGGTGCTCCTTAGCATCCCGGAATCGTGGCAACATGAGCTTCCATAATCTCATGTTCATTCCCTCGTGGCTCCTAGTCTCCGTGGGTGAGGCGTCTCCGGGCCCTCTCGCCCGGGTCCTCTCCCACACTAGGCCCACTTAGGTTCCTTCACCTTGGCACCCCAGGGGAGGCGACATAGACTCGCATCCACCGTCGACAACTCGAATATCGATCCACCGTCGAAAGATTCAAACCGAATACTCTTTCAAGAGTTCCATCGCGACCCTCGGCTACGACGTCTCACCGAAAAGAGCGGTGCGGTGGAGCTGCAGACTCAAGTCGCCAAAGCGTTTAGGTTCAATGGTTTTATACCGGTCCGTGCGGTGCGTTCTGAACCAAAACGTGTATCGCAGGCGAAACAACTCACGATTTTCCTTCAACTGCGTTGGGCGAAAATTTGACCGACATTCGATGTCTCAACCACATGGTTTTATTCGTATCCCGAATATTTAAACAACTCACGACTTTTTTTACATTCGATTCACGTATCCCGAATATTTCTTTCCCACGTCAACATTCTCGTTTTATGTTTTATTGGTTCGTGTGGGAACTCGTGGAACTCGTTCTGAAGGGGGTGATGTCACGGACGTGCCATACAGGGTATTATCCACACTCCATGAGTTTACCGTGATCACCCTACTTCTCAAAGATTTCTAGTTTCCGTATATTTTGCGAGTTCAAGTTTTTGGAGGGTTAGAACCTTCCACTAGTTCGAAGAAAGCTTCGAGCTTCCGTATAGCTCTAGTAGTTTCCGGGAAGCTTCCACAAGCTTCCAGGATAGTTCTAGTAGTTTCCGGAAGGTTTCTAAGTTTCGGAAGGTTCCATAAGGATCCAATTGTTTCGGAAGGTTCCATAAACTTCCGGAAGGTTCCGCTGACCTTCCTAGATTCCGGAAGCTCCCACGAGTCTCCGGAAGGTTCCCCAGAGCTTCTGGGACCTTACTCCGGAAGTTTCTTCTAGCCTAGTATATATAGAGAGTTGAAGGTCGTTGTTCTTCACTCTCTTCAACACCAGTTGTACCCACTTTTCCAGTCATCAATACTACTCTTTGTTCTCTTACTTTGAGTGTCGTTCTGAGTCTTGTGTGAGGAATCCTCTCACTTCTAGTTTATCTTGATCTCCTTTTGGAGTCTCCCCTCAATCTTGTCTTTGATCCTGCCTTGGAGTTGCTGTCCGCAACACTCTCCCAAATCTCCTGAGTTTTTTTTAAAAAATTACATTGAAAATGAGTTGGCAAAATAATAGTATTTTTAATATTTTGAACACTTTCTAATGCATATTTCAAAATGTGCCTTTGATGTTTCAACATCACTTGATGAACAGTTAATCTCTGTCCGATACAATTCTGAATTCATTCTAGAGTTGTTCTTGACAATCTAGCTCCTAAACTGTGCTTAAACCCCATACACATCTTTGCATGTAATTTTTATCCATGAACATTAACATAATTTCAACAATGATGTTGTAATTCACACAAATTGATGTCTACATAAAATTGCTTTGTGGTAAAAAATATTGACATCATGATTTCATCTATTTTGATTATTTTTTCGATTATGCTACAATTTCTTTCACTTATTTAATGTGTTGCACTTTACAGAAGACACTCGTAATGGAGTATCTTGCAGTGCTCAACACGACACCAAGATCAGTGCTAGCTCGAGTATTGTAAGGTGTTTGTATTTGATCATATGCTAATTTGACTGCCTATTCTGTTGAGGACTATTGATGACATCTATTTGAGACTTAATCAAACAATTCTCTCCATCAAATTTGCTAAAGAGAATTGTGTTGATCGTTTAGGGAGAAGCTTGTTATAATAAAATTCTATAAAATATGCTGCCACTAATAAATAAATTCTTCAGAAAAATACAACTCGATTATTTCCACACGTCTACGCTTCACTATGATCTTGAGTTTTATAGTAGTTTGAATTACACAACTGACGACAAACCCAATCTACATAGCGAATTGGACTTAAGCAAGTTGCTCATGTTCTAAAAATGCGGGAACAATATTAAGAATCTTTCATAAAGTAAAAATCCTGAGATTTACCATGATTCATAATTATTACATTACCGTGACAAAATGCCTCAATTTCATTTTTTATGTTGAAAAAAAGACTTATATGGTTAAAATACGAGCACAAAGGAACGGAATAATTTTGATTCAAGTTGGAGATCTGAACGAGCAAAAATTTAAAATCCATTTTGTGTAGTTAAGAACAAATGGATAATACTTAAGAATTAAATTGTGATTTGAAATATATGTTTCAACTATCATTAAAACTTGTTGTATACTTCACAAATTTTGTATTGGTACAGGAGACATGAGAGAAGATTTTTTTCAATTCCTTCTCCGCAATATTGTTGCTCATTCCTTCCAAAATGAATTAGTTTTGAAAGTTTAACAGATGTCATTGTTTTGTGTCTTGCCTTATGAGGATTTTGAAGGGCATTGAGAAATAATATTTCCAAGTCTTTAATAAGATAATGTGTATATTCCTATGGCTAATACTCACAATAAAACATGCATAAAAACATTTATATGAAGAACAAAATACAAAATCATGCAAGAATTCAAGCATAAATGAATGTAATTGATCTAATCTTAGATGTTTAAAAAAATAAACGATACTTGATGAACTGCGAACCTGAGAAAGTGATTTAAGCTTAACAACATTGTCTTTTTTCCTGTTAAATTTACAATGATAGTCTATTAAGTTAAATTCTGTAGAAAAAAATCTTTCAATCTGTCTCAAAGAATAATCGCTACATGAACAATTTTGATTTTTTTACTACCACGATTATTAGTCTTGAATGCACATTTGAATTTTGAATGGTCAAAATAACCAAATGGAGGTAATTGTAGTTTTTACTATACTGTAACTGTTACTGTTACTTTAACTCTATTTATTATTTAAGTGAACACATTCTCTTCTTGCATTTTGTACATCGCTTCACATCCAAGAAATTTGTTTCAAAGACAAATTTTGTCCTTTATCTAATCTTAAATGATTTTCCATGTCGATGTTATCGTATTATTTTCTATAAAAAAAGAACTAAACAATCTGGCACATCTCTTATGACTTGAAATGTCGGTAATTTACAAGAATCCATACCGTCAAGAAATTCAGAAAAAAACCAACAATGAATTAAGGATTTACAACTTTCGATAAACTATGTGATTTTTCACTTAAATTTGTTAGTATCATCATAGCAATCTATTACAAAAATCATTGGTTTAAAAAAATGAAATGCATAAAATTTATTCATATTCATAAAATATACAACTTTTTCTCAAAATATTAACTTGTTATGGAAAAACATGACCCTCAAAGTACAAGTCTAAGAGAATACGTTCTTGCATTAAAATTCATGCCTTAAACTTTCAATTTTATATGAATTTGAAGTTTTTGTAATTAAATGTAGATCTCGTTTGGGTTCAAACTCAACAATCTTTGTTAAAAAAAAATATAAGATATAGAATGCATATATTATTTTGCACAATTTGTATATAGTGATGTAGTTGTTCAATGATTAAATTAACACTTATTTTATAGGTATAATTACACCAAATCTTAGCACAAGACTAAAATTTAAGAGAGCACAAGGATTAGACTTAAAACTAAATTTTAATATAGAGAATTCAAATACATATTGAGATGCATTGAAATAATAAGATTTGTCTCCCAAACATTAATTTTTTTGAAATATATGAAAAAATATTAAAAAATCATCAAATTTCTGAAAAATTATAATTAAATATTTTTCTAAGCCAAATTTAATAAAATAATACCAAAAATAAAATATTATTAATTTTATAATTTACATTCTACTATAATATTAATATGTGATTCAAATTATCTTTTTCAGCATAAAGGTTACTAAAATAATATTTTATAATTGTTATAATAATAAATTAAGAAGAAGCTGTAAGAAAATATGATACCATTACGAGATGGAATTTTGGAAAATACGTGGCGAGGTTTATTTAAAAGGAGATATACCAACTTCGTCTTCTATTTTACACATGGAATAAAATTTTGTAGAGTTAAGGAATCTATAACATGTGACAGTAAGATTCGTCTACAATAATATAAATAAATTTAGAGTAAAGAATACTATCCATTATATTAAATCTGAAATTGTGAGGGGAGAAGAGTAAGGACAAGTGAAGTTGGAGGTGTAGTAGCGCGGTCCAAAATAGATTATATATCATTACACAAAATTGTGTGTAACGAGAGACAGTAGATTAAAAATGTTACCTGTGATGTATGGATTCCTAGATTTTACATATTTTGTGGAAAAATTACTAGGCAGATTTACTTGACCTATTGTAGAGATGAAGGTATTTACGCTATGCGAATGAAGGTATCGATGATAAAGACATTTTTTAATCGATGAAGTCGAGAAACAAATGATAGACATATTGAAACTCAACAACGATAATTAAAGTGGCATAGAGAAAAATATAACGTAAAATAAAGAATGCAGATATAGTATCTCGTTAGTGATGAACTTAAGACTATTCACATGCTAAATATTCCGAATGGCTAAATTGGCAACCTTATGTTATCTCAAGATAGAGTTGTTGTCGTTATGGTTTCCTTTTGGTAGAAGGCATCTCTTTATTATTGTAATGCGTACAACTCGTCAACATTTCCACATCGCCTTTAAAAGTTGTGAGCCTTGTATGACAACTTTAGGAGAAGAAGACAACCATATGTCGGACTAGACCCATTCTCCATGACATCGAAGTCCTAGTTGTGACGAATATAAGTTTTCCAAGGCACTAGATTTAGCCAATAGAGCACAAGTATGCATATAGAAATCACATATTTTAATACACAAAAACAGTCAGCCCCTAATTTTCAGTGCAAATGGGCTATTTTACTAAAATGCACGGAAATAGGTCTCCATACCTCAGTGGGTCGAATGAGGTTGAAAGGGTGAATGATGAGTAAAATTCGATGGAAAGAGGACGAAAGGATCGAGATAATGGATGAAGATGGATGGATGGATGGTGCCAGCATGTGAAGGCACCTGGTTTTCAGCAGGCCCAGAATACCAACATCCGCGTCTCGCACCCCGAACGAGCCTTGCTTGTTGCTCATCACACTCTTCCTTGCCTTTCTCCCCGGCAGATCTCCTCTCCTTACTCCAATTCTCTTGGGAAGTTAGATCTAGATCCTCCTGCCGCCCTTCGTTGCTGCTTCCGCTGCTCGATCGCTTGCTTAGGGCACCTGCTGCAGCGCCATGGATGAAGAGTATGATGTGATTGTGCTCGGCACCGGGCTCAAGGAATGCATCCTCAGCGGCCTGCTCTCCGTCGATCGTCTCAAGGTGCCCTTCTCACTCACTTGCCTTTTCGATCTGAGCTACCCGCTCATCGGTCTGTGCCCTTGTCAGGGTTTAACACTCTCTCGTGTGCCCTAATCTGGAGGTCGCCTTATTCTTCTCTTTGGGTTTAATTCGAAGTGATGCAACTCGTTAACTGCGAGGATTTCACGTTTAGCTGCGCTACCCTAATGGAGAAGGTTCTTAGTTGAATTCATTCCTAGGGATCTGTGCCAGTTATTGACGATCCGTGCGTTGTGATTTTCTCCAGGTGCTTCACATGGACAGAAATGACTACTACGGTGGAGACGCTGCGTCTTTGAACCTGAACCAGGTGATTGTGACGTTCAATCTCTCGAGGCCAGTTTCTAGTGTTGGCGGTGGATTTTCGTTCAGACTGATTATCTTTGTTCTTCTGGTTTGTAGATGACGTGACTTTATGTATTGCGCAAATGACCTAGTAGGTTTTATTACTGAAGTCAATGGACCTCTCCGTAGAAATGATCGTAATGACAGATTTTAAGAATAGTCTCTGTATGTTTGCTTAAGGAAGTAGAAATTTCTGAAGTCCTCAGAATGAAAACCTTCCACAGATTGAGATGCAGAAGCGGTCAGCACTGGCATGTAGTGGTCGGTCAGGCTTATTTCTTGTGTCACATGGATTGGTTGTAATTGACCTGTTTAGTTGCTACTGGAAATAATTTTCGTTGGGTTCGAGTTGATCAGGAGTTTGGAGCCGTTATCTTGTGTGAAGTGGAAAGACTTGTAGTGCAAATGAGTATTAAATACCTGGTATTGTCGATTTGGGGGATCCTTACATGGTCGTATCTTTCCATCTTGTTTCTGTGTGTCGCAGTTGTGGCAAAAGTTCAAGGGAGGCGAGAAACCGCCTGCGTTTCTGGGCTCAAGCAAAGAGTACAATGTGGATATGGTCCCGAAGGTATGCAGACATGGCGCTGGGATGAATATGTTGCTGTCCAGTAACTAGAGCTGTAGTTGTAGAACTGGAAAACGCATCCATGCAGAGTGGAGATTTATCTGTTCCGAATTGGGATTCATTTGTAGAAGGTCATTTCTGCTACACAATTGCTGCGGACGGATAATATCTTCCCTTGAGAGTATATGCTACACCTAGTAGTTCCTTTTGGAAATTGACGCTTGTATTGTTTTTGGTTTGGAATCAGTTCATGATGGCGAACGGCGCGCTTGTGAGAGTTCTTATCCACACGGATGTGACGAAGTACCTTCTCTTCAAGGCTGTGGACGGGAGCTACGTCTACAAGCAAGGAAAGGTGTGGACATCTAAGACTAAGAATGCTATTGTATTTATAAAGGGCGTATCAACAATGCCATATAGTAGCATCTTATACTTGGGGAGTTTTCTATGGGTTCACAGGGGTGGTAGATCTATGAGCAGTTAATATGTAAGGCTGTAAGACTGGCAGGTAGCCTTGAATTTCACGGATTGAGAAACATATTCAGACCTGGTATTAATTTGTTAGTGTGGTGATAGGTGTACAAAGTTCCATCGAATGATGTGGAGGCACTGAAGTCTCCGCTGATGGGACTGTTCGAGAAGAGGCGTGCGCGCAAGTTCTTCATCTATGTCCAGAATTACGAAGAGAAGGAGCGCAGCACTCATGAAGGCATGGACTTGCGGACAGTTACAACGAAGGAGGTCTTCGAGTATAACGCTTGAACCTGAGTGAATTTTCCTTTCTAGTGTCTCTGAAACTGTATTGTGGTGAAGATATTCGTGTGGGGGCATCAATTCCTTTTGACATTTTGAAAGTATCACATGGTTTCTGTTAATAGTACGACAATGGACGAACGTGGTTGTCGGATGGTTTTGGTGCGACTACAAGAACATGAATATGGTCGGTATCAGCAGGGGACTGAAGTTATGATGCAATTTGTAATGCAGCAAGTTCGGACTGGACGCGAACACCATCGACTTCATTGGACATTCGTTGGCGTTGCACCGAGATGACCGATTCTTGAACGAGCCAGCTTTCGATTTTGTGCAGAGAGTGAAGGTTATACTCCCCGCTTTATATATTTACTCCCCGCTTTATATATTTACTCCCCGCTTTATGTATATTCCTCTCTGGTTTAACTCCAACAACATTGGTTACGTGGATGAAAATTGGTTGTTTGCAGTGCATAACTTAGTGTATTGTTGTACTGGTGCAGTTATACGCCGAGTCAATGGCTCGGTTCCAAGGAGGATCACCTTACATCTACCCGCTGTATGGTCTGGGCGAGTTGCCACAGGTATGTGTTGGTGGCGCCGTAGCGATTAGCATTTTCATTTTTGATTCTGAGTTCGCTTTGATGTGGATGTCTCAATGCTGTCTGGGTTGCTGTAGTACCGAAGACTGTCGATATCGCCTTAGTGGAGAGGTTGGTTAAGGTGTACGTTTAAGCAGGAGGAAAATGTAGTATCGCTTGAGGGTTACAGTAAGTGATTACTGTAATTCCAATGTATCGTTACTGAGTGTTTTGAACTACTGGTGGGGGCAGGGATTCGCTCGCCTTAGTGCTGTGTACGGAGGAACCTACATGCTCGCGAAACCCGAATGCAAGGTACAGGGGTCTATTTATGATGGATCAAAATTGGACGGTATCATTGATTTTTGTGCTCCTTCTGGGGTAGATTGAATTTTGAATGCTCCTGGTGAAGCTAATCATTGCGGGTCGTGGCTGATGGTTGCTCAGGTTGAGTTCGACGAGATGGGTTCCGTTATCGGAGTGACTTCCGAGGGTGAGACAGCCAAGGCTAAGAAAGTTGTGTGTGATCCATCGTACCTGCCCAACAAGGTACGTGACCAGCATGAGTTGTTTAAAATGTTAGCATGATTTTGGATTTCATACAGGACTGTGGGTTAATTAAACTGTGCTTGACTCATCAGGTGAAGAAGGTCGGGAAGGTGGTGCGCGCCATCTGCTTTATGAGCCACCCGGTTCCCAACACCGGTGATTCTGATTCGGTTCAGATCATTCTTCCACAAAAGCAGCTCGGTCGCAAATCGGACATGTATGTGTTCTGTTGTTCTCATTCGCACAACGTGGCACCCAAGGGCAAGTACATCGCATTTGTTTCAGCTGAGGTGGAGACGGAGAACCCTGAGAAGGAGCTGGAGCCAGGGCTTGCACTTCTGGGACACATCGATGAGAAGATCATCGACATGTACGACATGTTGGAGCCAGTGAACGACTCATCATTGGACAACTGTTTCATCTCGAAGGTAAGAGTCTTTTGTCATGTCAGCCGGTGCTCCGATCTTATTTGCTACTGGAACCTTGGAGACTTGCTCTCGAGGAGTGCGTGTAGAGGCAGTAATTTCCGTAATCGCGAGGTTTGTTACTGATTGTTTTTTGCGATATTCGTGTAACAGAGCTACGACCCTACGACCCATTTTGAGACGACAATTCAGGATGTGATGGCAATGTACACGAGGATTACCGGCAAGGTGAGTATTGTTGTTTAAGTTTATGAAGTGAGTGCTGAGCAGGAGAAGTGCTTGAGAATCATGTCTTGCTTGTACACAGCTTGAAGCATGTGAACTAGATCATGTGTGAAGAAGATGTACAGGTCCTGATTAATATGTGATGTGTGGCAGGTTCTGGATCTGAGTGTGGACTTGAGCGCTGCAAGCGCTGCCGAGGAGTAGTGAGGGCTGTTTATATATCATAGATGTTTTCTCCCGGTAGATCGTGAGAGCTTTGATCTTCTCTGTATTGGTCTATCGTCAACTGCTTTTGTTCAAGGCAAAATTTACTCTTGCATGTTTATTCAGCGGCTTAATGCGGCAAGTTGTCTGTAGTTACTAGCCCTGTCGGGTATTGTCAGGGTATTATCGATCGATACTCATTTGTCATGCGACATTACTTAATGAATGGAGAACTTGTTTGTACAAATCTTCCCACTCTGAATTTGCCCTGTTTCACTTCTCTCTCTGTGTTCGTCGCCTCGTTGTTCCCACTGCTTTTGATATGATTAGTCTCGTCACGTCTTTGTTTCGTGATTTCTTGACGAGGCAGGTCGAGCAGGTTAAATACAAACTCGCTGATTACAGATGTATTATTTATTGTTACACTGACGCCAGGTACATACATAGGATAAATACAGTGTGTGGCAAAACCGAGTCAAACTCTTGAAATTCGTAATTTGATTAGCAATGTGGAAAACTTGGCAATAGATTTTTAGAATGTGTAAATTGTGCAATATAGCAATTTGAATGGGCTACAATTTGATGGAGAAGAAGTTCCTTCTTACATTGAAATGTACAAGAAAATTACATTTAAAGGAAACTATGTTCCTTGACTCACTTTTGCATCCACTATCAAAAAGCAACTCAATATTTTGTCCACTTGCCTTTAGCGGCTAAAACTGCTTGGATCCGCCTTGGCATGCTTTCATACAACCTCCTACACTCCTCTATTGCTAAAGAAGCCCAACACTCCTCAATACGCTCCCACAATTCTAAAATTCCTGTTGGAGCCCTTTCATCTTAGTTAAGACGACGTTTCAGTCCAGCCCAAAGATGCTCAATTGGATTCAAGTCAGGAGATTGTGCAGGCCACTTAAGAACATCAAAATTTTGTGATCTCAACCATTGCCGAACACTTTTTGCTGTATGTTTGGGATCATTGTCATGCTGAAAAATCAAATTTGAAGATCAAGATAATATGCACAGATGGTATACAATAAATCTCTTTGCAAGATTTCTTTATATTGATGTTGATCCATTCTTCCTTCGATTCTACATAACATACCAGGGCCATGGAATGTCATGCAACCCCATACCATCACTGAACCACCGCCAAACTTCACAGTCTCTTGCACTTGTCTTGAATCACAAGATTGTTCATTGCGAATCCAACACCAACTACGACCATCTGAGCAAAATCGATTTACCTTGGTCTCATCAGAAAAGATGACATGCTTCCAGTCACCAACGGTCCAATGTTGATGGCGCCTAGCAAATTCAAGTCGATCCTTAATGTGTTTCTGGTTCAATTTTGGTTTCTTCTGCTTCACTTTTGATCTCAAGCCCTGCTGCACGTAAAGTCCTTCGTGATCGTATCAACACTCACAGTAACATGGCATTCCTTGCGTACATGTTGGGCAACTTGTGTAGCATTTTCAAAACCTCATGATGTGACAGCACGAACACATGCTCTCTTCTATGCATCACTTAGCACTTGTGGTCTACCACCACTACTAGCTGACAAATCACATAATCTCTTCTTTCTAAGTCTTGCAACATGGCTCGAGACACCTGCAACTCATGTGCTACATCTCTTGTAGTCCTACCAGCTTGCAACATCACCAAAATGGAGTTATCAAGGTCTTTTCGAGCACTACCACAAAGCTCATCTAAGTGTACCATGGTCTGTCCTCACACTCTGCTTACAATGTGCACTAAGTTGACATGGAGTATGTCAAGATAGACACTCCTTGTGCCCATGCCAATCTGGTCATAAAAGTCTTCCATCCATTTTTTACCACTTCATTGCATTTATTATGGCATGCCATGCAAAACTGAGTCAAGCCAAGTGTATGTGTTGGAAAACATGTATCTCCTTATAACTTTTTTATATGTCACCATGGATGCTATGTCAACTAATACACTCCATATTATATGTCCTCCATGTTAAAAATGGTCATTTCATTTATTGAGTTGTTAGGAATTGACGGCCAAATAATCTCTTTCAACAAGGTTGACTCAGTTTTGCCACACACTGTACGTACACCTGCCTGAAATGTTTATGATGCTCTCATATGCGTTAGTGATTCAGACCTAGCCATGGTTTCAAAACTTAAGCTGTTTGAAGATCAAACTTCCAGTACAATATTGGAACTTAATCTCCTCTTCTAAGACGCCGACCGTGTCATGGATGTGGAGTATGACGTGATTGTGCTCGGCACTGGTCTCAAAGAATGCATCCTGAGTGGTCTCCTTTCAGTGGATGGCCTGAAGGTGCGTGATATGAGCTGTAACAAAAATTAGGGTTTGATGCGGTGATCAAGGATCAGGATTTCGAACTCATTGACTAAGCTCGTGTTGTATACTACAGATGTCCAAATCAGTCAGAGGGCCAACAACTCCTTTGCATGACTTTATTTGCAACTGTTGTTTCGAAGGATGTTCTTACGATGGTTACGTGGTTGGAAACGTAGGTTCTTCATATGGATAGGAATGACTACTACGGTGGAGCTGCTGCTTCGTTAAATCTCAACCAGGTATTTGCCGCTGCTTCTGTTGATGATCCGTGAAGTGAGTGTAAAATGCAGCACGGAATCAGGTCATGAGCTGCAGTTCAGGTCATGGAATGTGCGAATCTTATGATCATCAAAGCTGTGTGTTGACCTTATCAGCTTATACAACTTCTACAACTCGTCTCTCCTCTATGTAGCAATTCATGTCCAGGGATTCATACTCTGAAGCACTCGTAGTAACCCTAAATTTTCTGCTACACCGGAACCTCTTCAATCTTATTTTATGAGGTCTGTATTTGACCTAATTTAGAATGCTTCAACCATGAATAGCTGTTCATGTGTTTATAAAGTTCTACTTCTGTCTTGATAAGACTCACGCGCTCTCTTGGTGTGTCATGGTTGCATTCTTAGTTATGGCAGAAGTTCCGAGGTCAGGAAAAGCCTCCAGCGTTTCTGGGGTCCAGCAAGGATTACAATGTGGACATGGTTCCCAAGGTGCAACTTCACAACTGCGAGAAGTGTTCATGCACACACAATAGTCTTGTAGTTTATCCTTATTCTTCCAGTCAGTCACTCAAACTGCCTATCATGAACGCAGCAATTGTGGTTTTCTTAGTGTCTCCTCTTCTTGTTTATGAGGTTGTCTGCTCACAATCCGAAAGCTCTGGATTGCAGTTTATGATGGCGAACGGCGCTCTCGTGAGAATCCTTATACACACGGATGTTACAAAGTACCTGTTCTTCAAGGCTGTGGATGGCAGCTACGTTTACAAGCAAGGGAAGGTGCTGCTCTCAGGATTATATAGAATTATATTGCACCTGTGACTAGTTTATCTATGGTAGTTTGAACCTACTGCACAACAGAATAAGCTGTAAATGGGTTCCTATTCTCAATCACGGCGCTGGACTGATCATTATTGGGAACGAATAATGTCAACATTTCTTATTTTAGTGGCTGTTGGTGATGAATGGTCAGATTGTTGCAGGCGATGTCAAGTAGCAGCCTGTCGGTGGGTCCTCAAGAAACTAATGAAGTTCATAGAATCGTATGTTTTTGAAGTTCTCTGCAGATTTATAAAGTTCCAGCAAACGATGTGGAGGCTTTGAAATCGCCCTTGATGGGCATTTTCGAGAAGAGACGTGCTCGGAAGTTCTTCATATTCGTCCAGAGTTATGATGCTGCGGATCCTACAACACATGAAGGCATGGATTTGCGCAGAGTCACAACCAAGGAGCTTTTCGAGTAACGCATTCCGCTGGATCTTTTCATTTAATAGCCAGAAATCTTTGAATTTATTAACATGGTCAGATGTAGCTGGTCAAGGTTTCGAAATGTCATATATCGGTAGTTGGTTGCTGGGTTCTAAATCCTTCTTCAATGTCCTGATGCAGCAAATATGGATTGGATGATAATACCATCGACTTTGTAGGTCATTCATTGGCATTGCATCGAGATGATCGGTTCTTAGCTGAGCCAGCTTTGGACACTGTAAAGCGAGTGAAGGTACATGATTCTTTACCGAACAACAGCGAAGGTTCTAAGCATGCTCAGTTTAAATGCCTGTTTAAGAATTGCCTTAAGTATCATGAAACTGTGCTTCATGAAGTTTCTCTAGCAATGTTCAGTTGTATGCGGACTCGATGGCTCGATTTCAAGGAGGCTCACCTTATATTTACCCGCTCTATGGGCTCGGGGAGTTGCCACAGGTTTTTTTTTCATTCTACTTCAAGTGATCCCCAAATTTCTGGCTTCTGTAGTATGATATCTCTATTCCCGGTGCCTAAATGCGACTTATCATTTAGTCGAGG
This sequence comes from Bryum argenteum, assembly GCA_037043015.1. NCBI lineage: Eukaryota > Viridiplantae > Streptophyta > Bryopsida > Bryales > Bryaceae > Bryum > Bryum argenteum. Next base: position 3,785,249 of record CM073323.1, on the reverse strand, counting down.
ACTCATCCTCCATTTTTTGTCGACAAAGTAATGCCGAGTCCTTGATCTCCGTTCAAGCTTCTTTGCAGGGTTTCGCCCGACTTAGTGCAGTATATGGAGGCACTTACATGCTCAACAAACCTGAATGCAAGGTACTATTCTACAATCATTTGATGACATACACCCCGCATATTACATCATTCAATCCCATTATTAAGTGAAGATATAGTGCATGTTGATTACTATCGCATTTCCATGTTACGAATTGTGTCATTCTCATCATGCACCAGTGTAGTTTGCTAAATGGTCTTGATTTACTGGATCTACGTTTTGCCGCAGGTTGAGTTTGATGAGATGGGTCAAGTCAGAGGAGTCACATCGGAGGGCGAAACAGCAAGGGCCGAAAAAGTAGTCTGTGATCCATCATATTTACCCAATAAGGTTTGATAATGTTCAATCTCCGTATGGTGGTTTTTATCATTTGATGATTCTTCTCGGTTCCGATGAGTTCTTATGTTGGAAGCTCAGGTGAGGAGAGTTGGGAAGGTGGTGCGAGCAATATGTTTCATGAGTCATCCCATTCCAGATACTGATGACATCGAGTCTGTTCAGATCATTCTTCCTCAGAAGCAGCTTGGTCGTCGATCGGACATGTAAGTCACACATGTACTGCTTTTTTATGAATCTAATAATGGGAAGAGTAGCATAGTATCATCAGATTGGGAAGGAACACCAACGAATCAAGCCCTCTCTCTCTAGAAACAACTTTGTATGCTTTTCCGATCGTGTACACAAAGTTCTACTCTTCAATTACGAGTATGGATGCCCCTGTTGTTGGTACAAACGTGAGATAGACTATCAGGATGAGTAACGCATTATACATGAGCCTATTTAGTGTAGATTGATTAGGCAAGTTGTGTCCTGTTATCACGATAAATTCGTTTGTATACTGGCAGGTATGTATTCTGCTGTTCCTACTCTCACCATGTGGCACCAAGAGGCAAATTCATAGCATTTGTTTCTGCAGAAGTTGAGACGAATGTTCCGGAGGCTGAGCTTGAGCCAGGGCTGGCATTGCTTGGGCATGTTGATGAAAAGCTCGTGGACATCTATGATATGTATGAGCCTGTTAATGACTCGTCTCTTGACAACTGCTTCATCTCCAAGGTATGCTTCTCTCCTTTCCCGTTACCATTTCTTAAACACCTTCATGTGGACAACTCTTATGTTCCTGCATGAAATAGCCTGACCCTACTTTATAACTCTGTCCACCATTTCAACGTATGAATGGGATGGCAGAGCTTTGCTCACTTCGTGCTTGTTCTACTCCATAATTTACAGAGCTATGATCCGACCACGCACTTCGAGACAACTGTTCAAGATGTACTTACGTTGTACACACGTATAACTGGAAAGGTGGGTCTCCTCGAGCATAACAGTGTGTGTATATCTATGCTCACAAATGTGACCCTTTTAGTACTTCTTGAGGATCCTGCAAATAGGGGATTATGTCTCTCATAGGAAGTCGGAAGAGATGGGATCTTGCTTGATCACTACTTATTGGATTGTACGCAGGTCCTGGATTTAAGCGTGGATTTGAGTGCTGCAAGTGCTGCTGAGAATTAGGCTATACAATCTAGTTGATTTTGCTTCTAGAGCAAGAAGCATCATATCTGTTGCTTGTAATCTTATGTATGTTATCTGATGTTGTTCTCAGATCTGTACAGCGTTCTACAGTCATTGTTTGATAGCTAACTACAGAGTTTCTACAGTTGGTAATTTAAAGCAACAGCCTGGTCTATGGAGTCACTTTGCTACTATATTATATTCTTGATAGCAATATATAAGTGGCAGGTTTTGACAAATAGCAAGCGGAGGTACCCTGAGTAGTTTGAATAAATTCATTTACTTCATATTCATCTGTATTCTTGTTGCATTTTATTTGAGGAATTCAATTTTTCTATATCCATATTTTTTTAATATGAACTGTTTCAATGTGGTATTAGCTGATGTGCTCTGTTTGAATCTCGGATGCATTGAATGTACCACACACATGATACAAAATCTGGCGTTATCAAAGAGGGGTGATCCGAAGCTCTAAGAGCATTCACTATACCAAAAAAATTGCAAGATTGAGCATTGTGTTGTATATTTTCAAATCTCTCAATATCATTATGCTAAAATGACATTATGCTATTAAAATGGCACACCTCAACTTTATGAACTGCACTTCAAAAACCATGTGATATATTAGAATCTAAATATGATATCATGGAAAATGGGTGATAATGTATATAAAGGAGTGATATCACAAAAAAAGTTGTGATATTACATACTACACCAATCTGTATGCGTACAAATGTAACATTTGGTATAATAGAATGGCACATGGAATAGCGCCATATTAATGGAATAGAGGTTCCGAGGTTCCAACTTCTACGTACATGCTTCCCATGGCTTGATAATCAAACTCTTAGTTCCCGTGTCTATTGGCTCCTCTCCTTGGACCACTGACCTCTCAAACCAACAACCACGCAAACCACCAGAACACCATATTCATTATAATGGTAAAATTGCATGATTTCGAGAGAAAATACATTTTAGCTCGAGTCGAGCTAAATTGTACTTACAGATTGGGTACTTCACTGAAATTGAATAAAACAACTAAATGTAAGCAAAATTTCAAATGGCATAACTTACTCAAATTTTGTCCAAATTGGGCATATGAGGTGTTTTTGACATTTAAAAAAATAGTAGATGTCAAGAAACACCTCATATGCCCAATTTGGGCAAACTTTGAGTAAGTTATGACCATTTGAAAATGTCAATCATTGGTAGTTTTGTCGAGTTGAGTAAAGTAGGCTACACTTTAGCTCAACTCAAGCTAAATTTTCATTAACCCCTTAACGACCATGGTGTTTGTGAGCTCCAAACTCCGAAATTGCAATTTCATACCACCTTGTAAACTTTGGAGTATGAGAATGTTTTTTACACTTTTTGAAGCTTTCAACCGTATGATCTTGAAGAGAACTACCATTAGAGGTAGTGGTTGAAATTTCAACCGTTGGATCTTTGCCATTTGTAAGATCGTAACATTCAAAGTTGATGCAATCTTTTTTTCAGCAAACATAGTCCACTTTGTGCAAAGGAAAATGTGATGCTTATTACCTTACACATCTAGCTCATATTTTTTTCCATGTATATAACTAGATTGAGCACGCCCATGCAAAATTTTAGACACTCATTTTGCTTTTTGAACCTTCATGCAATTTATTTACTAGAAGAAGGTAGAAATCAAGGATTTGGTAAAACATGCACCACGTTTATTTTATTGTATATGGTTTAGGGGAAAAATAAACGGCGAGTATATACCTTCTTGAATTTGTGATTTTCAAGACAAATGAATTCCAAATATTCCAAAATCTCAAATTTTGGCAGATTCTGAAAGACAAAATAGTAATATCATAGAAAACTTTGAATCTAGCTCTTGTAATTTTTGGAGGGTGCCCTTGTAGGATTGGTAAAAGTTTCAACTTGGGTCACTTGGAAACCTAAGTACAAAATCAATCGAGAAAAGATTTTTCAAAAAAAACCTAAAAAATAAAGGTAAAAATTAAAAGTTTTTTTTTTTTTTTTTTTTTTTTTTTTTTTTTTTTTTTTTTTTGGGCGCCCTAATGCTGAAAACTAAAATTTGCGTTTAAAAACTCCAAAGGTGGAGTTTGACTTTACAAATTTTCCCACATACACCTTGTAGTGCAGGGAACATCCAGTAAAGATCTTAGGCAAAGATACTACTTTTAATATCTTCATTTAGGCTACCCAAAATAACAAATCTCCTTGGTCGTTTAGGGGTTAAATTGGGAGGTTGGCAATCTCCCAAAATATTGAATATGGTGTCCCGACCCGGCGACCCTGGTCCACCACCATATATATATATATACTATCTGTGCATATTTACTATGTAATGTTTTCAAAATGGGGTCAATGCACAACGATATATGCATGGTGATATGAGTAGCAATAGCAGCATATCATTCATATATCTAGATTTGTTGACTAGTAGTTGTCCATGAGCATGGACAAGGACCAAGGATAATGGGGACATGTGACTAAAAGGATATTCCCTCGCCAAGGGGAAGGACGGACGGACGGTCGGTCGGACGGACGACGGGTTGAATCTGGGTGATGGAATACGTTGATATGGCCATAGCCTTCAGGGGGGCCCGACGAAGGTGACCGGGGTGTACGACACCCCCCCATACCCAATTGTCCTAGTAGTTAGTGCAGCCACATCTCAAAATATGGTATGATTCTGTGTGCAGGCAGTACTGCAGAAAGAGCAAGTTTACCCACATGGGCCACCAACCACCAGCAAGGGTGCCCGCCCCCGCCGGGCCCGCGAGGGGGCACCCTACCCCCCTACCCCTCGTCTCACCGAGTTTGATTTCATAACTCTTTTTGTTTCGTAGACGTGCATCTCGGAATGTTGCTAGCTCTGTCAGTTTATGAGTGTGGTATGAGTGGTTTTTTTGTTTGAAGTTTTGACAGCCTTTATTCATGCAAAGAATGCTGTCAGATTTATGAGTGCTCTCGTTAAGTTGGTCTACTTTTTACATGGATTTCATGTTTTTTGCGGTACTCTTTTTCATGATATTTGTGATTTGACGCGGATGTCATGTGCACATGCAATGAACATGGAGCTTGGGTGTTTTGATAAAAGCTTGAGAGGAATGATGTGTTGCTTATTGGAGGATGATGTATCTTACTCATTTGAGGATGATGTATCTTACTCATTTGAGGTTCATGTATTTTACTCGTTTGAAGATAATGTATTTTAATATTTGAAAAAGGATGTATCACTCATTGGAGAGATAAGGTATACTACTCAATAGTCCAACCAATTCCAACAATTTCTTTCCGAAGATTTTGCTAGAGCCACTTTCAAAAATTGACAAAGTATCAAGAAGGATGTCCCTTAAGTATTAGTTATTTTTTTAAAATATGATATTAGATAAAAGCAAGCTTGTGGGTCCATCATAAACCAAAACCCTAGACTTACTTATACGGTTTTATATTTCTTCCTATATAATAATCATTTTGATGTTAACCCCTAAAGGTCCAAGAAAGCGGATTCTGCTTTTTGCAATTTTGGGCAACCAAGGTGAAGGGGTTAAAATTATTATTTATGTCTAAGATCTTTTGAAGGCGCTCTTTATCTTGCAAAGTGTATGTTATAAAACGTGCAAAGCAAAATTTCAATTTTAAGCCCTTCATTTAGAAATTTTAGGTTTCAAGTCTAAAAATGGTAGTTTAAATTTTGAATTTTTTTGAATTTTTTTGAAAAATATAATCATTACGAAATATTATTCAAGTTCCAAGGTGACCTCGGTAAAAAAAAAATAAAAAAAAATCAATTTTTTAAGGGCAACCCCCAAAAATACAAAAACAATCTTCACAATTTCTAGTAATTTCCAAAATATCTCTTACAAAATTTGCCAAAATTCAAGATTTTGGAATTTTTCCAATTTTTTTTCTTCTCACAAACTTATAAAGGTACCTTCTAGCCATTCAATTTTTTTTCTTGAACCAGATATAACTAATTTAATGCATGTTTTGATGTATCATTGTTTTTAGACCTTCTTCTAGAAAATAATTTGCATGAAGGTTTAAAAAGGCTCATGCATTATGAGTACTAAATCGTTATGATCTCAGCATCTTTCAAACTCTAAGGCCTCACCACTCAAAATTTTATCCACATGACCTACAATAGAACTTACCTTTCCACGAGTGTGAACCCAAGTGGCAGCTTACACACCTTTTGTATACCCCAAGTGACAACTTATACACAAGATGCCACTTGTTGTATAGATGTACCACCTTTCCACGAGTGCAAATACCACCTCCGACTGTTTTTTTGGTCAAGTACAAAAACAAATTAATGTCGTTACAAGAAGTGTAGGTAGAACTACGTACCCAAAGGCCTTGAACTCTATTAATATGCATGGTATCTGCATTGAATTCGCGATCCAAGAAAAAAGTTCCGAAATCCTTTTAGTGCATGGTGTGAACAAGACGATGCTTGTACTCATGTGTACTTGGCGCTTGCAAGGGCAAAGGACCCAAAAGAAAGTCGCTTTTGCTTCAAGAACATTGCTACTGACATGTTGGCTATGACATAAAATCAGATGTAATCTGTACACACAACATGCTCACGTTGCTGGTCTTCGATTTCATTCCCTGAGATTGCGAATGGTCGGACTACTACGATGGCAACTGACGGAATTCTTTGCACATTGTTTACACACGATGATGTTGCACTATTCTTGCAGTTAATTAGAAATAAGTATCTAAGACTTGGAATACAGTCATGTAAGGTAGAGGCACCTATAACCGACCACTTAAGGATTTTAGCATATGATATTAAGGTATATATATTTTTTTTTAAGAATTTTTCATGTGTGCAAACATAAGGTTCTTGTTGAATGCAAAAAGTTTCGTGATTTTATCTGCATTATTCAAATAGTTATAAGTGTTTTAAGTGAGCGGTTGCTTGGAACCTAAAGTCGATCACATGCTCATATATACAAATGAGCTACATCTGTTCTTTCAAAATCTAGGAATTGGGCTTGATCGGTTATGGGTCCCCGGTCGGGAATGGGTCCCTTTGCCTTAGTAATACATGGAGTAACACTAATAGGATAGCGTTGCTAAAATGGAAACTAAAAAATGTCTTTTATGAAAATATAGATCTCTCTCCTTACCAGATGATCAAATTGATAAACCCAATTCTTCATGGTTGGGGCAACTACTTTGGAATTGGCAATTTTCTTCATACCTTGAGTGTGTTGGATCATTGGACGTGGCATAGAAGGTGGCGATATTTACATCGTAAATTCTCTAAAACCCTCACGAAAGTAAAAAGGTGTGTATTTATGACTAAAATCAAATTTAGATGGTCTTTTGGGGTCGGAGGGTCCCATAGTGATTGGGTTGTAGGGGTGATATTATTGAGGTGAGAATTCGGAGATTGAAAGTTTGATGTGTTTTTAGAGGTTAGAAGGATGACATTACAAAGATCTAATGTGTATAGTGTTCACGTATGCATTTTAGTTTTTCAAGACATTTCCTCACCCTTAACTGGGATGAATGTTGAAAAACGTCCATTTGGATGGAAGGCAACAACTTCGAAGAGCCATAATTTCTTCATCTAGAGTCCATATTGGATGAAGGCACTTGAGTTGGGTCACAAATTAAGTCTACTTTGTGTGGTAAACATTGCAAGCCCACACAATGAAAGTATGAATTAATGGCATGTATTTTAGTGAAGGCAGTTCTTGATTTTGGGTTTTCAAACATGGGGCAGGTTTTACAATGGCAAGCCGATTATGTGATATCCAATTTAGTATTCTGTAATTCTTTTTCTTTTTTGCATAAGTATGAATTTAATATGAAATCCAACAACTTTAGAGTTGGAACTTTCTTGATTTTGATATTTTAGGTAATGGATTTGCAATTATGTTCTATCTTGAAAAAAGTGAAAACTGTACATGACTTTTGAGGAGAAGTTTTCTCACTCATCCACCATTGAATTTTATTGTTGTTTGTTGGGTTGGATCTTAAATATTAACCCCTAAACGACCAAGGCCTCTTCTAAGGAGATTTTTTATTTTGGGCAGCCTAAATAAAGATATTAAAAATAATATCTTTGCCTAAGATTTTTACTGAATGTTTCCTATACTACAAGGTGTATGTGGGAAAATTTGCAAAGTCAAACTCCACCTTCGGAGTTTTTAAACGCAAATTTTACTTTACACCCTTGGAGCGGGCAGAAAAAAACTTTTTCTTTTCTTTCTTTTTTTCTTCTTCTTCTTTTTTTTTTTTTTTTTTTTTTTTAAAAAAAAATCTTTTCTTGATTGATTTTGAACTTAGGCTTCCAAGTGATCCAAGTTGAAACTTTTACCAATCCTACAAGGGCACACTTCCAGAATTACTTGAGCTAGATTCCAAGTTTTTTGTGATATTACAATTTTTTCTTTCAAAATTTGCCAAAATTTGAGATTTTGGGATTTTTTGAATTTCTTTTGTCTTGAAACTCACAAACTCAAGAAGGTATATACTCGTTCATTTTTCTCCTAAACCATATACAATAAGTGTGGTTCATGTTTTACCAAATCCTTGATTTCAACCTTCTTCTAGTAAATAAATTGCAAAGAGCAAAATGAGTGTTTAAAATTTTGCATGGGCATGCTCAATTTAGTTATATACACAGAAAAAAATATGAGCTAAATGTTTAAGGTAATAAGCATCACATTTTCCTTTGCACTATGTTTGCTGAAAAGAAGATTGCATCAACTTTGAATGTTACAATCTTACAAATGGCAAAGATCCAGCGGTTGAAATTTCAGCCAATACCTCTAATGACAGTTCTCTTCAAGATCATACAGTTGAAAGTTTCAAAAAAGTGTAACATATTCTCATACTCCAAAGTTTACAAGGTGGTATGAAATTGCAATTTTGGAATTTGGAGCTCACAAAACACCATGATCGTTTAGGGGTTAATCTAGATTTTTATCAAAACATTAAATCCATTTAGGATGTGAGGAAGTATGGCATTCATTTTTGTCCAAGGGGTTAAGTTCTGGACAATTTTTCCTTTGTAGTTTTTAGGTACTTTCACCTTTGCAAGGCCATTATTTGTGCAAAGAACTTTTTCTCATGGTTTTTTTGTTCAAGGGAGACATTAAGGTGAAGGTAAACAACCATGTAATTAGTGATTCTACATTGCGATGGGTATATTGGCAGCATTTCCAGAGAGATAGATAGATAGAAACTCCGGTCCTTTCTAAGGGCCCGGCGTGAATGAAGTGTCCGTTCGTAATGCTAATATCCCGATGGCCACCGGACAAGGGGAAATTGGAACAATACTACTTCCCCCTCTCGAGGGTGGACACTATAACTACGCTAGTTTCTAGCCTAGTTACTAGTGCCTTGAAGATACTTGACATAGTATCCCCCAAAGGACTTTGAGGTACCCATACAACAAGGTCCAAAGACCCCCCAGAATAGTTGGGTGGACGCCGGCATGGGGAATAGAACCCACGACCTCCTCATTGGGGCCTAAGCCCTAACCACCAAGCCAAGGCTTGTGGTGCCTCAGCATTTCAACTCCAAAGTGAATATGTTGATGTTTGTTTAGTACTAACACTTTATGATCTCGCAATTAATAAGGCTTTATGACTCAAAATCTAACCCACATGGTGTACCACATATTTACAACAAGATTGTACGGTTGAAATCTAAATGACTAACTTTTGTTTCCATTCAAGACATTTTTTCAAGAATGTGCCAGAAATGAGTCAAACCATTTAGGAGTCAATGAATGTACACTCACTACAATTGTAGTGCTGCAAATGTAATTTTATGCAATCTTCTAGCTTTATCTAGAAGGAAGCTACCATAAGTCTTGCAAATTTCTTGAAGAAGAGTCTCATTATTCCAATCAAAAATATATGAACCGTTCATTCTTCTTCATTTGTGAGATTTTAACAGTCAAAGTTGGCTGAATTTGTTTTCCTACGGGAACCCTCAAAACCCGTTTGAGGTTTTAAGAATCTTTAGGAGTTAAAAGTGAGAAGTGGTCATGAACATGAGGCTTTGTTGGTCGTGAATCATTGTACAAAAAATGTGGACTAAAGAATCTTAGGCCATGAACTACACACCAGTGGAAATGTGTTCCACATACACTAGGCAGTGTACCGACAAAAACAACACTTTGTGGTATACTCGTGTGGTGTACTCAGGACACTTTTCCACTAGAGACACATGTTTAGAACAAAATCCAAGTGTACACTTGCAGTTGTGGAATCCTCGTCATGATACCATTCCATAATCAAGTTGGCCCCAAAGCGCAGAACCCAAGCACGAAAGGGAAAAAAGAAAGAAAGACGAAGCCACCATTACTCTGACAACTGACAAAAGCTCAAATCCAATTCCAACAGCTGCACATACCACAACACATTCAATGGAAGGTTGGACAATACAATACAATACAATGAACAAGCTAGAAGTTGACTGGCGTAGCCTGTAGAAAAAGGGGGAATCAAATCATGAGGGAATAGAAGATTCCAGTCGATCATGCAGACGGTGTGACAGTAGCTCCTCCGCCCCGAGACTATAAACTCACGGCACCTTCCTTCCTCTCATCATTCACACCCTTTAGCTCACTCCTTTCCACTGCTCTAGACAGTCTCTTCGATCGAGCTCCCTGGCTTCGATCGATCGGCATCCAAGGTTGACCTCATACACATTTATAGCTGTAGCTTGATATTCATCGATCAATGCTGGGGCAGTGCCATGGAGAGCTGTACAGACTCTGAGCGAGGGCTACCGGCGATACGATCGAGTTCTCTCTCACAGTCTGCACAGCTCTCTTTGCCACTTCTCCTCTAGTTCTTCTTCATCTTTTGGTGCGCCGATCCGAGTTCTGGTGCGCTGATCCGAGTTCTGGTGATCTGATTGACTAGTTGTGGATTGTTTTCTAGGCTCATGATTTTAGAGAGTGATTCTTCGAGCTCTTCAGAAACTAGCGAGCATTCTTAACCTTGACTTGTTTGTGTACTGTGAATTGTTTCTTGGCTCATGATTCGTTGCTCGTTTAGAACTAGCGAGCATTCTAATTAGATAGCATTGGTATTCAAAAGCCTCAATTCATGCCATTATTCAGAATGTGGAGAAGTACAGAATTTAGGTTTTTTTTGGTATGTGAGATGGTTGCTAGGCTGATTGAAGATTGACATCGGAGATTTTGAGTTCTGGTACATTCTCAGGGAGTCCCCCAGATTTTCGTGTCTTGTTGACAATGCATCAGGGAGCCTCGATGGAATTGCGTGAAGGTGAATGTAGCATATTTAGTAGGTGACGTCTTTTTGTTCTAAGTTAGCCTGTGCACTGATAGCGCATAAATTTGGTGAATTCGTTGTTATCTAAGCACCGACATTCATGATGCCTGTGCTCAGAACAAATTTTGATGAGTTTCATTTCACAGCAGTGTCGATGTTTAAACGTCGGCTATGCATGAGTTTTGAATCGACGTACGGTAGAGGTGCTAACTGAGTAAGAAAACGACACTTCGTTTCCGAGTGTTTGTGGGATTATGTGATGATTTGCAGGAGATCAGTGGGATAACGATCGGTGCGCTCATCATCGATATCCAATGAATTCCTGCAGTGCTGCACGTGGGCGTCTTGAGTTTTTTGAGGAATTCACATGGGAACTTGACAGTCACTGACTCAAGTTCTCTGTGATCATTGCAAGAATGATTGGAATCCGTAGAAGAAAATGATTGTGAGGAACATGGTTTGCTGTTTTCCAGGTACCAATTCCAATCATTCCTTCCGCAGCAATTCACCCGTCTCGCCAAGTTGATGGAAAGAGATTGATGAGAGTGAGTCCAGATAATTGTCATGTTAACCCTGGAACGTCGGAGCGGCCATTTTATGTCCGATGAACAGAACATTTTCACTGTAACCTATTATTGCGGGATGAATTTCATTCATGATTTTTGTAATTGGATTTATGAATGATAATAGCATATCATGGAATTCATTTGAGGTCATTTAAGGTATTTCCTAAGATCACATGTGGTATGAAAGTTGAAAGAATGGTTAAAAACAAGTCACCACACAGTGCATTTCTGCAACTTTTTCCTACTTTTATTAAGTCTCAAATTTAGGCAACTAAATGATCTCTTTTGAGTTCAAGCTCAATTCATAAAATGAATCTTACCAAGTCTTGTTTCTACTCCAAGTTAGAATTTCAAGAAATTCCTAATATCTAGTGATTTACTGACACCTTAAGTTTACATGCCTATAGGGTCTCTTTCTCAATTTTCAAATATAGCATGACACGAAACCATGGATTACACCATGCTATTCTTCACTACAATGTCCCCTTATTCCAAAAATTTCAGATTTTTTGAAAGTGATTTGTATTTGATATGAATTATTTTTGGTTTTTCTTTGAAAATTCACTTGAATTTCAAATCTTCCCAAAAAAATCTGAAATTTTTACAGCATATGAAAAGCATGTGATCACATCTACGAAAAATAAAATAAAATATTTTACTTTCAGGTAAAGTGGCGAAATGGAGGATTCAGAGTAAGACATATCAAAGTTCAGGCCACGGTTATGGGCTCCGACGTTCTAGGGTTAACATGTCACTCTGCTGAGTGTGCTAATTGCAGATACCGATATGAACGTGAGCCTTTTCAGCTAAGAAACAGACGATGATACCTACATGAGTAATCCACGCTATTCCATTCGCTGACATTGTATAAGAAAATATGGCCTTGTTTCCACGCTATTCCATTCGCTGACATCGTATGAGAGAATATGACCTTGTTTCCACGCTATTCCATTCGCTGACATCGTATGAGAGAATATGACCTTGTTTGACTCACACTACGGTTCTGGTGAAACTGGTGTGATTCAGAGTTGGCACCTCACACTATTGGCGAAAGTAGTAAACGACGAAGTTTCAAAAGTTTTTAGAATGCAGTCATCATACAATTCAGGAGCCTCACCGTTCTAAAACCGTTCTAGTGAAGAAAAACAAACCGTGATGGCTGTAAACTCGAAAGTCTGAGTATTTGCTCATTTGTGAGCTTCCAGACAAAAAGCAGATGTCTTACTGTGCAAAGTCTGATTGCGGCATTGTAATCCTTTCTGAAAAATTTAATTTTATAGTCTACGATTCCTCCGCACATGAATCGTAAGCTTGGCTGTAAACTCGAAAGCCTGTATTTACTCATTTGTGAGCTTCCAGACAAGAAGCAGAGGTCTTACTGTACAAAGTCTGAGTGCTGCATTGTAATCCTCGTTGAAAATTTGAATTTTACAGTCTACGATTCCTCATCATATGAATCGTAAGCTGATACATAGATATTAAAGCCGACACCGACATAAAACGATTTCTAGGCTGTACAAACTTGTCCTACTACTATCTGAGTATTTCATTGGCCTTCGCTTGTTCACCTTTATCGAGGCCCTCGATGGTTTCAAAAATGGGCCGGTGCAATGTCTCCGGAAGGCCCACCGACAAAGCGGCGCCGATGATCGCCATGATTCCGAAAATGCCCAACGGAAAAGCCGAGTTGTAACGTCCGGAAACGACGATCACAGGCGCAATGATGGAGCCGATTCCACCTGCTTGAGTAGTAAGCCCAAGTGCCGCATTTCGAACGACTGTAGGAAAAAGCTCCGAAGTATAAATGTATATCAAGTTGTAAGTTCCTGCCACTCCGAATAGTGCCACTATACTGCACACAATGCGGACTACTTTGAGTGCCCCAGGAGTAGTTTCTGCAGAAAGCAAGGCGTCCAAAATGCCTCCATCTGCTTCTTCAAACAAAAAGCTGCCGCCAAGGCAGCAGAGTCCACTTAGCAGCAAAGTCGAGACCAGCATCATTCTCCGCCCGAAACGTTCGAGTAGCACGGCCGTGAGAAGAAAAGCAGGCCACTCGACAATGGCGTTTACGAAAACACCCAAGTAGAGATTCGTGCCGAGGTTTACCACATTCAAGCTGATGCCGAAGTAGACAACTGCAGTTAAGAACCAGATCACCACCATGATGACCATCCGAGGGCGAGTGGCAGGGTTCTTCATCACCGTCCACAAGCTTCCCGAGGCCGCCTCAACGTTTTGATTCTCCTCGTCCTGATTTTCGATCTCCAAGCCGACGTGTTCGGGAATGTGTTTCCCATTCCGAGTGGCGAAGTCCCGAAGGACATCCATGGCTTCCGCGATGCGCCCCTGGACGACATACCAGCGGGGGGACTCCCAGACCGTTGGTAGCACTGTAGCGCAGTAGAAGAGAGCTGGTAGGGAGGTTACAACGTAGAGGTGACGCCAGGAAGTGGAGTAGGAAGCTAAGAAAGGGAGAGCCATGATTCCCAGCGAGAAAAAGTAGAACGCCGACATGCCCACTGGACCCCGTTTCGTTGGTCCCACTGGCTCCGTGGCCAGGACGAAGCTCGACAGTCCGATGCCGCTCGCCATGAAGCCTGTTACCCAGCGGAAGGCTACGTAACACCAGTAGTTCGGCGCTGTGGCTGTGATTAGGCCGGAAATTCCTGTGCCCATACAGGCGAGAAAGAGTGCACCTTTTCGTCCTGCACTTGAATCTGAGAAGTGGCCGAATATTCCCGCACCTGGAAAAACATCGCCACCATCATGTGCTCCTCCCCATATCCACTAATTTCCAATATCTTGCGAAATTACTTAACCGAAGGTAAACCACTGGGTCTGTCTCGAATTAGGTCAACAGAGAGAATGCAAATCTGAATTGATGAATAGAGCATGAAAGCTTTACCGACGAGAGAGCCCACGAAAAACGCAGCCTGTGCGAGACCAACTTTGTATTCTTCACCGCAAACGAGGCCCCACTCTGAAACAGTTGAGACGGCTTTTCCTCCGACCCAATCCCAAGCGCTCGGGCCTATGGAGCAGAGAGACGACGATGGTGTGCACGACGTACCTGAAAATCCACTCACAAAACTGAGTAAGGCCGTTGAGAACACTTGCCTGGTAAGAATCAATGGTAGGGGAAGGGCATGTGCGTACCTGGTCGACATTGCCACTCCGGTTCTCTATCGGCGAAGATCATGACCATGGTGTGCAAGCCTTCCAGGCACCACGCTATGCTGACAATGACGAAGTGCACCAGCTGTCCCCGGCCGAAATCCCCCACGTACTTCGACAAGATGTTGTCGATAGACAGCTTCTCATACACACGCGGCAGCTCCCCGGAGTTTCCATTCTTCAACAACGGTTCGTCCAACCGACCCCCCTCCGCCATTGCTACACCGTCGTAGACAAACTCTACTCAGCTTACTGTCTGTTTCCAATCATCCTCTACCTGAAGGCGAGCAACAACATGCTCAGTTCAGCATATCGTCACCATGACAGTACTTTAGCGCGAATTGCATGCGAGAAAGCCGAAGTCGCATGTTATCGAACGAATATTCAATTGCACAAAACAGACCCGCGCCGCACGGGCGGCGCGGAAACTTTCATGTACAAAAGTACGAAGGCTTCCTTATACCGGATTTGAATACCTCTACTATCAAGACCAGCTACCCTACAATTGAGAAAGGCAATGTTTGATTATACACTGTTAGACAACTACCACATGCGTTGAAATCAAGGCAAAAGCATTCATTCCTTACCACCAGACAATAAGAAAACGAACACCAGTGCAAGTGGAATCTATTGTACTCCATACACTAACCACACACCTTGCCGACACCCCTGAAATCCTCTCCCGAATGAGAAAGCGGTGTACTTGGAAAAAGGAATAGCGGTGATAGAAAGCAAAAGGTTCAACTTTTGACCTCACACCACAGTGAAGCAGAATGAACCAGCAAATACCACCAACACATTACTCCATTTCTTCATACTAAACGCACCGCTACAGAAACTGAAGAGTGAACCATCACTGAAGGATCTTAACTCACTCTAACCCAGTTTAAAGAGGACAACTGCGTCACTCACATTGTAGAAAAATCTGCACCATGGCGTGCAAGAAAGATCCAACGTATGTGGCAGATCACAAACGTGACTCAGACATCGTAAAAAACTAGTTTCTAGAAACCGTACGCCGAACCCTAAAATCCTTAATCCCTCAAACACTAACCGCGGTTGTATCAACTTTCAGGCGCCGCCAGGGGGAATGTAGGATGTGGATCTCAAGTGAAGGATATCCCTCTATCTGTTTGCACAGAGGATATGCTAACTGCAGATTCGTAACCACAGTGTGGGTACTAACGAAAGTTACTAAAAAAGTTGAATAGAGGCCCACTAAAATGTCAGTTGGTGGCCATGTGGGCAGCCATCTTGCAAGTAAGAGATCCAGTGGAAACTAGAGGCGTGCAGCAAGTGTTCATTGACTTACAGTAAGGATTTCTTGCTTCCAGGTTGCAGCCTGCGCTCCGGGAAGGAGCGTCCTTCGACGTGCGCGAGGAGCTCGCACGTCGAAGGAAGGGCGGTCGGAAAAAGGTGGCGATGTGGGGCTTCGCTTAACCACATCCTGATTCTCCTCGCTTCTGTATACGGTGGACCTTCTTGAAAAAGTATAACGTAAAAGTTGGAGTTGGGAAAGTAAAAGTTCATGGGAAACGGGGAAGTGCTTCCAAGCTCGCACTTTTTTAGGGAATGATGTGTATGAATCTATAATCTGCTTTCTCATCTTTTGTCAATTTTAGGGGTTGCTGTGATTTTTGTGGGAGGGGTAAGAGCATGACCAGCCCTCTACGGCAGGCCGGCCCACAAGGCCGTCCCAAAATGTGAAAGGCGCCGCTTGTCCGGGGTTACAAAGCCCAGCCCAACACGGAGGGCAGGGCCCGCTCACGAATCACCCACCAATCACACCACCTCACATTCCGCTTTTCATAGCTTTCTTTAGAAATCATTTTTTGCCAATGAAATTCTGCCAGGTGGCTCTCACTCATTAGTTAAAGGGAACACTAAAACTCGGGTGAAGGCACGGGATAACTTGGAGTTTTGGTGGGCTAGAATTTAGGGTACAGCAACCCTCTTGACCGGGTTACCGGGTTAGTGTGTGGGCTGGGGCCCCTGGCACTTCATATCTGGCTCCATGCTCCGGCCTGCAGTGCGGGCTGGTCATGCTCTAAAGGTTGCCGAATACTTTTTTATGTACTAGATTTTGAAATATTTTGAAAGACAAATTGTGTTAGAAGTGAGTTCTACCCGAACTGAAGAGACAGACAAAACCAATCACTTAGTCAAATAGCTACTTTCAAAATCACTTAGTCAAATATCTACTTTCAAAATCTGCTCTTACATTCTAACTCTAGTTTAATTCTTAGCTGATTGTCTAGTAAAGAGGAATTATAAAAGCTATTTGACTTTATATACATCAAAAGCTAAGAAAATTGACAAAAATGGAACAAGAACCCAAAACTCCCATTTTTCGACCTTATATTCTTGGTACTTTCAACCATGAAATATTATTTAAAGCTAACTCCAACTCTAAGTACTATGCTAAAATCCAGCTGTTAGATATGAAACATTATAAGATTTAGTATTTGAAGTACTTTAGAATTTTTTGAAGACATTGTTTGGGAGATATCTTTATATAGAACACAATTGGGTCCATCCGGCAATCCTTCCTACCCACCAACGTACCCACCTACCAACCTACCAACCTAAAACTTACCTACCTTCTTTTATGTTTTTTGAATTTTTTTTTTTTTTAAAAAAAAGAAAAAAGAAAAAAGAAAAAAAAGGGCATGTATAAAAATTATAAACATAATATTGTATGAGGAGATGGTAGACACGGATACTTTTTTGAATGTACTATATAAACGGGGACCTTACTTGTACCATATACAACACTTGGTTGTAGAATGAATGTTTTATTTTGCAATTTTCTACATAGCATACATGGGTCCTTGCAAATTGATAGAGGTATCTGAGCAAACAGGTCATATTGTAAGGTCATGGCCAAATGGCCAAATGTTCGAGAAAGACCTTCCACTTGGTCATGACCATCTTTTTAATATAATTTTAATTTTGCATGTCTTAACCCTTAAAGGGCTGATGGGGATAGTATATACGTTGACGTATATCTGACATTTGTTGTAAATAGAAGGTTTCAAAATTGAGACCCCACTAGCTAATTAAAATCATGTTGATGTGAATTTCAATTTCTCTTTTTATCTTAAACCCAAAGAAGGTGTAGAACTATGTCAAATACAATAGAATACTGCCGTATTATACTGGTCAGAAAGGGCTTCCAGGACCTTTAAGGGTTAAAAGGGGCGCTTCATGCAACTTCCCCATTCGTTGATTCGTTCTTAGCTTGAAGAGAAAGCATCACTATGGTCAAGAAGGCTACCAATCTAAAGTACGAGGTTGAGACCTCGGAGGATGTGACGACAAGTAAAGACAAAAAAGATAAATTAAGAGCTCTTGATTGGTGGTGTGGAAAGAATAATTTGATTCAAAAAATTGGTCTGTAGTTGTGAAACATGTCTCCTCAAATAAAAGATTTTTGCACAAAAAATCGCGCCATAATAACCTCATGGACAGATCTAAGATCTTTACCGCAAGAATCTGACTTGATTTGGGAATCTTAAAGATGTGGTAAACCACAAAGCATGTCTGAACTACGTGGTAATGCATATGATAAGGATTGTATGAACTTTTTTAACCCCTAAAGGCCCAAGGGGTTTGAAGAAAAACTTAGATGTGTTATAAAATATGGATTTCATAACCTTTGTGATGTAGCTCTCCAAAGATAGTATAAAGACCAAAAACCCTAAATTAGATCTATACAATTAAATTTCCTAAAATAGGTAAATTTGTTCAATAATTAATTAAAAAGAGTAAAACTTTGAAAATCAATATAAAATGTACTTCCTATTATTAGAAGTTGAATCTCAATATGGTTGGCTAAAATCACAAATTATATGATAAAATGAAGAGTGGCCACGAGTAACCTATGAGGAACCCAATTAGTCGGCCAAAATAGTAAGTTTTCTTACTCTAAGAAAACCTTGCACTGCTTGTGTTTGAAGGCTTATTGTGAACAATCTATGCATCCAAACGAGGTTCTGTAAATTGGATGTGGTTCCCAACTCACCAAACTTCTCGAATGTTCAAAAAAATATCCAAGAAAAATATTTTTTTACCTGCATAGAGCTCCTCAGAATTAGGAATCAGCCTTAAAATGGTTGGTTGAATCGACCTTAAAATGGTTGATTGAATCGACCTTGAAATGGTTGATTGGGCTCTTAGGGTTAATAAAAGAAAGGATTGTGCCAAGTGTCTACACTAGATACTAAAGATGACAAACAGAAAGGAAACATGAGTAGTACAGTAACTCAAAGGCAGCCAAATGATAAGATATCCATCCCACTCATCTCACGATTGGAGTCCATACATTTCCACTTGCACATGACAGTGTCGTCATGCTCACCGTAGCAGGAAATGATTGAATCTTGACAGCCCACATGTGGATATTTGATAGTTCGGAGCCAACACATGTGTTAACGACCTCTGTAAGCTCATCACCGCCGAACTAGTGATCATTTCTCTTTTGCCCCACTTGCCCCTGCAAAGCATGAAATGGTCCGTCAGTGAATGTATGTATCTTCACAGCCACAATTGCATACTGTTGTACTGACTTTTCTGCAGGTGATTTTAAGATCCTGAAACCGTTAGCCACCTGATCCGGACAATTCTCAATTCCTCTTCTCTCATCATGCATACACAAGTTGGGTTCTCTGATGTCCTTGCATGCTTCAAAAATGGACATAGATCGTTGCAGAAGGAATTCTTACAAACGGATTAAAACTACAGTACATTCGACAGTACCTATTGCTTTCCATTTCTTGACTGCTTTATAACGAAAAGAAACGCTCAGGAAACGAGGATTCTTCGAGAATATGGAGCTGTTTTATTTGCGTATTTCGGTTCGGAGCTGCAAGTTCTTTTTCCAATGGGAATTGTGAGCAAGGAAGACAGTACCGGATTCAGAAGTCATCATTTGAGTCGCAAGGAACACGATGAGTTGGAGTAGATTTGATGAAACTGTGGAGCTCGTCTGGCTGGGATATCATTTGCTTCTTTTTCAGTGCCGCTGAATGATGATGATTATCCACTTCTCCCAGCACCAGCCGCAGCGTGTCCTCTAAACTTCGTTTGGGGTTCGTAACACGAGTGACTTGTGACTTCTCCTTCCCTGACAAGCTCAGGCCCTTTATCGTCATACGACCGATGTTCACTGCACACATTAAGTGGAATTCATGAGAGAGAGCGGTGAACCTCATCATCATCGTAGCATGATCATACGATCCAGGCTCGGGTACTTCCGAAAAATTGAAAGCAAGGCTCTCACCAACTGCGTCACGCCCAATTAAGGACGGCAAGAACTTCTTGACATGCTCCTCCGCTTCGGTGTCTGCCTTCAGTGTCTCACATTCGAAGGTGATCAGTGGTGGAGCCTCACCAGAGCTATGGCGTTGCACCACCTCCTCGTCCCACCTTATAAGCATGTGGTCAGTTTATGTCAGCACGAACCATTCTGAGTGAACATTCATGATGCCATGTGGAAGAATGTCTACGATCCACCTCAAACCTTGCAATATCAAACAGAATAGAGACACATTCTTTAGATGAACAGCCTGATGTAAGTTTGAATAGAAGGAAAACTTCCTTCCTGCATCCGATCAAGGTGTAGAGTATCTTGAGTCTCTCGACCTTGGAGCTCATCGGGAGGGTTTTCCTTTCTAGCAACAATGACTCTTGGTTTTCACAATTCGTATTCTCATGCAGATGTGGAGATGTAAAATTATGGGGTAGAATGAGGGGAGCATATACCCGTGAAGGTCACATGTCGAGGAAAGGCGGGCAGCGTCTTCACCTCTGCGCTCAACCACGACCGTAGTTTCCTTCTTCGTCTGCATGCCCACTCAGTTCAAAAAACCGATACTAAAACCCTAAACCCTGTGAAAGGAGTAGCAGGGATTGAGCTCTGCAAGTTCTGGCTTACTTTGAAATTGCAGATGGTGAGATTGAGCAAGCGGTAATCCTCGCCATGACTGCATTCCCTCTCGCACGCTATTTCTGCGGTTCCGAAAGCGGTAGATTCAATGAAAAGGAGAAGTTGCAACAGTGGTTGAAAAGATTGAAGCGAATTAGTCCCACGCACCAGTTCCGAATAAACCCAAGCAAGTGGACGAGGCGGTGTGCAGGAAGTGACCGGACAGGGATCCCGACGGAAAGAGAGCTATGGAAGCGATCCCTTGCAGAACCTCCTCGTTGTCGTTGTCTTCGTCCTGCCGCTCCTCTACCTCAGACTTTGCCACTGCTGCTTCTGGCTCTGTTTCTAGGGGTTCTTCCTTTCTTTCCTTCATCCCTGTACGTCTCCACCCTGATTCCGTCTCCATAGAACCCACTTCTCTACTAAATCGAGTTTCTCTGATTTCTTGCGGAGTGACCTTTAGCTGGTGTTGACCTAGACTCGAATGTAACGTACGAATCTACGTGTAGATGACATGCATGGAGATTTATGTGAAGTGCTGAAAGTTTATGCATCCGTGATTGCTAGAAAATAAATTTTCAACCATTATGAGAGCTCATCACCTCCGCGGCAAGCGGAAACCAAGAACAGACTAACATTCAACACCGTGTGCATGGAACTAAGAAACTGCGTGAGTAGCTTGTTCACGAAAGAATCTGGATTTATGAATCTTTCTCCATGGGTGCTGAGACAATGTAGTAGCCATCAAAAGGAGAGGAGTGTGGGGTGATTTAAAATCATTGAAGACAAGCTGTATTCACAAAAAGCTCAGATTGATAAACCGAATTTCAAGTTTCCGATTCATTAATCATGGATGATAATGCATGCAGGCTATCTCCTTGTACCTTGCTTCACAAAAAGAATCTGGATGATATATTTCCTCCAAGGGTGCTGAGGCAATACGTCCAAAATTGTAGTAGCTATTAAAAAACGAGTTTGAGGCGATTTGAGACCATTACAGACAAGCTGTATTTACAAAAAGCTCGGATTAGTAAGCTGAATTTCAAGTTTCCAAATCGAAAATCATGAATGCTACTTCATGGAGGCTTTGGCAACCAAAGGGCAATTTCTGTGTCACCGTTTCTTCTTGTTCTTGGCACTTGTTTCTGGCCTTTTCGAACAAGCAACGAAGATGGGATTTAAGATGTCGGTATATACATGTTTCAGTCGGGTTACTTCTTCAAGCATGTGACTTCGTGTGCCCTTCTTGTATCCATCTCTGCCCTCTTCCATCGCTGCAAGCTCCTGGATTGCCCTGGGTAGGCATCCCCAGCTCTCAATAATGCTGCGTACACCCTGGCAACCACAGCCACAAGACCACTGTAAGGTAGAGACCGATTTCCTGTGGGTTGCGATACGTGTGAAAATAAGGTTAACCTAAATACTGACGAATTAAAGGATGCTTTGAAAAGATACAAAATTCATGCTTTCTCGGTATCATACAAAACCTCTCTAGTAGATCTGGAAGCTAACCATGAGTGCACGATAGCAATAGTCAAGGCTAGCTTTAGGCCACCAGACAAAAGAAAGATAACGTTGTCCCAATAACATGGCACTTAAACGATTGTACAGCATCTTTCACCTGATTATCTTGGATACACTTGATTGTATCTTCGAAACAGACCATGATGCCTTGGGCAGCTGTTAAGTCCATTTCCTCTGGTTTAGGCTGCACAACACAACTTTCGCTGGTGAGCTTTCGGAAACTAAAACTCGATAAACTTCAGCAGAGAATATGGCTAACCTTTGGGTCGCGTTGCTGTAACCAAGCGCATGTAGCGGTCAGATCATCATATGCCCATTGTTGAACTTCTTGTAACGAACCACAGCTGACTTTAAGAACTGCAATGAAGCACGTTGACACTTGCAACTAAGATATCATTTTAACAAAGACGGAGTTACAAACAGAGATGGATATACAACGAACAGTATTATCAGAGAAGCATCTACCAGCATTCCTCCATGGCCTTCCATTATGCATAAGAAACCTGCATCACAACGAAGTCGAAGAATCTATTAACCACTCACATACAAGAAGTATGTCAACCTTATACACGAAAACTGCACACTACTGTAAAGAGGCATAAACCATACCTTTCTATGCTGACAAGTTTTCTTTGCTTGTGGCACTCTGATATCCACTCCTGCAGTAAAACGATACCATTGAAAAAGGATACCATGGAAAAACCAGAGATGTACGAAAGCTTGGTTCGATACGAAGTCATCAAAGCGACATAAAATTAGTACATTGATGAGTTCGATTGCAAGATCAGACCTTAGCCACGATGGTGCCACCATCAGCTTTGACTTGTTTAAATTTTGGGGTATCCTTGAAAGCACAAATCAGGACGGTGCAATCACTTGTCCAATCCGGCCGATATTGTGCTCCCATTTCTAGTCCTTGCGTTCGAAACAAGCCTCTAGCAGGATTCTGTATTCCTGAAATGGCAAAGACAACGCCTTCCTGACACATGAAAACACCCATGAGAACGATAGTACTCTCGAACAAAAGCACAAGTTACACTCAGATCATATACAATCCATGGTCTTACCAGAACTTTTGCAAAACCCCCGTTTGCTGTTATCGTCTTGATAGAACTCGAACCTTTACCAGCCTCCTGTGCTGCAGAATTCGATGGAGGCGCATCACCACATCGTTTCGCATCAACTTGATGTGGTAAGATTCCTACTCCTTGAGCCGCATTGACCCCAATATCAACATTGCGATCCTGCACACTAACCGCTGTCTCCTCTTTCACATCCTCCATCTTGCTCTTCACCTTCAATGTCTCCTCTTTCACCTCCTCCATCTTGCTCTTCACCTTCGAACTAGTGCCGTGATCTTTTCTCGGAAACGGGGCGGAAGCAAGTCGAAATGCTTGGCACTCTGAAGGATCAGCTGTAGTTGTTGAACCAATCACTAACTTCGGCTTCACAACCTTCACATCTGTTCGAGGGCTTGATGCATAGTCGTTCAGCGGTTCAGGCTTGACGTCCCGTTTCGGATACTCGACGTTCTGCTGCTTAGGCTTCTTCAAAAGCTTGTCGCCGGAATGCAGCAGCACTTTCCGTTTCGCTCCCCCCGTCTCGCTATTAGGTTTGCACGTCGTGAAATTGACGTATGCTAGACCTATGCAAGCACGATGCTCGTTTGTACCAAAAGGTTGCCGACATTGAATCCGCACCTTCCTCCACCTGCAGCAATAATTTGCACAATTAGAAAGTACGCCACCACTCATCTCACTGCCACGTTTGGTGTCATAGAGGAGATTCGATTGATGAGCCCGAGATTGACTCTTACCGCTGCTGAGCTGCAACAGGCGAGAGCTTGCGATTCGCGTCAATGTCGAAAGTCAAAGCTCGATTGCGGTTAGCCTTGCTCGTCAAGTCTTTCACAGTCATAACCTGAGAGGGAGCCCTAAAAAATCAGAGCCAGGAGTAGGAGACAGGGGAACCCTAAAACAGGGGATGGGAGAATTAAGAGAGTGGACCTGCTGAGGCGACAACAGAAGCTCGTAATTGTCACTGTCATCGCCATCGCGTAAGCCCTGAATCTCAACAAGAGAGGAGCCGGCATTCACGATCTCGACGCGGGAGAAGGCGGCAGGAGGCCGTGGCTCCAGTTCCAGCCACGCTTCCTCGCACGGGCGGAGCGTCTGCCAAAGGCGGAAGTGGTCGGGATTGAGGACGTTGCTAGCGGGGTGGACCTCCGCTTCTGAGGATCCATTCGTGACACTCCACCTCACGACTTCGGCTTCGTCCTCATCATCGTCCTCTTCCCCCGCCTTCCCCGCCATCGCTGCAACGCCTAAAACCTCCACCACCCCGTCTCTCTCTCTCTCTGCCTCCCTCTTTTCTCTCTTCGATTCCTAGGTCCTCTGTCTCTCTCTCACATAGCTACGAGCTAGCTTACTCTAGGCAGGCACTCGAAAACCAGCCCTAATGGCGCCAAAGCTCGTCAACCCACATTCTCTTTCTAATTTCTCATATTTTATAAGCAGAAATTGGTACCCAATGGTCAGTATAAGGATGGCATGTTTGGAAAACAGAGCGACTTTGTACTGCAGAATGGATCATGCAAGATGGTCTGATCTTAACGCAGTTACCGTGGTGCTTTGAAATAATGCATGATTCTTCATGCCGCAAAAGGTGCCTGTCAATGAATTCACCATGATCCAATTCTGCAGTCTTTTGTGTCGGTGAATTAGATGTCCTTCATGACAAGATCAGCAACCTTGCTGGTGGGACAGGAACGTGATTTGGGTAAATTTGCTTGGAGAGTATTATGTCAAGGTTTCAGACATGAATATTATGCCAAAAATTACACAGCTATTCATAAGAGCCATTCGGAAAGCCCCTATGTAAAGGGGGGGGGGGGGTGGGGGCATCTACGAGATTCAGTGGAGTAGGCTTTCTTGCATGTTGACGATATTCCGATCTAGCAGCAGAATGTTCGTCTTTACTAAACATCGTATTGTTCAAATACTGATTTGAGAATCTTTCTCCTGAGTAGAAAAAAACTTGTCCATATGAACAATGAATGATGTTCACTTTTCTTTCTTCTAGGGCAAAAAGGCTACCTCAGAGTTCACAGATTCCCTCAATATACATCCATTGCGAACCTAACCGGAGACTCTGGAGTTTGAGATTTAGAATCCAGATCTTCGTTTTATCAGAGGTGTTTACCAAGGGTTCGTCATCTATGGCCCCGGGACAGAAACTCCAGACTTGCAGCTACAGCAAGTCTCTCGTATACTCGGAAAGACCCAGAAACCTCTGTTGCTGTGCATTGGATTCAATCTTATACGATTTATTTAATTTTACGGCACTGCAGAGGAGTTCACTAACAGTACCTAACAAACACCTCCTGGCATTCTGCACAATCTCACCAAATCGTGTGACGAGAATGTTCTGTAGCACAAATTCCAGGTTGCTTCGCATGCCTGAAAACTTCTGCGTTAGTAGAACATTCCCCAGTTGGTCACTCAGCACTCGTGCTCCATAATGGGGGCGACATTCCTGGGCTGCACCTACAGCAGCATCCTTGTCCGTCACCTGAATACTGAGATTCCACATCGTATATTACAAACCTGACGTCGAAGATCGTCGCAGAGCTCCAATATCTCCTCTATTCCACTATCATGTTGAGGACTATGAAAAAGACAGGAACTTGACCAGAGCTTATAATCCACAAAAATAACGAAGAGAATCATCCACGTTGCTCCCAAAAACGTACGTCTAGGCACAATGTAGGTGAAGGGTGAGATCTAGTTCATTCATAACATGCAATGATTTCCACCGAACATTCAGACATGAAATGGAGAATTTGGACTTAAAACATTCCAGTTTCTCTCATCTAGGTTGAGAGTTACTGTACATGCAGAGCAGAAGCTGACTTGTTGCAGGGGCATGCCTGTACTCCGTAAGGGATACGGCAGTGCCAAATGTCCGCCACGAGAGTTGCATGCAATGCTCAAGCTAACATTGATCAGTTCAAAAAGAGAAGAGATGTTATAATGTAAGAAGCAATCAGCAGCACGTACAACGTAAAAGCTGCAATCGGGCTACACGTGAATTGTATTGGAACAACTTCTGAAGATGCGTCTTCTCATAATTTGAGTGCAAAAAGATATCATTATACAAGACGTGGTGAAAGAGCGGCATCTTGCAATTACATTGCACTTCACCCTTTGGATGTTCGTCTCCGAAAGATTTTGGGCTGGTTTCACCATTTTCACTAAGCTGCAGCATGAGTGGTGTCTGATATCAGTATCCATGTTAGATATGACAATCAGTGAGCGAGCCCAAGTGAAGTTGTGTAACACTTCGCACCAAAGTTGCTCCACAGGCAATTTGTCCCTGTGAATGTTCCTGAAAAGTCCTATCTCTGTTCCTAAAAAAGCATATTCGTCCAAGCTTGTGCTTGTGGCGAACAAGCCAAACCAACTCATGACTACAATTTTCTGGTAGTAAGAGTTGAGCTGTCGAGGTCTGTACCACTTGATGCAAAATAATGTACTTCGAAGTTGCCCATAACACCAGTTGTCGGAAAGCTAAGGCCGACTTCTACAAAATCTCTTTGACGGCGTTCAATTTTCCGAACTCAATCAAATGTGGTGCGGCCATGGCTATACGATCTTCCAACTCAGTCTCATTCTGCTGTTCGAAATCACCCTTGGGAGCAGCGTGAGCATCCAACCAGGTTACGATATCCATCATGACATTCTGCACCATATCATCCGGCTCCCCTTGTAAAAGACAATGCCAAGCGTCGTCGTACAGTTTTATCGTCTTATCTTCGCTTTTGGCCTTCTCGTGGAGCAATTTGCTGATAGACGGGTCAGTAACTTGGTCAGCAGCACCATGGAGCACGAGCAATGGTAGCGAAACCTGCAGAAACAAAGCAAATTAATACGATCAGGTCGATTTTTTCCATATTGCTGTGCCTTGAGCACGCGACTCCTTAATGCGGCGTAGAGATACGACTATCATAAGTAAGGTCGCAAAGTAAAACGACAACCTACCTCTGCCAACTTGCTCTCGACAAAGTCTGTCGTCTGCAGTAACTGCATAGCAGTTCCAAGTCGGGGATTCCCAATGTACGCAACAGGATTGTAAGCAGCCTGCCATGCAAACAATCAGCGCAAAGATCAATGAAAATGACCAATTCCGCAAATCACAAGCTCATGATTGATGATTATTAAAGATTGCGATACATTTTCGTCTATGACCCCAAATACTCAGAGCCTGTATGAGTGAGTGTATGATACACTTACTCTTCGTCTCTTCGTAATATCTCGGAATCCAATTTCGGCGATGTCAGTGTGAGGTACAAGCTTTGCCTTAGGTATCACGTGTGCCAATGCAATCATAATTTGCAGCAGAAGCCAAGGTGGGTACATAGCCTCCCCAATCTTGCACATGGGAGCCACCAGTACCGCACCGTCCCACAAGCTGGGGTCTTTTAGATGAGCTTTGATTGCTACAGCTCCTCCCATGGACTCTCCGAACAGAAAACAAGCCAAGCCCTTGTTCTCGGGACGCTCTGTATAAATCAAACCCAATTTTAGAGTTCATTAATATATGGCCAGATCTAGTAATACGAGCTTGACAGTACTTTTGCTTGAAATATGTGTTAGAATTAGAATCAACACAAATTATGTACTACTTGATTAGCACTTCAACGAAACTTCCAGAACATGACTGTTTCAGCGCGCTCTGGACAACAAATATAGGTAATTTCTGTTGAAATGTTCTAGATAAAATCCAACAAGGAGTTAATTCCGAACTTTCTGAAGAGGTCTTCTCGCAATCAGGTGACTTAGGGAGACCTTGCCGAAGTCTCGGAAATGCTTCGAACTATCACTGCAGTCTTTCGTGAGGCTGATTCTCTTCTAGAAAGTTCTCTAAGGCTCCAGAAATTTAAAAAACATGACTCATTCGAACTCTGAAAAGTTAAGCATTGATAAAATTGTTGATGCGATTCAAGATTTAATAATGCAGTCTTACCTTTTATACTACGATACTGCTCCACAACATCATTCACTAAAACGTCGAAGTTAGGAATGTATCCATGCAACCCTTCCGAAAGCCCAAAACCAGGATAATCCATGCCATGCACAGCATAACCAGCTACTGCGAGTGCTCGAGCCAATCCTGGAAGACAGAACAGTCCACGAAACATCAGATTAACTTACTCTCACCACATCTCATTGATGCAAAATGCGTCGCCTCAGCAGGATAGACACTTCTGCGGACCCGACAAATCAATCACGAGTGCTGGACAAAAGTCTCAAAATGATTGCAATGCTCACCCTCATTGAAGAAAGTGACAGTGTCGCCATAACCATGGCAAATGAATATTAGACCCTTGGGACGCCTCTCCGCTGGCACCCAACTTTTTACAAAAATCTCCAGATTACGAGAATTTTTCACATATTTCTGCAAACAGAACTCACAACGTCAAAACGGCACTCCCCGCGAACCAAAACTCCCCCATCAAGGTATAAGGCGAATCGAGGTACATACCTCTGAGACGTTTAATCTCATCTCTCTATCTTCTTCCTGCACAACAAAATCACAACACGAAAAAGTCAGCATCGATTCAAATAACCTCTACACGCAAAGTCATTCGTCAAGAACGTAATCTCACCGCAGGTACGTTATAATCGAATTCACTATGAAGCTCAAGGAACTTGGCTCTGGACAAGCGCCGCGCCCCGACGGAGTCCATGTTCAACCGGTGATCTTTCGCGAGCTTCTCAACGGAGGTTTTGTTGAGCGTGGACACAGGGTCCTTTTCGAACTGCGACATGAGCCAAGCTCCAGCAGGCGTGGACGACAAAGTCGTTTTCAAATTCGAAGACTTCCCATGGTGCAAAACCACAAGCGCGCCCACAAGAACCAAGGAGAATAACACCAACACACGAGGAATCGCCATCCAAGTAGTGGTCATGGGATCACCACTCTGATAGCCCAACAAAAACTCAATAAACATAACTCACTCCAGAGCTCCCAAATGCTAAAAAAACTCCGAAACGGCTCCAAACTCTATTGGAGCAAAGATCCTCCAAGCGACCACAGACTCTGCTCAGAAAGACCAAAACTCCTCGGAATAGCCGCAGACTCTGCTCTAAAGGGGCAAAAATCCTCTGGAATGGCTACAGCTTCCTCGGGATTGGCAACAGACTCTTGGTTGATGCTTGGGAATGGCGACGGACTCTGAATGAGAGATTGAATGGAGAAAAGGGTATGTGGGTAGTGGGCAAAAGGGCGGGGGCGGGGTGAGGGGGATTTATGGGCGGGATGGGATGGTGTGATGGGATGGGCGCCGTTGTTTTGGTGCGAGCCCACCACGTGTCGGTGCAGAGGAATTCAAACAACGTGTACGTTGGCGGTTTGACGAAGACGAGGCGGGCTGATGTTCCTTCCGTCGTCGTCGCTGCCCGGGTGCCGCAATTCTAGAAGGCGTGGACTTTCACCTCAGTTATCCATTCACCCCTTGCATGCACGGTTGCACACTCCATTGCCTTCCCTTCTTTTTGTTTTTCTTTTTTTCAAAACCAAATAATGTATCAATCATTTGAACAATACAACATAACAACTCACATTTAGAACCCATAGTTGGCTCGTTTACACATCCTCGTGCCGGCAGCATGCAGCCCCAAATTTAGTTTGAGTCAAGGTTCCAGATTTCGCGCCCAACAGGTCGCCTTGCAGGCCGGAACAGCCATCTTCAACCAGCAGGCACGACAAACAAGACCAAATTTCCACCTCCTACACAATACGGACCCGCAAGGATTGAATCTCATTGGACAGCATGTCAACAGGATGTGGGAACGGAATTGCAACTGGTGTCGGGTGCCTGCCACTGCTGGCCGGAAGTGTAAACGAGCCAAGTGACTTAGTATCCTAGCAAGTACTCGCCAACTGGTCTTGTTTTAAATTAGTACCTTATCTATCCAATACACAAATCTTAATAAGATTCTTGCTCTTCAAGTAAGTTTTAAACAAACCTTCACTTTCCCCAAGATTTGGACCCAATAATGATCGAAAACCTGGAATCTAAAACCACATCAAGTACTTGCTAAAAACGCAATTGACCCATGCAACATTTGGAACCAAATTAACCCTTAAACGCCCAAGCAAGCCCGAGGGGCATGATTCCAACAGAATCTTCCCTGTAGCTCTCACTGTACTCAACATTTCACTCATATTTTGATGTCAAACTGGTCACCTTCTTCTGATGCATTCAAAAAGTGAAATTTCACAATTCAAATCACAATTTGTATGAATGATTTTGTGCTTTGAAAGGATTGTGGTAGGTAGGTTGGGGTGGTACATAACCTTGTAGGAGGTTGCAAGCTCATCATTGATTGGCCTATTCATGATGCCCAAGTTCAAAAAGTGCACTATTCATGATGCCCAAGTCCAAAAGATGCTGTAATCCAATTTTGGGCTGCCCGTTTCAGACCCCATGGGCGTTTAAGGGTTAACTACTACAAGATGGGACCTAAACTTTGGGACCACACCAACTGCTTGCTAGAAAAGAATGGAACCATGCAACAAGTCAAAATCTAGGCTTTGAAACTTTTTCCTAGAAAAAAGTATGGAGCACCATGCAAGCACCATCATGAGTAGAAGTAGGGTGAATCCATATGTAAGAAAACTGAATATTCATGGAATCTAGAAACCATACTCTGTAACTGATTCTTGGGAATCCAAAACAAAGGACTTTCCCCCAAAAAAAATAAATGAAAACAGTCAACATTTGTAAACATGCAAAAGCCCACACTACTGCAAGTTGGTGATTTTAAAATTGAATATTTGTCAGTCTCTGGAATCCAAATTATGAATTTCTGTACACAGATGCTTCTGAGATCGAAACGAGGGACTTGCCAGAAACCCTAATTTCAAAACGAGGGACTTGCCAGAAACCCTAATTTCAAAACGAGGGACTTGCTAGAAACCCTAATTCAAAACGAGGAACTTGCTAGAAACCCTAATTCAAAACGAGGAACTTGCTAGAAACTCCAATTCCATGTAAATGGCGTTGTTCTGCCAAAACGACACTCTAGGTCACCTTTTTTAAAGTGCAGTCCAAAAACCACGTGACATTATAGAATTCAAAGGTGATGTTACAAATTGTGAAAATATCAGGTGAAGATGAATGATTTTACAATCAAGTGTGTGATATCATTGTGTAGGCATGCAAATGCAAGTTCTAGTGTGGAAAAATGGCACATGGCATAAAATGAGGATTAGAAAGTAATATAGAGCAGTCACCGTTGAGATTTAACGCTCATGGGGTTTGAAACGGGGAGCCCAAAATTGGATCACGCCCATCTTTTGGACTTGGGTATCATGAATAGTGCACTTTTAGAACTTGAGCATCATGAATGAATGATGAGCATGCAACCTCGTACAAGGTTATGTACAACGCCAACCTACCTACCACAATCCTTCCAAACCACAAAAATCACTAATACAAATTGTGATTTAAATTCTAAAAGCTCACTATTTCAATGCATCATAAGAAGGTGACCGGTTTGACATCAAAATATAAGTGAAAAGTTGAGGCCCTTTGGGGGATACCATGTCGGGTATCTTTGAGGCACTAGTGGCTAAGTAGGAACTAACTAGCATAGTGTTCACCCCGAGAGGGGTTAGTAATCATGCCAGTGGTGTAGTGTCCTCCCGAGCATATATCCAAGGATAGGTAGAACGAACACTCTATTCACGCCGCCCTCTAAATAGGTTGAAGTATCTCTTCTGAAAAGTTGGAAAAAAAAAAAAAAAAAAAAAAAAAAAAAAAAAAAAAAAAAAAAAAAAAAAAAAAACTCCGAAGGCTTGCTCGGATGTTTCAGGGTTAAAAAACATCTGTAGCATCCATGCCAAAAGCACCAAACGGCAAGTTGGTGAATCCATACATGATTCTTCCTCGTAGACTCGGAATCTGGAATCATCATTCAGTTTTTCTGCAAACCGATCCTTCGATCTCGGGGAACGTAAGGTTGTTGCTGCAGGGGAGGACCTTTTTCTACAGAAGCTACGAATGTTGGTTAGGATTCTTGCACGGAGCTTCTTGGTGAATGAGAAAAAGAGCAAATGGGGAGGTCCCACGTCCGGATCAAAAGACTATTCAATGGGACCTTCGGAGAGTTGCCAAATGTCAATTCTCTTATCCAGGGAGGAAAATCAGCAACACGTGGATACAGCGATCGGTTGGGTTGGGGTCTCTTTATTTCTCCCCTACGAGCGTGGCTCGGATGCCAGGCTCGGTGGGGATCAATTTTCTGGCCCTTCCCGTTTCCCCCATTTGGGACCATTTTTTGAATTTTTTTTTGCAAAATTTGGGGCCTGGGGCCCCAAATTACCCTTGGACACCCCCTCTGTGTTCCAATGGGGCCTAAACAAATTAAAAAATAGGGGCAGATTTTACCCCACCCTCCCCACCCCCACCCGAGCCTGGCATCCAAGCCACGCTCGTAGAGGATATTTAGACACTCCCGTTGGGTTGGGCCTTGAAAGCCCCATTTTCGGTTAACAACCCCTTTTCTGTCTACTGCGGAAGTTGCTTGCAGGCGTGTGTCGTATCATTTTTGAAGGTATTTTTTATTGTTTTGCTTCGTGTCGTCATGTTCATTGTTGGAGAAGGTGGCATTTTTTATGCTCCTGGTGACGTGGAGCTGATGTTGGTGAAGAAGATGACTCAAATAGTATGGTGAAGAAGATGGATATAATAAGATGGTGAAGAAGATGGGTATAATAAGATGGTGAAGAAGATGTTGCAAGTAAAATGGCGAAAAAGATGAATAAAATAAGATGGTGAAGAAGATGACCGGAATAAGTGGGTGAAGAAGATGACCTAAATAAGATGGTGAAGAAGATGACTCAAATAAAATGGTGATGAAGATGAATAAAATAAGATGGTGAAGAAGATGTTTCAAGTAAAATGGTGAAGAAGATGCCTCAAATAAGATGGTGAAAAAGATGACCCAAATAACATGGGGAAGAAGATGAATAAAATAAGATGGTGAAGAAGATATCCCAAGTAAAATGATGAAGAAAAGAAGATGAATAAAATAAGATGATGAAGAAGATGAACCAAATAAAATGGTGAAGAAGATGACCTAAATAAGATGGTGAAGAAGATGACCCAAATAAGATGGTGAAGTAGATGAATCAAAGAAATGAATAAGGAAAGCAATTCTGTAGTGGGATTGGGAAGTGAAGAAAGTACCTACCTTTGATGATGTGATGTGTGGACCAACATTTGTAGTGTCACATCTAGCTCCGTTTTTGTGGACCATAACTACTAATCTTGAATAAGAATTTGTCGGTTAATTTTTCATTTTTTGAATGTTCTTTCTTTCTATGAAAAAGCTAGAGTAGAAAATGAGAAGGGCTCAAGAGGAAGATCAAAAGTTCAATAAAGACCATTACAAACAGATTGTCACATCTACCCCTATTTTGTCGTATTATGAGTACCGACCATGTGTAAGAAAATGTGGGTTAGTACTTCTCTTTTGACTGTAAACCCTTTTGTAGAATGAGGAAGAAGAGGCCAAGGAGCTATTAAAGATGTTATACTAGAAGTCTAAAGGACACTTTACATAGGGAGTTGAGTTGATCATGTGGCCGAAAGGAGAAAAAATTCCTCCTATGTGATGAGTCTATTTTTCGAATGCATCAATCATATAAGAGGAATTTTTGCCCCCATTAAGCCTCATGTTACGCTTGTCTTTTGTGTATTCCAAGCTACAGGTGAGGTAGCTAAAGATGGTAATCTTTATTTGACCTAGTACAAATTTGCATGGTCATTTATCTTGATTCCAAACTAGTATGTAATGTATATATGTTTTATTGGAGTTGACTAGCTCATTTCTTATCTACTTATCGAGCTGTTTAATTTCCTTATCTTTACTTTTAAAGTTACTTAAGTCCTTTATCTCATTTTTCCTCTTTTTACTAAATTAGGTCATTTTTGTAATTTCCACTGTCTTTTAAGATCGTAAAGACTTGAACTATTATATCTCTCAATCGACACGTCGAATTTGCAATTCAAATAGTGCATGTGTAATAACAAAAATATTGCGCTTCATTGACACCTCTCGTGCCACGATTTTACTTGTGGTCCTCAATATCCCGTTGCCTGTATGAACAAGGCAAAATAAAGTATCCGTTTAGAGTATATTGAAAATCCAAGTATTTTAACCGATAAAATCAAAAACTGCAATTCTCAATCACCTTTATCAAATATTGGTATGGTGAAGAAATTTTGTGGTTTTCTTTTGAACCTACTTACGATCACAAATACTAAGTAATTTCAACTTCTGGATCTCGACGAGAAAAATAATAATTGTGCATTATTTTGGAAACATAATATACTTTGTGCAAAGGTGGAGACTTGGGGATTGTCAAGCCAAACATTTTGCTCATATTTATTTTCCATATAAATAATGAATTTGAGTATATCAATGCAAAATTTTAGAGACTTGTTGGAGAGAAAATGAATGATGCTTATGTACCTCTATGACTTTGTGAATTTCATATATTTATTTATTTATTTATTTATTTATATTTTTTTTGTAAAGTTGTAAATATCAAATACTAACATTTTTGAAAGTACAATCACAAAATTCATTAAGGTTGCTATTGTAAAATCCTTAAGAATTTCAAAGCCGGTCACTTGGAAATTTTAGTAAGAATCTAGTTATTGACAACCTTCAAATACAAAACATTCTTAAAATGTAACAAAACTCAAAATTCTACAAAAACCCTGTAAAGTTTCCTGCCTATTTTGGGCTTGCGAAAACTCAAACTTCTACAAAAAACTTGAAAAGTTTTCTGCCCAATTTAGGCTTGCAAAATCAATTTTGTGTCAATTGATCCAAAATTGGATTTTGACTTTGCAAATTCTAAACACAAACACCTTGTATATATGGCCATACCCACATCAAATTATACCACAATCAACCAAAATTTGACCCTTCATCTAAATTGCTAAAATCAACAAAAAGTTATTTTGGCATTCTTGAATTTTTAGGGATCAATCATCCTCCAAATTTGTACTCGATATTCATAAAATTATACAAGTAATGTTCCAGTAAAAAAAAATGATTTCTTGTACAATTTTGATCTTGATCACCGCTAGTCGGATCGGGCCGCATAAGGTGCGGTTGGAAGCGGGTTTTTTTGCAGAGTTGTGGAAACCATTGGATTGCAAAAGGGGTTGACAGGTCCTAAGATATTGAATTTTCAAGTAATTTTGGCCCCAAATCACCGAAAATTACAAAAATAACTTGATTCTAGATTTAGCAGAAAAAACGAGAGGGGCATGATAAACTTCTTTAAGTGAGCGTGGCAACGATGCGAAGTCATATACTAGTGTTGTATCGAACTACCTAGTCACGTGACTCACCTCAACCCTTGAATGCTTAAAGCTCTTCCAAGTCACTAAAAAGGATGATATATTCTGTTGAGCACTTATTTTGTAGATCTAAATGATGTTTGACATCAGGATTTAATTACTCAAGATATCTAAATGACGTTTGACATCGAGAATTAATTACTCAAAGTAGCATTGTTGTAAAATAACATAACATTTAGGGGATGTGAGTTGCCCATTAAGCAGCCTCGTCAGTCATAGTAAGGCGAATGGCTGTTGGGTTCCTCGTATTGACCATTGCTACTTCTGCTTCTTGCATAATCTGATCTTGTAGCTACGGCAGACTTCCCAATCCCAGAATGATTCATTTTTCAATGCCGTGGTGAGCACTTCATGCACGGCCACCACGGATATATACTCTCTAGTTTCACGCGATCTCGAATTGTCCAAGTGCGACTGAGGTGCGCAAAGAAGGGCTGCATTATATTCATCATGGTCCCGAGCGCCTCATCTGCATGTTAATCATGTTTTCAGTTGAAATTCAACTTATGTAATTTCATATGAGATGAATATATAATGTGCAATTGAATTGTACAAACCGTGCCCATCAACTAACACTCACAAACCCATGTTACTGTTTTGTTTGTTATCTGTCGCATCTGTAGAATGTATAGCATCCACGGATTGCTATCATCGATTAAGTCTTGATCATCAAACTAATAAGCCAGTCGTGGACCCCCATCGCATAGTTATGAAAATTGGCAATGTGGAATCCAATTTTCGGAACTGAGTTCTGGTAGGCATTCTGTTAGCAGCAAATAACAAATTCAAGAGATGTCCTCCTCTCTAGCATTGGTTCCCTGTGCTTGCACTCATCTACATAAACAGCAATTTCAAG
This sequence comes from Bryum argenteum, assembly GCA_037043015.1. Classification (NCBI taxonomy): domain Eukaryota; kingdom Viridiplantae; phylum Streptophyta; class Bryopsida; order Bryales; family Bryaceae; genus Bryum; species Bryum argenteum. The sequence goes on along the minus strand of CM073323.1, from coordinate 3,748,879 downwards.
TTATGTTTCCCGTTGCTGCTCGATGGTACTTTGCAAATTGGATAGTGTAACTAGAATACATTGAGTTAGAAGAAACCGAATGGCAAATTTGTTGTTTTTGCTTCTTCTCATCACCTGTTCTCTTCATAGTACTTATAAAGCCCTAGTATAAGTACTTAAGGCGAATTCAGGAATCATGCCCATGTTGTGGAAAGCCAGCCTCGTCGATAGACCTGCTGCTACAAGTACTGTCATTGTAGCAACTTTGAAATGGAAACAGATGGCAGGTGTTTTTTTGTCATTTCTCATCACCCCTTCTCTTTATAGAATTTAGTAAAATCTGTCAGTACTCTTGAAGTTGAAACGAATCTCTGAAGGAGGAATCATGCTTTCCAGAATGAACGTTGGAAATAAGTTCCAAAAATGAAAGGTTTCCAACCCGCTCGATTGCTTCGTGAAAAGCAACTGCCTCGTCGGTAGGCCTGCTGCTACAAGTACTGTTATTACCTACCATTCGTATTCATTATTCTACATACAGCCTCGTGAGTCTCTCTAATAGAAAGTTCTTAAGGCATCGCCAACGATGAACTGAATCAGTTTCTAGATTGATTCTTGCTTTTGAAACTTTCTCGCTTGCAGCTAGCTATGTCGACCACCAACGTTTCAGCAGGCCATGCTCAATCGGAAGCCGGTTCACCAGCGGCAGGGGCAGGTATACTCTTTTCTGATGTGGCAGATTATTCATGTTGATTTCCAAGGGCGTTCGTTGCTTCTGATATGTACTTAATTCTCACTGCGCTGGGTTACTTTTGGATTTGGTTTTAATATGTGCTTTTTGGTGCTTTGTGCAGCTATAAGTACCAATGCAATTCGTGATACTCATTCCGGAGCAGGTCGTCGTCTTAGATCTGCTGATGAGGTAGAGGCAGTTGCAGCAGGTATGCGTTCACCTGCTATTGATTTCATAACCTTCAGCAAATTTCCGTACCTAGTGTCTCTCATGGATGTTACATCAGTATTTTTGGGTGTGCATGGATGTCCCTCGAGTTCAAGTCGGAATGATTTGAGAATGATGATTACATTTGCAGTAATCACCAAACATTACAGCAGTAGCTGAATTAGTTTCTCGTTTGAGCACACTAAGCATTGCAACCAGTATGATTGACATGCAGATGAGGCGCTCGGGACCATGATGGATATAATGCAGCCCTTCTTTGCGCACCTCAGTCGCACTTGGACAATTCGAGATCTCGTGAAACTAGAGCGTATCAACAAAACTTGGGAGTTTATGGTGGCCGATCATAGGATGCTCACCACGGCTGCTCGTGGGGAGGATGAAACGAACGATTGGTACTTCCCCTTGAAGTTCCTGCGCGATCCCGCCAAAGCTGATGCTCGGAGGTCATGGATACACTGGGACTCATTCTCTTGGACTGGCCTCCATCACCCTTCAAATGAGTTCCAGCGCCTCCCTCCCCTTCCCACCTTCCCTCTCGACTCTCCCTTGCATTTCCCTCGAGCATATCCTGATCATTATCCTGGCCACCCTCATGTCAGTTGTCTCATTGCCAGCTCCGGAGGCCTTTTGCTCTTCACCGACAAGGTACAACTCCCAAATTCGAACCAACTAAGTACTATCGGTTAAAATGTTTCGTGATTGTCATCTTGTATCATTGATGAAACTCGAAAGTGTGGTGATTTTAGCGGTAATACAAAATTTTGATATGGCACGATGGTACTTGGAATACCGACCTTTTGATGACTTTGCACATTTAGTTCACATTCTCATGTTGTTGCATGTGGTACTCAGATTCGTACGAACCTTTGGAGGTACCAGTGGAGACCCCTGATGGTGTTCAATCCTTTGACAAAAGCATGGAGAATACTGCCAGCAGTAAATCCTCAAGACGTGGGCATGAATTTGTGGAGCTACCACAAAGTCCACGGGCACCTGGCGGTCGATGAGAAAGCGAATACCTACGATGTAATCCTCGTCGGCCACTCCTTTGTGTGTGTTTACGAGTCAGCAACCAAGTGCTGGACCTCTCGAGTTTATCCCCAGTCACTTTCAATCGGACCTCGACTACGGCCTGGGTTTGATGACAACAGAGCATGGGCGGCTCGAGAGGGGCTCTGTGATGTTCCAAGTGTAACGGTTGGAGGCAAGATCTACTATAGTGAGCTCGAGATCGACGGAGACAGTTTGCCCATCGCTAGAACAGATGCAGAGATTCGATCACAGGGTCATGTGAGGGTGGTGGAAGTTGATGCCGAAGCTGGAACCTGGAAAGAGCATGGACGCTATGCTCTTCGAACTTACTTTCCGGACGGTCAAGCTCCTGCAGGTTTCGTGGAGGGCAGTTTCCGAATGAAGATAGTGGAATGCATGGGCGGCATGTACGCTATCATACCGGCAAAGCTTGACATAACGGAGGCTATGGACGATCACACGAAGTATGCAACTAAGGGATACTTGCCATTGCAGTTTCATGTGTTACAGCTGCGTGGTTCTGGATTGACTCGCGGCCGAGTGTTGACACAAAATTCAGAGCCAAGTTTCACATGGATCGATTTCGAGGAGTCCCACAACTGCGATATGTTCGGGTGCAGTGTGAGTCGATTCTATCAATGTTACTCGTGTCGTGGAGGGGGCCCAAATTGGTATCGGTGCATTGGAAGGGGCCGCACCATCTGGTTGATGTGGTCGGATTTTCTGGTTCAGTATGATGTTGTGACAGGCAAATCGAAGACAAGGATTCTTCCAGTGGGCTGCTTTGCACCACGATGTGAGGGTGAGGTACCGGCTTTTGACTTTAGGCCTAGCTTTCACATGATGCCCTAATCAAACTAGGTGGCAATGTTGGTTGCAGTGTTTATAATGGCTTGAGATTAAAACTCTTTTAGTGCTTGGAGGATGACTCATAGCCATGACAGAGCAAACTGACATGTCTTGAATGTGACCGTAGTGACGTAGTCATACTTTGTCGGTTGTTTGACCCTTTATTTTGTAAAGAATAAAATATATTTTTTCTATTACTTTTGAGGTTATAGTTGTTGATCTTATACTTTTGATGTTGAGGGTTATGTTATTTATATCGCAATTAAGTGAGGGTTGAAAACTTGAAGAATAATTATATCTTAAGATTTTTGGAGGTAGAAGAAGACATCGTAGTCTGGTTCTCATGTAGTAATAAATTATTGAGTTGACCCATAAATGTCCAAAATAGTAGAGATAGCTTCTTGTTGTTTTTGTCAATTATGGTAATAGGGTGTCAATTATGGTAATAGGGTGTGAGTTATGGTAATAGGGTGTCAATTATGGTAATAGGGTGTCAGTTATGGTAATAGGGTGTCAATTATGGTAATGGGGTCGAAGCGTATATTGACTTATAATAGGGGGTAAGTGTGATTATATACAAGGTGTATTGTGGTAATACAAGCAAACTAAAGTTCCAATTGTTCAAGGTTAAGTTCGTGTTTTAAGCACAAGTCAACCACAAAAAACTTTGAGTCTTGAATATTTTTAGAATTTTGCTTTTTGTGATATATTCATAGTGAGATTTTTAATCAAGTATCAAATAACCTAAGTTGAGAGTATTATAAATTTTACAATGCAGGCTTTAGATTTTGGAGAAGTTTTACAAGATTTTTAATTTTTTTCTTAACCAAAATATGTTCAATATGATGCATGTTTTTTCCATATCTGTAAACGTTGAATTTATTCCTTTTTCTAAACCATAATTTGCATGCATATTGAAATTGTATACTGAGTGTCTAAAACTTGCTTGCTCATATATACTCAGCTTAGTACACTTTGGGGAAGAATATGCTAGCAAAAAGCTTTCCCCTTGCACAAAGTCTTCGCAATTCCAAAATAAATAAAAACGCTAACTTTGAATGCTACAATCCCACAAATGGTGTACATGATTAAAGTTTGACATAGTACTTTCAATAGTAGTTAGCATCAAGATCCTACAATAGAAAGTTCTCAAAAGACATAAAGATATGATTCATACGAAGCAATAAAATAGAAAAAGATGGGGGTTTCGAGCTAAAAAAATGCCAAGACCTTCAAAATAAAAACAAGTGGCACGCTACCAACAAATTCCGTCGCAAGTTCATGTCTTATAGGCGTAGATATATTGTAGACAAGTTCATGTCTTATAGGCGTAGATATATTGTCAGTAGATTGTATGTAGAAGACCATAAATCACAAATAGTATGAAATAGACCATATATTGCAAATAACATATGATGAACTACATATTACACTTTATATGATAGTTTGTATGTTTTAACTCTATATAATAGACCTATGATCTTACAATTTATAAGGCCTCGTAACTCAAATGATCTATATGCCACATGATGTACAATATGACATATATGGTAAGGTGTCCTATAATGGGGCAATTTTCAGCACTGAAAATCTAAAGGAATGTTGCCAGTGCAAGCAATTTTTGTGCATGGGGAAAATTTGTAGAAAACTAGAGCAAGTGGAATCATCATTTTTGGACTCTTCTACAGTAAGTAATGAATTTTTAAAGATGGAAATATAGGTGTTCTTAAAATGGTGCCCTAAAGTGACGCCCTATAATCTTTGCAGTGTGTACATGGTACTGTTGTATGGAGAAGCTATTATGTACGTGACAGTGAAGATTACTAGGGCTCCATTCTCGGCACTGCGCCATTTTTGGCTGCTCTACCATAATTATGCAAATCACGCAAGTCTTGAAACAAGCCTGGAGTTGTTGTTCTTCACAATATCACTCCTTTTCATCAGTGGCATAGGCTGTGATAATAAAGAGGTGTGGGTTTATGGAGCTCATTCAAGACGTCGGGGTTTAAGAAGATCGACCGACAAGGTGGATATCGCATTGGTCTGTATCGAGTTCCGGGGCCCGATCGCTTCATTGAGAATGTGCGATTCTTTGGAGCTTGTTTAGTGAATGAATTGCACTTGCATGGAGGGTATGGGATTGGGGAAGCGTTGGTTTTAGGGTAGATAGGCCATGGAGGGAAGGAGGGGTCTGAAAAGGGCATGCACCATCAGCGAAGACGATGACGATGAGATTTCGCAGCTCACGCCCCAGCGGAAGAAGCGCGGTCGCCCCCGCAAGGGACTTGCTGAAGAGCAGACGCCGCAGTCGAAACGGGGCCGGCCCCGGAAGGCTCTCGACACTCCACAGAAAGCACCCTCCCATTCTGCTGCAGACCAAACACCGGCCCAAACCCCCAAGGTCTGCTTCTATCACCTCTGTATGATTATGATTCTTTTGAAGAGTTGCTACTAATGCGCTCGATTTTATTTGCAGGGCGTGGACTTTTTGGCCGGATTGGAGGAAGCCGAGGCCGCTACTCCGCAGAGCTTCTTCAGGGTGAAAGAAGGCAGTGGGGTTGGGAAGAAAGCAGCCAACAAGATTGCGGACATCGGCATTGTGGAAGAGCAGGTGCTGATTCCCTTAATCCCTAGAAAAGTGATTCGTGACAAATTTCGAATGTTGATCTATTGACATGGGGTCTTTACAGGATCTTCGAGATGCAATAGCGAAAATATCTCCGAAACATGAGAAGGAGCAAGCTGAGCTGCTGGAGACTTATCGTGCCTTTCATCATAAGTGGCATTTTCAGTTAAGGTTGAACATCTGATTCCTCTTTGGTTGCACGTTGTTGTGTTCTATGCATCTGACAGTCAGTCAGAGCGACGTTTTTTGCGGGATGGTTTTTACAGTCTTTTGCTTTTTGTTGTAAGGATGAGTTGGAGATACCTGAATGTGCTACTACCTTCCTACTGTGCAGGTGTGGGTTTGGGCTTCTGATGTATGGCTTTGGGTCCAAGAGAAGGCTCTTGGAGGATTTCGCCACTGCCGAACTTAGGGATGGCGCTGCCGTCGTTGTGAACGGATACCTCTCAAATGTCAATATCAAACATGTAAGGATCTCCGCGTGTTCAGTAATATTTCTTAGATTGGTTCCAAAGATATGTTGGTGATAGCACAATTTGACCAGATATATCTGAACTGCTAATGTCAGTCGCATTGACTGAAGTTCTTAAACCGTAAACCCGGATGGCGATGCAGGTAGTCTACACAGTAGTGAGTACTTTATGGGAGGTGAGGAATGGAAAAGCGAATAAGAAGGAGAAGAAAAATTCTCCACAAAGCTCCAACAGTGTGGTGGACCTCCTTGGGTTCCTCGCTGAAGTTGATGATGATACGAATCACATTTATGTCATTGTTCACAATATTGATGGACCTGGGTTAAGAGACGACGATGTGCAGCAGACTCTTGCAAACCTTGCAAGCTCTAAGCATGTTCGTATGGTGGCGTCTATTGACAACGTAAATGCTCCACTCTGTGAGTATGCCAAATCCTGTCACACTCTTTACTTTTTCCTATCGATCGCGAAGGAGAGGAATTCTTGCACAGGATAGAAGGCCATTTTTCGGATTGTCACTGTTCTCTGACACATTTTCTGTGCAGTGTGGGACAAGCGAATGGCCCGCAGTCAGTTCAAGTGGTTATGGTTACATACTCCGACGTACGCATCGTACAAAGTGGAAGGGATCAGTGTGCCACTCCTGTTGGCTGCCGGTGCGGCGACCAAAAGCGCTCGAAGTGCTATACTTGTGCTCCGAAGTTTAACTCCCAACGCACAGAGTGTTTTCCGAGTGCTCGCAGAGTTTCAGATTGGTCACCCTGAAGATCAAGGTATACAGAGATCAGAAATGCTCTCACTTCTTGCGATTGAACCCCATGTCGGATACTGCAGGTGGCAATTCACCATGTGCAGGAGTGTACTGCAGATTAGAATTCAGTCTCTATGAACACAAATGTATCGTTTTTTGATGAATGGTGGTCATGAGCATTAGCCCCAGGCATGCTTAGTATGAAGAATGGATCCCTACTGGTAACAATTTTGTAGAGAAGATGGTATTAGGTCCCTAAAGGTTTTGGCATCCTCGACCGTATTTGAGGTTCTAGTTCTGGAAAGCTTCCTGATAACGTGAGCTTGTTGTGGTAGGACTCCCTTTGAACCGTCTCTACACGGCATGCCGGGAGCAGTTTCTGGTGAGCAGTGAAGTGACTTTGCGTGCCCACTTGACTGAATTCAAAGACCATGAGCTGCTCAAATTCCGGCGAGGTGCGGATGGTCAAGACTGCCTCTATATACCTCTGCCTACTGAAGCTCTCACGAAGCTTCTGGAGGATATCGCCAGTTAGTTTCCTTCCGGGCTGTCCACTGTTTGTACAGATTATTTTTAATATACCTTTGAATGTGCTTGCAGTAGACTGCCGCAGTGTCCTCGTAGAGCTTGGTAGCGTTGCTTGCACTATACTATGTTACATTGAGCAAGAGGTAAGCACGTGGAATGATTTACATGAAAACACAAATTTGCAAATAAACCTCCTGCACATGTCGTAAAGGTCCTGAACGCAATTGAGGACCAGTTCATGAGTTACATCACTAAACTTGAGTCGGTACTGTGCATGGTCCATGTAAACTTTTCTCCAAATCACTCAGGGGAATATACGATGAGCATACACTTTGTATGTGGGACAGTTGCTAGCACGGCGAGTGAGCGGCGCAACAGTAAAGTCAACCTGAAACTTCGTTAAAGATGGTTTCCTAAAGCAATGCTTTCTACAAAATACAGGACTTCTATCGGTCCTGTATTCTCAAATGGTAACGCATCTAAACTGATTGCAGCTCAGGTGGACCTGAGCACGACAAAATTGTACTTGCAACTCGACAAGCTCCTCAACCTTGAAGCTACCCACTGTGTCATGACTACTCTGTTTTCTGACGCTTGGTACCCCTGCCCCTCCCCCCTCGCCCTCCTCTTCCACCTCGGCCACCTCTTCCGCCTCTGCAACAAACAGGGAAAAGACAAAAAAGAATCAATGAAAATGCGGGTGACTTGACTATGCAAGTTATTGAGGACTCTTCCATCCACCAAGAAGGAATTTGAGTAAGAAGAATGACCTTCCCCTTCCGCGATTGTTGCCTCCTCTACCGCCACCGCCGAACCTCTGCGCTTGACTCTCTCTTAGCTTCTTCCAGTAATTTTCCTCCGCCTCTCCTACAGGTGATAAAAAGGAAATCAAAATCAGAATTAATGATAAGCAAGCACTCTGTAAATAGGGCAAATCCAAGAGTGTAAAGCGTACCTTCGAGAACCACAAACGTAACCAAGTGGTTAGCAATTGTCAAGCCCCCTTCTGGTCCAGCAGAGGCTGCTGCCAACACTTTTTGTGCATGCTCCAATTTGTCAAACCGTAGGAACCCAGATTCATCGCCTTTGACATATTCTACATACTGCACGCATACCAGAAAAACATAAGGAAACCAGCGACCAAGTCAAACAAATAAGCTGCAATCAGGAACACTAGGAGTATAGTAAGGGTGTCCGACCCGAATAATTCCATATTCGGTCAGAGCGTCTTTGATATCTTCACGAGAGAGCTTCTCTTCTGTATCTGCAGCCTTGTCAGTACCATCTGCAATTTCGGCGTCCGCCTTTTCCGTATCAGCATCCTCAGCTGATTCGTCAGTGGCATCCGCAGCTTCAACTTCATTCTTCGTATCAGCATCCTCAGCTGGTTCATCAATGGCTCCAACTTTATCTTCCGTATCAGCCTTCTCAGATGGTTTATCAGTGGCATCTGGAGCTCCAACCTTCTTAACAGTGAAGGATAGAATCAGGCCTTTTTTGTATTCGTCACTGTCCTGCCCCTGAGTATCTCCTCCGCGCTTCTGGGACTTGTCGCCATTCTTCTTGTCATTTTCTATCAATTCCTCTTTACGTGCACCATAAGCCACCCTGCAACATCACCCTATTAAATTTTGCAGGATTCAATTCTCGATCCGCTACGCTGAAAATGGACGGCAGGGTAATTAAATAACTGTTGGCCGCATTACTAGCCAATAATTTCAGTATGGTCGAGCATAATCCAGACTGCAGGCTTTAAAAGGAATGATTCATAGTGAGTGATATATACTTGGTCTCAAGCTCCAACTTTACACCCTTGAAGGTTAGCTCCATCCCCAAAACCTTCTGAGCGTCTTCGTCTGATGAGAATTCTATCAATGCAAAACCCGATGGCATTTTCTTGCTACTCTTATGCTTTGCAAGCTGCACGCTCTTGACCTGCCAAGCAATGCGCGTGAGGACTTCAGAAGAATTTCACCACATCATTACAATCAGTGCAAACAGATGGTCGAAAACAGAAGAGATGCGAAATGAAACGGCAACCGTGCCTTCAATGGCATAATGCTCAGACTTACCTCTGCATGCTCCTTGAAAATGGCTTCGACTTCGTTCAATTTGATATCGTAAGGAAAGGGGTTAACCGCTATGCATCGAGCATCAATCTCCTCCTGTGTGAGTATCTTATTAACACGCCCCACTCTTTTTCCTGTTCACAAACATAATCGTCAAACACTGAGCCACATAATCAAAGCCTACTTCCGTACATTACTAATAAAAGAAAAGAAAAAGAAAAAAAGCAGCCAGAACGTACCGTCCTCGGACAAGCGGAGAAAAGTTGACTTGCTGCGGAGAACCTCTGCCACAGCGGCCAGTTTCTCAGCTGGAAACTTGGCAGGATCCGACTCCTTCACGTCCAAATGACTTAACATTTTTTTGAACGTGCATAGCAGAGAAAGCTCAATCACTAGCTCCCCCAAAGTCAAGGATATAACCAATCCTCAAACAAAACAATCAACAACCATGATAAACCCTCGCAAAAACCCTAATGAGAGAAAAAAAAAGATACAGCCATCGTCACTGGCTTCAATCTTCTTCAGCAAGAACTGGTCGCCGGGAAGACTAGCGTCACTGAAATAGTATTCAATCTGCACAACCCACATCATTCCATCAAATTTGGCAACCAGAGAATTGAACAGAGAGCTTTGGAGCGATTGTTTTACCTGGCGCAGAACCTTGGCGCTCGTTTCTTCATCCAGTGCTGCCATTGCGAACTCTTACTCAATGCAAGCTCCACAAAATGCAGCAACTACTACAATGCTTCAAAGTCAAAATGGGGTCAGAGCAGGAATTGATGGTATCTTGAGAAAGCGAAATTCGAACAGTTAGTGACGACGGAGTTTGGTTTAGCCGGGAAAACAACAGCCTCTCGCTACAGGTCAAAGGGACCAGGGTGGGGGGGAATATAGCAGGGTTTCTATAGTCCCTAGTAGCTTACCATAAAGCGCCCACTTGGAGTGAGAGAATGCAATGATTTTATTATTATAAGTAAAGTTCAATCAGAATTAAAGAATATTTGTAAGGTATGGCACCTAAAAATTTTCAAGGAGTATTCTAAAGAATGAAGATCTCAAAGCTAAACTCAAAAACAATAATTGTTGTAGCCTTTGGTAGTATTTCTCAGTAAAATTAGCAATGGGATTGGTTTCATTTAGTCTAGGAATATGGGTTGTGAAATTGAACCCCCTCCCTCCAAGTCCACACCCTTTAGCAACCCTCTCCGTGTTTGGAAATTTGATTTGAGAAGTAGGATTGGATTTAGCGAGTGGCGAGTCACTTTCTCCTTTCTTCTAAAATCATGAAAAGGTCATAGAAATTTATGTCACATTTTTGAGATCAAATGATTTTGGTTCACGTATATAGCACGATTGGCGGTGGATCTTTCAGATCAAGTGATTTTAGTTCACGTAGCACGGCTCGTGGTCAATCTTTTAAGATCAAGTTAATTTTTTTCACGTAGCACAGGTCGTGGTAGATCTTTAAGATCAAGTGATTCTGGTTCACGTAGCATGGCTAGTGGTGGATTGTTTGGTAAGCCGTCAAATTGAGATTCTCAAGGTATTGGATTTGTTGAAAGGGCAATATTGGTCCTTACACATCCAAATTTAGGGGGTCCTACCCAACTCATCATTTGGGCCAAACAAAACCTTTCATGATATTTTTTTGTACCTGGGTGCTCTTGAGGTGTGTAAAATAATTTCCTAATTGAAGCTTTTTGTATTATATTAGGTTTGTAAATAGTACTTCCACTCTTTAATGAAAATTATGTAATTTGAAAATTTGTGTTTATTACTAACACATTATGATTCTCAGGCTTCATAATTCAAAATTTATCCACATAATCTACGATAAATTTACTACAATATTGTATAATGAAATTCTAAAAATCCTATTTTTCATTTACATTCATCACACTTTAAAAAAGAAATTGTTCTTAGACTAATATAGACTAGGATACTTAGGGGTTATGGCGCACACTTGTGAAATCAAGGCTTATAACAACATTTCCCATTGTGAAGTCATTCTTATGCCAAGAACGCTCAAAGGATGCCAAAAGTCCCTCAGATTTTAAAAACTTAGATGCCTACATTATTTCAAGTCAATCATAGCACGGGTGAGCAATATTTTTGTTAAATAAAAAATCTCATTTGTCTTTTCATTCTTTTGAACTTTATATGTACTTATATATCTCAAACCAATAATGTCACCCAAAAGACCAATTTATCGAATTTTATATACTAATACTCATTTGTCCACAAATAGATTTTTTTTTCTTCTGAAAATAAGATCATGAAAGAAATAAAATCTTGGCCCAAATGTTAGAAAGTTAGTTTAGTTCAAAAGTAAACCTCTTGAATTTGATTACATACCATATCTTCATGATATCTTGAATTGAATTTAAATTTCTACGACGTAAACTAGAATTAAGTTGGAGTTTGATCCATGATCACATTAAAAACCAACTATGAATGAAGGAGATACAACTCATCAAGCACCATGTATTTATTTGGTTTGTTTACTTCGTAAACATCATTATAAATCTAGTACCAAGGATTTGTAATCAATAGACTTTCATCTAAGAAGTTGTTGGTTCTATATGACACCAAACTTGTACGAAAAAAGTAATGGGAAAGTAGGATCTTCTCAAGGAAGAGGCTTGCAATCGTTGAAACATGAAATGACTTTTCGGAATGGTTTGGAAGAGCTCTACAACTTGCAAAAGGTTTTAGCTTCGACGAGCTAAATATAGTAAATAATAGGTGACAGACAACAAACATCCCATTTTGGGCTCTTTTCTACATTAGGAGTTAAAGATGTCACATATTGTACAAATCAAATAGTTACTCCCTACACAAAAATGCATGCCATAATCTTATAAGATCTTGGACGGAATTTAGATTTTAATTAGTGGAACTATACATGATTTGGAACTCAACCCAACAAATTCACTATAAGCGTGTACTAACTTTTTAAATTTTTTAATACAACACCTATATATTGTCTTTCGTATTGTCAAGAACGAGACCTTTATAATTGAATTTTACTGAACCCCCATGTGAGAAGTCAAGATTCTCTATTATAGGTCCTATGAGGCTAAAAATTATGTAGACTTGCTAATCAAAAAGTATGATTTTAGTCATATTTACTAAGTGACCTCATATTTCATATTTACTTGAGGATTGGGGTGCAATATTTTGGAGAAACTAATTATGAGAAGATTCAATTTTTGGATGAAATTCCTATATTATAATGTTTGTAGAATAGCTTCTCATCTAGGTATTACATTACTTTTCCGAAAAGAAGAATAATGTTCATAATATCCTATGAAATTGTGGGATACCATGTTGTAAATTTTAATATAAGTTGTACCACCAATAAGTTAAAAAAGTGAAGACAACTCACAAAAAACCAAGTTTGACTTTTGAGGATGAAATTTGACACATTTACCAACCCATAAAGTGTATAGAGGACATAATTGCCCTTTATAACTTTGGTAATTCCCAACTTTGCATATTATGATAAGGAATTTACACTTGTGATGTGTTCCACATGCACACATACAAGATACAAGATCTCACATTTACTCACAATTACGTTTTTCAAAGTATATCACAAATAGAAATATTTCACCTTACATTGCAAATATGCATTGTTGAGAGAAAATCAGATAAATAAGGCTAATTTGGTTTACGGGCCCTGCAAGGAGGAAAGGCTCCAAAGAACAAGCTATTTTTACAAAATCTGAAACTTTGATTCAATGCATCTCAAGATCGGTACAGTGAAATTTGATATAAATTGCTGCGTGGATTAATTAGACATTTATAAACAAGATCCTACGGTTGGATTTCCCAAAGTCAAATTCAGATGCTCTTTGCACACAGTTCTCATACATTGAGCTTCTGGAGGCCTTCGTTGAGCTTCTCCTTTAGGACTTACGGGGTTCAGATAAAGGTTAAGATTGTCCTACGCTAAAAGCACAATGATAAGCTCGCCCTGACAAGAGCAAAATCTTAAAGGAGTTGAAATGCAAAAAGTCTGAAAAAGCTTCGAAGTGAAGTGGTGGCTAGATACAATCAATCGGGAGAACCGTACAAAGTAAAGCGACATCGCAGCTACCACAATTATACCGACGAACAACAAACTTGGATCCATTCAAAGCTAAAGCCATTGAAGCATCACCCCTTCCACAAACAAACAAACGACCCCACCACTGTTTCTGTCTAGAACCACACTGACAGTCTTTTGAAAAAACGGAAAAATAATCAGTAGCACCGGCACCCTGTTGAATCGAGAATTTCATGGACAAGTTTGCAGTCTTGAGCAGAGCTAGGGCTACAGTTTGCACTAGTTGGAATGGAATGTGAATCTGTACTCGGGTAGATCAAGGTTGCCACCAGTTTGTTCAACTGTCTAAAGAATCGAAGGTACTTCGGATCATGGTTAATCAAAAATCCAGCATGATTATGCGACCTTACAGTTTCGTGCGCCTCCCTCCCGTTGATTCGGATGAAAATTCACAACTCCAAGTGCTGTAAAAGAAATTAAAGGATTCGAGTCCCTGCAGCTGAATGGAATGTAAGGGGTTGCTTGCTGGTGGTGAATCCCTGACAATAGAGAGGTACTGTTGCTAGAAACTCATCCCAGGCTCCCGAAAATAAGAACATCCGCTCTGAATTCGCTACATCTGAATCTACTGTTCATCGCTCCCTCACCGCTTGACCTGCCACAACCCATGATTATTGCACTTTAGGTCAGAAAAGGAGCCCTAAAGACATCGATAGCAATGTGTAGAAAGTTCATCGAGAGATGTGAGACTGAGTGAGAATTCGTTCAAGGAGGTTGGGAGTGAGAATTCGTTCCAGGAGGTTGGGAGTGTACCGATGAGTAAATGTCATGGTGAGGGCATTTGTCCACCGGTGTTGCCACCACTGGTGCCACCTCCTCCGCCGCGGTCACTACCTCCGGGTCCTTGACTCCTGTTTCCGGAATCTTGTCCGCCAGTTCTAGGATTGGATGGGAAGGGTCCAAGCGGTCCCAGTCCGCCACTCAAACCCAGAGCAGCCAAGCCAGCTTCGTACGAACCACCTCCCACTCTTGCGAGCTCCATCAACTGCTCCCTCGTCAACTGCATCTGCTCCCTGTTCCCTTGCCCTTGCGAGAGGCTCATAGCGATTTCTAGCGACGATGCGGACGGTGCTCCGGGACCCTGCGGTCCTCCTACGCCGGACGGCACCACCAGCCCCGCGCCAGCGTACCTAGCCAAATCTGAGTGCGCAATCGCAAGCTCGTTCTGGAGCTGTGCGACTTGGCGCTGCAACACGGAGATGGCGCCCACGCACCCATACACTGGATCTTTCACCCGCGCGTCGGCCTCGTACGCCAAAGAATTCACGGCATCCTCCCTCTGATGCACGGGAAGCTCATTGAGCAACTTGGTGATATTGCTGGCGCCGAAGATCTTGTGAACATTGGCGAATTTGTGAGGCTGGTCCGGAGGGAAATAGGGCGCAAACACACATTCCGCCGTGCACTTGCGCCGGAGAAACTTGCATGCGGCACACGGTGAGCTCGACGAGGACGACGCCATTCCTGACTAGCAGATCCCAAACTTAGTCCAAGTTTTCACTTATTCACCTCTCTGAAGATCCCTGAATGCTGCTGGAGCTAGATCTTGACATAAAACCCCAATAAAACCTGAGAACGATCAGAAATGGTCACGCCACCAGTGGCCTTATCACGAACCCAAACCCCATAACGCTGCACGAGATCACTCAGAGACCGATTTACTCGGAAAACCTCGCGCCCGAAAATATATTAATCTTACATCACGTCAGAGCAAAAGCCGCAGCTTCAACTTCAACTGCCTCGATCGACAACGGAAAATTGGAACTCACTGGTCTACCTTCGAGATTCATCAAACGCACACGCTACGGACAATGGAATCCTGAAGTACCAACCACACAATCACAAGAATTCCCGCGTTCAGGGTGCATGAGAAGGAAACAATTGGCTTAAATCCGTAAAGGACGGACCTCTCTTCATGGTTGTCGAAAAGGCATCGCCAAATCCATCAAAAATTCCCTCGTTCGTCACGGCAGCGGCGGCGGCGAGCACGATGACGGCGACCCCCCAAGGCAGTAGCAGTGGAGACAGACAGTCACGGCCCCTTCCCCAAGGCCCGGTCGCCCGCAGCGCAACTGCCACCTCCAACCTGAATCAACTGAGACCTGAAAAGCCTCCTGGCAGAGCGGGGGAACGCATTCATAGTACTGCTAGTCGGCCCATCATCTATGATAGCGTCCTTCCTTCCGTCCGTCCGTCCGTCCACCTGCTGGCTAGTTCGCAACGACATCCCCTTGCGGGGGGGCAAACCAGGGCAGAGCAGGCAGGCTAGCTAGCGGCGGCCATGCTCGCTTTCACCTCCACACGCGGAATACGCGCAGCTGGATCGTGCTAGCGCCAGATCTATCGGGACCCATCTTCCCTTCGCCGGGTAAAAGTGAGATAGCTTTACCGGTCGTCCCTCGTTGGAGTTCCCCCGCGCCGCTCACCACTCGTGTGCCTTTCTGCGAAGGTGCAGGCCTCCTGAGCAAGCGCACGAATGTCCCCCCGCTGGGGCTGGCGTCGTCCCACCGCACTTCCAGCCCAACTCGCCTCCACGTACAGTAGCAGTTCGTAGCCAGCTTGCTGGCGACGACTTTCCCCGTCCCGCCCATCGTCAAAAGAGCCCGTTCTCACATGGGCCTTTGCATGCCATTTTGTCATTCCTCAACCCCCACAATTTTAAAATACAATTCTCTTGTCCTTGGACCACCACTTCCACCTACAAGCCTTTATTATTTTGTCATGCCTTGAACCTTCATGTGAACTAAGAACATCAACCGTCCAATCCTATTTGAGGCTGGCATGAATAGAGTGTCTCTTCAACATATCCTTGGATGCATGTTTGGAATTCATAACACACCAATTGGGAGGATGGGAGCCTCTTGTAGATCTTTAATTAAGCCAAAGGTTTTTGAAAATGTAGTTTGTGCTTTAAGTCACCAGAAGACAACATGGTCATGTCTTTCATATTTTGTGCCTTGAAAATCACTCAAAACACAACAATGGTTATGTCTTTTCACAATAGTGGTTATGTTTCATCCCTCTTATGTTACACTCGTTCATTTACAAATGACTAAATTCAACACTAAACTTAAATACTCTTACTAAAAGGGGTAAATTAGGGGGTACATCCAACTCTTTGTCTCAAATATTGGGTGTAAAACACACTTATCCACACTGTTGACAAAGAGAGATCTTATTGTTTAATTTGCAGAGATTCTATGAAAGGTTAGAAATTAATTCATATGTGAACTAATTAGTATAGTAGACATTATTGTTCACTTCAAGTATAATGCACACCTCAAGAAGGACTAATATTGGTGTAATGGCATTTGGGTATATTAAACACCTCGGAAGGATAAGTATAACATTTACTTTGTGTTGGCCTTTGAAAGAACAAGTAAGAGTTTTTATTGTTTCTTCCATAAACATGTATTAAAAGTGAGGGTTTCCACTTCATATGTAAGTTGTTCGTGTCGAAATCTCTTGAGGTTATTAAATGGTGTTAAGAAGTTTTCATGTATCATTGAGGGATAGCGATTTGTAGAAATATAAATTCTAGTACGTGTTATTTATATTTTTCATAAGTTTTGTAACTTCAATTCATATTGAAAGAAAAAAGATGTTCAATAATTATGATCTATATATTTTTCACTTATGTTTGTTGAAGATGTTTGATAATTTGGTAAATAAAAACATCTGAAGTTGATATGATTTTTAGTTATTTGGATTTTATGCTCGACATGAGATACAAGTCAAGAGGAAAGTTGAAAGAAGTTGAACAAGTATATATGGTTAATTATTGATACAAACTGTTGACTTCAAGTCAATGTCAACATATGAGACAAATTCACATGTATGCATGTGAGGTGTCAAATACTTACAATGAATATTACAACTTACATTAATGACTTGACACTAAAATTATTAAATATAATATAGTAACAATGGGTGATGGTCTGGTTGGGGTACCCAAAAAGGTTGTCCCGTGAACAATTGCACTCTATGCTGGTGTGACAAACATATCCATTTTTAAACTGTAATACAATAAGACTTCATTAGATGTGGTTTTAGTTGTCTATACTTATAATGTATCAAGAAAAAAAATTAAAAATTAAAAAAAATATTTTGAAGTAATTTTATTTGATTTTTTAGTTGAAAAAGTAAGTCATGTCCCAATAACCTAAAATCCATAGAATCAAGCAAATGGAATATCAACCATTTTTATTTTAATATGATTTTTGAATATGACCTACATCTTCTTGTATAGAATACAAAATAATTTATTTAATAATAAAAAAATTAATTCATTGTGCACTATAATGCCTGCAAATCCCCAAATTCAACACTTTTTCCCTCATCTATGAATGGATCCAAAAAAATTAAAAATCCTAAAAGAAAATCTATAGGCATATATACTTTGATTTCAGTGAGGTGCATGATATTTTATTTTCTATTTTAGGGTCTTTTTACTTGATTAAAATGACTAAATTAGACAAACTTTGGAGGCTTTCAATAAAAATAACCTAATTAGTGTGTCCAAAAAGTGATACCCAAAGCTTACCATTGCCCCAATGTACATGTTGTCCCGATAGGAAAGCTCTTTATATGGTAATTTTATAGAATTATCCTATGTCTACCATTTCCTCATATTATGTTTATTATTTTTATATCGTAAGGTACCCCTCGTCCAGACGGCGAAGTACTTTATATAGTATTTAAAAAAAAGTATCTCGTATCTACCATTCCATAATAATTTTATATATGTCCGTGTGTTTTTTTTTTTTCATAATTTTAATTTAATTCATTTTAATTTACATAATCCAAAAAACATAAAAGAAGATAGGTAGATAGGTTGGTTGGTAAGTTTGTAAAATGGTAGGTTAGTACGTTTGGTAGGAAGGTTTGG
Organism: Bryum argenteum; assembly: GCA_037043015.1. Classification (NCBI taxonomy): domain Eukaryota; kingdom Viridiplantae; phylum Streptophyta; class Bryopsida; order Bryales; family Bryaceae; genus Bryum; species Bryum argenteum. The sequence goes on along the minus strand of CM073323.1, from coordinate 3,730,615 downwards.
TGGGTAGGCAAGTTTGATGGGTTGAAAGGTTTGGTGAGTAGGAAGGTTTGGTGGGTAGGAAGGTTTGGTGGGTAGGAAGGTTTGGTAGGTAGGTAGCTTTTGTGGGTAGAAAGGTCTGGGAGGTAGAAAGGATTGCCGAACAATATTATGTTATAGAAGTATATAGTTAATAAAAGTTAGTTATGAAGTGTATAGTTATTAAATAGCAATTTGAGGGTAAAAGACATAATTCTATTCCAAGCCACTAAAATTAAAAAACAATCTCTATGCACACTAATGAGTGTAAGAATAAAATTACTTATGTATGATATAAGACAAGCTTGCACATGCATATGATGGTCTTACCTTCCAAAGACCCAGGGGCTCATAAAGCTTCAACTTCCCTCCAAAATATGTAAGTAATTGAGAGAAATCTAAGGTTCTTTGGAATGTATGATTATATGATGAGATCTTACGATTGAAAAACTTTATGATCATTAAAGAATGTAGGATACAAACTTGTACCATAGCAAACTTCTAAGATTGGTAACCCTCATCATGCATTTATTAGAGAAATTCAAAGTGGGAATTTATGCCATATTTACTAAAATCGGGGCTCATTCATAATATCTGGAATGAAAAAGGTTTTGAATTTCCAAATTTTCCAAAAATGGTTATCGTCGAGGGATTTTAGTAGCTGTTAAATTCTTGTGGAAACCCCCTAGTTACATCTTAAAATTTAGTTTTAATGTCATTCACAAAGTCATGGACATATTCATCCATGTATTACTTCTTTACCAAAAATAGTCTAGAAGTAGTTGAATTTGCCATATTTAAAGCTATTATTGATGTGAAAGCAATGCTCAAATCTACTTCACTCACAGGCATCATTCTTGTGAATTTTTACCTTTTTACCTTTAATTTCTCAAGCAACATCAATTTTGAAACAATTAATTCGGCTTTTTTAGTGGTTAAACCATAATGTCCCTAATGCTTTAGTAAAAGGGCATTCTTTTGTAGAGTAACTAATTCATTTAGTCTTAAAATTTTCCGGTTAAAGAGCACATGCTCCATGCAATTTGAAAGACTTCAATCTTTGATGTAATTTAATCCGTGGACGACCTTGTCTATTAATTAGTCTCAAAAAATAATACAATTTCTTCAAATTGTTGTATACGTTTTAAAAGTAAGATATTTATATCTCAACCAAAAATGTGATAATATTTATTAAAAATAAAATGAATTAGATTTGGAGTCATGAGGTTGTGTATATTACAAGTACAAAATGTGTATGTACTTTTATAGATCATGAGAATCTAGCATTTCACTTTCGAGTAGTAATACTATTGAATAACCATTTGCAATAAAAATATCACAAAAAAAGCTTCTTACCATTATTTTACAAATACTCTTGTACAAAAAAGAATACTATAAATTTTCTTCGTTCAAATAACATCCTTGCAAGGGTCAAAGCCTTTAAATATTCCACAAAGGAAAAATGGTCCAAAGCTAGATCTCTTACATTGAACATCTTGAATATAACTAAGCATTCTACCACAAGAGGCCTTATTTGGAAACCATCTCAACATATAAAGTTGAGACCCATTGATGAACTTTAAAAAATAAAAAATAAAAAAATAAATAAAAAAATAAATAAAAAATTCTTCAATTTTTTAAACCTCAAAATCATCATTTAAAAAAAAAAAATCAATAAAAAAATTCCAAATTTTATCTTAACACTACCTCTATGTAAAAAACTTTGTAAAAAGAGTGAATGTTATCCAAATAAATAGCTTGCAATGGCAAGCACACCCTGTGTTTTAACCCCTAAAAATCCAAGCGTTTCCTCGACCTCCAAAATCAAAAACTGCCATTTTTCACCTTCGTTGGGAGATGGGGAAATGGAGAAACTTTTTTTTTTTTGGTTTTAGACTTTGAACCGTATGATCTTGTACCTAACTTGTGTACAAAGGACTCTTCAAAACTTCAACCGTTGGATGTTTGTCATTTGTGAGATCATAACAATCAAAGTTTGTCCAACACTTTTTTTTGCCTAAATGGTGCCAAGGGCAACTTGATAATTGTTACTCCAAACATTTTTCCCTCATTTTTTTCATGTAGGTAATCAAGGGCGTGGAGAGGACATCCCCCAAGCTGGGACCTTACCATGCCTCGAGCCTTCTTTCCCTACTTTTTACAAAAAGAGCCTGCGGCCCTATTTTATTTTTTCTGAGTTTATATTTGGAATCAGAGACCCCACATTAGTTCAAGGAGTCTCATTTTTCCAATCAACAACAAAAAAAATAGGGGGCTTTTACCCCTCACCCTTGCGGGCCCGGACAAGATTCATCCAAGACCCCACGCCTGGCGTGGGGGATATCCTGCCAAATCGGTAATCAAGTTGGGTACGCTCATGCAAAATTTTAGAAACCAATTCCACTTTTTGACCTTAATGTAAATTATTTTATGAAAGAAGGTCTAAAAACAACAATATAGTAAAACAAGCACCACATGTGATATATTTAGTTTGAGAAAAATCTAGACAGTGAGTAGGTGCATTTATGAGAATGTGAATTTCGAAAAAAAAAAATCTTGGAAAATTTCCAAAATCTCAAATTTTGGCAATTTTTGAAAGAAAAAATTGTAAAATTACTAGAAATTGTGAAGTTTGTTTTTAAAAGTTTTGGAGGCTGCCCTTGTAAAATTGGTAAACTTTTTGACTTTGGATACTTTGGAATTTGAATAGTAATTTGGTAATGAACATATTTCCAAAAAAGAATACTTAAAAAAAAATTATTTTAAAGTGCCCGTTTTGGACTTGAAACCTAAAATTTCTAGATGAAGGTTATAAAATTAAAATTTGGCTTTGAAAATTTTACCACATACACATTACGCTATGGGGAGTGTCCAGTAAAAATCTTAGGCAAAAATATCAATTTAATTGCTTAAAATGAGCTGCCCGAAATCTCAGAAAACCGAATCGGTTTTCCTGGATTTTTAGGGGTTAACATCTCCAAACAAAAGTTGGGTATACCAGAATGCATGCCTTATATTCAAAACACCTAAAATGAATTTGCAAATTTTTCACTAAGAGTAGTCTTAATGTGGGTTCCAACCTATTTTTATTTATTTTTGTCAAAAACATAGTTATAATAAATAAGTTTTAGCTTTTCAAAGTTTGAGTCTTTCAAATGTTTTGATCCTTTGTTAAAAATGTCAAATTTGCCAAGTGGGACACATAAGAGCTAAGTCACCTCAATAATAGCCTAAACTCTTCAAATTCACTCTCTTCCATTCCCTATGTGAGAGCATCCCCATTAGCCGCGCGAACTGCTCTCGCCAACGGTAATTGGCGGGCCCGCACTGAAATAGTACCCCAATGGCCGCGCCATCCCTCCCTACACCTTTCCGTGACACTCTATTGGAGCCCCGCTCACGCCAAGTTTTCTCTGGTTGCAGGGAGACATTTTCCACACTCTATTCCGTAGTCAACGAGAAATAATAATGTCAAGAAGGCACCTCTGAACACAATCTCCCACTTTTCACTACTGACATGGAATAAAGTGCGGAAATCATTAATGCCAAAGCCTCCTCCCCAGACCCACCCTCCCCAGCCACACCCTCCCCAACCAACCAAGGCTATTTGGGGGGCTCTGTAGCGAGCCTCCATTGGAGCCAACACCCTCCATTTCGTGGCACGCTACAGTACGTCCCTCGCCATTATTTAATGGCGCGGAACCATTGGGGATGCTCTGAGCAATTTTGTTTGAAGGGTACTATTCAAAGTGCCAATTTGACACAAACAAAGTTGCCATATTATCAAAAAGTGTTGTTTTGTCACAAAGTGTCATTTAGATCAGATATATGGTTATATTTCCAAATGACACCTCCCATGTCTTTAAAAAGAACCCCATTCTTTCTATTTAGTGTCGTTATCCATGTACTATTGACCTCTTTTGTATTATCTTGTGGTCTCTTTGATATTGCCATTTTTGGCGAATTCTATTATATTGATGCAAATGGAGGTTGTGTTGCAAAATTTTCAATATTATTGATTTTGACAATTATTATATTTTAGGCTAAAAGAACTTTACTTCACATATGATTTTCTAGATCTAAGCGCCAGATCTTATTATTAACGTTGGACAGTACTTACATACCAAACATACAACTGATTAGAATTCTTCAACTATGAAATAGTAATGTTTAAAATGAGTAGAAACTTTGATCAACCATTGTAGCACATTGATTTTTTAACTTTGAGGCCCGCTCTTTGAAACTTATGAGTGTTTCAACTACCATAAGTTGATGGCAAGTTAGTTCGGTTACATGTGGCCAAATGATTAATTCGTCTAATAATATTTTCTTTGGAGATTTGTAAGATGGACTTTTAAGATTTTATTCTCCATAAAAAAATTGGTTTTTAACCCCTAAATGTCCGAGCGTGTTTATAAGCCTTTAGAACTAATTTCTGACCACTTTGTGCAAATTGAGGGATAATTCAAATTCTTTTTATCTATTTTGTGTTTCTTTGAGGTGATTACTTGCACTAACTCCATGTCAAATTTCAACTCTTGGAGCTTTACCATTTGTGAAATCTCAACCTTCAAAGTTGATGTCTTAAGTTTTTTTACAAACGTTGAAGCTTGCTCTTGTAAACTTTGGAGTTTGCCCTTGTAAAATTGGTAAGAGCTTGAACTTGGACTCTAAAAAATAAGAGTAGTAGTATCATTATATACGTACTCCCAAAAAACAATATAAAAAAAGGACTAAATTTATACTTGTCTAAGCTGCCCTTTTTGGGTCTAAAAGCTTTTTGGGTTTTTTGGTTGTTTTTAGTACCAATACATCATTTAATGATTAAATTTGTGGAATTTTTGGCAGCTCAAAATCAAACTAAAACTTGCCATGTAAGTTGGTATATAATTTGTGTATCAACCCTAAGCACCAATTGACGGTTCAAAGGTCTTGCATAAGTTAGTATGTTTGGTAAACTAAAAAATATCTTGGAACGACGAGGGGTTTATGAAGCCTGGAAACACAATTCTCAAAAAAGTGACATAGATGAGAATAAAAACATGCTTTTATATTTCAATCAGAAAATTTGAAAGACTTTAATCTTTGATGTAATTTAATCCGTGGACGACCTTGTCTGTAATAGAATTGTTGTAGATCACATGCATGAGAGATTTTTCTTCATGAGGCCTCCTAGATTACTAAATTGTAACATACGCAAGTATGAGAAAACATCACAAAATTTAATCATATTCACTTTGAGGTGTAAATGCTCTCAACAAACCTATGGCAATCAAAAATTCTCTAACTAGAAATTTGTCTATCTTCATCTCAAATTACCTTTCTACCCAAAAAAGTCATAAAAAATCACACGATACGAATAATGGCTTTGCAATGATGAAATTTTCTCAAAAACTTACAAATAAAGAATCATCCACGGACCTCAATCTTGATAACATGGCGTTAATTGTGTGTTTTGGCGGTATGGAAAGTAAAAAGTCATGATTCTTTGCTAGTTTTGGAACGCATAATGTTTCTAAATGGCCATAACTTTATTATTTAAAAATAACCTCAGTTGCAACACATCTTAAAGAGAGGCTACATTTACAAGATCATATTGTCATGGTTGCTTGAAGTTAGTTACTCGAAAATATCCAATTAGTTCAGAGGCTTAGATCTTTCAATCTATATGGTCAAAAAATTTAGCCTGTAGAGTCTCTGGAGGCTAGATTGTGATTGATTAGGTTTTGGTCAAACTAACTTGTATGAATTTGAAAACTTTTTGTTGGTTGTAGAGTTGTTCCTTACCTTTCTGTGAAGTCCATATGAGCTTCAAAGTTTCTCATACTATGAGGTATATTAACGTCCAAAGATTAAAGTACTACTTAAAATTTATCAAAACTGCCCAAAATTGCGGTATATGCTCATTCTTTCTCAAAATTTGGCCAAAATCAATCAACTCGCAAAAAATTACAAGAAGTTCACTCGAAATTCAGTTTTCACTCATTTTCAAGTTTTTTTCTTGTACATGTAAATAAGGTTTCAACGCACAATCTTAATATTCTCATTTTCAATCCATATTATCTTCACATGCCATTTGTATTGTCAAAGATCGGCCTTTGTAGTTGAATTTCAACATACCTTGATATGAATAATCACGCATTTCTTCAGGTTAAATAGGTCGTACAAGGGTAAAATATTGCATAGACATGTTCATAACTCACCTAGGAACAAAAATTCAAAGAGCTTCATATCAAATGTTCTACCAAAAATGATTTTTTGGCCCTCAAAAAACTATTTACCCTTTTAGCAACAAGACAAAAATAAATTGAACATTATGATCTCACATTGGTAAAAGAAATTGAATATGGGGTTTGATATAGATATACACATACAAGTTAGGTACTAGATACAACAATTACGCGACTAAAAATAAATCAAAATATGAAAAATTTTACCTTACACAAAAGAGGGTAGTTTTTGGCAATTTTGAGACTAGTCGACTACAAAAATATAAAAATGTTTTTTGATCAAACTTTTTATACTAGTATAATACAAAAATAACCTTCAACTTATAATTCAATCATTTCATTTTCATAAAAACCATTAATTTGTTTTTTTTATGACTTGCACATTTTGGGGAAATCACAAATTGAGCCTTTTGAGGTTTATTAGCAAACCAATCGAAACACAAAATTTCATTCGGGCTGTTGTGATTTCAAACGGCGCGCGGTAAGGAACTCCGTTTGTCGTTATTTGTGCCAGGTGGCATCGGCGACAACTGCCCGCTCGGGCAGCAGTTTGCACGTCGTTTCCGCATGACCTCAACCCCCTTGGTTACTTTTACTTTCTGTTTTACGCTGACAGTTACTGGGGTAAAACCTGCACCATACCCGGAGGTTGAGATGCATACCCTGTCAGAATGATACCCGGTGAGCTCGTGCATTGGAGCCCTAGGGCTTTTAGGGTTTGGAGCTCTCGAAAACTTGCTGGGAGCGACGCTTTCGGTTTCTGAGCGCTTGCTGTGTCGCCAGCATTTGTTGTTCGTGGAAGGACGATCGTCGAAGATCACGATGCCAGGCGCTCCAGCCCCGCCGCAGCAGATATTTACGATCGAGCAGCTCGTTGCTTTGAACCCGTACAATCCCGATATTCTGCCCGACTTGGAGAGCTATGTCGATGAGCAGGTGAGTAGTGTCGATGCTCTTGTTACTTGGTATTTTTCTGTGAATCACAACGTCCTTGCATGCAAGATTGTGTCCCTGAATCTTCCAGAAACAGTTACGCTTTGAAATTCTTACTCAATGAAGCCCTAGAGTTTTTGTTGGTGCTCAAGCTGAAGCTCGTGAAAAATCGAATTTCTGTTATCTGAGCCGCTCTTGCTGGTTAAATGTAGGTTGCGACACAAACATACAGCCTGGATTGCAATCTCTGCCTTCTCCGGCTTTACCAGGTTTGACTGCTCATTGCTCTGTGTTTTTCCTCGTTTCAGTAGCTTCAATTTTTAAGTGCGGAGTGGAAGCCATGAAGTATCAATTTTTAGGAAGATGTATGGGGCTTGGTGTCGGCAAGCGATCAGAGTAGCGGTACTGGATAGTGTGCTGTTAACAGCTTCTGGCAAGAAGCTCGTGGGTTTGCTGTAGTATTAATGATATCGTAGGCAAGGATATGATATCGTTGAAGAGTATCATTCAGCAACTTCTGGTATCAGAGCGTTGAGATTGGTTGTTCTGTTTACTTCTGGTGGCTGCAGTTTCAACCGTCTCGCATGAATGTTCACATCATCGTGAAGGTGCTTGTTAAGGTGAACTTCTTCACATGCTGCTTCTATTTTTTCCCAGCTATGCTTCTTACTATAACTAGGGTGTAAGGGGGTGTTGAAGTGCCGTAATTATGATTGGTAGTTCACGCACCATGACATGTATGACTTGCACTTCTGTTGTTGTTGAAGGAAATCTTTTTGTTTTACAGGCATTGATGGCACTACCCGCTACGGACTTCAACCTGTGCATGTTTCTGATTCCAGAAAGACTTGTATCCTTTTAACTATACCACCGGGATGGGTTCAAGGGAATCAAATAAGTATTCTTGTCGGCATATGTCTATCATCCATGTCAGAGTCACAGTGGCCAGTGACCGTTTGGAGAGTTTTTGTCATGTATATCCTTCCAGACGTACATGATTGCTGAATAATGTGAAGTGTTCGTAAAGCATCTGTAGCACTATTTAGTCAGTTACTTTCGTGGCACGCCTTTGACTTTCATTACTTCAGCAAATGGAGGAAACTTTTTTGACTCTGGCTACTTTGGCTCACTTTTTGGAGGTACGATCCCTTTCTGAAACTATCTGCCTGGGGTCGTGGGTTGTCAGGTCTTTCCAGTTGATCTGATGCAGGAGTTCTTGCTACTACATCTTATTAATGTTGTCGCTACACTTAAAATATACTATAGATTCTCTCTTTATTCATGTATTATCTAACATGTCGATTTTCCATTCTAAGAGCATCAAGCTAAAAATGTTTTACCTGTTATTTTGCGTTACTCTAGGTCGACTCACTTGTTTCTAAAGTACTTAACAATGAGTTGAGGGTGGATGGATTATCATCGTTAGTGATCTTACAGCTGCATTGGTGGTTTTCGTGATCTCTTTTGGCAGACTTCTCGGTTCCGGGAGTTCTGGGATGAGGCCAATAGAAATAGGGATATTCTCGAAGTGGTACCTGGTAAGAGTACATGCAATGCTGCAGCAGCCCATGCTTGTCCCAACGTTGATTAACTTAAGTCACATGGTTTGTAATTGGGGTTGATCTTTGTCCACACTCTGTGGTTTGATGGATTTTCACCCTTGAGTACAGGATTTGAGCAAGCTATCCAAGGTTACGCCATTCATGTGCTTTCGATCACTTATCAGCGCCTGCCACGATCAATTTTGGCAGAGGTGTGTTTTGAGTACTTGCTTCTAATCACGTTGGATGAAGAGTTTGTTCGATAGGAGGGATTATGTCCTTCATTTTTTTGCGTGAGACCGCTACTCATTTGAAAATTGATTGTTTCGCAGGCTATTAATGTGCAAGGACTGTCGTTAGACAAGTTTTTGGAGCACCAAGTAAATAACAACGGTTGGGCACTCGAACAGGGCGGCAAGGTACATACTTATGTATTGACTGGCGTACATCCATTGGTTTGCAATCCCCACCGAGGGAGGCATTAGATGCCGTTCAGTAGATAAGAACCTGGCTTTCCAGTGGATCCTTTCATTTGATTCTATCTCTTGCTCCTCGTACTTCTTCGGTTGCCTTATCCAAATGTCTTTCATGTTCGTGCAGTTGGTGGTTTTGCCGTTGAATGAAGACAATCAACCAGTATTGAGACGTAACACGGCTGATAGCATCCCCTTGGAACACGTTGCAAAGATCCTCCCTGTGTTAGTCTGAAGGTGATGGTGTAGACCATAGTATCATAGGAAAAATGATACGTAGAGCCTAAATCGGATTCACGTTTATGTAGAGGAAGCAGTTTGTAGACTGAAATACCGGAACACGTTAGTAGTTGTGCGTTGGTTCGTTGAATTAACCACCATCGGCTGCAATTGGAACTGAGGAACTTTGCATTTGGCTCGTTTACGTCTTTTCTTCAGGATCCTCAGGTAGCATGACGGTTCCACTTTGTGTCCATTTTGAGGATGACACATATTTACCAATCGGCTGTTCATCAGATAATTTGTCTACAATGATCCCAGTTTCAAGCATGTGTGGTTTTATGAGGTGTAAGTAGGAACATTAGATTTGACTTACACACGCGAGGCAGTACCAGAAGATTTTTGACCTTGAAGCTCATCGATACCTGCTGAGATCTAATAAGATGTTGGAAGTACCATACGTAGTGCATAACAGCAGTAGAAACGAACTGATTCGTGAATTAGACAGTGTCTAAATACGCACAGTATGTTACTGTATATATCCTTATATGAAATCGCACATATCGGAAAAGTGTTTTGGTCGTCATGGCATCAAAGTTCCGTCTGCGGGATCACAGCTTCAGTGTACGTATTACTGATGAGACAGACGACAATCGTGAGGAGCACTGAGAAGCACGAATATGGTGTCACCTCATAAATCTACTGTTCGATAACTCTAATGTTTCTACTCCTACAAATACGAAAGTGGCATTCCCTATCTTCTTACTTTGTGATGCGATGACCAGATTCTTCCAAATTCATGTTCTTCCAACTTCAAGAAGGCACTCGATGTGAGGCTAAACTGCAGTTTTCTCGGAGGGATTAAAAACCAGGGGAAATGCATGTAGGGAAAAGCATCTGAGGATCATGTCACTGCTTTCTTCGCTAGGTCAAGGATAAGTCTCACAGTGCTTGCACGCATCGCCTCAACAGACACTGGAGTAAGTTGAGTTCGCAATGGATCTGCAATATCCGCATAGACTACAGCTTTCTCCTGCTGCACGAAGGTGTTGCACAAGAGTTCCGCTATCTTCATTACGTAGACTCCACAGTCATAATCATTCCTCTGCTGTGGTGTTTCACATTCATTTAATGTTGCCTGTGAGGATCCCTCCCCTGCAACACATTTAATTCATCTACTTTACCTTCCATTCTTTTCCTCCACAAAACATACAGCAAGTGGCCGAATCCATCATGTGTTGTTGCATATACTCACCCATGTATGATTTGATCTTATTCACAAACTTGGAGGCGACTCCTCCATTCACCCCATTGAAGCTATCGTAATGTTCAAAAGCATTGTGTAGCCTGCACAATCATGAGCATCGTAGTGTCGTTTACCAAGCGCAATTAATAGCTACTAACAATGCAACAATCTAAAGACTGTGAATAATTATGTGAGGTACCTGCAGAAAGTGAGTAATCGGCTTAAGGACTTGCCAGTAGAACGAACAATGCTGACCTGCTGTAGACGATGAGACTCCAATGACTTCCACCCTCTGCTTTGTTCGGATCTGTGTTGTCGTTCAACGCAAATATAACCATCTGCTCCGCCAATGCCAACCCTAACTTAGCTTCACAACTCAATCCTATGTTGATAACTTCCTACGCTAAACAGAGGATCTATAGCTAAAACCCCGACATCAATCTAATCGTCCTGTGACTCATTAGACTTTGAGGCTAAAAAAGCACAAATCATCCTCGCACGTTTCCACGAGCTGTTGATTTCACAGTAGCATCTTCTAAAGCCTCAGCTGATAAATGGACAGGCTAGCAATTCAATCAGTCGTGCATTTACAGAATCCACTTCTCTAAAAGGCAATTGGCAATAGAAGTAACAATGATAAACTGAAAGATGAAGATGACAACCTCTCGTGCATTTACAGCATTCACGTCTCTATAATTCAATCGGCAATAGAAAGAACAATTGACGAACTGAGAAGAAGATGACAACCTCTCGTTCGGGCAGAGACAAAGTTTTGATGGAGTCTTGCAAGCAGTCAGGAGGGCAGTGAAGCAACCAATACGTCTGAAGAGGCCCGACGAGAAGCAATGGCTGGGGCGTACGTTTCGTGCTTTCGTTCACCTGCATTGTCAAGTACTCAAAGAAGAACTCAATGATGTTATCATTAAGCTCAACCGGATCTTCCAACTTCTTCACATCTGATCGCCGTAATGTCACGCCGCCGAAGTTGAGCACCTTCCGGTCATCCTTGCGGGGCGCCATGGCAGCTGCTATCTTGTTCTTAAACTCGATAATGCTTTTAACGCACTCTCCGTGGAAAAAATCTGTACAATAGCACATCTATATCATACAACAATCGCGATACCAGCTCCTCCGAAATGAATTGCCAATTCGCCGAAGGGGAGATGAAGTATTGAGAATGGAGACGAAGCGGGGGAATGGGATCACTTTTACGGTCATAGGTGCCGCGGTCATGGGATATTCTCTGGCATTGAAGTGCCTCTGCATGTCATGGCTGCGGCTGCCCATAATCTACTCGGTATCGATTTTCGGTCTTCCGAAAAGTGCTTGGAGGATCGGTATAATTTTGTGCTTTCTGTTGATCACTATCCTATTCTGCTTCTGTGCAGGAAGGTATTCGAGGTGATTCAAATCGTTCACCTATGATTTGGAAGCGCGAGTAATTAGCTATGGCGCCGAAGAAAGCGCCGAGTATTGTTGCGGTTGTGGAAGCGCCTCCAGCAGGTGAGAATTTAGGTTTTGATTCGGGAAATTGCAGGCCGGGATCCTACATTCGTGCTTTTGCATTTCAAATCTGGCTGTAAATTACTATGGCTATGAAGAGATTACATAATCGTCTTCCGAATCAAGTGATGTAATGTTTTCGTTAATTCTGTGTTGCAGAAACAGAGGGAGAAGTAGCGCCTCCACCACCGCCGAGGGATCCCAAAGTGCCACTTACATTCGATGAAATGTGGTTCAATGCCGACGATGAGATCGAGGTGAGGGTTTCTTTCCTGAAGGGAATCAGATGTGGTGTGATTGCGTAAAGATTCTCTAGAAATTTTGAGTTGCTGTCCATCAGTATTGTGCTTAATTTGCACCTCTTCAACAGAGTATTAACGAAGTCTATTGTCACCTCCACCTGCACTTGCATAATAGATGGCTTAATAGCAACTGCATCATCTGAGCTAAATGGCGATGGTATCACCTTACGGAAATTTTCTTGTAGGACGAAGAGGAACGGAATCATGCAAAAGAGCTGAAGGCCCTTATCATGGTGAAGGCTGCTGAAATTCGGCAGTACCTTGTATGTATCCGAGAACCACTCTGATGTACCGAAACCTCTCATGTCTGACGGAATATTAATGTATAGGCATTGTACAACTTCGACGTTGTAGAGAGAGCGTCTTTGCATTGTTGCAAACGTTTGAGATTGTAAATTGATTATGTCTACTTTGTTGATCATGCCTTTATACGCTAACAGATTCTGTTATCTGGCAATTGCACGGTATTCCTGGGATTTGACTCACCTTGATTGTCTAGGAAGCTGCTTTCTGTTTGTAGGAAGAAAGTCTTATGGTGGCCATTATTTTGCAAGCATTACAACATCTGATCGTTGACAGGTAGTGTTACGCAGACTGATATCTCTCTTCTTATGTTTGCAGGCCTCAGTACATAATGTGAAATTTAGAAAGTGCTCTCTCTTCCATGATGGCTCATTAGAGCTTCATATTTATCCATTTTTCACAGGCCGATTGATCCCTTTCGGTGGTTGGCTCACTTCATAAGAGACGAAGGACCTAATATCGCGGCAGAGATAGAGCGTGCTAGGAAGATAGCTGCAGCCAGGCAGGCCGCACGCGACAAAGCTAAGTGGGATGCCATGGAGGCTGATAGACTGGCACGGGAAGCGGCAGAGGCCGCCGCGAAGGCTTTACGTGACCGAGAGGCTGCGAAACTAGCTGCTGCTGCTCGTGCCGCTGCCGAGGAAGCCAAGAAAAATGCATTGGTGAAACAACAGCAAGAGGCAGCTAGGGCAGCTGCAGTTGCCACAGATACCATGGAAATACCCATTCCGAAAGCCCCGAAGCAGAAGAAGAAGAAAGAATCTGAAAAATTAGGTCCATCGAAGCCTGGGTGGCAGAAATAAGGTTGGTAATAACGAGCACAAGAACATGCGACTGCGACCTTTCACATCACCCATCAGATGTAGCAACAGAACACGAGCGAAGCATGATTCCCATCCTGCACGTTGTCCGAGACAACCAACCAGACGAATACGGGAATGTAGACTTGCTCTAAATCGACTCCGATTTTCATTTATTGAAATGGTGGTTTTAAAGGAATGCAAGTGATACAAACACTCTAATGCAAGACGCCGTCAGCATGAACAGAGTTGAGGAGAACAGCGCATGATATGATACTCTTTTTGTGAGTTATCCTCAGTAATTCTACAGAGACTTGCCGATGCGTTATCAGGAACGTAGTTTCCCGAAATGAAACCGTCCAAATGCGAAACCTCCGACGCTAGTCCACTCATCGTCGTATCATATGCAGATTTTGGCAGTAAGGTTCTGAATTGAATAGGCTGCTACGGACCTTATAAACTCGAGAGCAGTACCTTACCACCTCGGCCAACTTCCTCCGACTTGCTAATGGCAGCTTTGAAATCGGCTAACTCGTACTCTTGGCCTTCAAGGGGTACAAGAACTTTCTCTTCCAGAAGCTTGGAAACTGCTTGGGTATACTCCTGACGTTTGGCTGGGTCAGCAGTCTGATTGTAGAGGATCCATCCTGATATACGCACTCCGCGGAAGAGATCTGTGACCGCGATGGAGGCGTCGAAACTGGAGAGGACGCCATAGACAAAAACTTGTCCTCCCCATCGCACACTCGCCATCACCTTTTTGGTCATTTCACCCGCAACGCAATCTAAGGCCCCCCAGGCAAGTCTTTTACCTGCAATGGCTATCACTCGGGCAACAACGTCCTCGTCATTGGAGCAGATAACTTCGTCCGCGCCAAGATCAAGAAGCTCCTGCTTCTGCTCCGCGCGACGGATGACGTTGATCGTTTTGATACCCCAATGCTTCGCCAGCTGAATGACCTGCCTGCCAAGCACCGAGCCAGCAGCCGTTTGCAGCACATACTCCCCCTTGGGCACCTGCAGGTCTGACAGCATCCCGTACACTGTCCACGGATTGATCACAAATTGTGCCGCTGCAGCGTCCGAAATAGTGTCTGGAACCGGCCACACAAACTCCTCCCGCACAGAAACATACTCCTGCCATGATCCTTCGCCCTTCACCCTCGCCTCTACGAAGAATGGCACCACCCGTTGTCCCGTCTTCACCTTCGTCACCCCTTCGCCGATCTGCACTTCACGATTACAGTCAAATCCAATTCGTGGGCTACAGCGGGGAACGAAACGGAGCGAGGGAGACAAGATCGCTTACAGCGTGAACAATGCCAAACCCTTCCGATCCCGGAGTAGCAGGCCCCTCAATGCCCTTCACGATTCGGCCCGTGCGGATGCCCACGAGGTCTGTCGGATTCACGGGCCGCAAAGTTATCCGCACCACCACATATCCTGGCTCTGCCTCGGGAATTGGCTTCGTTATCAGCTTCAACGAGCTCTCCGGATCGTTCGCATTAAAATCAACGAGTGCCACCGCTCGCTGCATCCTCTCAATCGACCCTCCTGCGAGGACGGAGCAAGAAAATAAATCATTCTGGGATTGGATTGTCTACAGGATTAGATTATGCAAGAAGCAGCAGTACCAATGGACAATACGAGATACCCAACAACCGATCACCTTGCTATGATTGACGAGGCTGCTCAATGGGCAACAACAATCAGTAGCTCCGAGATTCTTTAAATAAAACTGCGAGCGGATGGAGTGCAGGGAAATTCCTTGTGTGAAGCGCTTTTGTTGCCAAAAAGTGTCAGACTTGCTCCTGCTGCAAACATGGCTTTCTAGAGTCTGGATGATCGCATGGGAAGTCACAATCCAGGCACCTGGCGAGGGCACGCCCTGTTTGCGTGTGTCACCAACCCACAAAGACTCCGCCAAAGGAAGGATTTGCAGGTAGAGATGTATATGATGTTCGTGAGACTGTAAACAATGAATTTAGACGTCCAATATGAGGTTCAACAATTGCTTAGATTTTAGACTGCAAGCTCACAAGAAAGTTAATATGAGAAATGTGTAGAGTATGTAGGAGATTGGATCAATTAGAATCATAAAATTTGGATTTCTTGATCTTGAGTCTATTTTTTTAAAAGTAGATCCTTTAACCCTTAAACATCCAAGATGACCCGAGGGGTCACCTTTCAACAGAATCTTCTGTGTAGCTCTCACTGTACTCAAATTTTCACTTATATTTTGATGTCAAACTGATCACCTTCTTGTGATGCATTCACAAAGAGAAATTTTACAATTCAAATCACAATTTGTATGAGTGATTTTGTGCTTTGAAAGGATTGTGGTAGCGAGGTTGGGTTTGTACATAACCTTGTAGGAGGTTGCAAGCTCATCATTGATTGGTGCATTCATGATGCCCTTGTTCAAAAAGTGCACTATTCATGATGCCCAAGTCCAAAAGATGCTGTGTTCCAGTTTTGGGCTGCCCGTTTCACACCCCATGGGCGTTTAAGGGTTAAGTGTATCGAAAACCACAATCTAAATTGTATAGTGTAAATACAATGAATTTCAAGTTGAAAGCTATGGTGCACCTTGTGCTTTAATGACCTTGGTGAGTTGTGTGATTCTTAGTCTCCTACCTTGTGAACTATATCCAATTATGAATATCACCACAAAAAACATCTCCATGTGTATATACCTCTACATGTATGATGTTTACATAATAAAAGCAATAAGGGGCTTCTGAAAATCTCAAGTGTTCTAATGAAGTAAGATATACCTCATTATGTAAAACTCTTCCATGGGCAATGGGATGCGACATAGTATTCAAATTTTAATGGCTCTAGTAAGGCCGTGAAGGTTCCAAACAACAATTTGGCCTCAAAACATCAATTCCTCAAGATAAACGCTAATATAAATCATATTCTTGCAATGATAAACAAGTTCCATGTTTGAAAACCGTAAAATAGAAGTTGTCTTTAAATAATTGCATGGTCACATATTTACACCTTTCTGGATGAATTCTTAAATACTAGAACAAGTGTTAATCTTGATATGGGATCCAACCCAACAAATTTTGTCAAGAACTAATACTGGATGAAAAGGGTATGATATTGTTTTGGATATTTGGATTTTTGTGGTAAATAAAGCCTATTGTTTGATAACCAAAAAACTAAACCTCCCTTTACTAAAACCCATGCTATTTATTCATACTTTATTGTACGAGTATGTAATTTTTTATCACATAAATTGGACTTGTAAGGGGCCCCATTCACGTGATCTCATCCATAACGAACAAGTCAATGAAGGAGTTAACTCTTGAATGTCCAAAATGGTGAAGGGCAATAACTTTCAAGAGCCATAAGGCTTGAGGGGTTGTTTTAACTCGTGTTTTACTAATTGCTGTAATCTATATCCCATAAATGTTAAATAGGCCACTTAGAAAACAATGCTACTTTGAAAGCTCTTCACAACTAAAATTAACATTCTTTTGAAACAAAAACATGAAGACTCTAAGCTTGGAACAAACCTGAGTCCCATGCAATTTATGATATCATAATTGAAATCATGTTTTTCTTATAAAATCACTTTCCAAAATTAGAAAGAGCAGGACTTGTCTCAAAGGACAAAATGAAACGCAATTAATCCTCCAAAACCTTGACCTATAACTCTTAAAAGGCATACCTATCTAACACAAGCATTCCATGCCTAGAATATATCGAGCAGGTTAGAAACTTTTCATTTTTGGAACGTATTTCCAACGTATATTATGGATAGCATGATTCCTCCTTCAGAGATTCGTCTCGGCTTGAGGAATGAGAGAGTTTACTAAATGCTGTGAAGAGAACGGGTGTCTGATGAGAAAGAGGAAAACCAACAAACTTGTCATTTTCCTTTCAACTTATTGCATCCTAGTTACACTATCCAATTTGCAAAGTACCATCAAGCAATGGACTGCAACGAGAAACGTAATTTGAGCCTACAACTGGGAAATTACTGTTTCTGTAGATGAGTGCAAGCACAGGGACCCAATGCTAGACAATAGAGGATGACTGTTCAACTTCATAGCTCACTGCTGCTATCAGATTGCCTACCAGAACTCAGATCCTCAAATTGGATTCTACATTGGACTATTGACTAACGCCAAGACAGTCTTGTGAATATGCAATGAGGGTCCAGGACAGTGAGGCTTATTGGTTTGATTATGACGATATGATCCATGAAAAGAATCCGTGGGTGCTATACATGCGTATTAAGACGAGATAGTAAATTATAAACAAAATAGTAACAATCATCAGTTTATGAGAGTTAGTTGATGGGCACGGTCTGTTCAATTCAGTTGCACGTCTGTTTATTCATAACGAAGAGATTAATTTTCATATTCCGGATTTCATATCCAGTTTTTACTTTGAATATAGACTATCTGCTCTGTATCTGAGCAATGTCCTAATTATTCACTAGCATGGAAACTCTGGTGGATTCAAAGTTTGATCTCTAAAACTGTTCACTCTTCTAACTCCAGACTTGTTCGGTGTCCATGACAGCACCTCCTGTTGAATCACCAGCATTGCCTTCATTCATATTTTCATCCATCTCCAGAAATTCTTGCAAAAACGCATGAAACTCTTCTTCTTGTGTAATTTCTTCATTAGAGAGCTCTTGAATTGGCTCTTGAGGCATTCCTTCCTCTAGTTGTTGAAGGAAGGACATGGGGTCTTCACTCTCATTCCATGGTGTTGTGTGTAGATTGAAGTTCTCATCTACATAACATGCATGAACTTCATTTAAGAGCTCTACTTGCTCTTCACACTCTAATTCATTCTCTAATTGTTGAGCAAAGTCCATGTCTTGGTGGCTCATAACAATCTCCTCACATGATGTGTTGCAAGATGGAGTTGGAGCCGTTTTGCCCTTTCTTGTGGAGGTGTTCTCCAACCACGCTTGATTGCCTTGCATGAGCAAACGGGTTTGGAATTGCTTGTTACAAGCCAAGCATTTGAAGCGCGGTTGCAAGGGGTGGTTGTTGTTGTAATACTTGAATGTGGCCTTGTTTGCCACATTACAATGGGGGCATTGTTTGTGCAAGCCTTGCAACTCCATGGGATCCTCATTGCGTTTTTTGAGGTAGATCTTGCCTTTGGAGCGGCCACATGAGCTCCATGAGAAGAGTTTGTTGCAATTACAACACTTGAAGCGTGGTTGATTCTTCTTATTGTTGTTGAAGTACTTGAAGGTGTGAAGAGAGGACACATGCCCACAAAAGTAGCATTCTCTCAACACCGATCCATCAACCTCCATGTCCCCCATTATTACTCTTGATCGAGCGAGAGAGCAGTAGCGAAGCCAGACAGAGAGAAGCCTCGATGTGAGGCACGAGGAAGATTCAAGCAGGGAGGAAGCAGGTGAGAGCGGAGGAGGAGAGGAGGGCGAATGAGAGGAAAGGGGAATGGTGAAATGGCTGCGAGTTGGTTTGGCCCGTGCTTATATACTCGGTAAATTTTTCTTTTGTTGTAGCTAAGTGGTACTTCCCAATTCCCATGCGCGTGGGGAATCTGCGTCAACAGATCTGGCAGACAGGGTATCGTGGTATATCGGCATGTTTCTGGAAGGCGATCGGGCACGCGATCGAGAGGCGAGAGCTCGAAGCCCCATCAGAGCACCTCTTTGGTGTATCGCACTCAGTGTCGAGCATACAGCCAGTCAGGTTCGAGTATGTACCACTTTCCGTATTTACAAGTCCTACTTCCAGTGAGCATTAAATCGCGTAATCGATTGGGGCAGACGGTGAGCGGTTTGTCGGGATGCGGGCTAAGGCGTCGGCACATGACCGAAGGGCGAGAGCTCGAGACTGTCTGGACCACCGCTATCAGTGGACTATATCAGTTGGGTGAATCTGAATTGATTGTTGCTTTCGAAATTTTCCAGCTATGTCGACCACTAACTTTTCAGCACCGGAAGCCGGTTCACTAGCGGCAGGGGCATGTATACCCTTTTTTCTGATGTGACAGATTATTCATGTTAATTTCCAAGGGCGTTCGTTGCTTCTTATGTGTACTCTATTTTCAGTGGGTTACTTTTGGATTTGGTTGACGATGTGCATTTTGGTGCTTTTTGCAGCCTTAAGTACCAATGCAATTCGTGATACTCATTCCGGAGCAGGTCGTCGTCTTAAATCTGGTGAAGAGGTAGAGGCAGATGCAGAAGGTATGCATTCACCTGCTATTGATTTCATAACTTTCAGCAGATTTCTGTACCTCATGGATGTTACATCAGCATTTTTGGGTGGGGATTTATGTGCCTTGACTTCAGTTCGGAATAAAAACTGAACAAGAAGGTGGCTGATTCAATTACCACATCTTATTGATTTACATGGGAGTTGTCAGTGCACACCAGTACGGCTTTTGAATTGCTTTTCTCAGAAAGAAGACATGTCACAGTAATGCTTTTATCATCAGAAATTTTAGAACTACAAGTTAGAATCAGGTTGGAAGAATTCAGAATCAAGCAACAGCTGAATGAGTTTCACGTTTGAGCACACTTAACATTGCAACCAGCATGATTGACGTGTAGATGAGGCGCTCGGGACCATGATGAATATAATGCAGCCTTTCTTTGCGCACCTCAACCGCACTTGGGCGATTCGAGACCTCGTGAAAGTAGAGTGTATCAACAAAACATGGGAATTCATGGTGGCCGATCATGGGATGCTCACCACGGCTCCTCGTAGGGAGGATGAAACGAAAGACTGGTACTTCCCCTTGAAGTTCCTCAAAAGCGCCATCCCTCAAAAGCGTATGCCCGGAGGTCCTGGATACACAAGGGCTCAGTCCCTTGACCTCCATCACCCTTCAACCGAGTTCTAGCACCTTCCCTCTCGACTCTCCCTTGCATTTCCCTCGAGAGATTTTCGACGGACCTGGTCTCCATAATGGCAATTTACCCTCATTGCCAGCTCCAGAGGCCTTTGGTCGTCAGCGACAAGGTAGTACTCTCATAATCAAACTAATTAAGTACTATAAGTTAAAATGTTTCGTGACTGTCATCTTGTATCATTGATGAAACTGGAAAGTGTGGTGATTTCTGCGGTAATACAAAATTTTGATATGCCACGATGGTACTTGGAATACCGACATTTCAATGAGATTGCACATTCACTTCACATTGTCATCTTGTTTCATGTGGTACTCAAATTCATAGTTACGAACCTTGAGAAGAACCAGTGGAGACCACGGATGGTATTCAATCATTTGACAAAAGCATGATGGGTACTGCCAGTAGTAAATCCTCAAGACGTGCGCATGGATTTTTGGAGGTGCCTCAAAGTCCACGGGCACCTGGTGGTTGATGAGAAAGCGAATACTTACGAAGTAATCCTCGTCGGCCACTCTTTTGTGTGTGTCTACGAGTCAACATTCAAGTGCTGGGCCTCTCGAATATATCCGCAGTCACTTTCAATCGGACCTCGAATACGACCTGTGTTAGATTATAACGTACAGAGCATGGTTAATAGCTCGAGTGGGGCTCTGTGATTTTCCAAGTGTAACGGCAAGATCTACTTTAGTGAGCTCGAGATCGACGGAGACAGTTTGTCCATTGCTAGAGGAGATGCAGAGATTAGATCACTTGGTCATTTGAGGGTAGTGGAAGTTGATGCCGAAGCTTGAACCTGGATTGAGCATGGACGTATGCTCTTCGAACTTAGTTTCCGGACAGTCAAGCTCGTGCAGGTTTCGTGGAGAGCAGTTTCCAAATGAAGATAGTGGAATGGATGGGCGGCATGTGCGATATCATTCCAGCAACTTAGGTTGATATAACGGAGGCTATGGACGATCACACGAAGTATGCAGCTAAAGGATACTTGCCATTGCAGTTTCAATTGCTATAGTTGCGTGGTTCTGAGTTGACTTGCGGCCGAGCGTTGACACAAAATTTAGAGCCAAGTTTTCAGATGGATCGATTTTGAGAGGTCTCACAAGTGTGATATGTTTGGGTGCAGTGTAAGTCAATTCTATCAATGTCACTGGTGTGGTGGAGGGGGCCCAAATTGGTATCGATGCATTGGAAAGGGCCGCTTCATCTGGTTGATGTGGTCGGATTTTCCGATTTAGTATGATGTTGTGACTCGTAAATCGAAGACAAGGATTCTTCCAATGGACTGCTTTGCACCAACAGCGAGGGCGAGGTACCGGCTTTTGAGTATACGCCTGCCCTAATTCAACTAGCCAGGGGGCAGTGGTGGTTTTAGTGTTCAAAATGGTTTGAGATGGAAATCCTTACCGTGCCCGAATGGAGATGACTGCTTGTAGCCATGAGAAGATTGGCATGTCTTAGTTGTGACAGTGGTCATACTTTGTTCGTTTGTTTCACCTTTTTTTCCAGAGAGAAACTTGAATGAATGGTCAACACGAGGAACCGAACAACCGATCACCTTACTTTGATTGACGAGGCTACTCAATGGGCAACAACAATTCAGTAGCTCTGAGATTTTCCAAAGAAACTGCGAGCGGATGGTCTGGAGTGCATGAAATTCCTTGTGTGAAGCGCTTTTGTTGCCAGAAAGTGTGGACCTTGCTCCTGCTCTACACATGGCTGGATGATCGCATGTGAAGTCACAATCCAGGCCCCTGACGAAGGTGCGCCCTGTTGCGTGCGTCACCAACCCACAAAGAAGATTCCGCCTGATGTACTCGTAAGGTTCGTGATCCCAAGGTTTAGCACATAAAAGTAAGAGGCCAATTCTCGCCTCGTTTCGAGGACGCAAGATCTACAGGAATGTTATCAGTGCAAGAAATTTTCGTGCATGGGAAAATCAGTAGAAAGCAATCTAAGGCAACCCTGATTAGTTCCTTCATCCGGAGCTTCATATTTAGAAGAGTTATTACCATATATAAATGTATGGGTCCATTAGTGCCAAAGCTGTGAAGTTTATTGAAACCTGCTGTTTGTAACCTATCTTTTACATTTTTGTAGGTAGGAACTTACATTCACATTTTCATCAGAGCACCTTTACGCTGCAAGTATCTGTTTTATGTACTTTTGTACTATTGAACCGATTGAAGTCGCCCGAGGAGCTACTTTCAGCGCAAAGAAGTCGCCACACGAGCTACCGTTGAGAGTCAAAATATGACAACAAACATAACATTGTGAAGTAATTTACACCAGTAACAGGCTCAAATGGCATGCTACAAAGTGCTGCAGTTCGTATTTAGTGTTTGCAACACCAGCGTAGTGTGTGTAAATATAAAAATGGAACAATTTAGCTAATGATTATTGGAAATTGTAATGTATTTTTGCAAACAGTCAAAGATCATATTCGATGCCATTCGAAAGTTCCCATGCCACCAGACCTGGGAACAGACGATGATTGAACATGTGTGCCTTGAAGCAACAATGTCCCAACAATAACTGCTTGTGCGTCATGAATGACTTCATATCAAGACATTTGAGTGGTGAAGATTGGTCCACACTTGCATGCACATCGATTAACTACGAACAATTCCAAGGGCACACGTTCGACTGAAGCTTCTCACAACACATGTCCAGACTCACATCGCTTTACTACAATATATGATATCATGTGGCATCAGCATATGATTGACTTGCTAGAAAAGAGTATCCTCAAGCAAGACTGTCTGGTGTCTCAGAAGCATGAATCTTCCAAAGAAGATTCATGTGGCAACTACAGTGTTGTGTTTTGTTTACTCCTGATATAAATTTTTACCGAGAATATTGATGCCTAAAGTATTGAGCAATATAGAGGGTAAAAATATTGGTCAACCTACCTAGTGTAGACTCGTACAAGCCGTACAAGTGTACCTCGTAACCAAGTGCCAGTCATGAATTTCTTACGCAGGATGTGGTCATCAGAATGCTGCACACGTTATCAACTAGAAATGGCCGCAAACATGCAAGGAACATGAGCGTTGCAGGTCAGAGTCTCTGAATGTAGCAAACGTCGTCACGTGATGTGAGCAGATATTGCTACCATGTTCATCTATACGCAGTGATAATGATATGTAGCACTAAGCTCGAACACACATGAGGAAAATATACGAGAGATTGTACCAGTAAATAGTTCTTCACATTGATCTTGACCAACAATGGCTATAAACAGGACAAGCGAGAGATGCCAAGGCTCTCACAATAGAACAAAGTATAGAGCTACCATACAACTACCTTCTCGAGTGGACAGCAAAACTCTCGGCAATACAGGGAGGTTCCAATGGGCTCAGATATTGCACCCGAACCACAAGCTCCCAGTGAATTTAGCTGGAGCCATGAGTGTTGCAGCCCATGATGCAGAAAAAAAAGAAGTCACGGAATGGATACCTTGATCCCGTTTGGGCCTGTAGAAATGTTACTACTAATTTTACCTGACTAAGTGTTATCATCATCTGACTAGTTCTGTCTCAAGGCGATGTAGTCTGCTAACGCCAGTAATGGCGCTGCCTTGGCCTGGTCAAACACAGAGAGCTGCTCCTTGGCTTTACTTCTTAACTCCTCCGCAAATTCCCTTGACCTCTCCAGTCCCAATAACTTGGGGTATGTCGCTTTGTCCGCCAACAAATCCTTGCCTGCCGTCTTTCCTAGCTCGGCCGACGACTTCGTAACGTCTAGGATGTCATCCACGACCTGCGGGAGCCCGAGTTGGTATAAGAGATGCGGTTCGGGAATAGCATAATATACGCGAGATCACGGATTGTGGGAGAAAACGACGGTAGGAGCGAGATGCTTACTTGGAACAAGTGGCCCACATTGAGCGCGTACTTGCTCAACCGACTGATTTCCTCCTCGGATGCGCCCCCGAGGATCGCTCCGCAGACCACGGAAGATTCCAAGAGCACCGCGGTCTTGTGAATGTGGACATACTCAAGAACCTCCAGGCCCACGGTTGGATCCCCCTCGCAGTCGAGATCCACAATCTGACCCGCCACCAAGCCCTCGGAGCCCACGGCCCTCCCCAGATGCGCTACGCATCGCAATACTCTATCGGCTGGCACTCCTTTCGTCTCACGGGCAATGTGCTCAAACGCAAACGACAAGAGCGCATCACCAGCAAGCACGGCTATGCCCTCGTTGTGCACCTGGTCACCCACCACATGTGAGCAAGCAATTCCGGGCTATGACCATCCCAATCGCTTTTTCAGAAAAGAAAAGAAAAGAAAGAATTAAGCGAGCGCGTATTGGGAAAGTACTTCTGGGGAGGAATCCTGGCGTGTTACCTTGTGAAGGGTGGGCTTTCCTCGCCGTAAGTCGTCGTTGTCCATGCACGGGAGGTCGTCGTGGATAAGCGACATGGTGTGCACCATCTCCATGGAGCAGGCCGTTGGCATTGCCATGTCTTGGGTGCCACCCACGAGTTCGCAGGCCGCGATACAAAGCGCGGGGCGGACGCGCTTCCCGCCCGCTAAAAGAGAGTACCGCATCGCCTCGTGGATCTTCTCCGGGTATTGCAATGGTACGGCCTTCTCGAGGGCGACATTGACCGCGCTCGCCTTGCCCAGCATGTACGAAGCGAACTCGAACTCCGCATTGGAGGTCGCGGTGGACTCTGTTTTCCCCTCCTCCACCTCGCTGATCACACTTTGCGCTCTGATGCTGGGCTGCTGCTGATGCATCGCCGCCGGGGTTGTTGACCGGTTGTTCGTCACCCGGAGGCCATAAAACTGCGTTAGCAGCTGCTGCCGAGCCGCACCCGCCCCGACACTCTTGCTTGTCGTCAAATTCGACGTGGCCACGCAAAAAGCCACGCAGTGCGAGCCTTGCGCAATCACGGCTGACGCCATCTCTGCAACCCCAAAAAAACCAACCCCTCTCCTCTCCCCTCTCGCTTACACCCACAATTCAAGCGGCCGCGCTGAGGACAGGAATCACCAGCACGTTACTCTGAAAGCAACAACACAACCCCCAGCGGCGAGAGTGCTCACAAAAGCGCACAGGTGCGCCGGGAAGCAACGAAACTAGTTTGCAAAACAACTAATGTAGCGAATTGGTGGCAGGTGGGTTGCGAGCGCCAGGATTTCACGACCAGGCCTCCCGTGCCATTTGCTGCGAACAAGCCAAGAGATAACACAAGATGCAAAAACAACTTCCAATGACCTCAAGATAGAACATACCATCTGCCATATCGTAGATTCTGCTGGGTAAGCGTTCGTAGCAGCTACCAAGGAGGATGGAGGAGGGCTAAGTTAACCCTTAAGCGGGCCGAATGTCGAAAATCGACATATTGGATGACAGAAACTTTGGAGAGCCATAACTTCTTCATCCGGACTCCGTTTTGGACGAAATCACTTGGGTTGGGTCCCAAATCAAGTCTATTTCATGTCATAAAAATCTCAGACCCATACAATGAAGTATGAATTAATGGCATGCATTTCAGTGACAGCAGCCTAGTTTTAGACATTTTTTCCTTTGTAAAATTTAGGGCAGTTTTCACCATTGCAGGGCCATAATTTGCACAAAGAAATTTTTCTCATGGTTTTTTTTTGTTCAAGGATGCTACTGAGATGAAGGTGAACAACATTCTAATTGGTGACTTTTTCATTGCAATAAGTCTAATGGTAGCATTTTCACTTTAAAGTGAAAATGATGAAATTATGTGATCATTTTTGAGTATTAATACATTATGATCTCGCAATCTATGAAGCCTCATGACTCAAAATTTGACCCACATGATGTTCAATATGTCTACGACAAGATTGTACGGTTGAGATTTGGATAACACACTTTTACCTCCACCTATGACAATGCTTTTGAGGATGTGTTCATTTTACTACAAATGAGTCAAACCATTTAGGGGTTAATGAGCCCCCTAATTTTTGATGTATAGACATTAAATGCCAAGGAGTTGGCTTCGAAGGGTAACTTGGGGTCGCAGACCTCAAATTTGAATTCAAAATTATCAAAAACGGACTTGAGAGGTCCCCACAGATTCCTGGGTGCCTCCTTGGTAGCTGCCATGAACCATTGCCCGATTCTGCTACGACAATGCAATAGATGTTTCACCTCGGCTGCCCATGAATGTGTCTTCCAAAGTAAAGGATGGAATACACTTACGTATTATATTGATAGTATTTCTGCAAACTACATTTATTTTCGCATGTGTGTGTAATTTGTGTAGATTTTTCCGTTATATTGTTTGTTGTAAAAGAGTGGCCATGTCTTGTAAAATGATTTCATGTGGGTGGTTGCCATATGAGAGGGTGTTTTGATTATATTTTCTAAACCATTTAGGAAGACACTAAATGTGTGTGCACGTTCATTAGAATATTCATTGGTGTTGCTTTTAAGTGTAGTGTGTATCGCCATTATTTC
Source organism: Bryum argenteum (assembly GCA_037043015.1). Lineage (NCBI taxonomy): Eukaryota > Viridiplantae > Streptophyta > Bryopsida > Bryales > Bryaceae > Bryum > Bryum argenteum. Next base: position 3,703,738 of record CM073323.1, on the reverse strand, counting down.
AGCTTTAAATATATTTTGAGAACCGGGAAGTCTCTTGGCTAGTTCGATGCTTTTGGATTCATTGTATATTCCATATCCCGCTTTTTCACGTATCCAATGACTACCCATGTCTTGTAGTGGTAGAGAGGAGCCATTCAAAGAGAGGAGGCATTCGTATATTAGCAATAGTGTGATAGAACTTTAAGAAATTAGGAAGGGGTGGTAGGTTGGAAATGAAAAAGCTGATGAACTGGTCAAAAAAGGCAAAGATGAAGATTATTACAATGCAACATTGCCACATGAGTTTGCACACTCTACACCGTACTACTTCTAAAAGGATGAATGGCCTTATATGAAGGAAACCCCATATAAAGGCCCTATACGATTTCTTGAGAAACAAATTATAAGATACGATAAAAAAAAAACATTTATTATCTCATGGATATTGCAAGAAATTTCCCAAACATAGATAAATGAGTAAAGAACAATGATTTTGACAACCAACTATTTATTAAATTCTATCTAATATTGAACAAACAATAATAGAAAGACTTGCAAACAACATATTGTCTCAAATTACGACATGGGCAATATATCGGCAATGCTGAAAAATAATTGTTTTTTGATAGAAAAGCATAATTATATGTTTTTGAGTTGATCGGCATGGCATTTAACCCTTAAACGCCCATGGGGTCTGAAACGGGCAGCCCAAAATTGGATCACAACATCTTTTGGACTTGGGCATCATGAATAGTGCACTTTTTGAACTTGGGCATCATGAATAGGCCAATCAATGATGAGCTTGCAACCTCCTACAAGGTTATGTACCACCCCAACCTACCTACCACAATCCTTTCAAAGCACAAAATCATTCATACAAATTGTGATTTGAATTGTGAAATTTCACTTTTTGAATGCATCAGAAGAAGGTGACCAGTTTGACATCAAAATATGAGTGAAATGTTGAGTACAGTGAGAGCTACAGGGAAGATTCTGTTGGAATCATGCCCCTCGGGCTTGCTTGGGCGTTTAAGGGTTACGCAAGCCCATTGAAACTGTTGTGTGAGCACAGATGAACTACTCGAAGATAATGCATTCTCTGCTAGCCGTTTTTTTTTTGTTTTTTTTCTTTGTTTTGTTATGTTTTGTTTGAAGACATATGTAAGTAATCAAAATTAATGTTTCTAAATTATTATGAATTCATTGATTTTTCAAACTTCTAATGCGTATTTTTTATTTCTGAGAATACACTAAACTAAGTTGTAGAACTTTTTAAAATCATGATCTATGACAAAATGGTTAATTGAGCTTTTCTGAATTTACATATGACTATGTTAGCCCTTTTGATCCACTTTAAAGCCTTCAAAAACCTCTCAATACAAGATTGAAGAGATTGTTGTGAATATTTAGAATCTCAAACTTTTAGTTATAAGATTACGGTTCACCTATTCATGTTATTGATCAAAGGATACATTGATTCCAATCACCATTTTTAAAATGTCATAATCAATTTAATGATGATTTTTCAAAATTAAGAGCGTCTCAAAACTACAATGTATAATGGACATTCTAGCAACTTATGACAACAATTTGGAACCAAACAAGAATGGAATAGTAGTAGAAGCTTGCTCTAACAAGGTCCACTTCAATATTTGAAAACTTCCAATGAAATGTCGAGGGGTGCCCACCTTTTCAAATAACAATAGTTGTTTTTAGCTCTCAACATGTAACTTGAAATTACAATTCTTGGCTTGCATCAAATTGCTAAAGTCCAAATTGTAACCACTCCACGTGAGAGTGTACGCATAGACTCGTTTCCTAAAAGAAATCTGGAAAATAGAAAATGGTTGAAAGGGGAAAGAGTGATACATTGTCTAAAAACTAAATGCTAAGGCATTGGAGAGTCTTGTGTTCCAAGGACAATCTTGGCTTGTATCGATTTTTATATTTAAAACTTTATTTCAATCTTTTTAAAAACCTTCAACACCGTTGGCTATGGGTTCTTGCCTTGAGAATCCTAATGCCCATGCATGTGGTTTGGTGCAGGGTGAAGAAGAAGCGCCGATGGATCTTCTCCTACAAGCTCTTAGAGATGAGGAAATTTGCCATCTAGATTCCATAGCTTCAAGCAACTTTGAGCAAATGTGGGCTAGTTCTAGTGTTCCTACTAGTACTAGAAATGTGACATTGAGAAGCGACATTCACAAAGATTTGCTCACACCATTGTATGATTTAGGATGCTTGGGACGTTCATGTATTGTGCCTAGAAGTGAGTTATGTGATTTGGTGATTCCCTTGGATAGTGAGGCCATGTCATTGAATATGTTTTGGGGTACAATTGTGGGTGAGTTTTTTGATCCCATTCTTGCAATAGACATGTTTAGAGTTATGTTGTTTGGACCATGGGGAACATTCAATGTTCCCGAAGCTGTTGTCAACTTAGTTGATGAAAATGTGGATGCAGGAAGAATTAGTGAGGTTCAACTTTGAGGTTGTAACCTTAGGACCCCAAGTCCCTCTAATAATGAATCTAGTGATTGCACATATATTCCCGGTGAAAATTCTTATATTTCTAGTGACATAGATAAGTTGGATAACATGGAATTGACACCTAACTCTAAAAAATGGTTTATCAATTCTACTAATGTGACACAAGAATTAGGCTTGGATTGTAATCTTTCATTCACCGAATTCTCCAACTTACCGGTAAGTGAGCGGTTTGCCCCCGGGATGTGGAATTCTCCAAGTGTAGATATTCTTCCGCCAATTTGGAGTGGAAGTAATCAAGGGTTGGTAAATCCCTTGCCCATGTGTAATAATCCACTAGACTTTCTTATGTTGTTTTGGCCTAACAATGTGTTGTTGAAAATCGTGAGAATGTCCAATTTGTATGCGGCTTCAACCAACGGAGAAGGTAAGACCCGGGGTGGAGAAAAGTGGGTCCCATTGACGGTAAAAGAGCTTCTAAGGTGTTTTGGAATTTTGATGCTAATGGCCACTAAGAAGGTACCAAGTGTTAGATTACATTGGTCGGGCTCATGGGATGATTTATTTTTGACCGAAAGAATTAGAAGATGCATGACTAGAGATAGATTTGAAGATATTATGAGGTGTTTACACTTAGTAGATAATAATAATGTAATTATGGATAAATCCCACCCGAATTACAACAAACTAGCAAAAACCGAGTGGTTAGTAAAAAAACATAATAAATTATGCTCTATGTATTATGATCCGGAACAAAACGTATGTGTCGATGAAATGATGATAAAATATACGGGTAAGTACGCTCCAATCCGACAATACATGAAAGCTAAGCCGACACAATACGGCCTAAAAATGTGGTGCTTAGCAAATTGTGAGTCTAAATATGTTCAAAGAATAGAGATATATTGCGGGGCGTCGGATTCCGTTGAAGAGGGCAACGTCGGTGGCCGGGTTGTGCTAAACCTCATGGCCGGTTTAGAAGGTAAGGAGCATATTGTCACATGCGACAATTTTTTTACTTCACCTAGTTTGTTTTGGACGTTGTTGGAGCGTGGGATATTTGCGACAGGAACATGTAGGACCAACCGCATTGGGTGGCCGCAAGTGCTTACAAACTCACCGTCCGGGGGATCTCGTGGACAACTTTGGTATCGTGTCCATGCGAGCGGGAGGATGTGCGCCGTTACATGGTACGATAACAAACCCGTTTCCTTGCTCTCAACGGCGTGTAGCCCGGTAGATAGCTCTAAAGCATTGTTTATAACCCGTTGGCATATAGGGGGGAATATTGAAATTCCGGCGTCCCCGGTGTTGTTGCATTATCAAGAGCACATGCGGGGCGTTGATGTGCATGACCAATTGAGGGGTTATTATAGTTTGCAAAGAAGGGATCATAAGTGGTGGCATAAAATTTTTTTCCACATTTTAGATCAATCGTTTTTGAATGCATGGATTTTGTACAAGAAAGCAATGGTGAGTAGAGGATCTAAACCTATTTCTCATTTGCAATTCTATGTGGAAATTGCTAACATGTTGACCGAGGTGCCCGTAGAGAAAGCAACATGCATGCCCAACGCGCTTGTTCGAATCCCGGAAATTACACTACACCATGGCGTGGAAGGGCACGAAGGCTTCGTTACGCCGCGTATGTGTGGTTTGCAAAAAAAAGCGTCAATGGTATTGTCCCACTTGTAACGTGTCGGTTTGCATGGGTGAATGTTTTGTGATTCACCACTCTAACCCGTGAATTATTTGAAGTATTGATCCATCTATGTCATTTATTTTATGTTTCAATTGACAAATTTATAATAAAGCACCTTTCATTTTACCAATCTCAATTTTTTTTTGAGCATATGGGAGTTATTGGCATAATACATGTGATTTTATTGTATAAACATTGTTTGCATGGGTTCAAATATTCCTATGGTATGCACTACGGTATTGTGGCACCTCCAGGCCTTGCCCCCCGATTCGATCTTTGGCTCAAATTCGATCTGTCTTCTTTGCTGCAGTTTACCCCGGCGCCCAAGGTACTCATTTGTGGGAACCGTTTATAACGGTCGTTCCCCGCTCCCGCTCGAACGAGCCACCTCGCTGGACCCGGTCTCCCTGCGACGGGCTTACCTCCGACCCGTCAACCTCCCTACCGGCCAGCGCCTCGCTGCGCGTCTCACCGGCGGCCCGCCCCGCGAAGAAGGCCCGACATGGGCGTCTTGTGGATACGGCAATCTCGCTGCCCCGAGCCCGTATTTCCCCCTCACATACGCCCTCAGCTGCCCCCCACCGTACCCCTCGTCCTTTAAGGGTTAATCCAAGAGGTTCTCAATATCGACCAAACATTATGTAACATAGAGAGAAGTACTCAAAATCCAACAAAAAACTCCATCATTTTCAGGTTGAAGTAGGAGTGCAGCCAATGAACTTGTTACAATGAATAATCATTATTTTGGAAGTTGTTCATCTTAACCTCAATAACACCCATATATAAGATAAATTATCAGAAAAAAATTCTAGATTCAAATATTACCTTTGCAATGGTAAAACATTGCTCCTAAATCCACCAAGGAAAAAAACTAGACCCATTTTACTACAATGCATGCCATCTTTCCTTATTTCCTTGATGCAATTAGGATTTCTACTACAGAACTAAACTAAAATTTGAATGAAACTCAATCAACAAAGTTGAGTTCCAATGGTGGATGAAGAAGTAAATTTCCTCCATAACGAGGTATATTTGAGCTCATTCACCTCAAAAACATCATTGCAAGTCCAATATCAAAAGTATTCAAATAAAGAACGTACAAACTACAAAGTTGATGATATTCAGGTTAACCCCTAACCTACCAAGTGTGTTTTTGAGAACTTGAAAGCTTAAAATTCTATAGGAGCTTAAAACCTCAAAACTCAAATTTTCTACCTCTAAGCACCCGCATGGGTGAGCACCAATTGCCTCTCAAGTAAGATCTTGCATCTAAGAATATCTCTAGTTACTGTTCCAAGATTTGACCGTTGGATCTTTACCATGTGGAAAACTGTAACATCAAAAAAATTAAAAAAACATCATTCATTTAAAATTCTGCCCTCTTTTGAATTGAAACATAAAATTTTCAAATGAAGGTTCGAAAACTGAAATTTGGCTTTGCAAATTTTACCACATACACCTAGCACTACGAGGATCACCCTGTAAAAAAAAGGCCTCGCCGGGAGGACCCTGCGATGAATAACCAGCCTTGAAGTCTATATCGGAATGGTTTCGAACTCGCGCCACGTGAGGGCACCTCGAAGTGCTGTAACCATTGAAAGAGTTTAAAAGCGTTGACCACGTAGCCTGCGGTGCTCCAAGTTTGCCAAGCTGCACTTAAGTCGCAGTGAGTTATGCGTTTACAGAGTATATAAGAAACACCCCAGGCCATTTACAATTTCATTACAACTCGCCCTCCTTCCCTCAACCTCCGCTCTCCTCCTCTCTCACATCCTCTGGCCCTTTTGTGCCTATTTGCTACTCATTATTTGCTTCACTCTCTAGATAACAAGCAACTATGGGTGACATGGAGGTCGATATGTCCTTGCTCACACAATGCTACTTTTGTGGGCATGTGTCCTCTCTTCACATCTTCAAGTACTTCAACAACAACAAGAAGGATCAACCACGCTTCAAGTGTTGCAATTGCAACAAACTCTTTTCATGGAGCTCATGTGGCCGCTCCAAAGGCAAGACCTACCTCAAAAAACGCAATGAGGATCCCCTAGAGTTGCAAGGCTTGTACAAACAATGCCCCCATTGTAATGTGGCAAACAACGCCACATTCAAATACTACAACAACAACCACCCCTTGCAACCGCGCTTCAAATGCATGGCTTGTAGCCGCCAATTCCAAACCCGCTTGCTCATGCAAGACAATCAAGTGTGGTTGGAGAACACCTCCACAAGAAAGGGCAAAACGGCTCCAACTCCATCTTGCAACACATCATGTGATGAGAGTGTTTTGAGCCACCAAGACATGGACTTTGCTGAACAACTAGAGAATGAATTAGAGTGTGGAGAGCAAGTAGAGCTCCCCAATGAAGCTCAAGAACCCATGCAACAAAATTGGAACCATGTTAATGCACCAATTCCATGTGATGAGAGTGTCTTCACCCACCAAGACTTGGACTATGCTCAAGTGCTAGAGAATGAATTAGAGTGTGGAGAGCAAGTAGAGCTCTTAAATGAAGTTCATGCATGTTATGTAGATGAGAACTTCAATCAACACACAACACCATGGAATGAGAGTGAAGACCCCATGTCCTTCACTCAACAACTAGAGGAAGGAATGCCTCAAGAGCCAATTCAAGAGCTCTCTAATGAAGAAATTACACAAGAAGAGTTTGACACTTTTTTGCAAGAATTTTTGGAGATGGATGAAAATATGAATGAAGGCAATGGTGGTGATTCAACAGGAGGTGCTGTCATGGACACCGAACAAGTATGGAGTTAGGAGAGTGAACAGTTTTAGACATCAAACTTTGAATCCACCACAGTTTTCATGCTAGCTAGTGAATAGGACATTGCTTCATCACAAAGCAAACATTCTGTATTCAAACGAATAACTGGACATGAAATCCAGAGTATGAAATTAATCTCTTCGTTATTGGCAATCTTGCAATTTTTATTTCACAATCCATGCGCTTTTACTAAACCTCGTTAACTGATGTTAATATGTAGATAGTTAATAAACTCATGTGAAGCATAGCATCTACGGAATATTCCTATCACTATATAAATCCAATATAAACCAAAGCCTGCCCAAAACCCATATTCCGTATTCGTGAGATTTAGCAATACGGTCGTCTCAGTGGTTCAAAAATGTTACCAATCCGATGTTTGGATATTTTATGATTGGGTGAACACTTGTATATTTGTTAGCCGTGTTTTTCTCCCTTCATTATAAAGCGCCAAGATAGCGTATCTCCAAAACCTGTGATATTTATTACGTGACCATATGCCATTTCAAATTGGTTCAGATTGCCATTTGAGATTTACTTTTTTTGGTGAGTATCTCTATATTCTAGTTGTGGAAACTTGTGTAACATAGGCATATCATTTGATGTAGATACATAAACTTTTTGGAGAGTAAATTGCCCTTTGGCACAAATCTTAGACACAAATCTTGCTCTTTCTATATTTGAATGAATGTATAGATGAAACATGAATTCAAATGTAGCTGTATGAATGGCATTGAGACCCATGACCCTTCAAACTTGTAATCTCTCTTTTTTTCATGTTTTTTGGAATATAGATTTTGACTTTGGAGAGCTTTCAAAAGTAGCATTGGTTTTTCATAACAACAGATTCAACCTTTGGGGGATAAGATTTCATAGAAATTAGTTAAAAGACCCACTCAACCCTTCAAGGCTTACGACTTCAAATTTAGTCATTGTGGATGATAGTCAATGGGCCATTTCATTTCCCTAATTGATGTTTGTTTTTGACAAGATTGTTGGAGTAGAGTGCCAAATGAAGTTTTGTTTTATGTAGTTAATTTAGCATGTCAATGTAAGATGTTGGGAGTATATGGCATACATGCTTATTGGTTCTATATAGTTCATTGGAACATTAGTATGGGAAATCTGAAGAAGGATAAAGTGTTTATAATTTTAAAGGTAAGAAAAGACATCATAGTCTAGTTTTGAGAAACTTGTTGAATTGTGCTTATTTTTAGCCAAAAACACATTTTGAAATGAATTAGTAGAGATGGAAATTAAGGTAACCATATTGATAGCATCCGTTGCCCGAACAGAAATAATCCAACAAATAAAAATTAAAAAAAAAACTCAAAATTTAGGCTTACAATGATGAAACTTGCCGAAAAAGTTACAAAGGAAAACTTGTCCTTACAAGTGACCCTTTGCACTTAAAATCATACCTCATCCTTTGAACATCTTCCATCTTGTCAAAATTTTGACCACTATGAATAGACTCTAATCGAAAGCCATCCCAATACATAAAGTTGAAATCGAACGATGGATGAAGGAGATATAGCTCCTTCAATAACATCTGTGCTCTCACTTTTTTTATTGACAAAACATATTTGCAAAACCAATAGCAAGAGTATTTGGATCAAAAAACTTTCAGCTATAAAGTTACTAAAGGATCACCTCAAGATTATGGTTATAAAAACAAAATTCATGAAAAACTTTGTTCAATATCACATAATTGGCTTGCAATGGTAAAACATGCCCTATGCTTGGAAAATCCAAAAACAAGAATTGCCCTCACTAAAGTTCATGTCATCATTCTATAAAAAAAATTATGCACTAGTAGACATGAGCGTGAAAGGTGAATAGTCGCGGTTCTTGCTCTAGTGTCAAAATGTTAAAGTTGATGTTTTAACTAACGTTACATGGTCTTCTATTTCAGGTGAGAAATACAAAGGTAAAGACATTGTCTCAAGTGATCCATTTGATAAAAGTGACTTGTCTTATCAGAGACTTATGCAAATCGTCACAAGAGAGAAGGCACAACGAGAATGACAAGAAATTGATTTCTTTCTTGTCTTTGTGGACGTCACATTTTTTTACATTGTCTTATGAATGATGGGCCTACAAGTCACACCTTACAAACTTAACTTGATTTGGGACCTCCTCCAAGTGATTTTATCCACTCCATGTGATTTCATCCCAAAAGGACCTCGGGTGAAGAAGTTATGGCTCTTCAAAGTTGTTGCCTTCCATCCACAATGTAGCTTTTCTACAATTTGCGCATTGAAGAGTTAATGTCCAGAATTGTAGAAGAATCCTTTTATTGTTTCTTGTCAACATGATAAAAGGGTCAAAGCATGATTTATTATGACACAACTTGTTACATACAAGGTGAATTTGGTAAGACATGCATACTCAAGTCCGGACTTTTCAAGTTAATGTTGAGTTCTCAAGCCCATTTCATCCAATTAGAAAGTTCAATGTTGAATTCAATTTGAGATGCTCACAAGTCACAACCATACTCTTACTCATAATTCTCACGTTTCATCACCCAAGGATACAAAATGACTTTAACCCCTAAACGTCCCTAGTGTCAAAAAACGACATTTTGGATGAAGGGCAGAAACTTTGAAGAGCCATAACTTCTTTATTCAAACTCCGTTTTTGACGAAATCACTTGGGATAGGTCACAAATCAAGTCTTTTTTATGTGGTATAAATTGCAGACTTTTAAATAAAAGTATGAATAAATGGCATGGATTTTAGTGAAGGCAACGTTTGTTTTTGGGTTTTCAAACATTTGGCATGTTTTACCATTGCAAGCCAATTATGTGAAATCTCAAATAGTTTTTCATGAATTTTTTATCATAGGTTTGATATTTAGATGCATCCCAACAACTTTGTAGTTGGAAGTTTTTTGATCTAGATAACTTTGGTATTGGCTTTGCAATGATGTTTCCACAATGAAAAGAGTGAAAAATTGGATGTTTTTTAATAAGCTATATCTCCTTCATCCACTGTTAGATTTTGACTCAATTTTTTGGGATGGATTCCAACTATAGTCTATTTTTAGTGGTAGTAACCATGACCCAATCGAGGATATATTGAAGAAAAGGCATGGATTCGAGTGTGAGGGGTCTAGTTTTGGACTATTTTTCCTTTGTAAAATTTTTGGCAGTTTTCACGACTACAAGGCTAATATTTGAGCCAAGATTTAATTTTGATGAATTTTTTTGGTACAAGAGTGTCTTCGACATGAAGATGAACAACTTTCCAGTTGCTGATTTTTTTATTGCAAATTTCATGTTGGTAGTATTTTCACTTCAAAGTGGAAACAATGGTATTTTTTAGCCTGTTTTGCGCACTAATATATTATGATCTCGCAATCTATGAGGTCCCATGAGTCAAGTTTTGGTCCACATGATCTACTACAAGTTCATTACAAGTTTGTACGGTTGAGATCTGAATAGTTTATCTATAATTTCATTTATATCACTTTTTTTGAAAATGAGTTTTTGGCTAAAATTACCCCAAGGACGTTTAGGGGTTAAACTCCAACATCATCATGCAATTATTCCAAACATTACAGGGTGTCAATTTACACAACCATTTCAAAATCACATGTAAGTCCACCTAAAAAATTCATAAACACATTATTGTAGTATACACAAATGATGAATTACTTGGACTATCCTCTTACTTACTTTTCCAATGCACAAAATGTAATGACATTGTATATTTCAATACACATTTCCCATTCTGCAATGTGAGCCATTCTTGAGCGGACTCCCTTAGAGTGTGATAATAAAGAGGTGTGGGTTTATGGGGCTCATTCAAAACGTCGGGGTTTCAGAAGATCGGCCGACACTGTGGATATCGTACAGCTCTGTCTTGATTTCCGGGGCCCGATCGATTTTTGGAGTCGGTGATGAGACTCTGGGATTCATCAAAGAGAGTGGTCAGGAAACGAAACGGATCGAACTTTGATGGAGGGCATGCACCATCAGCGAAGATGGCGACGCGGATGCGAACCGCGGCTCACGTCCGCAACTAATTTATCCTTTGAAGGTTCACAAGTGATTCGCTTTGATTGATTTGCAGAGGATGGATTTTTCGGCCGGAGTGGAGGAAACCGAGGCCACAACTCCATTCACAGGGCTTCTCAGGGTGAAAGAAGGCAGTGGGGTTGGGAGAAAGTGGCCAACTCGATTGCCGACATCGGCATCATGGACGAGCAGGTGCAGTTTGTTCAGATTCCTTCAATCCTTAGCATGAAATGCAATGCGATTGACAGCCTTCGAATGTTGAGCACTTGTAATGTTTTATTGACATGAGGTCTTTCACAGGAATTTCGAGATGCAGTGGCGAAATCAAATCCAAACCATGAGAAGGAGCAAGCTGTGCTGCTGGAGGATTTTCGTGCCTTTTAATCACAAATTGCACTGTCAATTGAGGTTGAACGTCAAATACCTCGTTGGTTGCACGTTGTTGTCTTCACTGCATCAGTCGGAGCGAGAACGCGGGTATTTGGAAGATGGCTCTCTCTACAGTCTTTCGCTCTTCTTGTGAGGATGAGTTGGAGATACCTGAATATGCTACCACCTTCCTACTGTGCAGGTGTGGGTTTGGGCTTCTGATGTATGGATTTGGGTCCAAGCGGAAGCTGCTGCCACTGCCGAACTCAGGTGGGCGTCGTTGTGAACGGATACCTCTCAGATGTCAAGATTAAAATGTACTGACCTGTGCTTGTGCAGTAATCTGTACTTGGATATATACTTGAGCAGTAATCTGTACTTTACAATAGCACAATGTGAACAGATATGCTTGAACTGTTCATGCCTGACTGGAGTTCTTAAACCCTAAACCCTAAGCTACCGAATGATATTGGATGGTGATGCAGGTCGTCCACACAGGAGTACTTATGGGAGGTGAGGAATGGAAAAGGGAATATGAAGGAGTAAATGAAAATTCTCCACAGAGCTCCAACAGTGTGGTAACCTCCTCGGGTTCCTCGCTGAAGATGATGACGGTGATACTCGTTTATGTCATCGTTCGCAACATTGATCGACCTGGGTGACGAGACAACCATGTGCAGCAGACTCACGCGAATGTTACGAGCTCAAGACATGTCCGTATGGTATCGTCTATTGAAAACATAAATGATCCACTCTGAGAGTATGCCAAATCCTCTTTGGTCTTTTTAATTTTCGTAAGAAGTGATCTTAAGAGGAGTGCGAAGTCTTGCTGCAGGATCAAAGGCCAGTGCGAACATTGTCAACTGAAGTAAACTGTTCTTTTCATACAATTTCTGCGCAGTGTGAGACAAGCGAATGGCCCGCAATCAGTTCAAGTGGCAAGTGGCTATGGTTATACTCCGACTTCCGCGTCGTACAAAGTGGAAGGGATCGATGCTCTTGTTGGCTACCGCTGCGGCCCCCGAAAGGCTCGATTAGTTACTGTCCCATTGACCATTCAATGGGGTGGAGCCATGATATCAGAGCATGGATACCCTTGACTGCAGACCGTGGCGAAATGAGCTACAACGTCACCGACATACTCAGTGAAGTTAGGCAATGATCATCACATGATTCTTCGAGCACTCTTCCCTAGACTAATATGTATCCTCTCTTTACAACGTTATATCAAGCAACCACATATGAATTCATATACTCGTCCAATACTGGCGATTGATTTCCCATTTGGTCGAGGTTTGAGAGCAGGCAGGGATGTCGTTGGATTTCAGGTGGCTAGTCTCAGGAAACGAGGAATCCGAGCTGAGCACCTATCCACTGCTCAAATGGATGCAAGCGCACAAGGGCGAGGTGAAGATGGCGACATTGACATTCTCTACCTGTCACCTGAATCGGCCTGCTCCATGTCACTGAGGCTTGTTCGTGGCCTTGCAGCCAGCTATCATCATTTCCTGAATAGCCAGCCACATGCTAAATAATCCTCGTTCATTGTCTCAAAGTGGAAATTCTTGCACGCAGGTTTTGAGAGGCGATGTTGGAGAGTGGGGTGTCCCGTTAAGCAGTCGACGAGGCCCATTGCATCTCATCATGAGGACAGGAATTCAGGTCCGGCCTCTTTCTCGACCGTTTAAAGGTGAAGTAATTCGGAAGCTGATTGTCCGAGATGAAATGCTGCAGACCTGATTTTCGAAGACTTGGGAGTTCGAGAAGATATATTTCCAAATGTGTCTTTTATGGCGCTGACTGCTACCGTCACACCCATGTGAGTGAAACATTCCATCTTGATCACTCCCATACAGAAATTTAGTACTGGGAGCCTCAAATGATGCCAGATAAATGTGCAGAGTGCGAGTCATCGTGCACTGCAACGCATACACTGGGATAACATCAATTGACCGCCCCTGCATTTTCTACGGCGCGAAATGTGTCAAAAATGAGACTGCCTTCTTGGAAGAGCTTGCTAAGGTACTCAACGAAGAAGTTGTGACGCAAGGTTCGACCATCATCTACTGCACAACTGTCAAGCTCGTCGAAAAGGTAGAACTTTGTTTTCATCGCTTTCGACCGACTGCTCTAAAATGAATGGGAACTGCATCTACTAAATTCGCTTCTAACGGAGTTCGATCTCGCGCTGGAATGAAGGGTGAAACCGGACCTCGTTGAGAGCACACCGCGAAGATTGATCAACTGGAGAGTCCGCATCCGAAGAATTTCGACCTCTCGCCTCACGGAGGGAGCTCTGGGCATCATCACCAATGTGAGTCTCACATCCTTTTCCAAAGGATGCCCGAACACCGTGGTGAGCCGAGAGGACCCCGGGAGTGACGCCCCGGGCTTGGCAAGAGACAAGGTGAAGTGACCAAGGGGAGTCCCGAGCAAACAGTTGTGTACACTTGGCCTATATTTTGTCTAGCATTTGGTGCAAATGACACATGTTCTAATACTTGGTTGACAATTAAGTTGCTGGCAAGTTCCTTGATTGCATGTTGGAAGTGAGATGAGTCCTAATCTCATTTTGGATTGCTAGGTTGGTTAGAAGAGGTTGAAGGATACGCGAAGCCAATACTTGGAATCTTTGCAAAGCAGGGACCTTGGCTTGGGAGTTGTGAGTGGGTGAACCCCACGACTCTTAAGCTTAGGACTTGCTCGGGCGGGAAGCAAAGGTAGTGGCACGGGCTCATAAAAGTGCCCTTTGCGGGTTGACCATCGTCAACGCATGGCTTGATCACCCATGTCTCGGTAGAGTGAAGCAAAGGCTAGGTCGGGCGGGACTTAGCATTACCCTAGGCGAGCAAAGTTCACCACTTTGAGAGCCTAAGTGTTTGAAAAGAGGGCTTGGTGTTGCGACCAAGAAAGTGTTGGTAAGCCTTGAATTCAATCCTAAGTCATGTGAGTATGATGGGCTAGTTGAGCCTAACTTGGGGCCATTGGGGGCATTCCAAGTGAGTCTCAAAGTGGATAGGTCTAGTTTATGTGGGTCCTTCCAAGGAAAGTCCTTGGGTAGAAAGGACCTTAGACCTATCGGTGCCACCTTTGAGACTTAGCCATTTTTCAAGTAATAGGATGCTTGGAGCATTGCGGGGCTAGCTACCCCGGAACGCAATGCGAGTGCCAAGGAGGCGGCTACCTCAAGAACTTGTGCTGCCGACAAGAGAGATTGTCGATGAGGGCATCGACGCTATTTGTTTGGTGGGGGTGAGTGTCACATCCCTTTTCAAAGGATGCCCGAACACCGTGGTGAGCCGAGAGGACCCGGGAGTGACGCCCGGGCTTGGCAAGAGACAAGGTGAAGTGACCAAGGGAGTCCCGAGCAAACAAAGACGCAATGGCGTCGTGCTCGGGACGAACTTGGTGGCGTGTCTTACATGGTTGGAAACCTTGTTTGAGCACGCACCCATGGGTCCCAAGAACGCGCGATTTGGAGTTGTGAGTCATGAGATATGACTCTCCAAAGTTGGAGCGCGTTCCGGGACACTCCGGGACTCGGGAGTGTTGCCTTTCGGGACTCAAAATGTCGTCCTTCATGGATGGCGGCATGTTGCATGCCTTTGGAAAGATCTGGACAAGAGCTTTCCAAAATGCTAAGGCTCGTGAGGAGCAAAGCAATGCTTTGGGAGATATGGCTCTCAAAGCATCGGGACTTCGGGACCGGATCGCTGCCTCCCGGGACTCCCGAATGTTCAGAGGAGCATAGCTCCCACACGGAAGCTCCGATTGGGACAAGTGAGGAGTCTATCGACATCTACTCAAAGAGTAGATGTCGATAATGGGCTCGCACGTCCCATTTGGATAACTGAGCTACAAGTTAGCCCGAGAAGAAGATACGGCCCGTTTTTGAGACTAAGGCAAAACGGGTGGTCTTCCAAAACAAAGTGTGTCACGGAAGGCCCTCAACACAAGAGGGGGCCTACCGAAGACTCAGA
The DNA here is from genome assembly GCA_037043015.1 of Bryum argenteum. Classification (NCBI taxonomy): domain Eukaryota; kingdom Viridiplantae; phylum Streptophyta; class Bryopsida; order Bryales; family Bryaceae; genus Bryum; species Bryum argenteum. The sequence continues at coordinate 3,688,417 of CM073323.1, read as the reverse complement.
GAGTACTATGAGGAGGGGTGGTCTCTCTCCTCACTTGCACATGGCGCTTGAGGAGCCGGGGTGGCTCAAGGGGTGAGAGCCGGATGGGGCTCACTCCCCGCACCTTGTGGAAAAGAGAGTGCTTTGGAGCCTCTCTAAACATGGGGTTGGGAAGTGTCCCTCTCCAAGTTAGTCCCCGTGATAAGTAGTCTGGGTTAAGGAGTGACCAAGGGAATGGGCTCGAAGGTGAGACATGGAAAGGAAGCCTTACTTCTACATCTTGGGCATTGTGGGATCTTTCTTGAGCATCCCGCAACATTGGGTTGGAAAGAGTCCCGCTCCAAACTAGTTAAAGGAAAACTAGTGCGGATTAGGGAGGATTTCCGGCAAAGTCCCGAATGGGGTGAGAAACAAGAGTGCAAGGGGACTAGTGGAAGTTGGACAATAGATAAGGGCGGTTAGCTCCGGGGGTGATTAGTAGCACCCTTGTGTGAACCCGCGAAACGGTTCACTCTAGCGGGAATACGTTCCCCACAAAGTTTAGCGCGTAATTATCAAGTTTCCATGGTTTAATTAGTCTTTTTAGCACATTTCGTAGATTCACGGGATACCCATGGTCTCATAAGAGGTTTTGGCACAAGCGGCCGTTCTTGTTCTAATTTACACCTAATTAGTATTTTTGATAAATGCCAATATATTAAATGGCGAGTTTTAGTATGTTTTAGTAATTATGTATTCATAAGTAGGGCCCGGGTTACCCCATTTCGCCCTTACTTTCTACAAAACCCCTAATATGAAAGGTGGTGCCTTTAGCTTGCCTAATTAGTTAGAAGGAACTCGGGATGAAAGTCCGTCCAACCTGGACGGATGAAATCCGCCTAATTGGACGGATGAAGCTTTTTGCTTCAACCTCCTGGATCGACCCGTGGGGAGAGTTGGAAGAGAGGCCGTTAGGCTAGTTTTGCGGGTGTGGATGTTTGGTGAAGCGATTTTTGAGACGGAGAAGTGGCGTCAAGAGATCGTGTGGTGGAGGGCGATTCGCGGGCGGTCGTGGTGGGTGAAGAGAACGAGTCAACAAGAGGAGGAGGATCGGGAGCTAGCTTCGACGCGGCCCAACAATAGCGACGGGCGGCGGCGACAAGGCCGGATTAGCGGCGGTGAAGCGGATCGGCACCGCCAGCCAGCGACATCACGCGCAGCGACAGCAGCAGCGATTCGGGAGGAGCAATATCGAAACGAGGGCGAAGAAAGCGGAAGCGATGAGCGCGGCAACCCACGGATCGCCGGCCAGCGATTCACCGACTAGCAAAACGGCGTAAGCCGCCGGAAGGCCAACCGATTGGTTTCGGCCAGGATTGATTCGGAGCACCAGCATTGATCACGATCACGAGGAGGTTTCGAGATCAGGAGAGCAGCCTCACGACAACGCCGGGAAGCGGTGGAAGACCAAAGATCGACGGGAACGACGTCGGTGTCCGGCAGCAGAACAAAGACCGACTGGGCCGGAAGCACAAGGCGGGCCGCACGTGATCGCGGTGGCCGAAGGAGGACCAGCGTGGAACGGCTCGGAGACGAGCCTATCCGCCATCAATCAACAATCGCCGGAGCGGCGACGATCGGCCGTGCGATCGGGACGACGGGCGGCGGACGGCGATACGAGCCGACACTCGTCGACGGCTCAAGGTTAGGTAGAGCAGGTAAAAGCCAAGACACCGAAACGAGCCTTGATTCGCAATCGTGAATCCGCGGGAGCGGACGCGCCAAGGTGGGATCGATTGCAACGGCGATCAACACGAAAAGCGGCTGCGTGCATCCTGCAGCCCAGCAGTCGGTGGACGATACTAGCGTCGATCGCTTCATGGCCTTTTCGGGCGGAGTCGGCAGCGTGGATGCTGTCTCTCTCCGTGATATTACGGAGGGTGGTGGGGGGTGCTAATATAGAGGAGCTCCTTCCCTCTTTCCTCTTTGCATTGATTTATGGTTGGTTGTTAGAGTACCTTGACAGAATTTGTGGACTCCTATTTTGAAAATGGCAAATTAATTGCCAAAAAATTTATTGTTTGTTTTTTGTTCGTGATTTATGTTATTTCATGTGTGTGATGGTTGTCTATTTGAATGAATGAGTGTGCTGGAATGTTAGAGGTGTAAGTGGGGTGTTCCGTGTGTAAAGGGTAGTGCGGAAGCGCCCAAAATTGGCTGAATTTATAAAAAAAAATAGGTCAAAAATTCGGGAATTTGTAATCGGTCTTGAGTTGCTGCCGAAATTTCACTCGTATTTTGTGGTTCAAGTCTTTTCAATTGCTGAAATTAGGGTTTAATTTGGGAAGTACAGGGTCAAGCGCGGAAGCGCTGCCCAATTTCTCCTAGGTAACCTTAGTATTTTGTTTTAAGTGTATTTTGCATTGTATGAAATGAGTTATGAACATGCGGAGAGGTTTTGATTGCCTTGGAACCAAGAATTGGAGATTTACAAGTGAATCTACCATTTTTGAGCTTAAATGGTGTGCTGTAGTAGTCTAGTTTGATGTATTTTGGGGGCTTTTGCTTGAGTTTAGGTCCTATTTGACCCCATAATTGAGTCCAAAGGCCCTAGTGGCTCAAGGGATGCAATTGTAGCTTCCTAGGATCAACTTTGATGGGTTTTGGGCTTGAGTCACTCATGGAATTGCAATTCATAGGGATTAAATTGAGGGTTAATGGAATGATGGCACTTCTATGTTGAATTCAAAGTAGGAATTTATGCTTGTAGGAATGTTATTGTCCATTGCTTGGAAGGATTGTCTTGTGTGCACCCATCTCCACGGCCCACTTGTGAGTTAGAAACCGGGACACCGGGATTTGACCTCACACCTTGGGAGCTTGGACATGTGTGGAAGGCCGCCCCGTGCCACCAAGTGGCATGCCAATGTGTTTTGTGGGAGTTCCGGTTTACGGGTTCCGGGTAATGAGTTGGGGGAGTCAAGGTGGGTTGGACACCTTGACTAGAATTGGTGCTAACATTGTGTGTGCTTGGGGGAATGTAGAGGCGTGAGCGTAGAGCGTAGAGCGTAGAGCGGTGAGCGGTGAGCGTAGAGCGGTGACGGGACAATTTTGACTATTTTTTAACAATTTTTTTTCAAAGTAAATTACCCTATTACCACTTAATTTTTTACTGTACTATTTTAAAATGTCTATTTTTAGGGGTTATGGTCCCTAATTCCGTGGTGTTGGGTCTACTTTAAATGTGGGTCCCACCTTGCAAGAATATTTCATTTGTATTATCTTGAAGATTTTATGTGAATATATTGAAAGTAGGGCTGATGTCATCATATTGATGAACGTGTGAAATGGAGGCATGACGATTTAAAGGTTATATTGAACATATGATTTAGGTTATTATTAAACTTGTTTTTGGATTTACGGTCTAGGGATAAAGTAGGGCTGACGTCATCATGGCGAAAGCAAAGAAATCCCTCTAGATCTATACTTCATCCTTGGATAGTTGCCTCTTGTGTAACGCGCTACTCCCACGATCCCGGCAAGGAATATTGCGCATGTTGGTAACTGTCCTGATAAAGGAAAAAATATAAATGGCAATGGAATATATAATCCAAATATCAGTAATAGAAACTGTCTCATCGTTTACTCTAATGTAGTGGATGGATTAGACATAACGATGGCATAGCGAAGGTCCGGGTTCGATCCCCATCGGGCTCGTTTGAGCATCGCGTAGCGTAAAAGGCAGCTATCATGAGCTAATAGGGACAAAATATAAGCTCCTGTAGACATTGACAAATTTAGGGAAGCATTGACCTATAAGAATCGGTATACATTTTAGAATCTTAAATGTCATTTAAAATAGTGGGGTATAACAAGTGAATCCAACATATAGATTGAGAGACAATTGGACTTTGAAAATTTTCAATACGGTTTTAAGGCAAAGACACATATATGTAAAATAATATAAAACATATGAAAGTAATGACTTGTAGGGTAAGGCAACTCATGAGAGTTGGCCCTACATAGTCATCTCTCGAAATAGAAAACAAAAATAAACACACTACGATGAAGGTGAAGCACCATTAAAATGGTGGTCACACTCGATCCGCCTCTAAATCAATGTATCTAAGCACACCACTCTAAAGCGTCTTCGTGAAGCATTCGGCATGGGAGGAGTTGGAGCCGCGACGAAAAGCTCGAGCTACATGCTCCGCATAAGAGGGTAGAACATGTGTGGGAGGTGGGCTATTGATGAGATGAGCGTTTTGGGTCAAGTGTCTTGAGATGCCTGCGATAGCTAAATAATCATAACCAAATCAATGTTCGATTGTAGTACTGGACTTTGAAATCACAAAAAGTCAATGAATTGAATTGAGTACACACCAATATAAGTGCGAGGTTTCTTCAGATACGGTTCATCGGAGTCGTAATCGTCACCAGAGGTCGATTCCCCACTCTCTTCTTCCAACGGTTTAGGGTGTTTGAAGGTCGCCAAAAGCCCATCGAAGATCTCCTCATCCGCCTCAAAAGCAATGAGGTGACGATTGGAGCGTGCACATGCGATGATTGAAGCACTGCGCATTTGAAAATCCACATGAGTATTGAAAATATGAGTATGCAACGACTTATAAATGGGTAATCAAATTTTTTTGTGTACTAGCGCCGAAGTCAAACACGATTCCCCCATCGTCCGTAAGGCAATCCACGAAGCTAATCGCAAAAACGACGGATCCTTCTCCCGCGCGCGCCACGGCTTCCCGTTAGTGCGGTAGGTAATGGAACTCGCGTCAAGAAAGTTATCGACCATGTCATCCTCGTCGGGGGTATGATCGCGACTCTGCGTATGCTTGCGCATACTGTCGTATGTTGAACATCTTCACGAAGTCATTTCGAAAGATAGACCTTGATGGTAAAGTTATGGGTCCGCAATAAGCAATTCGATATTGTAAAACGTAATGTTGAATTGAGAGATAAAATCAAGTGCGAAATTCGAAGAATACCTCTCTTGCGTTAGCGCCTGAGTCTAACCAAAGGAAGGGGTTATAGGCCCACCACTCACGCACAAGCCGGAAATTGTAAGTACTAGCACGATCGTGTAGGATGCGGTCAATTTTGACGTCCTTGGGGTGCATAATTAGGATAGTCCCAAGGTCCGTCAAATGGTATGAGGCAAAGACAAACACGGACAAGTAATACGAAGCACGCTTGTTCAGAGAGGAATCGCATCCGCGAGACATTAAGACGGGCAAGTTCGGGAACATCCGCAAAGATAAGGTCAATCCCGGGATGTTTGGGCTGTCTCCATCTTTTCGCAAGGGTAGTCCCTACCCTTTCCAATCTGTGAATTAGACACAAAGTAATCGAAACCAATAAGCAGGATAGAGTAACTTGAAGACAAAAACGATTCATAGTTAGAGAGGATTTACCTTCTTGATGTGTTGAACTATAGCCGAGAATAGCATCAACCCGGCCCAAAGACCCTTTAGAGATTGCTCAACCAAAGGCTGTGTCTCCTTTCTCAAGGAACATATGGAGCGTCACCGTTATAGGAGAAGAGGAACTACTACCCACATTTTTGGGAAAAACTATGGGACGCATGGGTCCATTAGATTGCGTCGGTCCATGTGATGAGAGGAGACTCACGAGGGGTCGACGACGAAGGAGGAGTAGATCTCACATTCGAAACCCCACCCTCGAGGCTTGTATCCACCTCGACCATGCCTTTCGTGCAGAATCGCCGCCTATCCGAGGCAACAGGACCTCTTACACCACACCCAGCGTTGTTGACAACCGTCCCCCGCGAAGCTTGTGTCATTTCAACCTCCTTTGAAGCGCAATGCATACAAAAGCGCACATGTTACATAAATAACAAAGTACAACTAGAGTAACATACATACATTTCAATCTACAACACCGCAAGCTCATCGAGAATGGGAACATCTCCATGCCCTCCTCGTCGTCTTCGTCATTGTCTTCGTGCTCTTCCACCTCCTCTTCTTGTTCTTCCTCTTCCGGCTCGGGGGTAGGCTCATTTTGCGGCGTTTTCCGCCGCCACCTGCAGATACCTCTATCTTTTGGTGCAGCGAGGGGGGGTGGTGGTGGAGCGCCTGGAAGCATGTAGAAGTCGTCGTCATCATCATCAACTTGTAGAGCTACAGGAGCGGCGTCGACCGATTCCGCTATCTGTACAAGATGCTTCTCTTCGTTGTGAACATGGTGGGTTTGAGACTCTAGAAACCAACCACCAGTCAACAGTAAAGCCATCTTGAACCGTTGCCTCTGATCATTCGAAAAAATTGACCTCGGTTTCTTCTTCAAGCAAGGGATTTGGAATTCAGACGGAATGCCTACTAGAGCGAGACCACCCTTAGCAACGAGCTCGTGTTTGAGATACCTACAAAGAGTAAAAACAATTAGAAACACTTTTCTGAATATAATATTCAGAAAATTGACAATACAGAACAGCGTGGTCAAACCTGAACATCAATCGCTTCTTAGTTTGAGCACCTCCGCCAATCTTGTCGATGTGGGAGCCTTTAATGAACTTAGGGCTGGCTTTGGGCCCCAAATAAGCATCGAATGCCTTATCCCATAAAAGAAGACGCCATTTTTCGACGTACTCTTCGGGCATCAAAATGGCGTCAATGTTCGGGATGTGGGGATTCTCTTGTTTGAAGAACTTGTCCACCTCCTCCTTCAGATACGTCGCTAACCGTGGACAACAAGTGAAGTTAGTAAAAATCAGGAAAAATGGGTATGGTCATATCGGTGTAACGAATGTGATTGAGTGCATATGTAGTACCTGAGACCACAAGGCAGCACGGGCAAGCCATGCCTCCAACACCCTGTCTTTCATCTTGACCGGGTCCGGAAAGCGAACACTCCGTCGGAATGCCGGAGTGTTGTTCCACCAACGAAGCCACATGGTTTTCACTTCCTTCGAAACGTTGGTGGTGGCGACCTTCTGGAGGCGCTCCAGAGACATCTCGGGATCCTTTTGACGACTATAATGAAGATTGATCTACATCAAATTACAAGAAAGAGATTAAGAAATATAACAGAGGGATGTGGAGAACGGAATTGAGAGATAGAAGTAAGATAGGTCGAGTGAATTCATACCTCTTGCTCAAAAGCTTTTCCTAACTTCGGGATTAGCAATGGCAAGCATTTTGTCGAAATCTTTCTCGCCGGATTCGTTTAACCTCGCTTTGAGAGCATCGTCCATGGCCGTCCAAACTCCTTGCTTGATCCTCTCGTCCGACGGAGTGTCCTCGTAGTATTGGGCTTGGGCGTCGGCGACTTTAGCACATTGCCTCCGGACAATCAAAGAACTCATGTTGGATAAAGTAAAAAACTCGATTTAAAACGAATTCATACAAAAGATATGCAAAATGACCCACCGCATAGAGGAACTTTATGAAGACGTCTTTAGTAACGAAGTACCAAGTCCGCCTCGGCTTATCTTTTTGCGGTGTAACAAGATTTCCGGTCCTCGGCGAGAGATGAGGGGTTTCCATTCTTCTAGTGGCATCTTGCCAAACTTGCGCATGCGTTGCAACCTCGATGGCAGGCTATCTTCAACATGATCATGCTGTGGACTGTTGATGAGGTTAGTACAAAATATATGTAAATTGTGTAAAAATACTACGACCAAGGAAAAATAATACAAAATCGAACTCTTTGAGTTGATATCATTCATCGCGTCGATAAGTACTTTGTATTTATGACGTCCGTCAAGGACAATGTAGTCGACAAAGAAATACCAATCGGGTCATCTCTGCGCATTTGCTCAATGTCGCATCCAGCGATAGAACGCGATGATTCCCTCATAGACGTAGAAGTATTTGCCATGAATTGGCAAAGGTCCGGATCGGCTTGCAATGAGACTTGAAGCGATCATTGGCCGCTCTCCAATGAGGGTTATTCCAAACGGCATCATCGTCCTTTACCAAACCGCTACCGTTTCACTGAAGGGGAAACATAAAAACACGATCGCCTCTCTGTATCCTTTGACAAACTCGTTTGCCAACTTGCAAACATCTGTTTCAATGATAGGACGTACCTTGGGGTAACACGAGAGAGGCGAGAGAGGGAATTTGAAGTCGAGATTTTTCAACCTGGTTTGATCACGTTAATCCTGGATATAGTGTTGATTGAGTTTCCCTTTTGTTGAGCGCGTAACTCGTCAGCGCTCCACATAGGATCCATCTCTGCCAAATGACTTGGCATTTCAACAACCCCAACCTCCAAAGTATCTGGGAGAGAAGGAGATTCCCTCGCAGATCTTGCGATTTGAGAGACGCGACTACCGTAAATGTGTTCATCTCGTCAATCGCATCAATGTCGCGCAAACATCTGCAGACGGAACAATCTCTTGAATGTCATCGTCATCGTCTTCGGCAATTGGAGATTGAGATGTGAGTTGGCGGCTTGGGGAGATAGTCAGTGGCAAACATGACTGCTGTTCCGCGTCACAACCGTCAGTTGTTGCCATGTTGGTGGGATCGGTCTCAGATGACAGCGGGGCAATCGAGAGAGGGGTCTGCGCAAGAGTACCAAAGATACTTAGTAATCAATTATGAAAACTCAAATAGAAATAGAGAAGCAACATAAATTATAAATGAAGACAACATGAACTTTGGTCTTTACGTCTCATGGTAATGTAAGATGTCAGTAGCTAAAATTAAAGTAGACTGTTCAAATTTAGCTAGACTAGGTCGCAATCCTCTTAGAACGTCGTGGGCAAAGTCTGGCTTGAGCTTGAGCTTCCAAGCGCAGTTGCCTACGACGCGCCTCCAAAGACTTCATGTAAGTAGCTCGTTGATCTTCAACAACGATCGGGTGAGCGATCAATGTTGATTGAACGTAGTCGGTATTAGTATCTATAGTAGCAGCTGGAAGTGCTCGAACCACCGTGCGTTTAACCTCTACATCTAAGACTCTAGTTCGCGTGCAAGACGTAGCACTATCGCTCTCAGATTCCACAGAAGAGAACTCCGGCTCGATGTCAATCGACTCCTACAAAAGCAAACACAACAAAAATTCAGAGCGTTAGTATATTCACAAGGAGATGAGAGAAAAGAGATTAATGTTAATATTGAAATGATAAGAGGTGTAGATATGAATCACCTAATATTCTCCTACTCTCGGATACAAACGCTATACGTGCATATATATTTATCTTCCACATATTAACCAGAGAGAGGATAAGGTAGTTAGGGTCAATGTCCCTGCGAATTCTGACTACACATTCGAACAAGGATCCACGAGCAGAATCCATGCCTGCAGATCACTTTCATTTCAATCAGATGGCAAGGAAGTTTCGTTGTGAAAGCGCTCCAGTGACCGCTTTCACGAGCCCGCTACTACACAACGCTCCCTAAAAGTCTACAAAGCTGCGAATTGCGACATGCATTCATACCGTCCATCCCAGCCACCTTCTTGAGGGCTCCGAGCAAGGTACATTCGTTGACGAAGGTGCTCGAGGTGAGATGGTTCAAGAGGCCGTTACAACATGCAGACAGCGCTCGCTGAGAGTACGATTATGCGAATTCGGCGAAGGGAAGACAACACTCTCCCAGCCAGCTTCTAATAGGCTCCGAGCTAGGGAGTTTCGTTGACGAAAGTGCTCATCATGAGCCGGTTCACTAAGCAGGAAGCTCACGAGACAACGCTCGCTCAGAGTCTACGAATTCGGCATGCATTCAAACGAGAGAATCCAGCCAACATCTACAAGTCTCCAAGCAGATCTTGCACACCCTACTCACAATTACCGAACGTGGTTTCCTCGAACATATTCTAAGCACACCGATCACAAGGATTAGAATTGCGGAGCAAGGTAGTTTCGTTGACGAAACTGCTCGAGGTGACCTGCTTCGCGAGGCCGCTTACTACGGCGCTCCCTAAAAGTCTACGAGGTCTGCGAATTGCGACGTACATTCATCTTGTCCCATCTCAGCCACTTTATTAAGGGCTCCGAGCAAGGTACATTCGTTGACGAAGGTGCTCGAGGTGAGATGGTTCAAGAGGCCGTTACAACATGCGACGGCGCTCGCGAGAGTACGAGAATGCGGGTCGGCAATGGAAATACAAAACTCTCGGCCCGACTTCTAATAGGCTCCGAGCCGGGGAGTTTCGTTGACGAGAGTGCTCATCATGAGCCGGTTCACAAGGCAAGAAGCTCACGAGAAAAAGCCCGCTCAAAGTCTACGAATTCGGCATGCATTCGAACGAGAGGATCCACCAACATCTACGTGGTTCCGACTAGATGTAGCACACTCTCATCACAATTACAAAGAGAGGATCTCATGAGCAGATCTTTCACATTCTATGATGAGAATATCCTAAAGCGAGCAAAGGAGTTTCGATGTCGGGCAGGCAACGATGCTTGAATGCCGGCATGAATTTAAACGAGGCTCAGCCGAGCTTCTACAAAGTGCGCAAGGGTCATGCTCGAGGTCTTAGTCACTATGAATTCGGGCCGCAATCAAACGAGGATCCACGAGCATATTACGGGCAAGGTAGTTTTGATTCCAAGCAAGGCAACCAGCCGCAACTTCTCGCACGCATTCAATCGAGGATTGATCGTCTTCCACATGGCTCAACGGTCAAGCTCGTCAGTCAATGACGCGCGCAAATTCGTAGTACACAACTCGGCCAAGCCTCGATCTTTCAATCATCCAAAATCACAATGCGGGCAAGGCAATTTCGTTGACGAAAGTCTCGGCGTGAGCAGCTTCACGAGTCCGCTACTACCCGGACAACAGCTCTCGCTGATAGTCCACGAGGCTGTGAATTCGGCAAAGCATTCAATCGTCCCTCTCATGCAGGTTCTACTAGGCTCGGAGCCATGTACTTTCGCTGTAGATAGTGCTCGAGGTAAGCAGGTTCCCAGAAAGCAAGCCCACGCTCCATTCTCATCTTCGAAAGTAAAGAGGTTGCGAATCTGGGCTAATATTCAAACGAGGATCTAAGCCGGCTTCTATACGGCTCCGAGCATATCTTTCACATTCAAATGACAACACATCTTTCGCATTCAAACGAGGTTCCAGCCGGCGTTGACAGGGCTTCGAGCAGATCTTGCACACTCTACTCACATGAACAAAACAAGGATTCGGGAGCATAATTCAAGCACACCGATCCAAGTATTAAAATTCTTGAGCAAGGATGTTTCGTTGACGAATGTGCCGAGGTGAAGTGGTCCACCGATCTCCAACGACTGTCAACGAGGATGGGAATTTCGCTTGACTCGATGCTCATCTTTGGAAGTGCACGAGGTCGCGAGTTCGGCCATGCTTTCCATCGTCCCCCACGAACCTACTACGTGGCTTCAAGCAAGGTAGTTTCGCGGACGAAAAAAAAACTCAAACAGAGCACATTCACGAGGCGGTGGTTCATTCACGAGGTGGTTGGTTCACGCTGAAAAAGATGCTGCGAATTCGGTCATGCCTTCAAACTACCTTCCCAGCCAGCTTGTACATGGCTATAAGCGAGTAGATTCGCATTCTAAGCACAAAACGTAAGCGAGGATTCCGCGAGCATGTTCTAACCACACCAATCTCGCGAGCAAATCCGTCAATGTCAATGCTCATGCAAAAAGTCTACGAGGTGCGCGAGGCTACGAGGCTCGAGGTCGCGATCTTTGCGAGGTGCGAGGTCTGCGAGGTCGCGAGTCTACGAGGCTGCGAGGCTGCGAGTCTACGAGGCTGCATTCAAACGAGGATACCAGCCGGCTTCTACTGGGCGCAATTGTCGAGCTGAAATTCATTGACGCTTCAAATTCGGCCATGACCGACATTCGAGAAGAAAAATCATCACATACCTTTCGGAAAGCATATGCCCTTCGACGCGATTGTCTGAACTTTGGTGACCTCGAACTTCCCAGTGGTTTTCCAGTACATCCTTCGCCACCCAGAGATCAAAAACGTGGAGGGGGCGCTTACATCAACGACTTTGCTTGGGTCCTGCATTGCCGTTATCTCCCCTCCGCAGCTCGCCATCTTCGATTCGCGCTGCAACTGAAAGAAAGAAAGCTTAATTCCTCTCTCTGTGATAGTACTTCGTTCTAGCAATGTATCTCTCCCACCCGCACCAAACCAGATCTCCTTCGCAGTTCTCGGTTTTCAACATGACCTCCGATCATGAGCCTCACAGCCAGCCGAGGATATCTGGGAACCTTATCACGGAAGTCACGCTCATCTCTGCTACAGGCCCAGCCCGATATTACACCATCGGCACTTTCGAGATAAGGCACCTCGGTGGAGTCAGCCCGCTTATGCGCATCATCGGTGGTTATGCGGCGCAGACGACCCGCCATCCGCATCTGCTACCGGCATTTAAGATCTCAAAACATCCGATCCTACGCGGGGGGTCTACTATCTGCGGTCAACGATCTGATCGGGAGGGTGATGTAACTTTGGTGCCCGTCTCCGATGACTCTGCATGAAATCCGGCCTCTGCTTTGGCGATTTCACCCGATCCTCCACCGAATTGCTAGAATGCCATGTGCTAAAGGTATAAGCTTCTAGCTACTAAGTCAAACAACTCGGCTTCTACGTGCAAACCGATATCCCGTAGACGGCTTCACGCGCCAACACTCTACATAGAAGCTACTATCGTTCACTTCTACTTTATTCGTCCAAAACATACGCACTTTATAATACCGGTAGCGAATGATAAAACACTTTACTCGATAGCTCACGATGGAAGCTTTTTGTTCGCACTTATATCCTTTAATTCTACATGACTTCATGACTTTGATGATGAGAGAGTTTGAGTACGTGAATGTCGCTTCAATGCGACTATCTGCCAATGCCGCCGTCTTATGCTACCCGGGCGTCCGCATACGCAGATGGACGACAGTGCTAGATGGGGAGTTTGCCGTATAACATAATAAAATGATGATTTACTGCGACATGAGTGGTTTCGGTAACGTACATAACAATATAGATAAGATATCACTATTTTTATTTTTCTTCTTATATAGCACCGAATATGAGTTTAGAATGTTCTCTACTAAAAATGTCATCTAAGAATTGTTGGGCTATGGTCTTTATTCATGGGCGACCGTCTCACATAAATTGGACTTTTTCCACAATATATCCAACTGTTCTAATACATGTAGAATAAAAGGCTTCAATGGGTCTATATCCTAGTCGCACGTTAACTATCAGCATCTGCTTCGTCCACGTCCTCACGGTCAGCCCAGGGGAACTCATTATTGTCTATCAACCAACATTGAATGAAGCCATTAGGGTGTTCATAAATCATAAACTCAGGTCGACATCCTAGATCTACCTCCTCTCTAAGGTTTGGGAATTGTACCGGTAAACGTTCCGGGTCTAATTCCATTTCGTCTTTTTCTTCATGGCCATCCACTGCATTCCGTTCTTCCACTTGACATTCCTGGCTTGCTCCATGTATTTCGGCTTCAAATTGCTGAGGATGAACACCAAAGATGTCATCAACGAATGTCTCCATATCATCCCACTGAACAAACCCATTAAAACATTTAAGACTGTACATCACATCAACTTTAACACATTGTGCAAACCCAGACTCCCATTTATACTTACTACTTTTTCGAACTCTTTATCCACGCCATCACGTTCAATTTCTTGAGATCCACTCCTGCTTTGCGATTTCTTACTAGCATCTACCTCCTTCACTCCTTCGTTCCAATCAAGCCGTTCTTCTTCGTCTTCACCCGCTGTATTCTCAGTAACATCGTCCAAGTACAATGTTCGAATCTTTACATTCCTTCTAAACCTCCCGGGAAGGAACTCATCAATCGTTTCATCTATGTCTTGCATATGATCGTCATCAGACACATCCGGCGCATCTTTCTTCCGCATGGCACTCCGCCGCAATGCTTTCGATCCAGAAAACTTTATGCCACCTCTTCTCTTCTTCTTCCCGCGTACTCCATCCTTCCCTCTCTCGACTTGACTACTATCACCCTCTATTGCAAACAATCACAAACTCCTCGCTCTTAAGATACGATATTCTCAAAAGCGTGACTCTGAGAATACAACTATATCATACAACAGAAACAAAGAGGAATATCTCTTGTAACCCGATGACTTTATACTCTTTGGATGCGCCGTTCTTCCTAAACCCTAACTACTCTAAACGCGTAACCCATTAACACTCATAGCCACTTTCGCACACCGATGCAGTACAAAATCTTTTACCCAGATTCCGTGTCTGACACTATATACTAATCTATTTTCAAGTAGCCTTTCTGGCGCACTTATTCTCTGACACTGGCGGCCGCCGTCTCGAATTCAAATCTCAATTCCTTAATTAGTTTTACCATCTTAATACTTGTGCTTAATTAATGCGCGTGTTCAATATTTAAACAAAGTGGTTGTAAGATACGTTTTAAATACGTATACGTTGTGGAGTTCGTGCGTCCAATATTAGCCTCACATCCAACCTCTTGAATATCTTTCACTAGATAATTTTGCAACTCTTTTTACATTTACTACTTACAAGAGTACATTATTTTAGTACATAAACATCGCCGCAGTACTCATTATCTCTTTTGTACCACTCGTTCGTCCATTCTCTTGTACTAGCTTCAATCATGGCTTCCTCCTCTCGTAAACCTTGCCCGGATTTGATCGAGATTAAGTCGGTTGCCTCGATGTCCCCGCTTGTCCTCCTCCTCGCCCTCATGGCGTGGTCAAGTCATGGCTTCCACCACGGAGCCTCCTTCTCGGATTTGATCGAAATTAAGTCGGTCGCCCTCGATGTCCCTCTCTGTCTTCCTCCCCGGCCCCGATGGTGTGGTCAAGTAACCTCTTCTTGGCTTGCAATTCGCTTTGGCTATGATGTATCCAGATTGTGGTTAGAAACCGACGTTCTTGATCCTCAAACTTATCATGTCCTGTACTCCACGGTTGTAGAACCAGTCGTCTTAGATAATAACGCTACCATGTGGAAGCTGAAGTTAGGAAAGTATCGCCTATACGGTTTGACAGAGTCGGTTATGAACGCCTCCACTCAACTTCTAACACCTCGTAGCTCCTCCACGATCTCTAACGTTGGTCCCCTCTTTGCTCGTGTCAAGATCGAACCAGGCAAGCGTGTTAGTATCGATATATCAGATTCATCCGATGACGAACGAAAGCCATCGGTTCCACCCCGTCGTCCTTCAGCCAAGCTTCCATCCATCTCCTCTATTTCTCAGAACTCTTTTCTATCAACGCCCTCTTCGTTAGCCTCTCCCACACCATCCTCTCAAACAGGAAAACCCAAAAACATTCTTCCATGTCTACGCAAACTTGGTAGCATGCCCGGTAGCAAGAATATACTCAAGAAACTAGATTTCAATTCCATCCCTACTCACATTGTATCCTTTCTCGCCTCCATCTTTTAATGGAGATGCCCTATATGTCCTCCTCCCCCTTCACTTCCTTCATTTGTACTCAAGAATGCAAGATCAATGGAAGGGATGGACAAACGGTATGACGGACATGTCTGGACTAGGACGATAACAACTAACATCAGCAACACCCTGGGCTTGTCATTTCGATATTCAAATTGCGTGGGTCATCTCCAATGCCACAATGACAAGTGTCCTTTCTTGGAACGGCCGGATCGTGCGACGGGAGTCAATGAGGTGGAGTTTGAAGGTATCACCAAAGAACCTTTTTCAGTTAGTGAACCGCCTCCCTCATCGTCCACCCTAGTCTGTAAGATTTGCAGAGAACCTCCAGTCTGCGTTGCTTTGTGTCCTGCCAAAATCTTCTACGTCTTTGGAGATGATATTCAAGAGCGTGCATGGAACTGGTAAGTAAATGCTTACTACGGTAATTTTCAAGTTATAGCAATTTCGATTTTACAATTAAGTCGAGATAAATGTAAATTATTATTTCTTTCCAATAAAAATTAAAATAAAAAAATATCTATTTTTAGGAGGCAATTTCGTCAACGAAATAGCCTCTTCCTACACTTTGAGCTTGACATCACTATTTATGTACCTGTCAGGAACAAAAATTATCTCCAGAAGAGCTAGCTGAGATGCCATCCTGCAACCTTGCAGAATCCATTCATAACAAATGGTTGCAAGCTTCGGGAAATAAGGGTGGTGATCTCTATATGGCAGCTGTTGATGATTACGTTTGTGCTTTCCTTCAAGTTGTGGGTTACTATCAATACACCAAAGGTGGAGCGGGTGGACATGGTCCGTCTAGGGAGGAACTCCGACTTCGCAGTGCACAACGCAAGGCTCATAGAACCGGCGATCCATCGCCTCTCAATAAGGCCGTAATAGAGAGTTGGGAGGTCGATATATTTTGTACTCGCGATGCTCACTTGGAGGGTGCCGAGAGATTTTGGTTCAAGAAACGTAAGCGTGATGTTCCAATCGGAGCGGAAGAGAAACCCATAGGCCTCGACATCGTGAATTTTCGCGTCCCGAATCGGGAGAAGGGTTACGAGGGGTTGTGCTGAGAGTCTGACAACTATTCACGAGGACGACGAAGACGAAGCACGCCCAATCGAATCTTCCCCATCCGCTGGTGCCTCTATTAATCGGGTGACAGCTGTACAAGAGACAAAAGTGAACGAAAACTTATGGCATATTGCTCGATTGAAGGAGCCCTCGCCTAAGTCTGTTGGGCACAAAGATGCGTGTGAAGAAGAAATGCGAGTCTCGTATAGTGCAAAACGGGAAGTCCACACCTGCACCAACTTATACCGGAATATGGATGCCTCCAAAAAATGGTCACCGCAAGGTGGAGAAGTTTTATTTATGCCCCGACGATACTGAGAGGTGTGTGAAGGGCACTCGTCGGAAGTGGGTGGAGCCGTTCTCTCGAACTGAAGATCAACCCCCAATCCCAACAATCGGCCCGTGAAGATAGGGACAAATCTGACACGTTCGGAGATGGAGGCGTTAGAGAATGCTGGTTTCCGACTCCCTCAGAAGGAGAGACTACCACTCAACCGCACTTTCAACAATGCATCTGCGCCACGGGACCTGTCACATATTCCTGTGCCGGAGAATGCAGATGTCTTCCCAAAATCAAGGAAGTCAAGGAACCTCCGACGCATCTGCAACGTAACTTCTAAGCACACACGGAATATTGATTCCGCCCGTGCGATGCAGGCGAAGATACTAAAGGTCACTATGGTCCCATCGCCAGGAATTGGATGCATTATTTCCATGGAGTCAGATTCGCAATCGATTTATCAACTATCAATAGGTGCATTACCAGATTGCACTTGTCCGGTGTTTAAAAGCACAATTGCAAAATTAGGGCGGAGAGGAGAACCGTATAGACCTTGTAAGCACCTATACTATGTCTTTGTGTTGATATGCAAGTTTGAACCAGATGTAGACCTCTTCATCCATGCGCCTACCCTAAGTTTCAACGAGGTGAAGATGATCATGGAGAGAGGCATCCTTGAGCTCGCCATAGTTTAGATGTCATAGTTTTCCACACTTTATTCCCTATTCGCCCTTAACCCTATACCGTGTTGTGAACACGTCGTGTGACTCAGTCTTGCAATATAGCATTAAAAAAAAAATATTAGTATCTATGTCCACAAAATTGTTTAAGTAATGTCACACCATAAGTGTCTCCATCTCTTTTGAATGTTGTTGAAGTTTGCCAAATTTCAGAACTTTTTCCCTCATTTCCACGGGTTTGGGTTCCAAATCCACGGTAATAAGTCAGGAATATTCGAATATTCTCTAGAATATTCTGTATAAATTTAGAATTTTTATATTTTTAGTAAAATTTACCAAAAAAATGTTCTCACCACCGCTCTCCAATCTGAAATTCTCCGCTCTACGCTCTACGCTCACGCCCAAGTAACGTCCTGTGTGCTTGGCATGTGCAGTGTTAGCAAAGTCGTGGCCGGTTGCTACCAACTAAGTGAGCCGGGATTCCGCTACCAAGTAAGGCTCACTAAGAAGAAAAAAATGAGTTGGAGTAATTAGGGTCGCGACACTTGGTATCAGAGCAGGCTACGTAATGGGATCTAATCAAGAGTAGGATGGCATGAGAGGCCGGAAGCTCGTGATGTGGCCCGATGACACGTAGTTAAGCCTTTGTGGCCGGGGATGCTCCTCATGAGGAGTCTTCTTAAAGTCCATCGGAGGAGCCGGTGGAAATAAAAGGGGACCAAGGGGACCAAAGAGAAGTTGCTACTTATGAGGAGGACACTCACCATGAGGAGGAAGAAATTCCTTTAAGTCCTGTTTCCGGGAACCGAGGCCAAAAACGGAAGGCACGAGATGAATGGTTCAATGAGCTTGTCAAAACTCTTCAAGTCTTGGAGGAAGAGATCAAGGAGCTCAAGGGGAGGACATCAAGCCTTTCTTCCCGCAAGTTGTGCAAGACCAACTTGCCCTCTTCCTTCACGGAATTGGGCAAGGCAAAAAGGTAAAGGACTTCATTGTGGAACTTGAGCTCTACTTTGAGGCCCAAAGAGCTCGTGAAGAGGACAAGATCACTATTCTCGTGGCCTTCTTAAATTAACATGTTCATTTGCGGTGGACTCGTTTCCGGGATGAGAACGCGGCAGTGGTGAGCAACTTGACTTGGACCGGTTTCAAGGGGATCCTAAGTGATTGCTTCACCCCGGAGTACCAAGAGATTCGGGATGGCATGGCCCTTGTGCAATTGAAGCAAACGGGCACCCTTCATGCCTATGTGAAGGATTTCAATGCACATTTGAATGTGCTCCCGAAGTTAGATGAATTGGCCAAATAGGTCATTTTCTTCAATGGACTCTAAGATTGGGTGGAGCGGGCATTATTCAAGGTGCCGAGATTGCCGGAGACTTGTGCCGAATTGCTCAAGTTGGCAAAAGGGATTGGTGATGATGAAGGTCACCAAAAGGCCTCTAAAGAGGAGGCCTCAACCGGAAAGCAAGGCAAATTACTATCCAAGAGCCAACATAAGAAAAATGGTTGGCAAAAGCTTTAGGGTGGTGAGAGTAGGCCTTCCAAGGATGGGAAGGACAAGTTTGCCAAGGACAAGCCCAAAGTGGGAACAAGTCCAAAAAAAAAAAAAAGAGAGACAAGTTATATTACTTGTTTGAATTGTGGTGAGGAGGGCCACATGGCAATGCATTGCTCCTAACCAAAGGGGCAACCGACTCCTTCATAAGTCCCGAAGCATCGAAGAGGATGGGCTTGCATTTGAGTAAGCAAGCTCATCCAAATGAGGTTTCCAAAGAGGCAAGCCTCACCAAACGTTCCTTGTAGCAACGGAAGTAGAAGTGAAGTGCCAAAACTTCACCTTTGTGAAAAACTTCAAGGTTTGTGAAATGGATGGGATTGGTCTCATCTTATGTAAGACTTCCTTTGATACCTATGGGGTAAAGATAATGAGGTGGCCATTGAGAGTGGTTGCCAACCCCGAAGGCAAGGAGATTGAGTTGGAGTTCACCAAGGCTCCCAACGTGTTAGGGAGTAGAATCAACTTGGTGAACTTGGAGGAGTTAGAGGAAAACCGGTTCTTGATAATATTAAGAACCGATTTGGGAGTTGAAGAGAACAAGCCCAATTCTTACTCCACACCTTCTAAGTGGATTTGGGAGGTCATCTAAGGCTTTGGTGATGCCTTTTGGGTTGTGCAACGCCCCATCAATGTTCACAACCCTCATGAATACGGTATTCCATCAAGAGATCGATGGGCTTGTCATTGTTACATTCATGACATATTGGTGATCTCCAAAACGACGGAAGTGCATGCATAGCACCTTGCAATTGTGCTCAAAAAACTTAGGGACAATAAGTTGCATGCTAATAGGGAGAAGAGTGAGTTTGGCTTGCTAGAGATGGAGATCTTGGGACACATTATGACGGTGCAAAGTGTCAAACCGGAGCACAAGAAGGTGGAAGCAATCAAGAAGGGGAGCCAACCCACTTCACAAGGGAAGTGAGGTCATTGCTTGGGTTGGCCTATTATTATGGGAGGTTTATAAAGAACTTCTCCAAGATTGTTAAGCCCGTGTCCGGTTTGCTTAAGAAAAACTTGGCCTTGGATGGGACCGATTCATGTGTGCAAGCATTTGAAAAAAACTCAAGGAGAAGCTCTCCTCCCCGCCGGTATTGAGGTTCCCGGAGTTTGATAAGCCTTTTGAGGTGCACACCGATGCAAGTGACTTTGCCATCGGGGGGGTGCTCATACAAGAAGGAAGCCAATTGCATAAAAAGGAGATGTTTGCCGTAGTGTATTGTTTGAAAACATGGCATCATTACCTTGGTCTCCACAAGACCAAGGTATTCACCAATAATGTTTCATTGAAGTACTTTGAAACATAAGCCAAAGTTACATCCAAGCAATTGAGGTGGCATGTTACCTTAGTGCTCATAAATGTGGAGTTGATTCACAAGCCGGGCCGAGTGAATGGGCACCGGAGGCACTAGGTTGGAATGATGAACATAAGTCAAATACCACGCAAGTCTTGAGAGTGATGTATGCGGGAGAAGGTGATTTGGCAAAATGGATAAGGGGGGCGTATATGAAAGACCCCGAGGCTCAAAAGTTCTTAAGTGAACTAAGGTGTGGCAAGAAGCCCAACGAAATTCGGCTTCATCAAGGTATGATCAAGTTCAAGCAAAATAGGGTGTGTGTTCCAAAGGGCATGTGGAGGTTGAGTGTGTGCTCAAGGAGGAGCATGACAACCGCTTGGCCGGGCATAGGGGGGAGAAGTCCACCATATGTTTGGTTTCAAAGAGGTTCTATTGGCCCGAAATGAAGGAACACATTGCCCATTATGTGAAGACTTGTATCACTTGAATGTCAAGCCAACCGGGCGCCATATCAAAAGCACGTGGGTTTGTTACGGTCTTTGCCTATCCCGGATGGTCCATGGGAGTGTGTCTCCATGGATTTTATTACAAGCTTTCCGGAGTCACGAGGAAGTGACGCCATCTTTGTGGTGGTGGATAGCTTTTGTAAGTTGGCAAGGATGGAGCCAACAAAAGGGATGGCGACCGCCTTTGACAAGGTGGTGCTCCTTTTCAGCGTTTGGTGGCGGCATCATGGGTTGCCGAAGACCAAAGTGATTGGAGTGATTACTTGGGTTAGGCGGTTGGTAGCCATAATGCATTGAGGCATGGTGCTATGAGTCAATCGCCGCCCAAGGTGGCTTATGTGTGAAGCCACTTATGCCTAACAACCTAGCTTTTGAATGGATTGCAATCGGAGATGGAACAAAGCCAAGGTGCAAAAGACTTGGTAGCCATGAGATAGCAACTTATTGAAAAGGACAATGAAAAACTTAGACAAGGCTCGAAGAGGTATGTGAAACAAGTTAACAAAGGGCGGCGCCATGAGGAGTAGGAGGAGGGCTAAAAGGTGTGGTAGAATGAGAAAAATCTCACCTTACCCGATGGCTTGACTCCCATGTCCATGGCAAAGTATGTGAGTCTATTTGTCATTGCAAAACGGTTGTTTGAGGATGTGTATAAGTTGGACTTACCACCGGAGACCATGATTCATCCCACCTTGCATGTCTTATTGCTCAAGCCATATCACAAAGATAAAGTGAGGCCGGAACGCAAACAAGTGTTGCGGCCTCCACCAGAACTTCTTGGTGATCACTTGGAGTTTGGAGTAAAAGGCATTATGAACTGCCGGATCACCAAGAAAAAGGGCAAATAATACTTGGTGAAGAGGCGGGGGTACCATGAGAAGGAAACAACATGGGTTGAGGCCAAGTACATGGCCAATGCAAAGGAGATGGGGGAAATGTATGAAAGCCAACGGAGATCCAAGACACCAAGAAAGCATTGATGAGGACATCAACCTTTGAAGTGGGGTGAATTACCACACTTGTGTACACTTGGCCTATATTTTGTCTAGCATTTGGTGCAAATGACACATGTTCTAATACTTGGTTGACAATTAAGTTGCTGGCAAGTTCCTTGATTGCATGTTGGAAGTGAGATGAGTCCTAATCTCATTTTGGATTGCTAGGTTGGTTAGAAGAGGTTGAAGGATACGCGAAGCCAATACTTGGAATGCTGCAAAACAGGGACCTTGGCTTGGGAGTTGTGAGTGGGTGAACCCCCACGACTCTTAAGCTTAGGACTTGCTCGGGCGGGAGCAAGGTAGTGGCACGGGCTCATAAAAGTGCCCTTTGCGGGTTGACCATCGTCAACGCATGGCTTGATCACCCATGTCTCGGTAGAGTGAAGCAAAGGCTAGGTCGGGCGGGACTTAGCATTACCCCTAGGCGAGCAAAGTTCACCACTTTGAGAGCCTAAGTGTTTGAAAAGAGGGCTTGGTGTTGCGACCAAGAAAGTGTTGGTAAGCCTTGAATTCAATCCTAAGTCATGTGAGTATGATGGGCTAGTTGAGCCTAACTTGGGGCCATTGGGGGCATTCCAAGTGAGTCTCAAAGTGGATAGGTCTAGTTTATGTGGGTCCTTCCAAGGAAAGTCCTTGGGTAGAAAGGACCTTAGACCTATCGGGTGCCACCTTTGAGACTTAGCCATTTTTCAAGTAATAGGATGCTTGGAGCATTGCGGGGCTAGCTACCCTGGAACGCAATGCAAGTGCCAAGGAGGCGGCTACCTCAAGAACTTGGTGATCGCCGACAAGAGAGATTGTCGATGAGGGCATCGACGCTGTTTGGTGGGGGTGAGTGTCACATCCCTTTTCAAAGGATGCCCGAACACCGTGGTGAGCCGAGAGGACCCGGGAGTGACGCCCGGGCTTGGCAAGAGACAAGGTGAAGTGACCAAGGGAGTCCCGAGCAAACAAAGACGCAATGGCGTCGTGCTCGGGACGAACTTGGTGGCGTGTCTTACATGGTTGGAAACCTTGTTTGAGCACGCACCCATGGGTCCCAAGAACGCGCGATTTGGAGTTGTGAGTCATGAGATATGACTCTCCAAAGTTGAGCGCGTTCGGGACACTCCGGGACTCGGGAGTGTTGCCTTTCGGGACTCAAAATGTCGTCCTTCATGGATGGCGGCATGTTGCATGCCTTTGGAAAGATCTGGACAAGAGCTTTCCAAAATGCTAAGGCTCGTGAGGAGCAAAGCAATGCTTTGGGAGATATGGCTCTCCAAAGCATCGGGACTTCGGGACTCCGGGACTGCTGCCTCCCGGGACTCCCGAATGTTCAGAGGAGCATAGCTCCCACACGGAAGCTCCGATTGGGACAAGTGAGGAGTCTATCGACATCTACTCAAAGAGTAGATGTCGATAATGGGCTCGCACGTCCCATTTGGATAACTGAGCTACAAGTTAGCCCGAGAAGAAGATACGGCCCGTTTTTGAGACTAAGGCAAAAACGGGTGGTCTTCCAAAACAAAAGTGTGTCACGGAAGGCCCCTCAACACAAGAGGGGGGGGGCCTACCGAAGACTCCAGAGAGTACTATGAGGAGGGGTGGTCTCTCTCCTCACTTGCACATGGTGCCTTGAGGAGCCGGGGTGGCTCCAAGGGGTGAGGCTTCGGATGGGGCCTCACTCCCGCACCTTGTGGAAAGTAGAGAGTGCTTTGGAGCCTCTCTAAACATGGGGTTGGGAAGTGTCCCTCTCCAAGTTAGTCCCCGTGATAAGTAGTGCCGGTTCCCGGGAGTGACCGGGAATGGCTCAAGAAGGTGAGGCATGGAAAGGAAGCCTTACTTCTACATCTTGGGCATTGTGGGATGCTCTTGAGCATCCCGCAACATTGGGTTGGAAAGAGTCCCGCTCCAAACTAGTTCCCGGGAAAACTAGTGCCGGATTCCGGGAGGATTTCCGGCAAAGTCCCGAATGGGGTGAGAAACAAGAGTGCAAGGGGACTAGTGGAAGTTGGACAATAGATAAGGGCGGTTAGCTCCGGGGGTGATTAGTAGCACCCTTGGGAGCTTGAACATGTGTGGAAGGCCGCCCCGTGCCACCAAGTGGCATGCCAATGTGTTTTGTGGGAGTTCCGGTTTACGGGTTCCGGGTAATGAGTTGGGGGAGTCAAGGTGGGTTGGACACCTTGACTAGAATTGGTGCTAACATTGTGTGTGCTTGGCATGTGCAGTGTTAGCAAAGTTGCTACCAACTAAGTGAGCCGGGATTCCGCTACCAAGTAAGGCTCACTAAGAAGAAAAAAATGAGTTGGAGTAATTAGGGTCGCGACAGTGAGTGCTCAGAAACGTTAACCAATGACCCTGCGGTGCTCCGGAGTTACTAAGCTGCACTCAAATGTAAGTAGCCCCCTTCGTTTTCAGAGTATATAAGAAATACCTCAGGCCACTTACAATTTCATTACAACTCGCCCTCCTTCCCTCAACCTCCGCTCTCCTCCTCTCTCACATCATCTGGCCCTTCTGTGCCTATTTGGAACCGATTATTTGCTTCACTCTCTGGATAACAAGCGACTATGGGTGACATGGAGGTCGATATGTCCTTGCTCACACAATGCTACTTTTGTGGGCATGTGTCCTCTCTTCACATCTTCAAGTACTTCAACAACAACAAGAAGGATTAACCACGCTTCAAGTGTTGCAATTGCAACAAACTCTTTTCACGGAGCTCATGTGGCCGCTCCAAAGGCAAGACCTACCTCAAAAAACGCAATGAGGATCCCCTAGAGTTGCAAGGCTTGTACAAACAATGCCCCCATTGTAATGTGGCAAACAACGCCACATTCAAGTATTACAACAACAACCACCCCTTGCAACCGCGCTTCAAATGCATGGCTTGTAGCCGCCAATTCCAAACCCGCTTGCTCATGCAAGAGAATCAAGTGTGGTTGGAGAACACCTCCACAAGAAAGGCCAAAACGGCTCCAACTCCATCTTGCAACACTTCATGTGATGAGAGTGTTTTGAGCCATCAAGACATGGACTTTGCTCAACAATTAGAGAATGAATTAGAGTGTGGAGAGCAAGTAGAGCTCCCCAATGAAGCTCAAGAACCCATGCAACAAAATTGGAACCATGTTAATGCACCAATTCCATGTGATGAGAGTGTCTTCACCCACCAAGAGATGGACTATGCTCAAGTGATAGAGAATGAATTAGAGTGTGGAGAGCAAGTTGAGCTCTTAAATGAAGTTCATGCATGTTATGTAGATGAGAACTTCAATCAACACACAACACCATGGAATGAGAGTGAAGACCCCATGTCCTTCCTTCAACAACTAGAGGAAGGAATGCCTCAAGAGCCAATTCAAGAGCTCTCTAATGAAGAAATTACACAAGAAGAGTTTGACACTTTTTTGCAAGAATTTTTGGAGATGGATGAAAATATGAATGAAGGCAATGGTGGTGATTCAAGAGGAGGTGCTGTCATGGACACCGAACAAGTCTGGAGTAACGAGAGTGAACAGTTTTAGAGATAATACTTTGAGTTTCCATTGCTAGTGAATAGGACATTGCTCAGATGCACAGCAAACATTTTGTATTCAAAGTAAAAACTGTACATGAAATCCAGAATATGAAATTAATCTGATTATATTTTGAAAAACTTGCAATTGTTATTCCACAATCCATGCGCTGCATCTAAACCCCACAAGCTGATGTTCATATGTTGATAGTTAATGAACATATGTGAAGCATAGCATCCACAGATTCCTATCACTGTATAAATCCAATATAAACCAAAGCCTGCCCTGAACCCATATTCTGTATTCCTGAGATTTAGCAATACGGTCGTCAGTGGTTCAAAAATGTTTTCATTCCAATGTGTGGATATTAATTCATGATTGGGTGAGCACACATGGTATGTTAGCCGTGTTTTTATCCTTCACTTTAAAGTAAAGGGCCAAGATATCGTGTGATATTTATTTACCTGACCATATGCCATTTCAAATTGGTTCAAATTGCCATTTGAGATTTACTTTTTTTTTGTGAGTGTCTCTATATTCTAGTCGTGGAAACTTGTGTAACATAGGCAAATCATTTGATATAGATACATAAACTTTTTGGAGAGTAAATTGCCCTTGGACTCAAATCTTACTCTTTCTATATTTGAGTGAATGTCTGGATGTAATATGAATTCAAATGTAGTTGTATGAATGACATGAAACTCACGACTCTTCAAACTTGTAATCTCTCTTTTCTTTCGTGTTTTTTGGAATATGGATTTTGACTTTGGAAAGCATTCAAAAGTAGCGTTGGATTTTTAAAACAACATATTCAACCTTTGAGGAATAAGAATTGATAAAAACTAGTTAAAAGACCCCCTCAACCCTTCAAGGCTTACGATTTCAAATTTAGTCATTGTGGATGATTAACAAAATTTCAATAGGCCATTTCATTTCTCTAATTGATGTTTGTTTTTGACAAGATTGTTGGAGTTGAGTTCCAAATGAAGTTTTGGTATATGTAGTTAATTTAGCATGTCAATGTAAGATGTTGGGAGTATATGGCATACAGGCTTATTGGTTCTATATAGTTGATTGGAACATTAGTGTTGGAAAATTGAAGGAGGATAAATAGTTTATAATTTAAAGGTAAGAAAAGACATCATAGTCTTGTTTTGAGAAACTTGTTGAATTGTGCTTATTTTCAGCAGGAAACACATTTTCAAATGAATTGGTAGAGATGGAAATTAAGGTAACCATATTGGTAGCATCCTTTGCCCAAAATGAAATAATCCAACCAACCAACCAAAAATAAAAAGAAAAGAATAAAAATAAAATAAAAATATAAAAAAATATAAAAAAAATATAAAAAAACTCAAAAAGTAGGCTTACAATGGTGAAACTTGCGGAAAAAGTTACAAAGGATCACTTGTCCTAACTAGACCTTTTGCACTTAAAACCATACCTCATCCTTTAAACATCTTCCATCTTGTCAAAATTTTGACCACTATGAATAGACTCTAATCGGAAGCCATCCCAAAACATAAAGTTGAAATCCAACGGTGGATGAAGGAGATATAACATCTTAGATAACATTTGTTCTTTCAGTTTTTTTATTGACAAAGCATATTTGTAAAACCAATAGCAAGAGTATTTGGATCAAAAAACTTTTGACTATAAAGTTACTAAAGGATCACCTCAAGATTATGGATACAAAGACAAAATTCATGAAAAACTATGTTCAATATCACATAATTGATTTGCAATGGTAACACATGCCCTATGCTTGGAAAATCCAAAAACAAGAATTGCCCTCACTAAAGTTCATGCCATCATTCTATAAAAAGATTATGCACTAGTAGATATGAGCGTGAATAGTCGCGGTTCTTGCTCTAGTGACAGAATGTCAAAGTTGATGTTATAACTAATGGTACACGTTCTTCTATTTCGGGTGAGAAATACAAAGGTAAAGACATTGTCTCGAGTGATCCATTTGTCAAAAGTGACTTGTCTTATCAGAGACTTATGCAAATTGTCACATGAGAGAAGGGACAATGGGAATGACAAGAAATTCTTTCTTGTCTTTGTGGACGTCACTTTTTTTACATTTTCTTATGAATGATGGACCTACAAGTCTCATCTTACAAACTAGACTTGATTTGGGACCTACTCACCTACTCCATGTGATTTCATCCCAAAAGGACCTTAGGTGAAGAAGTTATGGCTCTTCAACATTGTTGCCTTCCATCCACAATGTAGCTTTTCTACAATTTGCGCATTGAAGAGTTAATGTCCAAAATTGTAGAAGAATCCTTTTATTGTTTCTTGTCAACTTGATAAAAGGGTCAAAGTATCATTTATTATGACATAACTTGTTACATACAAGGTGAATGTGGTAAGACATGCATACTCAAGTCCGGACTTCTCAAGTTAATGTTGAGTTCTCAAGCCCATTTCAACCAATTAGAAAGTTCAATGTTGAATTCAATTAGAGATGCTCACAACCATACTCTTACTCATAATTCTCACGTTTCATCACCCAAGGATACAAAATAACTTTAACCCCTAAACGTCCCTAGTGTCGAAAAATGACATTTTGGATGAAGGGCAGAAACTTTGAAGAGCCATAACTTCTTCATCCAAACTCCGTTTTTGACGAAATCACTTGAGATAGGTCACAAATCAAGTCTTGTTTATGTGGTAAAAATTGCAGACTCATAAATTAAAGTATGAATAAATGGCATGGATTTTAGTGAAGGCAGCTTTTGTTTTTGGGTTTTCAAACATTTGGCATGTTTTACCATTGCAAGCCAATTATGTGAAATCTAAAATAGTTTTTCATGAATTTTTTATCATAGGTTTGATATTTAGATGCATCCCAACAACTTTGTAGTTGGAAGTTTTTTGATCTAGATAACTTTGGTATTGGCTTTGCAATGATGTTTCCACAATGAAAAGAGTGAAAAAATGGATGATTTTTAATAAGCTATATCTCCTTCATCCACTGTTAGATTTTGACCTAATTTTTTGGGATTGATTCCAATTATAGTCTATTTATAGTGGTAGTAACCATGACCCAATCGAGGATATATTGAAGAAAAGGCATGGATTTGAGTGCGAGGGGTCTAGTTTTGGACTATTTTTCCTTTGTAAGATTTTTGGCAGTTTTCACGACTACAAGGCTACTATTTGAGCCAAGATTTTTTTTTCAAGAAATTTCTTGGTACAAGAGTGTCTTCGACATGAAGATGAACAAATTTTTAGTTGCTGATTTTTTTATTGCAAATTTCATGTTGGTAGTATTTTCACTTCAAAGTGGAAATGATGGTATTTTGTAGCCTGTTTTGCGCACTAATATGTTATGATCTCGCAATCTATGAGGTCCCATGAGTCAAGTTTTGGTCCACATGATCTACTACAAGTCCATTACAAGTTTGTACGGTTGAGATCTGAATAGTTTATCTTTAATTTCGTCTATATCACTTTTTTTGAAAATGAGTTTTTGGCTAAAATTACCCCAAGGACGTTTAGGGGTTAAACTCCAACATCATCATGCAATTATTCCAAACATTACAGGGTGTCAATTTACACAACCATTTCAAAAACACATGTAAGTCCACCTAAGAAATTCATAAACACATTATTGTAGTATACACACATGATGAATTACTTGGACTATCCTCTTACTTACTTTTCCAATGCACAAAATGTAATGACATTGTATATTTCAATACACATTTCCCATTCTGCAATGTGAGCCATTCTTGAGCAGACTCCCTTAGAGTGTGATAATAAAGAGGTGTGGGTTTATGGGGCTCATTCAAAACGTCGGGGTTTCAGAAGATCGGCCGACAGTGTGGATATCGAACACCTCTGTCTTGATTTGCGGGGCCCGATCGATTTTTGGTGTCGGTGATGAGACTCTGGGATTCATCAAGAGAGTGGTCAGGAAACGAAACGGATCGAACTTGGATGGAGGGCATGCACCATCAGCGAAGATGGCGACGCGGATGCGAACCGCGGCTCACGTCCTCAACTAATTTATCCTTTGAAGGTTTACAAGTGATTCGCTTTGATTGATTTGCAGAGGATGGATTTTTCGGCCAGAGTGGAGGAAACCGAGGCCACAACTCCATTCATAGGGCTTCTCAGGGTGAAAGAAGGCAGTGGGGTTGGGAGAAAGTGGCCAACTAGATTGCCGATATCGGCATCATGCACGAGCAGGTGCAGTTTGTTCAGATTCCTTCAATCCTTAGCATGAAATGCAATGCGATTGACAGCCTTCGAATGTTGAGCAATTGTAATGTTAGATTGACATGGGGTATTTCACAGGAATGTCGAGATGCAGCAGCGAAAACAAATCCAAACCATGAGAAGGAGCGAGCTGTGCTGCTGGAGGATTATCGTGCCTTTTAATCACAAGTTGCACTGTCAATTGAGGTTGAACGTCAAATACTTCGTTGGTTGCACGTTGTTGTCTTCACTGCATCAGTCGGAGCGAGAACGCGGGTATTTGGAAGATGGCTCTCTCTACAGTCTTTTGCTCGTCTTGTGAGGATGAGTTGGAGATACCTGAATATGCTACCACCTTCCTACTGTGCAGGTGTGGGT
Source organism: Bryum argenteum (assembly GCA_037043015.1). Taxonomy (NCBI): domain Eukaryota; kingdom Viridiplantae; phylum Streptophyta; class Bryopsida; order Bryales; family Bryaceae; genus Bryum; species Bryum argenteum. The sequence goes on along the minus strand of CM073323.1, from coordinate 3,658,584 downwards.
TTGGGCTTCTGATTTATGGATTTAGGTCCAAGAGGAAGCTGCTGCCACTGCCGAACTCAGGTGGGCGTCGTTGTGAACGGATACCTCTCAAATGTCAATATTAAAATGTAATGACCTGTGCTGCAGTATGTACTTGGATATGTTTGTGGTATCACAATGTGAACAGATATGCCTGAACCGTTAATGCGAGACTGAAGTTCTTAAACCCTAAACCCTAAGCTACCGAATGATATTAAATGGTAATGCAGGTCGTCCTCGAGGAGTACTTATGGGAGGTGAGGAATGGAAAAGGGAATATGAAGGAGTAAATAAATGATCTGGAATGACCTCTAAGTGCTGAATAGACTCTACTAGCTGGTTTGCTGGTTTGTGGCAGGGTATTTTCAAGCGAAGAAGTGCAGATTGTGGTGGCTACCAACGTCCTTGGAATGGGCATTGATAAGTCAAATGTTCGACGAGTGATTCATTATGGCTGTCCGTGAAGCTTTGAGGCTTACTGTCAGGAGACTGGTCGTTCAGGTAGAGATGGTCAACCATCTCGATGTTCGCTTTACTACAAACGGATCGACGTTACAAGAAGCAAACCCCATCACAAGGAAGTGAGGATCTCCACTATACACCCTCTAGCAGACCCAGCCACTAACCTATTTCACACGTAACAATGATTAACATGCTTACCTCGAACCATCTCGCACTATGGCAACTTTCAAGCTCCAAATCTCTAAGAACATGACCATGTTTGTAAGCTGCCAAATGGTTGGGGTTTTGCAGGAAGTGAGAGAAGAAGCAGTGAGGGAGGCATACTCGATAGCCCAGAGCTATTGTATAACGCTTGCCTGCCCCCGACGGCCTATTTTGGAGTATTTTGATGAAGCTATCACCACACAAAACTGTGGTTCGAATCCCACCGTGTACCCACATGCATCATGCAGCTTGATATGATTGCTGATACGATGCCATTGTGCAGGCAATTGTGACGACTGCGTGCGGCGAGAGAGCAGTGACGGTGGTGACTCTCGTGAAGAGGCTGCTCTCTTGATCAGTGCTGTCGCAGCTTGTGGTCAAAATTAATGGATTTCGCATCCCGATTGATGTCCTCCGCGGCTCTCGGGTATTTCTCGTATCCCGTTTTCTCGACCCTGGCTGTATCGACTTCGACTAGAGAATATCTCATGTAGTTAGAAGTATACTAGAATACCTTGAGCTGAGTTAGTCTGGTTTCCGATCTGCTTGTTTGCAGGGCAAAAGAATAGTGGAAAATCGGTTCAGCAGATCATCAATTCACGGACTGGGACGTGAGAGAACGGTGGAGTGGTGGGGAATAGTGGCAAATCAACTCTTTACCGATGGTAAACTGACCAATAAGAGATTGCAACCTCACCTTCAATGAGATGCGGTATGAGATATCTTACTTGTGAATCGTACTTGATAGGTTACTTCGAGGCTTTTTTCCGAGACTCATACAGGCTTGTCAGGTACTCTCTCGTGCACAAATAGCCTGCATTTTCTATTTGAGCACAACACGCAAAGATAGAATGGATTGATCAATTGACCTTCAAGAGAATTTTAATGCTCTATGCCAATGAGGATCTCTTCAGGCAATTGTGAAACGGTCAATTCAATATATTCAACCAACCAAATACTGTGGAGCTATGGCTTCTTGACAGAGTGACGAAGAAAGGGATGGAATTACGAGGTCAGATGGAGCCAAAGTTGCAGGAGCTCATTACACGTGCACAACAGAAACTGGCGGAAACAGCAACAAAAGAGACAGCTCGGTGTATCGAGAATCGAGAGCCGGTGAAGCCATCAGCTACGGTGAAGGTATTCATAAAATTCAACTCCCAAAGAGTGGAAACGCTGCGATGTCTTGACGGGGTTCCGAAGGTATCCATAGAATCCAACCCCCAGAAACTGAAAACACTGCAATCTTTGGACGAGGTTCCGGAGGTGTAAATGGAATCCAACCACCAAAGAGAGAAAACACTGCAAACTCTCGACTGGGTTCAGGATGAATCCATAGAGCCCAATCCCAAACGTTGCAATCTTTCAACGAGGATCCAGAGGTATCCACGGATTCCAACCACCAAAGAGAGAAAACACTGCAATCTTTTGAGGGGGTTCCGGAAGTATCCTTCGAATCCAACCCCCAAAGCGTGACAACGTTGCAATGGCCAATTCTGTGCGTTCCAAAAGCTGCCAGGAGTCCAGGCAAGCGGAGAGATGAAAAGCCGTCGCTAGATCGAACTTGCGAACCTGCTCAGCAGCCATTGGTAAATGGCTTGTACATTCTCTGCTCCGAAACTAACGAGATCATACACCCAGACATGCTCCGCTGGTGCAATCCGGCACTCGTAACGGACGCTTTGTACAAGTTGGCGAAGGACGACCAGCTCTATACTCGCATTGGCAGAGCATACGGCACCAAAAAAGGAACGTGTGCAAACGCTACACATTCATCATATGCACTCAAGACGATATTGATGGGAAGTGGTCTTGTGTGTCGGTATAGACCTCGACGTGAACCGGAGCTGAGTCAAGTGAGAAAGGTTGTGGAAAGCTTCAGAAAGCCAGCAGCAGGTGCGTCCAACGTCCTTGCACGGGCTAATGCAATGCTTCAGTTCAGCGACTATTTAGAGAATGATCTGCCATATACAGCACCAAAAGTATACTCTAGAAGAAAAAAGCTTTCTGGTCAGGTTTCTCATCAATCATGTACAGAACAATATAAACCGAAACCGGCATAGCACCTGATGCCTGGGCTCGATCCAAAACCTGCGAGAAGGATAATGAAAAGCTCGATCCAAAACCTGCGAGAAGGATAATGAAAAGTGGCTGCTCCATTCATATTAGCCATAGAGATAATCCCCATTTGATAAACACAGATTCTGAAAGACTGCTGGCTTCCATGTTTCCGAAATGTTCATCGACATCATGTGCATGCATCCAGAATTTCATCGAAAGCGCATAGAAATTTTCATATTAGAAAAGTTGTATCACTGCAGGAACTCTTTCATATCGATTATGCGTCCGACAGATTGTACAGCATCTACTAAATTCGCTTCTAACGGAGTTCGATCTCGCGGTGTTAGAAAGGGTAGAACCGGACTTCGTTAAGACCACACTGCGAGGATTAATCAAATATAGAGCCCGCATCCGAGGAGTTTCGACCTCTCGCCTCACGGGGGTAGCTCTGGGCATCATCACCAACGTGAGTGCTCAGAAACGTTAACCAGTGCACCTGCGGTGCTCCGGAGCTACTAAGCTGCACTCAAGTGTACGTGTCCCCCTTCAATTTCAGAGTATATAAGAAATACCTCAGGCCACTTACAATTTCATTACAACTCGCCCTCCTTCCCTCAACCTCCGCTCTCCTCCTCTCTCACATCCTCTGGCCCTTCTGTGCCTATTTGCGACCGATTATTTGCTTCACTCTCTGGATAACAAGCGACTATGGGTGACATGGAGGTGGATATGACATTGCTAAGACAATGCTACTTTTGTGGGTATGTGTCCTCTCTTCACACCTTCAAGTACTTCAACAACAACAAGAAGGACCAACCACGCTTCAAGTGTTGCAATTGCAACAAACTCTTTTCATGGAGCTCATGTGGCCGCTCCAAAGGCAAGACCTACCTCAAAAAACGCAATGAGGATCCCCTAGAGTTGCAAGGCTTGTACAAACAATGCCCCCATTGTAATGTGGCAAACAACGCCACATTCAAGTATTACAACAACAACCACCCCTTGCAACCGCGCTTCAAATGCATGGCTTGTAGCCGCCAATTCCAAACCCGCTTGCTCATGCAAGACAATCAAGTGTGGTTGGAGAACACCTCCCGAAGAAAGGGCAAAACGGCTCCAACTCCATCTTGCAACACTTCATGTGATGAGAGTTTTTTGAGCCACCAAGACATGGACTTTGCTCAACAACTAGAGAATGAATTAGAGTGTGGAGAGCAAGTAGAGCTCCCCAATGGAGCTCAAGAACCCATGCAACAAAATTGGAACCATGTTAATGCACCAATTCCATGTGATGAGAGTGTCTTCACCCACCAAGACTTGGACTTTGCTCAAGTGATAAAGAATGAATTAGAGTGTGGAGAGCAAGTAGAGCTCTTAAATGAAGTTCATGCATGTTATGTAGATGAGAACTTCAATCTACACACAACACCATGGAATGAGAGTGAAGACCCCATGTCCTTCATTCAACAACTAGAGGAAGGAATGCCTCTAGAGCCAATTCAAGAGCTCTCTAATGAAGAAATTACACAAGAAGAGTTTGACACTTTTTTGCAAGAATTTCTGGAGATGGATGAAAATATGAATGAAGGCAATGGTGGTGATCTCGGTGGTGATTCAACAGGAGGTGTTGTCATGGACACCCAACAAGTATGGAGTGAGGAGAGTGAACAGTTTTAGAGATCAAACTTTGAGTTTCCATTGCTAGTGAATAGGACATTGCTCATATACAGAGCAAACATTTTGTATTCAAACTAAAAACTGGACATGAAATCCAGAATATGAAATTAATCTGATTATATTTTGTAAAACTTGCAATTGTTATTGCACAATCCATGCGCTGCATCTAAACCTCACAAGCTGATGTTCATATGTTGAGAGTTAATGAACTCATGTGAAGCACAACATCCACGGATTCCTATCACTGAATAAATCCAGTATAAACCAAAGCCTGCCCTGAACCCATATTTTGTTTTCCTGAGATTTATCATTACGGTCGTCAATGGTTCAAAAATGTTACCATTCCGATGTGTGGTTATTAATTCGTGATTGGGTGAGCACACTTGGTATGTTAGCCGTGTTTTTATCCTTCACTCTAAAGTAAAGGGCCAAGATAACCTGTGATATTTAATCACATGATCATATGCCATTTCAAATTGGTTCGAATTGCCATTTGAGATTTACTTTTTTTTGTGAGTGTCTCTATATTCTAGTCGTGGAAACTTGTGTAACATAGGCATATTATTGGATATAGATACATAAACGTTTTGGAGGGTAGATTGCCCTTTGACACAAATCTTAGACACAAATCTTGCTCTTTCTATATTTGAATGAATGTATAGATGAAATAGGAATTCAAATGTAGTTGTATGAATGGCATTGCGACCCATGACCCTTCAAACTTGTAATCACTCTTCTTTTCATGTTTTTTGGAATGTAGAGTTCGACTCTCAAAAGCTTTCAAAAGTAGCATTGGTTTTTCAAAACAACATATTCAACCTTTGGGGGATAAGAATTGATAGAAATTAGTTAAAAGACCCCCTCAACCCTTCAAGGCTTACGATTTCAAATTGAGTCGTTGTGGATGATAAACGAAATTTCAATGGGCCATTTCATTTCTCTAATTGATGTTTGTTTTTGACAAGATTGTTGGAGTTGAGTTCCAAATGAAGTTTTGGTTTGTGTAGTTAATTTAGCATGTCAATGTAAGATGTTGGGAGTATATGGCATACATGCTTACATTAGAGCTGGAAATTTGAAGAAGGACTAAGTGTTCTAAAACGATATATATCACACGCACGAGGTATACATGAGTATCCCACGAGGTTCAAGGGTAGTCCTACTGCTACAAGTACTCTCATTGTCTAGCATTTGTTTCCACTTTTCGCATTCCTACGTACAGCCTCGTGAGTCTCTCTTATATTGATTTTCAAGGCATCGCTACCGAGGAACTGAATCAGTTTCTCGATTGATTGTTGCTTTTGAAATTCTCTCGCTAGCAGTTATCTATGTCGACCACTAACTTTGGAGCTTGCCCTGCTCATTCGGAAGCCTGTTCACGAGCGGCAGAGGCAGGTATATGTAGGGAGTGTCTTCTCTTTAATGTGGTAGGTTGTATTCCAGGGATAATCAACGGAGGTTGTGGACAGGTCTTCGTCTTAGATGTACTGATAAGGAAGAGGCAGTTGCAGTAGGTGTGTGTTCACCAGCTATGGATTTCACATTCTTCAGCATTTCTCCATAGCTAGAGGCTCTCATGAATGTTACATCAATACTTTTGGGTGCGGAGTGATATGCCATGCTTTTAGGTGATTTGCGGAAGAGTTACTGAAATGAAAACTGTCTCAACATGTGTAGGAGAGGAACTTCTATTTGAGCCATTGCATGCGAACATATTAAAAAATAAAAAAAATAAACAAATCACTGTTCTCACAATACAATGGGAACATAGTATCATTAACATGTGGGACAATGAAAATACGAATACTCAATGTCCTCAAGTGTCATAGTACTAGACTAACATGATCTTAAGAAGTCGTAAGCCAAGCACTTGTACAAGAATGATAAACAATAACAAACACTAACAGAATTGTGATTTGAGGAACCTCACAGTATGAGTGTACTAGTTGTTGTGGTGACCAGTTGTTGAGGTGACTAAATTACTTGGACCACTAGTATCTCCAACTCCAAGTACTTCTTAAAAAATGACATGCGATGTAAATGGCGAAGAGATAAATCATCTTTGATCTTTAGTACTTTGAGTGCTTCCATCTTCCTCACTACTGAGATTTTTGTGCCATCTCCCTCATTACTGAGATTTTTGTGGAGCAACCCACCGGTGGACATTTTAATGTTCGACTACAACGGAACAGAACTGCCTGTATGAACTGCGGTGCGGTGCTGCTGAACTTAAATGCTGCCTCAAACCTCGTTCAACAGTAAACACACTGCATGCAAGACAAGATCTCCCTTCAAGTAACAATTGAAGGCAAAAGAAAATAAAAAATGTAAAAGAACCCAAAGATAGGGAATAGTATAGGCTCGAGCAGTAAGATTTCACGAACGCCTCCTCAATCTTCTGAATCGACAATCGAACCAAAACCAAGTCGCATTATAAGAAAGTGCAGGACAAAGTAAATAACAGTTTGCAAACTTCAATGAGCTACTTTCAAGTACCGAACACCCAAGACCATGACCGATACAAACACATCCAATTGAGAATTCAATAGGTGCCAAAATCACGAAGGTAGTATAAGCATAGGTCCCAATCAAGCTGGTTAGCGTAAACGCACATTCATTGACCAGTACCTCTTAGTCCTGGCTAAGGCTCTCCTATGTTGAATTGTTTCCTTACATGGTGATTTCCCGAACAGGATGCCACCGGTACTTCATATTGTGTCCGGGTTCCTATCACTGTACCTTGACTTTAGGTTCGGCCACCACATAGTGGTAGGCTACTATTAGCACAAATATCGTAATGCCCAAAAAGTTGGCGAAGAAGCCCAGATCCGTGTCGTCGATCATCTGCACACATAAAACCAGATCAATAACATAACAAAAAAGCGTACTAAAAGTAATAATGCTGGCAAATGGCAAAGATAAGTTAGGGTAGAACACGATCGGCCTCTTAGCGATCGGACCTCAGCTTTGTAATACATCATCCTCTGTAGAACCAATTCAATCACTCTTCCAACACCATAAGCATCCTCCATCACAGCTCAAACCTCAGACTCTAACTAGGGTTTCAATTAGCGCCCTGAGATTGCTGTCAAAGTATAATGCGGTCCACTTAAAAGTTAAAAGCTTAAAGAGTTAGAAAAAGGGAAGACGCGCTCCTCTCTCACAACCCTAGATCGATCCAGTCTTGAGAAAGAAACATAAAACGGTAATTAATGCTATCCATCGACGTGGTAATGTGCAACACGATCGGGCTCAAAGCGATCGAACCTCAGCTTCATCCTTTATAGAACCAAGTCAATCTCTCCGCCAACACCATTAGCATCCTCCAAATCCGATCACAGTTCAAACCCCAGGCTCGAACTAACTAGGGTTCCACTTGCACTGTCGAAGTATAATGCGGTCCACTTCAAAAAAAATCGAAAGCTTAGAAAACGAATTAAAGGTTAGAATAAGGGGATACGCACTCCTCTTTCCCAACCCTAGCTCGATCCATTCTTGGTAGGGCAAAGAGAAAAATACAGCGGTGATTAATGTGGTGCATTGACGTAAATGGAGAGATGAGCGTTACCTTGACGGGGTCGGACGCGGTGTACAAGAGGATGGCTATGGCAGATCGAAGCGCAGCGCTCCGCAGCAACAGCAGCACCAGCAGCCCTGCGAACAACGTGTGTGTTCACGAAGTCCAGAGTCTTCGAAGGAAACGTATTATACGTTTTGGGAGTCGTATGCGTATAGTATGATATGTATTGATACGGTATCAAGGTATAGAGAGTTTTCCATTCTTTTGCAAGAAGAACAACTACAACACCAAACCCCTGACGTGAATATAGTATCCGTTTGACCTACCCTTGATGATATGCCCACATGCATAATAATAGTGATATAGGACTATTGAGGGTAGACACTATATAATACACTCTTTCGCATTACAAATGTTGGTTCCGATGTCTTGCGAAGTGAGAGATACTTAATACCATTGTTGATAAGCTCATTCCATACTTTGTGGTCATATGATATTTTATATTTGAAATTTTATTTTTCACGCTGGTCCAATTGGGTTGCGTGAGATGTTGTTGGAAGCGCTATTTTCTGTGGAGATGTGGAAAATAATTAGATTGCAAAACCGATTGATCGGTAGATGGATCCCGAGATATTGAATATTAAAGTATTATGGCCCCAAAATCACCAAAAATTACAAAAATGAAGATAACGGACAATACATTTGTAGCAACGCCGCAGGCCACATCAATAAAAATTGAATTCAGTATTTACTATTCTTAGTCACAATCAATGTATATCGTGATAAGATAAATAATAGGTATATGAAGGTTATTTCATATGTTTGACCCAAGAAGGAACCGTCAGTCCCCTAGAATCATGAAACCATTGCCTAAAATTAATCTGAATACTTTGTCTTGTAAAAAAGGTAGTTGGGGGACTTGCATACTTTGTTACAAGTTCCAATTTATATATAGACTTAAGATGACCCCCTCAAACAAAATTTGATTCTTATTTTGGGAATTAGGCTGCAACACCATGCCATGCAAGGCTAGTAATTCAAAAAAAAAGAAAAAAAAGTACATATATATTTTGTTACTCAAAAAATGAAATGGTAGTCAAAATAACTTGAAGTTGACACAAAATTAGGTTTGTCTAGTTAGATATCTCAAGAATGTATAGATTATTAAACAATCAAGTGTTAAAGTGACTCTACAAGTACCGAAAATGAAAAAAACCTAGGTTATTCATTTTGAATACTTCAAATGTCAAGATTGGGAACTTCCTAATATATACCTAGAAGGTATTTGAACAAAAAGAAACTTGCTAAATATGGCCCAACTTATTTAACATGGCAATCTTTTGATGGAAATAGCATGACATATCTTTGAGGAAGTTAGCCATGCAAAGTAAGTACCGGATTGGGCCTTACTGTACTCATCATTTGGACCCTTCTATAATGTGTTATGAAATTTTTAAGTTGAACTTGTAGGTGACCAGAAATGGCATTGTCCAATGTATTCATTGTGTACATTGAACTAAAACCTCTGAAAGTATCATTTAGCTCTGGCAACTCTAGTGGGCCATTTTAGTTAGTGCTCCATTTTGGAATCTTCGCCAATTTGGAGCAAGATACCTTGTGCCATCTGGTGACCTAATTTGACGTGCAGGTGCAGTAAGCTTCAGTCATTGCGGAACGATAGAGAGAGTCTGCATCACATAGGCATCTCTCACCCTGTTACATTAAGTTATTCTGGTCGTTAACCTGTCTCGTGCACAGACTACTACTGTACAGGCACCACGAGTCCTTATCTCAATCCACTAACTTGTGAAGAATGTGAAGCTATGTGACTTCCATATCAGGATTTCCAGACTTCGGACTAAGTTCCCAATATCAAATTTGAAACCAGTAATCGTCATTCGTGCAGCAAACAAATCGTAATAGACCCACATTATGCTTTCACAATCCCGAAACCACGACAGATGTGAGGTACATTTTCATTCACCACCCATCAACATTCAAGATTGACAAAGATGATACGAATCAGATTTCCTACCTACAGGTGTAGAGCCGCAGCTCACCAACATCGTAAGTCGAATAAGCAGGCGAGACAAGGGACTGCGAGATCCACTGCCGATGACTTGATGTTTGCAAGGTATAAGTATGGGCTGAGAAACAAAATGTGTTATTTCTTGATGTTCGTTTATGATACCATTACAACTCCTCTTCCTCATCATCCCCACATCAGCAGGGATACTTCGTGAATGCCATCAGCTGCCTCGCGCTTACCCTCATCTTATCCTGCTCTTATTCTACACAATCGGATGCTCCGCAATCGCTACATGTGTGAGCATGTGAGTGTATGACCTAACTACCGCTACGTGAGGACTGCTCATTGTAATTCCTATTCGCCAGACCTAATAAACTCTGCTCATGCTCCGAAGTCCCACTAACTACAAATTACTTCAAGGCTCTACGACAGCACGGCAAGGATGTCCGACACCCGCAACACCACAAACTGCGTTCCATCCTTGCTCTTGAAGTCGTTCCCCGCGTACTTCGAGTACAGCACCGTGTTACCTTTGCTCACTTCCAGCGGCCTCCGCTCGCCGTCCTCGCCGTAAGTGCCCGGTCCTGCCGCCACCACTGTGCCAATCACTGGCTTCTCCTTGGCACTGTCCGTCAGCAGCACGCCTCCCGCCGTCTTCGACTCCATCTCCGTAATCTGGATCAGCACGCGGTCGCCTGCCGGCTCCAAATCCTTCACGTCGTCCGACGACAGTAGCCCCACCACGTCGTCCTCCTTCAGCAACAGGTGTGGCTCGCCGTTGAAATCCACCTCCGTGCCCGCGTACTTGGAGTACACAATCTTTGCGCCCGTCTTCACGGCCGGCTCCAGCTTCTTGTCGCCGATGGTCTTGCCATCGCCCACAGCCACCACCTCGCCTCCCTGGGGCTTGGTCTGGGCCGTCGTCGGCAGCAGAATGCCGCCCATGCTCTTCTCCTCCACCACCTGAATCTTCACCAGGATGCGGTCGCCCAACGGCTTCAGGGTCGTGAACTTGGGTGCCACTGCGGTCGCGGCCCGCACGGCGACGCAGCGACGAGGCGAGGAGGAGATGGCGAAGGAGACGTTGCTAGGGTTGCGCGCGCTCGTAGCGCGAAGGCCTTGGAACGAGGCCAATTTGCAGGGTGCCTGCGCGTGCAGGGCCGCTCCCACCTGCGCTGCCATTGCGACCTAACTGATTGTAGATTGAACTGCTGAAACGGGAGATGCTCCGCGCAATGTGCAATGGGAGGGGAATGGGACACAATGCAATGCAATGCGATGGTTGGGGCGGATTGATTGACTGACTGAAGGGAAGCAAACGGAGGACGATAAGGAGGAGAGGGGTTTTGGGGTTAAAGCTCTACGGAATGCTCCAGAAGGCCCGAGTGAATAGAAAGGAATTGGACGCTTGCCCCCCACAGCTCTGCTCTGTTCCCTCACTTGTGGATAATGTCTTCAGCGCCTCAGAGGAGCATTCGCAGAACTCTTCTCATCTCATTCCATATTCTAACGAACAGATGGGCTGCCTGGATGACTTCACGTCCCCACTCACTCAGTCCCTCGTGGAGACATTCATCCATCTTCGTCACAATCTCAAACTCAGAGAGAGCATGTATTGGGCACTTTTCATCAAATTGAGATTGTGCCTTGAATTTTTTGTATGTTAGAAAAATTCACATTGATAAAAAACGTAAACTGTACAAATTCATATCATCTTCAACCAATGTTCATTTTAGACTACATTGATTGTACCAACCAAGTCTAATTTCTGGCTTAATCCGAAATGGTTCGCATAGGCATGTTATTATTTTGTGGAATATATTTTACTATTGCATGCTTTACTTTTTTTATATCATGATTTTTGAGGCGAGTGTGATCTTAGGATGATAATCAAGAACAGTTTGGTTGAAAGTGTTTTTTTTATTGAAGTATCAGTGTTTCAACGATTTTCCTTCACTACAGGATTTGAGGAAGCGCATGGCTTTCAAGGAGCTAATCTCCACTATCTTCTGCCTAATTGCATCATTCATGGTCGAGTTCATTCCTACTTCGTCGGTATCTTGTTTCTGTGGGAAGGGTACGGAGGACGTGAAGTCATCCAGGCAGCCCATCCGTTCGTTGGAATGTGGACTGAGATGGTGAAGAGTTCTAGGAGCTGGTTCAGGGGAGAGCAGAGGCGCGCAAGGCATTATCCACAAGTGAGGGAACAGAGCAACAGACCAGCCCAACTCCTTTGTGTTCACTCGGGCCTTCTGGAGCATTCTGTTGGGCCTTAACCCCCAAAACCCCTCCCCTCCTTATCGTCCTCCGTTTGCTTCTCTTTAGTCAGTCAATCAATCCGCCTCAACCATCGCATTGCATTGCATTGCATTGTGTCCATTGCCCATTGCGCACAGCATCTCCCATTTCAGCATTTCAATTTGCCCCATCGCAATCAGTTAGGTCGCCATGGCAGCACAGGTGGGAGCGGCCCTGCACGCTCAGGCACCCTGCAAATTGGCCTCGTTCCAGGGTCTTCGCGCTACGAGCGCGCGCAACCCTAGCAACGTCTCCTTCGCCATCTCCTCCTCGCCTCGTCGCTGCGTCGCCGTGCGGGCCGCGGCCGCAGTGGCATCCAAGTTCTCGACCCTGAAGCCGTTGGGCGACCGCATCCTGGTGAAGATTCAGGTAGTGGAGGAGAAGAGCCTTGGCGGTATCCTGCTGCCGACGACGGCCCAGACCAAGCCCCAGGGTGGCGAGGTGGTGGCCGTGGGTGAGGGTAAGACCATCGGCGACAAGAAGCTGGAGCCGGCCGTGAAGACGGGCGCGAAGATTGTGTACTCCAAGTACGCGGGCACGGAGGTTGATTTCAACGGCGAGCCGCACCTGCTGCTGAAGGAGGACGACGTGGTGGGGCTACTGTCGTCGGACGACGTGAAGGATTTGGAGCCGGCAGGTGACCGCGTGCTGATCCAGATTACGGAGATGGAGTCGAAGACGGCGGGAGGCGTGCTGCTGACGGACAGTGCCAAGGAGAAGCCAGTGATCGGCACAGTGGTGGCGGCAGGACCGGGCACTTACGGCGAGGATGGCGAGCGGAGGCCGCTGGAAGTGAGCAAAGGTAACACGGTGCTGTACTCGAAGTACGCGGGGAACGACTTCAAGAGCAAGGATGGAACGCAGTTTGTGGTGTTGCGGGTGTCGGACATCCTGGCTGTGCTGTCGTAGAGCCTTGAAGTAATTTGTAGTTAGTTGGACTTCGGAGCATGAGCAGAGTTTATTAGGCTTGGCAAATGGGAATTACAATGAGCAGATGAGCAGTCCTCACATAGTAGTAGTTAGGTCATTCATCCAGACGCACAAATGTAGCGCTTTCTAAGCGTCCGATTGAGTAGGATAAGAGGATAAGGAGGGGTAAGCGCGAAGCACAATACGGTATTCACGAGGTATCCCTGCAGGTGTGGGGATGCGGGCGAGGAGGAGGTGTAATGGTATCATAAACGAACAGCAAGAAATAGCACATTTTGAACTGTTTCTCTGCAGATTTTGATCCTAATTGATCCCTAAGTTCTGTTACTGTCTACCGAGCAGCGCTGTTGGCTTGGTTGTTTGCTCTCGTTCGCATCAATTGTGAGTATAGATTCCGTTCTCATTTGTCTTGTTGTGATGAGTTTATAGCGTCCCTTTTCTGATCAACAAATGGGAATCGTACAGGAGCAGATTGGAATGTTGTCCAGCATTTGAACCTAGACAGTACCAGTTAGCAATTTTGTCGTTCAGCGTTTCGGATTAGGACAGTACCAGTTTGCAATTTTGTTCTTCAATGTTTTACATGTTTGGGGGGTATAAAGGGGTCATGAATGATCATGTTTGTTTCGTGTCTTCTGAAGTTCTGTAACGGACCGGGAGCATCATTCGCACACATGGAATGAGTCTTGACCAGGTCGGTGCTTCTAAGCATAGCCTACTTTTTTGTCGTCAAATTTGGATCGAATTTATGAAGGTGATTGCGCGTTGTGGGCCGTTGCCATTGCTGTGGGTTCTTTCAAGCTTTTTGAGCCCAGGAACATCTTAATCGGTCATTTGGAAAGAAGACATTTAAGTTTTGTGCTCGTTTGCCCAGGAATCGATTAGTGCGGCTGTGCTGGAAGTAGGATATTACTGCTTTACTGCGATTCGCATTTTGCATACGGAAGAATTAACGTGCTGTTGTGCGGATGTGGTGATTGGAAGTGAGTGCTAATTTCGCAGCTGCTTGTAGATATTTCGTGTGGGTTGCGATGGTAATGATCGGGACGGTCTGAAGAGATTGAGGGTTGGAATCCGTATCGAAGGATCTGTCCGATGAACTCAGAGTCTAAGGTTTCGCTTCAGTTGTGTCTCAACGTCAATTTCTCCGCAGAAAAAAATAAATTCTCGAGATTGGTGCGTAGCAGAGGAACTCTTAACAACAATCAATCGGGATAATCTCCAGGATGAACGCGGAACTGTGGATAAGAAATCAAATCATATGCGGCCACTTCGAAGTGTAACTTCATGAATACTAATCCGATTCAAGTGAAGATGTTCCTGTTTAGATACTCGTTGCGGAACTTTCCACTCGAATCATGGTTGTTTGCGAGACGACGAAACTCCTCGAGTCTCTCATATCGAGAGTGAAGCTCCGCTGGAGGGATGGTAAAGAGCTTTCCCCAGTGAGGACGAGGCTGAAATCGGGCGATTGTTGCTTCGATCACTGGCAGCAAGGCCTGTACAGCCGCTATGTTATCCTTCCGCCAGGTGAAGTGGATTGCCAAGCTGTCCCGCTTGTACGCAGTGCTCAACCAGAGCTCGTCGGCCGCAACTGTGCGGATCTCGGATATCCGCAGCTGCGGACTGATTAGGTCGCCAAGTTTCTCCACCGCCAGGAACGCGTCGAGCCCCTGCTCTCGAGGGACGAAATACTCCGTCTGCGTCTCGTTCCCATACCAGGGGATTGTTCCGGGACGAAAGTGAGGCAGGCGCTCGTACCACGGACCGGGAACTCCCATCTGCTGCGTCACATTCTTCGCCGACAACCCATTTGGGTTGAGATTCTCTTTTGCTAGCGTTGCGCCGAAGTACGTTTCTGGCCCTGCGAACTCAGGCTCGTCTCCGTCCCGCACTTTGATCCACACCTTCAATGTCAGAATCTGAGCGATCAGCTACAACCTCTGATAGATTACTGTCACTAAGTGCATAAAAGTTTCACACAACTAGACGATCATTTTCTGGAAAGGTGTTAATTCATGATTGAAGATACGACCAGAATTTGTGTGTCATATGTTTGTACGAGCAGTTTTGTGCGGGCTACCTGTTTGATAGTTTGGTCCTGCCAGTCGGTGAAGAGACTGACGCTGTATCCACTCTCGAATACAGTGTCGAAATGCTTCGTCAATTCTGCAAGAGGCATGTTCTGATACACGTATTGCCGCATAGTGAAGCGCGGCACAATGTCGAGTGTGATGCGCGCGATGACTCCTAGGGCACCCAGTCCCACCACGACGCCATGAAACTCTGGATCCAAGTTCCGTGAGTATTTCACTACGTCCCCCGCAGCAGTGACCAGCTCGAGGGCCCGCACTTGAGTGGCCTGGTTTCCATTTTCCACGCCGGACCCATGGGCTGCAGTGCTGATGGCTCCGGCGACCGTGAGGTCTGTGAGCGAGATCAGATTGCGTAACGCGAAGCCCTTGCTATCCAGCCAGGGACACAGCTGCGTGTACGTAATGCCCCCTTCCACTGTCACAATTCGCTCCGCTTTGTTCAAGGCCACCACTCTGTGCATCCACTTCATCAGCGAGAGCTGGTTGTATTCGTTGTCCGCAATCCTGTTGAAGCTGTGCCGCCTCCCGAGCACTGTCACCTATGAAGATTTGTCAGACAATTTGTGCAATAAGAAAAAATGCCAATTCATTGAATGATCAAATACCTTCGTTTTTCAGCGGACTTCCGTTTCTAATGAGAATCAAAGATATCTCTCAACTGTAATTTAAGTGAGTGAAGCTCCTCAACCTTCTCGTCAAAGCGCACAAGGGTGCGAATCGTTTGCACCGACGCAGCCACTTGCAAGCATTCTGCACTGAATACTACGTTGCCCGCCCAGTTGGTCCGATTCTGGTGCTCTAACACGCAGTGACACCCAGACACGGTGCCAACAACAAGGTCTAACGCCAGCATTGCCAGGATGTAGCTCCCCATTCTGATCAGTAGCTCGAACTCTCTGTCACCTCTTACATACAACGATCTCAGAGCAATGAAGGTCCATTTCGCGGAGCTTAATGTCATTTACGGGAATGATAAAAGTGGCATCGTCCTGATCGTAGTCCGTGTCGATAGACTGATGAGCGTTCAGAGTTGCACAGAATGGAATGACAACGACAACGCTTTTGCTTTGTTGGAAAGGAAGGCCATTATAGAGGCGTCTGTTGTTGGGGGAGTTCGTTGCACGGCACACGAGAACGGTATGGCGATGTCATCTATTTAACTTTGGCATTCTAAGTGCCTGTGATTGGCCTGATTTTCGCTGAACCAATCCTTCAAGAATGTATGATAGCAAAAGGAGGACAGGGGGATTGTTTGGCTTGTGAAGATGTTCGGTTTATCACGCAAGACACCTCCATGCAAAACGAAGGAAAAGTACCAATGCTTCCAGATATGGCGCACTCCGTTCACATCTCGATTCAATGCTGAAGTTTTGAAGATTCTTGATTTTTGCTACTTCAAATTTGTTGCCCAAATCGAGTTCATGGATGAACTGACACCAATATAATATCACCTCACAGAACATTCTAATCATACAGTGTACTAAGTAGCCTTTGTAATATTGAAATCCTGCCTCTTCTCTTGAGTTGGTTCTCATCAATTGATGCCAAATGCATCACCACCTGCTTAATAAGGTGATGTAGTTCTGTATAACATGCACGCCTCAGAAAATATGTTCCATTTTTACTTTACAATGTTTTGTATGAATGAGCTCATCTCTCATTCTTTGAGAATCATCTTGTCAAAGGCAGGATGCCCGTAAATCACATAGAATAGGATCAAGATTAAAGGCATTCAAATATGAAGTACATTATAGCTTTGAGTTTCAAATTTTGATGTAACCACCATGTACATTTTTTAGTGTGTAATTTGCTATACACTTACTAGTATGATTCCTGTCGTCCCGCCGGGAAAGGTCTTCACGTGGTACTTTTAAGAAAGTATCCCGTGTCTACCATTTCCTCAAACGATTTCTTTTCTCCCTTTTTCTCTCTCTTTATTCATATCATTTTAATACAGAAAAGAAGGTAGGTAGGTTGGTAAGTTCGTAGGTTGGTAAGTTCGTAGGTTGGTAAGTTTGTAGGTTGGTAAGTTTGTAGGTTGATAAGTTCGTAGGTTGATAAGTTCGTAGGTTGGTAAGTTCGTACGTTGGTAGTTTGGTACATAGGTGGGTAGGAAGGATTGCTGAACAATATTCTATTAAAGAAGTAGATTTTCATAATCTAGAAGTAGTTGAAAATAAAAACAATAATCTATGACCCCTACTAGTTCATTCTTACATAGGCTTTTCAAGAATTAATTCCTTTGGCCACTCCTTATGAGCTAGCCAGTCTCAAATTCAAGAGCGGTTTCGAGCATCGTACCTTACACCCCCTTGTTGCTGCTAGAGAATAGCTTGTCAGGCTTGTTGGCATGCTCGATCGCCATAGCTGGCTCTTTTTCAGTGATCTGCTCCGGATCGTTCCAGCTCGCAAAAGTCGTGAATAGGCACATAAAAATGCGAAATTCTTCCCGCCGGGTAACCTTGCTACCTCGGTTCACGATTGTATTCTTATTCAATTTATTGATACATTGATTGGGTTAACCCCTAAAGGTCTGAGCGTGCCGTGGCGACCAGTAGAATATGGTGTATTTTGGTTGTATTTGGAGTGAATGCACACCTTTAATGGGTTTGAGTTCAAAGAAGAAGTTGACATTTGAATTAATGCGGTTCTAGTGAGCTATTACGATTGCAGTTTAGAGTTTCTTGTTGGTAGCAAATCCTAATTATACGAGAGCGTACATACTATCCCCAAGGGACTTTTAAGGGTTAAAGAAAAATATCATGACTAGTAGTATAGGGTCAGCTGGCGTATATACAAGGATATCCTCACAGCTGTCGTGTTTCTCCGACTGCAATTGTCGGTAAACAAATGACTCCGTCCTGCATTACCTGTCCAGCGACGCGCTCGAGAAGGTCAGTTTCGTGGCGATCATTCAGCTGTCATGTATCGTTGTATTCAAAGTCGGATAGATCCTCGAGGGACAGTCTTGGAGCCATATATTAGAGGAAGAGTACGTTTCATCTGTTTGTGCTTGGGGCAGAAAAGTTTACTTCGGCGCTTGCGAGTACGGGATAGTCTTGTAGATGAGCTTGTTGTTCTTAAGCAAGTAATATGTGTTGTGGCGCGTTCCGCTTGTTTCTATCTTCCCAAAGTATTCCGTCGTAAATAACGGTTAACTTTGTGCAGGGGAGAAGTCTTTTGCACTTCGATTGAGGAAGCTTTGCTGAATCTTGCATGCAGTGTCGAGTTTTCACGAAGACCGTCGCAAGCACGGTAAGCTCCTTCCCTTCCGTGACTTGGAAACATTTTCGATTTCTTAAGCAGAGCTATGGCTAGTGTCTTATATGGTGTAATTGATATCGTAAATCGCTTGTCGGTGTTGTTACAGAGATTGGTGCGACAGGACTTGGTCCGCACGATTTGATCGCTTACCGACTGTACCGAGCAGAACACTTATTTGCACGTATCGCACAGAGCTCGGTAACGACACTAACGATTATTCTAGGAGCTTTCCACGATTGATGTCAATTAATCGAAACCTGTATCAAGATGTATCGTGCTCTTGTACTGTTAAGAGTCTCTTAGGGTTTGATAGAGCCCTGATCTTAATTACTTCATTTCTTGCGAAGTCTGAACTTGTCGGCAATGGCATCCTGATCCGGCTTTTAAAATTTCGTATGCTTGTGTTGAATTTGTGATGTAGTAACAAGTAAATGCGCCTTCATCAAATGATCATTTCTGTTGTGTCGCTTACAGCTCCGCCTTTGAGCTAGATCTCACCGCCCATGCTGTGCTTGCACTCCAATCGCCATAAAAAATGATCTCTAAATCTTTCATGTGGTGTTAGGCCGATTGCTGTAGGAGATCAAGTAGATCGCGCAAGCAAGTGTTGCACAGGTTAAAGAGGTCCCTGAAGATGGCGAGCTCCTCCTCTTCTGCCACGCACATTTCAGAACGGACGATTGACTTCAGTAGCCAAACTGCACCTGAGATGGAGTCCGCAAGGATTCGTCATTGGAGCATTTTGGATTACTCCAGGACATCCTCAGAGTGGTCAGCGGTCACCAACTTCGAAGACTTTGATATGCTGAAGGAGCATCCCGTATGGGGTCGTTTTTTCAGAGATTTTCATACATTGGAGTTGGGAGAGAAAATCAGTGAAGGTGCACAAGCAGATATATTTGAAGCTCGAATGAGAAGTGATGGTCCTTTCAATCTGGTTGCGAAGGTGATGAAGGGAGATGCTCCTCTTAAGGCTTTTCAGGCGCAATGGCCCATCGGAATGCTGTCAGCTTGCAGTTCCGAATCATTTGTATTTGACCTGCCCGTGATGACAATGGTTGGAGGAACGGTGTTGACTGAGAGAAGGTTATGGGGACGATTTGCATTTGTCATGTATCGACGGTGGGGTGACTTGCGACTGTTGATTGACCGTCGAATGAAACACAAGCGCACTTCACTGGGTCCTTTCTCTTTGAATCAAGTCATTCAATTAATGTTGAGGATAGCTAAAGATATGGAAGGGCTTCATGACAAGTATAATATAATACACAGAGATTTGAAGACTTCAAATGTGCTTGTGTGGGGCGAGTTTGGAGACAATGTGAATGTTGTTGCTCCAAGTCAAGGTGAAACAATAGAATCTGTTGTTGCTGATTTTGAGTGCTCATTGGGAGTATTGGGCACAGGGTGGTGGAGGGCACCAGAGATTTTACAACAATTGAGTGAAAGGATTCCAAGTTCACAAGTGCAATTCACACGTAAGTCGGATATATATAGCTATGGCATGACTTGCTATGAGATTGTTTCAGGTTGCCTTCCTTTTGAAGGTAGGAGTGCTTCAAAGGCAAGTTGCAAGATTGTGTGCGATCGTACTCTCTGTGAAGATCAAAGTGTTTCTGAAGGAAGTTATATGAGTGTATGTGAAGATCAAAGTGTTTCTGAAGGAAGTTATATGAGTGTACTCAGTTGCCTTCCATCTAGTGTTTCGAGTGCTTCTGAAGAAAGTGGAGCAAGTTATGAAATTGTATCAATAGACGAAGTTTTAAACGGGAGACGTCCATATCTTCCGGTGGAGCTTCCTCCATATCTAAAAACCATCATAGTTAGTTGTTGGCAAAGTGATCCAGAGGAGAGGCCAAGCTTTTCAAACATTTGTAAGATGTTGGAAAAGCCTTCTTATCGAGCGGATGTTGTCATTCACAATACAAGATACATTCGAGCGAATGTTATCATTGACAATACAAGTAACGGAACTGCAACTATTATCAAGGTGACAAATCGCGAGCTCACATGCCGTTACATATTACTTAGGTTTTCTCCTAATACATGTTATTATAGCTATACTAAGTTTTGTTACATTGAACATGTTTAATAATGTTGAAATTAAAAATATCAAAAC
Source organism: Bryum argenteum (assembly GCA_037043015.1). Taxonomy (NCBI): domain Eukaryota; kingdom Viridiplantae; phylum Streptophyta; class Bryopsida; order Bryales; family Bryaceae; genus Bryum; species Bryum argenteum. The sequence goes on along the minus strand of CM073323.1, from coordinate 3,637,906 downwards.
ACTTATTGTGCAATTATGTTATACATGTAGGTGTTTATGAATATATATATCGTTATTATATTCAAGTTAGTGGCTTACTATGATCATGAAGATAAAGGGTGTTGTGTTGTTGAGTTGTACGTTCAGTAGGAGTTTTAGTGTTTCCTTAGTATAGGAACATAATGACCTTGTTTTAAAGTGACGGCTTATGATGATTTGAAAGATTGCTGTTCTATTGATGTAGGTTAAGTCGGGGGAAAATCTTCCTTTACTTGAAGCTTTGGAGAGATTATTGCAAATGCAATTGTCGGTCTCGAAGGCTGTATATATTGCACCTGTCCGCGATGGTAGAAGAAAAAGGTTTGAGCAATGTAAGTTCTTATAGACTGATGTTGCTACAATATAATCAATCAAAGGTATTGTAATTCAGACATCAAGAGAGATTATTTTGGAGAGTTCTGTATTTTGACATAGATTGCACATATTTTATTGCAGATTTTGAGGTGAAAGATGGTGAAGGAAGGAAGGTTTGTGATGAAAATTGCATAGTGAAGGTTCGTATGATTGTAATTTTGGAGTATCTAGTATTTTTCGACAATTCTAAGTTGGCTTTATTTAGTATTATTGTTTGGATAGCCGTGAAAAAATTGAATTTCATAAGAAGGTGCTTATAATAATTCTACAGGTTTTGAGCGTGCCATCGAAGGAGGAATGGTACTACAATGAAGAGTCCAATTCCATAGGCTCACCCACATCGCTCATACATGTAATGGTTGCAATAGGAGGACCTTCTTTGCTCAGAAGCATTTCAACAATTTTGGTTGAGTTAGGAATTCAACTGCATAGTTTAAAAAGCTGGAGTGACGATACTCATGTCAATTGTGACATGTTCGTGGAAGGCACCAACGTTGACTCATTACTGCCACAAATTTTAGCGAGGGTAGCTGGAAGTAAAGTGTTGGAGAAGGATTTAGTTGGTAAAAGTTGGTGACTTTGTCATTGCAACAAGTCCATTCGTAGCACTGTCACTCCAAAGTGAAGATGTTGAGATTTGTGACATTTTTTGAGTGGTAAAACGTTATGATCGCGTGAGGCCTTATGACTCAAAATTTGACCCACATGATGAACAATATGTCTACAAGACGATTGTATGGTTGAGATCTTATTAATAAATGATCTGCGTTTCTATCTTTGACAACATTTTTGAGAATGTGTTATGTTTTGTCAAGAATGAGTCAAACCGTTTAAGGGTTAAGAGACAATAGAATTTATAGTTTTCATCTTATTAACCCCTAACTCTCCTTGAAGCCCGAAATGGGTTTTTGCAATTTTGGGCAGCCTAGATGAAGGGGTTAGAAGTAATATTCTTGCCTAAGAGTTTTATTGGGTCCTCCTTATACTGCAAAGTATATGTGGTAAAATTTGCAAAGTCAAATTCCAATTTTTGAGTCTTCTAGGACAATCCTTGGGTTGCGAGCCGAGATGGGGCAGCTTAAAAAAGTAACTTTTTTAAAATTTGTTTTTTGAAACATGTTCACTACTAAAGCAGTACTCAAATTTTAAAGTGACTCAATTCAAAAAGTTTACCAATTTTACAAGGGCAGCCTCCAAAACTTTCAAAACCAATCTTTGCAATGCCCAAAAAAACTTGGGAGACAAACTTTGGATTTTATGATCTCTCAAATGGTAAACATCCAACGGTCAATTATTTGAACAGTAATCAAGCATGTTCTTAGGTACAAGATCTTACGGTTGGAAGTTTTAAAAAAGGAAAAGAAATTGGTTCTCACCCCTACAAGTGCTTAGAGGTAGCGAATCGCAGTTTTGAGGTTTCAAGCTCCCATAAAACACCAAGAAGATTTAGGGGTTAAGTTTGAACCCACATGATGGAATAAATAATAAGTGAAATTCATTTTAGGCTGATTTCCACCCTTTACAGTATGTGGCAAACCTGAGTCAACCTTGTTGAAAGAGATTATTTGGCCGTCAATTCCTAACAACTCAATAAATGAAATGACCATTTTTAACATGGAGGACATATAATATGGAGTGTATTAGTTGACATAGCATCCATGGTGACATATAAAAAAGTTATAAGGAGATACATGTCTTCTAACACATACACTTGGCTTGACTCAGTTTTGCATGGCATGCCATAATAAATGCAATGAAGTGGTAAAAAATGGATGGAAGACTTTTATGACCAGATTGGCATGGGCACAAGGAGTGTCTATCTTGACATACTCCATGTCAACTTAGTGCACATTGTAAGCAGAGTGTGAGGACAGACCATGGTGCACTTAGATGAGCTTTGTGGTAGTGCTCGAAAAGACCTTGATAACTCCATTTTGGTGATGTTGCAAGCTGGTAGGACTACAAGAAATGTAGCACATGAGTTGCAGGTGTCTCAGAGCCATGTTGCAAGACTTAGAAAGAAGAAATTATGTGATTTGTCAGCTAGTAGTGGTGGTAGACCACAAGTGCTAAGTGATGCATGAGAAGAGAGCATGTGTTCGTCTTTGTCACATCGGAGGTTTTGAAAATGCTACACAAGTTGCCCAACATGTACGCAAGGAATGCCATGTTCTTGTGAGTCCGTCTGATGCGAAGGACTTTACGTGCAGCAGGCTTGAGATCAAAAGTGAAGCAGAAGAAACCAAAATTGAACCAGAAACACATTAAGGATCGACTTGAATTTGCTAGGCGCCATCAACATAGGACCGTTGGTGACTGGAAGCATGTCATCTTTTCTGATGAGACCAAGGTAAATCGATTTTGCTCATATGGTCGTAGTTGGTGTTGGATTCGCAATGAACAATCTTGTGATTCAAGACAAGTGCAAGAGACTGTGAAGTTTGGCGGTGGTTCAGTGATGGTATGGGGTTGCATGACATTCCATGGCCCTGGTATGTTATGTAGAAATGTAGAATCGAAGGAAGAATGGATCAACATCAATATTAAGAAATCTTGCAAAGAGATTTATTGTATACCATCTGTGCATATGATCTTGATCCTTCAAATTTGATTTTTCAGCATGACAATGATCCCAAACATACAGCAAAAAGTGTTTGGCAATGGTTGAGATCACAAAATTTTGATGTTCTTAAGTGGCCTGCACAATCTCCTGACTTGAATCCAATTGAGCATCTTTGGGCTGGACTGAAACGTCGTCTTAACCAGTATGAAAGGGCTCCAACATGAATTTTAGAATTGTGGGAGCGTATTGAGGAGTGTTGGGCTTCTTTAGCAATAGAGGAGTGTAGGAGGTTGTATGAAAGCATGCCAAGGCGGATCCAAGCAGTTTTAGCCGCTAAAGGCAAGTGGACAAAATATTGAGTTGCTTTTTGATAGTGGATGCAAAAGTGAGTCAAGGAACATAGTTTCCTTTAAATGTAATTTTCTTGTACATTTCAATGTAAGAAGGAACTTCTTCTCCATCAAATTGTAGCCCATTCAAATTGCTATATTGCACAATTTACACATTCTAAAAATCTATTGCCAAGTTTTCCACATTGCTAATCAAATTACGAATTTCAAGAGTTTGACTCGGTTTTGCCACACACTGTATATCTGTTGAGTTAACAATGGGTCCAAAGAGAGGAACAAATATACAAGTCTTTACATATTCCATGTATGTAGAAGATCAAATAGTTTACAAAGGTGAGATTTATTCTAACAATTCTGAATAACTTTAGATTTACTAGGAATTCATAGTAAGTATGGCTCCCAAATCACGAGAAGTGATTGAAATGATTTTATTTTAGATCTAGATGATAAAACAAGAGGGGCATGGGAGAAGTATTAAAGTGGGTGCAACAACGTCGCGAGGGGGTACTAGTAGTAATTAAGTATGAGCATTTAACCTGTGAATGTCTACAATGTCGTTATTCTACATTTTGGATGAAGGCAGGAACTTTGAAGAGTCATAAATTCTTCATCCACTCAATTTTTGACAAAATCACTTTAAGTGGGTTCCAAATCAAGTCTAGTCCATGTAGTGAAATTGCGGACTTGTTAAAAGAAGTACAAAATAATGGCATGCATTTTAGTGAAAGCAGCTTTTGGTTTTCGGATATTATATATAAAGGATGTTTTACCACTGCAAGCCAATTATGTGAAATCAAAAATACTTTTTCACGTATATTTTTGCATAATTATAATTAGATGAATCCCAATAAAAAATTAGTTGGAATTTTTTTGATCCAAATAACTTTGGAGTTGGATTTGCAATAATATTCCTACAATTGAAAAAGTGAAATAAATGAATGATCTTTGAGGAGCTATATGCCCTTCATCCAATGTTGGATTTCAAATTTATTGTTTGAGATGGATTCCACTTAGAATCTTGTTTCAGTGAATAGAAAGTTAGACCCAATCAAAGATGTTTCAAAGATAAGGAATGGATTCGAATGCCCAATAATGTTATTGAGATAAATGTAAATAACTTTGTGGTTGGTATTTTTTGATAGCAATTTGTTTGTTGATAGAATTTCCACTCTAAAGTGAAATTGATGAAATTTTGTAGACTAATTTGAAAGATAATACGTTTTAATCTCCCATTAATGAGGCTTCATGAATCAAGTGTTGGTCCGCATGACCTACAATAAGTCTACTACAAAATTGTACGGCTAAGATCTAAATAGCTTACCTTCATTTTCATCTATGACACTTGTGTTTTCAAGCTCCAGAGCCCCGTGGGCATTTAAAAATTAAGGATCTTGAGGATTAATTACTAAGTGCCCAAAAAAGCCAAAATGGTTAATTTATGTTTCACGTAGCTCAGATGAAGGGTCTAATTTTTGTATTTTGGGCTATGATTTGGTGTGGATGTTGCAATTCGTACATAATTCATGTGGTACAATTTGCAAAGCCAAATACTAAATTCAAAATTACTACCCAAATTTTGGTTCTCAAGCCCAAATAGAGGAACAAAAAAGATAAAATTTCTACTGCTTTTTGGGAAAAAATGGAAATATGTTTATGATACTACTATGGAAGTTTTAATGAAATCCAAGTTGAAACTTCTACTTATCTTATAAAGACAGCTTCAAAAAATTACAACATGAAACTTCAAGGTTTATGTTCTTATTCAATTGTTTATTTGAAGAATTGTGAAAAAAATTGCAATTTAAGAGTTACTCATAATAATGAATTTTTAGAATTATTCACAAACTCATAGAGGTAACATCCCACCATCACAATGTCCAATTTTTTTTTTAAAGTAACGTTATTTAAGTTTTACCATACTATTGTTTTTGCACCTTCTTCTAGAAAATTATTTCCACAAAGGCGAAAATAGCGTAATGGGTTCTAAATTTTTGCATGAATATTCTCTACCTAATTAAGGGTTCATTTACACTATGGACCAAGAGCCATGACCAAGAAAATCAAAATCATTTTCATGGTCATGTCTCTTGGCAAAGAACCGTGACCATGATAAATCAAAAATAGATTTTTATGTCGCTTGATCACTCTTCTAGTGTAAAGTGGAATCGGACCCAGACAAGTTTAAGCTCAATTTTCAAGTACAAATTCTCATTGTTCTCTCTTTTACTATCCCTGTTTTCCTCCTTTCTATTTAGTTAACTCAACACTATCCAATCAATAATTTTGAGCCTCATGGTTATCTTGATCACAGTTGAGTGAAGGCATTTACTTAACTTAGGGTCGCTTTATACTATGGACAATGAAGATTGATTACAACCTTCCAAAATTTGTGATTGGAAAGTAAAGTGCTCATGGTCCCATTTGGTTTTTCACTCACTTGAAAAAGGAGAATGACCACTAACTTTGAGGTCCCCAAAGTATGCTAATATTTCCATGGTAGATAATGTTTTCATGAGCTCCTTGATTATAATTGAATGGAAGCAAATGCCTTGACTTAATTATAATATCATTCAAATATAATTGATTGGTTAGTGTTCAATAATTCAAAAAAGGAGAAAAGGACAAAGATTAAACTCCAATTTGTTTTGAGCTACATGTACATTTGGGAATTTGTCAAAGTGTGGTGGAAAGCAAAATACAAAAGGGTCATCTATCTCATTTGTTCGAAAAGGGTGTGGATTCAAAAACGTGCTATATTTAGCAACCCTTGGTTAAATGTAGCCGATTCTTTAGCGAGACCATTAGGAATGCTCTAACACACATTAATATACAAAGATAAAAAATTACAATAAAACTCCCTCACTTAGCAAGAGCCTCTTTTTAATCTACCTTTTAGTGTATGCTTTAGAGTGTAGCGATGGAGATGCTCAAACACCACAACCAACCACATTCAAAATTTAAACACCGCATTACCATAAGATGGGTCAAAGTACTTTCACCGTGAAAGGTAAAAGGGAAATGAAGATTGCCTCACAAAATATCTTACTTGCTCGCTTCGTCACTCCGTCTGCCCTCATCAGTGAGCTTTTCCTACCGCCCTAACCAGCCTCGCTTGCTACCCCCCCTCCCATCGTCTTCACTTCTCCACCCTCCTCCCTCCCTTCGCCATTCGCTTCCTGCTCGCTCTGCTTTTCAACTTTCCGAGAGCACCTTTCAGGTCCGCTCCTTGCTCGATCTTTCTCACATTCTTCTTGGTGCATTTGGCAAAGATCTGCTCGATCGGAGCGGGGATCTTGGTTTTCTGATCAAGTGTGCGTGTGTGGCTTCTTGCAGATTCAAGAAGCGGGAACAATGGTGCGTGGTGGAAGCAGCGGAGGAGGACAAAGCTCATTGGGCTACCTGTTCGGGTCCGATGCAGGCCCACCCAAGGCTGCAGCTAGAGCGCCTGCCCCTGAGCCTCAGCCAGCTGCAGTCGAGCAGCGAGCGGCTGGGTTTGCGAGGCACAGCGCTCCCGAGGAAAAGCCTGCTGCTGCCGCGCCACCGCCAGCTCACAAGGTAGACGATGCCGGAACTTCCTTGGATATGGGCGCCGCCAAGCTTGGCAGGAACCAGAATAACTACCACCGCGCCGATGGCCAGAACAACGGCAACTTCATCACTGTAAGCATCTCAGATCATGCTGGCTCGGATTGTCGCATTCGTAATCAGAGTGAAGTTGGCCCGTAACGGTCCCTTCGTATTAATCTTGGAAAGTCGAGTTAGGGGTGTAATCAGGAAGCCCCTGCTTGTTTCTCATGTTCTTGAGTTGATGAGACCTTTATGTGGTCTCTTTTCTTGCCGTTAGCAGAGAAATCTTGTAGGCGATGCTTGTTTATTTGAGGACCGACGGCGATCGGCTTGAGAGTGTGCTCTAACAAATTAGGGAGGGTGGTACTTGTGATCGCAGGATCGGCCATCAACGAAGGTGCACGCTGCCCCAGGAGGAGGATCGTCTCTGGGCTATCTTTTTGGCGGGAATTAAGTGTGGCACATGAAGGAAAACGACGATGAGAACCCAGACTCTGCTATCTTGCAGCAGTTCATCGTCGCCTTCAACTCACAAGGCTGTCCGTGGGCTAGCATCTGCTTGGATAAACGTGTGCGCAGCAACAAGCTGCAGGGGGCGTTTGTTTAGGGTTGCATTATCAGTTTCTGGTGTGCAAGAATAAACCGGTTCGATCGTGGAATGCAACCGATAAGCCAATCTCTCTGCTGGCATCTAGTCGGAGCTGCGGTTTTTCTATTAAGCTTTCAACCCCAGTAGTTCAGCAGCTAATGCTGAATTCATGTTCGCGGTATGATACTTGAAGCATTTGTAGCAGTTTTGATCTGATCGTTTGCATTTTTTGTCTTTCGTTCAAGCAGTGGAATTTTCCGTAGCATCTACTGTAACGAATCTCGTAGACGAGGGTGGGAGGATTCGATCTGCTCATGTTGTTTACACGGCTATGGCCGTTTTTTCATAGTGAAACTGTGTTAAGAGCTTGGCAGTTATTGCTGCTGGCTCTACTGTAGCACCCGCTCCATGATTTACGCTTTTGGGAATGGAACTTTTGCCTTTGTGCATGTGATACGAAGCATGACTTCAGATGCTCGATGCGTACACTTCAAGCGACTACTGTTGAGTAGCTTTTGGAAATTTTTGAAAACGGGCAGTCTTGCGCCTTATTGTAATATAGTCATTTCCTGGCTCGGTCAGCACGTGTTCCATCTGAACGGATCCACTTGGCCTTCCGTCTGTCTGGTTGGTGTAGTCGGTTATCACGCTAGTCTCACACACTAGAGGTCCCCAGTTCGAACCTGGGATCAGACACTTTTTTTTATTTTGCACTTTATGAAATACTTATAACAAAACTTTCTACATTTTTTGAGTGGTCATATCATTATTGGTTTTGTCTCTGCACTCAAATGGTTCCGTGCATGGAACCAAACAATCTTTCTCCATCTTTGAAAAACACCATGATTTGCTAAAAATGGTTGGAGTTTTCTAATGGTCTAGATTACCCATTGATACAGTTGGACGGTTTGGATTCAATATCAGATCTTGGATTTATTGTGAGACAAGTGTTTGAACCAAATCAAGGTGTTTTTCCGAGACGGAGGAAGTTTGAGTTAACCCTTAAAAGTCCCTTGGGGATAGTATGTATGCTGTCGTATAATTAGGATTAGCTACCAACAAGAAACTCTAAACTGGAATTGTAATAGCTCACTAGAACCGCATTAATTCAAATGTCAACTTCTTCTTTGAACTCAAACCCATTAAAGGTGTGCATTCACTCCAAATACAACCAAAATACATCGTATTCTACTGGTCGCCACGGCACGCTCAGACCTTTAGGGGTTAAGGCTCTATCAAGAGAATTATTGTTAAGAGTGCTGCCCACTGGACAAGTGTGGGGCCACCTCACACCCACGAGGATTCGTGAACTAGTTTACGAGAATTCAAATTTGAGTGCTATTTTTGAACAAGAGTGGTGGATGGTGTGCGATTTTACTAAGTTGTTGTCCTTAAAGTGAGAAACCCCAAGTGGCCAAAACTAAATGAAGGTCTAGTTAATTTCCTTACCCTTCTGTTAATACTTTTGAAATAGTCCTCTTATAAAAATTATTCCTAAATTCTAATGGTCTTTTATGGTATTTTAGTGGTTGAACTCAAATCTTTGATAGTACAATATAGGCATTATTTTGGCAAGACGTTTTTGCTCATCGTTCAACGAAAGTGATCTACAATTTCCGTAACATTTATTGTAAATAAACCTTGTGGTAGAGATCTTCATTTAAATAGAAGTGCCAGCCTAACTCTGTACAATTAATCCTTGATGTAGAAAATACAAAACCAACTATGAAAAGAGGGAATTATTGCTAAGGTGGGATTGATGTTCATCTTATGATCATACTTGTGTACAAATAGTTCATGATGTACTACTTTTGATTGCACATACAGTGACCTTCAAAACTGTCCCAATGTTTGTACATGTTACATTCAAAAAATAATGTAGGTAAGAGAAACTCATGGAATGGAATGTAGTAAATTTATTGAAATAGTACATACAATGTACTAATTGATTACAAAAATTCCAACAAAATTGAAGCGCTCAATGAGAAAGGAAAAAAACCTAAAGCTACTCTGTACATTGGTACACTTTTGAACGTCCAACATGGAAATTCCTCACCACTTTGTCCATTTTCCTCTGGATTTTAATACAGCTGCTATTCGTCTGGGCATTGATTCTATAAGTCTCTTGCAATCATCAACAGTGATAGAAGGGAAGGTTTCTTCCACACGAGACCATAACTCAAGTATCCCTTTTGGTGGTGTGTCATATCGATTCAATCTCCTTTTCAAAATTGCCCATAGATTTTCTATAGGATTCAAATCGAGACGAGCGAGGCCAAGATAAGACACCAAAAGGTTGCCTAGAAAACCATTGTTTCATACTATTACTGGTATGTATAGGTGCATTATCCTGTTGAAATATGACTCCCGATGGATCTAAATTATATTTTTGAATTGTACCATGGAGATGCTCCTCCAAGATTTTTTGATAACCATGCTGATTGAGGCGACCTTCAATTCTACACATCATGCCAGGTCCATGTATACACATACATCCCCATATCATCACAGAACCACCACCATGCTTAACAGTCGGAATAACGGTCCGCTCGAAAGTTCTGTGGATCACGAACCCAACACCAAACTCTCCCATCCAAAGAAAATCATTAATTTTAGTCTCATCCGAGAATATCACGTGACTCCAATCATCAATGTATAGTAGTTGATACTTTTTGGCAAATTCTAAGCGAGCCCTAATATTACTGCGTGACAAATGTGGTTTCTTTTCTTTCACATGCGATTGCAAACCTGCTCTACAAAGTCCACGGCGTACAGTAACTTCACTGACTTGTACTCCAAAAACTTCTTGCACATGTTTAGTAGCTTCTCTTGCAGTAGACACCTTCCCTCTTGTTATACTAGTTACACAAGACCGCTCCATTGCACTTGTCAACTTGCGTGGTCTACCTCCAACTAAAAGCTTTGCATCTGGAAAATGCTTCTTACGGAGCCTCTGTACACTTGATTTACCAACATGCAAAGAATTTGCTATCTCTCTCACACTACAACCTTTTTGAAGCAAAGAGAGTATACCTTGTTGCTTCCCCTGGGACAATGGCCTAACCATTTTCACTTGTGAAGCTAAACACGAAAGAAACAAATATATGACGCAAGAAGAACAAATACACACAACAGAACACAAACCAAGCAATTCACAATGAATGTACACTTCACTTGCTATGCATACAAGATTCACTCATATGTACTTTCAAAACTGTCCCAATGAAGAGAAAATATCTAGAGCTTCAATTCATGCACATACATGTAGAGACAAGTGGTAAGCCTTGCTCCTTGATTACCTTACTAATGATAGTATGTAACTAAATTGATGCCATGTCAGTCTAGCATGCAATCACTATGTGGTGACTCACCAAACTTTCAAATTATAAACATTGGGACACTTTTGAAGGTCACTGTAATTGGCTTGCAATGATAAAACATGCCCCATGTTTAGAAATACCAAAAAAAACTACCTTCACCAAAATGCATGTCGCAAGATCTATACTATCTTAAATGGATTTGTAGTTTCACCAAACAAACTAGACTTGATTCGGAATCCAACACAACAAATTTTGTCAGAATTAGGCTTGAGATAAAGAAGTTATGGCACTTCAAAGTTGTAGCTTGTCATTCAAAATGTCACAGCAATGGAGGGAGTTTGAGTGTACATTCTTTAGTTTGAGGTCGCAAACACAATGACATATTTCTATTTTAGGTGCATTCAAACACTACACATAGAATTGATTTTTATAGCATGTTCCTAATCAATAAAAAGATGTTCCATGATAGAGGTATCTTAAATTATTCCATAAAAGTCTACATCGCTTTATAGATACATTGCTTGGAAGTTGACCAAAATTGAAATTCATTTCTGTGTCTTTCAGACCTAAAACTAAACGCCACTAAACAGTACACAAAACTAAAACATCGACCATTCCTTGACCCAATGGTACGTACCTCAGTTTGAGCTTTCTATTTAGCCTCTAATAACATTTAACCGGCATTCTGCCGGCTGCGGAGGTAAATTAAAATTGCAAGATCTGACCTAACTTTGCGAATCAAATATGATTTCTGTAATTTTATGTTAGATACCAAGCCTCTCCTGGCACATTCAATTTAACATTAGATAACAGGCCTCTCTCAGCACATTCTGCACTGTTTGCGGTCTTTGGTTAAATGGTCTTTGGTCTTCTATTACAATGAAACACATTTCTTACAATTCTCAGGTGACCAACTTAACTCGACTTCTGAGTGTAAGGAACAGGGTCTCAAACTTCAAATACACAAAAATAATTGATACCTTCACCTAAGAACAGTTTTGATTTTCATACAAAATTCACATCTCTCGTAATCACCCAATTCTACGAACTAATGTGTTCATATACGGTCATATTCATTACTCCTAAATCCGTCTAAAATATTGGATTTGAAGTCCCTTCATGTACCAAAGGTTATGAAGATCATAAAAGGTGCAAGTTTCACCACACTGGCTTTCTGAGAGTGCAACATTAGCTACCCTCAGTAAAGAGTTCACCAGTGGGTGGAGTACCAAAACTTCGCAAGATGCTATACAGTCCTTAGAGCTCGTAACCAGGAAATCTTGCAGAATCTGGTCTTGTTAAATCCAACCACAGACAGGCAGTTCCAGCCAATCCCTCGAACAAAGAGTAGCCATGATCACCGCCATGTAACTCCCCTGTGTCGATCAACTCCTTGGCATTTTTGTACAGGAAAGCACCAAATTGTTGAGCTCGAAATAGATGCTGCTTGCCTCCGGTTAACCGATACAAGGCTAAGAACACATAAGCATTCCCACTGATGCCATGGCATAGTCCTAATCGTCGCAGCAAACCTCGTTTCCACACCACCTCTCCCGCTTCTACAGCAGCTGAGCGAAACTCCTCGCACTCAGGGTAAACCTGCAAATCACAATGTTGGTAACATTCGAGAAAACAACAGAACAAAAAGCGTAAGATGTTTGGTGTCGGTGGACGGACGTACCTGAGCAGCTTTGCAAAGAGTTAGTGCAAGTCCGGGAGTTCCATGGCACCAATGAACCAGTCGGTCTCGTGTGTTGTTCTCACTCGACGGGTAATTGCCACTTGCAAATCGACCTTTGATCATGTACCGTAACGTCCCCTTCACATCATCCATGTCCTCCTGATTGAGTGGGTAGTGCATCAATACGTGCATTATACCAGCTAGACCATGTGCTGCTCCCCAGTACCGAGTTCCGTGCCATTGATACATGAGAGGACATTGCGTGTGAGAAGCTCCTGCTCTCCCTGCCGCTAATACCGCGTCCACTACTGGTCCCTGAATGTGCATGCCATGGCTCTTGTTAGAATAGAAGCTCCCACTGCCAGAGAATAGGTTAGTATTATTCTATGATATTGCATACTATTGGGGAGTATCCAGAGGTTGAAACTAACCGTCACGGTCGAGGGGATGGTTTCTTCGCCAATATATTTGTTCACAAAAAGTGCAGCCCAGAGAAATCCAGCTCGTCCATACATTAGTTCATAGGGCATGCCCAGACCACCCTGCCCTGGCCCTACTGCGAGAACGCTCTGCTCCGCAATCTACAAACATCATACATAACGCTTCATGCTTAAGTATAATGATATTAACGATACTCGACAGGTCAAATCTCCTGGTAAACAACACGCTACAAAAGGGAGGCTGATTATAACTTTAGGATTTCAGCTGATTAGCAAAATACACGTGAAGGCACAGGCTCCAATAAATTATTAAATATTCTTGCCAAGGGAGCATCTTAGGAAGATCTTTTCCGATGTACAGAAGCTATTGTGCAAACAAGTAGCATTTTTAGGGTGTTGAAGGTACCGCATTGAAAAGGCCGAGATAGCGAACAAGTCGTTGCTGGTCTCCTTTGTATTTGGCAGCTGCTGCTCCTAAAGCATAAATGCCTGGCTGCCCGCATAAGAATGTAACATACCTGTTCCATTGCGTCAGAAAAAAGTGTGCTGACCTCAAGATGCCCCTCTACTCATCTCGATTCTAAGCAGTAAGAACACCCAAGTGTAGGTCTATCTTCTGCAAACCAATTCGATAACCGATCAACAGAACTTAAAAGCTAACTGAACTTGTCCAGTAATTTACTCGCTCAAAGAGAGAAGCCATACTGTTTCATAGTTTCTGCCGCAGAAGCGCAGTTGTCGATAATCTGGCAGCAGAGATCAAGATCCTCTCTGCTTCCCGTGGTCTCGTGTACTTTGAAGCACAAAAACGCTGTTCCCAGCATACCCACGTACATCGTTGGATCTGACACACGAGGCCCATGCCGTATCCATGTTGCTTGAACTACCTGAATCACCCCACCACTCTTCTCAGAGCCCAAATATGCATCAAGATCTCTCATTACAGTACCGGATATGGCGGCAAATGCAAAACACCGATGATCTGAGTGAAGTGTGCGAAGCTTACCTCATCTCGCAAAGCTATGGCACCCTTGAGTATAACATCAGGACTACGCCCAGCCTCAGCTTGATCTTCGACACTGTTTAGCGCGCCATAGTCGCTCAATTTGTTAAGAAAGTACCGATCCGCCATTACTTTCCTTGTGACAAAACGCTCTGCTGCGAATAATATTTCACCTCCGCGCTGTCACTCCATAAAACTTTTACCGCCTCTAAGTAACGAACTCGAAAGAGCAAAACCACCCAAACCGAGAGCACGACACTCACGAGAGAAAATGGACACTACGATGAGTCAGACATAAAGGATCAGACATACACTGACATAGATTCCGATGATCACTGGTCCCACCAAAGGTGCTCAGAAGCATATTATAATTGCGATGGGTTGCCGGAATCAGCAAGGAATGATGAGAGTGAGCGCGGTAGTAACGACAGACTTGATACCGAAACCGATGAGAAGAAGGCACGAGAACAGCAAAGTGCACATCTTCGATTGATCAAGCTTGGCTGATTCAAAGCCCAAAATTGAAATGAAATGTGCATGGAGTACCAAGTGGAGGATGAGCAGTTTGCCGAGTGTGTTATTGGGATGGTGTTGAAGTTATGCATGGCTATGGAACCCTAAGTGAAGTAAGTTACAGTAAGTGAAATTAGGAGTGGCAATGGAATGGAATGGGGTTGTTCCGGTCGGAATGTCTGAACAGCTGCCTTGGTGATGGGTGCATGGGGAGCATGAGCGGCGACACCTGTTGAGAGCTCCATGTGTGCCTTGTGTCCTGCTCACTCCTGCTCATTCAGACTTCCTCTCAGTCTGTGGACAGACCTGGCTCCTCATGTTGTTTTCTCCATTCGGAAGGTCTTATGCTTTTAACCTTTAAACGCCCAATCAAGCACGAGGGGTTTTTTTCCAACAGAATCTCTAGCATTGTACTCAATTATTCTCTTGTATTTTGATGTCAAACTAGTCACCTTCTTGTGATGCATTCAAAAAGTGAAATTTTACAATTTAAATCGCAATTTGTATGAGTGATTTTGTGCTTTGAAAGGATTGTTGTAGGTAGGTTGGGATTGCACATAACCTTGTAGGAGGTTGCAAGCTCATCATTGACTGGTTCATTCATGATGCCCGAGCTCAAAAAGTGCACTATTCATGATGCCCAAGTCCAAAAGATGTTGTGATCCAATTTTGGGTTGCCTGTTTCGGACCCATGGGCATTTAAGAGTTAACCCCTAATGCTCTAGCTCTACACTGACCTCGAGATGGCCATATCTGTGATCCGTGGACAATATTTTCTTGATATTGATTTTGAGAAATTCAACCGTAAGATCTTGTTTGTAACTGTCTAATTAGAATACCCACCAATTTTCGTCATATTTCATCATGTGGATGTTGAGATATATTGAGTCAAAGTTTGAGTATTTGTCAAAACAACCATGTCAAAATGGTTGTTCGGAGCGTTAGGGGTTAATTTAACATAGTCTTCTACCTTGAGAAACCTTGTTTAACTTTTTTGTCTGTTGGCCATCTATTTGCACCTTTTGAGCTCAAGCTTACTTACTTTGGATCAAATTACCACTGTAGCCTCTACAAGATTTTGTCACTAAATAATTAATTACTTCAAAAACAAAAATCTTCAAATGATAAAAACCAAAATCTTTCAAAATTACGAGTAATTAAATCTCATCAATTTTCAAGCTTAATGATTTTTTACATCATATTTTTGAAATTTTTAAGCATAAAAATCTAAAACAATAAAATCTAATACCACGATGATGAAATCTATATGTGAAAATTAATAATTACTTTGTTTTCACTTTGCAAAAGTGAAATCTTAGACTAGGCTACAATATATGATTCTTAATTGGCCTTGTAATGAACTCCACTTTACTTTTGTTTTCATAATTTTCAAATTAGTTTCATCTTAAAAGCCTTGTATTAAGTTTTTCTTACAAAACAAATTGTTTTACATTGAATCACATTGAATCACAATATCTTTAATTCTCAACCCCAAACAATATGTAGTATTAAAATGGTGAATGCATGGAGGTTTGGGTGTGACAATAAATATGGGATGGTTGGCCCTCACATCCTCCACATTAACCCTAAACGAGCAACCCAAAATTGAATCACAACATCTTTAGGACTTGGGCATCATAGATGAACCAATCAATGATGAGCTTGCAACCTTCTCCAAGGTTATGTACAATCTCAACCAACCTATCACAGTCCTTTTAAAACACAAAAATCACTCATACAAATTGTGATTTAAATTGTAAAATTTCACTTTTTGAATACATCTCAAGAAGGTGACTAGCTTGACATCAAAATATAAAAATATAAGTCAAAAGTTGAGTCCAGTGAGAGCTACATAGCAGATTCTGTTGGAAAAGAAGCCCCTCAGGTTTAAGGGCTAAAAAGGTAAAAAATATCTTGCACATGTCTCACCTTGGCCCACTCACAATTGAGGGTATCTCACCAGGATGCCCAAGTACAATACGTCGAGTAGGCACAATGATCTCAGCATACAAACCAGATATACCTACATGAGCAGTTTACGTTAGGTGACCCTACGCTCATGCACTTCATGTGGGACTCTGGACATTCCTTGCTTCAGAAGACACTGCTGAAGAAAAAGCTACTCTGCAACAAGTCAGGAAACCCCTGCACTCAGAACATTGCTACATGGGAATCACATGTTTGAACATCAATAGGTTTTATTCCCCAGTATGCTTGTACTTCAATATATGATGAAAACAGGTTTTGCTCAATGCCCACGAGTGTATTGTGTTCCATTGCTTAGAGGTCACTAATATTGATTACGGCAATCAACATGCATTCGTATCTGTGTGACTTGCTTATTCATATTATTTGCATTTCAATGGAACATGTCAGCACAAAATAGGAGGCAGTTCGTTAATCGAGAGAAGTGGAATCTTACAATCGAAGTAAGAAGCAGAAACACTCCTCGTGTGGATGCTAATTACCTTGAGCCTGCACTGTTTATGGATTCCGTCAAAATTGGTAAGCATGATATGAGTTATCGTAGCTTGTGCTGCTCTCAAAGCTTACACTATCATGAGCTCCATTCTTCTAGGATTGTTTCTACACTTGAGCGGTGGCTCGCCAGCTTTGATATCCGAAAGCCTCTCCATTCTCAATGAGCGCTTTGACAGTGGGCAGGCCGAAGGGATCAGCCTCCTCCAACACCTTCAGAACTGTACCTCCTCCTGTGAACATGTAGTACCTGGGACTATCCAGTGCCGCATGGTACAATCCTGGGTGCAAACTGCACAATGGCAACCACACAAATAGAATGAAATAAATAGTGCTGTAGGAATCACCAAGTGCTCGTCATTAATCTGCCAATGTGCAAGATTGTCATTTATATGCTCTCAGTTTCAAGCACTGGTCCCATTGTGGAAGCTGGAATTTTAGGTAATGTGGAATCTGTTGGGGAAGAGAATTGGTGGAAGTTGTCTGTTACCTTTTAAACTCCTGGAGGGTATCGCCTCCACCGAAGAACTTTTGCGCAGTACGATTACGGTCAATGGTTTCATCCATCTTGCTAGTTCCGTGCCAAAAGGCTGGCATCAGGCCCATGACGGCGTTCACGAACACGGTTTTGGCATTCACAATCCCCTTTTGCACATCCGGCGCGTCAAAAGATGAAGGGTCGACGTCGAGAATGTACTGAAACTCCTGCCCTGCCTTGAAGTCCTACATCACCCAGAAAATGCAAAGTTAGCAGATTCATAATGAGGACTCACTTCAGGATGCTCCAGAACTCATTTCTCGACTAACTTGCATAGCCACTTCCAGCGATCAATTTGAAGTACTCATGTCTTACGAGAAGTTCACATGAACTCTTGACTGCGGCCATTTATTCCATCTTACAGGCACGTATAACGGAGAAGGTGAGAAAGCTATCAGGAAATACCTCAATGTGGACTGTTCGATACTTCCCTTCGATGCGGCCCTCCAGTGTATCAGACTCTACTAAGCAAGGTAGTTCGAGAATTTTCTTCGCAATTTTGTCCTGTTCCACGAGATCTTTTGCTAGGGCAATGTCAGACTCCTGCAGGAACAATGCATGCAATGAGTATCCATTCTATGGCTTCGGAGATTACTGCTCAAATGATGATTTCAATGTGATGGTCACCTCCACACCCTTGATCTTGATGCCGTACTTGGCGCACAAGAAAGTGTTGTAAATAAGCCCACCGAGGATGAGATGGTCCACTCTCTTGTAGATTGCAGTCAGTGGGCCAATTTTGGTGTCATACTTTGCACCCGCAACAATTGCTAGAAATGGCCTCTTTGGTTCCAACACTGCCCTCACATTGGATAGCTCATCCTACAAAGCATGATCAAGTTTAGTTTCTCATGTCACATTTATCGAAACACGCATAGCAATAATATGTGAATGTGAAGGGAATCTCAAACAATGTGCTTTGGAAGACACATCAGTCACCTGCATACAAAGGCCGGCGAAAGAGGGCAGGTACTTCGTGACTTGGTAAGTAGACGTATGTGATTGCCATGAACCGAAAGCATCATTTACGTACACATCCGCTAGCCCAGTAAGTTGCACGGCAAGGCGTTCCATATGCTCACCCTTGTCTTCTTCACCCTTCACATCAACGTGGTAGCTCGTTAATACCATAACCAAAAGCTGGAATTATTTAATGCATCTGAAGTCAAATTCCTAGCCACTCTAAGCCTAACAAATGCATTCAACACATGCTTCCTGGAGTCAAATGTAACAAAAACATTTACCAGAGCATGGATCGCAGCTCCCACAGAAACATGGGCCAGATTAGAGAGGGATTCATATATATATGGCCAAGTCTTGTATATGGCCAAGTCTAACACATGGGCCCTGGAGAGTTGTAAAAGGGAGTCAAAAAACGTTCAGGAGCAGATTTTTATCACTTACTGCGAACCAACGAGTATTTGGAAGGTAGATGCCACCAATTTTACGAGCTCGCAGATCATGGATCAACCAGTTGATGGAAGTATCAACGTCCAGGATGCCCTTCTTCTCAACAACGTGGAACTTCGGGACCGCAAACTTGATGCGCAGCTTACGCTGCAAGTAGCCAACGACTGCATCCACAGCATCATCTTGCTTGACGGTCAGAGTTTTGGACTTCTTGTCGTATGGACGCCCAACGTGAGTCATTATAATCAGCCTGCCAATGCACAAATGCCAATTCCTGTTACCTGATTAGTGCAGGCAGGTTTCGTGTTTCATAACACTCGTATATCCACCTCCTGATTCGGCGTTGGACATCGAAGAGTCTACTTAGTTCCAGTTAACGAATATAAATTCACTGCAATCTAATGAGAATTGACAAAACTTGGAGTTAATTGGTCACTAATCCGAGTTACGTGATGAGCGTCACTTGATAAAATAGACTTCAGATTAGGGTGATGAATAATTGGTAGAAGAAATGGCTTTTGTGGCATAATGTGGCAGAAGCTGCGACTAACTATAACGAAATCATCTTGTTAAATGCAGATGACGAATTTATTGAAGAAAGTGCAACATCAGCAACGAGACATACCTGCCACCGCGTTCAATGATGTTGTACATAGTCGCTAATGTCACATCAATGCGGTATTGATCCAATACTTTTCCTGTCATACCCATTCATTAAATCACCACATTGTTAGATCACAGCAAGCTCTGGTTGTTGCAAATTAGCCTAAGGCATTAGTCCACATCTTGATTTCACTTCTTTCAAACTCGCCATTGAACCATAGATAGAAAGCTCGTCAAGATTGAGCATATCTTACCTTTCTTGACGACATTGTGGTCCACACGAAGGAGGACGATTTTGCCATCGAGGTCGGCATGTTGCAAGAGAGGCAGACTGGCGATCAATGGCGCTTTACCACGCTCCTGCTCGTCCACCACGTATCCCACTCTTAAGCCACCGCCATTGTCCGGATTGATATACGGGCCCATTTTATCTCTGCAATTACATGAAGTCATACATAAGAACCGCAACAAAGTGGATGCAAACAAGATCTGCATTCCCCTTTCATAAAACCCCACACTCGCAAGAATGCTGCTCCACAATAACCCCAGTGACAGTAGCACACAATTGAAGAAGCCAGAGCAACGAGTATAAGCAGAACTAAGTACATATAGCCATTTCTAGTTCCGGTTGGTAATCCAATTTGAGGCCCATCAGGCGATCAGACCATCAGAGGATTAGTGGGAGAATTGATCGACGTTTGAGTATTATAACCCACTACACGAAGAGTACGATGAAGCATCAAGCCCTGGTACCGATCAATCCTACCACTAATCCTCTAGGCATCGATCTTATTGCAATCGGAGTGGAAGATGACTACCTTGATCATAAATCGAAAGCTTCGAAATCACAGTCCGATCCATGCCACTGATGTAGCTGCTGTACTGAGAGGGATGCAGAGCAGAACCGTGCGGTCCTGGTCGATCGCGCAGTTCCGAAAGGGGAGCACGAGAGGAGCGCGGTTGCAAGCGCGGTATGAGTGGCGAGTCAGCAATGAAGCCCATTCTTCTGTCATGCTGATTTGGGTGCCAGTTGGAAGCTTCATGCAATAGTATTTTATGTAAAGTATGTCCTGTGGGCATATCATCAAGGGTAGGTCGAATTGGCATTATATTAATGCCAACCCCACAAGAGATTGGTGTTCTTATTCATGTAAAGTATGGTACCATTTATCCCTTGAATGTCTTTATTCAAAGGAATCTGCAAAAAGCACCGTACAACCAAGTGCACACACGGTAGCAACTTCTCAAACAAATGTTTAACACATACAAATGTTAACAGATTTTTTCATCCTCAACCCTTAAAGTCATAACTTAACCCCTAAAGTCAAAAGCCCCCAAGACTGTCACAACTCCTCAAAACCACCCTCTTTCAATTCAAGATGAAAATTTTAAAGGATTGACGTAATCTCCTGTATGTAACCGTAAGATCTTGTACCTAACTTGTCCATGTATGTGTGTACCAAAACTTAGTTTGAAATTCCTTACCAATTGTGAGATCATATCATTCAAAGTTGAAAAAAAGTTTTTTTCCCTTGTTGCAAAATGGGTTCGAAATTTTTTTGTGAGCCCAAAAAACCACCTTCAAGACTAAACTTGAAATGAGGCTCTTCAAATTCTTGTTCCTAAGTGAGTTAGGAACATGCCTATGCAATTTTTACCCTCATGCGACCCATAAAACATAAAGAAATGCTTGATTATTCACATGGAGGTATGCTGAAATTCAACTTCAAAGGCCCCTCTTTGACGATAAAAATGGCACGTGAAGAATAATTGGATGAAAGATCCAAACAGTGAAACTATGCCTTAAAACCTTATTTCCAAGTACAAAAAACAAAACTTAAAAAAAAGTAAAATCTCAATTTTTGGTGAATTTTTGAAGTTCCTGCGATCTTATTTATTTTGGGCAGATTTGAGAATAAACGAGCATATACCTCAGTTTGGGCAGTTTTGGGCAGATTTCAAATAGTGTTTTCAAACTTTGACCGTGAATTTTGGAGCATGAAATGACTTTTCGGAAAGTTATGGAAAAACTCTTCAACCTGCAAAAGGTTTCAATGTCAGACGAACTAAATATAGTAAGTACGGGGCTGACCAGACTGCAAACGACCCGATTCGGGCTCTTCTCGACTTTAGGGGTTAAAGTCGTAAGGTCTCAAAACAACCATTGTTCATTGCAAGGTGCAAAGTAATGTATGTGTGTACCAAATCTTAAATTCAAATTCCTCACCAATTGTGAGATCGTAATGTTCAAAGTTGAGAAAAAAGTTTTTTTCACTATTTGTACGTACGGTAGCAACTTCTCATACAAATTTTAAGAGGTTCAATCATCCTCAACCCCTAATGTCGTAAGGCCACAAAAGGCCTCAAATCAACCATTGTTCATTGCAAGGTGCAAATTTTTAACTATTGAAAATTTCTTTGAGTATGCAACGGTAGGATCTAGTACCTAACTTGTACAATAGGGTGACATTCAAATTGGCCGTTTAGTAGTTCCAGGGATAGTGTCCTACACTCATGCCAACTTTGACACCCTCCCCAAAGCTGAGAAATTTTTATTTTACCATCAAAATTTGGGGACAACATCATCTTTATGTTGAAAACATGCATACCAAATTTCAAGTCCAGGAGACTTATACAAAAAAACTTATGCAAGATCCACCAACATGGGATAGCTGTGAGAAAAGTGTCACAGCTGCCAACTTTGACACCCTCCCAAGAATTGAGGAATTTTTTTTGCCCATAAAATTTTTGGAGCAAAAACATTTTTATGTTGTTTGCATGTGTGGAAAATTTCAAGTCCAAAAGACCCATACAAAAAATAATATTCCAAATCTATCAACATGTGTAGTTTTGAGAAACAAAGGGGAAAACCATTTTACTACTTCCAACTTTGACGCCCTCCTTAGGATTGAGTTTTTGTTGATACATAGTGAAATTTTTGGCACAAGATCATCTCTACGCTGGTAACATATGAGATAAATTTCAAAGCCAAAAGACATACATAAAAAAAGTTATTCCATATCTATCAACATGTGTAACTATGATAAACAATTTGAAGGTCATATTGAAAATGTCAAAATATCTTTGACACCTCATGCTTTTTCATTGAACTCAATAATGTGAGTAAGCCACCAAACATAAATGCTTCTCAAAAAGATCAATAACATCTGAATGAAGAAGTGAAGAGATGTTCCATGCAGAAAAATCCACTTGGCCATAAAGTGTGCATTAGACACAGGCAAATTTTTTCTTCTAAATATCTATTGAACACTATGTAAAGGGAATGGTGTGTGTGATTTGTGATAGACTGAATGTTGAGACAATCCTCAAAACAGAGAGTGTTGTATTGTGGGATGCATGAGTGTTGATTCACATTGGGCATACATGATGAGTGAGTAAGAGCAAAATGATTTTTCATGTATGCATATGGGCTTGTGTTTTGGCGACCCTTCTCTCTCCTCTCTGCTCCAGCACCTTGGCTCCCTTCTCTCCCCCTTGCTCTACTCTAATCCCTACTCTACTGATGTAGCATCACGCACTCTATAAGTTTATGATGGCAATTTCAGATGAAATTCGTGCTCGCATCATAGGTTTGAGTGAGGGAGGATTTACAGGAGTTCAAATTGCAGCTACTATTGGAGTTCCTATTAGAACAGTTACAAGGTTAGTAAAAACATTTAGAGAAGATGGAACCTACAAGCGCAAACCTTGCGGTGGAAGTCACGCGAAAAAGCTTAGTAATAGAGATGTTCGTAGTATTGTGCATTACTCAAAAATTTATCGTTGCTCTTCACTCTCAGAGATTACCAATGCATGTCCTACTCAAGTGTGTAGGCGTACTATTCAAAGGGTCTTACATAAAAATGGCATTTTTAGTCGAATTGCAGTCAAAAAACCTTTCTTGACACCTCGTCACATGTCTCAATGATTAGCTTTTGCTCAGAAGTACCGTGGATGGAGTACAAAAGAGTGGGAGCGTGTTGTTTGGACAGATGAATCCACTTTTGAAATTGGACAAAATTCTCGGCAAATTCATGTTTGGAGAAGTCCATACGAGCGTTATTCATCAAGTTGTCTAGCTCATACTTTTAAAAGTGGAAGGACTTCTTTAATGATTTGGGGCGCATTTGCCGGAGGACAAAAGTCAGAACTTGTCTTTATGCCTAAAGGTCAACGTTCTGCTAAGGATTTTATAGAAGTGGTTTACGATGCCAAATTGGTTCATTTCATGGGTCAAATTCCACAAGGAGTGCTTATGGAAGATGAGGCACCCGTCCATAGGAGCAAAATATGTGAAGAATGGAGACAAAGCCACCTTCTCGAAAAGCTCAACTGGCCTGCAAACTCTCCCAATCTCAATCCAATCGAGAACGTTTGGAGGATGTTAAAAGATGTTGTGCAACATGGCAAACAATGCCCTAGAAACTTAGATGTGTTGAAGGTAGTTCTTGAAAGAGAGTGGAAGTTAGTCAATGGTACAAAGCTCCTTCAACTATGTCATTCTATGCCCTCTAGGTTACTAGCAGTGATTGACGCTAATGGAGGACATACACGTTGGTAGATATGGTATAACTTTTTTGTGTACATCTTTTGGCTTTGAAATTTATCTCATATGTTACCAGCGTAGAGATGATCTTGTGCCAAAAATTTCACCATGTATCAACAAAAACTCAATCCTAAGGAGGGCGTCAAAGTTGGAAGAAGTAAAATGGTTTTCCCCTTTGTTTCTCAAAACTACACATGTTGATAGATTTGGAATATTATTTTTTGTATGGGTCTTTTGGACTTGAAATTTTCTACACATGCAAACAACATAAAAATGTTTTTGCTCCAAAAATTTCATGGGCAAAAAAAATTCCTCAATTCTTGGGAGGGTGTCAAAGTTGGCAGCTGTGACACTTTTCTCACAGCTATCCCATGTTGGTGGATCTTGCATAAGTTTTTTTGTATAAGTCTCCTGGACTTGAAATTTGGTATGCATGTTTTCAACATAAAGATGATGTTGTCCCCAAATTTTGATGGTAAAATAAAAATTTCTCAGCTTTGGGGAGGGTGTCAAAGTTGGCAGCAGTGTAGGACACTATCCCTGGAACTACTAAACGGCCAATTTGAATGTCACCCTATTGTACATGTATGTGTGTACCGGATCTTAGATTCAAATTTCTCACCAATTGTGAGATCATATTGTTCAAAGTTGAAAAAAGAGTTTTTTTTCTCACTAGTGGTACAATGGGTTTGAAATGTTTTGTGAGCCAAAAATACAAATTTTAAGAGAAATTTGAGTTGAGGCTCTTAAAATTCTTGTTCCAAAGTGAGTCAAGATTACGTCTATACAATTTTTGTTTTTGTTGGTCCTATGCAACCTATAGAAATGCTTCAAATTTCACATGGAGGTATGTTGAAATTCAAATACAAAGGCTGGTTCTTTGTAATAGAATGGGCATATGAAAAATTCTTGGATTGGGAATCCAAACGGTACATGCCTTGGTACCTGTTCTACATGTACAAATAAACAAAAATTGAAAAAAAAGAAAATTCCCAATTTTTTGCTGGATTTTTAAAGTCACAGCTATTTAATTGGGCGCGTTTTGAGAATAAATGAGCATATACCAGAGTTTGGGCAGTTTTTGGCAGATTTCAATTAGTGTTTTCAAACTAGGTCCCTGAATATCTCCTAAAGTTAGAAGAATTTTGAAAAGCTATTATAACTTTTGAAAAGGTATGGAAAAACTCTATAATCTACCAAAAGTTTCAACCTCAAAGGATCTATACTTAGTAACTAAGACCCTAAGAGTCAAATCGACCACAAAATGGCTCTTTTCGACAATAGGGGTTAATGAAGAGCTTGGAAATTCCATTCTCTTTTTTCTATTTTCTTTTTCTTGTATTTACTAGAATGTACTCATGTCGTACAAGCATGACCAATCTCTATAATGTCATCCCTTCTCCGTCAAAACAAAACGGGGTTGAGTACATTTCAATGGTACAAGAGACTTTGAAAGGAGTATACTTAATTGTTTAGTGTCCCTCCTCCGTTTGCCTTTGTTGGACTACTTTGACATGTGAAAGTCACTAGTCTAGTATTTATTCACCCCACCCCTCCTTGCAATCATGTTCAAGAGCCTTCATTGGTGGGTTCTTTAGTACAAGTTGGTTGGCAAGTGTGCATGGGAAGGAGCTCAGCCCAAAGAGGTATAAGTTTGAACCTCGTCCACTAATTCATACGCTCCTAGAGCCCTCATTAATTGGTAGGAAGATGTGGACTTCATTTTTTCATACCTTAACATGGGCAGGGGACATAGTGACATTTTACATTAGCGGATGTAGTGAGTAAACCTTGGTATAACCACCACCGACAGAATACTCCAAGTGTAAATCCTAGTCCATGTGGACCGTGTCTGCACTAGTGCTCCCTTTGCAATATTATCCTTGTGCCATGGCTCGGCCACTATCTTTGTTTCTCTGATGTTAGAACAACTCACACCTTAGAAACATCAAGGTAAGGAAAAATTGGATAAAATCATCCTAAATTTATTTATACACTCATTCACCAAAAACATTATTTCCGAGACAAGTTTGACAATATCATCCATTTTCTCACTCATTTCTACTCTCTCCGAGCACTTACTTTAGTACCAATCACTCATTTTTTGCTAACCAATTGCAAATCAAAATAAAATTCTAGGAAAAAAAATCTTCTACCTGACCTTAAAAATGGCAAATCATAGGTGATTTCTCGAGGACCCATAACATTTATCATCAATGTTTTACAAATATCAAAGTTTTCGCAAGTTGAACATCTTTTTCTATAATGAAAAGCACATTCTCATGGACATGCCCTTACATGA
The DNA here is from genome assembly GCA_037043015.1 of Bryum argenteum. NCBI lineage: Eukaryota > Viridiplantae > Streptophyta > Bryopsida > Bryales > Bryaceae > Bryum > Bryum argenteum. The sequence continues at coordinate 3,611,610 of CM073323.1, read as the reverse complement.
TGGAAAGCACATACTCCCTACGACTATTACTATTTCCGGAGTGAATGAGCTATATTTCAAGGCAGAAAACTGTCGTCCTCGTTCAAGTGTTCGCTCTTGTAAATCCTGGTACGAATTTTCATCTTCTTCAAAACCTTGATAGCGAACTTGAACACCGAAAGGAAGCACATCACAACACCCACAATAAGAGTAAGAAAAAAGCTTACTCTTTGCTTTGCTTCGTGGTAGCAACTGGTGTTGGAATTTTGTTATCAATAATGATATAGTAAATATATATAGTTCAAGGTAACTTGCCACCCAACCATAGAAGGAGATATTGAATGGAATAATTCAATCAATTGTATCTCCTTCACCCTCCAAGCTACATTACATACCATTAAGACGTATGTCTTATGGTGTTCCCATTACACACTTGTATGGTGTTCCCACTACACACTTGTATGGTGCTTCAGCTACCATAAACTAAAGAGTCTTCGGAAACCCAATTCCAACAAGTGGAAACACCACAACTCCAGCACTCACAAAGCACCCGAAACACAAACAACGGAGATGATGAGCAACGAGATTGTCCACATCAGAGCCGAGCGCGTGCTCGAAAGGAAGGCACTTCGTCCAAGAGAGCACCAACAGCTCCCGAAATCACAGCACCCATGGCATGGCTCCGAAGAAAGCCAACGCATTGAATAAGAAGAAGCAGAGTGCTGAAGTGGTGGTTTTGACGACTGCTTCATCGGTGTACCCCGAAGGCGGTTGCAACCATCCCACAGATGCAACACCTGCAATCAGTGCAGCTCCGACAAGAAGAGAGTTCGAAGCATCGACATACATTTGCCTATCCCTGTACAATCTGTCCATGTAGTCCTTCACGTCGCTCCTGTCCAACAACAGCATCTCGATCTGCCTCATCGCAGTTTCCTTTTTCTTGACGATGGCTGCTTCAATTGCTCTCTTTTTCCCTCCCTGTGTCATCGTCTTGTCTGCTGGAATCGATTCTGGAGACATCACGTCTTGAACGATGGCGAGCTCTCCATTTTACACAGCCCAATGCAACAGAGTCCCGTTTCTTGCACTCCTTGCTACCAACCTAGATCTATCTTACTGGCCCCTAAAGATCCAAGAAAGCCGAAATGGCTTTTTGGGGTTTCCGCAGGAAAAAAAAGTCAGCCAACTTTGACCATTATAATCTCAAAATCGGAAAAAAATTAACGGTTCAAATTTGACATATGAGTATAGGGTCAAGTTCACTTCAAGATCCTACGGTTGGATCTTCTAATTAATGCTTAGATTGAGTTTTTTCGGGCCTGAAGTAGAAGAGGGTCCTTTGTGATAATTTAGACAATTTTGTATCAAGGATCTTTAGGGGCTAGAGTCTTGACTAAGAAAGTGGTCATTTCGCTGTGCCGTTGCTCGCTAGCGATCTTTAACAAATTGATAAGATTCGTGAACATGGGTTTTGTATCAATATCGTTCAAGTTTCCGAGGGCCGTCAAGAAGGTTTCGATGATCTCACATTCCTCCCCATCATCAAGATTCTCCAATAATATCACCACGTTTATGTAGCCTTTCCTTACAGCGTAGTAAAAGAGCCCCTGCTTTTTACTGTGTTTTTGGAGCTTGAAACCTCAAAACTGCAATTTTTTACCTCCATGCACCCATGAGAGGGTGCAATGAAGTTTAGTACATTTTTTAGACTTCCAACTGTAAGATCTCATAATTGAGCCTGCTTTTAAGAACTGACAATCGGATGTTTATCATTTGCAAGATTATAACATCCAAAGTTTGTGCTAAAAAATTTACTTTAATTTATAAAGACTCCAAGGCTTGCTCTTATAAATTTTGAAGGTTGCCCTTGTAGAAGTGGTAAACTTTTTGACTTGGGACCTTTTGGAACTCAAGAATTTGATTTGGTTATGAACCTATTTCCAAAATTGAAAATTAAAAATCTCAAAAATAAAGAAAAAATTATTTTGCCCTACTAGGATGAGAAAACTAGTTTTGCTTTCAGAAACACTAAAATTGGAATCTAAGTTTGGAGTTTGTTGCACACACACACACATGTAGTATAGGAAACACTTAGTAAAAATCTTAGTCAATAATATTAATTTCAACACATAAACCTAGGTTGCTCAAAATGGCAAAACACCATATTGGTCTGCAAGGAAAATCAGGGCTTAATTAGTTTTAAAAACATTATCTGCAAATCAACGCACTAATTTTTCACATGTCACCATAGTGTTTTAGCACTAATTTTCAAAACATGACAATACATTGATAATGAAATATAGTGTTGCTAGAAGACTAGGGTTTGCAATAACTTCTTACTCTTCATGTTTTTTTATCGAGACCGCAACAACTCCTACTACTTACATGCGACGTCCATATAAACATAGTTGGAAAATAATTTATGAAGAATAAAAGGTTACAACAATTATAAGTTGATTAGTGTAGTTAACACTATATTTCATGATTAGAGGAATGTAAGAGCTTGGAAAATTTCTTGCATGTAGAAGACTCTATTGGAATTGGTGCAATTGATGACTTCAAGAAAAAAAACAAAGGGTATTGATCGCAATGGCCGCCAAAATTGAACACTAATCTCAAAAGAGGTGAGAAATTGTGTACTAATTGACTTTCGATAAAGAACACTAATCTTCATATTACACTAATCAACAACTCTTGTGTAGAAAAATCAGAGCTTGAGCACACCACCCACTATACCAACGAGTACATTTGATGTGGCCATTCAAACCCACCTTGGGTGTGAATCATCACCTTTAAGTGTACTTGTGTAGTATACTCAAGTCACTGTCCTGCTACACAAGAGTTGTTAATTAGTGTTACATGCACTAATTTACATTAACATATTGAATTTTTTTATAGACGACCAATATTTTTACTCTCTATATAGGTTAAGATAGGAGCTCTTAATCAGTATTGGAAACTATGGTCCTCCTTAAAATTTATATCAACAGTGAATAATTGTAGCAATATCAAATCTTTAAAATACATAACACTAATTAACAACTCTTGTGTAATAGTGCAAAAGGAACTGAAAGAGGAGATGCATTCAGCATTTTTTCAAAGCTTTAGCTTCTACATTTGATTACAAAAGTACTTCTTGGTCACACATAAATTTTCCTAATATCATCTTCAAGGTGTGAGAAATTCATAATTTTTGTATATGTAGTTTTCCCCAGTCTAGGGATTGTAATTGATGGATCCCATTATCATTATGAATAAGGTAGGAGGGGTGAAAACCGTCTGAATTCCAGCTTTGCATACTTGGAATAGTGGTGTAAAATTTTAATTATTTTGGGATGGTCCGCAAAGTTAGTGCAAATCCATTCGGAAAAAAAAATAAAAAATAAAAAAATAAAAAATAAAATATATATATTTATTTATTTATTTATTTATTTATTTTTTGAGTAATCCTAAAATTTCTTATGAATTTTTGAATCTGGAGTCCTTCTATCGGAACATAGAGTGCTGCCTTTTTTGTAAGGTTGTATTCCGGAAACTGTGGATTGAATGTCCCAAAACGAATTAAAAAAGGATCACTACGTGACATAGGAGTTGTCCAAAATCGTTCAGTATGCATGGTTGAGATGAAAATAGTGGATGGTGACAAAAATCACATGTGCTGACACAATCGTGCATGGTAACATGAAACCGCCATTTCCACCCACAAAGAGTCAATTAAGGTAGGCAGTTCTAAAAGCGCTCTGTACCTCATTTGTAGATTGTGAAAATACAGATGTACCTTATTTGTATATAACGCAATTGGGTCAAATCTTACTTAGCACTTTGGGATTTTGTATAAAATTCACAAATGTGAATTACATGTTGCAAATTTTTGCAATCCTCCCGAAAACCTATTTCGGATGTGGTCATAATTTTATTTTGGAATTTAGTAGTGCTAAAAATAGGTCAGATCTCTTGAGGTGGCGCTTTTAGGACAGTCTACCATAATCCACCAAGTTCATGACGTGAACCGACCTCAAATGTTCCCAAAACCGGCCAATTTACCATGAATTTTTTTTAACTTTGGTTTCTTACGAATCACGTCAGACGGTTCTACAGACCCTGCCCATAAACCTACTGTGCGGTTTTTGGGGCTTGACGGTTTTCACCACTCCTACCTTATATGGAAATTTACCTTCAAATAAACAGCATGTCGGTGACTGTTGCTTAGAGGTGGGTGCCTGCGCCCTGCTCATCCCATTAATTGGCTGATGCAGTGATAGGTAGGCAGGGCAGGTGCTCCACAAGGCCGAGCAGTGAGTTTCCTTGTGCGAGAAGATAGTCAGAACTGGCTCCAATGACAGAATCGTCACCTTCCCAATGCTACGTATCGTTCGGGTCACTTTAGCTGAAAAGAACTGGGTCGCTTTGCGTAACCGTACATGAATGCGGCATTGTAACATGGTATGTTCAGAGTGGGCGGCAAGAAGATGAATTCATCACTTGGCAATGTCTTTGATACGGAGGTTGTCTTCGATGTCTCAAGCAAAGCGGTTGGTTTACTCGTGTGCTTTTTCATCGTTAGTGTTCTCATTAGATACTGCATGTGTAGCCATGTGATTGTTTTTCAACGTTACGCAGGTTCAGAACGAGATACATTGTACAGTCTGAGTGTTTGGTAGTATCATAGATGAAAATTTTCCGCTAATCAATCTACTTAGTGAGCCTCCTACCTTGCATTCACATCGCTCGGTTGTTAGCTCAGCATGTTAACTACGATTATATACGGTAGATAAAGGGTTGCATGTGCTTCTACGGTACTCACAAAGATCATACTGTAATGGAACCACAATGGAAGTAAGAAATGCTTTTAAACCCTAGATGGTCTGATGGTGCCCAATTGCCATTGTTACAGAGTAAGAACAGAGTAAGAAACCACATGAGCATAGCAATTCGATGAAGAGTGCTCACGCAAGATGTTGAAGCAACGGCGCTTGTACGGCCCGAGCATGTCAGAGCACACAGATGGGCAGATTTGGTCGAAGGGAAACGATCTCAGAAGGCACAGATCGAAACTGATGCACATGGTTCACATATCAACGCTCAGAATAGAGGACAGCAACATTCATAGTTGGTAATAAACGCTCAGATGGTAATAAAACGGAAGATCCAAATAAGATCGAAAGGGCGACTGGCTCACGAATCTGCATTGCACAAAGCATGGGTGGTGTTGCTATCAACATTCATTCCCTTTTGACCTCATCGCATTCCCTTTTGTCTAGTGACCACGGCCTTCATACTGCATCCCCAAGATCATCGCCTGCTTCTATGCCGCTGCTACTTCAAACAAAGGCTTGCCCTGCTACTTCACCAAGATCTTGGTAAGTGGCACTTAATTTCCGCCGAATAGGTACCCCAACGACGATCCTCCACCTGGCGCGGCATGCACTTTGGTTGATGGTCGATCCTGCAATCATCAAGATTCCAACGCTCCTTGATTACTATCAACATACCCTCAATCAAGCATTCGGCGTAAAACAAGACCAAAGACACGAATCAAGACTGAGCAACAATGACAGCCCACATCACTGGGGAAGTTACCCTGCACATTGGAACGTTAAAATGTGTATGCATTTAAAAGCGAAGGTATGAGAACGAGGACTGCTGAAGAGTACCACTAACGAGTAAGAGAAGTTCACAATCGACGAAACAAGACCATCGACATGAATCAAGATTAAGCAACATTGACAGGGGGAGGTCACTCTTCACATTGGAACGTTGAAATGTGTATGCATTTGAAACTCCTCATCACACAAGCAAAGGTATGAGTACCACTGACGAGTAAGACAAGTTCACAATCGACGGAGAGAAGGATACGCTCCTTTGGAGCATCTTAAGAGAGAGCTTACAGTAATGAAGTTCCCGTTGTTCTGTCCATCGGCACGGCGGTAGTTGTTCTGGTTCCTGCCGAGCTGGCCGGAGCCCATGTCCAAGGAAGTGCCGGCGTCCTCTACCTTACGAGCTGGCGGTGCGGCAGCGGCGGGCTTCTCCTCCGGGGCGCTGTGCCTGGCAAACCCAGCCGCTCGCTGCTCGACGGCGGCGGGCTGAGGCTCAGGAGCAGGCGCCTTAGCTGCTGCGGCAGCCTTGGGCGGACCTGCATCAGACCCAAACAGGTAGCCCAAGGAGCTCTGTCCACCTCCACTGCTTCCACCGCGCACCATTGCTCCCGCCTCTGTTCTTGCAAGAAACCCACTCCCACTGTCAAGATCCAACCCCACCCTATTGATCGATCAGATCGTATCCTTATCCGACCGATCGAGCCACCCACAGATCAAAATCGAATGAGCACAAGAAAGAGAACTGGGAAGTGGCGAAAGAAAGCTTACAGCTGCGCTTCAAAGTGTTCCGAAAAGCAAGTGAGGTACAAGCGGTGCACCTGGAGTGAGCAAGCAGGCGAAGACGAGGAAAGGAAAGGAACGGTGAAAGTGGGAGAGACGAGGGTGGAGAGTTGAAGGCAGGCGAGTGGGGAAGGGGCAGGCCTCCTCCAGTAATGGCTACTCATGAGCCCCCATTCTTAAAAACATTTGAGGAATTTCGCTTCTTTTTTAGAAAATTCAATTTTAAGAGATGGTATAGTAGTGTGGCCATTAATGGCGCATTTTTCATGTTACCAGTGCAAGCAATTTTCGTGCATGGGGAAAATTAGTGGAAAGCTTGAGTAAGTAGAATTATCATTTTTGAACTCTTCTACACTGAGTTATGATTTTTTGAAGTTGGTAATATGGGTGTTATTTTAAATCGTGCCCTAAAGTGATACCCTATAATGTTTGTAGTGAGTACATGGTTCTGTTGTATGGAGAAGCTATTGTGTACCTATGAGTGAAGAATACTAGAGCTTCATTGTGGGACTTGCTCCATTTTGGACCACTCTACTATAGTTGTGGTTATATAACAATTTGTATCATTGTGAGTACTTTAGAGTTTAGTTCATACATTACTTTTTCATGTCTTTTGAACAACTCGTTCTTGGGTGTATGTTGAGCTTTAGGGTGACATTTTACACTCTAAATTTTTGAAAAATACGTTCACAATTATGATGAGGCTTGCTATATCTGGAGGGAATTAAAACTACAAATAACGTTGTTATTCATCCCCTTGAGTTTTTATTGTACAAGTTGTGTTCTTCATTCCTATGCAATTTTTTAGTTGGGTGTGGACTTAGCAAAGGTTGGGCGTTTAGGTTTGTAGGGATATTAAGGCCGCCAAACCTAACTTGAGTTTTATGATGTTTTCATCAAATGGTATTCATATGTCAATTTGTGGAGTGATTATTTGAGCGTAAAGAGATCCATAACCATTGTTATGAGTCTCAATTGCAATGGAAAAAAATTCTTATGAATTTTGTCAAACTTTAAGAATCATAAGTGATTTATTAGTGGAATTTAGGAACCTTCTAATATTGCAATTAATAATTTGGAGGCAATTTTTCTGTCATCTTTGTAGGATTTCCAATGCAACATTATGCCTGAATCTTATGATTTGTATTATATACCAAGCTGGTTAGGATGATTATATATGGTTCCTCAATTACTTTTTATAAAATCTTAGAAAACCTAGAGATTTTTATATTCATCAACTACTCCTTGAGGACATTTATCTGAGTTAAGAAATGTTGATACGATGCAATATGCGAAGTTGAGCACACTAAGCAATATTGTGTACTACTTGCTTGAAATTCAATTATGTTTTCTTTATCACTTCTCATGAGGTGAGAATTGATAACCTTGAGAAGCTCTAACGACTACTTTGGATCTATTGTGAACCTCAAAGGGTTTTCACACCTATTATTAGTATATCATTGAGGAGTTTTAAATGTAGAGTAACAATCTAGTGATTGTGACTTCATATATATTTGAGCAAACTTCATTTAGGTTCATAATTTATCCATAAGAAGCCTCCAAACACAAGAAATGCAAGGTTTTGTTCTTAAGAAGTTTAGAGGCTAGATTGTGATTAATCTAAATACAAGTATTGGTACAAGGTGGGCATCAACTTAAAATGGCCAACACAAGGAAAAATATTGTAAGGGCACGGAGGTTGCAAGGGTCTATCATGCTTCTCTTAGTCAACCCCTAAAATTCCTAGTCAAAAAAGGTCAAAACTGATATTTGACTAATTCCGGACAAATTCATAGTCCAAAAGTAATGTCGGCTGTTCGCCGATATTACCTCTAAACTCCATCAGTCATCTTTGAAAGGTCATTACTTAGTCAAATTTTGTCCAAATTAAACATAAGAGGTGTTTTTGATATCTACAAAAAATGTAGATGTCAAGAAACACCTCATATGTTTGATTTGGACAAATTTTAAGTGAGTTATGGCCTTTCGAAAGTCCCTGATGTGGGGATGTATCGAATGGTTGCCGATAAAACCAAGGTTCTTCATTAGTTGCAAAAAGTCCATGAGTTGCAAATAAGTCAACGTTAATCTAATTTTAGAAATGTTGAGGATTTAAAAACAAAGTGAAGGTAGTTAAGGATGGTTGCTTTTCAGTTTAAGCCTTAAACGCCCACGATGTCGAAAAACGACATTTTGGATGTACATCAGAAACTTTGAAGAGCCATATCTTCTTCATCTGAGGTCCGTTTTGCATGAAATTACTTGGATTAGGTTCCAAATCAAGTCTAGTTTGTGTTGTAAAATTTTCAAGCCCATACAATAAAGTATGAATTAATGGAATGCACTTTAGTGAAGACAACTCTTGTTTTTGGGTTTCCAAGCATGGGGCATGTATTACCATTGCAAGCCAATTATGTGAAATTAAAAATAGTTTTTCATGATTTTTTTCTTTCATGGTCATGATCTTAAAGTGATTCTTAACAACTTTGTAGTGAGAAGTTTTTTGATCCAAATGATTTTGCTATTGGATTTGCAATGATGTTTTGTCAACAAAAAAAGTGAGAAAATGGATGATATTTGAGGAGCTATATCTCCCTCATCCACCGTAGGATTTCAACTTAATTGTTTGGGATGGCCTCCAATTAGAGTCTAGTCTAAGTGGTAGAAACCTTAACAAGATCGAAGATGTTTTGAAGATAAGGCATGAAATTGAATGCAAAGGATCTAGTTTTGGACTATTTTTCCTTTGTAAAATGTTCGGTAGTTTTTACCATTGCATGGATTTTATTTGAGCCAAGAAATTTTTTTGATGAATTTTTGTTGGGTAAAGGACTTATTAAGATGAAGTTGAACATCTTTCTAGTTGGTGATTTTTTCATTGCAATAGGTATATTGGTAGCATTTCCACCTCAAAGTGAAAATGATGAAATTTTGCAGTTTGTTTTTGATATTAATATGTTATGATCTCTCGATCTATAAGGCCTCATGACTCAAATTTTGGTCGACATAATCTTCGATAAGTCTATTACAAGTTTGTACGGTTGAGATCTTAATAGCTTCTCTTGATTTTCATCAATGACAATTTCTATGGAAATGTGCTTTTCTGCTAAAAATAGGCTTGGGCGTTTAGGGGTTAATGTGAGTTAGAATCAAATTCAAATGAAGGGTCTATCCACGGGACTCATGTTTTTTATTTTTAAAATATTAAGTTCTTTTGTACCTTCTCTCATTGCAAGCCTCATAAGTTAGAGAGTTTGTAAACCTTAAATATTCTAAGATGAATATGATAATGGTAGGTGTTTTCATTGTGCAATTTATTCTCAAGCAAGGCTACAATTTTATTCAACTAAAATCATGCTGCTTGCTCAAAGTCAATTGCACAATATGATTTTAAGCGCATAATTTTCCAATAGATGCTTAGATCTCCCAATCGATGCACTTGTTTATCTACTCTTTGAATGTTTAAAAGTTTTTGACTCAACCCCTACAAGCTTGGGTCAAAAATCAACTTGATTATTGAAATTGAATTCTTGTAATTTAGGCCTTATAAATTTCAATGCAAGAATCATGTAATCGCTTTAATGTAAATCCCTTAATCAAAGAGTGGTAGTACCTCGCCGTAGTGCAATGGAGACATGCATGCTTCAAAATGAAAGCATAAAGTAAAAATGTTGAAGATTGAAGAATTCTTCACCAATTTGGTAAAGGAGTAGTGGACAAGAATTTCCCAAGTGAACTACCACACACACCATTTTCAACCACTTCTAGTAGAGTTGTTTAGAATGGGGCAATTCCCATAATATTTAAGATATGCATAAACTATTCCTTACGTATTGTAATCTTCACTGAGAGGTACATCCAATCGTATTTGTACTCACTGTAAAGATTGTAGGGTTTACTTTAGAGTATCATTTTGAATATATCTATATTGACAACTCAGGAAATTTCATACATCTTTGTTGAAAAGTCCAAGAATGATAATTCCACTTGCTCTTTCTTTCCACTGATTTTTCCATACTCAAAAGTTGATTTTATCCATACATAAAACTTTAATTTTTCTATACACAAAAATTGATTTTTTCCATACACAAAAGTTGATGTTTTCCATAAACAAAGATTGTAACCACTGGTTACACACAAACAAGTTCTGTGCACTGAAAAGTGAACCATTGGGCACCTTAATGTATTATCCTCTTTACAGGCCATGCTTACGAGTGCACATCGTTCTTATGAATGTCTTGCAGGCGCTTGCGTTGACGTCCGCAAGTGAGAGACAGAATATTTTTGTCGCAAACCTCCGAGAGGGTGCACGACAATATTCGCATCTTTCAGCTTCTCGTTTCGTCTCGATATTTTACCATCTTCCAAAACTACTCCCCTGGAATTTTTCGCACATACTATACCAGTAGTTCAGAGCGTCCATTGACAACAAGATCAACAATCTCATTTCTGTTAGCTACATACGTATGCTCCACATCCAAACTCTCATCTTCTCGGTAATCCCATGTACCAGAAGAGAAAAGGACAATTCTCATTCAAAAATTCTGTGCTTTTGTAAAGTAACACTGCACTACACCATTGTCGATCCGATAATTCGCACAAATTCGAAAGTCTCAACGGTTTGCAACACCCAGCGAGAGTGAGTTGTAAACCCTCCAGCGGCTCACAGAGCGATGTGCAACAAACAGCAAATCTTGGTTTAACTGGGACGAATGCACCCATTAATCCAGTAATCGGCGCCAATGCCGGACGTTTTCAATAATTTTACACACAATGGGACACACTAGCACTACTTTAAAAGGGATAATGTTCACTCTTCCATACAGCTTTGATTCATAGTTTCTCATGACATTCACCATCCTTACACTTAAAACTAGTCTTAAAATTGATCACTATGTAGAGGAAAGGGAAATGAATTACACGCCGTACAAAACTCTGAATTGACTACTCTGTGGAATCGCTTAGTAGGTGTAGCCCTTCACGAACATGCCCTTCTTCGCTTCCTCGGCTTCGCCCTCAGCCGAGTACTTGCCCAACTGCGCCAACGAGTTGGCCTTAGCGCGGACTAGAAGTGCCTGCTGGGCAGCCTCCACGTTCGCGGGCTCACCCTTCCATGCCTTCAACACGGAGTTCTGCAGAGCGCGCGCGTACGAGAACGATACGTGCCACGGGTTCGGGCTCTGGTTCATCGCGTTCAAGTTCAATGTTGCCTCCACCTCTGATTGTCCTCCAGACAAAAACTGCAACACCCGAAGCATTTACGCGTCAGTCACACCGATACATATCGCACTATTTCACAAGTGCTCCAAATATAGACTCACATCACCACGTGTTGAATTCACCTATCGTACAGACTCCACTTGAATGTGTTCACTCCAAAATGACATGGTAGGCAATGTCTCAACATGTCATTCCAATGGCAATCGATGCTTCAGTAGATGGGGTATTGAAGATAAACATACCATGATGCCGGGCACGGCGGGCGGCACTCTCCTCTTCAACATGTTCAAGGTGTACTCTGCCACCTGCTCGGGTGATGCCCTCGTCGAGCACTCAGCGCCGGGAGTCACCATGCTGGGCTTCAGCAAGATTCCTTCCAACAGCACGTTGTTCTCCTGCAGGAAGTAGAACACCCTCGACCACACGCGCTCAGCGACCTCCAAAGTCCTGTCAATGCCGTGGTCTCCGTCCAACAAGATCTCGGGCTCCACAATTGGGGCCAGTCCATTGTCCTGGCAGATCGAAGCGTACCGGGCAAGACCCCATGCGGCCTCGGTGATGGCCAACTCTGTCGGGCCGTTGGGAATGCTCACCACGGTCCTCCACTTGGCGAAACGAGCACCCTGCTTGTAGTACGAAGCAGTGCGGGACGCAAGCCCATCCAATCCCTGGCACCACGACTCATCGTTCGATCCCGTCAAAGGCACCAAACCTTTGTCGACCTTGATACCGGGAATGATGTTCTGGGCGTTCAAGCAGTCCACCATGGACCTGCCGTCCGTCGTGTTCTGGTACAAAGTCTCCTCGAACAGGATAGCACCGGAGATGTACTCGCCCAGTCCGGGGGTGTTGATCAGCAACTGACGGTACGCCTGCCTGTTCTCCTCGGTGTTGTCCAGTCCAATGGACGCCAACCTCTTGCCGCAGGTGGCGTTCGACTCGTCCATGGCCAAGATACCACGTCCCTTGGTCGCGATGGAGTTCTGCAACCACATAAATACATCCTTTTCATCAACACAATGCCACATTCTTCTGCATTTCACAAGGACTCTGCCCACTTTCAATCGCTACAATGCTGCGACATTCTCTACCCTAATTCAACACTAGATGGGTAGACATACCGCGGTCTTGACGAGCTCTTCATCGTAACCCGCAGCGCGCACGGCGAAAGCCACATTGGTAGCCTTGGGTGCGACGGAGGTCTGGCTGACCACGGCGGTGCCGCAGAAGCTAGACTTGAGCGCCATGCTGGAGGTCATCCCGAGGGCAGCCATTGCAGCAAAGCACACGCACGCTGGAATTGGCGCTGCGTGAGAAGTGTAGGCTACAATTTCCTGAGAGCAAGCAAGGAGTGGAGCGCCACTATAAAAGTGTGGTATGTGCTGCAAGGGGTTCGATGAATGGTCGAGGCGATGGCTGTTGAATCTGTGGCTCTGGCAGCAGGATGGTCCAAATCCGAAAGCGAAAAAGGGATAGGGATCATGGGGTGGCGAGAGCCCTGTGTTGTTCTTGTGGTGGGAAAAGGGGTAAGCTTGGCCCCTTTCCACTTCGTCGAAAAGGTCACTTGAACTGGGCTGTGCAAGTGTGCATTATTCCACTCCTGCTAATGAAATTTACAACTTTTTGAACCTTCTTCGGACAATTTTCCTACCTTACTCAGCCTCTCCTTTCCCCTATCTCTTCTGGCCCCTTCCCCCACCTTCATCTCTCACAAATATAGGGAGGAGTTTTGTCGCAAGGTATCAACAATTATTTAGTTTCTTGAATGTTGTAATCATTCAAGCATATCACTTTTCATTTGTCTAGATAGAAGTCGTTGAATTTTTTGACTGTAAGATTGAAAAACGTAGAAAATGGAAATGATAGTACTTGTTTCAGTAAGTATACATTCATAAATTGTTTCAAAGCTTGTATACAATACTAACTCCAAAGGTATTGACGTATCTATACCAAACGAATTTGGGCTTCATTTTTGAACTAGGGGTTGAGAAGCGTCCTCTATGACAAATATTCAAACTTCAGACTTCTCCTCTTCAACATCTAAGTTTCTTGTTGAGTAAGGTAAGATGTAAGAGGAGAGTAGAGGAAGAACATTGTCAAAATCTACTAAGGCACGTAACCCTTGTTCGTTTTGAGCACGGGCATCCAAAAGTGTAAATGTAGACTCTGAATGATGAAAATGAAAGCAGTGTACTATACTCCTTGAAAACATTTAAGCGCCACTTTTACCTCTAACACAACAACTCATATCACTAATCATACGTAAGAAGTCAAAGAAAGCTCCTCAGAAGCCAAAAGTCAATAATAGAGAAGGCTCTCGAGGCACGATAGGAATCACGGGAGTGAGTTGATTTTGAGAAGGCATGAAAGGTGGAAATTCATTCGAGAGGCATATTGTGGCCTTCCTTCTAGAGCATGGAGCACGCGATTCTTGAGATTGTGGTAACCAAATGGTAATGTCATATTGTGGTAATTAATAGCAACGCAACTAATGGCAATGCTATTTTGTAATGACCGATGATAACAAGGCTCTTGAGTGGTTATGCAAAAAATGGTGTTATCGAAAAGAAACGATACTCTTCAATAACAACATTAATTAAGATTAACAACATAATTCTAATTGAGAGAAATGGACTGAATATACTGGATTGGAAATGACATGCGCAGTAAAGTGCTATGTGTTTGTGCGTTCACCCTGAGAAGGATGGATAAGTAGTCCTACCATTTTTGAAATGACCTCCAGGCATACATTCAAGGATAGGTTGAACGAACACTCTATTCACGCCGGACTCTGAATAGGTTGGAACTTCTCAGTCTCCTTCTTCTGTGTTTGTGCACAAGTGAGGAAAAGAATTGGTGACTGTTGCTATGATGAGCCCGTGAACAGCACGAGGCCTCAACCGTTCTTTCGCTGCTCACTTTTTGTTGCTGGCCACTTTCAGTTTCCGCCACTGATCCAGACTTTACAGAACCAAACCGTGGGGTCGGTATATTCCTCGGAGGCTACCCCGAGCATCATTTTCCACACCCTTTTCTAACTGGAAAATGTTTCTTATACAAACTTTGGTTTGCTGTGGAGTATGCGCACTCCACAGTATTGCATAAGAATTCTGAGAAGTATTCTCAGATTTACATTGTCTCACTTTCAAAAATAAAATAAATAACATTCTCTTCAATGAAATTGGTCATTACAAGCACGCATAGGTCTATGAAAGAGTATCAATATATTAGAACAGATGAAGAGTGTTGTAAAAGTATTCTATGTTGACTTCAGATGTTAACATATTTGTATCAAGAATATCACTTGAATTCTCATTGTTGCTCTAGTACATCAATCATACATTGACAACTATGGTACAATTTATATATATATATATAGTGCAAAGGGTCTGGATTTAGACTATTTTTCTTTCGTTAATGTTTTTGGCATTTTTTACCATGGCAAGGCTATTATACAAGCCAAGATATTGTTTGGATGGATTTTTATGGGTCTTGAGTTAAAGGTGAACAATAAAAAAATTGTTATTAGAATTCCCCTTCAAAGTGAAAATACTTAACTTCTATGATTTATCTTGAATACTTTGCAATCTATGAGAGCTTATGACTCAACTTTTGATCCACATGACCTACAATAAGTATATAACAAGCTCAAATGTAGGGTTAAGATTTAAATTAACTTACATTCTTCATTTTTACATTTATGAGACTTTGTAGAGAATTGTGTTTTTAGCTAAAAATAGGTTGCGATGTTTAGGGTTAGATTGGCCAAAAAAACAAAGTTGGAATCTTATGGACAATTAAAACTATTCAACCCTCAAAGACCATTTATTTTTCTACATAGATACAATATTGAAAATCTACTACGATATTGACTCCATTAATAAATGCATTCAACAAGAAAGTTGTTAAGCTTCATCTTTTTATAGATCACTCTTGTATAATAAGAATTCATGAAAATATCAAATGTGATTGAGATGACACCCTTGCCTATGCCATAAGAGAGGTTCATTTCGAACAAAATGTCAATGGGTCTTATGCGTCGCATGCCATAAGACATATTTCACCACTACAAGCCAATTAAATAGATCACATTAAAGTTGCATGCACTATTAAAACTCTTGAAGGAAAACACATGCCCGAGGCGAATTCTTCTCAATACATTTCAAAAATTTACAATGTTTAAGAGTTAAGAAAGTATGAAGTAGATAAAAAGCACTGTACAAGAATACCATAAGATCTCAAACAATTTGACAATCAACTTTGATCCATGATACCATGCTGTCATTTCAAAGCACATTCCTTATGTATGCATTGCTACTATAAAACACATCCTTCACCTCCCGAACTACCTAAGATGCCCAGTTTCGTTTCATGATCCTGGCTAGCGACGATGGCTTTACGTAGCTTGAAGGGCGAGCACACACTCCCTCTTGAAGAAGCTCCATCTGCTTTGGCAATGACAAGGTATGATAAAGAGCGTCTTTCACTTCTACCACAACCTCCGCCCGCTTCTCTACAGGCAAACGCATCATCTCATCTTCTCGTACTTGTGGAATGTCCAATTCCAACATTGCATTAAAGTAAGGACTAAAGTTCTTATAAGCCTTAATCAAATCCCATCGTCGAAATAACTCTACTCGCGCCGACTCCTTCAGCACCAATTCTCCACTTGCTGCTTTCCGATGCATGAGCAACACAAGCCTAGCAATGGTTATCCCAAGGACGATGTGATTATAGTCACTGGAAAACACCGCAGCCTCAAAGATATCCGGGTACAACTCCAACTGCAAGAACCACCCCGCTCCTTCGTCCGCTACATCGGCCGTGATCAACTTGTCTAATATCCAACAAATCGCTTCCAGTGGAGGCTCAAATCCTGGAACCAAATGCGGCTGCGTAGCGACCACTTTTTCCAGTCCATGTTGACGACAGTGTTCTTCAAACTCCACCAGCAATTCCTTCGTCGCGCTATTTACGATAGACATCATGTCCATGTAAAATCCAGGGTTCGGCAGACTTTCACGAATGCTAGCAAACTGTTCATCGAAGAAAGACCGAGCTTCCTCCATGCTCATGGTCGGTGGGGAAGCTCGGCCTCGACCCAAGGCGACACGTATGGTCTCCTCTAGGAGATCGCCGAGTTTCTTACTATTGCTGATTCTTGTGGAGCCATCCAACGACAACCGAACCTTGAGATCGTTTGCTAGACTGAGGGGGAAATTCTGAGCAGATACATACTGTCGAATTTGGAACTCTTCCGCTTTAGTCCAGAGCTTGGCAGATAGATACCCACAGATGTCGATCGTCAGTTTATCATATTCAAATTGAGTTGCCACTCGGAGAAGATGGAGACTGGATACTACACTCTGGAATCCTTTCTTCAACGGTTGATGCATGCGTGTCAAGCACTCAATGTAGCTTTCGACAGGGATCCCCGAAGTCATCTCAAGAGAGATTATCATCGATGAACTTGGATCGTTCCATCTCTCCGCCAAGGCCACCTCGAAGAATTTGCTACATTGCTTCAGGATACTTGAAAGCATTAGGAGTTCAGCTGCCACTTCGTTGGGGTTCTCGCTTGGTCGTAGGATAATGGTGACAAAGCGGTCCTCTTCTTCCATATTTGGACCTGCATTGGGCAATTGGGACTCGTGAGTTAATATCGGCTTCATTTACTTACAATCCGAACATATATATAATCCGAACATGTATATAATGATTGCCGAATGTATTTGTAGTATTGCAAATGCTTTTCAAGAGGTAGCTAGCGCTAGTTATAAACTTCTTTTATGTGCATTATGTACCTACTGTGTGTATAGGATAAAAAAACACAAGAAGGAAACAAGACAATTACCTTGTACTTCACAAAAACAACAATGTTAACGGTGATGAAAAGTCAAGCTCCTGTTCGTAAACTAGCAAGAGAGATACAACACTATAGAAAAGCACTATAGAAAAGCAATATAGAAAAGCACCATAGAACAGCACTATAGAAAAGCACTATAGAAAAGCACTGTAGGGAGCACTATAGAAATATCACAATGATAGGGAAGGGTGCCCAAATCCTTATTTTATAAGAAAATTACTACAATACTACCGAGGTCTACTTGACTATCGAGGACATCAGCTTGACTATCGAGGTCATCTAAAATGATATCTAAAATGCCATCAAAAATGTCATAAAAATGTCATCCAAAATGACATCCAAAATGATATCCAAAATGACATCCAAAATGTCATTCAGTACATTTAAGAGTTAAGTGTAACAAGATAGAAATGAAACTAACTAGTGAGGTCATTGAGTTCATAACATACACATGCGATCGAGTGTTGAGGCTAAGAAGGCCAAGTTTCAATGTAATAATTTTATTTTGAAATTTTAGTTTTTATTTTGTTGATGAATCTCATCAAAGTACTTTTGTTGATGATTCTCATCAAAGTACTGTTGTACACCAGTCCTATATTTGTTTATTTTATTTTATTTTATTGGTTCATTGATTTTTTATCAAATATTGCTTGTGCAATTATTTTTTTTTTTTTTTT
The DNA here is from genome assembly GCA_037043015.1 of Bryum argenteum. Taxonomy (NCBI): domain Eukaryota; kingdom Viridiplantae; phylum Streptophyta; class Bryopsida; order Bryales; family Bryaceae; genus Bryum; species Bryum argenteum. The sequence goes on along the minus strand of CM073323.1, from coordinate 3,593,488 downwards.
TTTTTTTTTTTTTTTTTTAATTCTACCAAATATGAATATGTCCATTATAATTGAATTGAGTAATTTTATCTACATTTCCTTGTGAAGGGTGGAAATATTCCCACAATATCAAAAGTCCAACCAAAGCTAAATGATATATGACTATGATTTAAGCAATCTTTATTCCTTTGATATGCGGTTACTTCATGCTATTAGAACCAAATTTAGGACATAAAGAAATTGTATTCTAAATTTTATATTAAAAACATAAGGCGTTTTGCCAATGGTCTATGTCCTTTCAAATTTAACTAGGTTTTGAGTCATTGTGAGGCACTTATCTTGTTCTTAAAACCTATGAAGCGCTTTGGGCTTAACTACAATTGAAGCTTTGAAGTGTTCCTTCAAACCTTATATTCTTTCATAATAGATTTAGTATTTTCCAAACAACATTACAATTTGACTTATTCTTGATTTAACATCAAACTCTTCAAGTTAATTTATTCCAATGTCATTTGTTTAATGTTACAGTGACCTTGTGGTGTTGGGTGGTGCATTGCCTTGGAACAAAGCCAATGCAAAGAGAATCTTAAGAAATTCAAATGTTTTACCTCGAATGCCTTTGCATCGAAATTAGAGTTATTATCTAAAGTATTCTTTGGAAGTGCCAAAAGGTAAATATATTATATAAGGCAAATAGTTTGTTTTGTGAGTGTGTGAGTTAGTAACATTATGATCTTTGGAACGACTGTTTGCATCGAGGCATATGAGGTGTTGTTGGAAGTGTCGGAGATTTTTTTTTAGACGTGCACGCCATAATCAGATTGAGAATGGGGTCTACAGATTCCAAGATATTGAAATTTCAAGTAATTTTCGCCCCCAAAATCACCAGTGTGGTAAAGGAGCGGGGGACATACTAGTATCGTATAAAGTAACAAATAATGCCATAAATTGGTGTTTTAGAAAAGGACTAAAAAACATTACTCTTTTATATTAGGAGTTGCAGTAGTAAAGATTCTTTAAGGAAGCTATAATAGCAACTACATAGTTCCTTAGAATACATTTAGAAGTTAAACCATAAATATCCCAACCTAATTTAGGCCAAAAATACGGTTTCAATAAAAGTGTTATAGATAAAAATGAAAGAAGCATATTTGGATCTCAATCCTACGACCATGTAATAGACATATTGTAAGTTATGTGAACCAAATTTTGAGTCATGAGGCCTTATAGATTGCAAGACCAATACATATTAGTATTCAAAACAAACTCCAAAATGTCATCATATTCACTTTGAAGTAAAAATGCTACCAACAAACCAATTGCAATCAAAATTTGCCAACTTCAAAGTTGTTTACTTTCATCTTGAAAACACTTTTGTACCACAAGCTATTACTAATTTTATTTTATTTTTGGCCCAAACAATACCTTTACCACTGCAAACATTGCCTCAAGCTTTACAAAGAGAAAAAAGTCCAAAGGTAGACGACTTACACTAAAATGCATACCATGTCTTTGAAAACATCTTGGATCAGAGTTGATCTTTTTACTACGAGAACTAAACTTAAATTAAAATCCAACCTATAATTGAAGTCAAATTCCAATTGTGAGTGACTGAGATACACCTCTTCAAAGTTCACACATTTTCGTGATTTTTTTCAACATTGGTACATCACTAGAAATCTATTACCAAAAAAATTCCAATCTGTCACAGTACTGAGGAAAACCGCTCATGGCCTCGTGTGCTTGTCATAACAACTCAAATATAATGATGATGTAAAAACATATTGGTATAATGATTTTAGTTGTAAAGAATACATAGCCTTTAAAAAATCTAATTATGCACATTGTGCATATGCTATTTTATAAACGATTTATTATTTACAATAATTCCATTCAACCATACTTACATAAATATATACGACATGAAAATAAGTATATTAAAAAAATAATCTAAAACCGCATATGAAAGAATATATTCATGTAATAAAATCATCAAAACCATTCAATAAACACGGTTGTAACTCCAACTATAAATTTGTTGGTCTTCTTCCTCAACCCTTCAACGCCCAAGGGGGGTCCCAAGTTTAGAAACATAATTTTTCCAAAGTGTCATAGATGAAATAAAGACAAGCTATCTACATCACTACCGTACAATCTTGTAGTGTACTTGTAGGTCATGTGGATCAGATTTGGAGTCATGAGGCCCCATAGATTGATAAATCGTAACATATTAGTATTCAAAAAAGATCTCAAATTTTGTGCATTCTCACTTGGAAGTGAAAATGCTATAAACAAACATATTGCAATGAAAATTCCACCAACTACAAAGTTGTCCAACCTCATCTCAAGAACTCTTGTACAAAAAAAATTCATCACAAAGAATTGTTGACTCAAAGAATAGCCTTGCAAGGGTGTAAACTGCCAAAATATTTACAAAGCATAAAGGGTCCAAATCTACACCCCTTGGAATCAAATTCTTGCCTTATCTACAAAATACCTTGGATTGGGTCAAGGCTTTACCACTTCAACTAGTCTTTACTTGGAACCTATATGAAATAAACGAAGTTTAAATCCAACGGTGGATGAAGGAGATACAACTCTTCAAAATTCATCCACTTTTTTACATTTTTTATTGAAGAAATATCACTAAAAATTCAATACTAAAAGTATATGATAAAAAATCTTCCAACTACAAAGTACTTAGATTTCATGTTAAGATCATGATTATGTAAAACAAATTCATAAAGAACTATTTTTGATTTCCCGAAATTTTCTCATAATGGTAAAACATGCCCCATGTTTGGAAACTTAAAATGAAGAGTTGCCTTCACTAAAATACACGTCATTAATTTATAATTCATTTCAAAGGTCTTCAATTTTTACCACAAAAAATTGACTTGATTAGAGACCCAACCTAAGTGATTTCGATCAAAACGGAGTCCAAGTGAAGAAATTATGTCTCTTCAAAGTTTTTGCCTTTCATCTAAAATGTCCTTTTTTGACATCTTGGGCGTTCAAGGGTTAAATAATAAAAGAATTCATGAAAAATACAATGTGATCCAAATAATTGGCTTCCAATTGCAAAATATGCCCTTTGTTCTAAACCTCCGAAATAAAAAATGTATGCACTAAAATGAATGCCATAAATTTAGACCACCTTGGATGAGTCCGAAACTTTTAATACACAAACAAGACTTGATTCAATCACAAATGAAGTAATTCTTGTCAACATCAAACTATTCAAAGATGAAGAAGTACTGACTCTTCAAAGTTTTTATTTATCATGCAAAACATAGTTCTTCAACATTACATGCGTTTAAGGGTTGATAGTGTAAGCACTTTTGGTGCATGGGCAAAGTAAGTGAAAGCAAGAGACAAAGCGGATTAATTATTTTTGAATACTATTCCAATGTGCACAAAAATTTAAAAGATGAAATTGTTGATGTTTTTCTAAAATGACACCATATCAATAATGTTTAGTGTGAGTACATTGAACACTTGGACTCTCAAACTACCATATACCCGTCAATGAATAAACCTGGTGAGCTTTTGTTGGTACTACTCCACTTTCGAGCACCCTACCTTAGAGCATCTCCACCCATACTCGCTAAAGGTGACTCGCTAAAATGTTCATCTATATTCGAAAAGCCCTTGAAATCACACTCCCCCACCTTGAAAGACCCCTTCAAGCATCAAAAGTGCATGTGAAATAGTCAACACACCAATCCCAAATAGAATGTTAGATTTAATCAACTAAACTTAAATTTGGAGGGCCACTTCTAGACGCGCCAAAGTAGAGAACCACGAGGCATTCTTGAAGGGCCCTTAGCATTTCTCATACTTATTGTGTGTTTCAGGCTCTTGGCGAGTATGGGTGCGGAAGCTCTTATGTTTTCTTTCAGAATTGGACATTTGCAGTCCTTCATGTATGATAGAGGAACCTAAAGTCGACCGGGTCCCCATACCCATACATTAGACTTAGAAGGTAGCGGCCGCCTGCACAGCCTGTGCCCAACCACATACACGATCTAATCTCAGAATGGTAATCGTAATAACCCCGTAATATTCCGCCTCAATTATGTCTGAAAAATCCCTTAAGTGGTCGACTTTAGGTTCCTCTACCATAGGAGGGGACTATGAATGAAAACACTCAGCTATGAAGAACTTCCATCAGTCCAGGTTCTCTTAATGTAGATGCGGGGAACGCAGTTCCCCAGGAGCTCACGGGGCTGGGATGCAGAGCGACCATCGGACGGCGGAGGGGGCGTGGTGGGCAAAGCGTCGCGACAGAGCGTGCGAGCGGAGAGCGCTGCGAGTCCACAAGTCCAATTTACGGCCCTTGCCATTCCCTGACCCCTATCCCCTTTTTCCCCCTCCGTGCCTTTCTCCCCTCCTGCTGCCAGAGCCACAGATTCTACAGCCATCCATTCCCAACTCTTTATAGCCTTCTTCCTTTGTTTATAGTGACGGACAAACCCAAGCCCACATACAGCACATCGTAGTCTTCACCCCTCGTAGTCTCAATTCCAGCGTGCGTGTGCTTTGCTGCAATGGCTGCCCTCGGGATGACCTCCAGCATGGCGCTCAAGTCTAGCTTCTGCGGCACTGCCGTGGTCAGCCAGACCTCCGTCGCACCCAAGGCTACCAATGTGGCTTTCGCCGTGCGCGCTGCGGGCTACGATGAGGAGCTCGTCAAGACCGCGGTACGTTTGCCCATCTAGTGTTGAATTAGGGTAGAGAATGTCGCAGCAATGTAGGGGTTGGTAATGCGAGAAGTGATGTCTTGTGAAGAATGTGGCATTGTGTTGATGGGAAGGTTGTTCTGATGTGGCTGCAGAACTCCATCGCGACCAAGGGACGTGGTATCTTGGCCATGGACGAGTCGAACGCCACCTGCGGCAAGAGATTGGCGTCCATTGGACTGGACAACACCGAAGAGAACAGGCAGGCGTACCGTCAGTTGTTGATCAACACCCCCGGACTGGGCGAGTACATCTCCGGTGCTATCCTGTTCGAGGAGACTTTGTACCAGAACACGACGGACGGCAGGTCCATGGTGGACTGCCTGAACGCCCAGGGCATCATTCCCGGTATCAAGGTGGACAAAGGTTTGGTGCCTTTGACGGGGTCGAACGATGAGTCGTGGTGCCAGGGATTGGACGGGCTTGCGTCCCGCACTGCCTCGTACTACAAGCAGGGTGCTCGTTTCGCCAAGTGGAGGACCGTGGTGAGCATTCCCAACGGCCCGACAGAGTTGGCCATCACTGAGGCCGCATGGGGTCTTGCCCGGTACGCTTCGATCTGCCAGGACAATGGACTGGCACCAATTGTGGAGCCCGAGATTTTGTTGGACGGAGACCACGGCATCGACAGGACTTTGGAGGTCGCTGAGCGCGTGTGGTCGAGGGTGTTCTACTTCTTGGCTGAGAACAACGTGCTGTTGGAAGGAATCTTGCTGAAGCCCAGCATGGTGACTCCCGGCGCTGAGTGCTCGACGAGGGCATCACCCGAGCAGGTGGCAGAGTACACGTTGAACATGTTGAAGAGGAGAGTGCCACCCGCCGTGCCCGGCATCATGGTATGTTAATCTTCGACACCCTTCCACTCAATTGAGCTTCGATCGCTACTGAAAGGACATGAGGAGACGTTGCCTACCATGTCATTTTTGGGTGGGTACATGCAGGTGTAGTTTATGGGTGGCAATGTGAATGTATGGTGTGGTGGTAGGAGTCTGCATGTACCAAATCATGTATGGCGGTTCGCGTAATGGTGTGACTGATGTTTGTATGTTTTGGTTGTGGCCAGTTTCTGTCTGGAGGACAATCAGAGGTGGAGGCAACATTGAATTTGAACGCGATGAACCAGAGCCCGAACCCGTGGCACGTATCGTTCTCGTACGCTCGCGCTCTGCAGAACTCCGTGTTGACGGCATGGAAGGGCGAGTCTGCGAATGTGGAGGCTGCCCAGCAGGCACTTCTGGTCCGTGCGAAGGCCAACTCGTTGGCGCAGTTGGGCAAGTACTCGGCTGAGGGCGAAGCCGAGGAAGCGAAGAAGGGCATGTTCGTGAAGGGCTACACCTACTAAGCAATTCCTTAGGGTAGACAATCCAAAGTTTTGAATACCTCGTACGCTCCTGTCGTGGTGAGTTCCGGTTTAGTGAATCGCAGTCTTACGGTGATGAATGTTGAGAACCTTCAGAATAAGGCTGTGTGGACCGTAAAAGTCATCCACTTATCCAAATAGATGAGACCTATCCAAATTCTGTACCATTATCCAAAAAATGGATGAAAGTCTTGGCAGGCTGATATAATTACAATTCTGTCGCTGGATCAAATTTTTCCACCCAACTCACTTACCTGTAAATGATATTGAAGAGTGCGATTCTGCAGTCGTGCGATCATGTTGAGTCATAACGTCCTGTGGAGTAGAGGTGGGTGGCGAAGACTTGGTCATGTGAAAGATTGCCTCCGAGGTGATGAAAGTATCGTACCTTTTATGCTGATCGTGACAGAGTTTTTCACACAAATCGTTGCACAGGGGAGGGTCAGGCGAATCGGGTTGCAGTATTGTGATCACTAATGGACGCGTATAGATAGCGATCTAATCCACTGTTCTAGTCAGCATAGTAAAGCATGTGTCTCTATTGCTAATTCAAGGGTTGTTAAGCCACAATAGCCAGAGTAGGACGGAGAATTCTGTGACATTCGGGACAGGAGCGTTTATCGCGACTGATGACAAGTTTGAGGAAGTTCACAGTAAATCGGGAGTGTGTTTGGTGTGCAGTGTGTGTTTGGTGGACATTGTAAGGTGGTCGTTCAGTAGGAAAGGCGTGATAGAAAGTTGTTGACCAGTTCACTCTTGCCAGTAAGTTGACCAAAAAGCTCACTTTTCTACTTTGCATTTCTTATACATGACCGGAATGGCACGTACAATGAAAAAGCAACAAAGAATATCCTAGTACTTGTCTTCATTGTTATGTTGATGTATTCGTAAGATGAGTGTTAGATTTTAATGTAAAATGAGAAATGCCTGACAGTTGCCGTTTTCCTTCAACACATTCAGGAAGCAGTGAGGATGCAGTGACCACATTCATGCTCGTATTTCCCATCCCTTACTCCCTTTTCATTGTCAAGCTTAGAATAAACCGCTTCATGTTCTACTGACTGCATCGAGAGAATAAAAAACATGAACCATTGGAACCATTTATTCATGTCCATATCTAGCTTATGATTCATATTGCCTGCTGCATCAACCTCTTCTTCACGTTTCAATGTCGATCAAATAAAGAGCAAAGCTGAAGCTCAGAGTATGCAGTAGTGGGAGATTTTAAAATGGACATGTTCTGGAAATGACACACGTTCCGCAAGACTTAAAATGCACAGTTAAGTAAAATGTAAAAGCACCTCAAATTGTACATGATTGTTTCTACTGCCACTTTGATTTGATGTAGATCTTCAACTCGAACTTGAAGCAGTACTAGCTTGCTGGTATGACAAGAACTCGCTCCTCGTCTGGGACATGTCTTGCGAGAACAAAGGACTGCAGAGTTTCTCTCACAAGCACTTACACAAGAAACTGCACCATTATGTGCAATGATCATGGAGTATAGTGTTGAGAGTAGGATCAGGATTTGATCGCGAGAGTTGGACGGAAGAACTCACTTGCACACCGAGCAAGTTACTTCGATAGAACTCAAGGAGTCAATCAGGAAACCACTTCATCAGACACAGCTCATGTCCTGTGTGCACCAGCAACCCACTAAATAATGGGATCTCGTTTGAATGCATCCTATGTTCTGCGGCAAATCTTTGTGAGGAAGTAGCTCCATCACATCCAAGTTACAAGACACAAATACTGAATAGATCGAATATTCACTACATATGTAACATGAATTGATTTTCATGGAGATAACATAGATAGATAAGAATTCCATTCCCTTTTGAGGCTGGCGTGAATAGAGTGTCTATTCGTCTTGACAATGAGCCAGTGCCCACCGGACTGGACAAAGATGATGTAACACCTACTTGTAGTCTATACTACTATTACTGATACTTCAGCATGGTCGGGAGCAGATGGCTCATCTCTTATCATCACAAGGGTTAGTTTCCATGTAAGCCCATCCTCGTAACCTTTACTCCATATAAAATGAAGAATCGGTCGATACAAGTTGACTTATTGCTATGCTTTATTGCTAAATGAAGCAAACGAGAATGGGGTGGACTTACTTAACCCTTAAACTCCCATGGGGTCACGGGCAGCTCTAAATTGGATCACAACATCTTTTGGACTTTTTGAACTTGGGCATCATGAATGAACCAATCAATGATGAGCTTGCAACCTCCTACAAGGTTATAAGGTTATGTACAACTCCAATCTACCTACCACAATCCTTTCAAAGCGCAAAATCACTCTTACCAATTGTGATTTGAATTGTAAAATTTCACTTTTTTGAATGCATCATAAGAAGGTGACCAGCTCGACATCACAATATAAGTGTAAAGTTGAGTACAGAGCAGATTGTTGGAAAAAAGCCCCTCGGGTTTGCTTGGACGTTTGAGGGTTAAAAACTCGCCCCAAGTGCTTGTCTTTTGCCTTCAAAAATGAGGGGATGGGAATGGTCCTACCTTCGGAAATGAGGTCTCCTGAGTGGATAGAAATGACCTCATTGACGACTTGAAAAGCATGCACAATCATGACGATCAAAATTTTTGTGAGTCACTGGTCTCATCAATATAATTGGATTCACCTTGTATAATTACTATTTGAGTAGAATATAGGCACATGATACACATGAGAGAAAGTTCTATCATAGGAGTTTTCTAGATTTCTCAAAGTACAATACTTCACATATTTCTCTATGTTGTGATTACATGACACACTTTGAGTGTATAGAAAGAATAAAGTCACATATTCAGTCCTTAAAACGGCTTTTAGAATGTACAAGAGGTGTTTCACCTAAGCAAATTGTATCATAGTCTGAACTACCCCGCCTTGGTTTCTCAGATGATGTGTTCATTTTTTCCTGAATCACAAACTTCATAGTTGTACTGCACAGTTCCAAAGATGGAAGTGCCCGTGAAGTTCTTCGGAAGTGGACCTAGTTCCATCGCCGAGACATGTGTGTTATTGCGAAAAAGAACCATGTCAACATGTTACCACTTTCCTATCACCAAGCGAGATCACCAACAAAGCAGTGTTTACAATGAAGATGCATTCGAGTGTCCTAAAGCAGTATAGCATACACTTCGATCGAGGTGGCGTGAAACGAAAGATGGAGTAATCCGAGTTCATCGGGAAGCCCATCCCCACTTTTGATTACATTCTCTCTTGAGATGATCCCCCTACTCCCTGTTGAGTGCTTCGAACCGATGTATCAACCATTAACGAAGAGATTCCACAATGTAGAATGCAGTCTCCATCTTCTTCGCGCTGCATCCCAAATAGTCTATGAGAAACTGACGATGGACATCTGTGGGTATTTATCTACCAAGCTTTGGTCTACAGACGAAGAACCAAGATTCGGCAGTATGCATCTTGTGAGGATTTCCTTAAAAGGCAAGCAAAGGATCTGGCGTTGGTCAAAGTGTGAAGAACTCTGAATTTTACATGGACATGATGTCTGTCATAAACAGCGACAAGGAAATAGCTGGTGGAGTTTGAAGAAGAGTGTAAGAAACATGTTGTAGGAGCAGATTGGTCTTTCAGTGGCGAATTTGGATACCGGATTTGAGAGTGGCAAGGACGCAATTCAATGGATATTGGAGAAGTTGATCTATGCCAATGTAACCAACGAAGTGGTGGGATGCTTCTTGCAGTAGGAGTTATACCCAAAAATCTTCAAGACTTCGGTGTATTCTGATTCCATTGTTCATGATCACCATGAAATATTCACTGCTATGCTTGTGTTGCTCATCCATGGAAAGGCCGCATGTGGACAATTGGTGCTTGAGGATTGTGCATGAGTAGCGTTGTTTCAACATTGGGACGGACATGGTCTCTGCAATTTATCCGGGAGATGGACTTGGTTGAGCCTGTGATAACACGTATGCTGCAAGCAAAGAGGATGTTTTTCTCACCTTGTCCTTGACAAAACAGATGGAGCTTGTACAAAAGGGAGTCTGTAGTTGTTTTGGAAGCTTCATGTGACCAAGTTCGCTAGCAAGGATAGTGAAAGAGGAGTGGGTTGCTTAGGCAAGAGAAGGAAAGCGTAGCAGATGGTATTAGATCATTGCAAGTGATACATAAGGCAAAAGTTCTCATTGTATGTTGTTTTCCGGATTCATTGAAAGGAATCAAAAGCATAATCATGGTTTATACTTTGCGATTATAGAAGATAAATCGAACATGAACATAATTATATTTGTTTTATCACTGAACATGAACTATAGAATGGATTGAATTTGTACTCACATGGTAAGAGACTCTAAAAATGTATACTCACAAAGAACAAAGTCATGTGCATGATCAGTCATTGCAAAGACCCTTCCTAAGTTTTTCTTATCAAGAATCTCGTATACTTGAAGCGCAAAATAGTCTAAACTATCCCCCTAGTTTCTCAGTATTATGTTTTATTATTTTGTGAATAACAACAATCATATTTGTACTGCATAGGTCCAAAAAATGGGGCGCCGTGGAAGTTTTCCGGAAGTCGTGTGTGGTGTTATGGAGAAGAAACAGGTCAAGATGTTACCATTATCCTACTACCAAGCGAGAGCACCAACAAAGTGATAGCTGATTCGAAGATGCATTCGAGTGTCTTGAAGCAATTTAGCAGACCTTGGACAAAAGGTGGAGCAATCCAAATGCATCCCCACCTTCAATGACATTCTCACTTCAGATGATCTCCAGGCTCCCTGTCGAGTGCTACATTGAGTGCTCCGAACGGATGTATCAACCGTTAAAGAAAGCATTCATGACTGTAGAAGTCTCCATCTTCTCCAAGCCGCATCCATATCGACTATGATAAACCGACGACGGATATTTGTAGATATCTATATAATTACCAAGCTTTGATCTGAAGACGACGAACTGCAAATTCGGCAGTATGCATCGTCTGAAGATTTCCCCAGGTCAAGCAGAGGCTTTCATGGTCCGGTTGTCGATGGATGGCTCCACCAGAAGCCGTGACCACAAGAAACTTCGCGATGTGGTAGAAGAGACCATACGTATGGCCTTGGGTAGAGGCCGAGATTCCCCACTCATCATGGAGGATGCCCGGTCGTACTGTTTGCTAGCACTGCTCAAATTGTGATCAACCCTGAATATCACATGGACATGATGTCAATCACAAACCAGGCGACAAAGGGACTGCTGATGGTCTTTGAAGAAGAGTGTAAGAAACATGTTGGAGAAGATTGGGCTTCAATGGCAAGTTTAGTTCTCGGATTTGGAAATCAACTGGAGGCAATGCATTGGATGTTGGACAAGTTGATGGTGGCCAATGTAGCTGAAGAAGTGGTGGAATGCTTCTTGCTGGTCGAGTTGTACCCAACGATCTTGGAGAGTGGGTGGGCTGTATTCTCATTCCATACGTCACGATCACCTTGCTTCCCAATCTTCATCGAGAATTTTTTGGCTCGTAGTACGATTGTTTGCTTAACCCTTAAACGTCAGGCTATACGGATTTGGGCAGCCCAGTATTGGATCACAGCATCTTTTGGACTTGGGCATCATGAATAGTGCACTTTTTGAACTTGGGCATCATGAATGATCCAATCAATGATGAGCTTGCAACCTCCTACAAGGTTGTGTACCACCCCAACCTACCTACCACAATCCTTTCAAAACACAAAATCACTCGTACAAATTGTGATTTGAATTGTAAAATTTCAATTTTTGAATGCATCTTAAGGAGGTGACCAGTTTGACATCAAAATATAAGTCAAAAGTTGAGTATATCAATTGAGAGCTACAGTGGAGATTCTGTTGGAACATGACCCGTCGGGTCACCTTTGGCGTTTAAGGTTTAAGGTTTTACTATTGGGTTTGAGGTGAGAAGGTGTTGCATTGAAATATTAAGTATGTGTACACGAAAATAGCCACTTTGAGAAGTGTATGTGTGAGGTTATTGCTCCATATGTTTTGTTTTTAGAAATGTAAATTTTTTTGGATATCCTCATGTTTTGATTTTAACAGTTGTTAACCCTTAAACGTCATATGCTTTCCTGATACCACACCCAAAATCTCTTTTAAACTCCATTTTTAGCATTATTCTATTTTTAGTTTGCTTGAGCTCTATTCTAAGAAAGTATAGATCTCTTTAAGGTGCTCAGTTTGGAATTCTAAAAATTCCACTTGGTATAATGGAGTGTAAGTTATGAGCAAGATTCTCTCAAAAGAAAACCCAACCCCTCGGGCTGGGTCTGACGTTTAAGGGTTAAGTAGTAGCAAGATGATTTGATTAGTGCATCACCCTTTGTGCTCATCTCACTGTTCTTGGATAGTTTAAAAGCTTTAGCGCACATGTGTGAAGGGGAGGCCATGCCCAACCTCTTTCATAGAGCCATGTTTCTCACTATTTATAGTAACTTCATATTTGTAAAACCATTCCCAACAACTAAAGGGATAGGTTATTTGACTTGTTATCTTTGAGAGCCCACCAAGGCCTCAAAGCCCACCTGCCAATGGTAGCTTCTTTTTAAACCTTCCTACTTGCATGGCTACCCACCCAATCTCACATATATATATATATATATATATATATATATATATATATATATATATATATATAGATTGCTTGCACTTGCGAGTACATAAAGGTTACCATAAATAAATCATAATAAAATTCCTATGGTTAGAGTTGGAACACAAGGAGAACAATTGTTTAGGTAATTCTATTGAAAGGTGGAGTTAATTTCACTTTTATGCACAATTGAGGGAATAAAGTGGAACTGACTTCTCCACACTCAACCTATGGCCATATACTTTTTCGTTTAATATGCTCAAATCAAAAGGGAGAATACTTATCAATTTTAATACAATCAAGATTTTCTTCTATAGCTTCTTCTACACCAATCCAAACCTTCATTGATTGCAGTCAGACTATCTCTTGGACTGTCGCTGCTCCTCATCTATTGCACTCCATCGATTGATCACTTCCTGTCAATTCTGCTCATACAATAACCTTGATTTCTTTGATTGGCTAATTCTATAACTTCTCCACCAATGATTGCTGATTGAATCCCATAGGATTTTCTATATTTTCTTTTTTTCGAGATTCACACATAAATTTTCAATTGCTGGCACAGTTGCAAGATCTGCACTTCTTCTTGATCAATTAAGTGTCCTTCTCGGTTGTATTTATGTCATTTGGTTTCTCCATCACTTATAATTCCTTTGTACTACAACTTTCAATAGTTTAATTCACTCAACCTTCACTTCTTCCATTCCCAGAATTTCTACAATTGTCACACAATGTTACATAATAGATATCTATGTACCATTGTTACATCATAAAGAATCAACTCATATGCTTAGAATTTCATCTATTATAGAACACCACCAACCTCTTATATATGTTGACAAGTTCAATCTGCAAATTCAGCACTCAAATTCCATTGATTCTTACTCTCACCATGCAAACTCAATCATCATTGATAAAACCGACAAGCAGATCATGCACACATCCGTTAATTATCATAGCCATTTCTTACTCAACACTCAAACAATTATTCATTAACTTATTCTCCATCGCATTACATTCTATAAATTTCACTTTCAAAATCCTACACTCACATATCCACAACCAATTATCACTCTTGAATTCTTAATTACAACCATCTCAAAATGGTAACCCTCACAATTGCATTCCACATACAACAACAAATACCACACCAATAAATGCACAAACCACTGTTGCAATTGATTTCTTTTATCGATTGAGCACACAAAAGATACTACACTGTCGATCCTACAATCTCACTGCAGCAAGAGTTCTGGCTTCCCTCCGGACACTCCATTCCATCGATTTCCTACCTCCTGTACTCTAGATTTTATGGCTAACCGCCCAACCACTCAACTATTGATTTTTACATTCCTCCATCTATAGATTTCTCATTCATTTATTGACTATCCTATAGAACCGGCTTAAGTATAGTAACTATAGCTAATTACACCGCTGAATCAAGGATTCAATTGCAAAATGTTACCAATTGCAAGAAAAGTTGTTGATTTGCACAAAAAATTCTATAGATTGATATTACAACACCCTATGGAAACTCACAAATCTAATTTTTATTCCATAACTACCAACAAGATTTGTTTATACCTTTAAAACCATTGAATTTTAATTTTGGAGAAATCATACAAGGAAGGCATAACAACCTCTAAGAAATTAATTTAAAATAGTAATTGATTATTTGCATCACATGGTGGAGCTTGAAAAGTAAACATTGCATTTAAACCATATCCGAAGAACTTTTTTACAAAATGAAAAATGGTTGAAGGAAGGAGAATCACAGACATAAATCATATAATGATGAGGGCAGTAGAGCTAGTCACCGCTTTCTCTCCGCGTCAAGCCATGACATAAGTAACACACTTTCTCCCTCCGTAGAGCCACTACATCACTAATACACTTTCTCCCCGCTTTCTCTCTGCGTCAAGCCATGACATAAGTAACACACTTTCTCCCTCCGTAGAGCCACTACATCACTAATACACTTTCTCCCCGCGTAAAGCCACTACATAAGTAACACACTCATAAACTGCGTGGCAACAAAAATCAATCCCTACTTGGAAGTATCCAAGAAATCCATTACTAAATTTTAATGTTCTCACCATGTACATTTTAGTTCTTGATACCCTACCGCATCATCTCCAAAAATTCATAAGTAATCCAAGAAAATCCAAAAAAAAACATGTTTCACTTAGACCCTACTTCACAAATTTTCAAAACCTAACCACATTCTCTTATCCCAAAATTGCACGGTGTTTGAGAGAACCTTACCTTATTCATTGCAAGTGGACAGCTCAATAAAATCACTTAAAAGTCAATTTGAAAGGAATCTTCTAGACACAGACAGTTGACACCACGGTCCTTTTCAGGCAGATAAACCAAAACTTGCAAAGAGGCCACGTAGCAAGCGTTGAAGAGCACATTCCATTCCATCCACTTTCTGTCAGACTCTTATATCCAACTATGCAATGCCTATCAATCATTCAGAGAGAGAGAGCTAGCTCAATACAATCGGTGCCATGGCCTCGTCGAACCCTCATCGCTAAACATGTTCGATCGCTCGACATGGGTTCTCGTCGACATGTTCAATCGCTCATAGCTTTCATTCGATAACCCAATATGGACTCTCAGTCTTCAAGGAGTAGCCTGGTTTGAAGGAGTAGCCTGGTTTGGAGATACTGTACCAGCATGCATCGAGACCTCTCCTCCGACTTTCGTATTTCAAGTAGAGTTCATTGTCAACACAGTTCGTGTATATCCACTAGTCGGTTAATACATTAATTTTCGCATACGCTGATCATAATCACTCTGTACCTCGTACGGCTGGAATGGGCACGCATCGTACGTGTGATGCACCACGGCAGTTTCCCACGCTTGCGAACCTCTCTTCAATTGAATGCACTTACAACATACTGGTAGAATGTCAACGTTTGTCTCTGGTACACGATTTCTTTCCGGAAGAATCGAAACAGTAAAAGTTGAGGACGAGGGTTGAAAAGTTGAGGAAGAGACGTGCTTCGTAAGTTGAATTCTCAGTTTGTGACTATGGACCAGTTTGAGCGCTTGATCGCTACAGGAACTAACCACTTTAGATGTCTGAAAAGATTCCTGGCGATGCATTTCCATGTCAAGACGGAAGCAGCTGCCTATTGTGAGCGATTCTGATGTTGCTGGAGTAAGCCAATTTTAGGAGCTGGACACTGTATTGTGGAGTAAGAGGGGAGGAAGATGATGAGAATATATTCCTGCACGTCCGAGACCGCGTCTCGAAGTCAATGGAGTAAAGAATAGTTGATTATATTTGTTTATTATACAAACAGGGAAGGATGGATGCCACAGTGCTTGCATCGTCCCAGCCTGACTTGCATGTCACAGGGCAAGCTCCCACCAACGAAAGGAAAGTATCAAAAACCACTCTCCTAAGCAAGGCCCTATGATTTTCAGTCTCTTCATGCTTAAACCCTATTCGGTTTTCTCTGAAGCAAAGCTCGCAGTCTGATCGCAAACAAACCCCAGGGGACGACTAATTTCATGATCAGCTGCTGCTTCCTATTTCAAATTGGATGTGTAATCTAGACTAATTTCGGACCTTGGAAACGGGCTTAGATGGGAGTCTGGTTGTTGTGTCTCTTGTCTCCATTGATGGTGCTCATGTTCATCATGTGCTCCGACCCGTCGGCGTGGATGTATGCCGTTCCTCCGTGGCGCGTCACGTCCATGCCCGCGAGCTCGTCTTCCGGGGTGATGCGCAACAACTTGAACTTGTGGAGGGCGAAGAAAAGCGGGCCCATGGTGACCGTCACCCATCCGGTGATGGCCAGAATCTCGATAATCTGAGCGGCGAGGAGCTTGCCTCCACCTCCCATGAACAAACCGTAAGGTCTGTCGGGATTTCCTCCGTAGATTTGCAGCACGTAGTTCTTCTCTGCGAACAGGCCCACGAACAAAAGTCCCCATGCTCCGCATCCTGCGTGGAGCTGCGCTGCTTCTAATGGATCGTCGTAGTGAAGGCGAGCTGCAAAAAGATAAAATAAAGGTTAATTCTCGATCATCACCATCAATCAGAGATTGCAAAAGCAAAATGCAAGCAATGCAATAGCAAAAGACAAGGAATGAAAGAGCAAAAAGCAGGGAATTCAAGCAATGGTGCAGTGTCCATGGCCGAGGAATGGGTACCTGCGAGTCTGTTCAATCCGATAAGGACCCAGGCGGAGCCGAATCCGCAGATGATAGAAGCCCAAGGTGAGACAACGGCGCAAGAAGCGGTAATGGCCGCGAAGCCTCCAAGCAAGCCGTTGCACACGTCGAGAACATTCCAGTGTCCATCCAACAGCCTCTTGCCGAACAACGTCGTCACGGCGGCCGTGGATCCTGCCAGAGTGGTCGTGACGGCAGTCCTTCCCACACCGCTCCAGTTACCCTTGTAGTCGGCGTAGGGCACCAAGATTTTCACAAAGCTTCCAGGGTTGAATCCGTACCATCCGAACCACAGCAAGAATGTGCCGAGCACCACCAAGGTCGCACTGTGACCACGGAAGTTGAGCGACGACCCCGACTTGTCGAACCGGCCAATGCGGGGACCTTCGATAAAAGCGCCCCAAAAGCCAGCCAGACCACCTACCATGTGCACCACACCACTCCCCGCAAAGTCGATAGCACCGCTACCAAAAAGCAGCGACCCGGGTCCCGTGGATTTCGATGCCGACAACCACCCATCAGTAGACCACATCCAGTGCGACACGATCGGGTAGACGAATCCCGTCAGCACGGACGAGTAGACGAGATACGCCACGAATTGGGTACGCTCCGCAATCGAACCGGAGGTGATACCCGCGGCGGCGATGGCGAACGCCCACTGGAAGAGGAAAAAGCTGTAATCGAAGGAGGAGTTGGGCACATTATAAAGACCCCAGTTGTGGTGGCCGATGAAGGCGTTGGGGCCAGGGCCCTGACCGAACGCGAACGCGAATCCGAAGATGTAGTAAGACAAGCCACCGCAAGCCGCGTCCAGCACATTCGTAAGCATAATGTTCATCGTGTTCTTCGCTCGCACGGAGCCGGCGCAGAGCATGGCGAACCCCAGCTGCATCGAGAACACCAGGTACGTCGAGAAAAGCAAGTAGGTGTTGTCCACGGCCAGGGTCGTGTACCCCATCTGCGTGGAGATTCCATCGAGCTTGCCGCACAGAAACTCACTCAATCCGGAAGCATTCCCAGCGGCTCCGAGGAACCCCTGGATGATGCCCAGGTCCCCGTCCGCACACCCAAGCGACATGGCTGCAAACTCTCTCGCTCTCTACGTGCTCTCAGATCAGGTTCAGCTCTAATTCATGTCCTGTCACGCTACGAGCAAACAGGGACCGATACGGACCGATCCGTGCAACTACGAGCAGAGGAATAGGAGCAGAGCTTTATAGCTGGGATGAGGATGCTCCAGACCTACAGACCGAGTGCATCTTACCTACCGAGGCAGCGACAATGCCGCAGTTTTACTTGCTCGCCTACTTTTACCACACCTGCGCGGTGCCCAAGCATCTCCTGCTCCGGAAGGGCCGCTGCAAGTGGCTGTCTGTGGGCTCTTTTGTTACCGCTCGCCTTGGGCCTTTGGTGGCCAGACGTGCAAACGGCCGAAGACTGCAGTCCGTGCTTGCAACAGTTTTTGGTATATTTTTAAATATATATATATATATTTATTTATTTTTGTGGTGCTATAATAGATGGTGTTGATAAGATGCATTTTGTATACGGTAGCATATTTGCATGGGAAAACGGTTTTATTAGTTTGGAATGATTTCCTATCTGTGGGAAGGTTTATCATAAAAAAATTAAATAATTAAAAAAGCGAGGTGATTGAGACAAAGTGGATGATTGTTGTGCATCAAGTATATGCTGGCATAATTTATCTATGGTTTCTTCAAGAATTCGTAATTGTTTAACCGGAGGTTTCAAAAGGCTCTACGAGAGTTTTCGTTTGATTGTTTATTTATTTATTTATTTTCTTTCTTTCTTGACACACAAGTTGAAGAGTTTGTGGCATGAGTTTGCCTATTCGAGTGGTGAGCAATCTTTGGTAGACTTTGGTCCTCTAAGGGTTAAAAAAGGCTCAAGGGGAGTGTTTGAGGAGTGCTTGATTGTTTTTTTCTTTCTTTCTCGACACGAATGAGTTTGTGGCATGGTTCAGGATCAAGTGGTGAGCGATCTATGGTAGACTTTGGTCCTTTAAAGGTTAAAGAGAGCCTCAGACTTTGATTCTTCAAGAGTTAAGATATGCGAAATGTAGCTATGGAGGAAGGGTTGCTAACTTTAGCACCCCTTAAAATCCGTACCCTTTCTCAAAGAACTAGCTGAAGAACTTTGTACTTTGTCTTTCACTACATTATAAAAATTCAAAAAATACTTAAGTCTAAATATCCATATATTTTGAGGTTCTCAAATAGGCGGCATAAAATCCTCCAAAAGTCAAGTTGACTTGAAGTGAAGGACGCGTTTTAGAGATGTTGGAAGGGCCAGGGTGTGGCGAGCTTCTACATTTGGCGGGTCTGGTTTGCGTTTTCTGGCGTTGCCAAAGGTAGCACATTGAATAGGCAATCGGTTGGAAAAGGAAAATTAATTCTATCTCGATAAAAGCCACACGATCGATGGAGTAATTTAAAATGTCATTTTTCAACATTCAGTCCTGTTAGCTCAAAAGTTAGAGGGCCCAAATCGGATATTGCATAACTTAGACATTAATTTTCACTAGGTACAAAATGATGTCAAACTTCAAGAATGTTCCAAAAGTTTTTCCCCCTTTTACAACATGGAATAAGAATTCAACCTCTAAATGTCCAAGTTATTTTTTTTAATCTTCAAACTCAAAAACTACAATTTTAACCTTGTAGAGTTTGTGATTTTGGAACAAAAATTGCTCACTCGATAAAGGTGAGGGCCAATGAGAAGTTATGTGAGAAAAGAACAAAACATTGAAAAGGATGACTAAGGAAGATATGTGAAGGGTGGAGGGTATAAGTTCATAAAAAAAAACTCTTCATTGTTAAGTCAAAGATTTTTGTAAAATAGTTCACACTAAGCACACAACCAAGCAATATGGCATTGTGGCGGTAATCAATGTAAACTTATTCCAACCAAAAATATATACTTCAAACTCTTATCAAGGATTGTCGATGTGAGGAAATGCACACCCATCATTCGTATATTTTTCATGGCTATATATATAAATATAAATTGCATTTGATTGTTTTAGTTTCTAGATGTTATAACTTTAAAGATTTCTTGGAATTTTCTTCTCTTTTTTGAATTTGAATATGAAATTATATTATTTACCGCTCACTTAAAAGAATATTTCTTTTTAGATTATATGATATTTTTACGCATTTTATCCTCTGAAGGTCCAAGAAAACCAGAATGTTTTTGCGAGTTTGGGCGGCCTAATTGTTGAAAATAATATTTTTGCCCAAGATGTTTCTTAGATGTTCCCTATACTACAAGGTGTGTGTGTGAGAATTTTCAAAGTCAAATATTAAAGTAAAATTTTTAACGCAAACTTTAAGTTTTCAAGCCCAAAAAAGACGATTCGAACAAATTCAAAGTTAGTCATTATTGAGTTTTTATTAGAAAAATGTTCATGATCATACTATTACTCTATTTTTCAAAAAATCTTAATCTTACCAATTTTGAAAGGTCAATGTTTTTAACTCATATTTGACTAATTATGGACTTATTTGCAACTTATGGACTTTTTGCAACTAATGAAGAACCTTGGTTTTGTCGGCAGCCAGCCGATACATCCCCACATCAGCGACTTTCAAAATGCCATAACTCAGTCAAATTTTGTCCAAATCAAACAAATGAGGTGTTTTTTGACATCTACATTTTTCGTAGATATCAAAAAACACCTCATATGTTTAATTCGAACAAAGTTTGACTGAGTTATGACCTTTCAAAGATTACTGATGGAGTTTAAAGGTAATATCGGCGGACAGCCGACATTATTCTGAACTATGAATTTGTTCATAATTAGTTTAATATGAGTTTTTTGTGAAACTAGTTTCGTTTGGAAAATTTTGTGTAGATTCTAGAGACATCATTCTTGGTCAAAGATATTGTGGCATACTCTCAATTAACAAGTTTATGTAAAGAAGATATTTCTCAAAAACCTCCAACCTTGAACAATGAACTCAAACCTTGGACAATGTTAACTTTGTAATCAAGGCTTAACCCTTCACTAGTTTGACTCATTTGTAGAAAATTGAAAATTAAAAAATAAAGATGTCCACCTCCATCTCAATAACACCTTTGAACACAAAAACTATATGAGAAAAATTTTCTTTTGTGCACATAATGGCCTTGCAATGGTGAAGAAAACCAAAAAATTTACAAAAGAAAAATAGTCCAAATCTCAATCCTTTGCACTCAAATCTTTGTCTCAATTTAATAAATCTTTAAATTTTTCGAGATTTTTATCACTAAAACTAGACTCTTGTTCAAATTCATCTCAAAAAAGAAGTCAAAATCCAATTGTGGATATAGAAGATATTGCTCCGCAAAAATCATCCATATATCTCATTTTTTGATGTCGAAACATCATTGCAAATCCGATAGTAAAAATATTTGGATAAAAAATCTTTCAGCTCGAAATTTGTTAGCCTTCATCTTAAGATCATGATTTTGTGAAGAAATAAATCAAAAGAACATCTTTTTGATTTCACATAATTGCCTCACGATGGTAAAACATGCCCCATGTTTGAAAACTCGAAATTAAGAGTTGCCTTCACTAAAATGCATGCCATTTATCCATACTTTATTTATGGGTCTGCAATTCTCAACACACAAATTAGACTTGAATTAGAACCCAACTCAAGTAATTTCATTTAAAACAAATGAAGAAGATGAAGAAGTTATAAAGAAGTTAGTACAACCAACAACACCTTCTCTTCCATCTCAACAACACCCTTGTACTCAGAAGATAGATAGAAACTCCGGTCCCTTTCTAAGGGGCCGGCGTGAATGAAGTGTCCGTTCGTAATGCTAATATCCCGATGCCCACCGGACAAGGGGGAATAATTGTACTCAGAAATTAATAATGACTTAACCTTTAAATATCCAAGAAAGCAAAAATGGCTTTATGTCCTATTTGCGGAGCGTGAATAAATATTTGAAATTAATCTTTTCCCCTAAGATTTTTGATGGAGGTTCCCTTTACAAAGTGCATGCAAATTTTTTTAAAGTCGGAATTGTAATATTGAAGGTCATAACTTAAGTTTTATTTTCCAAGCCCAATATGGGCGGAAAGACGAGACTCAAAAATTGCACCTAAGTTGTACAAAGATGCACATATTTGACATACTTATGTAACTCCTATTTGCACTTCATAAACTCTTTCTATTTTGTGTGTTAGGAGCGCATGACTTCCCCTTTTCCATGGTGAGTGCCCAACTTGTTTCCTCTCCCCCAATGACTTTTAACCCCTAGAGGTTCAAGAAAGCGGAAATCGCTTTTTGGAATTTCCGCAAGGAGAAAATTCAGCCAACTTTGACCATTATAATCTCAAAATTGGAGAAAAATTAACGGTTCAAATTTGACATTCGGGAAAAGGGTCAAGTTAACTTCAAGATCCTACGGTTGGATCTTCTAATCAATGCTTAGATTGAGTTTCTTTGCACGTGAAGCAGAAGAAGGTTCTTTTTGATAATTTAAACAATTTTATATCAAGGACCTTTAGGGGTTAATGGAGTAACACTTTAAAAAAGTGAAAAGTATAGAATCCATGAAAATCAGAAGTTACCATAGGGAATTTCCAAGTTGTTTGGCAGGTGATTCTTTACCGTGCGGGCAGGCTGGTTGGTGGGGATGCCAGGACTTTACCCAGCACGCTAAAATGTACTGTACTGGTCTGTGGACACCACAGGTCTGGAAATGCTCCAATTGGCTCCATGCATTGTGGAACTCACGGAGTTATGGGACCGAATTATTAACTCAATAAAGTAGAGCTCATATTTCGGACTTCACACCAGCGTTCGGGAAGTTTTTTGAAATATTAAGGTTAATTGCCTACATCTAAAAAAGGGCATAGGTTATTTCTCCAAGAGCATAGACTACATCCTACAATGATGAAAATTTGTAGGTTGAAAACTTGTAATATTTCTAAGTTACTGGCCAATTGCCTTCAAATCAAAATTTTAATAGGTTGTAATCCTTCAAAAATTTAATGTAATAGGTTTTGGATTCAATATTACTTCATTAAATAATTAATATCCTTGGCAGGAATTGAACCTGGTGGCCAGTGTTTGACATCATATTTTCTGTTGTTAGATGAGGTGCAATAAAAAATAAATAAAATGGTGCAACGATTTCAGAAACGGTTCCTAAACCCATATTCCCATCATCTCATCAACGGCACAGGAGAGATGAGAACTTGCAAGAAAGCCGAAGAAGGGAATGATACATGGAGAAGATGACAAAATGTGAAGAATGTGTTAGTTCCTGAATAACAGAAGAGAAGGTGGCGAAGAGTGCACACACACTCACTTTGAGATTGGGATACCTGTGGAGCGGGGGAGGTTTGATAGGCTACCCAATGTGTTTCAAACGCCCAGCTAGTTCGCCATCCTCCACAACAGAAGCCAAATCCTTCCGCCTCGAAGCGGATCTTGATCGATCTCCAACACGTAAGACGTCGTCCCGGCCCAAGTTCAAGCGGCAACTAATATTTGTAAGCGCCCCAAATCCTCCAGATTTGCCTTTCGTTCCAAATTTCAAAGATCAAGGAGAGGAACCACACCATGTGTGCTACCAGAAGCTAGTGTGAGAAGAAGTGGCTTCTAGGGTGGCAGAGTTAGATATCGAGAATGCGATAAGCCAAGAACAATTTGCAAGATCGCGGCTGAAAAAAGCGGAGAAGGAAGGTGGCGGGGAGGACGAAGATAGGGCAACGCTGTTGCAAGTTACCATGGGCAGGTTGTTTGGGTTTCTAGTTACGAGGGTTTCATTGATATTGATGTCCGTGGCACACCCAATAGCCCCGGGTATGAGCCTAGGGATCCATATTTGGACAAGTTGATTTCCTACATTGGAGAATTATGATTGGCTAGAATCCTCTCTTTTGTAATATCTATAGGCAAAAAATCCTACATTTTTTTTATTGGAGAGGCTAAAATCCAATGCTTCTAAATTTCCTTAGGTTTTACGTCCTACACTTTCAAAATTTTGTAGGTTATTTCACAATTTTCATAGGCTGCATTTGTATTAGCCTTAGGTTCTTCCCGGACGCTGCTTCACACTCGTCCCTCTTGCCAGCTTGGCCCTTTCCACCCACCCACCCCCGCTCTACAGTACTCTACACCATTTGCTAATTAAAGTCCTCCCACATTATTTATTATTCTAAAAATATTGTTCAAAAAACAAATCATTTTTTAAGAAGAAGAAGAAAAACACCAGACCTTATGGGTTGGCGTGAATATAGTGTCCGTTCGACCTACCCTTGGTGATATGATATCATTTTTAAAATAATCGATTAAAAATTAAACCAATCAATGTTTTAATCATTTGAGAGAAATACAATCATGAACCAAAGTAGCTAATTCTGCATTTTGGAAGTGTGTGGAGAAAGGATTTCTCCTTACATGAATCAACCCTCTAAGGGAGCCAGGGGGGAAGCTCAAATTGGGTCCATTTGTTTTTTAAAAAAAGTGCTACTTTTACAAAATTTGAAACTTTGGATCAAAATATTTTAAGATTTGTATAGATTAGAAGTCTTGTAAAAATTGGGAGGTAGACTAATCGGACTCTTATAAATAAGATCCTACGATTGGATTTCCCAAACTTGAATATGAGATATCCGTGTTCATGGATTTTAGATATGGCTGTCAAGAGGTCGCTCTAGAGCTTCTCTTCTTTAGGGGTTGATTTGTCTAAATCGGTGTAGAAGCATTGATTTGAAGATTTTGAACATTTGAGTGTCATTTTTGATAGAAAGTATAAACTTTAATTTGTTCTATTGTTCTTAAACATCCACAACATGAATACACATGTTAGAAAACCTCAACTCTACATGGTACTTTTAGAGCATCGAGGGTCATAGTTGTTATGTGGATTATGCTTGGTGTTAGTTGGTGGGTGAATGGTGATAGTTAGAGCCATATTCATTTTATGATGTATTGGTGTTAAAACAATGTCTTAGAACATGGAATAAATTCAACTTTTTTCTGGTACAAATTCAGTCAAGAAAAGATATATATTTCTTAGAAAAGTTTTTGCTACTCACCTTAAAGCTGAAAACTAAAATTTGCATTAAAACTCCATAAGTGAAGTTTGACTTTGCAATTTTTCCCACATACACCTTATAGTATAGAGAACATCTAGTAAAGATCTTCGACATAAATATTGATTCCAACCCTATCATCTAGGCTTCCCAAATAGCAAAACCGCAAAATCAGAGGCCTTGGTCGTATAGAAGTTAATCTCTTGAATAAACAAGATAGGTGCTATGCACAAAGTTGGTCCCCGCTACACGTCTTTTAATTTGCCATAAGGTTGAATAAGCTCTCTTTCTTTTCTTTGTTGGAAAGTAACACAAGCATACATGGTATTTGCAATAGTCTTTTGGCATACAACATAAAAATACTAAAAGATATTCCATGCACGGTTACCAAAGTATAGAGAATATTCTATATTTTTCCCAAGAATCTTTCACATACATACAAATTTTCCATACTTCTAAAGTACTGAGAATATTCTAATGATGGATATGTACAAGTACGAAAAACAGTCTATAATTATGTCTAAATCTAGCTAGAAGTAAGCAACCATAATTTGAAAATATAGGAATATTCTTGTACTAAGGTAACTTGGTTCCATGTTTCATAACATATAGAACAAAATCAAAGAATCCTCCATGTTGACGGATGGATACGGTTCGATACGGTTCCCAAAGCATATGAGAATACCGTATCATCTACAGGCAGAGAGAGCGTGCATGATAAGAAGCAAGAATAATTTAATCATTAATTGGTTCTTAAAAAAATAAAATAAAATTGAGGAGTAATTCTGGCATTGGTTTGTCGTAGCTACTAAGGAGGCACTCTAGAATTCGTGGAGATCTCCCAAGGCTATTTTGTAAGAATTTTGAATTCAAAAATGGAGTTTGCAGTCCCAAACTACTCTGGAACATGCTCTTTTGCAATTTACACCAATACTTTAAAATTTTAGGCGAAAATATTACTTCTTACCCATTCATCCAAACTCCTCAAAATAGCAAAAGCCCCATTTGGTCTTCTTGGATCTGTAGAGGTTAATCATAAACATGATTTGAGCTAATTGGAGAGCTACAATTCCAATGAATTTGCTTGAGATGTGTAAATCAATCTCAATATTGAGTGCACATTCTTGTACCAATTAGACCCAACACAAACATGATACAGTGATTTGACAAGATGGAATATACCTACTTGTAAAAAAATAAAGGCATAGCTATGCAAGCTTCATACTTGCAGGGTTAGATGACACATTTAACTACTTCTAAACTAGAAGCACTCCAGAAGTAAGACATTGGGGGATCCCCCCATGTTCTAGTGAAGAAAAGTACAATGTGAACACAAAAATGTAAAACACGGGAACTGTTGAGATTATGAAGATACTCACATCCCCCAATGTATATTTTCAATTAGCGTAATGGTCATCGACAAAATTGAGAATTCTGAAATTTTCTCCAGTCCACAATTTATAAATGAGTCCGAATTTAGTTAAATGTGACATTTATGGATAAAACCATGTACTAGCGGAAAATAACACAAATCTACTAGGAAACTCATGCTCTCAAGATTGCAAGACCCCAAATTGCAAAACCCCATTTCGAGGTTAAACTGAATCTGTCCCGTGGATTCTTACAGATCTACCACTTGAGGTAAATTTGAGAGGACCTACATAACAGAATCAGTGGGGACAGATTCAGGGAGTAATAGTTTTGAAAACTTGCAGAATCTTTTACTTCGACAACAAACTCTTAATAAAAAAGAGAAAAAGAAAACAATGATAGAGAAGCAAGTGCTAAAAATGGATATGATTTGGAAGAACATGCACAAGCTGATGGGGATTGGGAAAGAAAGAAAGAAAGAAAAGAAAAGTGGGCGCGGACCCGTGGAGAATGCAAAGACCACGGGAGCAGGCTGAGGGGGCGCTTGGCGTACTCGCTTGTTGGGCGACGAAGCAACGCGAAGAAGCTAGCTCGACTGCTGATTGAAGAGGCTGAAAAGCAGTTTCCGACGCAAGCACGCGGCAACCCAGCCAACACCAGCCACCCCCGTTGCTACGGCACCGTCAACGGGGACGGACGTCTCGCAGGCCCGACGAAGGAACAGTTTCCATGGAGCAAGCATTACCGTTTCTAGCTGCTCGCGGCGACTCGTACCGACTCCAGTTCATGGAGCGCCCGCTATTGGGGCCGACGGAGCCTCGCAAGCGATCGTTGACCCGGCTTTGCGGTTACGATTCCTCCCTTCGCCTGGCAGTTACTACTATTTACCACCGACTATATTCGTAGTAAGTCCAGATTCTCGAATCCCGGCCCCCTCTGCTCTGTGCGGGATTTCCCCAAAGCGGTACTCATACTTTTAAAATAATCTTTTCCCCGGAAAGGACCTTCAATGCTACGCTCTGTCTGTGCGGGATTTTGCCGTATGTTTCAAGTAAATTTGGAGCTTCCGATGATTTGCCATGTAATGGGTTCATGGCGGTGCCTGCGGGAGTAGGTACGACCTCTCTCTCGAGCTTCATGGATGATGGATTCTCAAATTCATCCTGCTGTGAATAGGTGCCCGGTGATCTCGATGATCGTTGACAGGTATTAACCGTTTTGTAAGTGTGTCTATTGACTTGCCATTCTGTTATATTTTGATCGATGAGCATCCGGATGCGGTATCTTGCCCTTCATCGTGGTTGACATGCCTCACAATAGTTCGACACTGAAAATTTGAAAACAGGGTTCTCGTTTATTTAATCGGTTACTGTAAAAGCACGAGCATGACATGAGCGACAAAGTATATGGTTTTCACACTTTGAATTAGCAAATGGGGGAAGTATTGTTACATGATTGAATATTACATGGACTCCTGTGCAACGAGGAATCTCCATCATAGATGGGTTAGCTGATGTAATGAGCATGAACCATGGTGACACGCGGATGCAAAACTTGAAAGTTGAAGCACCTTTGATCCTTTTTCAACAGTGTACCTACTCCGCTCAACATAAATGTGCCAGTAATCATCAAATGGAATCTGTGATGATCACATAAGATTCACTGTTCGTAAAGGCTTCTCTTGATGTTGTCATCTTTGATCAAATGGCTAACACCTTCCAGAATTTTCACGGACTGGCTGGGAGATCCTCGTCGTTTCCACGCTCTGACTGGTGAATAAAAATTTCTTTCTATGGTTTTGATAATCCAGAACCTGCTTAGAGCGAGCCCAGCCTTCCCCTCAGGCCGGAGTCACATTTGCCGTGGGGAGAACCCAGCCCACGCAGCAAGTCCGTAACCCGGCCAAGAGGGTCGTTCTGCGGAGTATAGCTCGTCATACTTCCAGGTTTTAGGGACGCTTTACATGGGGAGGGAGGGCCAACGTATCTCCAAGCCAATTTACTTATATTTTGAGCCCAATTGGCTTCATGGGCCACTTGAAGAACACATCAAACATTTAATAAAGTGTGGGCCAATTCCCCCATGTGTAAAGCCCTTGGGGCCGATTTGTCGAAGTAAAAACAAGGCCATGGGGCCAGTGCGTATCATTAGCTACATTCCATGCTTTTGATTTGTTCACATTAAAATATTTTAGTGAAATAATGATTTTTTATTGAAATCAAGCAACAGCCTCGAGGCCATAAATTGGCGTTCCATTCTTGTATCCCTCAACTTTGGAGCACGGGCCTTGTCATAACTAGTCCTCCACGCATTATGATATAATTTCAAAAAATTGGCATTGACTTCCCATGTAAACCCCCTTGGGCCAATTTCAAGAATTGGACCAACCAGAAGAGAGTATTTGGACCATATATTGGTCCCATCAATGGCTTAGTCCCTCGTGTAAAGCAGCCCTTACAGTCCCTTTTTTCACATGTGACGTTCCCATTAATCAATCAAAGAGTGCCTCTTGGCGGCCCCCGATGACCCTTTAAAGGCTTGCGCCGCCCTGCTCGCCAGCCCCTCATTGACTCGGTCGGCTCGCTCGCCAAGCTTCGCTGCCCCCGTTGGCACGTCATACACGCTTCTCCGGCCCGACTTGACAAGCCGGTCTGGGCATGCTTTAGGAATTAAAGCATGCCCAGCCCGCACTGTGGGCCGGAGAGTGGAGCCTTTTTTGAAGTGTGAGGAACTCCATCCCACACTATCATTGTAACCCGGTGAAAAGGGTTGATGTTTATTTAAAATTTCTAGAACACCATAACTCCAAGTTATCCTACGCCTCCATTCACATTTTAGCATCCCTAATAACCAATGGTAGAGTGCCACGTGGCAGAGATTTTGTTGACATGATATTATGTATTTTTATTACAACTAGATTGTCATCAAATGTGATTGGTAAGTGGCCTTTTCATCTGCCCCGTCTCCTGGCTTAGGCTGGGGTTGCAATGCCCAGCCGAGTTGCCCACCCGAAGCACAGGGCTGGGCATGCTCTTACAATCTAGGATTATTTGGTGCAACATCTCATGCAAAGTGCAATAAAGTCAAGTGGACACTAAAGTCATCTGCCCTCACTGATTCCGTTCCAGATTGCAGTGATTGGAATTATTGAAGACTGAGCATTCTTGACTTTGATGCCTAGAGGCATAATTTTTCACCCCCAAAAACTTGCAATAGAATGATTTCACTGAAAACAAAGTATATCATTATCATTATTTTTTTAAAGTTTTTGTTCTCCTGTGCATTAATATGTTTCTCTGGCTGTGAATAACTTTATCAACTCCTTACCACCACTATTCAAAAGTGGGTCAGACAAGCAATTTAACCAATATTGGCCTAATACACGCAATCCTCGCAATTTATGACTCCTTGGGTAAATGAGGTGGGATTTTGGATGAATTTGCTTCACCTCTTCAAATCACTTTTCTTCTACTGCAATCATAAATTCATAGCTGTCAAAAACACATAATCATTTTGGTTACGACATTTTTGTGATAGAAAGCTAAACAAACAAACAATCTTCATCAAATGTCTGCCAAGTTGCTCAAATTGTTCCATCTGGAATCATATATGAGTATTCTTTTCCTTTACCTCTTTGTCATGTGGCCATTGAGGTAATGACATTACGAACAGAGACACTGTATTCACGCCAATCTTCAACTGAAGGTTGGAGTTCTTATATATATATATATATATATATATATATATATATATGAGTATTCTTTTGAAGCTGAGCTGTTTGCACCGCTACAGTACATGTGAGAACGGAATCTTCAACTTTTGTCAATCCATAAAGTAATAGGATTCAAAGAAGGTTGACGAGGGAATTTATGGGAATCTTGAAAACTGTACCTTCTAAGAATGAAATGAACAGTTCGATGATTTTCCAATCCCTTTTTATTGTCATAAGTTAGTGCACAGGATTTGGATCAGAGTTTTGCGGAGGTTAAAACTTCATCATCACCACCACTACTGTAGTACGGTATACTTTCCCTTGGAGTTACATGAGAATTCATGCTTCTAATGTTCACAAAAGCAGAGTACATCTAATTGTACTTCTCCGTAGTGGGAATCATCAACCCCTAAAGTCGAAATCACTACCACAATTCATATTGTTAAACTGAAACTTTGACTCAATGTAACTTAAGGTCCGTATGATGAAATTTGATAAAAATTGGTGGGTAGACTAATTAAACGATTATAAACAAGATTCCAGAATTGAGTTCCCAAAATCCGATTCGAAAAACTTTGTTCAAGGATTTTAGATATGGCCGTCTCGGTGTCACTGTAGAGCTTCTCCTTGACAGGTTGAAAGTGCTTGTAATACGACCTAAGAGCATGCCCATCCCTGTTTTTCCAAGTCGGGCTGCTAGGTTGTGTCAAAAGCTTGCAAGCGCCCCGCTCCAGTGGACGTCGAAACCCAACCTTTGGCTTGAAGGCAAGGCAGAGGAAAAGGCCGCTCACCAATCACATCTTCTGACAAGCTGGTTATGATAAAAAATATTTTCTGCCAATAAAATCTCTGCCACCTGTCACTCTTCCGTTGGTTTAATGGGAACGCTAAAATGTGAGTGAAGGCACGGGATAACTTTGAGTTATGGTGTGCTAAAATTTAGGAGACTTCGATGTTCTTAGCCGGGTTACAGGGATACTACATGGGCTAAGGTTCCTCACACTCCAACAAGGCTCCACTCTCCAGCCCACAATGCGGGCTACACATGCTCTAAAAGCCTACTCACATTACAACTCATATCTAGATGCATGAGCAGTAGTAGCTGATTATAAAACATTTGTCTGAAAATGCTAGGAGAACCTAGCCCCAGGAGATGGTGAAAGGTTGAGAATCTGAAACTCCGGTGGTGATAATGCTTTACAATCACACGAATGCTTTCGAATATTAGAGATCAAATGATGCGTGCGCATACTGTGTTTAAACATGTTAGAGCATGCCCAACCCGGCTTGCTAGGTCGGGCTGGGAAAAGCCTGTATGGCGTGTCGAAGGGGGCAGCGGGGCTTAGCGAGTGAGCCGACTTAGCCACCGGGGACCGGCGAGCATGGGTCGTGGAAGGTTTCAAAGCGTCGCCGCGGACTGCCACGAGACAGTCTTACATTGGTTAACAGGAACGTCAAATGAAATGTGAGAGAAGGGAGTGCAAAACTTGAAATTATGACAAGCTGTAATCCAGGAAACATCGACCCTCTTGGCAGGGTTACATGTTTGCTGCATGAACTCGGGTTCTCCCTACGACAAAAGCAACTTAACCCTTAAACGCCCATGGGGTCTGAAACGGGCAGCCCAAAATTGGATTACAGCATCTTTTGGACTTGGGCATCATGAATAGTGCACTTTTTGAACTTGGGCATCATGAATAGGCCAATCAATGATGAGCTTGCAACCTCCTACAAGGTTATGTACCACCCCAACCTACCTACCACAATCCTTTCAAAGCACAAAATCATTCATACAAATTGTGATTTGAATTGTGAAATTTCACTTTTTGAATGCATCAAAAGAAGGTGACCAGTTTGACATCAAAATATGAGTGAAATGTTGAGTACAGTGAGAGCTACAGGGAAGATTCTGTTGGAATCATGCCCCTCGGGCTTGCTTGGGCGTTTAAGGGTTAAGTAGGCCTAAGGGGAGGGCTGGGCACGCTCTTATCTATACAGGAATAAGCACTAGATTTCCTTTGGCACGTACGAAACAGAAGGTTGGACCCAAACCAACCCCAACCAGGAACCTCCGGACTGCCGGACGCGGTGAAGAACAGTGCTCCGGCGTTTTGTCTCCAGGCAAACTGTGGTAAGATTATTGAATTCAAAATGGTGGCACAATATTCAACGAAGCATCACTTGCAACTGCCACTCTTTTTGTCCTTTGGCTTGTCACGAGAATTTTGGTGAACTTCTACCCATCGATCTTCCCGCAGGAGAATAACTGCTCTACTGTACTACCCCAGAGTGCATGGAAACATTTTTGGAGACATAATCACATCGTTTGTTTCAATAAACAGGAACACTTCTGAGATAACCGCTTTTTAATCCCTAACTCTCCTTAAAACCCGAAACAGGTTTTGGAGGTTCCCGCGGGAGAAAAACTCAGCCAACTTTGACTATTATAATCTCACAAACGAGGAAGAATGAACGGTTCAAATTTGGTATGTGAGAAGAATGTCAAGTGAACTTTGAGATCTTACGGTTGAATTTTTTGAATATTGCTTAGATTATGATTTTTTGGGCTTAATCTAAAGGAAGGTCAAAAATTTGTGACTTAGACGGTTTTGCAACAAGGAGATTGAGGAGTTAACGAATGCTTGAATGCTTCGTCTGTAGCTCAGTCGTACAATTTTCATATGGCATCTGGTGTTTTCTTTCGGAAACCAGTAGGGTAAGTATACCTATTTTCGATCACTTAACCCCTAATGCCCCCAGGCCTTAAGAGCCTGCCTAGTCCGCTCTGTAGGCCGGGGCATGGAGCCCAGTTTGGAGTGTGAGGAAGCCCACCCCACAGAGTATCCCTGTAACCCGGCCAAGAGGGTTGAAGTCCCCTTGATTCTAGCACCTCATAATTCCAAGTTATCCCATGCCTCCACTCACATTTTAGCGTTCCTTTTGACCAATGTGCAAGTGCCATGTGGCAGAAATTTTATTGGCGGAAAATGGTCTCCATTATAATCCGTTTGTCAAAAATGTGTTTGGAGAGTGGCAAAACTGTCATTGTATAATAGCCTTGAGTTGGCTTGTCTTCCGGCCTCGGGGTGGAGTTCTTAGCTCTTGCTAAGCGGTGTCTGGGAGGGTCTGGCGGCCCGACCTAATGCACATGGTTGGGCATGCTCTAAAACTTCCAAAAAGCCTCAAAATTGCCCTTTTTCCATTGCAAGACTCCAAAACATGATGGTCTATCCTCCCACTTACTTTACCCATGCACAAAATTTCTTATTACAAATTTCCAATACTAATACTTGAGCCATCATTGAACATGTTACCTAATTCTCACATTACTCATTCAAAGTCAATTAGTTCATTCTCAAGTCAAAAGAAGTGAGTTATTTTAGTTAATCATTTCTTGAATCAATGATGTATTAACCATTTGATAAATACACACAAAAAGCTTCTCATACTCAGCAGAAGTTAAATTTAGTGTAGAATCTGATTATTAGTGTAGACACTCATTTAGTGTGACGTAATAAAAAAAGAAAGCATCAAGTAACGGAAGCAATAGGGTGTTTTTCCGGGGCAAAGTATGGAAGAATCTTTCTAATTTGCTAAATAGGGGCATATGGGTCCACTAGAATTGGGAATCAAGCCCTACTTTCAGCAATCAAGCCTCGTTGGCATTTGCTGGAGTGCAATTAAAAACATTGCTCCTCCCCCATACTGTAGCTTTTCAGCACTCTGGTTTGAATTAATTGCATTCCATTTTAATATTTTTTATCATTTTTGGGACCTAAATAAAGGGATTCCAAGGATTCCTTGCATTTTTACCAGGATGGGGGTTTATTTTCCACGCCCGGAAATAGGGCCCACAAGATTGGAGATGCCTGATTGTCTGCAGGAACCAGTGAATATGGAATCCCCTCATTTCATGATTTGTTTTCACCTTTTTCCCTTTTAGCAGTAATTAATAGAGTATAGTATATGGGCGAGAAGGTTCTTTTTTCATATATTGAATAATTTATGGTTGTGGGTCGTGGGGAAAAACCGGCTAGGGCGAACGAATACTCTATTCATGTCGGTCTCAAATAGGTTATGGGAGTTTTTATTCTTCTATGGAAGAGCCGTAAAACTGCAAGTTGAGGAGATTTGTATATAAGTCCCTAAACTCCTGGGTTTTCATCGATTGAACAATGTGAAATTTGTATCATTGTTTCTTCCTTATTACAATTATTTTTCATTCACAAAAATGAAGTCAAGGATGTTCATTTTTGGTCTTTTGTGCCACACGCAAAAAGACTATAATAATAGCTATGGCTATGAGCTTCTTTTTGAGATGCGTGATTGATTGACTGTATAATTATACATATAGTTTGGTATATGGTTTCTTTTCAAAAAAATTGCATGTAGTTTCTCTACCCATTATACATATTGGTGTAGTACACTATCTATTTAATGTGTAATACATATAGTTTAATATATGGTACCATATATACTGTAACTCATTGTTTGTATATTTTAATTTTTTATTTTTTTTTAATTTTTTAAATTTTTTTCTTTTCTTTTCCTGCCCTTCTTGAACAAAGCTTTAGTTCTTTTTTTGTGTTGTTCACCTCCTAAGTTCTGCTTTTAGTTTCTTCCACCATATATTCTAGTTCCTCATCTTCTTAAGTGTTTTGTCGTTGCCTTCTCAACTTTTGACCCTTGGCTAGCGTAGGGGCATAAAAACTATTGCAACTTTGGGAGACTACCACTACCAAATACATCACACTATATAATGCAACACAAGAGATGCTCCAACTTAAGGCCGTGCATATGAGGCTCATGGAGGCTGGATGAAGGGGGAAAAAATGCATCGCTAACCATTGCTAAGTCGAGAAACAACCTACCTTAACGCTCCACAAACCTGTTGATCCCACATTGGAAGACATGTAGAAGCAACATGTTTGAGTATCCTCAACAAACTATCAACATGATTGGCTAAATGTGGCCATGGAACAAGAGTTGTTAGATTTATCACCCTTTTAATCCATAGTCTTCCACAACACCCTATATGACAACTTTCAACATACCATGACAAAATTCAAAAATGCTTAAAGTGCAGAGTTTTGAGTTCATATTTTAATATGGGCGAAAATCTCTCAAAAGTCAAATCAACTCAAGTCTAAGACAATGCAATAGAGTAGAATTTGGGTGGGTGGGTGGCCATGCATTTAGGATGGCCTCTCATTGCCACCGAAGGTGGCAAGTAGGAACACCATTCCGTTTAGATAGGGAAATGACGCTTTTCCGTTTAAATTTAGCCAGTCCCACCCCTTTAGCTAGTCTTATTGGGGATGCCTTTTACAAATATGAAGCAGCCTAAGTTGGTCATAAATGGTGAGCGACATCTCACTATAAGAAGAATTTTGGAAAACTGAACACATTAAGCAACACAATAAAACATACATTTTGAATGTTGCTATTGTTGTATTAATACGAACTTAACCCCTAAAGGTCCGAGGGGTTTGAATAACTACACTACTTTCTAGCCTAATTACTAGTGCCTTGAAGATACTTGACATAGTATCCCCCCAAAGGGCTTTGAGGTACCCATACAACAAGATCCAAGGACCTCCCACAATAGTTGGGTGGACTATAGTGGTGAGCACCATGCTGGCATGGGGAATAGAACCCACGACCTCCTCATTGGGGGCCTATGCCCTAACCATCAAGCCAAGGCTTGTGGTGCCTCACCATGACACCACACACATTTGGGCCATGATCCTTGATCCACCTTTGAAGAACTTCCACGGCGCTCCCGTTTTTGGACCTATGTAGTAAAACTATAATTGTTGTGATTCAAGAGAAAAATTAACACATCATTTAAGAAATAAAGGTGAGGTAATCCATACTATTTAGCAGATAAAACAAAACGTATGATTTTCTTATATAGGAAAACCTCTCATTTTGCAAAAGGTTTCTACGATTAAGCAGGTGACTTTGTTCTTTTTGAGCAAACTATCACTACGTCTATAATTATTCCATACCATGTTCAACTACTACCCAATTTTAAAATGATAAATCAAGTTTATTTTCATGTCACAAATTAACTTTTTACATTGACGAAGTATTGACCACAACATTTACCATCACAAAAGTATGTGTAAACTCTTTCAAAAAAGTTAATAAACTCTATTATGAAGTCTCTCTCATGTATTAAGTGGCTACTATGGTATATGTAAGGTAGGTTTACTCAACAGTTTCCTTATACCTAATGCGGCCCAACAATCACCAAACATGATCTTACAATTTAGTCAAGCAAGAAGTCATTATTTTCCACCAACAACCTAAGGACGGCATGCAAATCCTACATGTTTTTTATTTTCAAACAATATCACTATTACATAATCACTTTTGTTAAGAATGATCACACTTCTCTAAATAATTTTCATTCTTAACTCAGATCTTAAAATATCGAGTTGAATACAAGAAGATTAATATTATTTCCACAATTCCACCTTAAAGGATATATAAGAAAAGCAATAAGCGGAACTAAAGGAGAAGAAAAAAACAAAAAGCATCATGTGTTTTTTAAAAGCAAAGAACAACTTTAATGTTTCTTTGCAAAAGAGGAGTTAGACAATTTCGCTTATAGGCTTTTGTAACGATGCCAACTTGCAACTTGGATACAATACTTTCTAACCTTTTTAATATGATACCCTTTGGGCAAGAAGAAAGATATCATAAATTGAAGTGTTGCTAAACCATTAATATGCCCTTTGGACTTGAAGTATTGCAATTTTAACCTATAATTCACCAATCATAACCTCTATGGGCATTTCCTACAAACTAGCTAAAAAGAAAGGACTGGCAAACGTCATTTTCCTTTCCGAAGACTTGCTACTCATTCAACCACGTTGTTTACTTTAAGTTGACTTTTGGAATATTTAATTAACCTATTGGGAAACCTCAAAATTGTTGAACCACAAGTATTTTATTTTTTATTTTTTGTCAAAGTGTAGAAGACGGCAAAATATGAAAGGGTCATATAGCCAGTCCGTTAAAAAAGTGTGTGTTAAAAAAGAGTGCTTTATTTGGCAGCCCCTTTTTGTTGGCTAAATGTAGCAAGGAGTAGAGGTCAAGCCTTTGGATTCACACCCTTTCTCAAAGAGGTGGTTAAATTAGCGTGCTATTCACTTTCCACCATTCCATGACAAAAATTCCAAAAAACTTGGAGTCCAAAAGTTCAAAAGTTTTGAGGTTTTTTTGAAATCTTGTATAAAATCTTTGAAAAGTTAAGTAATTCGAAATAAATAAAGCGTTTGGGTTTTGGCAAGTTAGAGACTATCTTTGGCACGTAGCGACTGACCACTACTCATCTAATTCCCACTAAAACGTATTGTTTATTCGAGCTTAACTTGACAATAGGGAGATTTTATTCGACATTTCAAGAAAATCTCACAATTTTGAACTTTTGGACTCCAACTTTTTTTGAATTTTGTCATGGAATGGTGGAAAGTGAATATAAGGAATTTCTAAGGATAAAATTTGTCTTTTCATCAGTTAAGTTATAGTATGCCCTTGCGGACTTGCAACACTCACTTAGATACTTTGACCATGTCCTTTTTGTCTTTTTCTTTTTGTTAAATCTAAAACTAAGTCATATTTTGTAGTTTCTCGTGATTTGGAGGCCATAATTCCTTAGAAATTCAACATTGTTAACCCTATTTCCACATCTTTTTGAGAAAAGGCTATGATTTGGGTATAGTGTGTCATTGTAGTGCTTATAGGAAATGCACTACTCAAAATGTTTTTCAATGTTTTCATCAAATGCATGGATCTCGCAATCTACATGGTGAAAATTTATAAAGTTGATGGTGGAGTTTATGACTTATTATCCAACAAGATCCTACGTTCATAACTCATCTTTGAGGAAACTTGAAAATTCACTAAGTGACAAAGTAACTTCCATTGAGCTCCCTAAAAGAGTCACAAAACATAGTGTCACAACATCAATTGACCTAAAGAACTATTACATAAATCTATTGGTTTTGAAGTTAGCTGAGACCAAATGCTCGTATGTGAGATGCATTGCTGGCCACTTGAAGTGCAATTGCAACTAACATACGCAACATACTCTAGAGCACAATATCTACCAAGAACAAGAAAACTACCAAGAAAAACACTACAGGACAAGCCAAAATGACTGGAATTCACTTTCATAGCTTCCGATTGTACCTCGTTCAAGAAATGGCAGCTGACGACTGGAGCCTCATGATGATCCTTGCAATATATCAATACAACTGACAGCAAAGCTAATCATTCAGCTCTTACCAAACAACAGAACGCCGCCACTGGTCAAGTAACCGATCCTTACTTCGTGAAATACTGATTGACAAATTTAGTGAGCAGATGTTTTCTAGCCAACAGTAGAGCATAGCATTCTCCCCCATTTGCTCATTCTAAACGCCTCACTTTGCAGAAAGGACATGATTGCATACACGTAAAATAATCGACAAGAAAGTCGTGCAGAAGTAAGTCACATAAATGCCTGAAGATACTCAAGAATGAATACTACGGAATACCCTCGAGTCAACTTCTGCAGGTTTACCAACCTAGCCGCATTTGGTGCTTCAGTATGTCATTCTTCACTTCATGAACCAATGAAGAAAAAACCTGAACCCCTGCAGCCAGAGTTATCATGTCTGCCGAGGCTGTTTTCCTCCCATTTGGATTGAACACCTAACCGTTTTAACCGCAGAGGGTGTACAACAATCCGTCTCTTCACATGGTCCGCTGGCTCTACTTTCCTCTGTACATGAACCAAACCTGTCAGATGCTAACACCTCATATGTTATCAGGCCTAGACCTCAAAGAGATAATTCTTGAGAGGTTTCTAGCGGATGCAATCCGGCTATGACACCTTCGTGATTCTCCGAGTTTGAAAATTGCCTTCCTTCCCATTTCTGAGTCTATACAAGTCATCATGGTGCTGCTGATCTTCTCGAGGAGTTTCTGCTCGCCCTGCCACCACCTGACTTCTGTGTTTTTGACTCTGCATTTTTCTCGCCATCTTCATCTTCATCATCTTCCAGCTCAATCAAGTCCACATTCTTCTTAGCTTTCACCTTCATCTCCTTACCATTTTTCCTTCCCGTCACGTCGCCTTCTTGCCCACCCTCTTCTCCTTTCAGACTATTCCGCCGAGCTGCTCTAGACGCTCTGGACATACCTGCATCCTCTTTCTTTGGCGACTTTTTGCTGTAATCATCATCCTCATCCTCCTCCTCATCCTTCATCTGCCAATCCTTCGTAGATTTGCCAGTCTTCTTCGCCTTTGGCAACGCTGCTTTCTTCTTCGTAGCTGCTTTGCTCACCTTCTCCTCTGTCGTCGACTCCTTTCCTTCAACTTTATCTGTCCCATCTACTTCCTCCAGCTCACCCCCTTCCTCTTCACATCTGAAAATGTGCACTTTGAAACGGAGCGGCTTGACGAGCTCGAAAATGCAGCAATCTCCATCCACCAATTCATGGTCAAGTGACCATCCACGCCAACCACCGCTCATACCCGTCTTGTGAGCAAGATACAAACATTCAGCTTCCTCTCCCTTGTCGTCCTCCAATATAAACCTCTCATCATTCGATGGCATATGCGTCCTACAAAAGTGATGAGGTAAGCCTAACCAAAAGCAACTAGAAACATGCGAATGTAGCATAGGCTTCACAAATGCCGGATTCTTGATATCTTTAAAAACCTCCTCTGCTGCTTCCACAGCGGCCATCCGCGCTTGATCTGACAAATACCGTCGTGGCAAACCTTGCCTATCTCTGCCCCCGACACGCGAACGCATTCCAGGCAACAGGTCCAATTGATCTCTGTAGTTCACCGCAGGCTTTGCTGCCACTCGCGATGACCGCCTCGACTCCGCATCGTCTTGAGAAGACATCTTCCGCTTCAGCGTCGGCTTCTTCAACACATTCTTCGGCTTCAAGCCCTTGGACAACTCCATCAAGCCGAGCTCCTCCATCCTCCTCTTGTTCTCTTCCACTCGCTGCTTCCGCGCCTCCTCATAGGACAGAGCCGAGTCATTCTTGTCCACCGCCATTGCAAAATCGCCTGCCTTTCTTGCCCTCAAATCTCCAATGCAGTAGCGATGCTTCCTATCATCGGCAACTGCGTGAAAGAGTCCTCACAAGCTCACTCGGGGTCCCTCCATAGCACATTCCCCTAACTTTCTTAAACCCCCTTTGAGAATCTCCTGAAGCTAATGCAAGCTACAAAAAAAAATGTCAAGACCAGTACTACATTCTGATGATCCCAGAGTTACTGTGGTGCCCTAATCGGGGATCAATCGAGCTCGAGCTGTGGAGCATCCCACCATCGCCATAACCAAGGAGGGCGACGAAATGGCGGGGACTGAGAGCTCTCGGATGTAAAATTCGAACTCGATCGGATGAACAGAATATCTTTGTAACTATCATTGTTTGGAGGTTTGGCTTCAAGTACAATGAGAATGAGCAATTAAATGAATAGGAACACCTATCCCTTTCAAAGGCCTTTTCAATCTACGCTTTATGATGATATAAACATGTTGGTGGGGCCTTGGGTTCCCATGGGAATACTCGAGTTTTTCATAGAGTTTACTAAGAGGTGCAATATAATTTTGAAATTGCTCTTGGCAATCCTTTGTACCTGAGAGTCTCGCCATATGATTCATACGCTTCAAGAGATTGAACGATTAATGCATAGAGGCTTAATTGGTAGAAAGTATTAGATTTTCCTTACAATGAGCAAAGCTCAAAGGCTTGGATCTTGTATGCAACTCTTAGCTCACCAAAAAATTTAAGGAGGTGGGTGTATTTGGCTTTCTGAAGTATGTTATTTTTATCGTGATGACCCTTCAAAGTTCCGCATCACAAAATGGTCCATTGAGTGCTAAAAACCTTGTTTCCTCAAGAGGTATAATTGTTGTGAGATTTTTGATAATTTAAAATTCTATTCTTGATGTGTTTCGAGTGGCTAATGTCAAGTAGCCCAATTTTCATGTTCTACTATGAGCT
Source organism: Bryum argenteum (assembly GCA_037043015.1). Lineage (NCBI taxonomy): Eukaryota > Viridiplantae > Streptophyta > Bryopsida > Bryales > Bryaceae > Bryum > Bryum argenteum. The sequence continues at coordinate 3,552,466 of CM073323.1, read as the reverse complement.
TTATTCTTTTTGAGAGCACCCTAGATAGAGATGTGAGATGGAATTTTGCGTACACTTTTCTGAAAGAGTTGTTGCTTCTTGAGGCAAGTGTTCCAAGAAGCCTAGCCAAAAAATTCCAAAAGTTATGTAGAGATGATGAAGAGGTAACAAAATCTTCAAATAATTATCAAAAAAGAGATTACCATAATACATTACCAAATCAAACAACGATATCAAGGATCAAAAGTTTGAGAGTTTAACGCCAAGGAGGCCCAATTTGGGTCAATTCAAGTGCTTCTACTTAATATTCTTCACATCCATCATAACCTTTGAAAACCTTTGAAAATTTACGTGAAGAGTTTTTAACAATTATATCATAATTTTGGAATTGTATAACTTATTGAATTGTTTAGGAGACAACACAAAATACATTAATTACACCAATATTCAATGAATACAATGAATGTCCAATGTTCACACCATAGACACAAATTCTAGAGTAAACTTTTGAACAAACTTGGTTTTCTGTACATTCTTTATTTTTTGGTGATTTTTGATCTCTCCTCACATTTAAAACTTTTAATTTGATCCGAGAACATTTTCGTATATATTGACGTAGACCGATGCAAGACAATCATAATTTTTGAATTTAAAGCTTCTCTTTGCCAAGTGCACACCTATATACAACTATTAGAAAAATTGATGAGTAAAGTAGCACAACCTCAAGAATCAAGAATTTTCACAATTGATATATGCCAAGTTCATACTTTATAACGTTTTCCATCAACCATTGAATTTTTTTTCAAATTCCCCAACGATTGAAGTTGTGACTTGACTTTAATTCTCAAAGGTTGGATATTAAAACAAGAAATAATATTTTTTTTAAAAGTAAAAAATAATCAAAATGAGGTAAAGGAAAAAAAGGAAGCATATTTGTTTCTGCAAGAACATGCCCTCTATGTAAATGGGTTAAATAGAGAAAACATAACTTTGTTCATAGAACATTTTCCATAGGACGATGAACTAAATATCCGAAACTCCATCAAAAAGTCTAGAAGGGGTAGATTAAATGTTGAAGAGGCTCTTGACAAATGTAGCTCTATAGACTTATTTGACAACCTTCTTCTACTGCACTTTTTGAATAGAACCTCAATTCCGTTAAAATGACACTATGCCATGTATCATTTTGTCACACCAAATCTTATATATGTGCTCACATGGAATGGTGTATTTTGTGATATCACAATTTTTTTTGATAATATCACTCCTCTATATACATTGTTACTCATTTCCATAATATCACCTTCAAACTATGTTATATCACATGGTTTTTGAATTGCAGTTGAGAAAGTTTAGGTGCGCCATTTTAGTGGCATAACGCCATTTGAACGGAATTGTGGATATAGAGGGCAACCTCGGAGTTCGAGAAGTAGCAAAGGCTCTCCAAAGGCGCCTTGAAGAGTCTCGTTTGAAGTGGACATGCTCTTAATGCAAAACAAAAACTTTACATTTGTGATGTATTTTGACAAACAAGTGTTGGATCAAGTACTTGCAATGTCAGTTTTGCTAAGTATAACTCATTTGAAGTAACATTCTAGTACATGCGCTAGCTAGCAATATTTCCAAAAAAATAAGCAGCGTCATTGTTTTCCCAAGCAACATTGTCTAGAATTTCATAGATTTGAGCTGTAACATTGTCTAGAATTTCATAGATTTGAGCTCAGAACGTTGCTAAAGAAAGTATCAAGGCCTTGAAGCACAAAGCAAATGCTCTTCAAACGAAGACCTAGAGAAGTATCAAAAGAATTCTTTACACTTGCAAACAAAATTGCAAGAAACAAATATAGTTCACAACCAGATGAGATTGAGTATAAGGGAATCGGTTAACAACAATCATGTGCTCAGAGACTCTCTTTGTAGGAGGGGACCTGAAGAATCGACAGATGTTTTTACACTTGCGAACAAATTTGCAAGAAGTGGATAGAGTTCACCAATTCAGAATTAGGGAATTGGCTAAACACAGTAGTAAGCTCAGAGACTCTACGTGAGGGACACTAAATTACGTTGGTCATGAAAAATTGATTGTTGCGAACATGTGAGAATTTTCCGATCAGAAAAGAGTTTCATCAATTCATGTACATTCTTCTCAACAGTTCATGATAAACCATTCCTGGCAGTGCTGCATTAGTGATATGAACAAATCCTTGCAAATCTTAAGAAGCATGAATTCCACTCTCTCCGCTTTTTCCAAAAGCACTAAACGCCATCAGAGTGCTTTTGAAGAACTGTTACAGTGAATCTCCGTTGTATACTGCATTGGTATAAGTTGAGTAACAAAAGTAGGACAAAAAATTTCATTTTCACCAAAAAGCAACGCCGTTAGCCCGTGTATGCACAATATTCACGTCTTGCTGTAACTGGTGAACGAAGGGTCATGCAAAGGCAATGCACACGAAGGCGAATTGCAGGGGCCTGAAAAGAGGTATCACGGATTAGTCCTACAAAAACCCTCAAAACTTAAGCTTCTCAGCTCGAGCAGAAGCTGATAAGATAGCTAGCCGCATTTGGTGCTTGAGTTCGACATTCTTCAGTTCTTGAAGCAATGAGATTAAGATCCTGTGGCCCCGGCAGCATATTCGTCATTCTTGCGCATTTCTTCGAAGGCTCGGAGGCTGTTCTTACGTTGTATTCTTATCACCGGGCATACAACTTCCGTCTTTTCACATAATCCGCTCTCTCTGTACACGAAAGCAACGTATCCACTCCTTACATCCTTCAATCTGGACGTTTCACATGTTGTAAGGACTAAGTCTCAAGAGATTTTCATAGCCATCTTAGGGATTCTCAGGAATTCTCCGAGTTACACATTGCCTCCCTTCTCTTGAAGTATCTTGTCCACTCAGGGGCATGATGAGGTCTGTAATCTGGCAGCATCAAGGTGGCGAAGATCTTCTCGAATTTCTGGTCGCCCTGCCACCTGCTGACCCTGCTCCATTCGTCCTCCGGACACCACCTGGCTTACGTATATCGACCCCTGCAACTTCCTCGCCATCGTCGTTGTCATCATCTTCCAGCTCAATCAAGTCCATAGCCTTCTTAGCTTTCACCTTTGACTCCTCACCTTCTTTCCTTCCCATTGCCTCACCTTCTGGCCCAACCTCTTCTCCTTTCAGACTATTCCGCCGAGCTGCTCTAGATGCTCTTGACATACTTGCATCCTCTTTCTTCGCCAACTCTTTACTGTGATCATCATCCTCGTCATCCTCGTCATCCTTTGGTGATGATTTGGTACTCTTCTTAGCTGCTTTCTTCTTCGGCACTGGCTTGCTCACCTTCTTCTCTGTCGTCGACTCCTTTCCTTCGACTTTGCTATCTGCTTCCTCCTCTGCCCAGCCCCCTTCCTCTTCACATCGAAAGATATGCACTTTGAAATGTCGGGGACTAACGAGCTCGAAAATGCAGCAATCTCCATCCACCAATTCATGGTCAAGTGACCATCCACGCCAACCACCGCTAAATCCCGACTTGTGAGCAAGATACAGACACTCAGATTCATCTCCCTCATCGTCCTCCAATACAAACCTCTCATCCTCCAATGGCATGTGTTTTTTACAGAAGTGATGAGGTAGGCCTAACCAGAATCCACTGGAAATATGCGAATGCAGCATAGGTTTCACAAATGCTGGATTCTTGATGTCTTTGAACACCTCCTCTGCTGCTTCCACAGCGACCATTCGAGCTTCATCTGATAATATTCGTCGTGACAAGCCTTGCCTTTCTCTGCCCCCGATCCGTGAACGCATTCCAGGCAACAGGTCTAATTGGTCTCTATAGTTCACCGCAGGCTTTGCTGCCACTCGCGATGACCGCCTCGATTCAGCATCATCCTGAGAAGATATCTTCACCTTCCGCTTGTGCGACTTCTTGCTCAGATCCTTCTGCTTCAAGTCCTTGGACAACTCCATCAAGCCGAGCTCCTCCATTCTCCTCTTGTTCTCTTCCACTCGCTGCTTCCGTGCCTCCTCATAGGACAGAACCGATTTGCTCTTGTCCACCGCCATCGTTCCTTCACAATAATTCTCAGACTCACCCAGCCCTAAAACTTCCCAAAGCTCTAGCAAAACTTCGTGTCATCAAAGCATCCTGCTCATCAACGAAACTTCCAAAACTCCGTTAAAAATCCTCAAAAGCTCACTACATTGCACACTTCCCCTAATTTTTTCAAAACCTGACCGTAGCAATGGATTGCACGCATCGAAAACAGCTACTCAGTACTCCAGATTTTCCTGAGGCAAGGCATCATTTTGTGGGCAGCGCCGAAAAGTGCACCCTAATCACCATTCGAAGTGAAAGCATATTCCGCCATTACCAAGGAGGGAGACGAATTGGCGGGAAGATTCATAATTTGGGCCTCGAGGTTAAAGTTTCGAAAGGGCAAAAAGGAAGAAACTAGATCATTGAATTGAATTATTTATTTATCTTTATTGTTTTTAAACACACTAGAGCAAAAAAGTTCAAAGCAAGGATTTGTATGGAGTCAATTGGAGATCTCACATTAAAAAATTGAAGCAACAAGCTACTAAGCTACGCCATTGTCATGATACTTTACGTCAAAAGAATAAATTGGTGACGAAAGCTTGTGGTACTTTATCACAATTCTTATTTTAGCAGTTGATCTTTACACTTTTTGAAATAAGCAAAATCTTTATGTAATACTTCCTCTCAGCCGAAATCTCTCATCCACATGCTCTACTTATTTTGTCCCATGATGTTTGATCAATTTCAAATAAGTACAAATACAACATTTTGATTCTGATCACCTCATCATACTACTCACTCCTTCTATGCTTTTATGCCTAAGATTATTTTTCAATTACAATTCCAAAAATTGATTGTTAGATGTTTACTACTTGAGGAATCATAACATCCAAAGTTTGTCTCCTAAGTTTTTTTGGGCATTGTGAAGATTTTTTTTGAAAGTTTTGGAGGTTGCTCTTGTAAAATCGTAAACTTTTTGACTTGGGTCATTTTGGAACTTCAGTAGTGATTTGATCATAAACAAGTTTTCAATAAATTCATGAAAAGACTGAACTTGAACTACCCTATTTGGACTCGAAAATTAAAATTTCTAGATAAAGGTCTTAAAATTAGACTTTGGCTATGCGTATTTGACTACATACACTTTGGAGTATAAGGAGCACCAAGTAAAAATCTCATGCAAAAATACTACTTTTAACCCATTCAACCAGGTTGCCCAAAATTGCAAATGCCAAATCTGTGACCATGGTCGTTTAACCCCTAAACGCCCAAGGGGGGGTAAAGCTCCTAACAGTTGGTAATAATGCTGATTTTTTTTAAACTATGTAAAAACAAATTAAAGATGAAAATGGAAAATCCAACCGTAGGATCTTCTTTGGAGCATGGCAATTAGTATGACCGCCAAGTTGCATGCCATTTGGAGCTATGGATTTCAAGATCCATGCAAAAAAGAGGTGAAGATCACACCACCAAAACTTTCATGAAAAATCTCTTTCGCCCACTCTCACAAACTGAGGATCAAGGTTTTTACTATTTATCCAAGGAGGGAGTAGAGTAAACCCATCAAGGAGTTGAGCAAAAAAAACGACGGATGAAAAATCGATGGGATGAAAGCGGGGTTGTACACCAAAGACGGAGCCTCACATCCAGAATGTCGAAAAACGACACTGTGGGCGCTTAAGGGTTAAAGATTGAACAACCTCAATGCAAAAATGAAAAAATTATACAAGACAAATAGAGAGAAAAGCACTTGATTGTATGCACAAAGCGGTTACAAAAATTCTTCCAAATTTCTTATGTATGAAAGAATAATAACAAAGAAAAGACAATTTTTCCACATTCCAAGAAGGTTTAGGGTTTGAGAGTTTAAAAGAATCCTAATTTTTCATTGGATCTGAGCAATCTACACCTTTAGAATGGGAACAATTTCAACTACACACATCAATTTGATCATTTGCAAATTCCAGCGCACTTGTGGAATATGGAATATTACAGCGCACGTGTGGACTATTGCTGCCAACATTCACTACTAGAAAAGTATCCTAGGAAACATTTATTACACAAGAGTTTTTAACTAATGTTACAAAACGTCAAATTGTAATAGTAAATGTCACACACTAAATGTCACACGTCAACATAGTGTTACAACACTAACTATAAAACCAAAATAATGTGTGAGCATGCAAACTTGCAAGTGGAAGAATCTATTAAAAGTATTGCAATTGGTAACACGAAGGAAAAAGAAAGGACATTTATTACAATGACTGCCCAAAGTGAAAACCAATCTCAAAAGAGTTACCCGTTACACTAATCTCCACATAACACTAGTGTCAAACAACTAAGAAAGAGTCATCCTTAACTGTGCACACCGTCTTGTCAATCAATCCGCTCATGCGTCCAGCCAAATTTAGACAGTTTTGCATCAGATTCTGAGGTACAGCTGGTTGAATCCCGTCTTTACTAGGAACTTGATGACCCACAGCTTGTGATCGAATCTGATTGTTTCGAGTCCACCATCGCTATCAACTGACACATAGCAGACAAGTAGAGAGCACTCGGAGTCTTTCCAAGGGAGTTCGCTTCATGTGTGTGTGTGTATCGAAGGTACTGGTACTCCCAAGCCAAATCAATCAAGAGAAATAAGTACTCCGAGTTACTTAACTGTTCTTGCAAACTTTTATCTCCAATATCTGGAGGTACATTTACAAAGTACTTCAGCAAGAATTTACAGCTTCAAAACATGTGTTCGTTTATCACATACTTGCGGACTTTGTATCTAGATCATATATTTGCCGTGGGCGAGGCCTAATTTGTATAAAGTTCCGTTGGCCTGTGCTGTTGGATAAAATTGTGCCACTGTCATCTCAAACCTCCGCGAAGAAGCTAAGGAAATTGCTTGCAACAAGCAATACTCCTTTCACTTCTGATGATTTCATTACTGCCGGACCGATCGAGTGTCGTGCAATTGTGTAAAGCCTGAGTACTTGTGTCTGTGAGCATGGACACCAGTTAGCACTTTGAAATGCCTGTGCGTCCGCTCGATCAAAATTGCCTTGCTTTCAAGACTACCTAGGTCATTTAGCTTTTATCTCCGTGCCTGTTAGTATGATTAAGACAATCAGCGTGAGCAGGAGGTAGCATCAGAATGTTTCTCTCCCACGGCGTCGTCGTGGAAGCCACTGTTGTCAACTTCAGCCCGCCGACCCATGAACAGGATCTCACTCACATGAGATGCTGAAGCATGGCCCATCCACCCACGGGCAAAGAGCAACTTAGTGATAAACTGCACTGGGCTCTTTTGAAAGGCGCACACTGTATCACCAGGCTCGGTCTTCATCACTCTTTGTCGCTTCTCTGGAGGCAAAAATCCGTCCCTCTGGATGTCACCCCGTTGAAATGCTTCGTCTTCGATCTTGCTTCTCGGACTAGGATGCAAACCCAGAAATTCACAATACGCATCCTGTTCACCAGCATCTGCGAAGAATGCACTTCCAGAGAAGGCAATCAGCTGGGCGATGAGAGAATACGGGATCATCGGCTTCATAGCTTGGTTGTTGCTGCCACGTTTACCCACCGGGAGCGACAGAAAGCTGTCGCCGAGCATGAGGTTCTGCCCTCGATGAATGCGAGGGGCAAACATGTGGAGTTCTGCTCCTCTACCTCGTCGGAAGTCCGGCAGTAGTTTGTTCACTTCAAAAGGACTCAAAAGAAATATGGCCTTCGATCCATTGAGTGTTGTCACTGCGCACCATGCCACTGGCCGCAAAAACGAACTCCCAAACGAAGCGCTGTCAGATTTTAAGACTGTCGCAAACTCCCGCGTGACAAACACTTTGTCACTCCAACCACGACACTCTGTCGATTCCCATAAGGACGTGCATCGAAACACGTCCATCAGTGGTAGAAAGCTTCCGTTCTGAAATGCACCTGGACTAATCCGACGATCAGTTCCCAGCCGACGAACATGTTCATCGAGGGAGGGCGTCGCTGGTGTGGCCTTCCCAGGCCGTTCAACCTCCTTCTGCTCTTCCAACTCGTGCTCCAATTCGCGTTCCTGCTCTTCATCTAGGACTTGAGAGAAACATTTCACCTCACCAGCATACTTGCTGATCTTATCCGTAACAGATGAACCGTCCTTCAAAACGAGCATTCCAGCTTGGTCGCCAATTTCCCTCTCTATGTCCTTGGCTGTACTCTCCAGCCGGTTCGTCATGATGTCGGGTAACACTGTTTCCTTTCTTTCGCCTCCATAGCAGATGACAAGTTCTGTTACTTCCGGATCTGTACTCAGCCGCCCCAAGTCCTCCAATGAATCCACACCCTGCTTCAACTGGAACAACTGATTGACAACCTTCTTGCGAGTATGTGAAATGCCTTGAGAACCCCAATGGCGGAATCCATCTTTGATCGCTTCCACAGTGTTGCGAGTGACCCAATGGAGAACGTCGATGCTTGAAAGCTTACAGTGGTCAGAGGAGCCACACGATTGCTGCTGCGCGATCGATGTGTGCACCTCCTGGGAAGCCCAGAAGCTCACAGAGTGACCCTCTCCAAGCATGCGCATCCTCATGCAAGCCTGGACAAGACGGTCTTTGGTGATGCCTCTCCCGAGCGTGACGCATGCGTGAGAGCCATGCGGGATCTTCAGATCAGTTCCACGCGTGTGCACGTCGTCAAGATACACAACGCACCGATCCATTTGCCGGTGAAACGGTGATAGAGCCAGAGGTGCGCTGCGACCTTCCCGGTCAATCGACATAATCTGGTCTTCATCGTCAAAATAGATTGCTGCGTGGATATTGGTGAGGTCAGTGAGTTGTCTCAACCACTCAACCGCAACATTCTTGTTGGTCATGTCAACCATGAGAGCACCCACGTCAAGGAGAACGCGAGCTTTTCTCGCCACGACACTCCTCTCCAAAATCTCCACGCTGCTGATACATGACGGAAAGCTCTCGTAACATGCGTTCTCTACTTGTAAAAGCTTCTTATTCAAAGCTCCATCTGTTCCCTGCAACTCGGGAAGGTCGTGTTGAGCGATTGAAGTTGGAAGAAGAAGACTCGTGTCCTTGGTGCCACTGAAACCGGACACCGGGTGTCCTCGCTTCGAGTTGTCACTCAAATCCCACGCAGACGCTGCAATCTTCCCCTTAAACATCTTCGACTCGGTGGGGAAGACAGCTGTTGATAGCCAGAAATCAACCACTTGCGTATTGCGACGCAGAATTGGAAACAATACTTGAGTCCGTTGCACGAAGTCATCAAGATTGATACCAGATAGAGTGTGCAGTGTCGGTGGCAAGGATTCCAAGGGCACGTCTCGCAACCATCTCTGGTACTCGCTTTCACTTGTCGATGATTGATGGAGCCTGTCGAACGCGTCCAGGAGTTGCTCATCGCTCAAGCCACTATGGTAATAGCTCAGTTGCGTCAATATGATGGCGAGGTCGGGGTGGCCAAACTCCGCACGCTCTACTGGCACATCCTTTGCTCGAAATGGAACTGCCATCTTTGGTTTTCCAGAGGGCCTCACTCCATACTGAACGCGCCAACGCATCTGCAGTGCGTGCACCAACACCCCATAGCAAAGCAGGCCTCGCAAAATCAGGACAGTCTCCAGTTTGGGTCCATCGCTGAAAATCTCTCTTATCGACTCTACCGACACAGTGTCAGTGTCAGTGTCAGCAAGACTTGCCGGTGGCGGCAGAATGAAGGCACGAATCAAGGCAGCATCCTTTCGTCGTAGCCCGCGGAGGGGCAAATTATCATCTCCACCCCGAAGCATGTCGTCAGCAATGTTGTCACAAAGCTCAGAGCTGATGGATGCGTCTAAGATGCGAATGTGTGGGAATGCATATGGGCCCTCGCTGGCTGCTTTCAACTACATCTTTTCCGCACCATGCTTTTGAAGCAACTCACGGCAATGATGTCGTGCACTACGAAGAACACTCTGTGAAACTTTCCATCGTAAATCCCCACCATCAAGGTTCATCTGTTCACCGACTGTGTACACAACCTGGTACTTGACGTGAAGGAGCAGATCCGACTCGTCAAGAATGTCTCGTGCATTCGTCTCCACCATGTCCTGAAGATCGCGCATCTCAGTTGCCAATGCTACACTAGTAGGACCAAGCTGACAGAGCTCTAAACCCTTCAAGATAGTGCTGAGTCTATGCTCGGGACGCATCACAACGACACCACGTTTGGCTTTACATTCTTGGTACACTTGGTGCATAGTTTGCACCCCACGAGCATCAAGAATGATATCGCGCCGAAATGGGAAGGTATAAACTCTTTGATTCAGAAGTCCACCAAGCTTGGAAACCAACGCATCAAAGTTCATTCGGAACAGGGAGCCAAGGACCGTCAGGCGTGCGAACCTGTTGCCATCAGGAATGTGAGCACAAAGAGCAGGCACGATCACGCTGGTCTTACCTTCACCCATGTTCAACTGCAAAACAGCACTCTTCGAATCAGGTGGGGATAACATTTGCTTGGCCACATCGACTTGGATGGGCCGCATCAAATAATCCCCTTCAAGTTCAAGAATGAGCCATTTCGGCCGTTCCTTCGGGTGCCAATTCACGTGACCACAATTGGCCAGCTCTTTCTGCAACGCCACGTCTTTGTCGGGGAGCTTGGTCAGTTTTAACATCCGCAAGCACCGCTCTGCTTGCTGCTCCAGAGTCCATATCACCGCAAGAGCACCAAGCGCCACTTGCACACTGTTCAAATTCTCATCCCCATCACTGATAATGCATGGGAGGAGAACGGTAGGTAGGGCTTGACGCCAGAGACGACCAGCTGCTAGTGCCTGTGATAAAGGATCGTTCTCAGGAGGCTGCACAGCAACACAAATTTCTGCCCAAAGAGATTCGGATCTTTCCTTCAATACTCTCAATCTCTCCTCAAGCACGCCTTCAACCACAATTCGCGAAGGTTCGGGTCTACTTCTGTGGTGCTCTTGCCAACTTGTCTCCAGATCATCGTTGAACGTTTTAGCAATCTGGCAGGTGGACACTGACATTGCATGCAATTGCAATGGGAAGGGAGGCACTTTCATTGCCTTTTCAGTGGCCCTGCAGGACCTGTCTTCATCCTCGAAACGCCCTTTTTCAAAGATTTTGCTGGCTTCAGCTATTGAACTCGAACTTAGTGCCAGTACATAAGGCATCTCGGAATGACAGGGGTGAACTGTAGCCCAAGTGGGGGAGTTAATGGTGGCTTGAAGAGGAGCAGGCCGTAGTGTCACTCTAGGTCGATAGCATAGCACCTGAATCTTACTCTCCACATTCGCCACAAATGTATGTAGCTCTTTGTTCTGGCGCCAACGTGAGAAAAGCTTGTTGATTTCTTGGGCGATTCTCTGAGAAGACTTTACAGTAGGCATTGAGTGGCCAGTAACACTTCCCTGAGAGAGCCAACATCTATGCGCATTTTGAGTCATTGTCCTGATGCTGTGATCCTTCGCTTGTTCGAATTTATATTTTTCTCGGGCGTGGAAATCCGAACGTGACTCGTGGCTTAACGGTTGCCCACCATGCACCGGCAACCACTGGTCATATGAAACCAAATTGTCCTTTACTACAATTGTAATCATCTCCGAGTCAAATTCGGTCTGGTTCGTAAACTCAAATACAGCGTAACGTGGAGGGATGACAGACGCGAATTCTGCTGCATGAACAGCAACGCAATGTAGGATCACTAGATAATTGTGTATCGAAGGATCACCTACATGGCAGTATGCCAAAACGGACAGGAGCAAGGTGAACATCTCACGGTGATCCTTGACTGTTTGATACGACTGAGTTCTCGCCAAATTGTACAGGTCGAGGAAAATATCATGAAGGCTCTCTTTAGCTAGTGTGCGCCATGTAGACACCGTTGAGTCTCTCCAAGTGCTTTCCCGTCCACAAGCACCCTTCAAGTTCTCGCGATTCAGCAGTAGGCCACTCAAGTACTTCCCTTCAGCAACTGCCAAACTCCTCCATTTGTGTCCAGCTTCTGCTAGGCTTCGCAGAAACCCGTGTTTCTGGAATTTCTCGAATTCGTCCTCACGCAAGTTCATACCTGATGACACAGGAGCTGGAAGTCCACCCCAATGCTGTTCATTTGCGGAGTCCATTCGCGACTCTTTTCCGGAGGTTTCCCGAGATCTCCAGTAATACTTCTTATACAACGCCATGCTCGCGTAGGGAGAAACAGGTGGTTCGTCTGAACTAGGGAAGAGAAACTTGAGACGCTCGCTATCAGAAATGAGGTTGGCGACTACAAGCCGAAACGCGTCAGGAGCTGCGGAGGAAAATACAGCGTGGGGCCATTGCACCTGTTGCATGCGTTGCAGATGTTGGGGATACCAAGCGCGCTGAGGAGAGAGCTCTGCAATTGCTTTCAGAATGGCGACAGCCTCACGCTTGTAAGGCATACATGACCAGCATCGAGGAGACTGGAGTAGTCTCATTGCGGACTCCGTTCCTGTCAAGCCTGTGAAAGGGTCAGGCAACACATGTGATGTCGAAGCATGCAGGAGCGCTAGATAGAGCCAAGCCGTTGGACCACTGGCTGGGCCTCGAAGATTCTGGAGGCGGTGATTCACCTCAAACACAAAGAAACTCGGGGAGGAGAAATGGGCAAGGTCAATCCCTACTACGGGATGTTGGTCCAAACTGCCCGGCGCACCATCCATTTCTCTGCGGAGCAAGCCATGGGGAATAATCAAATAGTGCTTTCGGGTGCATTGCTCTGGCACATTCTGTTCCTCAAGCAAAATGCCATTCCGCAGTCCAAGCAATGTGCCAATGTTCTGGCACTTCGCCACAGCGAATCCCGGGTGCTCACAAGACCAGAAGGTGCCTGCATTTGGGTCTACGATGAATCGTATTCCCATGCGCGGTAGCTCGGCGGCAACAGGCTCATCATCTTTTCCGTCGAAGATGTGAATGAACTGGGGTAACTCAAGTCGATGGAGCATTTTATCATGAAGCTCCTTGAAGCTTCCGCTCCGAACGTCTATCAGATTGCGATCCGTCTTTGTTTCGCGTACATGTCTTGACGTCATGTTGTACACAAATGGGACATTTTCGATGTTCGAAAACCCAATGTCGTCAAACTTCACCGGGCGAAATAAAACACATCCCAGCGTTTCATCTTCGTGCATGTGCTTAAAACGCTTGGGCCCCAAGTTTTGCGTGGCTTTGAGGATCCAATGACTGTGATTCTCGACAAGGAGCTGAGGGAGATCGCCATACAAATGTCGATTGGGAAAGAGTTCCAGCTCACGACCATCATCCTGTCGTTCTATGACAAGCAGACGGTTGTCATCCACCAAGGCAAATGTAAACTTGGAGCCATTGATTTTGTAACAAGTCACGAACGATCCGGGGCTTCCTGCGGCTGGTTGCACTTGAAAGACATGCTTGCCGAACACTCTCCCGTAATCCGGACGACTGGTGATTGACGTAGGAAGGCGAGCCACTGGACATCCGTCTACCAGGAAACAGCCTCGCAAAATGTCCATCTGCAAACACATTCTGCGTCCAGTTTTATGGACAAAAGTAGCCTTCCACCAGCGTTCGCAAGGCGCTGCGTAACGTTCCCAACATCCAATCTCACCTTGATCGGCATCAGCCCAATGCTTGGATACAAAACTGCTCAAACAGTAGTCCGATGCTGACAGCCTTTCGTTTAAAGCGTCCTCCAAACGTAGGGCCGTATTCTGCACTCTTCGAAGGAGGTTGCGTTGGAAGTCACCAGCAAATGTCGATTCACTTGCAGATGAATTTCCAGCTGAGGTCAGAAGAGTGTTATCACAGATTCGAGCCACAGTGCGCAGCCATGAAGTGACATGATCTTCGTTTCGCAGGATGAGTTTCAAATGAGCAACGCTCACATCATATGTAAGCGCTGCAATGGCGGCTACATCTACGAGCTTGGAGCGTATAACCTGAATCTTCTGGATTGAAGATGCCGACATTTCCCCGAGCACTTGCTCGATTTTTTCCAACCAGCTTTCAGCAATTTCACGGCACGAGAGGACGATCCTACTCGCTGCCTCTTGCCAAGCAGCTTCGGAAAGTGCTAGAATCCGTGCACCAATGATGAGAATACTCAGGAGGCTCAGATGGTCCTTCCAGTTCTCTCTGTTTCTGTCCAACAAAGATTGTAACTGTTTGATCATGTACTCTACAAATGGTTGCTCTCGCAGGTCCAAGTGTGACTCGCGCACCCAGCGCTCAGAAGACGACGATGGTGGACCAGTCTGCCAAAGCGCTTGTGAAAACAAGTGCACCACGCTTGGTTGAAACAGGGACAATGTCCGCATCTCGAGCACACGGCAGATATTCCTCACCTGCAGATGATGGCCAGCCCGCAACGAACCAAATGCCTTGTACTCTGCTAAAGTGAGTTTTTGTGGGCACTCCACCTGACGAGCGAGCACCTGGTTCTCATTGTGTGTCGTTGAATCGATGGTCCATTGAAGGCACTTATATTCATCATTGGCAGTAAGCGTCAAATAGGAGATATTTGCCTCAGTCTTGTGGCGTGCGACGCTCGCAAACTGGTTACTTTCAACTTCCATCAGATGAACGTTGAAACCGTTTGGCACGATGAAGTCCTCCTCCGCTGAAGGGTCAGGTATAGCCGAGATTTTCCGTGCCTTGTAGTGTGAAACTGCGAAGAGCTTGGAAGTGCTACAAAGAGTAGTTAGTTTTCGGTGAGATTGATCATTCCATTTCTTCAAAGGCTCGTGATTTAACCACGTCCCAAGCTTTTCCGTAGACTCCAGCTGGATTCTAAATAGGTCCCGACAGAGAATGTGCAGAGCATCACGGAGCACACACAATGCGGTTGGCGTCGCAAGTTCAAACACAACTGCCTTCTGTAAGTGTTGTGACTCTGGCAACGGTTTCTCGTAGACGTCAACCTCCATCCTCTTTGCTTTTTCCTCTTTTTGGCATTTACAACACCAATTCCGACAATACGATAACGTATATCCATACCTATCAACCCAATACTCGTGAGATGCCCTTCTGCTAGATTCAAGAAGTTGATCATAAATACGACGCTGATTTAAGACCTCATCCCGCTTCAAACGTTGTTTCTGTTCATCATCTCTCAGAATTTCGTCTCTGATCCTCTCCAGGTCGGAATTAGTGTCAAAGAAACGAACCGAGAAGGAGCAAGGAGAAGGCTCATCCTCGCTGATGAGAGAGATCTTCGTTGTTTCATTCTTGGAACGATCTGCAAAATAGGCCTCTACTGCCGCCAAGTGTTCCATATCAGCCCGATGTAGCAGAAGCAAAGATTGCAGTACAGCTACATTCACTCCATGATGGTAAGTTTTCAGTAACGGGTGTTTGCGGGTTGCCATGGAGTCTAATATTGCAACAAGTGTCATTGTTGTCAAGACCATCCTGCTTGACCCCAGAGCATCATCGTTGTAGTACACCTTGGACAGTTTCAAATAGCTCCTGAGGAGTTTGAACACCATTTCAGAGCTGTACTCTTCGACAAAGCCCTCACGTAGAGAGAACATTTTTTGCACCCAACCTTCGACGTCGTAAAGCGCTTGTCCCATGTTGACAAGATTTTCGTTGTTGTCATGACCCGAGGATCGATTGTTCTCGAGAAGATCCAAATTAGGAAAGCTAAAGCTGCTGCCTTTGTTTCGCTTGGAGCATGTGGGGTCCGTCACGTTGATTGGAATAGGCTGCAGCGTGGAATCCAAAGCCAACTGGAGGTGCTTTTGAGCATTCTTTAGCGAATGCGTGATGTGCTCCTCAAAGCTGAGCTTGCTTGCGTCCATAAGCACTTGAGATTGGCGCTTCTCACGCTGCACAATTCTTTGCCAGCGCTCATCAACAAAAGCACGGATTCTGACCACTTCTGTAGAACATTGTTGCAGGGCTTCCTGAACACGGGAATGAATCTCTTGCTGATTTGTTGGACCCGGTCCTGAAGAATTCAGTCACAGTTGTTTAAAATCGAAACTTCTATTACTTGCCTCACTAATCCATAGATATCGGTAAACTAACAGTGTAGCAATGATCATTCCAAGCTCTTTTGCATTTTTTTTGTTCAGAGATAAACATGAATTGAATATTAGCAGAATTTTGAGAAAGCCAGAGAGCATGTGAGAGATTTAGATTTTCTACCCCGATGATCCATAAGAATACGTAACTTGTGTAGCCGACGCGCTAACTTGCTGAGCATCTGCATGACAATATCTGTTTCCAAATCCTTGTAATACTTCAGCAAGATGCCAGTCATGGCTTGTATCAGTATGTACTTGTAGGATATCAAGCCCTGCTGCTCCCCTAGATGACCTACGATCGAGCTTTGGAGCACGACTTTCACAGTCATGTACTCCCCTGATCGACGCCATGGCAGTTCAGTTTTTTTCCATAGGACATCATCACGAATTTTCTTTCGAACACGCGCCACACCTTCCTCGCCAGTGATAATCGATTCACCAGCCACTGCTAATAGCAGCCATGCTGTCACATAGCTCGGATCTGGAACATCTCGTGTCTCGGGAACCTTGATTCCAGCCTTTTTCGACGTTGGCAGCATCTCCACAAGTTCGGTGTTGGCAAGGTCTGCTACTTGTTTCGCAAAATTCGCATTCCGAACTCTTTCTGCGTCGGTTGTGACAGCCCAACTCGGGAAAACATCGTACAAGTCACCCGAAGCTTGCATCACTTTCTCGACTCCGGCAGCGACCCGGAATACCGCCAGAGTTGCGGATGAATTGTCATCTGCGATTGATACGGTGATACCAGCATTCTGTGCACATAGGTAGAGAGCGAATGTTTGACCTGGTAGGAGTTCATTGATCCCATCATGTACAGCTTTCCAGCTAACAAAAGCTCGCTGAACACATGACCAAGCTTGCATCATCCGTTGCGCTTCCTCAAGGGCAGGAAAGCAGACGGCGCCATGAGCCAGAACTTGAGCAAATTCTCTGACAAACTCTCCGTTCGAAGGATAGGCAGATTGAGGTAGTCTTCTAGGAAGGAAAATGTTGTTTACGATGTGCATTCTGGAGTCGCCCATTCTGATGTGCGTGCTCATCTGGAGTGAGATGAAAGTATAAGTGAAGTGTTACGAAATGGAGTTTTATTGCCCAACTCGATCTCTTCTACCCGAGTAAGCGCAGAAGAACATTCCCCATACTCCACACTCCGAACAGATGTACTTGTGAAGAGATCATAAAGAGATCTTGAAGAGAGGGAGGACCTGCGGAGAGGTAATTACGATTAGCATGGAGCAAGGTTTGCAACTTCTCTATATTCCGTGCACTTTTCAAACAGAATCAATGATTGGGAAATTCTTGCTACACATGTTCCAGACAGCAGCACATGAGAAATTGTATGCTTAGAATACTCTCGCTGACGAATTGCCATTATACGTATCTTTAGGCGAATGCAAAGAATAAGAAACTGCGTAATCTTCACAAACTGAAAAGTGTTCTTTGGTACCTCACCTTTGGTGCAGTGCCACGATCAGTAGATCCAGCGTACGACTAGCGCTGCATGATTTGCAAGTATGTAGAAAATTGTCAACTTCATTGAATAATTCAAAGCTAGTCTCCAAAAGCCTTAGAAACCGCAGAAATCATCAACCATAACAAAGTGAGCACCACGCGAGCTTAACAGCAGAATATATGTCGGTCACATAAACAGAGAAAGTAACATGAGGCCTTTATGAACAGGAGTTGATCGGGAGATATCAAACGCCGAGGATGGGACTCTCCAAATTCCCGACACCGAGTTCTGTTCACCTGAGTGTATTGTGTTCCAAATACACTCAGGTGACTTCCCAGTTCCAACACTTAGGTTCTCATAAAAACTAGAAAATTCAAACAGCCGGGTTAAAAATCTTGTGAGCAGATGTTGTTAGAACTGGCTCTTACTAGACTGGACAAAGGAAAAGAGCCATGTTTTCACCTTGTTTGCAAACGTCGTGTAACAATCTCCTTGGTCCTTCAAGGACAGTTTCTCAGCCCACCTCTGCGACAGGAACCGACCCCCACCTCTGCGACAGGAACCGACCCCACCACTGCGACAGGAACCAACTCGTCAAGCATTCGAACGAAATGTTGGGCTTGTCAGTGAACACTTTCTACTCTTAACAATCAACCATGATGAATCTAACTTTGATTGCATTAGTTTCTGTTATCAGCATTACGATCCTAGTTTCTGTTACTAACAATCACGATCCTCGTCTCCAAACAGTGAAAGTTCGAGGAGTGCTCAACCCACAGATAGCACTTAGATCCAAAGCACATTGATACTATCCACAACATAGTGGTCCACATGCAAATATCATGGCCATAAAACAGAAAACTGCGTACACAGGATTATGAAAGGAGAAGAGACTAAGTTAAGTACAGAAAATGTATAAAAGAGATGGTAATTATGAACGACGGTTACGTGACAAAATACAACTGTAATCAAGATTGTATATATAATCCTTGTACCAAAGCTAATAGTAGCTTTGTCCTTCCATGACTGACCCAATTGGCTGGGTGTTACTGTTCATACACCAATCGAGGCTACCGTCACTTGCAAGCTCCTCCTTTCGCCATCAAACTGCCTCGTACTTTGAATCCATTGTTGAGATCGAAATACTCAACATGTTTACCACCAGGGCTCCTCATCGAAAAATGCAATGAGTTTACCACCAGGCCTCCGTACTGGACAAATCAAATTGGCCGACAATCACGGATGAAGTCTAATGGGGTGAAAGAAGTACATTTGAAAGTAACTTGATAAGTAAAAGACCAAAAACAAGAGAGAACATAGAAAATGAGCAGAAGGGAGAGTCTCATCTCATCATCAAGGAGAGTCTCATCTCATCATCAAGTTACTCCCTCCGTCTCATTATGATCGTCTAGGGTGAATGTACACTAAACCGGTACAAAAATGTAGTCACAGAGACAGTTTCAGGGGTGTGTGGTATTGAATCTTATGTCAGTTGAATTATAGGAACTTGTTGAGGTTTTTGGTACCATAATATGGATATATACTCAACCTACTACCAATGTTTGAAGTGTTTATTAATAGATTGCGCTTCAAATGAACATAAAGAGTATATTTATATACTGACATATACTTGTCACAGTTTTGTATTTGGCACAAATATACTTTGTTGGGCAAGAGAATTTGTACAATCTAGGCGTAACTTATGGATTGTATAATGTACACACATTGGTCTTGCACATTCCATATGGAAATATGCAAGCCATAGTCCAAAATGTCATCTATTGAAAGACTTAGCTTGTTTAGTTCAGTACAAAGAAATTCTAAGTGGAATTGTTTTTTTTTTGGTTTTTTTCGTAGTTATTGTTTAATGTGACCAAAATGTACGTGGGCTACCTATAGCAGAGAATAAATTCCATTCCGTTAGCAGATATTGCCTCGGATCTAAAAATGCAGCTGGGGAGAACTTTATGGTATGTTATATACTCTGAAGTACCTGAATGTACTCTGTGACACTAGTGGGGCCTGACACATCGCCACGTGTCTTGCCTTTCTGCTGAAATCGGCGGCTCTCTGACAGCGCACGACCTGCAAAAGTAACCTTCGCAATGATGACGCTCCGTTGTTGCATGAAGCTCGTTAATATCATTGGACAAGAGTGAGAATCGCCGCCTTCTTCTCCTCGAAACGGATCCAAGTGCCCCTTTATCGTCCTTCCTTAGACTCTTGTAATTGCTAGTGCTGTAGGGCGGCGCTAGAAGGCTATCTTCAAAGCTCAGACTTGAATTCAACGTCCATTTCGTTCTAAAAATGGGAGAATTTTCTGTGAACGTTTGTCAGATGAATGGAATCCCAATGAATTTGGGAGGTTTAGGGTTTGGTCTTTGTCTTGGAATCGCCCTTTCGGTTAGTTTTTTTTTTGTTGTTGTGTTTTTGAAGTCGTTTTCACCAAAAACTCGAGAAAGTCTGGCCCGAAAGTGAAGTTGTTGTGAATATGTTATGCGCTTTGATTCTTGGAGAGTTTATGAATCGCTAGAGAAGGTTTAGGATGCCTAGTGAGAATTTGGAGGTCGAAGAGAGATTTGTGAATGCTATCAGCGGTTTTAGGAGTTCTGGAGCCGATACGAGCCCTTGTGCGAGTTCCAGCAGGAGCCCCGGTTGCGAGCGAGTCAAAGCAGCGAGCCGGGGTGCGAGTTTCAGGAAAGAGCCCCGGTGCGAGTTTCAGCAGGAGCCCCGCAGCGCGTCCCCACTCGAGTCCCGTAGCGCGAAATCTTCAAGCGCAAATCAGACGGTAAAGTGACCGACGTTGCTTTCGGATTTTAGTCCGCAGTTAGCGTTTCACATTTGTAGGTGTGTCTTGTAATCGTGTCGGACGCCTGTAACCTTGCATTCATTTTTTTTCATCGCTTAGGTTATCTGACTCTGTATTGTGGTAACTACGTAGTGAACGACATGGGAATTCCCGAAACCAACAACGGCGCCTTGGAGTGAGGCGTCCTGGACCTTCTCAGAGAGCAGAAGCAGTTTTAGAAGAGCATCTGCGGCCTGATGCTGTTCTTGCAAGAGAGCGTGCAGCAGAGCGGCAGCGACAATGTCGGGCGCGGAAACGTGCTGTTGAAGAAGCATCGAGAATGCTCCCTAGAACTGATGAGCCTGGAGCACCATCACATGAAATTCGGCGAAGAGAGACGTCCAGAGTCTCAAACAAAATAGTGCAGTTCATCATCGACGAGTTTCAGGGTGTGAGTCGGGGCCCTGAGTTCAGGAAAGCCGTCCTAGAGTCAATGCTTCGTAACAATGCGTTGATGCCCCATCTCCCGGAGTACTACTCGCGTCCCTCCGAAGCCAGAGCTCAGCATTCGTTCATCCAGAGTTATAGGACGGAATTGGAATCACTAAAGATTCCGACTTCGAAAGAGAAGTTGGTGAGGAAGACAACGCTGCTAGAAGCCGCGGTTTGCAGAGATGTTCCTGGGGTTCGAGCACTATCAAGGGTCCTCGGCACAAAGGTAACAAACATCTCCAATGCAATTCAGAGGCGCCAAAATCTTGAATCGAATGGTTCTTCAATTTTCACACTGGCTGAACGTCGAAAGCGAGAAGGCATCTGGAACAGCAGCAAAGCTCTAGTAAGTCTGTGGTGGACTTCAGAAACTCGTGTAAGTCCTAACAAGAAGGACGTAACACGGAAGAGGTTGGGGCCGAAGACTTATGAGCATCACCCAACACACTTCCTCTTGGAAAGCCTGGTACGTTTCTAACTTCAATTGTACTCCTCAATACATGCCTTAATCTTGTAGACTTTTGATGGTGTGTTGTTGAACCGTTTGTACACAATGTGTACTGGTAATAGTATCCATTCGGTGTAGTAGTCCAAAATAGTGTACCCATTCGGTGTAGGAGTCCAAAACAGTGTACCCATTCGGTGTAGGAGTCCAAAATAGTGTACCCATTCGGTGTAGGAGTCCAAAATAGTGTACCCATTCGGTGTAGGAGTCCAAAACAGTGTACCCATTCGGTGTAGGAGTCCAAAATAGTGTACCCATTCGGTGTAGGAGTCCAAAATAGTGTACCCATTCGGTGTAGGAGTCCAAAACAGTGTACCCATTCGGTGTAGGAGTCCATAACAGAGTACCTTCTAAAGGATATAATGTACTATAAGGTGCACCGGAGTACTGGATGGTTTACATGCTAGACCCCACCTTCTTCGTCTATTCTAATATATACTTACTAGTATATGTCTGAATCTGAATTATACATTATGTATATCATACATACATATCGCAGTATATTTAGTGTCAGTATTTACTATATAGAGTACCATGCATGTACTGTTGTTTGTATATACTGAACTATTATTTATATACTTCTCAATGTCCCTATTTCGTAAACTTTGTATGTGGGTATAGTATTCAAGTATGAATATAATAGTGTCCCACATATCCTCAAAGGTATATTCATTGACTTACGATGCCTTCTTTGCTTATGAATTTCAAGTATATGCATTCTTACCTTCACTGGGCATGCACTAATTATTGATTCTGGCAGGCTTCTTTCCATTCTCGGTTCCGTATGGCGCATGAAGACCAGTCCATAGGATTAAGCACATTCGAGAGACTGAAGCCGTTTTTTGTGAAGAGGTGCAAAGACCGCAATGTTTCTTTGTTGCAAATATCACGTAGAGATGGACTTCTTTGCGGGAAGGGATGAACAACATGCGAAATGCCGCCAAGGGACTACACGCCTCTCTTTCTTGCGTTTTGATCGTCCACTTTGCATCGATACATACGGACCGACATGTCCGCGCGAAAGAATATAGTTTCAAAGGAGTCACAATGTTGTGGGAGCAAATTGTCTCCGCCCTAAAGGCCGAGATCGCTGAATTTCACAAGCTCGAATGTCTCATGGGGTTGTGTGCAAAGCGTGGTGTGAAAAACTCCCAACTGTCCCCCCGGAAAGGACGAATTCGACGTGGACGTTGAAATGGAGGTGTTTTGAGAACGAGTTAGTCGGGTTCAATGACAATGGAGAGCCGAGGAAGAAAATTCAGGAAGTATTTAAGGAAACTTCTTGCTATGATTTCATACAATATTTGTTGCCAAGATTGCAGAAATTTGTGACTCATAATTTTGTTGCTAGGTGGCAAGATGTGCAATGTCGGAAAAGTATGGACACATTGCCTCACGATGTGGTTCTGTCTCACATAGACTTTGCAGAGAATTATACTTTTGAGATTCAGAATGAAATACAATCTATGCATTGGCAATCTTCACAGGTAACGATACTAGTTCATATCACATACCGCATGGATATGACAACAGGTAAAATAAGGAAAGACACTCATTTTTATGTTTCTGATGACCGCACTCACGACACCTTATTTGTCCAGCATTGTTTGCTTCTTCATTGGGCCTGGATGAAATCTGAAGGTGTTAACCCCTCCCGCCATTGGGTGTGGAGTGATGGGTGTGCAGGGCAGTTTAAAGGGGCTAGATCAATGTATTTTGTAAGTCGTTATCCTGGACTAACGGGCGGGTGTGAGATTACTTGGAATTTCTTTGGGACAGGTCATGGAAAGGGGGAATGGGATGGGGCGGGAGTCAGAGTGAAGCGGGCTCTTCGGATGAGAGCAACTTCACAATCTGTCAAGAAAGTTGCAGGACGCCAAGGATGTGGTGGATTTTCTACAGGAGTCCATGTCAGGCCTTGTGTTGAGTTCTCTTCAATCCAAGAGAACAGTGTCGTATAGACACTTTTACAACATCAAGCCAGATGATGTGGAGAGGACTCATGTACATGGATGTGACACAATCCCAGGTTCAAGGAATTTTCATTCCATACACGCAGTCTCACCTGCGGACCCGACATTGCTGATGGTGAGAGAGCTTGCTTGCTATTGTGCGCCATGCATAGATAGTGAGTGGCAATCTTGTGAGAATACATCACATGTTAAGTCTTGGAGGGTTGTGAAACTAGCCCCCACTAATGTGACTTTTGTGAGGAACCAAATGCTACCTGGTCCAGGAGAAGGAAGCAACTCTGCTGATGAAGAGCCCTGGGATTATGTATCCGATGATGAATCGCTTGGAGGTTTGGTGAAAATTGGTGACAATTTTGCTGTTCCTGCGATCAGAGGCAATGTGGAAGGTGTTGACTTTTACATTTTGCAATGCCAAAAAGAAAAACAACTTGTGCGAGAGAGCTTCAACTGTGTGTGGGGTGGAGAGTTCGAGCGTGGACAGCACGTTATTGCAGGTACCTACTATCAAGAATGGGGGAATAGTGAGCAATCATATGTGTATTTGAGTAATTCCCAACTTGCTTACATTGATGCGGATTTAGTTCTTGCCTGCAAGTTCACAATGGTACCCGCTCTTCATAGAGTGAAAGGGGATGACCCTGTTTATCAGTTGAGTAATGAAACTATCGAAGTCATTAGGACCAGCCTTGAGGGGTTTTGATGTATGATAAAATCAATAACAACAACATTTGGTGAATTTTTGTCTTCTTGATAGAGTATATAATACTATGTGGTTACATTTTTGGGTCTGAATAAATCTATAATATACTTTGACTGTGATACTGTAATATACTTTGAGTGTATCAGTATACTTTATATACTCTCCATGCCCTGTATACTTACCGAGTACTTTATATACTTGTTGCATGATATGATGATACGTGCATACATGGGGGAGTGGTAGAAAATCAGTTAGTGAAAAAAAAAAAAAGTCCCAAACATGGACTAGCTCCAGTTTGGGTGTTCAATTGTGTCATGCAAGAACCGGTCCCCCTCCACATCAAGGGCAAGGTACTTTCCCCTTATGATTTCTCTCGTCCCCGATCTGAAGGACAACTCGGTGTCTTGCTGACGAAAGGGAGAGGGGTAACTTCTATATTTATTTACCCTGTGGGGTAACTTTCCCAACAATATGGGATAAATCACTTTTTACCCCGTCGGGTTCAATACCCCGAACGCTCACCCCGATTAAAATCTTTTGCCATTTGCCCATTCTCACTGTACGATTCAAACGGAGATACCGACTGGTTTGGACATTAAAAATACAGCTTGTATAAAATTTCAGACATTCAGCTAATAAAGAAATTTACACACATGGACATACTCATAGGAAGCACAATACACACAGGGAACCAAACCAGCTTCTCACAGTTCGTAGTAACTAGAAAGTACTAGTACCGAACTAGTAGTATTATTTCAGAGGTATAATTCATTGAGGTAATACATGGAACCAAACCGGCTCCGATATCTGTAAGTAGACAGTACTACGAGAATTATTTCCTACGTATAAGTTATTGAGGTAACTCAGGGAACCAATCCGGCTCCTCACTAGTAACTGGACAGTACTAGTAGTATTATTCCCTACTTCTAAGATATTGAGGTAACACAGGGAACCCAAACGGCTCCTCACAGATCGTAGTAACTACGTTACTATTTACTAGTAGTGCATTATACTACTAGTACTTATAGTACAGTACTGTACAGTACTAGTAGTATAATGCACTAGAAAGGTATAAGTCATTGAGGTAACATATCGAGTATGATACACTAAGTACAAGTCATTGAGGTTTTTCGACCAGTGCCACAATAAATTCTTTCCGCTGGGGGGCTTAGCCGATCGGCACCGATGTCCCTGCGATGCAGACGGGTCATTGCAAAGAACATCCGAACCACACGGTCAATTGTCCGCATCATCAAAACTAATGCCGTAATCCCAAGTAAGCTCCTCGCCCACCTTCACTTCATGTTTCGTGAAAAATGCAACTGCTCCCACATCCAAACCGGTAGGCATTGGAAATCATCACAATTGTAAACAACAACTGAAAGCATACTAAAATAATTACTAATTGTACTCACATGATAGTATCGTGATTCCATAGAATCAATCTTGACCGGAATATCAACAAGGTTTGCATCGAAACACCTGAGGAGCACACACAACATGTTCATACACAATTTTCACTCCATGTTCCTACACCATGGTCATACAACAAATTAAATAAACAAAGTAAATGTTAAAACCACATAACTTACCTGTGGTTCAGAAAACGAGACACGTTCCCACACTTTGTAGCATCAAGACACAAAGCCTCATCATCAGTCATTCATTCCTCCAATCCGCATCGAGGTCCATCACAAACTTCTCGTGATGTCGCCGGGTTGACATCTCTTGGTTACTCACTATCTGTCCAACATATTCAAACACAAAGGCTCCCTGCGGAAGGTCCTCCAAAGTGCGTATACCCCACTCTTTCCTTGAGTTTGTCCAAAAGATCTGAAACACCATAATACAATTCAAGATAAAAATCATTTACATTATAAAGCATTTGCAAATGAAACCATGCAAATGTTTTATAATGTAAGCTTAAAACAACTTATTTGAATTTCAAGTATTCTACAAACTAACCTGTAGTCTTCTTCTTAAACCTCGCCGCACAATCCGGTTTGTGCGATTTCGTGACATCCACAGTTATTGCTACATTCCTTCAAAAATGTACGAGATATATGGCCGCTGCACATTCCTTTCACCAACGCCACACAATCTTGTTCATCGCAGTATTCGTAGACGTCCTCCACTTCTCCAGCCTTTTCTCTCGTTGCCTAGTCAATGACAACAAACATTTTAGACAACATTCCAATTTTATACACATGCGAAGGTCAAAGTTAAGGTAGTACCGTCTCAATGTAGTGTGGGTGAAGTAGCCCATTTGCTTCGTAAGGAGGTAGTCCCCTTTGACAAGAGCACGAGATGAGCGCCTCCTCTTTGTCCCATGACCCCGCCCCACACTTCACCGTACACCTATCACCACTCTCAAAAATCCCCGGCAACTTCAGGTTGGCACTTCCATGACGTTCGCTACACTTCACATACTTGAAGTGCGGGGGTCCTTGCCGTGTGTCTTCTCTGCATTGCAATTCAACGGGGCACTTTTCTAACCCCATAGAAAGATCAGACGAGAGTTTTTTGTTCGTTCGTGTCACAGGCCCCACTGAAAGATCAAAAGATACTTTCTTTGTGTTTCCCGATTTTATCTGCATCAACTTATTAAACAATGTTCAAACAATACACATACATCT
Organism: Bryum argenteum; assembly: GCA_037043015.1. Lineage (NCBI taxonomy): Eukaryota > Viridiplantae > Streptophyta > Bryopsida > Bryales > Bryaceae > Bryum > Bryum argenteum. The sequence goes on along the minus strand of CM073323.1, from coordinate 3,525,868 downwards.
AAAACCGAAAGAGGCCATACAATATAGAAACAAAGTCAATTCACAGAGAGCCGCCTGATTTTGATGGCTCCTCGCATTCCATACATGTTGTGTCAGTGCCATCAATTGTTAAATGACAACACCATCTAAGGAAACCATGAGGCAGCAATACAAAAACCCCTACACACATAACCACATCGCTTTCACATAACCTACTAAACCGACTACTATACTCCCCTACGTCTCACTACCTCCTTCCTGTAACTTTTACCTTGGCTGCTGTGAGTAGGTCCTGATCACCGGGTATTGACTCGTCCTCTTCATCTTCCTCGCCGTGCGAAGACACCGGTAGGTCTACCTTCTGCCTCTTTTGTGCCTTCTTTGCACCCCTCTTCTTATTCTCCACTTCCTTCAATGGTCCAGGTGCCCCCCGAGTCCGTACCATGTTCCTCGTTGTGACAACAAGAGACTTCGGAAGTGGAGCTAATGCAGCCAAAGTCCTGGTCTTTACAGGTCTTTCGTTATCAGGTTCACATACCTGGAACGGCGGTACCTTCCTCACCACTCCCTTCAAGCCAGACTCGAGCGCGGTTGGAGATTTGCTCTCCCTCTCGATAGATGAACCAGAGGGACTCTGCGCCCTCAATGCTGCAATCTCTGCCCTCAACTTGAGGACGATGTTGTCCTGGTTACTTCTACCAGTATCACCTCCATCACATGGATCTGCAACTCCGTCCAGATCATCGGCCGCATCTTCAAGGGGGAGAGGTGGCATTTCTACATCCGTCGTGAGCTCCAAAAAGCCAGGCGCAGCATCTTCCTCGCCTTCAGAATGCACTGCTGGTGCAACGTCGTTGCCACTTCCTAATCCGAGGTCAGCATGCAATGCTCGGGGCGCTAAACCATCTACAGCCCTATCTGGTTCACCTCGCGATTGGCGAGCATCTCCCTTCACCTTGTCGGAGTCAGGCGTATTCTTCCCAGTGTCGTCATCAAAAGATTCGACAATACGGCCACGAGACTCCTCAATCCTTGGCTTCAATCGCGAGTTCTTCGCATGGCTAGCCTCTCCAACACTCGACACACTTGTACACATGGAGACAGGCCCTGAAGGCAGTGGCTGCGACGAACCTGCAAAAATATTCGGCCCAGCTCATATTCATGCCTTGAGTGAAACCCAAGAAAAGCAAACACCTAAAAAAAGCAATAATATTATACTCGGGCATGTACATGAGTCAAAATATCAACTCAGCAGGGTATGCGATCTTACCACTGAAGTCCCAATTGTAGTACACGGTAGTATGGAATACAACTTCTGAGAGTCCGTTTACTTATTCCAGGTGTATTCTCGTACTCCAAGTACATCATATTGTACTATAGTATAGTAAGTAAGGTCTAAACCTGCACTTAACTAGACAACTCTACATATACTGTAGGTGTGTTCTCTAACTTCCCTTCCATTTTAGTACATCACAATGTACTACATTACAATAAGAACGGTCTAAACCTACACTTAATTAGAAAATGGCTTATACTACATGAGTGTTCTCGTACTCAGTGGTCCAGTATTGGATATGGTATACTACACTATGGTCTAAACCTATACTTATCTAGACAATTATACTTAAGTTTGTTGCGTTGAATACTCTAGCATAGCAAAAACAGTATTATATGAATCGAAAAGTCTATACATTTACTCATGTAGGGTACAGTGCCACACTTTTCCCTATCATAATACTTATACTTCACACATCCAAATTCAATCTACACTGTATGGCTGTTATTTGCAAACTCTATCCTTCACTCATGATTGTTAAATACTAAATGAATGCAAGTATGTAGCCTACAATATCTCATAGAGAGTATATGATACACCCAAAGAGAGTGATGAATATGAGAAGGTAAGATATCTCACCAATATCGTGGAATTTTCCCTTCGCAATTGTAGTCCTCTCGGAGATCACTTTGTTGCTGTCGCCGCACCTCACAATCGAGCTCCTCCGCCTTTTCTTGAAGGGGGCGACATGGGGCTCAACAAATCCAAAACTTTTGTACCAATTAGGGTGCACTATGGATTCACAAGATTTCTCTTTACATTTCCAAGAAGTCCTAAACCATGTAATTGCACACACCGGGTGGTACAAGTGTCTACAACTACAAACAAGGATGTCCTTTGAATGGGAAAGGAAGGTCACAAACTACACAATTCGCTATCGTTATGTAACCATGGTCATCCAAAGGGAAAGAAATGGAGGATGTGATGGGGTGAGGGTGAAGTGAAAATCCAGGCTGACCCCTCTTCAGGGAATTCAATTGCGAGGTTAGAGAGGCTAACTGACCCTCCAAGAAATCCGTCCTCTTCAGCAAGCTCTCATGCTTGTCCACCTTCACGGACTGTTCAGCTGAGATGCTCTCAAATTCAGCCTGTTGCAATGCCAACGTGGTGTTAAAAAACTCCAACGTCATCTGCAGTTTGATTGCATCTGCTCCATCTGAGTTTGCTGCGATCTTCGAACGGCAGTCTTCACACGTCTGCCCCATCGTCCCTAGTGCCATGCGCATGCTCTCCACCTTCTTGCAGATGTCTTCCTTTTCCTTCAGCGCTTCCTCCAAATCCTTCTTGATGCACTTCAGCTCCATGCGGATAACAACCATCAATTCCACAATCTCCGTTTTCTTCTGGCAGATGAGGGCATTAGCTTCTCCAACCCTACCTGCAACTGTCACTACTGGACTCTCTAAAGCCTCGTTCTTCACCGAATACATCCCCTGCAGCAAGTCACTGAACATTGATCAAAGACTGAAAAAAACCGCAGAATTACAAACACTGTAAGCAAACTAAAAACAAATGGTAAATACTAAAAGCACAAGGTTTAATGTCTGAAGTTTACCTCCAGCAGATCATCCAAACCCTCCTCAGCCGCCACCTCCTCGAAGGATTTATCTACGAGCTCTGCCTTAGATTGCAAAGCTGTGACCATTTTTTTCTTCCAGACACTGCGCTGATTGCAATTAGTTTGAAGCGCGAAAGCTGCCCAGCTGACATCTAGTTTCTTCACAACATCGGCCACAATCCCAATGGCGAAGTCCTTGCCGATCAGTTTGTTCTTGGGACCATGGGGATGCTGATAAACAACAGGATAAATCATGTTGATGGCATTCTTCACCTCTGCATTCTTGCAATCCCCAAAAAAAAACCCACTCTTACCTTTCTGGGCTCCGTAAACTACCTCCAGCTCACTTTGTTTGATGACCGCGGTGTCTTTCTTCACGTGAGGGTTCATACCTTCAGCAGGCAACCCAAACTTGTCGCGGAAATCCTCCAGACTGTATTGCGGAGGGGGCCTACCTTTCCTCAATACAGCAATCCTATCCTCCACATCGAGTAAGGCTACTTCAGCGTCGGGTTCTTCTTCGCTCTCCCCAGCTCCTGCTTTGCAGGGACGCTTCCCCATGACGCAAACCTGAACTCCGAAGGCCCGAACTCAGTCTTCAGCAAACCCTACACCGTTGCTTATACAGCACCGCCGCACTGCCGTAAAAGCGCACCGCCGCACCGCCGTTAAAAGCGCACCGCCGTAAAAGCGCACCGCCGCACTCCCACCCTACACCCTGCACCATGCACACTTCAAAATCCACAAACAAAAAGAGTAGCAGCATCCAGCTTTGGCTACCTTCGGAGCACTAAACCCTCCTACTCCACGAAATGTCTGCTCTAAGAAGCCCGAAACATGACTGAACACTCTCGCGCTGATCTCAATATTGTCTACAATCCTGTCCATGCCAGACTACCTCGTGCCAGACTCCCTCGATGCAATACAAAACCTTGTTACTATTCTCAAACCAAAAGAATATCACCACACTCAACCTTCAACAAACTCGAGCTTCAAGAAATAGCGGCTGCGAGTAAGCGCCTGCAAAACTACGAGTAAGGGGCTGCAAGAACTACGAGTAAGCGGGCCCTGCAAGGTGAGTAAGCGGCTGCAAGCTCGAGATAGCGGCTGCAAGCTCCACTACGCGGAAAGCAAGGTCGACGGACCGAGAACAATAACTCACTCTGAAACCCTAAACTACCTCGAGCTTCAACAGGTAGCAGCAAAAGCATGGGAACGGCTGCAAAAACATCGCGAGAGCAAAGTCAACACACTGTGGACACAGCTTCCTTGCCTCCCTGCCGAGCTTCCCCCCCACACCGAGCTTCCCCCCGAGGCCGAGCTTTCCCCCCCCCCCCACCCGAGATTTCCCCCCCACCACGACGATTTCCCGGCCCCACCCAGAGCAATTAATGCATAAAACCGCCACGCGTCAGGCCCTGACATGCCCAACTACCTCAATTTCATATACCTCGTAGTACAGCATATACTCACTAAAGTTGCCCATTTTGTACCCGGTTTAGTGTACATTAACCCTCTAGTAGGTTCTCTCAAATCTACCTCTCAAGATAGATTCCAGAAAACCTACTCAACAATTATAATGAGAGAGAGGGAGTAGAAGGTAAAACAATCAGTTAACTTGAGATCACCCATGGTCTAACTCATGGACTATTTCATCTTTCTATCTCCCTAATTAACACATGTAGGCCCTTCTCATGCAGTAACCCAAGAAATGGATGGATATTATCTTAGCATGTCTCTTTAATAAATGTGGCTCACATCCAACCCAGGATCTTCCAAGGTTGCTTTCCATGACAAATAATATGTCCTCAAAATTAAAATGGAGACCATGAAAAAACAGTATCCACGATGGAAAATTTAACCCTTAAACGTCATATGCTTTCCTGATACCACACCCAAAATCTCTTTTAAACTCCATTTTTAGCATTATTCTATTGTAATTTGCTTGAGCTCTATTCTAAGAAAGTATAGATCTCTTTAAGGTGCTCAGTTTGGAATTCTAAAAATTCCATTTGGTATAATGGAGTGTAAGTTATGAGCAAGATTCTCTCAAAAAAAACCCAACCCCTCGGGTTGGGTCTGACGTTTAAGGGTTAACACACTTTGGGGACCTCTGAATTAGTGATCATTCTTCTTTTTTTCAAGGCACTGTAAAACCAAATGGAACCAACAACTTTATTTTTTCCTTTCTTTTTCTCTTTTTTACCAATTATTGTATCAATAATTGCCAAGAGCATTGTACTCTCCAGTTTCAGACTTTAGAAGGTTGTGGTCAATCTTCATGGTCCATTGTGTAAAGCGACCCTGAAAATTTGGGAAACTCTGGATTGGGCGCAGGTTTCCGGGTGATATGAAATATAAAAAAGTGCAGTCGTGGAGGGCGGAGCCTGACAAGTTTGCGGAGGCGTTTTTTCTCTCCCTTCGTTTGCTGGGCCAAAGATTCAGCATTTTGTGCACTTCGACCATCTGTTAGTCGCTGGTTGCTGTGCAGAGAAATTGGTTGCTGTGCAGAGAAATTGGTTGCTGTGCAGAGAAATTGGTTGCTTTGCGAGCTCGTCTAATCGGGAGTGATTGTTGGGAGGCCGATCGACCAATTACGGAACACGGACCGTCGTAGAGGAAGTTTCGGTAGAATGTGTAGTGCCATTCGATCGCATTAGATCCATCACGGTTGATTGTTAAGAGTAGGAAGTGTTCACTGACAAGCCAAACTTTTCGTTCACTGACAAGCCCAACTTTTCGTTCGTGATGATGACGACGAGTTAGTTCTTGTTGAAGAGGAAGGGGTGAGAAGCTGTCCTTGAAGGTCTGTTCAAGGATCTTGCTTTTGGAAATCGAACACACGGCGATTGCAATAGAGGTAAAAACATAGTTAGAGCTTTTCTTTAATCAAGAGCTAATTCTAACAACATCTGCTCACAAGATTTATAACCCGGCTGTATGAATTTTCTAGTTTTGTTCAAGAACCAAGTGTTGCAATTTGGAAGGCATGTTCTGTAAGAACAGGGGAGAATTGAGCTCGATGACGGGAATTTCGAGAGTCCCATCCTCGGCGTTTGATTTCTCCCGATCAACTCCTGTTGATGAAGGACTCATGTTACTCTCTCTGTTTCTTTGTCGCCATTTTCTCTTTGGAATTAACGCATGATCCTGCTTGAAATGCTTCTTCACAGATCACGAATCAGGTATTGGATCTCTGTTTCTTTGTCGCCATTTTCCCTTTGGAATTAACGCATGATCCTGCTTGAAATGCTTCTTCACAGATCACGAATCAGGTATTGGATCGTTGCTCTCCGAAGAAACTTACGGAGCTCTGCAATGTAAAGAATTAGGGTGAGTTTCCTACTCGGTCTTGCTACTCGCCATGAATAGGATGTCCTTCTTTCTGTTGAAGAAATCCAGTCAATAGTACGTGTGTGTAAGATCGCTTGTGTAAACACCTGTATCCCTCAAGCTGTTAATTAATGGCTGTTAAGATCGCGTGGTGCTCACTTTGTTATGGTTGATGAATTCTGCGGTTTCTAAGGCTTTTGACATTTTTTCAAACCAATTAGACCCAGTCTGGGTTTGTATTCTGTCAAGCCCTTCTCAAGTCCTTACATAACGCACAATAGGATCCAATCAATTCCATAGGTTCTTAACGTCAACGAAGATTTACGAAAATTCTAACCATGCACTATGAAATACCTCCACATCTTCGAATGTTCTGAAGGTACCTGTAGTGCGCGAAGAAGAAAAATTGTTCACTTCGAAATGCAGTACCGTCAGTTCATCCGGAGTACTGACCAGTGGTGTCCCATCAAGAGCCTTCTTTGTGGAAGTGCTTGTCTGATCGAAGTTGGTACTCATGACTATGGACTTCGTTGTAAATTGAACAGCTGATGCTTGTTGTACCTACCGCTTGATCTTCAAACTAGCTTAAATTTAATTGATGACGTTGCCACTTTTCTTCATACTTGCAAATCATGTAGCGCTAGTCGTACGTTGGATCAACCGATCCTGGCACTGTACCAAAGGAGAGGTACCAGAGAACACTTCTCAGTTTGTGAAGACTGCGTAGTTTCTTGATCTTTGCATTTGCCTAATACGAAGTTGCAAACCTTGCTCCATACTCACCATAATTCTCTCTCTGCAGGTCTTCCCTCTCTTTATGATCTACTCACAAGTACATATGTTCGGAATGTGGAGTACGGGGAATGTTCTTCTGCGCTTAATCGGGTAGAAGAGATCGAGTTGGGCAATAAAAGTTCATTTCGTTACACTCGACTTATACTTTCATCTCACTCCAGATGAGCACGCAGATCAAAATGGGCGACTCCAGAATGCACATCGTAAACAACATTTTCCTTCCTAGAAGACTACCTCAATCTGCCTATCCTTCGAACGGAGAGTTTGTCAGAGAATTTGCTCAAGTTCTGGCTCATGGCGCCGTCTGCTTTCCTGCCCTTGAGGAAGCGCAACGGATGATGCAAGCTTGGTCATGTGTTCAGCGAGCTTTTGTTAGCTGGAAAGATGTACATGACAGGATCAATGAACTCCTACCAGGTCAAACATTCGCTCTCTACCTATGTGCACAGAATGCTGGTATCACCGTATCAATCGCAGATGACAATTCATCCGCAACTCTGGCGGTATTCCGGGTCGCTGCCGGAGCCGAGGAAGTGATGCAAGCTTCGGGTGACTTGTACGATGTCTTCCCGAGTTGGGCTGTCACAACCGATGCAGAAAGAGTTCGGAATGCGGAATTTGCGAAACAAGTAGCAGACCTTGCCAACACCGAATTTGTGGAGATGCTGCCAACGTCGAAAAAGGCTGGAATCAAGGTTCCCGAGACACGAGATGTTGCGGATCCGAGCTATGTGACAGCATGGCTGCTGTTAGCAGTGGCTGGTGAATCGATTATCACCGGCGAGGAAGGTGCGGCGCGCGTTCGAAAGAAAATTCGTGATGATGTCCTGTGGAAAGATACTAAACTGCCATGGCGTCGATCAGGGGAGTACATGACTGTGAAAGCCGTGCTCCAAAGCTCGATCGTAGGTCATCTAGGGGAGCAGCAGGGCTTAATATCCTACAAGTACATAATGATACAAGCCATGACTGGCATCTTGCTGAAGTATTACAAGGATTTGGAAACAGATATTGTTATGCAGATGCTCAGCAAGTTAGCTCGTCGGCTACAGAAGTTAAATGTTCTTATGGATCATCGAGGTAGAAACCTAACTCTCTCATACGCTGTCTTTCTCGCTGGTACTCTGCTAATATCAATGACTTGTTCATCTTCGAATGATCATTGGTACACAATAAGTGTACCTATATCTATGGATCAGTGAGGCAAGTAGTAGAAGTTTCGAATTTTAACACCGTTTCCATACTGTGATTGAGTTCTTCAGGACCAGGTTCTTCAATGAATCAGCAAGAGATTCATTCCCGTGTTCAGGAAGCCCTCCAACAATGTTCTACAGAAACTGTGGTCAGAATCCGTGCTTTTGTTGATGAGCGCTGGCAAAGAATTGTGCAGCGTGAGAAGCGCCAATCTCAAGTGCTTGTGGACACAAGCAAGCTCAGCTTTGAGACGCACATCACGCATTTGCTAAAGAATGCTCAAGAGCATCTCCAGTTGGCTTTGGATTCCACGCTGCAGCCTATTCCAATCAAGGTGAAGGACCCCACATGCTCCAAGCGAAACAAAGGCAGCAGCTTTAGCTTTCCTAATTTGGATCTTCTCGAGAACAATAGATCCTCGGGTTATGACAACAACGAAAATCTTGTCAACATGGGACAAGCGCTTTACGACATCGAAGGTTGGGTGCAAAAAATGTTCTCTCTACGTGAGGCCTATGTCGACGAGTCTATCTCTGAAATGGTATTCAAGCTCCTCAGGAGCTATTTGAAACTGTCCAAGGAGTACTACAACGATGATGCTCTGGGGTCAAGCAGGATGGTCTTGACAACAATCACCCTTGTTGCAATATTAGACTCCATGGCAACCCGCAAACACCCGTTACTGAAAACGTACCATCACGGTGTGAATGTAGCTGTACTGCAATCTTTGCTTTTGCCACATCGGGCTGATATGGAACACTTGGCGGCAGTAGAGGCCTATTTTGCAGATCGTTCCAAGAATGAAACAACGAAGATCTCTCTCATCAGCGAGGATGAGCCTTCTCCTTGCTCCTTCTCGGTTCGTTTCTTTGACACTAATTCCGACCTGGAGAGGATCAGAGACGAAATTCTGAGAGATGATGAACAGAAACAACGTTTGAAGCGGGATGAGGTCTTAAATCAGCGTCGTATTTATGATCAACTTCTTGAATCTAGCAGAAGGGCATCTCACGAGTATTGGGTTGATAGGTATGGATATACGTTATCGTATTGTCGGAATTGGTGTTGTAAATGCCAAAAAGAGGAAGAAGCAAAGAGGATGGAGGTTGACGTCTACGAGAAACCGTTGCCAGAGTCACAACACTTACAGAAGGCAGTTGTGTTTGAACTTGCGACCCCAACCGCATTGAGTGTGCTCCGTGATGCTCTGCACATTCTCTGTCGGGACCTATTTAGAATCCAGCTGGAGTCTACGGATAAGCGTGGGACGTGGTTGGATTACGAGCCTTTGAAGAAATGGAATGATCAATCTCACCGAAAAATAACTACTCTATGTAGCACTTCCAAGCTCTTCGCAGTTTCACACTACAGGGCACGGAAAATCTCTGCTTTAGCTGAGCTTTCAGCTGGGGACTTCATCGTGCCAAACGGTTTCAACGTTCATCTGATGGAAACTGGAAGTAACCAGTTTGCGAGCGTCGCACGCCACAAGACTGAGGCAAATATCTCCTATTTGACGCTTACTGCCAATGATGAATATAAGTGCCTTCAATGGACCATCGATTCAACGACACACAATGAGAACCAGGTGCTCGCTCGTCAGGTGGAGTGCCCACAAAAACTCACTTTAGCAGAGTACAAGGCATTTGGTTCGTTGCGGGCTGGCCATCATCTGCAGGTGAGGAATATCTGCCGTGTGCTCGAGATGCGGACATTGTCCCTGTTTCAACCAAGCGTGGTGCACTTGTTTTCACAAGCGCTTTGGCAGACTGGTCCACCATCGTCGTCTTCTGAGCGCTGGGTGCGCGAGTCACACTTGGACCTGCGAGAGCAACCATTTGTAGAGTACATGATCAAACAGTTACAATCTTTGTTGGACAGAAACAGAGAGAACTGGAAGGACCATCTGAGCCTCCTGAGTATTCTCATCATTGGTGCACGGATTCTAGCACTTTCCGAAGCTGCTTGGCAAGAGGCAGCGAGTAGGATCGTCCTCTCGTGCCGTGAAATTGCTGAAAGCTGGTTGGAAAAAATCGAGCAAGTGCTCGGGGAAATGTCGGCATCTTCAATCCAGAAGATTCAGGTTATACGCTCCAAGCTCGTAGATGTAGCCGCCATTGCAGCGCTTACATATGATGTGAGCGTTGCTCATTTGAAACTCATCCTGCGAAACGAAGATCATGTCACTTCATGGCTGCGCACTGTGGCTCGAATCTGTGATAACACTCTTCTGACCTCAGCTGGAAATTCATCTGCAAGTGAATCGACATTTGCTGGTGACTTCCAACGCAACCTCCTTCGAAGAGTGCAGAATACGGCCCTACGTTTGGAGGACGCTTTAAACGAAAGGCTGTCAGCATCGGACTACTGTTTGAGCAGTTTTGTATCCAAGCATTGGGCTGATGCCGATCAAGGTGAGATTGGATGTTGGGAACGTTACGCAGCGCCTTGCGAACGCTGGTGGAAGGCTACTTTTGTCCATAAAACTGGACGCAGAATGTGTTTGCAGATGGACATTTTGCGAGGCTGTTTCCTGGTAGACGGATGTCCAGTGGCTCGCCTTCCTACCTCAATCACCATTCGTCCGGATTACGGGAGAGTGTTCGGCAAGCATGTCTTTCAAGTGCAACCAGCCGCAGGAAGCCCCGGATCGTTCGTGACTTGTTACAAAATCAATGGCTCCAAGTTTACATTTGCCTTGGTGGATGACAACCGTCTACTTGTCATAGAACGACAGGATGATGGTCGTGAGCTGGAACTCTTTCCCAATCGACATTTGTATGGCGATCTCCCTCAGCTCCTTGTCGAGAATCACAGTCATTGGATCCTCAAAGCCACGCAAAACTTGGGGCCCAAGCCTTTTAGGCACATGGACGAAGATGAAACGCTGGGATGTGTTTTATTTCGCCCGGTGAAGTTTGACGACATTGGGTTTTCGAACATCGAAAATGTCCCATTTGTGTACAACATGACGTCAAGACATGTACGCGAAACAAAGACGGATCGCAATCTGATTGACATTCGGAGCGGAAGTTTCAAGGAGCTTCATGATAAAATGCTCCATCGACTTGAGTTACCCCAGTTCATTCACATCTTCGACGGAAAAGGTGATGAGCCTGTTGCCGCCGAGCTACCGCGCATGGGAATACGATTCATCGTAGACCCAAATGCAGGCACCTTTTGGTCTTGTGAGCACCCGGGATTCGCTGTGGCGAAGTGCCAGAACATTGGCACATTGATTGGACTACGGAATGGCATTTTGCTTGAGGAACAGAATGTGCCAGAGCAATGCACCCGAAAGCACTATTTGATTATTCCCCATGGCTTGCTCCGCAGAGAGATGGATTGTGCGCCGGGCAGTTTGGACCAACATCCCGTAGTAGGGATTGACCTTGCCCATTTCTCCTCCCCGAGTTTCTTTGTGTTTGAGGTGAATCACCGCCTCCAGAATCTTCGAGGCCCAGCCAGTGGTCCAACGGCTTGGCTCTATCTAGCGCTCCTGCATGCTTCGACATCACATGTGTTGCCTGACCCTTTCACAGGCTTGACAGGAACAGAGTCCGCAATGAGACTACTCCAGTCTCCTAGATGCTGGTCATGTATGCCTTACAAGCGTGAGGCTGTCGCCATTCTGAAAGCAATTGCAGAGCTCTCTCCTCAGCGCGCTTGGTATCCCCAACATCTGCAACGCATGCAACAGGTGCAATGGCCCAACGCTGTATTTTCCTTCGCAGCTCCTGACGCGTTTCGGCTTGTAGTCGCCAACCTCATTTCTGATAGCGAGCGTCTCAAGTTTCTCTTCCCTAGTCCAGACGAACCACCTGTTTCTCCCTACGCGAGCATGGCGTTGTATAAGAAGTATTACTGGAGATCTCGGGAAACCTCCGGAAAAGAGTCGCGAATGGACTCCGCAAATGAACAGCATTGGGGTGGACTTCCAGCTCCTGTGTCATCAGGTATGAACTTGCGTGAGGACGAATTCGAGAGATTCCAGAAACACGGGTTTCTGCGAAGCCTAGCAGAAGCTGGACACAAATGGAGGAGTTTGGCAGTTGCTGAAGGGAAGTACTTGAGTGGCCTACTGCTGAATCGCGAGAACTTGAAGGGTGCTTGTGGACGGGAAAGCACTTGGAGAGACTCAACGGTGTCTACATGGCGCACACTAGCTAAAGAGAGCCTTCATGATATTTTCCTCGACCTGTACAATTTGGCGAGAACTCTCTCGTATCAAACAATCAAGGATCACCGTGAGATGTTCACCTTGCTCCTGTCGGTTTTGGCATACTGCCATCTCGGTCATCCTTCGATACACAATTATCTGGACATCCTACACTGCGTTGCTGTGCATTCAGCAGAATTCGCGTCTGTCATCCCTCCACGTTACGCAGTATTTGAGTTTACGAACCAGACCGAATTTGACTCGGAGATGATTAAAAGTGTAGTAAAGGACAATTTGGTTTCATATGACCAGTGGTTGCCGGTGCATGGTGGGCAACCGTATAGACACGAGTCACATTCGGATTTCCACTCCCGAGTACGAAAAGCTTTCGAACAAGCGAAGAACTACGGCATCACGACAATGACCGAAAATGCGCAGAGATGTTGGCTGTATCATGGAAGTGTTACTGGGCACACAATGACAGCTGTGAATTTCCCGTTAGCCGTCCAAGAAATCAACAAGCTTTTCTCACGTTGGCGCCAGAACAAAGAGCTACATACATTTGTGGCGAATGTGGAGAGTAAGATTCATAGGCTATGCTATCGACCTGGAGTGACACTACGGCCTGCACCTCTTCAAGCTACCATCAACTCCCCGACTTGGGCTACAGCTCAACCCTGTCATTCCGAGATGCCTTATATACCACTAAGTTCGAGTTCAATAGCTGAAGCCAGCACCATCTTTGGAACAGGGAGTTTCGGGGATGAGATATGTGCCTCCAAGGCCACTCAAAAGGGACCGGACGCACCTCCCTTCCCATTGCAATTGCATGCAATGTCAGTGTCCACCTGCCAGATTGCAAAAAAGTTCAACGATGATCTGGAGACAAGTTGGCGGGAGCACCACAGAAGTAGGCCCGAACCTTCGCGTATTGTGGTCGAAGGCGTGCTTGAGGAGAGATTGAGAGTATTGAAGGAAAGATCCGAATCTCTTTGGGCAGAAATTTGTGTTGCTGTGCAGCCTCCTGAGAACGATCCTTTGTCACAGGCACTGGCAGCCGCTCGTCTTTGGCGTCAAGCCCTTCCTACCGTTCTACTCCCATGCATTATCAGTGATGGGGATGAGAATTTGAACAGTGTGCAAGTGGCGCTTGGTGCTCTTGCGGTAATATGGACTCTGGAGCAGCAAGCAGAGCGGTGCCTGCGGATGGTAAAACTGACCAAGCTCCCCGACAAAGACGTGGCGTTGCAGAAAGAGCTGGCCAATTGTGGTCACGTGAATTGGCACCCGAAGGAACGGCCGAAATGGCTCATTCTTGAACTTGAAGGGGATTATTTGATGCGGCCCATCCAAGTCGATGTGGCCAAGCAAATGTTATCCCCACCTGATTCGAAGAGTGCTGTTTTGCAGTTGAACATGGGTGAAGGTAAGACCAGCGTGATCGTGCCTGCTCTTTGTGCTCACATTCCTGATGGCAACAGGTTCGCACGCCTGACGGTCCTTGGCTCCCTGTTCCGAATGAACTTTGATGCGTTGGTTTCCAAGCTTGGTGGACTTCTGAATCAAAGAGTTTATACCTTCCCATTTCGGCGCGATATTATTCTTGATGCTTGTGGGGTGCAAACTATGCACCGTGTGTACGAAGAATGTATAAAGAAACGTGGTGTCGTTGTGATGCGTCCCGAGCATAGGCTCAGCACTATCTTGAAGGGTTTAGAGCTCTGTCAGCTTGGTCCTACCAGCGTAGCATTGGCAACTGAGATGCGCGATCTTCAGGACATGGTGGAGACGAATGCACGAGACATTCTTGACGAGTCGGATCTGCTCCTTCACGTCAAGTACCAGGTTGTGTACACAGTCGGTGAACAGATGAACCTTGATGGTGGGGATTTACGATGGAAAGTTTCACAGAGTATTCTTCGAAGTGCAAGAAAGCATTGCTGTGAGTTGCTTGAAAAGCATGGTGCGGAAAAGATGGAGTTGAAAGCAGCCAGCGAGGGCCCATATGCATTCCCACACATTCGCATCTTAGACGCATCCCTCAGCTCTGAGCTTTGTGACAACATCGCTGACGACATGCTTCGGGGTGGAGATGATAATTTGCCCCTCCGCGGGCTACGACGAAAGGATGCTGCCTTGATTCGTGCCTTCATTCTGCCGCCACCGGCAAGTCTAGCTGACACTGACACTGATACTGTGTCGGTAGAGTCGATAAGAGAGATATTCAGCGATGGACCCAAACTGGAGACTGTCCTGATTTTGCGAGGCCTGCTTTGCTATGGGGTGTTGGTGCACGCACTGCAGATGCGTTGGCGCGTTCAGTATGGAGTGAGGCCCTCTGGAAAACCAAAGATGGCAGTTCCATTTCGAGCAAAGGATGTGCCAGTAGAGCGTGCGGAGTTTGGCCACCCCGACCTCGCCATCGTGTTGACGCAACTGAGCTATTACCATAGTGGCCTGAGCGATGAGCAACTCCTGGACGCGTTCGACAGGCTCCATCAATCATCGACAAGTGAAAGCGAGTACCAGAGATGGTTGCGAGACGTGCCCTTGGAATCCTTGCCACCGACACTGCACACTCTATCTGGTATCAATCTTGATGACTTCGTGCAACGGACTCAAGTATTGTTTCCAATTCTGCGTCGCAATACGCAAGTGGTTGATTTCTGGCTATCAACAGCTGTCTTCCCCACCGAGTCGAAGATGTTTAAGGGGAAGATTGCAGCGTCTGCGTGGGATTTGAGTGACAACTCGAAGCGAGGACACCCGGTGTCCGGTTTCAGTGGCACCAAGGACACGAGTCTTCTTCTTCCAACTTCAATCGCTCAACACGACCTTCCCGAGTTGCAGGGAACAGATGGAGCTTTGATTAAGAAGCTTTTACAAGTAGAGAACGCACACTACGAGAGCTTCCCGTCATGTATCAGCAGCGTGGAGATTCTGGAAAGGAGTGTTGTGGCGAGAAAAGCTCGCGTTCTCCTTGACGTGGGTGCTCTCATGGTTGACATGACCAACAAGAATGTTGCGGTTGAGTGGTTGAGACAACTCACTGACCTCACCAATATCCACGCAGCAATCTATTTTGACGATGAAGACCAGATTATGTCGATTGACCGGGAAGGTCGCAGCGCACCTCTGGCTCTATCACCGTTTCACCGGCAAATGGATCGGTGCGTTGTGTATCTTGACGACGTGCACACGCGCGGAACTGATCTGAAGATCCCGCATGGCTCTCACGCATGTGTCACGCTCGGGAGAGGCATCACCAAAGACCGTCTTGTCCAGGCTTGCATGAGGATGCGCATGCTTGGAGAGGGTCACTCGGTGAGCTTCTGGGCTTCCCAGGAGGTGCACAGATCGATCGCGCAGCAGCAATCGTGTGGCTCGTCTGACCACTGTAAGATTTCAAGCATCGACGTGCTCCATTGGGTCACTCGCAACACTGTGGAAGCGATCAAAGATGGATTCCGCCATTGGGGTTCTCAAGGCATTTCACATACTCGCAAGAAGGTTGTCAATCAGTTGTTCCAGTTGAAGCAGGGTGTGGATTCATTGGAGGACTTGGGGCGGCTGAGTACAGATCCGGAAGTAACAGAACTTGTCATCTGCTATGGAGGCGAAAGAAAGGAAACAGTGCTACCCGACATCATGACGAACCGGCTGGAGAGTACAGCCAAGGACATGGAGAGGGAAATTGGCGACCAAGCTGGAATGCTCGTTTTGAAGGACGGTTCATCTGTTACGGATAAGATCAGCAAGTATGCTGGTGAGGTGAAATGTTTCTCTCAAGTCCTAGATGAAGAGCAAGAAAGAGAACTCGAGCACGAGTTGGAAGAGCAGAAGGAGGTTGAACGGCCTGGGAAGGCCACACCAGCGACGCCCTCCCTCGATGAACATGTTCGTCGGCTGGGAACTGATCGTCGGATAAGTCCATGTGCATTTCAGAACGGAAGCTTTCTACCACTGATGGACGTGTTTCGAAGCACGTCGTTATGGGAATCGACAGATTGTCGTGGATGGAGTGACAACGTGTTTGTCACGCGGGAGTTTAAAAAAGTCTTGAAATCGGAGCGTGGGAGTTCGTTTTTGCGGCCAGTGGCATGGTGCGCAGTTGCAACACTCAATGAATCGAAGGCCATAGTTCTTTTGAGTCCTTTTGAAGTGAACGAAGTACTGCCAGATTTCCGACGAGGTGGAGGAGCAGAACTCCACATGTTTGCCCCTCGCATTCATCGAGGGCAGAACCTCATGCTCGGCGACAGCTCTCTGTCGCTCCCGGTGGGTGTAAGTAGCAGCAACAACCAAGCCTTAAAGCCGATAGTTCCGTATTCTCTCATCGCCCAGCTGATTGCCTTCTCTGGAAGTGCTTTCTTCTCGAGCTCTCGTGAACAGGATGCGTATTGTGAATTTCTGGGCTTGCATCCTAGTCCGAGAAGCACGATCGAAGACGAAGCATTCCAATGTGGTGACATCCAAAGGGACGGATTATTGCCTCCAGAGAAGCGACAGCTAGTGATAAAGACCGAGCCTGGTGATACAGTTTGCGCCTTTCAAAAGAGCCCAGTGCAGTTTATCACTAAGTTGCTATTTGTCCGTGGGTGGATGGGCCATGCTTCAGCATCTCATGTGGGTCAGATCCTGTTCATGGGTCAGCGGGCTCAAGTTGACAACAGTGGCTTCCACGAAGACATAGTTGAAAAGAAACCTGATGGTTCCTCTTGCTCACGCGCGTCGTCTTAATCATACAGGCAAGAAACTCTGCGAATTCAAGCTAATCTAGTCTTCTGAAAGGCAAGGCAATTAATTCTGATCGAGTGGAAATTAAGGCATCGTCCTCAGGCTTTACACAACTGCACGAAACTCGGTGCGCCTGTAATTAATTCATCCAAAGTGATCAATAGCAGTTTAGATCTCTGCATGCAGTTTGCTGAGGTTTATGATAAAAGTCATTAGTTGGACAGTGGCACAAGTGTTCATTCCAATAGCACGATCGACAGTGTGATTTTGTAAAAACAAGCCCTTGCCCACGGCATTATCTCAAAGATGGAAAGTCCATCATTATGTGTTATATTAATAATGATTTTCTGTCCCCTGTGTATCAGTTTTGATTTTGTAAATTTTTGCCGGAGTAGTTTGTAAATGGAAGGTGGAGTAGTACCCATCAAGACATTGGAAATATAGTATGAAATAAAAATCAACTTGGAGTATTTTTCTTGATTGCTTCAATGTGGGAGTCTGGTGCTTTCAGTTTACAGACTGATTTCAATATTCTTACACAGTCAAGTGCATTAAGCATCTGAGCAGAACATATTCATCTCCGAGCTTGGGCCGTACAGTGAGCTGCGTCGTTCGAAGTTGAGCAATAAAAACATTCAACACATTGGACCCACACTAATTCATTCTCTGTGTCAACAAGCCCCGTGAATATTTGTGGCTGTGTGCCAAACGAGATGAACATGACTTACTCTTCTTCGATTCTTTCGGTGCAACTTACGGTCTTGGAACGAGCAAAATCACGTTTCAGTTTTGCTCTTTCTGTTATTTACATAATGGTTCACTTTAGGATATTGGAACAGATGACTAAGAAGTTGTAAATATCCCTTTCTACTCTCTTCTAGAAGAGAATGAAGTTTGCAATGTTTTCCAATATACATTACTCAAGTCTAGCTTAGTCTTGGTACTTTGCTATTTTGCTCTAACTTTGCTCTAACAACGTTTCCAACCTAGATTTTATGAACCCAAGCAATTATAATCCCGAAAACATTGGAAATTGCATATAAATGACCTAATTTAATTTAGGTTGGAAGAAATAGGGAAAAACATCCATGCAATAATTGAGTTTTTAGGAGGATTTTAAAGAATTTCTTAAATTAGAAAATGAGGTCAAAGATGGGGACATAGACAATAACCAGAGAAAACTATAATGAGGACATGGATAATTTTGGGAAAGCATCTCTAAATGACAATTATTTTTGTGGGTGGCATTGTTTGGGGGCATGCTAGCATTCTAGCCTTTCCATCTCGGCAATCATAAGAAGGGGAATGGGAACGTCACGAGGATGGCAACGAGGCAGAACGACAGAGAGTTGGAATTTACGAGGAGCAAGTTGGAATTTACGAGGAGCGAGTTGGAATTTACGAGGAGCGAGTTGGAATTGACGAGGAGCGAGTTGGAATTTACGAGGAGCGTTAGGCATCCTAGTAGAGATTTATTAAAGGATCTCTATAAAAGGATACAATAACAATGATCATAGAATACCATGGACAATGGTCCATACCGTAGGCATTGACGGAATTGTAAGTATCAGTGTGACCGTCAGTGATCTAAGTAAAAGTGGGAGATGAGGGCATGGCTCAAGATGGATAGGACATGAGAAAGGAGAGCCTCGGGAGGCCATCGCTGGGAACCTGTGGTTGGGAACAGCAGAGAAATTGTGCTCTTAAGCGGATGGCACTCGTGTCTCGATGAATACTTCTATCTGCACAGCGACGCTAAAGAGTCTGGGAGTTATGGAGCTGGGTTATAATGCAAGCCAGTGAAGATGTGTTCCTCACTGTGCCCATCGAACAGCAGGAACAGGGGAATGACTGCCGTCTTCAGCCCAAGCTCCGTTGTGGCAGTGCTGACGAAAAAACTGGTGCGCGTGAAGACTAGGAACAGAACGTGAATAAGATAGACACGTGTTGGAGCAATTTCACTCGTCTTCAGTTGTTCTGATTCTGGAATGCAACGGTAGAAACAGATTCTACGAGAGGTCGGTAGAAACAGATTCTACGAGAGGTCTGTAGAAGGTACAGGAAGCGGAAACATTCTTTACATGATAGAGCTCCAGTAATAACAGGTAACTCAAGTAGGTGTGCGACAATGAATCAGGAAGCTGACAATCTGATTCAACTAAATACTCCCTTGTCTAGCACTGCGATGGATGCAATCCACTTCAGTAGCTCGCACTTAACTGCATCCTGGAGTCCACTACATGGAACTGAGCACATTCTGTAACTGCAGCGCCTTCTGAAAGCAGCAAATTTCGGTGAGAATGATGCAGTTGTCCTTCATCACTGTTGATCGGAGCATGATTATGCGTGTGTCGTCATTTGTAAATGTCCTCCACCGCGTTCATGATTGTACTTAAATGCTAAATGAGCTTTACAGATACTTTCTAGCAAGAGCACGGACCCTCGTATCAAAGAATGGCGAGGTAATGCGTGAGCCAGGCACATAAAGAGGGTTCAGCAACATCTGCAATAACAAAGATTGCTTTAGATATGGAGGCATTGCGTCCAAAACCTTAGCATAAAGAACCGGAACCGCATAACAATGGCATTACCCCCTCCCCCATCTTTGTACGACTTTGGTGGACTCTTAGCAGGACGGTCATTTCAGCAGCATTAGCACAGACCCTATTTTATTTCTGCAATTCAAATCATTCAGCCTAAATAAGGGAGGACAAAAGGCCTTCTTTGAATTTAGATATTACCTTGATGTAAAGCTCATGGACTTCCTGGAAGAAGTTCTTGATGCCATCCTCGTTCCGAGAGTCGTGCAGTAGCATCAGCCGAGTATGGCCCGCAGTCACATACACAGAGACCAGCAAGTCGTTGAACTTATCCACCAATTTCAAAAACCTGCAAACCCCGACTCAGCCTCAAACTTACAACAGACTCAAAAGAGAAGAATCACTCCGACGTATTGCGGTACTAGTAGAAGCGAACACAAATAAGCTGATGCAAGTACAATACCTAAAATCGGACTGCAAGAATACTGGCATAAATTAAAATTCTCCAAACATGATCCATAATCAGCACTTTGCACCAGAAACCTGATTCAAGTATCAGGGCAACCATGCTCAATTGCTAGACAACCTTATTGTGAGAGGCGACTCCATTAAACAGGGGTAGGCTTACATGTAAGGAGTGTTCCAAACGACATCTTGGACAATGTCCAGGGAAGCGTGCAGAATAAATTGATGCAAATGTGCTGCCTCGTCTTTCTGCATCCCGACAAAGCGAAAAAAAAAAACATTTACACCATCGAACGATTCTCGAGTTTTGATGTAAAACGAAAGACTTCGCAAAGTGGAGCTTCGATGCTTCCAGAACAATGGCGACGAGAGCACTTACCTTGGGAGCAGAGCCGACTTCGCTCTCGTAGATGGGACTGTCATTGCGCGACACGATAACGAAGCACGCCGTGCTCGACATTCTTCACCAGAGACCCTTCACACGCACTCCCGAAGTGGCGAAATCGGGAATCAATAGAATTGCAAGCTTCGGCATAGGAAGATCCGGACGAGAAATGGCCTCGAGAGCGATCGGGACAAATTAGGGTTTGGTTTCCCCTGTTTCTGTGTAGGTCTCGGAATCATACAAACGTATTCTGGGGAAAAGGTTGAAGAAACTTTATGGGCTACTGTGGCACTTCGTGTTCGGGTCTTGGAATTTGTTGAGGGTACAGTTTCAATGATCTCAAATGTGGCCATGTAGAGCTACTTTTAAAGAAGTAGCTCTACATGGCCACATTTGAGATCATTGAACAAAGATTTCTTAAATTTTATTGTGGAAATCCATTTTTAGGAACTTATTTAAAAATGTCTAATCAGTCCACCCACCAATATCACTTTAGATAAATAAATTATAGACGAATTGAGCAGCGTTCAACTCTCCAAACTCCATATACTAGTTATGCTCACCAATTCATCCAGAAGTCCAATCCACATTCAACAACAACCCTTTCCGTTTTTTAGATATCCAACTACCATCCAAACATCCAACAAACATGTATTTACTTCAGACATCATATTACCTTACCATCACCCCACTTCCTAACTAAATGCACACCATGCACAACCACTACCCAAACATTCAACAAGCATGTATTCACTTCACACATCATATTACCTTACCATCACCCCACTTCCCAACTAAATGTACACCATGCACAACCACCATAATTAAATATCACGCAAATACAAATTACCCTTTTACAAAACATTTGATTTCGACAACTTCTTTTAGTTTGCTTAACCACCCATCTTGTAGTTGAAAGTTTTTGTAATAAAATACTTTTGATATTGGATTTGCAATGAAATTTCAATGATTTGCAAAACTCAAATGATCATACACATAGAATGAAATTACTACACGTGCATACCACACGTACATGGCCAATTTGGGAGAAATTAAGTCTTGATTTTTGGGTGCCAAAAAACCCAACTTTTTTCTAAATAGAATAGTCACTCAGAGAATCACAACGAAAATAGAAGAAAACACAAGAATAACAAATTTACTTGACACTACAATGCCGAAGAGGCCATGCGGATATAATATACAACTATGTTACTCATCCAAATAAACTTTTATACTTTCACATATCATTCACCACACCACACCAATCATTCAAAAATATCAGTGGTTACATATTCAAGACTACTCTAGTGCAATTTGAGTCACCCAAGGTCAATGAACCAAATCGCACACAAATACAATAAATTAAAATACTTCAAAAAATGAATACAATGACAACACTCATCCAATATATCAAATACAAATACAATACAATCTCTACATTTAAGCTCTCTTATCCATTGGCAACCAACGTGCCTAAATTTATATTCAAAAGGTGACACTAAAAATACTTTCATCATAATATATCGCCTGATCTGCCATGGAGAATTCAAACCATAACAACCTCAAAACTTAACAAGTCACACCAATACAAATCCACATGTCAAGTGAGACAAAACTGTTTAAACCATATTCAAAAAGTACAAACCTCGAGTCCATAACTGCGTCCTTCCAAAGCATACTTGAAAAGTGCAATCCCTACAAGATCCCTATAAAGAATCATTGGAATCTAGCGGTGGACTAAGCGGGTCTTTCATAAAAGCTCCGACGAGCACAGCATAATGTACAGGAGTACAGATTTGGGTGACAAGAAGTGGGTCACCGGCTAAGAGCTTGGGAACTGAGAATGGGACGCAGCCAACAAAGCTGCTCCTTTTCCAGATCCATCGTTTTGCAATCGGAGTGCCACTTCGTAGGCAGCATCGGAGCCCATGAGATCCTGAAGAGCTTTCTCCATGTAAGTTCGGTAAGGCTCGTGGTGTTCGAACAATCCTCCGTCCATTGCTATCACTGTCTTCTTCTTTTTTGTTGCAGATCCGTTCTCAGCTCGCCCTGTTCTCCCTATTTTCTTCAGAATCCCGTATAGCCCTGCTGCTGCTAACCTCCCTCCTCGCTCACCGAGAATGTCGCACACTTCGTGCACTATCTTTCTCTCCTCCAAACTCGTACCCTCAATCTGCACACACATGCTTTGTTAACCCATAAAGATCCAAGCCAACGGCAACTTTGACCATTATGATCTCACAAATGAAGAAGAATATTGGTGCAAATTGAACATGCTAGTCACAGGGCTAGATTCTATGGTTGATTCTTCTAATTACTGTTAGAATGAGATATTTTGGGCCTGAAGTAGATGGTCGTTTTTTCGGTCATTTAGGTGATTTTGCATCGAGGACCTCTCGGGGTTAAGATCATGCTTTTGAGAGAATTTCAATTGAGTGATCGATCGCGTGAAGAAATGACAGCGAGTATTGCATCTGTTTACAACGTAGAAGAAATCTCATTTCTTATTGGATTGTAAGCGGGTGAAAGGGATGCCATAGCTAGAGTTTCAGATCATGTGCTTACCCCGTACTGTTCCTTGAGGATTTTGGACACCACTTGAAGGTCGGGCGAGGTGTCGGCGTGCATTTTTGAAACATGAGGTGTGCTGCACATAATTATGAGGGGTTTCAGTTGCACTGTGATCAAGAGGAAAGAATGAGCAGCGGTAGGTTGGTGCGTTACTTGAGAGTGAGTCGCTCGAAGAGATTGGGTGAAACGATGCCACCGAAAAGCGATGCTTCTTGAGCCATCGTTGCGAGGACATGGCGCACAATCTCGCCCAAGTACATTCCACTTATCATTTTCTCAAACCACTGCACAATGCAAGGAGAGCTTGTATCACTCACACGACCATTTCGACTGATAAGTAACAGAGTTCGTAAACAACAAGATCACTCTTGAGTGACTGCTCTTAGATTGGTTACCTGATCTCCTGGATTGACGCTATCCCTGTCAACGATCTCGTCAGCAAATGTGCGTGGCAAGAAGGGCGATCGGAAGTTGCCCCACTCCATGTTAATTACCTGTCATCGCAATTTGTAAACTACAATCAGAAACCCTAGATTGCATGCATCAGTCTCTTTCATGTTTTCCCTTAAGGTCATGCACCTTCTTTTGACAGGCAGACATGGTTACACAAGGAGAAGGGTTTTGGTTTTGAGGATGTTTACCATTTCCCCGGATTCTGGCAGTGGCGCATCCCATTTTTGCACAGCATCAGCGCGTTCCACATAACAGGCATTGGTGCCAGTTCCAATGATGCAACCGATCATCGACTCTTCCTCAAAGTTGTATCGGCCTCCAGCCAATGTACCTACAGTGTCGTTTACCTGCAAATCAAAAGACTTGCTTCAGACCTGATTTCTAGCTTGTGAACCAGCGATTAGACAGAAACAACAACATTGCTCACGAGCAGGTAGTACCAGAGCTGAGATCGTTATTTGATGACCGCTTCTACTGATTGCATCTTGAAATTGCCTCACAATGTCCTTACCCACCTGCCACCACCAAAGAAATATCAATGAAAACGGAGTTCATAACAAAACTTTAGTGATATTGAGCAGAGAAGAAAGAATCAAATGAGAAGGTTTTTGTGGGTAAGCATACTGCGTCGTCGACTTTGAAGCCCTTGGTCCAGTGAATGACAATGCCAGACTTGATGGAGGTCTGGCGCACAGGAAAAGAGAAGGCGAATCCCGACTCCCTCACTTTGCCCGAATGCGATTTCAACGAATCATGTTCTGTGTCGACGAATGATGCAAGTGTGCCGGCAATGAAATCAAACAAATCCTGTCACACAGCCATGATCATTCTCAAATTCCCACCGTAACCAAAACCGGCCAGTTCCATTCCGGGTTTGCAGTAAAAGCAATGCATCGAGGGCAATTTCGATGCAAATTCTGTTTAGTTACAGTTTATGTTCTTGTTGTTTCGACTCTGCCTTATCGATTTGTGTAGGGATGCATGCGATTTACCTTGCCAGTGCCGACCATAAGCTCCGGGGGAATGGCGACTTCCTTGAACTCTTGATTCAAAATCTGGCCCTTCTTCCCACCCAACTCGAATCGCAACACGCGGAAGTTCGTGCCGCCCAAATCCACGGCGTAGTAAAGTCCCTTCTCATTCCTGTACAAACATCATATGCTTTTGTTCTAAGCAGAAGTCGATTGACGATTGACCTACTGGCCTACTGTTTTGAATGCTTAGTGCGATCGAAACGAAAAAGGCTCGTACGTAGGTGACAACTTTGCGAAACACTCTGTTCTAAACAGAAATCATGGAGACTGTCGTTTGATTTACTTGATCGATGAAAACGAGGGAGAGGTTTGTACCCAGATGGGAGCTTATCGACGTAAGTGGGCAGCATCTTGAGCTGTTCACTGCCGCCCTCGCTGGCCAATCCGGCATGCATTTCCTGCACGAGGGCATCAGCGACCTGGTGCAGGAGCGGCAATGGAGTGGCGGACGCTTCGCGAAACTCGTGGAGCAGCTTCTGCGCGGCCGGGAGCACCTTGGCGGTCTTCTGCACTGACATGCACTGCACTACGCCTCGCCTTCGGTGCTGCTGCTGCTGATGACTCCATTGCACTCCCCGTCGTCGGGGCACCGCCGCAAACTGCACCCCAACTCCACCACCAGCACCCAACGCATACCCAATCGCCATAACTCACGATCAGGCCCCTTCCGACCAAAATCAATACTCCGAGATCTAGATTGCCCCTATTCCGATATGACTCCTTGCTCGATCGCTGCTCCGATACTGCTCACTCGATTGCTGCTGCAGGGGCTCCGGAAGTGCTCGATCGCTGCAGAGTGGGCTCACGATTGCTACAAGAGTGGGCTTCGATATTGCATGCTCGATCGAGGCTGCCCAGAAGTTGCTCGATTGCTACAAACTGGGTCTCCGAAATTGCTCGATTGCTGCAAGGAGCATGGATTGCTGGCAAAGTGGGCGCCTTTGGATGCAGTGCGTGCGTGCGGGAGCGGGAAGAGGAGGAATCTGTCTGGCCACGGTGGAGGTACTCAAGGACATGAAACAAGTTTGCAAATCGTAAAACGTGTTTACAAGCACTTTTGTGGAGTGCCGATCGATTCGATTCAAGAGAACGCCTGCTCCTCCTGCTCTGTTGTAGTTCCTTTCTGATTGAAGATTCTGGAATACGAGCATATTCTTAGACAGAAAAGTGGGAGATTGATGGGTAGCATCAAAAGGGAAGCATCTCTAACACAGCATGGCCGGTAACTTAATTTTGACAGAATGCCAAGGGCCACCAACGTGCTCCATCAGTATAAGTACGTGCTCCATCAGTATAAGTACGTGCTCCATCAGTATAAGTACGTGCTCCATCAGTATAAGTACGTGCTCCATCAGTATAAGTACGTGCTCCATCAGTATAAGTACGTGCTCCATCAGTATAAGGGCCACCAACGTGCTCCAACGTCCTCTCTATAAGTACGAGTGCTTCTTTACTTTCAGTTTCCAATGCAAACTCTTGACTCGTAACAACACTTTTTATCTTATCTTCTTATCTTATTTTTGTGTAGGTGGTCTTTACGATTAAGTGTACAAGAACCTTGACTACATATGAAAATAAAAAGAAGTCAATCTTGCGTGCTTGTTTAGTAAGATAAAAGCATATAAAGTGAGAGTTTCCTATGTAAAATTGTAGGTAATTAACTTTGGAGGTAAAAGCTCCAAGTAAAGGTTAACAAAGTAAAGGACAAGCTACTTGCAAGCACTCACTAGGAGTGCACTGCTAAGTAGAAGAAGTAAGTTTATCTACATCTGGATTATCTTGTTTGTGTCATCACATCTTTTTCTATTTGAATCCAACAATACCTTAACAATCTAAACATGTTTTGGTATCCTCACTATTTAGTGTCATGGTACATTTCATTTTTAGAGTTTGTGTTTGAGACTCAAGTTGTGATTCTTAAGTTTATTAAAATGAAAGAAATTCATATTAGCACCATCATGTCACGATTTCATAGACTTCTGTAATGTATTATACTAGCTAGCTTATCATTTTATTACTAGCTCTCATTATAATTTTGAAATTTGACTAAATAAAAGGGGGTACCTGATTGGATGTAAATGATCATGGCAGAAGAGTCCCCAATTGCAGGCTCACAGTACACACATGAATTGATTGAATGAAGTAGTGTGTCCAGTAAGGAGCTGCTCCAATCACTGGAGTCTCTTTCATCATGAACTTTTCTGCAGTTATTGTTGTCTGTAATTAGAGTGACTGGACAAATAGTGTGTGTGCTTCAATTATTGTGATGAATGCGTTTTTTATATTGTACACGTTATACACTGATATTACCAATTAGTTTAATAATGTAGCCAAGAAATATACTTTTACTGCAATTAAGTGTTGGTGTGGCTTCTTCAAAATTTAAATTTTACTACGGTACAAATGAGTGACAATTCTATTGCTACTCATGGACTTGAAGAATTTGAACACCCTCTTAATTGTACACTTTGTACGTGTGCTTTTGAAGTGAAATTTTGACCCTTGATGCTATCAATGCCCACAACCAAAGTACCAAGCTTGATATTTGAGGATTTCAAAGGACTTTCTTGTACTTCAAAAGTGCATTTGGGTGCACCATTTCACATGAGAAAGTTCTAAATCTTAGAGTTTAGAGTATGGTTATCGACATACGGTATGAGAGAATTGATTAATCATTCTTTATGGTCAAAAAACATGGTTTTCAACCGCCTTTACAAAGGGTCGGTTTACATGGGGAGGCAAGTTGTACATGGGCGCAAAAATCTGTACAACATGATTGGGTCATTTTTTGAATTACAAGAAATGAACCAATCACATTGAGAGGATTTTTTTTCCTCCTTCAGCCCCATGCACGGCTTGACTCTCTATGTAAAACATTCCTAACTACCCCTTGCCAATGATTTCATTATAGCCAATCTAGTAACATTTTGAGGGAGTGCATATCTACAGGAGGTGAATTTCCTTTTTCCTTTTTCCTCATTTTGACATCTTGAATAAAGGTCCAACAATCCCATGAAGATAGATAGAAACTCCGGTTCTTTCTAAGGGGCCGGCGTGAATGAAGTGTCCGTTCGTAATGCTAATATCCCAATGGCCACCGGACAAGGGGAAATTGGAACAATACTACTTCCCCCTCTCGAGGGTGGACACTATAACTACGCTAGTTTCTAGCCTAGTTACTAGTGCCTCGAAGATACTTGACATAGTATCCCCCCAAAGGGCTTTGAGGTACCCATACAACAAGGTCCAAGGACCTTCCACAATAGTTGGGTGGACTATAGTAGTGAGCACCACGCCGGCATGGGGATTAGAACCCATGACCTCCTCATTGGGGGCCTAAGCCCTAACCACCAAGCCAAGGCTTGTGGTGCCTCAATCCCATGAACTTAGTGCATGTAAGGTAATTGAGCAGTAAGCTATTCTTCACGCGAGGAAAAGTCATGCCTTCAAAGCTCATTCTCAGATGTACACCATAGCTCGATTGGTTTATGGTACACCTATGGTACACCAAGAATATTCCTTCTACCACAACATTTCAATCACTAGGTTGCTTGTGACTTTGCCCATCCACACAATTTTCTTCCAATACAAAACATTGCTCACATTCAAAATTTGCTTGGTTCTAAGGAGAGTCCTTGAGATAACTCGTCTAGATTTTAATTTTTTTACCGTACATGAGCAACTTCTAAAACAGGGGACCACAGAGTCTCCTGCTTGTAGAGGAGATTCAGAGAACTCCAATCAAGTACCTTTCTGAGTAGTCCGACCGCAACGACCGCTTCCCGAGATGATTGCCAAGCCCAGTATTGAGTGAAGACTCCGAGACCCTGCATTCTCCAACCTTAGGGTGGGTTTACACTAGCGCCAGGGCCATTTGAGATCCAATGGTAATTTGGGGTCGCAAACCTCAAATTTGAACTCAAAATTATCAAAAACGGCCATCGGAAGGTCCGAATGGAAAATTCCACAAATCTTGAAGAAAAAATCCTATTGGCTGATGGGGGCTCCGAAAAACGCTCGTAGCAGTGAAATACAGGGATCCATTTGAGAGTGGAGGCCAATTTGTCTCATGTGGCATGCAAATGAGCCCTTGGTGCCACAAATAAAAAAGTGACTGAAGTGAATTTATTGTCTTGACATAGCCTCCAAGAAGATGAAAGGAACCCACCATTTGGGAGCTCTCTTTAGAGAGGCTTGGGGCCATGTCAGTGACATTTATTTACTCATGAGAAACTGATTTGGTGCAAGATGAATATTTTCAAATTTTATTGGCCCACGCTCCCGGTGTAAACTCCTTGGGCGAGCCTTATCCCACACACCAATGAGGGAGCTCTATTTCAATAACGCTTGGATTCATATTTATACAACATTTAATTACAAGAATTGAATTTTTTGTTGAGAGTTTAGCATTTAGTCACAAATTGATGAGATGTTGCTGCATAGTAGTGAGATTCACTATGCAACAACATTAATTAATTAACCTAATGGTATTTCTTGCCACATGGACCCCCTTCAGCCGATACCACATGAGCCCATGAACGTGCTTTGTTTTGTAATTTTTTTTTTTTTTTGAGGGGAGCCCCCAGCCCTTTGTACATTTTCAGGAGGAGGAAGTAGCTGCAAATGATATGGGATAAATCCCTCCCCAAGACCCCCCAAGACCCCCAGCTAGACCCCTCCCATACCCCTCCGCATTTTAAGGCGCACTTTGCGGCCCGCACTCCACGGCGTTAACGAGATTTGGGGAGATAGTCACAAATTCTTAGAGGCTAAGCACATTTTAATTTACAAATTTCATACATGAGTTCGTTTGATAAGCAAAGCAAAAAGTGAATGACTCCACCCTTCAACATTTACTTGTCTTTTACAATGTAGGAATCCCTCAATGAGTTTAGGTAACTATCATTGTTGCCACTCTTTTTCACATATTTGCTAGGTCTTCTTGAAGAAACCAAAAGGGCAACTCGTTTGGCAACAATGAAGGGGTCACTCCCAAGTGGGGTCCAGAATGTGAACTGGGTGCCGCATATGCCCATTTAGTTGGGCCGTTGTCCAGGCGTGTTGACCACTCACCAGCCCTCAAGGTCACATGTCCATTTTCCACACTCCCAATCTACGAGAGCTTCGTGTGGATAAACACGAAACAATTAACCCCTAAAGGTTCTTGATGCGAAATTGTAAAAATGGACATTCCCTTACTTTAGGCCTAAAATCTCTCAATCTAAGAATTATTTGGAAGATCCAACCGTAGGATCTTGAAGTTAACTTAACCTTCCACTCACTTGCCAAAATTGAACCGTTGATTCTTCTTCATTTGTGAGATTATAATGGTCAAAGTTGGCTGAATTTTGGACTCCAAAAAGCAGTTTTCGCTTTCTTGGACCTTTAGGGGTTAAGCATTCTAAAAATGTTTAAGAAACAACTAAGGGCATCCTCAATGGACAGGGAATACACTCCCTCTAAACCAAATTCTATCTTTTGACTGATTTAAAATTAGAAATTAAAATTACCATCGTTAGAAGCGCATGTAAATTGACGTGAGATATTTCTCAAGAAAAATAATTGTGAAATTGGGACGTAGGTGAAAATCCCTCATTGAAAACATCACATTTTCAAAATTTAGAGGGAGTGCACCAAATCTTGCTTAAAAATGGGAAGATCCTCACACGCTCCCTCTAAATTTTAGAAATATAGAGGGAATAAGGGGGGGTCACCTACTTTTTAAACAAGATTTGGTGCACTCTCTCTAAATTTTGAAAATGTGGTATTTTCAATGAGGGATTTATTGCGAAGCTTATTGCTTAATTATTGAACAAACTTGCTGCAAAAGTGAGTGAAAAAAAACAAAGAAAAATGGATATGCAATCTGTAGAAGACCTTTGAGCTCAAGCCAATTTTTCGGTGTCTCATGATATACCTCCACGATCCATCCCAAGTCATCAGAGGTTTTTTATGAGATAAGCTCTTATATCTCAAAACCTTCACCTTCCTCTCCAAATAAGCATGTCCCTCAACAACTCTTTATATTTATTTATTTAAGAAATTGTAATCGTAGGATTTTGTAGAACAAATCTATATTTAACCTCTCGATGAGTATAGTCAAAGTTTAGATTTGAAAGGCACAAAAACTTGAAAGTAAATTAACCCTTCAAAGTGAAAAGAGGTTGCTTTGACTCTTGGTTGATATTTTGAAAATGTTATGAAGTTAAAATTATTTGCATAATGGCGGGTTTTCCTATACCTGTTCAAAAAGACCATGCTTCCTTAACAATTCCTTGTACTTTATAGACTCTTCAGATTTGAAAACAACAAAAACTCTTGAAAATTAACATTGCATGCTTATATATTCTTAAAACACGCCCAAAATCGATTAGATTACAAAAACTATAAAATTCATCAACATTGATAATTTACTATTATTTTCAATTAGGTTCTTGTTTGGATTTCTAATTCAATTGTTTTCAAGTTTTTTTATTTTTTATTTTTTTTATTTTTTTTAAATTTTTATTTTTTAATACTTAAAGGACAACCTTTGTATTTGAATTTGAGCACACCTCCTTGTGAAAACTCAAACAATTCTTTAGGTTTAATTGTTCGTACAAGCATAAATATTATATAGGCATATTCCTACCTTACCTAGGAAACGGATCATGACTTAGTTGATCATAATAATAAAAAGTATGCCCTCGTCCACTTATATATTTTGACCATGACCCTCATATTTTTCTCCAAGATCTAAAATTAGGTAATATTTTTAATTTTTGGTGATTTGAGGGCCATAATTTCTTGAAAATTTAATATTTTGAGATCCATCAACTCGTTTCGCGAATCTATCGTTTCCCCAATTCTACAAAAAAAAAATGCTTTTTCTACGTCTCAGGCAGCCTAATCCAACCGGGGGTTCCCCATATCATAATGTCACGTAAAAAAAATAAAAAACAAAAAATTAAAAAATTAAAAAACCTTAAATATTGGACTAGCATGCCCTCGCAACCTTGCCACGCCAACTTATATACTTTGACCATGCCCCTATTGTTTTTCTCCTCAATCTAAAATGACGTCATTTCTGTAATTTCTCGTGATTTGGGGCTCATGATTATTGGAAGTTCAATATCTCAAAATCCGTTGGCACAATTTGTGATCCAATTGTTGCCCACACCTCTACAAGGAAATTCGCTTCGAGCGACAACTCCGATCAGGTATTTTAAGAGCTTGGAGAGTCAAAAACATTTTGGGCCTATTATACTAATTCCACGAAGAGACTTAGGGTCCCTTTACACTATGCACCGAGAGCCATGACCAAGAAAATTAAAATCATTTTCATGGTCATGGCTCTTGGCTCTTGGCTAAGAGCCGTGACCATGAGCCAACAACCATGACCATGATAAATCAAAAATGAGATTTTAAGTGGCTCGGTCACCTTTGTAGTGTAAAGTGGACTTAGACCAGGACAAGTCTAAGCTTAATTTTCTTATATAAATCTTCATCATTCTCTATTTTATCCTCCCTTCTTTCTCCTTTCTTTTTAAATTATTTAACTCTAGCCAAGCAATGATTTTTGAGCCTCATAGTCTCCTTAACCCTTAAACGCCCAAGCAAGCCCGAGGGGCATGATTCCAACAGAATCTTCACTGTAGCTCTCATTGTACTCAACATTTCACTCATATTTTGATGTCAAACTGGTCACCTTCTTCTGATGCATTCAAAAAGTGAAATTTCACAATTCAAATCACGATTTGTACGAATGATTTTGTGCTTTGAAAGGATTGTGGTAGGTAGGTTGGAGTTGTACATAACCTTGTAGGAGGTTGCAAGCTCGTCATTGATTGGTCCATTCATGATGCCCAAGTTCAAAAAGTGCACTATTCATGATGCCCAAGTCCAAAAGATGCTGTGATCCAATTTTGGGCTGCCCGTTTTAGACCCCATGGGCGTTTAAGGGTTAATTGTAGTTGAGTCAAGGCATTTGCTTTTACTCAATTATATTCAAGAAGACCATGAAAAAATTATCCACCATAAAAAATAAAGCATACTTTGGGGACCTCAAATTAGTGGTCATTCTCCTTTTTCTAAGGTAGTGTCAAATGAGACCAAGAGTCTTTACTATCCAATCACAAATTTTAGAAGGTTGCAGTCAATCTTCGTGGTCCATAGTGTGAAGTGACCCTTGGGCGTGTGATAAAGGGTTTTACGAACTATTATAGTTAGAATGTTTTTATCGAATAACCAAAAAGTAAAATAAGATAAATCTTCTTGTACATATTTTGTTCTCTCAAATCTTAAAATGTCATTTGATTCGTATGGCGTCGCCTAGGTCCCATAAAAACCTAGCACTTCTTAAAAATAATATTGCACGTGTTCATGAACTCACTGAGAAAAAATATTCATAGTTTTGAGAAAATATCAATAAGAATCTAAAATGCAATTTTTGATTTCAAAAACCTTCAGATATTGATGTAGTGATGGCATTTACCGTATAATCAAATTCCTATGGAAACCCAAAGTACCACCAAAAGGTTCAGTTGTGAACTTCATATCAAATTGTTGTAAGATGAAGTCATTTTCCACCACTTCCATGGTGTATAATTGGCGTTTGACTATCTTTAAGTCAAATGAAAATCTTGTGATAGTTTCCAAAAGCGAAGAACCTCATTTAAATTGATGTCAACCTTTGGATTCTAAATCTCACAATGTAACACACTTCTATTGTAGATATTTTCTTTGAGTTTTGAACTTTGAAAGTAGGAATTGACTTTTTAATGTCCCAAGAGGTTTGTGATAGAATGGTTGCTCAAAAGGTCTATAGATAATTAGGAATTAATTTCTATTGTACCACGGCGTTTGTGACAAAATAGTTCTATAGAATGAATATTAATGGGCGAGGATGTAATTTCTATTGTACCATAGGCTTTCTATTAGAGTGATTCTTTTGAAAGTTTTTGATATGGGTTTATTTTCAGATCCTATCTATAACCATTTTTAGGCTTTTTGAGTTACTCTTTGGCACTTTGCAAGAGTACACATGTTTCTTTTTTTCTTTTTTTCTTTTTTTCTTTTTAAAAAAAAATTATAGTTGGAAATTGGTGCTCTATGTTTTCTAGGGGTAAAAAGTTTTTTCTTCTAAAATGACGTGGTTGTAGAAGGGGCAATGATATTCTTTAAGCACTGGTTGCATCAACGTTCATCAACATTAATTGGACTTTTTAGTTAGCATGTACTTTTGGTTAGGTATCATTAAATTGTGGTGATGGATTTCTTTTCTATGCAGGTGCTTAGAAGACAACATTACCAATTTTGGTACCCTTGTTACCAAATTGAGTAACTAGAATCTCAAACAATGAAGAACAAAGAGAAGGCCCAACCTACCGACCTATCCAAAGGCAAGTAATAGCTTCTTTTAGAAATTTGTTGTTCATATTTGTGAAAAACCTTGTATTTTCACTTTCTTTTTGTGAAGAAATACCATACTCGATTATCATGCAAGACAATTCCTTTGGTGATATTTGTGAGATTTAATTTCTCTAATGAATAATTTGGTATCTTAAGCAGTTGCAATAGAAAGAATAATGTTAGAGAAGCTACCGCAAGGTGTGAAGATTGATAAAGATGTTCTTGATCTCCTCCAGAAAATGGGCTTTGGTAAGTTAGTAACTTTGGCAAAATACTTTGTGTATGTTGATTTGGTTTTGGCAATTCAATTTATTAGCTATTGCACTCTTGTATTTATAGCCACATAGATGTAATATCATCGCGGTTAAATTTCTAAACATGCAACTTACTACTGAATCTTTTGAGGGCATAGAGTTTATCCAAATGGTGTCTTCAGAAGCAAATGAGCTTGGTAAGGGAGTTATAACGCCAAATCATATCCTACAAGCACTTGAGGTAAGCTTGACATTGACATGCCCTTTACTTACAGTATTTAGCTTTATACATGTATGTATAGTTTATTCTCATTTTTTTGATCTTCATGTGAACATGTTAGTAAAGCATAAAATGGTAGAATCACTTAAAATAGGGGGACTTTTGAAGAAACATGATCATGTATCCTTATTACACAATTGTCATCAATTGTTTTTAGCGATAATCACAAGTATAAGGTGTGCATGTTATATATATGATTTACTGAAATAATATTATAAATTCTTGCACATATGTGAGTTTCAGTATGTACCAATTTGGAAGTTGAACTTTATTGCAGCTTTTGGAACTAAACATTGATATTGACGAAGTTAAAGCCACTTTCGACGAATACAAGATTCTGGAAAAGGTATCTTTATGTATTGAACATGCTTTAGTAGAATGATTTTTGCTATTATTTCATTGCAAATCATTGCTACTTATGAATATAAAATCCATTTAACGTGTTTACAGGAAGAGAAGGAGAAGGAACTAGCTAGAGAATTGGAAATGACCGAAGAAGAGGCGGCAATTAAACAACGAAAAATGTTTGATGAATCTCGAGCTCGCATGAAGCGTGAGAGTGTTTATAACTCTCTTCAAGATGGTATAGATTCAAAGGGGAAAGAAGAAGACAAATACAAGAAGAGGAAGAATTGCGAGATTGGAAGTGGTTGAAAAAGAGGTTGGAACTCCCTATCAAGGTTCACTTATTGAAGCTCAAGCTTCAAAAGAATTTTAAAATCCCTTGAAATAGTTGAAGACCAAAACTCTATTTCATAGTGAAGATTGAGTTTTTCATATGCAATAGTGGCAAAAATGGTACTAGAGTATATATACCAACTCTAATAAAATTCTTTTCCTTTTCTATACCTGGCAAGTTTTTTTTTCGCTTGTAGGATTTGAATTTTGTTTCTTTTAAATATGTGAACGATTGGTTTATGAGTTCTACTTATTAGCACATTTCTTGGTTTTATGTACCATGCCAATCACATTGTCAACTGGCCTTATGTGAAGAAACTCTTTATACGAACAAAGTTTATAAGCTAGCTTACTATTTACATACATATGTAAGTATCTATTATTCTGTATATTGGACCCACTATATATAATATGCATTCTCATATTCTTATAGATGTAACGATGGTTTCATATTTTGGTGCTATCATATTTTGGCTCAATACCGTAAACCTTTAGTTAACCCTTAAACGTCATATGCTTTCCTGATACCAGACCCAAAAGCTCTTTTCAACTCCATTTTTAGCATTATTCTATTTTTAATTTGCTTGAGCTCTATTCTAAGAAAGTATAGATCTCTTTAAGGTGCTCAGCTTGGAATTCCAAAAATTCCATTTGGTATAATGGAGTGTAAGTTATGAGCAAGATTCTCTCAAAAAAAAACCCAACCCCTCGTGCTGAGTCTAACGTTTAAGGGTTAATTGATTTTGATAGGATTCTATAAGTAATAGGATCTAATATAACTAATGAAAAATTGTTATGATTCATTATTAAACATTACATCCCTAATATAAATTGATATATGGGTGCATGTTAATAAATGGTAGCATAGCTTGGCATGATCTAAGGTATACAGTTCTCAAAATTTTCTCATCCTTAAAGTAAATTTTGATGAAATTTTGAGAACCATATATTTGGGTAAATAGATTTATTTCTACACAATCAACAAATTTTCAATTACTTATATAGATGTGTTATACATAAAGTACATCTTAAGTAAGACATCATCTATCCAAGGAGTTGTTCACTTCTATCAGTCTCATTTAGTATTAATGCTCCACTCTCTTCAACTGCTTTGCATGTCGATCATCATATGTGTTTACTTACAAATTTTCGATTGTATAGAAGCAATGAGGTTCATATCACTTGTACATGTCTCATCCTTTTTTAATAATAATTATGTCATTGTGGAGCGTTTATTGAAATCAAGCTCATGGTGCTTGATATCAAATTTAGATTTTAAGTCTATGAAAGTTATATGAAAAACCTTTCTATAGCTAGTTGTATGTACATAGTCTAGTTTCTACAATGTCACACAACATGGTCACACATGTAAAAGTGCATCATTTAGATATATAAAATAAAATGATAACGATTGATGAATAGGGTTAATTAGATTTTGAACATAATTGAAGAACTGTAAAAGAAACCAGAAAGAAGAGACTACAAGCCTCTAAAATGGACGAGAATAGAGCCTCGGCAGAAGAGAAAAGAAACAAGAAAAGACAAGAATGGTAGCCTCGGTAGAAGAGCACTACACAGAATCTTTGAGTAATTAATAACGAATGGTTCCGCAGATGGTATTCAAAGAGGATAAGTGCTACAAGATTTTTGCTTGATTTAAACTTTGCTAAACTACTTGAAGCGGCTAAAGTTGGAGGGAACATCTTCTTATTTTTTTTGAATTTCAATGGAACTAATGGTATAATCTTGCCTATTACACAGTTAGCAAGTATTGTACTCACACTGAGTAATTCCGAAATGGGTAACTCCAATAATAATCCATGTTCTTAATAAATACTTTAGCGGTAATTAAAACTATCCTGGTGAACTTACAAAATTAGTTTCGGGTGAAAAAAATCTTCAACAAAATCTAAAAGTATCCACATACAACATCTATATAGTTGTTGTATGTGGATACTTTTAGATTTTGTTGTAGAAGTGATATAGTAGTTTTAGAGAGTAGATGTTGTAGAAGTGATACAGTAGAAATGAGGGGGTTTACAACATTTTTGCGACGTTTCTTATATATGTTACTGAAGTGAAGCAACATCATGGTACTTTCTTTGACAATGTTTCAACCTCAATTTCATGAAAATTGCAAAAAATAATTAAGTAATATTAGGAATGTTTCTAAATTTGTACAAGTTTTGAGCATCAGTCCTTCTCTCATGCAACACAGCAACATATCAGCCGAGAACGATATCAGCCTACTATATATTAGATATCCGGGTAATTGATATCCCCCCATCGCTGGTGCTGATATCCATCAAACGCTGGTGTTGATATCCATCCGTCGCTGGTGTTGATATCCTCCCATCACTGGTGTTGACTATTTACATCGTGCATTCGGGACTCCGGGAGCAGTCGAGGCGTGTGATGCCTGATTTCATTATCATCAGCAAGCAGCACCTGTTTGTTGACTTTGTGCCGCACCAAAACCGGTCACCCCAGAATATTCAGATTCAACTTGCACCTCCCTTCTTTATTACCGAATTCCGCCCATGCAGATTCTCATTTACTGCATCTCCACTTTGCAGCCCACTCCGAAACTCTCTGAACGGCTCCGTGTTTCTGGCTTACCACTCGCCACCAAACCCAATTTACCTTGCCACTCTCAATCAGTGAATCTTGTGAGTAACAAGTTGCAATGGACATAAGACAGTCAACAGGTAAGTTTTGCTCTCAAACTGTTTTCTCTCGTCAACCGTGGTCCATATGCCGGTATGCTGATCATTTTCATCGGGGACCCATGCAAGTGAAATTTATTTCACTGCAGCATCTGATCGTTGCTTTCATGCCTGAAGCCACTGCTGTAATTGGAAACAATAAACTTCGATAGTTACGCACTTTCATGGCAGAGTGTCTGTTAAAACTTTTTGTTTGTCGCGAGTTTACTATTTCGATCGATGAGAACGTTGAAAACGTGGAAGTTAATTAGTCGGATAATCCACCTTAGAACGAAGCTTCGAGCCAGGGTGGGTCCGAAAAGAGATCGTTATCTACAGTAATTGAGCGTGCCAGTGAGAAAACGGGTTCGCTTGCGCGTTTTCTGAAACTTAAGACGCGGAGTTCAATGATCCATTTGCCTGGTCTTCGCTCGCATGTTCACTTTCTTCGGCGGCTGCTCCTCTTTGCTTCATTCATAAGCGGGTACACCCCATAACCCCAAAACCTCCATCACCAAGCTTGCAGACTGAGGATTCCAATATATCAGTAGAACCTGGCTAGTAACTCTCTTGTTGCTTTCCACTCCCAGATTTAGTCCCGAAGACAACGCTACTGATATCGTACATACTCCGTAGTACCTCAGAACTCACTGGAGGAATTAGTGGCTCCCTGGAATCAGCAGCGGGCATACGAAGAACAGGGAATTTTAGAACTAGCACAGGATTTGTGAAGGTTGTAAGGTTGGTTCAAGTTCAGAAGTTCAGGATGGGGCGATCTAGATGTTTGATGTTCATGTCTCTTCTTATGTTCAGCCCCTGTCTATTCTTCTTCTCGTCGGCGGCTGCAGCTCCTCTACAAGCGGATGGTACGTCTCAGTTGACGATGTCTTAGATCCTTAGATGCAGAATTTTTTAGTTTCACTGGAGATGAGCTGAATCATGTAATCGTGGACGAAGAATTTTGGTTCAGTAGATTTGAGAGTGGATGCTGGAGTTGAATGTTTTGTGGAGGTTGTGAACGGCGTTGAGATTTTTGTGTGTGCAGTCGGTGGACGTCGAAGTTTGCTACAAGCCCCACCTCCCACTCAGGCAACCCCTCCTGCTAGTCCTCCTCCTCGTGCAACTCCACCAACCCCGCGTGCTAGTCCTCCTCCGACTCAGGCAACTCCTCCACCCAGAACTGCAACTCCTCCCACCACACCGCCGGCTACTCCTCCCGGCCAAGCCGGAGCACTTCCTCCAGCTCCAAGTAAGCTTTTCTCTTTGCCCTCTTTCTGAACATTCGAATTCCGTGTTTGGAATCATGAAGGTTGAACTCGGCCATTCCTGTATGGTCCGTCGTCTAGGGTTTGCCAGTGTCAGTTTATTGAGCTGAACGATGAATTTTTGAATGGAAATGTTGCGGTTCAGGGGTTTAGTAAGAGTCTCAATTGATGATATGCATATGTCGTTGTGCAGTTGTTGCGCCCGTTCCGGCTCCGTTCCTCGCTCCAGCTCCTGCCCCAAGTACGTAATCTGATCAATTGCTATTGTTGAGATTGTCAACTTAATGAATGGATGGTGTTGTAATTGCGTTATATATATGTATGTGCAGTTGGAGTGACAAGCAGCCAAAAAAGGAACGCTGCCATAGCCGGAGGTGTCGTAGGCTCCGTGATTTTTATAGCGGTAGTGTTAATTTTCTGCCGCTGCAACTGCATAAGAAGATCGAAGAAGATGCCGTTTCAAAGACTGCAGATGACGTAATTGATGTGGGATTCAACATGATCAGCATTCAACATCACACAGAAGTGGCCGTAAATGTTGCTGCTGCAGGCTTTTAAGGTCTCGCCATGGTAAATATCTCAAGGCGCACTAAGCTCTGATCAGCCAATACCCCAGATGACATTGTTTATACAGAGAGATTGTTTCTCACATTTTACAGCAACTTATTATGAAATAAAAAAAGGAGAACTGTTTCAAGAGCTAGTTGCACATCGCCCGTTGTGCACGTTTCTGAAGTGCTGTAGACGTTGAAATTGTAGTTGGTAAGGCCTATACCCCAAATGATATTCTTCATACAGAAATCACTTGTTCCTCACATTTTATTGTGAAATAAGAAGGCAGAACGATATGTTTCAAGAGCTTGTTGCACATCGCCCGTTCTGCACGTCTGCACAGAAAGTGCTGTAGACGTTGAAGTTGTAGCTGGTAAGGCCCGTGTTGCTGATGGGCTTCGCACCAGTGAGAGTATACGTGACGGAGTTTCGTTGAAAAGTGGCTGATTGGGTTCCAGTTTGGAATCCTATGCCGTGCACATTGACGCCCTGGGTGGCCTGCGTGACGCTTGTAGAGCTCCCGGAGTTAAGCGTTATGGTTGCATTGGAGCCGGGAGTGAGCACCGTGACGACATAGACGGTGTCGGAGAGCTTGTCGGCGTGCAAGACCCCGCAGCTTTTGCCGGGCACGACGGCTGTGTGGCTTTGCGTGAAGTAGAACAAGTAGATCTCGTCTTTTGTGGCCACTGTCTCGCTGCCTGTTTTGTACCACGTGATGTAGTGCTTGCCGAGCTCGAGATACGCTTGGTGCGGGAAGCTGGTGAAGCTTGAAGCGCCATTGCTCAGCGTCGGACCAATGTAGTGCCCCTCGAACCAGTCGTTCCAGGTGACAATCTCCACAAGAGGAGGCGGACTCGCGATGATCTGTGACCATTTTTGAAGCCACAGGCCCGGGCCTTGGTAATTGCCCTTCACTTGGCACGGGCACCCTGACTGCGCGTCGCGACTCGCATTGGGATCGCACGACGGCGAGGTCGAAACGCAGCACTGGTTGTTGTCTGCGTTTTTGTAGAACCACGGCGACACCTGCCAGAGCCACTTAAGCAAGTGAGCTTGAGTCTAAATAGGTTGATTTGATTTCTAGTTTCGCAATCTCGGGAGACAAAGCATGCAATGGATGTGCAACTGGTCGCAAAACCACTGCAAGTTTTGTGGCAAGTGCAAAACCATTTGAAAACACCCTCAAACCTACGTTACCGGAAATGAGAACAGGTTCTGAAGCAAAACCCCTTCAAGCAAATCCAGTTCTTGAAGGTTAAAAAGTCAAGATACAAGGTTCTATAAACATGTTAGTATGTCATTGCAACGACCAACGCCGTAAGTAAAATGTGTTCTAATTGGGAGATGAAACAGAAAATGGCTGTTTTTGAACGAGAATGTCATTTGTAGGGGTCCACCTTCCTGGTGAACCCCTACAAGCCTTCTGGACAATTCACTCCCTCTCCGCCATCACTCTGCACATGATTAGGGACTCTAAAGTGAAAGTGATGAATAGGCGTTACAAAATAGATTGTTAAATTCCTGACATCTCTCTAGTGTGCAAATGGATCAATTTCAGATTGAGTTCAGTGCGACTAGGCTCACCATGGCCATGTAGGTTTTGCCCTGATCGATGCTCACTTGCAGAGAATCAGCGTCACCAGGTGAAGTTCCGGGCACACTGAAGTTGCCGTTGAGGTAGTTCCAAGCGGAGCTTTCCCAGCCATAGGCACCATCGACGGTGGATCCGAAGCGGTCGTAAACAGTTCCCTTGACGCCATAGTAAGAGCCATCAGTGGGGAAGAAAGGCAAGAAGTAGTACAGGCTCTTGCCTCCAGCTTGCGAGAAGATGTCATTCCAAGCGGCCACAGAGTCTTGACCCCAGAAGGAATCGTCGTTGCCCAACCACGACGTGAAAAACGACTTGTTCTTGTACTGGAGCTGGTTGGGGTGCGTTCGGTAATCACTCAGCATGGACACGATATTGGCTTTCGAAAGCCGGTCGTTCGGAGGCTGAATGGACGAGTCGCCGATGTGGATGTCCGCCGAGAAAAAGAGCTTGAAGTTCGTGCCGAGCTCGAGCGCTGCTTGGTACATCCTATCGAACAGATTCTTCCTGTAAATGTTCGTGTTGAGCGCAAACGCATCGATTCCCTTGCTCTGCGCTAGTGCTATCTCTTGCTTGTATATGGATATGTCGTCGTCGCTGTAAATCATGTAGTGAGCAAACACCATCTTTGATTGAGCAAAAACCATCCCTGCCTGGTGCAAGGCCACCAGCGCACACGCCAACACTAAAACCAGTTTCATGGCTGCAGTGTGGAGAACTCTCAGCGAGAATCTAGGACTCAAATGGAAAGGAACAAGATGATGATTCTACTCGAAACTGGTGCTGTCAACAAGACTTGAGGTTATAAGCCCAGACAGGAATGTTTTGCAGGCTCTGGGCAAGTTTGAAATTGAGGAAGAAATTCCTTATGACCGTATACTGATGTGTTACATTTCGTGATCTGCTTTTCGTACGTGGGATGATGTTGCTGGTTCGATCATGTTTAAAGCGAGCACCGGTCAACTCTGAATAACATATTCAAAGCATCGGTTTCTTGTTTACGCATCTTGGATATGAAGCTTCAGATAGTGTACTACCAGGTACTGGGCGCCGCATGGAGAATCGTACTGGATGACATCCTTGAGTTTAGTGACATAGCATGCTGTTATCGTGGGTTGTCATTCTAGAAACTTGGAAGATTAATGCGTGAAAGTGTTGGTGGTAGAGAGATCTCATGGAGCACAATCCTCTTTTGCGAACTGATTCTGACGCTTTTGATAAGGAGATCTGTAGTGGTTAGCAGAAGTGTTCGAGCAAGACGCTTCCTCTTCCAATTTTAGTTTTCTTACGTAACTCACATTCAAGCTATAAAACTTTAAACGTACAGTGACATAAGATGTTACAAAAAATATGTAACATAACATTCATAATAAAAAATGTCAATCTGAAAATCAATTAAAAATAAAACACGTGATATGAGTGTCCAATTCTTTAAGCAGAAAGTGAAGTGGTTACCTATTTACATTGAAAACAAAGCCATGAACTACAAAAACTAGAATATAGAATCATGATGACTACTTAAAAACTTGAATGTACAATCATTATGACTACCATCGTGTGTAGCCACCATATGCTTAATAAACATATACACCTCTCACGTTTAAACATGATCAATTTCCTCACATTATTAACCTCAATGCTGTACCAACTTTCTTGCAATTTCTCCTACAAATCCTTCTTGCTAGTGGGTTTCTTCTCCAACACTCTCATACAACGATCTACTTCATTCCAAAGGTGTTCTATGGGATTCAGGTAAGGAGATTAGAGCAAATGCCAAATTAGTTGAAACTTCTTCGCTAACAACCAATCTGTAGCATACTTGAAAGTATGTTTGGGATTGTTGGTGTCCTAAAAAATATTGCATGTCCTCTCCTAAATCATGCATGTCCTCTCCTAAATCATGCATGTCCTCTCCTAAATCATGCATGTCCTCTCCTAAATCATGCATGTGTATAGTATACATGAGTTCCATCTCCAAAATTCACGATACACAAAATTATCCATCTTCCCTTCAGTAAGACGAAGGTTGCCAACTCCCTCCCAAGTCATACATCCCAAAACCATAATATATCCACCTCCAAATTTGATAGTAGGTTGCACATGCTCATCTAAAGGATGCTCTTCTCTCTTCCTCCAACAATACAACTTCTCATCTGAGCCAAATAAATTGGATTTTGACTCATTTAACAAAACCACGTGACTCCAACCTATCCAACTTGCATGCCTACACTTCTTTGCGCATGCATATCGACGTGCTTTCTGCACCTTTGATAAAAATGGCTTCTTAGTATTCACTCTTGCTCTCAATCCTTGCTTCTGAAGACATCTTCTATTTGTATCATTATGCAAATTTAATCCTTGAGATTGCATTTCTCTGCCCACTGCTGTAGCTATGTCATATTTGCTCGTGCATTGAACAACCTTGCAACTATGCGATGACCACGTCATCAAGAATTTGAGGTCTCCCTTGTAAAAGAGCATCTCATGCATCTGAACAATCAACTCACGTTCATCAAGAGACCTTTTACAAGCCATAGCTAATTAAAAGCAATTTTACTCAATCACAATGAATTTTAAAATGCACGAGGTCTCCATAAATACATGTTAATTGTTAAAATTTTTTAGGTGCACAACTTGTTTGCATATTAAATTGGACACCGATGATTGACACATCTTCAACTGCTGCCCTTGCAAGTGGCTCAATGTCAATTTTGGTACTCTTTCTAATTACAAATAGCTCATTAGTTATAACTAGTATAAAAATCAACACCTACCCACTAAAGTTGACAAGTATTAATACTAAATTAAGATTGTCATTCATGTCCGAACACTTCTACTGACCATTAACACGTAATTCGTTATAATGGTATTATTCAGTGATTTTGAGAAATGTGGGTTTAGGTGGAGTCGAGCTAAATGTACCCACACAGTACATTTGGCTAAACTCAAGCTCAATTTGATAATCTGAATATTCCCATTATAACGAATTACGTGTTCATTGTATATTTTTCCTGCAAGCAATCACTTAGTGATGTTCATTCTTGAGGAAAGTTCATTCTATGAGTGGAGCTCCGAGGAATAAGCGTTCTAGTTGCATTCGAATGGAGGCATTTCGAGAGACTCGTCAGTTCCAAGGTAGTGTCGCATCGGGCTATTTCTCGATAGATGGCATGCTTTAGCAGTG
Source organism: Bryum argenteum (assembly GCA_037043015.1). NCBI lineage: Eukaryota > Viridiplantae > Streptophyta > Bryopsida > Bryales > Bryaceae > Bryum > Bryum argenteum. The sequence goes on along the minus strand of CM073323.1, from coordinate 3,481,433 downwards.
AGCTTACTCCGGAGTTATGGGCATGCGATTAAAAGTATCTCATGAGTTGTCTCAATGAGCTTTGAAAATGTTCATCACTTGTCTGTGATGGACAACCCTTTACAGATTTGAAGGAAATTTAGAATGTTTTTATATAATTTTGCCACGGTGAAGTATGTTTTAATGCAGTTGTTGTATAAAAATGTCAACATTGGTACACTTTTGCATTGTTTCTAGCTTCACATTTGTGAAGTGTTGCTTACCAATGATGATAATCTTGCTATTCTCGTGACAAGTACTAGGATGTTGCTTCACTTGAGCAATGTTTGATAAAAGGGCAAAAAGATGTTGTGATCTCTCCCCAAATTCTAGCAATGAATACAATGAGCATGTTGTAAGGAAGGAAAGTGTAACCGAAAGTATTTTAAATGGATAGTTTATCATAAGAAATAACTCAAAGATGGTAACTCAAGAAAAAAATGTATAACACTCAAGCACGCCACATTTGGGGTTAAATTTATATAGATTTGAACTTTCTTCATGCATATGGGTAAGAACTTCCTTATTTACTTTGTTAAATTTGTGTGAAAGGTTGAATTTATATCAACCTTGTGCAAGATTCAACATGACTCATCGTGCACCATCACTTAAGAAGATACTATTTGTTAGTTGGGGCACTTGAGGTGACAAGGGGTACAAAATATTCTTTTAAGATAAATTATATACACCAAGAGTTAAACACTTGCAATGCATCTCATTTTGGATAGATTATGAATTGTTGATGAATAAGTAGGTAAATTACAACTTTGCATGAAATACAATATGCAAGTGTATTTGCAACCACGTTCAATAAACAACTTAAACTTAGAAGAAATCAAATATTGTAAAAGGCAACTCTTTGCACAATGGAGGCAACTGCTAAGATGTGAGCCACGAGCAGGGAGCGGCGAGCCACGAGCAGGCTCACCGATTTAACTTAATGGAGAAAAGAAGAAAAGAGTTTTGGCCAAGAGTGCCTATGACCGTGGATTTTTGGAATGTAAGATATTATGAATAGAAGATTCTGGTTATATTTAGGGAGACCAATTTAAAGTTTGTAGTGTAGTAAAAATTATAACACCTATTACCGTGGACAAATCTAAGAACATAAAACTCTAAATCCATTAACAAACCTTGATGGTCTAGTACAATTATGCTAGGAGTGTGCGAAAGAAAGGTGTGAAGCGATACATAATCAAATCCAATCAAATCAAATCAAATCAAATCAAACGAAAACAACAAATGTCAGAAACGACGTTCAAACTCAAGAGATGCTATAATCGCTACTACTCTCTGATCTCGAGGACTCAGAATCTCCTACTATAGCCTCTGTATCCATAAACACAAGGGCCCTAGGATCACAAGTAGCGGCTCGACTAGGAACATATCTAACGACGCCGGACTGAAACGCTTGTGCTAAATCTTCAGCATATTCTGGAAGAACATATGCTTGAATCGGACTCGAGTGTACACGCCACAATGGAACTACACTGCAATATCAACCAAAATACTGGTTAATAACAGTACGGACATTTCAGATGCATATAAAGAACGACGGTAGGAAACAAAAAATATGAAATTTAGAGTAAGACTTACTTACAATCAAAGCGGTTGCGCCTTGGCTTCTTGGTGCGCGGTTCATCGGTTGCTGGAGGTCTGGGATGGCGAGAAGGAGGCACGAAGAGTGGTTTTCCCGCAACATATGGAGCTACAAGTGCGTTGAAAATAAGAGCGTCGTCTTCAAACGCCAATACATGACGACCAATAAGCTGGCAAGCCTTAATGGTAGCCCCTGTACTTAAAAAAAATGAAATTAAAAAGGGAAATGAGACTCAATACGGAATGGGAGATGATACAAAATACTAATCAGTCAATGCTTACCTGTTCCTGCCTTCCAGTCGAGGACTATATCGCCAGGCTTGGTAAGCTGCTCAATGAGTATCCGCAGAAACAAAGGGTCCTTCTCTCTTGGTCCTCTCCATGGAACATTTCCATTCATTAATTGAGTCTCCGTCTTCGTAAAGTTGAAGAGTGCATCAGATTTTGTGAGATTAACGAAATCATTGGACATTTCGCAATTCTCAGTATGGAAGGAGAATTTGGATGTCACGTCGCCACCACGAACGAAGAGGTGAATCCAGATCCGAATAGACTGCAATCACCCAAAGGATGTAAGGAAGCATGGAAAAAAAACATCACTACAGACTATGAAAACGTGATCAAGAAATAGTTAAGGGGAACAATACCGTTGAGTTAGGATCCCTTGGAGAAGCCAAACTTAGTTCGTTGATGCCCCACCAGTCTTTGGCCATAACAAAGTCGTAACTATCAGCCAAATCGAGTACCTCCGTAAAGAGGTCTCGATCATCGCAGTGGAAAAGGAGGAGAGCGCCATCATTCTGCAAATACATCCTTGCGAATTCAAAGATGGACTCCACATACCCCGCTTCCCGTGAGTTCCAAGACGGAACTGTTGAAGACGGAGTAGAAATTGTTGGCACGGGTAGATTTTCAGGGATGTCAAGAATGATCAAGTCGATCCTGCAACGCTTCTCATTCATGCCTTCGCATCGAAACTTGTGTTTGGCGGCCTTTTCCAACCTGAAAGAAAGTAGTAAGCCAAGTTATACTTTAGAATGTTCAAATAACTTCAACACACAAGACCAGTCAAAGTTCTGCATCGTACCTTGCGAATGAAGTCTTGAAATTCAACCCATCTTGGATCACCACCGTTGAGCTGATAGTTCTTCAAATGTGAAGTCATCAATGACTCCAGTGAGTTGTTGGAGATAAAAATCTCGGCCGAATTTGGAATTATGGGTGAAGAGGTAGCCGTGGGAATTTGCTTTGCCTTCCTCTGCTCAATGAGACATTTGGAAGACTCTAATGCATTGACCAAGGAAGGCAGGGTGGAAGAAGAGGGACAAGGTAAACTAAGGATTTGAAATTGCGACTCTGTGCCTTGCCCCGGCCCATGCGCGGTGGACTCCGCCTGGGTTTGTTCTGATGCTTGAGGTTGCGTAGGATGAGCCGCTTCTGAAGCAGCGCGCAAGCGACGCCCTCTCCTAGACTTTGGCGGTGGAGCAGATGACTGATCTTGTTGTTCGTCGTCGTCCTCTATAACTTGCACAGATTCTTCGACCCCTACCAGTAACTGCACTCCGCCATCATGAATAGACTTCACTTCCGCCTCAGAATCAATGACAAATCCACGATTACAATCGAGGTACCAGCACCCGGCTTCTAAATGTGGTGGTTTGAACATTTTCAGCTGAACAGCAGTGTAGATACACTGGTCTGAACCTTTCTGAATCCATGCCGCAAAGTACTTTGGGAGCTCCTGAACATCAATGGCTCCTTTCGGAATTAGCTCCCTCTTGAAGTACCTGAACAATTACAAAGACAGATTGTTATAGTCATAAAAAGGTAACGGAATTAAGAAGACGAATAGGTTTAAAATGCAGAAGAGGTAATCTTATTAATCATACCGGTACGTAACCCTCTTGACAACCTCAGCCGTTCCCGGAAATTTGTTGAATTTGCACTTTTATCAAAAACTTTCTCGTAGGGGACCAAGAAACGTTGGAAAGGCCTTCTCCCATAAAAGGATACGCCAACTTTCGACATAAGCATCTGGTCGCTGAACGTCTGGGGATGCCTTCCAATTGATGGTGAGCTTTTCCGCCTTGCATATGTCCTCGAACTCACGTATAACAGCTTCCTCCAACTAGAAGATGCAATTCAATTACTTAGAGTGTTCAAGGAGATGAAAAAATACAAAAAGCCAGAAGATATCAATCACAGTAATGGTTTTGAAAGACTATACCCCCGCCCAAAATGCAGCCTTGTTCAACCATGGGTCGAGGTCGGATTCCTTGAATTCTGGCCGGAGAAATCTATACGAAACCCGCGAACTAGGGGAAGAGTTCCACCACCTTAGCCAACGCGCTTTGTATTTGGCTTCCACATTAGCGGGAACAATCTTCTGGAGCTTATCAAGTGTCATCTCAGGTTTCTGAAATTCACTAAAATGCCGATTGATCTGGAAGAATAACATCACATAACCACGTAGATAAATTGACTGATAGTGAACTATAAACAATGTAACTACTGTAGTAGTGTGAAGAGTCTCACCTCGCCAAGAAAGTCGTCGCCATTTTTGGGATTTGCGATGGCCAAATACTTGGTGAAGTCTTTCTTCTTAATGGAATCGACCATGTTATCCGCTGCCAACGTCATCGCTTCCCAAATTCCAGTAGCAGTTTGATCCTCCTTGGGTGTTTTTTCAGTGTATGCCCTAGCGGCGTCATCCGAAGCTGCGGCAATCTCCCGCTGTAAAACGAAAATAAATTTAGAAACGAATTCAGACAATGCATACATCTACGGAACAAATGATAACAAAGTATTGAATGAATACTTACTCGGTAAAGGAACGCAATGAATATTTTTGTTGTCAATGAAAACCATCTCGGATTAGATGGCTTGTTAGTCAAACAGATCCGGTACTCATCCGGAGTGAGGAGATCCCTGAATTCCTCCAACTTCATCGAACCAAACGATCGAATGCGGAAAAGCTTTGCTGGAAGATTACTCTTCACGTGGTCATTTTCATTAGACCTACACAAAAAGAAGAGAATTAGCACTACTGGTGTAAAATAAAACCTAGTTTTCAAGATTGTGAATAAAAAGAATGATGTAGAAAGAGGTAGACACTTACCAGTTGATATCGTGCATTGCATGAAGTAGGTTGCCAACTTGACCACGGGGATCTAAAAGAATGCAATGAACAGAGATGTGCCAATCGGGGTCCTCGCCATGATGATTATTAATATGTCTTAACCATGCATGTAGGCGATGGTTACCTTCCCAAACGAAGAACATCTTTCCAGAGAACTGCCGAAGATCGGAGTCACCTTGAAGCTCTTCTTCAAAAGCTTGGTTTGCCGATTGCCAAAGTGGGCTCCAACTGGACTTAATCTCCTCTGTAACGTCCGATGACAACTCCTCGTTATTGTACACGGAGATGTACATGACGCGGTCTCCATCTCGATAGCCCTTCACAAACTCCCTCTCGAGATGCTGAATTCCCATTTCACCAACTGGCCTTACCTTGGCCATTGATATCATCCGACACAATGGAACAAGCAGCCGCGACTTCTTCAAGGGATGAATTCGTAGGCTGTTGATGACGTTGATGGAGTCCACCTTGTGTTGTGTTCGATGCCGCAATTCGCTTTCAAGAGCGTTGTTCAAGCCAATGGGACAGGAAGTTGTTGGCAACACGTCATGAGTTTGATATTCCTGCCAAATATTATAGAATCAAATACTGAATCTCAACACATCGAGAAGTGAAATCATTAGAAAATATCATATTGAAATCATCGCAAATTAATCTCTTAAATAAAAGTCTTATGTCACAACTCAATGATCATATGTCGCCCAACGAATCACTTCCAAGCGGGTCTATGTGAAGCATGTCTTTACTAATCCCTAGCCTTTGTACAAGTCCAAATTAGGCGCGCTTTTTAACATCCAAGCAATTAAAGAAGTTAAGCGAATTAAAGGGAAATACAAGATATAAATGTACCACCCACACAGAATTCCAAGGTTCGAATCACTTTAAATACCTCAGTTTCCTCCGGAATGTGCGCATGGTCTTCGATCTCCATGATGTGTTGAGACGACTCCTAGAAAGAGAACATAAATAGAATATTAAAAACATTTGAAAGCATAGAAGAGGAAGCCACATTGTATTGTCTATATTGTTAGAAATGAAACTCAGAGGTTCTGCCCCTCCAGCGCGCACATAGTCCGCGAGCACTTCCTGTCCCTCCCCGCTCCCTAACACCCGACACATCCACCCACATGCGCGACAATCGTAGGAAAAACAAAAAATCTACACCGAGCTTGCGCCCTGGCGGCCCTCGAGGCCCACTGTTGGAGCAGACAGTGGGTACATGGCCGTGGTGTGAACCGGCCAAGGCTGGATGGGAGAAGGCGAGGACGACGGAAAACAAAAACTCAACGCCAAGCTTGCTTGCGCTCGCCCACCGTCGGAGCAGAGGCGGTGGGTGTGTGGCCGTAGTGAGATCCGGCCGAGGCTCAGTTTATCGAGGCGAGGACGATGAAAATCAAAATCTCGACGCCGAGCTTGCGCCTTCCCGGCCCAAAGATGTCGGACCGCAGGCAGTGGGGTGCATGGCCGTGGTGTGAATCGGCCGAGGTCGGATGGGAGAAGGCGAGGACGATTTAAAAGCAAAAACTCAACGCCGAGCTTGCGCTCGGGAGGCCCACCGTCGGAGCAGAGATAGTGGGGTGAGATCCGCAGAGGCACCTTTGTCCGACAAAGGCAAGGGCGGGGCTCGGCCATCAAGCGAGAGAGGCCATGGGTATGTCAAGGAACGACCAAGTCCGCGTCGATACTCCCGGCCTCCATGTTGGTTGGGGTGACCCCAACCGTGCTCTTCACGGAGATATACTCGCCGACAGCTCATTGTTGTCGAAACCACCGTAATATACCGCATTCACGGAGTTGTGACCTCCCATTCGTGCAAAGACGTTCTAGCCAGTTCCCACAACCACCGGGCTTGTCCGGAAATGTATCGTCCAATACCAACGCAGGACCCGACTTTTACGTGACTTCGACCCTGTTTTCCACGAATGGCAGTCTGGATTTTTACAGCTGCAGAGACTCTCTCCTCCTCGCTGGAGCTCCTGCTCTTCCGAAGCCCTCCACCATTATCTCTGATACTTGGAGATCCAACACCGATGGCATTTGCCAACCTTGTCATTGCTTTGGCACTCCTGGACTTTACCTCCACTGAACTAGGAGCGATAGGGTTGCTATCTCCTCTTGAAGGACGGAATGAACGAGAACCCTTCTTTTCAAGCACGGGAGTAATCTTTGCCAATTGTGCACCCTTTTTGGGCTTCGTGAATTGATTTGTGGGAGATGGACCTCCTCCCATGAGCATCGGTGAGATCTGGCCGGGCAGCTTGGAAGAGTTGGTGGAATCGGAGGCCCACTGTCGGAGCAGACAGTGGGTGCGTGGCCCCCAAAACTCTCGCTCCCTGCAGCCGCTGTCGGAGCAGACAGCGGTGCTTCGTGAATCGATTTGTGGGAGATGGACCTCCTCCCATGAGCATCGGTGAGATCTGGCCGGGCAGCTTGGAAGAGTTGGTGGAATCGGAGGCCCACTGTCGGAGCAGACAGTGGGTGCGTGGCCCCCAAAACTCTCGCTCCTGCGGCGCTGCATTGTCGGGAGCAGACAGCGGTGCTTCGTGAATCGATTTGTGGGAGATGGACCTCCTCCCATGAGCATCGGTGAGATCTGGCCGGGCAGCTTGGAAGAGTTGGTGGAATCGGAGGCCCACTGTCGGAGCAGACAGTGGGTGCGTGGCCCCCAAAACTCTCGCTCCCTGCAGCTGTCGGAGCAGACAGTGGGTGCGTGGCTATCTGCTGCGGCGTCAGGGGCTCCTCTTCACCTGCTGCATGCAGAATGTCCGGAATGTTGAGGTCCAGTGCCGCTTTGAATGCCGCCGGACATGCGTACATGGTGCTCAGCTCCAGCACGGCGTATAGCGCCTCCATACCACCGGCGTTTCGCTCAGGAACCGCCATCGCTTCAGCTCCCAAGGTCTTGATCAATCAATCCTTCACACTTAGATTCTCAAGAAGCTGTTGATAGCATCAACCCCAGAGCATTGATACAAGCTAGCTTTAAATCCCAGGACATCGATTGATGCTTGCAGTGCACGAATATTGCTCGCAGTGTAAGGCTCCTCAAAGCAATCCCATATTCGAGCCTCGATCCATTTCTTGATTCGAAAGTTCTTTTCTTGTTTCGTATAACTTGCCGCATCGGCACTCTTGTCGGCATTGATAGGTCCATATTGGCCCTGAAGCATATCTCTAACTAACTAGTGTATGTGTGATCAGTAGCACTTGTTCCAAGAACAAGTACTTCCTGAAATGGCATCCAACCGGGGGAAAGAGAAAAAACCATACGAGTCATCGTGCAGCAACTCCTCTGGCTCCTTCTTCAAGTTGTTGATGTACATTCAACAATGATCATGTGTTGAATGTCAATCTACAGCTTAAAATGGCTCAACGGTTGGACAAAATTGCATCTCTGATGAACGCCTAGAAAGTTAGAGTTGAGCTGTTGATAGTGCCAGTGCCAATGCAACACCGATGCATAAAGTTAGAGTTGACTGTTGATAGTGCCAGTGCCAATGTCGGTAAAGAATGTGCTCCAAAGCTTCTGAGAAAGTACCTCTGATATGAGGTTCTAGATCCTTCACTTCAGGCTCATGGCCATTCTCTTCCTTGCACCCCAGATCCTTCACTTGAGGCTCATGGTCATTCTTCGGCACCTCACCTGTCGTTGTGCCATTGGAGCTTCCCTCTCGAAGTGAGCCATTGGATCAAAGAAATAAACAAATGCAACTACGTACAGACAAACATGCGTTTCACATTCTAATGTAGAAAAAGAGACTAACATTCCAATTCTGAGAAACCCGTACAATCAAGCTACATGCAAGCTCCTGGTTCTTGACACTCTAGGTTACCGTTGCAAGCAAGGAATGCAAACGAGTATGAATGCAGAGAAGAAGAGAACCAAAGTGGGTGAAGCGACAGAAGCGTTGTCTACCTTGCTAGCAGCGGACATGCAATGGGGTGCCTGCAAGCACCGCCTCAGCAGAGTAAGGTACGTCGTCACCCAGGCGACACTTCGAAGGCTCATGCAGAAACTTGACTCGGCGTGCTCAACCTTGCTTGTGCGGGTTTCATGGTAAGTTTGACTCGGTATGCTGCTGGACATCATCTGAACGTGTGGATGACGCGGGAGGTGGGTCTCCCCAAAACTTGATCTCCTCCACAGCCGTGAAGTCATTCCCCGGGGCTGGGGATCTCCCTAATCATCCAATTATTCTTGAAGGGGCTGAGATTTTTGGTTCCACAAAGAGGAAGCTCGATTTACCGGCGGGGTCTGAGTTCGATTCACATCGCCCGGATAAGGTAAACTACTCCATTCCCAAGCCAAACACTAGGTCAACTAAGCAACGAATTGAGGAGTCTCTCAAAAGCCCCCAGTACCATGTTCCTCACACCACAAGGGTGATGGAGTCGAACTGTGATCCCAAGCAATGGCACATTGCTCGACTTCCCAAGTCTTCCGGGAGGCAGTGTCAAGCGCTTCAAGCCATATCAAGGGAGGCGTGCAGGACCAAGATTTCACAAGGGGCACATGGCACTCCAGCACCAACCTACGCAGGCATGAAGAAAGATGTTAGGAAGGGTCGCAATGTTGAAGCCGAGTTCTTTTTCTGCCCAGACGACATTCATCGTTGTGTTATGGGTAGCAAAAGGCCATTTGTTTTGGACTGGCCTATCGTCCCTCTATCTTGGCCCGTGAAGTTTGGAACCAATTTGACACGCGAAGAGGTTCTGAAGCTCGAAGATGCCGGGTTCCAGTTACAACAGCAAGAAGCATTTTCACCCCGGCAAAAGTTCCAATCTCAGGTGAATATTCCTATACCACGTTCGCAATTCCATGCTCCCGACCACATGGATGCTCATCCCAGTACCAGGTTCGGAAAGAAGTGTCGTCGAAGTCCAGATGCCCCTAGCGCCGATCACAAGAATAGATGGATGAGTACGGGCCACATGAACGGATACTACATCGCGGGCGTGACTGTGGTTCCGTATCCGGGGTGTGGTGTGGTTATCACCATCGTCAATGACAATGACAAGGCATACCTTGTTTCAGTGTGCACTATTCCACAATGTACTTGCGAAGACTTTGTAGGTATGAGCTCTAAGGCAGCGAGTAGGAAGTGGGTGCCTTGCAAGCACCTTTGTTATGTTTTCCGATACTTATGTAAGATGAACTATGAGACAGAGAAGTTCATTCACCAGCCTACATATTCCTACAACGAGGTCATGCAGATTCTAGAGCTTGCTGGAGTTGTAGAGAAAGAGTGAATCCTATTCTGCAAGTTGATATACATAGACCTTAAAGTAGCAGTATAGTGAGGGCAGCAATTTTGGTTATTATTCTATTCAATTAATGACTGCAGAAATTGGCAAGAATTTCATCTTATGTGTTAACATGGTTTTAATATATTTGATGTACTTCCTTCGACTTGCCATTCGCTCTGTTTGATATCCTTTGTTTCTGTTTATCTATAATCTTTGGTTTCCAAATTTTTATTCCAAATTTTTCTGTCACATATCTTATGTGTGTGTTTCTATTTGTTTTTATTAATATTTTTTCTCTTTGATATTCTCGTGGTCCCTTTTTATTATTCGTACGTTTTATTTCTTGTGGCTTTCATATGTGTGTTTTTAAAGGATTCCTAAATTATCAATTTATATACCCTATTACCATTGGATTTCAATATTCCACGCTTATAGGCCCCCTTTCTCACAGACTAATTTCTTGTTTCAATTTCTACAAAGTCGTTCATTTCTCACTAATTTAAGAGAACTTACGAACAATTTTCCATGTGAACAGTGACTTGCTCACATGTTCGTGCTCGTTGCTCACATGTTCTTGCTCGCCGCTCACATGTTCCCGCTCGTTGCTTGTGGCTCGTGGCTCACATCTAAGCAACATCCGCACAATGGATACACTAATTTGAAACCATTGCTTACGATCTCCAACCTTCTTAAAATTGACAGGTACAAAAATGAAAAGTGTAATTATTAACTTATGTTTTTAGGCACATCCCATGTAACGAAGGCATTAACCCCTAAAAATCCAAGTGTAGTCTTCACCTCCAGAACCAAAAACTGTCATTTGTCACCTTCATTGGGAAATGGGGAAACTTTTTTTTTCTGGTTTTAGACTTTGAACCGTAAGATCTTGTACCTAACTTGTATACACAGGACTGGTAAAAATTTGAACCGTTGGATGTTTGCCATTTGTGAGATCGTAACAATCAAAGTTTGTCCAACACTTTTTTTTGCCGTTGCGTGAGAGGCATTGTCTAAATGGTGCCAAGGGCAACTTGATGATTTTTACTCTAAAAATTATTCTGTCATTTTTTTTCATGGAGGTAATCAAGTTGGGTACGCTCTTGCAAAATTTCAGAGACCAATTCCACTATTTGACCTTGATGTAAATTATTTTATGAAAGAAGGTCTAAAATCATCGATATAGTAAAACAAGCACCACATATGATATATTCACTTTGAGAAAAATCCAGATGGTGAGTAGGTGCCTTTAAGAGAATGTGAATTTTGGAAAAAAAAATCTTGGAAAAAATCCAAAATCTCAAATTTTGGCAATTTTTGAAAGAAAAAATTGTAAAATTTCTAAAATTTGTGAAGATTGTTTTTGAAAGTTTTGGAGGCTGCCCTTGTAAAATTGGTAAACTTTTTGACTTCGGACACTTTGGAATTTGAATACTAATTTGGTAATAAACATATTTCCAAAAAAGAATACTTCAAAAAAAAAAATTTAAACTGCCCGTTTTAGACTTGAAACCAAAAATTTCTAGATGAAGGTTATAAAATTAAAATTTGGCTTTGCAAATTTTACCACATACACATTACAGTATGGGGAGCACCCAATAAAAATCTTAGGCAAAAATATCAATTTAACTCCTTAAAATGAGCTGCCCGAAATCTCAGAAAAACAAATCGGTTTTCCTCGACTTTTAGGGGTTAACCCCCGGGATTGCACGCTATCACTTGTTTCAAACCTTATGGATAGTTTTGAACTGGTGGCCTCATGTTGGTCATGGAAATACTCTTGGGGGTGGCGCGTTTATGGTATCCCCAAGTCCAGTGCGAGGGTGTAAACATTCACTTGGAACTATTATATATAATCCTCCCGATATTGTTTGAGGCACTTCCAAATCAACATGACACATGTGCAAAATAAAGGTGGTAAAACCTCTTGATTTAAGAAGAAAAAAAAATCACTTTTATCAATCACTATCGTAATATCACGGCTTAGAAGAATGATTTTAACCTTGTAGTTGAATCATTCATCAATATCTTGCACAAGAACTCAATCAAAGTTTGAGTATTCAAATCTAGGTTTTGTGTAAGCTATGATCCACTTATTACTTTCACACACTATAGGCCTATATGTTGTGATATTGAGATAGTTTGTTGAAATAAATCTACACATCATATGACTATGATGTAGAGTATCACAAAATGCTTTTACATAATACAAAGGCAAGCATGTGATGTTTCTAAAAAAGCGTAATATATAACATGTAAAGTCAACAATATCATAAAGGATAAAACCAAGTGAAGTATGTAATATAAATTTTTCACAAAAGTTACAAACTAAGTCTTCCTCCTCCTTAGTATAAACAATTACAAATAAACATCTACTATTTAAGGGAAGTAGTTCTTTTCTTTTCTTTTTTTTTTTTTTTTTTTTTTTTTCCTCCTTCTTGTGTGACATTATCATATGGTGGTGCGAGCGAAAGTTCCCGTTTGTTGCCCCCAAAGATATGAAGCTCTCGTTCTAATGCCCTTGAGAACTGAAGTACCAGTTTCCTTCCTCAACGGCAACGGCAACGACCAATTCCTGTCCGATAACAACGATCAGTATCTCAACAACAATCTCAAGCACAGCAACGATGGCGGGCACAACATCAATTTCAACTGTAACAATCACACCAATGGTGGCAGCTTCGGCACGAAACAGAGAATCGACTAGACACTAGTGGCACTAAATCTGGAAGGAGAACCACCTTTACAGCTCCAACCCTACCACTTCGAAACAACAGCTTGAAATTCAAACAACAACTTCTAATACAATGCACCAACTGCCGGATATGAAGAAAAAATATGAACCTCTACACTTCCTACTCTACAGATCATAGAAGGAAAGTGAACATAACAATGTAATGCTAAAAAAAAGATGGGTATGTGGTTTAAAGGGAAGCTATCCTTCTTATATGCACATATTATCAAGAAGATGTACGGACGAATGATTCCTTCTTATCCACCGACCAACGATTCCTTCTTATCCACCGGCCAACGATTCTTTATTATCTAGAAGGGAAATCAACAATTTGTGTGACTTGCCCGTTTAGTGTGGGCAACACTTAATTAGTGTGGAGAGAAAATAGAGCAAAGAGAAAATTAGGAAAGGTTCACTAATTGAATAATGCGATTAGAAATTATTGTGACTGCCTTATATAATTGGAGTTAGAAAATTGCAATTAAAAGCTTCAAAAACTCCAAAATAGGATAAAATGCTAAACACACAAATATGACTAAATTAGGCTATAAATATAGAACTTAAACAAGGTTAGTCTCTAAATTCAACCAAATACATAAAACTTCGAAATCATATAGAATTGAGTCGTTTGTATGGCTCACAATTGAAACTGTAAGAGAAAGCCCCCTTCAAGATAGGAGTTCCAATCCCAACATTTGAAACCTAAATGCGGTAGAGTTCACGATGAGGCCTTCGTCGTTAGAAGGGGATTTATTGAACTACGTCTGTGTCTACGAATGATAATTGTTGCTACCGATGGAATTGATGGAGCTTCATGATTCCTTTCCAGCTTGGCTTTGCAATACCTTCACTACCTAAAGTCTAAATCTGCGGCTAAGTGATCTCCAAACCTTGATTTCTAAGAAAATTACTGAAGCGGCAAAGAAGTTCTTGAATCAAGCCTACACCAATATGACAAGATTGAGCTTGTGCCCGGGGTAAAGGCACAAAAGTTAGTGAAAGAGGCATAATCAAGATTTGCCACTCTACAAAAGAATGCGATAAAAACCAAGCGACCCATACACTAATTGTGCACAATGTGACGATTAATGTTGGAAGCGAAATTGAGTAACTTCACTATTTGTCAACTAACACTAAATATAATTTTTAGTGTAATAATATACCTCAAGAGTAACATACCTTGAACCAAATTGAATTATAGTTCCCAATTTTAATATTATCATCAAAACCACCCATTGTAGGAAACATAGTACTCATCTAGTAGAAAACTCCAAAACATTCAAGTATGTTGTACTATCAACATTGCATTGATGCAACAACACAGGAAAACCTTCCCCGTGTGAACGAAACTCCATCTTCAAATAGAAACTGAGAATGCTCACTATATCATACCAAAAAGTAAAGACAACACCCACCTCGATTACAACATTCCACGATAACAAAGTCAAGCGACGTCGTTTTCATTAGAAAATGTAAGGACGGAAAAAGGATGAATATTGTGCGTTATGAGTCACACGGAGAATAAAATGTGAGATTCTTTTTATCTACAAAAGGACGGACCATCGCATGGGCCCGGAGCAAGAGTCACCGCCGTAACTCACAAGGAAGTTCACACTTGCAGACAGCCCGCACTTCAATCTTGACCAGAAGCGAAGCAACGGAACGGCATTCACGGAGTGAGTCGTCTCGTGCATTATTATTGTGGGGTCTACCGACAGCGAGAGTGCGTAACTATTACAGTGTAAGTTACTCTTTCTGTTTCCTGTCACTGGTTGCTCTTGTCACACGTTCTTGCGCTGGTCGAAGCCAGTGTCAGTAGCTGTAAAGCTGCTGGAGCATTTTCAGACCACTTCAGATCAGCAATGAATTTGTCCTCTTGAAAGTTTGACTATGACAATTGTCAATGTTGGTAGATTGGAAGCATGTACTAAAGAGGAATAAGGGTGACATATCATGTGTGAGTGGATGTTTTCATTCCTGAACATCTAGTTGTCATTCCTGGAACGATTAGGAGATAGTTGTCCATTACAGACAATGCCTAAAAGTGTCTCGTCAAACATCACGATTTTCCACAATACAATCACTTTTTTTCAATCAATTCAACAATTTCACTAATTAGTGAGCTGATTTTGAGACTTTGCATTTGAAATACAAAATTTCTTAATTCAAATTCATTTTGTGAAAGTAAATTTCGTAAGTCTTAAAAATTCAAAACTCACCGAAACACCCTACAAGGCTTTCAATTGAAGCAATAATTTTGCAACAACTTCTAATAATAAATCATCAACAGATGGTGGCACACGATTGCAGAAATGACCAATATAAACAGCCGCAAAACTAAAATTAGTCTATCATACATGCAATCAAGCTCACACTTCAAAAAACAAAGCGCACTTGTCCTGGGTCATAGAGACTTTGTAGTGGGGCCTGGAACAAAGAGAATCTTAAATCATGGTGGTCTCAAAAAGAGCAGGTCTTTTGGTAATCAAACAGTCTTGTCGATTTCAAGCCTTATCCTGACCCAGTAAGTACATTTCTCTCTCCACAGCAAACTACGATACAACTGAGAACTTGTCTCTGCTTAACCTAATTAAGCCTAGATCGATTCGTCTAGCTCATCCTGTACAATCAAAATGTTGTAATAGTGGAATGGCTAGTTCTAAATCGAAACATCTACTAAAGCTCATACCTGCATAACCATTGTAATGGCGTAAAAATTGCTTGCAAGCATCCGCTCTAAAGAAAAAAATAGGAAGATCACAAACTAATACAGCGCAAGTTGTGTTTCTGACCTGACGACGAAGATGATGAGTCTTCTTGGGTGAAGCTCCGAAGGTGCCAAGCATGGGTGGGTCGTGGAAGCGGAAAAAATCTCGTTCGGATACCACAGAGTATCGATCACATCTGGATGGTTACCCTCTTTTCGTGCAGGAATTACCCGATCACGCACGCCATGTGCTTGTGGCCCAGTCTTAAGCGATTGGAGCACTGACTAGGAACATCCTCGTACTCCAGCTTGATCTCCACTTCCTCGTCCGTGAGCGGGATGCTCTAAATGAAAGATAGGAATTGGCTGAACAGCCATTTCAAAAACTGATAGAACGCAAGTTCTGATTCTGACCTGACGACGACGAAGATGTATCAGTCTTGGGTCCGCTCTTAAACGAAGATGTATCAGTCCTGGGTCCGCTCTTAAACGAAGATGTATCAGTCTTGGGTCCGCTCTTAAAGTGATTCTTGACATGAAGCTCCGGAGGCGCCAAGCATGGATGGGTCGTGACAGCGCAGAAAATCTCGTTTGGATACCACGGAGTATCGATCACATCTGGAGCCTCCGGTTCGGGATTCGCGGCCACGGTCACCCTTTCGTCGTGCGGGATTTCCCCGGTCACGCACGCGGTATGCTTGTGTCCCAGTCCCAAGCAATTGGAGCACTGGCTAGGCACATCCTCGTACTCGAGCTCGATCTCCACTTCCTGGTTCGTGAGCGGAACGGGCAGTACGAGCACCGACGGGAGCGTGCGCAGATCCTCCACGAGCACGCAAATGCGCGGAGTCGAGGACTTTTTCAGATAATCCTCGCGCTCGCCTGCCCACACGACCTCGCCAATCGCGGCGCACAGACTGGGGAGCGCGCGGATGTAGATGTCGTCCAGCAACGGGAACCTGATCCAAATTGGGATACGAATCCCGGACATGGGCTTCTCTGGGTCGAACTGCGGCTTCCATGGATGCAAGTACAGACGGTGACCTGTGCCGAACCCGAACGGACTCTCTTTTAGGGCTTCCAGTGCTCGCCCCGCAGACGAGAATGTCAACACGAAGTAGCCGCGCTTCAGCATTCGAATCCGGGTCACTACTACCAGCGGCTCTGAAGATTTCCAGTTTGAGGTCGAGTTCAAGTGCAAGTCTACCCACGACTGAAGCTCGATTCGCGACGGTTGCCGAGTAGGTACTACCCCTATCAATGCTAATTGCGAAAGTGAAATTGCGTCCTCCCTGATGAGCGCTAACGTTTCCGGCGACAGAATCGGTTTCAGCTTGGGACCATGCGGCATGGGAAACGCCCGCATGTCCTTGCAACTCAGCTTCTTCCTCGCCATACTGGCAATTCACAACCCTTCTAAAATCGAGAAAAACTCTCCGAAGCCATCGCCGTTCTAACGATCATACCAGTCGACACTCTGGCCACGACTGTAGAGACTCCAATACAAGGAAAGTCTAGGTAGCCGCAGTAGTTAGGGTTCAAGGTTTTACTAGAATTGGCGAGTTGCCTCGAAACCTCCATCGCGGCCCAGCTTGTGCAATCTTACAGCCTCCCATAGTCGTGTACATGATCCCCCTCGCTCCGAGCTCACAAATTGATTACAAACGTACTCCATGCCATAGCTCTCCTCCTAGCTCTAATTGGAAGTTGGCTACGAGCGCTCTCAAGCAACCATTTGCGATCAGATGCTCACAAAACTCGAGGAGATCTAGACAAAAATGACGCTCTCGTTCGTCGTGATGTACGCCGTGATAGCCATGGCGACGATGAAAGCTCATCCACGAGTGCATTCTTCATCCTGCGCAAACTGTTTGTTGCGATCGATTGTGTATACAGCAATCGACAGTGAAAGACAGGCTATCAAAACTGATATGTGAAGGTAAACATTGCGGAAAAGAAGCATACGAAAATTGCGAATTCAAGAAAGGTCGGGTGGTCCACATCCTTTTTCACGCTTGCAGAGATTATTTTATTGATTTCGTTTCTAATTTGAGTATCAGCTTTTGTAACTCTCAAGACAGTACAGACTATGATTATGCGATCGCAATATGACAATGCAGTAACTCTTTAGCTGGAAATGTCATGGACGGTGGAAGTGACTTCGAAGTGACCGATAGAGCACAAGCATCTTCCATGCATGCCCTCCGGTCGCTCTTTTTCGTTACCTCGAGTTTTGGGCTTTGCTTGGACAGTCAATCCAGCCATTTTTTCCGTGGATCAGAACTCCAAAATTCTTGCGAATGGAGTTCCTAAGAGTGTGGTAGACGCACAAGGCATCCATTGCAACTCCCTAAATGAATCTTGACCAAGTTAGCAAAGCTCACTGGGGCCCAATATCATGGCACTTGCATTAATTTCTTTGATCGTGCATACCAAGGCATGGCTGCTGCTTGCGGAAATATGGTACAGAATCTGGAGGGCCCATTTGACCTCTAAAGTCTAATCCATGCTTCGCCTCTTCAGATTCTGTGTAGAGCTCGCTTTTTCCTTCTTCTCTTGTGAGCTTTTTTGCGAAGGGAACAATGGTTATGGAATATGCGATTAGGTTGAGTGTGTGGGTGCTGTAAGGCCTCGAAGTTTGGGATTAGATTCTTTACAGATTCGTTCTAGCAACCACTCTTTGAAGCAATTCACTGTCTTTGTTTTTCATGCACACGATCTGCGATTCTTTGCATTGCGAGAGACTCTGGCGTTTGGTAACGAAGCTGTTTGCTTTTGAGTGCGGAAATCTTTCCAATTGAATTCTGTGCATACTCCATTGTGGCTACTTTGAAACAAGGACCATACGGAGAGTGCTCAACGATGGTTCAAATTTCAGATTTCTTAATCTGTGATGATGTAAAAAAGAAGTGCAAGCTTTTTACATGCATGGGAAAAGTAAATGGAAAGTGGTTTCATCATTTTTGGACTCTTCTACACTTTGTTATGAATTTTTGAAGGCAGTCTCATAGGTGTTTCTATAATGGTGCCCTAATTTTGCAACCCATAATGTTTACGGCGAGTACATGTCCATGTTGAGTGAAGAAGCTATTATGTACCTCTGGATGAAGAAGTTATTAATATGTACATGTGGATGAAGAAGCTATTATGTACATCTGGATGAAGAAGCCTAGTGCTCCATTATTGGTACCGTTCCAGTTTTGAGCACTCTCCCTCAATATCTTATGTTTCCCACTTGTTAACACAAGTCATTACTTTAGACATAAGGTGCTCTGAAATGGCTCAAATTTTAGCACAATATAATTATCATAAAAGTTATTAGTACAAGCAATTTTTGTGTAAGAGGAAAGTTAGTGGAAGGAAAGAGCAAGGGGAATCATTAGTTTTGAGCTTTATTACAATTTCTTATAAATTTTTGAAGTTGGACTTGTAAGTGTTTTTAGCATGACACCCTAATATATTCTATTTTCTATCACAGAGGGTATCGTTTTGTACCTAATGGGTAGCTATTGTGTATGTGTGGGTAAAGAAGTGTAGGCCTCCATCTCTGAGCGAGCCTTGTTTGAGAGCATCTTCCTTGATCCTACTTCATTTAAACCACAAGTTGAGGATTGAAGTCATAGTAAGTAATAATGTCAATTAATTACAGTATATCCTCATATATTCTCAATTTTCTGCCTTAGAACAATTAGATTGCAGAGTCTTCTAAAAGTCACCCAAAAACAAGGTTTTACTTCTATTCAAGTTTGATTTTTGTATGTGTTAAAAAAGGTACTAAGGCATGTACTCACCCTTTAAATAATTCACATGCCATTTTTACACGAAAAAATCATGGTAGATCTTGGTTGCAAGTTCAAATTTCTAACCCTACTCAATACATCACTTTCTTATTTTAATACTCCAAAAGCCCATTCTATGGATTTCCCTCAATTTTACAATAGCCCTAGTGTGAACCCACTCTATCTAGGGGAAAAACCTTCTGCTAGTTCATTATCAGTCGATGGAAATAACCTATTAGTTGGTTGATTCTTGAATATACCGGCTAAAAACCCGATGAAAATTACAACAAGTTTTCTATTCTCGGTATAAAAGGAGACAAATGCCGGGATCAACAAAATGTGATCATCTGGCAAGGCACCACAAGCCTTGGCTTGGTGGTTAGGGCTAAGGCCACCAATGAGGAGGTTGTGGGTTCTATTCCCCATGCCGGCGTGGTGCTCACCACTATAGTCCACCCAACTATTATGGGGGGTCTTTGGACCTTGTTGTATAGGTACCTCAAAGACCTTTGGGGGGATACTATGTCAAGTATCTTCAAGGCACTAGTAACTAGGCTAAAAACTAGCGTAGTTATAGTGTCCACCCTCGAGAGGGGGAAGTAGTATTGTTCAAATTTCCCCTTGTCCGGTGGCCATCGGGATATTAGCATTACGAACGGACACTTCATTCACGCCGGCCCCTTAGAAAGGGACTGGAGTTTCTATCTATCTATCGGATCATCTGGTTTCATACTTCATCCATTTCTGTCAGAAAGTCCAGAAGTTCTTCATCCAGCATCCCAGTGGTTCAAATTTAAATATAACGGCATTACCGCTGTACAGTACTGTATACTGAAGGCAGCTTCTTCGAGACGCTACAGGCCAACAGTTTCCCGCTGCACCTTAATTTGCACACCGACGATTCATGGCGCCCAGCCGCCACTGCAACCACTATTCTCAGCTCTCGAATCTCCCACACTCACTAACTCCGTCTTCCTCATTAACTCACAGAACCTCTTTCGTCAGACATTGCTCTTTGTGTGTACAGAGATGGGTGCCACTGCAGGTTAAGCTTGGAATGTGCTCTTTGCATGGAGGTGGGGTTAGGATATGGTAGCTCTCGATGAGAGGAAGCTGTGCTTGGGTGCACGTCCGTGCAGCTTCAGCACATTCATGTGATCGAATTGTAAGTCTTGTGCCGTTACAGACTATTGCAGAGATCACTGACACGGAGACGAAGTGTTTTTGATGGGGTTAATCAAGATAGATTCTGATTGCAGCAGCATTGTATTGAAGGCTTTGAGGTGAGTTTATTGACAGGGAGACTAAGTCTTTTGGATGGGTGAAGATAGATTATGATTGCTATGAGGGCTCTCGTTTCAACATGGAGTGTCAAAATGTCCAATTACAATGATACGACATAGGAAAGGCTAGGAAAGCCCCAGTTTTTTGCAATGAGCTACGAGGAGCTATCACGGCGGGATTTGCAACGAATGTGCAAAGAGTATGGGTTGCCAGCGAACAAGACAAATGCAGCTATGGCGAGCTCCTTACGCACTTTTCTTGGGGTAAGGACAGTCAGACACGACCATTTTTGAATCACGTTTATGTTTTCTCGTTCCTTGCATGATGTGAAGGTGCTCGGAATGAGCAGGATCCAAGGACGAATGTTTTGGCACGAGCGCCGTTAGTTGTGACCTCGGCAGTGGTGAAGAAGACGACGAGGGCGAAAGTTATGGCGAGTGCTGAAATGCAGGGGACTTCTCTTGCGGCTCTCATTTTGGCAGCCGAGCCTCGAGAGCTTGTTAGTAATGGCAAACCCTCGAAGAAGAAGAAGAGAAGCCTTAAGTTGCCGGAGAGGAGTAATATCAAAGCTGACTTGTCGGCGTTCATTGTTACTTATCCTGAGAAGAGTGGTGCCAGCATTGATGTGCCAAGAACCACGCCTCTGTTGCGGAGGTCGAAACAGCTTGATGTTGTTCCTCCATCTACCACTGAAGGTAATTCATACTCTTAATGAATTCCTTCTTCGATTCCGACCCTTGTGTTTCGGTAGTGGTCATGTATCAACCAGGTTTTGGCCATAAAATCCCGTTTTAATGTTTCGCATCATATTTGCCGGCGATAGAGGATCTCTCTCGGCTAAACTATAATCACAAAAACCCCACGAAGCTTGCATCACAAGTTCTCCTTTCGAAAAATTACATACAATGTGCAGCATTCCTGTAGCAATACCTGTACACTCACAATATCGAAGGGCGAGAATTCTCGCTGGCCATATTTCGCAGGCAAAATTTTTGAAGCTTGAGCTATGGTCATGTAAGAATGTCGTCAATTGGCAATATTACATGTGCCATTTTGACATGGAGTGATGATATTATACTTCTTTGTGCCCAAAATGAGTCATTCAGTTGGTTACTCTTACCTTAGATTTCGTAAAGTGCAGTAGTTTCTCTTTCTCAAATCACTTTCTACATCAGATATCATCATCTTTCGTTGGTTTTCATTTTTACAACAACTTACAGAATTGAGGTTCAAGGTTTTTTAGGTTATTGCTGGTCTACTTCGAGAGTTTTCATTCATTGGAAATTTTTATGTAATCTAAATTGACCTATTCAACAAAGTAATCACAATGTAAGGAATCGTTTTCTATTCATTGGTGTCTGTGAATAGAAAGAGTGGTATCTGTGAATAGAAAACGATTGCTATGCCTCTTTTTTACTTTGAGTTGCAGGTCCTACAGGAATTCCTTCGCCAGAGCAACAGGACAGTCCGGAGGCAGAATGTAACCCCGAGAGTGTGGAAGAAGGTGGAAGGCGAAATTCATTTGATTCCTACAAGGTTGTTGCAAGCCCTTCTGCCCAGGATAAAAAATCATTTGATTCTTACAAGGTTGTTGCAAGCCCTTCTGTCCAAGATCAAAAACCATCTGATACTTCGACGCTTGCTGCAAGCCCTTGTATCAATGATCAAGGTGAGGTGCTCCTAACGTAAAGCAAACTTTCTTCGATAACAAAGTCAATTGTGCTCAGTACTTCGGGCTGCTCTTCTTGACCAACTTGATCGATTTTTGTGTGATTTTCAGGTGTCAAAAGCAATCAGTGTTGTGAGAAGTATGTGAAACCTGCTCTGAGCCCCCTGTTTCGGATCACAGCGACCGTTGACAAGTTGATCAATCGAGCAACTGCAATGCTGGAGAAATTCCAAGAATGGAAGGGTGATCTCCCGCAAGAACCAACAAGGACCGACATTGTTGTTTGAACATAACTAAAGAATCATGTGTCATTTCGGCAATGATTGTGTATGTATACTGATTACCTCAAGCTCTCTGTTTGTTTTGCTATTTTCCAGAAGTGTTCCTAGATCCTCCTGTTTTTACCTTTTATTTGCTTGCTGGTGTTAGTTCTTGTTCTAGTTGTTGATTTTTGCTTAGTGATTGGGTGGTTGTCTACTGTGTGAAGCATGTTGCAATTTTTTGACAGTGGGATGGGCTCCAGCAAGGTAATTGAGAATTGGATTGTTCATGTTTTGCTCTTTGAGGTGTGAGTTCGGGAATATTTAAGCTTATAAAATAACATGTTTTCTAATATCACACATGTCCTCCATAGTATCCATTGATTCTGTAATATCACCAAGATTTCCATAACATCACATTTTTTTATGGATTTTGATTTTGAACAAAGTCAAAGGGTAATATTTTTGAACAACATTTCTCAGTTGCAATTTAGCAATAGTGCTGTTTTTGAATGACCATTCAGAAACATTTTGTTGAAATAATGGCTGTTCAATAAAAACATTGTTGTTTTTGAATGGCAATTCAGAAATATCTCCCCTTTGATGTCAAAATTCAATTCTTGAGAGTATTACTTTCACCAATGTTACTTTTCTCATTTTAAGCACCCCAAACGTACCATTTTACAGGGATAATGCCATTGTAACAAAATTGAGGTTAATGCCAACGAGCGTGTTAACCGCGATGTAACTTTTGTCACCACGAACAGAATACTTCTAAAACATGCAATCCGTTACTAGAGAGTAAGTATAGGAAAATTTTCAGTTCGGGAGACAGTTTTAGATACTGTTGAATCAAATTATTTAGGATTATGGACAATTGCCAAATTGGACAATTTTTCCAAAGACCACTCATGATTTTTTATTATTAAGATTATCCACCTTCCGGCGTTTCTATATGAAGAACCAGCTGCCTGTAGTTTTGCATGTCTCGAACTAGCTACCTGGAGTTCCGAGCTAGATTCTCGAATCTCGGTCTTCAACGTCGAACGGCAAGCTGTCAAGATCACCGAATCAACCACCGCGGCATGTTAGTACAAAGTCACATTCTAAATAGCCATTGTCTTCATCCGCGTGCGGATTTACAACTTCTAAACTGGCAAACCGACTGCGTAATGGCGGTGATCACGTGAACTCCCCATGACATCCCCGTTTAGAAAGAACGAACCCATCTCCATATAATGGACATCGATCCGAACATAGCCCATTTGCGAATAGGCCTCAAGATCACCAGTTTTGTTTGAAGTGAAGAACCTGCTCTTTGAAGTGAAGAATTTGACGGCAGATTTGAAGTTTTGCTCACAATGGCAGCTGCAAGTATGATCATGTCGCGGAACGTGTTGATTAGCCCCAAGCTTGGAGCTCATCGAATGGTCCCTTCCCGGCACGTAGTGGACGTGCGCTGTGACGCAGGGAAAGGTCCGTCTCCGGGTGGTATCCGCGAGGCGGTGGACCGAGCGACGAAGAAGACGCTCACGAGGGAGGACATCGTATGGCACCAGGATCACGATGAAAGCGAGAAGAAGTCCGTGATGGGAGTGAAGCCCTCGGCGGGGTCCAGCCTCGGCCGCTCTGAAGTCGACCGTCGCCCCGAAACTGGAAGCCACTCGTTCTTCAGTGTCTTCGAATTCGATGGCCCCCTTCCTGAAACTGTCAACGCCCGCCTGGTACTGTGATCGAACACTCTCTCACATTTGCAACTTCCACAAACTGCAATATCTCTGTCTAGAGCTCTTTGTGAAGTGCCGGTCTCTCTGATCGAATACTATCTCGGAGTTTTGTTCACATTTGTAATTTCCACAAACCGCGTAAGCTCTGTCATTGTGACTTTCTCATGGCTCGTGCTCATTCCGAAGTGTCGGTCTTTGTCTGATTGGGGCTTGCAGGCTATGGTGGGCATTACTTGGGCGTTTTTTGCGGAGTTGGCGACGGGGTTTACGGTGTGGGAGCAGTTAACCCTGCCAGGCAACACAGGATTAGTATTCTTTCTGGGCGCGGTGCAGTTACTGACTTACGCTTCAGTGGTGCCCATTCTGAACAGCGAGTCGACTGATGCGCGCAGCTTCGGACCCT
Source organism: Bryum argenteum (assembly GCA_037043015.1). Lineage (NCBI taxonomy): Eukaryota > Viridiplantae > Streptophyta > Bryopsida > Bryales > Bryaceae > Bryum > Bryum argenteum. The sequence goes on along the minus strand of CM073323.1, from coordinate 3,456,870 downwards.
TCACCGCCAAAGCAGAGCGTTGGAATGGGCGCTTGGCTATGATCGGTTTCTTTTCGTTGCTCACAGTCGAGGCCTTCACCCATGCGCCCGTTTTCCACTGGCCTGGTTTCTAAGCATCTTAGCAGTCTCTATCTAGAATATTTCTGTCTTCATGTGTATATATCGATTTTGATTGAGATTTGTGTGCATGTAGATAGGCGGAAAGATTAGATTTTTGTGTTTAGGTTGGACTAGTTTTCGATTATAGTTCTTACCAGCTTTGTGTATATACTACTTAGCCAAATATATAAGTTCAACATGTTCTTTTTCTTACAATTTCCACGATATATGATGATTTTCTTTTGATGTTAACTCAAAATGTGACGATGTAGCACTGTCCTTACCTGTAGCATAAATTTCATACCTGCTAGATTGAATAAAATCTGAATTTTTTTATATACTTGTACACTGTAATTTCTTGTAGACGACATCTATGAACAAAAATAATGACAGAGAGAATATATGATGATACAAAGGCCCTCTCAGTTTTGATTGATTGAACACAACAATTTTATATGCGAGGAAGCTTCGGTCCAGAAAGTAGCGCCCATTTTCACTTTCGTTCACTCACCAATATTCTGCACTAATCGTCTCCAACAGCAAGTCAATGTGCACGCCTGCCAAGGCGCCTACAGCAGCTTCACAGATGATACTGCCTAACGCTTACCTTGGTAGCCACCAGTAACAATTCTACCGAAACTTGCAGCTTCTGGTTCTTCTACTTCATGGTTGAATCCTTACATCAAAGATTCATTGGTGGTGAATGGATTTACCCGAGCGATAATCTCTTGCTTTTACGCTATCAAACGACTTGATCAGATTTGATTTGATTAGATCGGAATCAATAGAATTTGCATAGGTGGAATTTATCCACATTTGGCTATTATGATATGTTGTACACATGAAGCTCTGGAATTGCAGCACCACGAAGATTGTGTAACAATGGCAAGATACATTTGTGGATGCACTATTAGCGAAGGTTAGCTCATTTGATGATTTGCGGCCACTCACCGAGATATATGATTCCTGTAGCTATACCAAATGTATGAATATCTTACTCCGACACAGTTGGTTCATCAGTCGCTTCAACTTCCACACTCGCAATTATGAAGGTGCCAAACATTCAAGAAAGTTGAACCAACGGGTGTTCATTCGACGAACATTGTCGAGATCCTAATCTATTCCTAATTCACAGCGTTTGTCCAATCCTCCTCGTTGGGGCACACGCTCATATGGATTAGGCTGAATATTCTTCAGCATAACCACCATCACAATGCTTTCTCATGCGCAGACTGACCAAAAACCATGGTCTGAGTTTATCAAGCATCTTCATTTCATTTCATCATCACCGTTCAACATACTCATAAAAATCATCGTGCACTCAAGATCTAACTGACGCAAGTGCGTGGACTTCACGAAAATGTACGTTCTCTTCCAACCTTAACTCATACTCCACAAACATTGAGATAAATACTGGATTCCATACTCCAAATCCCACGACATAAACAGGTACACAGAGTTTCATAACAGTCACTGTGGACATGGAATCCTTTCATTCATAGTATCACAGCCAACTCTGCTGCATCCGAAGCGGGCTCAAGTGCGGTCGATGACCTTGTCAAACCAACTCGTCACCTCTCTCCTGCTCCAGCCTCCAGACCAGCGGTCGCTTCACATCCTACATCCTACATTGCTACGTCCTCACCAAACAACTGCAACTGGACTATGGTATACTATACCAACTCATCTGCCCACAAACCGACGATTGCCATTCAGCACCGGTCGTCATCCATGGTGGCAGCGGTTGCACATCAGCTATATAATCCCCTCGATTCCCCTACCGTACACATACATCATTCTGCATTCGCCCTCAACTCCTCACTCACATTCAGGCTGGAATCACACTACAGGTAGACCTCGCACTTCTCAAGCTTGACGGAGGCGGTTGCTGCTCTTCAATCTCCTTCGCGCGCTACTTGTTGCATATATCTTCGCATCTGATTCTACATATCTACAGCCTGAGAGGGCCCGACGCCTTGGTGAGCGCCGGCACCAGGTTCCCGGGCCGCGACGATGCGCTGTACGCCTTGGCGTACACGCTCGCCGACGACGCCTTGGCGCCCGACCCCGTGAAGTAGGCGCCGTTCAGAAACACGTCGCCGCTGGACGCCCAGTTCCACTTCTGCCAGCCCCCGAACGTCGGCCCGTTGTCGTTGATGCGCTTCGTCACCTCCTTCTTCTTGCCCCCGCTGAAGTAGTTGCCCTGGCTCAGGATGGTCGGGTCCTCGCTGCCCCCGATGGCGTACGACCCCACCCTGCCGAGTAGTCGTTGTTCAGGACGTGGAACACGCCGAACCGGCACCGCGGCAGCCGCTGGATCAGCCCCGCCCCGAACTTGTTGAACGCCACCGTCACCTTCATGTTGCGGTCCATGGTGTGCGACGGGTCCGCGCCCAGCAGCATCGTCTTGTCGTGGTTCTCCAGGTGGTTGTTGGAGATGGTGACCATGGTCGACCCGCGCGTGACGTCGATGAGCCCGTCCGTGGCCCTGGCCAGGTAGCAGTGGTCCACCCACACGTCGCGCGAGCCCCAGATGTGGATGCCGTCGCCGTCGCTCTTGGTGCGCTTCACCACCTGCGTGGGCGACACCCTGACGGTGGTCGGGCCCGACGGCTTGATGTCGTGGATGGAGATGCCGTGCAGGATCACGTTGTTGGTCTGCTGGATGCTCACCTGCGAGCCGCCCGTGATGTGCACGTCGGCGCCGCGGCCGTCGATGGTCTTGTAGGCGCCGATCCACAGCTCGCCCTTGAGCTGGATGGTCATGCTGTTGGCGAAGATGATCCACAGCGGGCCGTTGCGCGTGACGCCGTAGCGGAGCGTGCCGGGCTGCGGGTTGGCGGCGTCGTCGCCGTTGTTGGTGACGGTGTAGATGGGCCCGTTCTTGCCGCCCATGGCATTGCGTCCGAAGCCGATGGCGCACGACGCCAGCGCCTGGCGATGGGAGCGCCAGTTGGGGTCGCAGCGCCAGCAGTCGTCGATGGGGTTGCCGGTGCCGCAGCCGCCCATGGCGTTGGCGAGCGACTCCAGCGTGTCGTCCACGCTGGTGGCATTCATGGCGTCCACCGCGGCCAAGCTCAGTCCACTGCACCACAATGTCATCGAGTTGATTAGGAGCAATCCTGGCGGAAATCGTCCAAATGTCTATGTGCAATCGAATGGAGGTTGACGAATGAGTCGAAAACAGAGTGTGCAATTGAGTCCAGTGCAAGTGCTCTCAGAAGGCCTCGTAAAGCTGTAGGCAAGAGCCGGACGCAGAATTTGGAACATGCTCAGAGATTGATGACCACGTACCCGTCGTTAGCTCTGTAGACGGTGTCGGCATTGGATGTGTCGAAGTACACCTCATCATTGGCGTACTGCGCTTGCGTGAACACCACCTGCTCGTCGGCGACGGGTGGGGCGGAGGCGATGACAGTCTCGGGTGAGTCCACGAAGGTATCGAACGGGACGTCGTCGGCGTCGGTGGAGGCAAAAGATTCGTCGTAGTTGGAAGTGGCGGTGTCTTGGGTGGCGAAGCTGGGCATGTCGGACTGGACAGCGGGCCGATCGTGAGTTTGAGTGGGGAAGTAGTCGCCGGCGTGGGTGGGGGCGTAGAACTGCGTGTCGTAGTCGCCTGGCATGGACCTGGCGTGGGGCGATGTGCACTGCAATGCCAGTACCAGCAGGAGCAGGCATGCGGGCACAAGAGTCCTGGTACCGGCCATGGTTGGAGCTTTTGCTTAGCTCGGAACTCGGACTGTGTACTGGAGTCGGCAATGGCAGAGCTCGCAGCTGGCACTGAGATCCTGCATTCAAATTGGACAATTGTACTGTTAGTCGTTGACATGTAATGCCCTCAAGGTATGTCTCATTCAGCATGATTGCATTGGAACCGTCTTGACTGAAGAATGAGACCATGTGGAGGAAGACGGTGTGGTATTGGTGTGTTAATACTCTGAGTGAGCCGAACTGGGATTCCTGAAGTGAAACATAACGAAGTGACTCTCTCTTGTGCAATTACCTCAACTTGCGTGTCTAGCAGATAAAAGAACTCAGTTATAGGGTGCGAAATGAATTAGTTCTAATGTGATCGAAGAGTTTCCATGATGTCATGATTCTAACAGAGGACTACGTATGGAATGTGATAACTAGGATCTTGAGAGCATAAGGTGAAAGTCAATGCAGACGCATGATGAACATACCTGTGTTGAGCCGACTTAGCTGGTGCTCGACATTTCGTCTCTCGTATAGTGCTCCGCACAATTCAACTATAATATATCAAAATGTGAGCAGAGTACTGAACATATTCCAAGCTTCACTGACTGATTGAGCCCAGCTCAGATCAAGCGATGTCCCACACAGCTAACGTCAGATTGACTTGGGATCAGACTCACTGTGTGATGAATCGACTGATGAAGATTGCAGACTCCGGTTGTGGTGTTATATAGAGGTCAATTACGCGCGGAATTACGGTCAATTACGGTTCTTTGCGATCTCGGAATGTCAATGTGCTTGATGCACCAAGTTTGCCGGATTGCGGCTGGTGGCTGTTTGCTTGAGATCCGACATTAGTGTGGATTACTGTTAAATTGAGGTGAAAGTTCGGGCCTTGATTGTGAGTTCCCTCTGTGCTTTTTAGGACCCACTTTGTTGATTTCCTGCTTACCGTGCCTGACTTCAGATTTTCAGCAATCCCGAATTGGCGTTCATCTCGTTAGTCTTCTCACCGTTTTCCGTTACCTGTACTCTGTTGCTGTTGTATAGACTGATTTGGGTTCGCCACTGTGGAATGTAATTCCGAGGACTCCACAATGTCAAAACTGATGACCTTTTTCACACCTTCAAATACTATAGAAATTCATTCATGGACTAGAAGAAACTTAAATATACTTCATTTCTGGCGTTTGAAAATACTAGTCCCGTAAGTAGCGCTTGAGGTTTCGTTTGCTGAACATGTTAATATGATGATTGTTGTTATTTCACACATGGTGTCTCCAAACGAAAATCAGTAAAGTAAAGTTACTCTCCTGGGGTTTAAAAAGAGCATAGACTAAAGAGAGTAGGTCAAAAAATGTAGCATGTCAACTTGGATGGGCCGTACCATGGATTTTTTTAGTAGACTTTTTACCACTATTTATGCTAATCGAAAGATTCGACCGGTAAGGCAGGTACTGCACACCAGTACAAGGGTACAGTACTTTAGAGACCTGTCGATCATAATTGCCGTGATTGGGTGCCGCTTCTACAGTTATTACTGACACAAGCAAGTTTCACTATTTATAGAATGATCATCACGCCCGAAGCGGCAAGTCCTCAACTAGAAAGTGGGATCACTGTAAATCAAGTGCTACGAGCGTTTTTGGGGGCAAAGGAGGGGAGGGGTAAAGAGCCCCTAAATTTTAAATGACTAGGCTTAAAACTATATGTCATAATGTGGAGGATTTCAAGGAACTAATTGGGGTGAATCTGAGTATGTGATTTTGTATTTAGCCTTTGCAATTGCACTTTTGAACTAGCAATTTCCATATTGGGATAATGCTAGTCAATTAATTCTGAACGGTGTTTTACTATGTTTTCTTCTTTTCATATAATGAATTGAATTGTGGATCATTCAAATGGTTTTTCTTTTCATATAATGAATTGAATTGTGATCATTTGGTTTTTTATGTTGTAAAAGGAATGGCTAATCCACATTGTTTAGAGCTACACTATCATAACCTTTTAAGTTTGATATGTTTTGGTTTTTTATGCTAACTTGGTCAATCGCGATTGAGTTATTAGATAAAAAGTAAATCGGATGTTGGATCATTGTTGAGAGCTTGATTTTCTGATGTGGCTCAGCATTTGCAAATTGCCAATTAAGCTGCTCTTCCAAAGGGTGCAACGGAGGCTGAGCTGGAGAGAATGAGCAGTGTAGCCCCAGCATCAGTGCCAAAAGTCCGAAATTACCTTTAAGTTGAATCGACTAATCGATTTCATTGTCGCTTTCAATACGCTGAATCCGAAAATTCTGGCCAAGTTGATCAATCGGAATGGTTACAGTTGGTGCGCAGCAATGCGTTATTTTGTTTCGGTGCTTCGTAATGCTCATCGATCATTCGTTCTTTCCGTGACTTTCCGAGTACGATGCGTACTAACAGAAGCTTGTAGTGCAATCGCACTACATGAAATTACTCGCATTCTCTGGGGGTAGCGACATCGTGATTATTCCGTGAATAATGGTAGGCTTCGAAAGGCTAATTTGAACCGTCTATGGCGCTAATTACCGAAATTCCAATGTCTCAACGAGTTTCAGGATTGAAAGTTGAGGCCGGTTGAGGTGCTTTGACGCCGTACATCTAGGCATCTGGCTGACGACAAGCTTAGGGCTTTCTTGCTAGTTAACGCCCAAATCAGTGGAGAACTAGTACCGACTGGGCCGGTCTTACTTGCGAACAAATTTGTCTGAAGGGTCCCACTAGTAAATTAAGTCAACCGTGTTTGCAAGTTGAAGGGGAGAAGTCCTGCGTGTAACCGTGAGCATCCCAAGCTGACCCCCCTAATTTTTGATATAGTGGATTGCATCCTGCTCAAAACATATTATTTGGAGCACTTTCTAAAACATAAACACATCAAGAACCTGACCGAAGGACTCCTCCAAACAGCACTCGTCAGGAAAGAGAGCACTTACCCAACAGGGTGCAGCAAGGATGTCAGAGTTGAAGGGTTTTCCCTCGTTGAAAAGGTCGGTCTTAAGATCAATATGTTCAAATGTGGCAGAGCATTCGCCATTGTGCATGGAAAACACGCAAGAGTACAGAAGCCAAAATTCACCTCCAGTTTGAGGAGGTGATATCTGCAAAGTCATACGTAACAGAACGCCAGGATCTTATTACGGAGAAGAGAGTACTTGCAAGTGCACTAACTGGCGGCTAGAAGTACGAGAGGTCGTACCTCTGCACGCAATGTAGTTCTTTAAAACTATGGAAGAAACAGTCGTAGATTACGGTTGATTATCAAGGTGCTTCCCCTGAGGCAAAGTCTTGTGCGTATTGGAAACTTGATAGAATCGAACTTAACCCTAGAACGTCGGAGCCCATAACCGTGGCCTGAACTTTGATATGCCTTACTCTGAATCCTCCATTTCGCCACTTTACCTGAAAGTAAAATATTTTATTTTATTTTTCGTAGATGTGATCACATGCTTTTCATATGCTGTAAAAATTTCAGATTTTTTTGGGAAGATTTGAAATTCAAGTGAATTTTCAAAGAAAAACCAAAAATAATTCATATCAAATACAAATCACTTTCAAAAAATCTGAAATTTTTAGAATAAGGGGACATTGTAGTGAAGAATAGCATGGTGTAATCCTTGGTTTCGTGTCATGCTATATTTGAAAATTGAGAAAGAGACCCTATAGGCATGTAAACTTAAGGTGTCAGTAAATCACTAGATATTAGGAATTTCTTGAAATTCTAACTTGGAGTAGAAACAAGACTTGGTAAGATTCATTTTATGAATTGAGCTTGAACTCAAAAGAGATCATTTAGTTGCCTAAATTTGAGACTTAATAAAAGTAGGAAAAAGTTGCAGAAATGCACTGTGTGGTGATTTGTTTTTAACCATTCTTTCAACTTTCATACCACATGTGATCTTAGGAAATACCTTAAATGACCTCAAATGAATTCCATGATATGCTATTATCATTCATAAATCCAATTACAAAAATCATGAATGAAATTCATCCCGCAATAATAGGTTACAGTGAGAAATGTTCTGTTCATCGGACATAAAATGGCCGCTCCGACGTTCCAGGGTTAATAGACGGAACCCTCATTCAGAGATTCTGGGCTGACGGTCTGGGATGGTACACATCAGCAATGAAGTGTAAGTTACGTTCTCTAGGAACTTGGAAGAGCAAGGAGAATGCTTGCGTGCTAGCTACAGGGATAAACCGGTGACGTGGCTCTTGGACTTTGTCGAAAGGAAGTCAAACGGAGTCGGTGGGTGTGTACCGTCGGCAAAAGCGGCGCTTGTGAATCATGAGCCGAGCATCACGGAATCTCCACCGAACCAAGATTTGTGGGGCGGGAGAGGTTGGATGGATCTGTAGCCGGGAAAGTTAGTAAAGTGCACTTTCGCGTGGTGATTCTGCCGCCTGGTCTTCGGTGGCCTGAGGTAGGCAGGTAGGGGATAAATTGTCTAGAAATAATGTAGTTTGCAAGTGTGTCAGAAGTAACTCCGTGGATGCGGCACGCACCTCCGGAAGGATTTACGTGATGATGAAAGCACGGTTGTTGTGTACCCTCCTCATCTACACCCTAATGGATTTCCACTGATTTGGGCGTTAATTACTAGCAAAAAAGCCCAAAGCTTATCGTCAGCCAGATGCCTAGATGCACGGCGTCAAAGCACCTCAACTGGCCTCAAGTTTTGATCCTGAAACTCGTCGCCGCTCTGGAGCACTTTGATGTTTCAATCCTGAAACTCGTTGATCACTTTGAACTTTGCGATATTTAGAGCCAAAGACGGTTCAATATTAGTCCTTCGAAACCTACCCCCAGCGAATGCGAGTACTTTCATGTGGTGCGATGGCACTACAAGCTTCTGTTGGTACGCATCGTACTTGGAAAGAACGAACGATCGATGAGCATCACAAACCACCGAAATAAAATAACGTATTGCTGCGCACGTAACGGTAACCAATCCGATTGATCAACTTGGCCAGAATTTTCGGATTCAGCGTATTGAAGCGGGGAGACCCAGAATCATCACCAGCCAGGAGCACTGTCTGGTTGAGGACTTGCCGCCTCGTGCGTGACGTGAGATCCGAGATGATCATTCTATAAATAGTGTAACTTGCTTGTGTCAGTAATAAGTGTAGAAGCGTCACCCAATTACGGCATTTATGAATATCGAGTCTTGAAAGTACTGTACCCTTGTACTGGCGTACCTGCCTTCCCGGACGAATCTTTTAATTAGCAGTATGATTAATTCTGAAAGTCTACTATAAAAATGCAGTAGTACGGCCTGTACAGGTTGATATGTTATAATGATATATCTACTAATTCTTACTTGTTTTTAGTCTATCCTCTTTCCAAACCCGAGGTTCGTAACTTTACTGATTTTCGTTTTGGAACACAAGCGTAAATTAACCCTTAAAGGTCCTTCCACTCCTCAATGGGCAGCCCGAAATTGGATCTCAGCATCTTTTGGACTTGGGCAACATGAATAGTGCACTTTTTGAACTTCGGCAGCATGAATGAACCAATCAATGATGAGTTTGCAACCTCCTACAAGGTTTTGTACAATCCCAACCTACCTACCACAATCCTTTCAAAGTACAAATCACTCATACAAATTGCTATTTGAATTGTAGGATTTCACTTTGTAGATGCATCATAGAATGATATAAAAAAATAAGTGAAAAATTGAGAATCAAAAGAGCTACAGGCAAGATTATGTTGGAAAACAGCCCGGGGCTGACAGGCGCCTTCAAGGGTTAACATCATACATTTTAACATGTCCATTAGAACAGGAACAACGTCAAGCCCAAATAACAGGACTAGAATTTTTAAACGCTAGGTATTTAATGTGTATTTTTCTACTCGTTGTTCCATGGAAGGAATTCCAATTGAATTTGAGGGTGTGAAAAATGTCATCGTTTTACCATTCTGGAATTCTCCTCGGGATTACATTCCTCTATGGCGCACCCGATTCACTCTATAAGTACTACAGCAACAGAGTAAAGTTAACTTAACCACAAACGGAAATCGGTCAAGATGAACGCCAAGTGGGGATTGCTGAAAATCTGAAGTCAGGCACGGTAAGCAGGGAATCAACAAAGTGGATCCTAAAAAGCACCCCCCGAACTCACAATCAAGCCCCGAACTTTCACCTCAATTTAAAAGACATCCACACTAATGTCGGATCTCCCGCAAACAGCCACCAGCCGCAATCCGGTAAATATGGTGCATCAAGCACATTGTTATTCCGAGATCACAAAGAACCGCGCGTACTTGACCTCTATATAACACCACAACCGGAATCTGCGATCCTCATCAGTCGATTCATCACACAGTCTGCTCCCACGACAATCTGACGTTAGCTGTATCGAACATCGCTTGATCTGAGCTGTGCTCAATCCGTCAGTGAAGCTTGGATTAAATTCAGTACTCTGCTCACATTTCGAAGAATTATATAGTTGAATTGTGCGGAGCAGTGCAGGAGAGACGACATGTCGAGCACCAGCTAAGTCGGCTCAACACAGGTATGTTCATCATGCGTCTGCATTGACTTTCATCTGATGCCCTCAAGATCCTAGTCATCACATTCATACGTATTCCTCTGTGAGAAGCTCAGAAATTTTGAAATTCACCGATCTTATTCGATTGATTTCATTACTCAACATATATCCAATCATATATATTTCCATTCAAGACATAGTTAGACCAGTGAATTGTCAAATTGAACGAGGTAAACAATGCTTTGCTTCACTCCAAGGTTTCTGATTGATGGGATTTACTCTGGACATACACACACTATGGCCTTCCTCCACATGATCTGTCCTTCAGTCATAATAGTCGTAGTACGAGGCAAACCCCTGAATTTCTTGCAGCTGTCGAAGAGTCATATTTTGAAGTAATAGACTAACAACGCAATTGTCAAATTCGATTGCAGGATCTGAGTGCCATCTGCGCGCTCTGCCATTGCCGACTCCAGTACACAGTTCTACTTTCACGCAAAGCAATAGCTCCGACCATGGCCAGTACCAGGACTCTTGTGCCCGCATGCCTGCTCCTGCTGGTGCTGGCGTTGCAGTGCACATCGCCCCACGCCAGGTCCATGCCAGGCGACTACGACACGCAGTTCTACGTCCCCACCCACAGCGGTGACTACTTCCCCACTCAAACTCACGATCGGCCCGCTGTCCAGTCCGACATGCCCAGCTTCGCCACCCACGACACCGCCACTTCCAACTACGACGAATCTTTTGCCTCCACCGACGCCGACGACGTCCCGTTCGATACCTTCGTGGACTCACCCGAGACTGTCATCGCCTCCGCCCCACCCGTCGCCGACGAGCAGGTGGTGTTCACGCAAGCGCAGTACGCCAATGATGAGGTGTACTTCGACACATCCAATGCCGACACCGTCTACAGAGCTAACGACGGGTACGTGGTCATCAATCTCTGAGCATGTTCCAAATTCTGCGTCCGGCTCTTGCCTACAGCTTTACGAGGCCTTCTGAGAGCACTTGCACTGGACTCAATTGCACACTCTGTTTTCGACTCATTCGTCAACCTCCATTCGATTGCACATAGACATTTGGACGATTTCCGCCAGGATTGCTCCTAATTAACTCGATGACATTGTGGTGCAGTGGACTGAGCTTGGCCGCGGTGGACGCCATGAATGCCACCAGCGTGGACGACACGCTGGAGTCGCTCGCCAACGCCATGGGCGGCTGCGGCACCGGCAACCCCATCGACGACTGCTGGCGCTGCGACCCCAACTGGCGCTCCCATCGCCAGGCGCTGGCGTCGTGCGCCATCGGCTTCGGACGCAATGCCATGGGCGGCAAGAACGGGCCCATCTACACCGTCACCAACAACGGCGACGACGCCGCCAACCCGCAGCCCGGCACGCTCCGCTACGGCGTCACGCGCAACGGCCCGCTGTGGATCATCTTCGCCAACAGCATGACCATCCAGCTCAAGGGCGAGCTGTGGATCGGCGCCTACAAGACCATCGACGGCCGCGGCGCCGACGTGCACATCACGGGCGGCTCGCAGGTGAGCATCCAGCAGACCAACAACGTGATCCTGCACGGCATCTCCATCCACGACATCAAGCCGTCGGGCCCGACCACCGTCAGGGTGTCGCCCACGCAGGTGGTGAAGCGCACCAAGAGCGACGGCGACGGCATCCACATCTGGGGCTCGCGCGACGTGTGGGTGGACCACTGCTACCTGGCCAGGGCCACGGACGGGCTCATCGACGTCACGCGCGGGTCGACCATGGTCACCATCTCCAACAACCACCTGGAGAACCACGACAAGACGATGCTGCTGGGCGCGGACCCGTCGCACACCATGGACCGCAACATGAAGGTGACGGTGGCGTTCAACAAGTTCGGGGCGGGGCTGATCCAGCGGCTGCCGCGGTGCCGGTTCGGCGTGTTCCACGTCCTGAACAACGACTACTCGGCAGGGTGGGGGTCGTACGCCATCGGGGGCAGCGAGGACCCGACCATCCTGAGCCAGGGCAACTACTTCAGCGGGGGCAAGAAGAAGGAGGTGACGAAGCGCATCAACGACAACGGGCCGACGTTCGGGGGCTGGCAGAAGTGGAACTGGGCGTCCAGCGGCGACGTGTTTCTGAACGGCGCCTACTTCACGGGGTCGGGCGCCAAGGCGTCGTCGGCGAGCGTGTACGCCAAGGCGTACAGCGCATCGTCGCGGCCCGGGAACCTGGTGCCGGCGCTCACCAAGGCGTCGGGCCCTCTCAGGCTGTAGATATGTAGAATCAGATGCGAAGATATATGCAACAAGTAGCGCGCGAAGGAGATTGAAGAGCAGCAACCGCCTCCGTCAAGCTTGAGAAGTGCGAGGTCTACCTGTAGTGTGATTCCAGCCTGAATGTGAGTGAGGAGTTGAGGGCGAATGCAGAATGATGTATGTGTACGGTAGGGGAATCGAGGGGATTATATAGCTGATGTGCAACCGCTGCCACCATGGATGACGACCGGTGCTGAATGGCAATCGTCGGTTTGTGGGCAGATGAGTTGGTATAGTATACCATAGTCCAGTTGCAGTTGTTTGGTGAGGACGTAGCAATGTAGGATGTAGGATGTGAAGCGACCGCTGGTCTGGAGGCTGGAGCAGGAGAGAGGTGACGAGTTGGTTTGACAAGGTCATCGACCGCACTTGAGCCCGCTTCGGATGCAGCAGAGTTGGTTGTGATACTATGAATGAAATGATTCCATATCCACGGTGACAAGTAGGAAACTGTGTGCTTCTGGTCATTTTAATTATCTTGTAAGATTTGAAACGTTATTGTGAGTATTAATAAAGTTTGAAGAGTATGTTCATTCGGCTGAAGTCCACGCACAGGCATCAGTTAGATCCCGAGTGTACGACGCAACTGGTATGATTTGGGTACTGACGATGGTCAAATGAAATGCAGATGTTTGACAAACTGACATCATGTAGTCTCGATCATGGTCACTTCGTCAGTCTGTGCATGAGAAAGCATTGTGATGGCGATAAACCAAGTGATTTGTGACTATGCGGACAGCATTTAGGAGTTGGAGCAAAAGATCATCGAGGTGACAAAACGAAAAAATATCGAAGAAGTGTGGCAACGCAAATACGATGAGCATCGTTGCTAGTTCTCGATCTTTTCTTCCGCTTACCCACCTGTTGAACTTCCTTTCGTGACTCTTTATATTAGTGTGACGTCTCCTTGCATACTGGCTGTGGCTTCGAATCCGGCCTCGTCTAAGATACCTTCGTGGAATCCAGTTTATTTTATCGTCACAAGTTGCTAACCGACTGCTCATCGATGTGCCAGTGATTCTACAGGATCTCATTTTATTTTCTTGGAAAGTGGCAGTCACATGAGAGACAAGTTGCACTTTTCTGTCTCAAGCTGTTCAAGTGCTCACGTTTGTCTCGAGTTACATAACCTGTAGCAGTTTCTCTTGCTCTGTCCACTATCGCTGTAATCCAGGATTGAACAATTGTCGCACTCTACTATCATACGTGTAGCAGTTTCTCTTGCTCTGTTACCAGGGATGATACTAGAGTGCGACAATTGTTCAATCCACAGATTCTAAATCGTGAGGATGAAATCTGGTCACATTCTACTGGCCACAGCACGGGATGTGAAATCTACTCTCTTAGGTAATTCTAGATTGATACGCGTCGAATTGAAATGCTTTCATCTAATTTTAATCCAAGAGGTCCAAATCGGCGTTTTGCTATTTTGGGCAGCTTATATGAATAGGTTAAAAGTAATATTTTTGCCTCAATTATTTAATGGGTGCTCCCTATACTGCAAAGTTTATGTGGTAAAATTTGCAAAAGCCAAATTCCAATTTTTGAGTCTTCTACGACAATTCTTGGTTTGCGAGCCGAACTGGGGCAGTTTGAATTTAGTATTTTTTTGAGATTTTTTTTGGAAATATGTTCATGACCAAATCACTACTTAAGTTTTAAAGGGCCCCAAGTCACAGAAAGTACCAATTCTACAAGGGCAGCCTCCAAAAGTGTCAAAAATAATCTCAGCAATGCCCAAAAAAACTTCGTGGACAAAATTTGGATGTTGTGATCTCTCAAATGGTAAACATCCAACGGTCAATTTTTGAATCAGATACTGAAAATTGGCTTAGGTACAAGATCTTACGGTTGGAAATTAATGAAAGAATTAAAAATCTGTTTCGAATTAAAAATCTCTGTGAGTTGAACATGCTCCCCAACCCAACATTATAATCACGGGCTCCCGTATTATAATTCGGGCTTGCCAAGGGAAGGTGGCAAGCCCTTGAAATTAATATAGAACCCGTATTATAAAGTTAGTGTGTTCTTTTGTCATATTCGCTGACAAAATGACAAAATGAGGCTAATTGTCAGTGAATATGACAAAAGAACACACTCAACTTGCTATTTCAATTAATCATGAATGAACATGGGAAGTGACCCGTAATGTTCACCCTGAAAAGTGACCCTTCAAAAAATATGGGTAGCTACAATGAAATTATGGGGTCGGGTCTCACATGTGAGTGCGCCCTTAGAAACTCTTGTCACTCTTAAATTTGTGGTTTAGGTCGCTGAGCAAATCTCTTGCCTTGGTTCAACATGTATTGGTTTCAATTATTAATAGATCAGTTAATTCGAAAAATATAAATAAATAATGGTTTAGGATTTAGAGTTCCAAATGCACATTTACATTAACTTTCGTATATATATGAATCGTATGGTGGGGGTGGTGTTCCAAAAATTTCCAAGAGCAACTTCAAAAATATATTGCACCTCTTCAAAAACTTTATGAGAAAAAATAACTATGTTATTGAATGCATATCAACAAGATGATTTTGGAAAGCAATTTTTAATTTTTAATTTTTTAATTTTTTTTTTTTTTTTTTTTTCGTAAACCTTCAAAATAGTGATGAAGAGATGGTATTAACCAAATTGGATATTCCTATGGAAACTCAAAGTCCCGCCAATTGCTTCATATGACAAAATTATCACGGGTTCTGTGAACCAAACTGCACCTTTTAAGGAGACTTTTGGATAATTACGTGGTTGAATGAACACTCTATTCACGCTGAAATCAAATGAAGTTGAATTATTAATATTTTTCTAAATATATATACTCATATCTATCTTTAACCAATGTCTACGTCTTTTTCCGTAGCCCATTTTAATTCTCTTATTTATTTGGTAAGGCCATGTACCATGTACTTCAAAACTCTCGTAGCAAGATATTTTGGGTCCCCTCAAGTAACTACAGATGGTACTCCATGTGCGAATTGTACAAACGACTCAATTCTATATTTCTTCAAAGTTTTATGTATTTAGTTGAATTTAGAGAGTTACCTTGTTCTAGTTCTATATTTATAGCCTACTTTAACCATATTTGTGTGTTATGATATTTTATTCTATTTTAGAGTTTTTGAAGTTTTTAATTGTGATTTTCTAGTCCCAATTATATACTACAATTACACTAATTTCTAACCGAAGTATTCAATTTATAAACCTTTCCCAATTTTCTAACCACCCAATTTTCTTTTGTCTACATTAATTAAGTGCAGCCCACACTATATGGGCATGTTAGACTAATTGTCCATTCTTTCTCATATGAAAGAATCGTTGGTTGGTGCATCAACTCACTTATTGAGTTGATAAATTTTTGATAGTATGCATATATAAGGACTTCCTTCAAATCACACGCCCATCTTTCTTTTGGCGTTACATTAATATTTTTAGTTCCCTTCTACCATCTGTAGAGTGTAGAAGATCAATATTTTTTTTTGATGCCTCTTCTTATCCAAAAGCATTGTTTTAGAAGTTGCTTGCTACAAGTCTGAAGTTGTTGTTGGAATCCGGAAGTTGTTGTTTTGAATTGCAAGGTGCTACTTCCAAGTGGTGGTGTTGGAGCAGTGAAGGTAGTTCTGCCTCCAAGTGATTGTGTGTTGACTAGCACCAGATTTGGTGCGACAAGTCCCAACTAGGAAGCTCCATGCGAAAAATGGGGATTTTCATAGGGAGAAGACATTAAATCCTCATTTTTCATGAGATAGTATCCTCATGAATTTTTGAATTATTTTGAGATATTCATCTCATGAATTTGAAGTTTCACGTCATGAATATGACATGAAAAATGCAAACTTTCATGAGGAATTTGAGCTCTCCAGACCCTTATCATTGTTTGAGTATTCTAAGTCCACAAAGTTATTGAGAAGAAAACTCAGAATTTTTTTGTGTAAGTACTCCCTAAGTGCTACTTATATTACATGTATGCTAATTCTGAAAGAACTAATTGAATACTAATTGAACCACCTAAATGCTTATCCATAGAGTATTCCACATACAATTGGACAATCAATTCATTTTTGGAAGCTGAAATCCTACAATTGTGATTGAAGGGGCTAGTTGTTTTTGGTGCATCTACTACCCTTTCAATCCAAGTAGCTAGCGCCTGCAGTCATCGTTAGCCCCAAGCACGAGCAATGCATTCAAACACAACTAACACAAAACCATCAGCAAACAAGTGCAGTGATTCATCCTAGGACACTTCACATCTTCACATTGTACACATTCATACTCTCAACTACTACCAAGCTAATTCCTGGTTTCTACTTACAACCAACAACTTGCATGTGGGGCAGTACATAATACAACAATGGATATTAAGAATTGTTAGTGCATCGACATCCAAGCGTTCTCACGAGTCTTCCTCTTCCATGTCGATGTACTAACAATGGATAACAATGTGAAGCGACTGCGACATTGTTACTGCATCGACATCGTAGCCTTCTCACGAGTCATGCACTTGATTGTAGCATAAACATTCACTCACCGTCTCGGTAGCAGAGCGAGGAATGTAATTGGGCAAATCTCAAGCGGAGAATGGGAGCATCATGACCAAGCAACGGACCAGTTCACTCGTTGACTCTCGAGCTAGCTAGTCACCAGCTCCAAGCCAAATGTGCTTTCTAACTAGCAGGCAGACTCACCTGGTGCTGCATCCTCGACGACCACGACCACTCCTCAGCATCCCCTTGTAAATGACCATCCGCCTCTGCCTCAACAGATGTAATCTCCCACCAAACAATCCATCCTCTCTCTCTCATAGCCAAGTCTGATTGCATTATATTATTTCATTCATTACCGCACCTGTTAGTGCCCTTTTCGGGATATTAAAAGAAAATCTTTACCGCACCTTCAACTAAACCCAGGCTGATCTTGTGCATCCTCTCCCATGTTGATCGGAGCCTCATTCATGTCTTAACGTTTTCTCCAAGTGACTTCCCACAATTTCCATCTAACGATTTCTATTGTTTTGTCTGCTATAGCGATGCCCACAACGTGTTTTCCAGATGTACACAATCAACTACTTACCTGAGTATTATCCATCTGGCCTGCACACGTGCTGCTTCATCCACTCCCTATTTTATACAATTATCGACCCTGCACAATAGAACAATGAAGGCTACTTATGGGGTTTGCAATTGAATATGTGCATTGCGAAAGACCTAAATTCGATTCAGCACGAGTTCTTGCTAGCTAACCAGGACAGGTACTACCAAGCCAAGCGGTGAAAATCCAGCAAACAGGTTATGGTGTGTGGCACGAAGCTGTATTAAACCATGAGATTCAAGTGGGTGCACACCATAATCTTACACTCCACATACTTGTCGCTTATGAATACACATTCAGCCTGCAATGAATGATGAGCAATTCAGTAAGAAACCACATGCACTGTAACTCTGTAAGTGTTTGAATGATCATCATTCTTCTTATTCAGAAGACCAGTACAATGTTCTAAAAACTTTACCTACAGCTACAGCGACAGTACCGCTGTCAACCGCTTACATAATTCCTGAGCCAAAGAAACATGTTCCAAAATCAAGCCAGGGGAGTACATAAAATTGTTCGTACTTCTGATTCTTTTTCATAGCATATTGAATAGGGTCATCCTTGGATACACAAACTAGCTACTGGAGCCTAAAGTGATCCCTTAATTCCATCTTTACGGATTCTAACACAAGTTTTTGACCATAAATTAATATGAAAACTTTTACAGGATAATAGTTCGATGAACTCCGCCAGTTCGTTGAAGATCTCCATGAACAATTCTTTTGGTACATAAGCAAATGAGTTGAACGCATGAACCACAACTTTGAAACCATACACAAGGAAGTTGAACTTGATGTAGTTGCGAATGTCTAAACGAAGCTATAAGGAGAGTGTATGTTCCGTACCTTGCTTCAGTGAGCTATAGCTTGCGAGCAGCTACACGTAAAGGTTGGTGCTGTTATCCAATGTGTTCTGGCACTCCGTGTTAAGTCTAATGCACGCCAATGTGCCCTTGGCGTGCACCTGCTCTGCCGGGTCCTTTGTCGGGTCCTTTGCCGGGTCCTGGTCCTGGGAAGTGTAACAGCCGCTCGCCAAGCTCTCCATCGCTTGCTTGTGCCACCTCTTCTCTCGAAAGTCGAAACCCTACCCTTATTTGTCCCGCGTGTGTATCGTTAACGTCAATGCTCTCCCTCTCTCCGGCGCTTGAGTACTGATTCTGCAAGGTTAGCGAACATGGGGATTGGACTCCAGTTAAAATTAAATCAAGATCAATCACAGTCGGAACCCCTTGGCCTCGCCCTCCGTCTCCCGAGCTCGTCCCTACGCGCTAGGCGCCCCTACTGCCATGGCCCGACATTCTCAAGAAAGACGCAGGCAGAAAAAGCTTGCTTTTCTCTTCATAAAATATTCTTGATGTCAACAGTGCGTTGCCCAAGTGATTCCACTGCAAGCTCAAGTTCGCCTTCTGATATTCCTCAGTTCTCATTCCCCTTCCAACTCAACCTGCACCCATACTCTATTTGGTGCCATAGCCTCCACCATAGGTCTCATTATTGTTGTTAAGATTGGTGCTGTGGCGGCCACCGTTGTTGTGGTTGAGATTGTCCTTCAGATATACTGATTGTTGCTGGAGTGGTAATGCCGCTGGGGAAGGAAACTGAGCGGGTGTAGTGCAAAGCATCCTTCGTAGAAAAATCGTTGCCGACGTTTTGATATACAAAATCCTTGCCGACACCAAACGACAATGGAAGCTTTAGGAGAATCAGAAGATGAACTTCAGCTCACAACGGAATAAACTGGGCAAAGCACTCGTGACACCAAATCTGGTGGCACTCGGAGCTCAACCACTTTGAAGTAAAACCTCTAGCCTTCACATCTCCAACACCACTACTTTGAAGCAGCACCTTGAACTTCGAAACAACAACTCTGGAATTCCAACAAGCAACTTCAGACTTAATTGCAAGCAACTTCTAAATCAATGTTGCCGGATAGGAAGAGACATCACAAAAAAACTTCGAACTTCTACACTTTACACATGGTAGAAGGAAACTGAAAATACTAACATTTTCGTGGAAGTGGTATTCTTTATACCACTTCCAAACCCTAGCCGCCAACCTAGCCGCCACTTGGTCTCTCAAGCCTAATTGATTTCATCCATACACTAGAATTCATCCATCCACTAGATTTCATCCATATAATGGGTTTCACCATCTCTTGCATTTCATCTATCGACTGGATTTCATCCATCTCCTGGATTTCATTTATCGACTGTATTACATCCATCTCCTGGATTTCATCTATCGATTGGATTTCATCCATTCATAGGATTTCATCTAGAAAAGAGACATCACAAAAAAACTTCGAACTTCTACATTGTATTGTTGCGCTTGCTCCTGCTGCATCCGCATCTCGGCCTTTGTTGGCCCACCTTGTTCGCCACTACGAGGCTTACAATGTGCTCGAGGCCAAGAGGCCGCCGTCGGAGAAGACAACGAGATTAGCTGGGGAAGTGACGACATTCACGGCGCGGGAGGTTACGGATCATCTACGTTGTTGCGTCAAATATTAGGGTTGTAGCCAAATTAAGACTGCCGCCAGGCCACGATGTGAACATTTTCTTGATATCCTCCTAAACCTCCTCTGGCATGCCTCACCAGTCACAGAAATGTACATTTTCTACAAACATACATATTCAGAAATGTTAATTTTCAACAAACATACATTTTACAGAAATGTACATTCTACAAACATACATTACGGAAATGTACGTTTTCTACAAATGTATGTTTTACAGAAATGTAAATTTTACATACTTTTACATATTCTACTAATATACATTATACATAAATGTAAATTATTAATTAAATAAAATGACTTTTCATTAATCTATATTGTAATCTAAATTCTAAAATCTTTGTTTTGAAGTTCATTCTTTGTGAGATAAGTGTTTTTGCAAGGACTCATGGTATTTTGACACATGATGTACACTTTTCAGAATTTACCTATGTAACTTCACTTAGTTTACCTAGGCACATTGCAAACCATTTGCGATGTGCTAATCACATGGAGCACATCGCAAAAGTTTGCTTTGTACACATCAACTTTAATTACACTAACTTTGTGATGTGGAGCACATTACAATACTTTGCCTCTTTCTAGTAGTAACTATTCCATTTTGTACATATTCGCAATGTAGTAAATTATAACCAAAGCCATAAAAAGAAAACATGAACTCCGAGCGTACCCATAATCCAAGTGTAAAAGCCCACATATGAGAGGTGGTCCCATTAGTTAGGACTTGTTAATTAATGTTTAAAAGCTACAGTCCTGAGGTCCGGTTGCGCCGCCATTTCGCCACTCGGATCGGGACACCGGCCTTTCTCCAGTCGCAGGGGTCCTGTCAGCAAATCTGGTCAACAGGCCCTTGTTCTCCCAGGTTGTAGAGTATCCGGAAAACCTAGAAAACAACTACGCCCATCCGGTTGGGGACTCTACTCTCAAAACTACTAAATGACTGGCTTTTACATACCGGTGCTTATTTCTAGGTCATTTCACACGCTTCTAAACCCTAAAGGAAGACTAAAAACAAAATTTCTGGAAAACGAGGTTTGACACCAAAAACTCATGAAAAACACACTTCCAAAAACTTGAGTATCTGTTGCTACAAATGAGCTTCACATAAAAAGCTTCATCCGTTTTGCCAAAATAGAATTCATCCTTGAATATCATCCATCCGACTCTTTCTTACTCACCTTACTTTTACATGGGAAAACCCCTTACTTATCCTAGATAGATAGATAGATAGAAACTCCGGTCCCTTTCTAAGGGGCCGGCGTGAATGAAGTGTCCGTTCGTAATGCTAATATCCCGATGGCCACCGGACAAGGGGAAATTGGAACAATACTACTTCCCCCTCTCGAGGGTGGACACTATAACTACGCTAGTTTCTAGCCTAGTTACTAGTGCCTTGAGGATACTTGACATAATATCCCCCCAAAGGACTTTGAGGTACCCATACAACAAGGTCCAAGGACCCCCCACAATAGTTGGGTGGACTATAGTGGTGAGCACCACGCCGGCATGGGGAATGGAACCCACAACCTCCTCAATGGGGGCCATGAGCCCCAACCACCAAGCCAAGGCTTGTGGTGCCTTTACTTATCCTAACTTCTAGAAGTCTCCACCAAGGTACCAATCCATTACTCTAACTAATTCACTAGGAAGAATGCAAGAAACTAACAAAAAGAAAAATACTAGACTAGTATAATTGGCCAAGAAAACCCGTGGGAAACTTAGAAGAAGAAGAGAACACCAGACCCCTATGGGTTGGCATGAATATAGTGTTTGTTCGACCTGCCCTTGATGATATGCTCACACGACGGAAACTTAGAATAAATATCTAGAACTTAAATAAGTTTGGAAATCATAATAAGACCGATTGAAAAGTCTACAAATACCTCAAATCTAATAATTATAAATTCAGAATACCACAATTTGCTAAATATTGGAATATAAGGGAAAACTCACAAAAACAACACGACATTAAATCCAAAATAAACTTGTAACGAGAATTCTACCACATAATTAATAGAATAAAATAATGCCTAAATACTATGGGAATGAATTCCCATGAGTGTAGAACATATTGAGGGTTCACACTTGCAAGTACCCTAAAAGAAAAAAATGATAGGACAATAAGGACTCGATTTGAGCTTGCAACCTCCTACAAGGTTATGTACAACCCCAACCTACCTACCACAATCCTTTCAAGCACAAAATCACTCATACAAATTGTGCTTTAAACTGTAAAATTTCAATTTTTGAATACATCACAAAAAGGTGACCAGTTTGACATCAAAATATTAGCAAAAAGTTCATTACAGTGGGAGCTACAGAGTAGATTCTGTTGGAAAAGAGCCCCTCAAGCTCACTTGGGCGTTTAAGGGTTAATCTAGAAGTACTTAAATGTGCCATTAGTTTTAAAAGGACTATCCTCTATGATAAAATGATACTTTGTGAGTAAGTTATTGATGGGAAAATTCTTAGTCTATTATGATATTGTTTCATGTCATTTAACCCTTAAAAGTCCCTTGGAGATAGTATGTACGCTGTCGTATAATTAGGATTTGCTACCAACAAGAAACTCTAAACTGGAATTGTAATAGCTCACTAGAACCGCATTAATTCAAATGTCAACTTCTTCTTTGAACTCAAACCCATTAGAGGTGTGCATTCGCTCCAAATACAACCAAAATACACCGTATTCTACTGGTCGCCACAGCACGCTCAGACCTTTAAGGGTTAATCTCATGAATTTTTTTACAAAACCTCTCAAGATTCTATTTAATTCTGTAAAATCTCATTTTATTTTGTAGCATTTAGTAATATTTTGCAAAGTATCAACTCATTCTTTAACACTTTCTAATATTTTGTAAAATTTTGTAACATTATATAAGATTTGGTAACATTTGTAACATTTGTAACATTCTCTAACATTTCAAAAGAATTTGTATCATGTTCTAACATCTTGTAACATCTTGTGACATTTTGTAACCTTTTGTAATATTTTGATTTATTTTCTCTATACATTTTGAAGATTTTATTTAATTTAAAACATTTGTAAAAAATTTCTTAAAATTCTAGTACATTTCATCACACTATCCAGCATTTTGTAACAATTAGTAACAATTAATTAAATTTGGTGACATTCAATAGAATATAATTTAATCTCATAGATTATAAGATAATCTAATGATATAGGGTAGTATACTTTAATGAGCTTTACTAAAAACTACAAAACACCACAATCTAGTAACATTTAGTTCAATTTCGATTATAAATGCTTCATTTGGTTACTTTGATTTGGTTTGAATTAGTTGAAATTTTTATTATTTTGTATCAATTTTTTATTCTTTCAATTTTGGTTTTCTTTGATTTGATTAGGTTGAATGATTTCAACCATTTGATAACTTTACATTTATGTGATGAAATGACGACCTCTTATTTTGGACAACTTTGAAACAGAAAAAGTATGACTCATTACTAACTTCTATTACTTTTGCTCTTGTAAAAGAAGCTTCATATGGAGATTTGAGTTGGAGTCCAAAAGAGGGCAAAAATACTTCCAACCTTATTGGTTCAATTTGAAGTACCAGATATGGAAAAATTACATTGAGAGGATTTTGACCCTCCGTTGGCCCCATGTACGGCTCAATTCCCAAAGTAAAGCGTCCCTAACCTTCACATTAAATCCAACTTAACTTCAAATTGATGTATAAAAGACTTGGTAATTGACTTCTCACTTAGAACTTAGCTGACTCGTTTACGTATATTCGAACTCCTTCTTTTCTCCCTCCAAATTATAAGATAAATGAGAACATATGGAACTATCATAAGCGTTAAGAACAATGACAACATAGCAGATCTCCCTCTGTTCAAAACTTATCACCTTGACTTTTGTAATGATTTCTCTTATTCTTAAAACTACGGTACCCGGAAAGGGATCATTTGTACAGTGACAACATACAAAGGGACGGGAGTGTCTAAATATCCTCTACGAGCGTGGCTTGGATGCCAGGCTCGGGTGGGGGTGGGGAGGGTGGGGTAAAATCTGCCCCTATTTTTAAATTTGTTTAGGCCCCATTTGAACACAAAGGGGGCTTCCAAGGGTAATTTGGGGCCCCAGGCCCCAAATTTTGCAAAAAAAAATTCAAAAAATGGCCCCAAATGGGGGAAACGGGAAGGGCCAGAAAATTGATCCCCACCGAGCCTGGCATCCGAGCCACGCTCGTAGGGGAGAAATAAAGAGTCCCACAAAGGGACCGCATGAAGGAGCTCTATTTTTGTACTGTGGGGGTATGAAATCCAGTCAAACTGGACAAGCCAATAGGCAGCTCTCTGCGGATCCGGATGAGCCTCCCGGGTTTCAGGCCCCAACTTGGATTTCGCCACACAAGTATCTCCAGGGCGTGTGTTTCCGAAGCTGGTGCTGCACCGATTGAGCTAGGATTTCATTTTTACCCATTCTAACAGCTTCTGCAGACATTGTTGCTGAGTGTTTCTGCATCAGGGTGCAGTTTCTTTGTTGACTGCAATGCGGTGCCTCCCTCGTTCTCGAGAGAATCGAAAATTGATTAGATGGTGGCCTAGCTTGGGCTAACGATGGTACGTTTCTGCCGAGGGCGAGATGCTGCAATCTGAAGGCTTACAGTGATGCTGCAGATTGAGGCTTTATGGCGGTTCTGAGAGGGTGGGTGTATCGTTCATGCAGCTTGACGTAGGTGATGGGAATTGCCATCTTGTGACAAGCGAAAGAAGAGGATTAAGATGGCTTCATTAGGGTTGAGATCGGCGCTTGTGGTCGACGATGTTTTGGCAGCGAATTGCTTCAGCTCTGTACTGCCTGGTAAACCTTAAACCCTAAAACCCTGGGTAGCTTTTCTAGATGTTGCATAGACGAGGTGGTGAGCTAGTAAAATTATAATAGCCGCATTTCTTAGCTTGTCATTGTAGAGCTTCTTGTCGAGAATTTAGTAGCATATAATTATTCTTGCGTAGAGATGTAAGCACTAGCCTTATTGCTTTGGATGAAGACTCCTGCTGCAGACAATGTTAGGCTGCTCTTTGAGAGCCTCAAGTCATAAACCCAGTGGATTGGATTGGAGAGTGAAGATTTTGTGATAAATCTGAGAGCTGTAGCTTGACAATGGGTACCGCGTAGGGTTTTTGAGCTAATTGGTGTCTTAGGGTCCGATTCCATTGACCTTTTGGATTGTGTAGTTGCACCGAGGTCGTCGATGTATCAGGCAGCACTACAGAACGCCAAAATTGCACAATTGGTTTTGTGCAATGCATTTCAACCGTTTCAAGATATGCTCAAATGTGAATCGCTGGCGATTTATGTGCTTCTCATACGAGAAATGGTTCGGTCAATTGACAGGGAAGGTGCCGGGGAATCGAGCTTCACCATGGACTGGGACCAAGTCAGACGTTATTGGAGCCCCACTTCGTCGATTGGCAGCCCTCAGTTCCTCTCGCAGTTACCAATCCCTGAATGGGTCAGCAATGGGAAATGACGCAACAGGTGACTCGCTGATCAAATTCTTTTTATCGAAATCTTCATCGAAGGCTAGTGAACAACTGCTTATTTATTCTCAGGACCGTCGAATGTCCACTGAGCTGTTTTCTTGCTGTCCATTGAGCAGTTGACGGACAGAAAGCCTTGGAATCGAGTCGGCTGGACATGGTAGACGAGCGAGAAGAGGTGAAAAGCCTGCTTATTGAGTTCCTCCAAGCCCGAAATGTGAATGAGTCTTTAGCTTCACGTGCAGAGAAGAAAGCCACTCGCCTCACTGCTCATCTCCTCTCCCTTTTGCGCACGGTCTATCGCATCCGTTACCTTACAGGTTCACCCATCTCTCTTCAAATCCTTTAGAACTATACATGTCACACCTGTCACGTTCTCTGATCTCTTTCCCTCACATTTTACCTCGAAGAAACATCCCGCTATCAATATCACCAACCAATGTCTTCTGCTCTAAGATGGCTGTCGATAAACACATATCGATAGATGCAAGTTTCTCGTTTTGTTCTCCCACATTTATAGATCTTACTTTGATACTAAGCGTCTTCGCTTGATTTCACAGGGAGAGGGCTAACGGCATCAGAAATAAGAAGTACGTTACTCCCATTCTTGGGGACTCTGGCAGCAGATCAGAAGGTAGGACTCGTGGACGTTTTTACGAGCTTCCCCGATGCGCCAGCAGTGAAGACGAACATCAACGAGGTCTTGTACTTCCCCGGGGACTCTTTCAGATCACTAATACTCGGGGAGGTTAAATTCGCCAGTTT
Source organism: Bryum argenteum (assembly GCA_037043015.1). Lineage (NCBI taxonomy): Eukaryota > Viridiplantae > Streptophyta > Bryopsida > Bryales > Bryaceae > Bryum > Bryum argenteum. The sequence goes on along the minus strand of CM073323.1, from coordinate 3,430,374 downwards.
TCCTCATCTTAAACCACACATGGTGAATGGCAAGCTTCCCGTGTCATTGGTGTACCTCCTGGAGTTTGGATTCTCGACTCATGCAGTGGCAGATCTGGTGTCCCAGTACCCGTGCTTTGCAAGCTACAGCGTGCCCGAGAAACTCGAACCCATGCTCAATTTCCTCTTGGAGTTGGGAGTCTCAGCCATTGATGTTCCCAAGATCATCTTAAAGAGGCCGCAGCTCTTCGGGTGCAGCTTGAAAGAGAATATCAAGCCCCTAGTTGGTGTTCTGAAGGAGCTTGGGGTGGATTCCGAGGACTGGGTGAAAATTCTCTCGCAGTTTCCGCACATTTTGTTGTATAGTGTTGGCAAGGTGCAGCAGGTGGTGACGTTTCTCTTCTCACTGGGACTGTCTCCGAAAGAATCAGGCAAGGTACTCACAAGGTTTCCTCAGATCATAGGGTACAGTGTCAAGGCGAAGATGCAGCCGTTTGCAGATTATTTCAACAGCATTGGGGTGAAGGACCTGAAAACTTTGGTGTTGCGCTCGCCACAACTGCTTGGACTCAGCCTCGAGCTCAACATCAAGCCTACCATTCTCTTTTTCTCCGACAATGGCTACACCATGGACGAGCTGAGTACAATCATACTGCGGTTTCCGCAACTTTTAGGGCTCAGCACGGAAGGGAACATACGGCCCAAATGGGATTATTTTGTGGAAACAGGTCGAGCTACTTCGGAGTTGGTCGATTTTCCTCAGTACTTCGGGTACAGCCTCGAGAATCGTATCAAACCTCGACATAGAGCTCTTGAAGCTAGGGGTTTGAGTTGGTCGTTGAACCGGATGCTTACCGTTCCAGATGCCTTGTTTACGAAGCTTTTGGAGAAGGAGACATAGATAGCTCACCCCTTGTACTGTACAGCTTTTTATCAAGAACTTCACTTACCAGCAAGTGTACACTTTTTCATGCAAATTTTGGACAGAGTAGTTTCCAAATTGATTCATCTACTCTTGATCCTAAGAGCATTCCCACCCATCATGCCCTGAACTGAAAAAAGGATGAATAGTAGTTCAGTTCAGGGCAGAAATGCCCCACCAACCGGCAAATCCCCCGAACTGAACTACTATTCATCGTTTTTTTCCAGTTCAACCTGCAAATGCGAGCCCTTTTGCAGGGAGGTGGGCGGGCCTGAAAACCGAGTACGACAAACCCGATGTTCGTGCTGGCCGATGTTCCTGCTGGTTCGCGCAGTTGCGAGTGGTCAGAATTTGCGTTTGGGGAGCAATGGCGCAGTTGCGGGTGGGGCTCCTCCTCCGCTCTGACGATTCAGTCACCCTGAACTGATGATTTCAGTTATTGAGTTCAGTTCAGGGCGCCCCCATGGGTGGGCATGCCCTAAGGTAGGAGAACCTAAAGGTTCCCCCCTCCTCATAAGCCTGCATGTTAGATTCTTCTAGATTCTTCTTCCTACAAAGATTTGATCACCTTGTAATTGCCCTCAATGCACTCGGCATACTCAATGCACTCAACATACTCTTTAGGTACATGCAGTAGGGCGTCCGATTGTGTGTCAGCCAATATTGGTCATTTCTAAAACTTGCAGTCATTATTGTAAGTACTAAAAAATATGAAAAAATAGGGAAACTTCGTCTTTTCTTCTTGCTAATTAGTGAAAAACAATAAATCATATGTATCACCATTAGTGAATAGCTCAAGTGTCCGAAATTTAGGTGTACTTACCCTAGTTGTGAAAAGGCCATGGATAAACTTCACACAAACTTACTGCTCACAATACCAAGTATCGAGCTAAAAACTTGGGTCCCATTTTTTCTAATTTTATTTAAATAATTTGTATTGTCTTTTATAGTTTTTTTTTAATTCAATTCAACCATTTTTAATTCAATTCAACCATTTTTAATTCCAAATCCCTCTTACTCCAGGAGTTATTTGAGTTATCTATATTGTCTAACCTTAATAACATCTCATGTGCCAATTAGTAGAAAAACAAAAATGGTGCATATATGTATGTATGATGTGTACATGTGATTAAATGTAGGATGTATGAAGATGGTGCTAAAGAGAGTCCAATCCATGTCTCAATTTGCAAGTTGGGGCCCAAGTACACTACCAGCTCAAGTATGGTTGGGTTCTCGTGCAAGACTAAGCGCTTCTCGTGACAATGGCTCAATAATGGCTCGACAATGGCTCTTCGTTTCACGTATTTGCAAGATCGAGAGATGGAGGGAAAGCTTGCGGTTGCTTAACCCCTAACTCTCCTTGAAGCCCGAAATGGGTTTTTGCAATTCCGGGCAGCCTAGATGAAGGGGTTAAAAGTAATATTTTTGCCTAAGATTTTTATTGGGTCCTCCTTATACTGCAAAGTGTATGTGGTAAAATTTTCAAAGTCAAATTCCAATTTTGAGTCTTCTAGGACGATCCTTGGGTTGCAAGCTGAGATGGGGCAGCTTAAAAAAGTAACTTTTAATTTATTTATTTTTTTGAAACATGTTCATTACTAAATCACTACTCAAATTTCAAAGTGACTCAAGTCAAAAAATTTACCAATTTTACAAGGGCAGCCTCCAAAAATTTCAAAACCAATCTTCGCAATGCCCAAAAAAACTTGGAAGACAAACTTTGGATGTTACGGTCTCTCAAATGGTAATCATCCAACGGTCAATTTTTTGAACAGTAATCAAGCATATTCTTAAGTACAAGATCTTACGGTTAGAAGTTTTAAAAAAGAAAAAGAATTTGGTTCACACCCCCACAAGTGCTTAGAGGTAGAGAATTGCAGTTTTGAGGTTTCAAGCTCCCAAAAAACACCAAGGAGATTTAGGGGTTAAGGAGGACCAAGACGTTTTGGTTTTTTTTTTCAAGTGAATTAATTGTTATAGAAAGTCATATGCATCTACAATCATAGAATAGAAAGTCTTGTGTTTATATATACAACTTGTTAATTGGATTTAATTTGATCATGTGATTTCGTTTGAATTTTTTTAATCCAATACGCTAGGCAATAGTATACATTACTTCCTATGTAAGTTGAAAGAATGTGGTAAAGAGGGAGGCCTCATCACAGTGACTCCTAACATGGGTTTTATAACCTACGCCCGAGCAAGGATGTGAGCTTGACAAGGAATGGGTAGGACAAGTCGAGAGAACTAACGGCCGCGTGCGGGACTCCACTAGCCTAGCAACCGTATTGCGCCTAGCTTGACAACCGTATTGCGCCTACACTTGCTAGTTAGATGGAAGTGTGTAAAAGATATGTATGGCTATGGGGAATTCCTTGTGAGATTTAAAAATCTGTATATATGGCAATGGGGAATTCCTTGTGAGATTTAAAAATCTGTATATATGGCTATGGGGAATTCCTTGTGAGATTAAAAATATGTTTAGCAAATAGGGAATCCTTTGTGAGATTTTCTCACCGGATACATGGTAAGATTTTCTTGTTGGGAATTCCATGTAAGTCATTTTAAAATTTACGTCAATCATACGTCAATTCTACAAGGAGAGGCGTCAATTCTACAAGGAGAGGCGTCAATTCTACAAGGAGAGGCGTCAATTCTACAAGGAGAGGCGTCAATTCTACAAGGAGAGGGGTCGACATCACAAGGACGATGGACGGTGATTTTAAACATAATTTGTAACTAGGAATATATTACCTATAAAACTTAAAACTTTCATATGGATTTGTACGAGTTTTATGCAAATTTCGTTTGGTATTATAAAATCATATTTCATGTCCATTTATATAAATGGAAAAAATGTAAAATGTCCAAGACCAACACCTTGGAATTGATTGAAGTTTTCATTGAAAGAGTAGATTACACATTTCTCTCCCTACAGTATCGAGAACAACTGAGGCAAGTGCACCTAGTAGCAATCATGAGCACTATAAAATTGACCATGTACAATGTAGAATTGTCAAAAAGTATTGCTTAAATTGCAAAGTCATTTTAATGACCCCTTGGATGTGCTCCTACTTGAATGTACTCTTACAAGTTTTGAGTTAGAATTTGATATCTCTCACTCAGGGCAAATCGAGTTGGTTCCGCAAACATAATTACTTCTAACCATAAGTATTAATCTTTGGAATCAAATATACTGAACCCCAATTCCGTCAAAATGGCACTATGCCATGTGCCATTTTGTCACACTAGATCTTACATTTGTGCTCATATAAAATGGTATATTCTGTAATATCACAATTTTTTTTGTAGTATCACTTTTTTATATACATTGTCACTCATTTTCCCTAATATCACCTTAAAATTTTGTTATATCACATGGTTTTTGAGCTATAGTTCAGAAAGTTGAGGTGTGCCATTTTAATGGAATGATGCCATTTTAACGGAATTGGGGTTACTGTCAATCCATTGGAGACTCATCCTTGGACGCATTTCCTCGAGTCAACGATTTCCTCCGTCGAGCCAACGATAACTGCCTTCGCAATTCTAGAATATTTTCATCTAGATCCTGGCGCTCCTCTGTCAAGCGATGGTATCTTTGTCGTTCAATAATCAGACTGTTTTTCCAGTCGTTGCTCCGCTGGAGCCTTTCGACTCTCAGCCGGAAAAGTTCATTGTATGCCAGGCTCACTGCCATGGCGTCCTGAGTGCAATTGTCAGGATCAACTTCTAACCTCATGCTTATGCTGGGACCACCCTTGATACGTCCAGGAAGGAACAGAGGCGGATTGGGTGGGCGGTCACTCGTCGAAGTTGCAGTACTCCCATCGTCATCGAGACCATGTAGAGAAAGGAAGCTCAGATTTGCGTTTATCACATGTCTGCACACTGGGCACGACTTCACTTTGTTCTCTCCAAGCCATGGCCGAATACAGAGCCAGCAGAAGACGTGACCACAATTGGTTGCAACGGGATCGGTCGGAGGCTCCATGCAGACGTGGCACTCGAACACACTTGCAGGACTGAGGTCTGCATCGGCGCGGGAGGTAGTGGAAGACGATGATATGCTGCTCTCCATAGCTGACTGAATAAGAAGTAGAACTCTGTGAATCTAATTACGAGAACCGGCTCGCTAGATAACTAAGCGGTATGTACTAAGTATTTGCAACGTAATTACCAATGCTATATATGCAGACGAGAAGAAGCTGGAAGGAAGTCCTCCTTTTGTTCAGACACAAGCGTGGGAGTTAGCTCGAGGAAAAGGCAAGATACTAGAAAGCAAAGTTACTGCATCGAAACGATAGAGGAGTTTAATGAGTCTACTCTTATAAAGGCTGCATTGCCTAGCCTCGGCAGTTAATTATGTTGGTCCGACTCTCGAGGACATAGATTTCCTCGCAAGCCGAGTAGCACAGGGGTCCGGCGTTGGGAGGCCGGGTATCATGCGCGATATGAAGCCGCTTCTGAGCGCTAGGTCGTAATCGATTCCTTCTTCGATTTTGAAATACCCACTTTTGTTGTTCTATGTTTCGAAGATTAACATTGAAACATTCTCAAAACATGTATTTCTCCAACAATTTAAGAAAAGGATTTTTCCAAGGTTGTCATATTGGGCGGGTAGGGGTCATCCAGCGGTCCAAACAGACACGCGACGGACCACGGAGGCGGTTAAGGGCCTAAAAGACGTTGTGGTAGAAATGGGCCATGTAGTTATTTCTAAGGTAAAAAATTTGATTGTAAAAATCACGCGGGATTATGATGTAGTCGCTACCGTGGCGCAGGTGTGGCAGCGTAGGAGCATTGACATAAGGGCACGAGTGCTAGGTCAACGGGAAACATGCATGGCGAGGGCTCTAGGGCGCCGGGTCGACGGGGCGGAGGTGCTGGGGCATTGGCGTCAAGGCCTTCAGTACGTGGGCGCGGGATCGAGGGGACGCGGGCCCCATGCGCGGGGTTCAGTAAGTAGAGAATTTGGAACTCAAAGTCAACTTCGCTGCCCTCTTAGCCAAGAAGGTCATAGAATAGTCCCACATACCCGGATTAGTCATTTGAATATAAGACATTCTTGCCCAAATCCAAAGAATTTAATAATTGCGGTAATCTTGGAGAGAAGTTGGATCAAGATTGTCAGAACCAATGAATAGAAGTCGTTTTTTTGTTGAAGGGGGGTTGGAGAAGACAAGGGGAGAGGGAGAGGATAAGGGGAGAGGGAGAGGATAAGGGGAGAGGGGGAGGACAAGGGTAGAGGGGGAGGAGGAATGCCTTGGCTATAGTCATGGCAGAGGTTGGAGTGGGCGCAGGAGGGTTGCGGCATCGGGGCGGTGGAGTGGGACAAGGGAGTAGGGCGCATGAGTCGGGCGCGGGCATTCCAACCCCCTCTCATCATACTCATGCTTTCTTCATAATGATGTTGAATCAAATCAACACCAAGTATTTCCTTCCATATAAATCTAAGTTTCACGTGGCTTTTTTATAATTCAATATATTTTATAAAGTCATAATTAGTTAGAGGAAGTTTCTAAATCACCTCCTCTCCTTTGATTTAACTTCCCCAATTACTCAACATGATCCTGCAAAGTCAAAGTGTGTTTTTCTTACAAGAAATCGTATGCTTCCAGAAAATTTATAAGGTCATTGTTTGTGAACGCAAGTGTTAATATAATTTTCCCTCTCTTTATATCTATTTTCCCTTTAATTATCAAAGTTCTTCTGATTAAAAATACCTGCAAGTAAAAGACGTCGACCTATAGATGCGTTATTACCACAATTAATTTGATAGCTCTATCATTTTGATACGGTCATAATAAGCTAGTCGAAGTGTTGAAATTTTCTCTTCCCCCTCTTTATCTATTTTTTTCTTATTTTTCATCATCAGCTAGTTCTAAATACTTGCAACCAAAATCCACTTTGTAGATCTGTTCCTCCTTCGATTTTCTTTATTACTCCATGATATTCACAATGAAGTTATTAGCTAATCCAAGATTTAAATTTATTTTTTCTCTCCTTTTAACTATTTTCTCTCTATTCTTTAACGTTCCAATTACTTCAACCAATCTAAAGTAATTTTGGAAAGATAACTCCAATCTTCTTATGATATTTTTGATGGTTCGATAATTTTTATATGGTCCTCATTAGCTAGTACAATCACAAAATTACCTTCTCCACTTGGTTCCCTTCCGTGGCGCTAACATTTTTACCATATTTTTTATACTATATAAATCACCTAAGAAATTTATCAAATTGAGCCCCTTTCACTCTGTTTTTGCTTATATATTTGCATTCACTCCCTTACTTCAAATTGTGCCGATTCAAATATTCCCATGTATGCTCGAGCACATAGTTCTTATTCTCCTATAATGATTTTAACATTTCCATCACATTCATGACGTCTTTATTAGCTTATGCAAGTATTAGAATTACCTCCTCTCCTGTTTCATTCCTTTATAACTTATAATTCAAAGTTCTAGTGGGTGCACTCAAATCATGACATAAAGATGCGATTCCCCCATGGTTTCTTTTATGATTCCATCATGTTAAAAGGGTCATAAATAGCTTGACCCAATCTCAAAATCATCTCTTACCCTCTTTATCTGTTTTTTTTCTATTTTTCAAAGGTCTGGTGATTCTAATTGCTTAAAACCAAAATCCACCCTATAGATTTTTTAGCCATACGATTCTTTCTATGATTCCATCACGTTGATAAGGTGTTTATTAGCTAATCTAACATTTAAAATTATTTTTCCTCCTCTCTTAACCCTTAAGCGCCCACAGTGTCGTTTTTCGACATTCTGGATGTGAGGCTCCATCTTTGGTGCACAACCCCGCTTTCATCCCATCGATTTTTCATCCGCTGTTTTTTTTGCTCAACTCCTCAGTGGGTTTACTCTACTCCCTCCTTGGATAAATAGTAAAAACCTTGATCCTCAATTTGTGAGAGTGGGCGAAAGAGATTTTTCATGAAAGTTTTGGTGGTGTGATCTTCACCCCTTTTTTGCATGGATCTTGAAATCCATACCTCCAAATGGCATGCAACTAGGAGGTCATACTAATTGCCATGCTCCAAAAAAGATCCTACGGTTGGATTTTCCATTTTCATCTTTTATTTGTTTTTATGCAGTTTTGAAAAAATCAGCATTATTAGCAATTGTTAGGAGCTTTACCACCCCCCCCCCCTTGGGCGTTTAGGGGTTAACCAATTTCCCTCTATCTTTAAAAGTTTTGATCATTTCATTCATTCTAAAGTGATTCGGAAAAAAATAGCTCCGATGTTTTTATAAAAAATTATTTTGATAGTTCCAAAATTTTCTTGGGATCCTAATTAGCTAGCGGGGCCGCATGGGCATGCGCGGGCATAGGGGCCGACGTGAGGGCACATCTTATGGTGGTTGATGGTGGAACCATAGGAATCATTAATTTACATAGGTGTGGATATGTAAATAAGGGTTGGGACATAATTCAGAATGCCAATTTACACATTATTTTGAATGTTGTTGAAATTAGATATAATAGGATAACTGAGATCCAAGTTACACTTAAACTTTTAAAATTGCATGCTTCTATCAACTTGAAATTAAAATCCAAACTACGTGAACAACAAAGAAGAATCTGAATATTTAACGTTTGCCCAATAAATACATATGCACCATCAACAGTGTAAATGTTCATTGAATAGAGCCACATACCATTCATGTAAAATTGATCAAATTAACATCCTGAAAAAAAGAAGTGTTTCATTAGCGTTCAACCATACAAAACTACAAAATTTTATTATGCTAAATCCATACAAAAATATGCACTGTCTAGGCACAAACTCACTAAGCCACTGCTCCCCTTGTGCACGCGCCTTTGTATGGTTGTGTCCTTGGGTAGAAGCCACGCCCTTGGGATACATGCCGTGTCCCACGTGGCATCCACCTTGCACCAATGTGGCGCCACTGTGGCAGCAACATCGATAATTTTTGACTTAGGCCTTGTGCCCTTATAACGTCGTCAATTTTTTACCTTACCAACTAACGGGCGGATGCAGCCCTCTATCGGACGAGCATATCGGGTAGGCGGGGAGACCGGACGCTCGCCCATTATGACGATAATGGATTTTTCCCTTTGCATCCTTAGCTTCACACCAAACTGACCACCGGAAATTCAACCTCACTCTTACCAAACAAAGGAGAACTCTTTCAAAGAGAGGTACTTTGCAAGAATTTTGTATCCATCGACAAATTGTTGGACAAAACTTTCTTTGCATTCTTACAATCAATGAATCATTTGAATAATTATGAATGTTGTTATGAATCCCTTTTGTATGAAACAACCTTCCTCATGGGGTACATTGTATTATGGAACTGTATAAGATTAGTCACTAAGCCTCACCACCGAGGCTTCCCTGAAGTGGCTTTAGTATTCTACCACCGAGGCTATGCCCCGAGACTGCCATGCTCGACTATATAAGTGGGGGTCCTCAGCCTACTTCTCATTTCGGTTCACTTACTTGTCTGTGTTTTGCTTTTGCGTATCTTGCCTCCTCATTCTAGCTCTCACACTTTCCTTTGAGCAAAGGGAGGACTTCTCTCCAGGTTCTTCTGGTCTAGATATATATAGGCATATAGCATTGCAACTTTCCCTGCTAAATCGCTTAGTGATCCACCTAGCCAGTCATATTTAGAGAGCTGAGCTTGTGCTGAGACAGCCACAAAAAGCAGCATGTCATCGTCTTCCACCACCTCCGGTACCCATGCGGACCGTGACAGTCCTGCAACTGTGTTCGACTGCCACATCTGCATGGAGCCTCCAACCCTTCCCACTGCAACTGCCTGTGGTCATGTCTTCTGTTGGACGTGTATCCGGTCATGGCTTGGAGACGACGACGAATCGAAGACGTGCCTAGTGTGCAGACATCCCATGAAGGCAAGCCTGGGCATCCTTACTATACATGGTCTCGATGAAGACGAGAGTGGTACAGCTTCAACGAGTGACATCCCACCACGGCCAGACAATCCGCCACTGTTCCTTCCCGGGCAGAATGAGGGTAGCACCAGAGTCAACTTACAAGTTGATCCTCACATCTTCACTGAGGACTCGTTGGCCATGAGCCTGGTATGCAATGAGTTTTTCCGACTGCGAGGGGAACGGCTCCAGCTGAGCGACGAGGACTGGAGAGACACTTTGCATAGTGAACGAGAGAGGAACTCACTCTTGAAGGAAGAGGGACAGGAGCTTGATGAAGAGATTCTAGAGTTGCGAAGACAGTTATCATCATCAGGTGATTGGCCAAAAGATGAGTCTCCCGTGGATCAAGAGATGAAGAAAAGAAAAAGAGTAGAGCCCTTACAAGGGCAGCGTAAGCGTAGATATAGAAGGGCAGCGTAGGTGTAAATAGAGTGTTAATCTCATATGTGAATATTCTATATGCTATGACCATCAAATTTATACAAGAACATGAGTAAAATTACCCCCGCACATGGATCAACAATATATTGATTCAATGATGTAGTTGTGCTTATAAGCGACTCTAGACGCATAATGAGTAAGTTGTTGTACATCTTGTACTTTAGGAAAAAGATATCACTGTTGCAATGCTAGCTATGGTTGGGCTCGGCGAAATGCGCTCAAAGTTGAGTCTTCCGTGGATCAAGAAAGGAAGAAAAGAAAAAGAACGGAGGACTTAGAAGGCAAGCGTACTAAGCGTAAATAGAGTGCCAATTTTACAATCGTCTCTAATTGTTATGACCATTGAATATAGGCAAGAACATGGGGTTACTTTTACTTTTCTCATGGATCAACAATACATAAATTCCATAGAGTAATTGAGTTGCATAACAGAATGTACTTTATTTCGAGATATCAAATCCTAACTCTAATCTTGCACTAAGGTAGGAGCACTTTTACGTGATCATTGAATTTGATACATTGAAATTTTGAAGCATCACTTATCTTTTGAAGAAACAACTTGGTTCAAATAAGTTAGATACAAGAGTATCTCCGGGTATCTCAAAAAATACAACTTACTTATAACTCCTCGACAATTGTTGTTTTTAAATGACTCTTCATATCAATTCTACTTTAGTATATTTAAGTAGAATTGTTTACTTTGAGTGCTTCCTAGAATTTAGTGCAAATTTCCTTCGATGCGCAGTTGTACACAAAATTGACACTTTTGAAAGTTCTCAAGTACTCTTAATTATTTGTTAGGAAAAAAAACATAGAAATATGTGAATTTAAAGTGTCCATATTTTAATAGCATTTATTTTTCTGGTCTAATTATGCAAGAGTTAAGGCATTGTCACACTTTGTTAACCCTTAAACGCCCAAGCAAGCCCGAGGGTCTTGATTCCAACGGAATCTCCTCCATAGCTCTCACTCTACTCAACTTTTCACTGATATTTTGATGTCAAACTGGTCACCTTCTTGTGATGCATTCAAAATGTGAAATTACACAATTCAAATCACAATTTGTATGAGTGATTTTGTACTTTGAAAGGATAGTGGTAGGTAGGTTGGGGTTGTACATAACCTTGTAGGAGGTTGCAAGCTCATCATTGATTGGTTCATTCATGTTGCCCAAGTTCAAAAAGTGCACTATTCATGATGCCCAAGTCGAAAAGATGCTGTGATCGAATTTTGGGCTGCCCATTTCAAAGCCCATGGGCGTTTAAGGTTTAATCATGTAGACTCAAGAATAAGACATTTAATCACGAAAAGGGTGTATAAATCACAACTCTTGTGCATATGCTTCAATCAATGTTCACAAGTGGATAAACATTGCTGATGGAGGAAATTACATTCAACCCCAATTCCGTTAAAATGGCACTATGCCATGTGCCATTTTGTCACACTAGATCTTACATTTGTGCTCATATAAAATGGTATATTCTATAATATCACAATTTTTTTGTAATATCAGTTCTTTATATGCATTGTCACTCATTTTCCCTAATAACACCTTAAAATTCTGTTATATCACATGGTTTTTGAACTGCAGTTCAGAAAGTTGAGGTGTGCCATTTTACCGGAATAATGCCATTTTAACAGAATTGGGGTTATTCATCCTTGTCAAATGCGGTGCGCAATGGTCTGATTACTCTTCCAACTTTACGAGCTTCTACACACATTGTAGGCTCACTCCTACTAGTGCTACATATCAAATCTGGAGCTCTATCACGTAAACAATCTACCCACTCCCTCTAAACAAGCTCACTCCTCACAAAATCAGTTACTACACCTCAAAATGCCAACCATTTGAACTTAGGTATGTAGAAATGGGTGGGTTTACCTTCTTGGTCGTTTAAGGGTTAAAGAAAGTGGATCAAAGGTTTGCAAGGAAGAAATGTCTAGAAACTACTACATATTCGAGACAAAATCCTCTCTAATCCGTCAATAAATAATCTGTTTGAGTTGGATAGTATAACATGTCAATATTGTTTTTAAATTACTGCAATTATATATGAAACTGCATTCCTTATTGAGTATATAATAAAATAGGTCTAAACGGAGCTCTAGTAATCTTCATTCAAAGGTACATAAGAGCATCCTCAATGGACTCGATAACATGTCCCGCCAACAGCTCTAACTGTGAGTTCACTAAAAAGTCGACCCAATGGTCACGCTACAGCTCCCTTCACCTTGACGAGTCCGCTATTGGAGCTCCCGCTCTCAGCATATTTTCCAACTTTGCAGGGAGACGCAGTACTCACGCCAAGAGGAGTCAAAGGGCCATATTGGAGCATTTAATCATTTATCTATTGTTCCAAATCTTGATCGCCCTCACAGCTGGTGCCACGTGGCGAGCCAAAGCAATGGCGGGCACAGCTGCCAGGCACACCATTGAGGGCGCCTCAACAGTGCCTGCCCTGCCAGCAGAGCAGGGCCCTGCGAAATGGCGTTGGCGGTCCTTTGTTTAGAGCATCCATTGAGGATGCCCTAATAACTTCATCATACATCAGTACTATATGCTCGCAACACCTATATATCCAACTTAAAAAATGCGAAACTAATCATAGGAGAGTCCAAAAATGATGATTTCACTTTCTCTATCTTGCTTCTGGTTTTCCCCCTTCAGATTTTCTGTGCTGAGGATTGAGCCGATATTGTACTGCACTACATAATTGTAAATATACTGGTAATAAGTCTTAAAAACAATACAACCCCGAGAAGAACCCCAATGTGTAAAATAAACACAATTTTGCCATTGCCAGGGACCGTGTCTTTGAAGATGATCATGGCGGTTTTGCATTTTATAATATGGTGATCGGTGCCATTGATCAAGTAAATGATGTCTACAGGCCTAGCTTTCTGTTGATTTGAGAGTATGAACAGGGCAGCAGTAGCTTAAAGAATGGAGATCCTCTACCTATTAGTATCAGGCAAGTCAATTCCACCACCCTCAGCTATGTCTTCATCTGAATCGCTTTCATCTAAGTCTCCATCAGCAGCTGCCACAGTGTAATCCTGCCATACATCATCCAAATTAGAAACATTGGATTCTTACGTGAAGCTTATGATTCCAAAAGAGCGAGGATCATCAATGGGGGTTCCAACTACTAGAGATCGAAACTCACTGAGTATTGGGCTACAATCAAGTTGTCTTCCAAAATTTTCATGAAGTACAAGGAGTCTACTCCTTTTCAAGAGTGAAGCTCGAAAATCATGAAATTTTTGGAGGATAACACCGATGTGAGAAGAATACCATTTCCCAATCTGCTCCATTATAACGAGCAATTTGCTATCACCGTTTAAGACAGTCTATTGTTGCGGAAATGACAACCTGAGTAAAAGGCACGACTATTGATAGCTGTAGATAAAAACCGACATAAGTTGCCTGGCTACGAAATGAAGGTACGAAGACTCACCTCTGGTTCCATGGTGAACATAGTCCGGACGTCATCCAATCCAGCTGCTGCAGTTCCATTAAGACTAGCCTTAGTCGGGGATTTCTTAGCGTCTGAAGATGGATCATCCACGATCTCCTCGGTCTCCTCTTCCTCGACTTCCTCAATATCTTCAACGACTGCAGCGGTTTCATCAACGACTACAGCAGGGGCAACACGAGGTTCCCTGTCGAGGCGCATTTCTTCCTTAAGATTCGTAGGATCGCCCCAATAATCGCTCCTCCATCGTGGGTCGTTCGGATCATACGGATTCTTCCCCCATAGGGATTTGTCGGCGTACCGCCCAGGCTCCTCAATTGGTAGTCCGAGTTCCTTCCGACTGCATTACACCCACCGCTTCAGAAAAGACACAAAATACATACATAAAGGTGAACAGAAACACCAATTGACACAGGAAGGCATCAAAACAGAGTAGATCGACCTTCAAGTCAAAGTATGAGAGTTAAGTGCGGACGTCCCCCACATATCCAAATTACGAAGCAAATTTAGGAGAGCTAAAGTATGTCATGGTGAGCAGGACTCACGCTGCTATATCTCGCAGTAGAGCCTCCGATTCCTCAATGTTCCGCTGGTAATGCATATCATTCAACTCCTTCACTCTTAAATCGAACTGGAATGGAGGGGGGACGAATTCCTCTCCTCTGGCCTCTGCTTCTACCATAAGTCTGTTAATCTCCTGCAAAAGCACATGGACATCCACAAATGTGAGTAAAGTAAGATAATTAGAAAGTGATCTGTTTTGCTGTCAGATAAGTTAACTTCATTAACTATATCAACATTCAATAGCAGGAGGTCGTACCTCTCGCTCTGCACGTGCTCTGTCCAAATTCAGGTCCGCTGGGTCTGTGTTCTGCACAATGGAAACGACAGTAGATGTCAAGATTCATTCGTTGGTTCATATGTATCCTAATGCAAAACCATTTGAAATTCACAAACACAGATGGGATAATTGAACTTAGCGATTGGGGAACTTAGCACAAAACCTACCCTAGTAGTATCAATTTCCTCACATCAGATTCCAGGTATCGATGCAAGGTACTTCGAACAAGGTATGACAATATTAATAACCAATACATGATGAACAAGAGATTGCAAGAGAATCTGCTGTACCAGGACAAGAGTTGGAATATGGCTGCTATCAAGTCCTCTTTCAAACCATTGTGGTTCAAAAGTTTCTTCATCTTCTACAGGGTAATCTTCATCCTCATCCTCGTCATCCAATTCGTCCTCTTCATCAAAAAAATCGGACACGTCAAAGTCTTCTTCGTCTTCTTCGTCTTCTTCATCACCTTCTTCTTCTTCAGCGTCCAGTACCATTTGTTCAGCTTGGTGTAGTTGCCATAACTAGAAACACCATTTGACAAGATTAGCAAAGTAAAAAGCCAAACTCTCAAATGTCCTTTCTTCAAGTAACAGCATGATCGTTAGATGAAATATGTCCAACTTACTCGAGGAATTGCAGGATGAACTTCGTTCTTTGGTTCATCATCATCAACTGGCTTCTCTTCACGAACTCTCGGGTAGTAAGGTCTGCCGGAATCCCTCTGCACAAAGTAGACAATCCAGGAAAGGAGATTGATCTCAGTAACACAATAACGATCACATCATTGTATATAGGAACTGAAGACATTCCTCAACATGAATAGTAACCATGAGAAACCAACTTACCGCTACTTCATCCATATTCATGTCTCCTGTACGTCCAAAAATAGGTGGATGCTCGAATCTATTGAATCTGCATCACAGATAAGTGCTATATTAGTGACAAATTCGACATCCTACTGATGTTGAATCCTGAAATTGATGGCAGACGAATAAATAGTGAAAGAAAATCACGTACATCATATCGTCGATGTTAGGGTCCACGAATCGCATTTCGATAGGGAACCTGAATCGATACGGATCTCGTTTGGCCTGTGGACGCAGACAACAAACCCTTCAGATTTAGTGCTCGAATGTGACCAAAGTTTTCTAAGAAAATCCAATTCTTTGATAGTCATTGAGGTCAGTAGAGGCAATTACCAGTACTTCAACTTGCACTTTCATTCCGACTTTGATTGTATCTCGAATATGGTACCAATCATTATCCTTAATGGGCACCCATCTGCAATCATCAATGGATACACATCGGTTCACGAATACAATCACGAATACAATCCGCAAACTCATCCGATCTCTAACACACGCATCTTATTCGACATGTAAACCACCACACGACGTCAATGTGTCACAAAGGTTGGATGATACCATGCCGAATGGAAGTGAACAAGAAGCTTACCCATCATGAACTCCACCAAAAAAGACGAATGCACCTTCGTACAAACTAACAGCCGAAACCACACCCCAGTAATGCTGCAAAAAAGAGCAAGATATTCAGGTTATATAGAAATACTTGGTTTATAGACAAGAGTAGGTATAGGGAAGGCTAAACCACGTACAACCGCTCTGCTACAGATAAAAGGAAGTCTACATATTTAAAATGGTAACGAGGTTCACAAGACTTTCGATTCGGCAAGACCAGAGGAGTTATGTAGATGATACCTGTCCAGGGTACACGAAAGGCAGCTCGTACTGATACAACGATAATATGCACACATCCCACAATATGTAAGAAGAAACGACTTCAAAAAGTGACAGCATACAAAACTGAAAGGTAACTCTAAGTATATGTCAATACAAGTGACTCCTTTCAATGGAAGAAGTGTAAGGCAAAGACCAGCGGTCGGCCGTCCTGTGTTTCAGCTCTCTCTCCAAGTCGTCTTCTCCCGGGGTAGTATTCTGGATCTATCTGTACATGACAATACTTCGTGTAAGGGAAAGATGCACAGAGAGATGCTGTAAAAGAGAATTGGCTAATCCTCCATTACGGGAATTTCAGCACTGCATATAAACTGAGATGGCGTATAAAGTGCTCAACATGCATACTAAGCATTAAACCAATAAACTAAACATCAGGATCATGAGGAGTTTGACCTCATTTGAACTTAACAAAATAAAAATCTTACAAGAAAAGGTCATACCTCTTCTGCTTCCCGATCGAGGCGATCCTTATTGGCTGCCACCCACTCGTTGTACTGTCTCAAAAACGTCTTCCACCGAGGAGCCTCATACTCGTAATTCTCTTCATCAAGTTCTTCCTTGTCTGCTTCGGCCATTTCTTCCTTGGTCGACACAACATGTTCCAGAGCATGAGCTTCCCGAATGTACGCAAGCTCTTTGGAGTCCACTTTCCAACCAGGAGGCGGCCAGTCTCTAGGTGCAATCAAAGTAAACACTAGTGGTTGATCCCACAAAGTCCCTTCAGTAGTCTTAGGTTTCATTTTCTCTAGCTCCTTCTCTTTCTTCTCAGCCTCTGCAACGAGCTTCTTCCGATGCTCTTCTTGCCATTTCGGATTCAGCTTCTGAAAAGCTTCCCATGATACAGCAGGCTCCTCTTCTCCGTGTTTCAAACTGTCGACGGCAAACTGAGCCTCTGGAGACAGCCACTCTTCCCAAGGCGCCCATCTGATATCAAAAAATTATAAGGATGTATTTTAAGCAAGTAAATCTTGGGCATAAAGACCATGACCCAAGTCCTTTACCTGAAACCCTACGGAATTCTCTTTCTGCACTAGCTGTGCACCTAATCCTAGCGACTGAGTTGTTACTGACGTGGTGCAAAGACTCTGATTTTGAACTGATTCTAACTTCTGTGAGGAGGAAACAAGATACGAGTCATACGGCTATTAGGTTCAATGTGTAACCTGAATGTCTACTTATATGATTCAATTTTCGAAATGCGCTCGGAGCAACCAATACACAGAGTTGGACTCCAGAATAAACAGAGCATTGCAAACATTGCTTATTTCTTCTGAATTCATTTTCAAATATTTTTTCGATGCAAACACACTCGTAAGGAATTATGAGATTGTTAAGAATTTGGAGGGGCTAGAAAAAGAATATTCACGCTCTGTCAGGGACTTATGCTGGAACTACCCAAACCATAAACACAATACAATCAGCAAGCTACACACTGCAAGCACAGAAGCCCTAAACGAATGAGTTGAAGTCGCCGATGCTCTAAAAATGCTGGAAATAGGTGCAATTCGACTCAATTCTTATGAAGTTGAAGGAAGCAGCGTGACTTCATTCGCAAACTCGCTTTGTTAACGAGGACTTAAACCCTAGAAAACTTCAATAGGAAAAAATCCAAGCAGAGTCTATCGAAAGGATCGAGAATCAGAGGCAGCACTTAAAAAACTCCGAAAAATGCATAAGAATCAAAATTTCTTGTCCAATTGAGAGAATTCTGAAAACGCGTACCCTCGCTCCTTCCAATTCCGTTCGCGAGCTTCCTCCTCGGTCTCCTCTTTCTGCTCATAATCGTCCGGATTGAAGCCTTCCCAAGCATTTCCCGGGGGTGGCTCAGTGGACTGCGAGGACGAGGAAGATTGAACTGAGACATCAAGTGTCCGTCGCGATGGCCTGGCCTGTAATCTCCCATTTTGTGCTGAAAACACACACCTCACAAGGCCACTGAACGGGACAGCGCGTGCAGGCTGCTGGCGAACGATTGTGGCCGGGAATTGGTGGCCATGGAATAGCGATGCCTGGAGCGTCGCCATTGCTAATGATTTCCTCTCAATGGCTATGCATTTTGCTATTGGAAAATGCGAGTGCGAATTACGAAGTGATGAATCTGATAAACCCTAAACCCTGAACCCTGTTTGGATATGGGTCATGCATGGATGGCCATGGGCTATGGATGGACATGCGGCTGTACCTCTTTAATGTCACATCTTTGGCGCTTCGAATAACGGGACAGTAAGAAGTCTGCAATATGGAGCAGGGATATTTTTAACCTTGTTCTGAATCATTCTTGTTCTTTGACTTTCTTTATTCTGACCTAGATTGATATATTTTGATATTAGCATAGCAAATTAAATTATGTGAATTTTTTTGTATGCTTACTTTTAGATTCATTTTTAACTTATTCTGTGGACTTGTACATCAAAGTCTAAAGGTAATTTTTGGAAAGTTCACTTTGAGTATTGTACTTAGAAATATTAATAATGTTTTATTTTTGACATCTCAAATGCAATATGATAAAAACATCAAAAAGATGTAATTGAAATTTTTAAAATAGGCTAATAGTTTATCTCCATAAGGCAAATAAACTTCATAGTAATAAAATTTGTGATGTACAAAAATGTTGGGGTACTAACAAGATTCTCATATGGAGATGCAAATCATAAACTACTTCAAAAAAATACAATATATTCTTTTGGAGAGAACATCAATATCAAAATGGATGTGAACATGGCGTTTATTGTAAGTGGAGATGACATGATGAGTTTCGTTTTAGTTGACGAATGTCATCCATCCAAGAAATTCATTTGCCTGACTTCTAATCATAGGTTGGGTTTAGGTTTATATGTTTAGAGACACATTTGTAAGCTATATAAATGGGGAAGCACTTGGAGCTTGCTGCATCTAATTGCAAAGCAAAGGGACAGACCCTCCAAGTTAAGTCCTTTCAATAATTCTTTGATTTCCTATACATGTAAAATAATAATAAAATCCTACAACAACTTTTGACCATCATCCCGGAATATCGTTACACATGTACAATACTTAGTAATACATGTTTGTGTCTTTGTGTAAAGTACTTAGTAATACATGTTGGTGTCTTTGTCTGGTTTGTGCTTTACTCCAATACATTGGTGATAATCATAAGGGAGAGTGCTCAAAACTAGAGCGGTTTCTCCCATAGGTACATAATATCTTCATCACTCAACAGTAGCATGTACTCACAACAAACATCATATTGTGCAAAACTAAGGCACCATTTTAGACACACCTATGAAACCAACTTTAAAATTCATAGCAGATTGTATAAGAGTCCGAAATTCATGAATCCACTTTGACTATCCTTTTGTCTACCTTTCCCATGCACAAAAATTGCTTATGATATTTACTTCACTACAGATTAGGAAATCTGAAATTTGAGCCATTATTGAGCATGAAAGGAACAAGTAAGCAATACTGTAAACCGGGTAGGATAGAAAATCATTATTCATGACTCCAAAGATCAATGGTGAAAGTATACTTCTCATGATAGGATACTTTTCAAACAGTTACATAAGCTTTCGAATTCTCGAGCGTCTTAAAATCAGACTCTCTATCATTGCAGGAGGATCTCATGAAGAGATCAGACCTTCACAATTCAAATATAAAGATCAAAGTTCACAGATGGAACAATTTTAAATTAGCTTTGAGCCTGATGAGTGAAACTGTGGATGATGAACTCCACTTCCTGTCCATTGGAGGGCGCAGTATACCCTGCAGCGATCCAGAGGTTCATCATCACAGAGCAAGTGCTCTGCGGCACACGCTGCGGATTGTCCGACGGGGTCGACCACTGGTGAATGATATCGCCGTTGTCGTTGTGCCCATAGCGACTCGTAAGCGTTACCTGAGGCATAGTTACCATGGCAGGTTTAGATCGACGATAAATGGCCACAGTTACAGTCTACTTTTCATAACAAACGTACCTGGTTATTGCCCCAGAAGAAAGAGTGCCCGGTGTAGTTCCCCGTCAGAGCCATCTCGTGCGTGGTCGCGTAATTGTCTTTCTGGGTCTGGTCATGCAGACTCGTAGTGCTCGGGTACACCGTGTAGTTCAAGTTTGGCCACGCTTGGTTGCCCCAACGGGTAAGCTCGATGTCGATTTCGTTGTTGTAGTCTGTGTCTTTGTAAGTGAAGAGACCGAGAACCACGTTCTTGTCTATCACTCCTGTTGCCGAGCTGGTGGGGCCTTCGATCTTCCACGTGAAGGTGCCGTACTTGAATGATTGTGCGGTGAAAAGCTGAGCGGCTTGCCATCTGTTGTTGCTGTCCTTCCGAAGCTTGAGGTGTAGGAAGTTGCTGCTGTCCACCCACACGCTCGAGGTGCTGTCGGACCAGTAGTTCGCGCCCGGCCCCTCTGTGTCTGTTGAGCTTCGCACTGTCCAGGTCTGGCCGGACCAGTTAATAGTTCGCGCCATGGCTGTCGATCAATTCCCACCATGTCAGTTCATCAAAGGAAAACCTGGCGTGTACAATGATCTTTATTCTTCCGAATGATCAAAAAAATTGTAATCGCGCGCGTAACTCTGTTGCTTGTGTAATCGCGTAATTCTCTATCTGTACAGACGCTATTGCACGATATAATCGAGTGTCGTTCCAATCGTTCTTTTATTGGATATAGGGTACAAAAGTAATGACATCTAAAGTACTTTGGTTTCATCACTCAAGTGTAACTGAACCTCGGTTTCATTACTCCTGTGAAATGTAAAACTCCGCTGCAAATCCCTTCGAACAATGAACAATCACAAAGGGTTAACAAATCTAGCTCAGATCACAGATCTAAGACCAACGGAGCTTGAATGCAATTCCTGCAACTATGGCCAATTGATCGAGAGCATGAATACCTTAGAAGTTGGATTGTTGAAACGAAGAGCACAATGATCAACTCAGATGAAACTGAGGGTAGTTTCGCTAAGATGTTGAATGACTTTCGAATGATCGGCTCGATGATGGCTCATTGGCTTTTATACATGATTCGAAGCTGCTTTCCGACATCTTTGAGTTTAAGCGGCGTGACGAGTACGCGCAACGACTAGCGAGCAGTGCCGAAATTGACACGCTTACACGTCTTGCACAATTACTGTGGTCACTGACAATTACACGTCAACATGGACATGCAAGAGACCGTGCAAAAATTGGACTTGTGCTACACCGGTGTTCCGATGGAAACATCTCAGAAGCAGAAGGTGGATGAGTCACGAAACTTTAAGCAATCAATCGGTCCGTGCAATCGCCTTCACGACTTTGATTCTTCGCATATCGCATGGTACCACAAGCGCATATGTCACTTTAGCAGCAATTAATATGAGCATTTTGACTCCATTCCATTTACAATGCATTGATGTCACAGGTGTGGCAAGCTTGATAAATGTTTATTGAAAGGACTCTTCCTGTTGCGATGATGCTGATAGCAAAGTGTCTGTAATTCAAATGGTCACATTGGTCTGACGTTGTCGTGTTCACATTTGAAGATGGCAGAGGCTGAGGTACAAAAGCAGACATCTGGTGAGTACCATTCACTACGTACTGTGAGTACGGTACCCTTGAGTTGTTGAATTTTATGTCAGATTGAGATGTTGATGGTACCCTTGAGTTGTTGAATTTTATGTCAGATTGAGATGTTGAATCGTCTAACATAATTTAGATGGATGTCAAAGTCCGTATCGTGAATACAAACTGGCAAAACTATATGGTGTTACCGTAAGTACGTAATGTGCTCATGTACACTTGTCTGTGTACCAAAAATAAATCACCTGAGAAATGTCGATAGGGGCAAAGTTCTTTGATCAACTGATTATACTACAAGCACTGTTGAAAGATGAGTTACTTATGCTGGGCCGCGGCCGACGCATAGTTGGCTCTTCCCGTTGCAAGTGCTGGTATGAAAGTCGCACGGGAGCCAGAATCCATACAAATGGACAATGTGCAACTGGCCGCTTGGATCAATAGTATCACAATCATATAGTTACATAAATCACGATCGAGCCGCTTGAAATCAGACTCTCTTATTACAGGAGGATCTCATAAAGAGTTCCGAACCTTTACATTTCAATTATTAAGATTATCATGAATGGAACACAGACTTGTAGATCAAGCCTGATAAATGAAACTGTGGATGCCGAATTCCACTTCCTGTTCATCGGATCGTAGATGGAACACTTTACTTTAAGCCTGATAAGTGAAACTGTGGATGATGAACTCCACTTCCTGTCCATTGGAGGGCGCAGTATACCCTTCAGCGATCCAGAGGTTCATGTGCACAGCGCAAGTGCTCTGCGGCACACGCTGCTGATTGTCCGACGGGGTCGACCACTGATAAATGATATCGCCGGTGTCACTGTGTCCATAGCGGCTAGTAAGCGCCACCTGCGGCATAGTTACCATGGCAGGTTCAGATCGATGATAATTGGCCACAGTTACAACAATCATCGAAATTTTTAATACAAACGTACCTGGTTGTTGCGCCAGACGAAAGAGTGGCCGGTGTAGTTCCCCGTCAGAGTCATCTCTTTCGTGGTCGCGTATTTGCTTTTCTGGGTCGCGTCCCACAGATTAGAAGTGCTCGGGTACACCGTGTAGTTCAAGTTTGGCCACGCTTGGTTGCCCCAGCGCGCGAGCTCGATGTCGATCTCGTTGTTGAGGTCCGAGTCCTTGTAAGTGAAGAGACCGAGCACCACGTTCTTGTCTAGCGCTCCAGTAGCCGAGCTAGTGGGACCTTCGATCTTCCACTTAAAGGTGCCGTACTTGAACGACTGTGGTGTGTAGAGCTCAGCGGCTTGCCATCTGTTGTTGCTGTCCTTCCGAAGCTTGATGTGTAGCTTGTTGGTGCTGTCCACCCACACGCTCGCGTCACTGTTGGACCAGTAGTTCTTGCCTGGCCCCTCTTGTCCTGTGGAGGAGTTTCGCACTGTCCAGGTCTGGCCGGACCAGTTAATAGTTCGCGACATGGCTGTGGATCAATTCCCAACATGTCAGTACATCATAGGAAAACCTAGCGTGGAGAATGATTTTTATTCTTCCGGTTAGAGCATTTCTATTGTGTAATGTTCACCCTCTTACTACAGAATCTCTTCAGCCGTCTGTACAGACGCTATTGCTAAACACATATACTCAAAGCGTCGTTCCAATCGTTCCTAAAATAGAAATAGGGTAAAAATATAATTACATCGTCCAGTAATCTAAGCTTCATCACTTCCTGAACTGTAAAACTCCAGTGCACAAATCCTTTCGAAAAACGACCAAACACGGGGTGTTAACAAAATCTGACTATTGTCAGATCATAAGACTCGTTAGCTAGATCGACGGAGCTTGAAGATATGTGGAGGCATATCCTGCGACTATGGCCAATGGAGAGCATGAGTACCTTCGAAGTTGGATTGTTGAAACGAAGCTCAGCAGAATGATCAACTCGAATGAAACTGAGGGTGATTTTGCTAAGATGTTGAATGAGCGTTGAATGATGATCGGCTTGCTGATGGCCGATTGACATTTATACACAATTCGAAGTTGCTTTCCGACATCTTTTCAATTTATGTGGCGTGATACACGCAACGACTTGCAAGCAGTGTCGAAATCGACACGATTGCACGTCATATATCGTCTGATTATCTAGACACAATTACCTGTGGTCATTGACTTTGATTGTCGCATGAACATGCTAGGATCGTGCAAATATCGGACTTGTGCTACAGCTGTCAAGCTGTGTTCCGATGGATACATGATGTCTGCAGTAGAACTCAAGGTAGATAAGTCAAGTTTTACAGCACGGAACTTTTAGCAGTCCAATCGGTCCGTGCAAATCGAGGTTGATTCTTCGCATATCTACAGGTGCCAAAAGCGCATGTGTCGTTTTACTTAATTTGGGTTGTTCATTGACTTTCTTTACAGTATGTTAATGTTGAAAATGTGGTAGGGCTTGATGTGATTATCGAGTGCTAACCTTTTGTTGTGGCGTGTTGTGGCGTGCTGATAGCAAAACGTCAATAGTTCAAAATTTCACATCGTTACAGTCGTACTTGTGTTCATGTTTCCAAGGTTTTTTGATGTGGCAGAGGTTGAGTTTGAGGAGTTCAATTTGAAGAGGTTCATCTAGTAGTAGGTGACCATGGTACTTACGATGTGAACTCCATTTATTCGTTGAAATTGACGTCAGATTGAGATGTCAACTATGGTATTTCTAGTGACGGCCATATTTGAACGAGAACAAGAACTTCCTTTTCACATGCGTAAGGCAACATTGATTATGAAGTATAAATTCCAAGAAAGTGGTTAAGCTTAATAGAGTAGCAAATCATGCAAGAAATGCTACAACAATCATAAGTTTGAGTGTCATTTTCATCAAGCTAAGTGCCGTCTACATCTATGGCTGCCTTGAGAAAACCAAGAAAACCATCATGAACTTTTCAAGCAACAATCAAGTCACATGTTAATTGAACTATGTAATACTTCATATATTGTGTTTTTTCTATGTCTCCGAAACACGAAGGATGGTCAGTTACACAATTCTAATCAACCCATCAAATGGAAGTTACTGGAAACGCCAGTGAAATGCTTGACAGAACCAAACAAGAGCTTGTAAGCGCCGAAGTGACGAATTCTATAAACTCCAGGAATGACAGTGGCAGGAACGGTCCACTCAATGCGAGCCAAACTGGTGGCAGAAAATCTAGAGCCCCGATTCCACAAAAACTTCAAACTCCAGTCATCATCGTCATACACCGAATGCCATACTCCTGCATCCAGCATTTCAACGACAGCAAATGTACCCTCTGTAAGCAGATCGTTCCGAGGATTGCCAGTGTAAAACACCACTGACACCGTCTGGCCGATTCGAAATGCGGCGTTCGGAGGCACGTCTTGTTTGAGGTCACCGAATGCGACTCCGGAGGGTGCTCGGTCTACCATCACTCCTGGCAGAAACTCGAATTGTTGGTCGAGCAGATTCGGAGGCTCTGGCCCTGCTGCCACTTCTCTGTCTTGTGCTAACGCTGTCGCCAGTTTCTTGAACTCTTGAATGTAACCCTGGAGTGTGTGGGGACCAAACAAAGTTGAAGCACCCTGCACGCCATAGCTCGCCGGATGTGTTGATGAGAAACGTCAAAAAATTATCACAAGAGAATTCCCAGCATAGTTATGAACACTGACCTCGTATCTTTGAGCTTGATATTCTTCGAAGGTGGTGATGTACTGGGAATAATCGCCAGTAAGACCAGCTATGACGACCTCGGTGTTGGAATCAAATTGGCCCTTTCCTTCTTCAATCAGAGTTGCTTTCACAGCAGCTCGCAATCGTCGACCAGCCATTGTCGTCATCTCTGGACACGAGCAGCTCGATTAGGATAAGCACAGGCCTTTCTATGCAAAAGTAGTAAAGACTGTTGAGTACCTCCAGGTACCGAGAGGATGATGAATTGCCCAATCTGAAGTATCTGGATTGGCAGCACTGACGGCTGCACAGACAGAGAATCACCAGCACAGAGATTTGATTGAAATTGACCGAATTGCATTGAGAGATCTAATGCTTGATTTCAAGCATAAGAGTGTCGTTGTATATCTCATAGAAACATAATAAGATCGGAAACCTCAACGAAGTGATGTTAGAATTGAATCTTAGGTTATACCGCCCATGCATAAGGTCTGAACATCTCGCCCGTGTCGATGAGAATGGGCTTCGGCTTGTGGCAATTGATCTGCTCCACGCTCGGTTTATGTAGTGCTCCACCTACGAGCCTCCAGAAAAGATTTCCCTGCAATCAATCTATGCTACATTTAACAACTTCTGGACTTTCGAAACGACAAAGCAGGTGCATTACATATTTGAAATTCATGGTAATGAAATCATGCCACTGAAAACCCATTCAAACAGATTCCTTAAAAAATGATGAACTCGGTTCTTCCTCTTTTGACCAAAAGATCCGTAAGATTGATATTATTCCAATGCATATCAAGAAACGACATGTATACAGCATTTCAAGTGATTGGCCGAGGGTTTTAAGATCAAAATTCTCCAGCATTGATTGAGCTTCAACATGCATTGAAACGTGGAAACATGACAACCATGGACACTATTAGAGAGGATGGCATGTACCTGGTTGTCACCCTGAGTGAAATCAAAAGCTCCAGGTCCATCAGTGGTTCCAGCAGCGAAACTGAACCCAACAGCAGCAGGACAAGTTGAAACCACTTCGCCGGATGGAAGATTCACCGAAAGCCGACTCATGTTGACGTATGTTTGTTTGTAGGAAATTCTCCCTATCACTTGAGTCTTCGCTTGTTGGAACAAATCCACAGCAACTTCAGCCTGCTTCTCGCCTATAATCCTTGTGCTTTCAAAGTCATCCCTTGGAAATCTTTACACAGCAAATCCCAAAGTCAAACATCAATACCACAAGATTCTATCATCATATGATGATCAACTTCAAAATATCACACACAGAATCTCTTCATTACGATTACAAACTTAACTGAATTTCCATCACAAAGTCTGTCTTGTAAACACAGAATTGCACAACTGGCAGACTTAAATGGTGCTCTCATACACTTCGAGCTGTGTACCGTTAAATATATGACCTCGGAAATGTCAGTAGGGGCAAATATGCATACGACATTCTTAAATCAAGTGACTATACTACAAGCATTGTTTTAAGATCTCAAGCAAGATAAGTTGCTTACGCTGGGCCGCGGCCGACGCACTGTTGACTCTTCCCATTGCAAGTGCTGGTATGGAAGTCGCAGGGGAGTCCAGAATCCATGCAAAACGGACCCAAAGTATTCGGAGTGGTGTCACCCACATTGCTCTGGCAAAAGGCTGCCACAAAGTATGCGTTTCTTCTCACTTTGTGCAGCACACTCAAACTCGGTTGTCCTGGCATCATCCCAGTTTTGTTCGTGGGCATGATCTTTTGAAACCAATCCTCCATGAAGCGAGCAGCAGCTCCTTTATTATCCCCGCTAATCAGCTGGTTGGTTCTATTCATGGAGGTTCCGTGCACAGGAAACCAACTAAAGGCCCCCACTGGCCCCATCGCCGCGTCCACGAATTTCAATACCGACATCTCCTTGTCCACGTCGTGCTTGTAGCTCGCCCGCTCTTGAGCTGGATTGTTGAGGTACGCGCTTGGGCTCCTATTGATGTTCGCTCGCAATACCTCCCCTGAATCCGCAATATATCGATCGATGAGAACACATTCGAGAGCAAAGAACGATCAGGTAGGGGAGGAATTTTACTGGCCTTTATTGAAGAAGATAGAACCAGGGCGCAGATTCTCGTGGGCTTGAACTATTGCCAGCTCGATGCCGGAAGCAAGAGCTTCAAACGACTGGCGCACAAAACCAAGAGACGTCACCAGGTAGAGCACATATTGAAGGTATCCTCCTGGCCCGGAGTGCGTGTGCGTGCCAGAAATTGCAACATTCTTCGCTGTGTATAGGTCCCCATATCTGATCAAGCCACAATGTGAAAGAGGGAACAGTCATCTTTCTTTTCTCATGCTGAGTGCTTCATACATTTGCAGCTTCTGTGAAGAGGACGAATGTGATGAAATTGAAATAAAAACACAGGAACTGGCGTCTGGTTGGGAATTGTTTAATTTGATGGGGAAGGCTGGAGTACCTTTCCTTCAGCCGGGAGAGGACACGCAGGGTGACGGCCATGGATGCCATGCACGCATCGAGGTTGACGAACACAATCCGCTTTGCACCATCAGCTGGCTCTGCAACGATGAACACACGCGCCCGTAGTCGCATGTGAATCCCCGCTGCACTCTGGCCCGTGTTTGCGTACCCCATCATGTTCACATCCGCTGCTGGTCCTGTGATGTCGTAGCTCCCCAGTCCTACCAGGTAGTTCGACGAGGAACTGGCAGCTTGCGAAGCCAGGAGAAGCAGCAACAAAATGCATTGATATATCTGATTACTTACTGTCCGATTCTCCATTGCTGACCTTTCAATCGATCCTCTGTATCCCATAACCTGCTTGATACTGCGAGTTCAATATGCAGAACATCTGAGTCATGTAAATAGATACATGAATTAGGCTCAGTTCCAGCCACAGGTCGTCCTCATTCTCGGACAATGGCTCTCATTACTCGTGAAGAGTCATAGATCACTCTGACAAGATGTACGGAACTTCGTAGTTGGCTCTCTATCTCTGATGTAATCGTACTAAACAAATTATCAAAATACGAACTGAGGACAGCAGGTCTGGCATACCCACCTCCTGCATCCCGGCTAACACATCCATTCTCAGTACCAGTAAATCTCATTTCTCACTAAGGCACGTGCTATACCGTACATGCGTAGAACTTCATATATAAGAATTTGCTAAGGACATACACATATGAATCTGACGATAACAAAATCTGCATCATTGAAAAGCCATGTTACACAAAAGTCTCAATAGTTAACCCTGGAACAATTACATGACACCTGATCGCTCAAAACCCTGTCATCATCCATGAGTGGATCTCAAAAACTGCAACCGAAGTTGTCTTGGATCTCAAAAACTGCAACCGAAGTTGTCGTGTAGATCCCACAGCATGGTGATGTATCTAAGTACTCAATTTCTTTGCAAACGAATTACCGGAAACCTACTTAAGATATACAGAACCATTTCCAAGAGCCTGATCCTACACAAATGTACAAGAGTTTACTGGATTTAAGCGACCATGGTGTAAGGGTCCTGGGAGTTTTTCTTCACAGCCAACATCTCCTCGACCTTCTGCGCTAGCGTCGGGTCACACCGTTTGAATACCCCAATTTGACGCTGAATGATGAAATCTTTCGCTTTCTGAATGTGGCCCGCGATGTTCTTCGCAGTCTGCTCTTGATCTTCTTTCGACATTGCTTGCCAGAGTGCTCTTGGCTGCTCGTAATCGTCTTGCTCCGACCACTTCCGAGGCGGAGCTCTGGAGACCACGCCGCCTTCGTGCTTGTATGGATGCACATCTGGTTGAGACGCGTCCGGGCGCGGCAAGTCCTCGAATGAGTTCGGGTAGTAGTTCGGCTTGCTGCCACCATTCTCAGTGACAGTCATGAGTCCATCGCGAGAGTAGTTTTGCACCTTGGCGAATGGGCACTGGTTGATTGGAATCTGCAAGTGATTCGAACCAAGACGGTACCGCCCTGCGTCGTCGTAGGCGAAAAGACGAGCTTGCAGCACTCGGTCGGGGGATGCTTCGATTCCGGGAACCATGTGTGCAGGCGAGAAGGAAGCTTGCTCTACCTCCGCGAAATAATTCGTGGGATTCCTGTCAAGCTTTAACTTTCCAACTTCACGTAGCGGGTAATCCTTGTGCGACCACACTTTCGTCAAGTCGAACGGATCGAAACGGTACGACGGCGCATCCTCCAGCGGCATCACCTGGCAAGTTTCACCACAAGATTATTGTCTGTCACAAGCAACATTCCTCTCGAAAGCGTTGGATCAGAATCTTTCCTAGAAGAAGGTTCAATGCTGACCTGCACTTTGAAGGTCCAAGAGGGGCCGTTTCCATTCTCGATGTTATCAAACAGATCCTCCGTGGAGTAGTCAGGATTGATGCCGGCGATCTCTACGGCTTGCTCATGCGTGAGGTTCTTGATTCCTTGGTCGCTGAGAAAATGGAACTTCACCCAGTGCGCTTTACCTTCCTTGTTCACCCACTTAAACGTATGGGAGCCGTAGCCGTGCATATGGCGATGGCCATCCGGCACTCCTCGTGGAGAAAACGTGATCAACACCTGCACTTACACAAGCCCTACGCATTTAGAGAGCCCTCTACAATGATGCCCACTCCCTGACATCCGATGAATGCATCGAATTGTGAGACCTAAAATTGATGGTGCAAGACTGACCTGGTGGAGCGACTCGGGGACGAGGCTGAGAAAGTCCCAGAAGGCGTTAGGGTCCTTCCTATGAGTCTGCGGGTTGCGCTTCTGAGAGTGGATAAGATCGGGGAACTTCAATGCGTCGCGGATGAAGAACACGGGTGTGTTGTTGCCCACCATGTCCCAGATGCCCTCTTCCGTGTAAAATTTGAGCGAAAATCCGCGCGGGTCTCTGGCGGTGTCCGGGAACCCGGATTCGCCAGTGACAGTGGAGAATCGAGCGAACACAGGCGTTTTCTTCCCGATCTCGCTGAAGAGACCCGCCTTGCACAGATCTGTCACATCCCTGTCCAAGCCCAATCCACCATGATCACACTGTCAAGCTACACATCCGTCATCGACAGTGAAGAGTGACGAACCCACTGCTCATCAATGTGATAAACATCTGGATGATACCATTATTACAAACGCAAGATAGTATGGTAAATTGTGGACGTACTGGGTGACTTCGAAGTAGCCGTGAGCGCCAGCGCCTTTGGCATGCACCACGCGCTCGGGAATGCGTTCGCGGTTGAAGTGAGCATTCTTTTCAAACAAATGCAGATCCTCGAATGTGATCGTCCCGCTCTCTCCAATCGTCACACTGATCAATCCCAGTCACAAGTCAAAATAAAGCACTAACTCCTCCCCTGGAAGCTTCAATCACATTCCAATTCAAGTAAATAATCTACCTGTGGTTGTCGTCCGAAACAGGATGACCGCCCAAAGTGGTATACAGAGGCTCCCCGCTGTGGCCCAACCGCATGGGGCCTGCATCCTCTCCCTCACTCTTCACTCCCCCGCCACTGCTGCCTCCTATCCGGAAGATGGTGTGCCCAACAGACTGCAAAAACCCCGGCGCCATAGCTACCACAATCCAAAGATCGTTACCTCAAAACGACGATCTGGTAGCACTTCTATCTATCAACTGCGAGGTTGATGTCTACAATGCAATCCAATCCTGTCAGCTCCGATGCTCCACAGTTACCTGCAAATCTAGTGAGATATGCTCTGCTCCAGACAAATGGTGTCTATAAGTTCTATACAAAGGTTGGAGATTGATTCTTTTTTGGGTTGAAGAGATTATTGGAATGAGAGCAATGTGGGAGTGATAGGGATGAGCGGGATTGTGGGTATTGTACTTCGCTGAATTTCGTAACAAAATGATCATGCTGGAATTTTTTGTATGCAGATGCGGTGGGAATACGTTGGCGGGAGAAGATGCTCGACGGCTGAGACAAAAAGTCTGATGACGAGGCTGTTGCCACGTGGTGTACACGTGGCGCCACTTGTCAGATCCTGACCACCTGCCACCTGGATACAGTGGGGTAGCTCTTAGGGTGGGTAGGCAAGCCCTTGAAATGTTTCTCTGGATTTGAATTTCTCCATAATTTGTTGCAAGTGTTACTCTGTCCCATTATAATTGTCCAGTAGGTTCTGTCAAATCTAAC
This sequence comes from Bryum argenteum, assembly GCA_037043015.1. Taxonomy (NCBI): domain Eukaryota; kingdom Viridiplantae; phylum Streptophyta; class Bryopsida; order Bryales; family Bryaceae; genus Bryum; species Bryum argenteum. The sequence continues at coordinate 3,398,686 of CM073323.1, read as the reverse complement.
TTAACTCTCAAAAGTCCCTTGGGGATAGTATGTACGCTGTGGTATAATTAGGATTTGCTACCAACAAGAAACTCTAAACTGGAATCGTCATAGCTCACTAGAACCGCATTAATTCAAATGTCAACTTCTTCTTTGAACTCAAACCCATTAAAGGTGTGCATTCACTCCAAATACAACCAAAATACACCGTATTCTACTGGTCGCCACGGCACGCTCAGACCTTTAGGGGTTAAGAGGTAGATTTGAGAGAACCTATTGGACAATTATAATGGGATAGAGGGAGTATAAAAAGAAGAAGAGCATGAGACCCTTACGGATTGGCAATAGTGTCTGTTCGACCTACCCTTGATGATATGTTGTTACAATACACTATTGTCATGCCTAGGTCTCTCCCCCTTTAATATCATAATTTTGGAGTGTGATATGTGCGACATTATCATCACCTATCTTCCATCTCAACATCAACAACATGCAGATAAGGGAGATTGAGTGCTCAAAAATGGCTCAAATGTTAGATTTACCAATTTGTAATGAAGATCATAATGGAAGTAATTTTCATGCATGGGAAAGTAAGAGGACCCTTTACAATATGGACCAAGAGCAATGACCTAGAAAATCAAAATTATTTTCAACATTTCATGTTCCTTCTGAGCACCACATGAATGTTCTTGAATTCTTTTGAGTGATAATTTTCAACATTTCTTGTTCCTTCTGAGCACCTCAAATCTTATTTACTATCAAATCTTAGGATAATTTACAATGAATCAATTTAGTAATCCTTCCATATAATTATTTTATGAATCCTTTGTATTTACATGTACTATAACTTCACAAGTACCTTCAACCTTTGTTGAATTTTAGTTTTGAATTTGTAGCCTATTTACACAAAACTAGAGATGAAAAGAAAACTTAACTTTCTATAGATCATCAACGAATTTGTAGCACCTTAGCTCCTTCAACCTAGATTAGATCAAATTATGCATCATAAATTAGAAAAATCAAGGAAGACGAGTAAATAATGAAGCCAATAAATATGAAAATGGTTCTTTTGATAGTATGTCTCTTCTTTGAAATCACTCGAATTTTAACATACGAATGTTTTTTTACACCACTCTCATGCATTTCCTCTCACATTAACTTAAACCTATTGTAATTTGAAAAACTTATACAACTTATACAACTTGTCCTTGCCAGGAAGTCACTCAAACCACTACATTTTCATGCGTTTTTATGGTTTGTGTGTCGTAAAGAACAAAAAGAATGCATTTTCATATCAAGTGGTCATGCATTTTCTTACATTAACTTAGTCTTATTGAAAATTGTACAACTTGTACATCTAGAGATCACCCACCACCAGAGAGTGCTCATTGAGCTCTTCATCCATGGTGTTTAAAAAGTTCTACACTATACATTGTTAGTACAAGAGCATCTTTCTTTTAACTTTTGCCGTGTGTTTGTGATTGAAATATTCGCATCTCATGTTCTAGTATTGTATCTTTCCTATATTACATTCATACATTTACAAATCACTATTTATCACTAAGATCAAATTATGGTGTTGAATTATAGTCCTTCAAAAAGGCATGCCCACCTCTCTTAAGTCCCCAACTTTGAACTCCCGCATCTCAAGCTCTGATAGTGTTTTTCATTTGTGTTTACATTGAATATAAATTACAGAAGCCACATTCACCCATTTGTAGAATTTTTGTCAATTGAAGGGTAAACCCAACTCCTTGAGTCAAATATTGTTGTTAAAAATTCTAACGTTATGTATAAACAACTTGCACTTAATTACTTGTACACGAATTGGAACATGAATGCACTATAATCTTAAAGATACAAATTGAAGCGGAAACATATTGTAGGACTTACTTTAAGAGTAATGTCTAGTTTTCTAACAGTAGTGTCATGGCCTCATGGGCACTCATTACAAAGCTTGCAATAATTGCTAATGTATATTACAATAATTATAGACGAAGATGAGATTACATGGTTGCTTCTGCTCAACTTCACTCTGCTTCATTAAAGCTCCTCCACCTTGTCGAAGCTCGTGACGGCTGGAGCCCACCACCTCGTTACAAAGAGAAGCCGTGACTAAGATTATGGTCTTTTAAAAACCTTCTAGTTTCCTAGTTTATAGACTTCTATGTAACTAGTTGGAGTGGGAGGTAGCCAACATCGAAAGAGAGATATCATTATTGTGCAATAGTTGTTGGTGCTTACAATAGAGTCATTGGATTTATCCTATAATGTTTAGTTTTCTTATCAAAAAGAGCTTCAACCCCTTGAAGGCCTAGAAGAGTGGCAACCTTCTAACTTTCCTCTAAAATGAGGAAGTCAATGAAGAAGTCGATGAGTACTTTTTTAGAATTTTAAAAAGTTGAATTACAACTAATGAGTTTCATGACCTCGGAGTTGTTGCCCACTTCATATAAATACTAAATAAAATGAATTTCTAATCTTCAAATGCCTATAAAATAACTTGTCATTTTGTGTATAGACGCTTCTAGAAAAGTAAATACAAAGCCAAAAGAAGTTCTCAAAATCAAAAACAAGTTGTCACTCCCCGAGCTTCAACTCTGCATAAAACTTTCGAGAAAAAAAATCTAGTTTAAGCATGGGAACCCTTTAAATTCCTTTTTGAATGGACGTTTGGGCTATAAAGGTTAAGTACACATAAAATACAAGAATTTCACTTAATTTCAATCAATCAGGTTTTTCATTATAAACCCAACTAATAAGCCATCTGTCCACGAGCATCACCAAGAGAATCTTTTCGCATGAAACAACCATTGATTGGCTCTCACAAAAAATTTGCAAGTTAATACTATTTTCTTTCTTTCTTTGTATATAAATAACACGATTAGGGTCTTGTCTTGTATACATGGTATGAAGAGTTTTAAGGATTTTGAAGAGTTTTTGTAAGTGGTATTTGATTGTTATTAAGAGTTTATTAGATCCCTATAATATAATAAGGAGTCGAAGGGACAAAAATTGTGAAAAATGAAAATGGGAACAAAGAAGGAGACAATGAACCACAGATAAGGAAACATGGAAGGGGAACTAGGAACCGGGAACAAATGATAGGATGTGGGAACGGAGCATGGGAACCATTAACAAATAATGAAAACTAAGAATGAATGATGGGAACTATAAAGGAATAATGGGAACCGGGAAAAAATGATGGGAACGGGAAACGGATTATGAAAACTCGGAACAAATTATGGGAACCTAGAACAAATGATGGAAACCAATAAGGGAAGTTCAGAGATCGGGATCTAGGAACAAAAGATGGAAACCATGAACGAGAGTTCAGAGGTAGAGAACAAGTAAGAAAAAAATGGAGAATGGAGAACCATGATAGAGGACGAGGAACTGGGAACAATGGAACAAGGGAATGGAGGACATGCTATAAATCTTAAACAACATGGAGAACTGAGAAGCAGGAAACTTGCATATTGATTGCATATTCCATAATTTCAACATCACCACAAACCTCCAACTTCGTATTTTTTTAATACCTAGATCTGGATTTTTTATACATTTTATAAATTTCATTCTGACCATTCTATGTCCGTGTCCAGAGGACATAGATAAGGACTTGTCTTTGAGAAAATCACTCAAAGAGTTTTTTTTTTTTTAATTATTATTATTATTTTTTTATTTTTTTATTTTTTTTTACCTATAAAAAGACAACATGGTGTACTACATAGCTCCTTTTATATCTTGCCCAACCTCTTTGTCTAGGCATAGACCATGTGAAATGATCAATTGGGCCGTTAGGGATCAAAGGACGTCAAGCAAGTCCATGGTGTGGATAGAGAGCTAAAATCCTCTCAACATGATGATTGCTTCATTTTCTTGAATTACAAGAATTGGATCAATCAAATTGATAGATTTTGGCCTCGTCGCCCCATGTACGGCTCGACACCTTATATAGAGCGTCATTACGTTGAGCACTCTTCTCTCACCTTTCCCGCATTTGTGTGACATTCTCGTCGTGTTTCTTGTAAGTTGCTTGCTTATGTCCGTCGCCATGTTCGCAAGAGGGATATCCTTTTGTGTTAGTAAGTTTGTTTTCCCATTTTAATTCTTTCACTGTGCAACTGATCAAGAATTTAATCTTGTTCCTCTTTTGAGTTACCCTACTGCTTGCAATGCTTTCAATTGCTTAGGAACATGCCCAAAAGTATGCTCTCTTGTCTGTTGTCTGTTTGCACCTCGTTTATACGGCACGGAAACCCATATGCGATTGAAATGGGTGAGTTGATGACGTTTGGTTTGATGACCATCTTGGGTATTAATTCTTTAGCAACCTCTTCTCTTTGTTTTTCCGTTACAGGGTGTTTGTCTTCCACGCGAGAGGAGGAGCGAGTGAAGGTTCATGCTGCCCTTGATGATTTGCAAGGAGAGTGTGTGAGCTTCGATCACACATGTGTCGTCTCAAAAGTGGGATCGACCTTTAGGGTTCCTATTTGCTTTCAAGACCTGGACAAAGACACCTTCATGTTAATGTGCCTTCCACTTCCGCTCCCGGTGATGAAGCTAGCTGCCATGCGCCGCAACATCAAGACTTGGCTCAGAAACTTATTTCGGCCGGGAAAATCTGTTGCCTTGGATAACAAGATGGTGAAAAGAAAATTAGTTGCCTTGGATGACAATACAGTAAAACAGGAGCTGCTGGTCACCTGTATTTCTCCGGAGGAGCTGCAAGTCTACAATTCACGAGAGAAGCTGCGGGCGTCGGTGCGGGAGCTGGAGGCAGTCATTTCGCAAATAAAGTTGCAGATAGAGCCAGTGGAGCCGCAGGGCATCAGTTCACAAGAGAAGCTGTGGATGGAGGTGCGAAAGTTGCCAGTGGAGCCGCAAGGCTTCATCATTTTTAAGAGGAGAAGGTGCGAGCGTCAGTGAGGGAGCTAGAAGCCCTCATTTTACAAATGAAGCTACGGACGGAGATGCCAGATTACAATTTGCCACTGCAACCGCAAGGCTACATTATTTCACAAGAGGAGTTGGTAGCGAGGGTGCGGGAGTTCGAGACCTCTAGTTTACAACTCAAGGAGTTATGCACGTTGTGCCACCATGCAATGCCCTAGAGGAGCTGTAGGTCTCCATTTCTCAAGAGGAGCGGAAGATTTTATCTCTCAACGGCCATTTGCCGTTATTTGCCGTTATCTCTCAAGCACTTATTGGAGAGGCAATGTGTTTTACAACTTGATAACGTGGACAGTCATAGATAGATGTTCACTTTTTATTTTTATGTCAGGAAATTTGATCACAGAAGCAGATTTGAAGAGGTATTGATGCATATGGACTAACTCTTCATAGCCTCATATTCAATCCATGTCAGAGACACGGAAACAGATGACAAGAATATCTGGAAACTAACAAGAACTGACAGGAGCTTGAATTAACAAGAAGAGTACACGAACAACACCAAGAGAGATGAGCTAGAGCTCCAAGAGATGCGTTGTCGAGACCGAGGTTGCCCTCGGCCTCGACTCTATATATATACTAGCTAAGAAGAAGGTTCTCCGTAACCTTCCTCAACCTAGGACCTTCTAGGACCTTCCAAGAACTTCCAAGACCTTCCGAAGCTTCCGGGGCCTTCCGGAAACTTCAAGGACCTTCCAAAACTTCGACTTCCGGGAACTTCCAGAAGTTTCGGAAGCTTCTAACCTTCTAACCTTCCTAAGTTGTCTACCTAGTACGTGGCCGTGATACAGGGAATCTTCAAGGAATCTTCGAAGAATCTTTTAGGGAATCTTCAGAGAATATTTTAGAAGAACCTTCTAGAAACTTCTTGTGTATGTCAAAGCGACATCACCCCCCTTCTAGGTCTCAGGTCTCCGGAAGAACGTTGTTGTTAGTCAATACCAACGCAGGAAAATGAAAATCTGCCGCATGACATCCGCAATAAACTCCAATTGTTGTTCACGAGGCAAGTGGTTCATCGGTCCTTGAAGCCAACGATAGTGGCCGACGCCTTCCACTTCTCGACCCGGCCGCGAACGTATGCTTTCGTTATGGAATTGTCCCGCAAACACACCTTCCAGCAGACCATTGAAAGTGGGCTCGACCTCAAATACAATCACCGGCGATCGATTCTTCGGAATCCTCCCGTCGGCGTCGTGGCGAGGCGATTCTTCATCTCAGGTCGCCCCGAGAGTTGGTTGGTTGAGATGGCATAACCTGGTATGCTATCTATCTCACGACTATCCATGACTAAAAACCAAACTATGACTATAGAGAAATTCTATCTAGAACAAAATATGTAAATCAAATGTGAATCGAGGTTGTGTTTCACTCTCCCCCTTTTATTCTCCCGAGTGGGCGGCGTCGTGGAAAGTTATCGTCGGAAAGGCTTAGGTTTATGAGGATATCGTTGATGAAAATTCTCAGACTTTTCCGGCGCATTTACAAGATTTTCGGCGTGTTCCCACGTTCTTTCATTGATGTCATATCCGCTCCCAACGCACAAAATACTCCAAGTTTCCCTTCCTGCGCCGTGAATCCAGTCCTTATCCACCTCATATTCCTCGTGGTTCTCAATTTCGATCTTAGGTGGCGGCCCTCGCACTCTTCCCGGAAAAGTCGACTACCGATAAGGTTCCAATAAAGACACGTGGAAGACCTGGATGTACCTTCAGTAGTATTTGGTAACTCCAACCGATACGCCACCTGGATTGATTTGTTTGGATGGCAAATGGTCTCAATTCGATAGTCCAACTTATCACACGGCCGCTTGGTCTTGATATTCCGTCGAAGCGGCCCATACTTTATCTCCGATCTGAAAAAGTAGGTCGCCATTTCAAATTTATCTCATGGACGCCCAGACAACTCTTGGGCGGTTTGCGATTGAAGTCTCGGCGTTCTTGAAGTACCCGATAGCGCCGCTGAAAAATCTTCTTCTTTGGGTTGTTATTGGCCATCAATTCCATAAATCGAGCTTCGGGTGGTATCCGTAGTTAGCGAAGAATGGTGTTTGTTGGGTCGACGCATTGAATAGTGTTGTTGTAGAAGCGAATCCTCGGCAAGCGGTAGATACTCGATCCAATCGTCTCTGGCGATAGTTGATGGTGCAACGTAGAATCGCTTCCAATCTTGATTCACCCGTCCGTCTGTCCGTCGGTTTGAGGATGAAATGCCGAAGAAAACGATATCCACCTTCAATATCTCAAATAGAGATTTTAACTTGGAGACGAACCGGGTTCCGCGATCCGACACAATATCATCAGCGAGCGTGATAACGATATACATTATCAAAAGAGAGTCTTGCTGTATCTTCGCCGACGATGTCTTCTTGCAGCGAACAAAATGCGCCATCTTCGTCACCGATCTACAACAACAAAATCTTTGTCAAACGAGTTTGAAGGCGGCAGGTCCAGAATGAAATCCATGGAAATCAAGACCACGGTCGATGCGGGATAAGAATGGCCGCAAAAGTCCATAGGGGCGATCCGAGGGTTCTTCGACCTTGAACAAATATCACAAGAGAGAACAAACTCCTTCACGTCCTTCCACATTTGGGGCACTGAGAAGTCTCGCGAAATAAGCTCCAATGTCTTGTTGTATCCAAAATGTCCCGCAATTTGGAAAGTCATGGCGTGATTGGAGGACTCGAAGTCGTGTTCGTCCTTAGGAATATACGATCATTTCTTCAAAGATAAAAGATCTCCTCCACTCAACTTGTCATTATCAAGACGCTTCGATCTCGAGAAGCTTCTGAATCTTCAATTGTCATGAAGACGTATCCAGTTAAGGAAGTCCGTGATCGATTGGCGTAGATGAAGAGCGCAAATTCTAAAATGCTCCGGTTTTAAGAATGTAGTGCATTGTTGATCAAACGTCGCTTCTCCAGCCTTAGGCGCCAGATACGATCTCCCGATAAGGCGATCGGATAGTCTTGTTGCTTCTTGCGAGGCCGATAGGTAATAAAGTCAAATCGCGACAACGACATATTCCACCGAGCAGCGTCGATTCAAGACTCGAGCCGACATAAAAGACTCCAAATTCTTGTGATCCCGATACGGTCACCTGGATGGATGTCTGGCTTCGAGAAAGTGTCGCCGCTCTTGGAAGGAATCTACTATGGCGTTAAGTTCCTTATCGTGGATTTCATAATTGATTTAGCAGTTGGTAAAACTTTCGAGAATAGAACGCCACCTGGATGAAGCTTCCCGTCCACGTCCCATCAGCAAAAAGACGGCTCCCAAAGAAAATCAAAAGCATCGGTCTCCAAATAGAAGGCGCTGTAAAGTCGGGATGTCACCAAGATTGGAGTGTGATAAATGCCATCTTGAGGTCTTGGAACGCCTTTTCGCTGGGTCCCCCATTCGAGCTTGTCCTTCAAGTCAACCGAGTGAGTGGGAGCGACTCGAGAATAATTCTTGATGAAGATTCGATAGAAGTTAAGAAATCCAAGAAAAACATCAGACGTCTCTAACCGTCTTGGAACCTCCGTAATACAATTGCTTCCACCTTCTTAGGGTCCATCTTGAGCGCCGTCTGTAGTTGCAATGAACCCTAAAAACTCCATCTCGGTTTGGTGGAATATAAGACTTCTCCAACTTGGCGTGAAGTCGCCGTTCGTAGTTTTCGAGGACCAAACGAACGCGTCTTCCGTCTTTCTTCGTTTTTGGAAAATATCGAGGATGTCATCCAGGATAGATGACAACAAAGTCGTCAAGTGCTCCCGAAAGATGTCATTCATCATGTGTTGGAAAACAACCGGAAAGATTAGTAAGGCCAAAGCGCATTTACATTATATTCAAAATGGGCCATACCATGCGGAACGCTGTCTTCCACTCGTCTCTTTCCTCGATCCATACGAGGTTGTAAGCTCCCTTAGATCAATTTTGTAAAGATCTTTCGCCCGAGCCGCTCCAAGAGACAGAAATCGAGGTAGCGGGTAACGATTTTCTTAATTACCTTGTTGAGCGCCGATAGTCCACGCACATTCGTAAGGAGCCATCCTTCTTCTTTACAAACAAGATCGGTGCCCCATTTGGCGACTTTGAATGACGAATGAAGTTCTTCGCTAGATTCTCGTCGACGTCTTTTCGCATTTCCCGCTTAACTCCGTTTGAGAGAGATTGTAGATTGGGGCAAAAAGGCGGTTGTCTTTCCTTCTTTGCAGGTCTCTAAGCGCGATCGTATGGCCGATCTTTCCGATAGTATGTCCGCGTTCTTCTTCTCAAACACGTCCTCAAAATCCTTGTATTCTTTCAGGTATCTTTGCCGTCGAACTCTTCTCCGTCTTTAGTTGAAATTGCATAGATGAAAATGTAGTCTTCTTTGGATGATCGTCTGAACGCACTTCTTTCCAATAAACAATGGTTTCACTATCTTGGGATGTCTACTAGGTTGGCTCTTGGAATGTTCTTTGGAAAAAGTCATTTTCCGCAACTTCCAATCCATGGTAGGGTTATGTTGTTCTAACCAAGAGAGACCTAGGATGACGAGGGTTTGTGGCGTTAATGACATTAAAAACGACGTAACTACTATGGTCCTTAAACGCCACCTCTATAAGTCTTGATTCATGGGTGTGTTTTGCCAGGACAATAAAGGTCGTCCATCTATCACCTCTACATAAACAGGTTTGGAACACATCTTTAGACGAATCTTGTGGCGCTTAGAAATTCTTCATCATCTAAAAACAAGTAGATGCTCCCGAATCTAATAGAGCTAAAGTTTTGTGTTTTTGAGGACCAAGAGACAAGGAATTGTAAAACAACGGGCGGGTTGGACAGAGAAAGAGGAACACGATTGTTGTTGTGGCGTTCAATCGTCCAAACCGCGTAGTTCCTAATGTGAATGCAAGATCATCGTTTTCCGGGATCCGCACTCCTAGTCTTAACAATGCGCCCGGTTCGCTTCTTGGGGCAATTTCCAACCTTGTGGCCTTCTTCTCCGCAAGACAAAAACAGTCCTTCTTCCATACGCCGTTTTCTTCCTGTACGGAGTAAGAGCTACACGACACGCGCGCGTCGATTTGCGTATGGCTCCCGCTCCGAATGAGAACTCAAATTGTTTGCCAACATACTCGTCTTTGTAGCGACTCGTTTGGTATTTTGGGGCTGGTCTTGACGATATTTGGAATAAACGGTTGTCGACTTTATAGCTTTAGTTAATGGCTTCGTTTGAGCGTTTGCGGATCGGGGAAGAGATAAAAGTAGGTCCTTCACATCATCCTCAAACTCCAATAAAACTGTCTCACCAATGCTTCTTCGCCTGATTGATGTCACTGCTTGGTTGTCTAAAATCCGATCGTAGGGCGACGCGAGCGCATTCCTTGTCGTAGTGATCGGATCTTTGTTGTAGCCCATCGGACCTTGTATGTATTCGCCAAATCGCTTCGCAAATGCATCTCCAAAAAACGTCTCAAAGTTGCTCGGAATTGGCGTCGTTTACCGAACAAGGGGCAAACCACGACAAAGCTTGCCTCGTAGTGAGAGTTCCAACAAGTCCAACACGCGCCTCCTCCGTCGGATATCGTTGTTTGAAAGCATTATCAACTCGATTTGGTTGACAAAACCTCGAAACTTGGAACGCGTTCCGTCGAACTTGTCGGGAAGACTAACTCTAGGCTCCTTCCGTTGTTGAATCATTGGGTTTTGTTGAACCAAAGGTGTAGTCGCCTCCTCCGGTGTAGTTCTTGAGATGGTGAATCGCGGATGATGTTATCCAGGATCTTTCCGTCGTTGTGAAATCTTGCCATGGCTCCTTCTATCTCCGCTTGTCTATGTGATAATGCAGTGAAGCGCTCGTGATGGCGTCAATTTGGATTCCAAATTTTCACCCCATACTAACGTCTTGATCTTTGACTAAATCTACGAAAGGAAAGAAAAATTTGACAAGAGAACAATATTGGTTTAGAGGAGGGTAATCCGCAACCTCTAAAACACTAGCACACCTTCGAGAAGAGGGGTAATCCACTCTCTAACAAGAAGGGACTAACTCGATATTTGTGAGAGAAGGAGTCTCGACAAATTTGTCGGGACACGGAAATGGATTTACAAGAATATCCGGAAACTAACAAGAAGCGACGGGAGCTTGAATTAACAAGAAAAGTACACGAACAACACCAAGAGAGATGAGCTAGAGCTCCAAGAGATGCGTTGTCGAGACCGAGGTTGCCCTCGCCCTCGACTCCTATATATACTAGCTAAGAAGAAGGTTCTCGTAACCTTCCTCAACCTAGGACCTTCTAGGACCTTCCAAGAACTTCCAAGACCCAGGAAGCTTCCGGGGCCTTCCGGAAACTTCAAGGACCTTCCAAAACTTCTTGACTTCCGGGAACTTAGGAGAAGTTTAGGAGAAGCTTCTAACCTTCTAACCTTCCCAAGTTGTCTACCTAGTACGTGGCCGTGATACGGGGAATCTTCAAGGAATCTTCGAAGAATCTTTTAGGGAATCTTCAGAGAATATTTTAGAAGAACCTTCTAGAAACTTTCTTGTGTATGTCAGTGATAATCCATAGTCATTTGTCGATGTTAGGGTGTATAAGTGCCTTCTTTAGTCATATTCTAATTGTGATTATTTTGGTTTTTATATATATATATATATATATATATATATATATATATATATATATATATATATATATACTTAAATATGATCTTTGTATATAGTTTGAGAATCTTGGGGCACTTTCTATGTAAGTTGAAACAATTGATTTTTTTGACTGTTTATTTTCAAACTATCATTGAGTTGAGGATAACTTTCTCATTTACAACAAAAACGTTTTGTAGGATTTAGTCTTTCTAAAAAGTCATTTGGGCCTTGTCAGTTCTCACACTCGTTTTTGAAATTATTTACAAGCGTGAAATAGTGAAAGTGACTATCAACATTCCATGAACCAAGAGTGTCTCCAAAAGGTCACACACTCTTATAAATTAGAATACATACTAACTCTATGCAAATCACAACACAACACATGAAAAGTTTTCATCGTTAAGTTTGTTAAATGCATAATACTGGCAATCTATCTATGAACTTTCTCTTGGTGCAAGAATATTAAAGCGAATAAGTGGATATTGAATTCATGCACATCAACTCTAAAAAGTGGCGTGGAAAAACTTAATATGGAGAGAAACCTCTATGCCTTGAAGTGTTAACCCTAAAGACACAAGAGGTTTGAAGAAAATCTTAGATTTTTCATAAAATATGGATTTTGTAATGCTTATGATGTAGCGCTAAAAGATAGTATAAAGACCTTAAATCCTAAATTAGATACATACGCTTAAAATCCCTAAATAGGTAATATTTGTTTTATAATTAGTTAAACAGAGTAAAACTTTGAAAATCCTACATAATGTACTTTCTATTATTAATACTTGATAATTGATATGATTGGCGAAAATCTCCTACTACATGATAAAAGGGAGAGAGGCCACAAGTATTTTATGAGAAACCTTACTAGTTTCCCAAAATAAGTTTTTTTACACTTAGAAAACCTTGACTTGTCTTGTTTGTATTTGAAGGCTTATTGTGAACAATCTATGGTCATTATTTGTTGTACATAAAAAAACTGAGGACATGCCGAATGGAGAGAGAGGAGTAGAGAGCGGATAGGACCAGATCTGGTGTCGTAGCAATGCTGCAATCGTAACCCGTGTGTGCGATTTGTGTTAGGAGTGATCTAACCGCACCACGAATGCACACAAAGCGTAGGTAGTGAAAGTGGTGGAATGAGGGTTTGAGTTGTTGGAGTTGCTATTGTAGATCTGAAAGCGGGCTGGGAAATAGAGCTTAGATCCAACATTGAAAGGCTTGAAACTACCAGGAGCTTAGGATTTCGAGTGCTGAAATCGCTGCAGGCCAGATCTGGAACCTAGACGCAGTTTAGACGCAGATCTGATTTCAGAAATTTTGCTGTCGCCGCCGGCGACATTGGTGATTTGTTTGCAAGAGAGAAGAGCGACGACGCGCGCAGAAGAGACGGCCGTAGAAACACTAGATCTACAGCTTTCAGGTAAGAACCTAACCCTAAACTCGCTTTTGCTCATTGAATTGAAAAAGAAACTAGTAGCAAAGATTGTATGTGCTGAAATTAGGTCAAGAGCTTACAATCTGTATACAGCCCCTATGCACGCGCAGAAGGGAACAGATTGGAAGCAGAATAGCTTGATTAGTGTACAGACCAAATCGTTGAAAGAAAATACAGAAAAAACAAAGAAAAAATTGGATTTGCAGATGGCGCACAGGGGGAAAGCTGTACACGCAGCCATTATGACAGAAAGTACACATGTGCAGCAGAAGCTGTACCCGATGGAGAGACCCGACGGCAAAGGTGGGCAACATTACAACATTACTCAACTTCCAATTGAGACGGAAGTGGATACGTCTAGCGGGCTGTCGCTAGACTATCAGGTGGCTGTCTTTTTTGAAAGACCAGCAACGGACTTCACACACGGAGAAATTCTTACGAGATGCAAAGAAAGGCTGAAAAGGATGGAAATTGAAGTCGGGGAGAACATGGCTGAACCGATCTACATTCCGTGCAAGGAGAAGGTGAAGGGGTCGAAACAGAAGTTTTGGACAGGGACCATCAAAATCCACATGAAGCATCCGAAGATTGACGGAATCGCCCTGCTTAAAGGGAAGAGAGCTTTCATCTTGGAGTTGGACCACGATTTGACAACCGTTGGGAAGGTATGCAAAAGCTGGGATTCTATTGCACGGAACACATTGTTGTCGGCGAAAATTGATAGCCCAAAGTTGGAAGGGGTTACCGTTGCAGAACTCCAACGGGACGTGCTTTCAGAGAGAGTTTCAGAAGAGGACATGATTACGAGATTTCTAGCGTCTGAAGAAGAGTGAAGGGAGAGACGGGGTGGGTTGGTTGCTACAAGTCCGACTCGGGTTGACAAAATCATTCAATACAGGTACCATACGAAAACGAACTCCTTCACGTGATCACACCGCAGATCGCAAAGGCGGAACGTGGCGCTAGAGAGAAGGACTTTGACGGAGGAGGAGTGAAGAAGAAGAATGCTACGATCTTTGTCTTATACGGATTGCACAAAATGAAGAAAGTCGAGGAGACAAAGATGTCAATCGAAGCCGCAATGGGGAGAAGAACATACCGACATTCTTCTTCCAAAGTTGGAAACCCGCGCAAAAAGGCGACCAACGTCCGTGCTCGAACCCCATTGTATATCGACAATTGGTAGGGAAGACGAAGGAGATCGTGGGGAAACACGTAAGCTTTACTCCACACCTCGATTTAGAAGGCGTCTACCTCCTAGTAGAGAAGATCGGGAGAGATTTGGGTTTTGTGACATATCTCGCCATTGTGAGTACATTGGAGGCGCAAGACGACGCGCACGAAGGAGAAACGGAACAACATTACTCATGGAGAAATCGCGGAGCTGGTGGAGAAGGCCGTTAGCAAGGGGAACGAGAAACTGAAAGAGGAAATGCACAAGGAGCTAGGAATATTCAAGGAAGAGATCGCGAAGGAGGCCAACCTTCATGCCCAGAAGTTGACGGAAGAGCTACATAGCTCAATGCAGATGCAAATGGAAGAAGTGAGGAAACAACTCAGGGCTACCATCCAAGCGGTTGACATCTTCTGTGCCATTCCAAAACCTCAACTGGAAAACTGATATGGAAAAACAACCTGCAGCAACGGTTAAAGGATGGCTTGAGTTTTTGCAGGGAACGAAGGCTACCAGAGAGAAGGAGAAGTACGAAACTAGACAACGACAGCAATGTATTACAGAGTATAGGCAGAAGGAAAAGCTATAGGATAGAGAAGGGTTTCAGCAGATGCAGTATATGGCTGAAGAGGCAAATAGTAGATAGAGTATATAGGAGGAGGATATTATATAGGAAAAAAACAAAAAAGATATGTAATAAAAGGTAATCTGATTACCAAAGATTTCTCGAGAAAAGATATTGAAAGGAAAAGAAAAAGACCAAACAAGAATGATATCAAAAACGCAGAGTAACGTGAGAATTTATGAGTGCGTTGAAGGAACGATAAGCGGGGGGACGAAACCCGCAGCAGCGCAAAAATAGAATTACTAAAAATAGAAAATACCGACACGATAAATCTAGAAAATACCGACATGATAAATCTAGAAAATACCGACATAATAAATCTAAAAAATACCGACATAGAAAAACAAGAAAATACCGACATAGAAAAACAAGAAAATGCGGACATAATAAAACAAAAAAATACCGACATAGTAAAACAAGAAAATACCGATATAGTAAAACGAAAAAATACCGACATAGTAAATAAAAAAAATACCAACATAATAAATCAAAAAAATACCGACATAGTAAAACAAGAAAATGCGGACATAATAAAACAAAAAAATACCGACATAGTAAAACAAGAAAATACCGATATAGTAAAACGAAAAAATACCGACATAGTAAATCAAAAAAATACCAACATAATAAATCAAAAAAATACCGACATAGTAAAACAAGAAAATGCGGACATAATAAAACAAAAATATACCGACATAGTAAAACAAGAAAATACCGATATAGTAAAACAAAAAAATACCGACATAGTAAATCAAAAAAATACCAACAAAATAAATCAAAAAAATACCAACATAGTAAAACAAGAAAATACCGACATAGAAAAACTAGAAAATGCGGACATGATAAAACAAAAAATACCGACATAGTAAAAAAAAAAATACCGATATAGTAAAACAAAAAAATTCCGACATAGTAAATCAAAAAATACCAACATACTAAATCAAAAAATACCCGATATAGTTAAGCAAGAAAATACCGACATAGAAAAACAAGAAAATGCCGACATATTAAAACAAAATAATACCGACATAGTAAATCTAGACAATACCGACATAAAAGAAGAAAATAGAAGACAAAAAGTAAAAGTAATAGGAGAGAAAAGAAAAACAAAGAAAGTGAATAGAAATTATAGTAATAATGAATATCCTTTACATACATAACAAAATATATAACATATTCTTTCTACACAACCGACCCTCAACACTACTATAAAAAATACTTTACATATAAAAATAAACGTAAAAATCCAAAATTCTACTACCTTTTATATGATAACAAAACAATCCTATTAACATGCAAAGATATAGAATCAAATCGGGACCCTATGCAAAATATGCTTGACATTCGTTCAACCACGCATAAACATAGATATAAAACATTTCGAATATAAACCAAAAACAAACATACTAGAAATAGAAATATTCAAGATAGTAACAAGAGACCCCAATTATTTGGAATCAAACACCAACCTATTTTTAGAAGACCTATTCTTTAAAGTTATATATTTTCCGACCAAAACAAAGCTTTTCAAAATATCTATTGTTAACACCGTCTCCACATATGCGCCCACAAAGACTCTCAACACATACTATTATAAATACAATGATACGCACCATTTATTAAAATGTGGGGATATTCAAACAAACCCTGGTCCTATGCCAAACGTGCTAAAAACTCACCCCACCGCTCACAAACGAAGATACAAAACATATTTTATTACATGTACAATCAAACTCCAACCCGAATACCAAAATCTTGCAAAAATTTCTCTCCCATTCTAAAACAAGATCACCAAAACCATCAAATCACTATTAGAGACTTCCCACATTTAAATACATATCTAAACCAAATAAGAAATTACCCTTAAAGACACATACTATTTGCGCTAATAACAACTATAAGCCCTAATATAAATTCATGTGAACATCTACTAACAACGACGAACAGGATCAATCGCTAGATTACTAGACAAGATGTCTACACTACCAAACCCACCCGAAAGACACATCCACATGGAACACCCCTATCTACAATTTACCACGGATAACCAAAAATTAATAAACCCTCCCCTAGATATACACAAAGAATTATATGATTTTATACACTGCACACAAAACCCACTATCAATACATACGTTAAAACATAAATTTCCTTTTCTACCAAATAATCTTCTTGAGGAAACATTAAAAATCTATGATCCTCTAGATGAATACACACACCCTCCTCCATCGACTCATATCCTACCACTACCCCAACCCAATATACACAATATTAATCAACAAACTAAGTATTATCACATGGAACGCAAAGAACACTAAATACTCGCACTACCTAGCTTAGAAGAACTTGCCTTGCAAACCCCGGGCATTATCACCATTCAAGAGACTAAACTAACCGCCACCAAGTCTATAAAATACATACAAAACTTATTCCCAAATTACAAACTAATATTTAATAATACTCACGCACCGACTGGGATCATTCAACAACGAATTCCTTATACACCTGCTAGAGGAGGACTACTAACACTAATAAACCACAAATATGCATACCCAGGGAATATCACCAAAATCCCAACCCCGCTAAAAATATCACCTTATTTACAAATTATACACATAAAAAACCACCCACTACAACCATGGCTATTAATACACCTATATATGCCATCACACCATGAAGACATCGAACTAATCCCAACTATACAACAAACCATTACAACACAAATCAACACACATCCTAACCACACTCTTATTCTATGTGGAGACTTGATAGAGACATAGCTTTAATAGGACGAAAAACGAAGATAATACCACACCACCACAAGAGGACGATTTTATTTGGAAAACATATATCGATAGCTTATCACTAACATATGTCCCAACAAACACAAACTACTCTGCAAGGTGGTTATAACTACACACATACAAGTTTCTAATAGACGGTTTTTATATCAAAACACAAAATCACAATTTATATATATGTACCACAATTACTGAAGCCAATCTTAACTCCGACCACACACCCATTGACTACACATCCCCCAAAACAAACTCATTGCACGCCATCCAATACCACCTACCTCCAAACCGATTAGAATACTTAACCCTATACCGCAAAGATAATTTAGATAAATTTAATACAATCTTCCATTTAAAACAATCTTTACAACTAAACGACTTAACGCCATATTATCACACGAACACCTAAATCCCGATCAATGGAAACTAGCGTCTTTCTTACATGTAGATGAAATCACTCAAAAATATCGAAGTCGTAGAAAATACGTGTAGCGCACCACCCATACCCACACTCAATGAAAGAATTTCAAAACAGGTGGTTATTTACCACGAAAATTCCAAAAACATGGAAAAAGCATGTAGCAACATATCATTTAATCGGAAAAGCAATATATACAAAAAAATACACAACAATGGAGATCACACCCATTATTAATAATAAATTAAATAATCACACCCATGCCAAGATCCCACCACCGCTATCCGACGACCTATTTATCAAGCATGGATGGATAAAAGAACATTAGCCAAGATCGCAAACAAAAAAAGCAAGAAAAATCACATCAAAATACACAAAAGAATGCGTAAAAAAAGGCTATATCCAAATACTGATTTCTTATATGAAATAAGTCCTAAAAAGATAAACAATAAAGTATTTAAAAACCACGAAACACCACCATTAGATCGCATCACGGATCGCAATAACAACATACTAACGAGCCCACAAGACATTGCTAATGAAATTTACATACAACAATCATCTATTAACAAACCCACTGTTTCAACATGTTATTACCTACCAGACCACCCACCAGAATGCACATGCGGAGTTAGACAATATCCATGGCATGACCTAGAAGGCTTTGTAATAGATAAAAGAGGACATCCGCAAACTCCGCTACATACATATTTTGACCAAGAAACTTTCGATTTATGCCTAAAAAACCTCGCAAAAAACAAAACCCCAGGACCAGATAGAATACCTAACTCTATCTTGAAGAACATGCCTACAAACTTTCACCGCATCTTATTCCTATTCTTCAAACATTGTTATAAACAAAAACAAATCCCGACATCTTGGAAAATAAGCCTCACAATACTATTATACAAAAAAGGCGACCCATCTCAATTATCGAATCATAGGCCTATAGCTCTAGCCAACACTATATACAAATTTTTTACAAGTACACTAACATCGATACTCTCAAAGATATGGAGAAAAACACCAAATTCTACATGATAGCAAGAAGGATTTCGTCTACGAAAGATGCACATCTAGACAATTACAACTACTAATAGCAAACTTTAGAAGATGCACAATTAACAACACAAGACATATATTTACTCTATATAGATTTTAAAAATGCATTTGGTTCAATAGACCACGCCCGACTACTAGCCATCATAAAAGATTTAGGATATCCCGAGGATGCGGTAATACTAGTAGGAGACATCTACTCACAATCTAACACTATTTTCTTGGTGATTACTTTGGCAGGACACAAAAATACCCATACAAAGAGGCACAATACAAGGGACACATTGCCCTGAGCCCATATCTCTTTCTTATCTTTTTAGAACCACTTTTAAGATGGTTACAACGAGGAAAATATGGTTACACCTTGAACACCTCAAAAACTACAATTAATACAAAGAAGATACGTGAGATGATCTGCAATCATAACAAGCAAACTCCCCTCACTAAAAAGACAACTCAACAAAATGGACAAATTCTGCGAATGGTGGAATGGACCTAGGAATTCCAAAATGCGCAATTCTTGGATGCCCAAACAAATTTAAATCAAACCAAATAGTTTTCAAAGCACTAATACAAGCCGCAAAATATATCATACGTAAATCAACCAATTCCCGTTCTACATCAAAATGAGCCATATGTATATTTAGGCATACAACTTGTTCCATCACTAAATTGGAAAATACAAACGCATACAACGACCACCAAACCGATTAAACAATGCAACCAACTAGCAAATTGTCAAAGCTACTATAAAAGCAGAAAGTTAGTATGGTAGACATTTGTTATAAGAGAGTGTATTGCATATAGTTTTTATGCGGTACCTTACTCATTACCCACTATTAAAAAATTAGACAAAAAAATTATAGCAATACAAAAGAAAATATGCGGGCTACCAAATTGCACCCCAACGTAATCACCCAACTCCCACACGATATGTTCGGTATAGAAGCATTCTCATTAAGAAACGCCTATCTTAGATGCATTGGTGAACAACTACGCAATCTTTCTCAACGACTGTGAGAAAATTGGGAATAATCTATAAAGGTCTTACACATTTTATACTTGCTAAATACGGTGGAGCAAAAGAGATTCCTTAATTAAACAACAAGATCATTTTAAGATCACCCACAACAAGAACACTCTACCTTATCAAACGATGTGGAGGTGCCCACTGAGAAGTACAATAGGAAACTTTCCACTGAAGCCACACCCTCAACACATGTGGCTAAACTTGTCTTGAGAACTATTACCACATCTCACTCCTAAACAAAATCATAAACTTCTCAACAAATTATTACTTCAAAACATATATGAGATAAAACACTTAACACCGCTAAATGGTCTAAATCTAATGTCACATGATGAATTCAAAACATATTATCAAACACCAACAAAAGTAATAAAACAAGCGCTACATACTGACCCCAACAACTCTTTTGCTATCCTACATGTAACCAACAATGCCTAAATCCATGCATCGAACACACCGCACCAAGAACTCTAAAACATGAATATAGAACACATAACCATTATATTGTACCTAACTACACGGTACAAACCCTATACACCTACCAACACCGCTACACCCCCTTATCCAAAACCACCAATTAGAATCATCAATAACCCATCCACATACCCCATACATACAATATTAGACCATAAACAAATCAAAACAATAGACAAATACAAAATTTCAAAAACATACAACACCTACCTATGCCAATGGAAATTACCAAATGATATCACATATATCAAATGGATACCACAAAAAGACCTCTTCCAAAGAAACATTCCACTAACCATACAACACAACACCTCACCGCTTACTCAATATTACACCACAAAACAACATACATATTATAGAAACATAATAGATACCCATTTTGCGGAAGAACAATTTCGCGACACAAGACACATACTTCCAACAATGCTTGTCCCCTTATAAATATTAGTGTAAACGAATGTAACCCTTCAAAAGATATTAACACCAACCAAAACACCATACAAATAAAAGATGATGTAGCACATCTTTATGATATAACAGGAAAAACACATCATAACCATACCTATAACGAGACTAAATTGGCTATGGAATCAATACTCTAGAGCAAAAGATCTACCACATGGATTAACACCTCCCACACAATCGTTCAAAAGCGAAATTGTATGGCTATACCAAAGATACAAATACAGAATCCCAAAAACCGACCCACTTAAACTTGCACACTACTCCTTGCCAAAAATACTACTCGACCACATCATAACATCGTTTAATATAACACACTCATATTTCTCCTCACCAATAACATGCTCAACTCAAATAAATAAATTTTACTCACCATTCAAAGGGACAAAATTTTTGGAGCTATAGGGCAAGCATTTTCTTACAAATGGAAAGGAATTGGATATGCCCACCCACATAACAAAATAGATACCCAAAAAGCTATACATTGGGCTAGACTTGCCGCACAAAACAATCCAAACAATATCACCATAATAATCACCCCCGACCACAATTGGTACCATAACCTAACACCACATAAAGGCCCCTATCCGGACACACATGTTGTTACATACATACTGCGGATACAATATTATATGAAGAACCAACAAAACCACGAGAATTTACCAAACCACGGATAGAACCTTCCGCTCTCACATATTTTGTGTACATCACAAAAACCACCATTTGTAGGAAATAATACACAAATCACCGCCTTAACCACAATCTTTAATAAACTCCAAATCCCCCAACCATACATACAAATTGCCCTTCAACACAACCAAATATACAAGTCAACAATAGCAAAGAATGGAACAAACTCATATATCCAATCGAAAAACTCGATTTACATACCATAATATACCATCAATTCCTAGTTTGAAACGAAACACAACCTAAATTCCTACCACAATATCGCTATTATATTCGACGGCTCATTTCTCCCACCACAAAATATGGGCACCCACTGGACCCGTGAAATTGCAAGGATATGGAATATATAATGAATCCAAAAACATCGAAAATGTTTGTAAGACTCCCAGGTTTACAAAACATATTTAGGGCTGAAATAATGGCAATATACACGACCCTTCGAATAATTTCCTCCAAATACCCTGATGAACCTGCACACATTTTCACAGATTGTTTGAATGGTCTATATAATATCCAAACACAACTCAAACACCCTACCCAACATAATAACCACCCGGACAAAACCATTCTACAAGATATAGTTACACTTCTTCAACAAAGAACACAACCTACATCACTATACAAAAAGACGAGCTCATGCAAATATAGATGGTAACGAAAAAGCCGACAAACTAGCCAAAGAAGGTAGAGACAAAGATTACCACAATGCAACTTTACCACATGAATTCGCACATTCTACACCATATTACTTTCAAAGAGACTGGTGGCACTCTATGGATGAAACGCGGATAAAGGTCCTATAAGATTCCTTGAAAAACACATTATTAAACACGACAAAGAAAACAACTTAACAGACATTGCTAGAAACTTCCCCAATATCGATAAATGGATAAGTAATACTGACATAGATGATAAACTATCAAATGAGTTTTGGACTAATAAACAAGTAACAGACTCCCAAAAAACATGCTTGCTTAAACTAAGACACGGTCAATACATGGGCAACGCTAGAAAACAATTATTTTTGGCAGAGAACTATATCCATCAATCACATGTTCGGTATGTGACTCCCAAGATCCAGACACGTGGCTACATATCTTTGTTAAAATGCAAGCAACACCATATACATGCGCTCAGAACAAAAAGACACAATAAAGCAGTATGGGAAATTAAAAAACTAATAGTCTCATCAAAACACTCGAGATGTTATACCCTCATGAATGCGGGCACATGTAATGACAAACCACCAGAAAATACAGTCCCACCATGGCTATTACCATGTACTTGTGCACAACAAAGATGCCAATGTAATGCACGACTAAAACCGGACCTACTATGTATACAAGGACTACCCTACCAATCAAACCCCCCTACATCTCCCAACATTAATTTAAAGGTTCAATTTATAGAATTTACATACTGTAATGACAGATTCTCACCAGACACCATTGAGAGAAAGATGCAAAAATACCAACCTCTCATCAACGATATTATTAACAAAGGATGGATAGTTGAACCACTAATAGTAATAACAGCAGGTGCCAGAGCATCCACATACATTCCATCTATGAAAATCCTCAAAACCAAACTCAAAATACCAAAGACACTCATAAAAAATACATTCAGAGAAATAAACACAATTGCTATACACCATGCCATGTCTATAATACTACACAAGAGAAAACTAGAAAATGGAGAAACATTACCAGCAGACATACAACCACCATAGATATATTATATAAAAACAAAATAAAATAAATTAAAATTATAAAAAAAAAAAAAAAAAAAAAAAAAAAAAAAAAAAAAAAAAAAAAATGGAAGAAGTGATATATTAGAATAGCAACCTTGTCACAATACAGGGGGCCCAAGCCGTTGGAATTTCCTGCCCACTAGCTCTATAGGGCCAGATGATTGTAAACGATGCTCAGACGAGTTAAACGGGAATCGAACCCGGACCACCGCTACTACACATCCATGTCTCTTCCAAACAACGTGGTATGTCAACAATGTGACGACCAACAAAACCAAACCTTTACTTTTATACAAACATAACAGCTCACTAGTTCTGGGTCCTTTTTTTCATGTAGTGTCCATCCTGAGAGGGGTTAGTAGTCCTATACCACTGTTGTTAGGTCCTGTGGGCATATCATCAAGGGTAGGTCGAACGGACACTTTATTCACGCCAACCCTTACGGGTCTGGTGTTCTTCTTTCTTTCTTTCTTGAACAATCTATGAATCCAAACCAGGTTACGTAAATTGGATGAGATTCCCAACTCACCAAAGTTGTGGAGTGTTAAAAAAAAAAATTCCAAAACTCATTTTTTAAATTTTTTCTAAGTAAAGCTCCGGAATTCGGGATCGACCATGAAATAGTTGATTAGGTTTTTAGGGTTATTGTTCACATTATTGCCTTGTAAGGGTCAACGGTGGAACATAAAAATTGTACAAGCTTTGAATTGAAGGGCATAGAAAATTGGAAACTCCCTTGCTACCAATGGTAAAAATGCTCGCATGCAATAGTGCATATTCAAACAAGAAAACTCCACCCTCGGTTTTAAACTCGAGTTTAGGTGACGTTGACTTGAATAACTTCAAAAAGTATGTCAAAAACACTTCATCATGTACAAACACCTCACGTTGTAAGGCCACATTAGCAAAAAAAATACACAAAATGACTAACACTAAGGTTCACAAAAAAAATCTTGCTCTTCGTCTTATAATATTGAGAGCCTTATTATTTTCTCAAAATATTTTCCATTCAAACACATGAGTGCAAATTAATTACTTTTTATTTGAGAAAATAAAACCATTGGCATCTACAAAAGTGCAAACATGGGAAACCAAATGACTTTAATGGTCTCATCAAATAGGCGTCGAGTGAGGCCCACTTTATACACGGGGCGAGATTAAGGGCTGGACCGAATCTTCAAATTCAACCAATAGGATGGCTCGATTCTTTCAACATGGGCCCAAGGGCTTTGTCCGAAAGCTTATTGATCTTCACGGGAACTATCTTCAATATGTTGGAGAGTGCTTCGATGATCATCTTCAATTTCACAAGGCATTGACGGAAGTTTTCGAAGATTTCTTCGACTTCTTCGATTTCCTCGATCTCAATGTTACACAGAATAAGAGAATTTCGAACATCCAAGAATCTAGAATTTCATTAGATTCAGAGATGTTCATAACATGGTCATGTACTGACATGAGCGGAAGGAAACTCATGAGACGTAGGGCACGACTTGGATGCATTTTCGAGGTTCATCTCCATCGTTGGAGAGGGTCAAGCTTCCACACAGCTAGTCGAGCCGTCTTTCGACACAATTTCAGACACTGCATTGACAACAAGCAACAATCAAAATTCACTTTGATACTGCATCAACTACTAGAAACGAGGGGGGTAAGCAACGTTACGAATGTTGCTTTTGTGTAAACGTTGCTAAAGTTTAGTAACGTTTTGAAACTTGCTTGAGCAACTTTTTCAAGAATATAAGCAACGTTTTCAACTAAATTATATATAACGTTACTTGGTGATTGAGGAGCGTTGCTCAAACAAGTTCCAAAACGTTACTAAACTTGAGCAACGTTTGAGAAGAAATTGTTGCAAACCCCCTCAAATTGAAGTAGTGATGCATATCACTCAAACTACAAAATTAGGATCCAAGAATCAATGCTCTGCACAATTGTTGAATTGCAAGAAACTAAGGAAACCCAACCCTGAAATGCCAACACCCACAAGCTTCTTCCATCTAGACAATCGGAATCGATTGTCGTTTGTCTTAAACTCAGAAAGATGAACCCTAAACTTCTAAACCCTTCTAAACCCTGAAATGCTACACACTGAAATGCCTACTACAAGTACTAGAAATCACGCAAGTTTGATCGGGTACTGGAAATCATGCAAGTTCAATCGATCGGGCGTTTAAAGGCTAATCTAGAGGATGGATCACCTCCTCACGTCTAGCAAAACTAGAAATCTAGCAAGCAGACATATGAACCAGCCATTGTGAACCGGTTCGGATGTGGGAGGGAGTACAAGCTCCTTGCATTGTTTTGTGATGGTTTGTTGAAGAAAGGAGGAAGCGAGAAGCTCACAGACGTTGAAATTGAAGGTGCTCTAGGAAAGGTCTTGAAGCTTTTTGAGTTCATCAGTGATAAGGACCTTTTTGCAAAGTTTTACAGGAAGAAACACATTTAAATCCATTGTTTTAAGTATATGAATATCTTACAAAAGTAGAACCGACTTACATTTTCATTTTTAATAATCATCATGTTGTGCATAAATCTCTCTTCTATCAATAATGGTTCTCTAAAACATTTTCTTTAATACTTATGGAAATAGATGCAATTGTCCATATTTAAGAATTTGTTCTATACCAAGAATAATTTTTTACAAACTTCATACTAATTTGCAATTATATGCAAAGTAGGCATTTATATGTTGAGTTTTAATCATATTAATATAAGATTTCAATTCTACATAAAGATTAAGAGTAGTTAAATGTTGATATTTATTATGAGACATTGCATTGTTTGTTTACATTTGTATTTATGGTCACTCTCTTCTTAACTAAATTATAATACTAAAAAAATTTACCACTTTAATAAGAAATTTAAAGTGGAGCTTAGAAAGAACTTTAGAGTATACAAGAAAATGATTTTTGGTACATTTTTATGAACGAATCAACTGGTGAAAATCCATCAAAACTTGTGTTTTGTGATTTGTTTGGATTTCATTTGTACTCTCATTTGGCGTATGGAAGGATTTACAGTAGAAATTTTAAAATGAATCTTAATCCTCAAACCCACATGCTATCATTTTAATCAATGCGCACTGTGAGGCCACAAAAGAACATCCCTTACGGCTTCTTATCAAATAAATACACATATATACCTCATAAAGTCTACTATGACGTTCAACTATTATAATATCCATCTAAATCATATAATGTGTTGCATATAATAAGTAGCAAATGTATTGCATGTGTTGCATATAATAAGTAACATATGCAAACTGGCTTTATGGGAGTCAAAAATAAAAAAACTTATGCACTCTAAGCAAGAGAGTAGCCTTGGGCACTTTCTAAAACGGTCTCAAACATCACAATAAACCAAGCTTTTATTAATTACGTTTTCATGCCTATTTGACTCCAAATCGGGTCCTCAACCATTCACCATATATTGTATATATACTTAAGGTATAAGAATCAACATTCATATTGCGTCCTTTCACAACTTTTATAAAAAGTTATATTGTACAAAAATGTACACTCATCACAAAACATAGGAACTTATACACTATAGACAAATTTATTATTTTTGGTACTTTCAACCGTAGGATTTTAAACTTAGCTAGTATCACAAACATCATGCAAATTTTTATCTGTCGAATCTTCACTTTATTCGAATTCGTAACATTCAAAGTTTACTGAAATCATTTTTATCGAAGACATGGTCTACTTTGTGCAAAAGGGGACTTAATATTTCAAAGCATTTTGCTCACATTTCTTTCCATGTAGATAACAAGTAAGCACATAAGTTTTTGAATTTTAGGCCTAATCTTTTGCTCAAAAATTCTAGAACTCTCAAATTTAAAAAATAATCGAAAGAAAAAAGAGTTAAAATTACAAAAAACTTCAAATCTTGCCTTTGTAAATTTCAAAGGTCGCTCTTGTGCATCTCATAAGACTTCTTAATTGGATCGCTTGGAATTTTGACTAAAAACTGAGTTACAAATAATTCCAAAAAAAATAATCAAATAATGATGAGTAGGAAGTTTTTTTCTCCTTCTTCTAGGCTTGAAAATAAAATCTGCAGTAAAGAACTTAATAATTAAACTGGCTTAAATCTGCAGTAAACTGGCTTTACAATCATTACCACATACACCTTGAAGTATAGGGAACACCCGGTTAAAGCATGAGGCCAAGATATTGACTTGAACGCTTTCATTTGGCTACTCAAATAGCAAAAAAGCCATAATTCTAACTTTCTTGGAGGTAATAATTTACGAACTCACTCTAGATTAATTCTTCCCACACACATGATAATTTATATATATAACAAAACTACTCGGCAATCCCTCCTACCCACCAATGTACCAACCTACCAACATACAAACTTACCAACCTACAAACTTACCAACCTAACTATCTACCTTCTTTTATGTTCTTGCGATTATGTATTAAAATAAATATATAAATAAATAAATATATAAAGAAAGAAAGAAAAAAAAAAACGGTTTGAGGAAATGATGAACATGAGATACTTTTTTAAAAGTGCCATGTAAAGACCTTCCCCATGGGAACAATGAGGACCTTACCAGTATAGCAATGATACTAGATAAAATATGGACTACATTCACTGCTAGCACTTTAGATACCACTACATATACCTCTATTAAAAAATTAGGGGAAAAATGAGTGAGAGGTGAAGATTCGGATGAAGGATTCTCGGTGGCGGGTCACATGAAAGCGAAGGGGGTGACCAGGTACATCCCCCCCCAGCCCCGTCAGCAGGCCTTGTCCCGCCCGGAGCTCACCCATCCCATGACCCTGTGACTCCGCTGCATGACTTCCTTACGTACCTCTCACATCAGCCCCTGTCCCGCCCTCTCATGATCGTTGCCTCTTCCCCTTATTGATTGATTGATAACAGCAATTCCTTGCTCCGGTGCTCTCGCGCTTGCTGCTTCAGGTTTGCTCTTGTCTCTTGCTGTTGCTTTGAGTTTGTTGGGTTTCCTCCTTTTGGGTCCTTGTGTAAGCCGTGCGTCAGCTTTTGGGTAATTGTGCTTTGCTTTTGCCTCTGGGTTGTGGCGCCCCCAATTCTTATTTGTACCCGCAGGATAGAATTGTGGCAGCCTCGATCGTCGTATTTGATCTGTTCTATGGTGTGCATCGGTTTCTTCGTCCGATTGGAGCATTGCCGCCGCTTGAGTCCAGTCACTGTACGATATAGCAATCGACCGGCTATTATTTGAAGATTTGTTAGCTGATTTTGAGCGATCCTTGAGCATATTTTGGCACTGGTTGGTGTATGAGTGGATTTCTTCTCTAATCGTTGGATCCATTAGTGATCGTAGAGGATCAATCAGGCCATCGTAGAGGATCAATCAGGTGATCGTAGAGGCCTTGATTAATTTATGTTTCTATTAAGCTATCTGTTTCCAGAGTTGGAGGAGAGAGGAAATTGTCTTAATGCTTAAGCGATTATATTGCTTTTTTTGTCTACTCAAAGTAAAGCTAAGATCTCTTATACAGGATGGATGGTCGATTTTTTGTGCTTAATGGTGGGGCCTTGTAGCGTGATTTTAATTTCCAGTCAATGCAGAGTCTTACTTACTGCTCAAATGTCAATTTTCGGCATGTTTTGGAGTTTTACTAACGTGGATGACTGATCGATTTGATAAAGGAGGTGCGCATCAAGGAGATTGAACGTTTGAGGGGGTAAGTGCCAGGAAGAGGCAGTGCGGTCGGAGACAGACATGGCGACCGCATTGGTAGATAAGATCAAATCGGTGATTCAGCCTCATCATGAAACCTCTGGCCATTGCTGCAGCACTATGTCGAGTGGACCAGGCTACGCCTCGCCTTTAGAAGCTCTCAAGGGGCCACGCGAAAAGCTTCTCTACATCACGGCTGTCTACACAGGTCCCTGCTCTGATGACTGCACCCTATGACCGACAATATTCATAGCTCGCTCTTGAAGTGTTAAGTGTCACTCAGGTCTCCTCTGTATTGGAAGCTGAAACGTTAGTTGGAGTGCAGGAACTGGCAAGAACAAACCCGATTATCTGGCCACGGTGGATGTGGACCCAGAGTCAAGCACGTACTCGAAGGTTGTGCACCGCACAGTGGTGAACAACTTAAATGATGAGCTTCACCACAGTGGTTGGAATACTTGCAGTTCTTGCCACGGCGATGGCGGCCAGAAGCGGCGCTACCTCGTTCTTCCATCGCTTGTGTGAGTTCTGTTCGTTTCATCTGTCCATGTCTCAAGCATGATTTTGCCCGGGAGATTGAGATCGACCTTTTCATTTGTGAGCAGGTCAGGACGGATCTATATTGTGGACACGCTGAAGGACCCGCGCGCACCAGAGGTTTACAAGACAGTGGAGGCGGAAGAGATCTTGGCAAAAACGGGTTTAGCATATCCCCACACGGCGCATTGTCTTGCCAATGGTGATATCATGGTTTCTTGCATGGGTGACAAAGAGGGCAATGCCAAAGGCTCCGGTTTTCTGCTCCTTGACTCGGATTTCAATGTCAAAGGGAGGTAGGTTATGAAAAAATATTCATTCATGCGAACTCAAGCGAATGCTTGCCTGTAAGTACATTAGAGCATTTTCTTTCTGTTTTCCTTTAATCTCGACACTGTTCTGAGAAAATCACACAATGTGCCAGATGGGAGAAGCCGGGCCACAGCCCGCCATTTGGATACGACTTCTGGTACCAGCCTCGGCATAAGACGATGATAAGCTCGTCGTGGGGTGCCCCTCTGGCGTTCACTCAAGGTTTCAATCCGGGTCACGTTGCTGAAGGATTGTATGGCCAGCAGCTTTTTGTCTACGATTGGCCAGAAGGCACTTTGAAGCAAACGCTTGACTTGGGAAACACGGGTCTCATTCCTCTTGAGGTAACTGCCGCATTCCATTAATACTCATCATGTTCGCTCTTCGATCTACTGTACTGCCGAATGCATACTCAGTAACTCGGCTTGGTCTTGAGCAGATTCGCTTCTTGCATGATCCCAGCAAGGCCGTGGGATATGTTGGAGCTGCATTGAGCAGTACGATGGTCCGATTCTTCAAGAAAGACGATGATACTTGGGACTCGCAGGTACTTGGGAGATTTCCAACCTCTCACTTTCATGACAGTTTAGCTCGAGTCGAGCTAAAGTGTATCCACAAATTATCCACAGATTGGGTGGGTACAAAGTGAACAAAACTACCAATCATTGACAATTTCAAGTGTTTATAACTTACTCAAATTTTGTCCAAATTGGGCATATGAGGTGTTTTATGATATCTACTCTTTCTGTAGATGTCAATAAATACCTCATATGCCCAATTTGAACCAAATTTGAGTAAGTTATGACCATTTGGAAATGCCAACGATTTGTTGTTTTTGTCCTATTTTGGTGAAGTACCCAATCTGTGTGTACAATTTAGCTCGACTTGGGCTAAAATGTATTCTCCCAATATCATGCAATTTTCTCATTATAATGAATATGGTGTTTCTCTTTCTATCATTGTGTTGGTGCTATCTGTTCCTGGTTTCAGTTATGTAAAGAATGCTCTTGACTGTTTGTGATGGCAGGTTGCGATCACTGTGCCGCCATTGACTGTGAAGAATTGGATACTGCCACAAATGCCAGGGCTCATCACGGACTTCCTGATTTCTCTGGATGACCGATTCTTGTACTTCTCCAACTGGTTACATGGCGACATTCGTCAATACAACATTGAGGACCCTGCCAAGCCTGTTCTTACGGGACAGGTATGGGTCGGTGGGCTCGTCCGTAAGGGTGGTGACGTCTACGTCGAAGAGGAGTCGGGTAAAACATGGCAATCTACCGTTCCGAATGTCCAGGTAATCAAACATGTCACCGATACTTCTCCTATACTTCTTCAATAGTGGATGATCTAATTTGTAGAATGCTTTTCATGCTTGCCAGTGGAGTGTCGGTAGAGTGCTTTTCCTTTAGATGGCTGTAAAAGAGCGGAGGACATTAGAGGTAAGAAATTGGTGTCTGCTGCTGAATTGAGTTGGCGATGATGTGGTATTGCAGGGTAAGGAGTTGAGAGGAGGTCCACAGATGATACAATTGAGCTTGGACGGGAAGCGCCTGTATGTCTCGAACTCGCTTTTCAGCGCCTGGGATAACCAATTCTACCCGTCTATGGTAGAAAAGGGCTCTCACATGCTTCAGATCGACGTCGACAATGTGAAAGGCGGTTTGACAGTGAACCCGAATTTCTTCGTCGATTTTGGTGATGAGCCGGAAGGTCCTGCCCTTGCCCATGAAATGCGCTACCCTGGAGGCGATTGCACGTCAGACATTTGGCTCTAGAAAGTATGCAGGCCCAATAACTTACTGAGCCCTCCACCTGTAAATACGTTGGCTCAGGTCTGGAAAGAGAAGGGGTCCAGTAGAGTACAATAGCAATAAGAGTTGTATTTGATCTTGACTTTGTTAAATTATTTGGAGCTGAATTTCTCCGTTCCGTGCCATCATATATCCGAATCGATCTCAATTAACAAATCTACGTAAACTACCAACACTACATGCACAGGCATGCATTTGAGATATATGCTTGCCTTTGAAGCGGTGGTTCTATGTTCCCAGTTGCTTTCGAATTTAAGAGCTTCAGAACCCATGAAGACCACAAACTTTTGCAAAGACAACCATGGACACCTAAATACCAGATTACTTAAAAGCTCTGTAACAAAAGTCTACCATTCTGATCCAGGACTGTGAACCACCAATATCTAAAAACACATTAATTTGTCACGTATAATGCGCTCATCTGTCTTCCGACCACAAAGAAGTCCCGTCATACTTTAAGAGATTGCATCGATGAAAAGATGAGATCCTAGAAATTTTGAATCAATTTGTGAGAATTGTAGGGATGATCTATCATGTGCTTCGGCTGCATGAGAGCATCATCTTCTTCTCTCTGCTCTTGGCTGCATTCTTGCCGACTTGCAGCTGCAGGGCCTTGAAGTCGCACATGAACATGATCAATGGATTTGTGGTCCACTGGCAAGTACTTAAGCCATTAGACGATCCCAGCTGATGACCGTGTTGCATACTCTGCTACCAGGCTTGCAAAGAACGAGGACTTATCTTCCAACAGCCTTTTCGGTTCATCATACTCGGTAACTCTCCCTATGTTCAGAAACTTAGTTAGAAGCCAGTGAATGAACACCTGCTTGCGATAGAGACCATATTCCCTCAGTCTTTTGGTGACAACAAGGACTCAACAAGCGAGGAATGGCAGTCGGGTTGATACAGGAGAAGGGCACTTACCATCGCTGAGGACCAAAACACGATCACTGTCGATGACAGTGGGGATCCGATGAGCGATAGTGACGACGGTGCAGTCGGAGAATTCTATGCGTAACGTCTGCTGGATTAAATTGTCGGTAGCTGTGTCCACTGAGGCTGTAGCCTCGTCCAGAACAAGTATTCTGGTTCTCTTCAGTAAAGCACGTCCCAAGCACACAAGTTGCCTCTGCCCCACGCTCCAGTTTTCGCCATTTTCCTCCACTACATCAACCGAGTCGTATTGCACTTAGATGTTGCTCAACCACACCCAAATTTCATGCATGCATCATGAGAGTTGAACTAACGACAACCTTGAGTACGATCGTTAGTTTGATAGAAGTAGAAGTAGCTTCTCACCTAGTGAACAGAGCTTCCCTTCTTTACCTCGCACAATATCCCCCAGCTTACATTTGTCCAGAGCCTGTGGACATCCAATTCATGAAACTATAAGAAAGTTATACCAATGACTAATGACGACGAACAGTACAGCGTAACTCAATCAATGCAAGTAAACATTTGAGAAATCATCATTGAAGAGAGGATTGTTGGTGTGGAGCTAGGCTATTACCTCCCAAACCTCAGCATCTGTGTGCTCTCCTAGAGGATCAAGGTTTGCACGCACACTACCCTCGAACAGAGTGGGGTCTTGAGGGATGATGCTCAACCTCGATCGCAGATCGTGCAACCCGATAGTGGAGATATCCAGCCCATCAATGACTATCCTTCCGGCCACGGGGTCAACCATGCGAAAGAGGGCCTGAATCAGGGTTGACTTTCCACTGCCAGTCCGCCCTACGACGCCTACTTTCTTGCCGCCCCAGAATGTGCAGGTCACTCCGTGCAGTACCATTGGCAACTTCTCGCTGTACCGAACCTTCAAATACAATGAAGCTTATTATGGTCAATTCAGCAAGAATTCTACAGTGAACCCTGGCCAAGAGTATCTATTAGCAGTCAACCCTCAGTCCAGAACCAAGCGGACATCATGCTCGTTTGCTGAGATGGACTTACCTGCAAATTTTGAAGGATGATCATGCCCTCTGTGGGCCACGCTCTAGGAGGGCGAAAACCCCGGATGACCAGGGGTGGTTCAGCGGGAATTTTGGTGTACTGCTGTATTCTCTCTACTTTAATGATCTTGTTCTCAACATCGCATAGGCACCATACCCACCACGATTGCTGGCTGTTTAAACTCAACCCGTACGTCACTGCCATCCCTGCGAGCCCTGCGCATTGCTCACGCGAAAACATTGTCAGCGTATCATTGGATCAAAGAGAACGAAGACCTTGAGGATGATAAACCCACATCTAGTTGCAGAAAATATCGGTCAAATGTGAAGACAAGGCTATAAAGCGGTTCTTTAAGCTAGTTAACTTGGTTTGAACAACAGAGTAGCTAACCTGAATCGAGGCCCTTGGATGGGAACCAAATCACGAGCAACATGCACGAGGAGAAAACCAGCGTTGTGAGAAGCTCCATTCGAAACACAAGCCACTGAATAGCAGCCAAACTGTAGAATGACGGGCGCATGTACTTGTCATAAAGTTCAACATTAGTCGTCATGAAACGCTTCTCCTGACGGAAGCCACGTATGGTGACAGCTCCAGCAATGGATTCACCATAGTGGTGTATAATGGGGGCATGCACTATACTCTTCACTCTCTGCAGCTCTCTTGCTGATCCCATGTAATAACGCTACTTGCACAGTCAAACAAAAACCCTGTTTTTGTGAGGACAGAGATTTTGATTGATAACTACAACCGTACTGGATTCTCGGTATATGAGTAGATGCCTATGTGCATGCTCCAGCAACAAATTGCTGTGTATGAGGCAGTTGATCCAAAGACGTCTATCTGTATTAAGAAATGGATCCAACCTGCATTGCGATGCAAGCCACGAATACTGGCGCAAACAGAAGGAGAATCTCCCAGCCTACTTGTGACATTACAATCATCGTCCCTATCAGCGATACCGTGGTAACCATGAATCCATTGAACTTGTGATAAACCTCCCAGTCGAGCTCACTCTGGTCGGAGGAGGCCTGTTCCAGAACACTGCACACCTTATAAGGATTCTTCATAAGTTCAAAATCCTTGGGTAGTAGTAAATGCAAGTGTTCAAAGTCCTTAGTATATACCCGATTGAGAATGCGTCCAGTAGGGGTGGAATCGAAGAAGGACATGGGAGCTCGAAATAAACAGCGCATCATGCTCAAGAAATACTGTTGTGCCGTTCTCAGTCCCACATATTCAACCAACAAGGATCGAATTATAATGAAGAAAGTGCTTCCGAATGCCAGCCCTGTGTAGACAGAAATAAGTTCTATACGACTAGTAATCTTCCTTCCTTCTTTCGGCGAAGAAGCCCAAGCCATCCAATAATTGCTCAAAATCTGACATGTCTGCCAAAATCCCACAATCCACCCCACCCCCCAAAGTGACATCAAACATCAGAAGACGTTGAAAGGCTCTTGATCAGTTGATGAACACAGATGCAGAGGACTAACTACTCCAAAAAGCACTTCCCTTATACACATACATTAGGGCTCGAGAGGGTTTGGACGTACCAGGAAACAGCATTGAGCAACACAGGCCAGAAAGACAAGCGAGCCTCCGTATACGCCGGTAAGGTAGGACCAGTATACTTGAAATGCAACCTTTCCTCGCTCTCTCTCTTCATCCTGCACGAGTTGAGCCTTCTGGTCCGTGTCATCGATCGACCTGCCTTTTGGGGAAAGGAGCGGATTTTCCTCTTGCAGAATTTCTTTCTCTTTCACAGTTAGATCGCCCACATTGACTGGAGGACTTATAACCACAGAATTGTTCCTGGATGCTGGAGTACTAATGCTCGAGATAGCTTCTTGATGGGCGTGTATCATAGTGTTGAACCTTGTGCCTGGTTGAATGAGTTCATCGTACTTTCCTGCCTGTACAATCTGGCCATTATTCATAACCTGCCAACATTTGAAAATAAGTTGTTAGTCGGGATCAGGCACGTCAAGTTAGAGCTGTCACAAAGTTAACAATTGAGCACAGGAATAAGGTTAGCAGAAGTCTCACCAATATAAGATCAGCCTGAGGTAGGAATTCCATCTGATGAGTCACATAGATCAACGTCTTACCCCTCAATGCCTTCATGATATACTCCTGCCACAATCAAAATATGATATGAGAAAGCAGTTCATACTTAGGGAATAGCCTCCTCCCTTATCATGTAGCTTCAAGTGTTCTACAGGCTATGAGAGGAGCCTTATAGCCAACTCACAGCCAGCTAACTTCTGGCAGGGATGCATGCATTATATCGTATAAGAAGATTCTGAGGTGTACATTGAAGAGATAAGTTCCAGTATGCGCATCAACAGCACTGAAAGGGTCATCCAAGAGAAAGATATCTGCATCTTGATACAAAGCTCGTGCGAGCTGAATCCGTTGCTTTTGTCCACCGCTCAGGTTTATTCCTCGTTCACCTATCTCAGTCTGATCTTGGAATGCAAAAAGCTCCAGGTCCTTCTTCAGAGCACAGGCCAACAACACTGCGTCGTACTTGGGCCGATCCATGGCGCTGCCGAACAGGATATTCTGTTCGATGGTGCCACTTTGGATCCATGCGGATTGGGCTGCATATGCAATGCTTCCTGCTACTTTCACCTGTCCAAAACACACAACCCCTTCACTTCTCTACTCGAGAAACAAGTCGGAAAGTGGAAACTCAAAATTTTGGCATAACCTGATTTCCGTCTCAATAAAGTTGAGAAAATCTTTACAAGCTCAGAGATTATCAAGCACCTATCCGTAGTATTGCAAAGGACTGCATGATCGGAAGACTTACCACACCAGACACAACTGGAATTTCTCCCAGCATGCAAGAAATGAGACTTGTTTTGCCTGACCCCACCATTCCACAAACGGCAACACGTGATCCTGCCTTAACGAGGAGATTAATGTTCGTTAATGTGTGAGGCAGAACGTCTCGATTCCAATTGAAATTTCCGGCTTTGATAACAACAGCGAAATCGGCATCCCGAGGACTTCGTCTGACGGCTTTAGTTACTCGCTCCACAGCATCCGTTGCCAGTTCTTCCTCTTGTAGGAACTTCCATAACCGGTCCAACGACACCTGAAAATCAACGGTGTAATAAGAAGCTTAATTCTCATATTTCCATGATAAAACCTGCAAATCACAAACTTGATAATCAAAGTTGACCATAGTCATGATAGTTATGTCAAACAACAAACCTTGGTTTGAGTGAGGTTGGAGATGAACTCCGGAAACGTGTCCAGAGGATCCTGCAAAATCCTGAAAGTCGCTAGGGCCGTGAGGATCTGACCAGCTGAAAGTGGGATTTTCAGAATCACACATGTTGCAAAAGTTGCAGTCGAGACCAGCACTGGTGCAGTCCAGAAAAGATAAACGGTACTTGCAGTGGCTACGGCTTTCTTCCACAACCATCCCAATTCCGTCACTCGTATCGCTTCGATTTTAGCAAGGTACTTCTCGTCCCAAGCTTGAAGCTTCAGAACTCGCATGTTACGCAAAGCCTCCGAAGTCACCTTCATTCGATGGTCCTTGGCCTCCATAACTTTGCCCTGATACCTCTCCTGTAGTTTTGTAAGCGGAGTGTTGATCAACAGCAACACAACGGCCGCAACAAGAGCTGCTGTCCATGCAATGCCCACGACACGATGCAACACAAATAACGCAAGCGCAATCTGGAGAGGGAGGATCCAGAAATGATTGATAGACCAAGTAAAATCTGCAACTCGTTGCACATCTACTGCCATATAGTTGATGATCTCGGCGCTTGTGTGGTCACGCCGGCTCTGGCTCGAGAGACGAAGCCCTTTCTCGAATATGAATGCGACCAGGGAAGCTTTAATCTTCAACCCTAATAGCATGGATCCCATGTACCACTGCCGATTAGCCAGATTCTCCGTCACTTTGGCCAGGAAGAAGATCAGCACAAGAGTATACCCCTGATTGGAGCGGCCTCTGCCTCCTGCGAGATACGTCACGAAGTCGTTGATGAGATAAGGTCCCACATAAGTGG
The DNA here is from genome assembly GCA_037043015.1 of Bryum argenteum. Lineage (NCBI taxonomy): Eukaryota > Viridiplantae > Streptophyta > Bryopsida > Bryales > Bryaceae > Bryum > Bryum argenteum. Next base: position 3,360,870 of record CM073323.1, on the reverse strand, counting down.
CCAGCACGTTTACCATTGCAAAGACAGCATTCCTAACGCCTTCCTTCCACAATGACCGCGTCAGTGCCTGGATCAAAACCCGAGCACGATGCTGATTTCGCACCCTTAACCAATTCCAGCTCTCTTTGAAGTCACCATATGCCTTTCCTGCTCGATGTTCAGGTGCCACCAATGGCAAATCCTGGAGCTCGAGATGCTTCCTAGAACCCTCGGCTAGCAGAGGATTCAGCCATGAGATGGTGGCAAGGCTGAAGAATCCTGCGGTTGCATATGGTGTTACGGGTGGCTCGCTTTCTGCTTCGAGGAGTGGCTGCTTGGCCTCTCTCTCGGCCTTATGATCACCCATGGCTTTCCACGGCAGGCCTTCCGCTACCATATAATCTCGGGTAGCATTCAGACAGCCGAGAATTACGCCCGATGATGTAATAAGATTGATTCCATGCTCGCAACATTCTCATCTGCCCCCGATGGTGCAAGGTCTCTCTGCCCTGAACGGGAGCATTCTGGGAGATGAAAGAGCCCCAGGCAAACAGGGAGCCTGAACGAGTGCGATGGAATGAAGGTGAACAGGCACATTGAGCCACCACGTCCTGCAGCTTCTGATGCCCCATTACTCAAGTAATTGCAGTCCCAACGCTCAATGAACTCTTGTGGCCTCTCACAAGACGCTCCTTCAAGATGTATTTGAAAACTGGAGACAATTGTGTAGATACGATGCTACTGGACTGGTGTAGCGTGTAAGTGCCCCATTCCTTCAAGACTAACATGCTGGCAAACTCCACAAATCCAGCAGCTGTCAAACTCCTCCTATAAAATGCACGATTCAATGCTTTGAAACAGCCACATTGAACCAGAATCGACTGAGGCAATCAAAATTGCATCTAGAGAACTAAAAGGAAAAATCTTCCTACCTTGCAACTCTGCATCAGTCTAAGAGGCATTTAGACACATCAAAATTGAAGCAGGGAAGAGAATAAAAAAATGATGATGGCAATTTCAACACCATCAACGTCGTACCTGTTCATCCCTATGTATGACATTGTGACTCTGTTCAAGAAGAGCATTGCCGATCCTTTCCTTGGTTTAATGCAAAGCAAATTCTGCAGTGATTAGAGGAGATACTCCTTAGGGTTTTTGTGAGGTTAAAGAATTGTATTGAGTGTTACTTTGGACGATTTGTGCTCAATTCCATCCCCAAACGGCCATGGAAAAGAGCGCAACAACGAGGCAATACTGCAAATGAAGACAAATGAGGAGGTACTTGTGCGATGTAGCAGGAGCAGGTATGGGAATGGAAGAGAAGATCATGTAGAGAGTGATAACGGCAGCAGTTATCACTTTGCCACACGCTTCCATTTTGGTACGGTAGATCAGAACTCGTAGCGCTAAAAGAAGTGACGAAACGAGAATCAGAAAGGCGACGACACTGATATCTACAGTTCTGGTGGGGATTGCCGATTTTGCAAATTTGGACTTCATCTTTAAACTGCAGCAGCAGTTGAAACTTTGAAAACAGGTCCAAATCGTTCTGGAGATTCGAGGACGACGACGGCCTGTATCTTTGTGTACAGGTCCATGGGTGGAGATGATTGCTCTGGAAATATCACACTATAATAAAATGTGGCAACTAATTTGTTGCTTCTCTATGGAATTTATGTTTTATTATAGGAAAATTTAAATGCATTTTAATTCGAAGTAAATTTCTATATTACTCTTAAGAAAAAAAGAAAAAAAATCTAACTTAATTTATTTTCTATCCGTGTTAATGTGTTATGTTTGGTGTAAATTCTTATTGTAGACATTCATTTATTCATTTTGCACAAAATCATAATGCAAAGAAGCCTACAAAAAATTCTAATTCTCCCTTGGAAGAAAACTATAATGAATCATATTCATTTATACACCATATATGTTCATCAAACCTTGATTACATAAAATTGACATTATTCTATATCTATTATTTAATGCAAGTAGTTCGTTTTGATTTCGTTTTGGTTTGTTTTTGTTTTGGTCTTTTTTTTTTTTTTTTGGGGGGGTTTATGTTATTTTTCTTTTTTTTAATCTATTGTCTTGTCTTGTTTTTTTAAGTTTAAAACATCATAACATTGTTTTCTGCTATTAGAAGTTGGCATCTAGAACTTCTTTTTGCCACACTTCGGCTCAAGTAAAGAAATGTTCTTGAACTTTCTCTGGCAACATGATCAACAAATTAAGCAAGTTTTGAACTTTTGATAAGTATTATTGTTGACAAATTCCATAAATTTGAGTTTAATACATTCTTAGAGCAAGTACCATGTTTGATTCAATTTAGTAACATCTTATAAAAACGTTGTAAGAAAATATTGTAAATCCTCCCACTTCTTAGTAGTACTTAACCCCTAAAGGTCTGAGCGTGCCGTGGCGACCAGTAGAATACGGTGTATTTTGGTTGTATTTGGAGTGAATGCACACCTTTAATGGGTTTGAGTTCAAAGAAGAAGTTGACACTTGAATTAATGCGGTTCTAGTGAGCTATTACGATTCCAGTTTAGAGTTTCTTGTTGGTAGCAAACCCTAATTATATGACAGCGTACATACTATCCCCAAGGGACTTTTAAGGGTTAACAACCATTCAAAAACATTGTCCTTGACCATTTCATGAACAATTATTCACTTCTTAACACCCAAATACGGTATGTGCTATTTTTGTGAAATAACCCTATTTTTGTGGAATTGAAGTTGTGAACCAATTTTGTTGTACTCGATGAGTTTTGTACATTGCTTTAATGATGTTCTCGAGAATAATATGATTGACATTGTCAAACCTTGACAAGATAATAATATGAATAAGTTTTGTTGGATATGAGTCTTTTAGATTCAAAGCCCCATACTACGTCATTATGGTGCTCATACAATCCATTCTTCAATAATGGTATTGAATATTACAAGATGAGTAATCTAATTCTTGTCTATGGTTGTGAACCCAAAAACTTCACCTTCTAAAGAGACTTTTGGCAATTACTCGAATCGGCAATGTCGTGGTATCTTGAAGTTTAGTGGTTGAACGAACACTCTATCCAAGCCGACCTCAAATGGAGTTGAGATCTTCTAAGCGGATCTTCAATTCGGGGATTTTAGGTGCCAAATAGTAATGAGATTCAATGTCTTACAAGATCTAAGTGTCAAAAAACACGTTTCAAAGAATTGAGTAACAAGAGGTGAAGACGCCCGACTCGACCTTTTGGTCTTCGTGATGAGCATGCGTTGATACCATGCGAGTCAAACACAAAAAAATTAAGCTATGTACAAAAGAAGGTATCAGGATACGACGTTGGTTTCCCTACTTCAAAAATAGTGAAGGGCAAGCTTTACTTTGCACTAAAGAAGGGCACGTGTAATCAAAATAAGGACATGAACGGTGTCATGCCACTTCCTAACCTCCATGCGAGTCTTCAAGACGCCGACTTCTTCACGAAGACGATTAAATCTCTCCCGACCGGAACAATATCGTCATCCTTTAGAGTTTTTTCACACTCGTGACCCGAACAATATCATCATCCCTTATGTCACTAAACCGCACCTCAGGTAAGACCACCACTAGTGCAATGATGAGAGTTCACGCCGCCAATTGAATGGCACAAGAATCTCCTCGATGAAAGTCATAGAGGCTAATTGTAAACAAAAGTCACTTAATACAAAGATCGTATGTGCATGAGGATGACTGGACGAGTGATGAAGCGGAGGAGAGACCAAGGCGTCAAGACAACGAGCCAACTCAATGTTGAATAAGGAACCACTTTCATAGCTCCAACACCACCACTTGGAAGCAATAAAACCTCAATTTCGTTAAAATGGCGTTATTATGCTAAAATGGTGCTTTTTGGGGTGCTTAAAATGAGAAAAATGATGTTGGTTTTCGTCGAGTTTTGAACTCTCATATGCATGATAGGGTAAATATTTCTGAACGGCCGATCAAATACAGCAATGTTTCTGAACGACCGTTCCGAAATATTGCCCTTTTATTGTGTCCAAGGGTCAAAAACCATAAAAAATGTGTGATATTATGGAAGATTTGGTGATATTACGGAAACTCTAGTGATATTACGGTATTTATGGAGTACATGTGTGATATTAATAAACATGCCATTTTGTAGGCATAAATACTTCTGAACTTCATTTCAAAATATGCTTGTAAAATGGCACGTTTGCACAATATGGCACTTTAGCTCTTCTAAAATGGCACATGGAATAGTGCCATTTAACGGAATTGAGGTTATAAGTGAGTTGAGGCAACAACTAACAATTTCTTCTAATCATAAGGTGAATCAACAATTAGTGTGACATGCCCGTATAGTATGGGCGGCACTTAATTAGAGTGGATAAAAAATAAGGAAAGGTTTATAAATTGAATACTGCGGTTAAAAATTAGTGTGGCTGCAGTATATAATTAGGGCTAGAAAATCACAATTAAAAGCTTCAAAAACTTTAAAATAGAATAAAATGCTATAACACACTTATTTAAATAATCTTGTACCTTTGCTATCAAGTTACAATTACTTCCAAAAATATGAGAAAATTAGAACAAACAATATTTTCACCACTTAGGATTTACAATTACATGCACTTATGTATTTTTCTATCAAGAAAATAAATAAATTACTCTACTCTAGATCGAAAAAATTCACATAAGAAATATTAATGACTAAGATCATAAGCAATAACTTATTGTGCCCATCAATCTCACAACCTCTACCGGATTTAGCGTGTAAACAATTAATTATTTCCAAAAAAAAAAAAAAAAAAAAAAAAAAAAAAAATCCAAAATTTCAAATGATAAAACCCGAAATTTTTCAAAATTACATGTGATTAAATTTCATCATTTTTTAGAGCTTCATGTTTTTTGAAAATTTTAAATAAACAACCGAAAAACAATAAAGTCTAAAAACATGGTGATGAAATCTATAAGTGAAAAATAATTATTATTTCGTTTTGACAAAAGCGAAATCTGGTAGTAAACGGATTCCATAGACCAGAAGAATCTGTACTGACGTATTTCCGGATGAACAATATGGATGAATTTCATCCATCTGAGGCCACGAGGCTCAAAGGGCGGAAGCGACACCTGCATATTCGCAAGAACCGAAAGCTCTATATAAGAATCTGGAGACAATCTGAAAACCCTCCGTCGCACTTGAAATTCGGTGCATACACCATCGCTTGACAGCTCGAAAGAGAATTTAGAGCTCGGAGATTGATTGAGAGGTCGGAGGAAGCCAGAATGGATCCGAATTTGAAGCTTCCGGGGGCCAAGATTGCGCCCTCCATGCTCTCCTCTGACTTTGCCAATCTGGCGTCAGAAGCCAAGTTCATTCAGGAATGCGGCGCTGACTGGCTCCACATGGATATCATGGTATGTTCTTCGATCCCTCTCTCCTTTCGCAACAGAGAATTGAAATTAGGTCGACACCATGCAATCGGAAGAGGATCGTACCTATTTGATCGCATTTTCAATTTGTTCTTATTGTAACTCTTTAGAGAATGCATCTACAAAAGGTGTAGAGGTTGAGATTGCGAACCACGATGGAAGGCATCGCATTATGCGCGCTGCAACATGTTACTGGAATCAAGGAGAGTTTTAATGATAACTTCATTCTTAGAAATGATAGGTACTTAAGATTGGGAAGGATGGCGAGTGGCAAGTTCTAGCAGGATACACTAGAATTTTAAGCAACAAGTGAGTACATCAAGTGAGTACATTTTAGAGTTTTGTCGGTGCAGGATTGTCTACTCCTCGGTTTCAAGTGTAAGATAAAATGCTGAGACAAATTCCATTTGAGCAAGTCTCTTACGGAGTGGTGAAAGGAATTTTTTTAGGAGCTTTGTGGGAGAGAGGTGATAAAGGAATAATTTTTTTTGGACTTTTCACTATTTAGTTATGGATTTCAGAAGGAGATGGCATAGGTTCTTTTAAAATGCTGGTTTAGGTCTGGTGTACATTTGGAAATGGACTTGAATGCTGGAATCTTCCTCATGGGTAAATTTGCCTATTTGCTCAGATTTAGAGCAGGTTAACTTAGCTGATGTCGGATTTAGTAACGCCACTCATATCCTTTGTGTGTGTGGGGTGACTGCAGGATGGGTAAGGAAACGGAGCCAGATGTTCAGGCTGCGAAAGAGTACAATAACTGTTGTGTAACGAACCAATTTTCATAAGTTTTCATTCGTATTTGAGTAAGTAGAGTTTTATGTTCACACTTTTTCGCAAGTTTGTATCTTTGTCTTGATGTTGGCACTCTCTGTTGATGTGCAGACATTATGTTCCCAATTTAACGATTGGCGCTCCAGTCATCAAATCCTTGAGAAAACATACACAGTGAGTGGGTGCCTTTTTTCTTTGCTCTGACTAGCCAGTGATGTTGAATCACCATGTTTCTCAAATCTGTTTTTCATTTCTATACAGAATGTTCATGGACTGTCATTTGATGGTCACCAATCCAATGGACTACGTGGACGAATTCGTTAAGGCCGGCGCTTCAGGCTTCACTTTCCACGTCGAGGTTACAAAAGGTAGGAGGCATATTGTTACATTCATAGAGCTATCGTACTTGAATTGTATGGGCATAATTTAACTCATTTATGGTTCTAATGTGGTGCAGATAACTGGAAGGAACTAGTGCACAAAATCAAAGCTGGTGGTATGCGTGCAGGCGTTGCGTTGAGACCGGGAACTCCAATTGAAGAAGTCTTCCCTTTGGTATGCACGTCTGTGAGCCATGCTCATTTTCTAAAAATCACTTGCAGTTGTACATCGATTCCTGAAAATGTTTCTGTATGCAGGTTGAGAGCGAAGAACCTGTTGATATGGTGCTTGTCATGACAGTCGAGCCTGGCTTCGGTGGCCAGAGTTTTATGCCTGAAACAATGCCGAAGGTGCTGAAACCTCTCTTGTGTTTATTCTTTCGTTATCACACATCGAGAAAAGGGACAATGGCTTGTGTCGAAGAAAGCTACGTCGTTTTCAACTCTAAACTTCTTTTCTCTGGTCTTGTGAGCAGGTGAATGCTTTGCGACGGAAGTTCCCTCACCTTGACATTGAGGTACTTCGAAACATGCACCAGATTTAGTATTTACTCTTAATCAGTTCTAATGCCTGAATGCATGAAGCCCCAATTCGCTGGCATCACTTTTGAGCATTTTTCAATATGAGTGGAGGGTTTCATATAAAATGATATTTCGTTTGAGGGCATTTCTGGATCTTTTCTGGCAGGTCGATGGGGGCTTATCTCCGGCCACAATAAAGCAAGCAGCAGATGCAGGAGCGAATTGTATCGTGGCAGGCAGCGCCGTATTCGGTGCCAAGGACCCTGCTGCAGTGATTTCTACTCTCCGAAAAGGCGTGGATGATGCTCAAGCCTCTTTGGCCTTCTTCAAAGGTATTGATGAATGATTGGAGAATGTAGTCGTAGCATGACGAATAATACTATCACAATTTCGAGCTTGTATACATCACAAAATGCTCCCAAGCTTGCATGTATGTTTCCGTTGTGAAACACATGGCCAGGCTCCATAAGCCAGACACAATAAAGACTTTTCTGAGGTTAAAAGATTTTACAATGTTATGTTGCAATGTCACCTGATAAAAATGCCTATCAAATGGGTGATTAAAGTGGTATAAGGACATTCATATTAGATGGATTTTGTTGATGGATTTTGTTGATGGATTTTGTTGATGGATTTTGTTGATGGATTTTGTTGATGGATTTTGTTGATGAAGTGGAAGACATGTCAAGTGGAATACAACTCTTGCATTGTGACATCTGCACAGGTGGCCTTTGTAGCATTTAAGGACAAATTGGAGTTTGGAAAAAATTTGAATTCTTGGGTGACTTCACATGCAATGGTAGAGGTCATTACTCGTATTCATAGTTAAATGTAGGGAGATCGTATTAAACTGGAACTTAATTTTTTTTTGCAGTAAGCTATTTCACAAGAGGAAACTATAAAAGAAAGTGTTGTAATGTACCTTGTATTAACTATGCTTTGAGGGAGCTTGTTATGACTAAAGTTTGACTAGCAAATTATTTGTTTAACTTTTTTAGTTTGATAATGCATAACGTGTTTAAGTTAATTACTTGCTCATATTGTTGAGAGCAATTGTATCTTAGGAGTAAAAAAGTGCCAGGTTATTTGAATAAATTCATATGCAAGTTTGGTGAAAAGAACTCCTAATCAGGGTTGTACAAATTACTCCAATTACCCCATTGCAAATTACTCCAACCACCCCATTGCAAATTACCCCAATCACCCCATTACAATGTTGGTTGAAGAGGTCATTTACATAGAATGATTGTCTAGTTTCTCCATACACAAGACTAATAATAGTTGTTCAAGTTGTATGTGTTGTAGAAATTACACCATTTATAGCTTTGGTCACTCCCTTTCGCAGAGTTGGCTCACTGACATGGTTGATAAGGCTTTTGAAGTATCCCATTGACAAAATTGTTGAAGATTGTTTAAAAGCATGATCGCTTAAAAACACTCCGAATACTTGGGTTAGTGACATATCTCATTAGCTCGTCTGGTTGATTTTACAAGGCTTCTACAACTGAGTTTCATAAGGGGGATAGAGCATGTCAAGAACCCCACATAGTCAAATCAACAAATTTCCCAGGGCACGACCAACAATTGCATTTGAAATGCATGATAAATTAAAGTACTTGGTAGGCAAGGATGTGCTTGAAATTGTGAATATGGGCAAATATTCTAAAAATTTCTATCAAACATTAGAGTCTTCAGAGGTGATATTTCTCAAGAAAAGGAATACAATCATAAACCAAACCAAAGTAGCATGGTAACTTGGCAGGGAGCAGATTTGCCATACTTTAAAGGTTGGTTATAGGTTCCTCTACCTTAGGGCCGGTTTACACTACGGTGGAGAAGTCTACCGGTCAAGAAAAAAAGGGAGTTTCTCCATTGTGATTGGTCGAAAATGCCATTCTTGACCGGTGGGTGTTTACACTTGGTGAGGAAACAAAAGGTGGTGAACTTTTGTCATGAATGAAAAAATGACATGGCGGCTTAGGTGGCTGTACTTTTTGCTCAAGAGCTTCTCCGGAGCTCTAATTGCTTGTCCGGCCTCAAGAGGCCGGACAAGAAATTAGAGCTCCGGAGAAGCCCAATTCAATTAAATAATGGTACATATTTCTGCTATATATGGGGCCAAGCCCTTCTTTTGTGCTTGAACATGCACATTAGTGGTCAAATATAACAAATCACTTTGCTGGATTTGTGCTGACTTTCTCATATTCAGTTTCACTTCTGAGTGAAAACCTTTTGAGTGTGTGAGACTGATCTGTAACTGAAGTTTACATTCATTTTTATCGAACACCCTTTCAGGGGTGCAAATAGCAATGTAAATGAGTCTCAATTTCATATTCACCTAATAACTTTCATGGGGGTGTAGATCTGCAGAGTAAATGTAATCATCAAGCCGAAAATTGCATTAATCTGAGTCAATAGTGGTGATTAATACAAACTAAACATTTTGAGAGGTAGTATTTTAAAGTCATTGTACCGAAAACACTTGTTACTTCATTGCCCGGTTTAGTATAAAATGAGTTTTGAAGTGAAATGAAATGAAACTTTTTATTAATATTTATTTTGTGAACATCATTTTCTAAAAAAATTGGTACAAGGTTCATGTCCCACTAGCCAAGGAAACAATTATTTCATATATCAATCAAAGTTGACAATACATTTGGAGATTTCCAAACTTTTTTACATAAAATTGAACACCATAGAGTGTTCATTTTAGTTTTAAGAGTGAATATATACCAATGAAGTTATAATTCTACTACACAATATGATAAATAGGCAAATTGATAATAAGACTAATCAAATTGCCATGTATATAGATTTCAATTCTTCATGAACAAAGTTTTGTTAAATACTTTTGATACAATGTCCACAAAGGGAATTTGAGATAGTGTTCACCATTTGGTGAACTTATCTAACTTCACTAGTGGACTTCTCCTATGAACTTCTCCGGTAAACTTCTTCTCAAGGTGTTTAGATTACAACCAGTCAAGGCTTCTTGAAACATATTTTATTGCCATTAATTCTTCTGAGCCGGCACATCCACCATTTGCCTCATATAACCATGGCTTGGCCAAGCATTCTTGACCGACCGGAGGCCTTCTTCTCAAGGTGTTTAGATTACAACCAGTCAAGGCTTCTTGAAACATATTTTATTGGCACCATTAATTCTTCTGAGCCGGCACATTCACCATTTGCCTCATATAACCATGGCTTGGACAAGCATTCTTGACCGACCGGAGGCCTTCTCCACCGTAGTGTAAACCGGCCCTTAATGGGTAATACACAGTGTAGAGCAAAACGAGGAACGGAAAGCTCAGTGCTATAGTGGATAGTTCCCTGCACAGTATCGGAGCTTAACTTACCGATTTAGTGTAGGGCTCTGAAAGCAGAGGGCATGGGCCCGTACAGACAAAGAGAAGACAATATTACCCATTTTTTCGACATAGGAGTTGCGTGGATCCCTCAGAAACACGGGAAGAATATGTCTGTAGAGGCTACTTGTGGAAGATCTGCTACTAACTGTCTCTAGTTTCTTTGCAGACATGTAATCAATTGCATGAGGCGAGAAAAAGTATGGAGCATGTATTTAAATGTGCAAAATAGGGTAATAATATCTGATATATACAATATCTACAATATTCCAACTCATGCTTGTGTACTAACAAGCCTAGTGAAAGCAGACCCAGGCGTGCAAGTGAACCCCATAATCAATATACAACGTAACTAGTGCTGTAGTGGATTATCGATGCAAAGTAAGGTAAAGAACTGGTGAAGAGATCGAAACTAATATGAGCTTGGGAGTCTCAGGAGAGCCTCCCATCCATGGATCAAATTGGAGTTTTGCATCGAGGTGGACAGGATCTTCCCCATGCGGTTGGCGACATCCTCCTCGTCACGGCCATAGGCAGCCATCCGGGTCATGTGCTTCGATTCCTTGCCATTTATGGTTACCACTACCAGAATGGCTTTGATCATTCCACGGAGCGAGTTGAAGGCGCGAGTAATCTCGCCCGGCCCGGCGTTTTCGCAATTGTGGTGCATGATCTCGCTCTCCTGGGCCCAAAGCCGCTGGTAAAGCTCCAAGCTCGTCGGCATGTTCACGGTGATGAAGAATGTGTGCAGCCGGCCCATGAGAAAGTTGATCTTGTCCATCATCCCGGACAAGTCCACAACCGTGCTCTTGTTATCACAACCGTCGGTAAACAGAGCCAGAAAGTAGTCCGCCTTGGGTTGCACTTCGTAAGTGTGCTTGATGTTGTCCATCACCTCCCCGACAGCATCGTACAAGCGAGTCTCTCTGTAGTCGTCCCCATCGAGCTCCTTCTCGTACTCTTTCCGGATGAAGTCCAGCTTCCTGTAAAAGTCATTGCATTCCACGGAGCACAGACGCCTCGTCCGTTTGTTAAAACTCCACACATGGATCATGTCTTGTGGTCGGAAAGTGTCGCCCTTCGTCACCAAGTCTGCAAAGTTTTGAAAGAGGTGCTCGTACACGCGCCTCTTGTCCCCGATCTTCACTTTCTGAAATGTCGACCCCGACGCATCGAGCAACATGTGGAAGTGAGCCGGCCCGCCCGTCGGCTTGCACATCATGTAGTCCGCCCACACGCCCTTGCCGTTCCGGCTTGTGCCTTGCGCCTTCCAACTGCTGTTCCAAAGCTCCGAGGTGCAGGTCCATGACTGCGAAATAGAACTGCACTGGGAGCGTCCTGTGCTCAAAGGCCCAAAATTGTTCGCCATAACAATCGCCGGCTCTTCTCAAACCTCGAAACTAGAAACTGAACACGAGCACTCAGTGCTCAAATCTCGAAATGTGAGTACTGGCAGATACTACCGATCAGCAGAGAGGGAGTCATTTATGTACCGACTTCTTCTTCACGACGTCGTGGCAAAGCTAAACTCTTACCCCCTAGACGTAAGGCTCAAGCAGCGGGGTTGGGCCCGCACAGACAGCTGATGGGAGTCAGTATACTGTACAAATATACCAGTTTCTCTGATGTGAGAGTTGCTTGAATCTTACCGGAACACGGGGAAAATTCATCTGTACAGACTACGTGTGAAAGATCTGCTACCAACTGTCTGTAGTCTCATTTCTTTGCACACATGTAATCGATTGTATGACTCCTCGCTTCATGGCCATGATGCTGGGGCCACTCTTGTCCTGGTTCGCCGTCGCAACATCCTAAGGAACTCCGTTTGTTGTGGCAGTTTCCGAGTGCTGGGCCTCTTTACCAATTCTAAGACTGAACACTATCCCCGAAGATATTCGATCTGTTAACAGAACTGGAAGTATCAAACTCCAATTGCTGATAGTGTACCAGTTTCTGCAAACTCATTAATCATAGCTCAGTCGGGAATACTGCCGGTTACGAGATGTTGAAAACTGGGAAGTGTCATATCAGCACAAGAGGCTGTGAAACGGAGGTTGGGCTGGAGAATTAGTTATCAGTGTGGCCCTGGCATGAGTGGGTCCGTGCTGCAGACAAGCATTATGCGAGAGTGCTCTAAAATGGAACGGTACGGGAGCACTAGGTTTCTTCACCCAGATGTGCATAATAGCTTCTTCACCCAATAATAACATGTGCTCAAGGAGAACATTATAGGGTGCCAAATTTAAAAACACTTATAAGATCTTCTTCAGATTTTTTTAGGAGATTGTAGAAGAGTTTAAAAATGATGAATCCACTTTGACTATCCTTCCACTTTCTTTGCCCATGCACAAAAATTGCTTATTTAAGCTATTATCTTCATTAATATTTTCTGAAATTTGAGCCATTATTGAGCACTCTCCCTTATATCTATGAATTTTTTTGTGTGTGGTAGAATGTGTCAAGGGCCCATTTTTAAGTAAGATAAGACACAAATCACTAGATGCTATTCTTTAGTTGAATAGTGACTTTCAGAACACACATGAAAACTTGGCACTCAAGGTAAACCTATGGAAAGGTTTACTAACCTTGAGTGCCAAGTTTGGCACCCAAGCACAATATAAGACAACTTCAATTCTTCAATTTGTCCCTATTCTACCCATGATTCTCGAAGAGGCGCATCACGTAAGCAATCCAAGACTTAAGTTTAAAAAAGATAGTTACAGAGAATGTTCCAATCACGAGCTTCTAGCACTATATAGCATCACGACAGGCTCCTTGACAGTCAAGCTTCGCACTGGATAATTCTTCATGTTTATGATCAGCACCATGGCAAACTTAAGAGAAAGACCCCCAATTTCAGTAAAATGCTTGTTCTCCGTAAACATGGATGGGTGGAATCAGAAATACAAGGAACAAAAACATGGGAATATGGGTCAAAAGTTCAAATACTGACGAGCTGATACTACATAAATTGGAGGTGATATTACAAAAGAAGAGTAATTTTATAGAATAATACAGAAAACAAGTACAGACATGTCGAAGGCATACAAATGCAAGTTTCTGTGCGGCATAATGGCCATTTGAATGGAACAGTTTGAATGAAACAGTTTGATTTGAACAGCCGATGAAAAGTGAGTGCTCATGTAATTTTCATGTGCAAAAAAGGTATATCCAATATACTTTACAAGAATTTGTTTCGAGTTTCAACTCATGCGTATATACAAGCCTAGTGAATGTAGATCCAAGCGAAGCACAGCAACCCCATAATAAGAATTCAACGAAATGAGTGCTATAGTGAATAATCGATGTATACTAAGGCGAAGAGGAATCTAGGAGGGGCCGAGACTCCGAAGAGAATTCCAGCCTTCCAGCAAATTGGAGTTCTGCATCTGGTTAGAAAGCAGCATCATCACCCGGTTGGCGACATCCTCCTTGTCGTGGCCATAGTCGGCAATCCGGGTCATGTGCAAGTCCTTGCCATTCGAGTACGCCAGCACCAAGTAAGCTTCGACCAGATCACGGAGCGAGTTGAAGGGGCGCTGATCTCGCTGGGCTCGGAGGTTTCGCAATTGTGGTGCGTGATCTCGTTCTGCTGGGCCACAAGCCGCTGGTAAAGCTCCAAGCTCGTGGGCATGTTCACGGTGACGAAGAATGTGTGAAGCCGCCCCATGAGTGAGTCAATGCAATTTATCATCCCGGACAAGGTCATAACCGTGCTCTTGTTATCGCAACCGTCGGTGAACGGAGCCAGAAAGTAATTGGCCCCCGGTCGCCCTCTGTGGGTCACCCCGTTCCTGTCCATCACGACCCCCACAGCATCGTACAATCGAGTTTCTCTGTAATGCTCCCCATTGATGTACTCTCTCGCGAATGAAGTCCAGTTTCTCGTGGAAAGTTGTGTGCTCCACGGAGCATAGGAGTCTTGTTCGCTTGCTGAAGCTCCAGACATAAAACATGTCATGTGGTCGGAAAGTGTCGCCTTTCGTCACCATGTAGACCTGCGAAGTTGAGGAAGAGGTTGTTTATGGACGCGCTTCTTGTCCCCGGTCTTCACTCGCGGCCATGTCGACCCCGAAGCATCGAGTAGAATGTGGAAGTACGCCCGCCCACCTGTTGGCATGCACATCTTTGAATTCCGCGCAGGAGAGCTCGCCATTCCCACTTGAACCTTGCGCCTTCCAACTGACTGTTAAAGAAAAGCTCGGTGTTGATCGATGGCGAATGGAACTGTGAGCAAAGCGACCCGTGGTCAGAGGCCCAAATTTGTTCGCCACAACCATCACTCGCTCTTCCCAAACATCGAACCTCGAATCCAGAAACTGAACACGAGCGCTCACGGCTCAAATCTCGAATCCAGAAACCGAACAAAACTCGAATCCAGAAACTTAACACGAGCGCTCACTGCTCAAATCTCAAAATGTGAGTACTGGCAATCAAAGCAGATACTTCTGACAAGCAGAGAGGGGTCATTTCATGCGGGGATTGAAGGACCAGCGTCGTCGTGACGCGGCAACGAAGATTAACTTAGGGCTCAAGCAGTGGGCATGGGCCCGCACAGACAAAGAGAAGACAAAATTACCAGTTTCTCCGACATAGGACTTGCGTGAATCCCTCCGGAACACGGGGAGAATATATGTGTACAGACTACGTGTGGAAGGTCTGCTAAGTACTTAATGTCTGTAATTTCTTTTGCAGACATGTAATCGATTGCATGAGGCGAGAAAAAGTATGGAGCACGTATTTCCATGCGCAAAAAAGGATATATCCGATATATTTACGATTATTTGTTTCGAGTTCCAACTCTTGCTTACAGTGTTTAAGCCTAGTGAAAGTAGAGCCAGGCGAAGCAACGTGCAAATTTAGAATGGGTATTCCATGTAAACAGTTATATACTGGAAAATATTGCGAAGTAAGGTAAGGAACGGGTGAAGAGATCAAAAGTTTGAAGGGCCGAGTCTTCGGGAAGACTCCAATCCTTCGAGAATATTGACAATTCTCATCTGACTGGTCACCACCTTCACCATGCGGTCGGCGACTTCCTTCTTGGTGTGACCATAGTCGACAATCCGGGTACTCCGGGTACTCTTGCCATCCGAGTACTCCAGCAGCAAAAAGGCTTTGATCATTTCACGGAGCGTGTTGAAGGCGCGAGCAATCTCATTCGGCTCGGAGTTTTCGCAATTGAAGAATGTGATCTCGCTCTGCTGGCCCGCAAGCCGCTTGTACAGATCTAAGTACGTTGGCATGTTCACGGTGATGAAGAATGTGTGCAGCCGCCCCTTAAGAGAGCTGATCTTGTCCATCATCCCGGACAAGTCCACAACCTTGCTCCTGTTATCGCGACCGTCGGTAAACGGAACTAGAAAGTAGTCCGCCTTAGGTTGCACTCTGTGGGTCTCCTTGATCTTGCTCATCACCTCCCCAACAGCATCGTACAAGCGAGTCCCGTTGTAATTGTCTCCACCGAGCTCCTTCGCGTACTCGTTCCGGATGAAGTCCAGCTTGCTGTAGAAGTCATTGCACTCCACGGAGCACAGAAGCCTCGTCCGCTTGTTGAAACTCCACACATGGATCATGTCTTGTGGTCGGAAAGTGTCGCCCTTCGTCACCAATTCCGAAAAGTTTCGAAAGAGGTGCTCGAACACGGGCCTCTTGTCCCCGCTCTGCACTTTCTTCAATGTCGACCCCGACGCATCGAGCAACATATGGAAGTGAGCCGGCTCGCTCGTCGGCATGCACATCTTGTACTCCGCCTTCGCGACCTTGCCGTCCTCACTTGAGATTTGCGCCTTCCAACTGCTGGAGAAAAGCTCCGAGGTGATAATACTAACACTGGAGCGTCCCGTGCTCAAAGGCCCAAAATCGTTCGCCATTACTATCCCCGGCTCTTCTCAAACCTCGATGCTAGAAACTGAACACGAGCACACACTGCTCAAACCTCGAATCCAGAATATGAACACGAGCGCTCAAAGCTCAAATCTCGAAATGTGAGTACTGGCGGATGCTGCTAATTGACATAAGATGGACAATTTTTATAGGAACTACAGTACCGACTTCGTCTGCACGCGGCAAAGCTCAACTCTTACCACCTCAGTGTAACGCTTTAGCAGAGGAAATGGGCCCGTGCAGACAAATTAGATTACTGTACTAAAATACCAGTTTCTCTATTTTAGGAGTAAAGTAATTCTTCCCGGAATATGTGTACAGACTACGTGGGGTAGGTCTGCTCCCGACTGTCTGTAGATAGATAGAAATATAGATAGAAACTCCGGTCCCTTTCTAAGGGGCCGGCGTGAATGAAGTGTCCGTTTGTAAGAGCATCTCCACCAATTGCGTACCCACAAGCACGCAATTGGGGTGCTTTGCACGCCTGGTAGAGTGGCCTGGCCTGGTTGGGTGGGCGTTGTCCCCACCAGCCACATGTGATTTGGCCCTTCAACCTGCAATTTCCCCTCACCGACTCCCTTCTCTATACCAAGCACTCACCACTCCTTTCGGCTACTGTGAATAAATGAGCTATAAATGAGCTCTACAGTTGCTTAAGGAGACACTGAAGAGCTCTACCCGAATTCAGTGCCTCTTCATATGTATGGTGGCCCTGACCGTTGAGGCCACTCCAAAAGTCCGTTGGTGGGGAGTTCTTCAGGTCTACAGTGGCCCTTTTCATCCCTTGCAGTGCGTGTTTGCCTGTTGGTGGAGATGCTCTAATGCTAATATCCTAATGGCCACTGGACAAGGGGAAATTGGAACTGCTGTACTATTACTTGTGCAAAAAAGAATGCAACCTTCTTTTAGTAGAAAATTGTTGGATTTCTCCATAGTGCACCAAAGAGTTCAAACCCAATTGTAATAACTGTTTTTCTCTAAGGTTTTCATGACACACTACTTTGTGTGAACTTGTTGTAAATCAAAGTTGTTATGATGATTTTTGCCATAGCAACTCTCATTTGTGTGTCCAAAGTCTAAATTACCAAACTAGATTATAAACTAAGCTTCATATTATTTTTAGTGAGGGATTTATTTCTCACAGAAGGTGAAACAACTTGGGGTAAATGAGTTATGTAAGAGTATCTTCCAAGGAGTAGACAATTTGGAATATTGGACCAAGCCTGGGACATTTTGAGCCAAAAATATAAAATTTGTCAAAGCATATTTAGAGTATATCTAAGATTCAATCTCAAACGAAGTGACTAAGTGTATTATTTTTCCTTTCCCTGAAGGAAAAAAGCTCATAGACTTTGAAGCCATTATAAGCACTTCATTATGAAAGTGTTAAGTGTTAGAGGTGAGAAACTAATGGTTATGCATGATTTGATTACATTGAGGTCCTTTTATTTAATGTAGAGATTGCTCCCCCATTGAATGAGTATCTCACCTTAACCACATTGGCATGTGCATTAGACCAAATACTTCATTATAAAAGTGTTAAGTGTTACAGGTGAGAAACTAATGGTTATGCATAATTTAATTACATTGAGCTGCTTTTATTTAATGTAGAGATTGCTCCTCCACTAAGTATCTCACCTTAACCACATTGGCATGTGCATTAGACCAAATTCAATTGAATGATGCAATATTCTATGGTTTAATATATGTAAATGCACCATTCTTGTCGAAGTTCAAGGAGATTACTTTTTGTTCATTATTTTTTAGAGTTGTGCAGTTTCATTTGCTTTGTCTCATGTGAACTTAAGAAAATACTTAGGTACAAGGGACACTCTAATTTTTTTTGGGTGTCAAAACAACACCTTGTAAAATGTTTGGGTGTCCTTGGGACACCCTCTTTAAAAATTGGGTGTCTTAGGACATTCTTAGATGCAAAATACACCCCCTAGGGTGTCAAATTCATGCCTTGCACCCAATTGTATGTCAAGGACTGGTGCTTGAAGACCCTGAAAGAATCAGTGCTGCAGACATTAAGCACTGCTTCTAAACTTTTGCCACATTCAAAATGGCAACCGGAAAATGAGTAATTACGTTGATTCCCACTCATATTCATTCTCAAAGATTGCTCCTTTTGGTCATTATACTTATAGCAAAAAACAATTGCAAACGCTCAGTCTACTGCTGACACTTTTTAAAAAGTAGAAGGAACCTATCTTATCTTAATTGAATTTAATTACAAATTGTAGTAAAAGTTAAATTCACAAAAGACGGTGCGTTGATAGCAAGCACCGCCCTCTGTTGCTATCAACTTTAGCAAACCACAGATGACGGTGCCTTGATAGCAAGCACCGTCCTCTATTGCTATCAACTTCAGCAAACTAGAGACGACATTGCGTTGATAGCAAGCACCGTCGTCTGCGGCTATCAACTTTTGTTGTTATCAACTGTAGTTGCTATCAACTTTTGTTGTTATCAACTTTTGTTGTTATCAACTGTAGTTGCTATCAACTTTTGTTGTTATCAACTTTAGTTGCTATCAACTTTTTTTGATTTTGCCCATCTTGTTTCAGTAGAATAAGACCCACAAATCACTAGATGCTATTCTTTAACCCTGGAACGTCGGAGCGGCCATTTTATGTCCGATGAACAGAACATTTCTCACTGTAACCTATTATTGCGGGATGAATTTCATTCATGATTTTTGTAATTGGATTTATGAATGATAATAGCATATCATGGAATTCATTTGAGGTCATTTAAGGTATTTCCTAAGATCACATGTGGTATGAAAGTTGAAAGAATGGTTAAAAACAAATCACCACACAATGCATTTCTGCAACTTTTTCCTACTTTTATTAAGTCTCAAATTTAGGCAACTAAATGATCTCTTTTGAGTTCAAGCTCAATTCATAAAATGAATCTTACCAAGTCTTGTTTCTACTCCAAGTTAGAATTTCAAGAAATTCCTAATATCTAGTGATTTCTTGACACCTTAAGTTTACATGCCTATAGGGTCTCTTTCTCAATTTTCAAATATAGCATGACACGAAACCAAGGATTACACCATGCTATTCTTCACTACAATTTCCCCTTATTCTAAAAATTTCAGATTTTTTGAAAGTGATTTGTATTTGATATGAATTATTTTTGGTTTTTCTTTGAAAATTCACTTGAATTTCAAATCTTCCCAAAAAAATCTGAAATTTTTACAGCATATGAAAAGCATGTGATCACATCTACGAAAAATAAAATAAAATATTTTACTTTCAGGTAAAGTGGCGAAATGGAGGATTCAGAGTAAGGCATATCAAAGTTCAGGCCACGGTTATGGGCTCCGACGTTCTAGGGTTAATCAAACAGTGACTTTCAGAACACACATGAAAACTTGGCACTCATGAAAACTTGGCACTCAAGGTAAACCTTTCGAAATTTGACACACAAGCACAATAAGACAACTTTAATTTGTCTCTTTTCTACCCATGCATGAGATCTCAGGCGCATCACACAAGCGATCCAAGACTTAAGTTCAAAAAAGATACAGGAAGAATGTTCCAATCACGAGCATCTAGCAATGTAAAGCATCACGATAGGCTCCTTGACAAGCTTCACACTAGATAATCCTTCATGGACATCTCTGTTTACCACTCTGGCAAACTTAAGAAAACATGTGAATATGGGTCAAAAGTTCAAATATTGACGAGGTCATACTACAGAATTTGGTGGTGATAGTACAAAAGAAGAGTGATTTTATAGATTCAGGAACAATGATAGTACAGAAAACGAGTACAGACATACATGTCGAGTGATGATACAGAAAAGGAGTACAGACATGCCGAAGGCATACAGATGCAAGTTTCTGTGCGGCATGATGGCCATTTGAATGGAACAGTTTGATTTGAACAGCCGATGAAAAGTGTAGAGTGCTCATGTATTTCCATGTGCAAAAAAGTATATCCAATATTATCTACAAGACTTTGTTTCGAGTTTCAACTCATGCATATATACAAGCCTAGTGAATGTAGAGCCAAGTGAAGCACCATAACCCCATGATGGGAATTCAACGTAACGAGTGCTATAGTGGATAATCGATGCATACTAAGGCGACGAGGAATCTATGACGGGCCGAGACTCCGAAGAGAATTCCAGCCTTCCAGCAAGTTGGAGTTTTGCATCTGGTTAGAAAGCAGCATCATCATCCGGTTGGCGACATCCTCCTTGTCGCGGCCATAGTCGGCAATCCGGGTCATGTGCAAGTCCTTGCCATTCGAGTACGCCAGCACCAAGTAGGCTTTGATCAAATCACGGAGCGAGTTGAAGGCGCGCGTGATCTCGCTGGGCTCGGAGGTTTCGCAATTGTGGTGCGTGATCTCGTTCTGCTGGGCCTTAATCCGCTGGTAAAGCTCCAAGCTCGTGGGCATGTTCACGGTGATGAAGAATGTGTGGAGCCGGCCCATGAGAGAGTTGATCCTGTCCATCATCCCAGACAAGGTCACCACCGTGCTCTTGTTATCGCAACCGTCGGTAAACGGAACCAGAAAGTAATCTGCCTCGGGTTGCACTTTGTGGGTCTCCCGGATCTTGTCCATCACAACCCCCACCGCATCGTACAAGCGAGTCTCTTTGTAATGGTCCCCATCAAGCTCCTTCTTGTACTCTGCCCGGATAAAGTCCAGCTTCTGGTAGAAGTCCTTGCGCTCCACGGAGCACAGAAGCCTCGTCCGCCTGTTGAAACTCCACACATAGATCATGTCATGTGGTCGGAAAGTGTCGCCTTTCATCACCATGTCCGCGAAATTTTGAAAGAGGTACTTGTACACGCGCTTCTTGTCCCCGGTCTTCACTTTCTCATATGTCGACCCGGAAGCATCGAGTAGCATGTGGAAGAAGGCGCGCCCGCCTGTCGGCATGCATATCTTGTACTCCGCGCAAGCAAGCTTGCCTTGCCCACTCGAGCCTTGCGCCTTCCAACTGTTGAAGAAAAGCTCCGGGTTGATCGACTGCGAAGTGGAGCTGTAAGTGAAGCGACCCGTGGTCAGAGGCCCAAAATTGTTCGCCATAACCATCGCCTGCTCTTCAGACCTCGAAACCTCGAATGTAGAAACTGAACACGAGCGCTCACTGTCCAAATCTCGAATCCTGAAACTTAACGAACTTCGAATCCAGAAACTGAACAAACCCCGAACCCAGAAACTGAACAAACTTCGAATTCGAAAACTGAACAAACCTCGAACCCAGAAACTGAACTCAGTGCTCAAATCTCGAAATGTAAGCACTGGCAAAAGCAGATACGACTGACAAGCAGAGAGGGGATCCTTTTATGCGGGAATTGAAGGACCAGCGTCTTCTTCACGCGGCAGAGGCTTAACTTAC
Source organism: Bryum argenteum (assembly GCA_037043015.1). Classification (NCBI taxonomy): domain Eukaryota; kingdom Viridiplantae; phylum Streptophyta; class Bryopsida; order Bryales; family Bryaceae; genus Bryum; species Bryum argenteum. Next base: position 3,339,166 of record CM073323.1, on the reverse strand, counting down.
CGCCTTAGCGTAGTGCTCAAGCAGTGGGCATGGGCCCGCCCATTGCAGACAACAAGTGATAGGAGTCAATTACTGTACAAAAACACCAGCCTCTGTAATATAGGAGTTGCGTGAATCCTTCCGCAACACGGGGAAAAAATATAGGACTCCAGACTTTCCACACAAAGTCTGCTACCGACTGGCTGTATTCTCTTTGTAATCAATTGTGTGTGCGGCGCTTCTGCTTTCCAGGGTTGTGGCCATGAGAGGGTCGGTTCTGCAGACATTCATTCATTCATTAAATCTATGGAATTTGTTTGCATGTGGTAGAATGTTTCAAGAGCCCATGATTCGAGGTCTCCATGTTCGCATCTGCAATTTTTGTGCTAAATTTCCGATAGGTTAAAATATGATTCCGTGAGCAGGAAAGAGTTGGTACAGACTGTCTGTACTACAGTACCTTGCAACTAGCTAGACTTTGAGTGAGTGGGATGACTAACGTTTGACTAGAGCGTTTTCTCTTCCAGTCTTTAAGGTCAAGATGAGACTTTTCTTTTACTTTGTGTAGTTAATGATTGTTGATTGTTGCTACCAAATATTTGAGTGATTGTTGACTTGACATTGCAAATCATGTTCATGTTACTTGCTTGTGTTGTTGAAGGTAGTCGTGCCTTACTAATACCACAAAGAAGGGAGATTATGTGGAAATTTTTATATATGCAAGGTTAGTAGAAGTAAGCCCTTAGGTATTGGGTTGCCTCTCTTGTCAGGGCCTCTTTCAGCGTAAAATATATGTGGGTATCTTGAAAAGTTTGTTTTAACAGTTCTCCCAAGGATACTCAGAGAGATACTTAGAGGGATACTCATAAGGATACTCATAAGGATACTCAGAGGGATAGTCAGAGGAATATTCAGGGGAATTCATCTTCAGAGGGATACTCATAAGAATACCTCACAGTGATTCCTATGAGATTGAGAAAGGGACCCCAAGCCCATGAGGTTAAGTGAAGTATTCCACGTCTCTAAGGTTGATTGAAGGGACTCCATGTCTCTAAGGTTGAGTGATTGATCCAAGTTGGTAGAAAAAAATCAATGGACTTGATAAGGACAAAATATATTAAAAAGTTGAGTTGGTAAAAGAAGCCTTACAAAAAGTTGGTAGAGTTAGAGACATGTTTGTGACAAGTAGTAAGTTTGGTATAGGAGATTAACAAGTTGGGTGATATTAGCATGCTACAAGTTTAGCACTAGGAGGTAACATGATGGGAAATAGTAGGCCAAATTTTAGATGATAGTAGATGATAAGTTTGTTGAGCAATAATAACATGTTGGTTAAAAAGGTTTCAAATATGGTGGACAGAGTTTATGGCAACAAATTGGTAAAAAGAAATTGTGCATCACATAGATATACAATTTATGATGGCAGGTTGGTCAATGATGACATGAGTTGCTCAATTTTATAATTGTTTCAAAGTTTTATGTATTTAGTTGAATTTAAAGACTAACCTTCTTATAGTTCTATATTTATAACCTAATTTATCCATATTTGTCTATCGTAGCATTTTATCCTATTTTAGAGTTTTTGAAGCATTTGATTGTGATTTTCTAGCTCCAATTATATACTGGAGTCACTCGAACAATATAATCATCCTTCACAGTCTTCTCCCTCGGCAACACCCTTGTGGTACACCTTATGTCTCTAAAACGCATTTCAGGTAAGACGACCACTAGTGCAACGATCGCAGTATATGCCGACAAATTGAATGGCACAAGAATCATGCATAGAGGCTGATTGCAAATAGAAGACACTTAAAATGAAGACCGTATGTGCGTGAAGACGACTCGACGAGTGATGAAGCGCTCTAGAGGAGAGATCAAAGCCTTTAAACAATAAGCCAACTCAGTGCTTAATAAAGGACCACTTTTAGAGTATTAACACCACCACTTGGAAGCAGAAGCACTTTCACAGCTCCAACACGACCACTTGGATGCAATAACTTGAAATTCAAAACAACAACTTCCGGATAGCAAGTAACTTCTAAAACAATGCACTAACTGCTAGATAGGAAAAGACACCAGAAAAATAAACTTTGAACTCATACACTTAGTACTCTATGGATAGTAGAAGGGAACTAAATATACTAATTTAATGCTAGAAGAAAGGTGGGTGTGTTGTTCGAAGAGAAGTCATCCTACTTATATGCACATATTATATTACAAACTAATCAACTCAATATGTAAGTTGATGTACCAGTCAACGAATCATTCTTATATGAAAGGAAATCAACAATTAATTAGCGTGACTTGCCCGTATAGTGTGGATTGGCGAAGGAAAGTGAGCGGGTAGGCATGGCACCATTCATGTCCTTGTTTTGATTGCACGTGCACTTCTTTAGTACAAAGCAAAGCTCGTCCCTCGTAGGAAAATCGTTGCCGGCGTTTTGAAGTACAAAAATTGTTGTCGGCACCAAACAACAACGGAAGCTTCAATTCGGCGCTTCAGTTGCATACTCCAGCTTGCAGTCAAAATTACTGAGGCAAGGCACTCGTGGCACCAAATCTCGTGGTACTCGAAGCTTAACCACTTGGAAGTAAAACCTCCTTTACAGCTCTGACATCACCACTTTGAATGAGCACCTTGAACTTCGGAACAACAACTTGCGGAATTCCAACAACAACTTCAGGATAGCAAACAACTTTTAAAACAATACTGCCGAATAGGAAGGGACACCAGAATAAAACTTCGAACTTCTACACTCTACATATGGTACAAGGGAACTAAAAATACCGATGTTATGCTAAAAGATAGATGGGTGTGTGATTTGAAGGGAAGCCATCCTTCTTATATACACATACTATGAAGAACTAAGTGAGTTGATGCACCAGTCAACGATTCCTTCTTATCAGAAAGGAATCAACAATTAGTGTGACCTGCCCGTATAGTGTGGGCTGCACTTAATTAGTGTGGAAAGAAAATAGAATTGACAAAAAAGTAGAAGGTTCATAAATTGAATAATGTGGTTAGAAATTAGTGTGATTGCCATATATAATTGGGGCTAGAAAATCACAATTAAAACCTTCAAAACTCTAGAATAGGATAAAATGCTATAACACACAGATATGGTTAAATTAGGCTATAAATATAGAACTAGAAGAAGGTTAGTCTCTAAATTCAACTAAATACATAAAACTTCAAAAAAATATAGAATAGAATCGTTTGAACGACTTGACAGATAGATAGATAAAAACTTCGGTCCTTTTTCAGGGCCGACGCGATTAGAGTGTCTATTCGTCAAGCCAACGACCTAAAGCCCACCGGACAGAAGGACCTTGGTGCAAGACTACTCTCCCCTTTCGGGATTAAACACTATAGTAGCCAAAAGAAACAAAAGTACCCTAGAATAGTCAACAGAACACAGCTTAGGTTTGTGTAAGGTTATATTTTGTGTTTTATCGTCAGTATGATCGCCAAGCCATGATTCCTGGTTGATTGGTAGGGATGTTTTGAATCACAAATAAGCGGTCCGGGTTCAATACTCAGTGGATCCGTTTGAGCGTTTAATGTGATGTACATGGCTTGGTGTTGCTAGTGTATTATACATAGGCAGGAAATTTGTACCAATCAATCGGCCCTGTCCCATCTACTTGAGACAAGTGTGACTATACTTGTGGGAAGTGGTTTACGCCAATTCTCACGCTCTCCTTTTATTGTTACATTATTGTGGGAATTGTTTGGTTGTTCTCAATTTTCCTTTTGTGTAAAATAATTGAGCCGGCGTGTTGAATGGCAATGGTATTTATATCATGGAATGTGTGTTTTATGCATGTTTCTCATAAATTAAATTTTTCTGCAAGAAGTTTCATTGATGGTTTGTGTGTTGTGCCTCTAGCACCCGCTGTGATGACTATGAGGGGGTCTACTTTCCATCCTAGGTTACTGAGGTTATCAAGAAGTGGTTGATATTTGTCGGTTTTGTTATTAATTGTTTCTTGAGAGAATCTATCGTTACAATACGACTTGACACAACATGTTGGTATTATATACAGCTTGTTAGTAAGGTACACAAAGTTTATAGTGACGAAATGGTAATTAGATTGAGGTTGTAATCAAGATATATAAAGTCATAGTAGCATATGTGATAAAGATAAGTAATACACTATCAATATATCGTTATTCTCTAACATGTTGTTTTCAATGGCAAAGTCCTAAAGAAGTTGAAGCATCTTTATGCTATTTGAAACATTTTAGAATATACTTTAAAAAACTTATAAAGGCACCTATTCATTGTTCAATATTTTCATACACCGAATATATATCTAATGCGGTAAACGTTTTAAAATTTTACTATATATATATATATATTTTTTTTTTTTAGGTCTTCTTCTAGAAAATAATTTGCATGAAGGTTAGAAACGCGGAATGAGTCTTGAAATTGGGTTTTAGATTTTCATACATTGAGCAAGTTTTACTATTGTGAACAAATTATGTCAAACCAAAAATCGTTTTGGATAAATTCTTTTTACATGATTATGATCTTAAGATAAAGTTAAACAACCCCCTAGTGTAAAGATTTTTGATCCATAGACTTTTGGTATCAAATTTGTAATCACCAAGAAATCTCTCGGATGAATAGTAGCCTTGAAACAGTGAAAACTGCCAAAAATTATACAAAGAAAAAATAGTCCCAAACTAGACTTAGCACACTCAATTTCATGCCTTATCTTCAAAACATCTTTGATCTTGTCAAGGCAACTACCACCAAAACTAGAATCTAATTGGAATTTGTTCCCAAAAAATAACGTTGAGATCCAACGGTGGATGAAGGAGATATAGCTACTCAAATATCATTTATTTTTTCACTTTTTTCATTGACTGAACATCATTGCAAATCCAATAGAAAAAGTATTTGGATCAAAAAGCTTCCAACTAGAAAGTTGCAAATAATCAACTTAAAATCTTGATCATTAAAAAATATTCATGAAAAAATATTTTTGATATCACATAATTGGCTTGCAATGGTAAAACATGTTCCATGCTTGGAAATCTGAAAAAAGAGAGCCCTCTTTAGTGAAATGCATGTCATTAATTTAGAATTAAATTTATGGGTTTAGGAGTTATACTACACAAAATAGACTTGATATGAGACCTAATCCATGTGTTTTCATCCACAACGGACCTAGCATGAAGAAGTTTTGGCTCTTCCAAGTTTGGGCTCATCCAAATTGTAGTTTTTCTACATTCGGCGCGTTTAGTGGTTAAAGTTCAAAATTGTGATAAAAGAATTTGCTCCAAACTGTTGTATATCCTCATATATTATTAGCATTTTCCAATTGCTACAATTGACTGAAGCATTCATTTACATGGTTTCTTTAGTATTTCCATGCATGGGCAAGACTAATTAAGAAATTTTTTAAGTAAATATATTGTAGATGGTACATCATGTATAAGGTTTGTGATACTTTTTCAGTTTTGAAGTTGACAAGGTAGTTGATACACAATTGACAAGGATTTTGAAAGTACCTCACCAACAAAACTATTGAAGATTGTTTTAGAAACGTGATTGCGTAAATCACTCCAAATGCAGGATCACTAGCAGTTTGGCACCACCTGTTGGCTACTTTAGTTGAAATATATCAAGGGGACAAAGCTTGTCAAGTTTCTTTCACACATCAATGATTGAATGGCCGATGTGTTTGAAATGCATGAATGTTTGAAGTCATTGCCTACACGGCTTGTTACAATACTTCTACACATTGAAAAATTCCTTAAACTCTATTAAATATATTGGGGGACAAGGCTTGTCTCCTACCCTCTAGGCATGACAAGCCAATGCAATTGACTTTTATAATTGTATAGAGTATATCGAATGCAAGACTTTTCAAATTACCTTACACGAGAAGTAGGCCGCTCATCCTACAATTCAATAAGAGTGTTGAACTATTCAATCTATGAGCATATTGCATGTGGCAGAAAACTTCAAATCTAACTCGGCGTAGCTCCATAAAACTAACAATAGGAATCCCAAAAAGCATGAATGCATAGTTGCACACATTATCAATATTTGTGCATGCACACACCAACGACATTGTCGAGATTGGGTCTAATTTATGTAGTCTAGGCTACACTTTGATGTGAGTGTGGTAAAACGTACAAGGTGTATGTCTTAGATTTTCCAAAACCAAGTTCTAATTTTCAAAGCTTATAACAAAAATTTCAGTTTCCAATTCAAAAAAGCCCTCAAATTACGTTTTTTTTATTAAAAAATATATATCTTCAAGTAATTCAAGTCAAAATTTCTAACAATTTTGAATGGTTAACCTTCAAAAGTTACAAAAGTTTCTAGTAACTTTCTCTCAAAATTTGTCAAATTTGAGATAGCATAATTTCTTTAAGACAATTGCGCCCATGGAAAAAAACCTCATAGAGCTATCCAATCACTAAGTACTTAGATTTCTTGAGAAGTTAATAGATCAGATGTTTACCATACCATTGTTTTTATATTTCCTTTCAAAGTAATTTGCATGAACATTAAAAAGTGTAATGAGTTTCTAAACTTTTGCATGGGCATGCTCAGCTTGGTTATTGACATTAATAACTTTTGAGTTAAGAATCATCGATGACTATGTCTACAAAAAATGCCCATCAACTTTGAGTGTTACGGTGTAGAGATCTAATGGCTAAAATATAACGTAATGGCTAATTTTGTTGATAATAGTTAAGATCAAAATTCAACAATTGAACGTGCAAAAATATGGTATAGAGATTGAACTATACACAATCCCAACAAGGTGGTAAAAGATCAAATTGTTTGGTTATAGAGGTCCAAAAGATGAGTTTAGGCCATAAGAACTTAATCATCATGACTAAACATAGAATACCCTAAATTGATGACTATTGCGACACTTTTCTGCCAATGGAATTATTTAATCTGCAAATTTTGGATTCATCAGACCTATCTTCCCATCTACTATTACATTCGCGTGGCGTTGCCACGCTCATACAAATAATTATTTCCAATATTTATGAGGCCATAAGTACTTGAAAAGTTGATATCTTGGCCATCTTAGTAGAAATTAAGTCCTACTTTTGGGTGCCAAAATCTTTAAATTCTTTAAAACTAGATTTTTTTAATTTTTACTAAAAATAAACAGGACAAGCGACAAAATAAGGTTTGCAAAATTTATTAACAAAAATTAATAAATTATTTGACACTACAATGCCGAAATGACCATGCGGGTACGGTATTCAACTATGACTTTGATCCTCAACTTGGAAAGGGTAGTATGATCTATGGAGTACTCTTAATTAAATCATTTTTTTTGTGAAATATGGTAATTGCATGTTTGGCATTGTAAGAAAATAAAACTTTTCTAATTGAAATTAGAGCACGTATCCTTGTCAGCAAAATATGAACTGGTTTAGTCTGTAATTCATGTGGTGACTCGGACAATTTTGAGCCACGTCACTGAAAAAACTCCTAGAAAATTGATCCTTAAAAAAATATGTTGCTTTTGCAAAAACTAAAACTTTGACCCAATATATATCTCAAGATCTGTTCGGTGAGATTTGATAGAAAGTAATGGGTAGTCTAAGTAGACACTTATAAACAAGAACCCACGGTTGGATTTCTGAGAATCGAATTCAAAGAAAATTTGTTCATGGATTTTAGATATGGTCGTCTGGAGATGCACTGTAGAGCCTCTTCTTAAAGGGTCAATAACCATTCATATTGGTGATATCTACACACTCCCCAATGAGCTTGCCAATTTACAATTTGAGAGATTATTGAAACTCTTACCTTTATTCTCCTTCTAAAGGTAAGAGTTAGCTTTAATAACCTCTCGATATGTAAATTGACAAGCTCATTGGGGAGTGGCCATGAGTATCAATTTTAGAAGATATGTAAGGTATGAGGAAATTTGGACTAATTGGGATCATGATTTTTGAATTTTTCTTAAAGTCATTATGAATTTTGCAACCGGAGCGTATAAGAGTATGTAAAACCATTAAGCCTAAATATTTACTATAAGTACATTGACAATTGAAGGTGGAAGCTAAATGTAATGTATTTCTTGCTTGATGGAACTAGTGAGCCCTTTTTGGTGTTGTGTGGATTTCAAGACACATACCTTATTTAATCCATAAAGCTCCATGGCTTTAAACCTATGCTTTACCCTCTAAATTTCCCTCTTGTAGTGCAAGTTAAATTACATAATTTTGTGAAATACTTTGAGGGCAGATATAGTTAGATCTAGTACCTAATTTGTACATGTACAAGTAAATCTAATTTTACAAACAAACTTCTTACTATTTTTAAATTTAAAGTTCAAAGTTGAGAAAAAAACTTCCTCTTGTAAAAAGGAAAAGCAATATTTTGGTAGAAATTTTTAGAAATAAGGTTTTATTTAACCCCTAAACGCACCAAATGTAGAAAAAGAACATTTTAGATGGAAGAAAACAAGTTTGAGGAGGCATAACTTCTTCATTTAAGGTTTGCTTTAGATGGAATTACTTAAGTTAGGTTCCAAATTAAGTCTCTTTTGTGTTGTAAAAATTGCATAATCATATTAGAAAGTATATATTTATGGTAAGCATTTTAATGAAAGTAGCTCTTGTTTTTGGGATTTCAAACATGGGGCATGTTTTATCACTGCAAGCCAGTTATGTGAAATCTGATCTAGTTTTCCATGATTTTTTTTGCATAAGTATGATTTTAGGATGAAATCCAAAAACTTTGTAGTTGGGAAATTTTTACTTGAATATTTTAGATATCAGATTTATAATGATGTTTCAATATTAAAAAAATTAAAAAATTAAAAAATTAAAAAAATTAAATTAAAAAATCACATGGTTTTCAGAAATTCTTTCTCTTTCATACACTATTGAATTTCAATTTTGTTTTGCTGGATTGAATTCCAAGTTGAGTCTAGCTATAGTGGTAGAAAGGAGAAACCTTAACTCCATCCAAGTTGTGAGAAAGACATTGTATGGATTTTAGTGCAAGGGGTCTATTTTTGGACATTTTTCTTTTGAAAATTTTGGGGCAGTTTTCACCATTGCAAGGCTATTATTTGAGGCAAGAATTTTTTTATGAATTATTTGAAGCAAAGGTGTCATTTATTTGAAAGTGAACATCTTTCTAATTGGTGATTTAATCATAGCAAGAGGTATATTAGTAGCATTTCCACCTCAAAGTAGAAATGATGAAAATTTGAAATCTACTCTGAAATCTGAATACAAACAAGTCATGATCTTGCAATCTATGAGCTTCATGACTCAAAATTTGACCCACATAACCTACATAAGTCCATTACAAGATTGTACGGTTGAGATCCGAATAACTCACCTTCAATTTCATATATGACAATTTTTTTGAGAATGTGTTTTTTGGGGAGGTTTAGGGGTTAAAGCTCTTCAAATTCTTGTTCTTATGAGGGTTACGTTTATACCTACAAAAAAACTTTACCCTTGTAGTTCATGAAAAACTTACAAGAACGCATAAATTTTCACATGGAGGTATGTTGAGAATTGAATAAAAAAGCTAGTAAATTGACGATCAAAAGGAGAGGAGTATGTTGTAGTAGGAAATCCAAAAACTGAAAGAAAGATTAAATACTACTAGAATGTTTGTAGTCTAAGTTTTAAACTTTGGCTAAGCTAATTACTGATTTTGCTAAGAAAATCAATATTGTGTGCATTCAAACTCTTTTGCAATAATCTTGCAAATTTTGTTGTTGTGTGCATTGATGGATATTAGTGATAGTGCATTCAGGGTTATTAATAATAGGTGCAATTTTTGCTTTTTGGAATGCCTTTTTCAGTCCTTGCAGAGCTAAACTTCTTAGATTATTTTAAAGTTTGGTGCAATATGCTATGGTGCTTATGGATTGGATAGTTCAATCCTCATCTCGTAAGGTTATTCGAAAAGCCTTGCATTTCAAATACTTTCGAAATCATGCAATCTAAGTCTATTGGCTTGTTGTGCATAGAAGGAACTTGACAAGCCCTTTGACCATTATATTTAATCAAATTTTAGCAATTTTTTCATGTGTAGAGATGCTTGAAAATGTCTGGTAGTCAAAGAACTTCAAACATCCATAAATTTAAAACCCGTTAGCTAGTCATGCGTGGGAAAACTTAACAAGCTTTGTCCTCTTGACAAAATTCAACTAAACTAGCTGAGAAGTTGTGCATATGACTGTGGCATTTGAAGTGTTTCGTGCAATCTTGCTTTTACAACAATCTTGACTACTTTGTTAGGGAGGTACTTTTAGAAGCCCAGTTAGCTCTAAATCAAGTGCCCCGTCAACTATGTTCCAATTGCCTTGTCATCTTCAGAAATGAACAACTTTTTTGTCAACTATGTTTCAATTGCCCCTGTCAACCATGTTTCAACTGCCCTGTCAACTATGTTTCAACTGCCTTCTCAACTATGTTTTAACTACCTTCTCAACTATGTTTTAATTGCCTTGTCAACCTTAGATATAAGGAAGAATTAGAAACCTTCTTTATGTTCTACTTTCTAAAATACAATCAAGTAGAATCTTTTTGACTTGTCTTGCCTATGGAGCAATTGAAAGTCATGTAAATGAACCTTCTGCCCAATGTGACAATTGGTAGATGCAAATAGTATATGAGGATATACAATACTTTTGGTGAAATACTTTTACAACACTTTAGAACTTTGAGGGTGCATATCTTTTAAAATCCAAGGAACAATTGGAGTATTTATGGTCTTATTGGAATCATAAGAGAAAAGTCTACAAGTTTGAGGTGTCATAAGTTCCAACTTCATAGAGTGGAGATTGAGAAAATGGGGGCTTGACCAAGGTAAAGACAACCGATTTTGATTTTGTGTGGTAACTACTAGACTAATTGAATATTAGAAATGGAGATTAGCTACTTCGTATCATAAGAATTCCCTATAATTTTTTTCTAGTACCAAATCTTTGCACGATGTAGTTTTTTTCATATGGCGAGATAATAAAAACTCATTTGCAAATGCTTGGTACAAGAAATAGGAATAGGATAGATTATCTATCTTGGGTCAAAAAGCAACAACACATTTACCGATCCAAAAAAGAAAAAACATAGAATTTCTGCAACAATTTTCATAACATACTCTCACTAACTATAAGCATCTAATTCCTAGAGTTCTTTGTTTATTTATTTTAGATTCTATCAAAACTCACTTGCTTGATCTACTTATGCCTTACTAACCTCAGCTAAAGCATTATCTTGCAATACCAATACCAACTGTAGGATGAGTACGATCTTGAAGTTATCCTAAGTTCCTCCGCACTCACTAAGTTTACACTCTTAAATGTTCTTCAAATCTCATATTACATGTTTGGTGTGAGCAACAATCTGGTCAAGAGCATGCCACAAAATCAATTATAAGGTCAAATAAAGTAATAAAAATCTAGAGATAAAAATTTTAAGTAACAATTTATAGCCCAAAAATTAGAGCCCTGAAAAATTCTAACTTTGAGTTTGTAAACCCCCTAATCAAATGTTATTTTCAGACACATATACGAAAAATCATGGAAATCAATTTCTCACTTAAACGCCACATCTTTAATTATTGGGAGGATATATAGGTACAATTTAAATTATTGTTTTTCCTTCCTACAATCATTTTTCATCCGTAGAAAAGATTTTCATTGTTTACTCAAGAGATCTATGAGTATACTATCCACGCAATGGTCACAATAAAAATTTCAATTGTGTGATATAAATAAAGAAGTGCTCCTTCAAATTGGTTATTGAATGCCAAAAAGTAATTTTGTTTTTGAAAGAGTGAGTAATCTTGGGCATTTTACGACACATTATTAAATACTGACATGGTCCTTGCTAGGTCAAGCTTTTGTTATTTTTGGTGCACGTTAGCTCCAAATATATAGCTATGGTTGGCCAAACTATATATAAAGACATTAAAGTTTTTGGGTTCTATTTTTTTCAAAACAAACTCATCAGTGCTCAATTTATAAATGACACTTAACTCCTAAACGTCTCTAGTGTCAAAAACAACATTTTGGATGAAAGGCAGAAATTTTGAAGAGCCAAAACTTGAAGACTTCGTTATGGACAAAATCACTCGCATTGGGTTCCAAATCAAATCTAGTTTGTATGGGAAAAATTGCACACTCGTGAAATGAAGTATGAATAAATGGCGTGTATTTTAGTGAAAGCAACTTCTTTTTCGAGTTTTCAAACATTGGGCATGTTTTACCATTGTGAGGCAATTATGTGAAATCAACAATAGTTTTTCATGAATTTTTTTTTATAAAATCATGATCTTAGGATGAAAAATAACAACTTTACAATTGGAAGTGTTTTGATCCAAATACTTTTGGTATTGGATTTTCAATGATGTTGCTACAATGAGAAAAGTGAAAATGTGGATGATTTTTGAGGAGCAGTATCTCCTTCATCCGCAGTTGGATTTGAACTTTGTTTTTTACGATTGGTTTTAAATAGAGTATAGTTTATCTAGTAAAAACCTTGATCCAATCGAAGTTGTTTCAAAGATAAGGCAAGAATTTGAGTGCAAGGGATGTAGATTTGGACCCATTTTCATTTTCAAATTCAAATACTTTAGACAACCATGCAATTCAAGTCCATTGGCTTGTCGTGCATAAAGGGAACTTGACAAGCACTCTACCCATTATATTTGATAAAGTTTGAGCAATTTTATCATGTGTAGAAGTACTTTAGAAAGTCTTGTGGTCAAAGAACTTGAAACATCCATGTATTACAAACACATTGGCTAGTCATGCGTGAAAAATACTTGAAAAGCTTTGTCCCCTTGACGAGATTCAACTAGACTAACTGACAAGTTGTGCATATGACCTAGGCATTTGGAGTGTTTCCTGCAATCATGCTTTTGTTACAATCTTGACTACTTTTTTGGGGAGGTAGTTTTAGAAGCCTTCTCATCTTTGTATCAAATGCCTCGTCAACTTTGTATCAAATGCCTCGTCAACTATGTTTCAACTATGTTTGAAATGCATTGTCAGCTTTAGAAATGTGGAACAATCTTGACTACTTCGGTTGGTGAGGTACTTTTAGAAGCCTTGGCAACAATGTTGTAACTGCCGTGTCAACTATTTTCAATTGCCTTGTCAACTTTAGAAGTAAAGAAGTATCTCAGAGCTTACAAGTAGAATTTCTTTAACTTGTCTTACCTATGGAGTAATCAAAAGTTATGAAAACAAAGCTTCTGCTCATTGTGACAATTGGTAAATGCTAACACAATATGAGGCTATATAATACTTTTAGAAAAATTCTTTTATAGCGCTTTTGAGCTTTGAGGGTACATTTTTTTTATAATCCAAGAATAATTTGAAGCATTTTTAGTCTTATTGAAATCATAAGATAAAAGTCTACAAGTTTGAGGTGTCATAAGTTCCAACTTCATAGAGTAGAGATTGAGTAAATGGAGGCTTGACCAAGTTCAAGACAACCGATTCTGATTTTGTATGGGAAGAGGCTAGAATTATTGAATATTAGAAATGGGGATTAGCTACTTTACATCATAAGAATTCCCGATAATCTTTTCCATCACTAATCCCTTGCACAATGTGGTTTTTTTCATATGGCAAGATATACACTCTTAATAGTTCTTAAAATATACACTCTTAATAGTTCTTAAAATCTCATGTTAAATTTTAAGTGTGAGCAAGAATTCCGATTTGAATTAACAGTTTACTATGGACTTCACGTAACTCCAATCGAAGCATTATTTTGCAATACCAATACCATATCATGGTATTGGTATTGGTATTGCAAGTAAATCATTATCTTGCGATACCAATACCAATACCAACTTTTGTACCACATCGTCTACAACAAGTGTATTACATGTTCATACGGTTGCAATTTAATATCTTCATATTCATCAATGACATTTTTTTGAGAATGACTTTTTGGCTAAAAGAACCCCAAGGATGTTTCGGAGTTAAGCTATGAGATGTATCATCTATATATCCACTTTGTCCGGTTTACCAACCTCTATCATTCTTAGTTGAGCTTGGGTTTTTCACAATATTGAGGCACACATTATAGATCTCGAGGTTTAAAAACCCTTAGGGCATTCTCAAGGAAGTAGCTAGAAAACGGGCTAATGAGATGTAGTCGAGGAGGAGGGGTTTCTAAACACACCTTTGGATTTACACTCTTCTAAAACAATTCTTCTTAAAATTCTCTCCTATATTCTTGCCAAACAGACATGAAAAAAATTCAAATATACTTGAAGTCCTAAAGTTCTAAAGTTTTGAGGTTCTCCCAGAGGCGGACTAAAATCTCTCAAAAGTAAAATTAACTCAAGTAAAATATACCTTACGTAGAAGTTGGGTGAGGAATCAAGTAGGTAGGACGGATTTAGAGGCTTGCTAGCTTTGGTGTCTCACCTCTCTTTGGTGGGCCCCAAAGATAGTAGGTTGATTAGCAAGTATGTTGAAGAAGAAAAATGACTTGCGCCTAACTAAACGTAGCTAGTCTTACGTCTTTTTGCAACAAAGTATTGCTATCGTGCAAAATGTAGCCAAGAGGAGGGGACGCAAAATCCTTTCAAATCTACATCCTTCCGCAAAAATCTTGATAAATGTGTCAGTGTAATATTCGGGGCTAAAGTCGCTCAAAAGCCTAGTTAATTTAATAATTCCCATGTTTGAGTGGAGGTTGGGTGGGTAGGAAGGGATTAGAGGGATGCTACTTTTGGTGGGTTTCTAAAGCCTCTCTTTAGAGAGCTATTAAATGGGGCAAGCCAAATAGCCTTTCCATCAGAAAAAGAAAACAACTTTAGCTTCGGTGGATGTAGCAAGTTTTGCCTCTTTAGCTGGTCCGTTGGAATCGCTCTTATTGCATATACACCTTAACGTTCAATATTGGGTGGTCAAGGTTTATGATCCTAATAATTACATACAGTTTGATTCTTGAAAGGGACAATTCTATTGCATGAAGATGAATTGTGCTTCAAGAAATTACGCTTGGAAGTTTGAAAGCCCAATGTTCCTCACAACTCTTTTCAATTTTGTTTTTAAGGACATTGGAATAACATGAAAACACTTTGGCATGGAGACGTTATATCAATATCACACGATATCTCAATCACACATTATTTGGTGAATTAAAACTATTTTGCAATTGCTATAAAGTGGGATTAGTATGCCCCCGCGGCATTGCCACGCTCATACAAATAATTTCCAATATTTTTGGGGTCATGAATATTTCAAAATTCAATATCAAAAAACCCATTGACTCGTTTTGCAGTCCAATTGTTTCCCATTGATAAAAAAAAAACCCTGCTTCCAACGACACCTCATGCAGCCCGATCCGACCAACTATCCCCCAAATAACAGTCATATAATTAGTATTGAAGATGACATAATAATACCGAAATATATTTGATGCAACACTGCGCTCATACTGGCTAGAAATATATTGGTTTTGCGAGCTCATAGAACCTTCAATGAAATGGTCCGCAAAATCTCATGTAATCTTGTGTAGTCATCCAAACAGCTCTCATCCACATCATTCACATCTATGCTCATTTTTCTTTTCCATTAAAAAATTTAAAGAAGAAACAGTCTCTCTTCTATAACCACACATGCTCCATAACTACTTGTTGGAGTGGCGCATACTCCAATATGATCCAAACAATTTGATATAAGATATCAATGAGAAATATTATAAACATCTGATATACAAAAGAGAAATTATTGATATTATCACGTTTTGAGAATGATGCGTTAGTTCAAGTTTGGAGGCTAGCCCAAACTCCAACGTCATGAGTAACTTTGGGTTTTAGTGAAAGGCACGCAAAACATATGTATGTAGTAGACACACTTTTGGTCTGATTGGAAACTTTGAAGCCCTTCCACACCTTAACTATGAAGAAGACCGGAATAAAAAAAATAAAATGCTTGACTGAGTTGGATATTAGATGCATGTCACAACTCTTCATTTAAGTATGTGATTCATTTCTTATGAGTCTTTAATCACAAACAAAATAAAAATTCTTCATGGCTTATACATTTTCAATCGATTGGTTACTTAGAGATCTGAGATTGGCTCCATCTAGTCTAGCAACTTAGGTCACTTTTCCGTTTCAATGAAGTGCTATTGAGCTTGCCACCTTCGGTAGCCTGGCAAATAGAGAATTCACAGTGTCAAAGATAGTGGCCCTCCTAAGCCCTCCTTCATAGTTGTTACCCACCCAACTCCTACACATCTATCGTCTACATGCATTACCTAGAATTTTGGGAGATTTTAGTTTAACTTTTAAGAAGATCTTTTGAGTTTTAACTTTTGGACTTCAAGTACTTTAATTTGAACTTTTTGTTATTGTGTGGTAGAGGACAAAGTATAATAGATACACTCATAGTAAACACAAGACTGCTATAAAAGGGTGTGATTTTGAAGGGGTTCTATTATTAGCAACTCCTTCTTCCTAGTCACTCTTGTTGCTAGTTTTTTGGAGATGCTCTTTGAGGTTAATCATAGACTAATAAGTATTGGTAGTCCAAGGAGAACCCTTCAAAGTGCCTGCCATTGAAATTTTGGAATACACGCAACAAGGGTTGAGAGGGTCACTCCTCATTTACTTTGTTAAACCCCAACTTTTGTATTAAAAAAGGTTTTATTATCTATACTTATATGTCAAAAATTAGTTGAAAAGAATATGCTGAGTTATAAATGATCACGGTTTTTAAGGACTTGAAAATTTAGAAAGCCTTCGTGTAGTTTCAAGCACCATGATTCATTCAAAATCACTTCAAGTCACTATAATTACGGTCACTTTAGTTCACTATGTGTTGAAGATGATGTCATGGAGGTGCTAACTTATAATTGATTTGGAAGTTAAAAGCGAAGTTAAATAGGTGTTGGTTAAAAGTCGAATTAAAAAAAGTTAAACTTAAATTGATTGGAAATAAGAGACATTCAATTTAGATCTTGTAATAAGAGTGCCGAATGAATGGACGGACAAATGTTATAAATGTCTTTACAAATTCCATATATGCATTGCATCGCCATGCACAAGGTCCCACATAATCCTAACAATAACTTCAAAATTAAAGTGCCCCTCTTCATAAACTCTATGAAAGAAAATAATTATGCTTCTGAATACATCTCAACTAGGAGATTTTAAAAAACACCAAACTTATGGATTTCTAGGCCCTTCCCATGAAGGAGTGGCATATACATAATGCGAATGTATTTATAGAATTATGGAATTCTGTTAATAGGTTCACATGGAAATTGACCTATAAAATATTCGCAATCATAAATATTGATTTTTTTTACAAGTACAAGGCTACAAGTGGATGCACAAAATTGCATGAGTAAATATGCAAGATTGTGAATGTATGTATTTCAATAAAAATATTATCATCTTACTAGTGTATTTATACATACTTCTCAAAAGTATGGAAAGTGTAGAAGACCAATATAGGATGCTTTAAATCAAGAGTCGAGCTGTATATGAGTTAATGGCGGGTAAAATCCTCTCTATGTGATACAACTATTTCTTGAATTAGAAAAATGAACCAATGACGTTGGGAGGATTTTTTCCCTCCACTGCCCCATGCCCCATGTACAGCTTTACAAATTATTATGTCACAAAACAAAACCCTAAAATTAGTAGCTCCCTTGAATAATAAATAATATGGTTTGAATTGATCACTATATTCACCTATATCATAAGCTTTGACTTTCTTGTTTTGAAAGTTGACCACAACTAGCAAAGAAGTTTCTTAAACTTTATCACCCGCAAATAAGTTATTAAAAAAGTAGACGTGCACAACTACTTGAATAATAGAATTCAATGTAAGGTTTACATCAGTTTCATCACCAATAATTGATAATGAGTTAGGGAGAATAATTGTATTCAAAAACAATACAATGTATATGTGATGAATAAGCAACAAAAATATTCACTTTTGAGCTCAACATGCATATAATAGAAACAAAAATGTAGCTTAGCAAGGGCCACAATAACATTTGAGGAGAATAATTCAAAGAAGTGCTAAAGAGACACTTTACATGGCACTTTAATTGATTTTTTAATGAAGATGAGTCAAAAGACATTGTTTTAAGGCCTCCTAGAGTAGTATACATTGTGCCATAAATACACGCATGGGCGTATAAGGAATACAAAGTATCACCAAATCAACCCTTGAGGGCCGATTTAAAAAAGTAATCCAAGTATATATTGTCCATAAACTAAACGGATGGTCGTCTAAGGGTCACATAGTTTCACTAAAATAATCAACCTTCAAGAGTTGACTAAAAAAACTCCAAGTGTACTTTGTCCAAAACATAATTGCACGGATGAGTAAGGGCCACACAAGCTCTTCCCATCGAATCACTATAAAGGTGGCACTGTGAGAAGCATACTCCTCATCTTTTCTATTTTCATTTTGCTTGTCTCCTTAGAGAAGAGTTGTCATCATCTTCCTCAGAGCTTTGCATCGGTAGTATTTTGAGGCTCAACTGTTTCTTTACATTTTGTACCTTGGCTAGCTTCTTGATTTCCTGCTTTCTGTACCTTCCCTGCGGCCTCTTCAAATAAGACATCACTAGGCTTTGTGATCGTTTTATCATTTGTTTCCAATGACCTGCACGTAGATGTTAGAGTTTCGATAGCATAATCAAGGTGATTGATAGCTTCAATAGAGGTCGACAGCCGAATGCAAAGGAGAGACTAAGGATTGCAAAGGAGAGACCAAGGATTGCTTGCCTCCTTTTCCCTGTGTGTAAGTTGTACGAGCAACGGGTGATCGATTGTTCTAACATGTTGTTTTCTCTGATGTAGATGAAGATGATAATGCGAGGAGTGGTGACGACCTTGTGGGTCGTCCTGATGTTGCTTGCTCAACAGGGCGGCGTTCAAGGACGCCGCATTCAAGAAATCTCTCGAGGCGATTGCAAGGAGCACTGTATGTGGTATTGCGATGGTGAAGGCGTATGCACATGTATTGCTGTCCCTGAGACTACCGTTCAAGAAAGCTCTCCAGGCGATTGCAAGGAGCACTATATGTGGTATTGCGATGGTGAAGGCGTATGCACATGTATTGCTGTCCCTGAGACTACCGTTCAAGAAAGCTCTCCAGGCGATTGCAAGGAGCACTATATGTGGTATTGCGATGGTGAAGGCGAATGCGGATGTGTTGCTGTCCCTGAGACTACCGTTCAAGAAAGCTCTCCAGGCGATTGCAAGGAGCACTATATGTGGTATTGCGATGGTGCAGGCGAATGCGGATGTGTTGCTGTCCCGGAGAGTACCGGCGCACGCGTTGAAGGACGCCGCGTTCAAGAAATAATCTCTCCGGCCGAGTGCAACGAGCACTATATGTGGTTATGCAATGGTGCAGGCGTATGCAGATGTGTTGCTGTCCCCGAGAGTACCGGCGCATCATCACTTGCACTGTTTCCTCCCCCTCCAGAGTCATGCCCCAAGGATGGACGGCACCGTTGGATATGCCATGATGAAGGCACCCCTCCATGCAAATGTGTATTAATTCCTCTTCCACAAATGTCGAAGACCAGCCACGATGCGACTCTCGCTTGTACACGAGTCTGTGATCTTCACAACCCCGAGCACTGTGAATGTGTCGACATTCCTCACTCAATTGAAGCCGCCAAGACCACCACCTCAGTTTCTTCTGGTGTGAGTACCAACGGCGGTGCGGCACCCGCTTGTGTTTGGGTCTGTAATCCTGACACCGACATATGTGATTGTGTTGCTCCGCGCTCTTAAGTGCATGTAACCTTTTTTTTCATGTTGGGTCACACTTTATATCGTGATCTACGGAAATAAAGCTTGAAGTTGTCTGATCCAATTGTTCATCTTTTTGCATTTCATAGAACCATGGTCAGGATGTTTCTCGCAACTGATCATCATTGTGAGAGGTGACTTAGAAGACTTCTTTCTCTAATGTGCAATTTTTTTGCCATAGTGAAGTGAAGTGTCATGAAATAATTTACTTTTGCTCTTTTTCTAGCCATCAAACATCATGGAGAGGTGTGCAGTTTTATCGTTCAATAGGGCAATGGTAAGCTTGGGGTATCACTTTTTGGACACACTAATTAGGTTATTTTTATTGAAAGCCTCCAAAGTTTGTCTAATTTAGTCATTTTAATCAAGTAAAAAGACCCTAAAATAGAAAATAAAATATCATGCACCTCACTAAAATCAAAGTATATATGCCTATAGATTTTCTTTTAGATTTTTTATTTTTTTTGGATCCATTCATAGATGAGGGAAAAAGTGCTGAATTTGGGGATTTGCAGGCATTATAGTGCACAATGAATTAATTTTTTTATTATTAAATAAATTATTTTGTATTCTATACAAGAAGATGTAGGTCATATTCAAAAATTATATTAAAATAAAAATGGTTGATATTCCATTTGCTTGATTCTATGGATTTTAGATTATTGGGACATGACTTACTTTTTCAACTAAAAAATCAAATAAAATTACTTCAAAATATTTTTTTTAATTTCTAATTTTTTTTCTTGATACATTATAAGTATAGACAACTAAAACCACATCTAATGAAGTCTTATTGTATTACAGTTTAAAAATGGATATGTTTGTCACACCAGCATAGAGTGCAATTGTTCATGGGACAACCTTTTTGGGTACCCCAACCAGACTATCACCCAATAACTTAGAATAGGTGATGTATATAAGGTTAAGTATTTGGACTGTCTTGAATACAAATTCAATTATTCACCTATACTGTTCATGTTTATGAAAGAAAGAGTTCATCCAAAGTAAGATCCAAAAAGAAAAATAAATGGTTATTGCAGGATTACTACATGAATAATGAGTGTCAAAGTTGATAAGAACATAAGATATGACCTTTGCATTCATTGTAGTGTTCTTAAGTGGGCAATCACGAAAGAAGATATCCTCGGGTTAAGTGAAGATTTTCTTAGATAGTAAATATTCCTCATATGTACATGGAGTACGTTGAACAACTATAAGGTGTACCTATTTTAGTTGCTCAAAAATTTTGTAATTAAATATATAAGTGCTGAATCATACCACAAAATAGGGAAACCTTGTCTTTTCTATTTGCTAAAAAGTATCATCACACCTGTGAACACTCCAAGTATGGTGCATGCTTTAAGTGTCTGAGAGTAGATGTACTTACCCTAATAGACGGTTGAACAACCAATATATATGTTTTGGAGCTCAAAAAGCACGAGAAGTGAGTCCAAGTAGGGCCGCGTTGATGTTTGAGGACATTTAGGGAAATGCCTTCTCACCCTTTCAAAAAAACATAATTTCTCTTGTTGCCAACAATTCAACTTGTACTACACGCATTCACAATTTCACATGGCTAGTTTGACATTGTAGTGAACATTGTGTAATCATTTAATTTTGTGTTTTTGAATTTGGCAAACCTATTTTCGTTGTAATTCCGGTTATCTATATCACAATACAGGAGGCTTTGTCTCACACGACGGTTCTGCGCTGGAATCCGTTGTCGTTCTAAATATATAAATTCGATGTGTATTTTTTAATATTTTCTGTATCAACTTATTTGAAGTTTATGAATGTTTTATAGCTTTAGGCAATCCAAGTTGAACGTGCTCAACGGCACGGGTCCCACTAGTATAAGTACAAATATGACCTTCCCAAGGAATATGAATTGCTAGATTTTTTAGCATCTAAAAATACGACTTAATTTTTTACCTAACGGACTTTAGTTTTAGTTACATCTTGAATTGAATTATAAATTATGACAACTGCTTGTAGTAATATGCTCAGTGACGTAGGGTAGTAATTTTTAGTCAACTACAACATACATTTGAAATTTGAAATTCCATATGTTGGCCCTCATGATTTTCTTAAATTGACAAATGATTTTTCAAGGCGGTGGTTGGAGACCTCAAAGTGAAAATTGTCCCAAAAAGTGATACATGGGTGTCCAAAGGCCGTAGAGTTTCACTTAACAATAATTAATAAGTGGCTAAAAAAGTCATTGGTTCATTCTTTATATAAATCAAAGTAGTATGGCCACAATGACACCTCATAAGGCCCGATATGCGATCTCATAGATTATAATTTCAACATGAAAACAAAATCCTAAAAGGAGTATCTCCCTTTAATATTAGATAAGATGGTTTGAATTAATCAATGTACTCACCACTATCATATGCTTTGACTATAAAGTTTTGACACTTGACCACAACAGGCAATTGAAGAAGTTTCTCAAACTTTAACAAGCTCTCAAGTAAAGAAAGTAAACGTGTTCTCCTCCTCAATAATAGAAGTTGATGTAAGGTTCACAATAGTTTCATTAGTACTCATAATTTATACACCAATAATATAAACCAAACGTTATGAATCAGCAAACCAATAATGTTCAGAAACTACAACGTATATGTTGTAAATAGGCAACAGAAATACTGATTTTTGAGCTCAACATGTATAGAATAGATACAAAAGTTTGGCTTAGCAAGGATCATGGGAATGCACGGGTGTGAGCGGAGAGCGGTGAGCGTGAATCTTCGGCACAATTTGATTTTTTTTTATCAAAGATTAAGACCCTATTACCACTGAATGGGTTTTATCGAAATGTTCAAATGTTTATTTATAGGGTATTAAGTACTCCAAATCCATGGTAGATGGTCCTGCTGTATTGAAAAAGGGTCTTAGTTCACCACTTCTAATATAATCAATATTATTAAGTGAATAAAACAATTTCTATGTATTTAAGGCTGACGTCATCATTTGTGACTTGGTTTACTTAGATTGATTTTGATTTTAGGGTGTAATAAAGACAAGTTTTGATACAAGGTGTCGGTTACTTGGACAATTTCTTAGAGGCCGATCACTTGGAGTTCTAGGATAGTGATTAAAATTAGGGTGACGTCATCAAGAGCTTCTATCCACTTTGGCAAGATTCTATCACCTATTGTGTAATAAAATGATTATGATTTTAAAAAAGTACTCAGAGTATTATTTTGATGAATCACAATAGAAAGACCAAATACAATAAAACATAGAACATATAAAAATGATAAGATGCATAAAAAATAACAAAGAAAGGCCAACTAGAGATAGATGGCACTACTTAGTCCACAATAAGATATCGAAGAAACGCATACTAAGAAGACGGTGAAGCACCATTAAAATGCTGATTTCATTGATTAGCCTCAAAGTCTATGAACCTAAGTACGCCTTTGTTGAAGCGCTTTTGCGTTGCACATGTCTGATAGAAGAGGAGATGGAGCTCTAACAAACTTACGAGCTTGGCGTTCCGACTATGAAAGTAGGCCGTAAGTGGCTGGAGGACTTGGAGCGGTTCGACTCAATCGTCTTTTCAAATTTGCGAAGCTAAATATTCAAACAAATTCAGTACAAGATATCCAAACATGTAGAATATGGATATGTTACACGTAAACAATTCTACGCACCAATGTACTTTTGTTGCTTCTTGACAGGTGGAACATCAGAGTTGTAGTCGCCACCTGGTGCGGATTCACCACTCTCTTCCTCAATTGGAGGTGCATCCTTGAAAGTCGATAGAACACCGTCAAATATTTCATCGTCAGGTTCTAGAGCAATCAAGTGGCGGTTTGAACGAGCGCACGCAATAACTGAAGCACCTGTCAAAGAAGAAACATATGTTAATAATATTGTTCATTAATCCCCATTGATAGGTAGAATTGAGAGGAGTATTACCAGTACTAGCACTCGAGTCAAAGACAATACCACCCTTGTCTCGTCAGTGAGACAATCGATGGAGCACTGGATGAAGGATGGGTCCTTCTCACGTGAGCCACGCCAAGGCGTACCATTGGGGCGATAAGTCAAGGTCTCCGTGTCACCAAAATTGGAGACGAAGTCTTCCTCATCAAGCATTATATTCACCCCCGTACGCTTGAGCTAATTGACGGGATTTGAACACGAAGTTCCTTCGAGCGAAAACCTTGATGTTGAAGACCTGAGTCTGCAAAAAAGATTTCAAGCAATGATGAGATATAGTTCACACCAGTAAATAAGTAACGAGTATGAAATTTAGTTTCAAGAGTACCTGCTTAGACTGGTCGGGGAGTGTAAAAGCCATAGGTACGGGATTGTAACCCCACCAATCTCGAATGACATGGAACTCGTAAGCGGCCGCTCGGTTGTCAAGAGTACGCTCAATTCGACGGTCCTTGGGGTGCATGAGAAGAATCGCCCCGACGTCTGTCAAGTGACCAGTACGAGGCGAAACAGAACAAATGCTCAAAGTAGTCTTTGTCACGCTGGTTCCAAGTAGGAATTTCGTTGGGCGACACTCCAATGACTGACAAGTTCTCAGGAACATCAGCAAAAATCGAATTGATTCCTGGATGCTTGGGTTTCATTTCCATTTGTGTACAAGGATACGACCTGACCTTGCCGATCTGAGGAAAACATGCAGTGAGCTTCATAAAGTACCGTTCATATTTGAGACATTATAAAAACAAATGAATGTAAGTTTGTGTCAGGGACACAAAAATAGAAGAGACAAGAGGAGCTAGAACGAGAAGAAGACTATAGATACAACTTAAATGGAACTCAGATTAACAAGAAGAGTACACAACAACACCAAGAGGTGTGAGCTAGAGCTCCAAGAGATGCGTTGTCGAGACTGAGGTTGCCCCCAGTCTCGACTTCTATATATACTAACTTAGAAGAAAGGTCTCCAGAACCTTCTACAATCTAAGACCTTCCTAGAACCTTCCAGAAGCTTTCAAGACCTTCCAGGAACTTCCAGAGACTTCCAGGACCTTCTAGAGACTTCTAGAAGTTTCCACAAGCTTCTAGAACTTTCTAGAACCTTCCTAAGTTGTCTCACTAGTACGTGGCCGTGACATTTTGTGGGACTGTAGTACCTTCTTGATGTGCTCAACGACCTCAAGGATTTCGGGGTCCCAAGCATCAGATTGTAAAAAGCAATGTACCAAGTCCTCCATGTTCTCTTTCTTGAGATACATCGGCAAAGTAACCGTAATCGCCGACAAAGAGCTGTTGTTGACATACTTCGGAATAGGAATAGGGCGCTTCGCATATTTGGACTGTCTAGTACAATGTGGTAATGGGTCAGAGTTGTGATCTACGTTGGACGATCGAGGAGGTGAGCGCATTGTTGATACCCCGCCTTCAAAACCTTGAGTCAATCCATGACTGTCCACGTCTCCCTGCGATGGCAGTTGTCCTTTGCGAAGCCAAAGTGATTCCTGCACCACCAAGAACTGCATTGACGACTGTTCCATGAGAAGTTTGTGTAAGAATTGGTTTGCCTGGACCTGCATTCTCAAATGGAAATGGACCTTCAGATTGCGGCTCCGCATCATGTTCCGAGTTGTCTTCAGGCTCTGTCTGAGGGGCATTGTTGCGGCATTTTCTACTACCTTTGCCTTTAGGGCTCGCAGCGGGTGCAATTGGTGCAGCGGGTGCAGGTGATGCGCCTGGAAGGATGGAGAAGTCGTCATCATCGTTGATTTCCATGACCTCAACACTAGTAGCGCTTGGACCAGCAATCTGGAAGAGACGTTTCTCCTCTTTGTGAACGTGGTTATTTTGACACTCAAGGAACCATCCACCTGTCAACAATTGGGACATCGTGAATCGTTGCTTTTGGTTTTTGGAGAAGAACATGAGAGGCGATTCTTTGATAGTCGCATCTTCATATAATACTGGAATGGACCAGGAAGCGAGCCCACCCTTGGCTACGAGCTCTTGTTTTATATATCTGAACACAAAATGACAAATAGAATGTTAGAGACAATAAATACCTATACACATGCTAAATGACCAAATTAGATAAAAATACCCACCGGAACAGTAGTCGTTTCGTAGTTTCCTTGCCCATGCCGATCTTCTCAATGTCCGAACCTTTGAGGAACATCGGATCAGCATTAGAGTCCAGGTAGAATCCAAAAGCCTTGGTCCATAAGAGCAACCTCCATCTCTCAATGTAATCGACTAGCTTTAGAATGGTGTCACTCCATTCAATGTGGAGTTTGTTATCTTTGACAAGTTTCTGGAACATTGTTTCTAGGCTCTTCTCCAGCTATAATACAGAACGACATAATTCGTAAGTAGAAATATTAGAGTTCAAAAAGGACAAAATATTCATATGACGCAAAGGAAGAAATATTAAAGTACCTCAGCCCATAGTGAAGCTCGACTGAGCCAGACGTCAAGGACTTTGTCCTGTGGAAAATGTACAGATGCTCGGATAGATGCTCGAAGAAGACAACTCTGGAATGACACTTTTCTACGAATTAATTATTTAATTTGCAAATCTTGGATCCATCAAACCTATCTTCCCATTTACTAGTACGTCCCCCCGGCGTGACTACGCTCATACAAGTAATTATGTCCAATATTTATGAGGCCATAAATAATTGAAAATTTGATATCTTGGGATGTGATTGTTGCCCACACCTTTACAAAATGACCCGCTTCCAATGACACCTCATGTGCCCCCATCCGACCGCCACTGCTCGAGATCATAATGTCATGTCCCAACAAAACAAAAACAAAAAATAAAAACATAAAAATGAAGAAATAAAAAAAATAAAAAACTACGTGCCTTCAATTTTAGATTATGCTTTAGTTGATAAAAAACATAATTATAGCTTTTTAAATTGAGAACTAGTTTGAATTGAGCACTAGTTTGATTGCTCATGACAAATTTTTGCAAAGACTGGAATCACCAATTATTAGAATAGCAAAGATTCTTAACCCCTAAATTTCCTTAAAAACCGAAACGGTCTTTTGATGTTTTGGGCAGCCTTAGTTTCTTAGTAAAAATGAATATTTTTGAGATATTTTTTGGAATTGTGTGAGTTACATTGCAAAGTAGGTGCTGCAATAATTGCAAAGTCAAACTCCAATTTTTGAGTCTTCTAAGACAATCCTTGGGTTGCGAGCCGAGATGGGGCAGCTTAAATAAGTAACTTTTTTGAATTTTTTTTTTTTGAAACATGTTCATCACTAAATCACTAATCAAATTTCAAAGTGACTCAAGTCAAAAAGTTTACCAATTTTACAAGGGCAGCCTCCAAAAATTTCAAAACCAATCTTCGCAATGCCCAAAAAAACTTGGGAGACAAACTTTGAATGTTATAATCTCTCAAATGGTAAACATCCAACGGTCAATTTTTTGAACGGTAATCAAGCATATTCTTAGGAACAAGATCTTAGGGTTGGAAGTCCTAAAAAAGGAGAAGAAATTGGTCCACACCCCCACGAGTGTTTAGAGGTGGAGAATCGCAGTTTTGAGTTTTCAAGCTCCCAAAAAACACCAAGGAGATTTAGGGGTTAATTATATTCCATACAAATTGCACCGACTATCATCTGTACTGTACCTACATGGCCAAATTAAGTCCTATCTTTAGGTGCCAAAAACCTTAAAATTCTCTAAAAAATGAGTACTAAACAGATTTGTACTAAAAATAAAGCGGAAGCGCGACGAGAAAAAGGTTCTGAAATACAAAAACACAATATTAATTAATTATTTGATAATACAGTGCCAAAATGACCATGCGGATATGGTATTTAACTATGAGCTTACCTTGACTTTAACCCCTAAAGGTCTGAGCGTGTCGTGGCGACCAGTAGAATACGGTGTATTTTGGTTGTATTTGGAGTGAATGCACACCTATAGTGGGTTTGAGTTCAAAGAAGAAGTTGACATTTGAATTAATGCGGTTCTAGTGAGCTATTACAATTCTAGTTTAGAGTTTCTTGTTGGTATAAAATCCTAATGATACGACAACGTACATACTATCCCCAAGGGACTTTTAAGAGTTAATCTTCAACTTGGAAAGGGTAGTATGATCCATGAGTACTCTAACTTAAGTTAATCATTTGGTTTGTGAAATATGGCAAGTGCATGTTTAGCATTGTAATGAGATATTTTTTTCTAATTCAAATTAGAGCACGTATCCTTATAAGCAAAAGAGGAATTGGTGTAGTATGTAATTTATGTGGTGTAGTATATAATTTATGTGGTGACTCGGAGAATTTTGAGCCACGTCATTGAAAAAACCCTTAGAAATTAACCCTAAAAAATCTTTGTTGCTTCTGCAAAAATTGGAACGTTGACTCAATATATCTCAAGATCTGTACGGTGAAATTGGATAGAAATTAATGGGTAGACTAAGGAGACACTTATGAACAAGATCCTAAGGGCTAATTTCCCATAATCAAATTCAAAGAAAACTTGTTCATTTATTTTAGATATGCCAATCTAGAGGTGCACCGTAGAGCTTCTCCTTTAGGGGTCAATAACCATTCATATTGACAATTTACACAGTCCCCGATGAGCTTGCCAATTTATAATTTAGAGATTATTGACTCTTACCTTTATTCTCCTTCAGAAGGCAAGAGTTCCAATAACCTCTTAAACCATAAATTGGCAAGCTCATTGTGGAGTGGCCATGAGTATCACTACTGGAAAATATGTCAAGTATGAGGAAATTTGGACGGATTGGAATCATAAGTTTTGAATTTGTCTTGGAGTTAGTATAAATTTTGCAAGTGGAACCCATGAGTGTATTTTAAACCATTTAGCCTATATATTTACTATAAGTACATTGACAACTAAAGGTGAAAACTAAGTATATTGTATCACTTGCTTGATGGAACTAGTGAGCCCTTTTGGTGTTGTGTAGATTTAGGTGGAAGCCAAGTATAATGTATCACTTGCTTGATGGAACTAGTAAGCCCTTTTTGGTGTTGTGTAGATTTCAAGACACATACTTTATTTTACACTCAAAGCTCCATGGCTTCAAACCAATGCTTTAGCCTTGAAACTTTTGGTGCAAGTTGACTCACATAATTTTGTGAAATACTTTGAAGGCTGATATTGTATGATCTAGTACCTAATTTGTACATGTCCAAGTAAATCTATTTTACAAAAAATCTTACTATTTTTGAAATGTAATGTACAAAGTTGGAAAAAAAAGATACCTCCTCTTGTAAAAAGGAAGAGCAATGTCTTGGAAGCCATTTTGAGCATTGAAATTTTCTTAAACTCCTAAACCCAAAAAATGTAGAAAAAGAACCTTTTGGATGTTCTTTTTCTACATTTGTTTGAAAAAGAAAAAGACAACAAGTTTGAGGAGGCATAACTTCTTCATCTAACGTCTGTTTTAGATTACTTGGGGTTAGGTCTCAAATCAAGTCCCTTTGTGTGATAAAAATTGCAAAATCATATTAGAAAGTATGTATCTATGGTAAGCATTTTAGTAAAGGCATCTCTTTTTTTGGGTTTTTAAACATGGGGCATGTTTTATCACTGCAAGCGAGTTATGGATAGCTAATCTAGTTTTTGATGATTTCTTGTGCATGAGTATGATTTTAAGATGAAACTCAAAAACTTTACAATTGGGAGGTTTTTTATTTGAATAGTTAAGGTATTAGATTTTCAATGATGTTTCTATATCAAAAAAAGTTAAAGAAACTACATGGTTTTTGAGAAGTTGTTTCTCCTTCATACACCGTTGGAAATCATAATCTCATATGGATTCTGTTGGATTCAACTCCAAAATGAGGCCAGTTACAGTGGTAGAAAGTAGAGACCTTAAATTCATCCACGCTGTGAAGAAGACATGGCAAGGATTTTATTCCAAGGGGTCTAGTTTTGGACTTTTTTTCTTTTGTAGATTTTGGGGCAGTTTCCACGGTTGCAAGGCTATTATTTGAGGCAAGAGATTACTTTGATGAATTATTTGTAGCAAAGGTGTCATTGAGATGAAGGTGAACATCTTTCTAACGGGTGATTTAATCATAGAAAAAGGTATATTCGTAGCATTTCCATCTCATAGTGAGAATGATGAAATTATGAAATCTATTCTGAGTACGAACACGTAACAATCTTGCAATATATAAGGCTTCATGACTCAAGATTTGACCAACATAGCTTACATAAGTCTACTACAAGATTGTACGATTGAGATCTGAATAATTCACCTTCAATTTCATATATGACACTTTTCTTGAAAATGTCTTTTTTGGGTAAAATAGGGCTAACATGTTCAGGGGTTAAAGCTCTTCATATTCTTGTTCTTAGGTCGTGTATATGTACAAAAATCTTTACCCTTACAGTAGTTCATAAAAAAACTTACAAGAATGCTTGAATTTTCACATAGAGGTATGTTGAGAATCGAATAAAAAGGCTAGTGATTTGACAATCATAAAAGGCATGTGAAAAGCTTATATTAAAAATCCGAAGGAGAGGGTTATGTTGGACTAGGAAATAGAAACAAAAAAAAAAAAAAAAAAAAAAAAAAAAAAAAAACCAAAATATTTGTAGAAGTTTTGAATTTTCTCTAAGCTAATTATTGAATTTGCTTAGAATATCAATATCAGTGTGCATTCACGGATATATATATATATATATATATATATGTTGTGTGCATACATGCTTTTTGGAATGCTTTTGTGAGTCCTTATGGAGCTAGGCTTCTTAGATTTTAAATTCTTGTGCCACATGCTATGGTGCTTATTAAATAGTTCATTGCTCTTCTTGGAAATCATAAAATGAGTAGTCTATTTTTGTTGTAAGATTAGTTGAAAAGTCTTGCATTGCAAATACTGTAGACAATCATGAAATTTAAGTTCATTTGCTTGTTGTGCATAGAGGGAATTCGACAAGCCTTGTGCCGACTATATTGCATAAAGTTTGAGCAATTTTTACATGTGTAGAAGTACTTTGAAAGTCTTGCATGGAAAGAACTTCAAACATCCATGTATTTCAAACACATTGGCGAGTCATGCATGGAGAAAACTTGACAAGCTTTGTCCCCTTGAAGAAATTCAACTAAACCAGCTGACAAGTTGTGCATACGACCGAGGAATTTGGAGTGTTCGTGCAATCTTGCTTTTAGAACAATCTTGACTACTTTGTTGGGAAGGTACATTTAGAAGCCTTGTCAGCTGTGTATCCACTGCTTTATCAACTATGTTTTAATTGCCTTGTCACCTTTAGAAATGAGGAACAATTTTGACTACTTCGGTTGGTGAGGTACTTTTAGAAGCCTTGCCAACATTGTTTCAATTGCCTGGTCAACTATGTTTCAACTGCCCTGTCAACCATGTGTCAACCGCCCTAGCAACTATATTTCAACTGCCTTGGCAACTATATTTCAACTGCCCTGTCAACTATATTTCAACTGCCTTGTCAACTATGTTTCAATTGCCTTGTCAACTCCAGAAATAAGAAAGTATTTAAAACCTTACTTATGTTATACTTTCTAAAATATAATCAAGTAGCATCTTTTTGAATTGTTTTGCCTATGGAGCAATTGAAAGTCATGTAAATGAACCTTCTGCCCATTGTGACAATTGGTAAATGCTAATAATATATAAGTATATACAATTTTTTTGGACAAATGCTTCAACTGCAATTTTGAACTTTGAATTAAATGACTTAGTTTTGTACAATGCTTATTAGAAGATGATACTTTTGGAAGGTTTCTAAAGCCTCTCTTTAGGGAGCGGTTAAAAGAGGTAAGTTGAAAAGCCTGTCCATTGGGAAAGAAAAACAACCCTTGCCTCGGTGGATGTAGCAAGTTTTGCACCTTTACCTAGTCCGTGGGATTGCATACAGAGGTTAACATTCAAGATTGGGTGGTCAAGGTTTATGATCCTTATAAAGACATACAATTTCTCAAAAAGTAACAATCTTATTGCATGAAGATGAATTACCCTATAGGAAAGTACGCTTGGAAGCTTGAAAGCCCAATTTTTCTACGCAATCTTTTCAAATTTTCTTAAAGGACTTTTGAATAACATGAAAAGACTTTGGCATGGAGACGTTATATCAAAATCATACAATATCTTAATCACACATGTATTCTTTGGTGAATTGAAACTATTTTGCAATTGCCATCAAGTGGGAGTAGTATGCCCCCGTTGCGTTGTCACACTCATACAAATAACGCTCATACGCGTTTCCAGTGTTTTAGGGGGAAGAAATACTTCAAAATTCAATATCTCGAGACCCCTTGACCCGTTTCAAGTACCAATTGTTTTTCCTAATTCTACAAAAAACCCGCCTCCTACGACACCTAATGCGACCTCATCTGACTAGCGTCCCCAATCATAATGTCACAAAACAAACGACCTACCTTAAATCATAAATAGTATTAAAGATGACATAATAGTACCCAGGTGCAACATTGTGCTCATACTGCCTAGAAAGATTTTGGTTCTGCCAGCTCAAAAAACCTTTAATGAAATGGTCCAACAAAATCTCATGTAATCTTGTGTAAGGTAGACTGTCCTAAAAGCACCACCTTAAGAGACCTATTTTTAGCTCTACTAAATTCAAAATAAAATTATGACCACATTCAAAATAGGTTTTTGGGAGGATTGCAAAAATTTGCAACATGTAATTCACATTTGTGAATTTTATACAAATTCCAAAGTGCTAAGTAAGATTTGACCCAAATGCGTTATATACAATGAGATACATCTGTATTTTCACAATCTACAAATGAGGTACAGATCCTTTTGGGTACAGAGCGCTTTTAGGACTGCCTACCATAGTGATTCAAACATCTCTCATCCACATCATTCACATCTATGTTCACTATTCATCGTTTCATTTTCTATTTTAATTGAGAAATAGTCTCTTTTGTATAACCACACATGCTGCATAACTGGCATATGATCCAAACAATTTGATATAAGATATCAATGAGAAATATTATAAACATCTGATATACAAAGAGAAATTAATAATATTATCACGTTTTGAGATGCTTTAGTTCAAGTTTGGAGGCTAGCCCAAACTCCAACGTCATGAGTAACTTTGGGTTTTAGTGAAAGGCGCACAAAACATATGTATGTAGTAGACACACTTTTGGTCTGATTGGAAACTTTGAAGCGCTTCCACACCTTAACTATGAAGAAGACCGGGAAAAAAAAAAAATGCTTGATTGAGTAGGATACTAGATGCATATCACAACTCTTCATTTAAGTATATGATTCATTTTTCATGACTCTTCAATTACAAACAAAATAAAAATTCTTCATGGCTTATACATTTTCAATCGATTTGCTACTTAGAGACGTGAGATTGGCACCATCTAGTCTAGCAACTTAGGTCATTTTTCCTCCTCAATGAAGTTGCTATTGAGCTTGCCAGCTTGGGGTGCTTGCCAAACAGAGAATTCACAGTGCCAAAGGTAGTGGCCCTCCTAAGCCCTCCTTCATGTTTGTTACCCACCCAACTCCTACACATCTATCGTCTACATGCATTACCTGGAATTTTGGGAGATTTTAGTTTAACTTTTGAGAAGATCTTTTGAGTTTTAACTTTTGGACTTCAAGTACTTTTGAACTTTTGTTATTGCGTGGTAGACTCGGACAAAGTATAATAGAGACATTCATAGTAAACACAAGACTGCTATAAAAGGGTGTGATTTTGAAGGGGTTCTATTTAGCAACTCCTTCTTCCTAGTCACTCTTGTTGCTAGTTTTTTGGAGATGCTCTTTGAGGTTAATCATAGACTAATAAGTATTGGTAGTCCAAGGAGAACCCTTCAAAGTGTGTGCCATTGAAATTTTGGAATACACGCAACAAGAGTTAAGAGGGTCACTCCTCATTTACTTTGTTAAACCCCAACTTTTGTATTAAAAAAGGTTTTATTATCTATATTTATATGTCAAAAATTAGTTGAGAAGAATATGCTGAGTTATAAATGATCACGGTTTTTAAGGACTTGAGAATTTAGAAAGCCTTTGTGTAGTTTCAAGCACCATGATTCATTCAAAATCACTTAAAGTCACTTATAATTACGGTCACTTTAGTTCACTATGTGTTGAAGTGATGATGTCATGGAGGTGCTAACTTATACTCCCTCTGTCCCATTATGATTTTCCGGTAGGTTCTCTCAAATCTACCTTTGAAGGTAGATTTGAGAGAACCTACCGGAAAATCATAATGGGACAGAGGGAGTAATTGATTTGGAAGTTAGAAGCGAAGTTAAATAGGTGTTGGTTAAAAGTCGAATTAAAAAAAGTTAAACTTAAATTGATTGGAAGTAAGAAACATTAAATTTAGATCTTGTAATAAGAGTGCCGAATGAATGGATGGACAAATGTTATAAATGTCTTTACAAATTCCATATATAAATTGCATCGCCATGCACAAGGTCCCACATAATCCTCACAATAACTTCAAAACTAAAGTGCCCCTCTTCATAAACTCTATGAAAAAAAAAAAAAAAAAATTCTTGAATACATCTCAACGAGGAGTTTCTAAAAAACACCAAACTTCTGGATTTCTAGGCCCTTCCCATGAAGAAGTGGTATAAACATAATGCGAATGTATTTATAGAATTATGGAATCCTGTCCATATGTTCACATGTAAATTGACCTATAAAATATTCACAATCATAAATATTGATTTTTTTTACAAGTACAAGGCTACAAGTGGATGCACAAAATTGCATGAGTAAATATGCAAGATTGTGAATGTATGTATTTCAATAAAAATATTATCATCTTACTAGTGTATATATACATACTTCTCAACAGTAGGAAAGTGTAGAAGACCAATATAGGATGCTTTAAATCAAGAGTCAAGTTGTATATGAGTTATTGGCGGGTCAAATCCTCTCTATGTGATACAACCATTTATTGAATTAAAAAAATGAACCAATGACGTTGGGAGGATTCTTTCCCTCCACTGCCCCATGCCCCATGTACAGCTTTACAAATTATTATGTCACAAAACAAAACCCTAAAATTAGTAGCTCCCTAGAATAATAAATAATATGGTTTGAATTGATCAATATATTCACCTATATCATAAGCTTTGACTTTCTTGTTTTGAAAGTTTACCACGACTAGCAAAGAAGTTTCTCAAACTTTAACACCCGCAATAAGTTATGAATTTTAAAAGTAGACATGCACAACTACTTGAATAATAGAATTCAATGTAAGGTTTACTTCAGTTTCATCACTAATAATTTATGTACCAATAATTGATAATGTGTTGGGAGATTAATTGTATTAAATAACAATACAATGTATATGTAATGAATAAGCAACAAAAATATTCATTTTTGAGCTCAACATGCATATAATTAATAGAAACAAAAATGTGGCTTAGCAAGGGCCACAATAATATTTGAGAAGAATAATTCATAGAAGTGCTGAAGAGACACTTTACAAATGACTTTAAGGAGGTTTACCCTTGTAATTTATTTTTAATTAAGATGAGTCAAAAGACATTGTTTTAAGGCCTCCTAGAGTAGTGTACTGTACATCGTGCCATAAATACACGCATGGGTGTATAAGGGTTACAAAGTTTCACCAAATTAACCCTTGAGGGCCGATAAGAAAAGTAATCCAAGCATATATTGCCCATAAACTAAAAGGATGGTCGTGTTTCACTAAAGTAATCAACCTTGAACGGCTTGAAGAGTTGACTAAAAAAACTCCAAGTGTACTTTGTGCAAAACATAATTGCATGGATGAGTAAGGGCCACACAAGCTGTTCTCATCAAATCACTATAAAGGTGGCACTGTGAGAAGCATACTCCTCATCTTTTCTATTTTCATTTTGCTTGTCTACTTAGAGAAGGGTTGTCATCATCTTCCTCTGTGAGAGCTTTGCATTGGTAATATTGCGAGGCTCAACTCTTCATTTACATTTTGTACCTTCGCTAGCTTCTTGATTTCCTGCTTTTGGTACCTTCTTTGCGGCATCTTCAAGTAAGACATCACTAGGCTTTGTGATCGTTTTATCATTTGTTTCCAATGAACTGCACGTAGACATTAGATAGCACAATCGAGGTGATTGATAGCTTGAATAGAAGTCGACAGCCGAATGCAAAGGAGAGACCAAGGATTGCTTGCCTCCGTTTCCCGGCGTATTAGGAGTACGAGCAGCGGGTGATCGATTGTTCTAACATGTTTTTTTTTTTTTTTTTTCTGATGCAGATGAAAATGATGATGCGAGGAGTGGTGATGACCTTGTGGGTCGTCCTGGTGCTGCTTGCCCACCAGGGCGGCGTTCAAGGACGCCGCGTTCAAGAAAGCTCTCCAGGCGATTGCAAGGAGCACTACATGTGGTATTGCGATGGTGAAGGCGTATGCACATGTGTTGCTGTCCCCGAGGCTACCGTTCAAGACATCTCTCCAGGCGATTGCAAGGAGCACTATATGTGGTATTGCGATGGTGCAGGCGAATGCGGATGTGTTGCTGTCCCGGAGAGTACCGGCGCACGCGTTGAAGGACGCCGCGTTCAAGAAATAATCTCTCCGGCCGAGTGCAACGAGCACTATATGTGGTTATGCAATGGTGCAGGCGTATGCAGATGTGTTGCTGTCCCCGAGAGTACCGGCGCATCATCACTTGCACTGTTTCCTCCCCCTCCAGAGTCATGCCCCAAGGATGGACGGCACCGTTGGATATGCCATGATGAAGGCACCCCTCCGTGCAAATGTGTATTGAAACCTACTCCACAAATGTCAACGACCAGCCACGATGCGACTCCTGCTTGTGTCTGGGTCTGTAATCCTGACACGGATACATGTGATTGTGTTGTTCCGCGTTCTTAACTGCATGTAACCTTTTTTTTTTCTTATGTTCGTTCACACTTTATATCGTGATCTGCGAAAATAAAGCTTGAAGTTATCTGATCCAATTGTTCATCTTTTTGCATTTCATAGAACCATGGATGTTTCTGCAAGTGATCATCATTGTGAGAGGTGAATCAAGTTGTTTCTCTTCTTACTTACTTAGTAAGAAAGGTGACTTTAGACTGTTGCTTTGTAATCGGTTCTTTGTTTTGCTAAATATTAGCTATAGTGAATTTTGTCTTGAAGTGATTTAGTGTTGATCTTTTTCTGCACATCATGCATCATGGAGAAGTGAGCAGTTTTATTGTCCAATGACTTGGAATAGGAGATGTACATAATGACTAAGTCCAAGGTTGAGTTTTTAGAATTATATATAAATTCAAGTAATTGAGTAACTCAACTACCTTGTTCATGTTTATGAAGAAAAGAGTTCATTTGAGGTGAGATCCAAAGATACAATGGTTTTTGTGTAATTATTTTGGTGAGTATGATTGGACTATAATATTAGAGCAAATCTACATTAATCTACCTTAAACCTACAAAAATCCTCCATGGCTAACTTTATTTTAAAAAATTTGAACTTCCTTATTTGCGTAAGGTTAAAGCAGTGCTTTGTTTGTCTTAGAGAGACGATCTTGGATATCATTTATTTGATTGTGGCGTATAAGGTATTGTTGGTAGCGCATACTTTTGGTTGAAGAAGCATTCATTGAATTGCACTTTTTCAAGAGTTATTTAATTTCAAAAACTTATTATAATCCCAAAAATTATCGGAATTACATAAAT
Source organism: Bryum argenteum (assembly GCA_037043015.1). NCBI lineage: Eukaryota > Viridiplantae > Streptophyta > Bryopsida > Bryales > Bryaceae > Bryum > Bryum argenteum. The sequence continues at coordinate 3,301,795 of CM073323.1, read as the reverse complement.
TTTTCTTAATTTTCAATAGTTACAAATAGTAGAAAATTTGTTTAGGAAGCCTTTCTATCTTTGTCACCCTCAGTTCGACAAAAACAAGGATAGTTTGTTCTGAGATAAAGAAAGGATGGAGATATACATAACAACATGGAAATTCAAGTAGGAGAACAAGGAGATGAACATGGACACAAACAATGCAGGGAACATGTACACACTTCAAGTTGGACTAACTTAACAAAGACACCAATAAGCTCTAGAATCAAGATCCATCTATGTAAAAAAAAAAAATTCAAACTTGAATGATTCCTATAAATTTTAAATGAAAGTAGACTCACCAGACTTTTTCTCCATAAAATAAAATTACAAAAATCCTAATTAAAGCAAAGGGAGTGCTCTAAAGTTTTGCATAAATTCAAAAATTGTCTTTTGCGCTTGAAGGGATCAATTCATAAAACATTGAGCATTTGAGCCCCTTTCGAGTCACTTGAAAACCTCTATATAAACCTTTATAAACAAAATTATTGCAAACCTGCATACACAAGATCGTGAAGGTACTATACCCATACAAATGATGAATTTTTTGCAATTGGAAAATTAAGTGTTGTTGAAAGAACATAAGGTATGGCCACTCGTTGACGACAACGAGGCATAGAGGGTTTTTCTAACTTTGAGATCTAAAATGTGTGCCGTAAGGTCATCAAAAATATTTAAGTTCAATTTATGATTGGTAGAGGTTGCTCTAAGGTATATTAAAACTACAGTTGGATTTCAAAGATTTTATCTGTCACTAATTCATTAATTTCCAATTAGTTTTGCATCCAAGAAGTATTTGAACACTACAATGCATAGAGTAAGATAACTTAAATCCGGACGGCCCCTTACAATTGGGCAACGGAGAATAAAGATTTCTGTGTGAATTTGGGATAAAATGAAGATTTCGTTGGTTACTAAATGTTCCTCACATGTACATGTAGTAGGTGAACGGCTGTAGGTGTAGCTATATTATCTGCCTCAAAAATTTGTAGTCAAATGTTAGTGCTCAAAAATACCAGAGAAATAGGTAAACCTTGTCTTTTCTATATGCTAATGAGTGAAAAATAGTAAATCATGGAGGAGATCACTCCAAATTTGGTGAATGCTTTAAGTGTCCAATAATAGAAGTACTTACCGAATGGACAAATGGACAACCAAAATAGATGTTTTGGAGCTGAAGGGGCATAGCCGCATAGGAAGTTAGTCTAGGAAAGGCCACGTCAAGGAATTTTTTTTTCTCACCCTTGAAAAAAAAGAAAAAAAAGAAAAATCCTGCTGCCAACAGTTCAACTTCTAATACACGTATCCACATGGCCAGTTTGACATTGTAGTGTCGAATTATCAACTAATTTTGTATTTCTCAATTGGGCAAACCTATTTTTGTTGTGATTCCATTATGTGAGTACCAATGTGACCTTTCCAAAAATATAAATTGCTAAACATTTTAGCATCTATAATATGACATAATTTTGTTTAATGGATATTATTTTTAGTTACATCTTATTTTTAATTTTTAAATGTGACAATTGCATATTGTAATACGCTGAGTGAGGTACACGTAGTGATATTCTGTTGTAACATACATTTGAAATTTGAATTGATGCAATTGCATATATGGTATGCCCTCATGATTATTTTTTGACAAATAATTGTCAAAGGCTGTGGTTGGAGACCTCAAAGTCAACATTGACCCAAAAAGTGACACATGGGCGTCCAAAGGTTAAAAAGTTTCACTCAGTAATAATTACAATTAATAGATGGCCAAAAATGATAGCTTGTCACACAAGGCTGTTTTCATCACAAAATTATAAAGGTAGCGATTCCACTGTGTTGGTGTTATCTTGCTTCGATTCCGCGTGTATACTTGGAGAGGCATCATCTTCTTGGTTTCGCTTTTTCCTTGCTTTGGTAAGGTTGTGATTCCCTTTCGATTTTACGTGCATAATTAGAGAAGGGTAGTCATCATCTTCTCTAGAGAAGGGTAGTCATCATCTTCTCTGTTTTTCTTTTGCATGTGATCTTGCTAGAAGCCTGATCATCATCTTTTCTGAAGCCTTGCATTGGTCTTAGGGTTTATTCGGCCATTACTTCCATGTATTAGTTGAAGGTTTGAGGCAATATCTAGGTCATAGTTAGCTTTTACATAACTTCAAAAGGATTCCATAGCCAAATGCAGAGAGGAAGAAACTGGGGATTGCTTGCCTCCTTTCTAAGTCGGTTGTTGTGTGAGGAGCAGGAGAAACGAGTGATCGACTGTTCTGATCCGCTTGTTCTGATGCAGATGAAGATGATGATGCGAGGAGTAGTGACAGCCTTTTGGGTCGTCCTGGTTCTGCTTGCCCACGAGGGCGGCGTTCAAGGCCGCTATCTTCCGCAGGCCGCTCCAGGGACATGCGATGATGTACACCATATGTGGTTATGCAACGATGCAGGCGAATGCAGATGTCTTCCTATCCCCGAGACCACCAGCGAAGCACGTTCCGGGATAGGCTTTCCTCGCCCTCAAGCCTCGATGACCAGCAGCTCACCACTTGCACTGTCTCCTCCCCGTCCAGAGACGTGCCCCAAGGATGGACGGCACCATTGGATGTGCCATGATGAAGGCACCCTTCCATGCAGATGTGTAATGTTTCCTATTCCACAAATGTCGAAGACCAGCAGCTCATCACTTGTAAGCTTTCCTCCCCGTCCAGAGACATGTACAGAGTGGATGCACGTTTGGGTATGCGATGCTGCATGGACCCCTCAATGCCTCTGTCTTCCTACCGTACAAGCCTCGACGACCACCGGCACATCATTTCAAGCCGACACAGCAGCCGAGACTTTCAAGCCACTTCGAGCCTCTGATGGTGTGAGTAACAGTCACGATGCGGCTCCCGCTTGTAAACGAGTTTGTGATCTCTACAACCCCGAGCACTGTGAATGTATCGACATTCCGCCTTCTTTTCAAGCCCAAACCACCGCCGCCGAGACCACCGCCTCAGATTCCTATGGTGTGAGTAACAACGGCGATGCAACTCCCGCTTGTGTCTGGGTCTGTAATCCTGACACCGACATATGTGATTGTGTTGTTCCGCACGCTTAAGTGCATGTTGACTCTTTTTATGTTGGCTCACACTCTATATCGTGAACCACCGAAATAAAGCTTGAAGTTGCCTGATCCAATTGTTCACTTTTTTTTTGCATTTTATGGGACCATGAATGTTTCTGCGAGAGAATTAAGTGTTGATTCTTTTGTACACATCAGGCGTCATGGAGAGGTTTGCAATTTTATTGTCCAATGACTTAGAATAGGCAGTGATGTACATAGTGAATAGTTCTAAGGTTCAGTATTTAAAATTATGTATAAATCCAATTCATGAAAGAAAGAGGTCATTTCGAGTGAGATCCGAATAGAAATGATTTAAATGTGTAATTATTTTTGCAAGTATCATTGGACATTTGGACTATACTTTAAGAGAAAATATAACTCAATTAGGAATGAAAGCCACAAAAATCATGAACCAAATGAGCCAGGGTCCTATGGCTTTATAAAAATGTTGTAATGGGCTTCTGTACATAAGGTTTGTCTTCTAAGTATATACTTAGAGCGCATATTTTTTTGGTTGAAGGAGCATTAATTAAGTTGCATATTATGAAGAGGTATATAAATTCAAAGCATTATGATTCCAAATTATCATAAATTACATAAATTTCCCTAAAAAGGTTACAAATGGTATAAAAGTAGTTTGGGAATCCTTTCTATCTTGGTGAACCTTTGCTCGAGTCTCAAAAAAAACAATGATAGCTTGGTTTGGGACAAGGGAAGGACGGAGATGTGCAGTGCAACATGGTAATTTAAGTAGGAGAAATGGGACATGGACACAAACAAGGAGTGGCCAAGTGAGAAAATGAAAATACTTCAAGTTGTGGTATGGACAGAGACACCGATGGGGCTCAAGATACAAATACTTAGACCACCTATCAAGTATCAACGACAACGGAGCAATAGATAAAGAATTTTTAGATTTTGAGACCTAAAATGTGTGCCTTACGGTTGTTAAATAATATTGAACTTAGTTAAGGAATGATAGAGGTTGCTCCAAGGTACATATTAGTTACACTTTAAAGATTTTATATGTGACGAGGTGTCGTTGGAAGTGATTTTTTTTGTAGAGTTGTGAAAACAATTGGATCACAAATTAGATCGGCGGATCCCAAGATATTGAATTCTAAGTGTTTATGGCCCCCAAGATAATGGAAATTATTTGCATGAGGGTGGCAACGCCACAGGGATGTTCTAGTAGATTTAGAATTTGAATTGTAACAATTGCATGTATGGTATGCCCTCATGATTTTATCTTATTTTTAACAAATAATTGTCATTTGAAGGCGGTGGTTGGATACCTCAAAGTGTACATTGTCCCAAAAAGTGACACATGGACGTTCAAAGGTTATAGAGTTTCACCAAACAACAATTAATAATGAATGACTGAAATGAAAAGGAAACTTAGTTTGTCACACGCGGCAATCTTTTGGAACACTATAAAAAAGTTGCTTTCGTTGTGTTGGTGTTATCTTGCTTCGATTCAGTGTGCATACTTACGGAAGCATAGTCATCATTTTCTTGGTACAATATTCCTTTTTCCTCGTGTCAATTTTGTGTGCATATTTCGAAAAGCGTAGTCATCATCTTCTTAGTCTCCTTTAGAAAAGCAGCCATCATCTTTCCAATTTTTCTTCGCCTCGCTTTGATTGTTCGTGCATACTTAGAGATTGAAGCGTAGTCATCATCTTCTTTGTTTCCCTTATGCCTCAGTTCTTACTAAAAGCGTGATCATCTTTTTTAGAATATTATGGGTACTAAATGTTGTGATTCGGTGATCCTTTTGTTTCCATCATCTTCTTTGTTGCCTTTTGGCCTTTGTCCAATCGTCCTTACTAGAAGCGTGATCATCATCTTCTTTAAGGCTTAAGTTTGTATTGGTAATATTTTTGAGATCTTAGGTTTAATTCCACTTTCTTATGGTTTATTCCACCATTACTTCCATGTATTCGTTGAAGGTACGGTAGCAATATCTAGGTATAGTTAGCTTTTAAATGGCTTTGAAATGAAAGGATCCCATGTAGCCGAATGCAGAGAAGAAGAAACCGAAAATCGCTTGCCTCCTTTCTTCGGTTGTTGTGCGAGAAGCAGGAGAAACGAGTTATCGACTGTTCTGATCCGCTTGTTCTGATGCTTTTTCTGATGCAGATGAAGATGATGATGCGAGGAGTACTGACAACCTTATGGGTCGTCCTGGTTCTGCTTGCCCACCAAGGCGGCGTTCAAGGCCGCTTTCTTCCGCAGGACGCTCCAGGGACATGCGATGATGTACACCATACGTGGTTATGCAACGATGCAGGCGAATGCAGATGTCTTCCTATCCCCGAGGCCACCGGCGTACTACGTTACGGAATAGGCCTTCGTCCAGCCCCTCCAGGGATATGCGATGATGAACACCACGTTTGGAAATGCGTCGATGACGGTTACCCTCGATGCACATGTGTTGCACGCCCAGAAACCCCGAAGACCAGCAGCTCATCACTTGCACTGTTTCCTCCCCGTCCAGAGACATGCCCCAAGGATGGACGGCACCGTTGGCTATGCCATGATGAAGGCACCCCTTCATGCAAATGTGTTACTGTCCGCGCGACCACCGGCGAACTACGTTACGGTATAGGCTTACCTCCAGCCCCTCCAGGCACATGCGATGATGAACTTCACGTTTGGAAGTGCTTAGATCACGGTTATCCTCGATGCAAATGTGTCGCACGCCCACAAACCTCGAAGACCACCAGCTCATCATTAGTTCACTTTCCTCCCCGCCCAGAGACGTGCCCCGATGATAGACGGTACCTTTGGCTATGCCATGATGAAGGCAACCCTCAATGCAAATGTGTTCCTACCCCACAAATGTCGAAGTCCACCAGCAGATCATTTAAAGGCACCAAGACCACCACCTCAGCTACTTCTGGTGTGAGCAACAGCCACGATGCGACTCCCGCTTGTAACTGGTTCTGTGATTATTCCCACGGCCATCTCCCGCTCTGTCAATGTATTGACATTCCGCACTCATTTCAAGCCACCACCGCCTCGAAGACCACCGCCTCAGCTTCGAATGGTGCGAGTAACAACGGCGATCCGACTCCCTCTCGTAGGCCTACTGGTAATCGGTAGCTGGTACTGTGGTTACTCTCCCCCCGCTGTCAATATAATTATCGACATTCCGCACTTCTGTAACCTTTTCCATCTTGGCTCACGCTTTATGTCGTGATCTACCGAAATAAAGCTTGAAGCTATCTGATGCACTTGTTCATCTTTTTTGTTCATCTTTTTTGTTCATCTTTTTTGCATTGTGTATGACCATGGACGTTTCGGCCAGTGACTATCATTGTGGGAGGTGACTTAATGGGAGTTTCTTTCTAATTGTATCTCTGTTTAGCAAGAATCAAGCTATTTAAAGTGAATTGTGTCATGAATTTCTTCTGAAATGATTTGCTCTTGATTTTTCTGTGCACACCATGTGTGGAGAGGTGTGCAATGACTGAGAAACGGCCGTGATGTATTTAGTGACTTGATTCTAGGGCTCAGTAATAAAGTCAACTACAGGATTCACATCTATGAAATCTAGAGGCAAATCAAGACAAATGAATCTTGAAGAAATTATCTAGGTGACTCTATCGTTAGGGCTATTGAATTAAATTGAAAGCGAAAGATATGATTCAGAGGCAAAATCACAGAAAGCAAGCATTTCATTATGCGATTTGAGGGTGCATTTGAGGAATTATAAATTGACGGTGCACTTGAGGAATTTAGTATTTAGGGCATGTAGTTTGTTTTGTTTTGTTTTATTTTGCAAATGACATTATGATTTGGGACCGCCAGTTGGATTGGGCTGCATAAGGTGCTATCAGAAGCAGGTTTTTTTTGCAGAGTTGTGGAAAACAATCGGATCGCAAAATGGGTTGACCAGTATGAAAATATTGAAATTACAATAATGACCTAATTTGTGGCAACACCGCGGGCTATACTAGTTATAAATTGAGGGTCCAAGTGCTTTCTAATGAAATCATAGATTTTATCGTGGCTTCATCTAATTTCGCAATGTGCATAGATAATTTACTAATAGGCTTATCTTTGCTAATTTGGAATCATACAAAAAAAGAAAAACCTTGTGGCACTAAGTCACCTCTCGCAATTTGGTAACTCTCGAGGGTAGAAGCACACTAAGGTGGGTACACTTTGGGCAAAAATCTAAGTATGTTAAGTATATCACTTTTCAGGAATGCTTTGGGATTTTGTAAAATCGCCGGAACCTTTGATTCTCTCTATCAGATCAATCTTGGCCGTCCAAAGTGGACTACCGGCAATAAAGTAGGAATCAGAATGACGCATGGCCATCTACCAATGGCCGAATAACCGTATGAAGTATGTTGAAGTACTACAAGAGTACAAATAGTATATGCATCCTGCCAGATTCCTGGATTTATTGAGTTAATGAATTGGGTAGGAAAATGCTTCCACGGCACACACTTTTAGGAGGCCCACGTTATAAGCTATCTCTTCTATAAGGGCCAATTCAAAAATTCATAAAAAAAAAAAAAAAAAAAAAAAAAAAAAAAATTCCCTATGTTGAGCCACTTTCTAAAATAACCCAAATTTCCTTAATAATTATTGAGTAAATAGCAAATTTTTGGGAATTTTTACACACATTATGTTTCATTAACATATATTACACTTACAATGAAGGGGTAATCAAAATCTATAACCTAAAACCCACAAAATGAAGTATATATTTATATTTTTAAATAAAATATACTTTGTCTGTCACAACCTTGGTATATAAATATACTCAGTACGGCCAAGCCATGAGGAGTCTAGAGTCTATATAGCTGATTTTTCCGTAAATATGTCATGGAAATCTGAAGACAGTGGGAAATGATGTCATGGAACTCTGAAGACAGTGGGAAATGATGTCATGGAACTCTGAAGACAGTGGGAAATTATTTCATACGGTAGATTGCTTTTCTTCAATCGCAGATCGGAGACGACCCATGCCTGAATAGTGGGTAATGTTCTTAGGCTTGTCGACTTCAGGTTTAACCCTGCAGAGCATTTGCTTTTTTGTGTGCAGACGTTCGGAGAACTAGTCCACATTTCGACATGATTGTGCAGGACCCTGTTTTAGTCAAGGGTAATGACCTGGCCGTGGTCGGTTGCACGGACCTGATGGTCGATGGCAATCGTGTGCAAGGAGGCGCCGTTAAGCCTCAAGTAACTTCATCAGACTCTGGTATCAACGATTCGAAGATGAAGGTCCCCAGGTACCAATCTAACGAACTTATATCGTGGACCTTCACGCTTCCTCTACAGACAGAGTCGATGAGCTGAGCGAGTTATTTGGTACGATCGGCACACTTGCGAAACCTATCAATGTTACATCAGCTGAAGCCCTAAATCAGCTGAAACCTGGTGCCGGGCTTCCCAGCTGTAGCGCGCACGTCACGTACAACACAGTGGACGAGGGTAAGGTCACTTCTAAGCTCTGCAATCGTGGCCTTAACTATGGTTTCTTTGATTATGGGGAGGCTGCCAACTTCAGTTCCCTGCATGCATGATCATGATCACTAACTACACTAACTACTGTACCTGTACAATTGTTTTGGCTTTCAGCCTGCCTAGCTTGGAGAACACTTAACTATCATGTCTGGATGGAGGTGCCCAAGCGCATAGCCTTTTTTAACCCTGATCCTGCCTCTCCCTACAATGACAAGGCAAACATCATCATTGTCAATGTAAGTGAAGATCTGTTCCCTTTTATTATGATTTTCTCCTGCTGAGGAGCACGACTTACACTGCATGTTTGTTTGACCATGGGTGCATAAATTGGACGAGTCCATAGACTCTGGGACTCTTCACCACCATTTTGGTGGGTTTGGGGTCGTAATATCATCAAAAGTGGAGCGAGACCCTACGGACGAGGGTTCGTGCAATTTCAGGACGAGGAAGACGCCCAGTAAGCCATACAGAGCTTGAACAACTCGATGCTGGAAGGCAACCGGGTGAATGTGGAGTTCTTTGTGCGTCGCACTGACCCTGTGGAGTCTGCTCATCCGAATCCACTTCAAGTGAATCCAACACCCATCCCTCTTACCTTGGCTGAGGTAGTGAAGAAGACCGCACACATGTTCCCCGAGGTGTCCAGCAATTCCTCACCTAAGCTCAACACGGGGTCCTCGTCTAGAAGTGCCCAAGCCGTTGCAGTATGGCATGCAGATGCAAAGCTGCATTCCGTCGAATTGCAAAGGGGTTCAAGCGCGCAGAGAAACGAGGTAAGTAAGAGCTCGATCTTCTTAACTCATGTTAATCAAGAAAACAACACCGAATTCATTCAATTTCTTAGTTTCTAGATTTCAAGTTTAAGGAATCTGTGTGTGATTTCAACAGGCAAGGAGAAAATACAAGATTGAGAAGAAGCTAAAGGAAATGGTGACTGCCCCAAGCTTCCCAGCTGCCTATGTCCCATGCCCAAGCGTTCAAGCTACTGACCCTGCTCCAAGCTCAGAGCTGTGGCCTCCCCAGCCGTGGTCAGCACAAACGTTAAAGTCTATGTTAGCCGGTGCCAGCAGTCAACCGGAGCGAACTGCTGTGAGTGTTGCACTTTAATCTTCTTGAGTTATCATGTCCTCAAAAACTTGTCATGTCAGTTTGTTGAGGGTGTAGAGTTCGCAAAGTTAGACTGCCTCTTTTGTATGTAACTCCTAGTGTATGGTTGTGAGCCGTGATTCGAGCAGAAGCTAGGAGCGACTCTGCTTCCACTTGTCTCCATGCACACAAAAAAATTTGCCTCCGACATGACGAACGAGCTCGTGACGACTAGTAGTATAACATGGAACAGCTACGCCTGAAACGTAGCTTTTTGAATGGAGAAGCTTGCTATGGGGAGTGTATGCAAACGTAGCATGAGCAACGAAAAAACATTGCTTTCACATATGCTACGTAGGGGGTGTAAGTAATGTTACGCCAAAAACGTAGCTTTTTGTATTACTTGACAACGTAGCTTTTTGTATTACTTGACAACGTAGTTTTTTGTATTACTTGACAACCATGGGGCTCGAACCCACGTGGAGGGCCCATTCACCCAATTGTCTCCAAAAGTTAACACATAATGCTACAAGACTGCAAATGCAACCGTAGATAAAACAAGAAAGGAGTCTCACCTATTTGGCAGTGAGCAGCTACTAGTCCCCAACATTGTGCGCAGCCACTATTGTCTTGCCTTTTAACAACCTTGCACTCAAAGAGTCAAAACCATGACGCTTTGCATAATCTACCTCCATTGCTTGGGGATGCCTCTTGAACATCCTCTCCTACACACAATAAATACAATCATTATCACATTGAAACTCTTCTTATGTACCCAGGGACGGGCAAGCAAAGGAAATTTTCGTGAGGACATTAGAAACCTCAATTCCGCAACATGGGGTTCAAATTCACTAAAAAGAGAGGAGGACAGAGATAATCTGAAGAAGTAATGTGTACTCAGAATGGCATCAAAGGTGCCAATTTAAAAGCATAACCAGATATGACAATTTGCTATGAAGTAGCGATTTTGGTATGTGAACTAAGCACTTGGAATATCGCCATTGTGACGAAATTTCCCATTCAAGTTACATTCACCAAGCCAATGTTCGAGGCCAAAAACACAGATCCTCGCACTCGACTTCATGAATTTCATTCCCATTTTCAATTGGGGATTGTTCTCGACCTCCTCAAGTCTCTTCTTTTCTTCCTCACTCATTCCTTCCTTTCCCCACTCTTCACTCGTTGTTGACAAGGCTCGCAAAAGAGCAAAGATAATAGCAATTTATGTCATGGTGGAACAATACATTTAATAGGAGTAGTTTATATGACATAAATTGGTATAATATTGTCGCGCACCTCTCCTTGAGGAGTGCCCGCAACACCAAGGGCCCAAGGGGGACACCGGAGTGACGCCCGGGCCTTGGGGTGCCAAGGTGAAGGGAACCTAAGTGGGCCTAGTGTGGGAGAGGACCCCGGGCGTTGGAGACGCCTCTCACCCACGGAGACTAGGAGCCACGAGGGAATGGACATGAGATTATGGAAGCTCATGTTGCCACGATTCCGGGATGCTAAGGAGCACCTCATTTGGAGGTGTGAGCTAAAAGTTATGGGAGTTGGAAGATTGTGGGACTAAAGGGAGTGCTGTCCAGGGACAGTGCTGCACTGGGAAGCTGGCCCGGGACTCCCGAATCTTCAGAGGGGCATAACTCCCTCAATACTTGTCGGAATGAGGCAAGTAAGGTGTCTATCGGCATCTACTTGACGAGTAGATGTCGATAGAGTGGTCGCTCGTCGCGTTTGGATGCGGGACAAGGTAGATACGAGCCCTGGAAGGTTCGGGAAGTCTCCGGGGCCTTCCAGCGGCTAAGGCATTGGGAGATTGGGTGGTCTTCCAAACTTTTAGAGGTGTGAGGGTCCAGCCCTTCACCTAGGACCAGGGGCTGCCGAATCCCACAGAGTATACTATGGGGGAGGGCTGGTCTCCCTCCTCACTCCCATGGTGCCTTGGTGGTGACCAAGGTGGGAGTCCCGAGTGGTGTGGCTAGTGTTGGGGCCTCACCATGGGGACTCCCAAGCCAAGGTGAGTCCCAATGGGTGGAGCTAGTGTTGGGGCTCCACCATGGGGACTCAAAGTGCAAAATGAGGCACGGTGGGTGGAGCTAGTGTTGGGGCTTCACCACGGTGGCTCATAAGGACAAGGTGAGTCCCGGTGGGGAGCTAGTGTTGGGGCTTCACCACGGGGACTCATATAGGCAAAATGAGGACCATGAGTGCTACCGATGTGTGGGGTGGTGTCTCACCGCCGGCGTTGTGATTACTTGGTGCCTTGGGGTCACCATGGTGGTCATGGGCGGTGGTGAGGAGATACCACCAAGTGCGGTTAGGCCGCGTGGTATGGGAGTGCCACCAAGTTGGGCCTTGGACATAAGTGGAAGTCCGCACCTAACCATTGGCTACCTACGAAGGGGTTGAGTCCCGGTTGCATGAGTAGGAGGGATTGATAACCAAGCGGTGAGCTTGGTGGTTGGTATGGGGAGCTAACTTTGTGCATGTGGGGGATGTGGAGAGTTAGCGCTCGTGACACTTGCTAGAGTTGGGAAAAAGTTGGTGTAAGCTAAGGTGAGCTAGCAAGGGTTGCGACAAATATAGTATCAGATTGTAACAGTAAGAGAGTAAGGTATGATACAGCAGGCATTATGAAGTGATAGAGAAGGGTAGGTACCTTAGCAGCTTCCATAGCACCCTCCCATTCGCACATTTTACGTCGCTCTTCTTCCTCGCCTTGCTCAATTTTCAATCGATCCTCATAGTCCTGTTTCCTCTTTTTAACTCCAACAACAACCGTTTGATAAAACAATGTAAGAAGAAGACACCCATCAAAAACCGGAAACCTTCATTCCTAGAAGCACTGTAAAAAAAAATTCTCCAATCTGCATTGTCCTGCGCTTGTTGTTGCATCTTGAGCTCCCTGCTCTCAGCCTCACGAGCCCATTTCTCCTCCCTTCGCTGCAACCTTTCCTGCTCTTCTCGTGCAGCTTTCTCTATTAAAGCCTTTTAATTTTGCTCGGCTCCTAACAGGTTGCGCTTTGACGATGCCTTAACCCTAATAGCGTGACTGATGCTAACAGTCATCGCAACAATCAAAAACCCTAATTCGGTTCCTATGCTGAAATTAACGCAGTATCAAGTGGAATTCTCTGAAAGAAGAAGGGTTGCAAAGGAAGAAGGGTTGCAAAGGAAGAAGATAGAAATTCTACCTAGTCAGGGGTGAGAGTTGAGATGTTGATCGGATTGGCGGAAGCGGCCCCCTCCTTCTCCTGAGCTGGTGCTGCTGGTGCCGGGCAGTGAGCTTCCAGACAGCCACGGAGGGCCTGCGAATACCGCCATGGCCAGCGCTTTGCTACAACAACGAGCTCGCGCGCAGCGAGGTCGTCATGGCAGCGTTCGATTGATTATTGGGTGTGTGGAATCGGAGAAGCAGCGATCAGACTGAAGTGAGAATCATCGCTATCGCCTATTGCTGCCTCGACCTCGGCGATGCTTGCTCCAGGGGCTTATCCTTTGTGGGTTTTGTGCGTTTTGTGCGGGCTCCAGCTGCCCCCACGAAAATTTCCTTTGCTTGCCCGTCCCTGGGTACATAATAATGATACTCCTCTTCCAAGAGTTTTGTAATGTGGTTGGAGACGTTGCTTCAGCAACGTGTCCTTGTTAGGCGCAGCAAAAGCAACGCTTGAGGAGGTAAACGTAGCTTTGAAACGTTGCATATGGGGGGTTATCCTAGTACTCTGTTGGATTCCGACATCGAAGGCATACTAATGATGAACGTTGAGGCCCTTCATGAGAAAGTTGAAGAGGTGAAGCTTGTGATCTTCGACAGGATCAAGAAGCAGCCGCCGTTTCATCCGAGTTCCGCTACTCCTGACCTGCAGATACGTACCCATCCACATGGGGTATCCCATTGCAGTTCCTCTAATGTCGGAGTTTATGGTGCCACCGAAGTTGCCTGGAATGGCTTTCAAGGGGATCGTGGCACTACCAATGTATCCCGAGTTTCCCCTGAGACCGTACCATTTTCCTCCCTGTGTGCTAGACAAATGCAAGCACTTGTACGGAACTGGTTACTTCGACATTAGTTCCTGTAGCTTCAAAGTTGAGGTTTCCTGTGCTAGCGATTCAGATGCTCCAGTGGAACTAAAGGAGGACCGAGGACAATATCCGAGGACAATATCTCCTCTTCAGAAGCTAGTACTGCACCACCAACTCCGGAGCCTCAAGCATCTTCAATGGTCTTCAACTTGGACGAGGATGATCTGCTATTCGACACAGATGAGGAAGAGATGGCGAAGAGTGACGAAAGTGTTTGAGCTGGAGTGATTTTGAGCTCAGTGTGCCGTTATCCCTCCGTTAAGGGAACATTCAGCAATGAGTATAAAAGAGTTTGAGCAATTCTGTAATATTGCGCATGCAGGTTGAGGAGGATCTGCACCCAATTTTTTGGTTGATGAGTGATGACACACTCGAACACGTCTATCATTCGAGCTTTTTGGTTCTCACCGTATGTACTCAAGCGGTATATTATTATATACTCATGTACACGGTGTATTGTTGCTTATCAGTTAGTACTGTTCGTATCAATTTTCATTCAGACTTGTAAGCATGAAGTTTTGCATGGTCATTAAATTCCTCAGCAGGAAGTTATGCTGCCGTGGCTCGGGCCTAATTTTTTAGCTGACCGTCTAGGCTTAACTTCTTAGCAGGTGAAGATGAAGACTGCCATATTTGTGTTTTGTGGTCTTTCTCGGTGATCGTGACTATAATTTAAGTTGTGTGGGTGTAAGTAGAAGCAGTCTTGTCACGAAGATGGGAACTGAATACCATGGTATTAGAAAATTTTATTCTATGAAAATGATGTTATAAGGTTCAAGTTTGAGTGAACAACGTCCAGTTCGATCAAGAGTAAGACAGAAACCAGACAGAAACCAGATACACATTCAAAGCCGTAGTTGTTGAATGGACTTGAACTTCATGTGATCAATAGGTTTCGTATGGTTGATGTCATTCCTAGCTACTTGTTTTGGCTCTACAGGTCTGCATTCTACAAAAAGCAATAAGAAGTGTGTCAAGGGATTGTTGTTGGAGAAAATGTGTTTCCAGATTAGCTGTCTAGTTTCATCAAGATTTTATTTATTTTTATTTATTATCCTGGCAGTGAATTCTTATTCGTATGAACTCTTATTCGTATGAACCTGCTTCTAATGTCGCCTTGCATTTGCTATTTGGTGCCTTCGGTTGATTCAAATGCAAGCACAAGGACCTTTTTCTAATTTTCATGTACACATCAAGGTGTTTCCTGCCGATAATGGGCCGAATCTTTAACAGCTAAAGACATGATGGGTGAGGAAGTAGGCAGGGAGAGAACTGCATTTTTCATTTCATATTGGAAAGCACAATAACTTGTAAGCCTTACTTGTTTTATTACAAATACGAAATCACAATTACTTCTTGGTAAGCGTTCTTTTTAAGATTTTAGTTGTTGCTTTCAGCCTCAATATCCAAAAGTAGATATACTTGGAAATTTAGGCTTTCAGTACATCATGTACAAGAAGAGATGATACAACTTATCACTGAATTTTTTTTATGGAGTATTTGTATGATGTCACAGTGGAGGTGACTATTATTAAGGTCATTTTGAAACACGTAAGAAATATTAGTGTCAATTAGTTTTGTCAACTTTCACGTGATTATTTTGTGAAATTATTAGTAAGTGTTGTACAAACCTTGCATCTATATATGAATATTGATTGTTTGCAATACTAAAGAAAACTTGTGACTGCTAAAGGAAAGAGCTTAATACTTGACTTCCGGTACAAATCCTACATTGCTCAAAAAGTGTGTGCTTATTTGCCTCTTCATCCTCCTACTTTACTTATCTCTTATTTTGTCCTTCTTCTCTCCATTTTCTTCATTTATTTTTTGTGCTTTCTCATTCTTTCCCATTCTCTTGTTCCCTCTCCATCTTCGTGTTATCCCATCCTCTCCATTCTTTGCGATTTTACATACTTTCATATACAGTTTCTTGGGAACTTCACTATTGGACCTCTCTACTCGATCCTCATGTTATTCCACATTCTTCAAAAATAAGAATATCGGCGAGTGTGAGAGAGCACAATTGGACATGGCCACTACTCCCCTCTACACCTCTTGAAAACCACCGCGTGCTTCTCCATGTAAGATCACTTCGTTTCGTATGCAAATGCAAAGTTCTTTTTGTCAGTCATTGACGTTTTAATTAGGACAGAGCTCTCGGTTATTAGAATGTTAAGTTAACACGAAAGGAATGCCTGATATTTTTCACGCTCTTACTCTACCTTGCAGCGAAAAGCACACAGCCATGGCCATGTCCAACCTGATGGAGTTATTCTGCTACTTCTTAACCGCTACGGCACAATTGAGGCCGTAGTCGGCAATGCAACAATCGAGAGTGACAACCTCCTGTTGACATTTATCATCTACAGTTCTCATCCATAGCTTCTAATGAGACTAGGGTTAGGGCTGCTCCCTGTAGCCGACTGAGCAGGATACTTGTATAATTATCGTTCTGCAATACGATCAACCTCTCTTCTGCGCATTACACTCTGTGTCAATATGGTATCAGAGCAGTCCCTCTAAACATTACAGACTGAAATCCTCAGAGCCTACTCAAACACGAAGTTGTTGTTTAGAGATGGATCCAGCTCGTGACGTGCCTGAATCTGCCAAATTAGATGGACAGTCTAACTACGTTTTGTGGAGTTACAAGGTCAAAATGATGCTTATGCAGGAGAACTTATGGCGTTTCATCCTTCTCGCCACAGTACACGCGCCAAGCGCTAGCAGCTCCAGCACTACCTCGGGGACATCCACCACCTCCACTACCGGCACAAATTCACCTGCACCAGCACCTCAGTCAGCAGATGAAGCAGAGCGCAAGATTCGCGCGTGCAGAATCATTATTGCCACGGTAAAGGATCATATTATTCTACATATCCTTCACCTCACTGATCCTTCAGAAATCTGGAATAAACTTAGACAAATGTATGATGTACAATCTCCATCACGCCGTCTTGCCCTAAAAGAGAAATTCTACTCTCTCAGGATGGCTGAAGGAAAGACACTACACTCTCACCTACACGAACTAACTGTAGATACATTCTAACCTTCATAGACGATTATTCCAGGAAAACATGGGTTTACTTCTTAGTCTCAAAGTCTCAGACACTAACCTACTTCAAGCAGTTTAAGAGCCTAGTAGAAACTCCTATTCTGAAAATTCAAACATTAAGATCAGATAGGGGTGGTGAATATGTGTCCACCGAATTCTCACAGTTCTGTCTCACTAACGGCATTCACCAGCAGCTTACTTCGGGTTACTCTCCCGAACAAAACGGTGTAGCAGAGAGAAGAAACAGATACCTTCTAGAAGGAGTTCGCACCGTCGCATCCGGCACCAGTATACCTCGATTCCTCTGGGATGAGGTCGCCAAAACCGTAACGTACATTCAGAATCGCCTGCCATGCCGAGCATTGAATCTGCAAACACCGGAGGAAGCTTTTACAGGTCAGAAACCAGACTTATCTCACCTTAGAGTTATCGGTTGTGTTGCCTATTGTCATATCCCTAAAGAAAAGCGTACCAAACTTGAACCAAAGGCTCTTCCTACAATTTTGTTAGGGTATGATGAAGCATCCAAAGCATACAGATGTTGGAATCCCCACACACGAAAAATCGTCATTAGTAGAGATATTATATTTGATGAGAATAGCTTCAGTATCACTTCTCCTTCCTTGGAAACCTCTCTACAGAGCTATGATCCTGTTAGTGACCCTCCAGTCCAAGTCTCAACAACAGCACCTTGAGGCGGCCATTCACATTTTGCGCTATCTGATGGGAACCCCAGATTATGGCATCCTATATCAACATAACATATGCTTGAATCTTACTGGCTATACTGACGCAGACTGGGGCACATGCCCAGAAACTAGACGTAGCATTGGCGCATACCTCTTTGTCGCAGCAGGAGGACCAGTGAGCTGGAACAGTAAAAGGCAGCTCACGATCTCCCGGAGCTCCACCGAATCGGAGTACAAATCACTAAGTGATGGAGTACAAGAAGCCGTCTGGCTCACTCGACTGCTGCAGGAACTCCAGGTACAGAATAACACGCCAATCTCAGTAAATCAAACAAACTCTGACATTAGCACTAACCTAGCACCAATAGCAATTCACTGTGACAATCAAAGCACAATAAAACTAGCCAAAAATCCTGTGTTCCATGCTAGGAGCAAGCACATCGAGATTCATCATCATTTTGTGCGAGAGAGAGTTTCAGCAGGAGAAATTGCTCTAAAATTTATCAGTACAACGCAGCAGCCTGCAGATTTACTGACCAAACCGTTCGGTAGGATCAAATTCGAAACTCACAGGCAATCTATCAATGTCTACAGTCTATCTTTCCTTCGCAAATAAAACTATCACTGCGCTTCCTCAACTGCCTTCTAACTTCTATGCTGCAAATACTCACTAGCTTCTTCTAAAGTGCCAAATGCCTTGTATTCAGCACCCTTGTACCTGTGAACATTCTCCTTGCATTCTGCCCAACTCCGATATACTCCAATTGCTCTCCCTCTTCTAACAGCGTAGTACTTACTAGATGAACCTATCAACACTGAACTCTGTCTCACGCTGACCTTCTCGTAATCCTCGTCTCTCACTCTCGAGCTCCTCTCCTCTCCCTGGTCTTGCCTTGTAGTGCTCCTACCACCTGCAACCATGACACCGCTAACATCAGATCTGTCCAGACAGAGAGGGGGAAGAACTAATAGATAACCCTAATAGATACTGTAACCGCGGACTCTTTTCTTTTTGAGACCAGATAACCACAAACGAAGGCCGTCGAAACAACAAACCAGCAACGATCGACACCAACGCCGAAAAAGAGAGATGGTCTAGGGTTACCGCTACAGATTACAAGTCGATCTCGCAAATTGACTCAAGCGAACAACAAAAGTACCTGCGCTCGCCGGCTCCTCTTCCTCAGCCGAAAAAATTCACGCGAAGCTCACGTATTGCACACATACGACTCACGCACTGGAAAGCTCTCTCAACAACCAACAAAACAAGCGCGATCACAGACCACAACGCGAGCAGTACGTGATCGGCCCACGACATGCGTTTCACCGCCATCTCTAAACGCGCAGCAGACTGCTCTGACAATGACCGACAACGTGGATAAAGACAACCCGACACCTGTCTCGGGTTGAGAGGGGGTGTTGACATTTATCATCTACAGTTCTCATCCATAGCTTCTAATGAGACTAGGGTTAGGGCTGCTCCCTGTAGCCGACTGAGCAGGATACTTGTATAATTATCGTTCTGCAATACGATCAACCTCTCTTCTGCGCATTACACTCTGTGTCAATACCTCCGTGGGTGACAAGCAGCTCGTATCCATGGTAGCTAAATCCACGCAACAACTAGCATCAGAAATCGGCAACCGAAACATCGAGAGGGATGTCATAGAGCCTATCCTCACCCCCGAAATTGCTGACGGTGCCCAAACAACAACAGAGAAACTCGAATTCTCGGTTTCTGGCTTCCAAGCACCCGAAGTCGAGACCTTCAGCAAAGACGTCGAGGACCAACGCAAGCGAGGAGAAGTCGGCCAGAAACCCTTGGACCCGTGCAGATCGAGAGCCTAGCCAGAATGCAGAAGCTGCTTTTCGTCATGCAAAGAGTCAACACCATTGCAAGGTTGGAAATGTGCATCCTCCGGGGGTTGCGACTGCGAATGCTCAGCCAGTGGATCCGCAAGCGAATGGTGCTGGGAATGGCATTGCGTCCGAAGTTCCTTCGAGTCATGGTAGCAAGGCTCCCAAGCATCCCGATCCGGATGCCGATGTGCAGGCTGTCTCTGTGCTTCCTAAATGAAACAGGAAGTCAGAGGCGAATTCCATCGAGCTAGGTAACTTACCCAAAATGCTTTCTTCTTGTACATGTCACTGTATGTGATTATTCTTGATGTATGTTTCCTGCGCTACTTTTCATTTCTTTTGTCTTGAGGTGCTTGATACTCAGCTGCTCAGGAGCGACCTGTACCACAACGTGTGATGAGACTGTCGAATATGGCGACACCAAGTATCATAGAGGCACGCCAGTGCTATGCAAAAGCTGCTAGTTCTCGTGCGAGGAGACAACACCATCGGGAGATTGCGAATGAGGATGAGCAACCGCTTGCAAATGTGAAGACCAAGCTGAAGTGGAAGTGGGGGTCAATGTAGTTGACATCGAGGAGAGCCAAGATGAATCGGATCTGGTTGCGTCATCAGATTGGAGGGATTCGAATGCGTCCAGAGCTTCTTCTAGTGAAACTTGAGTGGTTTCCAAGAGTCCCGTTCGTTCGGCTAGCTCCGTGCGTCTGCTTCGGCCAGAAGCGCCTTCGAGTGATACTGTAACTAGTGGTTCCCAAGCGTCCCGTTGCTCCGGCTCGCTTTGTGCGTCCTAGTCGGCTAAACAGCGTACGACATTTCTGTAACAAGGTTTGAAGAGAATCGTGTTAAGAAACAGTCACATTACTCAGATGAAATGCTAAACAGAAAGCACCGGCTTATAAGCCATGCTTGGGCTCAAAAGGCGGCTACACCATTAACTCGTAGTTAGTGGCTCATAAATGAGTGTCAGCTAAACTTTAATTAGAGCTAAGTAGTTTTAGCTGACATAATATCTAATCTAGGATTCGTACTCGATACGAATCTTCTCTGGCAAAATGATCCTGTCAGGGTTCATGTATCAACACCCCCCTTCGCTCCAGACCTGAGATGATTCTTCAGATTCTTCAGCTGGAGCGCTTCTGAGAGGCTGCTGTGTCCTTCTTGTTTTGCCTTTGGACCTGTAGTAAGTTTGCTTGTTAAATTGCAAGCTTCACATCCGGAGTGCTACAAAGGTGGACTTTTGATTTCCTGAACCTTGGAGAGAAAGAAGAATCGGAGGGAGCTTTGCTTGGTGACGATTCGACTCATCACTTAGCTGATGTTGCTCTTGATGACACTTCGACTTCTTCGAGACTTGTAAATCAATTGGATTCTGTCAAGTGTCGCATTCCTTTCCCGACGTTGATGAGTCCGATGTCACTAGCCGCTTCTCCTTCATCTACCGCTCGTCAGCAGATCATGGGACAACTTCATAGTAACCACTGCTCAGTGGAGTGATTGGACATCGGTACGACCTTGGTGTCCTTCAAGCTTTGAGCTGAGCCGTCGAGAGTGCTACAAGATTAAGTTGGGGCCGGAAACTTGAGTAGTTAGGTCGATTAGGCCTAATTTCTTTCTGAGTCTTTCAAAAGCTATTTTTCCTAGAGCTTTAGTTAGTATATCAGCTAACTGTTCTGTCGTAGGAACGTATTCCAGACTGATTTCCTTGGAATTGATCTTTTCTCTAATGAAATGATGCTTTACCTCTATGTGCTTTGTACGCCCGTGGTAAACTGGATTGTGAGCCAAATTCAGGCTTCCTTGGTTGTCTCCATGAATTGTTGTTGGTTTCTTGAGATTTTGGACTTTCAGCTCTCCAAATAATCGTCTCAACCATACCGCTTCTTTTGTGCCTTCCGTTATTGCCATGTACTCCGCCTCGGTTGATGAGAGAGCCACCGTGGGCTGCTTTTTGTTGTTCCACGTGACAGGGGTGCTTCCTGATAGAAAAAGGTATCCAGTGGTGGATTTCCTATCGTAGGCATCTCCTGCCCAATCAGCATCAGTGTAGCCAAGCAAATCGTCTTCCTCCCCTCGCCGGTAGAGCAATGCAAAGTTGGCAGTACCCTTGAGATACCGGTAGATGTGTTTTACTGCTTGGGCGTGGATCTCTTGCGGGGCAGCCATAAACCTACTAACAATGCTTACAGCATAGGCAATATCGGGCCTTGTGTGTGTCAAGAAGATGAGTTTTCCAACCATTGTTTGATATCGCACGAGGTCGGCAGGGGTTGCTCCCATGTCTGGTACTAAATGAGTCTTCTCGACCATAGGTGTTGCTACAGGGCGACATTCACTAAGACCAAAGTCAGCAAGCATAGACTCAATGTACCTACGTTGCGTGAGACGGATGCCATCAGGGCCGAATAGAAACTCAATCCCCAAAGAATACGATAAGGTACCTAGATCGGTCATCTCGAAAGCTCTTTGTATGTCGCTGCGAAGTCGTGTGATGTAAGAGAGGTTATTTCCTGTCAAGTATACGTCATCCACATAGAGAATGAGTAACGTAAGAAGGCCGTCTTTCTTGTGGAAATAGAGATTCTGGTCCGCACTAGACTTCTGTAAACCTTGACCGGTGAGGTAGTCGTCAATCTTGCAGTACCAGGAGCGTGGAGCTTGCTTCAAACCGTATAGAGCCTTTTTCAATTTGCAGGCGTGGTGAGGATGAGCCAGGGACTCGTATCCAGGGGGCGGCTTTACATAAATGTCTTCCTGTATGTCTCCATTGAGGAAGGCAGTCTTGACATCCAAATGAACTATTGTCCAACCTTGATGACCAGCTAGTGATATAACGCTTCGCAGGGTATTCCATTTCACGACCGGTGCAAATGTTTCAGTGTAGTCATGGCCTTCACGCTGCTGAAACCCTTTGGCCACCAATCTAGCTTTGAACTTGGCGATGGTCCCGTCTGCGTTGTGCTTTATGCGAAAAACCCATTTGGTCGAAATGGCTTGTCGGTCAGGAGGCAACGGCACGAGGTCCCAAGTATCATTTTTGTAGATGGAACTGAGTTCGTCTTCCATTGCTACGAGCCATCGAGGATGACTCATGGCTTCTTGTATAGAGTTGGGCAGATTAGGATCATTTTGAACCTCAACGGCATCAAGATAGAAGTCTTGAAGGTGGTGAGGGGGCTGTCGGGACCGTGCACTTCGAGGCAGTTGTGCTGATGATGAAACATGCCTCCGATAGTAAGTGTGCAGCGGGATCTGAGCTTGACTGGATGTGTCTGGGCATATCGTTGGTTGCACCGAAAAATCTCCAATCGGCTGTGGGCCATCAAACTGAGAGCAATCTGGGTGTACCTTTTCTTGAGGAGAAGCAACACTTGGAACATCATGCTGTGAAGAAGATGGCGATTCGGTACCATGGTCCATTTCCATTGAAGATGGAATGGTTGTGTCGGTGATGTGTTCTGGATCGATGTTTGCTTGTCCGCTTGCTGAGTCGATGATTCGTGGGTTTGATTGAGCACATGGAGTGCATGGTGATGATGGTGTCGCTCCAGGGTCACTGCTTAGCTCAGACCAGACTGGCCAATCTTTGAGTGTCGGTTGGATCGACGTTGAAGTGTTGGAAATGAGTAGCGGAAAAGATTTTTTGTCAAAGCGTACATCTTTTGATATCAGTATCCGTCTGGTCTTCTGGTGGTAGTTGCGATACCCCTTTGAGGTTGTATCATAGCCAAGAAAGATGCATGCACTTGCGCGAGGAGCCCACTTCTTTCTTGCTGGAGAGGTGTCTAGAACCAGTGTTCTGCAGCCGAATACTCGCAGATGTCCTATATCAGGCGTGGAACCCGTAAGCTTTCCGTATGGAGTCTCGCCAGCATTTGCTCGGGTCGGTGTCCTATTGATGACGTAGTTGGCGGTTGCAATAGCTTCCGTCCACAGGAAAGAAGGTAGGTTGCAAGCAAAAGCCATGCTCCTAGCTTTTTCTAATGAAGGCTCCTATTTTTCCTTTCTGCGACTCCGTTTTGGTGAGGAGTATAAGCTTGGGTGAGTTGTCCGGCTATTCGTAATCGTCGCGAGAATTTTATAAATGCATGTGACGTATACTCTCCTCCCCTATCGACCGTATGGTCCGTAGTTTGAACTTGCCTGGTAGCTCAACCATTGACTTGAACTGTTGAAACTTGGATAATGTTTCACTTTTCTCATTTCAAGAAAAAGATCCATGTGACCGCTAAAATCATCGGTGATGGTCAAGATATACCGGATCCCGAGAGAGAGAGAGTAGACATCGGCCCGCAAAGATCGGTATGGACCAGTGCATGGGTCTTGTGGATCTATGTTTGCCTGACTCCTTGTTCGTCTCTTCTCAGGCCTCGCGAGATGGTGCAAAGTTTCAAAGATGGAACTTTGGATGTTCTTCGTTCTCGTGTACATTTTCCAAGATGACAAGGCTCGCAAAAAGGAATCGATGTAATTGAAGCGAGATAAGCCTCGAACTTTGACTTGTGACGCCATGTCATCGCAAGGTTCGCAAGTTTGCATGGCCTAACCTTTGGTGCCAAAGACTCGAAGTTGATTCGGCCGTGAAGTTTGGTGTGTGTCCACGATCGGTCTCGGTGGCGGGTTTCAACATAGTCTCGGTAGGCCGATCCTACGCCGCCACGAGCACTCTTCGGGCAATTGAAGCGATAATGACACACTTGTTGATAGAGTCTTCGGGAGGCCGGAATTTGTAAAGTCCATTTTTAAAATCCCCGTGACTTCTCGCGACGACATGATGAACATCGGGATGGGAAAGTCTCTTAGTATCCAGACCTTCCCAGAGTCAAATAATATTTTGAATCCTTCTTTGTCATCTGCTATTGTTCCTACTGACAAGAGATTTTTTGTGACTCCCGGGACGTAAAGAACGTTGTCAAATTTTATTCCTCCTGAGTTGGTGGGAATTTGTACTTTGCCCTTTCCAATGACATTAAGAGTCTCTCCTCCAGCAGTGCTTATTTTTGAACTGCTTCCTGACTCTATCTCACTGAGTAGCTTTTTGCGTCCAGTAACATGCTTGGAGGCGCCACTATCTATATACCACTCGGCCTGACTAGTACATTGCTCGGCAATATTAAGTTCCGTTAAATTCACAGCGAGTTCGGAATCGGAATCTGGAGAGTCATCATCCTCACCGCTTTCGAAGTTATCGATGAGATTGATGGTCGTTTTGTCTCTACGTTCAGCCCGTCGCTTGAGTTCAGCTGCGAGCTGAGGGCAATTGCGCATCCAATGACTTGTCGATCCGCAGTAGTGACACTCGCTCGGAGTCCTCTTTCCCTTGCTCAGGCTATCCCCTCCGGATGTTGGCTTCCGACTTATGAAATTCTTCTTGGTCTTGACTAGCAGGGCCTCGCAGTCGCCTTGTTTTTGGCCCCGGATCTCTCTCCGTATCTCGTCCTGGAGAAGGATAACTGTAAGCTCAGCAACGCTTGGCAGAGTTGGCCGATACGTGATTGTGTTGACAAGCCCTTTGTAGCTCTCGGGCAGTGCCATGAGTACGTGTTCGACAACTTCTTCATCGGCGATTATCTCCCCTGCGCATGCAAGCTCGTTGATGAGCTCTTTGAGGTGTTGCAGAAATGTTGACATGGACCCTCCTTCCTCTAGCTTCAGACTTGTAAGTTTGCGTCGGAGTAAGAGTTTGCGGGAGTTGGTCTTTGCTCGCGTCTGATCCCTTGGTGTTGCCCAATGGACATCCGGTTCAGTGATATTGCAGATGTATGGTATCTCGTTGTCTCTGACTGATAGCGCGATCGTTGTGAGCGCTTTGTTCTTTTGTACCTGCAAGGCAGCCACTTCCTCAGGGTCAGTTGGTGCTATTGTGCCTGGTGGTGGCTCTACTAGCTTCCAGGTATCTTCCCTGCAGAGCATGTTACGTAGCTTAAAACTCCAGACACTGTAATTGGTGTTTCCATCTAACTTAGATGTTTCTCCCATGGAGACTTCACGAAGTGCCATAGTGGCGTGGTGAACAACTGATCTGGTATTACTGCTCTAACCTCCTTGAGCTTTGATCTATTTTGCAACAGCTGGTCTCACTAGCTATTCTACAACAGTCAAATCCGCTCAAGTCATTCCTGCCGGGCTCTGATACCATGAAGAGAATCGTGTTAAGAAACAGTCACATTACTCAGATGAAATGCTAAACAGAAAGCACCGGCTTATAAGCCATGCTTGGGCTCAAAAGGCGGCTACACCATTAACTCGTAGTTAGTGGCTCATAAATGAGTGTCAGCTAAACTTTAATTAGAGCTAAGTAGTTTTAGCTGACATAATATCTAATCTAGGATTCGTACTCGATACGAATCTTCTCTGGCAAAATGATCCTGTCAGGGTTCATGTATCAACAAGGTTCGTATGTCACGTTATATTTTTTTTTTCTCTCTTCTTTCTTCTTTTTTTTTTTTTTTTTTTTTTTTTTTTTTCCAAGGTATGTGCGCACTTGAATGTGGCTGTTCGCTTTCGCTTCTTCCTGCATCACATCTAAGCTGTTGTTTTCACAATTCAGGTGCGAACGGGAAGTGAACCGAAATATGTGATGCTCTCAGATTTTGGCCGAATTGCATGAGCTAAGCATAACTGAGGCTGCCGACAAGTTAGACATTTGCGTCTCCACACTGCAGTTAGTAAGCCGAAAGCTTGCTGAAGCGATAGCGGAGCCAGAGGGTAATGTACACATACGATTTTAATCTGCTTCCTTTAGATCATCCATACACTTTTCCAATAGACTCCCCAAATGATATTTTTATATTTTGTTTTTACACATAGTCATTATGACAAAAGTTTAAACTACTTGAAATCCAAAAGTCCAAAGGTTTTGAAGTTTTTCTTGAATAGGGGGTTGAAATCTCTCAAAAGTCAAATTAACTTGAACTAAACAATACATTGGAGTGACAATTGAATGGATAACCACTAACCTCTCAGAGGGCACTACCTCAATGCCTGGTCGTCTATGTGGCACGCTACCAAAGGTAGCACGTCGTTGAGAAAGGAAAATGACATCTTGCTACATTACAAACGCCCTTAAACGGCCAAGCCTTTTCAAGTCTCATTAAACCCTAAACCTTAAACTAATCACAAAATACATCACTTTCTACAAAAATTGCACACCTTTCCATAAATGGTGAACACCAAAATATCAAGAGTAAATCACTTCAATAGAGAAACGCATGACACAAATCCCTAAAATTACATTCTCATATGTGTTTTTGCTTAAAAAGAATCAAGAAAAGCTCCAACTAAGTTGACTCTAACAAAAATGGTGACACGCACAAACGTCCATTGTCATATGGAATGCTAAAAGTTTGCATCGAATAATGTCAAGCTTTATTACGGAATCACAACTGATCAAGTGTGACCCAACATGAAATGGTTACATGGACTTAAGAGTGCGGAATAATACAAGCACACTTGCCGTCAGAATAAGAGACCGAGACGCAAGCGGGAGTCGCACCGCCGTGTTGGAAAGTAACTAGTTAGCTGTCTAGTTACTTATACGCATACGTAGTGGTACTATACTGCACGGTGGACGGTCACCTATGAGTGACGGACCTATAACCCTGCTAGCTTGATATAAGTCACTTTCATCAGTTAGTGATCTATCATTTTCAGTCGTGCGCGCGGTAATTCAAAATCTTCTTGGAGCTTGCAATAAGTGTGTATCAAGCTAAGTGAAATGTTTAGCATTGTACCTGTTGATGCTGATCAATGAGTAAAGCCTTGCTTGCAGTATGTGAAGAGTCAACCACTCTTTAGTTTGAGTCTGTGTACTTCTCTGTTGTGGAATCAATTTTGCTAAGTCTGTTCATAACTTCAAAGGTTATGGGCCCACGGCTTTGTCCATAAAGCTGCGGTTGAAGTATGTTAACGGAATAGTTGTTTCCCTATCGGTTGCGAGTGTTTTCTGTTCTTCTGAGTAAGATTACACGTTGTTTACACCACTCGGTCGATTTTGTTTGTTGATAGCAAGGCTATCTAGAGTCTTGTTCCTGATTCTTGATTCTTGATTCAGGAGTTGTCGTTCGTTCTTGATTGTTTTCAATCCTGTTTTGATTTTCTTTATCCATTAAAGAATACTATAGCTTACTGTTATGGCGGATTCTAAAATGGATCTTGGAAATATTGAACGCTTTAACAGTGAAAACTACCATTTATGGCAGTTCCAAATGCGGGCAGTATTTCTAGGAAAGGATCTTATGTCGATAGTTGATGGTACCGAGCCCAAGCCTGCCGTGGCTGGAGCTGATCAGTTAGCGTGGATCAAGAGAGACAATCAATGCATTAGTCTTCTGTGTCAAGTGCTAGATAAAAAACACTTACAGTATATCATCAGTTGTACCACTTCAGCAGCCATGTGGTCCAAGTTGAAGCTCATTCATGAGCAAGATTCCAGCGAGAGCATTCATGCTTTACATCAGAGGTTTTATAAATGCGGTTTAAGTGAGGGAGAGAGTATTGCTTCATTTGTAAGCAATATTGAGGTGATTGTCAATCAACTAGCAAGTCGTGGTGATACCACTTTTACCGAACAGGCAATCCTTGCCAAGATCATGAGTTCTCTTCCAGCCGGTTACGATAATGTTCTCAGTGCATGGGATACCACACCAGAAGCCTTGAGAACCTTGGATACGTTTACTCTTCGGATGTATCAACAAGAAGCAAGGCTCAAGACTCGTCAAAAGACCAGCAACGAAAAGATCACTGCATTTGCAGCAAACTCGTCGAAGAATGGAGGGAAGGAATCCAAAGGCAATTCAAAAAGTTTACCAAATGATCCGAAGTCCATCCTCACGTATGAACAACGACAGGCACGCCGAAAAGAAATAGAAGATCGCAAGAAGGAGACGGAGTGTTGGAAGTGTGGCAAGCGAGGCCATTGGTCACGTGAATGTCTTGAAGGTGAAAAGACAAGTGGAAGTGTAGACAAGAAGGCAAAGCCACTTGAAGATACTCTTGAGAAAGGGAAGACAGAAGGATCATTAAAGGCGTTTGTTTCTTACTGTTCATCTTCCGAGCGTTCTTTACGTCCATCTTCTGAGCGTTCATGGACCAGTATGATTGCATCAGACATTGGAGAGGCTATTATGAAACATGCTACGCCAATCAAAGGTGATCAAGTTCTCATGGCACATTGTTCAAGGCAAACCAGTGAGTATTGGTATGCTGATAGCGGGTGTACAAAACATATGACCGATCAGCGTTCATGGTTTACTACCTTCAAAACTTTTTCCACAGCAGATGCTTCACCAATCGAAGGAATTGGAGGTATAGAAGTGCATGCAACTGGAGTTGGTGATATTCTAATCCACGTCAAGACTGCGCTCGGTACTGAGATTGCAATTCTTACCGACGCGTTGTACGTTCCTGGCCTTGGTCGCAGTTTGTTTTCATGCTATCAAGCAGCTCAAAAAGACATATACACACTGCATATGCGCAATGGATGTCAGATGTTGCATGAAGGAAACGTTGTCATGACTGGAGTGATACAAGATCAGATGTATCAATTGGAGATCTCTGCCATCAACAAGGGAGATACTGGAAATTCAGCGAACATTGCTCGTTCATTTGACATGGATACTAAGAGTTCCAGCACACAATCTTTGGAGCAATGGCATCGTCGATTGGCTCACTTGAACCATGCTATGATCCAAACCATGGCTTCATCTGGAATGGTTGAAGGGCTTGTGGTACGCAAATCTGCAATTCCAGAAGAAACTGAAGTAGTGGTCGTGTCGGCAGCGGTGGCCTGACGGCTGGGCTTGGAGTTCGGAAGGAATACAAGCGCATTGAACAGGGGGGGCGTCAATGCACACCCAAGTGTTGGGCTCATCGCATGCCCCTGGAGGGGCTGGAGGATAGCTTACAGACGATGCGCTCGGGTAGAGGAAGACATCTGCATTCGCCTGCACCATTGCACAACCACGAATAGTGCTCCTTGCAATCGCCTGGAGAGATTTCTCGAACGCGGAGTCCTTGAACGCCGCCCTGGTCGCCAAGCAGCATCAGGACGACCCACAAGGTCGTCACCACTCCTCGCATCAGCATCTTCATCTGCATGAGAAATCAATCGATCACCTGTTGCTCGTACTATAACACACCGGAAAAAGAAAGCGAGCAATCCTTAGCCTCTCCTTCTTTGTATTCGGCTATCGAATCCTATTACAGCTATCTATAACCTTGAATGATTGTGCTATCGAACTTTCAGTGTCTACGTGCAAGTCACTGGAAACAAATGATAAAAAAATCACAAAGCTTATTGGTCTTTTACCCTCAAGGTGTTGCAAAGAAGGTACAAAATGATGCGAGAGGTGAGCCTCACAGCATTACCAATGCAAAACTATAGAGAAGATGATGACCGCCGCACTTCAGCCACTTCTTTGAGTATATAGGCAAAAGGGAAATGGAAATGGAAATAAAAGAGATGAGGATTGTGACGTCCATAGTGATGTAGTGACTAGTGAGGATTGGCATAGGTGGCAAGTTATTTTTTCGCCGACCCTTCATGGTTGATTTTGTAAAACTTTCAAATCCTTACACGCGGCTACACGCATGCGTTCATTTTTGGGACAATTTATTTTTGGGGCTATGTATAGTTGGAGGCTTAGAAACAACGTCTCAAGTTGACGTTTTTTTACTAGATTAGCAAAATTGGCTTGTCAAAAACAAAAAGAAAAGAGATTATTTTGATGATGATTATGTTTACGCTTCTATAAGTATATAGGCAAAAGTGTGACCCGAAGAAGAAGATGATTAGTTTACTTTTTTCAAGTTTTATTTTCTCTACATGTAGAAGAGGTACTAAGACATGCTTTCACCGTTCGGATTTCCAGCCCAATTATTTTTCACATGCCATTTTTATTTTTAGACGAGTCTTTGGAGTTGAATTTTAACATACCTACATGTGAACAATCACATGTTTCTTTAGATTCTACAGATTGCATGAGAGTGAAAATTGCATGGAAGGTTGAATGAAGAAAGTTTGGACCCATTTCAATTTTTATGTCTCTTTCAATATTGATGGTGGTAAATAGGGTTACGTAAAAGCCGTCATCTGCAATAAATTAAAAATAAATATAAATAATAATAAATAATAAATAAAATCACCTTTCACTATATGTTGGCAAATAAGGGAGTGTATATGGAAGGCAAACTTTGTTGATGCTCCCTAAATCATGAACAAAACTTAAAATTAGCGTGTTTACCAAAAGCTCCATCTCCAACCTCAGAAATTTGAAGTTTTATTCTTTAGAGATAGATAAGCTCAATATTAAGAGAGTTCTCCAATGGAGTCAATTTCCTTTGGCAAACTTCTAATGAGGTGGAAAATTTAATTTTCTATCCAACCTTATAGTGCAATAAAAAACCAACCACTTGGTGATAAGGGCCACTTAAACTAGGAAGTCCTATCAATTATGAGGCTTAGAGGAGGGCAGAAACTCCTAAATGTGATTGGTCCAATCATGAAATTTCAAAGTATTAATAGACCAATGACTTGACAATGACTTGAGACAAAATCTCCTACGAAGGCATGAACAACTTGACTCCGTATAGCCCCTTTGTAAAGCCTTTTTAGGAACGGACGTCTGTATTTCAGTAGTACGAGCGTTTCTAGGAGCCCCCATCAGCCAATGGGATTTATTCTTCGAAATCTCTGGAATTTTTCATTTGGACCCCCCATTGACCGATTTTGGTAATTTTGAATTCAAATTTGAGGCCTCCGACCCCAAATTACCCTTGGGAAACCTAATCCTTGGCATTTGAAGCTTATACATCAAAAAATTAGGGAGCTCTATACCCATCACCGTCACTAGCCCCCAAAAAATGCTTGTAGCACTGAAATACGGTCATCCCCTAAGAAGGATAGGCTCAATAGCTGTCCACACAAGGCAATCCTTAGTCTCATCACCATAAAAGTGACACTATTTGAGAGAAAAAATATATATATATATATATATTTTTGGTAGAAAATTTGATATGAGACTCTTCACATCCCTCTTGGAAGTCTGAAAATAATAAAAAATCTACTTCAGACTCCCAAGAGTGCATAGGGTAAGAAAACACACTTTTGAGGTTCCAAACTCCAAAAGCACATAGGGAAATTCAGGGGTCACTCACCCTTAATTTTCATAGACTTAAACCATGTAGGCATGTAAATGAATGAATATGCTTATCTGTAAAACTAG
Organism: Bryum argenteum; assembly: GCA_037043015.1. NCBI lineage: Eukaryota > Viridiplantae > Streptophyta > Bryopsida > Bryales > Bryaceae > Bryum > Bryum argenteum. The sequence continues at coordinate 3,270,196 of CM073323.1, read as the reverse complement.
TCACTATATACATCACGTTATATTGTATTACACGCATTGGTCGAAAAGACACCACACCACTCTCTCCATAAGTGTACAATAAAGATCATGAGAGAATCACTTCAAAAAAAAAATTCATAACACAATCAATTTTTTACACTTTGTAAACGATGAAAAGTAAAAAACACTTCGGGCCAGAGAGTCACTTCTCACAATGATGGTCACAAACACAAACGTCCATGATCGTATGAAATGCAAAAAGATGGACCATTTGCATCAAGTAGCGTCAAGCTTTATTTCAGTATCACGACATACCGCGTGACCCAACATGAAAAGAAAAGGTTACATGCACTTAAGAGTGCGGAACAACACAATCACATACATGTCGGTATCAGGGTTACAGACCCACACACAAGCGGGAGATGCATCGCCGTTGTTACTCACACCATAGGAACCTGAGGTGGTGGTCTTGGCGGCGGTGATGCCGTGACCGCTCGTCCTCTAATTCGGCGGGAGAGGAGTACAACCGCATACAGCAGGGGGGCCACCACCGCATATCCAAATGGCATATTCACCGCACGGACCGCCGGTGGGCTTCGAGGTTTGTGGGTTCTGGGGGGAGACAGCGGGGATAGGAAGACATTTGCATTCGCCTGTTGCAGGATCGCACCACAGATGGTAGTATTCTTCATCACATCCTGGATGGGCATTAACCCTTAAACGCCCAAGCAAGCCCGAGGGGCTTGATTCCAACAGAATCTTCTCTGTAGCTCTCACTGTAATCAACTTTTCACTTATATTTTGATGTCAAACTGGTCACCGTCTTATGATGCATTCAAAAAGTGAAATTTTACAATTCAAATCACAATTTGTATGTATGATTTTATGGTTTGAAAGGATTGTGGTAGGTAGGTTGGGGTTGTACATAACCTTGTAGGAGGTTGCAAGCTCATCATTGATTGGTTCATTCATGGTGCCCAAGTTCAAAAAGTGCACTATTCATGATGCCCAAGTCCAAAAGATGTTGTGATCCAATTTTGGGCTGCCCGTTTTAGACCCCATGGGCGTTTAAGGGTTAAAAGCGCGGCCTCCTTGAACGCGGCCTTGGTGGGCAAGCAGCAGCAGGACGACCCACAAGCTCGTCACTACGCCTCGCCTCAGCATCGTCATCTGCACCAGAAAATAGCGAATCAGAAGAATCGATCACCGGTTTCTCCTTACTCCTTACAAAACCAGAAAAATCAAAAGCAATTGATCAATCCTTGGTCTCGCCTTCTCTGCAATCGACTACCGAATCCTATTTGTGCTATCTATGACCTTGACTTTGCCTTATAACCTCCAACCTCTGTGTGCAATGATACCTCTGTGTGCAATGATGCTCAAAGGAATGATAAGACGATAACAAAGTATATTGATCTCTTACTCTCAAGGTGATCTGTAGAACATTACCTGTGCAAAGCTCCAAAAGCTCCAAAGAAGACGATGACTACAATTCTCTAAGTAAGAAAGCAAAATAGCAAAATAGGAACCGAGAAGATGATGACCACGCTCCTCGAAAGGGACTCTTTATAGAAGGAGTGGAGGGAGTCTTGCGTGCGGCTCAAGGAGGGACTAGCCTATATCCGCGCGCTGTTGTCGTGCCCTTTCACATACATTTGTTTTTTTTTTTCCTTGAGGGGTAAAGTCGTGCATGCGGCTTATGCCCTTCCACGTACATTATTTCCTTTGTACGCTACCTTTGTCCTAATCTCCTTCGCCAGTTACTCATCCTTATCCACATTCTCCTCTACACGTCTGTTCACAATTATCCTAGTGTTTTCCCGTTTATGTTGTTGCCCCGTTCATATTCCTTGCCCGCTCCATATCCTTATTAGTATACCCATGCGGCATTGGCACGCTAACTTAAATACTTTGACCATGGCTCTCTTTTTTTCCTGCTAAACCTTAAATTAGGTTTTTTGTAATTTTTGGTGATTTGAGGGCTAAAATTACTTGAAAATTAAATATCTCAGGATCCGTTGACCCATTTTGCGATCCAACCTTTTCCCATCTATATTACAATACAAGAGGCTTTGTCTCACACGACGGTTCCGCGCCGTCGTCGAGACTTGCCTCCTGGATACCAACGGTCAATACCCATTTTGAGGAATGATCAAATGGAATGTTATCGTAAAATAAAATAGAGACCATGTTGAGACCATTGATGTATATTTTATTATTCTAAATATATAAATTCAATATGTATTTTTTAATATTTTCTGTATCAACTTATTTGAAGTTTATGAATGTTTTATAGCTTTAGGCAATCCAAGTTGAACGTGCTCAACGGCACGGGTGCCACTAGTATTTTTATAAAAGAAAACGGCTTCCAACGACACCCCATGTGGCCTGATCGGACCAACGGTGTCCGAGATCATAAATATTATGACAAAAAAAAAAACAAAACAAAAAAAGCTACCTCCCTTAACCCCTAAAGGCCCGAGGGGTTTGAAGAAAAACTTAGATGTGTTATAAAATATGGATTCGGTAACCCCTGTGAAGTAGCTCTCCAAAGATAGTATGAAGACCTTAAACCCTAAATTAGATCTATACGGTTAAATTTCCTAAAATAAGTAAGGTTTGTTTCGTAATTAATTAAAGAGAGTAAAACTTTGAAAATCAATATAAAATTCTATTTTTAGTGATTGGAAATTGCTATGATTGGCTAAAATCACATATTATATGATAAAATGGAGAGAGGCCACAAGTAACCTATGAGGAACCTCATTAGTTTCCCAAAATAGCAAGTTTTCTTACACTAAAAAAACTTTGCCCTATTTGTATTTGAAGGCTTATTCTGAACAATCTATGAATCCAAACAGGGTTCTGTAAATTGGATGTGGTTCCTAACTTACCAAACTTCTGGAATGTTACAAAAAAATTCCAAAAAAAATCTTTTTTTATTTAGGTACAGCTCCTCAAAATTCAAGATCGACCATAAAATGGTTGATTGGGCTCTTAGGGGTTAACCCCTAACTTTCCTTGAAGCCCGAAATGGGCTTTTGCAATTCCGGGCAGCCTAGTTGAAGGGGTTAGAAGTAATATTTTTGACTAAGAATTTTATTGGGTCCTCCTTATACTGCAAAGTGTATGTGGTAAATTTTGCAAAGTCAAATTCCAATTTTTGAGTCTTCTAGGACGATCCGTGGGTTGCGAGCCGAGATGGGGCAGCTCAAAAAAGTAACTTTTTTGAATTTTTTTTTTTTTGAAACATGATTATTACTAAATCACTACTCAAATTTCAAAGTGACTCAAGTCAAAAAGTTTACCAATTTTACAAGGACAGCCTCCAAAATAATTTTAAACCAATCTTCGCAATACCCAAAAAAACTCTACCTCTAAGCAGGTTAACCCCTAACAATCCTTGCAGACTGATGTAGTCTTTTGCCATTTTGGGCAACCCAAGTTTTTGGATTGAAATTAATATTCTTAGGCTCTTAGCTAAGATTTTTACTAAGTGTTCCCTATACTACAAGGTGTTTGTGCAACAAATTAGAAAGTCAAATTCCAATTTTAGAGTTTTTAACGCAAATTTTAGTTTTCACATCCAATGTGGCAAGAAAAAAACTTTTTATTTTTGAGATTTTTTAATAAATTTTTTTAGAATATATTCATATCCAAACTACTAGTTGAGTTCCAAAGGGTACTAAGTCAAAAAATCTATTAATTTTACATTTGCACCCTCCAAACAGTTTAAGAGCAAGCTTCAAAGTTTTTAGGAATTTCAGTAAAATCTTTTGCACAAACTTTGGGTGCTATGATCTTGCAAATGGTAAATATCCAACGGTGAATTTTTGGACGAGCGACCAAAAATAGGCTTAGTTATGAGATCTTACAGTTGGAAATCTAAAAATAGTTAAAAAAATTAGCTTCACACTCTTGGGAGTCCATAGAGATAGAAAGTCGCAGTTTTGAGGTTTCAAGCTCCAAAAAAACACAAGGAAATACTGGGGTTAAAAATTAAATCCCCCCTCCATGTCCTAATTCATTCATTTTATCCTTTTTTTCATCATTTGAACCTAATGGTGAGGTCCCAAGTTCCCATAATAATATTTTATTTTTGAGAATGCAATCTTTTCATATCTATCTGAAGAATTTTAAAGAAGAAAAATTGCTTTCCACAATCTCCTCCTCGAAATGCATCAAGAAACATAGTTATTTTTTCATATAGAATTCATGAGGCGGTACAATATAATCTTGGATTTGCTCTAGGCAATCTTATGGACCCATGGGTCCCGCTAACTCCTCATTAGTTCCTCTTGTCTTTTAGAAACCCCAAATAGCTCCTAATTGAATCCGTTTTTTTATTCTTTGACAAGGCCCCAAAAATTGTCCATTTTGCAATAATTATTTTGTTTGCAGGCTCTATTAAGGTTGAGTGTCCTATAAGCACCAACTTAAGAGATCTGACCTATTTTTAGCACTAGTAAACTCAAAATAAAATGATGACCACATTCGAAATAGGTTTTCAGGAGGATTGCAAAAATTTGCAACATGGGCAATGGTAAGCTTGGGGTATCACTTTTTGGACACACTAATTAGGTTATTTTTATCGAAAACCTCCAAAGTTTGTCTAATTTAGTCATTTTAATCAAGTAAAAAGACCCTAAAATAGAAAATAAAATATCATGCACCTCACTGAAATCAAAGTATATATGCCTATAGATTTTTTTTTAGATTTTTTATTTTTTTTGGATCCATTCATAGATGAGGGAAAAAGTGTTGAATTTGGGGATTTGCAGGCATTATAGTGCACAATGAATTAATTTTTTTATTATTAAATAAATTATTTTGTATTCTATACAAGAAGATGTAGGTCATATTCAAAAATTATATTAAAATAAAAATGGTTGATATTCCATTTGCTTGATTCTATGGATTTTAGGTTATTGGGACATGACTTACTTTTTCAACTAAAAAATCAAATAAAATTACTTCAAAATGTTTTTTTTAATTTTTAATTTTTTTTCTTGATACATTATAAGTATAGACAACTAAAACCACATCTAATGTAGTCTTATTGTATTACAGTTTAAAAATGGATATGTTTGTCACACCAGCATAGAGTGCAATTGTTCATGGGACAACCTTTTTGGGTACCCCAACCAGACCATCACCCACATGTAATTCGCATTTGTGAATTTTATACAAAATTCCAAAGTGCTAAGTAAGGTTTGACCCATAAGCGTTATATACAAATGAGGTACATCTGTATTTTCACAATCTATAAATGAGGTACAGCGCCAGTTTAGGTCCCCTGGCGCTTTTAGGTAGTCCAACCGTATCAAGCTCTAGATTTGGAACCGGATCCGTTTGTTTTTGTGAGGCCCAGATATTTTGACAGCATAAATACTTTGAAATTTCATACCCGCGATCTACATGTCGATTGTTCTTGAGCAAATATAAATATTATGCGCTTCCAACGACACCTTTGTGCCCCACAATCCACCTTGTAAATTTGGAGTGTGAGAAAAAAAATTGCACTTTTTTGAAACTTTGTAGAAGAGGATCTTGATAAAAGCAACCAACAAAGGTAGCGGTTTAAATTTCAACCGTTGGATCTTTGTGATTTGTAAAACCATGATATTCAAAACTGATGCCAACTTCTTTCAGCACAAATAGTCTACTATGTGCAAATGAAACCCTGATGCTTAGGGACGCTTTTTATGGGGAGTCAAGCGGAGTATGGAGCCGAAGGAGGGCAAAAATTCTTCTTAATGTTATTGGTCCCTTACTTGTAGTTCAAAAATGGACCAATAACATTGAGAAAATTTTTGCTCTCTATGAGCCCCATGTACGGCTTGACTCCCCATGTATGGCGTCCCTTATTATCTCAAAAATCTGGGTGAAAACGCATTAGGGTGGGTGCACTTTCGGCAAAAAAAAAGTACTAAAAAAGTACCTCACATCAAGGTTTTAGACCACTAATCGACAAAAAATCTACCTATATGAACTTTTTATGGGATTTGACCATTTGGCCCTAATTATTTAGTTCTTAATATACTAGAATCACACAATGAAGTTTGAAAAAAAACATTTATTGGATCAACTTATGGTATGTCAGAGGTTTAGCACTTTGACAGCAAAATTCATATAAAAAATTTTCGTTTCATCTATGAAACATTGTGGGTTCTAGAAGCATTTAAGATGCTCTTAAACACTTACTATCTTCAATTAGTATTATTTTTCATTATCTGACAGGTTTTTTGTACTTAGGTGGATTTTGACATTTTTGACAGTACTTTCCAAAATATCATAAAGTACTTTTTAGTTTTTACACATGGTTTCTTATATTTTTGGAGAAGAAGGACAATTTATTATGAAATTTTATTGGATCCCTCACCATAAACTTCAATAAATTAGTAACTACTATACAGAGCCCTCTTAAACCGGCAACTTAAAAAGATTACTTGTCACAAAAGATAATTGTGATATACTATTTGATCCATCATGGTGTACTTTGACCCATCTTGCTCATATTATTTTCCATGTAGATACTAAGATGAGCATGCTCATACAAATTCTCAAACACCAATTTGGCTTTTTGAACCATTTAGCAATTTACTTACTAGACAAAGGTAGAAATAAAGAATTCGGTAAGGCATGCACCACATTTATCCTACTTAGTTTAGGAGGAAAATGAACAAGAAGTAGGTACCTTCATGAGTTTTTGAATTTTGAGAAAAAGAAATTCAAAAAAATTTACATCTTGAATTTAAGCAAATTTTGAAAGAAAAATTTGTAAAATTACTGAAAAGTTTGAATCTAGCTCTTGTAATTATTGGAGGGTGCCCTCGTCGAATTGGTAGAAATTCCAACTTGGGTCACTTGGAAACCTTAGTAAAATATCAGTCGAGAAGAGATTTTTTTCTAAATCTCAAAAAAAAATTAAATATTAAAAGGTCTTTTCTGCTTGTTCCATAGTTGAAAACTTAAATTTGCAATTAAAACTTCAAAAGTGGAGTTTGACTTTGCAATATTTTCCACATTCACCTTGTACTATATATAGAAAACATTCACTAAAAATTTAAGGCAAAACTTTCCATTCTGACACTTCATCTAGGCATCCTGAAATAGCAAAACATCCAAATGATAGGCCTTTATCGTTTAGGGGTTGATATGAAGAAAAATTAGAACCAAGTTTACTTGAACAAAAAAATTGGGGACGCTTTACATAAGGAGGCAAGCCGTACATGAGCTTGAAGGAGGGCAAATATTCTCTCGAGTAATTGGCTCAGTTAGTGTAATTCAAAAATGAACCAATTATGGTGAGAGCATTTTTTCCCTCTTTTGGTCCCATGCACGGCTAATCTCTGTGTGCCATTTACAATTTGAGGCAAGTAGTTTGTTTTGTTTATATTTGCAATTGACACTATGATCTTGGAAACAACAAGCCGAACCGGAGAGCATGAGGTGTCGTTGAAAGCGGATCTTTTGTAGAGATGTGAAAAATAATCAGATTGCAAAACGAGTCGACTGGTCCTGGGATATTAGATTTTTAAGTCATTATAGCCTCCAAAATCCCCAAATTTACAAAAACAATCTAATTTTAGATCTAGTAGAAAAACAAGAAAATCCAACCACATAAAAATCATGTTGTTTGGAGATACATCTATTATATAAGGCAAGTGGTTTGTTTTGTTTCGTGAGTGACATTATGATTTTGGAAACCACAGGTCGGATCACGCCACATAAGGAGTCGTTCGAAGCAAGATTATTTGTTGAGTTTTGCATTACAGTCGGATTGCAAAATTGGTCGACGAGTTCGATGATATTGAATTTTGAAGTATTTATGGCCCCTAAATCACTAGAAATACAAAAATGACCTAATTATAGACAATATATATGTGGAATGCCACGGGCCATACTAGTCTATTCTTAAAGGCAAGTAGTTTACTTTGTTTTGTTTTAGTTTGTTTTGCAAGTGACATTATGATCTCGGGCACCACAGGTCAGATTGGGGCGCATGAGGTGTCGTTAGAATCAAATTTTTACGTAGAAGTGTAGGTATCAATCAAATCACAAATCTGGTCAACAAATCCCAAGATCTTGCATTTTGAAGTGTTTATGACTCCAAAGATACTGAAAATTATATTTAGGAGCATAGTGACGCCACAGAAATATACTAATCTATTGTTTAAGCCAGGCATGTAGTTTGTTTTCTTTTGTTTTCAATGTGACGTTATAATCACGGGGACATCCCAGTCGAATAGGGCCGCACAAGGTGTCATTAGAAGGAGGTTATTTTGTAAAATTGTGAACAATCAAGTCGCAAAAGGTGCAACGAATCCCAAGATATTGAAAAAAAAAAAAAAAAAAAAAAAAAAAAAAGACAAAAATGACCTAATTTTAGATTTAACACAATAACAAGAGGGGCATGGTCAAAGTATACAAGTGGGCGTGGTAACGCTGCGAGGGCAAACACGTCTTTATACTATTGCACAGAAGGATTGGAATCCCTAAATAATAAATTTAATCATCTATTAGTTGTTGTTTTGATGAAATTCGTGCCCTCCTTTAGAGGTCTTTTGCCCTCCTTTCTGACCTTTTGCCCACTTCTGTTAGGTATAAATGAATTCTTACAAATCAAGAGACCTGTGACCTCGCTTGAAGAAGAGGTTTCTAGCAATCATTTGAAATGTAAGGGGCCACAAAACGCTTGACTTGACAAATACTTGACACTCACTCCAAATCGACTCAAAACAAAAGAATTGTTAAACTGATTCTTGTGCCAAGAAAGTTCCAATTTGTGAAGGAATTCTCAATTTGCTCATTAATCTAACACAAAACAGAACCTACTAATTTCTTACAATAAAATTTAAACGAATCCGCACCAACTGTGAGTGGACCTTTTGAACGTTGCAACATAAATCAAAGCAAAAATCAAGATTTTTTGGATGTCATCCGGATTCAATCCCTTACACGGTCCTTATTTTCACAAGAAGTTTTTTAGTTAGTTCTGTGTACAATGGTTTTCTTTTTTACAAGATATACCATTCAATCATACTTGCACCCTAGGTACATGCTCGATACAAAAGCCATTTCTCCTTATCTTTGAATTACACTTCTCAATGCCCCTATCTTTCACATGCACAAAACCTAGATAGTTAAATATATTCATCTAAGATTCCTGATACTTAGCCCTATTAATAACACATCACTAAATACATCACTTATACTAAATACATCGCGTATACTACAAGCATCGATAAAGAAACTATAAACCTCTCCATGTATGAGTGTGCAAAAGAGGTACATGAATGAATCACTTCAAGAATAATTCATATTACAGTTCATTTTTCATACTTATACTTGCTGAACATTACACAAACAACAAAACCTCCTACTCAGTCACCTCTCACAATGATGGTCACTTGCAGAAACGTACATGGTCCGGTAAAAATGCAAAGAGATGAACAACTGCATCATATAATTGCAAGCTTTATTTCGGAATCAGAGCACAGTGTGTGACCCAACACGAAAAAAAAAAGGTTACATGCAGTTAAGAGCGCGGAACAACACAATCACATAAGTCAATGTCAGGAAATCTACAGACCCAGACACAAGCGGGAGTCGCACCGCCGTTGTTACTCACACCGTGAGAAACTGAGGTGGTGGTCTTGGCGGCGGCGATGGCTTCAGAGCGCGGAGCAACACAATCGCATATGTCGGTGTCAGGATTACAGACCCAGACACAAGCGGGAGTCGCACCGCCGTTGTTACTCACACCAGAAGAAACTGAGGTGGTGGTCTTGGCGGCGGCGATGGCTTCAGAGCGCGGAGCAACACAATCACATATGTCGGTGTCAGGATTACAGACCCAGACGCAAGTGGGAGTCGCACCGCCGTTGTTACTCACATCAGAAGAAACTGAGGAGGCGGTCTTGGCGGCGGTGATGGCTTGACGGCTGCTCTTTGGTTTAGGATAACAACCGCATGGAATACGGGCTGGACGAAAGCATTTGAAAACGAAACCTTCATCGCATGTGCCTGGAGGGGATGAAAGAAGGCCTGTAGTCGATTCGCCGGTAGTCTCGGGGACATACACACATTTGCAGTTGTGGCCTTCACCATCGCACCTCCACGAATAGTGCTCCCTGCAATCGCCTGGAAAGATTTCTTGAACGCGGCGTCCTTGAACGCCGCTCTGGTGGGCAAGCAGCATCAGGACCACCCACGAGGTCATCACCACTCCTCGCATCATCATCTTCATCTGCATCAGAAAAAAACATATTAGAACAATCGATCATCCGTTGTTCGTACTCATAACACACCAGAAAAAGGAAGCGAACAATCCGTGGTCTCTCCTTCTTTGTATTCGGCTATCGAATTCTACTACAGCTATCTATGACCTTGATTGTGCTATCGAACCTTCAGCGTCTACGTGCAAGTCACCGGAAACAAATGATAAAACAAAGCACAAAGCTTGATATTGGTCTCTTCCTCTCAAGGTGTCGTAAGGAAGGTACAAAATGTGATGCGAGAGTTGGGCCTAAGAGCATTACCGATGCAAAAGTGTAGAGAAGATGATGACTGCCGTGCTTCTCTAAGTGTGTACGCAAAATGGAAATGGAAAAGATGAGGACTACGGTGCTCATAAGGGCCGCCTTTATAGTGATGTAATGAGGACTAGCGCGTGTTGCAAGAGATTTTTTAATTGACCCTTCATGGTTGATTCGATTTAACTCCCAAATCCCTTGCACGCCTCTCCGTTCATTTTTTGGACGATGTATGATTGGAGGCCTTTAATCAACGTCCTAAATTGACAATTTTATATTAAAATAGAAGACTTGGCTTGTTTAGAAGTGACCAAAAAAATTATTTATTTTGAAAGGTGGTGTACTCTTCGGCACTTCTTCAAATCGTCCTCAAATATCATTGTGACCCTTGGTAAATCAAAATATTGTTACTTTTCTCTTCATGTTGAGATCCAAAGTTATTATTTTGGTTGGCTAGATTTTTAGTACACATTATAGTTTTTTTATACAATCTATTTGCAAACTTAATCATAATCAATTGGTTATATATGAATTATAAGATATGCAATCAATGTGTATCTTACATCAACCTTCACTATTTATTTATTTTCTTTTTTTTTCTAAGTTCTTTATCATAAATCAAGGGTCTCAAAGTTTAGAAACGGTCCACCTTGCCACTTCTCGTCAACTTTCAAAACTAGATGGTCAAAGCTTATCATATTGCTCAATGTATTATCTTTCATACCAAAAGACTCAATTATATGAATAAATGAACCAATGTCAAGATCTTAACGATGGAGGTTTGAAAACCAAAATTTTCTTGGTAATCTCTTCAATCTTGCATAAGAACCTTTGTAGAGGCTTTTGAGTGCCTTGCAAGGGTCTTGGCATTTAACAATCAATAGAACTTGTGTGACATTATAAGTTTGGACAATAAGATATATATTCAGAGGAAAACTTTTTAGTTTAAGGAAAGTGGCTTGTTGTAAGAATCTTTGAATTTGTTCATTTACTTTTGAAAAAATACAAATTCCAAAAATATTAGGTTGTGAATTTAGCTTTTGGAAAACATGAAGATTTAGACATTTCTTCATGGTGCGTGGCGTCTACAAAGCATGTCTTTCCAAATTTCCGAAATCTCAAATTTATTAAAACATTCCCGTTGGACTAGCAACTTGACTAGCTAAATATAGCCATAGATGAGGAGTTGATAAAGTAATTTCAACAAACTAATTAATTGGACAAGACCAGCTATATTTCGCTAGGCGAAGTTCTTTTTTTTTAAACGTACTGACTATCTACCCACCTACCATCTTTCGGAGCCTGCTAAAGAGAGGCCTTGAATCCTCCAAATCCTTGCTACTCATGGGCCACGCACATCGGGCCGGTGTTGCAGCAAGCGGGCACCCCTTGCCTCTAAGCGCGGGACAATGTGGGACCTGCGCCTTACTGCTCAGTCCCTGCCCGCTCTATCGGCTCCTCTTTGTTAGTGCCACTCTCCGTTCCCACCGTGCACGGGCTTTTATCGGCTGCAGCTTTTCTGATGTTTCTCGCTAACACCTCTCTAGTAAAAAGACCACTAACTACTTAAGAATAATAATATTGATTTTCCGAAGTAGTAAATCTCCTTACACTAAGTTACAACTCAGAAAAGTAAGGATATATGAGTAAAAATGTTCAATATGAGTAAGTTTCCGTCTCTTAAATTTTTGCTTGTAAATGAATTTTGACATTAATTAATTGAGGGGGTGAGATTGATAATTAAATTGAAATAAAAAACTAACTAATTATTACATCATGTTTGATGGGTTTTGAAATTGGACAATGACTAGGAAGAATGGCAAAATTGTTACTTGATAGACACATAAGTGAGATCAAAGCAAAAAATATATAAAAAATTAGTTGTTTTTTTAGTAAAAGGGGGTATGTAATGATGGATGAAGAAGAAAGAGGGAAAGTAAAAGGATGAAGGGGAATAAATAGACGACAATAAAGGAAGGTGGAGTAAGTCGTAGTGAACGGGAAATGAGCCTCGCGTTGGCAACTTTCCACTCCGTTACTAGTGGAGAGGGCTTACGCCAAGCTCATGCCCTCCTTTGGCCTCATGTGTGCGGTCCATCAAATGGCTAAGTACCTAAATTCCTTTTAAACCTATTGTTTACTTAATTTAACTTGACTTCTCGGAAAATTTAGCTCGCCTTTTCGAAGGACCTCAAAACTTTTGAACTTCAAGTACTTTGAAAATTTCATTGTGATGTGTTCGTTGAGAATGCCCTCAATGTTGCACCTTTCTAAATCCACACCCTTTTACAATAGTCTTGGTAAATGTTCTGTGCTATATTCCACCCTCCACCTTACTATGAGAAGAGTCCAAAAGTTGATAATTTTTAAGGTTTCTCGAATAACAAGCCAAAATCTCCAATAACTTAGTAAATTAAAGTCATTGTCACATTTAAGTGGACGTTGTTTGGACACTAAAAGACACAATCTTTGCTACATCTAGGAAGGCAAAGGTCATTTCTCAATTCCAATTCAGAGAAATCATGTACAATCATCACATTTGGCCCCATGTACAACTTGACCCTTCATGTAAAATGTTCCTTGAAGGTCATCTTCATAGTAATGTACATAAAGATTGCATTTCTTGAAAAAATATCTCTTAGTCATCTTTTAGTTTTGGTGAAACTTCTGAATGGAAATTGTGTTTTATTGTAAGACTGGATTCAGGACTGAACTTGGTGCTCCAAAGAAGTTCATAAAAAGAAAGTGACTCCATCAAAGATTGCTTGAATAAGCTTATTACCTTGGAAATATAAATTTTCAGTAATATGAGGTCAAAAATTGAGCTACTGGTAGATAGAAATAGAATACGAGTTCCTAGATGTATCTATTATTCATAATCAATAGAACATCCATAGAGCACACCCTTCACAATTGGCAATTGTTGGAATATCACTACGCCTCATTGATCACCAATACTTACACACTCATTTGTCTCCTAAACTTCTACACTTCTTTACTTTTACAAAGATAGTCTAAATGAAAACACTTCTAAGATAATCATATTTTTACACAGATACCATATTCTTATTTGCAATAATGTACACTTATACACTTTTAGGCATTCACTTGTATTCATGATGGAATCGATTGTGAACAATTTATTGACATTAAATCTATACATATGGATTATGCAAATATTCATTTTTTCACTTCATCACTTTGTTTGTTTTCTTGAGAATCTAAAAATAAGAATTATCTTCTTTTGATCAGTTTAGTTGTTTATTTTTATATTTGACTTCTGATCAATGTCAATTAAAATTTGCTTCTATAACTCTTAAATGAACTATTAATTAACTCCATATCAACCTTGATATAATTTAAAATGTTTATGGCATGTATAATTGTATAGATTTTGACTTTTTGTGTTATTGTGTTATTGTGTTATTGACTCATTGTTGTTTTTAGAATCAATAAAGATTTGGTTAATCATATGACCATCATGTTAAGAGTAAATCCTTCAATACCGTGTACGTACTCCTCTATCTTTCAAAAACAACATAATGTGCCAAAAAAATTTGGATTTTCATTGTCTCATCGGCATGAGGCTTTCAGACGATGCCTCCTTAAATTTCATTAGGATTTGTTCATTTCTATCAAGTCTTGGATTCTTGTGAGACGATTGTTGAAACCAAATCTTGGTGTTTTCGAGAGTGATTACTAGTTTGGATTTAGTATTTAAAAAGAGGCTCTTCTTACTTATCTAAGGGAGTGGATTTTTTTCTTGCTAGTAAATCACATAAGACCCAAAATTTTTGGTCTTATGATATTATTTGAAGATGTATGGCAAACACTGAAAGAATTGTTCATCATGACTTGTATACGATGACTTAAACGGTAGAAAGTCAATCATAAAAAACACTTCATAACTTGTTTATTATAAATCAAACGGTTGTAAGTCAATTGTAGAAAACACTTCATAACTTGTTTACAGTTACTTGAATAATTACAAGTCAATTGTAAACTAAACTTCATGACTAGTTTAAATCATAACGGATAATGATCAGTTTATCAATGAAAATTTATCAATGAAAATGAACTATTAATGAAAAGACATATTCTACTTTAAAGAAGAATTTCCTCTAATTTTCAAGATCTTTCATCAATAAAACAAACTTAAAAGTTAAACGAATATGATCAACTCCCGCTCAATAAACTTAGGTGGGCTGGCCTCGTCACTAAGGGCGGGACAGTGGAGGGGTTGCGCCTCCACTGCCCGCCCACACTGGCTGCCCGGCTGAAATTCGTATAAATGTGATTTTTGGATTTTTGGAGGCCCTACAATATTTATTTTCAGATTTTGAGTTCAGAATTGGGATCTGCGACCCCAATTTACCCTTGGAGGAGTCCCATGGCAGCATTGATGTCATCAACAACAAAAATTTAGGGGGCAAATTTACTCCCAAATGATTTTATGCAGGCAGGGTTTTGTGGGCGGGCAGGGAGGCGCAACCCCTCCACTG
The DNA here is from genome assembly GCA_037043015.1 of Bryum argenteum. Classification (NCBI taxonomy): domain Eukaryota; kingdom Viridiplantae; phylum Streptophyta; class Bryopsida; order Bryales; family Bryaceae; genus Bryum; species Bryum argenteum. Next base: position 3,255,177 of record CM073323.1, on the reverse strand, counting down.
TCCAGCCCTTAGTGTCGAGGGTGGGCTGGTTTCGGAGGTTAGCGGTCGCCGACCGCTGACAGGACCATACCCGGCGCAAAACCCTAGCCCCGTCGAAACGGAGGGCCACCCGGCCCTCGGTAACCTAACAAGGGGTCGGCTGCATACAATTTCTTTCTTTTCGATTGCACGGTGGTAGCGTCGAGCTCCGGCACCAAGCATGGGTACGTCGCCTTCGATCACCGTAATCCTTCACCAATCTGTGCCGTCCTAAGAGAATCGTTCTTCTAATGCAAAATTTTGAATAGCGAGGTTTTCTCCGGCAAAAGATATGAAGTTTGCATCATTTAGGGTTTCTTCGCGGATCCTTGAATTGACCTGAGAACGGGTAGCTTGCACGCATACTTTTCAATGGAGATCTGAAGCTATCACAGTTGTTACTGAAGGTTTTAGGGTTATGATCATTGTTATTGGCTCAAGAGCCTATATCGAATAGGTTATGCTAATTTTTGGATGAGTTCATATGAGTGAAGCATTTGATCTTGTTTCAACTCTGCGACTAATTACCTGAAAGTTAGCGTATATGTGAGGTTAAATCATGTGTTTTACCGATTCTATGGTGACTTTCGATAATCTCAGGTAGTTAGGTTGTGACGATTTCAGTTCTAGTTCTATGCACGTTGTTAGGGTTGTCATATTCCCTTGTTCGAGCATTTGTGTTAACATAAGTTACGTCAATTGTTCATGCAGGTATCTCCAGGGATTCCACCCACAAGAGACGGGCAACTGGAGGCAAGAAGAAGTCATGGCGCAAGAAGCGCAAGTAAGTCCTTTGCTTGGTGGATCACTTAATAGGTCATTTATAGAAGATGCAGTTTCTGAAATTATGGTGTACCTACGCACAGGTACGAGTTGGGAAGGCAGGGGGCCATGACCAAGCTGTCTAGCAACAAGACAGTGAGGCGCATCAGAGTACGTGGAGGAAACTTCAAGTTCAGGGCGCTCCGTCTGGATACTGGAAATTTCTCTTGGGGTTCGGAGGCTGTTACTCGGAAGACGAGAATTCTCGACGTGGTCTACAATGCGTCGAACAATGAGCTTGTTCGTACCCAGACTCTCGTGAAGAATGCCATCATCCAGGTTGATGCTAATCCTTTCCGTACCTGGTACAGCCAGCACTACGGTATCGAAATCGGCAAGAAGAAGAAGGTCGTTAAGAAAGATGAGGTATATTCACATTTGACCCAGAATTCGCTCAGTTACATACCTCAAATAATGATAATGCTTATGGTTACCGTGCTTTCGTTGAAAATCAGGAAGCTGGTGACGCCGAAGAAGAGAAGAAGCAGAGCAAGAATGTATTAAAGAAAATTGCCAAGAGAGCAGAAGGCCAGAAGCTCGACTCTCATTTGGAGGATCAGTTCGCCAGCGGCAGGCTGTTGGCATGCATTTCTTCTCGACCTGGGCAATGTGGCCGGTCCGATGGGTATGCTGCTCCACATCCTCCAATACTTTACTTGTATCATTATCAATGAGCAGGCACCCCCTTTGACTGCTTCAACTTGCGTACCTATTCTAGTTCATTCTTTTTTCCGAGTGTTACACGGACTTCTGAAAGGTTTTGGGTATTATGCAGGTATATTTTGGAAGGGCAAGAGCTTCAGTTCTACCAGAAGAAGATTCAGAAGAAGAAGGGCAAGGGTGCTGCTTAGGCTTATTAGATTCGGCAATAGGTGGCTGGATTTTCTGTGCCTGGGCTTATGGTGTAGGGAGTGGACGAGTGCGGCACGCTCCTTGTACTTGTGTAGGCCATTTTGTATTGAAGTTCTCACCTCCTTAAGCCCAGACCAGACCACCTGGTTGGAAGTTTTGATCTGCAGTCCATTCTGCCTTCGCAATAGTCTCGCTTGCTGAGTGCGTATCATGCTCCTGCACAACTGGTCCAAAGTCCTCAGTAATTCTATCGCTTCTAGAGAATTTTAATTATGTAAAGACGATTGCACAATGGAGCTGTGGATTTTACTTCTATGGGTGATCCCTAAGACTGTTCATTCTCTTCTTGCGTCTGGTCAACGAAGTGTTCGTTAGTATTTGTTGCATTCTGGGTTCACATGGTGTGGTGAGGGGTAGAGTCACTTTCCAGCATGGTGTTGACATTCTTTTAGACTATTGTGTACACTTGGATGTTTCAAATCTCATCTGTAGTTTTTGCAATTATGTTTTGTTCTCATGAGTTTGAGTAGAATGTTGAATTTGTGAAAATGACTGCGTAGATTCTTAGCAACGAAGGAAGTCACATGAAGTCTGTCTTCACCCTTCAGAGTCCGTGGGATCCATCAGTAATTGTTCTTGACAAACAATCACAAAAGTGAACGTGAAGTTGGGTGCAAGAAGAATTTGAGTACCTATCTTCTGGACGAAGTGTAACGCAATGACAGTTACACCTAAACCGGAACTGACAGGATTTTGCAGCTAAGTTGAAATAAACATATTTGAAAAATTCGTTTTATTCGATGTCGCGCATGCTAATGCTCTTAGTTATAGACAAAGACTCACTCTATCTTTGCTGAGTTTCACGATCGAGCTATAAATTTGTCATGTGTTTTAAAAATCAAGCTGTTCCTTCGTTAGTGGATCATCTTTTCTGCAGCATCCACAATCGATATCCATTCTCATACCTTATACCGCCTCCTTCAACATTATCGTTAGCACCATATGAGTAAAAACACACTTCCACGGGACCATATGTTTAATTCAAGAAGTAAGAACTCTCTACATCCGGGCCCCGTTGGTATCAAATCCAGAATCTGTCGACTTTGTCCAAGGCCTCTCCAATTCGGACACGGTTACAAAAGATTCCATCGATGCTATGCACACTTTAATAGAGAAGAAATTCGATGGATTTGCGGTAATACTCGAAACGGCCACGAGTACAAGCGGAACCACACTTACGAATTAGACAGCGAACTTCATGATCTAGATTGGAAATGCTGGCAGGTGAGGAAGGGCTCAAGTAGTGGCCATGCAAACGCTTCAAGCATGTGAGAAGCACGTTGGAAGGAAGATGCAGCGCTCAGGAGTCATCGACTGTTCCAGGGAACAAAAACTTTAACCAAGCAAAGTCAAGGTGCACAACGAAGCATGAACGCTGGGACATTAAGTACATCACAACTTCGAAGATGGACTTAGCGATTGAACCTCTACCGTAAACGACAAAGACTGCAGGCTACTGAACGAATTGCCTACACCCCCTCGCGTGAGTATTTCTAACCAGGTAACCCCTTCAATATCAATAATTACAAGAGCTAAGAAGCAGATAATAGCTTTACATTCTGTACAACGCCACTGGTGAATCTGGAAGGATACCAGCATGAAACAACCACTGAAAAAGTACCAACATTCAGGCCGCGAGTCTATAGGCTGGCACTTGAGGAATCTCCCAAATCATAATCAAGCAACAACATTCCTTAAATGAGAAGGTGAAACTCCAAAATTGTCAATAAACATGAGCGAGCAGTGGTAATAAGAATGCTTTGATCAACATCAAACTCAACATCATTCTGGTGAAAAGCTTTCTAAGAAATGAGCTTTATGGCGATCGACTAAGTACACAGTTGAGGATCCCGATGCAGCAGGATAGTACACCTATTGATCTTTCCTGCCAAAAGCAGAAGCCCTGATCGCCACGGAGATCTGCTCTACAAATTTCCTATGCTAAAAGGCTGCGGGACAAAAAGAGCGTGAAGGAAAAGGAATGTGTAAACCTAGGCCTTTCGGTAGCTGTAAAGCTTTCCGACGACGTGAAGGCAGGTCACGAATCCGATGAACATGAGGCTCATGACGAGCACAACGGTAGGGGTGATCTTGAGGCCCGGGGCATCATCCGTGTAAAACCGCAACATGTTGCTGTTCCCGCCCCTGAAATTGCCACTTCCGCCACCACTGCCGGTCGATGTAGTGCGTCTCCTCCTCAGCCCTGCGCCGCCTGTTCCCTTCGGGGGAGCTCCGGAAGATGATGACCTTGGCAAGGCTCCGCCGGGTGCGGCTCCCCTGGCCGATGACGACGCCGTAGTCGACGTCTGACTCTGCGACCCCTTCGCCATCGCTCTTCTCTTTAATCACTGAAAGATCAGCACAACAATCAGAGCAGGATCCAGCAAATGCGTTTCAAACCCTACACTTCGAATGAGAGCACGAGACTGCCTGAAAACAGCACCAAAAGAAGCGCGAGAAAAGACGGAATCGAATGTCGAAGGATCGAAGACAGGCATCCGAAGGTATACCTCGATTAAGAAGCGGAAAACAGAAACAGATCTGGTGGAGAAGCAAGGCGGAGGCAAATGTCGCGAGGGTTTGCAAAGCGTGAGACAGACTTTGGAGTTGACTGCGCAGTGAAGAGGCTCGCTGATAGGGCCCCGATGTTGGTGATAGAGTCTGTTTCTCCTATGACGTCAAAGCGCCTCTCACCGCGGTCTGAGATCCAATGAGCGATAGCTACTCAGGTTCCTGCCTTGCGAACGTGTACCCTATTTCCGCGCACTTTGTCCACGCACATGAACGTGGACAAGCGACCCTTCTCCGAGCAGGGTCAATTTGGGTTACCTTCTTTTTAGTGTTCATTTACTATGGTATTACTATGAGTAGCTTATGATAAGAAATAATAGTAATTACAATAATGGTAGTCCACCTTAGGGTTTTGAAATAAGAAAGGTCTTTTTGGGAAGGCATGGCTTGTTTAATGTGAAATTATCATAGTTACGTTCGGAACTAATGTCGTACCTTATGATTTGTGACTATTTCCATATAATCAAAAAAGTGTAATCAATTCTTGATACTATAAATTTCACAATTTGCTAAGAATAAAATATATATTGGTTGAAAGGAAATGTTACTCCCCTTGTGTTCCTCAAAAAATCACGATTAAACTAAAACCCTCGTCTAACACATAAATCAAAATTTGAATAATAATGAGTAATCTAAACTAAATCCAACCATATTATTAGATAATCCTAACCATTGAAGAAAATCCAACCATTTTTTAACAAATCATGGTCAATTTCAAACGAGTGATAGATTTTCATATTATTCATTCATAATTCTATTAAGATTGCACACGCAACATTTTTTATAAGATTGCACCTCGAGAGGATTTACCTTTTCGTATCTCAATTATAGGAAGCATTCATCTTTTGTGATTACACACGGAGGGATTCTTTTATCGGACATGAAGGGTTTCCTTTCTATCCCACATGGATGGTTATTTTTTTATTGCACATAGAGGGTTTCTACATTCGCGAATGGAGATGTTTTTTTTAACGCACACGAAGGGTTTTGTTATCCCACACAAGGATCGTATTTTTATTTTTTATAGTACACTTCATGTTGTTTTTCAATGTTCATTGTGTTGCTATCATTCAATTTTGATAGAAAAGTCAACAATAGGAGTTTGGAAATATATATAAGATGTTTCCCCTCAACCCTTTACCTAAACGTCTAATTTTCGAACATTGTATAGTTTGGACGAAAATTGCCCCCTCTTCCTTATAAAGAAAATGTAGTGTAACTCCTTCACGATACTACCGCATAGCATGAAGTAGTTATAATTTGAGCCCTAATGTCATAAGGCCTCAAAACTGCCAAAAAGCCTCAAACTCGGTCACTGCAAGGCGCAGTTTTGTAACATTCAAGAAATTTAGAATACGTAATCTTAGGATCTAGTACCTAACTTGTAAATGTATGTGTCTATAATATCTTAGACTCAAATTCCTCACCAATTGTAAAATCATGATATTCAGAGTTGGAAAAAGGTTTTTCCTTTTCCTAATTGTAAAATGGGTTCCAAGTGTTTTTTGAGCCAAAAGAAGCAATTTGAAGAGTATATCTCAATTAAGACTCTTCAAATCCTTGTTCCCAAGCGAGTTGCAATTATGTCTATATGATTTTTTACCTTTATTGGACGTATGCCACTTATAGAAATGCTTGATTATTCATATGGAGGTATGTTGAAATGCAAATACAAGGACCGGTCTTTGTCAATAAAAAAAGGCATGTGAAAATTCTTGGATTGAAAATCCAAACGGTGAGCTCATGCCTTGGTACCTCTTCTACATGTACAAAAAATAAAATTTGAAAAAAAATAATATCTCAAATTTTTGGTGAATTTTAGAAGTTTCACGATCTAATTGATTTTGGGCAATTTTGAGAATAAATGAGCATTCAACGCAGGTTGGGCAAATTTTGAATAGTATTATCAAACTTTGACCATGAAGAGTATGGAGAATTTTGAAGCTCGAAATGACTATTCGAAAGGTGTGGAAAAATTTCACAATCTTTTTATAATCTATATTTAGTAATTGAGACCCTGACCAGAGTCAAATCGACCTTGGTAGGGCTCATTTCGACATTAGGGGTTAAATTACATATGTGTGATGCAAATGAGAAACTTCTATTGCAAGTTGGCTTGTTAAAAGCTAGAAAAAGTTGTTTGGGAAAGTGGCATTTTGGGGCAGTTCCTCAAACATTCTTAAAGATCAACATTGGTCTTGCTCATGTTCAATATGGTCTCGGAGGGAAAATACTCTACCACCGAGACTTTTGTCATATCATATAAAAAGGCAAAGGGTGAGAGTGAGATTAACTCATAACTTTCAAGTGATAACTCTTTTGGCCAAGTAGCACCATCTTTACTATTGTAAGTTATGTTTCAACTCATTTGATTATTTAAATTTGCTTGCAAACAAGTGTAGCAACACACACAAGCTTTGATGATCTTTAATGGTAGTAGAAGTTTGGGGTGTCACTAGGATGTACAGAAAATGAATATTGCTTGGTTCGTCAGTTAACTCTGTATTTCAAACATGATGTTGTTAAAATTTACTACTTCAAGTTTTTTTGCTCAACATGATGATAATTGTACATAGTGTAAAGTTGCAAGAAGTTATAAATGTCTAGTTTGCAAGGACATTATCAAAGTGATTGATTACTTGAAGGAATTTTCAATTGTAAAGGTTGGTTCATATCTAACTTTTTGATTTTTTATATTGAAGTGAAAGCACCAACGTGAAATCAAATCCGGGTGGAAATTCATTTTCAAGTGGATTCTCATCTCATTTAGGAAGCCAAAGATGAATAGCAAGAACAATATCAAAGCCGCTCCTGTTACTCGCCGTGGAAATTCACCGTCTCATTTCTTGCAAAAAGGGGAACCAAGATCTTTGAAAGGAACCAGACACAAACCATATATACAAGACTGTGACATTTCACCTCTAAAGCGCAAGATATCAAGTAGTGATGACACTAAAGAAGAAGTTCATGAGGTTCTTCTTGATAAAAGAAAATATCTACATTTCATAAAGGGGTTGCAAAGTCGAGAGGTACCTTACATCTATCAAGTGCCTCATATAAACAAGAGAAGAAAAGATGTCGAATTAGAAGAAATTTGTCACCAAATAGAAGAGTTGCTAAAACGGATCCATCAAGCTAAATGCTCACTAGAATTAGTCACTTCAAGTGTGAATTAGAATATTTCCGATGATGATTATGTATTTTAATAAATACCATCGTGCATAACTACCAACAATATGAATATAATCATCGTTAATCAGCTATTTACTGAAATAATTCCAAGTTTCCTCTCATTGCATACTTATCATCTTATATGTTGTATTTCGAATTTTTTCAAGAACAACTTCCTTAATTGCTATGTTAAGTGCATTTATTATTGGATATCGAATTCTTTCTTTTAAAAGTCTAAGTGTGGTGATTCTATAATGGTTTTGAAGCTATATTAAAAAAAAGTGTGGTTAAACTAGACTCAAAGGTATATTCAAATTCTTAATGATTAAGCTCTACATCATTTCAAGACAAACACATACTTTGAATCTTAAGATTCATCAATTATACTATTAATAATTTAGAGGTTATAAATATCGGTTTGACCTTCAACTTCATTTCATATATTCAAATTATTCAAGGAAATCAAAGTAACCAAGGACATGGGATGAATATACTAGTAATCAGCAGAAGAAATTGTCACCTTATAAATACATTGTGACTTGATAAAATATCAACCTCCGTGAGAAATTTGTAAGGTGGTAGTGACATAGTTGTTAACCTAGTAGTATAAAATGAGGGGCACTTTACACTATGGACAAAGAGCCACATCCTTTACTTCACACTATACGAGTATGCCCTTGCGGCCTTGCCATGTCCACTTACATAATTTGACGATTTTTGGTTGGAGATCAAACCCATATTACCCTCCGTGATAAATTTGTAAGGTTTTAGTCGACCCCTTTTGCAATCTAATTGTTTCCCACAACTCTACAAACAAACATGCTTCTAATGACACCTCATGCGGCCCAGTTTTGCAATCTAATTGTTTTCCACAACTCTACAAACAAACGTGCTTCTAATAACACCTCATGCGGCCCGATTTAACCACTGGTCCCCTTAATCATAATGTCACAAAACAAAACCTTAACAATACTAGCTGCCTTAACGTCACAAAACAAAACCTTAACCCTTAAGCGGGCCGAATGTCGAAAATCGACATTCTGGATGACAGAAACTTTGGAGAGCCATAACTTCTTCATCCGGACTCCGTTTTGGACGAAATCACTTGGGTTGGGTCCCAAATCAAGTCTAGTTCATGTCATAAAAATCTCAGACCCATACAATGAAGTATGAATTAATGGCATGCATTTCAGTGACAGCAGCCTAGTTTTAGACATTTTTTCCTTTGTAAAATTTAGGGCAGTTTTCACCATTGCAGGGCCATAATTTGCACAAAGAAATTTTTCTCATGGTTTTTTTTTGTTCAAGGATGCTACTGAGATGAAGGTGAACAACATTCTAATTGGTGACTTTTTCATTGCAATAAGTCTAATGGTAGCATTTTCACTTTAAAGTGAAAATGACGAAATTATGTGATCATTTTTGAGTATTAATACATTATGATCTCGCAATCTATGAAGCCTCATGACTCAAAATTTGACCCACATGATGTCCAATATGTCTACGACAAGATTGTACGGTTGAGATTTGGATAACACACTTTTACCTCCACCTATGACAATGCTTTTGAGGATGTGTTCATTTTACTACAAATGAGTCAAACCATTTAGGGGTTAACAATACTAACTGCCTTCAACAAGAGATGTCACTCGCAAACAAAACAAAACAAACTACCTCCCTTAACCCCTGAGCGCCCCTGCGGACTAAATGTGTCCGCCAGGAATTCCGGCAGTCAGAAGTCAACCATTGTTTGACCATTATAGAAACCAGATCCGTGCGGTGAAATCCATCCCAATTTTTCCCACACCTTCGCATCCCTGTTCTTCATGTTTCTCAACGGTGAAATTGAAAGTAATCAATTTCTGCAGAATTGGCACCCAATAAGCTTGGGCATGGTCTGCACACCTTGATTTTCGGGCTTTTTGGAGGGGGCGCTCAGGGGTTAAATAATAGATCATTCATGCAATATTCATTCGATGTGATATTTTGTGCTAAAGACAAACAAACATTTCTGAAATAACTTGATTTTCTGAAACAATATTTGAATTGAAAAATCAAATAGAAAATTAAATAAAAACTAGTCATTATTCACTTAAAAATTCCTAAAAATTATCAATTTTTTTTCCCATAACACCTCAAAAGATTGATGCATGCAACTAACGAAGTTGGTAGTACTCATATTTGCAACACACTATTATCAAAATCACACTATTGATACTTATACCAAGGGTGTGATAGGGATATCAACATTTTCTCAAGTATCAAGGGTGTTATATTAGCAAGTGTGATATTATCAAGGCAAGTATAAAAGAAAAGGGCGGGGTGTGCCCTACTGCTGACATGTCAGCCCCTCGCTCAACACAAAAAACAGTAGCCCTTGTTCTACTGTCGGAGGCTCGCCGGGTCGTCTGGAGTGCCAAGGAAGCAGCTATCCTATCGATTCTTACTATCCTTTTTCTCCTCTCAATTTAGTCATTTGCTAAGTGGCAGGGTCGATTTGTTGTTTGCGAAGAATTTGCGTGATTTCCCGGTTCCAACCGTGGTCGGTGCTTACATTCGTCTCATTCTCAAATCATTCTGGTATGTATGCTACCTGATCGCACTCTTGCGGCTTGATTTCCTGATCGGTTACTCCTGCTGCTTGATTCCACTGATCTGTTACTCTTGCAGCAAGGTATTGATCGTGCTCTAACAAAGCAGGCATCTTAACAAAACAACAGGCGCTTAATTTGATTACTTAGTTTTTATATTTTGCGGCTATGGCTGGACTATACTTACAAGACTAGGCTTGTTGTTCTCAGCTTTTCAGTGTCGTCAGTTCCATATTAGGGTTCTTCCTCGTAAATGGTGTCGTTTCGGGAATAGTTGTGATACAGCAAATTGTTCTGTTACAGATTTGGAAGGAGTGGGGTTGAGAGGTTTTCTTATTTTTTTTTGTTGTATCTGGTTTCAGGCTGCTATGGAATTGGGATGCATGGATTGTGATTAGGGTGAGGCTTTCGTGTTAACGAGGGTAAGCTACTGCAACAGTAGAATCGGGCGAGAGGGAGTAAGAGTAGCTGGTGTTGTATGTAAGCATGCCTCTCCCGTGGAAGAGCCGCTCAAAGCGGAGTTATGCTACAGATGGGGATACTGGCCATATTGACGGCGGTATGGAGCCAATAGTGGAAGGCTCTCATGAGAGGAGCCTGGGCAGTAGTAGTAGTACTACCAATGGGACTATGACCATTATGTTGAACGAAGAGGTGGAGCAGCTGCGACGAGAGATTGAACTCTTGAAAGCTACACAATCGAAAACGGTGGATGATTCACCGCGCACTTTGCAACTGAAGGAGCAGATGGACCAGCTTAGAATGGAGAATGAGAGGTTGAGGTCTGCCTCTGTCACGCATCTCTCACCGTCGCGATTAAATGATCAGTACCACATTCCTGATGGCAAGGAGCCTCGAACTCCCGACGGCAAGGAGCCTCGTACTCCAGATGCCAGGGAGCCTCGGACCCCAGATGGCAAGGAGCTTCGAACTCCAGATGCCAGGGAACCGCGAACTCCAGATGCCAGGGAGCCTCGAACTCCAGATGCCAGGGAGCCTCGAACTCCAGATGGTCGAACTGTTGAAGCAGGCGAACAGTCTATGGCAAACAAGTATGTGTATGAGACACCGTCTTCGAGGACTGGGACACACGATTCGAAGACTGTGAGGTCGCTGAGCCTACCGAAGCCATCTGCTCCGCCTGGAGCCTCTTCTGCTCATAGTCTTGTACATCACCCAAGTCTTCAGGTGGTTAGAGAAGGATTAAACCATGGGCCATCTTCACCAGGAACTGCTGAAAGAAAGTCTCCTCAATCACTGCAGGCTCTCGGATCGATGCACGTTCTCAGGCAGGAGAAGGAAAGGCTGATGGCTGAGGCAGAGCTCTCCTCACGCACTCGTGCACAACTGGATAATGAGAAAAATGTTTCTGTGCGCACCCTTCAGGCATTAGACGAGGTTGCTGCCTTGAAACGACAAGTCGAGATGCTGAAAAGCAGCAAAGTGGCTCCTTCCCTCAGCAGAGTGGAGCCTCCTGCTAGCAGAGTCGAGCCTCCGGTCAGTAGGGTGGAGCCTCCTTACAGCAGAGTGGAGCCTCGTGCTAGTAGAGTGGAGCCTCCCGCCAGCAGAATGGAGCCTCTTCCCAGCAGAGTGGAGCCTGCTCCCACGTCTGAGCGAACTCGTCAAGTCATGAACCAGCTCGACAAGTTGAGACGTCAGAATGAGCTCCTCAAAGCAAACAAAGCTAAAGAAATGGAAGATGCTAAGCGCAAATTAGCCTACTTTGAGCAGAATCATGCTGCTGCTTCCCAAATCCGCATGCAAGAGGTCAAGCAGATGATCGTTACCAGTCAAGAGTTGGATCTGGCGTTTCTTGTGGACGCAACAGGAAGCATGCAGGTGCTGTTAAAAATGGTGTTGGATCGTCGTTTGAGATTTGTTTCTTTAAACTTGTTAATCTGGTACCTTTGACCTAGAGTCGTATATTCCGTCCTCGTTATTCTGAGCTGCTCAGTGTGCTTACCATAAGAAAAAACTCTTGAATCTTGTCCTTCCATTCAATTAGATGCCAACACATTAAATTATATTGTATTTCGGTTCTGTTTGAAGAAGTTATCAATTTTCCGTTGAGTAGTAGGCTTTGACACTTCAGCTGCTTCACGCTTGAGAAACTATGACATTGTATGACTTAACCTTAGATTATGTTGCTGTGTGTTAAGAAAATGAGTGTTCTTGATTTTGCAGACAAGCATTGATATGATCAAGACCACAGTGCACTCGATGGCAATAGGGATAATGGCGTCATATCCGCAATGTAAATTACGCGTTGCCTTCGTACCCTACAGAGACTATGAGGACAGCGAACAGGACGACACGGAAGTGTGCGATTTTACGACGAGCTTCTCGGGCCCAGAAAGCGATTTCTCACTAGCGCTGTCGCGGGTGCACGCTTCGGGTGGTGGAGACGATGCAGAGGATGTCTTCTCAGGGATTGCTCGTGTAGCGCAATTGAGCTGGGATGCCAGAAACCGACTGCTCATTCATATCGCAGATGCTCCATGCCACGGTTTGCAGTTTCATGATGGAGTTGGTGATTTCTACCCCAATGGAGATAAACTTGGCCGCACAATTGAAGCTCAGCTGCAAATTCTGTACGAGGTTTGCCATATATCCGCCTACTTTTTCTGCCACCTGAATAGCAGTACCCGCAAGATGATTCGAGCATTTCAGAAAGCAGTGCCAGCTGGAAGCAATTTATCCATTCTTGAGGAGCAATTCGAGAACATCAGCAGCATTCCACACAAGGTGATCACCTTGTGTCGTGGTACTATCCAGAAGACTTTAAGTGTTCTAGCTGTGCAGCAGCCAATGGGTGTCCAGTTCGTCCATGAAGCCGTCGTGAAAACGGTTCCACAATGGTCACAGGTCCCCGTACAATCTGGGGTTCACTTCAGATGCAAGTAAGTTTCTCAACTCAATTCTGGGCTATGGCTCAATCTTGTTCTTCTTCAGGTCTTGTGTGCTTACAGATGACTCTGGTTATGCGGCTTTTGTTTATGGCGGTCTACTAAGACTCTTCTTAATTTCCATAGTCTCAGTCGGATTAACTCCAACTTTTTAATTGCAGGTGGTACCGAGCTTTAGATGATATGCTCAGCAGAATCAATGATAAAATGGCTCTGGACGAGGAATCTATGGACCATATTCAAATCCAGATCGCTCAACATCCATTTAGTGACGAAGGGGCAGTACGGTGGCCATATCATGCGTTGATCAAGTATCCAAACGAGGCTCCACGGTAAGGATCTAGATCTTTGGTTCATTCCAATTCCTTCTTTCACTTCCTTGATGAAACATTTGCTGATATTGATAGGTCCCTCGTGAGCAGCGCCATGGTGGTCAAGAGATTTAAAACACCTCTTGGGAGAGACGTCCGAGAAATTCACAAGCGGGAACGATACTGGGCACAAATGGAAGTGCAGTCAGTATCGGCACACATGGCAAATGAATTCAACAAGTGGTATGTCTTAAAAGACCATGCAACAAATGAAGTAATAGTCTCATTTTCACAATCTATTCAGTTTTGTATGAAGATAAACAGCACCTAACAGGAGTTGTATGTTTCTGCAGTACGGCGAACATGAAGAATGTGAAAAGGGTTGAGTTCACTCAAGTGACGACATTAGAAGTTGGGTCGGGGCCGAGTATTAAGTACTACAACATGGAAAGCTTGCTGGAAGGAGAGTGGCTCAGGTACTCGAACAATGGTGGCTACGTGAACACTCTGGATTATGCAGCAGTCTTACAAGCATTCACGCATTGGACGCACGAGCGCTCGAGAGGATTACTAATGGTTACAGATTTGCAAGGTGTGCGAATGACAAACCCATTCGGTGAGAATGTGTTCTGCCTCTGCGATCCTGCAATTCACTGCACCGATGTGTTACGCTTCACTCGCACGAATCTTGGTCTGGAAGGTTTCAAGCTCTTCTTTGATACGCACAAGTGCAACGATGTATGTGCCAAGTTAGGATTAGCACAGGGGACAGCAGGTCGTACTATATCAGGCACGCAGGTGGGCAGCTATTGGTAAATTTTCTAGATCAAAGCAGCCCCCACTTCTAATGTGGGGATCGCTAAATTTTTGAGTGCCCGAAGACCTTTCAGGGCTTTGCTGTACATGTACATAATATGATCCGCTGAGGTATTTGGTGTTTTGTGTTGCTCAAGCCTATCAATTGACAATGAGGTTCGAAGTTATCGAGTGTAGGCTTCACCCTTGTATATCTCTGCGTCACAGATTCTGATTCCATAGCAGTCTTGTACACTTGCAGCTTTGTCAGGGTGGGAAATCATGCAGTAGTTGCCTTCTCCAGTCTGTTAAAACAACAAATTGAAAACTTAGTGGGCAATCCTGCAATACTTGTCTTCTAAGGTCTGTTAGATCAACAGAACAGAAACTTAAAATCACAAGTTGCAGTCCCCATGCTCGGGTTCCTGAGGAACTTGCCTACGAAGGTTGGGACATTAGAAACTAGAGTCAGAGGATCTGCCTTTCAATTAGTAAGTATTCATGCTTCACCACACGGAGCAAGTAACAGAGATGAGAGAACATGATAGCTGTCTGCAAAGACAGACACAATGATAACGTTGATGTCTTACCTTGAAAAATTAATATGGATTCAATGGAGTCAATTCAGTGGAGTATACTCCTATGCATAAAAGCAGTGATCTTAGTCTCCTCTGGGCCCCGCTGCGTGATCACCTTCCTTTAACAATGAGTCTCTGAAACTTGAGGTTCTCAATCGAGCACGCGTAAGACCAGGACTACTCCGTTTCTTCAGTAGCTCTTCATCAATGTACGTTGAAAACTGCGGAACAGCTGCTTTCATCTCAGATATCCAGCTATCCTGGCTGCTGCTAACTACCACACACTTCCGTAGCATACTGGCAACAGGTATGTGAGGAAGAATAATTCTCAAGAATTTCTTGAGCTCGTCTGTACGAAATGATAGCCGGTACAGAAACATCGGGTCCTTATTAGAGCTCTTGATTTGTCCAACGTGAGCGTGAACCTTCCACTCGTCCTCCAGATAGCGAGACAATACCAGCACTCTGTCTTCAGAAAACGGATCTGTACATATTTCACCCTTCCGTCCACTAGATACTAAAGAGCCTGCGTCGCACCACCAGACGGCTAGAGACTGCGGTGTCATATGACTCAACCACCTCTTGCGTATGAGCAATTCATCCCCGCTGTGAGTCACAGCATGTATTTTTGTTAAAGAATCTACCGCTCGGCTTTGAAACAGGAACTTGCTACTTGCCCCTAGATGCACAGAATTCGCTGAAGATATCTCCTTCAATGCAGCAGCTTTCCATTGGAAGTACTCCTTGTCCGCTTCGTTGATACGAAACAACAGCCTCGCGTCGTTCTCACCTGGCACAAAAAATTTCTCTCAATCAAAATTCACCATAAAGCATTCACCATAAAGTTCCTAAGATTGCCATCATTCAAACTGCAACAACTGGGTAAGGGAAGCATGTACTGTTCAAGACTGTCACAAGCTCATGAGTATCAACAAATGCTTCATCCTTACTTTTCGATCAATGACGAAAAGAGTGTCGTTATTCGTATTGATTATCGTGATCGATTCGCTTTCTGTACAAATTCGAGTATGCTTACCTTTGGCGATATCAAGAGTGCTGTCTCCGAGAAGAGAGCCTAAAATGACAGCCTTCGTAGAATCAAGCAGTCCCGTTTGATTCAGCGCCTTGAAAGCCAAGTTCGGTCCGTGTCGAACTTTCGATACCGGCTGATGCTTTGCTTCCACGCCTTGGTTTCGAACCCGCTTAGATTCATTTCGAGAATATTTGCTTGAAATGAAAGATCTCAACAGAGGAGGCGTCGCTACATATCCTCGAACACTTCCATCACTCCGATCAAAGCCATGAACGTCTTCTGTACAGGTCGCCTGGACATCACTGTACATTCCAATGGCGCGCCATCCGCTTGAATACCTCAAAATGGACGAAATTTTCTGCATCGAAAATCTTTTTGCTGCAGATTTCATGACTAGAACGGGAGCTTTGAAAGTTAGATTTGATAAACCATGGGAAAGCTGCACTACACATCGATCGATTGCAAGGGAAGTCGAAATCAGGATTTAGGGTTTCTCTTGGGCACCTGAGGCCCATTCTTCATTCATTGGATGGACGAAAAGTTCAGTTCATCTTGACCTCTTTAATATTACTGTCATAAGAAAGATCACGCTCAGTTGCACTATTATAAAGTCAGTTGATTTATAAAATTCTGTGATAAGAGAAAGATACTTAGAACAGATTCAATGTGATTTGATTGATTTGCACTATGATGGAAAAGGCTGTTGGTCAAGAATATTGGCGAAAATGTGACTCTCGCAAAAAAGTCACATTCCTGAATTCTGAAGACCGATGGCCTTCTGCCTCTTAAAGAGAATGGATGAATATTTGGAGTTCATCCAAACTGGAGAACATCGTTCGTTAGATTTTTGTCTCCTTCGCGAGTTCGTGTTTCGGCTTTCGGAGCTCTGGGGTGTCTGGAGCAGCAAATTTTTGAGCTTCGGAGTGCGTCGTTGATACGTGGCGCATTCATTTACACAGACACTCTGTCTTTGGATGATCGAAGGCGGCGTCGTCGTCTTTCGTGTAAGTTCCTTCTTTTTCCTCATTATTTTTCCCGACTTCGTCAGGACTTATGAGCGGAGGACCTTCAAGGTGCAGGAATTGTTTTTGTTCAAATTCATGGTCACGTAGTTGGAAAGGCAGAAGAAAGAAAGATGGAGACTGAGATTATCATGAAACGTGGATTGATCGAACAAAAAAATTTGTCATGGTGTTAGGGTTGTGATTGTGCTGCTGTAACGTATGAAGACGAGACACCATGAGTGTGCGGATGCTGAGCCGTCCCTCTTCTTCATCCGGCTCCGCACCGAAAAGCGCGGGTGGTGGTGGTGGTGGTGGTGCCGCCCCGACATCGCCTCCTAAGTCGCCCGCTCAAATTTTCGCCTCTCCCTCTCGCTCCGCAGCTCCATCTCCTCCTGTTGTGGACGCTGGTGCCTTCGGGACAGAGCCTTTCCAATTTCCTCGAACAGAAGTTGAGTATCCTACACCGAAGATCGTATTGCCTCCTCCTTGGGAGGAGGAAGAGGATTTGACGGACCCGCTGACCAAGCAGGTTGTTGTAATTGGTGTTGTAAGTCGGTTGGAAGATGAAGCTTCAGAGCTCCTGGACCGCATTCTCCTCATGCAAATGTTCTCTAACATCAAATGTGCGAATCCTCGGAGTGACCAGGGGACCACAAACCCTAATGTATCAAGTGATGATGTAGTGAATAACGAAACTGAGAAAGTGCTCCCTCAAGAGAATGGCGCCGGCCGGGGAAAAGGTCATGGGAAAGGCAGAGGAAATCAGAATGCAGGTTCTAAAGCTACCGACTCGAGATCAACAGGATCAACCGAGAAGAAAGTCGCAAGTGGTCGAGAGAGGGAATGGATAGATAGAAAATTGAAAAACTTCTACGACCGAGAGAAAGGTGTATTGTATGTGCAGTACGTCTGGGGCTCTACGCCTCATGAATGCCAGCTTCGAGCTGGAGAAAATTTGGCCGATGCATTGGAGCGCCACGAATCTGACAGTCTTCGCGGTTTGCTGTTCATGTTTTCTGTAAGGTTTTCTCTCTAATATTCTTTTTTTGAAAGTTTGCTTCTTTGTCTTCAGGATCGGGGTTCCTTGTCTGAGAGTCAACTACATATGTTTTGTAGTCAATCAGCATGCGGTATAACACTAAAAGTTGATGCGTAATGCCTAATTTGCCATCTTGCGCTGTTCATGGCCTGTATACCCTAAACCCTTCACGTAGGGTAGCCGAAATCAAGCAACCACCTCTAACATATCTTAGATATCTGATCGCAGAAATTGCATCAGACGAAAGTTGACTATCCTAATGCTGCAGTTTTAACACCTCAGAGGAGCATAGCTATGCATCAACATGAAACATGCCCGTCAAAAAGATCACCTTCACTTTTAGAATCTTCTAATCACGACTAGGTTACGATATACATTTTTGCAACAAGGTTGCTTGTAGAGATTCATTGTCACCCTAACGTGTAGACTATACTACACTTTTCCTCTAGTTAGTACGTAGTTTTCGCAACTTGTCCTGATGGAAAGCGGGGTGGTATGTGTGCATTGGTGTTTGTCCTTCCTTTATCTGATAAAGCAAATTTCTGTTTTTACTTGAAGTACTCTGGCCTGTGAATTGTATCCTTACAGTTTGTTTCTCTCAGGTTTGTCACATACTTCTAATTGTTCAAGAGGGCTCGCGATTTGATCCACGATGTCTTCGAATGTTTCGTACTTTGCAAACTGCAAAGCACGCTCTTGCACCTTTCGTCAAGACGCAAGTGCTCCCAAATGTTGTCCCTCAATTAGCCGGCAGATCTTCTCCCACGCCCCGTGCAGGGGCCGCATCGCGGGACACAGTCGGAAGAACTGGGGTAGGGGCTTCTTCTGGGCGACAGAGCGGTTCAAATGGATATATTGGTGGACCCGCTCCTGTTTTGTATCCTGGTCAGTGCACACCTGTCGCTCTTTTTGTGATCTTGGAGGAGCTTCCAGAATCAGCTCCTGGCATAAACATCTCGGGACTTGCTTCCGTAGATATTGGAGAAGCTACGGGACTTAGCAGTATTTATGGTGGGCTAGAGTCACCTGGAAGCACTTCTAGTAAATCGTCAAAGTCAAACCCGGGATCAAGCAAGCCTGGGATCAAGACCGAGGGAGGTGTCCGAAAGAAGATGCAAGCATCGATCGAAGCGCAGATTCGGTTTCTTCTTAAGAAATGTCGGACCTTAGCGAGTGTGGTAGGGGAGGGGGGGTCTTCTGGATCTGCAGCAGCCGCTCTCCGAGGCATTACTGGCGGAGTGAATGCATTTGGGGGAGCTGGAGGTGGAGGTGCACTCTTTGCACTTGATCAAAGCCGAGCTGCTGTTTTTGTAGATAGAGCTCATAATCGACCAGGAGCCGGACTCGAAGAAATATCAGACATGATTGTCAATTTCATGAAAGACCCTGCTCCTGAAACTCTTCAAACATTGGACCTGGCAGGTACATCTCTGAAAAACTTTGTCTTTTCGTTCTGTTTGTCGATACGTGAGGGTATGCAGAGATTGTTACCGTCTTGTGTCGTAGGATCCAGTTTGAAGAGAGTTTTGTGCCTTCGCTATCAACCCTTAACGCCCAAGAGGCCCAAAAACGTCCCCTTTTCAGTTTTTCGTTTTCAAACTCAATATGCACCCCAAGATATCAGTTTTACATTTATCACGGAGTAGCGAATCTAAAGTTGATCCAATCTAATATCTATATTATCTTACAAATCCAAGACTTCCTATATCCTGTGCATTAAAAGATCGATGGTTTGAGTAAATGGTCATACGACTGCTTCCATATCGGTACATGAGACCTACATCGTTTCTTCTGTATTGCAGGAATGACTGAGTCAGTACCAGAAGACATTCAGGCGATTAAGGATTTTTTGTTGAGACATACAGAAACATTAAGGGGGAGGGGAGCCATTGCCAGTACAGCGACAGGTTTGCCTTCATTCCTAGTCTTCACCTCTGGACAGTGTTATTATTTGAAGTAATACTCACAAACTTTAGAACAGTAAACCCTTCTTATGTGCGAAGTCGCGAAGACATGCAGACGAGTATCGTCTCGTATACGTGCATCATTGGAAGCCTAGGTTGTGATGACACTGCCGGGTTGCAGATTTGTTAGTTACCATATATATTTTTTGCAGATCCTTCTGAACAGTATTAGGCTGCTAGTTCTCAGCAGCAAATACTTACGGTTACAGTCTAGCATCAGTTTCAGCTTTCAATTTCGTGGTATACTTGGGTGCAATTGTCTTTCTTTGATGTAATTTTTATTTTGTTGGCAGGCAGTTCTGGTGGTGCTGGTATGGTTGCTGCTGCTGCAGCTGCAGCTGCCGCAAGCGCATCTGGAGGAGCAAGTGGACCCACGAAGCCGCTGCACAATCCTCCTGACCTTCCAACGATAACTGCGTGGTTTTCTGCCTCCCAACTTCTTGCAGATGCTTTAACTTCAGCGTGGGAAAATCGAGATACAGTAAAAACTGAAGCTGTAACTGCTGAGAAAACTGACAATCTGAAGAGCCAAGAAAGTTCCCCTCGCAAAGCCGTGAGGAGGTATTCTCAAATGTCGCTAAGCGCAAATTCTACTGGAGGATCACTAAACTCATCGAATCCGGTCCGACAGCGGGTAGCGTCTCTTGACGGAGTTGTATCCAGTCTGGAAAGTGCTGTTGATATTGATAACAAGTTCTCCAAGAATTGGTGCAAGAGATCACTACCAGCCGCCCTTGATGTTTATCTGAACGACCTTCCGTCCACATACCCTACTATTGTTCATAATGCTCATCTTCAGAAAGCTCTGGCTGTCTTCCATAGTATGGTCAGAGGACCAGCGGTTCCATCGTTCGTCGCAAAGCTGACTGCAAGTTGTGAGTCCATTTGGCGTGCTGGACGACAGCTATGTGATGCTGTGAGCCTTACTGGAAAACCTTGTAAACATCTTGTGCATGGTGTGGCAAATGAAGCTTCAGATTCCTCACTGGAAGTGACTGACACGGAAACCAGAGTGCAGAAGAAGCATATAAAAGGTGAAAAACTCGGACACTGGATGGAGTTCTTTCCAGTCTCCCTTCATTACTTCTTGTTGTGCTGCCAAGCGTTTGTGTTCATCACCTCTTTCTCTCATAGTTTTGTGTTTAATAATCTAGTACTTATGTATCTGAAACCACCAATCAACCCTCTTCTTCCATTCACTTATGCAATAATTCCTCTCCTCCAGTTTCTCAAGGTACATGGTAGTTGACAATGAACTGGAAACTTGTTTGTTTTGACAGGAGGGGCAGCGGGGAAGCCACATTCGAGTGGTGTGATGTTTCTCCATGCCTGTGCATGTGGTCGCTCCAGAAAGCTGAGGAAGGACCCGTTCGACTATGAAAGTGCTAATGTGACATTTTTTCAGTTTCCTAATTGTGAGGATCTGTTGCCATCTCTGGCCCTCCCTGCTAGTAGCAGTGATAAGTATTTGGGAGGTCTATCTTGGAGTCTTGTCCGTCTAGGAGGTTCACGTTATTATCAACCTGGGAGTGGCCTGATGCAAATTGGGTTCATCCCTGAACAAAAGCATCTGTCCTTATGGGAAATCGTGGTACTGTATGAGAGCATTCCCGCAGCAAGTGCAGATATCATGCCCGAGGCTCATTACGGAGCATTGAAGCCAGACCATGCTTATTATACGATTCCAAGCTCTCAGCCCGGTTTAGTAGAACCTAAACAGGCTGAGCAACCTTTTTATAGCAAAGTAGCAGAGAAAGGACCAGCTGGTGAGAACAGCAGAGTAGCTGGCAGAAGGTTGGACAAAAGCCCGATGAACATGAGTACCTCATCGAATATCAACTATGGTGGCGACTCTGCTTTTCCTCCTCTGCCTCAGAAAACGAAGACACCGACTCCTTCGAAAGCTTCAAAGCCGTCGACCTCCAATGGTAACGAGGAGACTCGCAGGAATGACCCGTCAAAAAGCACAAGTGTGGCGCATGGTGTTGCTTCACCGAAAGTTGATGTAGACAATGGCGACAAAGAAGCTGCTAATGATGACAGTGGGAAAGCTGAACGTTTTCAAGTTTATGTCGGGTTTGAACATGAATGCCCTCATGGACATCGCTTTCTGCTCTCTGCTAACTATGTTCAGAGTCTAGGATTATCTTACCCTCAATCCAGTCCCGAATCGAATGGAGCGACTAACCATGACTCAAGGATGAATGAACATTCCATAACCACATCAAGTGGTACTGTATACGATAAGAAGACAAGAGAAGGTCCGGAGGTAAGGAGAATAATAAAAGGTTCTGGAGAGGGGCATATGCTACTAGGAATGGATCTGCCCATTTACATGCAGTGTCCTCACTGTGAGGCATCAGCGGGCCGCGAGGAAAAACAGGAGGACATGGTCTATGCGGGATGTGTGTCGCAGCTCCAACGAATTTTTATGGTACACTTACTCGAACTTAGAATCCAGTTAGTTGCTATACTGGCTCACTCAGACGTAGGTTGTGTAATTTGTCATGTCAAGGTGGTCGGTCGTTGATTTTGAGGTTTTATTGCTAATTCTTGCTGAGCCCTTGCAGGTCACTCCTTCGATCCCCTTAATACTCACAACTCAAGCCGTTGTTCAATTCGAGGTACATCAGAGCATTTGTACTCGGGAGTATGTCAATTTCAGTTTGTCTGTATCCAGCTGAGAAACTTTTGGTGCATTTTAGAGGCGTCTTAGTTACATTTGCATCGAATTCTGTAGTCTTTGTTCTGGCTTCTCACTCTTGGCTTCGGGGTTAAGAATCTTGGTTCGACATTTTTAGTTTGTCACCTATCTAATTTTATAGCTTGTGGTTGACAGGATCATTCGTCGGGCACACCAAAGCAGCAGCAGCAGCAGCAGCAGGGGGATTCGGAAGAGGCAGACAAGCAGGAGGGTAGTAAGATACCTGGTGCATCAGAAGTAGTGTTACCACCTGATAGTTTTCTTGTGCTTCGATTACCATTTGTGTATCAGACCGTCGAAAAGAATGGTTACGTTCGGCCCCTGAGCTATCAGAAGGATGCTCCTGAACGTTCAGCTTGGCTTGTCAAAGGCACTGCACTGCGGGTGCATGCCAAGGGAGCAGGAGCTGTGGAAACAGTTGCATGGCAGTGATTTAGTCATCGACCCAACGGCTCAAAGAACTGCAACCGCTGCCTTATGGTGCACAGAATACTCTCAAGATAGCCCTATTCTCAAGATATTCTCAACGTACCAGAGGACTCTTGAATGACATTCATTCCAGGACTCGATTTTCCAATTGGGTACGCCTCTTTTCCCACATGATCGTTTTAATCTGTTTGGGGTAGCAAATCATTCAAGTTTGTCCTATCTCACAATTTGTACTCTGATGAACAGTTACGCACGGAAGTGATGAAACATGCAAAAGGACAACCAAAATGGAAAGATGGAGGCTGGCCTGATTACAGACGCTCATCAGTCCATCGGAGAAGTTCCTCTGAATTGCTTGAAGTGGAACTCAAAATGATGATCTACTCAAGGAGCAAATCAGAGGAGCAACAATGGTTCGAGGATTTGTGACAGTCGGAACGAAAGCGAATTCACTCAAGGCCGGTCATATCTGAAGTTATGACTAAGTTAGTGGAGTTATCATATCGTGTCAATAAGCTCATTTCGTTGGAGTGAGCAGTAGCATTTTTAGGAGGATGAGATCGTCGTTTGCTCATTAGTCGTTCTAGAGTCGTTTAGAAATCCTTGTGTGGATATACGAATCTCAACTAAGGTACTGTAATGAATTATGTGATGCTTTTCTGTTCAGATGCTTGGTGATTACTGCAAATTTCATTTGGTCTCAGTTTTTTCGCTTTGAATGTTTTCTCATGAGCAAATGGATTCAGAATTAATTTTCAGTCAGCTGAGTAGACTTGATAAATTTGTGAGTCCAGAAACAAATGTGTTTCATATTTATATATCTTATTAGAGAAATCCGCTAAGTACGACGGACTGGGGACGAGAACACCCAGTTTTGGTCGGACTGGGGACGAAATGTCGAACTGGGCACCAACTTTTTACACTACGATCGAACTGGGGGCTAAACTCAAGAATGCACCGATTGTGATGGTATTCCGAGTTTGGTCCCTAGTTCGACTTGGTGCCCAGTCCGCAGCACAGCGAGAAGCTAGAGTGAAGAGTTCGGAGGGGCAGCGCCGAGCGCCGAACATCTGGTCCCCAATTTCGTGCATTTGGTCCCCAGTTTGCTCTACTTAGCGGATAACCGAAAACTGGGCACGAAACGACGGACTGGGGACCAACTGGGGATCAACTAAGGTCCAAACTGGGGACTACTTAGCGGATTTCTCTATTGTCTTGGAAAATTTCTTGGCCTTGATGATTTGTAATGCTCAATCGACCTCACCTTCACCGAGCACATGTTTTCATCTGTTTTATGATGTTAAATCTAAGTTATCTAAGTTACGACTGATCAAGCATAGAACATAGCCACAATCGGGCTTTGAACAACATGCACGCCATCCGACCACGAGAGTATCGCGGTCTCCTCTACACGATGGCCGTGGCCGACCGGTGAAGTCCGGATGAGAGCGCGGTACCACAGTCAGAGTGAATTTCTAAATTGATCCTTCAGCCGAGAATGCCAGAGTTGACGGCTCAATCACGACTTTGAAATGTTGCAGCCGCTGCGAGTCCACGGAGAATGTGTAAATTGATCCAACAGGCGCCACATTCGTCAAAGCTCGGTTGAAAGTCATGCCGGAAGAGGATCTGTTGTTGAAGCGAGCAACGAAAGACGGAAGATTGGTATCTTCGATTCGTGCTCGTGGATGAGACGGGCACTGGAATCCTTGATCGAACTTGCGGAGCGTCCACTGGTCGTATCCCAATCCGCACAGAAACCTCAGGTAGTCGTTTGCGCCCATGTCGTATACTAAGCCGGGGTTTATGGCCTTTTCTGGCTGCACGAAGCCCGCACCAAACTCCCATGGTCCGGCTGTCGCTCCCAACTCTTGTTTCGTGATGGTGCGCTTCCTGTTGTTCAAAGTGGTGGCCGTGGTCATCATGGCCGACTTGATTGCGGCGGGGCTCCACTTCGGATGAGCTGCGCGTAGCAAGGCCGCGACACCGCTAATGTTGGGGCATGCCATGGACGTCCCCGACATGATCCGATACCTCTCGTCTCCCACTCCTGCAGCAAGAATGTCCACTCCGGGTGCCGCCAGGTCCGGCTTCAACCACTGCTTCTCCGGCCGATCCAGGATGTTGATGGGTCCGCGTGATGAGAAACCTGCTACTCTCGGAGCTACAACATCGTAAACAGAGCTAGCACCGCTGAGGGTGGCCACATCTGCACTCTCTTGCTTGATGTATGTCATCATTCCCTCCCGCGCCTTGTTGCCCAACTGGATCACAGGACTTGGAATTTCCCCATTGATGGTGAACAGCTCTTCTTCCAGGACGTCGGTATCGGCCAAAATGAGAGCGGCAGAACCGGCGGCCTCACCGAATCTCATCTGGTGCTTGATATTCTTGTCGAAGTTGCACATGAGGATCTTGCCCATGACGAGTGATGCATCCAGTGTCCTGACCTCACAGAAGCTTGCACTCTCTGAGTCGGTACTATTGATTGCAGCATCGCCTCCAAAAATCAGAGGGATCTCGCTAAGAGCCTTGCCATTGTAAGTGGACCGCCCCTGGAAAATGCTGCCGTTCCCGACCACCACACTCCCCACGAGCTCACGGTCCGTGGTGGTGGCCGCGACCGTGGTCATCCACGGCGACACGTTGGCGATGGAGCCCGACCCAATCTCCCCATTGTTTCTACCAGATACAGCAACGAAGACACCGTGCTTGGTTGCGTGGTAAGCTGCAATGGCGATGGGATCCTCAAAGAGGTCAACCAGTCCCCACTCCTTATCCACATTGGGACCAATGGAAATCGAAATTACGTCCACGCCATCAGCCACTGCTTGATCGAAAGCATGGACGATATCAGAATCCGCGCCTGTCACCCTGCCTTCTGCTGTTCGCCACAGCACCTTGTAAACTGCAATCCTAGCCTTGGGCGCCATGCCCCGAGCTGTTCCCTTCACAACTCCAGATGAGCTAGACGCCCTGTAAGCCCATCGTCCAGCTGCAGTAGCAGTCACATGTGTCCCATGGCCACTGAAGACATCACGAGCTGACTTGTAATCCGTCACAGTGTCGTTGATGGCACCGAATTCGCTCTCGAACCCCTTCGAAATGTAGCGTGCTCCGATGATCTTGTTGTTACAATTAGCAGCAGTGAAGTTGGTCCCGGTCTGGCACTGGCCTTTCCAGCGAGCAGGAATGGGTCCCAGTCCATGATCGCTGAAACTCAACCTCTCAGGCCAGATTCCACTGTCAATGACTCGGATGATCGCCTCTCTTCCATACTTGCTCTCAGGGGCCAGATCCTGGAAGTCGGGAGTCCCAGAAACTCCGGGCTGTGTACGTGTCGTGTGGGCAAAGTGAAATCGGTCCTGGTGGACTGCTACAACATCCGGGAGCGCTCTCATGTAGGCTGCTTGCTCCGGCGTGAGACGGGCCGAGAATCTGTTGAGGGCGTGGTGGTAGACATGATGCAAACTGTCGGTGCTGTCGTCAGGATGGTCAGGGTCAAGAAGCTCGCCTGCTCCTTTCACGAGCTCCGAGTACCAGACATGCTTGGCAACAGAGTCGGCCACATGAGTAGCATTGTTCACTGTTCACTGTTCACTGGATGTTGTATGTCTTGCTTCCGACGGGCGCCCCGTCGATCAAACTCGTCAAAAACAATGCCATGAAAAGCATCCATCCAACCCTCATCATGTCGACTGATCCTAGTCTGAGCAAAGCAAGTGTGAAGAATGCATGCTTCTCTATCTCCTGTAAATACCCATCGACCTTAAGCCTCGGCTGTAAGATTCATGGAGATGACCTCGAGCATCAACGTTGCAGCCTCGGAGATTGCAGGAAGCTTTCTTCTAGAAGTCCACGAGTAACCGAGGCTAGCTAGTCTTGACATGGACCTGATCACTATCAATCACTTTCAGTGTGAAGCGAACCTCGTACTAGACAGGCCAAAAACCATCTCGGTTAATATCAACTGAGATGATTCATTTTCCGATTAATCTTCTTGAGGTCAACCATCAAAGACCGTAGCAGCTAGGCCTTCATCGAGGACTCACCGCCCAGGCCGTCATAGGACTCTCACCACCGGGGTCTCCACGAAGGATTTTTATCATCGAGGCATTCACGAAGGATCTATACCACCGAGGTATCCATGAAGGACTCTCACCACCGAAGCCTGCATTCATGAAACCTTGTAAGCGGCACACGAATGGGTGCTCACTTACATGAATCATGGTTTGCATGGTGTGATGAATGGAATATTGTCACCGTCTCGAGCCTCGGAAGCATGAAAGCCTCGCGAGCCAACCTTCTACCGATCCTAGGGAACATGAAAGCTTCTAGAGCCAACCTTTTACTGAACGTAGGGAACATGATAGCCTCGAGAGCGGACCTTCTTGTTGTGTGATCAGAGGCGAATTACTAGAAGTTAATGCATACTCTTAAAACTATCCATAACTAGAGAGGTTACCCCATGTAAGTATCTACTTATTCAGGAAATCTTACGTATGTTGGTTAGGAGGAGAGAAAGGTGAGTTTGTGAACAATTCATGAGAGTTCCCTCTACATATCAGTCCTGCTGTTCAAGAATTTCTCATGGTGACACACCAACAATTAGACTACAATGTCCAGAGAGCACAATAGTATTCTTCTCGTTCCTTTCTTTTTCACCAATAGATATGAGGTATGGTACTTAAGAAGGTCCATAGCAAGGAGCAAATCAGCACATTCAACCTTTTCAAGCCCAACAGAGAGACTACCTCTATTGAGAGTTCCATTGTCAATTCGAGTATGAGTAATTACACGCTCAATCAAGTCTATGCATGTATTGATGCATCTTGATCACTTCCTCTCCATGTAGACAGCCCTCCTCTTAAAGATAGTCTTGACTAAGGATTTTTCTACTAGTCAATAGGTAGTTTTCTTTTCTACTGAACAGAGGTTTTTCAAATTATTGCATGTCCACCTTACCTTATTTTTCAATTTTTGCTATTATGTTTCTTTGGTCTTTAATCTTATTGATAGTATATCATCTTGTTTTTGA
Organism: Bryum argenteum; assembly: GCA_037043015.1. Lineage (NCBI taxonomy): Eukaryota > Viridiplantae > Streptophyta > Bryopsida > Bryales > Bryaceae > Bryum > Bryum argenteum. The sequence goes on along the minus strand of CM073323.1, from coordinate 3,227,291 downwards.
CTTTGTCATAAAACTAGTATGGTTTTTTCTATCTCTAAATCTTTGTTAAAGAATGAGGTAGACAAGAGCATACAACCTTTCGTGAGTTTTGTGACTTTTTGTGAGTTAGGGGCGGATGGAAGAAATTACTTAAGGTGGTATATTGGTTTCAAAGCATATTTTGTGTCTAACAATTAGAAGGACTTCTCACTTATCCGCTACTAGCAAACTTCACAACTGCATAGAAAAGTTGGACAATTGTCTTTAGGTAAAAGTATATTGAACACCTATTTCGTTATAATGGGAATATTCAAATTATCAAATCGATGACAATTGAGCTTGAGTTGAGCCAAATGTACTTCGTGGGTACATTTAGCTTGACTCGAGCTAAACTCTCATTTCTCAAAATTAGTGAATGTTACAATTATAACAAAATACGTGTAATTGATGATTCACTTCAGCAGCAGTATTTACAAGTTGATGACCTAATAGACTTATGAAAACAACTAGAGGCGAGGTTTCGACATGAGAAGACTATCTTTTTGTCCAAGGCTCGCGATGATTGTGAAAATCTTAGAGTTTATGATTTTGCAGATTTATCATCGTACATCAACAACTACATTTGTGTGGAGAAACTAAGACCAATGAAGAGATGATTGATAAGACTTTGGGAGCTTTCCCAATTGCGTTTGCATTGTTAGCCCAAATGTACTGGACTCTGAAGTTTAAAACCTACAACAATCTCACACAATATCTGCAACTTTCCGAACATCAAGAGAAACTACAGCTCAAGAATAACAAAGGTCAGCCGCCTCAAGAAATGAACGGACTCGGGAGATGTCAACAAGGAGGCCCAAGGAAGGTTGAAAAATCAATCAACAGAAGCCAAATCAAACTCCTTACACCAGGCCAAACAATAAGTCTTTTAACTTTGTCTCTTGCTCTTTCAGTAAGTCCGTTTCACGCAAATATTTCAAGTGTGGTAGAGACGGTCACTTACAAAAGGATTGCTAAACAAGCGATTGCAAAAAGTGTGATCGTGTGGGACATTTAACTGAAAGACTGTAAATGCAATATGTGTCAAAGATGTCGTAGTGACCGCTGGGTTGGACATAAGACTCTTGAGTGCCGAGCCAAAGCATATACAATTTTTTTGTATAAAGAACATTAAGAGCTCCAGAACGGTTGAAGGAAATCACACTCCTTAGATGCTCCCTCTCTTGATGAAACTGACCTTGGAAACTATTCTGTCATAGTGAAGTCTTTGAACACTCACATCCGATCTCGTCTCGACTTTGTTGAATAGTCGATCAACCCACACAATCGTGCATAGTGCACGCTACTTTCACGACTCGAGACATGATTCCGAGACGTGGAGGCATGACCCTACTACTTTGAGACCTAATTCTGAAGTATGGCGTATTTGTGAACTCAACACAATTGCTAGAAAACGGACGATGACCTTCCGTGAAGGCCGGGCGAGAGTAAAGCTTCCAGGAGGCGCCACTCTCATCTACTCCATGTTCATATAGCTTCATCGTTTTTGTCACATGTTGTATTCATTTGCATGCTACTTGTCACACACTTCTTTTTCATTTTGAGACTATCTTTGACCTTTCATATGAGTAAAAGTTCATTTTACTTTTCAGTTTCCATTTTTAAGTGTGAAATGGAGTTCAAATGAGATTAGAACGGGAACTAAGCCAAAAGGTGGATAATGAAAAGGCATGAGCAAATGAAAGGTTGTAAGTCTAAAATTTGAGAACCATAAGTAGGGAGAGAAGTGGTTATTTTCCTTTGAACACATAAGAGTAAAATGTGTATCCTGCACTCAGAAGAAGTGTGAGTTTGTGAATTGTGAAGATTGAGTTTAGAGTTGCGAAGTAGTTTGTAAAACAAATTGTTGTTTTAACAACAAAGTATGTAATATATAAATGATACTTGACGCAGAAACAATTAATATTAAAATACAAAATTGAAACCATGAATGTGGAATGAATTGGAAAACAAGTTCGGAAATTGTAAACATTGAATTGCAAACCAATTGTTTGTATTGAAATTACAAATATGCTTGTGTGTAGGCTTTGGGTTGTTTTGAGTACATAAATTGTGAAGACAATAAACTTGGAATAATTAAATGGAACACATGAATATTTGAAACCGGAAATATACATTGGATTGAAAGAAAGTGTTAGTGAACATAGAATGAGTTCTTGTAATTATTTCTAAATCATTGTTGATTTATCTTCTATTCGTGACCATAATCGCATAACTTTGACCGACTTAGACTCTCCCGACAAAGAACTCCCCTATCTACATTCCATGGGTTTCTTTTAACCCATTGAAAAACGCTTTACATTTTGGCGCCGCTGCCGGGGAGAGTCCTGGTTGAAGGTGATTATGAAATAGAAGAAGAAATAATGAGAATTAAATTATTCCAAGGTTTGAATAATTAAAATTATTCAATTTTGACTTCAAATTATTAAAAGCAATTTTGAATGAGAAACTATGAAGTGTGTGTTTCCATGGGAAACTCCAGAAGTAGTTGAAGATAATTTTTCCGGACCATATTTATTTTTAGCATTATATAGATTATATCGAAACGCATACTTTGGAAAAGGTTTCCAAATAACTGGAAATAATAAAGTTCATCAAGAATTGAAAGAAAGGATTGAGCAATTGCCCATTGACATCAAAAGAGTTATTTTGAGCAAAGTTTGGGAAGGAGGAAAATATTACAAGACATTCTTTGCAAAAGGTGAAGACTTGTTGGTGGAATTACCTTTATTATATTTGCTCAGTCAATACGGCAAATTAAAAGTTGTAACAGATCAAAGTCTTCCTATATATTACGGAGGTTGGCACGGAACTCGAATCGCGAGGAAGTTGTATGCATTTACATACGATCAAATCGATCCAAGAGCAACACCTCTTATTCCCGACTTTGAATGCAGAGATGAAAAACACCCTATGTGTATATCATTTGGACTAGTATGTCCTTAAAAAGAAATTATAAAAAAAAAAAAATTCAAGAAATTTGAAGACAAAATCAATAATGAATTCAAGAAACAAATTTAATGTCGCAAGATAGAAATGAAGCCATATTAAAACGGGCAGTGCAGAAAATCCAAAGGGAAGAGCGAGTGAAATCTAGAAGTCGGAAGACAATACCAAACACTCCAAGACTATCGGGGATTGCAAGACCTTCTAGTCCCGAACTTGGAACCTTGACGGAATTACAATCTTTTGATCAAGAATCAAGATCAAAGAAAAAATCAGTTGAAATTAATAAACCAAGCGTACTACGTGAAGAAAGCGAAGACGTATCCTTACCTGAAGTAACTTTTGAACAAGGGCAAGCTTCGAGCAGTTCTTTGACAAACACATCACCGGTTGAATATCTATTTTCGCAACCCAAGGAAATTGATTTTAGTAATCCGGTTGTAGAATACTTAGAGGAGAATTGGAGTCAACAAAGCCAAACCGTTCGTGAAAGGTTGGAACAATTGTTAAAATCAGGAGATTCTGATTTGGAGAATCCTATTTCTCCACCACACATAGAAATCTCTACCGGCCAATTCTTTCCTAGTTTCAACGAGGATCAAATCGAAACTTCATCAAACTTAGAAGAAGAAGAAGAAGAACTCGAAGTTGAAGAGTTAATTAGTACAACCAAGCAAAGAGAAATTAAGAACAATACAATGGCGAATCCAAGACCATGGAATATTGCACAATTCCCACTTTTTAATGGAAGACCGGGATTAGATCCCGATTTACATGTTGCGAGGTTTATAGCCGTATGCGTGGCTAATAAATTGCCCGAAGAAGATTACGTGACTACTTTTCCCATATCATTGGATGGAGCGGCATTTGCTTGGTATGGACGACAAGCAGATTTGGATACATGGGAAGCTTTACGAGACGCTTTCGTAAATCAATATAGGTCATTGGGATTCACAGAAAGCTTAAGGGAACGGTTGAAGAATATAAAAATGGGACTTGGAGAAAGTGTGGATTCTTTTCATGGAAGAATGGACGACCTTTTGACAAGATGGACCAACCATAATATGCCAGATTCATTTCTAACAAGTATATTTGTTGGAGGATTATACCCGCCAGAATTAAAAATGTTTGTGAAGGAAAGAAGACCAGCAAATTTAGCAACAGCTTATAATACGGCTAAGTCATGGGAAGAAGCAAGAGTAGATGAAGATTATCTACCATATGTAGATACACCTTTAATTCCCACCAGCAAACCGCAACCGAGAATAACACTGGCGATGGCTCAATATGGCACAAGGCCATCAGTTGAATCAATTGCCGTGAAAACAACTACCTCGGTAGCCAATGCGCCACCTATGAATAGAACGGAAGAAATGGTAATGGACTTAGCTAAAAAAATCACAGAGTTGAAAGTGAATATGACTTCAAATAAAAATAAGAAGACGATTCCGACGGATGTAAGATCAAATGTGTGGTGTACAAATTGCAATGGTTATGGACATAGGAAAGATGAATGTCCTTCACCATCAAATCAAGCACCAAGATGTAGTCATTGTGGAGGAAAGCATTCCATAGACCAATGTTGGCATCTCCATGGGAAACCTGTAAATCAAGTAAATGATAATAGACCTTGGATTAATAACCCAAATAAAAGGCCATTCACACGACCGAATGTGGGACCGCCGTATAAACCAAATGACAATAGACCAAGGTGGAACGACACCTATAATCAACCACCGGTTTGGAACGGACCACCCTCCAACCCACAAACACATAGATATGGACCACCGCAAAAAGGCAAACATTTGATATGTTTCCGTTGTGGTGAATTTGGTCATTATGCCAATGAATGTCCAAATGCAAAGAAAGAAGAAGGTTATGTTCCTCAATGCGGAAGATGTCGAAAATCTGGCCATCGAGCAGAAGAGTGCATGGCACCAACTCCCATATTTGCTCCTTCGGAAAGAGATTGGGTGAAAGGAAGCACGGTGAAACTTACAGAGATTAATGAACCATCAAAAGAAGTCAATCATATAACACAAGAAATATGTGTTAATCGAGTAGGAACAAGAAGTACAATTAAACTTCCGGAGAAAAACCCTTTGGAAACAAAATCGGACAGTCCGGATGAAGACCAAGAAAATATGGTACCAAATGTTGTGGTACCAAGCCCAACAACTACATCTCTACCCAAAGATGTGCCGGATCAAATATCATTACCTATAGAACTTCCACAAACTTTACCTATACAATTACCACCTCCAAAAGTCACCTTTGCTAAAACTAAAATAAAATATTCTAAGGCAAATACAAAGAGGCGAAACCGGACAATGAGATTAGCTATAGGTTTGAAACCATATAGCCTATTAGAAAATTTGGATAAAATACAACCAATCATTTCAATGCGCCAATTATTAGCTATATCTCCTAAGTGCCGAAGCGAACTAAGTCATTCATTAATTCGCAAACAAATCATAGAAGGAGAAGTGCATGATATTTCCTTAGATCCGGGAGCACCAACTATAGACGTAATGATAGACGGATCATTTATTGAAAATGTACAAATTGATGGAGGATCTAGTGTTAACCTCATGAGCAAAGAGACTATGGACGAAATTGGGTTAACAACTATGGTACCAACTCCTATTATGTTGCGTATGGCCGACCAAAGTCGAGTAAAACCTTTGGGAGTTTTAAAACAAATCCTGACTATCATTGGCGGCATGTCGTATAAAATCGATTATATCATATTTAAAATAATCGATACGATCTCATCTTACCCAATATTGTTGGGAAGACCTTGGCTATATTTAGCAAAGGCAAAAGACGATTGGGGAAAAGGAACCATTACAATTGGCAAGGGCAAAGAGAAGATTACTTTGCCTATGTATCCTACTATTTATAGAGGAGAAACTCAAACAAATGAAAGTGAATTCACTTCGGAAATAGAAGACTCTTCAGGCTATGAGATTGATGCACCCATCTCTAAAATCTCTAGGAAAAATATGTTATATAAAAATATAGGAATGGGTGAATATTTCACTCCATTTCAAGATTCTTGATGATTCTGACAAGGCTATATTATCGTGGGAAAATTCACCCGTGTTCAATATACAAACACAATCTGAATCTATGAGTGAACCGGAATTCATTTCGGATTCTAAAGAGATTGAAGAATTTTTGATGGAATCGGATCAGATCCCTACTCAACTTGGTACTTTGAAATTAAATTGCCAAGATATGAATTTAGGAACTAAAGAAGAGCCCCAAGTAATCAAAGTATATGAAGAATTAACTTCACAAGAATTTACAACTTGGCACAAATTCTTCAAAGAAAACAAAAAGAGCTTTGCATGGACATACAAAGATCTCAGAGGTATTCCACCAGAAATTTGTGAGCATAGAATAATTTTAGAAGAAAATACGAAGCCAATTCGACAAAGGCAATATCGTATGAATCCAAAATATTCACTCATGGTCAAAGAAGAGATAGACAAATTATTGGAATGTGGATTTATATATCCGGTTCCATATAGTGAATGGGTTTCACCGATAGTCGTGGTTCCAAAGAAAAATGGGAAACTACGAATTTGCCAAGATTTCGAAAATTAAATCTTTTCGCAACAAAGAAGGATCATTTTCCTTTACCATTTACGGATACATTGTTGGATAGTGTGGCCGGACATGAGACGTATTCATTCCTTGATGGATTTTCTGGATACAATCAAGTCCAAATCGCCAAAGAACATAGACCACTTACAACATTTACAACAGATTGGGGTACGTTTGCATATAATAAAATGCCATTCGGCTTATGCAAATGCATGACCACATTTCAAAGGGCTATGACTACTGACCTTCCAAAAGTACTTAAGAAAATTCATGGAAATTTTCCTCGACGATTTTGTGTATTTAGTTCAAAAGAAGATCACGCAGATCGTCTATTCAAGTGTTTTGAACAATGCAACATATATGGTATATCCATAAATGCGGCGAAATCACAATTCATAGTTCCATTTGGAAAATTACTTGGCCATATTGTATCCAAGGAAGGCATGGCAACCGACCCAGACAAAGTAGCAATAATTGCTAATTTACCACCACCAAATACGGTTTCGGAAGTCAAAGGTTTTCTAGGCCATGTGGGCTATTATAGACGATACATTTATAAGTACGCCGATATTGCCTTGCCATTAACGCACCTCTTGAGGAAAAGCGAAACCACTCCGGTATGGACACCAACTTGCGTAAAAGCATTTAATACTTTGAAACAAAAATTAATAAGTGCACCAATTTTAGTCTCCCCAAATTGGGACAAAGACTTTGAAGTGTATGTGGATGCTTCCAACATGGCTATTGGAAGTATATTAAGTCAAAAGGACGAAAAGGGAAGAGACCACCCAATATACTTCGCAAGTAGACAATTAAATGCCGCCGAACGAAATTATTCGGTCACGGAAAGAGAAGCATTAGGCATGATCTTTTCCGTACAAAAATATAGACATTATTTATTGGGTTACAAATTTACCTTTCATGTTGATCATGATGCGCTTAAATACATGATAAATAAACCACAACTTAGTGGTCGAATTGCAAGATGGGTACTCTTATTACAAGAATTTAATTTTGTTATACAAGTGCGACCCGGAAAATGCCACTTAAATGCTGATCATTTATCACGTATGTCCAATGAAGTGAATCTGGAACCAATAAATGATGAGCTACCGGATGCGCAACTATTCGAAGTAGATGTGATCCCTTTTGAATATGCCGAAATTATTCATTATTTGCAAAATGGAAGTATTCCAATAGAATATACTTCTAAACAAAGAGATAGGTTAATTTACAAAGCGGCTCCTTATACCATGATAGGAGAAGTGTTGTATAAGAAAGGAAAAGATGGCATTTTAAGGCGATGTATAAATCCAAGTGAAGTTCCATCGATCTTGGAAGCATGCCATGATTCAACTTGTGGAGGCCATTTTGCGGGCCAGAATCGCCACAAAAGCTTTAAACGTCGGCTATTGGTGGCCAACTTTATTCAAAGATGCGTGAGAATACGTGAAGAAATGTGATCCATGCCAACGAGTTGGTAAACCAACAACTAGTTCGGTTATGCCTTTACATCCAATCTTGGCACAAATACCCTTGAAAAATGGGAATTGACTTTGTAGGACCAATCAAACCTCCAAGTAGACAAGGAAGATGTCGATATATATTGATTGCTACGGAGTATGTAACAAAGTGGGCGGAAGCCATGCCAACGAAAACAGATGATGCGGAAACCGTTGCTAAATTTCTCTATGAAAATATAATTATTCGCTTCGGATGCCCCAAAGAACTTGTAAGTGATAGAGGCACCCATTTTGTGAACATGATCATCGAGAATTTATTAAATAAATACTTCATCAAACATAGGAAATCAACACCATATCACCCAAGGGCCAATGGGCAAACCGAGAAGACCAATGGTATTTTGTGTAAAATAATTACTAAAACTGTTCAAGGATCCAATATGGATTGGGACGAAAGGGTTTTTGATGCTCTATGGGCTTATCGCACGGCATACAAAGTAACTACAAAACATACTCCATTTCAACTTGTTTATGGTCAAGAGGCCATTTTGCCGATTGAATTCGAAATTCAATCATTACGTATAGCGATTGACAATAGATTGGACGATGTCGAATCCTTAAAACACAGGTGTTATGAGTTAGAACAATTGGACGAAAAAAGAGCCCAAGCTTATTTACATATGGCATCAATCCAAAATAGGCGCAAAAGCTATTACGATAGCAAACTTAAACCCAAAGAACTCAAAGTTGGAGATTTGGTATTATTATATGATAGTCGTTTTCAAAAATTTCCAGGGAAATTCATAATGCGGTGGTTTGGTCCATACAAAATTTATAAAGATTATGCAAATGGTTCTATGGACCTGCAAGATTTACAAGGCAATATTCACCCCACACGCTACAATGGAAATCGCCTTAAGTTATATCAAACTTGAGGACAAGTTTTATGCTAATTGGGGGGGAGGCATGCAATTTAAACATAAATATATTCACTTAGATTCAAGAAATATATACTTAAATAGTATACAACAATTATAATTTGCAAATAAATATTACAAATTATAGGGAACTTAGGAGAACAAGCATAAAATTCAATGATGACAAATGCCATAAACAATAGAATATACCATAGTGTATAAAACACCAAATATTACTCATAATGAATACTTGTAAAACATAGCACTTTAATAAAATTTGTAGTCTACATCCAAGTGCGTGAAATGTATTATAGTTATCATGACTATAATCCCTTCAAATGAATGGTAGATAGGCAAACTTACAAATCTTATGAGATGGAATATAAAGACTATGTGCAAACGAAGATAACGTATCATTTTCAAAGGTGAATATATAATTCAAATTAATATGGATTAGAGGAACAAGTGTCATACAATATCCAAATTACTTCATGAATCCATGAAAATATACGTAAAAGCGGAAAATCTTCAATCTAGAATTTAAAAGAAAGCTAGAAGATATGATTGAAGACACTAAGAGAAATTGGCAAAAACAGTGAATTATCTACCTTTTTGCAAGGCTTACATTAAATTCTAAATCAAAACATACAAGCATAACAATACTAAATTCTAGTATTCTATACTATATTCTATCAGATTAGTAAGATTAGAATGAATAAAAAGGCCTATTATTAAATTATTAAAGGGATTGAAAATGGCGAATCAGTACAGTAATCATTATTAACCAAGGGGGTGAAAGCCTTTGAAAATCGACTATAGTCTTAAAATATGGACGACGAATCTGCATGGCCATTATGGGCAGTCATGACATTAGTGAAATGACTATAGTCTGTCCGGTGAGGAGACACCATGGGAAGCAGTTGCAGGCAGTTAGGGCACTTCTTGCAACCAGCAGCCTCCACCTTCTCACATTTCCTGTTTCCACAAAGTCGTTTTCTTCGAGCATTGAGGCGTGGTGAGTGAGAACCTGTAGGGGAGAGAAAGTAAAGACTATAGTCCTGAACATCGAGAGCTGTGCAAGCGGTGAAGGCAACAAGAGTGCCGAAGACTATAGTCTGGCGTGGAGGAGATCGAACCATCGAAGTTGCAGGAGGGAGAGTAGTGAGCATCAACACACGGCTGAAAGCAGGAGCATCGAGTTCCACACCAGTTGAAGAAATCCAGTCTGTAAGACAAGAACTCTCTTTGCTTCCAAACCCGATTACGTATGGTCTGGAAATTGTTAACCTAAAAGCAACATGGGATATCAAAAACGATGAAGGAAATCAGGGTTGCAATCAAGGAAGTAAAAGGAACCTGAGTGGTGAATTAGGTTGCAACGGATACATGATGTTTCACCGGTAAAAACACTGGTGATGGTTATCAACAGAAGTAGAGCACAAAAAAAAAAAAAAAAAAAAAAAACAAAAACAGGACCATAGTCGGAAGGCAGGCAAGTTTATAGTCATTCTTTTGATGTCCAAAAGGAATTGAAAGTGTAAAGAGAAGAAGTAGGAGATCCGGAAATAAGCATGGAATCAAGAATGAACCTGTGCAAAATGGATATCAAGAAGATAAGACTATAGTCAAGCCTTGATGACTTTGATGATGTAATCCTTATTTCAACTTGCTGATGATCACCATGATCTCATACAGAAGCAAGCAAGAAGGAGAGACTATAGTCAGAACAAGCAGATCGGAGGAATTGCAAGGAAGGACTATAGTCCGGATAGAGGAAACCAGACAAGATGCCGCCAAAAGTGAAGAAAGGGGTGAATCCACCCACAACACCGGCAAAGTCAGGACCACCATCATCGGCTGCCCCAACACCACCACCTGCACCTCTGGTATGATCTGAATCAAGTAATAGCAAGGAAAAATTCCAAAATGGATAAATGGTCAAGAAGATAATTGTAAACATGGGCAACTACCGGATTAATGGAAGGAACCACAGCCTATAGTCTGAACATGTGAAGGAATGAAGGAAGAATACCAGTTGAGATTCACAAAGCTGACTATAGTCTGTGATGAAGAATCGAGCAGGGCCAGCCTTAACCATCACCGAAACGGCCAAGACTATAGACGGTGCTGACAAGGGCAAGAAGACGGTTATGCCGAAAGAAGTCAAGGGGACCACCTTATGGCGGCATAACATGGAGAATTTGAGGAGAGCAGGACTATGGACTTTCATTGAAGAAGGGAGTTCAAGACCATGGCCGAATGAGAGTTATCTGCTGCCGTTCATCATGACTATAGTCAACCGAGGGAGGCTGAGCGGCTCGATCGAAGGACGCCCTGTGCTGATCACATCCGAGGTTATCAGCAGAGCGTTGCACATTCCGGGACCTGAAGGAGGAATGCAAGCCAGCATGATCAAACAGATGACTCGAGATGAAGCAAAGGTCATCTTCACGAGAGGTTTCTCCTCATATGATGGGAGCGCCTGGTGCATAGAAGAAGCTGTCCAGCCTTGGCAAGATTGGTTAATCTTCATCAACACCATGTTTGCTTTTGAAGAAAATCCGATTGCCATGAGACCAGAACTTACCCGTATGGCGGTAGCAGCATGGGGAGGTGCTCGACTGGATTGGACCAAGGTGATTGAAGAAGGAATGAAACGCTTGATCTGGGCGAAACCTGGCACACTGCCTCAGAATCACGTATTTCAAGTGTATCTCAGCATGATGTGCACAGAAGCCTTGAGGCATCCACCACCAGCACCAGTTTCCACCAGCCTGGGAGGTAGCAGCAGGGACCAGCCGGCACCCAAACGTCAGCGAGCTGTCCCCGAGCCTATAGTCATGCCTGCAGAGCCAGCAAAGCAACCATCGAAGAAAAAAAGGGCCATACCCCAGGAGGCCAGGTTGCTTGATCAGGAAAGGGAAGAGCTCGAAAATAGGGTTGCCACTGAGGCTTCGAAGGTGACCGAATTGGAGGACAGGCTCCGAGACATTCTTGCACAGGCGGATCAGCAAGCAGAAATGCTAAGTGCGCAACAGCAGAGGATCGTTGACCTGGAAAAGACTATAGTCAATGGCGAGGTTGTACGTGACGGAATGACGAAAGCAGCTCAGCGAAAGGATGAGATGTTAGACGAAGCTCGAGCCAGGACAGCGAAACTCCACGAAGAACAGCAGAGTTTGATCAAAACCCTGCAAACACAGGTAGCGCGATGGGAGAGCGAGCTACAAAATGAGAAGGCCAGCAACAGAGCAATGATAGAGCAGTTGAGAAATGAAACTGAGGGGATAAGACAAGAAAAGCAGAATGCTGTGGAGGCCATCCACCGATTGCACGAGAAGCTGAGCCACCAGAAGATTGATCACACCGCCCTGTTGGAGAAGCATCGAAGCCAGCAACAGACTATAGTCCGCCTCGAGGCTGAGCTGACCCTGGCCCATCAACGCAATCCACAAACGACTATAGTCTTGCAGCCTCATTTGGATGAGGCCAAACGGGAAATCTCGCGACTGGAGGCCCAGCTAGGGGAGGACAAGGAGCACGACCAGCGCCAACAGACTGAGTTGGATCGGGTGAAGAAGGATAATGAGGAATTGCAAAAGACCATAGACCAACTCCGAGGGAAATTCACAGTGATACAACAACGATTAGTGGAAGATCGGCAACAGCACCAGACTATAGTCGATCTGCGTGGCGACCTCGGAGAAGCCCGCCGAGTGATTGCGGGGCTGCAGCGCCAGCTTGAGGACAGCCAGACAACGACGGCCAGCCAACGCGCAGATGCGATTAGGGTTCCGGATGCCACCGGCGAACTTCAACGGCTGAGAGATGAGCTGCGGAGGAGCCAACGGCAAGTCGAGGTGGCCCAACGACGATTGGCCGCGGAGCAACAGACCATCACTGAACTGCAACTCGAACTCCAACAACAGACTATAGTCCAGGGAGATGTTCATCCTCCTGCTCCGAATTCTCCGCCCCACAGCTTGCCTGAGTATCAGGGCAATTATGAGGCCCTGTTCAATCACGCCGGTGAGCAGCCCATACCAACATGGGAGGCAATTGCATGGATCCTCCAAGACTATGGTCAATCCCGAGTGGAGCTCACCCCCGCCGACATTGTCTATAGACAGGAATCGCAGTATTGGACCCGAAGCCCACCGTTAGCTGTGAGGGATGATCCTCGATTCTGTGACTGTCCAAGGAGAAACCGATGGAACCCCAGCGCTACTCTCAATTCCATTGAGTAAAACTGGCCTTTGATTCCGGGACTGAAGAGAACTCCTCAGGAGTGTTACGATTCCTATTCAGCGTTTTGGGCTCAACACCAACATTGCCAGGATCCGGTATGTTACAGAGCTGCTGTGTTTTGCAAAATCCTTGCAAAATGGTGCATTGATTTTGGAGTATGGATGGATGTGGACGTTCGAAATGATGGAGTTATACCCCATACAGTTGATCACCCGGAGTTTTGGCTAACTCTCAAACTCCAGTACCAGTGTACTCGGGTTAACCGAGTTTTGGAGGCTATGTGCTTGACTCACTTTATCATTGGTGCACATCTCACCATGATAAATGAGTTTGGCAACCTCCGGATGCGGCCCATTCAGCGGTTCTTGCAGCAGCAGCGTCGTGACAACCCTCAGCTCGTGGCTACAGATTCAGCGATCAGTGGAGCATTGGAGCGCATGGATCGTAGGGGTGCATCATCCTCTAGTGATAGGCGCCATCGTTAGACTTTTTAGCTTTCTATGTGTTCATGTTTGCGGGGACGCAAACACATAGAGGAGAGGGCTATGTCACACACTTCTTTTTCATTTTGAGACTATCTTTGACCTTTCATATGAGTAAAAGTTCATTTTACTTTTCAGTTTCCATTTTTAAGTGTGAAATGGAGTTCAAATGAGATTAGAACGGGAACTAAGCCAAAAGGTGGATAATGAAAAGGCATGAGCAAATGAAAGGTTGTAAGTCTAAAATTTGAGAACCATAAGTAGGGAGAGAAGTGGTTATTTTCCTTTGAACACATAAGAGTAAAATGTGTATCCTGCACTCAGAAGAAGTGTGAGTTTGTGAATTGTGAAGATTGAGTTTAGAGTTGCGAAGTAGTTTGTAAAACAAATTGTTGTTTTAACAACAAAGTATGTAATATATAAATGATACTTGACGCAGAAACAATTAATATTAAAATACAAAATTGAAACCATGAATGTGGAATGAATTGGAAAACAAGTTCGGAAATTGTAAACATTGAATTGCAAACCAATTGTTTGTATTGAAATTACAAATATGCTTGTGTGTAGGCTTTGGGTTGTTTTGAGTACATAAATTGTGAAGACAATAAACTTGGAATAATTAAATGGAACACATGAATATTTGAAACCGGAAATATACATTGGATTGAAAGAAAGTGTTAGTGAACATAGAATGAGTTCTTGTAATTATTTCTAAATCATTGTTGATTTATCTTCTATTCGTGACCATAATCGCATAACTTTGACCGACTTAGACTCTCCCGACAAAGAACTCCCCTATCTACATTCCATGGGTTTCTTTTAACCCATTGAAAAACGCTTTACACTACTTTACTTAACTCCTAAAGATCCAAGAGGACCAAATCGGGCTTTTGCTATTTTGGGCAGCCTAGGTGAAGAGGCAAAGTGTATGTGGTAAAATTTGCAAAGCTGAATCCCAATTTTTGAGTCTTCTACGACAATACTTGGTTTGCGAGCCAAACTGGGGCAATTTAAATTTAGTATTTTTTGATTTTTTTTTTTTTGAAAATATGTTCATGACCAAATCACTACTTAAGTTCCAAAGGGCCCCAAGTCACAAGGAGTACCAATTTTATAAGGGCAGCCTCCAAAAGTGTCAAAAATAATCTCAACAATGCCTAAAAAAACTTCGTAAACAAACTTTGGATGTTATGATCTCTCAAATGGTAGACATCCAACGGTCAATTTTTAAATCAGATACTAAAAATTGGCTAAGGTACAAGATCTTACGGTTGGAAGTTAAAAAAACAACAAAAAAGTTGTTTCGCACCCCTTGAAGTGCATAGAGGTAGAGAATTGGAGTTTTGAGGTTTCAAGCTCCGAAAAACACAGAAGGATCTTTAGGGGTGAAATATAGACCTCCTCTGCTTATTATACATTCTCTCCTTGAGACTTCAACCGGTCAATCCTCTAGTGTTGCCTATTTTGGAGTCCTTAATACCGTGTTTGGATCCTTGTTCTGAAACCACAGCTTACGACTATAGGTCTCATCGCCAAGAAGGCACCTACGTAGGATTTGACTCTCCAAGTATAATCCGTTACATTTCCCCTTAAACATGACTCTTAGACAAGGCTTGTTTTCAAAATTGTCAATTTAATGAAAAGGTCTTCCCTTCTTCCACATCGCTGGACTCTTATGAAGGTCTAGATTTCTTTGCTCCTCAAACCTTCACCATAAATCAAGTTATCAAGACCCTATAACCAACCTTGGAGACTCAGAAGTAGAAAACTACTAGATTTCCAAGCATTGGCTGAAAAGCTTCCATATGGTTTCAATACTTCTCACAAACGACTCGAAACCCAATCTCAATCATTGGTTTGCTTGCCTTCAAGGTCTAACCCAACTGAGATACTTCTCAGTCTTTATTGCCCAAACCAAGAAACCTCAATCAGTGCAATAGCGAGCCCCCAATTGTTGTTAACTAGTATTACTAGTGTAAGGGCCCATATTCATAGAAGACCCGTCTGCATGAAATTGAGAGGGTCTCCAAAAAGCAAGTCATTCCCATGCAACACAACCTGTACTTTCATGAGAGCCCGTAAGATTTCAAAGGCTTGTTTAAATGAGGTGTTAAGCCCTTGAAATAACATTAGAACCCGTGATACAAATTTGGAGGATTTGTCCTCTCGTCTCTTGCATCTTCGAGTATTAATAGTGCTTCTTCAAATAAAGGACTACTATTTCCTCAAAAGAAGGACTTAAATTTGGATTTTAAAGGAAAGACATGGGAGTGGCCCTTCATAATCTCCCCTTGGTAGTGGCCCATGATTTTTCAAGCGCTTTTACAATTACAAGAACCGTTTTCACATGGGAATGGGCCCTAATTGAAAGTAAGATATTCAAATCTCAACCGTGCAATCTTGTAATAAACTCATTGTATACTACATAAATTAAATCTGAAGTCATGAGGCCTTATGAATTCCAAGATCATCACATATAGTGCCAAAATTTTTACTTTGGAGTTGCAAAATCGTGAACAACCTTATTCCAAATCAAGAGATTATAATCTAACTCAAAACGGCACACATCCACTCTGCTTTTCATCACGTATAGCATAATAGAATTATGCAAAAATGGTAGGAAAATTGCTCCCAAAATCAGTAATCACATAGTAAGAATAATCTCAGGGGGATGAATTATAATCATTACAGATAATGAGTTTGTTCTCGTCTTCTGTTTGATTGGATTAGATAGGATTGAGCTTGACTATTCTTCAGTCCTTGTTGGTGCATAGCTCCCACTTGTTGAACTAACCTCCTTTTGATTGAAGATTGAGCGTGAAGGAACTAAGATAACAACGGTATGCATTACCGGCATACAAGACGAATGTCCATTAGATGGAGTTGCATGTAAATGCCCCTGTTACCGGTGAGACGAGGCTGGGGGGGGTTGCCGTGGAAGCTGCCCTTTAAACAGAAGCGAATGTCCGGTACTTTCCGGGCACCTTCCGCACCCGACACAAATTGGATCATGATTCGGATGCCACGTGGGACGCCGGCTCCGGGCTTTGACCGGGATGTTCTATTCCGC
Source organism: Bryum argenteum (assembly GCA_037043015.1). Classification (NCBI taxonomy): domain Eukaryota; kingdom Viridiplantae; phylum Streptophyta; class Bryopsida; order Bryales; family Bryaceae; genus Bryum; species Bryum argenteum. The sequence goes on along the minus strand of CM073323.1, from coordinate 3,210,514 downwards.
AAATGACGACAGCCTGGGATGACGTCACGGCACCCGGCATCGGTCGGCGGAACGTGTGCTTCCTTCTCGCCTTCGAATTGGCTGAGCTGGACTGCCAGCTCGGACCCCCCCCCCACTGTCCCGGGTCAGCTTAACCGACTTAAGAAGGAGTTTTGTATATGAGCTCGCCGCAGCCCACTGGGGGCGGAAATTGGGCCAAATGCCGATCCTCGCAAGCTCCCAATCGAGGCGGTAGCCGCAAGAAGTTTGAATCGTCGGCATTGCGCAATCAATAGAGCAGACTAGGGATTCAGCTAGAAATTGAGAGGGAGCTGCGGAGCTGAGAATTGAGTGGAAGCTGCTGCGGAGTGAGGGCGGGCGTCGCGAATCATCTTACTTGAGAGTCAAGTCAGAATTGGTTAGCTAGCGCAATTACGAGGGGTTTATCTGCAGCCAGGAATTTTGGTAGGCGCTGACATTGCTACAGAGTTCGTCGTTATAAGAGACAGAGAGGGGAAAATTGCGGTGCGAGTGCGATCGCAAGCGGATCGGAATGCAGTTGGGAAACAACAGGGGGGACAACAAGCTGAGTCCCAATTCCGGCCACATTGAGAAATCGCCGCGCAGACTCGGGAAGAGATGGAAAAAGGGATCAATGAAAGGGAAGGGGGGGCCAGAGAACGCAGCGTGTGAGTATCGCGGTGTGCGACAGAGAACATGGGGGAAATGGGTGGCTGAAATTCGGGAGCCGAAGAAGAAAGCGCGCCTGTGGCTGGGGAGCTTCTCCACCGCGAAAGAGGCGGCGTTGGCGTACGACATCGCGGCGCGCAAATTGTATGGACCATTGGCGGAGCTCAACTTGCCGCCGCACGAGTCCGAGGGCCTGGACTCTGTTCCTGCGCCCGAATCCTCCCCCTCCTCGCAGCAGCAGCAGCAGCAGCTGCAGACGCCTTCAGCGCCACTCACGGAGGACGGCTCGTCGTCGCTCCACCCACAGCGCGTTTCGAGCTTGCCCGATTTTCACCAGCAGCAGCATTTTAGCCACGACGGGGAGCGCCACAGTATGTCGGCGCCCGACGAGTTCATCAAGGACATTGAGCATTTTCTGGACCGGATTGATTTGGAGCAGCAGCAGCACCTGGACGATGATGATTCCAGTCAGGACACGAGCTCCTTTCAAGCCGATTGTCGGTGGGAGGACGAGGATCTCCACTCGCAGCTCACAAATCTCGATCTGCAAAGCATCGACAGCGTTTTCAATGAGCCTCTAGTACCCGAGAGTGTGGAGCTTTGGGATACCCGGGACCAGCACCCGCCTCCTGACAGGGGTCCGGACCAGCATTGACCCGGGAGCTGGTTTTTCGCCCCTTCCAATGCGGGGCCAAGTTTATACTTCATACGTCCGCCCCTGTAAATGTGGGAGCACAATTCTTTTAATTGTTTTCTTTTTTTTTGTTACTCAAATACATCCTTCCTGCCATCTTTTCTGTACAGGCAGGAAGGATTTCTTTTTGACTGTTTACAGTTTCTTGTATCAGTGTCTTAGAGGACTTTTGGGGGTATTCCTTTACCAAAATGAAAAAATCTAATAACCCCTAATGTAATGCGGAATATGTGTTATACATTCGTAAGTACTTGTGCCATTTATTTATTTTGTTATACAGTACCCTCCAGATGATTTATGAATTTAGCACTGAGGGACAGTTTTCCTATCGACTTTGGGCATCGCCTATGTACTCAAAAATGATCCGATGTGCGTGGCAATCACAATGAAGACTACTACATCTTCAATAGAATCGTACACATTCATTAACGAAAGGATCTAAACAATGCCAAATACTTTATACACTATGCACAATCAAGTGTTACCATTCTTTGCTTCAATTTGAATGTTCATTCTAGTTTGCAAATTTGACATGAGCTTTGCTGGCAAGTTTGTTCTTTAGATACAGTAGCTTATTCTTGATGCGTGATCTATGTCTCTTCCTCTTGTGTAGTGTTCCATTCTGTGCTTCAATTTGAATGTTCATTCTAGCTTACAAATTTGAAATGAGCATGCAAGTTTGTTCAATCTTTAGATACTATAACTTGTTTGTGATGCATGATATATATCTCTTCCTCTTTTGTTGTGGTGTGGAGCAATTCCTTTCATTGATGAATGTGTACACTTGTATTGAAGACGTAGTAGTCTTCATTGTGGTTGCAACGCACTTTACAAATTAAAAAATCAAATCATTTCTGAGTGCAAAGGTGGTGTTCAAAGTTGATGGAAAACTATCTTTTAGCGTCCCTTTACACTATGGACCAAGAGCCATGACCAAAGAAATTAAATCTCTTGGCTCTTGGTATATCAAAAATGAAATTTAGAGTGGTTTGGTCATTGTTGTAGTGTAGAGTGGATTTGGACCGGGACAAGTTTGAGCAATGATTTTTGAGCCTCACGGTCTCCTTGATTGTAGTTGATGAACACATCATTCATTATGAAAAAATTAGCTTACTTTGAGGACCTCAAAGTTTGTGGCCATTCTCCTTTTTTCAAGGTACTGTAAAGCCAAATAGGACCCAAGAGCACTTTACTCTCCAATCACAAGGTTTAGAAGGCTATGGTCAATCTTCACGGTCCATAGTGTAAAGCAACCCTTAGTGTTGGATTCGTAAATCATCTGGAGGGTATCAATTATGTATAACTTTGTATTTTCTTCCCTTTGATTGCCATTGTTTGGTATGCACTCTTAGTAAATGAAATGGGGTGAGAAGAAAAACATTGGGAATTTTATTTTTTTGTGTATCTGTAATCCCTCATTTTAGGATTTTATTTTAACGTGCCCTAGCCTCCATGGAGCCAAGTGTATGTTTTGTAAATATATCAAACCACGGACTCACAAGTGTATGGTACATTTAAGAGCGGATCTTGTGAAGACTTCACCAAATAATGAGTTATTGTATTAGTTTTGAAAAGATGATTGTCAGATATGATTTTTGACCTCCTAAAGATCTTTAACACAAGAAATGGGTGTCGACGATTCCACCAAAAATAAAATTAAATCGTTATCATCTCACAAAGAAAGAAGAACCAACTATTCAAATTTGATACGTGAGTAGAATGTCAAGTTAATTTTAAGATCCCACAGTTGGATTTTGAAAATAATGCTTAGATTGAGTCTTTTGGTTCATGAAGTAAAAGAAGATAATTGTTTAGTGATTTAGGCAATTTTGCATCAAGGATTTTTTGGAGCTAACCCCTAAAGGAAAAGCTCAACAATGACATGAAAACGGTCATATCAGAAAGAAAAAAAAAAAAAAAAAAAAAAAAAAAAAAAAAAAAAAGTCTTCTAACACGATTTTGAAAAATCCAATTGTAGGATCGTGTTTACAACTGCTTCATCAATTCACCCACCAATTTTTATCAAATTTCCCCATAAAGATCTTTGAAATACATTGAGTCAAAATTTCACCTTTCCTAAAAACAACATATCTTTTAAAAGGAAAATCGACCCGATTTCGATCCCTTTAAGGGTTAAAGTCTTGACGTTGTACTTGATTGATTTACCAAAATCTTTTGGCCCGATCTTTAGTTAGTGATATGTTGTTTTCTGTATTCACATCACTTGGCCCCCTTGCAGGCTCTCCATCTGCACTCCATTACTGCAGCTTCCTCTCACCCAAAGGCTCGTATTGAGACTTCCCCGCACAGAATATTCTGTTGCTGAGACTTCCCCGCACTGAATATTCTCTTGTTGAGACTTCCCGGCACTAAAGATTCTGTTGCTGAGACTTCCCCGCACTGAATATTCGGTTGCTGAGACTTCCCCGCACTGAGTATTCTTTTCGACTTACTGCAGGTTTGGACTTTAGAATCAACAGTTGCACACTCAGCACGTCAGGTCTTGGAGTGGGTTAACCTAATCGGATGGCGCTGAAGAGGCCACTGCTCCTGGCTATGAGAGTACGGAAATGAAGATGCAGCAACTCGTCACCAGCAGCTTTTCACACTTTTATGAAGTAGGCAATATTCCTAAAGTAGGAGAACACCAGATTCTTGTTGGCGTTGGCATGAACAGGAGTGTCCGTTTGACCTACCCTTGATGATATGCCTACATTCAACTATTCTTACTGTGCTAATGGTCCTTTGTTCCCATGCCAAGTCAGCTTTTTCTTCGAATGTGAATTGGAGCAACTCCAACTTCCATGCAAGGTGTAGTGAATTGACTAGACGTGTTGCTCAAAATAACAGAGGTAGTGGCAAACTTGCTAAAGAATATGGCTTGACTCACGATAATATGCCTTTGTCCTACTCACTCCTTTGTATGGAGATAGGTCTTAAAAGCTCTTGACACATAGAGAGGTGCACCAAATAATTATGTGGAATGGATCTCTCTGTGATACTTAGGGGTTTAGAGAGGCATTTGGAGCATTATAGTGGATTCTCTTTTGAAATCATAGGGCCGGTTTACACAACCCTGGAATAAGCTATCAGTCGATCAAGGAATTTCAATTTCAACCAATTACATTACACAAGTATCATTTTAATTGATCACGTTCAAAATTTCTTCTCAATCTCATGACCAATGGAATTTATTTTCACCATAGTGTAAAGATGCTCTCAATTCAATAGGTGCTCAAGATTGAAGTTGCTTTAAGATTAGAACTTGTAAGCTGATTATAGTTCCACGTACTAGGAGGTGGTTAGTGCACAGCTACAAGTATGAACACATGTTGGAATACATAGTTGCTCTTTGAATTTTTGCTTAATGAGTCATTGGTGATAATGCTTTGATATTCAGGAGTTGCTTTCTCTTAAATTTGTAAGTTTATTATCTCTCAAATATAGTGTTTAAAATACTAATTGCTTAAAAATTACTTTACCCTTTTAGTTTTGATATATTCTTTTGTTGAGCTTACAACTGTATATTGTTTAAAACATCATCATTTGGTTTACACACTCGTCTCATAAAAATCCAAGACTTGATATTAATGAGTAATCTTGACCATTCAAACAATATCCAAATATATCAATGAGTAATCTAAACCATTGAAGAAACTCCAACCTATTTTGGCAAATCATAGTATTTTTCAAAGACAGGGATTACAAACATAGTAATTTTTTTAATAAAAAATAATTAGTGATAACAATTATAAATAGCATCTACCACTTCTCTGACTAGCCAATGTGTGACAAGCCAAGCATGAAATTATTTTAATTCATGACGTCTTCTCAACCCAAAAGTGCATTGATTGTATCTAAAGAAAGCAAAGAAGTGATTCTGAACAATTTTCTGGATTAAGAATCTCCTCATAGCCAATAATTTTGTGTTGCATTTTGAGGTACCGGTATGTGAATTTGATCATGGAATGCGAAATTGGCGGGCTTGCATGTTTATTACGAATTGGAAGAATTTGTTGATCGAGGTATGTCTGCTCGATTTTGTATTTTACTTCAGAGGTTTGATTTCTAGGGAAGAGACGGACAATTTTTGCGGCGATCTCGAAGAGTGTTTGCAAATTGAGGATAATTGATGTTGTCTCGTGCGATTTGGAAGAGTACGATGTGAATGTTACTCCACCATTAGGTTTCCGAAGTCCAATTTGTATGGATCGCAACATTTGTGATCGATTTTTGAATTGTACATGACTTGCAATCTGTATGCGGTGCCGAGCCGTTGCACTTTGTACTAATCAAAAGTTCAAAACCGCTATTGACTCGGTCATTGAGTGTGAATTCTCGTTCTGTCGAATTCTTGGAGACTTTCGTGCGGTAATTTGATCGGATGAGTATGAAGCTTATGGAGCAATATTGTGTCACTGCAAGGGAAAGTTTGACGAGTCGATTAGGTTCTTTATCGGAGTATTACGAGATGGACTGCTTTGTAGACACTATCTTTTGGTGTGTTCAAGAATTAGTGTGACAGCTGAAATGTTTCCATTTTTGCAGGGGATGCCACACTGTTACGATTTCACTGCCTCGATCCGTGGCTGGAGGAATCAAGCTAGGGATTATCGTCTATCGAATTATTCCGTGTCAGTTGATTGTTGATTGTGCAAGCTGCGGAGACTTGCTGAGGTCAGAAAGTTTCGACTATCAAGAAACTAAATTCGATGGAGTTTTTGGGAGCTCCACGACTGATGATTGTTTCAGACCTGGATAACACCATGGTATTCATCTTTCTCTCTTTTTGAAACTCTACGGTGAACGAATATAGAGCATCCAATTCTTTGTTTATTTGAGTCTACAAGAAAGTTCAGTAGAATCTTCCGAGATGTCTGGGATGTTGAAAAGATTGATTGATCATACCTTTCACCTTGTAGGTCGATCACAAAGATAACCATTATACTTCCTTACTGCGGTTTGGCGCTCTGTGGCAAGCGGATTACAACCAAGACTCCCTGCTCGTATATTCAACTGGAAGATCCCCTACTCTGTATGAAAAGCTTCGCTCGGAGGTTCCCTTACTTACACCTGGCATCACCATCATGTCCGTGGGGACAGAAATTAGGTACGGGGAGACTATGGCTCCTGATCTTGGATGGGAGGAGGAGCTAAATCAGGGCTGGAATCGAGATGTTATCTTTGAAGAGGGGTCCAAATTGAATTTGAAATTCCAGGTGAGTCACTCTGTGAACATCTTCGACCTATTCGTCTCTCTTCGGGGTTGTGAGCTTTTTTGATTTCAAATTGAAGATCAGACCTTGCCTTGAGGTTATACTTTTGTTGAAGGTAAAAGATACATGTATTTGTGCATTTGTGAAGATCGACACAACGCTTACATGTGTTCCGTTGACATTCAGGTTGATTCAGAGCAGCGGCCTCATAAAGTAAGCTTCTATGTAGACAGAGGTGGGGCTGAGGAAGTTATCAAAACTTTGACACAAAGATTCACTGAGCGTGAGGTGAGATGGTACTCCATGTTTTGTAAGGTTCCTTGATGATCAATCATTCTTTACGACGTCTCCAACCTACTCTGGCTTCTGTAGTTTCAGGCGCTCTGAAAACTTTGACCCTCTCATCTGTCGCTCACCTATCCTTTGGTTGAGTGTCCCCGTTTTTGCAACTAGTTTCAGGCGCTCTGAAAACTTTGACCCTCTCATCTGTCGCTCACCTATCCTTTGGTTGAGTGTCCCCGTTTTTGCAACTTTAAAACCTTGTTTGCAATTGCAGGTGAATGCCAAACTTATATATAGTGGAGGAGTTGACCTTGATGTGCTCCCAACAGGAGCCGGGAAAGGCCAAGCACTTTCGTATCTGATGAAGAAGCTGAAAGATGAAGGACGCTCTCCTAGCAAAACTCTTGTGTGCGGTGATTCCGGAAATGATGCTGAGCTCTTCACTGTGCCAGATGTATACGGAGTCATTGTACGAGAACTTATTATCGGACCAGACACTTGTTTCTCTTTGTTTTGGATCTTTCTTTGTACTCCAATGTACTTCTGACCTCGTCAGTTTCTGTATTACATACTCTTAAATCGATAGATTTCACGAACTTTGCAGGTGGGAAATGCCATGGAGGAACTTCTGAAATGGCACAAAAATTACGAGGGAGATTTGTCTCACGTCTATCTCGCGAAGGAAAGGTGCGCAGCAGGTATTATGGAAGCCATGCAGCATTTTGACCTACAACCTTGTGTTTCGCCACGCGACCGTCCTCGTGCCTTCCAAACCCTTGGAGGAGTTGCAAAATTAAGTTTATCCTCGGTTTCGCATGAGGTTGTAGACTACCTTTTACTCATGGAACACTGGTTGAAAGCTGACGTTGATAGCACTGACATCGTTTTCAGTCGTCTAAAGTCGTCACTGGTATCAGCCATTACCTTACAACTGGAATTTCTATGCAATGCTTTATATAACAACCTCAGTACAAAAGTTGTGCATTCTCGTCTTATGCTGTAGTTCAGTGCTCGAATGAGGACTATGTTTTATTTGTGGGAAAATAGGTACCTGAAGCTAACTGTATTCATGCATATGGAATCATCAGTAATCCTTTTGAGGAGATAGAGACCTTGCGCGAGTTGCACGGTGTAAAGAAAGGGAAATATTACTGTATCTGGGTCGATCGGGTCAGAATTGAGAAGCTGTCAGATACTTTGTATCTTGCAAGATTCGACAAGTGGGAAAAATCAGGTAAAGTTCTTGGGAGGGAGACAGATTGTTGAGATCCTTACTTTTGTTTATCAGGCAGCTTATCCATTATAACTACATCATGATCGTCCTGTTTCTGTTCAATTTCCAGAATCCAAGTTCACAAAATAATAATACTATGCTGTAGGGTTTTCTGCTTGCCTATGAGCCGGTCGAACGAATTTATTCTGCTGACCGCTGGCCTTTTGCTCTGATGCAGGCACTCGTTATACATGCGCAATTACAACTGCTCTTCTGCAAGCAAAGGTAATTTGGCTACTACTGCAACAGTTTCTCATAAGAACTCGCCATTGCCTCAATCATACTGTGTGCATCTGCCGGACTCGTATCCATGTATTTCTGATGGATTCAGAGTGTCTGAACCTTCCACTCTAGCGTATTCGAGCATCATGTTTACACCAAGCAGGGTGTATGCAATTCACTTATTAATTTCCTGTGCCAGCTCGAAGCCGTGAACGGGTTGCAGTGGAAATTGATCCACGAGACATGGTTGCACGGTCGTGAAGGCATTAATCCGAGATTACAGCCTCAAGTGCCTGACGCTACGTTGCCTGAACCTCCATTGCTGGAAGCTCCAACTCCAAGAGGACCAAGGCCAGAAGCCCCAGCCTTGGAACCTCCAACCCCCGAAGCTCCGACTCCCGAGGCTCCAACCTCCAAAGCTCCAACTCCGGGAACTCCAACTGTGAAAGCTACAATGCCGGATTCTTTGAAGATTATAGTGCCGGAATAAGATTGTTTACTCTCCTCTCTGATGTTAGCTGCTTTTTTCATAGAAGCGAACTGCCTTCCAGAGTTCCTGTAGCGAACGATCTTTTAAGTCCTTTGCACGTTTTGAGTATGAAAGATCAAATAGAAGTTGAATAACATTGAGGTCATATCACATCACATGGATTGGCGCCAGTGTGAAGAAGAATATAGAGGTACTTCTTTGTAATGCATTAATGTGAGAGGAGGAGCTAGGGTGAGAGGAGGAGCTAGTGATTAGATCAATTAGTGCTCATGACACTAATAGTGAATGGTTGATATCTAGGTAAGTAGCAAAATAGGTCTCTTGTAATAGGTCTATTTTTGCCTCACATAGATCAAGTGGTATACATTAATTAGCTCTCAAATGTTTGAAAAGAACTATTCTTAATAATTTTAAACACTATCTATGACTCTGCAGTAGAGTGAACACTATTTGTGCAGGGATACTAATTACACTTATCAATGTAGTTGCTTGTTATTCCTTGTGTAAATTTACTATAACGAAACCCTATATCATCCAAGTGGTTAAAAGATGAAAATTGAAAGATCTTCCTCTTGCTCTTTGCATGACCCTTAGTCAAGTGGTTGCTTTTACTTTTGATTATTCTTTCTGACCGTTGAAGTCTTTCAATACCAGAGCAGTAAATCGCTTCAGTATGAAATCATTTCAGCAAAAACGAATGGAAATTCAGAACTTCATGACCCTTGAAGGCCAGATTCAAACGGCCAGAGTGACCAATATTGCAACATTGACTAATAATTCAACCTAAACCTCTTGCTGGGTAATAGCAGCAATTGAAAAATCTTGCATAACCTTAGTTATAAATTTGCAATATTGACTTTGCAATTAGCAAATTTCGATCACTTTCAAATACTGAATGAACCACTGCAGACTTCTCTAAATTCATTGCTCAAATTCGCACCAAGATGAGGTTACGTCCACTTTGCAAGCATTTGTGGCCGAATTCGATGAATGGAGCACTCTTATCCAGGATTACAACACTCGATTGCAAAATCTGAGGCGGATATGGATATAGGAACTTGCCGGTATTAGTGACTCTTCTGCCTCGAGGATTCACCAGATTCAATGCAATCTAAGCTGTGAAGGAGTTGCAGATTCCGCACCAAAACAAGGTTAGAAGGCACTTTGGATGTATTTATGGACGAAATCGAGGAATCGAGAAGATTATAATAGTAAATTGCTCATAGTGAGACGGATATGGACATGGACGCAAGCCGGTGCAGTCGATTTAAGGCTCTTCTGCCCCGAGTATACTCCAGATTTAATCCAATTTGAGCTGTAAAGGAGTTTCATCATATCAATCGCGCACGAATCTGAAAACTCCTACACGAGGATCAAGTGTCGGTGAAGAAAATCTGTGCTTGGCAAGCAGATCGTTAGGACTAGTGGAGTTGTAAGTTTAGCAGCCGAAGATTTAGTCTTCACTTGAGAATTTCGCTCGAAGACATCGACAATGATGTTAAAAGCTATGTGGTGAGATTCAGCCATGTCGTACAAGTTGAACAAAGACAAGTTCGAGGCACGCAAGCGGCTGCCGAACACATGGAGGACAACACTGAGCTACTCCTTCTGCGCGTCACCCTTCTACTGGTGCTTCACGATGATATGCCCGTACTGCGCCGCGTACCAGCAGAGGGAGCGCGCGCTCGTGGGCGACTGGTCGCGCTACTCGTGCTGCGCGGGGATGATGCCTTGCAGCGGCAAGATGGGGGAGAGCAAGTGTCCGCAGTTTTGCCTCGTCCTGGAGGTCTTCTGCTGCTTCAGCGTGGCGGTCCAGACCACCCGGATGCTCATCCAGGACGAGCTGGGGCTCCGAAACTCACAGTGCGACAACTTCATCATCGGCTCCATGGTGTTTCTGCAGTACTTGAGCTGCTTCTGCGACATAGCTGCCATGGTGGCCGACATGGAGGAAATCTCCCAGGCCAGCGTGGTGCTTGATCAAATCTCGCAAATGTGCTACTGTTTCGTGTGCTCGTGTGTTCAGACCCAACAGCACGTCGAGCTCAATACCCGTGACACCGTCTTGGGCGTCGGCACAGCTCCCGGCATGCAGCAAATGACCCGCTTTTGACCTCCCCGGAAAGGCAGTCCTTTGTAGGGACAATTCGAGTTAAGGTATCCTGCTCAATAACTGAACACACTTTGTTGTAAAAAAGCTCTCCTAGTACAATTTTTATGGATTTGCAAAGTTTAAAGAGGAATGTCAGTACATCAGGAGTGACTAGGCTGTCTCTGTCACATTAATTCATTAAAAAGTTAAGGCTCAATCAAACAACCTCCTCATTTGTCGATTGTAAGAGATGTATTGGTGCTAATTTCATCTTACTGCACATCCTTGTTATGAGAGGTTTATGTTTGAGGTATGTAATTTTTAAGTTTATATGGGACTTGAGAAAATTCATTTGCCTTAAAACATGCTCTTAATATATGTAGATAACCTTAGCATTGCAAGTCATCACAATTCAAGAGTTTGATCCAAGATTGAGAAATGAACATAACAACATATTTATTTTCAACCTCAAAGCTATATCCATTTAAGTCTCTTGACTACTTCTTAAGTTTTTAGGACCTTACTCTTTGAAGCTTCCTCTAGCCTAGTATATATAAAGAGTTGAGGGTATTGAACTTCTCCAGATGACTCTTTGCTTCTCTTTCCAACTTGCTGTCTCTCGCCATTTGCTTTCCCTCACGTTCACTTTTTTCCCCAATTTCCTCTTTTGTCACTAATTTCTCAATCTATAATTTCCTACCCTTTGCTATTTTTGTCTTCTTGTTGTTTTTTTCTTGGCACTCATTACCGGGCATTCACTTCTCTTGGCATTCTCTTTTTCTTAAATTTGTTTATTTTGGAAATTACTCTTGAATCTTAAGAAGAGGAAGCATAGATGGCGGAATAAAAATGTTAATCTGTAACATTTGTTTTTTCAAAGCAAGCAGCCTTGTAGTCTCTTTCTCCGGTCATTTGTATTGTTGAGAGTGCCTTCACAAGTTGCTCAAAGGCCAATCGCAGCCATAACGGATTTCATTTAAGGAGTCAACATTATTCCTATTTACACCACCCCTAGGTCCATCCATGAGGCAGCTACTCCCGCTAAGCCATATCCACCACCACCGGATGGTTTAGAACCATCATCATGTTTTTGCTTTGGATTGTCGCTTGCAAGACTTGCACTCCAAATGATTATAGGGTGGATGGCTGAATGTTATGTTATCTACCTTTTGAGTTAGATCTTTAAGACTTGTAATTGCTTATTAGCATGAATCGATAGATTCTCTGCAACCATACCGATAGATTAAACTAGTGGCAATTCAAGCTTCTGGTAGGTGGATCGAGCATATTCACGAGGTGGGGCCATGTGCACCGATGCGTGTTTGGACTCGTAACAGTCGACGTTGACCATTTTCCCAGTTCATACACGACGGCCGCCAAGGTGCATCGATTTTGTCAATCATGTTTCCACAATGAAAGAAAACGTCGTTGAAGTGGCTCTCATGGGACCTATGATCCATCCCCCTGACAAGCTTTTCAATCAACGTGCACACATTCTGATTTTCATAATGCGGGTTAGGCAAAGCGCGCGTTGAAGCGCACACCTTTCCTGTGGTGATGAAGAAAGGACAGGTAGATTGTACTCACATCTTCACTCTCCTGTTCGTGATTTCTCATTCTTTCACCTTCAAGCCAATCGTGTTGCTTCAAAGTCAGGTGGGACGAATTGCAAAACTTGGACTACTCGTGCTCCAACTTCAGCTAATTTAAATGCGCATTCTAGGGTCCGGAACTATAAGTCAACGCAAATTCGGTACTTGGACTTTCCTCGATGTCTTTTCTGAATTTGATGTTCATCACGATAATCACGATTAAGAGTGCTAACTCGTTCTCCACCTCAGCCTGATTCCTAAACAGTACTTGTTTCGTTTGTTATAGAGATGACTTGAATCCTATGGCCAGCAGTGTCGAATTCCTGGAGATAGTGTTTGCAAGAAGGGCTCTGGAGTCCTGGTTGGAAAATTCATTGCAAGCTGAACAGCTTAGACCAAAAGGATTTGGGTGCAAAAGCATAAAACTCAAAGTCGATGAAAATCTTGACACAAAGTGTTCAATGTTTTGCTTCAGAGTAACAAATGGCCAAGTTTCAATTATTGAAACAATGAGCATTTTCACAACCTTGGTCCACATCCTAAATTTTTAATGATCTCATTCTAGCTCTACGCTAAACCGTCAACTTACTATCTGCCCGATTATTCTGCCGAGTGTGTCAAGCTATTCCAACCAAATCAATACATTGGTAAGAGTACCTTCATTCACATGCCTCGGCCCCAGGTGATCCCCAGGATATCAAATAAATGCTATATACATACATGACGAACGAGGGCCACCATAGAGCAGCACAATAGTCTATGGTGGATGTAGTCTATGATTCATTTAGATTTAGTCTATGGTTCCTACGATCTCATGCGCACCCACTTCGCCGTCCCAGGGACGCCGTTCTGCACCACGAACAGCATGTAGTAGCTCGCTGGCGCCACCCTGTTGTTGGGCGGCGCTGTCACCGTCACCGAGTACACGCCGTCAGTGGCCGCCGCGGGCATCGCTCCTGTCTTCAGCTTCAGCATTCTCAGCCCCATCGCGTACGAGTGCGTCACGAACGGCGAGCTCACCAGATTCACCTCTATCGACCCGCGCACCCTCTCTACCATGAAGCTCACCGTGAACTCGCGCCCATACCGGATGCTCGCCGGCGCGTACACACTCTTCGGCTTGTAACTGTCGCTCCCGTACGCTGGTGAATACGCCTCCACTCGAAGCTCCGTCGGGAACTCCCCCGTGAACGTGTAGTACTGGTGCGTGTTGCTCCCGGCCACCAGAATGCGCGCGTCCGCCAGCAGATTCGCAGTAGAGTGATACACCCGCGGGATGGCCGACGCTGCCAGTGTCTGCCAACGCGCGTTCGCATTGTACGTCGCGTACTTCACCGGCGTCAGCACCGCGTCTGTGGCCTGCCCCCACCCCTGCGAGCCTCTCGTCGCGCCGTTGATGATCACCACATCGCCCGTCGGCAGCAACACCATGTCGCCCATGGTGCGCCGCATAGGCATGTTCTCCATGGTCCACTCGGGGTTCGCTGCTGTCACATCCATGCGCCCGCACGTCCTCGAAGCCTCCCATGTCTTCCCATTCCCGTCATTGAACGCGCCCGCCTTGGCACCACCGCAGACGAGCACCTCCACAGTCGAGAATCCGTTCGCATTCTCCAGAGGTAGCATCACAGACGATCCCGCCGATGGGTAGCAGCGGGGCTCCCCGGGGATGGTGGGGAACGTCTTCACCACCTTGTTGGTGTTGTAGTCGAGCACGATGGAGTCGCGGTTGGCGAAGATGTAGAGGTTGCCATCGGGCAGGAGGTGCACAAAAGGGTACATGTTGTCGCCTTGACTGGTGAGGGTGTCCCTGAGGAGCTGCAGCTCGAATGCACCCTCGTTCGCGGTTCTCTTGGGGACGAATTCATAAGTGAATGCATTGCGGCCGCCAATGACGATCTGACTCTGCCCATCAGGCAGGAGCTGGTTGGTCGCGTACCAGCGCGGGTCCGTGAGCGCGACGGAGTCGTCCTCCACCCAGTCGCAGGTGCCGGCAGCTTGACAGGGAGTAAGCCTTCTGATTTTGTACAAGCCATCGTAGTCGCCACCGGTTTGGACCATGGTCCCGTCCGCGAAGAACTGGCCGGAGCTGCACCACGTATCGGTCTGAATTTTGAGCGCGCGCACGGTGTTGGTGTAGGGATCGAGCATCACAGAGTGGGCAGTGCAGTCGGGATTCAGTGCCCTGTCTTCAGCGTTCTGGCGGCAGTCGCCGTTGGGGAGGTTAATCTGGGACGGGCCGATGTTGGTGCGATCAAGCAAGATGGCTTTATCGTAGTGCGTGATGGCGGTGTGCATGGACGCAATACCGGCATTCTCCACTATGACGTTCCAGCTGCCTTGCGCTGCCACTCCCGAGACCATCACCACCGCCATCAAAATGGCGAGCGCCATCGCCATGCCCGCTGGAATCTGATCAACCTGAGACTGTGGGTTATAAAAAGAAAAGTGTGTCTGAGTGTATGCTAAATTAAGCTCCGGCACTCGCTAGAATGTGATATTGGCTGTGATGGAATCGAGGGTGATTGAATTGGCCAGCGGCGAGACGGGTTTATAGGTATCTGAAGCGAGTGAGGAATTGGGACGCGTGAGAGTGGAGACTGGTTGACGAACTTGGTGAAATTCTCACGTGGACCCATGTCCATGCGATTGAGAGGTCAAGCTAGTGGCGGGTCCAGCCGCCAGATCTCCACACATTTCCCTCTAGTCAAAGCAATCCTAATGTGAGGGTTGGAAAATGATCTCTGCGATTAAATTTACTTTCATTTACGTCAATGATAAATCTTTAACCCTTTATGGTGAAGCTCTATGGTGACCCTCTAGACACCCATTTCTGACTTCCGTGAATAATTTCTTTTAAATTCAATTTTGGGAAATCCAACCATAGAATCTTGTTTAAAATTGCCCAAATTATCTCGATGTCTACATTTATCAGATTTTACTGTACGGATCTTGAGCCACTCTATGTCAAGGTCTTTGTCCTTCACTCACTTTACACTACATCCAAAGGCCATGGCTTCTCAAGGATTGACTTCCAGGTATGGGTCATGGCCCAAGCAGAGTTTGGCAGGAGGTTTCACATTTCTAATGTAAAGGGAGCTTGATAGATAAGACCTTCAATAATTTAAGAAGTCCTCAAAATTATTGGAAATAAAATATCGATATCCGAAGTAGCAAAAGGAGTTTATTCAGAAATAAACAAAAGCCCTCAAATTCGGCCCTCCTCGCGCACTAACCAGGATTCTCTCAAATTAGCGGGCAGCGGGCAGCAGGGCCCATAAAAGTGAAATGCTGGTCGCCGCACGCGTGCCGTGACCGACTGGCTCGCCTCCCAATAATTCAACTCATCACGCGCGCATCGATCCGGTCTTCCCGAAAATCAACTCAATATTCACCATACTTAACAATCGATTAACATTTCATGATACAAACGTTCATTGATCGCGATCGATTGGCTTTCTGAAAATTATCAGTACTCAATATATCAGTGATTCAAAGTGTATAGCATCGGACGGATAGAAGAATTGATGTATCTTATGCAACCATACCGACAGATCGAACGATGTGGAATTGCAATCAGCTGGCTGGTGGATCGAGCATATTCACGAGGTGGGCCATGTGCACCGATGCGTGCTAGGACTCGGAACAGTTGACGTTGACCATTTTCCCAGTTCGTACACACCGGCCACCAAGGTGCATCGATTTTGTCAATCATGTTTCCACAATGAGAGAAAACCTCGTAGAAATCGCTCTCGTGGGACCTATGATCCATCCCCTGCCAAGCTTTTCAATCAACGTGCACAAACTCTGATTTCCAGGATGCGGATTAGGCCAAGAATCGAGCGCACACCTTTCGTATGCTGATGCAAAAAGGACAGGAATGCTTGGCTGCAATGTTTATCTGACCGTCAAACAATTCAGGAACATCTCATGGCATAGACATCCTCTACGTTGTTTAAACCATTCACTTTTCTGTGAGATTCCTTCATCCAGGACCCATTTTTCTACACCAACTTCACACCCTCATTCTTGCACCTTTTTGACGCTTCAAAGTCAGATAGGACAACAACTAAAAAATTGGACTCGTCGTGCTCCAACTTGAGCTTCCTGAAATGTACATTCTGTGGCACGGTCCAAGTCTAAATCATGGCTGATTTGGTACTAAGGCTTCTCTATAGATCAATTCTAAATTTGATGTTCATTAACTTCGGCACCTTTGTGTTTCGACCCTCTGAGTGCGTAACTCGCTCTCCATCTCAACCTGACTCCGGTCTTCACATGTAGTGTTTCGTTTGTTGGAGTGGGTTGCCTTGACCTCCTAAAACCAGCAGTGTCGATTACTTGGAGACTTGAGTTTGCTAGAACGGCTGCGGAATCGTGGTCTGAAAATTCACGGGAGGCTAAACACCACGGACCAGTTTCATCAATCAATACTCAAAGTTCGAAAAACTCTTGACTGGAGAAGTAGTCACTTTCTTGCTTCAGAGGAGCAAACTATGCCCCAGATTTGAATAATAATTCGAAGAAAGAGCATTTTTACAACCTTGGGCTTAATCCAATAACTTGAAGATCGTATCCACTCGCTATCAGCACAATTATTCCGCCGAGTGTGTCGAGCTATTCCAACCAAATCAATACATTGGTAAGAGTACCTTCATTCACATGCCTCGGCCCCAGGTGATCCCCAGGATATCAAATAAATGCTATATACATACATGACGAACGAGGGCCACCATAGAGCAGCACAATAGTCTATGGTGGATGTAGTCTATGATTCATTTAGATTTAGTCTATAGTTCCTACGATCTCATGCGCACCCACTTCGCCGTCCCAGGGACGCCGTTCTGCACCACGAACAGCATGTAGTAGCTCGCCGGCGCCACCCTGTTGTTGGGCGGCGCTGTCACCGTCACCGAGTACACGCCATCAGTGGCCGCCGCGGGCATCGCTCCTGTCTTCAGCTTCAACATTCTCAGCCCCATCGCGTACGAGTGCGTCACGAACGGCGAGCTCACCAGATTCACCTCCAGCGTCCCGCGCACCCTCTCTACCATGAAGCTCACCGTGAACTCGCGCCCATACCGGATGCTCGCCGGCGCGTACACACTCTTCGGCTTGTAACTGTCGCTCCCGTACGCTGGTGAATACGCCTCCACTCGAAGCTCCGTCGGGAACTCCCCCGTGAACGTGTAGTACTGGTGCGTGTTGCTCCCGGCCACCAGAATGCGCGCGTCCGCCAGAAGATTCGCAGTAGAGTGATACACCCGCGGAATGTCCGACGCTGCCAGTGTCTGCCACCGCGCGTTCGCGTTGTAAGTCGCGTATTTCACCGGCGTCAGCACCGCGTCCGTGGCCTTTCCCCACCCCTGCGAGCCTCTCGTCGCGCCATTGATGATCACCACATCGCCCGTCGGCAGCAGCACCATGTCGCCCATGGTGCGCCGCATGGGCATGTTCTCCATGGTCCACTCGGGATTCTCTGCTGTCACATCCATGCGCCCGCACGTCCTCGAGGCCTGCCGTGTGTCCCCGTTCCTGTCACTGAACGCGCCCGCCTTGGCACCACCGCAGACGAGCACTTCCACAGTCGAGAATCCGTTCGCATTCTCCAGAGGTAGCATCACAGACGATCCCGCCGATGGGTAGCAGCGGGGCTCCCCGGGGATGGTGGGGAACGTCTTCACCACCTTGTTGGTGTTGTAGTTGAGTACGATGGAGTCGCGGTTGGCGAAGATGTAGAGATTGCCGTCGGGGAGGAGGTGCACAAAAGGGTACATGTTGTCGCCTTGGTCGGTGAGGGTGTCCTTGAGGAGCTGCAGCTCGAATGCACCCTCGTTCGCGGTTCTCTTGGGGACGAATTCATAAGTGAATGCATTGCGGCCGCCAATGACGATCTGGCTCTGCCCGTCAGGCAGGAGCTGGTTGGTCGCGTACCAGCGCGGGTCCGTGAGCGCGACGGAGTCGTCCTCCACCCAGTCGCAGGTGCCGTCAGCTTGACAAGGAGTGAGCCTTCTGATTTTGTACAAGCCATCGTAGTCGCCACCGGTTTGGACCATGGTCCCGTCCGCGAAGAACTGGCCGGAGCTGCACCACGTATCGGTCTGAACTTTGAGCGCGCGCACGGTGTTGGTATAGGGATCGAGCATCACAGAGTGGGCAGTGCAGTCGGGATTCAGCGCCCTATCCTCTTCGTTCTGGCGGCAGTCGCCGTTGGGGAGGTTAATTTGGGATGCGCCGATGTTGGTGCGATCAAGCAAGATGGCTTTATCGTAGTGCGTGATGGCGGTGTGCATGGACGCAATACCGGCATTCTCCACTATGACGTCCCAGCTGCCTTGCGCTGCCACTCCCGAGACCATCACCACCGCCATCAAAATGGCGAGCGCCATCGCCATGCCCGCTGGAATCTGATCCACCTGAGACTGTGGGTTATAAAACAGAAAAGTGTGTCTGAGTATGTGCTAAATTAAGCTCCGACACTGGCTAGAATGCGAGACTGACTGTGATGGAATCGAGGGTGGATGAATTGGGCAGCGACAAGAGGGGTTTATAGCTAACAGAAGGAAGTGAGGAATTGGGATGTGTGAGTGTGGAGGCTGGTTGACGGAGGAGGGAGACTTCACGCTCGTGGCGGGCCCAACGGCCAAAAGTTGCCTACTCTTGTCCAGCGAGCCAAAGTAATGCCCATGCACTGTATTAGGCAAGGAAAAGCACGAGCTGATTTGTTGTAATGTCATGGTGCCACCCCTTCAGATTGTATCGATGTAATCAGGAGTCAGATTCTGATAATCATGATAGATGACACCTAAATGACAGCAGCCTCCTACAGAGGCTATTACAGGTAATTTAGTTTTGAAGGTTTGGTCCTTTTGAAGGCTTAATCCTTAATCGCCCATGAGGTCTGAAATGGGCAGCCCAAAATTGGATCACAGCATCTTTTAAACTTGGGCATAGTGAATAGTGCATTTTTTGAACTTGGGCATCATGAATGCACCAATCAATGATGAGCTTGCAACATCCTACAAGGTTATGTATAACCCCAACCTACCTACCACAATCCTTTCAAAGCACGAAGTCACTCATACAAGTTGTGATTTAAACTATAAATTTTCACGTCTTATAATACATGATAAGAAGGTGACCACTTTGACATCAAAATATAAGTGAAATATTGAGTACAGTGAGAGCTACAAAGCAGATTTTATCTAAAAGAAGCCACTCGAGCTTGCTTGGCCATTCAAGGGTTAAAGCATAGCAATGGTTCGCGGAATACGATCGTTGCGTGCTCATTGCTTGGAAGGAGGATTGTTAGTCACACCACAATGGAGTTATGTTTTTTAGCGTACTTGAAATGTCCCTCTTCGACGCAAACTTGTTGGGCAGGCAATTGCTTGTTTTGGGCATTGACATTTATGTTTTTAAGTGCAAGTGTTTTTTTATTACAGGCTTGTTGCTTAGCAACAAGGTTTGCAACTTGTGAGTGATTGGGCCATGGCAGCAATGCCTATGATCGCTTCTGGGGTTTGGGTGGGCATTGAAAATACTCAATATATGGAACTTAATTTTTCACACGCAATTTTGATAATTACACACATGGGTGACGATGCTCTTAAAGTAGCGTACGTGTTTGCAATTGTGCTTGCAATTATACTCATGTTTATTACATGCAAATATTTCATTAATGATACACCTACCTTGCGTGCCAAAAAAATGCAAAACATGTTCATTTGTGCACAAGTAGGACCACCAAAGAATGCAAAACTATACACACCAATAACCAAAACACATTTCACTTTCTTTTCTGAAAGTGGGTGTCCAAATTTAATACTGGTCATTATCCTGTTAACCATTTGACCTTCAAACGCCTCTCGACGAATTGAGAGGCACGCAGTAGGTACGCAAGTCACTCTTGTTGTGCATGTGCAAAGAATTGAACACTCTCGCCGACCCCACCCACTTGAACGCATGCAAAAGCAGAATATTCGATCTGAAAAGCTTAAAAATCATATTACGAAAGCGATGATTTCAACGATGGGTGTCAATTCCATTGACGAAACTGTTGCCGGGGAAGCTCAAATTCAAACTGCAGAACAAAACCACGGTCCGCACATTCAAACAGGCGATTTACATGATCAAGTAGTGCTCGAAATTCCATTGTCGGGATGACTTATCGATCATCGAACTAAAGCATGCTCGATGGTTCGATCATCGAACTAAAGCATGTTCGATGGTTCGATCATCGAACTAAAGCATGATCGATGGTTCGATCATCGAACTAAAGCATGATCGATGGTTCGATGATGAACATTTCTTTGATTAGAATACAGACATCTGGTTCTGTTTCAATTATTGAGAGTCGACACGCGTGTGAATGCCGATGGAAGATGCAACATGTACTCAAGAATACGCTTTTTATTGTTAAAAAGGGGGTTTGTTTTAAGCTTTGTATTCTTTTTGTGTTCTAAGCTGGACTTAAGAAAAGAAGAAGTACTTTGAGGAGGTTTTGAGCTATGCATGTGCGCCATTCCATACTTTTGTTTTGTTCTAAGATATGGAAAGTTTTTTTGCATCAATTGGTTGTTGTTGTTGACTTTGTGCGAAGTGTTGACATTGCATTATTGGAAGTTGATGATTTCTTTGAGAGAAAAGTCTAGCGCCACTTTTGTATGAGTGTACGGAAGGTACATGTGTTTGAGTTTAATGTACGTAAGTTTTACCCACAAAGTAACGATTTATCAAAACAAGAAACTACTAGCTTTTTGTTCCAGATTGGAGATTGGAGTGATGACTATTGGGAAATTAGAGATTTGGGTCTGAAGAGATTTCAAAATGGAAGAGTTTATCTATAGAAATAAATAACGAGAATTCCATGATATTTTCCTGTCATTATGAATGTGTGTGGATTGAATGGAGAATGATGTGGTTATTCTTACTCTTTTAATGCCTTATTTATCTATCTTCTTGTTTCTTTATTCATAACAATTACACATCAACAATAAACTTGTGAAGAAGTTGTTAATTTACATGTACATAGAAAATGAAGTCATGAAATGGAGAAAGAAAGATGTTATTAAAATGTAGAAAAGAAAATTGACTTAAAATATCCTCTTCAGTTATTATTAAGTCATATACTACAATAGTATGATTGTGCTTTTTGTAATATACTCCTATGTATTGGTGATGAAAATCCATTAATGGGGTTGTTATACCACCTCTCCATGAGATTCCTTTAGAACTTGATTTCTTATCAGGTGCCCCTAAATTTGGATGAACTAGTGTTTTTTTGTATAATTAATATTGAGTGTTTGATAAAATTAGGTTGAAGATAGACACAATCATTTTTCATGTAATTTTTGGATTAGATTCCATCTCAAGTTTATGAATTTTGTATCATAATTTCAATTCAATCTAAGATGAGATGAAGATTTTGTTTCTAAGTCAAGTATTTGTGGTTTAAGTCTAGTATTTCAATATAGTATTTGTGATGGTTAGATACAATTTCATTGTAGTTTAGTATCTGTAATAAAATCTCAAATTGATTCAAGATGGTGTGAAGATTGAGCATGCAGTATTGTGCAAGGAAGAATAATTTTTTAGAGCATTGTCATCGGTTCCTTCAAACATAAGAGTCGCACGCGCAAGACTTGAAGAGAGGCCCTCCCTTACATCCAGCAATGGAAAAAGTGCTCTACCCTCCTAGAATTCATCGTCTCTGTAATTATTTCATATAGTGAACACCTTGATGTGCTTGATCTAGTCGATTGACATCATTATCTTTGTAATCCAGTGATTGACGTGAGTGCAAGGACACTCGAATGAGAGGAAGGGGAATATTATGGCGTAGAATCTCAAATAGTAAACTAAAAGGAAGCGTTCAAGAGTATGGCGATGCCCTTATACAAGTGCATTTTTGGAATGAACATTGTTTACTTCATTCAAAAGAAAAAGTATGAGATTTGCAATAATGTTTCAAACTCAAGAGTTATCTTTTGTTATTAGAACCATTTTGGTGCAAGAGGTCTAGTTTACCTCCTAAATGTACCGAATGTCAAAAATTGTCATTCTGGATGGAGGGTAGAAATTTTGTAGAGCCATAACTTCTTCACACAAAGTCTATTTTGGATGAAATAAATTGGGTTGGGTCCCAAATCAAGTCTAGTTTTTGTGGATCAAATTGCAAATTGATCCAATAAAGTATGGGAAATTGGCATGCATTTTAGTTAAGGCAGTTCTTGTTTTGAGTTTTCAAACATGGGGCATGTTTTACCATTGTAAGGCAAATATGGGAAATCAAAGAGATGTTTTCTAAATTATTTCAAAAGGCTCATGATCTTAAGATAAACTCTTATAAGTTTCTAGTTGAATTATTTCTAATCCAAAAACATTTGATATTGGATTTGCAATGATGTTTGTACAATGAATGAAGCAAGAAAATGGATGATTTTTGAGGAGCTATATCTCCTTCATCCATACTGTCAGATTTTGACTATATTTTTTGGATTCAAGGGTATTATTGAGATGAAGTTGAACATCTTTGTAGTTGGTGGTTATTATATTGGAATAAGTTTATTAATTTTGTAGCATTTGAAAATGCTGATATTTTGTGATGCTTTTAGGCACAGATTATGATCTCAAAATCTAGAAGGCCTCATGACTCAAAATTGAGCCACATGATGTGCAATATGTTTACTTCAAGGTTGTACAAATTGAGATTTTAATAACATACCTTTATTCTCAAATATGACATTTTTTTGAGAATATGTTCTTTTTTGTACAAATGGGTCAAACCATTTAGGGTTTGATACACATTTAGGGTCAGATGGGCTCCTTCACCCAAAATCAATATATTCCTCAAATCGCAATATTCAATGAAGGCCACTATTATAGTGATAATCAATATCATAGTATTATCAAAATTATGATATATCATAGAAAATCAATTATGAAGGTATAAACCTCAGTATCTCAACCCCATGCCTCTCATCCTTTGCCCTCCCCCGCCCTTTGCCTTTGCCTCTCCAACCCCTATGGCTCTGCCTTGCCGCCATTGCTCCTCAAAATGCATGTGGAGTGGCTACTAAATGCATTTTTATATTCTTATTCTCATAATATGTGCAATTCACAATAAAAAGTAAAATAAAGGTCCCAATAGTATCACAATATTATTGGGTTGCCAAACACACTCTTAGTCTTTTATAAATATGGATTATGAGGAGATTTATGTACAAACAAGACTTGTGACATTCAAACTTACTTTGTTGTTACAAATTTTGATGTATCTTCAAACAAACTTCAAACTTACTTTGTTGTTAAATTTTTGGATCAACTTTAAAACTAATGTATAGAAAATTCTTCGTGATTCGTTTCAATTTGTAACATTTTTTGTTTTCTTAACTTTGGGATTCAAAAAAAATAGTATGATATAGATGGTACTAAGGTGTTGTTGACATTATATCAAAAAACTCTCACTGATAGGTTTCCTATATTCAATAAGTTTGGTAGTCACAAATCGAATTCTATATTAAAAGTTAGGAATTTTGAAATCAACATATCTTGCTTAGTAGTGGTATATTGTGTTTTATCTTTGATGTAGTGCCTATGTTTGAATTAGCTTACTCCTCAAAGATAGGAAATGAAGAGCACACAATGTTTACTTCATGTTCATTGGATACATAAACCCACATAAACCTTCTTACAAGTTCATTTTAAAGAGAGGCCTTAGTGGAAAAAATAATAGACTAATAATGCTTAAAATTTTAATTTTGGTCTGGGAGCTTGAGTTGAGAGAAAATATCGATAATTCTATGAGTAAGTACTCAATTAGATGGACCTTAGTTGCAAGAAACCATAATCTAGTGGGTTCTTCCAACTAAGGTCTATTTAATTGAAAGCATACCAATAGAATTATCAGTACCTTCCTTCAATCCAAGCTCGCAAACCATAATAAAATTTAAGCACCTATAACCTATTAGTTCTTTGAAATGAAGCCTATCTATAAAATGACCTTAGAAGAATATATATGTGGGTTAATACATCCGATGAACATTGGTGAAGTAAAAGCAAAGATTTGTATTTTAAATAAATTAAAAGTAGTGTTGATTTTAACCGCTAGTGCCTCATAAATAGAACTTGTAAGAAAGAACGTCCATGTGCATTGATATACCCAATAGATATTGGTATATTGGTAAAGTAAAAGCAAGTATTAAGAATTAAAATAATCTAAAAATGATGTTAAGATCTTAACGTGAGACGGTTTTCATGTCACCATATAGTAGTGAAGGTAAACAGATATGGTGGAAAGTAAAGAAACCCAAAAGGGGAGAAGATGATATTACACAGAGAGGGTGAAAAGATACAGAGATACTATAAATAGAAAGGTGGAGGAAATATATAATTGTAAGCAAACATGTTCGGAACTCATTTTTAACTTCACAGTTGTTTTTGAGCTCTTAGTTTCATTGAAAGATTTTGTCAATACCACAAGCATTCTTGCTTGCTTTGTATCTAGTATTCTTACATACTATTCCCGAAAGGGGTGAGTAGTCTTGTACCAATGGCCCTCTGTCCGGTGGGCACCGGCTCATTGGCAAGACCAACAAGACACTTTATTTGTTTATTTGACCGAAGAGCTGTTTGAGTTTTGCTCTGAATCAGCTTCGCCGGGCGAACTCATGGGGCCAGTTCTGAAATCGAACGTAGCACGCACAATTCGATACTTCGTATCTTACGATATCGAACTTGGCTTAGTTCTCATGAGGATTGTCCCTATTAATTTCTTGTAGGAAGAGTTCTGGGATAACCTTTCGATGAAATCAAACTCTCCAGTGCAGAGCTTTTCGTAATCATTTCTTGGCCCTCTGAAGAGAGAATCTGATCGCAAGCAGGTACTGTTCGTAAGAAGTAGGCAGGGACCACTCCCGTTCTTGGAGTTCTGAAGAGGCCTTCGACAAAGGATAACTCTTCTCTCCTCCGATCTAAACCTCTTCATGATGATTCAGGTTCAACCCATAGCTACGCGCGCAACCATCTGTTGAGGTAAGATTTCTAGTGTACTGCTTTTGATGTACTTCTGAGAGCCTCTCGGCATGCATTCGAAACAAGTCTGAGAACCTTTCGATGAAACAATCACTCCACAGCATAGTATTTCGTAGTCAGTTCCTGTACCTCTGAAGAGAGAAACTGATCGCAAGCAGATACTGTTTATAAGAGGTAGGGACCAGCCCCGCTCTTAGAGCTCTGTGGAGACCTTCCACAAGGACAACTCTTCTCACCTGCGATTGTCCTTTAAGAACCTGCAGTAAGATGTGATCCCATCTGGACATCTTCATGATGGTTCAGATCCAAACCATAGCTACGCGCCCAACCATGCTCTTGGGATAATCTTTTCAGTGTACTGCTTCTGATGAACTTTTGAAAGTCTCTCGGCATGCTTCTGGCATAATTTTGAGAGGCCCTCGACGTGGTTTCTTGCCTATCAGAAAGTAGTGGGCATTCAAGAGTAAGATCAATTTGGAATTTAAGTTTCTCTGCGCAGTACTCACATTTAAGGTGGACAAAAGGATCGGCCTCCCAGTCAACCGACACAAATCATTAGCACAAGCTGCACGAGAATTCGACTTCAAGTACAAAATCACAACTGTGGAATCACTCAGCACTTCTTAGAGGTTTGCTGCCACAGACGCCGAAGCTTTCAGCGCAAAAGGTTATCCTCATCGTGATCGAAAAAACCAGTCTCAAACAAAATATTCTTCAAAAAATCACTCAGGACTTCTTAGAGGTTTGCAGCTCCAGCAGCCGAAGCTGTCAGCGCAAGTTTTTGTCATCACTGTGATATTAACAATACTGATTATTCCCTCAGTCAACGGATATCTTTTGTAATCATTCAATGTCATGATTAGCATGGAGTGTTCATCACCGGGAACAGACGAAGCAGTAACATGGATCAGTAGGCAAAACTCGCTGGTGTTTCTCCAGATGGCTCGAGGCCTTTCAGAAACACGGACCAATTGCGATCATCACATCCAAGACCCTCAAGTTTCTCAAAACCTAAAACCCCTACATCTAAGAAGCAAAAAGAGCACTCGCTCCACGAAAGACTCGGTGTCCAGAGGAGATTCATCAGCGACTTAAATATAGGTAATCAGAAGCTTGCTTCATCTTATTGCAGTATTTTCGTCATCACGCGAAACCTCCACTAGAAAACCGAAGACAGAACAGGCGGGTCAGTGAAGAATGGATTATGCCTCAAGTTTTTAAGATCAGCGACGATACACCGTCTCGCACATCTAATTGAAGTCCTCATTCCCGCAGTAGAACACGAAACAGAGAAAAGACAGAGATACCGTGCTCCTCACATCCAGGACAGACTTAACACAAGCTACAATCCTACAGATATGTACTCGGCATGGGCTGAATAATGCAACGTGAAGAAAGAGAAGAGGCCGGGAGATGCTCATGGAATGTTATGTTAAATGCTGCGATGAACCTCGTAAATGTCATCATGAGCAAGAAATTGCCTGTGCTCCCTTTCCAGAATTCGAGACCATAATCCAGTCAGTGCTTCCACCTTTCTCAACGACGATTCAAACGAGTTTATCAATTCAAATTTGGATATCCGATGTTTGGACATCATGATATGGTAGGACAAGCGTCCAAGGAAATCCTCGAGGAGTGGTTGAGTTTGCTCTGAATCACAGCTTCGCCGGGCGAACTCATGGGGCCAGTTTCTAAGTCGAACGTAGCACGCACATCTGAATAATGCGTGACTTACAACGTCGAACTTGGCCTAGTTCTCACGAGGTTTGTCCCTGCTATTCATGTAAATACAATCTGAGATAACCTCTCGATGAAATCAAACTCTCCAGTGCATAGCTTTTCATAATCAATTCTGAAGAGCAACTGATCGCAAGCATATACTGTTAGTAAGTTGGCAGGAACCACTCCCGTACTTATAATTCTTTACAGGCCTTCCGCGAAAGATAACTCTTCTCTCCTGCGGTCATTCTCTATAAGCCTGCAATACGATATGATCTCATCTGAGGCTCTTCATGTTGATTCAGTTTCAACCCACAGCTACGCCCCCAACCATGCCCTTGCGGTAGGATTTCTGGTCTACTGATTTTGATGTACTTCAGAGGGCCTCTCAACATGCTTCTGATATACTTTGAGGGACCCTCGGCATGTATTGATGTGCTCCAAAAGGGAGTGGGCATTCAAGGTAAATATTAATGTGGAACATACGTTTCTCAGCCCAATACTCACGTTTTGTTGAGATAGGCGAGAGAATCGGCCTACCCAGTCAACCGACACAATTGAAGCGCATTGATTGGCACAAGCTGCAAGGCTCCAGGTACAGAATCACAATTGTGGGATCACTCAGCACTTCTTAGAGGTTTGCTGCCACAGAAGCCGAAGCTTTCAGCGCAAAAGGTTATCCTCATCGTGATCGAAAAAACCAGTCTCAAACAAAATATTCTTCAAAAAATCACTCAGGACTTCTTAGAGGTTTGCAGCTCCAGCAGCCGAAGCTGTCAGCGCAAGTTTTTGTCATCACTGTGATATTAACAATACTGATTATTCCCTCAGTCAACGGATATCTTTTGTAATCATTCAATGTCATGATTAGCATGGAGTGATCATCACCGGGAACAGACGAAGCAGTAACATGGATCAGTAGGCAAAACTCGCTGGTGTTTCTCCAGATGGCTCGAGGCCTTTCAGAAACACGGACCAATTGCGATCATCACATCCAAGACCCTCAAGTTTCTCAAAACCTAAAACCCCTACATCTAAGAAGCAAAAAGAGCACTCGCTCCACGAAAGACTCGGTGTCCAGAGGAGATTCATCAGCGACTTAAATATAGGTAATCAGAAGCTTGCTTCATCTTGTTGCAGTATTTTCGTCATCACGCGAAACCTCCACTAGAAAACCGAAGACAGAACAGGCGGGTCAGTAAAGAATGGATTATGCCTCAAGTTTTTAAGATCAGCGACGGTAAACCGTCTCGCACATCTAATTGAAGTCGTCATTCCCGCCGCAGAACAGGAAACACAGAAAAGAGATAGTAAACCAAGGACAAGGACTCAACAAAAGCTACATTTCCATTAGAGTGTACTCGACATGGGCTAAGCAATGCAACGTAAAGGTAGAGAAGAGGCCGGAAGAAGATGCTCACAGAATGTCGAGGAGGCGATCTTATACAAAACATGAGCCTCTAGCCCTAAAATCGAAGACGATTCTGGAAGTTTGTATGGATGAAACCCTAACGATAGTTTGTGACCGTTGGAGTAATGATGTGCAGACATTCATCGATCGATGTGCCAGATCCGCGGACAATTTCGCGTCACAAAGGGTTTTAGTGTTCGGCGAGAAGAGTATTACCTCTTCGACGCCTTCAAGTTCATTAATAAATTCGTTAAGCACTGCCGGGCTTCGTCCCTTACCAAATCGATGCGTTTAATCAACCACAAAATCCGTGTGGCCCTCCACCCGTAGATTAATCGTGCATTGCACTGTTAAATTTTTTAATGGTGTGCTGCACCGTGAACGCACTGCTTAACCCGGGCTTCGCCCTCGGGCATGTAATAGCGCGTGATGCACTCAGTCCAGAGCTTAATCCTATACTTGGCCGCCTACTTGGGAACATATGCTCATTGGGTTACTCCGATGCAATAAGATGCAACGAGTTACAATGGATGCAATGCTTACAAGTTCATTCAACCCTTCAACACCTACAAGTTCAATTTTTTGATAATTCAAATTTGAACCGTCATTTTCACTTCATTAACAATTCTTCATCCGCCACAAAGAGAATCTTGTATAATCTTATGAGTATACTACCAATAATTATTGTTCAAATTCCAATTGTGCAATGCAAATGAAATATTAGTATTACAAGTGGGCCTGTTCAGAACCAAGAAAAAAAAATATAACAAATAAAATATTTATATATAGTAGTCCTTCAAAAGGGTACTAGGTGCTTCCTTGAACATCCTTGCACATCCACGTGACCCTTGCTAGGCCAATCTTTTGATACTTTTTTCCGCGATAGTCAAGCTTCCATAATTTTATTTTGATTTCCAATCTCATGAAAAATATATTAGTGATATTTAAAGTTCAAAGGTACAATTGATTGATATATTTAGAATTCTTCAATCAACCTCAAGTATTTTTAACAAAATATTTCGAACAGTCATGAGGCACAGATTCCGGACTTCAAAGTTTAAATACCTTAAGTTTGATAAACGTCTTCTAGTCCTTATTTATGACTAAGTTGCCAAACCCTATAATCTTGTTGAATATGTTACATTCTCCAAATCTATGAAAACAATCTAAAATCAAAAAAATAATTCAAAAAAGTAAAGGGCTAATTTCAGTTCTAAACACTGTGACTACTAGACACAGTACATAAAAATCAGCTCACCCATGCGAGAAGTAAGCTCTTTTTTAATTACTAATCTTAAAATCCTAAAGTAAGCTCTTTTTTAATTGCTAATCTTAAAATCCAACAATTCAATTACATGAATAAGTGAACCAACTTTGAGATCCAAGAGCTAAAAGTGTAAAATTTAAAATTTTCTTACCAAAGTCTTCAATTAGTTTGATATACGACAACTTGAAGGTTACTGAAGGTTTTTGCTTAACAGGCGTATCTGCAGACGCAAAATGACTTCATCGGCCCCGTGGCTGAAAGAATTTCCATGAGACGCCAGAATTGGGTAGCAAGAACATGTTTTGATGACGGTAGCAGAGATGAAAGACTGGCAAAGATCTGCTGTGTAATTTGTTGATGGGTTGGGACAAACGCCATGATCACTGCACTGCTGAAGACTGAGGGAATGTGCACGGCCGTAGGAATCCTCGCTTTTGCCTTGCAACGCAATTGAAGAGCCGGTTGCACTGAGACCACTTTCCCTTGCTATGGAGTTTCGACGAAGAGATTGTGAATTGTGGTCGGCTGTTGGGCTCAAGTTCCTTTAGTGTAGTTCAATAGAGCACGCGGTTGAGAATTGAGTGCGCCGAGAAAGTTTTCAATTCCACTTGGCTGACTTCTTTGTGAGCTGAGGTGGAGGCGTTGGCTAAACTAAACCACCCTCACATTGTCAAAGTGTATACGTCCTTCAAGAAGTCAATTCTACTGGATCTTATGTCTGCAGATCTACTCCAGTTTGTGAGTGCTCGGATGGGAGGAGGGGCAGGAAAACATCTATTTCTCTCGAAACATCACTGGACTTAATGCTGCAGATTGCAGATGCTCAAACAACTTGCACTTGGAGGGAATGGCCCACCAAAACCTTCAGCCTTGAAACATTCTTGTGGACATGGTAGAAATGTCTTGTAGAGATTTGGATGATGGATATGTCTTTCGAAGGTCACTGATTTTGGCTTGGCTAGAGTAAAAAGTGAAAGAATGTATTACTCGCACTAGTGACACAATGTTGGAACGAGGCGATGGATGGCACTGGAGATATTCAAAGACAACAAAGATGATGACCACCTAGAGCATGCCTATCCCATGAAGGTCGATGTTAATAGATTCGGCCTCATTTGCTTTGAGATTAGAAGAGGAACCTTGTAGTGATGTGTCGCCAATATCATCCTTATACTCACAATCAACTAGCCATTTCCTCTACGACATTTGTTCATGTTAAGATATGGATCCACGAGAGCGATCGACATATGCAGATGTATGTAGAGTGTTGAAATATTTGAATGGTGTGCAAGTGATCGATGCATTGTAAGAGAGAAGTCTGAAATTGTATTTGAAGTTCAATTTGCTGCTATACCACATTGAATGCATGAGTTGGAGAGCAAAGGTAGGAATATGGCCAAGCATGAGACATGAGCATGTATTTCAAATTGTGAAATTGTAGAGGACTCATTAACTTGTATGTGACTTCAGAAACTCGTGTTAGTGCTTTTCTATTATATGGTTGGGAATTTTGTGCATGATAAACTAAAGTGCATTTGCAATATGGTTGAGTTTAATGCAGAGTTCCGAGTTGCGTTGTGGAATTCTGAGATAGAGAGGGCATGCCTATTTGGAAGATTACATGCATTGCAAAAAGTAAGCATTTACATAATAAGTTTTCATTTTTCCTTTTCTTAAAAATTCAATGCAAATGAACAAATGTTTATTGCAAAAAGAGTAATATTTTATTTTATTTTTAAATTCAATGGTGTATACGGTAATAAACTATTAGAACTTGTTTGTGTGAAATCTTACTTGGTGTACATTCTTGGCTATTAGTAGTAGGCAGGAGGTGTATAAATGTCATGACATGTGAATTGTGAGTTAGTAAGGTTGGAGGCCTATCTCTAAGTTCCTAATTGTGTAGGAGTTGGCTTGCACTAGGAATTACACTAGGATTTAAATGGCAGACCCAACTTCTATAGATCTTTCTTGAAAACAATTTATTTTGTATGTAATATTATTTGAGGGGTTGGTTCCATACCCACAGGGCCTCATTAAACATTGTCATCTCCTTAATCAGATGTGATTTCATCCGAATCTTTACTCAACAAGATTTTGTAAAGTTTACGCGGGAATTTTTAGGTGAATCTCCACTGTAGATTAGTGAGCGAGGACTTTGTAGGTGAATCTTCATTGTAGGGTGGCGGGCGGGACTTGTAAATGAATCTTCATTGCAAATTCGTCAGCGTGTTGAATGAAGTTCTATTCTCAGCAACCTTTTGGGTTGGGTATAAGACTCATGTAATGTTTGAGTGATAATTAGTTTGCAATTACATAATACAGCTATTGGCAATTGTGAGAGATCATTCCTCAATCTCTACAATCCTGAATCCGATTTTTGAATTGCAACCAGAATCATTTAGAGAAAGATTTAATGGGAAAAACTTGAGGATTTTGTTGGTGAGGATTTAGGATTGAACTAAGCTTTCTATCACAAAAACCAAACATGTACTAGAATCCAATGAGGATGTTACATTTGGAAAACTCAAAATCACAAAAAACTTTTGTTCCAGAACCTCCATTTGTGCGAATTGCATTCCCTGTTCTGAAGCTCCAAGAAAGGCAACAATACATTTTCACAAAGTTACTTCAGCAAGCAACATTCCACCTAGACCACACTTTCAGAGAACATCATGTACAAAACAGTGAAAAATGCAACCTTCGAATTCATGAAAATGAACTTTCGCAAGTACAACATGGAAAAGTTTCCGCATGTGCTTACGATTTCCATGCATCCTCAAACATCTTGGACTGGTTGTCCTGCATGTGGGAACATCAGAATCCTGATTTCTACAAATATATAGACAATGTATGAATGTATAGGTCCTTTAAGCAGCCGCGGCCGGCCTCTGAACGAAACCCTCGTATCCTTTAGCAGCAACCTCGTCGCATTTGTCGACGTAATTACCAAAGCCACCGACATAGCCGAGGAGCACTCGGGGCTTGTTGGGCACATTCGAGCCCATGTACCAGGAATTCGTCTCCACATACAAGGTAGACTCCGCGAGGGCACTCGTATGCGCAACCCATGCCTCCTCGGCCGCGCTGGCCGCTTCCATTTCCGCCACGCCATTCTTCCTGGCGTGCTCGATCGCCTTCGCCACCCACTCCACATGCTGCTCGATTGATGGGGCCATGTTGGTGAACACATTCGGGCTCTGGGGCCCCGTGATCAGAAACAGGTTCGGGAATCCCGCCGTCGCCAGCCCCAAGTACGTCTGCGGCCCCTCCGCCCACTTCTCCTTAATCGACACGCCGCCCTTGCCGCGGATGTCGACCCGGGTCACCGCGCCCGTCACCGCGTCGTAGCCCGTCGCGTATACTATCGCGTCGAGCTCGTACTCCTTGTCAGTCGTCTTTATCCCCTTCGGCGTTATCGCCACGATTGGGGTCTTCCTGAGGTCTACCAGATGGACGTGATCGTTGTTGAATGCTTCGTAGAATCCGGACGAGAGGCAGACGCGCTTCGTTCCGAATGGGAACCCCTTCGGTGTGAGCGCTTCGGCCGTCGCAGGGTCTTTCACTATCGAACGGATCTTCTCGCGGACGAACTCGGCGATCGTATCGTTCGCTTCCTTGCTGATGAGTATATCTGTGTAACCCAGGATTGTGTGTAGGAAATTACCTGCTTGGTACCCAATTTCGTATTTGGCACGTCGTTCCTCCTCGGTGACCTCGAGCGCGGAGCACGTTGCAGGCTCGAGAACGGTTCCCGATTTTGAGTGTCGCTGCGCTTCTCGTAACGCTTGATAGTTTGCTTTCGTTTGCGCGACTTCTTCCGGACTGAGAGGGCGATTGTTCGCTGGGTAGCAGAACACCGGAGTGCGTTGGAAAACTCTGAGCTCGGCGGCTTGTTGCGCTACGATGGGGATGGTTTGCACACCGGAGGATCCCGTGCCGATCACCGCGACTTTTTTGCCTGTGAAATCCACGCCTCCGTCAGGCCAATCGCCGGTATGGCACGACATGCCCTCGAACGTTTCGATACCCGGGATATCTGGCTTCCGAGGTACAGACAGGCATCCTGTGGCCATGACGAGAAACTGGGTCGTGATGCTCTCGCCAGTGTCGGTGTGGACAAGCCATCGACGAGAATGCTCGTCGTACACGGCGCTCGTGACGCGCGCGTGGAACGTGATGTCCTTCCGGAGATCGAATCGGTCGGCGACGTGGTTCACGTAGCGGAGAATCTCGTCACGCGGGCTGAATTTCTCACTCCAGGTCCACTCTTGCTCGAGTTCTTTGGAGAATGAGTAACAGTAGAATCGGCTATCGATGTCGCATCGAGCACCGGGGTACTTGCTCCAGTACCATGTGCCGCCTACGCCCCCTCCCGCCTCGATCACGCGCACCTTGAGACCCTGATTCCGCAGTAAGTAAAGCTGGTACAGTCCCGCGAGCCCCGCTCCGACCACAACTGCATCGACCTCCGAACCACTCGCCTCCGAACCCATGCTCTCACTGCAGCTCTAATCCCGCCGGTTTTTCCTGCTCAATCGCTAACAATGGCGGATGGGAAGTAGAAACAATCACAGAATTGAAATGAATCACTTCACGGTGCACAAGACCTTCTAGACATACACACGAACCTCATCCAGATCGATTAGACTACAAATACTTTACAAGAAGCGATCGTCTTCGGTCGAGCAAATGGGGACCTCTGGGAGTCTGTGATGGCGGTGAGCCATAAACTATTATCCAATTTCGTACACACATCGAAAGGCTCCACTCACAGTTTATTGCAGTGAACATCATCCATTCTTCTGTCACCTCCCCCAAGCCGGGCTACCTTTCTAAATTTCATCCACTTCTTTCTTGAATGTCTGATGTCGATGAAAACTCGTGCCATACATCTGCTTTACCGCCTAAGACCGAGCGGAAACAGTCGTGTTGCAAGACATTAAAAGGTACCCAAGTGTATTTTAGGTTAGAAACAATCACTGTGGACACTTTCGTACATGATTCGAGATGTCTCTCGTTCGCTGGCTTCGAGCAGAGTCTCGTCCTCAAAAATTCTCAAATTTATCTGGATCACTCAAATAGCCTTCAGATTCCCTGAATGGAGCCGGTAATAGGACTTACTATCTGCTGTGCTACGGGCCATGTTGTGGACTGGGAGTTCTGATCTGTTGTGGCCAGGCGGGTCCCAGTTACTGCAGGTATTGGACAGTCATGAGGATTGCATGCTGCAAGCCTGTTCGCGAATTATCACCACAAAATAATGAAAGAAAAAATGATGTCCAGAAATATTGTTCCGGTACATTTGGAAGACCTAAAGTTTGAGGTTCGTCAGATTGAAGCATGTGCAATGAGGGCCTCAGACATGAGGTTGTCCGAAGAATGCTTGTCGATGATGAAGTTCACATACGTGCTGAGTTTCGTATGCTTGATAACGAAAGAGGTCTGTTTTTGCCGTGAAAATTAGTAGAAACTACTAGGATTGTTTTTGTAATCTTTGGTTTGGTGGTTGCCCTTGTATAATTGGTAAATTTTTTGACTTGGGTAATTTTGAAACTTGGGTAGTGATTCGATTACAAGCATTTCTCAAGAAAGAACTTCTGGAAGAGGACTAAACTTAACCCTTAAACGCCCATGGGGTGTGAAACGGGCAGCCCAAAATTGGATCACATCATCTTTTGGACTTGGGCATCATGAATAGTGCACTTTTTGAACTTGGGCATCATGAATGCACCAATCAATGATGAGCTTGCAACCTCCTACAAGGTTATGTACAACCCCAACCTCGCTACCACAATCCTTTCAAAGCATAAAAGCACTCATACAAATTGTGATTTGAATTGTAAAATTTCACTTTATGAATGCATCACAAGAAGGTGACCAGTTTGACATCAAAATATAAGTGAAAAGTTGACTACAGTGAGAGCTACAGAGAAGATTCTGTTGGAAGGTGACCCCTCGGGTCACCTTGGGCGTTTAAGGGTTAAAGTGCTCGTTTTGGACGTGAAACCTAAAATTTCCATGTGTATGAGGGTTTTGAAATTAAAAATTCCGCTTTGCGAATTTTACCACGTACACTTTGAAGTATACTAAGCACCCACTAAAAATCTTACACAGAACTTTCAACTCCTTCATCTAGGTTGTCTGAAATTGCAATTGAAATTCTGGTATCCGTGGATTTACAGGGACTACCTCAAAAGAAGGTGGAGAATGTAGCCACTCAGGTAAGCTCAACCCTCCCACAGAAAACAGACCATGGATGGCATATTCACTTTCGTGTAGAAATATGTAGAATAGAAGAAACAAAGTTCCAATCGATGAATTTTGTCCACTAAAGTAATCTGGTGTGGCAGATTTTGTGGCTGAGATGCAAGTGTAAGTTGGTGGATGAAGAGAGTGATTGAGGTCTGGGTGGATGATGATGGGAGGACCTTATTTGAGGTCCTCGTGATTTCTTGGAAAGAGAAACTCTTGCTTTTTCCTTTTTTATCATATTTTATTATCACTGGGTTCCTTTGGGGAATGTAAAGAATTGTTGAGAAATTCAGGTAGGAACGCCATATTCGTTAAATTGGCCAATCCCTATTATTTTTGCCGCTTGAAATAGTGTATATAGCACAAATGAAAACAATGCCATGTAGATAATTACATTAAAATCAACATGCATTGAGAGGACTAAAATAAATTATTGATATACTTTCCCATTTTAAAACTTTTTTGTTTCACTTTACTCTATTCATTTGAATAGTGTGCAGCCAAATGTAAAGGGGATTGGGCCAATTTAACGAATATGGGGTTTAGGATAAAGTTGAAGTCCCAGCCATGGATTTGTAGGGTAAAATACTAAGCAAGTTTTTAATATCTAATTGAATCCTAGATTTCCTTGAGTGTTTCTTGAGTTTGAAACCTCAAAATTGCGATTTTTTACCTTTGTGTACTCTTAGTAGTGTGAATAAGATTTTTAACTCTTTTTAGACTTCCAACTGATAAATCTTGTAGACAAGCCTATTTTTTTGTTGTTGGTCCAAAAGTTTGACCGTTGGATATTCATTATTTGCAAGATCATAGCATCCAAAGTTTGTGCAAAAGTTTTTAGTGAAATTTTTTAAAACTTTGAAGCTTGCTCTTATAAAAGTTTGAGGGTTGCTCTTGTAGAAGTGTGTAATTTTTTTGACTTAGGGCCCTTTGGAACTCATATAGTGATTTGGTTATGAACATATTTCCAAAAAAAAAAAAAAAACTCTAAAAATATCTAAGATAAAAAGTGTTTTTCTGCGTGCCTAGGATGTGGAAACTAAAATTTGCATTTAAGAACTCTAAAATTGAAATTTGACTATGCAATTTGTTGCACACACACCTTGTAGTATAAGGAACACTCAGTAAAAATCTTAGTCGCAAATATTGATTTTAACACCTTCATCTAGCCTGCTTGATAGAGAAAAAAGGCGATTTGGCTTTTAAGGATAGTTAGGGGTTAAACCTATGGATATTAATGAAATCACATGAAGATTTGAGGGCCTCTTTACACAAATAGTAAGACATTAATATTTTCTCAGTGCTAATTTCGATACCTTTGAGTTATTTTTTAGCAAACACGGACTTACAACTTGGACTAAGGGCATTCCCAATGGTTTGGCTAAATAACTGGCTATATGTACTTAAGGAGAACGGGTTGCTAAATGTAGCACCCCTCTACATTGACAACCTTTCCAATGGACCGGCTAATTGACCTTGTTATATTTTGTCTTCTACCACATCATGACAAAAATTCAAAAGTTCTTCAGTTCAAAAGTACAAATTTTTAAGGTTTCCAACGTAATATGAAAAATGTTCTTGAAAGTCAAGTTAACTTAAAGTAAACAATTGCTTTGAGTAGGAGTTGGATGGAAAACTAGGGGTGTGGCGGGTTGCTACCTTGGGCGGGTCTAGAGCATTTCTATGGGAGGCCACCAAAGTTGGAGGGTTGTATTGCTAGTTTGTTGGGAAAGGAACATGAGCTTTGCCTTGCTAGATGTAGTCTTGTCTCTTTAGCTAGTTTGGTGGGAAGGAGGAGCATCAGTAGGAGCCTTTCTACATACATCTTTATAAAAAACAAAATTCCAATCTCACACAACTACAAAGAGAATTCTTGAGCTCAACTTTACAACCTCTTGCAAAGATATCCTTTCACATGCAATGCCTAAACAACTTCTTGACACTCACATGGAGAAGAGATGATGGAGCACATACTTAAGTACTTATAAAAGAGATTGGAACCAATTGACACCCCCTCTTGTACAAAGAGACCCTTAGACAATAAGTTCTCTAAAATGATCACTGATTTTTTGAACCTCCTTCATTTATAAACAACCTCAATTCTGTTAAAATGGCACTATGCTATGTCACATTTCGTCACACCAAAACTTGCATTTGCAAGTTCACACAATGATGTACTATGTAATATCACACTTTTGTTGGTAAAATCGCTTGTTTTTATATAATATCATCCATATTTTGTGATATCACTTTTTAAATTCTATAATGTCATGTGGTTTCTAAACTTCCATTCATTAAGTTGAAGAGTGCCATTTTAACAGAATTACAACGCTATAACAATTGTAGGAACAGAGCGTGAACCCCTAAAGATCCATGAGGACCAAATCAGGCTTTTGCTATTTTGGGCAATCTAGATGAAGAGGTTAAAAGTAATATTTTTGCCTAAATTTTTTAATGGATGCTCCCTATACTGCAAAGTGCATGGGGTAAAATTTGCAAAGCCAAATTCCAATTTTTGAGTCTTCTACGACAATTCTTGGTTTGCGAGCCGAACTGGGGCAGTTTAAATTTAGTATTTTTTTGAGATTTTTTTTTTGGAAATTAGTTCATGACCAAATCACTACTTAAGTTCCAAAGGGCCCTAAGTGGCGAAGAGTACCAATTTTACAAGCGGAGCCTCCAAAAGTGTCAAAAATAATCTCAACAATGCCCCAAAAAAACTTCGTAGACAAACTTTGGACGTTATGATCTCTCAAATGGTAAACATCCAACGGTCAATTTTTAAATCAGATATTGAGAATTGGCTTAGGTACAAGATCTTACGGTTGGAAGTTTTAAAAAAGAATAAAAAAATTGTTTCGCACCCCTTGAAGTGCATAGAGGTAGAGAATTGAAGTTTTGAGGTTTCAAGCTCCCAAAAACACCCAAGGATCTTCAGGGGTTAATCTAGAAAGGACAATGAGGCAGCCAATGAAGTCAGTATTCAGTTCTTAGACTTTTCAACAGATTACAGGTACTTTGGGTGCAATGATTTTTGGATTTCATGGATTTGTATTGCAAATGTCCAAATTGATTTGTAGTATTCCACGAAGTCATCCTACAATCCATTTTTTACAATGGAACTGAAAATGCCTAAATATTAGTGTTGGGATCTTGATTCTAACATTATCCGTTCTTAAAGGTCCATGGTGCAAAATTGCCAAAATTATAAAAAATGACCTTCTTTCACCGCTGGTCTTGAAAACTCTATTTAATTATTTTTTAGAAGATTCAACTGTAGGATCTTGAAGTTAACTTGACTATAATGCACATGTCGAGTTTAAACTGTTGATTCTTTTTCATTTGTGAGATCGTAATGGTCAAGGTTGGCTCACTTTTCTTCATGCAAGAACCCCATAAACCCATTTTGGGTTTCTTGGACCTCTACGGGTTAACATTGTGTTCAAGTCAAGTAAGTATCCGATTGGTATCCCCTTGTGAAGTAGAGATAAAATTCTACGATAGCAAGGGTCTAATGGTCGAAGAGTTCAAAAAATGACATGAGAAAAGCACTTCTAAGAACCTCGTTAAGGGACTTGCTAAATGTAGCCAAGGGAGGAGGGGTTGCTAAATGTAGCACCCCTTTGAATCAACACCATTTTCCAACGGACCGGCTGAGAACCTTGCTAAATAAGATGCTATATTCTATATTCTCAACAGTTCAAGGAATTGAAGACAATAGAAGGACACTTGAAAAGATGAAGACAATAGAAAGATGCGAAATAAGAAGATGCGAAATAAGAAGATAGACGCTTAAAAAGATGAAAACATTCAAAAGATGCTAAACAAAACCTTAATTCTTAAAAGCCCAAGGGGCTCTTTTCCAAATGAATCCGCTCTCCGCTTTGTAGCTCTCAATGTACTCATCTTTTCACTTATATTTTGATGTTAAATTGTCTTATGATGCATTCAAAAAGTGAAATTTTACAATTCAAATCACAATTTGTATGAATGATTTTGTGCTTTGAAAGGATTGTGGTAAGTAGGTTGGGGTTGTGCATAACCTTGTAGGAGGTTGCAAGCTCATCATTGATTGGTTGATCAAATGGTAACAATGGATACTAATAGACGAATCATGTTGTATTGGTGTTGTATGGAAATGCAACCTTTTAATACTATCATCAATTACTTTGCTACTTGTGTAACAATAGAAAACCACAATACTTATGACAAGACTTATTAAATCTAGAATACGGCATTTGACACACAATACAATTAGTATATGATAGTTGGACTTTACCTTACAAGAGTTATTGATAAGTCTTATGCGAGCTTTAGTGTTATTTATTGCATGTCAAACATTACATCATTTCTCAACTAATGTTCAATTTGGACAACCAGTGCAATAAATGGACTCTTTCTTTTTGTTAGAGTCACCAATCCAACTAACTTCTTCCCCTTCTTTGAAATTTTCATGGTTTTTAAAGTGTTCTCTTTCACGTATGAGGGTTATAAGGCTCACGTGATAGGCAACAATTGGTACATGGGTTTGCAATTAATTTTTGCAGCACTAATCAACAATTGTTGTGTACCTATTATTTGCAAAATAGTCGTGTGGTTATACCAAGATATTCAATAATGGCTCAATTCTCAACATGGAAAAACTATAGACGATGTTACGTGTGCCAAGCAATTATCGTGGTATAAGGAAATTTAATAGAGACATAGAGCAAGTAAAATCATCATTTTCTAACTCCTCTACAATGAGATATGAATTTATGAAGTTGAAAATACATTGTCTTGCAAAAGTGAGTCAGAACCTTGGAATCAGAACCATGGGATGCACCTCATTAGATAAAAT
The DNA here is from genome assembly GCA_037043015.1 of Bryum argenteum. Lineage (NCBI taxonomy): Eukaryota > Viridiplantae > Streptophyta > Bryopsida > Bryales > Bryaceae > Bryum > Bryum argenteum. Next base: position 3,169,457 of record CM073323.1, on the reverse strand, counting down.
CATGGTTTTTAGATAGAGGAAATACATCATGGAGTTCATAAACTATTGATAAACTTTAAACTTACACATCTATGAGATATAACTAGAGAAAATTGTCCTAATGTAACCGCATCCCGTGACTTGATTTTGCGTGCCATAGAGAACTCATAAGTCAAGACATGTGTTTTGCATGTCAAAATCTTGTTGAGAACACATGAGCCCAAGTTGGCATGATTATATTGAACTCCAATGTTGCAGTATTGATTGAGCTTTTTTTATATATATATATATATATATATATATATATATATATATCGAGTGAATTTTAATTACACAGCGTCGTGTACTTAGAGGAGCTTCCTACAAGTGCTCGTACAAATTTTGGAAATTTCATTCTGGTGAAGTTGCAAGAAGATAAGTCCACCAGAAATGTAGCAAGTGGATTGCCAGTGTCTCAAAGTCATGTTGCAAGACTGAGAAGGAAGAGATTGTCTGATATTCCTACTAGTACTGGTGGTAGACCACAAGCATTGATAGATACATAGGAGGGAGCATGCATTTGAGTTGTCACGTCATGAGTCATTTGAAACTACAATGTAGGCTACCAATTATATAGGTGAGGAATGCCAAGTTATCGTAAGTGTTGATGCGATGGGAAGAGTCTTACGTGCAGGAAGGTTGAAATGAAAAGTGAAGCAAAAGAAACAAAAAAAGAACAAGAGGCTCATCAATGATCGACTTGAATATGCTAGGCGGCATGAGCATTGGACCATCGATAATTGGAAGCACGCCATCTTCTGTGACAAGACAAAGGTGAAACATACCATAAAATTTGGTGGTTGTTCAATCATGTTGCGGGGTCAATGACATTCAAAGGCCTATACATGTTTTGTAGAATTAAAAAAAATAATGGATCAACATATCATAAAGAAATCTTACAAGTAGATTTGATGTACACTATGATGGCATATAATCTTGATCCTTTAAGATTGATTTTTGAGTATGACAATGATATCAAACATACTCACAAAGTGTTAGCGAATGGCTAGAATCACAAAGGTTTGATATTTGAAGTGGCCTTGACAATCTCATGACCTAGATCCAATCGTTGAATAAGGCTAAAATGTTGGCTTAACTAATATAAAAGTGTTCCAAAGGGAATTTTAGAATTGTGAGAACTTATTGAAAAGTGTTGCGCGTCTATAGAATTGGAAGAGTGTAAGAAGTTGTATGAAAGTACGTGACCGCAAGTACAAGGTCTTTTAGCTAGCGGAGGCAAGTGGACAAAATATTAGATTGTTTAATTGATTGAGAATGGAAAACTGAGTCATGAGGCATAGTTTCCTTTTTGACTTAATTTTCTTGTACATATTAATGTAGGAAGGATTTTCTTGTGGATCAAATTCTAGCTCTTTAAAAGTTCTATCTTACACAAGTTGTAATCCATGCGAATTTATCACCAATTTTCCTACATTAGTAGTTGTATTATGATTTACAGGAACTTGACTAAGTTTTGCCAAACACTGTATAGGTGTTCCAAAAATGGTGCCCTAAATTGACATCCTATAATATTTGCAGTGAGTGCATGGCATTGTTATATGGGGAAGCTATTACATACCTATGAATGAAAATTACATTCTCGGACCTGCTCCATTTTAGACCACTCTAGACCACTCTATAATGAATAGTGTGGTCCACACTACGGTAATCAGCATGGAGGGCTACAGTCATACTCTGCCCCAAGCCGCTCGATCTGCACTTCAAGATGCACGGCCCAGATCACACCTTGCCTTTCAATATGCATTCATCGCTTCAAGGTCCTGCTACGATCGTTTTCGCAATAGGACTTCGAACCCCTACGTGGGGTGGACTGAACGGGTGTTGCGATTAGGACATTTTTGTTGTTGTTCTAGTGCTTCGATCGTCCAAGACCCGTCGATGATGTCCGCAAAGGTTTAGTGTAGTTGCTTAGAAATTTTTCAGTTTCATATTTTGAAGGTATTTGGATGCTGAGGGTTTAGGGTTTGGGCACAATGTCGCTCGGGAAGATGACCGTGGAAGAGCTCGAGACATACAGGGAGCGATGGAAGAGCTGGAAGAACAAGGATTTTGACGCCAATCTCGTGGTGGAGATTTACAAGAACGAGCTCACGTCATCGCAGAAAGTTAGGGTTTTAGAGGTGAGTCAGTACCTGGAGAATTATCTATGGCCGCGGTTCGATGCCGAAGTGGCCTCCCTGGAGCACATCATGTCGATCATCTCAATGGTAAACGAGAAGTTTCGGGAAAATGTGCCGGCGTGGGCGTGCTTTCACGAGCGGGAAGACGTTTTTCCAGCCTTTTTCAATCGAGTACTCGCATTGAAAGAGGACAAGTCGCTACGGGAGTTGGATATTCATGAGAAGACGAATTACTTGCTCTTTATGATTCATTGCTTTCAGAGCTTGGAAGATGAGAAGGTGCGTGTCCCGGTTTTGAAGCTCGTTTCACTGCCGCTTTGGCATAGTCTCTCCCCTGGTCGTCTGCGGATGGAGCTTGTGCAACACTCTCAGCTGCTTGGTAACTGGAGGAGGTTGTTGAAGAAAGAAGCACGGGAGGCCAAAAAATCAGGTGTTAATAACGTGAAGGAGAAGCTGGAGGCTCGATTTTTGCCGACTTTGTTGGACGAGTTTCTGGATATTTTACAGTCTTCCGTTGGAACGGGAGGTGAGAATGAGATGGAGGTGGAAGATGAGGCTGCTGTTACAGTGAACCCTGATTCACAGCTTTACTGTGAGCGGTTCGCAGAGTTTCTTATTGACTTACTGAGTCAGCTTCCGACGAGGAGGTTTGTTAGGGCTGTGGTGGAGGACAGGGGAATTGTTGTGAAGAGCAGGTTGAGTGCGTTGTATGCCCATCCGCGTGGAGCTTTGTTCCGGCAGTTAGTTGACCTTCTTGAGTTTTACCAAAGCTATGAGATTAATGATCAAACTGGAACACAATATAGCCCAGAGGATGTGGAGACAAATCATAGCTCTAAAGTTCATGCACTGTTGTTGCATCTATTCAAGTCGGTGCCGAAGCTTCAGCCATTGGCACTTTCGAATGTCGGATACGTAGATAAGAGGAATCAGCTCATGAAGTCAATAGCTGCATTGAGCGAGGAGGAGCTCAAGCAGCTTGTCTGCAGACAGTTGCAGTTAGTGTCACCGGAAGATAAATGGGCAGACAGGATAGACTATTTGAAGGAGATTCTCGTGACATCGTTCGAAAGGCGGCAGTCTCAGAGAGAGTCAATCAATGCATTGCCTTTGTACCCGAATGAGACTGTGATGTGGGATGAGAATCTGGTTCCAAGCATCAATTACACAGGCGCAGGTCCCCTTGCACTACCAAAATTGAACCTGCAGTTTCTCACCCTTCATGACTACTTACTTCGGAACTTCAACCTCTTTAGATTGGAGTCTACTTACGAAATTCGAGAAGACATTCATGATGTTTTGAAACGTATGGGTGCACGATATGGGGATGAAGGAGAAACAGTTTTTACCGGGTGGGCCAAAATGGCAACACAAATCAAAGGTTTTAAGATTACGGAAGTGAAGGCTGCTAAGATTGGGGAAAACAAACCAGCTGCTGTCATTGCAGACGTCCACTTTACCACGAAGGGATTGAGGGGAGATAACCGATCGGAATGGGATGCCTTGAAGGAGCATGACGTCCTGTTTTTGCTGACTGTAAGGGTTCCACCAACTATCCTGGGCAAAGAAGAAGTCTCCAGGTTAAGTATCCCTGAACAGTTTGGGCTACAGTGTGTGCGTGGTTGCGAGGTAATTGAATTACACGATGAGGATGGCACACTCATGAACGATTTTACGGGGAGGATTAAGCGTGAGGAATGGAAACCCCCTGCTGGGGAAGCTCGGACTGTTGTGGTGAGTCTTGACAATGTGCAGTATCAACTGGATATGAACGCTAAAGCGAGTGGTGACATGGAGGAAAATGTCTACGAGACCTTCAATCTGCTGATGCGGAGAAGGCCTAAAGAGAACAACTTCAAGGCGATACTTGAGTCCATCCGAGACCTCATGAACGAGGAGTTGATTGTGCCCACATGGTTGCATGACATTCTGCTCGGTTATGGTAATCCTGCTTCCGCCCAATGGAAGAACATGCCTGATCCTCTTGAGAGTATCGATTTCAAGGATACGTTTCTGGATGCTCAGCATCTACGAGAGAGTTTTCCTTCTTGTGACACAGAGTTTGTGACTCTTGAGGGTGACGAAGATTCTGCACCAAAGCCTCCGTTCCAAGTAGTCTTGCCTAAGCTTCCAAGTGAGGCGAACGGGGTCAAACCAAGTGAGAAGAAGAGAAAAGGAGCTGATGCAGATGGTGCAGCAGACGTTACTGCAGCCAGGGGCAAGGTTGTAGCGAAGGCTTATGTACCACCCGACCCTGGACCGTATCCTCAAGACCAACCGAAGCAGAATACCGTGAGGTTCACACCCGTGCAGGTAGACGCTGTGATCTCAGGCGTGCAGCCTGGCTTAACCACGATAGTAGGTCCACCAGGAACCGGGAAGACGGACACAGCCGTGCAGATTTTGCATCTGCTGTACCACAACTTTCCAATGCAGCGAACGCTGATCATCACTCATTCCAATCAGGCTCTGAACGACCTCTTCGAGAAGATCATGCAGAGGGATGTTCCAGCGAGGTATCTGTTGCGTCTTGGTCAGGGTGAGCAAGAACTCGACACGGATCATTCTTTCAGTCGTCAGGGACGCGTCAACGCCATGTTGAAACGGAGATTAGAGCTTCTGACTGAGGTGGAGAGATTGGCAAGGACATTGAAGGTGCCTGAAGATGCTGCATACACTTGTGAGACGGCAGCATATTTCTGGCTTCTGCATGTTCTCTCTCGCTGGGAGGAGTTCATGGCAGCTTGCGAGGAATCACGTGAAGCAGGTGTTGTCAAGGAGAAGTTTCCTTTCCACGAATATTTCAATGATACCCCTCGGCCACTTTTCTCAGGGGCATCCTATGTCCGAGATATGGAGGCAGCTACAGGATGCTTCCGGCATCTAAAGACTATGTTCCAGGAACTCGAAGAATGTCGTGCATTTGAGTTGCTGAAATCAACAGCTGATCGTGCGAACTATCTGATGGCGAAGCAAGCCAAGATAGTCGCTATGACATGCACCCACGCTGCTCTCAAACGACGTGACTTCCTGGAGTTGAATTTTAAGTACGACAATTTGTTAATGGAGGAGAGTGCCCAGATTCTAGAGATAGAGACCTTCATTCCCATGCTGCTGCAACGACACACCGATGGCCGCGCACGGTTGAAGCGCTGCATCCTTATCGGTGATCATCACCAGCTTCCACCCGTGGTGAAGAACTTGGCTTTCCAAAAGTATAGTCATATGGATCAAAGTCTTTTCACTCGGTTTGTGAGGTTAGGTGTTCCATATATCCAACTAAATTCACAGGGCAGAGCAAGACCTAGCATCGCAAAGCTTTACAACTGGCGGTACAAGGAGCTTGGAGATCTACCCAACGTTCTTCAAGACCCCGCGTATCATAAGGCCAATACTGGATTCGCCTACGACTATCAGCTCATCAACGTGGAGGATTACGAAGGCTTCGGAGAATCAGAGCCCGTTCCATGGTTTTATCAGAATCTGGGGGAGGCTGAGTATGTCGTGAGTGTATTCATGTACATGCGGTTGCTTGGGTATCCAGCGGAGAAGATTTCAATTTTGACCACTTACAACGGACAGAAGCAGCTCATACGCGATGTTATTGCCAGGAAATGCAGCAACAATCCTCTGTTCGGTCGACCCAGTAAGGTGACCACTGTGGACAAATTTCAAGGTCAGCAAAATGACTATATCTTACTCTCTCTGGTGCGCACGAAGGTTGTTGGTCATCTTAGGGATGTTAGAAGGTTAGTAGTGGCCATGTCGCGTGCTCGACTAGGATTGTATGTGTTTTGCCGGCGGTCTCTGTTTGAGAACTGTTATGAGCTTCTGCCAACGTTTCGCTTGCTCCTTCAAAGACCAGACGAACTGGCTGTTGTTCTCGATGAGTCAGCTCACCCTACTCAGCGCCCCGTTGATCAAATAGCGGGTGCTTATCCTGTTAGACGTCTAGAAGAGATGGTTCACATTGTTCAAGATGTATATCAGCGGAAGGCGGCAGCGATCATTGGTGGGCATTACTAGTCAAATGAGACCCGGTCTCATTTTTATTGTACTGTAGTTCAAGGACCTTGTAAATCATTTACTTGATTTCTGAAACTCTCGTGGTAATCACTTCGACATTCTCTCGGCCCGATGCGTTGCAGTTTTGATAGCTTGTATCTGATCTCACTCAGCTGTTTTTGCCCTACCCATGTTACTGTATTTCTTTATGTGCTTTCTATGTTCAACTCAGCGGGATATCCTGTCTGTTTTATCATTAGTGAAAGGGCTGCTTTTGTGATTGATGTGATCTGGGAAATATGACTTTGACTGGTTCCTTGGACGTTTCGGAAAGTAGTCATGTTTTGTCTGTGAACGTTATGAACTCCACTTTGACTTCAATGTGTTGGTGATGAAAGTTCCAGCATTTAGGGAAGGTTTTTGGGAGTTGAGGTTAACCTGTAACTTGGCATGCGAGTCACGAAAGTTTCAGAAAAGTTCAGGGAATTTTGTAGCGTGGGACCACCTTGCGGTAGGAGTCAAGGACCAAGGTTTCGAAAAGTGAGCAATTGCAGAGGAGAGACGAATTGGTCTCAAGGGCTTTGAATTTGGAACCGACTGCCGGTGCGATACCAGCTTTTTAACCTAGCCCACCAAAGTAATGTACTTCATTGAATTTTTGGGATGTATCTTCAACTTTTAACCCTTAAACGCCCATGGGTCTAAAACGGGCAGCCCAAAATTGGATCACAGCATCTTTTGGACTTGGGCATCGTGATGAATAGTGCACTTTTTGAACTTGGGCACCATAAATGAACCAATCAATGATGAGCTTGCAACCTCCTACAAGGTTATGTACAACCCCAACCTACCTACCACGATCCTTCAAACCATAAAATCATACATACAAATTGTGATTTGAATTGTAAAAATTCACTTTTTGAATGCATCATAAGATGGTGACCAGTTTGACATCACGATATAAGTGAAAAGTTGATTACATTGAGAGTTACATAAAAGATTCGGTTGGAAACTTGGAATCAAGCCCCTCGGGCTTGCTTGGGCGTTTAAGGGTTAACCAACATACCCATCACTCTGATACTTTTCTTTTATTGCATTCTTGTTGATCAATAACTCCTATTCACCTATTTTTTGATCTCCAGTGACCCCAGACGGGCTGTATCTGAAATTTGTGAACAATTCATTTATTTTTTCTACTTTTTTAATTTTAAAAAAAAAAAGATTTTGAGGATTCCAACTTTAGGATCTTGTTTATAAATGTGTAATTCATCTAACAACTGATCATTATTAGATCTTATTGTACTGATCTTGAGAATTTTGAATCAAAGTTTTAGTGTTTGCAAAAACAACATATATTTTTGAGCAAATTGACTACAGTGTGGTCAATTGTGACTTTAACCTTTAACCACGCCGAATGTCGAAAATTGACATTGTAGATGACTGTAGCAATTTTGAAGTGCTATAACTTCTTTAATTGGAGTCCCTTTTGGATGAAATCACTTGGGTTGCGACCCAAATCAAGTCAAGTTTGTGTGGTAAGATTTTCAAACTCATACTACAAAGTATGAATAAATGGCATGCATTTTAGTGAATGAAGCTCTTGTTTTTGAGTTTTCAAACATGGGGGCATGTTTTGCCATTGGGAGACAGTTATGGGAAGAAAAAAAAAATTATGTTCTCAAGAAATTTCTTACATAATCATGATCTCAAGATGAAGGGTAGATTTTTTTATTTTATTTGAATGATCTTTTATCCAAGTATTTTTAGTATTGGATCTGCAACAATGTTTCTATTTGGAGAGATAGTTAATAAATGGATGATTTTTGAGGAGCTATATCTTCTTCATCAACCATTGGATTTTGACTTTACTTTTGGATACGGATTCCAAGTAGAGTCTAATTTAATTGGTAGAAAAGTTATAAATTGAAGATATATTGAAGTTTATGCATATATTTAAGTGCAAAGAGTTTATTTTTAGACCAATTTTACTTTGTATTTTTTTTTTGGCAGTTTTGACCGTCGCAAGGTCATTATATATACGCAAAGCTAGCAAACTATATGGAATAATAAAAATATTCAAAAACACATATATACCATCTTGACGTGACAATCGTATACTCAGTACAAGTCTAAAAAACAACATAAAATCTTGACAAGTCAAAACTTGTCAACCTAGATTATGATTTTCCTCCCAAGTTACATAAATTTGAAAATAATAGTGAATTTTGCTTAAATTCCGAATCCCATAAAAGCCTCAGATTCTCCGTCCTTGAATCGGTCGGTCAGACCAGATATTGCGGCAGACGGCGACGATCCTCCCTACGTACCTACCTACCTCCCAGCCCACCACACCCGCCCCCGGAGCTAAATTTCCTACCGACCAGCCCAGCCGGTCGCAACCTCGTTGGCATCGCCCTAAGAAATCGCCTTCACTGCCCGTCCGATTCTGTTTTTCATCACCCCTACCACAATGCCAGTACCGTAGTCCTCCTAGAACCCTCCCATATTCTCAACATTTGTCACGCCCTCGCTCTATCGATCAATTCCACTTTTCCAGCACCTCTGGCTGTGCTCCACTCGCTGCGAAAGCGGATCGATCCATGCTAAGTTGAGGAGAGAGTGAGTTTTCGCGATTGGAGAGAGAGAGAGAGAGGAGCAGCGATGGGAGCTTTTCTGGTAGTGCTGGTGCCGGTGGTGTTAACCTCATACTTGGTCGGGGAGAGCCGGAAGAAGAAGAGAGCAATTCGGGAGCAAGCAGTGACGGTTGCGAATGCAGGGGGAGAGCCGGGGCTCACGAAGCGGAATGCGCGGTTCAAGGAGTTGCTGGAGTCGCCCTGGGACGGAGCTGACACTTTGGCCGATTTGTTCGAGCAGGCGTGCGCGCGTCATTCTGGCAATCGATTCCTCGGGGCTCGCGTCGTGCTGAAGCGCGAGGTGGAAGTTTCGGAAGATGGACGCAGGTTTGAGAAATTCACGCTGGGACACTATGAGTGGATCACTTATGCGCAGGCGTTTCTTCGTGCGAGCGATTTCGCGTCCGGCCTTGTCGCGCTTGGTCATGGACGGGGGGAGCGTGTCGCTATTTTCGCTGAAACTCGCCCTGAGTGGTTTCTTGCCCTTCAGGTACTGCAATTTCAATCACAATTTCATTCATGCACCACCTCATTCATTCGAATCATATTGTCTATCAATCAATGTACCACTGTAATACAGGATATGAACCAGTGTTAGTGAAATAGGTTACGTCGCTAAACCTTCGGATCATTATCGATACAAATAAGAAGCGGCCAACAGAAGATCCTTAGCTCAATAAATAAAGAAAAATTGCAAATTTCTGGTATTCGAAGCAGTATCGAAAACTTTGAATACACGAGTGAACATTCTGCTGGTAGGAGTTTTCATCTTCCTCGTTTTTTAAAAATCAGCTTTTGGATTTTTTATGAATTGTTGTTTCGTGCTCTTGTTGTGGCAGGCGTGTTTCCGACGGAATCTTACAGTTGTTACTATATATGCGTCACTTGGAGAGGAAGCTCTCGTTCATTCATTGAATGAGGTGAGGGAACTTTTTTGACTTGGTTCTATTCTGTGGAATGTTGATCGTATCTGATGGTGGTACATTTCTCATGTTTTATCGTTTTGATTGCAGACAGAGGTAACCACGGTAATCTGCGATGCCAAGCAGCTCAAAAAGATTGTGGATCTTAGTAAGCAACTGAGCACTGTGGAGCGGGTGATTTACATGGAAGACGAGATAGCCATTGCTGAGCCACATGTGGACGGGAAGACAATAACTCGCTTCTCGCACGTGGAAAAGCTTGGCAAGGAATCACCGTCTCAGCCTGAAATGCCAATTCCTTCCGACATTGCTGTTATCATGTATACAAGTGGAAGCACTGGCATGCCTAAGGTAAGGATATGAGGTTCGATGTTGAGTGCTTGGAAAGTGCAGTATCGTGATAGCAGGAATGCTGATTGTGCATGGTTGTATGCAGGGCGTGATGATGTCACACAAAAACATAGTGGCCACCATTGCTGGATTGACGCCTTCAGTACCAGATCTCTGTACTAGTGACGTGTATCTTGCCTACTTGCCCCTCGCTCATGTTTTAGAGCTGACTGCGGAGGTATTGAAATTTCCAATTCTGCAGTTGTGCCGTATATGATCCTTGGTGAATAGTTTTTGGCATGTATTGCTGATTGAGGCAGATGAGCAGAACATAATTATACTCATCCTCTCTGTGTACAAAGTTAATCCTCTGTGTGCACAGAACTTAGTAGAGATGATCAGTTACATTTATTGCCGTTTGTCGTATCTGCGCGTTCCAACATTTAGAGCTTAGCTAATTTTTGGACCTGGCTTGGCTGATGTGCAGTCAACACTTTCTGCAGCTGGTGCAGCTATTGGATATGGTTCTCCTCTGACGTTGACAGATACCTCTAGCAAAATCAAGTTTGGAACCAAAGGAGATGCAACTGAACTTCAACCCACTCTAATGACTGCAGTTCCAGCAATTCTGGATCGCGTACGAGATGGTGTCAGAAAGAAGGTGTGTGTCTTTTGATGCTGGTTTTATGTTCGTATATTAGCGCTTCTGGTCCTCCGAGAATCTAGAACTCTTGCATACCATATTGTATATATTCTTTGTTTTATTTGTGTAGTAGAAACTATGACATTATTATGTAGAGATCGTCTAGATTCTACTTGTTTGTATTTCAATTCGCTGTTCCTCGCTATACTTACAAGAGATATCACGACACGCAGGTGAATTCCAAAGGAGGAATTACGCAGAGGCTTTTTGAGTTGGCTTACAACCGAAGGCTTGCTGCTATTGAAGGAAGTTGGTTTGGTGCATGGGGTCTTGAGGCAATGCTCTGGAATATTCTAGTATTTAGGAAGATTAAATCTGCTCTTGGAGGTAATGTTAGGGGAATGCTTTCTGGGGGTGCACCACTTTCAGGAGACACTCAAAGATTCATGAACATCTGCTTCGGGTACAGATTCCACATTCAACCTCAGCTCTTTGGGGCCACATCTTCTCATGCATCTCATGTCGTTACCTTGACTTGCCTTGTTACCACGCGATCAGTGATAATAGAGTGGACCAGCCCTTACACCATGTGAACCAATTGGTAAAGCTTCATGTTAAGTTCAGACCGTAGTTGTTAGTCCTTGGATGGAAAGGATAGCTCTGAATGATCTGCTAATTACAAAGCTGGTGGATGTCTATGGCAGGTGTCCTATCGGCCAGGGTTATGGCCTCACAGAAACATGTGCAGGAGCAACATTCAGTCAGTGGGAGGATATGTCCGTTGGCCGAGTAGGCCCGCCTGTTGCAATGAGTTATATCAAGGTCTGAAAGTCTCACCTAATCACTCATTGAACTTGTTGAGATTCAGAACACGTCAAGATATGGACCATTTAAGATGTAGGTGCTGTTCAATGTCTATTATCTTTCTTATTGTCGGTTTTGTTATTTATTTCATTATTATCCTTACGCCGTCGCTCTTATGCTCTTTACTGTTTTGGACTTCTTTGCTTGACACTCACTATCAGTGATTCTCTTTGGCAGCTGGTTAACTGGGACGAGGGTGGCTATAAGTACACTGACACGCCGATGCCAAGAGGTGAAATTGTTATTGGTGGGCCTAATGTGACAATGGGTTACTTCAAAAATCAAGCTAAAACTGACGAGGTTTACAAGGTATTAACGCGGCTCATACCCACCACGTTTTGCCCTCACGGTTTGTACGCAATATAGAGCGTGATTAAGGAAACAGATTTCCACACATATTTTAGGTTCGGCCAGTCTACAAGATCTGTCTGACCCCTAACTCCTGTTAATAATCAGACAATGCTTCAAATGTACGGGGGTTCATGTGATCTCATTGACCGTTAATTGTATTGTAGGTGGACGCGAAGGGAATGAGGTGGTTTTATACGGGTGACATTGGTCAGTTCCATGCGGATGGATGTATAGAGATTGTCGATCGTAAGAAGGACATTGTGAAATTGACACACGGAGAATACGTATCGCTCGGAAAGGTACTTTACCTCCGTACTCTTCTGCACTCTATTATTCAAGTGAAGAACGGTTTTGTTAACGAAATAGTGCTGGAACAGGTGGAGGCCGTGCTTCAAGCAAGCAAGTATGTGGAGAACATCATGCTTCACGCAGATCCTTTCCACAGCTACTGTGTAGCTCTTATCGTTGCATCAGAACAAGCACTCGAAGACTGGGCGGAGTCAACCAATCTGGCGTACGATGGTTTTGCCGATCTGTGCTCAAAGACGCAGGCTATCAAAGAGGTTCTTTCCTCTCTCACCCAGGTAAGCTGACCTCTTTTATACCGATTAATCGAGGTCGCAAACAAATGACAGATTAGCCTCAAACATTTCATAGACATATAGACATCCGTTTTGTTGACCGTGAAATGCTCGTACAGGTGGGCAAACAAGGACGTCTGGAGAAGTTCGAAATTCCAATGAAGATTAAGCTGCTGCCAGAAGCTTGGACTCCCGAGACGGGACTGGTGACTGCTGCTTTGAAGCTGAAGAGGGAGAACGTTAAGAAAAAGTTTGCTGAAGACTTGAAAGCTCTGTACCAGTAACTAGCCCAGCAGGTAGTGGTGGAATGAGTAATAGATCCATTTCAGTGAGGTCGCACCCTCATGCTCGGAATCGAGTTCTTTTAAGCCATTAGATCTTAGACCTTACAGCCGAAGTTAGGTCATCGATTTTGAAGGATGTCCATATATACTCTTAATTTAATCACAAGGATTTTTTTTTGGTACTAACCACTTATAAGACGTAGAGGACGAGACCATGATGCTCAACAGCCAGATTGTTTTGTCAGAAATAACTTTTAGCCTTGTGGGTTGACTACTCACTGCTCATTCTATTGATGTTCGTAGTTGACATCTTCTGACATAGAAATGGAACCATTATTTACGAACCAGCATTTCTGAAAATCCTATACCGTCATAACCTGCTCATTGTATCCAAAATTCTGGCAGAGTAATGTTCTTTATATTCCGAATAAACGACCAGTTGGACATCTCCACTCATCAGAGTGGCGCAGCGGAAGCGTGGTGGGCCCATAACCCACAGGTCCGAGGATCGAAACCTCGCTCTGATAATTGCAGAGTCAAGCTTGGGCGTACCTTTTGCATGAATTGCCGAAAAACAACGCCCTCTATGGCTGGTTCTTCCACATACCGTGACTGTGTATTACACACAAGGTAGATAGAAAATGCTTTTTGCATGGCAATTGCAGCTAAATTCGTTAGAGCATTCTCACAGAGCACATGTAACATGCAGGCATTCTAGCAAACTACAGTTGAAGCCATTGGTCGTGAAAGACACCCACATTCTCCTGATTGGTTTATAATGGACGTGCGTATGTTTAAAGAGCATCTAGGTGAGAAAATAATGCATTTACTTGTAATCTCTACCTCATGAATGTCAACTCAGACAGTTTCTCCTCACGTTTGCTACAGATGCATGCTATAACTTGCTGCAATAATCGCATCCAATCCAATTTTGGGCATGAGTAAGATGCTTCTCCCCTGGTGCATGTCAAATTGCATGCTGCAAACGATGAGCACTCGCGCAGGGCCAATTGACGGCGAGCGGGTTGTAAGCATAGAGGTAAGTTGCATAAGAATTTTATTACAATTTGGAATACATCTCTCGGTCCGCAGCTCGCACAAACTCATTGAGCAGAATGCACTCAATTGATTGACTTGGTACTCGGTAAGGAGAATATTAAACAGAATGAAATCAAATTGTTGATCATATACATACGATTCTGTACAAAAACTAGCAAATCTAGTCTACGACGCCTTCACTTTCTCCTCAGAGCTCTCAGGCTTCTTCGCCGGCTTCGAATTCGCCGCCCTGGCTTTCTTGGCAGCTGCAGCTTTGTAAGCCTGGTGGCTGCCGAACAACAGATTGAAAGCCCACACAGCCACAATGGTACCAATCATAGGACCAGCCCAGTAAACGGCGAAATGCTCCCACGAAGTATGCTGGTTAGAAACATAAGCCCAGCCGAACGCATTCGCAGGATTCATGGCCGGACCAGTGTAAGCTCCGCCGGCTCCAACCAACGCAATCGTAGCAATAATAATAATGAAAGTCTTGATGATAGGATTCTTGGGGCCGCGAAGAAGCGTCCACATGACGATCAGGGTGATGGCGAATGTGAGAATAGCCTCCGCGGCGACCCCGGTCTCGAGCGGTACTCGTAGCTTCGGCCCGCCCAGCATGTGCTTGTACTGCTTCGGGGTTAGTTCGAGTACCGCAAGTGCGCCACCCACGGCGCCTGCCATCTGGGCCGGCATGCGCACTCCGAGCGAGACGAGATCATCGTCGCTCACGCCCGCGTAGGAGAAGGCTACGAGCGCTGTGGGGTTCCAGCTTGCGCCACCGAGCGCTTGGCCTAAGAACGAGAAGAAGAAGATAAGCACGGAAACGAGAACGAAGACGATGTACACTTGTCGTGGTCCTGCTAGTCCGAGTGATGGCGCTATTGCTGTCGAGACTGTGCCGAGGGAGGCCATCGCTAACGTGAAGAGGAAGGTTATGGCCGCATCCGCCACTGCCTTTCGAGCTAACCCCATCGCGCTCGCTCACCTCACCTCACCTCCTATCCTTTCAAGCCCTGCAAATCCAACAACGCACAATCGTAAGAACCTCGCAATCCAAAACCCAGCAATTCGCTGTCACTCACGCTCCATTACTCAAACCGAAGTCCCAAAACCTCAAAAGAAGGGCGGACTTTCCAAAATCTCCCTTCTCTCACAAGCCACACATCGATAGAATTCAGGGGCTCGATCTTAGCATACCTTAGCGAATTGTGTGTCGATAGCCACAAGTTTGACGGATTCCTGGCCTTCAAAACACAGGAATTGAGAGGATCGGATCGGAACGGAGTGCGCACCTGATTTTGGATCTTTAATCGATAAAGCGATTAGTGGAAGGCTGGCTTTAGTGCAGTGGAACTCCAATCATGTGGGAGTTCCAAAGTTGGAATTTTCAATTATGGGTGATCGATGCTTCCGAATGTGCGATCCGGAGTGAGTCGATCTCTCTTGTGAACTCTCAACCAACATGAGCGAATTCTATGTGACCGAACATTGCACACGCCCTTTGTGTGCGCTAACCCCTGGACGTTGCGTCTATCACCATGAATGTTAGCATTTCTAGTACGTAAAACTGAAATCTCAAATTTCTCACCATTTGTGGGATTTTGAAGCATGAATGACCTTCTTGGAAAGATATGAGAAAACTCTCCAACCAATTAGAATAAGTTTCATTGGTCGATCTGCTGAAACAAACAAGATGATTATGTTGTTTTTACAAAAACAGAAACTTTGACTCGATCAATCTCAAGATCCATACAGTGAAATTTGATAAAAACTTGGTGGGTAGACTAATCAACAGTTATAGAATACTGTGAGAGCAAATCAAAAGCGTCTAAATCATAGCAGATATCGTCTACAGAACTTGCTGAGTGTCGAAGGTGCAATTTTTATGTGACTTTTGTGCTGACCTGAAAAAACAAGAGGAAAAGTCAATGATGTCTTACTTTGACCGATACCAGAGGTCTTTTCTGACTTTTCAGATTGGTGAGTCGCCAATAGCAACTTTAGAAACTTTACATTGAAGAGGATTATTTATTTGTATACCCTAAAAAGAAGAATTTCTACAAGGTCCTGTATACATCAGCGTATTAAGTAGAATACCTTGTGCATGGTATCAAAGACCCCCAACCTGTCCAAAGTTCAATCATGTTTGTTGAATAGTAGAGAAATGCGCTAAGTACGACGGACTAGGGACCGAAACACCCAGTTTTGGTCAAACTGAGGACCAAACGTCGAACTGGGCACCAGATTTTTACTCTAAGGTCGAACTGGGGACTAAACTCAAAAATGCATGATTTTGATGGTTTTTCGAGTTTGGTCCCCAGTTCAACTTGGTGCCCATTCCGCAACGTGATGCGCGGAAGACCGAAGGAGCACGATTTTTGTTCATGTGTGTATGAAGGTTCATAGTTTACATGTGGTCCCCAGTTTGGTGCATTTGGTCCCCAGTCCGTTCTACTTAGCGGATAACTGAAAACAGGGCACGAAACGACGGACTCGGGACCAATTGGGGTCCAAACTGGGGACTATTAAGCGGATTTTTCTAGTAAATAGAGAATTTGAGGACTTCCAAACTTCTTATTTACAAAATGATCATTTACCACTCTCTCGCATCGAATCATTCTTGGACACATGAATGGAGACAATCCACATAAAGTAAACATATCCCATGAGGACCATGAGTGAAATGTACAAGTGAATGATATTTTACTCATGGTCCCCATCGGATACAACTACCTTACAATGTCTTAGTCCATGTATTACAGTCTCTTGCATTGGATCATTCTTGGATGTTTTTACGCATGAATGGAGATAATCCACATAAGGTAAACTTATCCGGCGAGGACCATGAGTGAAATGTACATGTGAATGGTATTTCACTCGTGGTCCCCGTCGGATACAGCTACCTCACGATGTCTTAGTCCATGTATCTCACTCTCTTGCATTGTATCATTCTTGGATGTTTCTACATACAATTGGAAATATTTCACATAGAGTTGATCACTCCCTCTGCAATCATTATTAAGTAGATTGAGTACAATGATATTGTAAATAACCTACACAACAACAACTTCTAAATACTCGACACCAACCACTCTCTTTTGTATATGTCAATTGTAACTCTGTCAACACCCCAAAATGTTCTTTTTCATCTAATCAAATAGCAACAAATGAATAATTCAACCTTCAACTTATAAATGGAACATGTTGCTAGATTCTTAAAATAGATATGGTGGTGTATGAATGCACAAACTAGAACAAATTTCTATATCAAATAGTAAGTGACAAATTAATCCATGAGTTAAAGTTGCATACATTCAATCATGACCAAAAATGAACACAAATCAACAAACCAACAACATTGAAGTAATAAAAAAAATAACATGAAGAAGCCTACTAAGCTCAAAGTTCAAAGGGTGTTCCTCTCTCACCCTCTTCTAACAGCTCCCTCTCTCTCAAATAATAGTAGAAGACATCAACACCCTTATATAGGACTCCAATGGTGTTGAAGATTTCCATTGTTGATGGAGGAAATAATTGACTCACTCAATAATTAACAAGGACCGACATTGATTGAAGCAACAACTCGTCAACATTATTCTTCAACCAAGCCAATGTTTGCCACCTCTTTTTAGATTTTCAACCAAAAGTGAGTGTATTATTTGATGTTTGCCAAAGTTGTCTACCTTTACAACAACAACACACGCTGAGTGCTCTCATTCTTTGGTCAGAAATTGCTTTTTAGAAAACATTGTCAATAATGTGCTTTGCTAGTAGTGAGGCAGGATACTTCTTTTGACTACGTGGTCAAAAGTTAGGGCTACCCAATAATTGAAGAAGAATTTTATGAAACATGACGTAATAAAAATTAGGTTCATGTCCAAGATTGAACTGAATGTTGCATGCATAGGTCAATTTGTAATTTCCCTCTATTATTTGTAAATAATTTTCTATTGTTTTGATTGTCAATAACTACTAATAGTATATCAACCCCCAAACGCCATTGGGGTATTTTTAGTCAAAAATAACTTTCAAATGAAAATACTATCAACATGAAATTTGCTATAAAAGATCACCAACTAGAAAGTTGTTCATCTTCCTCTCGACGGCTCTATTCTACCAAAAAAATCCTCAAAAAATTACCTTGGCTCAAATAGTAGTCTTGCAAAAGTGAAACTACCAAACCTTTTAGAAAGAAAATATACTTAGTTGAAAACTAGATCTCGTGGACTCAAATCCATGCCTTACCTTCAATACGTCTTTAATCTCTGATTGGGTCTAGGTTTCTACCACTCATACTAGAATATTATTTGAATCCATCTCAAAAAAAAAGTCAATATCTAACGGTAGATGAAGGAGATATAACTCCCAAAAATCATCCAATTTTTCACTTTTTTCATTGTAGAGACATCATTGTTCAAATCTTATACCAAAATTATCTGCTTTGAAAATATTCAAACTAAAAAGTTGTTTGGATGCATCTAAAGATCACACTTATGTAAAAAACTAATTCATGAAAGACTATTTTTATCTCACATGATTGGCTTCTAACTTTCCAAGGGTAAAACATGCCAAATGTTTGAAATCCCAAAAACAAAATTTGCCTTCACTACAATGCATGCCATTTATTCATAGTTTAGAGTATGTATTTGCAAATTTTATCATAAAAACTAGACCTGATTTTGACCCAACCGAAGGAAGTTTGTCCAAACGAGAGTCTAGATGAAGAAGCTATGGCTCTTCAAAATTTCCGCCCTTCATCCAAAATGTTGTATTTTGACACTATGGACGCTCAAGGGTTAACCCCTATGCACACCAAATGCTCAAAAAAGTAATATATATATATATATATATATATATCAGCTGAAAAGCTGAAACTTTGAAGACCCATAAGTTCTTCATCCAAAGCCCGTTTTTAACAAAATCACTTTAATTGAGTCCCAAACCAAGTCTACTTAGTGCAATCAAAATTACAGATCTAGGCAAGGAAGCATGAATTCTATAGCATGCATTTTAGTTAAGGCAACTCTTGTTTTTTGGATTTATAGACATGCGACATGTTTCACCAATGCAAGCCAATCATATGAAATCCACTTTAATATTCCAAGAATACCTTTCTGCATGTG
Organism: Bryum argenteum; assembly: GCA_037043015.1. NCBI lineage: Eukaryota > Viridiplantae > Streptophyta > Bryopsida > Bryales > Bryaceae > Bryum > Bryum argenteum. Next base: position 3,150,520 of record CM073323.1, on the reverse strand, counting down.
ATGATCTTAGATGAAATTCAATAACTTTGCAGTGAGATTTTTTAGTTATTTTTTATTTCAATATTTCAAGTATTAAATTTGCAATGATGTTTCTATAATAAAAAACCAAAACAATACATAATTTTTTAGGAGTTGTTTTCCCCTTCATATGCCATTGGAAATCTTGATTCTATTTTTTTTTTTTCTTTTTTTTTCTTTTTTTTTGTATTAGATTCCAACTTGAATCTACTTTTTGTAATTGAAACCTTAATTTCATCTCAGAAGTGAAAAAGTTATGGCATTATCATGCAAGGGGTCAAATCTCGGGCATTTTTTCCTTCTTCCTTTTTGTGGCACTTTCCAAAATTTCAAGACCATAGATTGCTCAAAGAAAAAATTCCATGGTTTTCTTTTGGGTTCAAGGGTGTTATTGCGATAAATGTATACATCTTTCTTGTTGCCTTGATGGTGATATATCTCTTTAAATAAGTCTATTAGTAAAATTTTCACTTCAAAGTGAAAATAATGAGATTCAATGATTTTCCTTTTAGTACAAATACAAAGCATAAAAAATCTAAGGTGTTCTCTCAAAAGTGGTTGTTTGCTTATAGGTACTTCTAGCTTACATGTTGTATTATGCAAATGGTCTCTAACGTAAATAAATGGAGAATTTTGTTACCGTACCACCATAGCAAGTTCGGTCATAGATGATTCTACTTTTAAAAAACAGAAAAAATTTAGAAATTACAAGCGAGGAGAAAAAGTTGTGAAATTATATTATTTTCAAAAACCGCTTTATCGTGACGAAAGGGTATCCAAAAGTTGAGAAATTGTACCAAAAAAACAAAATTACGAATTTCAAAAAAATCTATTTTTGGAGACGAACCTTATTTTCTCAAAAAAAATAGATTTTAGTTTCTTGAGGACCGAACCTGCTATGGTGGTACGGTATAGGTTGGGATTTCCTTTTCTCTTCTCTATCAAATTTTTTGGCATATAACGCGCAATTAAGCAATTATGCACCCGGCTATTTAAAAGTGCACTTGGGTACTACGATGGCCATTTCTTGCAAAAATGGAATTTTTTATTTTTAAACTTGATTTTTTCTGGAAAAAAAGGTGTTTTGCAAAGAATGTTGCGTATTGTCAGAAGTGGTAATATAAAAAGACTTCTAATGGCATTGTGAACATATTTTTGGTATAAATCCATGTGAATAATACAAATATTTTTGTCCAGGGATATTTGAAATGCTTAGTATATGCTACAAATTGTGTAGATTATAGTTAATATATTTTTGGTTAGCAAAATGACGCGAGCACCAAACTGTTAATAAAAGTAGGCACCAAATTGTTCCAATGGACATTTAATAAAAATATACTCCATATTGTACTTTGTATATATGTGGTAGAAAAGTATCTAAATACACAGATTCTAAATGTATACCAAGTTATGTATATAACTGATAATACAACTAAATCCAACCCATATGTCCATCGCAACAACACGTCTGAAAATAATCCTTGTGATCTTGTACTATCTAGTACGTATATACACTTAGAAACACCATGTGTACACAAAACACATGGACTACGTACTAATATCTAATGCGGCTTGCAACCGGTCATCGTCGATAGCTTGGGTTTGCATTGCGATATATTCTAATATGTGGGCCTTCGCAGATTGGATAATGCAAATGTTGCTTGGAACCTACACTCCAAAGACATTGCGGTTTCTCCCCCGACTATGACCGGACATGATTCTTTTCGGTTCGTCCGCCCATGAAAAAAATACATGCCTCTTTCTCTATCCAATCGTGATTCTCCCCAGATGGCTCCCACAATGAATCCAAACAGTTTGCATACCGTTGTAAAGAGGAACTCGGTCCGTCAACAACTCCCCCTCGAATGATTGGCCAATACCAACAAACTTTCATCTTGATTTTATTCTGGCCTTTTCCGTCTTCAATCACCTTCCCTAAATAAAATGGAACACCCTCGTCTACTTCTGCACGATCAACACTGAGGGCTGCAAATTGTCCAGAACGGATATCGGATTGAGGATCAAATTGGGGAAAAGGATCGTCAGTACCTTCTGATATCGCTCTTTCTTCGGTTCCATCAAAGATGTGACTGCGAGCCGTTCTTTGTGCCCTACGCACTGCTTGGTTAGGTGGCCTCTCTCTTCGATGACCAAAGTATCCTCTAGCCTCACACCACATGTCCATTCTTAGACATGCTCTTCAATAGATGTAAAATATATAGACCTGGAAACATACAACAAATAAACCGGAATTTAGCAATGCAAACACTTGTGCGTTAGAGATTATTCAACTAGTAACTTACATTTTGAGTCATCTTGGAATTTGAAAGAAAAAATAAAAAAATAAATATCATTTTCAGTCAATTTTAAGAATTAAAAAAATGATTCACAACACACAACAAAATTTCAAGAATTTAGTGAAACAATAACTTGTAGATTACATTAGCCTTCTACTAAAATCATTCAATTGTTTTCATAATTATAGAAAATTGCTATAATACAGCAATAAAAATACCTTTGATTAGACATCCATCAACTAAAAAAAAAAAAAAAAAAAAAAACAAAAGAGGAGGTGGTAGAGGTGTTCGCCCGGACACCCCCTGGCCCCTGCCTTGCTGGCGGGCTGATCTCTACCACCTCCTCTTTTGTTTTTCATCTGACCTCCCCGCTTCTGATCTTCTGGCACACTTGCCTTTTCTTCCTCCTCCGCTCTTGCTCGTGTTTTTGAAGGTCGTTGTTGCCATTCCTTCCTCCTCCGCTCTTGCTCGTGTTTCTGAAGGACGCTGCTAGGACGATCTGTAGAGCACTAGGAGAGTTTCGTGACTTGTTGCAACCAGAAATCTTTTTGCCGATTCTCCTTGCCGCTTCTGCTTTGCATCTTAGAATCATTGCTTGATCTAGTACCGAATCGGCTTCTTCTTTGTTGTATTAGATCGCCGCTTCTTTGTTGCTAACTCTTGAATCGATGCTTGCTACTACTTGCCGATCTTGTTGCTATTCCTCATTGCTATCATTGGTGTTGTTGCTCTTTGTTGCGGCGTGCATTTTGGGTTCTTGTTCGCTCTTGTGCATGCAGTGACGCTACTATTCAAGTCGCCCACTTTGTACTCGATATGTTAAAATCTTCGTCTTCCTCCCTTCACCCTCTTTGTGGTCTTTGTTGCAGCCATGCAGCCGCCACCAAAGCCACCAAAATCCCAATCTTAAAACCTTAAACCCTAAAAACATTTAAGTCTTTAAAAAATAGAAATAATAAAAAAAATTATCAGAGATTGCAAGGGATGTGCGCGCGCACACCCCTTGAAACAATCAACCAAGTGAACTCCAATAAACATCCCATTCACTATATTAAAGCCATTTCAAACGTCTGATACCCGCCCATAATGATACCCGTCATACATTATAGTTACTTGCTTAAGAACAAGAAAAATGAAAACATTTAGCAACACATGATAGTAAAAATATTAATGTAGATATTGTAGAACTAACATCTTTCACATACAGTCGTTTGAGACTAAAGAATATTACCTTCTTTTATGATTCCAAATTTCTAAAATTGTCTTCACCGTAAAAGAGCATTTAACTTGATCAAACATGTTCGCACATTTTGGTCAAGGGAGAGAAAAAAAACACTATTTTCTACATAAAACCTATAGATCTTCATTTTTTTTTAATTTTTTTTTTCTAGCGAAAAATTTATGTGATAAATAAATTCTTATCAATCATTTTGGATTTTCATTCTAAAGCATGTTGAGTTCACAAAAGAATAAAATGTGGCATAAAAGTTTGTCAAATAATTTCAATCTCGATCCTTTGCATATTTGTTTTGAATATGCTACACACCTTTTCCATGTCTAGAAATTGGTTTTAAGGTAACCAACATTATCATGCCAATCATGATTTTAAAGAAGTTAGACCTTGTATAGTGAATTTTTTTTAAGCCAAGTGAAATTAAAGTGTGCTAGACCACTCAATAGAATTAAGCAAATGAATTATTCTTATGATTTCAAATGCTATAATATTTTAATCCTTCATGGAGGTTTCCATAGATCGGAGATCATTGTCATTGACAATAGCCTAGAAATGCTAAACTTCTTGTATACAGAGTTGTTTGTCAACTTCCAAGGACAATTTCAGATCCCTGAGATGACAGGTGCAACAAGGAGCACTAGCGTTGGCATTTCCGAGGCCGAAGATCCGATGAACATAGGTTCAGAGGAAGGCGGTAGTGACGAGGACGAGTTTGGAGATGAAGCGGATACTTCTATTCTAGCACCATACACATTGACAAATGTACGACAGCTGCGCGAGTATGACACAGATGCACCCTCGCTTGATCATAACTCATGTGACGACGGACTTCATTCGTCTGTGGAACCTAATGGCTTTGAGGAAGGATCAGAGATACCGGAGGTGGTTCTAGATACTCTAATTCAAACGAGACCAATGGTGCCATCCATTCCACAATCTACGGAATCAGCGGACACCATAGCTTTCAACGAGGTCTTCGCACCAATGATGACATTTAGAGACAGCTTCTACTGTAACACCGATGACATAAGGTACACTCGCCACGGTGAGCTGGGCAGTTACACGTACGAGGAGTCTGCGTCCATCAGTCTTCAAGATTCTATTGATCTCCCAGTGTCGCTGGCGGCAGTGGATCGTATGGTACATGAGGCCTATGAAGGCAATACCGGTAGGACAATGGAGGAGGATGATTAGAGCATCAGAGATTTATAAGTAGCAAGTCAATATGATGTTTAGGTGGCATGTTAGGTTTGATTGATATGTTTGAGTAAAGTATGAGATGTTTGGTTATAGTATTATGCATGTTATATTATAGTATTTACTATCAGTTTCTAAAGTACGTTTATGAATTTTATGTATGGATTTTCATATAATATAGAGCGAGATGCTACATATTTTCTCGTTGAATAGCACATGTTGGCCTTTTATCTCTTATAAAGTATGTTTATTGTATAAATGCCAGAAATAGTATATAAATGCCATATAGCAATGTACAACGTAGAAGTTCATAATCAAAATTGCATTGAATCTAAAAAGAAACACTATAGGAAGTTCAAGGACAAAATTGAATCTTTGAAATTCTTTAAATTTCAATTTTTGCACTCCAAGACGTGACGTTGTCCTTCATATTGATCCATTGGGATTTGTATTCCAAAAATTTATATGGTACACAAAATAATAAAATTGATGTTGGCAATATTTGAATATAATAATTTGGTAGTATTTACAAAGCAATAAAACATGATTTAGCAACAAATTTGTTATTAAAAAAATACTATTTCTCATTAGTTTAAGTTTAGTGCCTCCACATTTTATTATTTTAATTTTTTTAATTTTTTTAAATTTTTTTTTAAAAAATTTCTTTTTATTTTTTTGGAATTTTTGTTGTTTTTTTTCATTTTGGAGGAAAATGTTGTTGTTTTGACATGCCATTGAGTGCACTTGGCAAAGTGCATAATTGCTTAATTGCGTGTTATATGCAGGGATGTCACAGCGTCCGGACGTCCGGAGGGGGTTATGGGAGCGTCCGTGACTTAGAGATTTTGGACTTTTTACCTAAGGTAAAAGGGGCGACCGGTCTTTGGCCGGGGCGACCAAAAAAAAAAAAAAAAAAAGACTAATGGCTGATGGCCAGGCCGTCTGATCGGTCGGCGGTCGGCCCGATCGGAAAAAAAAAAAAAAAAAAAAAAAAAAAAAAAAAAAAAAAAAAAAAGGCTGATGGCTGATGGCCAGGCCGTCTGAGGTCGCCCTGGTGGCAGCCGACCGATCAGACGGCGCGACCGGATACCAATTTTTTTTTTTTTTTTGTGGTGGCCCGGGCGTCCGAAGCCGCCTAGGTGGGGAGCTAAGGATGGCGGCCACTCCTCTTAACCCTAACCCTATTCTAATTTATTTCAACAACCATTTTGAATTTCTTCAGAACTCCCCCCCACCTCCCTAAAGTTTTTCAAGACCCAAATTACACTATTTGGGGTTCCCGCTCAAATGAGATTCTCCTTGCTTTGAGCATTACGATCTCACTAATGGAAAAGAATCAACGGTTTAAATTTTACAAGTCACTAAAAATTCAAGTTAACTTTAAGATCCTACGGTTGGACCTTTCTAAACATTGCTTCAAATGAGGCTTTGCAAGCATGAAGAATTTAGGCATTTTCGCATCAAGGATATCTAGGGATTAAGATCTCTTTATTTTATCTAAAATTTAACCATACTTAAGTTACTTTTGTGAATTGATTGATGATTCATTTAATCTTATTATCATGGTCCGGAAGATATTACCTACTTCGAACTACTTATGGTATGTACTACCTAGTTTGGAATCATGTATTGTTCACACCAACCCCTTTAATCACAAACATGACAAGGTTTGCTTAATATTGAATAACTTATTATAAAAGGAGACTAATAGTATCTTCATAGATAAGTATTGGCCTTTTTCATATAAGATAAAATTTAAGGAAACCATACAAATAAATAAGTACTAAGAATAGAAATGAGAATTTTATTTTGCTATTGAAAGTTTAGGTGTCTTTAATCTATTACAAGAGAATTATTAACTATTATGAGGATTTAACCTACAACAATTTAATCTAAGAATTAAGGTTTTTATATTGTCTTTGGGAAGAAAGTTTACAAGAGTTAGAAAACTCACATTTCTTAACACATTTATTTTTCCTTCAAACCCCCTCCCCTAGCCTTTAGGGGTTAAATAAACAACCACCCATTTGGATTCAAATAAAATTTGCTTAGATACTTAGATCCGTAAATGGTTAGTAACTATAATATTTTTCATTATCATAAGTCAATGTGAATATATTGCAAATTCTATCAAAGCATGACATTGTACCCCTAAAGAATTCCAAGTGATTCATGGATAGTTAAGATTCATATGAACAATGAGGGGTTATTTATATTAAGTTCTATTTTTCATGTGTGTCCATTTGTCCAAGCCCATAAGATCTTTTGAGTAAAACATTCCCTTTTATGAAAAGAAGATCTTCCCGACATTCCCCTGACAAATCGGCATGTGGATTAATGCCCTGATTTAGATTATAGGTACAATGTCAGGCACCTAAAAATAAACAATTCTTAAATGCAAGCAAGAGGAGGAAGAAGAAGGGAGAAGTGGAGAGATGAGGGAGTGTTGGTGAGTGAGAGAGGAAGAGAGGAGCGCAAGACACCGACCGGTCGCTCGGTCAATCGGTCGGTCAATCGGTCGACATCGGTCGGCCGCTCGGTCGGTCGCTCGGTAGGTCGATCGGTCGGTCCCTCGTCGATCGGTCGCTCAGGCCATAAGCCAAAGTTTTTGATTTTTTTTTAATGTTTTTTATTTTTTTAATTTTTTTTTCCTTGAATTCCGGTCGTGCCCTCCGACCGATCGGTCGGCCAGCGACCGCGTCCGATCGATCGACCGAGCGGCCGACCGATGTCGACCGATCGATCGACCGAGCGGCCGACCGATGTCGACCGATTGACCGACCGATTGACCGAGCGACCGGTCGGTGTCTTGCGCTCCTCTCTTCCTCTCTCACTCACCAACACTCCCTCATCTCTCCACTTCTCCCTTCTTCTTCCTCCTCTTGCTTGCATTTAAGAATTGTTTATTTTTAGGTGCCTGACATTGTACCTATAATCTAAATCAGGGCATTAATCCACATGCCGATTTGTCAGGGGAATGTCGGGAAGATCTTCTTTTCATAAAAGGGAATGTTTTACTCAAAAGATCTTATGGGCTTGGACAAATGGACACACATGAAAAATAGAACTTAATATAAATAACCCCTCATTGTTCATATGAATCTTAACTATCCATGAATCACTTGGAATTCTTTAGGGGTACAATGTCATGCTTTGATAGAATTTGCAATATATTCACATTGACTTATGATAATGAAAAATATTATAGTTACTAACCATTTACGGATCTAAGTATCTAAGCAAATTTTATTTGAATCCAAATGGGTGGTTGTTTATTTAACCCCTAAAGGCTAGGGGAGGGGGTTTGAAGGAAAAATAAATGTGTTAAGAAATGTGAGTTTTCTAACTCTTGTAAACTTTCTTCCCAAAGACAATATAAAAACCTTAATTCTTAGATTAAATTGTTGTAGGTTAAATCCTCATAATAGTTAATAATTCTCTTGTAATAGATTAAAGACACCTAAACTTTCAATAGCAAAATAAAATTCTCATTTCTATTCTTAGTACTTATTTATTTGTATGGTTTCCTTAAATTTTATCTTATATGAAAAAGGCCAATACTTATCTATGAAGAATACTACTAGTTTTCTTTTATAATAAGTTATTTAATATTATGCAAACCTTGTCATGTTTGTGATTGAAGGGTTGGTGTGAACAATACATGATTCCAAACTAGGTTTTGTTATGTAGATGAGGTTTTCAACCCATCTTACATCTCGGAGGTAAAAAATAAGTCCAACAAGAATCCTTTTTAAATCAGATACATCTTGTCAAAATTTGGAATAGAGTACAAAATGGTTGATTGGGCCTTTAGTAGTTGAGCGTTAGAGTAAATATCCAATCATGTACTATATTGAAAAGCTATTAGCATCATATAAGTATATAAATATGTGAAGGAAAAAAACATATAACATAAAACTTACAATACAAATTCATGCAACCCAAATTAGAAGAACAATACTACAAAGTATTATGTGCTAATATTGTCTTTCAAGTGTATGTGCGAGTATGAAGATTATATTTCTATAAGACTCTCCTAAACATTTAACAAGTTACGTAGTGGTAATGTGTAAATATAGATTTTTCATTTAATTGATCTTGGTAAATGTTCATAACTCCTGAATAAATATGAGTCATGTCCACGTGTATGGCGTATGTTATTTTTTATTTTTGTAGAAAGTGATGTATCTTCAATATCTTATTATAGCAATTCATAATACTACATGATCAAATATACAATGATATATTATTTTAAGATGCGATTAGTTGATATTGACCCCATTTGATTTATATGGCAATAAAATTTGTATTGAACAAAAATAATCTTTGTGGAAGCGTTTTCTTATCCTCAATTAAAGATTTTTTATTTAATCTTATTTGACCCTTATGATGCTATGTGTTTTTGGCAAATGACACTAAGAACTTACACCCCCAAAATATCAAGTGCCCTTCACAAGTTCACAGTGAATTAAGACATTAGGCTTGTTCCTAAAGTTTGCAATTTGGGAATTAAAGAAAAATACGTAATTTAAACTAAAAAACACATGAACATCATCCTATTTTCTCTTTTAAGTTGTTAAACATCAACATGCCATAAGTAGTACAAAGTAAGTAACATCTTCCGGACCATGATAATACGATTAAATGAATCATCAATCAATTCGCAAAAGTAACTTAAGTATGGTTATAATTTATAGATAAAATATAGAGATCTTAATCCCTAGATATCCTTCATGCGAAATTGCCTAAATTCTCCATGCTTATAAAGCCTCATTTGAAACAATGTTTAGAAGATCCAACCGTAGGATCTTAAAGTTCACTTGAGTTTTTAGTCACTTGTAAAATTTAAACCGTTGATTCTTTTCCATTAGTGAGATCGTAATGCTCAAAGCAAGGAGAATCTTATTTGAGCGGGAACCCCAAATAGCGTAATTTGGGTCCTGAAAAACTTTAGGGAGGGAGTTGTTAAGAAATTCAAAAATGGTTGTTGGAATAAATTAGAATAGGGTTAGGGTTAAGAGGAGTGGCCGCCATCCTTAGCTCCCCACCAAGGCGGCTTCGGACGCCCACGCCGTCCGGGGAATTTTTTTAAAAAAAATTTAAAAAATAAAAAATAAAAAATAAAAAATAAAAAATAAAAAATAAAAATAAAATTCTAAAATTCTAAATTTAGAATCCGGTCGCTCCGTCCGATCGGTCGGGCCGATCGATCGGTCGCCCGACCGATCGGACGAGCGACTGGATTCTAAATTTAGTTTTTCCCCTTAAATTCCGGTCGGGCCGTCCGACCGGTCGACCGCCGTCCGATCGGTCAACGGCCGACCGATCCGTCGACCGCCGTCCGACCGGTCGACCGTTATCGATCTGACGGTTGTGGATCTCTGAATCAAATCTCATGGTCACCACGACCTTCGGTCGCCTCGACCGGGGGGCGGTCGGAGCGAATTTTCTCGGTCGCTCTAAAGAAGATCAGATTTGAACGGCTTAGATGCGAGCTCCAAGAAGATCTAATGGTTGAAATTTTTACTGTTGTCGTAGTAATTCCATTTTACCCCCCCGGACGGACGTCCGAACGGTCCTGGACAGACGGACGTCCGTCCGACCAAAAAAACTCAAAAGACATCCATATTGACATCCCTGGTTATATGTTCAAAATAGTGCACACTTTTTTCCTCTTTTCAGATGAGACCATTGGATCAACTCCTATAGGTGCCAAATGTTGATTCTCCAATCAAATCCACTTTTGTAGTAAAAGTAAAAGATCCATCCAATGTAATATTGAAACTATAACATACATGTTAATGAAAATAACTTTTGATTGAGGATTTTCAAAATGAGGCACGTCTTACCATTGCAAGCCAATGACGTGAAATAAAAGGTAATTTTTCAAGATTTCTTTTACATAAATGTAATCTAAGGAGGTGCCTCGTTTGTAATTCCCATACCAATCACCCACCAAAATTGTAATTCAAAAGTCTTAGAAACTATACAACCGAACATGAAAGATGCATTATAATCTTACAATCCTACCCAAGTGCTTGAAATTTCAAAAACTCCTAACTATTGTGGGGGGTCCTAGGACCTTGTTGTATGGGTACCTCAAAGTCCTTTAGGGGGATACTATGTCAAGTATCTTCAAGGCACTTGTAACTATCCTGTGGCCATCGGGATATTAGCATTACAAATGGACACTTCATTCACGCCAGCCCCTTCGAAAGGGACCGGAGTTTCTATCTATCTATCTGATCACTCACTTCTGCAGTTCTAACTTTGTATTTTGAAAGAGAAAGCAATGCTTGAACGTCAACTTGTTCAAGCTACATGAGTCAGCCTCTAAATAGGTTGGAGTTTCCTCTAAGTAGGTTGGAGTTTCTCTTCTTCATAGTCGATGTCCTCAAAATGAAGAAATTGTTCTCAATGAAGACAGGTCTGTATTTCCTATTCGACTATCAACAACACCAGTTATATACCAATCATAGCACAGTAGAATTGGTCATCCCGATCGAGAAATTCCATGTACTTGGCTTAATCTCTGATCTTCTGAGCGGAAGCTAGCGTTACATGTTTCAGACAGATTAACAAATCGCCACTGCAAGATTAGATGGGCAAAGTCACCCGCCCAGCCTTTGTGCACACTCCTGATGAGCTAAGTAAGAAACTGGAAGCAAAGGCATGCAGTAAGGGAACTATTTTAGGAAACAAAAGATACCCCACCAGTAAGTTGCCGAGGTCTAATGTTCGACGAGAAGAGTACGCCTGTTTCAATTTAAATTTCTCCAATGCCCTCAAAGGTTCTATCGAAGTCCCAAAAAACAACAATTTAGCTCCGGTTTGAGATCAACACGAGCTTCAGTCGACAATCATCAGGAAATTGGATCTACATGTTCTACCAGGTGAATGGATGACGCACAGGTTAAAAGGCGAGAGATTTCCTCGAAACTGGACCTCTCGGAAGGGAAGAGACTTGTACACCGTTCCAGCAATTGCTTCACTTCACAGTCGAGGTCTCTAGGGCACTGGGTTCGTACTGCGTAAATGGATGACCTTCAGACGGAACATGACCCGAGAGAATCTCGTAACAAGTCACTCCACATGAGTATACATCGGCACTGTTGGTGACGACGTCGGGGTCCATCCCGTCATCGATTGCACGCAGAATCTCGGGGGCTCTGTGAAGCTGTGTTCCAATTACATTTCTGAGGTCTCGATATTTGCTACTTGACACCGAATCTTTCCAAGCTTCCTGGACCCTTGCCGGTCCAAAACTCCGGCCGCATTCGCTGCTTTGACGTCTCTGTGCACGCTGTTGTGGTTCTGCAGTCGCTCCATATGCCTTGCACTGTCACGCATGCATGTAGCAGTAGGCCGCGAATGGCGGAATGTCTTCGTTGCGCATTACCTCGATGAACTGCCGCAAGTCCCCCCTCACATCTGTTGCATCCGAAATGCTATGCGTACAGAAATGCCCCCAACATGTTTCCCTCAAAGTGACTTCCGCGCCTCACGTTTGATAGCATCCCTTTTGGTATGGATTTTCCTGCACGTGCCGGAGGGCACTAGCATGGTCCAAGATGAATACCTTCACAGACACAAAATTCAAACTCCAAAAACCGAACCATGATTATAGGTACTTGTTCGGGTGCTTCTAAGTGCCTTCCATGCCCATGCGTGATCATGCCATGATCCATCTTATGGGCACTGATTTAACCCTTTGAGGATGTCAGGTTAAGCTCCAGCTGAAATCCTATCGCCCAACACCACGCTCTTGTTGCTGACACTAAATTTTTTTGGGATACTGCTCCTGAAAGACTCGCTTGTTTGACTCTGCTATATACTCCACTGTATCGGCATCTACTTCAGTTATCTCGCTGCACGCCACTCTCGAAGCTTCGATGGACTGGTCACCACTCCTCTGATGTTCTGAATGTGTGCAGAATAGGATGCTTTCTCTGCCAGAGGCAATGTTGTGTAGCTGGATACCCATCTGTGAGAATAGCATCAACAAAAACATAGTCTTTCATTGATGATACTCTCCATTGGTAGGCTCTGGCGATTAGCACCACTTGAGAAACTAGACGTGCCGAAAATTCTGGAATCGGAGCAAGCTAGCAGCTTGCTCATCTCTCGATCTTGCTTACTACAGTATATATATGCTCATCGATCAAGCAAATTAAAGTTGAAGTTCGTGTTTTAAACATGAACGAAACAGAATTTTAGCAGCAAAAATACATAGATAGTTGCTGAGATGTCTAACTTCGCGTTGTCTTATCAAACAAATTCGTATATCCCCAATTCCGTTAAAATGGCATTATGCCGCTAAAATGGCACACCTCAGCTTTCTTAACTGCAGTTGAAAAACCATGTGATATAACAGAATATTAAGGTGATATTATGGAAAATGAGTGACAATGTATATAAAGGAGTGATATTATCAAAAAAATTGTGATATTACAGAATACACCATTCAATGTGAGCGCATATGTAAGATTTGGTGTGACAAAATGACACATGGCATAGTGCCATTTTTAACGGAATTGAGGTTGTATTCATTTGTTAAACACAATTTAGATGAGATGTACATCTAAGATGTCATCAATGTAACCAATGTACATCTCATCTAAATTGTGTTTGACTAATAAATATGAACTTTGTCTGATAAGACAACACTACAAGTAATTGTTGGAGATTATTTTATCTTCTATTTTTTTTCAATTTTCAAATCCACTTACGTCGATCGATGTGATGAGAACTAAACTAGCGGTCAATTAAGGCCATTAAGGGTTTCTATTCATATTCTACATTCTTTCTTTTTGCAAATTAGACTCAAATGCAGAAGGAGTATTACATGCCGTCTTTGGACTTCGTCTAGGGCTAGATTAAATTTTTTTTGGATAATTTGTTATAACTCCCTCTACGTGAAGACAAAAAGTACATAACGAAAGTGTTGAATGATGGCCTAAAATATTGACCATTTGGTTGTATGTAGTTTAGTTTGGATTCATAAAGTTTTCATTTATGTCGATAGGCGACTTTATCTCAAGTGGGCATATAATTAATACTTTGTAAATTTAAATTTTTGATTCAAAAAAACAAGAATAACATGCAATTAAGCAATTATGCACTTGGCCAAGTGCGCTAATTGGCACTCAATAACAACAAGATTTTGAACGGAAATGTTTTTTGGATGGAAAAATATCCCAAAAATCCCTATTTTTTCTTTGCTATATTTTTGTGACAATATCATGGAATATTGGTTTCTCAATGTGTACATAAGTGAATAATTTTCACTAATTCCGTAAGATTGTGCATAATGTGCATGCACTAAACTTGAACTAATGAAAATACTATTGATTAATAATAAATCTTTTGCCAAATCATGTTTTATTGCTTTGAGAACATTGCCAAATTATCATGTTCAAACATTGCCAACATTTGTTTTATTACTTTGTGCACCACATGTAAACTTCCATGTTGTACATATACATATGGCTCTATATATACTATTTTTGGCATTCATAAACCAAATATACTTTATAAGAGATATAAGGCCAACATGTACTATTCAACGAGAAAATATGGAGCATCTTGCTATATATTATATGCAAATCTATACAAACAATTCACAACCATACATAAGAAACTAATAACAGTAAAGACCATAATCAAACTATTAATGATAATACTATAATCAAACATGTATAATATCATAACCAAACTTTTGATACCTAATTCAAATATATCAATCAAACATAACAATCCTATCATTAAACCATCCGTGCTTCTCCCAATCCTTGTCAATTGTAGAATTTGTGGTGGTGGTGCAAGCCGTGGCAACCTGAATATCATTGAAACACAATATCATCATGGTCAATATTAATATAGTCTAACATAGTAATTTTTACTTGTTCAAATTTAAAAATAACCTCATGTGAAAAATGTTCAATAGTTAAAGAATCTCGAATACAATGGTCTATGTCTCGGTAAATTCTATTACTTTTGTGGTATGTTCAAATTTTATTTGAACTTTCTAAAATGACTTCATGTGAATCATGTTAATTGCAAAATCTCTAAACTAATATATTTATTATATCTTGCTAAAGTCTAGAATTTTTTTTAATTTTAAGTTATTTTAAAAAATCAGCAATAGTTGCACAATCTTCAAACTGAATTTATACTTATTATGTCTCGCAAAATAATACAATTCTTTTTAATTTCTTGATTTTTTACTTTTTAAATTTATTGATTGTTTAATTTTTTAAGCTAGGGGTAGTTGATTTCCTTCAAGGGGGGGGGCGTGCACACATTCCTTGTGGAGAAGGAGAAAATAATAAAAAAATTAAAAATTAAAAAAAATGGCTGATTTTCTCCGGGGGGTGTGTGCGTACGCACACCCCTGGAGCATTCCCTGGAGGCACAAAACAATATAAAAAAATAAAATAAAAAAATAATTAAAAAAATAAAATTGGATGGCTGATTTCCTCCAAGGGGGGTGCGTACGCAGGGGTCGCACACCCCTGGAGCATTCCCTGGAAAAAAAAAAAAAAAAAAAAAAAAAAAAAAAAAAAAAAAAAAAAAAAAAAACGAAACGAAACCGGTGACTGATCGTTGTCAGCTGGTTCCGGATCTTCACGTGCTCCTTCAAGATCGTGGCAACATCTCCAGTCTCTTCCAGAAGCTTGTAGTATCCTCAGAGACGAAGCACTTGCAGCGAGCACATGAGCCGGAAGAGCACACACATGAAGAGGAACACCGAAGTTCTGTACAACCACGAGAAGACTGCAGTAATACAGAGAATGACGTTGATGTGAGGTACATTCACAGCGACTGTGACGTAGTAGTACCACCATGCTCGGTGGCCGATTTCCACTGTAAAGGTCGGGAGCAGCATCCATGCCAGGATATGAAACGCACTTCTGAGCTTCGTTTGGAATCCTGTTTGCACCTCAGGAGACTCTCGGACGATTTTGTCAAGCAAAAGCGTCTTGCGCAGGCGATAGGTGTGGAGGATGTGGGAGAGGGAGAGGAAGGAGACTGCTGCGAGGATGCTCTCCGACATCTGTACCACTTTTCCCTTCTCTCTCCCTCGACCCTCCTTCTCCCCTCCCATAGCTGCACCTCTGTTGTCGCCGCCGCCGTCGCCACAAACCCTAATTTTTTTATTTTTTTTTTATTTTTTTTTTTCTTTCTTTCTTTCTAGGGAATGCTCCAGGGGTGTGCGACCCTGCGTACGCACCCCCCTTGGAGGAAATCAGCCATCCAATTTTATTTTTTTAATTATTTTTTTATTTTATTTTTTAATATTGTTTTGTGCCTCCAGGGAATGCTCCAGGGGTGTGCGTACGCACCCCCCCTGGAGGAAATCAGCCATCCAATTTTATTTTTTTAATTATTTTTTTATATTGTTTTGTGCCTCCAGGGAATGCTCCAGGGGTGTGCGTACGCACCCCCCCTGGAGGAAATCAGCCATATTTTTAAATTTTAAATTTTTAAATTTTTTTTAAATTTTTTAAATTTTTTTCTCCTTCTCCTTCTTTTCTTTTCTTTCTTTTTTTTTTTTTTTTTTTTTTTTTTTTGGTTTTCTTTTCTTTCTTCCGCCTCCAAGGAATGCTTCAGGGGTGTGTATGCACGCCCCTTGGAGGAAATTAGCCATCCGTTTTTGAAAAAAACTAACAACTTTTTAAAAAATTAATCGTTTCTTAAAAAACTCTTTTTATTTTTATGTATATTATTTAATTTTTTTACTTTTTTAATTTTTTAATTTTTTTGGTTTGTTTGCTGCCTCCAAGGAATATTTCAGGGGTGTACATATGCACACCCCTTGAAGGAAATCAACCAACCTTGTATTTGAAACCTTTTAAATATTTTTAAAAACCTTTTAAATATTTTTTATTCTTAAATATTTTTTATTCTTAAATATTTTTTATTCTTAAATATTTTTTATTCTTAAATATTTTTTTGCTACCTCCAAGGAATCCTCCAAATGTAACAAAAACATGAATTCAAAATAAAGTGTTTAGTTGAGGAATGTCTGATCAAAGGTGTTTGTATTGCTGCATGAAAACAATTTTGTTGTATCTTAAGTTTTTTTTGGAAAATTTCTAATATTAAACATTCAAAACATTTGAATGATTTTAATAGAAGACTTTTTAATCTAGAGGTTACTGTTTCACTAATATTTGAGTTTTTGTTGTATGTTGTGAACCAGAAAGAGTCATGACTGGCCCTGAGTTGGAGGAGAAATCACAATGTATTTGGAATACAGGTTCCAAGCAACATTTGCATTATCCAATCTGCGAAGGCTCACATATTAGAATATATTGTAATGCAAACCGAAGGTATTGACGATGACCGGTTGTAAGTAGCATTAAATACTAGTATGTAATCCGAGTGTTTTGTGTATGCTAGGTGTTTCTAGATGTATATATGTACTAGATAGTACAAGATCGCAAAGATGATTTGTAGACAAGTTGTTGCGATGGACATATGGATTCAATTTCATTGTATGGTCAGATTGTATAATATGGAATATATTTTTATCAAATGTCCATTGATGCCTAGTTTTGTAAACAATTTGGTGCTTACTTTATTCTGCTAACTAGAATTATATAAACTACAATCTACACAAAACTTTTGCAGCATATAATATACATTTCAAATATCCTTGGACAAAGATAATCATATTATTTATAGGAATTTATAACAAAAATACGTTGGCAATGCCATTAAAAGACTTCTTGTATTACCACTTTTGACAATACGCAATATTTTTACATAACAACTTTTTTATAAAAAAATTTAAGTTGAAAAATTTTTAAAAAAATCATTTTTGCACACCGTAGTACCTCAAGTGCACTTTTAAATGGCCAAGTGCATAATTGCTTAATTGCTTTTCAGAATGTTGATACTAGGTTAGTTTTTATAAACCATGTGGTCTGACAAGTATAGCGTTTGAGACTTTTAGCACAAGTGGCCTAATTAGCCAATTGAAATGGTTATGTATTAAAGAATAAAAATTTAAAATTGAAGAATTTAAAATAGTGGTATAACAAACAACCACACGATGTAGTGAATAACTATGAGACTTGGAAGGAGCTTTGCATTATGCTACATGCAAGGGTGATGGATAGTCGTTAGCTAACGAAGGTAGGTCATGATCTTGGACATGTTAGCACAATTTTGCTGATTTTCTTTGAGATAGATTTTGTATTTTAGATGAATAGTTGTTTATTTTTCCTATTTTAGGTAAATTGGGGGCAAGTTTGAACTACAATATGGAAAGTCAAATATGGTTGAAATATTGGATTTTCTTATTAGTAACAACTCTCCAAAGAAGAATATAAATGTGGCTGAAGGTTGGACATTTAACTATGAATTAGTAAGGTGAGAATCTTGCTTGCATGTGAGAATGTTAGAGTCATAAGAAATGAGCTAAGTTGGTTAGTTTATATTATATTATGGAAGTATACTTTATGCAATGTTTTATTGTTTGAGCTCAAGTGTGATAGCAAAGTACTTGGGTAGACCAATATCTACTGCAATAAAAAGCCAAAAGTGTTCAACGTACTCTTTAAAGTGATTGACTTTGAACAAACAAAAAAGTGTTCTTACAAATTTTTCATTGTGAGTTTCTCCACGATTTGTAGGCTTTATTACAAGTCTAAATCCTCTAGATTGCTTCATCTAAATGTGTATTTGAGTTGAAATTAAAGAACTTCCTTGTGTTAATATACTAGATACTATAGTTTCACAAAAACGCCAAAAGTTACATCTTCTAAATACTTGACACCAACCGTTTCTTTATAATATTTTGCATGAAATATGATTTTTTCAAGATATTATATTTATCAAAATAAATGCAACAAATACTATAATTGTATGAATGGAGTATGCTAGTAGCTTCTTAATATAAATAAGGTGGTGAAGAGATGCACTTACTTCTAGAATGTGAAATTATTTCCAAATGAACTAAAGTTGAGGTACCTAAAACCACCAACTTAAGCTTTTTGAGCTTTTTTGGCGATGGTTATTTATGGTGTGTATTTTTCACATGTAGGAAAGAAGGTTTCTCATATAATGCAATTTTTTCCAAAATTTAACTCCCATTACATAAATAAATACAAATTTTCAAAGGCAAAACTACTTGCTGACCTATATCAGACCAATAGCTTTAGAGAAGTCCAAAGAGGGTTCAACATATCCCTTGTGCCTCAAGATACATAAAACAGTGTTGCCATTGAAGGAAAAACGACCACTCTATCAATGCAAGTCTAAGTCGCATGTGGACCATATTTTGCATTATCTTTTTCAATGCACCGTGTCAGGCTAGGGTTGAAAGTGCCTTCATAGCCTTGCAACCCCACATGGGCGGTGTCTACAATGTGGTTATCATCGCCAAAGGCTCACGCTCCCTTGAGGTTCGAATCCCGCTCTCGCACTCGCCCTGTCTCGAGTAATTGTCGCGCGGACTCGTGTCTTGCGTCCGTCATCTCTGACCCGCTCGGCCAGTGCTTGTGGCCCGCGCTTGCCTTTGGTCATATCTCTTGCGTAAGTGGGTCGCACTACGCAACGGCTCGTTCCAGGGCCTTCCTCTGTCTGAACTCCTTCTTGCTGCAAAAATGTGTTGCGCGGTTGGCGTGCAATTGCTGGGACGGGAAGTTGGTTTGCGTTTTGTGTAATTGGCTTCGTAGAGTGTGGACTTACGTCAAATTGAGAGAGGGAAGGAAGGCCGCTTCAACGCAACGTGAGGAAGAATTGTGCATGGGGAGCTTGTGCACTGAGAGGAGGGTGGTAAGGAGTGGCATGTACGAGCGGTACGAATGACGACGAAGTCTGGAGGCTTTGGTGCACATTTTGGTGCAGTAATGCGGCTCCCACGGAGTTCGACTCTCCTATCAAGCAGTCCCGAGCCTGAAGGCCTTCCTCTATGTTTTGACGTACCTCCACAGTCTTCGACGCCCTACGTGCACGAGGAAATTGCAGGTCCTCGGCTCTAACGGATCTCTGAGCGGCCTTCTCCGCTCTCGCCATCGCTAACTGGTATGCTCGTTTCGCTTTGACCCTCGCAGCTTCTTCCCTCTCGGCCGCTCTTCTTGCTTGAGTTTTGGTCCTCTCGGCCGCCTTCCGATCCTTCATACACTGGGCCTCCTCTCGTATTGTTGCTCTTCGAGCCAGTGCCTCCTCTTTCTCTTGCAATTTTCTTTTTTTAGAATCCTCACATTGTTGTTTTTGCTGCTCTTTTTCCTTTGCAGCATCTTCTCTCGTGGTGATGATTTTAGCTGCAGCCTCCCCATATTCAGAGCTCGTGAGTATAACAGATTTGGCAAAATCCACAATTGAATCTCTACGGCGTGAAGTTGCGCTCGACGTGAACCTCAGCAGCTGCAAGAACTGCGCGATCGACTCCAGCTCTAGAGCTTCCGTGTCCAAAGCTGCAACGTCGCTCTGAGTAGCGTCCTCCTACGGCTCTGCACTAACAAGAAGATGGTATGTACCTGATTCTCGCTCGCGGCTCAAGTCTGCCACAATGTCTTCCTCGCTGGAAGGTAGAGCGTACAGTGTCGCTAGCCCGGAAGGTACGCTGTGCTCTTGGTCCTCTGGCAAGCTGTGTGGCTGATCGTCTCCCTCCTGTCTAGGTAACCGCCCCCTTTTTCTGGTGCTCTCGACCAGCTGATCATCGCCCTCCTGTCCTTGATCACTGATTCTTGCTTACTCCTGGTCCTCTTCGAGACGTTGTTGATCCTATGCCTCATGCCATGGTTCATAGATTACTGCTTCTGGGCAATGGTAAGCTTGGGGTATCACTTTTTGGACACACTAATTAGGTTATTTTTATTGAAAGCCTCCAAAGTTTGTCTAATTTAGTCATTTTAATCAAGTAAAAAGACCCTAAAATAGAAAATAAAATATCATGCACCTCACTGAAATCAAAGTATATATGCCTATAGATTTTCTTTTAGATTTTTAATTTTTTTTGGATCCATTCATAGATGAGGGAAAAAGTGTTGAATTTGGGGATTTGCAGGCATTATAGTGCACAATGAATTAATTTTTTTATTATTAAATAAATTATTTTGTATTCTATACAAGAAGATGTAGGTCATATTCAAAAATCATACTAAAATAAAAATGGTTGATATTCCATTTGCTTGATTCTATGGATTTTAGGTTATTGGGACATGACTTACTTTTTCAACTAAAAAATCAAATAAAATTACTTCAAAATATTTTTTTTAATTTTTAATTTTTTTTCTTGATACATTATAAGTATAGACAACTAAAACCACATCTAATGAAGTCTTATTGTATTACAGTTTAAAAATGGATATGTTTGTCACACCAGCATAGAGTGCAATTGTTCATGGGACAACCTTTTTGGGTACCCCAACCAGACCATCACCCTTCTGCAGTTGAGTTCGGTGCCTCATGAGCAGCCAACTTGTAAGCCTCCGATGGTGTGAAGTGGCCGTCGACTGCTCTGTTGTTGAGTGGGTAAATTCCAGTGTGTCACAATCCACTGCGGATGTTTCAAACTGATAGAGCTTTTCTCAAGCCAAGTGACTACCACTAGGCCAAAACTTCCTTTGTAGCCGATTGGTCTATGTTACGTGAAGTCCAGTAGTCCCTATAGTCTCTGAAATATTGCTTGAATGGTTTAGATACAGACATCTAGGGGTTGTAGTGCATGTGAAGTGTGAGATGGGAGGCTGATTAGATCAAGTCCAACATTCTTAACTAGTCGCGCCACCTCAAATGGAATGTGTGAGTTTTTCCCATCGAAGATTAACAAATGGCGTTGTTGTGGTGATATAAGACCATGACGTCTAATCGATGCTACGAAATGGGATATCCATGCACTAAAAAGGTAAGACGTCATACATGCTCGCGATTGCATTGCCATTGTTGCACCTTGTTCACAATGTATGATGTAATTTTGCCTAAAGTGTCGTCCTCTAGAAATGTAGAAAGATGGTATCAACTGATCTGCTGCGTTTACACATACTAGTACAAACAACCACTCTCTTTGGTTTGGAACTATCGATTGCACCCGCTTTGCACCAGTCTTAGCTATGACCATTCCGCCTCCGCTTTTACCTATATCAAAACAAGCCCATGTTAGTCATTTTGACAATGTTAGCTCAATATTACTCTCATCTACTGATTGTGTTATTCTGTTTTCAGGCCTGCATGGGGAGCTAACAATATAAGCACAAGAGTGGTTAGATTATGCCACTCAAAGAATATCCAGCACTCAGTAGAGCACTTTTGGCACTCATGTTAATTTCGCCGGGAATTCACCATCGATAACTGGGCAACAGAGTGTTCTGATCCAAGGACTCACCATCATGAAGTGAGCAGAGTGTTTCTATCCATATGTTTTTTCTCTGACAGTAGCATTTCGACCCATATTATTTTCTCGGACATACTAGCACTTCAGCAAAGAGTTTCGACTCATATGATCATGAACTGATGAGCAGAGCTCGGACTCCCTGTCGTCAACCTACCGGAGCTAACCTACCTGTGATCAGTAGATTTTTCACCGGTTCAGAGTATGGAGCACCAAGTGTGGATCAACGAGTTCAGTTCGGAGTCGAGCTGCACTCTGCAGGCTATCGGAAAAAATAAGCAGACACGCAGTGTTCACCTTCATTATCGCTATTTTTTTTCCCCAAGAATCTACATCTATGCCAGGTATTGAAATACTTGTCCATTACTATACACTGCATGATTATGAGGTTTCATCTCATCACCTCACTTGCACTATATTAACAGTATTAAATATCACCGCTTTCTGATGGACTACCCTTGGCTGTCAACAGAATGTAGAGTCAAAGGCTACGAAGAAAGTTACGACTCATCTTGTTGAGCTTCAATCAAACCTTGTACATTACCTGCCTGGGCGCTTGACTCGTCGCAGTTGCAGATGCGCTCTGGTGGGTAATTGTGCAAGGTGAAGAGGCTTTCTAAGTTTTCATACAACGTTTGCACATTTTCCGGGCGTAGTGCGTGTGCCCTTGCGCTCTCCAAACCTTGAGCAGCTCTAACACTGAGTTCCCGAGTAACAATGCATAAACCATCTCATTCAACCTCCACCAGGTATCTCGTCTCCAAAAGGGGTCCATCTGCTCTTTGTGATCTCATAAACTTTCATTTTGAGAGCACTAGGTGATAATCCGAAACCCGTATCGCACATGTTCACAAGGTAATCAACAAGCTCCTTATCTTCTTCAAGTGTGAGGACACCTTCAACTCCACGCCTCCTACTTCTGGTCTTTCCATAGTAGTGATCACGGAACGAGGAGTAAGGGATATTGTTCTCTTCATCTGCTTTCTTCATGGATTTCCCATTGTCTACAGCTGCCATAGCGCGTCTCAGCTATTCGTCTCTCGAATTGCCATTCTTCTGTTTTCTATTTCGTCTTGGATTTCGACCGCTCTTCCGCAATCGACCTCCCTCCCTGCTAATGTTGAACCCTTGTGAAGTTGGTTGAGACCGCTGCAGATTGCTTCTACCGCCAAGAGTAGGATTAGTGAAGAGCCTGATGCCGGCTACAGTGCCTCGAATCCCCTACGGCCAAGTAGGTTCCCCTCCAATTGCACTTTCTCATGAGCATCTTGTTGTCGGTCGTTGAATGCCAGGTGGTCTATGTACATGATCTTGCGTCCGGCTAAGGTGGTCTTGCATCTGCTGGCTCCGATCCTCCAAGAAGGCGGACTGATCCACAAAGGCTGCAGCACCAACCTCTGCACCGCGGCACTTTCTCCTCGTCCGTCGATCCTGCTCCAATTGCAGGCAGCTATAGTCTAGCGACTGGGTCGTGCAGCGTCCTTCTTTGTCAGTGCTAGTTGATCTACCACCGTCATCGCACTCATCCTCCGTGTCCGGCTCACATTCACGATTATTGTAATCGTCTTCTTGAACGTAGGAAAATCCATCATCCGTTGCTAAATCTACAGCCGACATGAATCTCACCTTCAACTGCAAGAACAAGTTTAAGATAGATTAGTCCTCTCACAATTGCTAGTACACAACACCCCTCCCTCCTGAATGAAATACAGACTTGATTAATCATTGTAGTGTGAGAAGTGCTTGTTATACGTGTCATGGAATGTGTGAAATTCTGTCATCCAAGAGTGTAGACCTTGCCCAGATTGGAATGTGAAAGCATGACTCGGCATGTATTTATTTGTGATAACAACAATGACACAATGTGACGCCCAAATGGGGAAACCACTCTCACTTATTTCCTAATTCCACTAACTAACAAGTGCACTTTACAATATATTGAACACCCTAAAACCGTTTCAGCCACCACCAAGATTAAATTTGCATGACGCAGTACACCAGTACAGTGCGAACCTAAATCAGGCGCCGAGATCCACATATCACGGAATTCTCATACCACCAACGGCGCTTATGGGGAGGGCTACGGGACGCCTATGGGGGTGCTGGTGGTTTTCAGTACCTCTACCTTAGTAGGTGACATGCAATCTATAAATTATAGTTGTGTACATTCAGTGAAGACAATCTACAACAATGTAGTTCAATAATTTCCCTTCTATCGCTCAAAATTGTTTATTTACCCTCTTTATTTAGGAATTATCATACTCTAATTTTTAAAAGATTTATATATCTAAGGCGCATAGTTTGTTTTGTTTGTTTGTTTGTTTGTTAGTTTGTTTTGTTTGTGACAATATACAGTATATCATTGACAAGGTATTCTTGTCAAAATTTTGAATTATATATCATTGACAAGGTATTTCTTCTGAAATAACACAAATTTACATTTCTTGAGGAGCTCAAAAAGTAAACTCTCGGCAGTAGAGAAAGAGAACTCGGGAACACCCTTGGGGAACACGAGGTATAGCCCTTAAACCCTAACCCTAATAAAGGATGCATACAGAGTTGGTCGGGGTTTATCGAATTTTGAGAATCGAATTCTAAAACCCTGAACCCAAGAACCGCGCCATGCTGCGTGATTGTCGATTGTGTTCAATGATGTTGTAGGTTAGGTCGCAGGATTGCTCTCAGAGAATCGATAGCCATGGTGGGCATGTTCGAGCCCTTCCGGGCGCTGGGCTACATCGCGGACACCACGCCGTTCGCAGTACAACGGAGAGGCTCAGAGAATTTCGTCACCGTCAGCGTTGGTAATGCTTTTCAAGTGTTTAATTGCGCAAAGCTGACGCTCGTGTTCGTGAGTCCCCAGCTCCCGAAGAAGATTCAATCGCTCGTCAACATCCGCGACTTCACGTACCTCGCCACCGGTCTCGACATCGTCGTCTTTAAGCGCGCGCATCAAATCGCGCGATGGAGCTTTCACTCGCAGAAAGTAACCCACTTGTTCGAGCTCGGGTCGCAGATCCTCAGCGTGGACGCTGGAGGCCACTTTTGCGTATGGAACTCTGGCTCGCCTTTCGACGACGCCAAGCCTGTCCACGATTGGCATCTACGGGAGTCTTTCACTCCGACGTGCATTATGCACCCGGATACCTACTTGAACAAAATCCTCATCGGGAGCGAGGAAGGGCCCTTGCAACTCTGGAATATCAAATCGTGCAGCTTGGTTCATGAATTTAAAGGATGGAACTCCCCTGTTCGTTGCTGCACGGCTTCCCCCGCGCTTGATATTGTCGCAGTAGGTTGTGCCGACGGGAAAGTTTACGTCCACAATCTCCGTTACGATGAGACTGTTGTTAGCTTTACAGGAAGTGGTGCTGTGACGTCCCTCTCGTTTCGAACTGACGGTCAGCCGTTCTTAGCCGCTGGAAGCGCAGCCGGCGTCATCAGCATCTGGAACTTGGAGAAGCGGAAGCTGCAAGCTGTGATCGAGGATGCGCACATCAGCTCGGTTTGCTCATTACACTTCCTTGCTAATGAGCCCGTGTTGCTCAGCGGTGGAGCAGATAATTCTCTCAAGATGTGGATTTTCGATTCCAGCGATGGCACAGGCCGCTTACTCCGCTTCCGGAATGGTCACAGTGCACCACCGACTTCCGTTCGCTACTACGGAAAAGGGCGACACATTCTCTCTGCAGGCCAAGACAAGTCATTTCGCGTTTTCTCGACCATACAGGATCAACAATCTAGGGAGCTCTCCCAAGGACATGTGCAGAAGCGGGCACGGAAGGCGCACATGAAGGAGGAGGAGCTCAAGCTACCACCGGTGATCGCTTTTGACGCTGTCGAGATCCGAGAGCGAGACTGGGCCAATATCGTAACATGTCACAGCGACCACACAGCTGCATACTCATGGCGAATCCAGAACTACGCAATTGGAGAGCACGTTCTCAAACCATCAAGCGGCAGTCCGACCCCAATCAAAAGCTGCACAATAGCTGCAAGTGGTGACGTTGCAATTCTCGGCACCGAAGGCGGTCGAATGGAGAAGTTCAATCTCCAGTCCGGGTTACACCGAGGATGTTACGAAGATCCGGAGATTGGAGCTGCACACAGAGGGGCAGTAAACGGACTTGCTTGTGATAGTACAAACACGCTGCTCACAAGCGGAGGATACGATGGCGTACTCAAGGTATGGGACTTCAAAAGCATGAAACTGAAAGCTACTATACCCGTGGGATCGCCAGTGTGGAAAATGTCGGGCCATCGAGGGAATGGTCTCGTAGCAGTTGCGGCTGACGACAAAGTGATACGAGTGTTCGACGTGGTGGCTGAGCGTTTGGTTCGCAAGTTTCAAGGTCACACTGATCGTATCACGGATCTCACCTTCAGTGAGGACGGGAAGCTTCTTTTGTCCTCATCCATGGATTTTACTATTCGTGTTTGGGATGTCATAGCTGCAAAGCAGGTGGACGCCATGAAGGTCGGCACTGCAGTGACTTCCTTGTCTCTCTCACCGGCCATGGACATGCTTGCCACCACTCACGTGAACCGGAAAGGTATCTACTTATGGGCGAATCGGCTCATGTACTCCGGAGTAGCGGATGTTAAAGCAAGCGAAGTCATCAGAGCTGTGTCAATGCCAACGGTGGGTCTGAGCAAAGAAGACGAAGACGAAGAGGAAACAACAACGAAAGAAGCAACAACAGTGGAGACGATGGACGTTGACGTGGAGAGTGAAGACTCCGCTATTCCGAACCTCGTCACTCTTACGTTGCTTCCCAAGACGCAATGGAAAGGTCTCGTGAACCTGGACATCATCAAAGTCCGTAACAAGCCGATAGCACCTCCGAAGAAGCCCGAGAAAGCTCCATTTTTTCTTCCTACTCTCCCAACGCTCTCAGGGGAGCATCATTTCATAGCTCCGGTTGAAGAGGAGTCAAAGAAGGAATTGGGGATTAAGAAAGTGGAGCGTGTCGACTTTCAGACTACTTTTTTGGAATTGCTACATTCGTGTGCAGAGAATAAAGAGTATGCGAGCTTGGTCGATCATTTGAAGGCAGTGACTCCCTCAGAGGTGGATGCGGCACTCCGAATGATGCAAATTGTGGACGAAGATGCGAGCTCTCATCCCGAGGAGCTCGAGGAGATTGGTCTCGTCATGGATTTCCTGTTGGCTGAGCTTTTGTTGATGAAGAATTTCCAGTTCATTCAAGCGATCTTGCAAGTGTTTTTGAAGATTCATGCCGACACTATTGTTTCGCAAGAGGTTCTGAAAGAGAAAGCGAGGTGCTTGTGGGAGCAGCAGAGGAGAACCTGGCAACGGTTAGATAATACGTTTCAGAAAGTTAGATGTACAGTCAATTTTGTTAGTAATATGCACGGTTAATCAGTTGATGAGCTTTAGAATTATTTTTTCTTAGAAATTGTGTTCCCAGGTATTGTGATAATTTTATACCTGTCGTGCTTCCATGAACGTAAGATAGGTGGCATTTGAGCCACTAGAAAGGAATCATGGCAATGATGAATGGAACATTCGTCTCTTCGCACCTTGGAAGAAGCAAGTATCGTGCCCATTCCATTTTTCTGTTCTTTTCAGATCAACGAAAGTATAATGTAGTGATGCATGAGCAGACCTGCAATGAACCAGACAAGATAACAAGACAGGAGTACAGGTATAAATATCATTGTTGAGAAGTCAACAAGAACTTGATTGCTACTACTACGTGAAGATCATATGGTCTTGAAAGACCACATGACCGGCTCAAATATCTCAAATATCATTCCCATGAATGACATGTAGAGCTTGGATCCTTGTCTCAAAATCTTAGAACTAATGTGCTAATAACACAAGTTACAACACGCAGAAGTGGTCCTCTTCTTGCACAAGTAACTCAAACCAGCTTCTAATTAAGCTATGAATAACCTTATCATATAATGAAAGCGTGCCATAGAAAGTTGTGTGGTGTACACATACTTCACAAGAATGGTGGGTAACACACACAAAAATGTGGATTGAAGTTTAGTGTGTTCATTGAAAATCTATGGATGTATAAAGTACAAAATGCTGAAATCCAGCCACTCGCTCATACCCTGGCACCATGAAGGTCCCCTAAGGTGTTACTAAGATCTTCTCTCGATTGCGTCCGTCGACTCTGCAACCAAACACTTCTTTTCCCCAGTGACTTCTGCTGCCGCTCAGGTGCAGAAAGTCCGGAAGCTGATGATTGCAAACTCTCGGAGCTATTGAACGCCATAGAACCGAACACAGGATTCTGTAGCAGCCCGTTCACATCTGGAACTGGACTGTGCGGCATCTTTGTCCCATCATCCCCTGCACCACAAGGCTCAGAACATAAGCTCTCTGATAGTGCAAAAGGAAGGCTCAAGACATTCGTTCTATGATAGTGAAAATGCAATGCAAAAGGAAGGCTTAAAGCACAACTTCTTCTCTAAAAGGGAAAATGCAGTGAAAGCTCGGTACACCACTTCTCTGACAGTAAAAATGCAAGAGGTAGCTTACCACGTCCGAAGCCGTTGCTTGTGAGGCTGCCAAGTCGGCCGTGATGACGCAATGAGAGTTGAATCCAGTGATGACCACCAGGGTTAGAATTTGCAGGATCGAAAAGAGGCAAATACGGACGACGTCTTGGCCACCGTATTCTCAGCAAGTAATAAGCCATCACTCCAAGAATGAGAGAGAATACGAGAATGAGTGCAATCGAGACCACGACTCGAGTGTAAGCATAATTCGCTAGAACCGTCTTCTCAGCTTCTGTCTTCAACGGAATGAGAGCACCAGCTTCCCATAACGCAGCCCCGAGAGTCCACGCAAAGTCTCCAGAACCAATAGTTACCTGATCATCCCGAAGATGCAAGCCTTGGCGAAGGAGTGCAGCAATGTAAGGAGCTCGAAAGCAGTACTGATCAATACTCGGCTGGGGCGCTACTTTCGCCTGCGCATCTTTCCAATTCAGCTCACAGAACTTCTGGCCTTTCTTGAGAAGCTTCGAAAGTGGAGCATCCCCTTTCAAGCCAAAGAATTTGTACACAACGAAGAATCCCGCCAGTCCGTAAAACTGACCCTCTGAAGGAGGCTGGTACTTTCCCAGCGCGCAAGATGGCGAGTTACAGTCTGAGGAGTTCACCACTTTCTCGACTAAAGCTTGACAAGCCTTCCAATTCGCACCGCCGATCAACTCCACCTGGGCCGCGCGCTCACTTACACCATCACCGCTTTGGATCCCAAATGCTAATGGAGGTAGCATGCAATGTGTGGAGCATACGTATGGTCTTCTGTAGCCTCTGTGTAGACACGGATGCTCAAGCTCCACTAGTCCATTTGAGGTAGCGATCATGCTTCCGGGCCGCAGCAAATGTGCCACTGACTTCTCAAAAGCATCGTTCAAGCCATAGCCAGCGTGGGAGATCGCGTACAGATGGTGATCGGTCGTGTCCACGCTCACATTCACACCGTACTCTTGCGAAACCTCTTTTGGCTCGAATGTGACTTGGAGTGATGAGCCTCCGAGATCGAGTGCGCCCACATTCTGCATCTTTGGCGTGTGCCCCAGTCTGCCCAAGTTGTAGTTGAGCGCTATCCACCCATAGTACGCTTCCTCAACACCACTGATGACTTTCACCCAACTGCGCTCAACCATAAACGGAGACTTTCGGAGGACGGCGAATGCGTTGTTGAGGATGGACTCGCTTTGAGATTGGTCTAATCTTCGTAGTCCGGCGGTAGCTAAGAGGAATAGTCTTGTGGAGCTACGCGCGTAAGGAGGGATTTGCTTCGTGCCCCAGTCGAGCAGTGGTTGAAGAGCGTGCTCCACTGCCGTTGCATTGTTGAGCGTTTTGTCCAACCCAGGCTCAGTCTCCACACGCTTGTAAGCTCGTTTCTGACCCGGGACTCGATACCACGGCGCGCTGTCATACGTTGGCTTCACCATCACCGGAAGAGCGTCTTTCGGTGAATGCGCCCATGCATAGACATGTACTCTTGTGCCAGTGCTGCCGCCATCGATCACTATCGCATATTGTAGCCCGTCTGTCTTCCAATACGACTTTCCCAAGAGAAAGCCCAGAAAGAGGAGCAAAAGCGCCGTGAGCAAGAATCCTATCGCTGCTTTCCATTGCAGCAAGTAACTCCCGCGCTTGGGTACTCGCGGAGGTAGTGGAGGAAGGTTGCTCACAAGAGAAGAATCAACCTTCAAGTACGTGGAGAAGACCGGAACCGAAAGAGAGCTTCGTAAGCTTGTTGTTGTGTCTCGTCCATTTGGTGGTGCAGGACATCTCGGAGGCTGTGCCGCTGGAACGCCACCATTTATGCCCATAGCAATCTCGAACTAATCGTGCCTGTCTTGCGATGATCTTTAGCCCATAAGCCCATTGCCTGCTCCCTCCTCCCTCTCGTTCAATTCCAAAGAACGCACCTAACTTGTACCGACTCAATGCTGAAAAGAATAACCCAAACCCTACCTAATATAACCACGAGCTAAATTTAGCGCTAACTCCTAAATGTGGAAATATTGTAATCTCCGATCATCAAACCAAGCTCACTACGTCAAAAATGAGGTAAATTCGTCGTCGACAATGTCAATGAAAGGGCACTCAGTGGTGCTCAGTGGCGGAATCTTGTAGAGGGCTTGTGGGCGGAGGCGATGGAAGGCTGTGTGGAGCGTCGACAAGAATCGACTTGACCTCTTTCAGCATTGAGGAGCTGCAGGAAACAGACGGTGAGAGATTACTCATACAGTGGAAAGGCGCAAGCGCGCATTTGTACCTTTGAAGTACGTACCTTCGGATTGCGTTGTCGAGGTGCGAATCGAGTGCAACGATCACCGATGGCATCTGCTCCAATATCTGCAGCAACACCGGACGTGATTCTCGTTGAGAAAAACAACCTCGCAGTCAAAAAGAGACACCTGAAATTGCTTTAACAATCCAGTAAAAGGCAGAGCAAGCAAGCATCTCACTTCTCCAGTGGTTTTCACGTTGGGCACTTTGAGCGACAGATCCTTCGGCAGCTTCGCCACAACCTGTCATATCAAACTTCTCACTTAGAATCACAATACAATAACGTCCTCCCCACAAAAGAGGTTGCCGACAACTGATTAGGGTTGTTGAGCCAGGGACCCAGAAAAGAAAAAGCCGCGACGGACCTCAGAGTGGGCAGAGTTACGGAGAAGGTGCAGCAGGTTGGCGGATTGAAGAATGCAGGTGGAGATTTTGTCTGTGGCGAGAGCTTTGAGCGCCGTGCTGCCCTGAGTATCGGCAGGCACTCCAGCCATCATCGATCGAACGAATACTGGATTATCTCTCTCTTTCTCGCTCTTTCTCTCGTCTCCTTGCAATCGGGAGTAAACTACTGTTGCCCAATCAATGCTTGTTTCATTAGTCGACGATCTGGTGTAGCATGGCTCGCAAACGGGAGACTAAAATGGCCTCAAGCACGCAGCTGCTCCGCAAGTCCAGTGCAATCAGAGAGCCTGGGCCCCCAATCATCGCCCCACCCACGTCCCCTTCCACGTCTTTGCGGACCTCACTTGAGATCTCATCCAGATCCTAACTCGTATCAGCTATATTTGGGCCTTGTTATAACTTCCTTTTTATGCAACAGTTACTTGACTTCAATTTCAGTGAATTAACCCCTAAAGGTCTGAGCGTGCCGTGGCGACCAGTAGAATACGGTGTATTTTGGTTGTATTTGGAGTGAATGCACACCTTTAATGGGTTTGAGTTCAAAGAAGAAGTTGACATTTGAATTAATGCGGTTCTAGTGAGCTATTACAATTCCAGTTTAGAGTTTCTTGTTGGTAGCAAATCCTAATTATACGACAGCGTACATACTATCCCCAAGGGACTTTTAAGGGTTAAGGGGGGAATTTGAGCAGTTCAGAGTGCTTTTTGGTTATGATGTGATTCAGTCTATTGGGAATGATCTTACTATTTGAAAATAAGTTGCCAAATAAATACAAAATGTGCAATCAAAGTGACCCAATTCAATGTAGGGAAAATTAATCAATGTAGGGTACTACACTTTTTCCCTACAAATTTGTGTAATACACTTTTCTTTTTATAAAGTGTTATGAACATTGATATCAATAAAATATTGTATACACGGCATCACTTATACCATAACTTAGATGTCCCTTAAGTTTTTTTAAACTAAAATGAGGCATAATTAGGTTAACTTGGATAAAGTGTTAAATTTAGCCTAATTTGTAACATGTGACCAACCTTCAAAAGTACAAGACCAAAAATTAAATCCTTTCTCTAATGATTGAAAAAATCAGATAATACAAACGCCCTAACAACGTTCAGAAACTTATAACACTCTTTTCTTTTATTATTATGGCGAGTTCTTGTATTTATACAAGTCAAGATACCAACACACAAACGTAAAAAGGGCCTTAATGGGTACAAGCGAGAGAGAAGCTACCACAAAAACACTCTTTAAGAATATGAAGGTCGTGAACAACTTCGTAATAAACAATTATGCTAACATCTATGAGAATCAACATGCCATTTTTAAAAATTATTTTTAACTATCTTGTTGAGAAAAAATCTATCTGAACAAAATTTATGCCGTAAACATTGTGACACTATATATAATTTTCATTCTAAACATGACGTTATTCCTAGTCTAACTCCCTTACAATTAAGGGAGAGTGCTTAAAATTGCAATCGTATCAATAATGGAGCACTAGGCTTCTTGACCCAAAGGTACATAATAGCTTCTGCACTTAACAGTAGCATGTATTCACGGCAAACATTATAGGGTGCAAAATTAGAGCACCATTTTAGAAACACCTATGAGACAGCCTTCAAAAATTTGTAGCAAATTGTAGAAGAGTCCAAAAATCATGAACCTATTTTGATTGTTATTCCACTTACTTTCCTCATGCATGAAAATTACTTCCATTATCATCTTCATTACAAATTTGAGCCATTTTTTAGCACTCTCTCTCAACCCTTAAACGCCCATGGAATCTAAACCGGACAGCCCAAAATTGGATCACAACATCTCTCAGACTTGGGCATCATGAATGAACCAATCAATCGATGAGCTTGCAACCTCCTGCAAGGTTATGTACAACTCCAACCTACCTACCCACAATCCTTTGAAAACACAAATTCACTCATACAAATTGTGATTTGAATTGTAAAATTCCACTTTTCAAATGTATCATGAGAAGGTGACCAATTTGACATCAAAAAATAAGTGAAAAGTTGAGTACAGTGAGAGCTACAAAGCAGTTGAAAAAAAGCCCCTTGAGCTTCCTTGGGTTGATGTCAATGCACTGCATGGGACTCCAAAGCTACGGACGTACGACTTCGAAAACTCTTGGCATTCCAGCAATAGTGTGCGTTCCACAGTAGCCGTTAACGAATAATGGATGAAAAGAAAACGAATGAATATCTGATGCCGGGATGGAGGAAATTCATCCAAGTTTAGGGGGGGGGGCATGTCATAAAGACCGTTAGCTACCGCTGCTTGCTCATTGATTACCATTATCCATTTCTTTTTCTTTTTTTAAATTCTCTCTAGCAGAGGCTGCTGAGTCATGAGCCATTGTCCTTGGTTCTCGCTCCCTTTGACTTTGAATTCAATTATAATTCCGTGTCCCAAATTCAGGGTACCAATTGCCTATTTGCATCTTCTTGGAGAAAATGGTTCATTTTTTTGACTAAGCAAATTCCTACAATGAAATTCCAACAGTGATTTGAGCAGTTTTGTATAATAGAGTGGTCTAAAATGGAGCAGGTCCCACAATGGAGTTTTGGTAATCTTCACTCTAGCTTCTCCATATAACAATATTGTGTATTGTGTGTAGGATATCATTTTGAGACAGCATTTTAGGAACACTTACAGCATTTACATTGTCTGCCGCTCCTGTTAGGCGTGCTGAGGTTGCTGGCTCGCTTCGTTTACACACGTTTCCAGCAGGAGCGGCAGGAGCGGCAAGAGAAAAGTGCCACGTACTGATCAAGTGAAGAGAAAAGTACTAGCGATGAGAAAAATTCACGGGGTTAACCCCTAACTTTCCTTGAAGCCCGAAATGGGCTTTTGCAATTCCGGGCAGCCTAGATGAAGGGGTTAGAAGTAATATTTTTGACTAAGAATTTTATTGGGTCCTCCTTATACTGCAAAGTGTATGTGGTAAAATTTGCAAAGTCAAATTCCAATTTTTGAGTCTTCTAGGACGATCCTTGGGTTGTGAGCCGAGATGGGGCAGCTCAAAAAAGTAACTTTTTTGATTTTTCTTTTTTGAAACATGATCATTACTAAAGCACTACCCAAATTTCAAAGTGACTCAAGTCAAAAAGTTTACCAATTTTACAAGGGCAGCCTCCAAAAAAATTTAAAACTAATCTTCGTAATACCCAAAAAAACTTGGGAGACAAACTTTGGATGTTATGATCTCTCAAATGGTAAACATCCAACGGTCAATTTTTTAAAGAGTAATCAGGCATATTCTTAGGTACAAGATCTTACGGTTGGAAGTTTTAAAAAAAGAAAAGAAATTGGTTTACACCCCCACGAGTGCTTAGAGGTAGAGTTTTTTTGGGCATTGCGAAGACTGGTTTTAACTTTTTTTGGAGGCTGCCCTTGTAAAATTGGTAAACTTTTTGACTTGAGTCACTTTGAAATTTGGGTAGTGCTTTAGTAATGATCATGTTTCAAAAAAGAAAAATAAAAAAAGTTACTTTTTTGAGCTGCCCCATCTCGGCTCACAACCCAAGGATCGTCCTAGAAGACTCAAAAATTGGAATTTGACTTTGCAAATTTTACCACATACACTTTGCAGTATAAGGAGGACCCAATAAAATTCTTAGTCAAAAATATTACTTCTAACCCCTTCATCTAGGCTGCCCGGAATTGCAAAAGCCCATTTCGGGCTTCAAGGAAAGTTAGGGGTTAAATTGATCAAGTGAAGCATCGAATCAATTTTTTTTGGACTATCCAGGAGCCTGTTGGGTCCGTTGCCGCAGCGCAGCTGCTCCCAAGACTTTGGCTACCTGCCAGCCAGGTAATCCGGAGTCACGACTCCAAACTTGAAATAGTTAGTGACAACAGAAGCGACATGCAATGTAAACGTACTAACTTGTATTTTCAACTTCAAAAATCCATAACTCATTGTAAAAGGGTTTAAAAACGATGAGTCTACTTGCTCTAGCTTTCTACTAATTTTCCTTGTGCATGAAAATTGTGCCATTGTTGGCCACCTTACTATATGATACTAGCAATGAACCCATCGTCTTGACGAGAAAACTCTTTATATGGTACTTTTACAAAATTATCCAGTGTCTACCAATTCCTCATATTATGTTTATTATTTTTATATATGTCCGTGTCTTTTTTGTTTTCTTATTTTTAACATAATTCAAAAAACATAAAAGAATTTAGGTAGGTTGGTTGGTAAGTTTGTTGGTCGATAGGTTGGTATGTTGGGGTGGGTAAGAAGGATCGCCGTACATTATTATATTATAGAAGTAGATATTTGAGTTAGTAAGAGATTCATTGTCAAGTTCAAACTTTGAAGAAGGGAAGGTGTTCATGCAATGGGTATTACAATGGGTGTGTTTTTACCATGGTGAGTATTGTTATAAATGCAATCTGGATTCAATACCATGTGGTTATATATGGAAAAGTATAATACTCCATCCCAGGTTTTAAACCCTGAAGTTTTGAAGCTGGGAAAGAACCTAGGAAATGGAAAATTAAAAGAAAATGGTGTTTTATGGATAGATGTGAAAAATGAGTTAGAAATATTTGAATTGGCTAGTGGAAAGTGTGAAAATTTCGGACAACCCAAGGAGGTGTGTTTTTGGTATGTTGGGTCACAATTTGGTGTGAGTGTAGGGATTAGGTTTCCACTACATACAAGTTATATGTATTGGTTATATGTATTGGTTATATGTATTGGTTATATGTATTCATTTGGCTGAAACCCTAAACCAATATATATATATAAGTTGTAAATGGTAAAATTTGCAAAGGAAAATTTCAATTATTGAGTTGCGTAGGACAATCCTTGGGTTGCGAGCCGAAATGGGGCAGTTTGAATGTAGCTTCTTTTTTAAACATTAAAGGGAATATGTTCACAATCAAATCATTACTCACATTCTTAATTGTCTTGAGTTGAAAAGTTTACCTATTTTACAAGGGCAACCTCCAAAAATTACAAAAAATATCTTCACAACACCCAAAAAAAACATGGGGGACAAACTTTGGATTTGATGTTGTCGAATGGTAAATAGTCTTATGTACAAGATCTTACGATTGGAAGTTTAAAAAAAGGGAAACTATGTTGCTTCTCACCCTACAAGAGTGTATAGAGATGGAAAATTGCAGACTTCAAGTTTCAAGCCCCTAAAAACTCTCAAGGAGCTTTAAGTGTTAATGAGATGAGACTAAAATTTATGTTAAAACTGGATAAAAAACTTGATGTGAATGGTCTAATTTTCTATGAGTGTTGTCTAAAAGCAAATGTCTATAATTAAATGTGATACTATGTAAGAAATTAAGGATCCCATTCTTATTAGATATTGTTTTTACGTTAAAATAAAATAAAAAGCACAAAATCCTTTTTTATATCCAAATGGTCAAAACAACAACTTTGTATTGGTCTATACACAAAATAATCAGCCGTTGAATCGGTTTCGAGCCAACTCTCATGAGTTCATTGGGAAAGCGTCGGCAAAAGACATTCTCAGACCAAAAATGATCATGGGCCATGTTGTTTCAAGTCCCGTGGCACCTCTTCATTGGGTGAGTTAATTCGTGAGACAAAGATACTTCCTCGGACCGAGAGTTGACAAGCCAAAGTCTCTGAAAGGTTAGTCAGGCGTCAAGTTGAAGTGGGATGTTGTACATCAAAACTATTAAGTAGTCAAAGTCAAGGAGGGACATGATTCTATCTAGGCAGAGCTTGTCGGCTGTACACAACATTAAATTAATCATTTGATATATACAACAATATGAGGATCATACATATAAGTTTACTCAAGAGAAGGAGGTTGATTCCCACGATAATCACAAACTCACAAGAGATTTAGGCAAGAGACTTGCATATGCTAAAGTCAAGCTTCAAAAGGAATATGTGTAGTGGCACTCTTTTCAGAGCCACCTTTAGTAACGTCTAAACAAACCAGTCTAAGCCAATTCATGATGTTTATTAATGAGTGAACTTGAATTGGGATGTTGCGTACTATAGATGAGAATTCAAAATAAAAAATTCAGAATCGACATTATGCTAATTGAGCAAAGTTGTTGTCTCTTGGCAACTTCCTAATCAACAATACAACATTAGATTACATTGCAAAAGTCATGCACGCGTAAGTTCAGTTTGTAGAAGGGATTGATTGGTTCATATGACAGGAAGTCAATCACATAACACATCGCACAAAATACTTGCATGCAAACTCCAAAAAGCATATGTGTGGTGGCACTCTCACTAATACCACCATTGGACAAAAACAACATACATGTTAAAAACTCTACTTTTTCTTAGCAAAAAAATGAAGAGAATGGGGAACAATCAATACCCATTGCCATAGGAAGGACAAAGCTGATGTTAGAACGTCACTTCAAAGGACACAAATTTCACTATTGAACTTCATGGGGAAGAGGGAAGGACAACCCTTTGATGGGCGTGGTGCCGTGAAAGCCACTGAAAGAGCAGCAAAGAGTGGCTGCAAAACGCTAGCTTAGGTCACACGTCACCATCTTCCTGCGAAAAAGTGCAGCCATGGACCGGTGACCGTGGCAAGGTAGCGCCCATCACCGTGCCCAAGCCAAATCCGCCATAGCCATGGGCAATGTGATCGAATTCGAACAGGCCACAACGCAGCACGCGCTCTGGCCCTTGAATCTCCCCTTTTTGCCCTTTTGCTCATTTTCTTGGCGACAAAAACGGAGCTGAATCATCGCTTTTAACGCATTTGAGCTTGCTTTTTCGTTGGAGCTTGTTTGGCACTCCCAGTGCTCGGTTTCTATCATTATTTTCTGTAGAAGACTCGGTGTTTAAGCGATTTGCGGACGGACTTCTCTCGATTTGAGAGGGTTTGAATACAGTAGGTAATCCTGGCTTCCTTTGTGTTGCCGCGTCTGGTTGGATTGGGATTGAAACGTCCGCCATTGATCTCTTCTTCATTGCCATCATTATTCCCTCCTGACTCCTTAGTTTGTGGCGTCAAGTTTCCTTCTCTCAGATTGAGAGGCTTCCGCAGTCGAGCTATGGCGAGCAATTCGGCGGCTGAAGAACCCTCCGACAAGAGGTCTTGGACGGACGTGGTGAAAACCGATGTCACGGAGCCTGTTGCTGCTGCTTCTGCTGGCGGCGGCGCTGCAGCAGAAGAAGAAGATGTAGATGCTACTCATGGATTCACCAGGCCTGAAATGATCAAGAAGAAACCTCTGGTTGGAAGCGTGGATCTCTACGAGCGCCACGTGTTCTTGCGTCACAACCAGCCCGAGACTTGGCCGTCGAAAGTGGAAGCTCCTGGTTACGATCCTCTGCCTTCAAAATTCGCTAATGTGATGCGCGGCAAGAGAAATGAATTACCGAAGAAGGTATGCAGATACAATCGTTCTTGCGTTGGTCAAGTTGTATTGATGGACGCATGCCTATTTCTTTGAAGTAACTCAATTACGCGAATTTGTGAGATCGGTCGCTGTTCGACTTCATTAGTATTTCTGTTCGTAATTCGTGTGTTAGTTAGGAGGTCTCTTGATAAGTAATTTTCGTGGTTTGAAATGCCCTGCCCTATCCTTCAGCAGCCATCGCCAATTACTGTCAGGTTCTTGCCGATGTCGTAGCACGCTGTATTGACATGCTTCGGACAATCCGAGTACGGCCAACTATGATAGCTTGATTTATTGCAGCACATAGTCTGTATTCTTGGCATCAATGACTGAACCGTGTAGGCATATAAAGAAAGCTCGCTCAGCGCTAAGGTCAGCTGAATTGCCTGCTGTCTCTGTGGCTAATTGTGTTGGAGTGAGCAGAAATTATGAGAACCGATTCTATGTTTCCCACTCCTTAGAAACTCAAGAATGGCTGTAGCCACAGGTTTTCGAGGTTCGCTGTAGTATCTGCGAAGGAATTTTTTGGTCCGGTCTGTTTTAATTCGTCTCGCAATCAGTGCTTCCCTAGGTATTCAGAAAGAGAATTATGTAGCTGTAGGACGTACTTTACTTTGAAGACCAGCTTTGGCACTTTCTCAGTCACCTTTTGGTTGCTTTTGCAGACGCGCTTGACTATTGCCGATGGCCACGATGAGCCTGAGAAGACTAACGGTGATATTTTACTATTTCCGGAAATGATGAAGTACAAGTATGTTTCTCACCTTCTTACAATCCTCAAAATCATAAAGCTCTTTCCTGATCGTTTTCTACGACACAATATTATAGTTAATAGCCTGACCAATCCGGCGATCCTTCAGATTCCTCATGCATTGTATTTTCTACTCATTCAGGGGAATCTCAGAATCAGATGTTGAATCCTTCGTCGATGAAGTGCTGATCAAGGGGCAGGTGTGGGCGCTAGGGGAACCTACGCCTCTTGAGGGGAGCTATATTTTCATTTGTGCACATGGCAGCCGTGACAAGCGATGTGGTGTCTGCGGTCCCCCATTAAGAGAACGTTTCAACAGCGAGATTTCTAAGCGTGGGCTTAGTGAACAAGTTTTTGTAAACTTTTGCTCTCATATCGGCGGCCACAAGTACGCCGGGAACGTCATAGTGTTCAGGCGTGAGTTAGGTGGAGCTGTTACAGGCCATTGGTGAGTGTCATCTTCATATGACATGATGCATTTAGATTCTTCCTCAAAGACTTTCGTAAAAGATGGAACCTCCATAGGAGCAATATGAGTAGTTTCTACTTCCTAGTCTGAGTTGTCGTGGTATGGAGCTCAGAACCAGTACAACGTTCTTAGTGACCATAAATCTGGAAAAGGAGGTACCGAGGTTGAAAGCTCTTCCAACTGATCTGAGCATGTGACTCTGTTGGGGTTCAGGTTCGGGTATGTTACACCTGATGATGTTCCGGAGATTCTGGAGAAGCATATTGGTGAAGGAAAAGTCATCGACCGACTCTGGAGGTAGCTCCACCTCATTTGAGAAACTTTTGAAGGTTTCTTGCAAGCTTGAGGAACTCACCAGTTAGTTGTATGAATGCAGAGGCCAGATGGGATTGACTGAGGATCAACAGAAGGAAGTCTACGTGAAGCGAAACCCAGACGCGAAGCTACCTGAAGCATCAGACGAGAAGAAGCCACATAAAGGTAAACCTGAAGGGAAGATGGACGCAACAGCTACTACCAACGGAGAAGTGAAGAAGGAGAAGAAGGTGATAGAGATTCCGGAAGTGATGAAAAAGCATCCCCCTACTCTTCTTCCGCGCATTGGATCACGTGACCTGCATAAGATGTGTGGGGATGACCAGGAGGAGCAGGGCCCTCTTAAACCGTATCAGGAGAAGAAGAAGCCTAAGTTCAAGTGGCCAACATGGATCGAGGACTGGGAGACTGGTGATACCTTGGGCGTTGTGGCTCTTGGAGTTGCAATTACAGCTGTTTACTTCACGTACCGTGCTATACGCGCTGCCCCTGAGTAAATTTGAGTCATATAGGCATTTAGAGTTAGCTGTCTGATGTTTCTCAACGTGTGAATAGCCAATGATTGCAGATCATCTCTGTGGATGGTTGACATTCCTTGTGGAACAGTTGGGGAGGGCTCATGAGCTAGTAGCATCGTCATTTTTCCTGGAACCAGAAGTGCTGTTTATATCAGCAAAGAGGTAGTCATCTCGATTTGATTAGTCTAAGTTAGAATTGTTTGGTGAGTGAAGATACCATTACACGTACGAAAAGTAAACAATGCTATGATAGGACTTTGATTGACCGAACCAATTCCCATATTGAAATTTTTCTTGAGTGCACAGGTTGTAACTACATAGTAGCATCTCTTTCTGATTGAAATTTTTCTGCCTGCGAACGTGTGTACCAGGTGGAATACTGATTGTCGTAATCCTAAGCTTTGTGGTGTTGATGTACCGGTAGTAATCGCTTGGTAACGGTAACGGTAACGGTACCTTTGCTGTAGGTCGCCCGTACAGCTGACAGTTTAAAAGGAGAAGTGCCAATGCTTGTCATAGAAAGACAATTTCTTCGAGAACAGAATGTAAGAGCAGGAATCCAGGAGTCATGTGAGTTTCACGTCCACACGTGTAACGTGAAAGCATCCTTTTTTGACCAGCTCCCTCATAACCTGTATTTGGCTATGTCTACAGACTGATCTAATGACGTCACCTTTTCCACTTCCGCATCTGACTACACCTACTGTATTGCTATTTCTACAACTCCGCAATGCTATTAAATGCTTTTGATAAAATTCTCAAGAACTGAACATATGAGCCTGTTGGCATGACCCCGGGTTTTCATACGAATATTCCAATTTGGTGAATATCACCTCATTATCACTATATTATTTGTAAATTTAGGAAATAAAACTTGCTTTTCAGTATCTCCTTGCTGAGATGTATTAACCCTAGAACGTCGGAGCCCATAACCGTGGCCTGAACTTTGATATGTCTTACTCTGAATCCTCCATTTTGCCACTTTACCTGAAAGTAAAATATTTTATTTTATTTTTCGTAGATGTGATCACATGCTTTTCATATGCTGTAAAAATTTCAGATTTTTTTGGGAAGATTTGAAATTCAAGTGAATTTTCAAAGAAAAACCAAAAATAATTCATATCAAATACAAATCACTTTCAAAAAATCTGAAATTTTTGGAATAAGGGGACATTGTAGTGAAGAATAGCATGGTGTAATCCATGGTTTCGTGTCATGCTATATTTGAAAATTGAGAAAGAGACCCTATAGGCATGTAAACTTAAGGTGTCAGTAAATCACTAGATATTAGGAATTTCTTGAAATTCTAACTTGGAGTAGAAACAAGACTTGGTAAGATTCATTTTATGAATTGAGCTTGAACTCAAAAGAGATCATTTAGTTGCCTAAATTTGAGACTTAATAAAAGTAGGAAAAAGTTGCAGAAATGCACTGTGTGGTGACTTGTTTTTAACCATTCTTTCAACTTTCATACCACATGTGATCTTAGGAAATACCTTAAATGACCTCAAATGAATTCCATGATATGCTATTATCATTCATAAATCCAATTACAAAAATCATGAATGAAATTCATCCCGCAATAATAGGTTACAGTGAAAATGTTCTGTTCATCGGACATAAAATGGCCGCTCCGACGTTCCAGGGTTAAATGCATACAGTTACTATTTCTCATACAGTTATGAAGAGGTGCAGCGTAATTCTGACGTTGCTCTTGGGAATCTTCAGGACCCCGGGCCTGATTCATATGTAATTTCTATTTTTGCAGAAATTGAAATTAACTTTCCTGAGATTCCCCGAACTGCATGCGAAATTCTTCATAAAAGATCAGTCATAGGTGCCTCCACCTTGGTGGATGGAGCGTACACCTTGTCCGTAAGTAACATCATCTACAGAAATGTGGGGAAAGCGTGCAATAATGTGGTCATTTTGAGGCGACTTTTATGAAAGGTTCGCATCAGAATTCTTCCGTGCAGAATAGTATTTTCGAATAGAATCTGACCACGAGCACGTGTAGATGTAGATCATCCTTCCAGAGTACCTAGCCGTAATGAGAGTTACAATTATGCATTGCAAACTGTGGGTCAGTTCCACAAGTTATGTAAACCAGATATACGGCGAGAATGACACTTGTAGAACCTTTTTCTTGCTGATCATTGTACGAACCAATTCTCTATTACAAAGAACTTGTATCGATGATGATGATAGGCTAGGACCTCAAGTCATAGAAGAACATGCACAATCAAGAGCTCCAAAAGCGTGCGCAAAAATTATGATACTCCCATTAGGACAGAGACGTAGGGAAGAAAAAGGTTCCTTGAAAGTGCATGTCTTTCTGGGCCTGCAATCAAGATCCAAGCATCAATCCTGTATGCGCTAATCAACATGGGTTGATCATCATCAAAGGAAAGCGAGAGTGAG
Source organism: Bryum argenteum (assembly GCA_037043015.1). Lineage (NCBI taxonomy): Eukaryota > Viridiplantae > Streptophyta > Bryopsida > Bryales > Bryaceae > Bryum > Bryum argenteum. The sequence continues at coordinate 3,107,368 of CM073323.1, read as the reverse complement.
GAGAATCGAGAAAAGTATCGTTGCAGATACATAGTACATGATCATGCACTAAGATGGCTACTCTATCAAGGGCGTTACATGTTTCGAGTTGGACATGCGTTAGCCCAGTGTCCACTTTGATTACATCTGAAGCACACTCCACTGCTCTCTCCAGTTGCACTAACGAAGGTGCCCCCCCGCGCAGAGGAATTGGATTGCGCTCCACGACTACCCCCACTAGACCTGGAGCTTCCTGAGCTTGAGCTTATCACTGTCCTAGAGGCTCTTACTGTGGTGGTTTTCGTTGTTGCTCGTCCCCTGCGACCACCACCCCGACCTCTCCCTTGTCCTCGTGCTTGTCCTCTTTGCGTTAGAACCGGCTCTGGTTCTGGAGCTTGAGCTTGAGCACCTGGAGCGTCTTCCCACCTAAAGAAAACACCAACATGGAAAGGTCAAAGCTCACTCTATATGATCCGAATACTAACAACACTGGAATGGTTATTAAGTACGAGCCACAGTAATTGATGAAATTCACCACTGTCCATTTATGAGTACCATAGTATATGTAAATGGTTGTAATTTTAGAGAAAATATTCTTCAGAAGTAAAAACTTCTAGTATTAACGAATTGATTAGTGCGACAACCACTTAAGTGTACTTCTCCAGAGATTGTATGCATTTTCGAACTTGGACAATGGATTGGATTCTTACTGGAAAAATTCACATTCACCGGTCGGACAGCGGTGAAAGCGTCTGCCACGGTTTGCCTCCGTGTTGGCGGTCAGCAACTTGCAAGGCTTGTCACACTCGCAGCGGACGGTACCTGTTGCTGCTAAGTTGAAGCACACATAGTCAGACAATAGCTTTTGCGAAGGAAATGAGTCTGTAGCATGAATCTGAATAATTCAGGTTTGGAGCAGAAATGCCACCTGAAGCAGGAGGCACGGATGAGTCACGAGCTCGGCTTTGAGTTCGGTTTTGTTGATTGCGAGGGCAATCCATATTGTAGTGTCCAGACTGCCCACAGTTTGTGCAATTCCTTTGATTCACATTCCCTGCGCTTGTGAAGTTACCGCCGTTACCAAAACTGTTATTGCCGCCGTTACCAAAACTGTTGCGTCCTGGTGCATTTGCACTACCAGCAGGTGTGTTCCCATTACTAGGTGTATTTGGAAATGTCCTTGGTATGGCCGGTCTGGCAGGTTGGCCAGTGGTTGGCCCAGTACCTCCTGAACATCGCAAGTTCCTCGTTAATCGATTGGGTCACAGAGGTACATATGAGTTACTGATACACGATAATGAAGATAAACCCAAGCTCAGAAGACGAATGCAGTTTTTGAAGACCGGGATCCGTAAGGTACGAAACGATATCAGCTATCCAAGAATTAACATGGACGACAAAGTAGGATATGAGCTTCTCCTGAAAGGCATACTAGACGCCAGAAAACACTGATCCGTACTAACTCATGAGATTGCTCCATTGCAAATGTTAACGCCCAATGAGTCATACCAGGAGTAGGGCGAGGCCCTGTGCCGCATATTTCAATCAGCTCCTTGATAACCCGATCGCAGCCCACGCAACCTTCGGAAATGATAAGTGGAGAATATCAGTCATCTACCTCAATGTACATCCACTTTACTTTGAATCAGTTCAAACAATCTCTATTACTATCCTGATCGTAAGTTATCATCTGTTCACAACTTCGACTGATGTGGCCAGAAAACATTACCTGTGTGTTCAACATCGAAGTTGGGTGGAATCTCAGCTCTACGAAACTTTAAGTAAATTTTAAAAACCTGACCTGAAAACACCAGATCAATCCGAAGGTTAGACTTCATGCGAATCGATACTCACGTAATACATTGACTTGTGTGCAATAATAAATGCTACATTCCTCTGAAAATTAGGCATTAAAATCTACTCGACTGCTGTCGTTCCACATGTGTTCAAGAACGAAAAGATTCCACCCGTAAGTATTACCAGGTCCACAAGAAGGGCAAGGCTGATTGGTAACAGATGCCTCAATTGCAGGTCCAGGTAACCAGACCACATTTCTGCACTGACAAACCACCACCCAGTCTCAAGCTCACGGAAACTTTGAATAAAAGTGCCAACTGCTATATTTTGAGACTTGGTTCCAAATAATCGGGGCATAACTTACATTCGGATAACCGGAGCACCCAACCATATATTTTCCATCCTGCAAGGATAAAAATCGACCACCAGATTAGTATCTGGTCACCAAGAGCAGGAAAAGACGGTTCAGGGACAACATAACAATGCTCTGCAGCTCATTGATCCACAGTAGGTCATGCTGAGTGAACAACATTAAACAACTCACCGGCTTTTTGCGAAGCATCATACTGTTTTGCTGACATAGTGGACAAAGTCGCACTCTTTCTCCTGCTTGTCGTTGCTCACCCCCGCCCGCAGACCTACCGATAAACAAATTGAGTACAGAATAATGAACTCAGATTTCTAATGCTACATGACAAGAGGGTGATATAAACATAGATGCGTCCTACACAATTCCATATCAAGATCGATGAAATCGAAGCTTGAATTTCAACACCTACCTTTCGAAGAAGATGCCCATCGCATCCAAGAGTTTTTCCTTTTGTGTTCTTGCCTGCAGAGAACAAGATAGGAGATCATGTAGATGCTTCGTCCCGTAGAAATTGGAAACAGCAGAACCATTGTTGACATAGCATAGTAATGGGCATGGCAAACGTACGCTGATGAAGAGACTTTTCATTCCCTCTAATGCTGTTCCGAGAACCTGAGGCTTCGATTTCCTACCATCGCTTACAGCCTTCATGTCGCTCTCCATGAGAGCCCGAAGAGTAGGCTTCCACAGCTCATGTCTAAGAACAACGCAAAGCGAGTCATTAAACAGAGTTGATAGGCTAAGCCTAATGAACTCAGTAGTGCATGAGGTGATTCGATGTCTTATACAGGTGGAAGCTAATACGGGCTACTATAATCATACTGTAGAACTTTCATTGAACAATATTCATCCAATTAATCGATAGCTGAGGTACGATGACAAAAACTCAGTTTCGCTAGAAGCTTACCCCATGGTATCATATCCCATAACCAAAGCCTCTCCCTGCACTTGAAAGAAGTTGCACATCGTAAGAATAGGCACATGATTTTCCAATCAAGGTAATACTTGTATAAATGCGTTCCGTGCACATTCATAACCAACCGAAGAAAATATTCCAAGATATCAATATTACTGGAGCTCTACACAAGTTCCAAAATAAGAGGTTGATCATACTGTGTTGTACTTTACAATCTTACTAGTGCATCCTTAAGTTCAGAAGCTCTCATCCATTCTCAATTCGCTATGTTTTGCATCAGTCCTGAACTTCCTGACATTGACGTTTAAATCATTTTTTTTTAGTGTCTTCTGCTTGTTCCTAATTTAACTTGGTTGTGGTCCAAAAGGAAGAGGACTCACAAGGGTTGTGGGAGTAAAACGAGTATTGGCATCTTTCGTTGCATAGCATCGATCCAATAACTTCTTGATGTGATCATGCATAGTTGCATCTGTACCTATCCCGGCCTGTTTAGTTCCTGTCAGCAACCCATCTAAGAGAACAAAGAGAAGCCAAATAAAGTGTGCACAACCCTATCATGATATTGACCGTGACACTTGCTAACTCAAAGCACGTTCCAACATTTAACAGCAAACAAGAAGGACTAGCGAAAGTCAGTAACACCTATCCAATATGGTCTCTAATCCAGGATTCAAAATCTCATAACTTATCGATGTCAAATCATTAAATAAATATGCAAGTTATCCTTGTTAACAGTTAAGAGTACCAGTAAGGTTAGCAGCACATGAATCGATATTCTAGTGTGAGAAATTCGCGCAATGAAAATGCGTCAATACCTTGTCCATAAGACTAATGAGGTCTGCTTCGCTGAGCAAAGGTGGAGGCTGCGTTCTGCCAACATCCAATGTCAACCTTGTCGGTATAAACTGCACAATGGCAACAAACGGATAACAATTTTAAGCCACAAAGTTGATACAAGTATACATATGCAGAGTTCATACGTTAGTAGCAGATTATTTGCGGCTAAGACGAGACATTTGTACAACGATAGATCGACACTTCGTGGCAGCACGTAATGTCCACAAGAACTTTCAAGATGTCACTGGTTGATCATTCAGCAACGCAGAATATGCTACAGCAATTGCTACTTAACGTCGACCATAAATTAAGACTTGAACTACATGTCATAAGTGAAGGGCGGATGGTGAGATAATCTACCTGAAATCCCACTTCAAATTTCGGAATCGTAGATGTACCCCAATTATCAAATCGGTACACATCCAGATAGTTTTTCTGTAGCATACAAAGAAAAAACAAGAGTTCTTAGCATTCAATAAATTGCCAAGAAAGTCAAAAACGGCAACCTACAAGCTTGAAGTACGAATCGCAATCAGCATTCACTCATAGATCCTTACTGCAGTAATCATAAGGCCGGTTGCTGTGAAGCGCTCTCCAGCAATATCTACAGTTGCAGTAGTACCATACCCAATAGCGGGTTGAGAGACGCAGGCTAAGTAATGGCGTACTACAAGCTCGTAGATTTTCTGCCAACAACCAGCAAGGACCCAATAAGAGACTGGAAGTTCACGGAACTCAATACTGATTCAAATTACTCAAGACTTGCATAGGCAATTGATAAACGATGCACATGATTTCTAAGGATCCCATTTCGCTATTATGTCAACAAGGTTGGTATCCTCTCGAAACGCAGCATGACAACATGATGACAACGAGATGTAAGAGCACGAAATATAAAATGTACACATACATGGTGGTCATTAGTCCAATTGCCTTCACCCTCTGTGAACTTAGTAGGGTGAATAGGAGGATGTGCTTTGTCGTCATGACCTCCATCACCGGGCTGCTTCCATAGTTGTTGCTGAGGATCCAATAGACGCTGTGCGTACTCACCCCAAGCAGGATGCCTAGTTTGCTCATTCACAATAAGCTGCCAATAAAAGCCCCCCACAAAGCTAAACGTCAGAAAGTGCTTGACAGAAGAAAGTAGCCCAGTCAAATACAGCGCTTCAACTGCATTGAGTTGAATCAAGAACAGTTTCAGGAGATGGCTAAGATAAACACGATACCTGTAAGTCTTGATTTTCAGAAAATTTATCTGTTTCCGTTCTCGGATAACTTATGAAACCAGCTTGATATAACTCTTCCGCCACCTGTGAAAAGAATCGCCAACGTCCTTAGGACACCATTTTCAAGGTACTAGAGCTGGCTACTATCAAGCAATAGAAGTCATAATCAAATTTGACCAACACATACTTTCATAGTTTGTTCTGAGCCCATTCGAAAATACCGAGAGGCCCTTTTCTGCAATTCAACGGTGTTGAGAGGAAGAGGTGGAAATTTTCTTTTCTCCTGTCCACTAACGTGACAGACCTGTCAATATCAAATTTGGCATCCATCAGAGGGAGAAATCTATGAACGATCTTTGATTGCAGTGCAGCATATAAAGTAATCAGAAAATTCCCAATTTCTTTTGCTTCTCTCCCATTGAAACTTACTGTGGCTGTAGGGTTCTCCATGCACATTTCATATATAATGAAGGCAGTAAGTTCGTCAAAAAGCCTCCCACGCCTGCACTCCACATAGTTTAGTTTCTGAGTACGGCACAGCAGAAACGAACTGGTACTCACCGCACCATCTACGAGATGTCCATTAACATCAGATTCAAGCTGCAGAATTGCTATCAGCCAAAAGGTAAGGTGACGATATGAGACGTACGCCCAGGTGAATTCGGCACTGCCATCCTCTGCCTTGTGAAAACACTTTATGGCCCAGAAATCTTCAGGTACATGAGCTAGAATTTGCCAATAACGCTCCACCACAAATCCCAATGTTGGAAACTGAACACATCCAAATTGCTGCTTCAGTGTTCCTTGCCTAGAAATTTCTACTTACACAAAAGTTCGACATGTCCAAGACATCCCCGACACATGAAGCAATGATACTCCAAAAGAAGGTGCGCTCAATCAAGAACCAGCCTATTCTAGATTAAAGAATAAATACACTTCCTCCACGCAGGCTATGGTGGCATCTGAACACTCCCTATTATGGACCGTGCTCAACCCGGAGCGAGATTTATCATATGTGCTTCCAAAGTCCGTAAACACTATCGGGTCCGCTTCTGCACTGTGCTATTCTCAACCAAAAGACATTTGCCCAACTCAGATCGACTAACAATCAACAATTCTGTTGAGTGCAAAAGAATGCGAGTGAATTTTAGCGAAGATGTTTATATACCTGGCAAGGTCCGTAGCTCAAAACAAGCTTCTTGTCATCTTCCCCAAATGGCATAACAAAAGAATCCGAGAGCAACATAGTTTGGAACCGTGTGAAGGACGCTCCTATCCGCAAGTCGATTTCCTGAGTCCACCAAAAATTCAAAAAGCAAGCAAATACAGTAATGCCACATCCATCATAGCAAGTAGGCTGGATGTACCCTGAGCAGTACTCTACTCGACATATCACACTAGCAGGAACACCACTGCTTTTTAAGATTCAACTTGGTTAATTCTTTACACTAAAATGTATAAAGGGGATGTGCATTCATGAATCAACGGGAGACGAAGAGGCGAAACAATCACGCTAGGGAGGATCCTATATGCTTAAGACCTGGCGAGCATCAACAGCATCTGCGTACATCTTATTCGGTCGACCTAGGTGTTGAGCTGCATGGTGAATTTCTCTGCACAAATCACATTACGGGCAGATGTCAAATAACATCATAGTCCTTTACTTAATCTGATCACGATTTTGAATTCTGTTCCAGTTCACACATCAACAAAAAACAAGAGCCCTGAGTTAAAAGCAGACCTATCAATAAGAGCAGAAAAATGTGCCCTCCAGATGTTGAGACGTGCATTACTTGCGAGGCAGACATCCACCACCTCAAATGCGATGTTCTCACCCTCACGATCACAATCTAGCCATAGCACGAGCCATTGGCAATGTCGAGCTTCTTCTTCCAGGGTCCTCTTAAGGTCCGTTTTATCCTGCATCTCGGTACAACTAATTCCTCTCAGAACGTACATTGCATATTTCAGTTCAAACTAAACAACGGGCCAAGCCAAAGTTCCATCTCAAAACATCAAATTACGCCATGTCACAAAGAATCAAAGCGCTATTTTATCCCATTCCTCCCAGTAAAAGCCTAGTAAAATTGAAAACCTAGAAATGTCGAATTCTGCACTGCGAAATTTGAAAAAACACCAAAGAGATTATCTGCCATACTTGAGGTACTTTTTTTCGCACGGGAGCCTGGAAAAGGTCTACAGGATCGCAAGAGTGCCATTTCCGGAACTGATCCTCAAATTCAAGCTCCATGAGATGGCCAGTTACGGACGTCATCAGCATATCGCATTGTTGGCCGCCAATAGTGTACGCAAATTCAAAAATCTTGTTGTACACAGACCTTCCATTCCGAACTCGCAAGTTCCCGTGCGACAAGATCCCGGCTACGGATTTCGCCACGGATGGCTTTTCCGCCACGTTCAAAACTCGAATCGGCCGTGCCATGATTTTCTTCGTAAGAAAAATGATTTTAGGGCTACCTAAAGTCCTTCCTAAACCCTAATAGCTCGATACAGGACCGCGAGCTCGCCATCGCTCTTTCACTGAGAAGCCTCGTGAGCATCAACTCCCCGCTCAATTCAAACGAAGCGCGGGATACTCTTTTGCACCGACATCGACCGCTTTGTCCAATGCCAACTTCTGAAAAAGAGTCGGTGATTACCAACTTGTATAATCTTAAGCAGCTTAGAATCACTTCTAACTACACTTGTGAGTTTGATTTAATGTCCATGACTCTTATTGTGGTCAGGATAAATACACCTATTTTCAGACACTTAAGCCATTCACCATGATAATAATAAAACTCTATACCTTTTCAAATGTCGGTGTGATTGATTCTGTTTGTAATGAAAATGGTTGATGTCCCTTGAACAAAGGGCCTTCGTGACATTACTACTCTCTCCTTTCCAAGATAGACACTATAGTGACCAAATATCATCCTAAACAAAACCGCAATCTACATCTAATAAAATATATAACAACAAGTGTCTGTATATTGAAAATTTACAATTCACCATACTTGGAGTGATGACAAGTGTGATTTTCTATTTTTCAATGATGAGCAAATAGAAAACACAAGGTTTTCCTATTTTGTGGTATTTTAAGAACTTCCATATTTCACTACAAATTTTGGAAGTGATTAATATAGGTACACCTATAGTTCTTCACCCTAGTGCATGTACATATGAGGAACATACTATCAAAGGAAATCTTCATTATGGGGTGCAGTCTGGATTTAGGTTCTCTTACCCTACACTTAGGTTCTCCTGAACAAACATATTGCAATGAACAATTCACCAACTATGAAGTTGTCCAGCGTCATCTCAACAACACTCTTGTACAAAAGTAATTCATCAAAAAAGTTATTGCCTCCAAGAATAGTCTTGCAAGGGTGGAAATTGCCAATATATTTACAAATGAAAAGGGTTCAACTCTACACCCATTGCACTCAAATTTTGCCTTATCTTCGATACACCTTCGAATGGGTCAAGGTTCTTAACACTAAAAATGTACTCTATTTGGAACCTATTCCAAAAAACAAAATTGAAATCCAACCGCAGATGAAGGAGTTGTAGATCCTCAAAAATCATCCACTTTTTCACTTTTTTCAATGTAAAAACATCATTAAAAATTCAATAGCAAAGGTATTTGGATTAAAAAAACTTTTAACTACAAAGTTGTAAGTTTTTCATTGTAAGATCATGATTATGTAACAAAAACTCATGCAAAACAATTTTTGATTTCTCATAATTTTCTCACAATGGTAAAACATGCCCCATATTTGAAAACTCAAAAACAAAGAGGTGCTTTCACTAAAATGCACGCCATTTATTCATACTTCATTGTATGGGTCTGCAATTTTTACCACACAAACAAGACTTGATTTAGAACTCAACCCAAGTGATTCGTCTAAAACAAAGTCCGATGAAAGAAGTTATGGCTCATCAAAGGTTCATCCAAAATGTAGTTTTTCGACATCTTGGGAGTTCAAGGGTTAATATTTGAGTACTCAAAAACAAAGGATGCCTTCACTAAAATGCATGTCATTACTTCAAAATGCATTGCATGGGTTTGCAATTTGTACCACACAAAAAAGACTTGATTTGAGACACAACTCAAGTGATTAAGTCAAGAACGAACTTTGGATGATTAAATTATAATTCTTCAAAATTGCAGCTCATTGTTGAAAATGTTGTTTCTTGAAATCAAGAATGTCTAGGGGTCTAAGAAATACAATGGTAAAGGAGCACCCTTTTCGATACTTGACCAAACTATGAAAAAAAAAAAAAATTGTTTTCATTTTTAGTAAGGATAATACTCAAAAGAAAATCTTTGATTAAGAGTAAGTGAGTGTGATATCTTGCACATTGTGGTAATAGTGTTGAAAAAAGTTGAGCACTCGTCCGTTGGGGAAAATTACCAAGAAGGAGATTCAAGCTTTCAGTCCCAAAATCCAATATACCCATACTTAAGTTAAAAATATATATATATATATATATATATATATATATATATATATATATAAGTAACCTATTATTAATCTATCAAAAATTTATAATTATTAAAAAGAATACACTAAAATTTATGATTTCACCATCATTTATTAGTAGGAAATGTCATTAAAAAAACTAGGGACCGGTTGTCTAAGATGACGGGTAGTCTTTTGAACGTCTTAAATGATACACAAAGTGACAGTAATAGATGTGTGAAAAACTAGTTCAAAATTGAGGGAAAATGGCTTGTGGTTAGGACTAGATGTAAGACATGGATTGATACAGAACACAAGGATGTTGAGTTGTAGTGTTAGTGATCTTTGCTAGTTTAATTTACTTGACCAAGTTTATATATCTTTGGTATAGATCACCGCTTATGTTCAGGATGTGTATTTTGTTTTTTATTCGTTCAATAAGTTCATTTGCGAAATATGTACATTCCATGTGAGGGTTTGGAATATATTGAATTTACATATATAAGTTCTTTTTTGGATAGTGAAAACTTCATGCTGACATGAAAGTTGTTTAGGGTTAAGATCAACATCACTTTTAGTTTATTTTAATTTTAAGTAATTGCTTTTACTTTACCAAGATTTCTGTGTATAAGAACCCACAAGCACCTTCTGACAAGCTCAATTTGTAAATACACTAGCAATCAATATAACTTTTAGTTAATTTTAAATACAAACCTTTGTTTTTACTTTACCAATGTTCATTGGGTATATTAACCCACATAGACCTTCTTCTAAGTTCATTCTATAAATAGGCTTCACATTCGATCAAATGAATGAATTTTAGGTGTTTGTATTTTTATTTTTAGTCTGCACGCCTCGATAGAAGAATCCTTTTATCGGAGCTTGCGAACCAAAAATAAAATTTAAACATCTAGAATTCATTTGTTAGATCGAAGGGGAAGCATGTCTATTAAATGAACTTAGTAGAATGTCTATGTCAGTTGATGTACCCAATGAACACTAGGAAGTAAATAAGAAGGGCTAAACTAGGAACTAATCCCAAGCAATTGTCGTGCTCACTCTATGATTGATGCAAGGGAGCCGAACTTAGCTTGTAATGAGTGTATAACAACTAGATTGAAATCATATGATGCAACGGAAGGATTGCTTGGAGGCCTATCTATAAATTAAACTTAGAAGAAAGAAGGGGATTGCTTGAAGCAATACAGTTTTGCATGTGCAAGTGCACAACTGCTTTATATCGATGAGGATGTTGACCAACATGGCCCGTGACAAATACAAATGTGGCAACGTTGTAAAACAAATTGATGAAAACTTAGACGTTGTAGCCGTTGTATGCATCCCCATGCACACTCATGTATGCTTGTGGTCATTGTCTGAGCTCGACTTTGAGGTTTAAGGTTTAAGGTTGTAGATAAACCTTGCAAGGCACATGTTAGGGTTGCGTATTTACGTCCTAGTCACTTTGCTTTGACTTTCTCCATTGATAATTTTTGACTTGCTTTAGACGTTCAACCGTCCGCTACCAATTCAAAATTGACGAGTATAGTAGAGGTAGGGTTATCGTTCATTTTTTTGTATCTTACATGTTGACACTTTTTCAAGTGGCTCAATTTAACCTCTCGTGTTGTGCGTGTTTATTCAAATTGACTCACACTTTATATCCGCTACAGTGTGATCTTCATTTCCTTCTTTTTCTGAAGAAGGCTACTCCAACTGTAGCCACTACATCGAAGGTAAAATAATTAAAAGTTTACTACTAAATGTCTAATCATTCCATAAATGTGTACACTATAATGCAGGAGATAGCGTTTGGTTATCCAAGGTTGCCAATGCTCAAATTCATTTGCACCTAGTGTGATATTCTCAACTAATAAAATGTTCATTACGCAGTGATTACTATCGATTTTGTTTAGGTAACCATTGAAACCATTGTAGAGAATTTGTACCTCATAGCATCGGTCGAGGAGGCTAACGAGTTCACTATTGCTGATGTGAAAAGAAAGATTTTGCTCTGACTAAAGAATCATAGATTACTAGAAAAGGCTAATAACGATTCTATTCATCGTACTTTAGTTGAGCATATATTTAGTAGTTAGTTTGGACATGTGCGGAGCGGGCAGAAAACAACATCTTTATGTGATTTAAGTAATTTTAAATTTTTTTGGAATGCACACGTCACATCTGCAATAATCTTATAACAAACGTTTTATCTATTTCTTCAATCTGATATAAACATGTGTTGCCTTGAAGAGAGTCCTCTAATTGAAGAATTTTTTGTGATATATGCAAATTAATTTAAGTTTCAGGTGAAGAAAACAAAAATCACGTTTTTCCACCTTTTTTGCAAACGTGTAAAATCATAGCATGTTCGCATGAATAATCGGCACTACATGATAGAGAAATGTACACAATGCAAACATGTAAATTATCACGGTTTCCGAATAACCTTGGTAATAAATGTGGCCAGAATGACAACAAGTCACTAATGACTTGTCCCTTGTGAAAGGCCAAAAGTTGCATGACTACAACCATAAGGTGAATGTCCATAATGACTCCCTTGCGTGTTACTATGGTGGTCGTTTTTAATACTAATGATTGATCTTCCTTAATTCTTAAACGCTCCAACTGTTGAAACTAATTATTGTCGATGTTGACCCAAAACTTTGAAGAGTCATATCTTTTTCATTTGATTCCTGTTTTCAATGAAAGTTCTTGGGTTGGATTCCAAATGAATTCTAATCTCATGTGATGGAAGCCTTATTTCAATTTAACAATGTATGACATGAATTCTTGTGACAGTTTCATTGGTTTTTGCTTTTTGAAACATGTTGCATGTTTTATTATTCCAATCCCTTATTTTGATTTTTTTTTTTTTTTTTTTTTTTTTTTTTTTTTTTTTTTTTTTTTTTTTTTTTTTTTTTTTTTCATGAATTCTTTTTACAAGTGTGATTTTAGGATGATTTTTAGATACTTTCTAGTTGGAGTTTTTTGATCTAAATACTTTTTATACTAGATTTGCAATGATGTCTTTACAATGAAAAAAGTGAAAAAAAATTAATGATTTTTGAGGAGCTATATCTCCTTCATCCATCATTTGATTTCAATTTTATTTTTTGAAATGGATTCCAAATAGAGTTTAGTTTTAGTGGTAGGAACCTTGACCTAACTCAAAGTTTTCTGAAGGCAAGGCATAGATTTGAGTGCAAGACCTAGTTTTGACTTTTTTCCTCTTTCTAAAATATCTCGTAGTTTTTACCACTGCAAGAACCTACTAGAAGAAGAAGAAGAAGAACACCAGACCCTTACGGGTTGGCGTGAATATAGTGTCTGTTCGACCTACCCTTGATGGTATGCCCACAGGACATAACAACAGTGGTATAGGAAACCTACTAGACAATTATGATGGAACAAACACAATACGTTATAATCTTGCAATCTATGAGGCGGCATGACATAAATATTTGTCCACATGGTCTACAATAAGTCTATAACAAGTTTGTACAACATCTATGAAACGTATTTGAGAATTTTGTTTTTTAGCTTAAAATATCCATGCACGTTGCCTATTTTTGAACCAATTGCATGTCCACCACTCTCCAATGAACATGCTACAATGAAATTCGAATGGCTATTAGTAACCCTGTATCTCCTTAGTGTTTTTTAAGAACTTGAAACATCAAAATTGCAATTTTCTACCTCTATACACTCTTGGGGTGTGAACCCAATTTCTTTTGTTTTCTTCTTTCAAAAATTCCATCTGAAAGATCTTATACTAAAGACTATTTTTAGTTATTGTTCCAAAAGTTGACCATTGGACGATTTACTATTTGAGATATCATAACATCCAAAGTTTATCTCCCCAAGCTTTTCTGGGCATTGTGAAAATTATTTTTGAAATTTTTAGAGACTGTCCTTGAAAAATTGTTAGATTTTTTTGACTTGAGTCTCTTTGGAATTTGAGTATTGATTTTGGGCCAGTTCATATTAGCGCCCATTTCCTAACCCTAGGTAGAAACCAATGAGAGTGTTTAGATTGCCCTCAAGTGGGCCCAAGGGTTTCGTATTGAGAGTTGGCCCACTTCTCACAAAGCTTACGTGGCGTGTGACATGGCGGAATTTTGAAAGGCCTAGCCAAAAAAATGGGTTGTCATGGAACAACGATCGAGTTCTCTTCTTGAGCCCAATTGGGCAGTTCAAGCACTCTCATTGGTGGATGCTAGGGTTTAATGGACCTTAATTTTAAGTCACTTTGCAATACAAGAATCACCCTCTAAAAATCCTAGCAAAATTATTAGTTTAATCCCTTTTCACAAGCTACTTAATAATTGCAAAATCCTTATTCAAGTTTCAAGGAGAATCAGGGGTTAAGCACATTACTCCTTGCCTTTAAAAATATCATGATATGCTAAAAATGGTTGGATTTTTTTTCAATGGTCAAGATCACTCAATAATATAATTGAATATGGGTTGGATGGTTTGGATTACTTATTAACATCAAATCTTGGTTTCTTTGTGGGACAAAGGTTTATACCAAATCATGGTTCTTTTCGGAAACAGATGGAGCTTGTTCTTCTTGTTTCTCTCTCTTCCTTCTTCTTTTTATTTATTTATTTATTTTTTAAATTTTAAATTTTTATTTTTTCGTTTTTTTAATTAAATTTTATTTTTTAAACAAATGAGTGTAGTATCAGTCAAATCAACACAAGATGAACATGACCAAGATGTGGCATCTTGACTTTGTCATGCCAAGAGTTGCTCTCCATAACATGGCCAGCTTCATATAGCGACAGCTTTCCCACTGCAACTCTCAATCAGTGCAACACCAGCCCACAGGCAACAAACAGTTGAGCTTGTCCGGAAAATGCTGTTCTCTGACAAGCAAGGACCCACAAGCCATAGTGCCATAACCCCTTTTTCCTTAAATCCCAAATAAAAATTCAACAGGAGTACTCAATTGGGTCAACGAATAGGTCAAAACCCAGGAAAATTTCGAACTCGCTGGAAGCATGAATGATAGATTGGATGATTTTCATCCGTGGATGCCAGTTTGGATGATTTACATCCTTGAGTGAGCGCTGGTGTCTGAGTAGAGTGGTCTAAAATGGAGCAGCTCCTGTAGTGTAGCTCTAGTAATCTAGGTCTCTCCATACAATAGTGCCATGTACCTCAGTACAAAGATTACATAGTATCATTTTAGGGTACCATTTTGAGGAATTTCTGTATTTTCAACTTCAGAAATTCATAACTCATTGTGAAAGAGTCCAAAAATGATGATTTCAGTGTCACTAGCATTCTAGTAATATCCTTCCTGCACGAAAATTGCTTGCACTGGTGACATTCCTTTAGATTTTCAGTACTGAAAATTGAGTTATTGTTGACCCAATGAGTAACAGCAGCAAAGTCTTCATGAGTACTTGAGTTCTTTTGATTTTAAAACCGGCACACACTTGTTGCAATGCTACAGGGCAATGTAGAGAAATGATAAACTCGTGGAGGCATTGCTTGAAAATATATGCTCATGACTTTCTTCTTTGAGACATGATGAAGAGGAACTAAAGTAGAGGGAATTCTTTTGCACTAACAAACCTTGTGGTCAAAAGTTTGAGAAATAGGTGATGTTAGAAATTTTTGATGGACAAAAGTGTTAGACCAATCAACCTTGGTAACTTGTGTGAAAAAACCCTAAACCAACATGTCAAAGAGTCATGCTTTAAGATAAATACGTGAATGTTGTAAGATTATGAACATTTTGGCACAACCATGTGTTCTCATAGGAATATTCCGAATTGGTAATTGCATCTCTTCGTCATTATTTGAAGGGTTTAGAAGGAAAAAAATAAAAAATAAAAATAGTTATATTAACTAAGTTCTACTAACTGAGTTCACAAGTTTACCTTTCTTCAAGTACTGCATGTAGTTAATTGCTCAGTAAAAATTTCATCAAAAATGAAAAGTTATTACAAACCCTAATTGTATAGTGGGGCTACACTAAACATATTTTTAGTGTAGCAAGTTAAACCCTCTAGACGCAAAGCATAATTTGACCTCCCGAGACACTCGAAGCATTTCATCCACCACGACCTATTTCATCCATCCATCGTCGAAGACAGATTTTGCCCATCGATAGATTTCATCCAAGAAGCGTTCCGCGGCGCTTCCGGCAATAGCGCAGCCCGCCGTGCGACCATTGATGTAGGAAACACCAGCAGAAGCATCAGAAGGCTCAATCACAGCATCATTGTAGGAAGGATCGGATCAAGGGAAAGTGGGGTACCTCTAGAAGGGATACGGTACAACCGAAGCTAGTGCAATGCGAGGCATTGCGAGTTAAGACTACCGCAGCTTCGGGCAACCCGGCCATGAGAGACGCCTTTTTCTCTGACACCTTCCTATCCGTCATCATTCGCTCATCATCGATCATGCTTCTCACGCCTCCTTTCACAGATCCTCAGTTGCATCGAAGGATTGCTAAGCTAGCGACCCCCACCCACACTATTAGTTTTTAATTCCCACATCGAGGGCTTTCACCTCTTTTTGTAAGTTTCGCTTCTTTGATCGGGAGGTTTTTTCGAGGAGCTAGCTTGGATGCAGGAACGTGGGTTTTGTTAGTTCGTCGTCTCGGGGATTCGTGAGTGGTGAGCTGCATTTGTTGAGATTTGAAGTTATTTGTGGCCGTTAGAGATCAACTGTTGCATTTATAGCCGTGTCTTTTCTACTACAGATCGAGCCGCATTGCGAGTGGTGATTTGATATTGAACAATCCCGTCTGAGATTAGATCATCGGTCTTCAGTCGGTAGAAAGATCCTCCATCGTTCGTAAGATCCTCCATAGCTGCTTGGGTGCAGAACTCCATATCCGCGAGCTTCAAAAAAATTCCATTGAGTAATTAGACCTTTTAGCACTTCCACCCTATTTCTTCGAGCGTTTCAAGTCTTGGTTCTTATCGAAAATTGCATTTGTTTACGTTTACCGTTGGATTGTAAGAGGTTTGTAAGAGGATTTTAGTATTAGTGTTCGTTTGTATCTGAGCGATGGATTTTAGACGAAAATCTATGTCTTTAAGTGATAGAATTCGTAAGCTTTAGGCTGTCTTCGTAAATGGATTGTTGTATGATTAGATTGGAGGTTGGGTCAAGGACTAATGTTGGAGTTCTGTTGGTGTTGCAGGAATAAGGTTTTGAGAGATGGGGAAAGGCTCAGGATGTTTCCCAAGCAAGGGAAGCAAATTTGTGGGAGGAGACGGATCCAAGATTCCGCACGAAAGGTTAGAATCTGAAGGTCCTTCATCAGACGCTACCAAACCCCCGCCGGAAACCACTCTGGATGCACCTCCTCATGCTCCTCCTCCTTCTGTTGTGAAGAATCCCACAACAACAACACCCCCGGCCGTTGAGAACAGTACTACCACTCCATCTCCAACTACCGTTCCCATCACTACTACTCCATCTCCAGCCGTTGAAAAACTGCTGCCGAGCCTGTCAAGCCTGTCGAATCCACTGCTACCCCGGCAATCGCCAACGGCAACGTCAAAGTCTACATCATGTAAGCACCTCGTTAATTTCGATTTCTATTAGAATCAACTTCCAGGACTCAGTTTTTCATTAGAACATCACTCTAGCATTGTAACGATGAAAGATACCTCGAATGTGTAAGCATGCTTACCGTTCCTTAACCAACTTGGAGGAGCAAGCTTTTCATTAATTCAACACTCAACATCTAGTAGAATGGTTTGCTGGCTGGATGAATTGATCATTCCAGATAGAGGTGGTAAACAGGGGTCGATTGGAGATGGTGATGGTGGGAATGTTGGTTCTGTGTGCAGATATTATTCCATGTATGGGCACATTGCCAAGCTGGCGAAGAAGATAAAGGAAGGAGTGGACTCAGTCGAAGGAGTGGAAGGTATTCTCTTCCAAGTGGCCGAGACCCTACCAAGCGAAGTGTTGGGCAAGATGGGCGCTCCACCGCAAGATACCACCATTCCTATCATCAAAGCAGCGCAGTTACCAGAAGCCGATGCTTTTTTGTTCGGAATCCCGACTCGGTTCGGCATGATGGCATCCCAGATGAAGGCGTTTTTTGATTCCACTGGCTCGTTGTGGCAAGCTCAGTCACTTGCGGGAAAACCTGCGGGAGTTTTTATCAGCACTGGGACTCAAGGCGGAGGCCAAGAAACCACCGCGTAAGCCCCTCTTCCTTACTGCAAATTGTTCATACTCCTAGTTGCACACACTTCCTTCGATGTCTACTATTCACAAGTCTGCAATTATCCGTGCCCCCAGTAGTGCACATTCTTCACAATTTGATTCTTACTGTACCAAAGTCTTGATCTGGTCATTGTCCTTACTCCCAGTAGCACACACCTTGATGTCTACTACTCACAAATCTTGATCCGGCAATCGTTTCTACTCCCAGTAGTGCACCTTGCTCCATATAGCAAATGTTCATACTCCGAATAGTGCACATTCTCCACACTTAATTTTTTTTAATGTTAGCAAGTCTTGGTTCATTTCATATAGCAAATTGTCCTTGCTCTCAGTAGTGCACATTCTGCACACTTCGATGTTTAGTGTTCGAATGCTTGATCCCTTCCATATAGCAAATGTCCATACTCCGAATAGTGCAGATTCTGCACACTTCGATGTTTAGTGTTCGCATATAGCTAGTTGCTCTTAGTAGTGCACACTTTGATGTTTAGTGTTTTGAGCAAGTGGTCCTTACTCACATTCCTTTTAGATGTTAAGTAATTGCAAGCTTTGACATGTGGGAGCGTGATGGGTGCTCCAGGTTGACAACAATAACGCAGCTAACGCATCACGGGATGCTTTACGTACCCATCGGCTACACTTACGGCGTCGGCATGTTCAATCTGGATGAGCCCAGAGGGGGCTCACCCTACGGTGCCGGGACATACGCAGGGGACGGTACAAGGATGCCGACTGCAGGAGAGCTCGGCATGGCTGAGCACCAGGGTCGATTGACAGCCAATGTTGCCAAGCTCATGGCCAGAAAATGAAACTAAACTCTCACACACACTAAATTAGTAGTAGTAACATGATTATTTGGTTGTTTTTCAGGATTTGTATAGGTGCTTGTTGATGTTGTTGTTGTACATTAGGAGGGTGTTTGTGGGAACTCGCTCGGGTATTCAAACAGAGAGAGCTTTCTCACTTGGTCTGATTCTGTGATATTTTTAATTCTGAATGTCAATAAAGTTCCAAATGTGAATTGTGGTGAAGTATTTTTTGCTTGTATGATTGATAACAATACTTGTTTGCATTCTTTAGTGGAGTTTGTATTTTATGAATTAATGGTGTGGGTTTATGGGATGTTTGATGTTTTTCGGATGAGTGGTACTAGTGGGTACTCTTCGTTTTCTTATCATGTAGCCTCAGCATGGTTTACGAATTCTGCAGTTTTCCAAGAAGATTTGAAAATTAGTCAATAATGATAGAAACATCATCGTAAATTCAATACCTAAACTATTTGAAATAAAGGTCTTCCAACTATGAAGTTGTTGGATTTCAGCTTTGGACTGTACTTACGCAAAAAAATCATGAAAGACGAAATTGGATTTCACATAATTGGCTTGCAATGGTGAAGATGTGCCCCATGTTTGAAAAATTGATCCTAAGAGTTGTCTTCACTGAAATGCATGTCATCAGTTCACACACTTCCTTTTATTTGTACCTCTTGGAAAGTTCTCTGTAGTGGGTCATTTTTGGAATTGTGCCAATTTTGAGCACTTTTCCATAATTTATCGAGGGTTGTATCTAAGAGCATCTACATTGTGGACGGTACGTGCTCTCTACAACAGGTTTATGCGGAGAGCGGCAACTACACAAGGCGTCAATGCGTATGATTCATTGCAGTCACCATCGTCATTGCAAACTATATATTCTCACTTTTGCACTCTATTTTTTCACCCTTCGTCGTGAGGCTAGCTTCTTCACTGGAGAAGTTGTGAATGTCAAAGATATCAATGAACATGGGGCATGGTTAATATTTTCCAAAGTCTTGTTGCCCATACTTGTCACTTGTCCCAAAATCACTTTCTTTACCTTCATCCCAAGGACGTTCTTGTCGTACAAAAAACAAAAAAAATAAAATGATCAATTAGATACCGTGCAATGATGAAAACTACCCAAATTCTACAGAGGGAAAAGAGACCAAAACCAAAAACCCCGTACACCAAAGTTCATGCCTTATCTTCATAACATATTGGATTGATTTAAGACTGTACCACAAAAATATATTTTAACTTAACGAATAACCTTAAGATTGAAGAGCAAATGAAGGAGATACAACTTCTTAGAAACCATATTATTTTCAATTACTCCCTCCGAGAATGTCAAAGTTTATTGCAAACTTTATGGGATTAAGGTAGTTTTTACAATTAAAAGCTCCAGGAGGGATAACTCTCTTCAAGAGCTTTGTAGTGATATATGCGTTTGATAACATTTTCTCAAGTAACCATAATAATGCTTTGGAGCGCCAAAGGTTGGACAAAACATTTGCTTAGTAATCATAAAGTTTTTGGACGCCAAACAACAAAACTTGAGCAAAAGAATTATGACCATGAGCCCAACAAATAACGATTAAAGTCAGAGTTGCAATGATAGTCGTAGATAGCTTTGACCTAGAGCTTTGTAACTATATATGATTTGATAGCATTTGCTCTATTAGTCATGAAGTTGTGGAACTCTCAAAGGTTGGGCAAAGGCTGAACATGTTCATATTATGTATGTTGCTGATTCGTATTTTGAGTTGAATTTTGTTTATTTTCAATTGTGAGCTGATCATGTATAACCATAGAACGAGTGAAATAATATCATGAGGTGATACATACAATGTGTTGTGGTCATCAAAGTGCTCAATAAGATATCGTGTTTGGACTCGTTTGAAATCGGTCAAACATTTTGGGACAAATTAAAGAGAGCATATAGATCAAGTATTTCGGGACACATGGTGTATTTTAGTATAGAAACATCTTTGCAGATCAAATTCGAGACGTAAGAAAGAGGCTTCTTTTTCTGCATGATCATGTACAACCATCTTCTTTTGCATTTTTTATTTAGAGGGAAATATCATCATTGAAATTAAAATTTAAAAGAAGAATTTATCTTTTACTTTTGCACTTTTTTCTTGTCTTTTACATTGAAACTTGAAATATAAATATGTACCTTGATATATTGTACAACAATATCGATACTTCTTAGGTAACTATATATTTTCTACGAATAACTTATCAACTAATATCATCGCTTAATTTTGTGAAAATCGGGATCATGGAGTTTGAAAGTTTATATATTATGCTTTCTATATTGGAAAACCAAGAGTTGCCAACAAACATACCTTCCAATTTAGATTGCGGTATTTGTTTTGAGAAGTGTGTTGAGCCATGGAAATCTTCATGCGGACATTATTATTGTGCATGGTGTATAAGTAAATGGATCAGGGTACAAGTGCAGTCTTATCAAGAAAAATCGTGCCCAACATGTCGGCACGATTTCAGACAAGATATTGTTACCTTACGCTTTAATATTGATATAAGAGTACCAACCTCGGAAACAAGGGAATCTGAATCAGAAATGGAAAAGGAGATAATTATAGAGAGTTTATCCCACTTAGACAATGTTCTTGACCACAATGGTTTTTGCTATGGAACAATATTTTGCTATGTACCACCACATATACCACATCATGCAAGGGGTAATTTCTTGAAAAAGACCCTTTTACCTCCGAAGCCGATGAGTGTGTCTTGAGAGTTACTATGATTTTTTAAAAACCGATTTTGATGAAATCTGAATATTACATTTTAGTATCCAACGTTAAAAACTAAACTCAAGTAATGACTTCAATCATTGCAAGAAGTTGCACAAACATCAACGATTGATGAAAATGATCATAGTATTTGTAATAGCCATATGTTGATAGTGAAACTTGTGAATTTAGGAGGATGTCTTGGTTTGACCATCAATAGAATTTCCAAGGATGTACAGTAGGTCAATAGCTTTGTATTGACATATCACATGTAAGAAGAAGCTTCATACACAATCAATGGTGACTTTTTGCAAAGCAAAGTGTACTTGAAATGTAAGAAAATGTTCCAAATACAAATCAATTGGGAAATTTTGAACGAGTAGAGACTGATTAAAATCATTATACAATGAAGAATGTATATAAAATAAAGTTTGATTAAAATTTCAAAATAAAATCAGTGTCCATGTTTTGTGACATATAACATAGTATGTTGTGTGATATTCACAACATTTTAGTGTACTTGATGTTAATTGTGTTGTATTCATGACTATTTTAAGAGTTATACAAGTCCAAATTATAATTGGTCCGTTGAAGACTCTTTGTATATGTTTCATATTTATCTAGAGAACCTCAAAGGTCAATTTGCAATAGATTTGATAAACGTTGAGATGAGCACATAAGTCTCTTGGGCTCTAAAGAGTGAATCATGCCATATGTTGAAAATTTTACATTTTGGATGGCAAACAACAACTTTGAAGAGCCACAGCTTCTTCATCCACCGTCCATTTTGAATAAATCACTTGAATTGGGTCCCACATCAAGTCTAGTTTGTGTGATAAAATTTGAAGACCAATAAAGTAGAGTATGAATTGATGGCATGTATTCTAGTGGAAACAACTCTTGATTTTGGGTTTTATAACATAGGACATGCTTTACCACTGGAAGCCAATTATGTAAAATCCAATATAGATTTTCATGATTTTTTTTTGTTGAAGCATGATTACAAAATGAGATCTAACAATTTTGTAGTTGGAAGATTCTTGATTTTGATATTTTAAGTATTGCAATAATATTTCTATACCCGAAAAATAATAAGAGTACATGGTTTTTGAGAAGATGTTTCTCCTCCATCCACAATTGGATTTTAATTTTGTTTCTTGGGTTGAACTCTTGTTCAGGTCTAGTCATAGTGTTGGATTCATCCAAGATGTAAGAAAGAGATGGCATGCATTTCAAGAGTGCAAGGGGTCTAGTTTTGAACAATTTCTTTCTTCGTAGATTTTGGGCAGTGTTCACCATTGCAAGGCTATTATTTGAGGCAAGAAATATATTTGATAATCATTAATTAAGCAAAGGCATGAAGTCCTTATTATTTAGATCGTAATATTTCCGCTGCAATAGGTATATTGGTAGCATTTCCACCTTAAGATGCGCCAGAAAGCACATATTATACCAAATCCAAAAGTAACCCACTGAAATTTGAGAACACACAAGAAGCAAGGAACGCCCTTGGAAATCAACATGAAGAATCTGTCACATCAGAAAAGAGTATATACCTGCCCCTGCCGCTAAACCCCTAAACCCTAAAACCCTACAGGCTTCCGATTTAGCTGGCTCCTACCGAGAATATTTCGAAAAGCAACAACCAAATAATTCAGACACTGATTCGGATCATCGTTGGCGATGCCTTCAATCTTCAATCGAGCAGGACTGGTTAGAAACTTTTCATTTTTGAAACGTATTTCCAACGTATATTATGGATAGCATGATTCCTCCTTCAGAGATTCGTTTCGACTTGAGGAACAAAAGAGTTCACTAAATGCTGTGAAGAGAACGGGTGATGAGAAGGAGGAAAACCTACAAACTTGCCATTTTTTTTCTTTCAACTTATTGCATCCTAGTTACACTATCCCATTTGCAAAGTACCATCAAGCAATGGACTGCAACGAGAAACGTAATTTGAGCCTACAACTGGGAAATTACTGTTTCTGTAGATGAGTGCAAGCACAGGGACCCAATGCTAGCCAGCAGACTGAGGATGTTCACTGCTGCTATCAGATTGCCTACCAGAACTCAGATCCTCAAATTGGATTCTACAGTGGACTATTGACTAACGCCGAGACAGTCTTGTGAATACGCAATGAGGGTCCATGACAGTGAGGCTTATTGGCCTTTGATTATGACGATACGATCCATGAAAAGAATCCGTGGGTGCTATACATGCGTATTAAGACGAGATAGTAAATTATAATCAAAATAGTAACAATCATCAGTTTATGAGAGTTAGTTGATGGGCACGGTCATTTTAGATGAGAGGTCGCAATTCTGAAGCAACACAACTTATTCGTATCAACCCTTTTTCTTGACAAACTCATCTGAGTCAAGTCCCAAATCGAGTCTAGTTGGTGTGGTGAATTTGAAAGCCCGTGAAGTAATGGCATGCATTTTAGTGAAAGGAGCTCTTGTTTTTAGATTCTCAATCATAGGGCTTGTTTGATACTATCAAATGCATTGTTTTACGATTACGATTTGAATTGTGTGATGTAAATGAGAAATCATTGGTGCAATTTGGTGTCTTGGAAAAAAAGAAAATCAATTTATTCATTTTTTGAAAAGTTATTCTAACTTTAATTTGATTCTACTTTTAACTTTTTATTTCTAAACATGAAACAAATGAGAAAACTTGAAAGGCTGGACACTTTCCCCTATTGCATTCTCGTTGAACACGTTTTTTTATGCCCATGTAACTCATAAGTTTGGGTACTTGGGTCTAGGATTGTTCATCATAAATTGTAGATATTAGACTCTCATGGTTTGGAGATCCATCAACAATTAACCCCTAAATGTCCAAGAAAGCGGATTGTGTTGTTTCTCAATTTTGAGCAACCCAAATGAAGAGGTTAAGAATTATATTTTTCCCTAAAGTTATTAGAAGGTGCTCCTTATGCTACAAAGTGTATGTGGTGGAATTTGCAGTGCCAAACTCCAATTGTAAATTCTTCATAAAAAAAAATTAGGTTCGAAGTCTAGAATGGGCACTTTAGATTTTGAGTTTTTTAAAAGAAATATTATCATTACCAAATCATTTTTAAAGTTCTACAGGTACCCAAGCCAAAATATTTGTCAATTATACATTGGTAGCCTCCAAAAATCACAGAAAAGACCTTCACAATTACTATTATTTTCCAAATTATTTCCTACAAAATTTGCCAAAATTCGAGATTTTGGAGTTTTTCCAAAAAGAAAAATTCTCAAAATTCACAATTTGTAAAGGTACCTACCGCCTGCCCAAATTCTTCTTAAACCAAATATAACTAATCAAATGCATGTTTTACTATATCATTGTTTTTAGACCTTCTTCTAAAAAATAATTTGCATGAAGGTAAGAAAACTAGAATGAATCTATAAAATTTTGCATGAGCCTACCCTAACTTGATTACTTGCATAGAAAAATAATATGAGCAAAATGTTTGGAATAACAATCATCAAGTCTCCCTTGGCACCATTTGGACTATGTCTTTTAAGCAAAACCCAAAACACATTTTTGCAAGTAGGTAAAGATCCAATGATTGAAAGTTTACCAGTTAATAGTGCACGTAGTAAGCACTAAGATCTTACAGTTGAAGAGACAAAGAAAGAAATTAAATCACACCTCAACTTGGTTAAGGTGGTCAAAAAATTGCAGTTTCTAATCGTGGAGGTGCAGATATGCTTGGACCTCTAGGGCTATGAAGAATTGTTATGAATGTATTCCACATCAACTTCAATCATTCATTTTGTTGAGCTCAAGTTTTTTCTTTAAAACCTCAAGGCATACTCTTTGAGCCTCAAAGTTTGAAAATGATCCTCCTCCCGTGTAACCCGTATATGTCACACCTATTTTTAGCCTAGAAACACATTATCTCAAACATCCTCATGTAATAAACATGTTTCAAAACCCTAAACCAAACTATTTCCAAGTCCATCTAGCTTGCAATAGTGAACAAGCCTGACGTATGATAACCCAAAAAACTTTTCATCCAGAAAACTATCTTTAGTAACTTCTACAATCTTTATCCCCTAATAGTCATAAAGACCACTTCACACACGGTGCTCGTTTGAGAGCTCACCAAACCTCAAGATAATTGACAATTTCTTGAAAATGAAAAAGGAATACTCCAAACTTGAACAATCATGAGTCATATGCAAATTGTGCAATTACCTATTTCTTATACATTCGCTTCTCAAAAGTAGAAAGAACAAGTTTCTTTCAAAGGCCGTCAAGGGCAAAATGTGAAGCAATCAACCCTCCAAAACCTTTACATATTCATTTTAAGAGGTATGCCTGCATAACGAAAGCATTCCATGACTAAAACATAAAGACATACACATAAAAGTAAACCTGAAAGGACAATTTGTTCCAAACCACATAATTCACTCATATCACTTATGATGAGGTAATTAATATCACAGGCTCTGCAAATACGTTATCATGGCGCTTTGAAAAGGAGGACTAGAACACAACTCAAATAATCATGAGCTTTTTTGGACTACGAACTCGGCACCAAATCTCACGAACAGAACATGCTTCGCTTATTTGATACAATCAGTGATAGAAATTTGGAGATGCTATGCTTTAGCTCAAAGAAAACAAATGTCAGGTAATGAGGGTTAGTTGATTCGCATGAGGATTGTACACTTTTGTTGCAGCAAAGTTTTTATTTCATGTACTGGAATTCATAATTATCCAGTTTTTAGTTTGAATACAAAATGTTTCAACTCTGTTGGAGCAATGTCATGTTAACTAGCATGGTAACTATGATGGTTTTACACTCTCATCTCAAAGAGCATTGCCTTCATTTTCATCTTTATCGAGAAACTCATCAAGAAAAGTTTTCCACTCTTCTAGTGTGAGGGGTTCAATGGCTTGCTTTTGATTGGTGGGCTCTTGGATTGGCTCTTGGATTGGCTCTTGGATTGGCTCTTGGATTGGCTCTTGGATTGGCTCTTGGATTGGCTCTTGGATTGGTTCATGGATTGACTCTTGGATTGGCTCTTGACACATTGCATCATTTACTTGTTGAGTAGAATACATGCGCCTTTCATTCTCATCACATGGTGTTGTGTCACTTAAAATTGGAACTTGACCAATTTGATTAGAGTTTGCATCCACATAGTTCGAATCTTGATGAGGATATTGCATGGCCTCTTGAGTGAAGGCATAGGGAACCAGATTGGAGTTTTCATCCACATGGTTCCAATCTTGATGAGGATATTGCATGGCCTCTTGAGTGAAGGCATAGGTGGCTAGATTGGAGTTTCCATCAACACCATTCCAATCTTGATGATTATATTGTATGACCTCTTGAGTGAAGGGATTGGTGACTAGATTGGCGTTTCCATCCACATGGTTGCAACCTTGATAAGGATATTGCATAACCTCTAGAGTGAAGGCATAGGTGGCATGAGCTTCATTGGGGACCTCAATTTGCTCTCCACACTCTAATTCATTCTCTAATTGTTGAGCAAAGTCCATAACTTGGTGGGTCAAAACATCCTCCTTACATGATGTGTTGCAAGTTGGAAATTTGCGCTTTCGTGTGGAGGTGTTATCCAACCACGCTTGATTGCCTTGCATGAGCAAGCGGGTTTGGAATTGCTTGTTACAAGCCAAGCATTTGAAGCGTGGTTGCAAGGGGTTGTTGTTGTTGTAATACTTGAATGTCGCCTTATTTGCCACATTACAATGTGGGCATCGTTTGTGCAAGCCTTGCAACTCTAGGGGATCCTCATTGCGTTTTTTGAGATAGGTCTTGCCTTTGGAGCGACCGCATGAGCTCCATGAGAAGAGTTTGTTGCAATTGCAACACTTGAAGCGTGGTTGATTCTTCTTATTGTTGTTGAAGTACTTGAAGGTGTGAAGCGAGGAAACATACCTACAAAAGTAGCACTCTCTCAACACCGATCCATCAACCTCCATGTCCCCCATTACTACTTCTGATCGAGCGAGAGAGCAGTATGCGAAGCCAGATAGAGAAAAGCCTCGATGTGAGGCACAAGAAAGATACAAGCTGGGAATTGTTAGGACCGGAGGGAGGAGCAGGTGAGAGCGGAGGAGGAGTGGAGGGCGAATGAGGGGAAATAGGAATAGTGAAATGGGTGCGATTAGGCCAGCCCTTATATACAGGGTGAAGCACCACTTAGCTCCCTTTCAATGGAGCTAAGTGGTACTTCCCGATCCCCCTGCGCGTGGGGAATCCGCCTCGGGCAGAATAGATCACGTGGTTCATCGGCATGCTTGTGAAGGTGTTCGGGCACGTAATCGAGAGGCGAGAGCTCGAGGCCCCTTCAGAGCACCTCTCTGCAGGTTAGTCTGGTGTATGTCACGCAGCGTCGAGCATGTAGCCATACAGGAACCAATATCAGGAAATCAGAGATATTGTATTGTTTCTATATAGCCTACACAATTTCAAGCCGAATCATTTTAACCGTATGATTGTGCTGAATGTCAAGAAATACAGGACTTTAGACGCGATCTTGAAGAAACACAACTTATTCGTCTCAACCCCATTTGACAACATCATTTGAGTTAAGTTCCAAATCAAGTTCAGTTGGTGTGGTGGATTTGGAGGCCCTTGCACACAAGAAAGTGTGAAGTAGTGGCATGCATTTTGATGAAGCCAATTGTTGTTTCTAGATTCTCAATCATAGGGCTTGTTATATCAATCCATTAAGATTCAAGAAAGGATAAACGGTTATTTTTATTTGCATCTTCTTCAAATGTTTACACATACTAGAAACATTAATCCTTGAAAGTCTTAGAAGTCGAATGACTTTGCATATGTCAGTTATCTCAGTTAATTTGAGTTATACTCAAAGAAAATGCCTTGAGGTTTTAAGAAAGAAATTGAGAATAACTAAAATGAATGATTGAAGTTGATGTGGAATACATTGATCTGGAGCATCAGAGGGGATCACTGAGATCACCGAACGCAGCCACAATGTCCAGAACCAGTATTAGATATTTATCACACACCTGTTTCCTTGCGTGGTCTTCTTAAAAATATTATATTGTTTTGGAACTTCATTGGAAACCAAATATGTTTGACATGATGTATTTGTTTACCTTATTGTTGTTTTTATACCCACTTATCGAGACATTGAAATAGATATCAAATGTAGATATCAAATACTTGCACGTTGAAGATATCTTGAACCTGGTACATTGCCCAACGCCGGTGAAGACTTTCGGGGATTATTACTACCGGGGATTGTTCGAGGTAGCCGGATGGGTACACAACCCCGACCACCGTGGCATATCGCCACATATAATGGTACGCTGATCACGGTGGTCGCGACCGTGATCAGTCATACGATAACATGATAGAAAGCGATGGTGGCCACGATGGTCAGAGCGGTATTGTTTGGTGACATCATAGAATGCAACCGCTGCCCAGTGGTCGTGCGGTAGTATGCCGTAACATCATAGAATGCGGCCGCCACCAGCGTGGTTGGGGAGGTGATAACAAACAACTATTAGAGGTCGTATTCTCAAGATTGGAGGGATGACGATACATTGATTGGACATGTCCGGGATACGCGTTCATCTTAGTACATGAACAACCGCCAACCCATGCCTACTTTTTCCGATAACGTCCCGCTAGCCATACAAGATCTAGTAACTAATCGATACCTCGGATTTTTCTTCCACGCGGGAAATTGAAATCAACTTACCCGCCATTGATGAATACGTTACATGTAATATTAAATGGAAAAAATGATCTACATGAAAATCATTCAAGATTTTATTATTATTATTATTATTACTATTATTATATTTAATAATAATATTATTATTATTTATTTTTTCAAGGTGGTGAACGATATGAAGAGGTTCCCTATGCAACAAATTCCTTTTCAACACATACCAACTTGCATGCCTACTTCGTACCAGGTTGGGAGAGAATTGATAATAAAAAGTAAATAAAAACATATATACGTATATATCCAAAAGAGGAGTTAGACAATGTAAGCCATGCTTCATTTTTCTGCTTCTTGTAGTGGTGGATTGCAATACGTTGTTGTTCACGAAAGGGGACCCATTGTCTCCAATAGGGTGGGCCGAGGGTACAAGATAGGGAGTTCTCTTTGGCAAGCTTCAATCGACCTCGACCTCATCTTTGCAAGCTTTTGAACTTGTCATGCTCGAGGTTTTGACAACATACTAACTTATCCCTCTCTCATTTCGAAGAAAGAGAGGACTTGCCCCTTTATTTTGATTTGTGGACACAACAACACACCTTGTTTTAAATTTGTGTCTTCCTCTTTTGCTTGTCAAATGTTTCAAAAATGAGGTTTTTCTCCTTTGACTTTCCAACCCTCATAATCTCTTAAACTTCAACTTCTCTTTATGATTTGAGTTTAATTTGATTGGAGATTTGAATTTCAAAGTTTAGAATCACTTGTAAGCACGCATAGTATTGTTCCATCAATCAATCGATTTGACTAGCCTCTATAAAGCCAAGAAAGCCAAAATGACTTTTCGGGATTCTACTCCAAATTAAAATCTTAACCACCATTGACCATTACAATCTCACATGTCACAATCAACAGATTTTCAACTTGAACCAAAAAATATTCGTATAGTCGTCGTCACTTTGATGTAAGTTGCCTCTCCGTTGGATCTAAAAGTTTGAATAAAGAAAATACAAACTCAAGTAAACTATGAGCCTCTAAACTATCCCATGGAGAGACCAAGATGAGGTCCCAAAAAGAACATTGAGAAACCGCGAAAAGAACATTGAGAAACAAAGACGAGGTCCTTAAATCCATACGTGGCATAAAGAAAGCAACGTCTCATCATATGACATTCCTTCACTTTCATCATGGTATGTGCATGGAGAAGGGGTGTACACCGAGGTGTACACCCTTGTCGGAGTCGGAGTCCTTGGCCAATAGGAGGGGGCAAATGCAATTGTGTGGGAGGCAATAGTATAATTACATAAACAATAGTATATAGAAATTTGACCTCCTAGAGTTCAAAAGCCACTTGTAAGAGCAATTTTTGATATGTGAAAGTTTGTAAGCACCAAAGATGGCTAGATTTTTGGTGAGCAATGGTCTTTTATGTCTCTTAATCCACTCTCGCCATATTTTTCATGTTTAAACTTTTGCAACCCATTTATTTGGATATAGAGAAATTTGATAAGACTTCAAAGCCTAGTTCGTCATGTAATAAATTTGGTTGTGTATCCTTTGGTATATCATTGATTACAAATGATAGCAGTTTGTGATGACATACATATTTTCAGTTCATTGGCAACACTCATGATTGGAGGTAAGAAACATTCCAAAAGCATCTCAACATAGACTTACTTGACCCCGAAGCACACAAAAAGTCAAAGTGTAACATTTTGGATGACAAATGAAGCTTTAAAGAGCCGAAACTTCTTTTGATGTCTAGCTCTCAAAAAATCTTTAAGCTGAGTTTCCAAATCAAGTCTAATTTGTGTGGCATAAAGAACAAACCTATCCATGATATAATGTATTTGTGAGGTGCATTTAGTTAATATTGATGAAGTAACAAGGTTTTGATACATTAGGCATATTCTACCATTGCAAGCCATTGATTTAAATCAATATTCCAACATCAATGATACATATCTTGACATCTATATAGTTTGGGTCTATATAGTCAAACTCTACGAAATAACTTGCTTACACTCGTATAAATATAAAATAGAAGATCCTCTATCTCAAAAGACAAATCGAGAGTCCAAGCAAATTGGATTGGTGTTTATAATACCGAATTCAGCACTAAAGACATGTATTACATAAATCCCCATTCTTGAAAATAGTTGTATAAATTAAGATTTAAGTTCTATTCTTCTCTAACTTATTATCTTTTCTTATTGTCTTCTATTGTTAATTGAACTCACAAAATTTCTAAAATTAAGATTTTTTATATTCAATTAGCAATTTTGGTTGATTTTTGGAGAGAAATTGTGATGACATCATAGGATACAATGACTGCCATGGTGGTCGGCAAAGTGATATGTGACAACATCATAGAATACGACGGGAGCCATGATTGTTGGAGCAATGATATGTGATATTTTCATAGGATTCGACAACGGTCATGGTAGTCGGGGCAGTGATATGTGATAACATCATAGAATACAACGGCGGTCACGGTGGTCGGCGAAGTGATATGTGATAACATCATAAAATATGACGGTTGTAGTTGCACGTTCTACAAAACCCGTAACCGTCCAACAGGCGGGGCCTTTGACCGTGAGCAGTGCTGTCACCAAAGCTCCCGTTGCCACCAATGCCGTCTTTCCCTGTGGAAAAAAAAATCTGTTAGGGACTTGGCGCTGATCGTTCTCTTTAGCGGCAGAGTCCAATCCCTTCGCGCATCCCCGGCTTGCACACCTCGGTAAGTTGAAAAGTACCTTTCTTTTGACCTCTAGCTCATCAATTTTCATGCTTTCTTGCATTTATCCGCGTTGTAAGCAATATCATGTTGGTGGAGTCTCCATGGTTATGTTGCATTTCTGGTATAAAAGCGAGAATAATGAGTCTAAGCACGCAACTGCCATTTTTTAGTGTAGTAGCAATTTTCGCTCTGTTACGGGGGTTTAGGGTTTAGGAAGAGGAGAGGTTCCTTGCCATGGATTTGCTGTCATGGAGGTTTAGGGTTTAGGGATTAAATATTGTCCTGCATCTGATTGTCTGTTTGATCATCTTTGTTGAACATCAGAGTTACTCGAGCCGGAGGGGACCCTTGTGCGTAACGCTTGGCTCTTTAGGGATGTACTGAATAATGTCAGTTTTTTAATAGCCCTGCGGTTGTCTTGCAGAAATCAGTTCGAAGCTGATTATTTCTCCCATCTTTCACGATGAGCAAGTCTGGACAGCCTCCAGATTTGAAGAAGTACATGGACAAGAAGCTGAACAGTAAGTGTTGTTGTTGTTGTCTATATGGACATGAATTACCTTTTGTCTGAATATTAAACTGGATAAAATTGCAGTTGCATTTCTGTAAGTATTATGGAGTCATATACCGCATTCTTATCAGGCAACCTTGTGAACACTTCCTAAGTATTTCTGTTTCGTATCATGAAGATGAGCTGGATTAGCTAATTGTGTTTATTGCAGTCAAGCTTAATGCGGGCAGGAACGTGGTTGGAGTATTGCGTGGGTTTGACCAGTTCATGAATCTTGTGCTGGACAACACCGTTGAGATTAACGGTGCAGACAAGAATGAGATCGGCATGGTGGTAAGTCCTGTTTTTTAACCGATTTTCAGTGTTTTCTTCCTACAAGTACATGCGTTCTATTTCCTTGTTGTGCCGAGGGCTTACCAACAATACATGCCGGCTTGTTAATGTGGCAGGTTATCCGAGGGAACAGCGTAGTCATGATTGAAGCTCTGGAAGCTGTCATGAGATAGAGTGGGAGGTGATCATGTTCCATAATTCATACTGATTCTTGCGTGGACAAGGCAAGCAAGCGGGAATGTCATAATTTTCTCAACTCTTTTGTGCTCAGCTTTAGAAATTGCTCGAGAGATTCTGCAGAATATCTTGATTGTCTAGTTCATTTGAGCTCGTTAACTCGATAGCAGAGTACGGCGCAGAAAGATACTCACTAAACTTAAATGTAGTAGTGCCTTACATGATTTCCAGCTAAATTTCACAAACTGCTGTACCCGGTTCTTGGGGCTTGCATTCAGGGTTGTTGATGTCATAATTCATCTGTTTCCACTTACTTACAATGAATGACCTTACCTTCACTGCAACTTCATCCAGACATGTCAAAAGTCAACCAAGAAATTGTGGCATTTCACAGTTAGTAGAGAGTATGTGCACTTTTTCCTGTAGCTAGGTCCATTCTTCCTCACCTGAGATGAGTTCGAGGGTCTATTACGAAAGGTTTGAGCATTGAGTAGCCCTAGTAATGTTACTTGTGATGTAATTAAGTTCGGTAAATTCTAATTTAAACTCGTATTGAGAATGTCACCTTGAGAAACCCTGTGTTTTACCACTGCATGATGTAACTGGTTAATGTCTCATGGAGTTACTTCTTGAACTCAATCGTTTATATTTAAATTGGTGTCAACACTTACGCTGAACCTAGTCTCTCGACCTTTCCATTAAAAAACTGTACTTCAATCTTCACTTTCATGAAGCTCACGAAATAGGTGCTCACTAGAAAGTACAATACTCTACACTGCTAAATTTGAGAATTTTTCAAGTTCACTGAATCAATTGAATTAAGCGGGTAGGTCCTTCCCTCCGAATCTCCAGGAATTAGTACAAGAAGGCGGGGCTCTTGGGCTTGGCAAGTAACAGCAAAGGCTGCCTCCGAATCCCCACGAGCTTATAAATCTCCGCCATATCCAAGTCTTGAGGCCTCATTCCTGCAGGCAAGCTCCAGTCGAAGCTATGCAACAGATGGGCAAGCATGAGGGACACCATGGTGTTGCCTAGATTCGACGCCGGACACATACGACGACCAACTCCAAATGGAATCAGCTCGTAAAAGCTTTGCCCCGACATGTGGTTCACCTCTGGATGCTCCAGAAACCTGCCCCATGTCAAGGATGTTCCAGCTTATTTTCACGGATCGATGTTATCGTGTCAGAATGAACAACTGCAAAGTACTCTACATCGTGCAATGATTTTCCGTATCTCAAGAGTACTAGCTACAATCATCAAACGAATTCAAACTACTTCTGGCTTCCCGTTTCAGTGAACGTGTAGGTTTTCTTCTACTTGTGAAACCATAGCGGTGGTGGCTTCTTCTCTCGATGCACATGTAGGTTTCCTTCTTCTTGTGAAATCATAGCAGGCCTAAGTTGGTTTCTCATTATACGCACTGCTAATTCTACTGTATCCATGTTTCGTATCCTTTTGACTTCAAAGTGCACACAGATTTAGATTTTTAAAAATTTTCTCTATGTTGACATTGTTCTGTAGCAAATCCTACAGGTTTTAGTTGATTGCCCCAAACAAGCAAGGATGTTCTTTTCCATTCTTTTTGGTGTAAGATACACAAGATTTAGGCTTCAACAAAAATATTGTTGTATCTAATTCACAAGCATTTGCAGGCTCCTTCGACAGTGACTCGGAGATGGCACTTGACAAAAGGAATGTGAGTGTAACTATGATCACTGACCTGGAGGGTTGGAAAGCATCAGGGTGCTCATAAACACTGGGGTCGCGATGAATGGCAAAAATGTTGAGAAGAAGCCGGGTGTTGACAGGAAACTGGCGGCCTGCAACCACACACGGTTGGTTGGAGGAGCGAGGCAGGGAGAGCGGCACCGGCGGGTGCAACCGGAACGTCTCCTTGACGATGGCAGTCAGCAATGGCAGATTGGGCAGGTCGGCTTCTTGCACAAGACGAGCGTTGCCTACAACTCTGTCCAGCTCCTCCTGCGCTTGCTTCCGAACGCTTGGATTCGCCATCAGCTCCGCCATCGCCCATTCCACTGTCGTTGCACTCGACTCCGAACCAGCAAAAATCATGCTCTGTCCACGTTCCGAGTCAGATTGAACAGACTATCCTGCTCGAAATCAAATGGGCAGACGAAAGGAGCAAAAAAGAGCAAAGAAGGAGCATAGTCCAACTCACGAACGAAACCAGAAACCAGATCATAGTGCAACTCAGAAACGAAACTCTGGATTCTAAATCTAAAATCAGGTGTTTCCACTCCATTAGTGGGGCCTGGGAAAGATGTCAGATTAGGACTCTCACATATGAGCAGAAAGACAAAGCAAAGCAACCAGAGACGAGAGAATAGTCCAACTCAGAAACGAGACTGTTGAATCTAAATTTAAACTCAGATGTTTCCACTCTATTGGTAGGCTTGGAAAAGCTTTCAGAATGTGACTCCTACATATGAGTTTTAAACGTGTCCCAGTGTGTTCGAATCAAGAAAACAATTGAACGGCGAAGGTTACAAACTGACTCGCATAGAGGACCATGATGTTAGCACGTAGGTCATGAACTCTGAGATGAAATTGGAAAATAAGAATTAGAGTTCAAATCTTCACTATTAGGAACTATAACATTCCTGTAAGTACACAATTGGGTATGCAAAAACGGGTGCCTTACCGAAAGAATGGAGATGATCTCTCCTTCCGTCAAGTGCTCGCCATCATCAAGCGGCGTTTTCAGCAACACATCCACGAAGTCCGGTACATGCTTGTCGTCCTGTTCCTTCTCTCTTTCCATTAATCGTTGCCGGTGCTTCTCCACCTCGAAGATCTTGCCCACCACTCGCCTCACCAAGGCTCTAACGCCTTGCAGCTTGGTGATGTGCCCTTTCAGCTTTTCCACGAACGCCATGGAGGGGATGTAGTCGCTGATGTAGAACGCGGCGTACGCTTTGAATACCGCATCGTTCAGCTCCATGAAATCCTTCTTCTCTTGCTGGTCCGTTACTCCCGTCCCAAAGTACCTATCCACAGGCCATGATCATACCAACAATTAATACAAAGCGAGTACCTGATTAGGAACAATGAATTGCAATGCCCACATCCAAAGGAATACTTGTCACAATGTTGCTGACGTATAATGAACATGATCTAGAACTTGTTTTGAAACTCAGAGACAATGAAAGAGATGAGAGACGAGGTTAAACGCAGAATTCTGTCAACTGAAAGGTTGATTGTCAGCTGGAAGAGATGAGTGACAAAAGTTTGATGTGGTCGGGGATGTAGCAATCAAAGGTATGGCGATGAGATTCAAGAGAGTGTGTGCACCTTTTATTGATGAGCATTCTGGTCATGTTGTTGGCCGTGGCGTCAGTAGCCCAGCTTCGGAGATTAACAGCATTGTCTCCGGATTGGCACCGGTTCACAATCTCCTTAAGAAGTTCCTGAATCTCCTCTCCCCGAAAAATCTCATGGGAAGCGTGCACAGCCGGACAGAAGAGCTCCGTGTTGCAAATTCGGCGAACTTGGCGCCAGTAAGGCCCGTACGGAGCGCTCGACAAGCTCTTGTAAGTCGTCCCGGAGATGATCTTGTGGTCTAGTCGCTTGGGCCGGTCGGAGAATGTCGCGTCGTGCACTTTGAACAGTTCTTTAGCCGCTCCCGCTGTGCCCACCACCAGACACGGCACTTGCCCTGAGCACACACTCAGCATTAGAATCACCTCAATTGCAAAATTCTAAGCAATGCCTCGATTGGAGCTCGTACCCAGCTGGAGATACATGAGGCCGCCATGCTTGGCAGCAAGCTTGTGGAGGTTCCGGTGCGGGAGACCAGAGAAGATGCTCAGATTGCCGAAAATGGGAAGAGGAAAGGGGCCTGGTGGAAACGTTTTCCGGCGCTGGCTGACCACCACGACGTAAAGAACTACTGTGGTTATGATCAGCAACGCCGCAGTAGTACTACCAGGCGCATCTTGCAGCCAATGCCACCATCTTGACCCTCCGACCTCCATAGCTTCGGGCTCACGAATTGAAGCTATTGTTCAAGATAGAGTCCAGTGGTACGTAAATCGTCCTTCTCTTTTCAGAAAGCGTCGCTATGGAATATTCTTGCTTAGGTGTACTGTATATTAAGGTGCAGCATTGTTTAGGGTTCTGATCAGTGATGCAAGGATTCAAGCTGCAGTGAAGCTTTGAATCCAGGACATTCTTGATTAAGGGTAACGATCATTGTGTAGGGGCTCGATTCTTCGTTGAGAATTGTGTAAATGACATGCTGGTGAGCTATGGCTGGAGCTGGGAGCGTGGTGTTGATGAGTGGTGGAATTGAGAGCGCTGCATTGCTGTATCAGTGGAGGTCGATGCGGCTTCATCCTTTGTAAGAATTTTCAGACACCGAATTCTCCTCCTTTCCGATTCTTGTGTAAGCCGAGGCGTCGTTTTTCGTAGGTATATCAATTATGGGCAGAGGGGTGCGGCTATGGAGGAGCAGGCAAGCGGCAAGATCTGCACTCAACTTGGCCTTCACTTAAACCGCATCGACATGTCCACGGCAAGTACTCACTCCGAGCATTGCAACCTCGACATGCTTCCAATGGTTTTATGCAATCCAGCCCTGTTGTAACTTTTCCATTCTGACCATTGAAAAACCCCTGTTTAATGAATGCTATGCAGGTGGGAGAACAATTCAGAGGTTTGCAAGAGCAGGCCAGGGCGTTCGTGCCACTACCTCACCGAAACCTTGTGATTCTAGGGCTTGCAGCCAGCTTCGCCACTCAGGTTTTGCCACAATTCCCGACCATTTGCTTCCTACTCAGTGGCTAGTCATGCTTCCCAGTGCTATGGAGTTCAAGCAAGTGTACGAATACTGAGGGTTTTTCATTCCTCTCGCTTTTGAGTCAAGATAAGAATGCTGAATTGCTTTCCGACTTGCTGATGGCGTCCCGAAAACTGGTAATTGATACGATTGATTCTTTCGATTGAAGGTAGGATCGAACGAGGTCGCGTTGGGGCTGAATAAGGAGGATCTTGGATCATATTCAAGGTGAGGTCAGCTTCATTCATCTTGTATACCATGCTCTTCAATTAGGTATCTGAATCATTGGGCTTCGCCATTCTGCAGTGCATCGCAAATGTTTCTGGACAGTTTTCGTGCCACAGCTGCGTCGTTGCAACCTTCAGTCACCCTACTTACGCCATTAAGGTCGAATCCTCTCCCAAGTTTTTGAAGCACTGGACATTGAAGGTAGAGGATACTGTTCGGGAGCCGAGAGAATTCTGAAATCTGAACCTTTCGTTGATTGTGAGAGCAGCCATCTGACGAAGGCTGAGGTGATAAGCCTGGGGAAGAGTTTGGGTGTGCCGCTGGCGGACACATATAGCTGCATGGTTGGCCGACCCGTCCATTGCGGCCGTTGCCATCAGGTACTCTCTTAATAACAACCAAACCAACAATGCTGTCCAAGTTCAAGTGGCTGCACGTTCTAATAGCGATCCATACGAGATTGAGCGACTAATTCGAGTACCACTGGCTATTGAGCAGTGTAGATTGAGGCAACTGGCATTTGCTTCAGCGTCGGAGCAGGAACCCGCAGGATTCTACGAGAGGTGACGCCATTGCTCTTTCCACCAACCTGACAAGCTATGCGATTCGGCATTTGGAGCTTTCAGCGTTGCTAGCGAGTCTCCGAGGATGGTGCAGTAGGTATCTCAAGCACCCTCAAATCATCTTACAGATTTAGAAGCAGCTGGAAACCCTCCATGTCTCATTGATTGCAGAGTGACCGGGGTGTCTCTCAGACGTTTTCCCCAAGGTTTATACTCGTAGTGCTAATTTCTGGAGGAGCTACAGAGCTGAAGCATTGGTCGACTTTTTTTTATTTTGAGAAGATTCGGTTCGTGGGTACCAAGTTTGGTTTTCTGCAGTGTAAAGTTCACTGGAGTCGGGGAGGGGGGTATATGTCCCATAAGGGTTGCGAGTGTAGGAGCGGGGGTCGGGGTATATAGACCCAGGAGTTTGGTGTCAGAAGTATACCTTTCTCGGCCTTTTGGCTAAGATCAAGTGTAGTATCTGTTCTTATCAGTTTAATATCTGATACGGGGATCATCGATCCCCATGATATTAATCTAATTTTTCTTGGGAGCGGGACCGTCCGGTAGCTTGCTATCTGGTCCCGCGCGCGTCGCCTTGGTATTGCACTACCTCCTTGGCCGGCGCAGCCCTACCCCTTCCCTCCAGGAGGAACCCAATATAAACCCCAAACATCAATTCCATCTCTACGCAGTAATTTCAGCAAAATGCAAACTCAACGCAAAGCCCTAACAGCTCCTTCACCCCTATTTGTAGTTGGTTGTATTTGGAGTGAATGCACACCTTTAATGGGTTTGAGTTCAAAGAAGAAGTTGACATTTGAATTAACGCGGTTCTAATGAGCTATTATGATTCCTGTTTAGAGTTTCTTGTTGGTAGCAAATCCTAATTATACGACAGCGTACATACCATCCCCAAGGGACTTTTAAGGGCTAAATAGCAAAATACCTCAACAAAAAGCTCCGATTTTCTACCCCGAAGATTATATCATGAGTGTACTTCAGTTAAGATTTCTCGTCGTCCAAGAGACCGTTTAAGATTTCTCGTCGTCCAAGAGACCGTTTAAGATTTCTCGTCGTCCAAGAGACCGTTTAATCATTTGACTCTGATTTCACTTATGGTTCATAGTCTCCTGTGCAATGATGCGTTTTCGAGGGTTGCATGTAAGTAGGTGATTAATTAAGTCAAAACCATTGTATGTCAACATTGGCCAGGCTACATATCGTATTATTATAAACATTTCATTCAGTATATTAAATGGTTAGGTGATGAATTCATACTGTGTTTCGCACAACTTCTCGAAATTGGGCCATGTCTCATTTGTTGGGGTTCCAATGGTTGTAAATATCAAATGAAGTTGCTTCGTTCTTGAATTATCAATGGGATAATGGCTCTTCTGCAAAAAGCTTTGCCATGATGCAACCTAAAGACCACATATCAAGTGGGGTAGAATATTCTCTTGCTAGAATAAGAAGGCTAGAATAAGAAGATGAGGTGCTCTACACCAAAGTGTGACAACTTCTTCAGTGTGGATAGGCCTTTCTCCATGTTGACATGCCATACGGAAATTGCATATTTTCACTTCTTGAGGCTTGTTTAGAAGAACAATAGTTGGCTTGAAGTCCCTATGCACAATCCAACTTGTTGTGCATGTAATGTTCACCATCAATTAGCTGAATCATGATGCACTTGACATCACTTAAACTAAATGGTTACACATTCCAAGTCTAAATTAGAAATAGATAATATGTTTGTTAGTTCCAAATCTTTGAATGAATATGGGCTAATAGATAAAATACATGTATGGACCTATGGGGCTATAACACACATTCTTCAACACACTTTCTTCAACGCACATTCTTCAATAGTCGTACTATATTTTTATATCTGTCTTCTTCCATGAGCTTCAAGCATTTACTTGCATTTACTTGGTAAGCTGAGATTCGTACTTTCAACATAGAGGTAAGAGGTGCTAAAAGTGGCAAAGGCATCATCAAGCTTCTCCCGCCAATGCCAATGACCTATGCTAATGGACACTTAACATACATATGGAGCGTACAATGTTTGTGAATGTTTGTCGAGCTTTCGCAAACACAAACATTCAGAGGTTATACACTCAAGAAATGGCTTAATCAAGCTTCTCCCGCCAATGTCAATGACCTATGCACATTCTCAAGTAATCTCATGGCCAATGAACATCTGACATTGGCGAGGTCACAATATTGGGATCCTTCGTACCATCAAATAAGATGACCTCTAAATCTACCTACAAAGTTCTACGCATACTTACAGTAAGTGGCAAATAAGCTTCAGGGAGATAATCAAGATGTAATCAAGTATTACGACAGATGGATTGAAATTATATTCTTTAGGCCTAGCTCTATCACTATCAACAGGTAACCTCTCTGGATTATCAAAATAATCTCTTCTGGGAGACATGAACGAGTTGAAAGTTGACGTCTGCGCAAGCTTCATGGTTATCTACAAAAGAATGATATATGCCCATTGCTCCTGCAGTAATCGGCTGGTTATCAACATGAATGGAATCGAATCTCATCTTTCAATACCCTGCTGCAGGTATTGTATCAGATCATAGCCGGCTGTGGTCCACTTATTGTATGCATCTTCACACGTTTTCATCATGAAATTTGCGGCCTCTCTGTCGCAGAGTTCAGGATGAAAACGTTTCCGCAAGTTTCCAATGGGGTCACCCCGACTGAAGCACGGAAGACCACTATCCACCATGAGAAGCACTGTGTTCACAATTCCATCCATATGGTTCCGTGCTGCCAAGTAGCCCTTCACACATAAACTGCCACCATACACATGAACAATGTCAAGTTGTAATGTGGGTGATCAGCATTGAATGGAGAAAAGAATGGCAGAAATGTTAGTAGGACAAGGGGTCACCTGACAAAATACTCCCAAGATTCGCTTCGCATGTTTCCCGAGGGATCAATGAGCTGCGTCATTTCATGAGTCAACTTGAACTGCGCGCTCTCAAAACGCATGTTCCCGCCTGGAGATGTTTCGAGAATAAAGCCGAAATCGATGTGCACAAGCCTTCCTTCACTGCGGTAATTTGACAACACAGAAAATGTAAGAAAACGCTGTAAACATAAATTCTTTGAGTAGGAATTACGTTGTGCAATGCTCGGACGATCAAAGACAAAAATTGGCGCTTTCGTTCAGGAAGTAATACTTGTCAAAAAGAAGATTGCCATTGTGTCGATCCTTAGGTTGGAGCAGAAGGCTTGCCACAGCATAACCTGCACTGCTGACGATGAAGTTGTTTCGTGCCTTCTCAAAACCATCGGAGCCTACGGGACCATACTCTTGTTGATATAGCTCGAACAGACCACCATCTGATACTTCTCCCATTTGATTTCTACTCCGTGCGTTAGGTACTACCTACATCCGATTCAGAGCCAGTTAAAACATGCAAGTGCCACCAACACAATGGAAAGAGAGTATTCATAATAACACGTAATTGTCTTTTAAGAAAGCTAAGTCTGTCCAAAACTTGAATGCGAGGTTTCATCGCACAAAAGAAACTTCTGTGGTAGATCGAAGGTGCACCTCAATAATGCCTCTGCCATAACCAGTTGGAAGGACTCCGTATGGGAAAAGGTAAAGGTCGACATCAACTGCTTCCCAAATCTCTTTTAAGAGAGCAATTACCTGAAGCGCGAGTACATCCTGGCGACAATCATCCCCAACCTGCGGTTTACCCGAAGAACCATATCAGAGAGGCAGCAACAACCTTCGGCCAATTAAAAATGTGGATGATATTAGCATACAGCCAACCTTGAATATGCATGCTTGTTGTATTAACTGGTTATGGTCTCCTTCTTTCTCCACCACGTCAAAGGTTATCATGATAGGCACTTTTGCTGCAGATTGGAGAGGTATACCACTGTCGAATTCAATGCCCCTGACGAGTTTAGTAGGATCAGTGGGCAAATACAATTCGTCCCCTTCTATAGAAATCTTCTCCAATTCTCTGCAGAGTGAAATGTACACCCCCACAACTTGATTCAGCCCTACCACCAGAGTAACAGGTTTGAGATACAATGACACTAAGCAGGTTAAAAGATTACACTACTTATCACAAGTTAGAACCAAGAAAGAGTCCAGTATCCGAACAGTCATGTTGCTCGAGCATATAGTTCCTAGAAATCCAAACTCTAAATCTAGTCAAGAGGTGAATGATTCACCTGCGAATTGCTTCACGACGAGAGTCTTTGGGCAACGGTAAAAGAACACCAGAAATTGACGTAACTTTCTCAAAAAACTGGAACTCTTCCTTAAACATAGTAAAAGCCTCCGGTGTGAAGCTATCGATAATTCGCTTTCTCAATTTCGGTACGATCTTGTACAAGGGATTCTGCCAAACAGTCACAAATGTCGATCAATAACCCTCAAGCTTATGATCGACACATTTTCAATACAGAAGTTGTGCCACACTTGCTGTAGCAGAATTGAATGGACGGTGTCCTAAATTCAACCATTTTAACCGCCAGGCATAGAAAGTGAATCCCAAACAATGCCATAGTGTCAGATCCATGCATAAACGCGAGTGG
The DNA here is from genome assembly GCA_037043015.1 of Bryum argenteum. Taxonomy (NCBI): domain Eukaryota; kingdom Viridiplantae; phylum Streptophyta; class Bryopsida; order Bryales; family Bryaceae; genus Bryum; species Bryum argenteum. Next base: position 3,064,411 of record CM073323.1, on the reverse strand, counting down.
AGTTAGCATCTATAAGACAAGAGACGGTACAGGACCACTTTAAGTGCAATACCCCCTCCCTAACAAATGGATAGAGAAGCTAGTGAAATACTACATAAACCAGCAAATACAGAAAGTCCCTTACCTTCAAATCAACACCTTCAGCTTCGTCCGCAGGCGGGGCCTCTTCACCCTGGAGTTGCTCCAAACGCACCAGAAGCTTCAAGAGATATAGACCTAAAAAATGCAGTGACTCTACAGAAATAGTCTAAAGGCAAATTGAAGTTACCTGGAGCTGCCATATCAAAATATGAGAAAACAGGTTACTTCTATGTGCGGCTGACAACAAGTAAGCTTCCACCAGCCCCTGGACCCATAAACACGAGACACTGTCAATTAACGACAGTTGTAGTTTTGTTCACATGAATAAAGGACATGAAATAGGAAACTTCAATGACGAAATCTTGCAAGCAAGTGGATAAGAAGCTGCACGATAGGAATGAATGGTTACGTCGTGATCGTAGCGTAGGGCCTGGACAAGTTGCGGCATGAAGAATGTAACTCTTTCAGGTGGATACGATTCCAAGACACGGAGTACATAAGCCATAACACGCGCATGTCCCTTGAACGGTGGAGTTAAGAACTCAAGGGCATGAGAGATGGAGCATGTTGTCCAATGGGGAAGCCAGTCCAATGCTGCCGAATCCTCTCTCGCAGCTTTGTGTGTCACCACATATCGTAAAGCCTCAGGTACATTGATCAAATCTGGGATATGAGCCTGCGTTACATACAAATGATTGGTTCGGAAAATGGACTTAATCAAATTCATGGGCTCATACACTCACAGTAGAATCATCAAGTCCATACGGTCACACATGGACCTTCGATGTTGAGAAAAAGCAAACCTGAACCATGGCGGCAACCTCTGTTCTCACATTAGATTCGCCAGGAAATCGAGCGACAAGAGCCAAAGCAATGCGTGGATCCACAGCCCAAGCTGTCCTCACGTGGATTCCCCATGACTCTGCACCGAATTTATAACGGAGCTGCAAGTCGTCCCTGTATATTCCGTCAAAAAATTCCACAAAATTTACAAAGCTAGCAGACAGCTGGAAAAGTAAGAAATTGACAGGTTGAGTGACGACATACCTGGTCCAACAAAAAAGAATATGGTACCTCGCAAGAGGTAGTATTGTTACTGGTGCAGTGTGTGCCTACCTGAGCGGATAAGCCCATGTCTCCAGCCGGTCTGCCTCGTGCTGACAAAGCAGCAACAGAAGTTCCATCCTCTCCTTCGCAGTTATATCACTATTTGCAATTCCCCAAATCGAGTGTTTGTTCACATGAATCTGATGTGGAACGAAGTCAGATTTCTTGTCTCAACAGATGTCTTACGACAAAGGAAACTGATCTTCGAGAATAACTGCTTACCTGCAGCTGGCCAGTGCTTGGCACAGACTGACACACAGATTTTAAAGACCGCCTAGACCTCCTAAGCGAACACCCTTCAACATTGCAGAGACAGCAGTCTTGTGCAATAAACTCTGCAAAGGTGGCTACTGATTGAGCTTCTTCTATTGCCATGCCTTGAATGGCGATCTCATACCATCCAGGCTTTACCGAAAACCAGGAAAATGCAGCCCTGTATACAAAGTAGAAACTCGTCAAAACAGAACCTTTGTGCGGCGTCCTGTTCTAGAGATACGACCGTAACAGATTCTGTACTGCTTAGTTGAAAAAAAACTCACATACCTGTGAATATGATCTCGAAGTAAGCTCGCTCCAAATGTTCCATTACAATGGCCATTCTCACGCAGACAATCACAGAGCTTGAGACCGAATAGCAGCAACGTAAAGAAGCTGCCAGCAGCTGCTGGATGAGATGAAAAATGGAAAGAAACTTGCACAGATCCTTGAATCATGCGAGCAATCAGAAGCAACTGATCACTTCCTGTATGCTTCACAACCTGAAAGAGCCAACTTGAAGGACAATCATTACTAAAACACCTCAAACCAAAAACATCTCGAAAACCACATCAAAGTAATCGCCATTGGAAGTAGTAAAAACAAAGATAAACTTCAGTTCCGCCGTTCCGAGATAAAAACTTCGAATTCTAGCAACAACCATATATGATTCAGATACACTAGCCAAATATTGTATTATTAGGCACGTCATTAATAATCTTACAATCAAGTGACTATTTCAGATGCTCCAGCCTCACCTCAAAGCGGTCAAACAGGAAACCTAGCCATATACGATGTGCTAATATTCCCTTCACAGGATCACGGGCAGGAGCGGGATTCGGGACCCCAGCCATTAAGTGAGGACGTAGTTCCGCTGCAGGACCAGAATTGTCAACACCTGCGGCAAACAGGCCCCGTCTGCTGCCAACAGTCCACAGCCAGGCATCCACAAGTTCTGCAAGAACTAGTGACCCAAGCTCAGGTGCTCCTGCTAAAAGCCATGTCCATACAAATACACCTGTTTCCATCACCTCAAGTGTAAATACTTGGGCCGGACACCAACACAAAAGGCGAAGCAGCTGTGAGCCACCCTCTGTAAGACCACCAGCTCCCTGCAAGCAAGAAACTTCAGTTTTTCCACTTTGATATGGGCCCAGTATGCCAATAAATGAGGAAGGCAAAACTGACATGAATTTGTGAGCTGTATAATACCGTATTGGAAAGAAGGAGAGCAGAAGCCTGCAAACAAGTGGCTCTGTACTGTTCCCCATCAACTGTTTGGCCGAGCTGAGAATTCATCCGATATTGTTGCATTTCTTGCACAAAACGAGCTGTCAGAAAAGATGCAGCGCCAACATTCTCTTTCGAAGCATTCGATCTCTGATGTTCTGATCGATTACATTCTGAGAGTGTCGCATTGGTGTAGGATAGTCCGCTTAGGTTCCCATCGAGAAGCCTCTTCATGCTCATCAACTCCACAGATTTTACGTTAGCACTGCTCATACCGTCTCCTGTCGCTGCTGCAGTAGCTGCAACTACAGCTGGTACACTCGCCATACCGGAGTTCCCCAATTCGCACATAACCTCGGAGAGTAGAGTAGCCATCTTCTGCCAAGTGCCCACTCGCCGAATATATTCCTAGGATACACACATCGCTTATAAGATCTTTTATTCTATCGCAGATTGTCAAAGCGAGAGAATCACAGAATAGGCGAAGCAGAGGTGAACAAGAAGAGAGAATGATAGGCCTTAGAAGACACTGAACTTGTTGATGAGCAGCGCAAATTATAGTATTCCATACATTCTGTCAGAAATACTCAATGGCAAATAGGTAAATTTTAACTTCAACGTTTTATACCTGCACGAGGCCGTGGGCAGTACAGGGAGCAAAGAAGAGAGCACGGGTCAACCATCCCTTAACACGTAGGTGCATATGATACATGATAGACCGAGAAGTTGGATTTAAAGCGTGGTCCACTGGGCGAACTCCTGGTTCCTCAGACAAAAGACGAAGAAGTGCCTCCAAGCACTGGCCATTCCATAGCAACTGGAAGATGTTTTCCGATCTTAGGACACAAGCTGAATGGAAAAGATAGAGATATATATCTAAACCTTCAATACCACTATGGAGATTTTAGTATCTCCCAAATTTTCTGTTCTAAGAAGGTCCTGCCAACTGAAACCTTTACAAGCACAGACACTTACTTGAGGAAATTTATCTCTAAGCTGGATCAAAAGACTGTCAGCAAGTTCGCGTACTGACTCCTCACGATGAGCTCCGTGCTTGATAAGAAAGCAAGCATGGCTAACCAGGGCTTTCTCTTTGTCAATAACCTCAGCGCCACAAGTTGCAACCCGTTTTTCCTGTCATGACGGTCTACATACTCAATGGTGCTGCCACTTTCATTCGCTAGTATCCGGTAAAAATGAGACGCTGAAAAGCGTTTCTAATCAGTATAGCCCGAACTAAGTAACAGGGTTGTACAAAGACGCCCTTGTACTCAAGGACGGTGGGAATAGAGATGAGCTGAAAACACAATCGCTCTGCAATATTTACCAGCCATATAATAGCACCGTCGAAAGCACAGTGAACTATTGCTGTAAAACACTGATGCAGATCAAGTGGCAAGTTTGGACACTCCATATATTTGAAGAGACAAGTTAACAAACTGGTGAAATCCACGTCCCCGCTATCCTTTTTGATGACACCTCCTTTGTGATTGAACCGTAGGATCTCCAAGAATGCTACAGCAAGGAGGTAAGTAGCCTTCACACCTGAGCACCACCACTTGTTCGATTCAGGAATTCTAAAAAGCAAAATGATACTGTAAGCGCTAAATATCTGAAAGGGTTGTTCGTGCAATTTCAAAATTAAAGAACTCAACCATCATGTTACTGTAGGACGCCCTGCACAACATCCAAGAAGTAACGAACGAGATAACCTGAGAGATCTTTCAGCAATGCGACGCCTAACCATCCACCAATTGCAGCAGATAAAAGGTCACGTTGCACGACAGCACTTCTTTCATGTCCTTTTCCCAGTTTGGTTTTAGTACTGTACAACGCAATCAGCTCCACTTCGTCCTCCAGCCACTTCACCGATGTCACCGCCTATCAATCACCACACAATCAATTTAGTCTTATCATCCAAGAACAATCGCATCAGTAGATTGAAAGTAGAAAGTATATACTTCATCAGAAACCTTCGAATATATAAGGAGTGCCTGCAAAGGACGATCTCTTAAATGTGAAACATGTTTTGAAGTAGAAATCAGCTTACAAGAGGTGGAGTAGACTGGGCAAGACGGATAACCGCATTCGACCATTCCTCTGTCCTACCATACGGGCCCGAAACTTTTTGGACAACAGTAAGGCTTCCACGGCGACTTGAGTACACAGTATGCTGCTGATTTTCATAGATAGGAGGAGCTAAACCATACAGGACAATGTAGAACCATAAGTTGCGAAACAACTTCAGCAATGAAGCATCTACGTCCTGCATTGGCAGCAAGTCGGAGCATATTTCTGCGATTGCGGGGAGAAGAGGCCCGAGATAATCAGCCCCATGTCTGCAAGCACACGACTACATCAGACCTTATTTTTTGCAGTAAATCAAATCAGCAACCATTGGCGGGAAAAGCAAAACGCGTTCAGTTGTGTGCACTCATAAACGACCACAATCAGAGCATGCAGAAGGCTCAGAATTCATGTCTGATATACCAAGAGCAGTCACCTCCAGCAGTTTTTGTGTGGACCAGAATTCATGACATTGTGCTTATTGATTACTCTTATGTGCATTTTCCATTATCAACTATCAAATCCATCATCCAGAAACAAAAAGCACTAACCTGCCGAGCCTTGATTCGACAATTGTGCTCACATCCATGCAAAGTACAAGAAGCCGTTGCCGATAATCGCAACGAATATTGTGTTCTTTTAAGCCTTGAGCGATGTGCAAGAAAGCCGTGGGTAAAATCTGGAAAATCAATTCACTCATGCCTTTAGAGACATAAAAGAAGATCCAATACGGTATATCTATATCTTGCAGAAGAGTAGACGTACTAGTAAGGTTGAAATAAGTACATGAATTGATAAAGGACAAGTAATGTATTCCAATGTAGAGAACGGACAATATCTATCACAAGGAATAGAAACCTGTAGAAGTTCTGTTTTTGCTTCAGGAACAAGATAGTCGCTCTCGGGAGATTCAATTGCACTGAGCTTCTCCACATAACTTGTTGTCAGGAGGACCACAACCTCCCTATACGGTTTCTCACAACCCAAGCAAGCCATTCGTGCCACTGCATCAAGCACCTGCTTCTTCAAACAGTAAATACTAGCTGTAATTAAACGTTGGCCGGCTGGGCACCTGACAAACCAAGATATGAACAGACTTGAAGGCCCATCCTCACCTTCAATCTCATGAGACAAGGAACGGAAGCATCGCCCTCTGCCAAGCTCTCGACAAAAAGCGGTATAATCAAATCTACAGCCTCTGGCTTGTTCAGCAAGACCACCACATTTGCAAGTAACGGGATCACGTTTAACTGTGTGCATATTGTTGTCTGCTTGTGGTTTTTTTCCTGCTCATATCATACGGCAAAAGTGATTGTAAGATATATCACAAGTTAGACCTTGATGATATGAACAAAACACAATGATTTCAAAATCCAAAAATTGCTGAATTTTCTCTCAAAATGGGCAGCTTAAAAACCGATTTGAAGATTTCAGCACAAGAGCAGTATCTGATTGTAGCAGGCATGTAGGAGAAGTCACCTGTTCAAGACGTTCCCTGCCATATGCAGCCAAAGCCAAGAGAAAGGATTCTACCGCAGCCCTGTCCACATCCCAGCAAGCTTCAATGAGATTGCAAGATGTCTTGGTGACGATTTCAATTACAGGTCCTTGATGTCCTGCCAAGGTGTCAGCCTGATTCCCACTTATCAGCAAAGGAGGCTCCATATGAATTACGATATGATAGTGAATTGATTGACAGCCATCAACATTTAAGGAGGTTTCACTCAGTTCAGCAGGGCATTTCATGACGATGAGTAAAAAAGTAGGTTAGAACTATGAAGCTCCAGTACCAAGAAGGTTGCTACGAGTCAAAGGTGCCATATCATCCACCATGAACCGAAAGTCAGTTGGCGAAGAATTAATGCAGGATGATGATATAGGTTACCAGACCTCCTACAGCAAAACAGAAGCTCTACTTACTTCCTATCAGGGATTAAAGGTACTTGATACAACCCCTCCAATTTCATCCAAGAATAGATCTTCCATGAATTTTGAGAACAAATGCTATAAAGAATAAGATTCAGAACATGCGATTGGAAGTCTAACACAATCCACTTACTTGGGAGCATGTTGCCAGCACAAGCGACTTGATTCGTAGAAGAAGCATCCTGAGAATCTGGTTCCCTTGTGATGCACAAGCATTAGATACCCCAGAAAGAATTGATCTAAATAAACACTCACACGATCTCATCCTTCGCCAAGGTGAAAATATGCATGCATCTGCAACATCTAATAGAAGGGCTACACTCTCTAAGGTAGGATCTCTAGGAGATTGGCTCTTCGTTGCACTCTTTGAGGACCCCCTTTCTGTTCCTGACTTCCACACGAAGGTTATCACAGAGGCAGCGGCTTGTGAGGCTTGCAGCTTCATGGTCATTTTAGTCAATAGTGGCAGGCGATCCACTGGCCACTCACGCTTCCGAATCTGCCAAGAATACAAACATAACCACAATATTGTAATCGAAGAAAAAAAACATCTTGATCTGCTGCTTGTACTAAAGTTGCAAGCAGAGCAAGCTGGGCTCAATATATTGAATGTAGACTTACTCTAAGATGGCACGGTACATCTTCGTCCATCGAAAAACCTCATGTGGTATATCCACAATATCATGAGAAGTGAACAAACCTTCTTACGGTTAAAAGGAAGAAAACTGTCCAGTTACATAAGCCTGCTTGCACTAGGGGAAAGAGAAGGTTAGATATTAGTCATGAAATATCTCAAATCGCTGACTCCCTTTCTACCAATGCGAGAAACTTCAATGGAAGAAGAAAGAGGCGTGCCTTCAGATACGGTACAAGAGCTCCAAGCTGACTTATTGCCATCAAGCTCAATTGCGAAACGAGCTCCTCGTGTATCTCGACTTTCCTCAAGATTTGTTCAAACAGTTGAAAACCGAGTTCCTGCCGCTCCAATGCAGCGACAGACTCTAATTCCAGTGCAGTTAGTAGCTGACGAGTCCGTTTCTTTGCGTGAGCGTAATCAGATCCACTTCCATTGCCATCCAATTGACGAGGACTCGGCTCTCTCCTCGGGGTTCCTCCAGGGGTACAATTTGGGGTGAAGAAAGTGCTGCCATCATCCATATCAGCTCCAGCGTCACTCACATCCTCCTGAAGCTCCTCAATCAAACTACCTTTCTCGTCCGAAGGAAAGAAAAACCGTATAGGGGAGCTATGAGCCGAGATATTTTGGAATGAGGCGCTTCGGCCCGACGGCTCCATTGGTGTATGTGGAAGCAGAAGCCAATCGCGCAAGAGACAATTTGCTAAGGAATCCGCATCCGCAGGATCTAAAGCTGGAAAATTCTCCGCCAAAGCTCGCAGCAACGGATCACTCTCCGTGGCACTCAAAACAAACTCCGTAAGCGCATTACTCAAGGAAAGCGTCGCATTCGGCCATTTCACGCAAATGTCCGCCAAGTAATCAAGAAGCTCTCTGAAGTAGCTATCAGGAGTAAACAAAACGGGCCAAGCGTCTAATCTTGAAACATTCGGGATCGCAACAATGAATTGTACTAACAACTCCAGCAATTCTTCAAAATTCGACGTCTCCAGTTCCTTCACCCGCCGCAAATACCTCGCCGCGGCCAAGATTCCGTCCACATGTCGAGCAGTAGGCCGAAAAGACTCATCCGCGAGGCTCTTCAGAGACGGACACTGGCTCCATAACGATGAAAGCCCGTCCTGCGACTGCACATTTCCATCTTCCGCAAGAAGGTCGCAGAGCTCCGCTAATGCCTTCTTCTTCTTCATCCTGAAGACCTCGAAACTTGCATTCTCACATTACAAGGCTCCGATCAATCAATACCGAAATTTGGCCGATCGGCGACAAGAGCCGGTTCTTTTGCATGATTCTTTGTATTGGAGGTGAAGGAGATTGTGCCAATTGTGCGATTAGGTACAGGCTCATGCAGATCGATGGTGTGTGCTTTACGTATCTACTGCAAGTAAGTTAGAATGTGCATCGTCCTCGGGAAAGAGCCGTGAGCCCTAAATCCACGACTAGATGCCAGGTCAGCGTGCCAACTAAGCAATCTCCCGCTACTTTTGGCCCAAAAGGTGAATCAACCCCGGAAGTGAAGTCGTTCGAATCGATGAATGTCATCTTCATTCGAGCACAGACGCCACAAGAGTTCGACAGTTCATCTCTCTCGAGCCGAATCTGAGTGCCTGCAATTTTGTATGGTTGTGTTTTCAAGAGAATGTAAGTTATGCTGTTTATGGTATGCATTGTTAATTGATTGCTTTCTACAGTAGCAATTGCGGTGTAGCTGCAGTTTAGGAGTTTGCTGCTTGTTGCAAGTCTGCTTATCGATTGGCAAGAGTTCTATTGCGGCGCTTTCTTTATCCATGGCGATTGCGACCACCCAATTGCCAAGAATCTCGTGGTGCTTCTCCAATTCTGTTAAGGGGCTGCAGTTGCAGCTGGCATTCTCTACCAAGGTAGCTATTCGACGCCTTAGTATTGAATTTGTATGAATTTCCAAATGCATGTCTCATGCGCGGGACTTGCAGGGTGTACGCAGGAGTCTTTCCAATGGGTTGTGCAGAGCAGCTCAATCACCGGACCAGCGGCACGTCGTCGTCACCGGTGGAAACACTGGTATGGTCGATTCTTGCAATGAGGTCGAGTATTGCATTTTATGGTTCTTTTAAATTCATGGTGGAGTTGATTTGTCAGGTATAGGCAAGGCGACTGCCACGGAGCTTGCAAGGCAGGGCATGGCTGTCACAATTGGTGAGAACCCACAGCCATGGCAATGTTGCACTTCTCACAAACCATCAACCTCCAAGCAATGTATGACTAATCTTGGTGAATTGGCTCAAGGAAGCATGCAGAAACATGGAGAAAGGAGAGCAAGCTGTGGCGGATATTCGTCGAGCATCCAATAGCTCCTCTGTCAGGTCCAACATCTAAATTTGGAGTGTCTGGTTTACAGTGATATATGTCGCAGCGGTTGTATAAGTTTTTGCGATCATCCTGACCTTGCGGAATGTAACAGGGTAATGCAGCTGGACTTGGCTTCGTTTGCCTCAGTCCGCCGGTTTGCTGCTGACTATCTCGACCTCGGCCTCCCATTGAACTCACTTGTAAGCATGAAGCTTGAAACCCAAACACTATGAGCAGTAATTTGAAGCTTATACAGACTTGTTTGTCGAATATTCTATGAACATTCTATGATGGTGCGAATGGAAACTGTGGTTATATTGTGATTCGACAGGTGAATAATGCAGGAGTTATGGCATGCCCACTTCAGTACACAGTGGATGGTTTCGAGTATCAACTTGGGGTTAGTATTGCTTCCTTGAAGGACTGGACAGGTTACTTTTAGTAGGTTGCAACTGTGATTCTTGTTGGCGGTATTGTAAGCAGGATAAGTCAATTAATATGGCCGCGGTGTCTCATATTTTGCCTTTCTGATGCAGGTGAATCATTTAGGTCATTTTCTACTTACTGCACTGTTGCTTGACAAGCTCAAATCAAGTGCCTCACCAGGGTAAAGTAACTTTTCATCACATTTGGCAATGATCACACGCTCTTATAGCTTTGCAATTGAGTCACGTTTTCATGGAGGTTTGCTGCTGCAGAACCAAGTCCAGAGTGGTGGTACTAACCTCTGCTGCGGAGCGAATTGGGAACCTTGACTTCGACGACCTAAATTACAAAACCAGGAGTAAGTTTTCACTTCCCTCCAACTCGTATCATCGATCTGTCCTCATATGTTTTAAGCTTGGAGAATACTTCCCCTTACACATATTTTGGATTTCAATATTGCACAGACTCTCATATGAAGTTATATTCTTGTGCTCTGTCGGTGCAGAGTACAACAATTGGCTGGCGTATGGACAATCAAAGCTAGCTAACTGTCTATTTTCTTATGAGCTAGCACGACGCTGCACAACGTTAGGAATTCCTATAACGTCAAACAGCATGCACCCAGGCATTGTTGACACGGAGGTAAGTATCTATTAACATTCGAACCATTGACACATTGTTATCCAATTTCTCTGATTCGAATTACTATGATGCAATGACATATCATGACCTTGTAGTCCAATTCCTTTGTTGCAGTTGATTCGGTACGTGTTTCCACAAGCATTGTACACAAAAATACCATTGCTTGAAGGGCTCAGGCCAGGACTAATGAGACTCTTCGGCTTGAAGGTAAACATTCCATAAACATTTGCATGCTCAGAGCTGCTGCATTCATCATCATGCTCAGAGCTAGACTAACACGTTGAAGAGAATACTTAGTGTAATAGAGGTATCCTCGAGCTCTTTCAAGAGTAGATTTGATTAGGCATCGAAATGCAAAGTTGTGGTTGATATGAAGAGCATGTTTTTTGGGTGTAGACTCCAGAGCAAGGTGCATCGACGGCAGTGTATTTAGCAAACTCGCCTGCAATGGAAGGTATCACGGGTGGCTACTACGAGGATAGTCGCCGGAGGGACCCGAGTACCAGAGGTGTAGATACTGAGTTGGCTTCAAAGTTGTGGACAGTGAGCGAGGAACTCACAGGCACATCAGACGTTCTTGAGCCTCTGCAGCTGAGTTCCCGGACCACATCAGTTTTAAGCTGATGATCACAAGGTAGAAGCACTCCAATACCAACAAAAGGTACCGAAATTACATGATGAGAGTGCCCGTCTGTAGAGAATATGTATCAATTCTATGAGAAAAGTAGTTGCTCTTGAGGTACATTCTCCTTTCAGGATGCATGCTTACAGTTCATGTTCTTCATCTGATTGAAAATATGAGATGTAAATGTAAAAATTATCCTTTTTATATCTGTTCTATGAAAGCCAAATCTACCGTCCTTTACAAGAGTACCTCAAGAATGTACGAGTAACTTAGCCATGTTTGTTCTTGTGAGAGTTTTAAGGTGTACCTTGTGTGAAGTACCATAGTCAGAAGCAATGAGAGAAATGTGAGAGGAAGGATTGATCATAGTCTCCCCTTAACTCGTTTCGACTCAGTTGCACAGCATATGAGAATCCAAATATCAGCCACAATAACATCAAATGATAATTCTAGTCATAATGATCCATATCCAACGAATCAGAACAAATGATCCATCAAGTAATTGTCTTAGTGAGGAAGGTTCCAGTTGACAAACAGGTCTGTTGGAAGAGTGACTTTTAATCTATCCATAATTCTAGAAAATCAGAAAAGCTGGGATCTTCAATGCCCATAGGTAGCAACTCGTTCTCAATCTATCCATAATTCTAGAAAATTAGAAAAGCTGGGATCTTCAATACCCAGAGGTAGCAACTCGTTATCAATCTATCCATAGTTCTAGAAAATCAGAATAGCTAGGATCTTCAATACCCATAGGTAGCAACTCGTTATCAGGATAATTGAACTTGACACTTCCTTCAATATGCTCATACAATTCGGGATTATTGTCTTCTGGCATGTTTTGTTCAACATCATAATCTGTACCAAAAATTGGTGTCAACGTTGGAGCGATAGAAGTTGGTGTAGGTGTTGGAGCGGTAGAAGTTGGTGTAGGTGTTGGAGCGGTAGAAGTTGGTGTAGGTGTTGGAGCGGCAGAAGTTGGTGTAGGTGTTGGAGCGGCAGAAGTTGGTGTCGGTGTTGGAGCGGCAGAAGTTGGTGTAGGTGTTGGAGCGGCAGAAGTTGGTGTAGGTGTTGGAGTGATAGAAGTTGGTGTAGGTGTGAGAGCTTTGATTATGTCCTGTGCAAATTCCACAGTTTTAGTTCTTATGATGGAAACAAGTATTCAATTGTATAATAACCATGCCATGATATGTAGAAACTAACATCACATACTACAAGTAAATATACTAAGGAAAATATTATATAAATTTATACAATATAATATAGTCATAAAAAATACAAAATTCTATATGAGATTACATACCTTTGGAAACAACATGCCAGCCAAACGGTAAGGCTTCTTGGCTTCCGGGTGGCCAAGAAAGAGAACTTGTGAAGGAAGCTTGATCCATATACACTGTGTACATAACATGTTGTTAGTAGGTGTTGTTTCCATATAAAATAAATTCAAATGTTAAAATTATATGCTAAGTTTAGAATTGTAGCGGTACATATGAACATATTCCAAAGGCATAATGGCATATCTCAACACAAAAACTCCACAGTAACACCCGCTTATTGGGTTGCAATTACATAAGATTTCATATGCTTATTATACCATTTTTAAGTAGTCACAAAAGAACATAACCATTTTCATGTCTTGTAATGACCAAAGTTTAGGTAGACAAAGAAAATATTGTATTCGTCAAATTGATTGCTATTCCATAAATGAGAAATAAAACATTATACTCTCATGGTTAGATTGATGTCATTTTATGACAAATTTTGTTGCTCTGTATACCGTATAAATCAAAGTAGGATATCAAGTCACTAACCATTTCTCTTTTAGCCAGTTCAACAACAAATTTATTCTCTTCCTTTGGGCAAAATAGAAGAATTTCCGCCTTTGCTTGGTTATTTCTGCAAAATCAATAAAAAAAAATTCAATACCACATGGGTTGCAAGTTGTTTCTCATGCTATAAAACCAATACATATTCACCATTCTTGATGTTCATTTCACTCACTAGAAGGTGAAATGTTATCATTCTAATAAGTAGTAAAATTTATTAACACCTAACCCATGAGCTTTATTATTTGCATCTAAAGTTGACATACTAAGACATTTGATAGTCATACAATTCTCCAAACCGAAGAAAAATTTACCGGTTTCTCATGTATCCTATGGGAAGAGGCTTATAGGCAGAAACCATTGTTGACGGCCAATCGGATACCGACCTGAAAGCAAATTATTTTGGCAATATATCATCAAAAGGTGATTTTGAGAGCATAAAGTTGTACACTTTGAAATGAGATATTTTACTAACTAAGCTAGAAGAATGCCTACCAAATTAGCATAATTATCTAGTTTGTATAAGAATGCACTAGTCAAGACCAAGTTAGAGCACCTACAACTCTTATTCGGTTTCATCTTATACACAATCGTAAAAAAAATTAGAATTAGAATTAGAATAAAAATAATAATAATGATATGAATAGAAATAAAACTTACTTCCCACGAAGGCCTTGTTTATGATAAGCCTGTTTCAAACAATATGATGAGAAAAATTAACCTTTCAATAACATGAGAAAAAATTCGAGGAGAACGTACAACTTTTCCTTGAGAACATGGCTTTACACATTTGGTGGAAATAATGAGGATTCTTCAAGGATAAACATAAAACAAATGCATTTGTTGTATTGTAATCCATCAAGTAACATATAATGCAAGGCATTAATTACCTTCAATGTGCAAAGGGGGCGATTGTAAGGAGATACCAAGGGACCCTGCATGTAATATATATATGAGATAAGATGAATAGTTGATACCTTGTATGTGCTTTCCAAACTACATTGACATAGAATCTAAATTTCGTAAGATCATCTATGAAACTCAATAAAAGAAGAATAAAAGATGGTTACCTCCCACACCAAAAACTCCAAGCTACGATTGGTGGTTTGTTGTAGAGGTGTAGCGTTGCTGCTAACACGAAGAGGGTGGCCAGGTTGTACACAAACTTGTGTAAGTGTCGATGTAGAAAGCATCTTTCCTCCAACTTTTGCATTCTCCTTCGCACTTGCTTTTTCATTACTAGCAAGACATGTTGAATCTTGTATGTGCTTTCCCCTCATTTTCTTTTTTCGAAGGCCCAACTCCATAGCTAAATCGACTAGTGCTTGACCACCCTATGCCTTTAACCAAAACAAAGCACTTGAGCAAGAAAAGCAGCAATATTTCAACGCCCTAAAAATGTCCTCACCACCCTCTACCTCTAACCAAAACAAAGCACTTAAGCAAAAAAAGCAGCAATATTTCAACGCCCTAAAAACGTCCTCACCACCCTCTACCTCTAACCAAAACAAAGCACTTAAGCAAAAAAAGCAGCAATATTTCAACGCCCTAAAGACGTCCTCACCACCCTCTACCTCTAACCAAATTAAAGCACTTGAGCAAGAAAAGCAGCAATATTTCAACGCCCTAAAAACGTCCTCACCACCCTCTACCTCTAACCAAAACAAAGCACTTGAGCAAGAAAAGCAGCAATATTTCAACGCCCTAAAAACATCCTCACCACCCTCTACCTCTAACCAAATCAAAACACTTGAGCAAGAAAAGCAGCAATATTTCAACGCCCTAAAAACGTCCTCACCACCCTCTACCTCTAACCAAAACAAAGCACTTGAGCAAGAAAAGGAGCAATATTTCAACGCCCTAAAAACATCCTCACCACCCTCTACCTCTAACCAAAACAAAGCACTTAAGCAAGAAAAGCAGCATTACTTCAACGCCCTAAATATGCCCGCCAAGTTCATCGGAGAAACAATTCTCCTTCTCTACTTTGCCAAAGGTGCTTAAATAGTCTCGCAAGGGCGGGGACCCTTTACTTTATGTTTTACATGTGCATATCAAATAGTTATATTAATCTTTTCATATTTTAAGCTTGACCCTTTGACGCAGAGGCAAATATTTTTGGTCCTTTGTACCCGTCAAAATGAAAACAAAAAGTAAATCCCTTTTGTCGCCTACAAATAATCAAGGCCTGAAATAATCACCTCAAGCATAAAAAATTTTATGTGCATTCTATCGACGGTCCCTTTGAATGCGTATCATTATGTTGGTTTCACAAGAAAATTGTCTTCTACAACTTGTCCACATTGGCTAGAATAGTCATAAAGTCATAAAGTCATATTCGAGATTTTTTTTTCATTAAAGTTGGATAAAATGTGTGGCGAAGAGTTGTTAAGAGCTCCTTTGACAAACTATTTGAAAAAGTTTTTTCCATTTACAATAGATGCCAATATATATTCTCATCTTCGATTTTAAATCCATGCCTCCTAAAGAGATTTCTTTCTATTGCATTCTTTAACCTGATCCACTGCGTTGATAGAAAGGAGCTATATGCTTCGACCCCTTGAGTATATCTATCACCCTTAGAGCATCTCCAAATAACCCTTAGAAGGGGCCAAGGGCTCTTGCTACTTTTCAAATCCTAACATTGCTTGACTATGTAAAAAGTGCACCAAAAGGCTCCCCAATAAGACTCTGACTTTGTTTCTATCTCACAGTTAATTCATTATTTTACTCTCCACATTACTTATCACTTTTGAGGCTTTAGGAAGGGCATCAAAGCATGGTCATTTGCCTTTATATCCTCCTCTCTTCTTTGCGTCTGGGTGTTCATTGTTTCCTTGTCTCTTGTGTTTGCGTCCCTACATCCCCCATCGTTCCCTTATCGAATCATCTCTTGCCATTCGTTGTCCCTTCGTCTCCCCTCATCTCTTTGTCTCTTGTCATCTTCTTTGTCACATGACCAAAGGACCAAACATTCAAAACTCCTTGTTCTATTATCGATACAAATAAAAACTTTGCCATAAAAGCTCACATTTACTCATAAAAATTCATAAAATACTTCTATTACTTTCAGACTTACATTTGGTTTTTTAACACTTAAAAATACATCCAATTTTTTATTTTCTATTCTTTTATTTTTAAAATTTCTATTCTAGTATTATGTGCCACACTCTTTGTGCTATTTCTTGAATATCAAGTATTTAGAGCAAGCTAACCACAAGATTGACCCTAAGATGCCTCTGAAGAAAATTTAAAAATTAAAAAAATAATAAAAAGCAAAAAGTGAATATAGAGTAAAAAATTAAAAAATTAAAAATTAAAAATTAAAAAGAAAAAAAATTAAAAAGAAAAAAAATTATAAAAGAAAAAAAAATTATAAAAGAAAAAAATTATA
Organism: Bryum argenteum; assembly: GCA_037043015.1. NCBI lineage: Eukaryota > Viridiplantae > Streptophyta > Bryopsida > Bryales > Bryaceae > Bryum > Bryum argenteum. Next base: position 3,047,867 of record CM073323.1, on the reverse strand, counting down.
AAAAAGAAAAAAAGAAAAAAATAGTAATAGTAATAATAAATAAAAAATAATAATGAATCTTACCTTCTAAGATGCAAACAATGAATGGCAATGTATATACTATACAGTGAGGTACATAAATAACTTGAATTGCCTTTGAAGGCAATCTTTATAAAAGGTTTGAAACATCCGCGTGTACTCAAAAATGGTCAGATTGTAATCTGTAAAAGGCACTGGAAGTATCTTAATAACAAATTGAGAAACTCATTATGCAAAATTGAAAATGAATATTGTAATCAAACCATCCTTTAAGTCCTTGTAAGACATTTGTAGTGGTATGAATGATTCTACAAATTTCTGAGAATAAATTGAATAATCACAAGGGCATTCTCAGACATTCCTCCTATCCAAAAAACAAACAAAATACATATCAATGATTCAATAAGCAATGGCTCAAGTCTCTAAAGAACAACTTTAGGCACTCATATAAAAACGCAAGTGAAAATGAATATTTTAATTGATTCAGAAGCAAAAAAGTGACCGTGGTGAATTGTAGATGGAACATGTAGAATAATGGTTTCTTTAAAAATCTTACCAAAAAAATAAGAATTTTTTCACAATGATACTATAATACACTCTATGTAGTTCCAACACCTTTTTACAAAATGTAATTCTGACCATTTTTGAGTACACAAGCACATTTCAAACTCTATACAAAATCTCCTTCAAAGGCAGTCCGAGTTATTTATGTACTCCACTGTAAAGTACTTAAGAAGAGAAGTACAGAAGTACTCCCTCTGTCCCATCATAATTGTAGAGAAGGTTCTCTCAAATCTACCTCTTAGTGTAGATTTGAAAGAACCTACTAGATAGTCATAATGGAACAGAGGGAGTACTTACTGTAATGTCCTATAAAGGGAGTTTCGATTGGGCACTTATGAGTTTCCATAAACCACACAGATTCAAAGTCAAAATGCACACCATACTATTTGTCGACCATCATGCACGCGGACAACACCCACCTGCTTTTGCTCCGCTTTCATTGTAGTCCACAACCATGGCGCATGATACCTCATTAGACACTTGTGGCACCCCAAGCCTCGCACACTTAGCACGTCTTCTACCGCCATTGGACATTCCCCTCATCCTATCCACCTTTCACACAATCCTCGGAAAAGCATCAAAACAAAATCTGCTCTCCATGCTTCTGGGATCCAGTAGAACCCACATCACCTTGCTCGATCTCCCACTCCAGGCTCAATCTTTCGAAGCTGGTGGAGCACTAAAACTTGAAAAACAATTGCAGTGTTGAGAGATTCAAGTGCAGAACGATCGAGCAGAGAAATTGCAACTTGATCTGATGGCTATGGCTGCAATTGCATTGGACGTGCAACGATGTACACCATTGTGCTGCAGTTGTGGGCCAAGCTGCAGTAGCTCGGATATGGCGGGTCAGCGTCTTCAATTGCCCAAGCTTAAGCGTCGTGGCAAGCGGCAACTACTAACCAGGTCAGTGATTTCGCAAACAAAACAAACACTAGTGCTCCCCATCACAATTACAAAGTCTTCAAGTGGAAGAATTCGACGAGCTTCTCATTTGTGGGTCATGTTGTCTTCCTCTGCTAATGTTTGAGTGAGGAAATTCAGAGCTAGATCGCACTGTGCGAATCCTTAGTTGAAACACTTCCTGTGGAGACTTTCAAACACTAGTGGAGACAGTGTATGAACCATGATTTCTGCACCAGTACGTAAGATTTGAAGGTTTTCTGTGCTCACAGTTTTGTAGTCTGTGTCACAGGTCAATGTACTCTTCATTAGTCGACAGCTTCGAGCAATCACCAAGTAAAAAACCAAATGCTTCTCAACAGCAGGAGCTACAATTTCGGGAGCCTGCTGAATCTAAGAATCGTGAAGATTCAGTAGTGGATACTGCGAATGGTGATGGAGCTCACATGGAGAATTTTGCAGGTTAGTAAGAGTTATCCTTAATCTCAAGAAGTTTTGAACCTTGGTATACATACATTCTCTATTCTATACATGTTCATGGTTCAAAACTTTTGAGTTAAAGGATAACTACAAAGACATCAACCGTATCACTGGACGTTTTTGCTTCGTAGATTTGAATGGAGTTGATGTTGGTTGTTGTTATGGTCAGATATGGGACGTGAGAATGCCGGTACGAGAAGGACTGCTCGAGCTCGGCCACCGTCTATGTCGTTGTCGCAAGGCTTTTCGTCGTCGGCAAGGCGGTCGGTGTCTCACACCATCGGAGCTGTTGGGCACCCGGTTACTGTCGGTCAACTTCCAGGTGTGGACACCCATCATCAAACATGAAGGCTCTTGTGTAGATGTTTCTGAATGGCTGAGTTGTGGGCTTCAAGTTATGGTGATTGTGATGTTGAAAGCAATGGACGCTGTGTGCAGGGCCTATGGGTTTTGTGATGGCATTCGCAGTTGCAGCTCTGGGAGTGAAAACTGCTGTGTCCAAGCAAGGCGCACCTCAGGTTCGTTTCTCCTTCAGTACCTTAAATTTCGTAAGAAACTAATGTTTGTTCTTCTGAATGTGTTTCAATTTTCAGTTCCCGACGTATGAAGAGTAAACTAACCTAGGAGACTTACTTTGAGAATTGGGAGCATGAATACAGAACAGGTAGATTGAGTTGCAATTATAAATAATCAAGTCAGAGTGGCTAAATGCTTCACTGTATCTAACCTCTAGATTGTGCACAACGAATCAATAAATATTTTGTAGAAAGATTGAATTATGAGAAGATTATTCAGTATCTGGTGCTTTTGCTTGCAGAGGGTTTGCGAAAAATGTGAAGGATATGGAGTGCAACAATGCCATATATGTCAAGGCCGAGGTGTGCTTATCTGGGAGGGGAAGCTTCGGCACACTGATCCATGTCCGCTGTGCTTTGGAAAATGCTTGAAGAAGGTGTTTTTCCATCTGACTGCTTGTTTTTATCATCGTCTATTCCTTCTTCAGAGCATTTTCCCTACTTTGCTTTCAGCAATTTCAATTCCCTAACATCATTGTTCTGCTATTTCAGTGCTCAAACTGTGGTGGAATCAAGATGAAGAAAGGCCTACCTCCTGCACTGGTATCAAAGGTTCAGCTTCTCAAATAGGAAGCGTGAGGAGAAACTCCTTACATTTTGCCGACAGACATGTAATATTACTATATAGTTGTACAGTATTGTAGAGATTCATACAAACATATACAAAGCGCTGTAGCACACAGAGGGTACATTAATCTTAGTAATCTAGGACGACTCAATGCAGAAGTGTATATGAGAAATTGTAGAATGATTCATAACCCTGTAAAGTTTGAAAAAAAGTGAATATAGTAAAGATACCAGTATTCTGCTGATGTCACTTCACTTCAGTTGAATCGTGAATCCAATATGCTGATAGCGATCTGCAATCGAAAGGGATCTACATGAATGGTCGCATGAATGGTCGCAGGAAATACGATTCGAAATATATCCTTCTAGAAAGAGGATGTTGCACAGAGGTAATTTAGGGCATTGAGTTACGTAATTGCGACATTCTAGGGTTTCGAATACTCAGAGCGGCCACTTTGTCAACTCATAGAAAGGAGATACAACTGCATACGTCCTCGATATTTCTGTGATGCGGATCCTCATCAAGAACCCTGAGAATCGTAGACCTACGTGAATAGAATTGCATAAGTATCAGGGTGTAAGATCAGTGATTCACAATCATACACTCGCAGATTCGGAGTTGGAGAAAAGCAGTTTGAAAGAAGGATACGTGTTGTGTGCCTAATTCGGTGACTAATGCAAGAGGCGAATCGTGAAGGCGAAATTTCCCTCGATAAAACATAAATTGCGCCGTGGCTGCAACATTGCAAATTCAGCATTGAAATGACTACTGCACATACTGGAGCTTGTGTACAGATGTATAAGTAATAAACAATGCATAGCTTCCAGTCGTTTACTAACTGACAACTTCAAGCGGAAAAACTTACAGTGACCTCAAAATATGATAATCAAGCTTTCATTGCAGAAGAAAGATTAAGACGAGAGATCACAGTCAAGGACAAACAGCTTCGTATTGCTAGCGTTGGCTTCGGAAGACTAAATGCAGCACGGCACCGACAACCCTTCGATCAGGGTTTTGCATTTACCCGGAATCCTATACCCGGAAGCACCGCATGGATCCAATCCTGACATTTTACATACCCTGCTCAAATTTAAGCAGGCTACTCAAATGATGTCCTTCCAGAACAGTATAGGTAGTACAATATATGCAATCTTGAGCAAGATCGTGAAGTGGACAAAGGAGAACACGATGTTCTGCACTCTACTCGTAAAATGCTTCACATGAAAAGTCACATTCCAGTCGTAAAAATTACACAGAGCATGCCACTATCGATCAAAGAATCAGTATAGTTGAAAGGCATGCAATTGCTGTTGAATGATCCCACAAGCAGATCCCTCATGCAAACCATATGAGCTCCAGATCCTGCACCAAGAGAATTTGCAGCTCCTTGAGCACTTTTCTCTGCAAACCATGCAGATTGAATTGAAGCAAATTTGACAAGACTGTTTGTGATGCTACGTCTGCATGATTGTCCTTTTTGCTCATGAAATTTGTGACTGATTTGGGTTCTGGATGTCACTTCCTGCTTCTGCATTTTATACAGTTTTCAGTATGCATAAGAGGGTATATTACTGGGGGCATATGCTTCAACGTTGACATGTCAAAATTGCTTCCATGAAACCAGTGAATAGGAGTAGACTGAAGTGTGTTTTGATTCTCCGATGAATAATTCTGCCATAAAACTAAAGTGTTTCGAATGATTCTGCCACATCAGAACGAAGATAGATTCAATTTATACATTGAAAGTTGTGGAAGAATATTTGATATCTTAGTGTAGAAATTTGGGAGGCAACAATCCCCAAAGAACTTTGTTTTGTAAAGTTGTGAAGTCGTACACTAATGATACTTCTTGGAATTATTTGATTCACTGTATCAAATCCTTTGATAGGGAATCTTTCTTTGTGAGTTAACCTTTGAAATGATTGTGGTAGGTAGATTGGGGTTGTACATAACCTTGGAGGAGGTTGCAAGCTCATCATTGATTGGTTCATTCATGATGCCTGAGTTCAAAAAGTGCACTATTCATGATGCCCAAGTCCAAAAATGCTGAAAGTCCAATTTTGGGGCTGCCCGTTTCAGACCCCATGGGCGTTTAACCCTTAAAGGCGCCTGTCAGCCCTTAGGGTTGTTTTCCAAGAGAATCTTGCATGTAGCTCTTTTTATTCTCATTTTTTCACTTATTTTTTTATATCATTCTGGTCACCTTTTTGTGATGCATCTACAAAGTGAAATCCCACAATTCAAATTGCAATTAGTATGAGTGATTTGTGCTTTGAAAGGATTGTGATAGGTAGGTTGGGATTGCACAAAACCTTGTAGGAGGTTGCAAACTCATCATTGATTGGTTCATTCATGCTGCCCAAGTTCAAAAAGTGCACTATTCATGTTGCCCAGGTCCAAAAGATGCTGAGATCCAATTTCGGGCTGCCCATTGAGGAGTGGAAGGACCTTTAACCCCTAAACGCCCAAGGGGGGGTAAAGCTCCTAACAATTGGTAATAATGCTGATTTTTTCAAAACTGCGTAAAAACAATTAAAAGATGAAAATGGAAAATCCAACCGTAGGATCTTCTTTGGAGCATGGCAATTAGTATGACTGCTAAGTTGCATGCCATTTGGAGGTATGGATTTCAAGATCCATGCAAAAAAGGGGTGAAGATCACACCACCAAAACTTTCATGAAAAATCTCTTTTGTCCACTCTCACAAATTGAGGATCAAGGTTTTTACTATTTTTCCAAGGAGGGAGTAGAGTAGATCCACCGAGGACTTGAGCAAAAAAAACGGCGGATGAAAAATCGATGGGATGAAAGCGGGGTTGTGTACCAAAGACGGAGCCTTACATCCAGAATGTCTAAAAATGACACTGTGGGCGCTTAACCCCTCAAGGCCCAGGGGGCGAAAAATACGCCCCTGCGGATTTGAAAGCAGCCAAAATATAATTCTAGGACAAGAATTGGTTTAGTGCCCCGACCAGTACTTGTCAGGCGTTGGGTAATGAACACAGTGGTACATTCCGATTTGTCAGATCACACATTACGAAGTCATAATTGAGGCTTGAGGTGCAGAAATGAAAACCAGGGACATGGTCGTTGGTACTTGTATGCGTGGGAAGTGACCTGATAGAGCCGGTTCCATACCGTTGGCTGGGTTTTTGGGCCTTGGATCCTCATGAGCAGTTTAGTGTGGGACGAGAACGATCCTCCGTAACCACTCACAGTGCGTGCGTGCAAAGACCGCGGTTCCATACAGTCGTTCAAGGACAAGCTGCAGCTTGAGATCCGGAAGGACAAGATTTAGGGTAACTTATAATAGTAGCAGAAAGGATTACATTGTGCGTTTGATATTTACGGCACCATCATTGAAGAAGCTGGAGTTGCGTAGTGGGGTTTGTTGTTTTTTTTTTTTTGCGGCAGTTCAAGGGCGACCCCCACTCAAAGGACTGATTGAAAGCTTAGGCCGAACGTACAAGAGTAGCAAGGATGACGAGCAGTTCGGCGGCAGGGAGCGCAACTGTGAAGGAAGTTAGAGAAGTGCACGATCTGTTGTACGCATGGGCATTGCAGAAAGGAGGGAATGAAATGTGTGCACAACAAGTACTGAATTGCTTGCAGGAATCCTTCCTATTAGAGCTCCCTCAACCTGAAAGGAATCACACTTGGCCTGAATTTCCTGGCACTGCGAATTGGAGATACCTTTTCCATCGACAAATAGCTGCATTGTTGGGGTGGAAGCAGTGCATCCCAGAAGGGCACCCAGACGCCTTGCCAGCAGAGGTTGAGAGCTTTCTGAGAGAAAAACATTGGCCGAAATTTCTTGATGAAGGCGCAAGCGAGAGCTATGGCAGCTTCACGCCGGGACGTAGTCTTGACGAGGGAGAGGGGTCGAGGTCGGCGCATGGCGGTGCGGAGGGGGCGTGCAGATCGGCAGCAGAGCCAACAACGACGGCCTCGACTCAGGGCACCACCAATTGCCAAGCGGAAGAAACGGAGACCTCAACCCGTCGGAGACGCATGCTCGGGGTCGGGGTCGGAATAGCAGAGGCCAGCGCGGGGGTAGAAGTGGAGGGCGAGGCAGAAGTGGAGGGCGGGGCACAAGTGGAGGAGGCACTGGAGAATCCCAAATTTTGCATGGATTAGAGTCCCAAATTTTGCCTGGTGACGATGATCTCATGGGTGATACAGAAGAATTTGCTCAGGAAATGGGGCTTGGACTTATTCGAGCCGAACCTCCAACTGATGTGGTTCGGGTTGTTTCTAGTAGGGGAAGAGGAAGAGGCAAGAGGGGCCGTGGTGAAAATACAGTGCACAGGCTTCCACATGTGGGAAGCATGGTTGAAGAATCTACAGGAGGCAATAACTCCGCAACCTTCGTGAGACCATCAGCCCAAGGTCGAGGTAGAGCAACACGATTGCGGGAAGGAGGGCGGCTGGGAATTGTGCACCCACCACGAGAAGACTCTGACCATTTCGCTGATCCGCAAGGTTGGGGAGGTAGGGGCCGAGGGCGACGTGGTTGCGGTCGAGGACGTGTTGGTAGGGGAGGTCCATCCACACCGAAGGGTTGGCAACGCCCCCAAATTATTCCCAACGCACGAACTCCACCGAGACTAAGGAAACGCAACTTACAGCATCACGTAAATGCTGCAACCGGTAGGGACCCATCTCATGTGCATTCTCCGGGTAGCACGCCGGTGCAACAACTTCAGCGTGCTCGTTGCGGTCCGGGGCCAAGCTCACCAGCAATACTCACGTTGAATTTGCTGTTGCCGCTGAATGGAGCTGCTCATAGACCGGAGCATGTCGGCTGCAGCAGAGCTGTTCAGAATTTGACAAACCGATTTGTTGAAGAGGAGAGGGTAGATGATTGGCTCACGGCGGTGACAAATCTTGCATCGCAGGAGAATCTTCATCCGGCTGTCAACGTTACTGAAGGAGGGCATGTTATAGGGAGAAGCGGGGCATCACTTCTTCCCGCTGGATCACGACCTTGCCTCCCTGGAGGGGTCAATTCGCGCGGGGGCTCGACTTTGCCCGACGGCAACGTGTGGGTGCCACTCCATGTTCTTGGATATGATCCTGCGCAATGGGGCGGCTTGCAAGATTTCATGGGCGATGTGACCTTGGCGTACAGAGAAGATGGCGTGCAATTCTACGGGGTGGACTTCGAAGGAGGTATTGGCTACCACGTTGTTGCCGTTGCAGACTGCAAGTCTTTGGATTGGCGTGCACCACTGCCGGTTCCATACAGTCGTTCTGGTGCTGTTTTGTACGGTGGATGCCAGCACTCCTTTCCACTTGATGGAAGCATTGGAGGGCTTCAAGGTCAACGGCCGTGCTACAGTTCCCCAAGTGTTGGAGGCGGCTCCGATGAGCAGGAGAACATGCTCACGCCACCAGCAGCTCACACTGCAGACGAAGTCCACGATATGCTACGTCTGCGTGCTAACAGCGCGGAGTCTCTAGGACATCTGGATGGCTGGACTGATGATTCAGAAGATCCGTCATGGATGGGCGAGTACCGGGACTTTTCAGGTGAGATGGGATCTGACGATGCCAACTCCGATTGGTGCTTATTTGATGATGACCACTTGTCTGATAGTTCTAGTTTTGATGAAGTAGCATACACCAAGTTTGTGGAAGAGGATGGTGAGAATCCTCACGTCGTACCCGGCATTAGAGAGAAGTATGCAGACTCATGCTGAGGCACGGATCAAGAGACATTGCTTGGTGATCGACGAAACTTCAGGGGACCGCATCCTGGTCCAACAGAGCGGGGTCGACGTCAGAAGCAGGGGGCAGGGTATTTCTTCCAGTTGTTCTGGAATGAGGAGACGGTGGCTGAGATGGTGCGTCAGACAAATATCTATGCGTCTCAGGATGTGACTGAGTACACATCTCCATACACAAATGGAGGGCCGCGTTGGACGCCGGGTCACAGCCAAAGAATTCCGATGCTGGCTTGGGGTGGTGATACTGATGGGTTTGAAATCAACTCCCACGATACGTGACTACTGGAAAGAGGATTCATTCTGGCGATGTCCTGTGATCTCGAAAGTTATGACGAGGGACCGGTTCGAGTGCATACTGCGATGTCTGCACTGTGTAAACAATCAGGAGATTGTGACGGACAGGAACGATCCTCGATATGACAAAATTGCGAAGGTCCGATGGGTTTTTGAATCCTTTGTGAAGAAGTCCCGTCAATTGTATAACCCTGATAAATTCTGCACAGCTGACGAGATTATGATAGCATATCGAGGACACTTGACCCTATCCGTGGCAAAGACATGCCCGCGAAACCGACACGCTATGGAATAAAAGTTTGGGCTCTTGTTTGCAACCCAACACGATATATTTACAACATGCTCCCATACCTTGGACGAAATGGAGAGAGGCAGTCGGACGGGCGGCGTGTAGTCTTGCGGCTCCTCCGCGAGATGTCGGGGTATGGTCATCTTGTCATAGTTGACAATTTCTTCACATCGCCTTCTCTTTTTGACTCATTGCTTCAGCGTGGAATTTGGGCGACTGGGGATCGTAAAAAGGCGGCGGCGGATTGGTTTACCGGATCGTCTCACGAGCTTCAAGAAGGGAGAATACCCACGGGTACGTTGTTCGCTCATGCATGAGAGTGGGCGCATGGCTGCTTCAACATGGTATGACAGCAAGCCGGTAACTTTTCTAAGCACCTCTGATGATCCCGTCGCCGCAGATTGTTGCAAACCGATGGTTGGAAGGCCAACGAAGAGAAGTCAAAACAACACCTCAACAAGTTGAATACCAATCCGGAATGCGTGGAGTGGATTTGGTTGACCAGATGCGGAAGGACTATTCGGTGCAGTTTTGGTCTAGAAAATGGTGGCACAAGCTGTGGTTCTTCATTGTCGATTGTTCACTTCATAACGCATGGGTTCTTTACAAAGCGCACATGGCTGCGCGACTTGAACCGAAGAGAATTCGGAAGGTCTTCTATTACGACGTCGCACTCCACCTCATTACCCCAAGTGTCCCCCCGCGCTTGTTGACATGCGCGGTCGAACCGCAATCCAAGCTGCGGTTCACTCTGACCAACGACAACCGGGGGTGCCCGGCGGTGTCGATTGTGCAAGAAGAAGCAGTCACGATTGTGTATGTCTTGTGGCGACAATGTCTACATGTGCGATGACCCCTGTTTTGCAAAGATCCACAGCAGCCGGAAGTGGGCTCTCCGTCTCGCTCGATAACTGACGTGTGTATGGTTTGCGTGCAGCATGGCTCTTACGCAGAACAACAACATCGCCAGACTCAAGAAGCCGGAGTGGCGGTCAACTTGGTACTCGAGCATCACGTGAACTTCCACCTAGGCGACTGTAGGAAAGAATTAGACATACTTGTAGCGGAGTATGTACCATCATTGGTACAGTTTTGTTGATTTCCACCTCGCATTGGTAGATCAAGTCGCAAGTTGTGATTTGGTAATTGACTATATTTTTGGCTCTACTACTTCAATGAAACTTCTATTGATTTTCTCCGAGCTTCCCCCAGCCTTCGTCATGTCTATATGTGTAGTGATTGTGTATTATCATGTTACCATGTTCAAACTTAGCAGCAGCTTGAGATCAGGGAGTGGAACCTCGTGCAGTTGCGACAGTGGTGTAACAGGAAAGGACTTGGCCTAATCGAGGTCTTGTCTACAGTAACTGACACATGTCAGTTTCTGCTACCTGGACGGCCGGCGCAACAGCGTTGACCTGCACCAGAAACCGTCGACTGTCTTCAACCCTGAAGCTTGCAAAAATTCACAAACATCTTCAAAAATTCTGAAATTTTTTGTGTACACTCCTTTCCTTCATATCCACACCAACTCCAATTTTTAGAGTAAATTATGCATCCACTCAAATTCTACACAGCCTGGACTCCTTGGGTACGCCATACAATCGCAGTCAAACATGGTCAACGAAGGTTTTCTGATGTTATATTCTTGCAATCTAAACGGTGGATCCATGAAATTTTTGCACTCGATGTTGCACACCAAAGATACAAAGTATATCATACGGTGAGTTTTCGTAGATCTGAATATACTAGCCGTAGGAGGGATTATAGTACCCACATCTCCAATATTGCCCCTTCTCTTCAATTCGGTCATGGGCCTTGAGGGGTTAAGGGTTAAGGGTTAATAGTATCAACACAAGCAATGCCATAAGCATGAGAGACAGACTTAAAAGTCTGAATTATGAAGAGTGGGTCCAGTACTTTTTATTGTACCATCGTCAGAAATGCCACGTGTACGGTCTCAAGAAGTCGACCACTCATACATTGCCACGCGGACCGAGTCCATACGAATTGTCCCGAGCCGGTTCTGTTCACACTGTGGAACATCGCTGCCAGAAAAGATAAAGAAACCAAGCTCACTGCAGACCGACAAAGAAAATTCTTCTCTCCCTGCAAACCATTCTCTCTGCCCTCTTAAACGCCCATGGGACCTGAAACGGGCAGCCTAAAATTGGATGAAAGCATCTTTTGGACTTGGGCATCATGAATGAACCAATCAATGATGAGCTTGCAACTTCCTCCAAGGTTATGTCAGTACAACCCTAAACTACATACCACAATCCTTTCCACGCACAAAATCACTCATACAAATTGTGATTCGAATTGTAAAGTTTCACTCTTAGAATGCATTGCAAGAAGGTGACTAGTTTGACATCAAAATATATGTGAAAAGTTGAGTACAATGAGAGCTAAGAGCAGATTCTATTGGAAACAAGCCCGGTGTTTAAGGGTTGATGTAAATGAGAAAAAGGATTAACCCCTAAAGGTCTGAGCGTGTCGTGGCGACCAATAGAATACGGTGTATTTTGGTTGTATTTGGAGTGAATGCACACCTTTAATGGGTTTGAGTTCAAAGAAGAAGTTGACATTTGAATTAATGCGGTTCTATTGAGCTATTACAATTCCAGTTTAGAGTTTCTTGTTGGTAGCAAATCCTAATTATACGACAGCGTACATACTATCCCCAAGGGACTTTTAAGGGTTAAAGAAGAGTTTTGGACATGACAATGCAGAGTAGGCGGAAGGAAAGAGTGATTGAAGTGGAGCAAGGAAATGGCTGTTTAGAAACGCAAAGTTCGTGTCCCAGCACGAGGGGAGAGAAAAACATGGAGGGAGGCACTCACTGCTGTTTGGGCACAGGAACCATGACTGGCAGCTGGGATACATGACAATTGCAACGCTTCCCTCAAGATAAGCATCGTACACGAACTCATCACTCTTTCACAACCACTCTAATTGTACTAAGTTTAGTAATGTGGTCTAAATTAGAGCAGGTCTCATGATGGAGCTCTATTTACTCACGGTCTCTCTGCGAGAGATTATTATGTATTCAGTGCAAACATCATAGGGTGTCACTTTAGGGCACCATTTTGGGAACACCTACACAACCAATATTTCAAAAAAATTGTTGTTGGAGAGTCTAAAAATGATGATTTTATTTGTTCTATTGTTCTACTCATTTTTCCCATGCACAAAAATTGCTTGCATTGGTGACGTGCTTCTAGATTTTTTGTGGTAAAAATTGAGCCTTTATTGAGCACTTTATTGTAAGAACCTTGATATGAATGTCGTATCAATAGACTAGAGGGAGTGTGGTGAAGGGTCGGATACATCCAATTTCTATAGTATCATTCCTTCTACCTTTGTAATAGCACACCTCGAACGTGTGCGCTCTAACCTTGTTACCATCGACCAACGTAACCACCTATCACTCTATTTTTCACATCGTGCACTTACTAGGATGTCCTATCATTGTACCCTTACCTTTGTGAGGTGGTTGAATCCTATCTCAGATATTATAGACCCATGTGGCTTGGGCACGTCTCATTCATGTAATGACATAGGTTCAACCTTTGTAAAATTCCTTGGCAATATCAGCCTTCAATCAATGTCACCTTACAGTCCCATAACCCATGAGATCCTATCATCGTGGACCCTCTTATTGTGAACCACCCCAACCCTTAGCCTCAATTATAGTTTGTTATGTTATTAGACTTTAAGACTATAAAACATTTGTCGCTAGTATGTTTGCACTTCCATGTAAATTATGTCCACTCTTTGTGTTGGTATGGCTTTTATTGACATAGAATCTATAGCATGCATGTTCTAGTTCTCATGTTTAATGAATTGATTGAATATATTTCTATATTTCTTCTTGTAAGAGGAAAGGTACAAGATTAAATAAAAGTTGAATTATGTCATTATGACTTTTCATGAATTAAATCTTCTTAGGTAAATCAACTTGTGGTCTCTAAAGACTCAAAAGTATTCCTTGTGTGGTGAAATACGGAGTCATGAAGATTGAAATTCCCTACCAATTTCATAAGTGGATAAGCGAGTTTACTCTAAACTTTATACTCATGTTAAACTTCATACTCATGTTGAGTTTGTTTTAACAACCTATATCTCACTCAAGGAGTTGAAGTATGACAAAGAATGTTAAACGAAGTCAATACGCAGTTTCACGTATGATGATGAGACTTTGGAATAACCAAATGAGGTATGCAGAAATAAGATAGAAGCCACTTACAAAGTAAGCCTTTTACAAATAGAGTTAGGGGTCAAGGAGTACCTATATTCCCACCACTCTACCTTATTTACGTCAAGCAAAAGGGAGGGAGGTTCCTACCTTCTAACTCATTAGATTAATCTTTGGAAAAAGTTGATAGTTAATTCATTGATTACTGATGGAAATGACCACATAGCTTTTTGTTTGTTGAAATAAGAGAAGAAAATTGACTAGAATCAAAGATATAGTAATTTAATACTAGTAACAAGTGAGGCAATAACTCGTGGGGGCATGAGATATTTGTTAAAACATTTGAAATGGAGGACAATGGCCAATGAAGCTTCTCAAACAATGGGCTAAAGAATTTGTCAAAAACATAAAAAGACCTTGACACATAGGCCATTTATGACCCTTTCCTCAACACCCTATACTAAGATGTTCTTTGATGGCCCAATTTCAAGCATGAGAAATTTATAGGGATGTCACTAGTGCAAGCAATTTCAGTGCATGCAGAAAATTAGCGAAAACACTATAGCAACTGAAATTATCATTTTGGGATTCTTTTACATTGAGTTCGGAATTTTTGACGATGGAAGTATCAGTGTTTCGAAAATGGTGGCTTAAACAAACACCCTAGAATGCTTACAGCGAGTACATGGTATTGTTGTTTGGAGAAGCTATTGTTGTATGGAGAAGCTACTGTTGTATGGAGAAGCTATTGTGTTCCTATAAATGACACCAATGGCCCTCTGTCCGGTGGGCACCGGCTCATTGGCAAGACGAACAAACACTTTATTCACGCCGGCCCTGTAATAAGGACCGGAGTATCTATCTATCTATCTTCCTATAAATGAAGGTGTCTAGAACTTCATTGTAAAACTTGCTCCATTTTGGACCACTCTACTATACTCTTTTACACATAAGCCATTTACCATTCTTTACTCAAAACCCTATTTCGAATCAATTTGAAGAAGAAAGTGGAGAAGAAGACAATCTCACAGGGGGAGGAATATTCGGGGCATAAGTGATAAGGTGGAGGGACATGATTGGAAGCAGGGGTGGTTTTGGTGTCGGAGGGCGCGACATGAAAGAGGAGTGTACACAGACTCCATCATTCAAGGGGAGCAGGCCAGGCATCAGCTCGACGACTGGGTGGCCCCACTTCGGAGACCAGACGAGCCGGAGGGAGTAACTCCCGAGGCATTGCAGCCAAACGGGAGGCACCCAGCTACCCTTTCTGCTGGAAAGAAACAATACTCTCTCTCCTCGCTCAAGGCAAAAGAAAAAAGCCCCCGTCCCTCACTAGAACTTTGCTTGCCCCAGCCCAGCCTGGCTGCATTGCAAGCAAGCAAGCAAGCACCCCAATTGCTTGCAGCAGGAAGCTTCAGCCCCTTGAGCTTCCTGCACCATCTGAGCTTCCTGCACCATCGCCCAGGTGCGAGTAGATGCAGCACTTCCACAAACTGATGCACTTACACTTCCTTTGAGTGGTTTTTGACTCAGTGCATTTTCCTGTTGCTTGAATCTGGAGCTTAGGTGATCCGATCTGTACTGATCTGTTTATGGGTCGGATCGCAGGGCTTGGAATTGATCCAGGAATGTTGATTGCGCTTTGAAGGATTGATTCTAGTGTGTGGGCTAAGCAGCGGCTCGGGTTTAGGGTACGAAGATGGCTATGTCTCTGGAGCAAGCGCATGAGACAATCTACGATGCGTGTCTCAAGGTTCCACTCGTGGATGCTCATGCCCACAACATTGTGGCGTTGGATTCCAACTTGCCCTTCCTGCAATGCCTGTCGGATGAGCGTGGCCATGAGGCGCTTTCCGGCGTGCCCTTCAGCCTCGCGTATCAGGTTTGTGTGCTTTGATCGACTGCAAGCAAGGTCGGAGAGTATCTATAGGGTTTAGGAATTGACAGGATGTTAGATTGTGGTGTTTGGCAGAGGAGTTTGCAAGAGCTGGGAGCTATGTACGGCGTGGACGCGAACATAGCTGCCCTTAAAGCGCACAGGGAAACTCTCGGCCTGGAAGCTGTCAGTGAGAAGTGCTTCGGAGGTGCTAATATTGAGTGTGTGCTGCTCGACGACGGCTTGACCATGGATCAAATGTTGGGCATGGGATGGCACCGGAAATATGTGCCTAGCGTGCACAGAGTGCTCCGGATTGAAACTGTCGCCGAGGCCGTGCTCAACCAGCCCGTGGTAAGCAGCCTATCTCGATGTTAGAGTAATTCACCTGGAGCTTGCATTCATTCGAAGGAAAGATCAAATTAGGAGGAATAGTAGTTGCAGCCTCGATTTGCAATCAAATACGAGTCGCCGCAGGTCTTTAGCATATACTACTTGCAAACTAAAGACCACCGGAGCGACTGAATGGACGAGTTGCAAGTGGAAATGAGCACTACTTGCAAATCAACGACCATAGGAGTGACTGAATAGACGAGTTGCTAGCGGACATGAGCGAATGGGTACAATTGGACATAAAGAACGGATATAAATTGTGGTTCGTGGTACTCTGTTTGTGGTAACAGAGCCAAGGAGGATTCGCAACATGGACGCTGGAGAGCTTTGATCACCGATTTGTGTCGACTCTGGAGTCATATCCTTCACAACTTTTCATTTTCGAAACTCATTCTGCTGTCCCTTGTTTGAAATATGGGTCACATAGTCAGTGCGGGTGGGGTGATGCAATTTAGGTTTCCTTAACTTTGATGCTTCACACTTTCGGAGAAGGTAGTTGCCTTCAAGAGCATTTGCGCATACCGTAGTGGACTTCGTATCAACCCTCTTGTCTCTGCGCAAGCTGCCGAAACTGGCCTTCATGAAAATCTACGTACGTCACTTTTCCCCTTCTCATATCTGCCCCTTAAGCTTACGATGTGGATCAGAATAAAATCAAGCTATTCATTACTCGATCCTGCATGTGTCGGTAGGACCCGAATTGAGGACTTACTTGCGACTCGGTACTAAGAAATGCATTGTTTGGGTTTGTGTAGAGAATCATCAGGCAGGCCAACCTGTTCTAGTATCGAACAAGGCTTTTATCGACTTCATGTTCGTGCGTGCATTGGAAGTTGCAACACAACGAAACATCCCAATGCAAATTCACACTGGGTACGTTCTCTCATACACCTCGGTTAAATTATTGCATGAAGAGACATCTCCTTGACCTTTATTCTGTGCATGTTGTTTCAGTTTCGGTGACAAGGATCTGCAGCTGGAGCTCGCCAATCCGCTTCATCTTCGCGCTATTCTGGAAGATCCACTGTTTGCTAAAAGTCGGATCGTCCTTCTACATGGCTCCTACCCGTTCATGCGCGAGGCCTCGTATCTGGCGAGCGTCTATTCACAGGTAACCTAATCTCTCGATCATTATAAAATTAAAGCTTCATGCAGAGCAGTACAGTAAATGATTCTGTGTGTTCTGTTTCTGAGTGTTGCTAGTTTTTCCCTGCAGGTGCACATTGATTTTGGCCTTGTTGTGCCCATGTTGAGTGTACGCGGAATGCGGTGTGCTCTCAGTGATCTTCTTGATCTGGCGCCTGTGAACAAGGTGGGCAGACTATATCTCCTTTTATCTGAGGTTCTTGGGTCACCGATCTTGCAAGTTGGAATGAAGTGTCGTTTTCGAGCATAATTACTATGAAGGCTTGAGGTGAATGTGCAATCATCTCGGAGAGTCATCTGACGTACTTATACTTCGTGTTGCAGATCATGTTCAGCAGTGATGGATACGCTTTTCCAGAGACATTCTATTTGGGTATGTAGGCATTGACAAACCAGAGATTTACAAACCCTTAAAGATGACATCTTATTGAAGACAGGAACCCTAATTCACAGATCGAGATTGCCCAAGAATTTTACCATACTGATGTCCTCTGAGCAAGATATCGTCGGAAATCGGTTCTAATAGTAAGAGTAGAAAGCATATTGCCATGTTAACTGATTCTGAGAGTGACAAGCTCAATGGCGATTAGTACCAGATGATGTCCTCTCTTTATTGGATCGGATGATCTTTGAGTGCATCACCACCATTGAAGTTTCATGGTTGAATAGGTTGACATGACAACACCTTGTTCCGGACGAAGTTGATCATTTCGATCAATTGCGTCGTGACAAGAGCCCTTAAGTGAGAATCTATATTAGCTCAGCAGCTCCAAGTGAATTGCTTCGCATTTATTGTTTCCGAACACAAACAATAACCATGAATTTCATGAAAACCACATGAAACTTGAGGTCAGAGTGGGTAGCTTCTGTTCAGTACTGTATCGTGTCAGTCATCGTGCTCTCAGAAAGCATTCATGCATTTGGATATTATCGAGTATTTTGTGACATGATTGTGTGGGATGTGCAGGAGCAAAGTGGTCACGTGAAATGCTAACACGAGTGCTCTGCGAGTCCTACGACAACGGTGACCTGACTCTAGAAGAAGCAGTGGCAGCCGCAGAACTGATCCTACACCGGAACGCAATAGATTTCTACAAGCTGGAAGGGAACCAACCACCAGCACTACCACGGGCGCTGTCCACGGAGAGTCTCATGAGGTTGCAGGAGTCGCTCGTTCCCACAAACGTTGAGAAGCCTTCTAGTTTCGAGTTCCGAGTGTCGCCTCCTGTGCCAAAACCGGCTCACCCGAATGGCTCTACTCCTGGTCATTACCACGATGCGAATCCTACTCCTCGTTTCGGAAAAGCTCAGGAACTTATTGCCAAACCTGAGCCCCTGGTGCCTGTTACTCCTGTGGCGCCCGTCGTGGAGCGGCCTCCTGAAGTTGTTGCTGTCGAGGCTGTGGAGCCCGTGGACGTGAAACCCGTCGAGGTTACCCTTGTTCGGCTTACATTTGTTGATCCATCAGGGCAAATTCGCTGCCGGGTATGAAGATCTTGTACAATTTCAATGTACAATATTGTCGTTTCAGGTGGTGTTTGAATGTGTGGAGTTTGAATGTTTGGAATTTTCATGTGCGGAGTTTGCGTGCAGATTATTCCTACTCGGAGGTTTGAGGACGTAGTGGTGCAGTATGGCGTGGGTCTTGCGCAATGCGTCATGGCCATGACTTCCTACAAGGATTCCCCTGCTCCTGACAGTGGGCTTTCGGCTGTCGGTGAGATTCGTCTTATGCCAGATCTCAGCACCAAGGTTATCCTCCCATGGTAAGTTTCAACCGGAGCATTCAGTCATCTAAGATTGAAATGCATCAGATGCAACGAGTAATTGCATATGTTGGTGATAGTGGTTATCAAAATGGAAAACAGAATAAAAGTTTCACATAAGTTGCTGTGATCTTATGAGCCCTCACGGGGTAAGTTGCGGAGGTGACATGCTTTGCGAAAATGTACTGTACACAGTAGCGATGTGGCATTTGGGTCACTGATGAAATGAATGGGAGATTAGAATCCTGAAGATGCAACAAAGTAGTTGCTCCGTGATTGAATTTCGAAGTGGTTTGCTTGATATAGGACTCCGGACACTGTAATGGTCTATGCAAACATGCACGAGAAGCCCGGAGTTCCCTGGAAGTATTGCCCTCGCAACACTCTTCAACGTTTATCTCAAACTCTACGCATGAGTTACAATCTTGTAAGACACTGAACCTTTAGTTTAGTAACTTTGGGGAGTTAATACGTATCGACTCGGGAACGATGATAACCTCGTATTAGTTGCGTGCCGTTACTGATCGTTTAACTATTTTCGGCCGCAGGTGATGAGGGCAGGGTTTGACGTTGGATTCTACCTTCTCAAGCAAGCTCCCGGATCCCAGAAGTGGGAGCTACTGAACAGCAGCTCATTTTCGTCGGCAGCTGGTGTTCACGCAGTTTTACACATCTTGGACGAGATTTACGATGTCCTGAAATCCTTCAACATCGACGTTGAAGAGGTAAAGTGGAGAGTCCACCACTCCTTCCGATGTCAGCTTATATAATTGTATCATCAACACTAGTCAGCTTACTTTCATAGTCTCTTCAGAACCAGATTGCAGGCAACATGGATATCATGAGAAGCTGACGCTCCATCTTTGACAGATGCACTGTGAAGGAGGAGGCCAGTATGTGGTGTCTATCAAAGAGGTCCACGTCCTGAGTGCAGCTGACAATTTTGTCCTCGTGAAGGAGACTGTGAGTGCGATAGCTGCCAAGCACTCACTGCGGGCCACTTTTCTGCCGAATCTGTAAGTGCTTCACATTGTTGATTTACTCTATTGCTTCCTTCATTCAAGTGTGGTGTATTGAGCTGGTTCGATGTATTGTTTTTGGCAGGCACCCAAGCTCCGAGTTTGGGAGCTCTCGAGTCCGGTTGAGCTTATGGCAAGAGGATAGAAATGCTCTCAGCGCTCAGGACGGCGGTGAGGATTATGGCTTGTCTCCTTTCGGCCAGTGTTTCCTTGGAGGGATATATCATCATTTGCCTGCAATTCTTGCATTCACAGCTCCACTTCCAGTCTGGTAAAGCAATCTACTCTTTCCTCATCGTGGGGTTTGCTTCTATTGCTTCTTTTAGAGGTTCCAACTTGGCCTGGTCATCTGTCTGTTTACCGATTTAGCATGTAAGCCACAAAGTGAATCTGCATGCTGATTTGGAACCACTGTTCGGCATGTGCAGCTATGGCTCCAAGGGTGACTCCGTTTACCATTTCTGGGGACAAGGCAACTTGCAAGCACCGGTGCGAACATTGATTGAAGGCTCAAGCACGGTGAGCAGTCTGGAGTTGAGACAGTTCGACGGATGCTCCAACCCTCACTTGGGCTTAGCTGCCATTCTTGCTTCCGGCATCGATGGCTTACGAAAGCACATCCATGCCCCTAAGCCAATCGGTACAATCCTCCTCTGAATCTCCATATCATACTCCAAACGTTGCTGACAACTCTCTATTCTTAGATTATGTTATCTTCTAAATGGATTTCTATGATACCGTAAGCTGCGATCTCATGGAATTGGACTTTGTGTGCCAGATACGGATGTGGCGGAGTTGGATCCGGAGACAGTAGCACGTTTACCAGCGAAGTTGGAGGAGGCGGTGGCAGCATTGGAGAGCAACAAGGTGATGCGTGAAACAATTGGCTCGGCGTTAATGACGGCCGTGGTGGGAGTGCGCAAATCCGAGGTCCTGCATTACAAGAACCATCCGGAGATGAAGGAGTTGTTGGTTGCGGAGAATCGTTACTAGTGGAAGCTGAGCTGAGGTCAGTCAGGTGTATGTACTTATTACTATGTTGGATCGAGGTTCGATCATCGATTCTGGTTTTTTTTCCTGTTCTGATAATAGATTTTGACCATATAGAGACGTACAAAGCAAACGAAAGCGCCGAATAAGGCTGCAGTATTTGACCAGGATCGTGAAGGTGGACGCTGCAATAATGAATCTGTAGTGCCTTGATTCATCTGTCGGTTCCATTGTGTGTGAGACAGGCTTCGCATGCATGTGTCATTAGAGAGCTACTGCTCAATGCAGTTTTTATCGAACACGATAAATTTAAGTACAATCTGTCGAAAGCGTAATCGATATGAATGAGTTCCTGCAGTGATACAACTTTTCTCATTTGAAAATTTCTGTGCGCTTTCGATGAAATTCTGGATGCATGCACATGTTGTCGATGAACATTTCGGAAACATGAAAGCCAGTAATCTTTCAAAATCTGTATTTATCAATTGGGATTATCTCTATGGCTAATAGGAATGGTGCAGCCACTTTTCATTACCCTGCTTGCAGATTTTGGATCGAGCCCAGGCATCAGGTGCTATGCCGGTTTCGGTAAATATGGTTCTGTACATGATTGATGAGAAACCTGACCAGATTCAAAGCTTTTTTCGTCTGGAGTATACTTTTGGTGCTGAATACGGCAGATTCTCGAAATAGTCGCTGAACTGAAGCATTGCATTAGCCCGTGCAAGGACGTTGGACGCACCTGCTGCTGGTTTTCTGAAGCTTTCCACAACCTTTCTCACTTGACTCAGCTCCGGTTCACGTCGAGGTCTCTATCGACACACAAGACCACTTCCTATCAATATCGTCTTGAGTGCATATGATGAATGTGTAGTGTTTGCACACGTACCTTTTTTGGGGCCATGAGAAGCCACATGCCGTATGCTCTGCCAATACGAGTATAGAGCAGGTCGTCCTCCGCCAACTTGTACAAAGCATCCGTTACGAGTGCCGGATCGCACCAGCGGAGCATGTCTGGGTCTATGATCTCGTTTGTTTCGGAGCAGAGAATGTACAAGCCATTTACCAATGGCTGCTGAGCAGGTTCGCAAGTTCGATCTGGCGACGGCTTTTCATCTCTCCTCCGCTTGCCCGGACTCCTGGGAGCTTTTGGAACGCATAGAATTGGCCATTGCAACGTTGTCACGCTTTCGGGGTTGGATTCCATGGATACTTCCGGAACCCCCTCGGAAGATTGCAGTGTATCCACTCTTTGAGGGTTGGATTCCGTGGATACCTTTGGATCCTCGTTGAAAGATTGCAATGTTTTCAGTTTCTGGGGATTGGATTCTATGGATACCTCCTGGACCCAGTCGAAAGATTGCAGTCTTTTCTCGCTTTGGTGGTTGGATTCCATAGACACCTCCGGAACCCCGTCCAAAGATTGCAGTGTCTTCTCTCTTTGGTGGTTGGATTCCATGGACACCTCCGGAACCCCGTCCAAAGGTTGCAGTGTTTTCTCTCTTCGGTGGTTGGATTTCATAGACACCTCCGGAACCCCTTCCGAAGGTTCCGGTGTTATCAGTTTCTGGGGGTTGGATTTCATGGATACCTCCGGAACCCCGTCGAGACATTGCAGCGTTTCCACTCTTTGGGAGTTGAATTTTATGAATACCTTCACCGGCTTCACCGGCTCTTGACTCCCGATACACCGAGCTGTCTCCTTTGTTACTGTTTCCGCCAGTTTCTCTTGTGCACGTGTAATGAGCTCCTGCAACTTTTGCTCCATCTGACTTCGTAATTCCATCCCTTTTTTTGTCACTCTGTCAAGAAGCCATAGTTCCACAGTATTTGGTGGTTTGAAAACACTGAATTGACCGTTTCACAATTGCCTGACGACATCCTCATTAGCATTGAGCATTCCACTTCTCTTGAAGGTCAATTGATCTATTCTATCTTTGCATGTTTCGAATGTTGTGCTCAAACAGAAAATGCAGGCAATTTGTGCACGAGAGAGTACCTGATTAGCCTGTATGAGTCTCGGAAAAAAGCCTCGAAGTAACCTATCAAGTACGATTCACAAGTAAGATTTCTTATTCCGCATCTCATTGAAGGTGAGGTTGCAATTTTTATTGGTCAATTTACCATCAGTAAGGAGTTGATTTGCCAATATTCCCCACCACTCCACCGTTCTCTTACGTCCCAGTCCGTGAATTGATAATCTGTTGAACCGATTTTCCACTATTTTTTTTCCCTGCAAACAAGCAGATCGGAAACCAGACTAAGGTATCTAGTATACTTATAACTACATAAGATAATCTCTAGATAAGAATGGTCAAAGTCGATATAGCCAGGATGGGGTAAGAGGGATACGAGAATTACCCGAGAGCCGCGGAGGACATCAATCGGGACGCGAAATCCATAATTTTGACCACAAGCTATGACAGCACTGATCAAGAGAGCAGCCTCTTCACGAGAGTCACCACCGTCACTGCTCTCTGGCCGCACGCAGTTGTCACAATTGCCTGCACAATGGCATCGTATCAGCAATCATATCAATCTACATGATGCATTTGGGTACACGGTGAGAATCGAACCACAGTTTTGTGTGGTGATAGCTTCATCAAAATACTTCAAAATAGTGCGTCGTCGGCAGGCAAGCGTTGTACAATAGCTCTGAGCTACCGAGTATGCCTCCCTCACTGCTTCCTTTCTCAATTCCTGCAAAACCCCAACCATTTGGCAGCTTACAAATATGGTCATGTAAGGGTTTTGGAGCTTGAAAGTTGCCACTGTGTAAGATGGTTTGGTAAGCATGTTAATCTTTGTTAGGTGTGAAATAGATTAGTGGCTGGTTTGCTAGAGGGTGTATAGTTGAGATGCTCACTTCCTTGTGATGGGGTTTGCTTCTTGTAACGTCGATTTGTTTGTAATAAAGCCAGCATCGAGATGGTTGACCATCTCTACCTGAACGACCAGTCTCCTGACAATAAGCCTCCAAGCTTCTCGGACAGCCATAATGAATCACTCGTCGAACATTTGACTTATCAATGCCCATTCCGAAGGCAATGGTAGCCACCACTATCTGCACTTCGTCGCTTGAAAATGCCCTGCCACAAAGCAGCTTGGAAGTCATTCTGGATCATCTAAATTGCTCCGATTCAAGGTAATGCATTTAGTTTTGGTGGTCTTCTCGAAAAACTTGTTCTCAAAGCTCGAAATGAACATAAAAAGCTATAAATCCAGCGAACGATCAGGTTAGAATCTGTCGAACCTCTGCACTTCCTTGCGCAGGTGGGAGGACTTCATCTGGGCATGGTAAGCATGTGCATCGAAGTCCAAACGCCGGAGAGCTCCCACAACCTGCTCAAAGGTTTTCCTTATCAGTAACCTTCTGAAGCTCTGCACATGAGTATCACTATTCCATTAAGTAATTGTGTCTCGAGACAAGCGATGAAAGTAAAGTCATACCTTTTCGACGAGCTTGACAGTGGTGCAGTAGATGATGGTCGAGCCTTGCGTCATACCTTCTTCGTTGAGTACCTTCACAAGCTCCTCCAAGAATACAGTCTCATTTTTAACACATTTCGCGCCGTAGAAAATGTTGGGGCGGTCAATTGATGCTATCCCAATGTATGCGTTCTGTAATTGCAGGCAGTGCACGATGTCTTCCCGAACTCTGCACATACTCCCATCATTTGAGGCTCCCATTACTAAATTTCTGTATGGGAGTGATCAAGATGGAATGGGGTTTCACTCACTTGGGTGTGACGGTAGCAGTCAGCGCCATAAAAGGCACATCTGGAAGATATCTTCTCAAACTCCCAAGTCTTCGAAAATCAGGTCTGCAGCATTTCACAATCAATCGATCAGCTTCCGAATTACTTCACCTTTAAATAGTCGAGAAAGAGGCCGGACCTGAATTCCTGTCCCCACGATGAGATGCAATGGGCCTCGTCGACTGCTAAAAGGGACACCCCACTCTCCATCATCGCCTCCCAAAACCTGTGTGCACAAATTTCCACTTTGAGACAATGAACGAGGATTAGCATGTGGCTGGCTATTCAGGAAATGATGATAGCTGGGTGCAAGGGCAGGGACAAGCCTCGGTGACATAGAGCAGGCCTTTTCAGGTGACAGGTAGAGAATTTCAATGTCGCCATCTTCAGCTCGCCCTTGTACGCTTGCATCCATTTGATCAGTGGATAGGTGCTCAGCTCGGATTCCTCGTTTCCTAAGACTAGCCACCTAAATCCAACGTCATTCAAAACTCGACCAAAAGGGAATCGCCGGTACTAAGCGAGTGTATGAATATGTGGTTGCGTGATTGTACGTATACAACGTCATCACTGCCTGCTCTCAAAACTCGACCAAAAGGGAAATCAATCGCCAGTATTAAGCGAGTGTCTGAATATGTGGTTGCTTGATACATATGCGTGTTGTTACCTGATCGTGCATGAGACTTAAGAGAGGGCTGATGACAATAGCAGTCTTTTTGGTGATCAAAGCAGGCAGCTGGTAGCTGAAGCAACAATCAGGTGAGAAAGCTGGAATCAGAGCTCAGTTCGTTTACAGGAAAAAGTGCAGTTGGGATCAAAAATCTCAAAATTTAACTTGACAAAGCAGCTCGTTCGTTTTCTGAGTATTACTGTAGACTAGGTGACTGACTATGGCATCAGTGACCTACAGCGAGCAAAGAGAGATGTTTCATATACCATATTGACTTTCCTCCGCCAGAAGCCAAGAGCACCAAACAATCCTGTCCTTGGAGAATGTGTATAATGACCTCCTTTTGCAACGGTCGAAAATTCGCGTACCCAAAATATATCTGCTCATCAGGCATGTATTCATGGAAGTTACTTGATGTATGCGACCAGTTGCATTGATAAAAGTATCGTATGTAAGCACTCCTTTGAGCTCTGATTATGTGAAGGTTACCTGAAGAGGACGCTCCATAACGGGTGATCGTTGATTTATTTCGTCCATTTCTGAGGGCACACCAATTCGAAACCATGAACTGCACTTAGATTTGGAAGTGCATTCCTCGAGGCTGCCGACATCGCCCTAAACTTCACTAGGCGTGTGATTCGTACCTGCTTCGGTTGTGGTCGATAATCGGATACTCATTGATCAAGAAAGTAATCGAACACCGATGTAACGCTGCTCCGAGCTGCTTGAGGGTGATGGATGGTGTGAAATTGCACTGTGGCTTTGAATGCTTGGTACACCTACAGATGACCACAATTCGAGGGAAATACTCCAACTCTGGTACTGAATCAATCGAAGCTAATTGAACGATCAACCCCACTCGTACAGGATAGATTGCATAACCGTGATGAAGGAGAAGCTGTGAGCACAAGAATAGTAGGCCGCTGTGGAAAATCCCTCAGAAAACGGTGGCCAAGTGGAGATAAGCTATACTAATCCGCTTGCCAGAAGCTCAACCGGACTTGTGAGCTACCGATTTCGATTCTTGTGTGCCTTCCAACAACAGTACATTACATTACTTCAGTAGATCACACTTGAACATTACAGGCATGGATCTCGATAAGAGTACCTTGAACTCTGAGAACGATGCTAGGATGTGAACCATGGCAGAAGTAAGTACATCTACTAGGACAGTTCTTCACCTACGTGTCGTACACGGTGTCGTTTCGGAGTGCGTGAAATCTCTCCACACATGTACAGAAATCTTTCATGATGTAAAGGAACCATGTCCCGTCATGGAGATTACACCGAGGCGGACATATGCAATCCGATTGAGGCTTATGAAAAGCTTCCGTGCATGGCACCATGTCAATTGCATCTAGCTACTACAGCGGCTTCATGTGGATAATGCACAGGCATGAACAATGCAGCATAGACGTGGAACCCGCCCAGGCTGGATATCAATTGAACCGCGAAGAGTACCGGACCTCTTTGAATCAGCTTAAACCTCTGCTGAGGCTATATTGATGCGACAATTAGAATTCCACCTTCAATCCACCCTTACAAAGTTATTACAGAGTTGCATTCAAAGCTAGCTACACAAGAAGCTCCACGTGATTGTGTTTGTCGCTAACAAGAATAATTTTTGGCCATAGCTCAATTACCTTCATTATGCAAAAGCAGGTGGCTTCAGTTTGTTTTCCAACAAATTCATTGCTATTGGCCAAACTTTCTGCACAGCTTACAGGCTTCTGGTGCCCTTTCTGTTCATTTAGCGTGTGGTATATTGGAGGCTGTCTGAGGTTCACTGTTTGAAGCGAATAGTTGTGGATCAACTACCGACGGAGTATGGGGCAATCAGCAGTCGGCGTGCAGACAGAGAGAATGCCGTGTAACAGCAAGTCGTAATAACAATTGCCAATGATCTTACTACTGCCCCTTTTATCAAAGCAGTGAATGACTGTGTTCAACGAATGACAGATTGTAAGTCGGTCTGCAACTGATTAAGCAGACATGGCTTGAAGCACCCTTCATACATACTTAAGTGGAGGCAACATCTGTTACGTAATTCCTGAACATAATAGAATAAGAGATGTAAGTGAAAACAGGAAGGGCTCAAGCTACTTAATTACGCACAGTTATGAAGCCGTGCCCTTTTCTTCTCTTGGTGGTCCTTCCACTGTTGCTGTTGTGAGGAACAGGGCATGGCGATGGTTGAGCATCCTTAAGGGCTCCGAAATATCTCTAGGTCACTTTCTCCAGAGCAATTATATGGCGATTGCTGGCTCGACATGCAACAGTAGACGCATCTGAGAGTACAAATCAGTTCCCATGAGAGGTAGTCAGCTCGGATTCCTTGTTCCTGAGACTAATCACCTGCATTCAACAACCTCATGCTTGCCTCTTAAATAATTATCTTGAAACTGGAACAAGTCTCTCCGTATTGAAATCTTAATATGTTTCAATATTGCAACTTGCTGTAGATGTAAGAGATTACGATATAACAGCTCCTGATAGTGTATAAGAGCATAAAGAGACTAACCACCTGATCATGTACGAGGCTCTGGAGTGGGCTGATGACTACGGCCAACTTTTAGGTGATTAAAGCTAATGAAACAATCAGATGCAAAAGCTCAGATCAGAGCTTAGATTATGTATCAAACAGTGAAATAGCTTACTAAATAAAATTTAAACTTGACTATCACTTTAGAGACTGCATGAAGTTGAGTAATTTGCAATCATCTGATTTTCTTACACATTTACTTGTCAGAAATAAAAAGAGCACTATTTGTTTCACAGGCTGTCAAAGGACTAAATTTTTAAAAGATATGTCAAACTGAAACCGCAATGATAAAATATTTCGACCCTTGACTACAGTCAAATCTCACGATTTATGCCCATCACAAGCTTCAGTTAGTTTCATACGAGGTTTAAATATTGCAGGAATCCTTGGGTGCTATGCGTGCATTGAATGAGTGAATCAACAAATGAAACAGTAACATCACTTTACGAGAGTTAATTGATGGGTATAAAGATTGTACAATTTTGTTGCAAGTTTTTTGTAGATTTTATTTCAAGTCAGATTTGGGTTTGAATACAAAACGTTTCAACTATATTGGAGCAAAGTCATATTAACTAGCATGGAAACTCTCATGGTTCCACATCTTATTAAATCTCTAAAACTGTTCAATCCAACTCGAGAGACTTTGTTCAGCCTCCACACCACCTTCAATTGAATCACTCAAAGGAGCATTGTCTTCATTATCATCCATCACCAAGAATTCTTGAAGAAAAGCTTGAAACTCTTTTTCTGTGAGGCGTTCAGTTGCTTGCCCTTCATTAACGGGCTCTTGGATTGGCTCTTTAGCATCCTCTAGTTGTTGAGTAGAAGATATGAGATAAGGATATTGCATGGGTTCTTGAGTGAAGGTATAGGTGGCTTGAGCTTCATTGGGGAGCTCTACTTGCTCTTCATACTCTAATTCATTCTCTAGTTGTTGAGCAAAGTCCATGTCTTCGTGGGTCACAACACTCTCCTCACATGATGTGTTGCAAGATGGAGTTGGAGCGGTTTTGCCCTTTCTAGTGGAGGTGTTCTCCAACCACGCTTGATTGTCTTGCATGAGTAAGCGGGTTTGGAATTGGCGGCTACAAGCCATGCATTTGAAGCGCAGTTGCAAGGGATTGTTGTTGTTGTAGTACTTGAATGTGGCTTTGTTTGCCACATTACAATGGGGGCATTGTTTGTGCAAGCCTTGCAACTCTATGGGATCCTCATTGCGTTTTTTGAGGTAGGTCTTGCCTTTGGAGCGGCCGCATGAGCTCCATGAGAAGAGTTCGTTGCAATTGCAACACTTGAAGCCTGGTTGATTCTTCTTGTTGTTGTTGAAGTACTTGAAGGTGTGAAGAGAGGACACATGCCAACAAAAGTAGCATTGTCTAAGCTAGGACATATCGACCTCCATGTCACCCATAGTCGCTTATTATCCGTGGAGTGAAGCAAAGAGGGAAACAGAAGGTCCACACTATAGCAAAGAGGAATAGAAGGCCCACGATTTGATTGACAGAGGAGGAAATAAGAAGCAGGACGAAGGCGAAGAGCGGCAGAAAGGAGGAGGAGGGAATGAGAGCGAGTGAAGGGAGAATTGAAAATGTGTAATTACTGGCTGTATCTCTGCTTTTATACTCCGGAATCGCGGAAATTATTCCGGATGCTAGTTTGCACGAAGGTGGGCCCCGATTTCTGGAAATTAGTGCGAATGGCTGACGCGAATCACAAACCGCGTCGACCACAGGATGAAGGCGTGGGCTCGAAAGGCGCCTGATCGAACCCCGTCGGAATCAGGTTTATTAGCCTATTATTTTGAATCATTTTGCAGCTGCCAGCTGACATGGCGGATCGACAATTAATACTAATTTGTCTAACTGAATATCTGTAATTTTTGACTTAGCCCCAGACAATATTTGAATCTTTTAAAAGTAATCATGGTGGACATCAGCATGGTAATCACGACGCGTGAGGGTTGGTGTGTGTGCAGCATCTCACATGGTTAGAGTGTGGGCGATCTAACGATAGGTGCAGGAGTGTGCGCGGAGGGCGCGAGGTCGAAAATTCTCTGTGGAAATCTACCTGAGACATATCGGGTGTAGGCCGAATGGTTGACGTGTATCGGGTAGCATGTTCATTGCGTGGCTCGGGCGTGCTCCCGAGAGGCGCGAGGTCGAATGTCACCGGAAGCAGACTTCATAATTATTTAGAGCTGAGCCACTGAAATTGCAGACTGATGTTCTAAACATTTGTAAGGGTGTCGAATACCTCAAGAGCTTGCTAATTGTTAGAAGTTATAGCGACCCACCACTACACGAGTGATACAACGATGGACACCCAATTAAACAGCAGCACTCTCAAACAAAATAGGGCTCGATCACCAGCCTTCGGCCCAGCACATTCGACGAGCACAGCATTCACGAACCAGGAATTCAACAATACCGACATTGACCAATATCAAGAGGGCACTTTTTTCTGAACACTGTTTTCTTGAAGCTCTTTACACCTTAATATTTTAGACAAGTCCAGAAACACATAATTTTAAATAGTCCAAATTCCCCCACAAACTGCCCCTTTTCCGAAATGATTTTTCGTCAACAACAAGCTTGCTATGTACGACCAATGAGCATATATGTTACCTGAAACCAAATCTGAGGTCGCAACCAAGATGTTTAGAAGGATACAGACACGAACAGACATGAACTTCAACCAAACTGAGCATTGGCTATACTCACAAGCAAACTTCAACAGACAGAGTATTTGCCATACTCACAAGCACTACAAGACAACACAATGTTCAAAAGTCAAAACGCTTTTACTTAGTGGTATGAAAGCAGACACACAGTAGAAATGCTCCCACTGTCACGCACACTCACACTGTGCACAGAGGTTGGGGCTTCATATATACTGCTACAGAGAGAAAGCATCATGCATGGATGCTACACGGTACTAGTACTGATCAGAGCAGGGCGGCTACAGTTGACGGGGGGTCACTAGTATGATTGCACTGCCAAATTCGAATGCTGGCACGTGCATGTACTACCACCACTACCAGCTGATCACTATGTATGAGTGTGTATACGGCTATATATATATTAATATATTAACAGTAAGTCAATCGTGTACCAACAGAAGGAGTAAACTGCAACACTCCCACTCACGATTGACTTACCTTTTTGGGAAGCTGAAAAGTCAACCAGTGCCACACTCAGAGGGAGAGTCACAGTGGGTCGCTGTCAGACCAAGTAGGGCAGTGAGGCGGTGGAATTTGTCACGAGGCAGAGGCTTTGTGAGCAGATCAGCAACATTATCGGCAGTAGGAACGTAAGCCACTCGTAAACGCTGATGCTGGAAATGATCCCGAATAACATGGTATTTAACATCAACATGCTTGGTCCGTCTATGGAACTCAGGATTACGCACCAAGCGAATCGCAGCTTGATTATCACTCCTCAGTAGAGTCGGAGCTGATTGCGGGTAACCTAGGTCAGCCATGAGCTGCCGCATCCAGATTATTTCTTGGGAGGCTAAATGAGCAGCGATGTACTCTGCTTCCGTTGTGGATGCTGCGGTAGACCCCTGCTTACGACTGCCCCACGCGACAGGGCCTCCGTTAAGCATGATGACGAATCCGGATCTCGACTTCCGATCGTCTAAGTCACCTCCATAATCTGCGTCACAGTAAGCGTGCAGAATGTTGGTCTCACCACTTGCTGAGTACGTGATCCGTAAGTCGGCGGTGCCCGTGAGGTACTTCAGGATTCGCTTTGCCCCTGAAATATGACTGAGCTTGGGACTTCTCGTAAATTTGGAGGCATGACCTGTTGCATATGTGATGTCAATGCGGCTTCCTTGACTTGCGAAGTGAAGACTTCCAAGAATTTCAGCGTACGGAAAGTTCGGATCGGTGGCCTCGTCAACTGAAGACATGAAATCCATCTGTGCATGTGGATCTGCAGGAACTGAGAGAGGTGCGCACGTGGTGAATTTGTATTCATCCAACTTGCGTCGAATATAACGACTCTGGTCAATTTGCAAGATGCGCTGGCTTCTGTTTCTAGAAATGTGCAAACCAACGTATACTTCGGCATCCCCACTAGTAATGCTAAAGATACCCTTCATAGAGGCAAGAACAGTGTCGATACGGGCCATGTCACTGCAACAGATTATTCCATCATCAACAAATAGAGTGAGGAACAATCGATTCTCTCCAGTGCCAATATACACGCACGGATCAGCTTGACTCGGGGAAAGGTCATGTTGAACTAAAAAGTCGTGGAACCGCCTGTTCCATACGCGTGAGGCCTGTTTTAGGCCATAAAGAGCCTTCCGAAGTTTGCAGACAAGATCAGGATGAGCTTTGTCGACAAAACCCTTGGGCTGGACCATATAAATGTCCTCTTCTATGGCTCCATGCAAAAATGCCGTTTCAACATCAAACTGAATGATGTGCATGTCCTCAACACCAGCAATAGATAGTATAGTCCTGATTGAATCGAATTTGACCACCGGAGAAAAGGTCTCAGAATAATCTATACCTTCGCGCTGCGAGAATCCTTTTGCGACCAGTCGTGCCTTATATCTGCTCACTGACCCATCCGTGGCATATTTTATGCGGTATACCCATTTGTTCTGGATCGCCTTGCGTCCTGTAGGTAGCTCAGTAAGCACCCATGTGCAATTGGTAAGGAGCGATGCATGTTCACGTTGCATGGCAAGGTGCCAGTGCGTGGCATCGGGAGATTGCACAGCTTCCTGATAAGTTTGTGGATCGACTGGTACACGCGATGAGCCCGATTGAACCATGGCAGCGAAGGATCCTGGTGGATACAAGTATTGCCATTCACCAAGTCGATTAGGTGGCTTGCGTTGGCGCTGCGATCGAAGGAGCGGTGTGCATTCACCTTCAGGTAGGTCAAAGCCAATGGGAGAGCAAACTCCAAGATCAATCTGTACACCAGTTGGTTGATGAAGGTCAGTCGAAGTGAGAGGCTCAGAGCGACCTTCATCTGCGGATGCATGGCTTGTTGTGTCATGAATCTCTCCCACTGATTTTGTTGGCTCTGAAAGTACCGCTCCTGGTGGGATTGTCGACTCACTCGGCTCGAGCTCGAAATTGAACGAGCCAACTTCTTCATCGGCAAGCGTAACGTCTTCTCAAATTGCAAGCGTGCTATCGCATGGGTTGCGAGGGCCACCAAAGATTTCTTCATGCTGTTCGCCATCAGAGCTGAAAATCGGACCAATCATTTCTTGTTTGCCTCCTTGATCACCGAGGGTACTGAAGTTGTTCACTGGATCGCTAGGAGGTAGATCATCACTGGTATCTTCTGGTGGTAACTCCATCTCTTGCTCAGAATCAACTCTTGGAGTAAGTACGAGATCAACTTGAACAGCGGCAAGTTGTGGCTGATCAACAGCAGGGAGCAAAGCAGCATCCGGTACAAAGTGCCTAGAAAACAATGAAGGTGAAGCATTTTCTGAGGGCAAAGTGGTCACAGGGAGAATTCGAACCGGTGCTTGATCGGGCGTGGTGGCATAAACTCCAGTGAGCACGCTAGATTCATCGAAGATGACGTCTCGTGATTCCACAATCTTCTGCGAGCTATTCACCCAAACTCTATAGGCTTTGCTGTGACGGCTGTAGCCCATGAAGATTCCTCGTGTACTTTTCGGATCAAGTTTTGCACGCAACTCCTTCGGAACTAATACGAAAGCATCGGCCCCAAAGATTCGCATGTGTGATACCGAAGGTCTAATATTGTGCCACTTT
Organism: Bryum argenteum; assembly: GCA_037043015.1. Taxonomy (NCBI): domain Eukaryota; kingdom Viridiplantae; phylum Streptophyta; class Bryopsida; order Bryales; family Bryaceae; genus Bryum; species Bryum argenteum. Next base: position 3,014,331 of record CM073323.1, on the reverse strand, counting down.
TCAAAGGGTGTTTGACCATCCAGCATTCGAGTCCCTGACCTGTTCAAACAGTACACTGCGGTGTGTAGGGCCTCCCTCCAAAATCTCAAATGAACGCTGGCGTTGTAGATCATACTTCTGACAGATTCCATGATGGTTCTGTTATCTCGTTCGGCAACTCCGTTCTGCTCCGGTGTGTAGACGGTGGTCAACTCTTGTGCAATGCCTTGTTGGTTGCAGAACTCTTGAAATGCCAAGCTCGTAAACTCGGAGCCACGATCTGAACGGAGCCTGTTGACTGTTGAGCGTGTCTCTCGTCGAAGCTGGTTGACGAAAACTTTGAAGCAACTCAGAGCGTCAGACTTCCGCTTCAAAAGCTCGACCACCCTATAACCAGTAGCATCATCTTTAAAAAGTATGAAATACTTTGCTCCGCTAACAGTAGGTGTGCTCATCGGCCCGCAGATGTCAGAGTGTATAAGAGCACCTACAGCACTGGCTTTCTCGCGTTTCTCGTTAAATGGAAAGCTGCTTCTTCGGATTTTTCCATATGCACACCCGTTACAAAACTGGTGTACTCCAGGTTTTCCAGTCAAAAGAAGTCCCTCGACTGTGTTGTGCGATGCCATCCTCCTTATCATATCGTGATGCACATGAGCGAGTCTCTTATGCCACGTGTCCAACGATTGGAGACCCTCTTTTCTGGTTGATATACCAAAAGAGCCAACGTGAAGTGCAACTACTCGGTTGGGCAGCAGAGGAGAAATCAACAGTTTGTAAAGCTTGTTGACTAGCATACCTTTCATGACGATCTGTCCTGATTGGGTCACTAGGCAACATGAGAACTTTGATGTGATCGTATCGACATTCTTCTGAGCAGCTTTCTGGGATGAAAACAAACTGGTCCCCAACTTTGGGACATATAGGACTTCTGTGAGTGTAGCAAATTCTTCGGTGTTGTCGAGATGTACTTGGACATTGATACTGCCTGTGCCGACCACCTCCAAGACGATGCCGCCAACCCCTTGAACGGTACGCTTCTCGCTGGTGATGTCTGTATAGGTCGAAAAGTAGGTGTTGACATTGGTCATATGATCCGTGCAACCGCTGTCAACATACCAGGATGAGAAGTCTGCAGCAGTGATTGCTGTCATGTATGCTCGATGGCTTGACGGTGTCGGAAGTTGAGTCGATGGCTGTATGCTTGTTTTTGGCTCTTCAAGTGGATCGGAGAGGCCACCGTCGTTCCCATTGAGAGGACATTCTCGTGCCCAATGACCTAGCTGTTTGCAGTTCCAACAAAGAGTAACCTTCTTTCGCTCATGAATCTCTCTTCTGCGCTCCTGACGTTGATCAAACGTGAGTGATGGGCGGCTACCTTGTGATTGAGATGGAGCGAGGCTGCCAGAGCTGTTGGGTCGCTTGCTGTAAGCCGTTGCGTACGCCACTGCCACCTTCTCTTCTTCTTTGTCTTCGTTCTTCAACCTCGTTTCGTGGCGCAATAAACGGATAGTGAGGTTGTTGAGGGTCCTCGACCCATCCTCGACATTGTCCCATGCCGACAAAAAGGCACTGTAACGACTGGCCGGGAGGTTCGCAAGAACCTTAGCTATCAAACTCGCATCAGTGATAGAATTATCACCTGCATTAATAAGCGAGCTTTTGATCAGTTCAAGCTTGCCTAAGAATGAGGCTATAGTGTCTGTGCTCTCCATTCAACATTCGTAGAAACGCTGTTGGATGTGATGTACAGACTCATGAGCGGATTGATCGTGCAACAGTTTGAGCTTGTCCCAAATTTCTTTGGACGTGCTACAATTCATGAGAATTTCTAGGACAGACTCGTCTACAGCTTTACAGAGAAGAGAGATGCACTGATTATCCTTTCTGATCCATTCCGCTCGCGCAGTGACATCTGTTGGCATCGGTACTGTTCCTTCGACAATACCCATAAGGTCTTGCCCAAGTAGGATGGCTCGGAGCTGGAACTTCCACAAGTGAAAGTTCTGCCCATTGTAGCTTTTCACATTACGTAACTCAGCGTTTGCATCCATTCTTGGAAAAGAAAGGCGTCCCCTTGCTAATTGACACAAAGTTACAGGTATCTTGACAACACTCTTTCGCCACGCCTTCACAGTGCGTGACTAATGACAGTATGTTACTATTCGAAATTTGCAACTTCGATCAGAGTGAGAGGAAAAAAGAGTGGGCCCATAACCTTTAGAAGGATACAGACACGAACAGACATGAACTTCAACCAAACTGAGCATTGGCTATACTCACAAGCAAACTTCAACAGACAGAGTATTTGCCATACTCACAAGCACTACAAGACAACACAATGTTCAAAAGTCAAAACGCTTTTACTTAGTGGTATGAAAGCAGACACACAGTAGAAATGCTCCCACTGTCACGCACACTCACACTGTGCACAGAGGTTGGGGCTTCATATATACTGCTACAGAGAGAAAGCATCATGCATGGATGCTACACGGTACTAGTACTGATCAGAGCAGGGCGGCTACAGTTGACGGGGGGTCACTAGTATGATTGCACTGCCAAATTCGAATGCTGGCACGTGCATGTACTACCACCACTACCAGCTGATCACTATGTATGAGTGTGTATACGGCTATATATATATATTAATATATTAACAGTAAGTCAATCGTGTACCAACAGAAGGAGTAAACTGCAACAAGATGGACTGAGATGTTGCTGCATATTTACCTGAAACTAAATCTGAGGTCGCAACAGGTCGCAACCACATACTACCGAGGCTGAATCATAAACCAATAATAAGTTCCGAGACTGAACGACTACTGCCGAGGCATTTCAAAGACCTCAATTCCTCGGCCGATGCAAAATCACTGCCAATATAAGTGCAGCCCTTGCTCACCATCACCTACATCTTCCGATCCGATTTTCATCGCTAGTATCAACAACTTACTATAGTTACATGCTCTTAGTGCTTCTTGCTAATCAATCGTTCACTTGTTCGAAAGTGTCAAACTTCTATAAGCTATGGAGAGCACCTCGTTTACCTCCAACGAACGAGTACCAGTGCGTCCAAATGAATTAGACTGCTCCATGTGCATGGAGGCTCCAATCGATGCCGTAGCAGCTGCATGTGGACACATCTTTTGCTGGCCATGCATCAACCCATACCTGAGCAATCAAGGGACTAAGCCTTGCCCAGTATGCGGAGATTTATTGAAGAGAGACCGCGACATCATCCCTGTATATGGCGCTGGAGTTTTTGCCGATGACTATGTGTCTGTCCGGCCGGATAATCCGTTGTTGAGTGGAAGAGATGGCGCATTCTGGACGGAAGAGGGAGCGCGAGTGCGTGACATTCAGATGGAGCGGGACAAATCGGAGGCTGTTGTGCAAACTCTGCGACTAAACAATGCGTTGTTGCAAAGGGTTGCAACAACGTATGAGGCGAGCTTCTGGCCGGATACTGAGAGTAATGCTTTGATAATACGAATTCTCAGAGTGCAACGGCAGTTGTATCGTGCCAATGCTATGCTACCGAGGCATTTGTGGCAGTGAGTTAATGCATGCTCAATCAATGACTGTTTGCAATTCATCTGATGCGAACATGACTTGAGCCATCGTTCAGAAGGTCAAGTGGCTTCTTAAAGTAGATGTTTGTTACCTTAATAGCTAACAATTAGAAGCAGGATTGTGTACACTTTTCACAGTTCCGTGTTCACTATGTTACACTGAGGGCCGCTGGGCCGCCGCAAGCGCGTGGCCGGAAAAATAAATTGAAGTATCGAATTTCAGTTTTTACCTCCAAATTGGTTGAAAAAAGCTTGGATAGTACCTTGTAATCATCTCAAACTTTAATAGGGTGCAGATTAGTTCACCACTTTAGAAACACCCACCTTCAAAAATTCGTAGCAAATTGTAAAAGAGTTCAAAAATAATGAATATGGACACTTTGACTATCTTTCCACTTACTTTCCCCATGCACGAGAATTACTCACAGAGTTTACTTTACTACAACTTTCCTGATCTGAAATTTAAGCCATGATAGAGCACTCTCCCTTATTCTTTTGATGCAAAAGAACTGTGCCCCTCCAGAAAGTATTATATTCATTGCTGTGACGTTAGAATACGGTATGCATATGTACAATACGGAATGATATGGAGTGTGTGCTTCCAGGAACGGAGCCGCAACTAGATCTTTTCAGGGGAGAGTACTATTTTATGTTAAAAGCCTGCCGTAGATGCGGGACGCGTTCTAGAATGACAAGCAACTTCTCTCGTTATTTCGCCACGAGGCCATTATGAATCCCTCGCGGTGGGCCATCGCAATTTACGGATCCGCACATTTGCTGACCAGTCCCTTCTCCGATCCTTTCGTATCAAACTCCTAGCTTGACAGTTTTAGACGTTACAACAGTAACTTAAACAGCAAGTGCTCGCTTGAGCTCCAAGCTTGCAACTCACTGAAAATTGTGATACAATTGACCCTTTCTTAGTGCCGAAAGAATAAAAGAAGAATGTGATACAATCAAGCCACAAACGAAACAACCACTACTGCAGTAGTAGAAACTTTTGTTCTGAAAATGGGGAAGAATTCTCCGCCCACGATGAATAAGATTACGGCTTGCTTCTGAAGAACAAGCGAAACAATACAACTGCAGAGTACTCTGCTCGATTTACTAGCAGAAAAAAATCGCTCACTTTGTACAAACACTGCTGCTCTGCGATTGAATCACCGACCCATCTACTCCATCCTCAATCTTGTAGTAGCTATCGCTAGGTGTTCGTCAAAGAAGGTAAGGCAACTTCGAATTAGAAGCCTCGGAAACAATTGTGAATTCTAGAGAATACAGTTAGGCTGTACACCTGCCCGGGAAATGTGTTGTAAGAATCAAGCAAAAGACATTCACTCATCGAAGATAGGCCCGTCGTCATGTTGTTGTTGATGATGAGAGTTCTGCGTTTGTTGTTGCCCCGTGGGCTTCTTCTGAACCTTCCCCTTGATCCACTTCAAACCACTCGAGGTTCCACTCGCCACTTTCGATGCAGACGAAGACACAACGTTCTTGGTGGAACTCGCAGCAGACTTCACCTTCGCTAGCTTCTGATTGTTGCCGCCTTTCTTGTCTTTCTCCTCGTGCCCGTATTGATCATTGTACTTGTAGTCCCACTGGTCCGCCCACCCGAGTCCCTGGTGCTCAGACTTCTTATCATACGCCTCATACAAAGTCGCCATAGCAATGGATAGCACTACCCAAATCCCACAAACTAGCACTGATCGATACGGCAAGGGGTACGATGGAAAGAAAAGGTGAGAGACGAGGTGAGAGATTAGTAAAGTGAGTTGTGGGAGTCGGAAGGGGCTGAGGTGGTTATAAGGAGGTGGGTGCGTGTGGTACCAGGGGGGTCCTCGTGTCGGAAGCAGAAGAGGAAGGAGGCGAGGTGGACAGATTCCATGGTGCTGACTGGGAGGGGGCGGGCCTGGCGGGGCGGCGCGGCCGCGTTGGAGCGTTCCAACCGGTCGGACTGGCCGGGGTGTGTCCAGAACGTTCCAAGTTTCGGTTCCGTTCCGATCGAGGCGGAGATCGGGTCGGACGGCGCATTTTCCGGATGTCGAATCATTGCAGACGGAGCTACTGGCTCTTGAGAGTCCTGTTGACTCCTTACGGAATGTTCCTGGGAAATACTAAAGCTCTCGTGGTGGGACCTCACTTAATGTAATTCCTTCCAGATCCAACTTATACTCGTACTGTACGACGTATGTACATATTGGGGTTTGCCTGAATGGGGCTACGGTGGGCACGACCAGAGCGTGTTCAGCCCGCACTGTGGGCCGGAGAGTGGAGTGTGAAGAACCCAGCTCGCACAGTATTCCTGTCATGAGGGTTGAAGTCTTCTAAATTCTAACACACCATAACTTAGAGTTATCATGTGTCTTCACTCACATTTTACCATTCACATTAACTAATGACAGGGTGCCATGTGGCAGAGATTTTATTGACAAAAAATATTTGTTATTATAATTAGCTCATCAGAAAATGTGATTGATGAGGGCCCTTCTCCTCTGCCCTACCTTCTTCCAACCTAGGGTGGGGTTTTGACACCCTCTCAAGCGACGCCTACGATCTTTTGACGCTGCCCAACGGCCCCACCTAAAGCTCAAGTCTAGGCATGCTATCATGAAGTCTCACCAGTCACGCCCCCGCTCCCATACTGCACGACTTGGGCAACCTCAACCCTTCCCTCATGCCATATTAGATGGGTCACTTTTGTTTTTTGTTTGTAGAGCAAGCGCTGGAGCATTTGGGCAAGGTGCCTCACGGGCAAGGTTTCGCACGACTCAGATTGACCTAGCCCACCCCCACGCCGCAGTGGATGGGTCACTTTTGTTTTTTGTTTGTGTGGTAGGATGTGGAGCGTTTAGGAGGGATACCTTAAAGGCAAGGCGTAGGTTGGCACTAATTGTGGCAAGTTTTTTCCAAAGCCTGTAAGGAGAGACCCAATGTCGGCCTAACGCCTCATGTGCGAAGGCTTTTAGGCATGGATGAAGAACTCCATCACCCTTCAAACTGCATTGCACTATGGGAGAGCACTATGAGAGAGTGCTCAATAATGGCTCAAATTTCAGATTTCCTAATCTGTAGTGAAGAATTATGGAGTCAAAACAGAGGAATGACATGGTGGAAGATGCTGATCATGTAAAAAGAAAGTGAAATCCTAATGTAGTTTATTGACAATCATCCCATTTGTACATCATCGTCCACTCTCAGTCAAACCTGAGAGTAGCACCTGCCCTGTATGCTGGCATCAATGGGGTCTCCGTTTCGCCACTGCTCTCAAAAGCAAATAAACGATTGTTGACTACTTTACAGCAACCATGGCACTACAAAGCCATGGCTGGTTCATACAGGATCCAAGGGATAAGTATCACTATGGTCAAGTCACAAAGCATGGCACTCCTTACCTGCTCCATAAATCAGAGATTAATACTACCATACAAAGTTCCAGTTCTCCTTCTTGCGCTCCTTGAAGTAGGCTACGACTTAAGAATGCTCGACACATTACCCTGCACCATCAAAGACAGAGTGTAGTCTACAAAAACACCGATATTACATTGAACCAAAAATGATCGTCACTGTCCTGTGAAAGTATGATACACGTTACTTGAATGTAGAGTGGACACTTAATTGGAGGCGCCGGCGTTGGTGCTGTTCATCCAGTAATGCGACTGGGTCTGCAGAAGCTCAAGCTGCCGAAGAATCCTACCAGCAACATCTTTCGTTCTCGGAGCCGCATTTTGCAGAATGGTGATGATGTTCATCTGAGCCATGGGACCAAAAGCCTTTTGAAACTGCGGGATGCGGAAGAACTTCTCACACATGAAGACAGAGATTTCCAGCGCTCGTGGTGTACACCTCGGCAGCTTCCGAAGAATGGGAGGGATACCATCTGCTTGATGGATAATGTGACACCCTTGCTCCCATTGCTCATTGTCCACCAACGTGTATAGCGCTTCTAAGGCGCCCTCCGCAACTTTGCCCTCCTCCTCCGTAATAAGTGTCACGAGCGGGCGCGTTGCCTCTGCCATAATCAAACAGAAAGTGCTCTGGACAGAGCACCGGCCTGCATGTAACTTGCAAGACTCCGGCGGTGGTTTAAAGCATTGCCACCACGGATTCGGTGGAACAGGCCTCACCAACTTCGGAGTACTTTTCGAGAAATTGGCGAGCGCTTGCGCAGCACTCACTTTCACCCGCTGTCTACTCGACTCGAGGAAATTCACCAACATGGGTATGACCTCCATCTCTACTATCAACTTCTGAAGCTCGACAGAATCCGGAGCTGTAAAGCGGACAAGTGCCGCCAGAGAAGCCTCTTGGAGGATAACGTTTCTTGAGTTTAGGTAATCTACCAAGACGGGTACGAGATTAAACGCACGCAATGTACCTGTGAGAACGTGATCATCTTCTGGGAAATGAGCAAGTATCCTTGCTGCAGACACCTTTTCAGGATCCGAGCTTCGGTCTGACTTCACCATGTCTACGAGAACCTGCAGCATTCCGGTGTTGATTTTTACCGCCGTCCAAGCTTCTGCTCCGTGCTTCCGAGACAGAGCTGAGAACAGCTTGAGCGAGTCACGCTTCGCTTCAGGTGTTTTGCCTCTGAAATGGGGCAGAAGAATTGAGAAGGCGTTTCTTCTAATCATGATCTCCTTCACGACAGGACCTGTGTCTTTCCCTTCTGCGAGACCCAGAAGACCTTGCAGGAGTTGAGATTGTACTGCCGGGGGTGTAGTAATGCCGCTAGAAATGAGCATGAAGATAGTTTCGATAAAATGATCAATGTCTGCGTCTCTGTCTGCGCTTGGTTTCCACTCGTTACCGACTGCGACCAGTACATTTGTTGTAATAACAGAAGCACCATGCTTCGTAATCACTGATGTTCTTGTGGAGGTAAGCAATCTCATTAGCACCTGCATAGCAGTCCCCGGAACTTGTTACACCCAATTTCTCTCCGTGGTTACGATAATCTGCTCAAAAGATATGAAACTTTACGAACACAGCGAGATATGGCTTACCTCAAGGCCTGTGCAATCAGCAATCAATACGCCAACAGCGGGGGTGGTGGAGAGATTCTTGAGGGCAAGAATGGCAGAGTCGAGTACTTCCTCATCCTCAGAGTTCATCATGTTGGTCAATGTTTTGATAACCTCACGAGTACTCGCCAAGCTCCTGCTACTTTCAGGCATATGCTCCAACTTGGCAAGAGTCCTTGCCATTATAATCCTCGACACCGATCCACCTGCATACAGGGACCAGTTCTCAGAGAATATCAAGCATTGCAACTAGATTGTGGTGAGAAATGGTGTGAACGATTACTTACCTTCAACGAGTCGTGTGACCAAGGGTTTCATGAGATTTGCTTTCGCCATTATCACACAATTTTCATCAGTAGTCGGGAGATTCACCAGAACCGCCTTCACTGATATCACTAGGGCCTCCTTTTCATGTCCCAGGAAGGTCACCAGCAGAAGAACTGCATCCGGTGTCCGGCTTATCATTTCGGCAAGTCTGGGATTACTTGACAAAACTTTCAACAAATTGATAGCAGGTTCCGCTTCATCGTACTTTCGTAAGCTACGGATCAGCACGTCGATTACCCCCTCGAACGCTAAAATCTCCTGCATGTGTACAAACGCGTACACTAATTATATGCGAGCTTGATAATCACCAACAACCTTGTAGCAGTATCTGCTTGCAAACATCAATCAGAACTATAAGCTAAGTACAAACCTGATTCTCTTGATGTTCCTGAGCAAGAGCGGTGAGTGCATTGAAGCTTAATTCTCGCACTTCAAGTGCTGGAGAAGAATCAGCCAAGCCGATCAAAATAGGGATTAGTTTCCGGGAAGCCACACCATATTTGTTGATTCCATCCTCCTCACAGAGAGCTTTGATGTCTCGTGCACCGCGAGCTTGTTCCATCAGCTGAGACGACCTCAATCGAAGCTCGGCATTGTCAAGCCGAATATTATAATTCCGTTCTCTCCATTCGGAGATCGATTGTCGGAGTGCGTTATTGGGCTTCACTTTGGTATTCTTCAGCCTCTCGCCGAGCGGGCAAGTGGTCTTACCATCCTGAAACCATTGCAATATCGCAGCTCGCTCGTACGTCTGGCCAGAAGCAATCTGCACAGGGTCCTTCATGACCTGCTTCGTAATCGGACAGAAAAACGAGGGCAATGGAGTAGAAGGAGCGACCACCTCCTTCGTAGCGCAATTGACACTCAGGGGCGAGGAAGGAGTTGAGAGAAAGTCATGCTCAAACGATAGACTTGGCTCCTCCTGATATGCCAACCCTCTCTCCAATGCTTTTACGCACCGGTCCAAGTACGATGCAAGCGAAGCCTCAGCTTTTCTGATGTCTCCTTTGGCTTCCACAAGATGATCGGGGACTGAAGCTGCATCACCGAGATAGTCTGCAACTTGGTCCACGAGCTCCTTGCATTTGTGAGCTGTAGAAGACTCACTAATTGTGCTTAAAGAGTCCATAATGATCTGCTCTTTGTACCCCAGCTTCGGAGGACTCCCTTTCAGCTGTCGGTACGTTCGACTCATCTGCGATCGAACCGAAGCGCTGCACGCTACTGGAGTTATGAACTCTAAATCCCTGCTCAGAGTTCCCTTGAATGCTTGTAACTTCAAAAGGAGATATGGACAACTCAAGAGTGAGGTAAATTGAGACTGTACTCTATGGGCCATCACCAGCTGCTCCACTGCAGTCATTTCAACCTCCATTTCCCGCTGCTGACACTCGATGGAACCGCTCGGAGAGTGAACCTGAACCCCATGAAAAGCTCAATCAGCTATTCATAATGTTAAGGTCACAGATGGAAAGGCTTGTGTTAGAAGCTCGTTATCATCGAGTATGTTTTTAGAACATATGTCTGCAGTTTTTAAGCTTCAAAACATGCCACTTGAACAAAGTATGCTGAATTCTCAATGGCGATGGCCAGCTAAGTAAGAAGTGTGAGCTCACCTCCAACTCTTCCTGCAAATTCTTCAAAGAAGTTGCAAGATCCTCAAGAACAGAAGCAAAATCGTAAAGAATGATGTGAGTCGGATGTTCTTTCACTTGCATGACCCCTTGAGCTGCCACCGACAGCATCGACACCCTGTGACGGAAGTGCCCAAACCATTGATACACAATCTCAGCCATTGCTGGCCAGTCCACCTCTATAAAACTCCGGGGACTTGTCAATCTTCAATCATATCTATCCAGAACACTTGATCACTCCTCACTCTCGAAGCTTGTATGCCACTACAGCAATCGCATGCTGCTTCATGTAACCCTAAACAGAACCTTGCCTGCACTCACTAGCTCTCAAAACCCTCATTTACGAAAAGTTACTGATACCGACATAACCGCCTCGTCGGCCTTCAAGAATGGCCTACGAGTAAGCCATGCAATCCCGTCACATCCTTTGCTCTAGCCGTGCACCAGCAAAGAAGCAATCAACCGACACAACTAAGTATGGAAAACTTCAAACTGTCTCATGACTCGCAAGCTTTCTTTACTGTTTCTAGTTGCCTTCACCACAGTCAAAGGATAAAACCACCACTGTCAAAGAACAGAACTCACAGTCTAAACTAAAAAATGCAGAACGGCAACAGTCACTCTGCGATCACCATACCCTGGTCCGAAACAATGAGAACTTCTCTCTTCCTTTCAACCTCAATCCCGCCATGGCCAACAATCAACCCCACTGACAAAGTGCTCAGACACTACCGCCAGATGAAATTAAAAGCTAAATATCACAGGATCGAGTCTCACTCCGACAATCGAATGCTTAAATCTATCAAAGTTTTGATTTTTGGAGAATCTAGATACCCTAATTTGCAATGAGTCAAACTAGTTACAGAAACCAGTGAGGCTGCTTCTTTGAATAAGTATTTGAACGAGCAAGGAAGAGAAGACTGAACAATTGCTTGTATTAGAAGCTCGGTCCTTTTGCTAAGAAAAGAAAAGGAGGGAGACGACGACGACTTCGTGCAACAACGACTACACGAGCCCTACAGAATGGGACTTGTAGTCAAACTCTGGCCGAAGCTGTAGACCGACGAAACATCGAAGCAACACTAAGGCGCTAGGACTCTTGGCTCTCTTGAGCTTCCTGATCATGCCATGTCGATTACCGACAGCCTGAATGTAGGAGGACCGTGGATCTCGCCGAGTAAGCTTAGGTGTGAACGCGGACGCGCTTTCTTCGGCAACATTCGAATGCCCTACTCAAGTGTTTTATTGCTTTACTTAGTTCTTAGGCCATGTTTACACTAAAGTTGAGAAGCCAAGAGGAGAAGGATTTCAGCCAATGGGAGGCCTACAAATCAAGAAGCCAATGAAGAGAGGTTTTACACAAAGAAACTCCAGTCCAAGGGACAAAGGGAGACCAAAATGACATGGCACACAATTTTTACTTCGTCGGCACAATAATTGTTATACTAGACTGCTTAAGGAGGGCCGTTAGGCGCAAATCAATTTTTGAATTTTTTTTTGTTTTCTTTTTAAAACTTTTGACCAACGCTTTTACCAACAGCCAAATTTTAAAAACTATTTTTAAAAAAACAGCTATTACTATTCATTCCCTTTTCTACTTCTTAAAAAGTATTCATTTCTCTTGCAACTTCATCTTTTTCTCCCTCTTCTTGCTTGCTACTAATTTGCTCCATTTTGCTATTGTTTTGCTGATTTTTGACACTTTTGGCATTTTTTTATCCCTCAAGTTTGTTGCAATGGAAGGCTACTCTCAAGATGGAGAATTCTCACGATCTCAAGACCAAGCATGGATCCAAAATGCTCCTTGGATAAGTTTCTCTCAACCTCAAATTTAGCCAATTTCTCCTGAATTGCATGCTTCTTCCTTTGATCATGTATGGTAGACAGTCCTTAAAGCGCCAGGGGACCTAAAAGCGTCTGTACCTCATTTGTAGATTCTGAAAATACAGATGTACCTCATTTGTAGATTCTGAAAATACAGATGTACCTCATTTGTATATAATGCATCTGGGTCAAATCTTATTTAACACTTTGGAATTTTGTATAAGATTCACAAATACGAATTACATGTTGCAAATTTTTGCAATCCTCCCAAAAACCTATTTCGAATGTGGTCATAATTTTATTTTGAATTTAATAGTGCTAAAAATAGGTCAGATCTCTTAAGTTGGTGCTTTTAGGACACTCTACCTCAGGTGGTAGTAGCTCCAAAACCTTTCGCCTTTTGGATTGCATGGCACGAGTGGCTTAACAATATATTGGTAGTAGTGGTGGAATTATTTCACCATCTCTTGGAAGGCAACTTTATAGTGGTTCAGATTTGCAACCAAGTAAGGAGCCGGTAGAGAGATTTTGAAATTCATTGATAGATGTGAAGGAGGAGGAAGGAATTCGTAAGGCAGAAAAGGGCTTGAATGGAGAGTATGAGCCTACACCCAAGAAAAGAGGACGTTTAGTAAAAGGAGGAAAATCAAGTGCACCTCCTCCTCTAAAGAAGAAAACAACATAATCAACAAAGAAGAAGGATGTGGAGGTTGTCAAATTGGATTGTCCAAGTGATGAAGAAGAGGAGCTTACTCAAAAGTGGCATGACTATGAAGTTGAGACCTTGATTGCAACCCGTGAGGAAATAAAGAAGAATTCTCAAAAATGTGCAAAAAAACAAGGTATGTGCACTAAATTTTTTTTTACATTATTTTGCATTTTATGTACATGTATATGTGCATTAATTTATACACTTATACATGTACATATTTTCACATTTTTTTTAATTTTTTTTTCATATTTTTTACCTATACATGTATATGTATATGTGTATAAATTTTTAATTTTATTTTTTATTACATTGTAGAATCTCTCAAAATAAATTCAAAGAATGAGACCGATGAGGACGCGTGATGATAAATGAGAATGAATGAGGATGAATTAGGGCCATATGCAGGTTGTATGATGAATCCGTAGAAGGCCTTGGCCTTAGCATCACCACCCATTCCACAAAAGGGAGGGTGGATCATCCTCACAATAAGTTGAGTTGAGTTGGTTTGCAAGCCGGGTGCCCCACCCATGACTTGTATAGATGGTGATAAAACAAGGAAAAAATAAAAGCAAGATGAATTTCATTGGCACCCTGGAAATCGGAGAGGAATATGAAGTTTGTCCTTTGTTCTTTAGTGAGCTCCTTTTTGGTTTTGGGGTTGGAGCTCCGTCCCTCAAAATGACCCCAATTTGCAGGTCAACCTCAACTTCTAACCCCAAAACAAGTTGAGATCATCCGTTTTGCAGTATGGGTGGGGCACTTTTGAGGGCGACCACTCACGATATAAGTTGAGTTCATCCGTTTTTCAGGATGGGTGGGAATGCTCTAACCCCCTACCCCTCCTCCCTAAAAACGAGAGCAACCGCGCAGGGGCTTTGGGTTTGCGGGCCTCACCACCCCTCAAATTCTAAAACCAAAAAATATCTTGCAAAAACTAAATGCAGTTTTTGTATATAATCATGTTTTAAAACCGACAGTTTTCTAAAACCAGTTGTCACTTCATTTGTCAGGATGTGGAGTGACCTTAGTTTCATAGAAAGCGAATTTTTGCTTGCAATCATCTCAAGCAATGTGGAGAGGTGTGTTGTCACTTCACTGTCATGGTGTAACTATGCCGGGCACACGGCAGATTAAGTGACAGATCGTGAGGGGGGCGGCTGATTATTGTGACCCCTACGTACTGGCTTATGCTTAGTGATCTCAGCAAACTAGTGATGACGTGATTTGATCTATATGCTCCCTCCGCCTCAGGAAAAACACCATGTTTTGGTTCCAACACCCCGGCCCACATTTATACCAATATTTCATACTTCGGCATGCTTGGAAGAAACGTGGTAACCCTAGGAACAACAGGCAGTGGCTACAGGGTTTGAACGTTCGAAGGATATTTCGTAAGACGTTTGAGTTCAAGAATATCGAATTGCTCAGGAAGCTATTTGTTGTGATTATATGCTTACAGAGTATTTACAACAATCGAAGTATTGATCCTGATCAACCCCCTCGTTTCTTGAATCGGTGAAGTGGCGCAATCGATCAAAATACATCTGACTTAGTGTGTGATAATGATTTCAATACCTGCTCCTTATCTCGAGCATGGATTAGCTGGGTTCCGATCGAGATAAGCAACAACGCTACCGACTTTCTAGTAAGTGCGAAGAATTTATAAAATACTCCCACCGACGGCGTTCCGGCTCCTCTGCAGCCACAGTAGGATGCTTACAGCCTTGAAAGTTACATGAAAAGCTATGCAGTGCACGTGATAATCAGAAGCATTTTCCCGTGAGGAATACACCCGGGAATGCTCTTGGACTACACCCTTAACATAGTGTTCACTGAGGGTTATCAATGTGAAGTCAGTGAAAATCGAGTTGCAGAATCACCCAAACATGAGTTATTGATGGTCAATTCGATAATTCAATACTTTTTTGGACATTTGAGACTTTTGCTACTGTGATTTCAAGAGCTCTTCGGAGTCAATTTACACATTTTTCACTTTTTGAAGTTCCCTTCAGTCTGGAACGCTAATCTTCTTGTCTACGATCAAAGGGTTGATTACGAATCTGAGATTGAAAAACATTCAATGAAAGCTTAAATCTTAAGTCAAGGATGACTTTCCTATCTTCAGTCAAGTTCTAAGTAGATCACAAACATGATACAGAGAACGAAATTGATAAAAAGTTCAAAATCAAGTAATAGATTGAGATTTAATTTGAGAAAGCTAACAGCCATGACAGGCAAGATCCGGCCGACAAACGGTGATCCACAGGAACTTATGATGGAGCTCAGCATACCACGAACCTATCAAGCTGAGCAGTATTAACAAACAGCTAAACTGATTGCACATAGCGATGTGCACATATGCTGCACCGACTTCCATTGTACCCCTTCACAGTTGTTGCGACTACATACATCATTCACTAAGGATGCAACCAACTCTGCATGGACAAGTATTATTCTATTTACCACCATTCTCATGATCATGACATCAGTTTCTCAGTCATATCATCAAGTCCACGATCTAATAGGGGCGTTCATTTACATAATTGCCAGGAGGGCTGTAATTGCACACCCAAAAGGTACCAATAGTACCACCACACTCTGCCGAAGCACACCCCACGCTGGTGGTAGTGTTCCACACTACCTGCGTGTAATGCCCACACACAGCGGTGCAAGTGTTGGTGGCGTAGTCGTAGTATGCCTTTTCATCCACCCACCCCTTCACGACCTCTGTTGCTGTATATCCGGCGGGCGTGCTCGCAATATTCTCGCCGTAGCTATCTGCGTCGGGATTGTGATCCCCCACACACCCAGCTGCCCATGACGCGGCCACGGAGTAAGCAGCGTCGTTCCACACCAGCGGGACCATGCCAACGTTGAGTTCGCTTCGAGCCGCGTTGTGGGCCGCCAAGTAGGCCGCTTGATCGGGCGCTTGTGCTTGTGATACGGACAGGATGGCCGCGATGGTCACGGCTACCACCACCACATATATAGCTCTGCACACAACTGCCATGACTCTTGACCAGAATGATTGTTGAGGTGAGTTGCTGCTCTTGAACGGAATGACTGCTGAGATGAGTCGCTCAAGGTCCCGATCCATTCCTCTTATATACTCGGCATATGACATCACGAGGATGCGGCATCCGCTACCCGATTCAATTAGAGGGATTCCGGTTGAAGACTTTTTCTCCGAAGCCCACCGGGTGAACCGTGAACACTCGGTGATGCGAATCATATTCCGAAGCATATGCATGGCGATGGTAGTGGCTCGCTTAGAAAATTGGAAAGTATACCCAAATTCGCATGTTGAATTTCTCAAAAGTGGCAGAAAATTCGGTAAAAACTAAGTCATGATTCGAAGAAACATGATATATGGAAAATGGTAGCTACTGTATCACACATGGCTCTTCGATCATACTCCGTCAGGTGACAGGGCACCGTGACCTACACATGCGTAGAGAAGTGGTAAATTTGCTGGGAGGTATTCTGAAACGAAGTTGAAGGAGACAATGTCAACGAGTGGTTACTTCGTCGCCGAGATTTCATGGCAAATAATTGGTATCAATCTTGATGTGGCTTTATCTTAGAATTTCTTCCAACTGCCGGTTTAGAAACTTGGTCGTCACCAACAGCACATGTTCACCAACTGTTCCAAAAATTCTCTCCTTCCTTCTGTTCAAAACTAAAAAGAATGGATTATTATTTCTTATTGTCTGCTCTAGTTGAAAGGAGGGAGTGTATGTACAGTACCCTCCAGATGATATACGAACTTAGCACTGAGGGACAATTTTCCTATGAACTTCGAACATAACCTCTACACTCTAAAATGATTCGATTTCAATACCGTAAAGTGCATTACAATCACAATGAAGATTACTACATCTTCTTGAAATACAGTTTTACACATTCACCAATGAAAATTTAATATATAAATTAAATTACAAATACATTATAAAGTTATTATCCACAAACAAGTGTTACCATTCTTTACTTTAATTTGAACGCTCATTCTAGCTTGCGAAATTGAGACGATCAAGCTTACAAGTTTGTTTCTCCTTGGACACCTATATAGAGATCTTCATTAGTTGTCAGGACTCTTAAACTCCAGTGATATTTAACTAATTATGGACTTATTTCGAACTTATGGACTTTTTGCAACTACTGAAGAACCTTGGTTTTATCAGCGGCCAGCCGACACATCCCCATATCTGCGACTTTCAAAAGGTCACAACTCACTCAATTTTTGTTCAAATGAAACATATGAGGTGTTTTTGGACATCTACATTTTCTGTAGATATCAAAAAACACCTCATATGTTTCATTTGGACAAAAATTGACTGAGTTATGACCTTTCAAAGATTACGGATGGAGTCTCAAGGTTATATCGGCGGACAGCCGACATTATTTCTGGACTATGAATTTGTCCATAATTAGTTAAATATACTGCCTCAACAAGGAGAAATCAACTAATTTTAAGGAAGGTATGTAATTTCAAGAGTTAAATAATTTTGTGAAGAGATTTTCAAATTCCAACAATTTCAATACAAATTCATGTAAAATTTTCTTGATTTATATTTTAACAATGTTTATTTGTTAATAACATTCTTAAAGGGAGAACTAGTATGAATGCATCACTTGACCAACAAACAACAATTTCGTTATGTTAGGACAATGCGCACCCCGCTGCCATGACGCGGCCACGGAGTAAGCAGCGTCGTTCCACACCAGCGGTACCATGCGGACCGACGTTGAGTGCGCTTCCAGCCGCGTAGTACGTGGGCTGCCAAGTAGGTCGCTTGATCGGGCGCCTGTGCTTGTGATGCAAACAGGATGGCCACGGTGGCACCCCCACATATCTGGCAATGTGCACAGCACAACTGCCATGCTTGCAACTCACTTGCTAAGTTACTCGTCAACTGAGGCGTGCTGAGATTAGTTGCTCAAGGTCCCGATTAACTCCTCTTAAATACTCGACATATGACATCAGGAGGGCGCGGCGTACTCTTACCGATTCAATCTCGGCAGGTCCCGACTGAGAGACTTTATGTTTGCGGCACACCGGGTGAACATTATATTCTGCACATTATATTAGATTATGCATAACTGGTGACAATTTTGGTACTCAAACTTCAATTCTATTGTCCAAACACATTCCTCTTTCAACAACAACCGACACTACGTGGGTTAGAACACTCAATCCGTATGAGTTTTGAACAGCAGGCACGAGAAAATATTTTAACAGTTGGTGAACATATGCTGCTGGTGACGACCAAGATTCTAAACTGGCAGTTGGAAGAAATTCTGAGATAAGACACATCAAGATTATTTGCCATAATATCTCGACGACGAAGTAACCACTCGTTGACATTGTCTTCTTCAACTTCGTCTCAGAACAGAACCCAGCAAATTTATCACAAGTGCTTCTTTATTCATGTGAGGCCACGGTGCCTTGTCACCTGACGAATGATCGAAGACCGATGTGTGCTACATTACCTACCATATTCCATATATCACGTTTCTTCGAATCATGACTAAGTATTTGCCGATATTTTTGCCGCTGTTGAGAAATTTCACATGCGAAATTGGGTACACTTTTTCAATTTCCTAAGCGAGCCATGACCATCGCCATGCATATGCTTCGGAATATGATTCGCACCAACGGTTCAACCGGTGGGCTTCAAAGAAAAAGTCTTCCAACCAGAACCCCCTCAACCCCCTCAGATTGAATCGGGAAGCGGAAGTCGCGTGCTCGTGATGTCATATGTCGAGTTTAGAAGCATTGGATCGGGACCTTGAGCGACTCATCTCAGCACTCATTCCGTTCAAGAGCAGCAACTTATCTCAACATTAATCATTCTGGTCAAGAGTCATGGCAGTTGTGTGCAGAGCTATATATGTGGTGGTGGTAGCCGTGACCATCGCGGCCATCCTGTCCGTATCACAAGCACAGGCGCCCGATCAAGCGGCCTACTTGGCGGCCCACAACGCGGCTCGAAGCGAACTCAACGTTGGCATGGTACCGCTGGTGTGGAACGACGCTGCTTACTCCGTGGCCGCGTCATGGGCAGCTGGGTGTGTGTGGGCTCACAATCCTGACCGAGGGGACTACGGCGAGAATATTGCGAGTAAACCCGGCGGATATACAGCAACAGAGGCCGTGAACGGGTGGGTGGCGGAGAAGGTATACTACGACTACGCCACCAACACTTGCAGCTCCGGCCGTGAGTGCGGGCATTACAAGCAGGTAGTGTGGAACACTACCACCAGCTTGGGGTGTGCTTCGGCAGAGTGTGGTGGTAGTCTTGGTACCTTTCACGCGTGCAATTACAGCCCTCCTGGCAACTGGCCCGGTGAACGCCCCTATTAGATTGCAGATCCGATGCCCTGACTCTGAAAATCATAGCATGACTATTAAAGTGGTATTACTAGAATAATACATGTCCATGCAGAGTTGGTTGTATCCTTAGTGAATGATGTATGTAGTCGCAACAACTGTGAAGGGGTACTATGGAGGTCGGTGCAGCATATGTGCACATCGCTATGCGCACTCAGTTTAGCTGTTTGTCAATACTGAGCTGAGCTTGATGGGATGCTGAGCTCCATCATAAGTTCCTGTGGATCACCGTTTGTCGGCCGAATCTTGCCTGTCATGGCTGTTTGCATTCTCAAATTAATTCTCAACCTATTACTTAATTTTGAACTTTTACTGATTTCATTCTCGATATCATGTTTGTGATCTACTTAGAACTTGACTGTAGATAGGAAGGTCATCCTTGACTTATGATTTAAGTTTTCATTGAATGTTTTTCAATCTCATGTTCGTAATCAACCCTTTGATCGTAGACAAGAAGATTAGCGTCGACTGAAGGGAACTTCAAAAAGTGAAAAATGTGTAGATTGACTCCGAAGAGCTCTTGAAATCACAGTAGGAAGTCTCAAATGTCCAAAAAAGTATTGAATTATCGAATTGACCATCGATAACTCAGGTTTGGGTGATTCTGCAAATCAATATCCGCAGACTTCACATTGATAACCCTCAGTGACCACCATTTTAAGGGGGTAGTACAAGAGCATTCTTCACATTAATTACCCTCAGTGAACACCATTCTAAGGGTGTAGTACAAGAGCATTCCTGGGTTATTCCTCACGGGAAAATGCTTCTGATTATCACGTGCACTGCATAGCTTTTCAGGTAACTTTCAAGGCTGTAAGCATACAACTGTGGCCGCAGAGTAGCCGAACGCCGTCGGTGGGAGTATTTTTAAAATTCTTCACACTTTCTAGATAGTCGGTAGCGTTGTTGCTTCTCTCGATCGGAACCCAGCTAGTCCATGCTCGAGATAAGGAGCAGGTATTGAAATCATTATCACACACTAAGTCAGATGTATTTTGATCGATTGCGCCACTTCACCGATTCAAGAAACGAGGGGGTTGATCAGGATCAATACTTCGATTGTTGTAAATACTCTGTAAGCATATAATCACAACAAACCGCTTCCTGAGCAATTCGGTTTCCTTGAACGTCTTACGAAATATCCTTCGAACGTTCAGACCCTGTAGCCACTGCCGGTTGTTCCTTCATCTAGGGTTACCACACACGGCGTGTGTTTCGTCCAAGCACGGCACGAAGCGTTTGTTCTAGAACACGATCTGAAAAATTAAACATCAAATCAATTATCAAGTACAAAAAACTCTAAGTTTTTTGCGTACGTGTCTTTTGGTCAACGCTGGGTCTTGTTGGGTTCAGGTGTCTTGTTGGGTTCGGGTGTCAAACACTCGGTCGTGAATGATTGGAAGTGCATGGTAACCTTGCCTTCATTCTACAAGTGATACTTGATATAATCACATGATTGACCAAAAGGGTAACCTCAATTTTGTTACAATGGCATTATTCCATATGCCCATTTTGATGGAGCATGTGTTATTTTGACAAGCGTGCCATTTTGGAGGCATAATCACTTATGCCTCTAAAACGGCATGTTACTTCTCAAATATCATCCATGTCCATATCTTGACATTTTTTTAATATCACTTGATTTCAATAATATCACAAAAGTTCCTCAAATACTTTTGTAGTTTTGACACTGAAATGGACAAAACTTCATATTTTGACCTTTAAGTGTTTCGCAACAGCCACTTGTGAAACATTTGAGGGTCAAAAACTAACAAAATTTTGTAAGTTTAGAGACTGTTTGCACCTCCATATATACCACTTCAAAGGGATTTATTGGAATTTGGGAGTTTACAACGCTCTTTTTAGGACAATATCAATGGGAATCCAAACCATATCCAACTATATCAATGAGTTCATTAGAAAATTCATCCATTCTTAGCAAATTATGGTATTTTTCTAAGATGGAGGGAGCAATTACCAATCGACCCTGCTTCATTGCTTCATTGTCAGCCATGACAAAACATGGTTAGGGCTAAAGGACTAGGGTTACAAGTAAACATGGCCATGGCTAAAACAACAGGTCTTGAAGTAAACTTTCGCTGATTACCTCCACTACCTTCACTGTGTAGTACAACTCAGGATCTTAATTTAGGCAAAATTGCCTAATTCCTCAATAATGATCTTCAGGATCAATAAAACTCATTTCAAACATTATTTATAATATTTAATCCTAGGATCTTTGAGCTTTCTTGACCTCGTACTTATTCTATCAAGAATTTGAAACGTCAATGCTTCATTCATTTGACCTCGTACTTATTCTATCAAGAATTTGAACCGTCAATGCTTCATTCATGAGACTATAACAATCAAGCTTGCTATGTTCTTGCTGTAGGAACCTTCAAAACCCATTTCGGGATTGAAGGATCTATGTAGGTTTATCACTCATAACACGCAATTAAGCAATTATGCACTTTGCCAAGTGCACTCAATGGCATGTCAAAACAACAACATTTTCCTCCAAAATGAAAAAAAACAACAAAAATTCCACACAAAAAAAAAAAATTTAAATGTGGAGGCACTAAACTTAAACTAACGAGAAATAGTATTTTTTTAATAACAAATTTGTTGCTAAATCATGTTTTATTGCTTTGTAAATACTACCAAATTATTATATTCAAATATTGCCAACATCTATTTTATTATTTTGTGTACCATATAAATTTTTGGAATACAAATCCCAATGGATCAATATGAAGGACAACGTCACGTCTTGGAGTGCAAAAATTGAAATTTAAAGAATTTCAAAGATTCAATTTTGTCCTTGAACTTCCTATAGTGTTTCTTTTTAGATTCAATGCAATTTTGATTATGAACTTCTACGTTGTACATTGCTATATGACATTTATATACTATTTTTGGCATTTATACAATAGACATACTTTATAAGAGATAAAAGGCCAACATGTGCTATTCAACAAGAGAAAATATGTAGCATCTCGCTCTATATTATATGAAAATCCATACATAAAATTCATAAACGTATTTTTTAGGAATCGATAGTAAATACTATAATATAACATGCATAATACTATAACCAAACATCTCATACTTTACTCAAACATATCAATCAAACCTAACATGCCACCTAAACATCATATTGACTTGCTACTTATAAATCTCTGATGCTCTAATCATCCTCCTCCATTGTCCTACCAGACGCTTCATAGGCCTCATGTACCATACGATCCATCTTGCCGCAACGGACATGGGGGATCAATAGAATCTTGAAGATCGATGGACTTGAGACTCCTCGTGCGTGAATCGCCCGGCTCACCGTGGCGAGTGTACCTTATGCCATCGGTGTTATAGTAGAAGCCGTCTCTAAATGTCATCATTGGTGCAAAGGCCTCGTTGAAAGCTATGGTGTCCGCTGATTCCGTAGATTGTGGAATGGATGGCACCATTGGTCTCGTTTGAATTGGAGTATCTAGAACCACCACCGTATCTCTCGATCCTTCCTCAAAGCCATTAGGTTCCACAGCACGAATGAAGCCCGTCGTCACATGAGTTATGATCGCGTACAGGGTACATCGTCATACATCACACGCGGTATCGTACATTTGCCAATGTGTATGGTCTTTGGAATAGAAGTATCCGCTTCATCTCCAAGCTCGTCCTCGTCACTACCGCCTTCCTCTCGAACCTATGTTCATCGGATCTTCACCGGAAATGCCAACGTTGGCGCTCCTTGTTGCACCTGTCATCTCGAGGGATCGAAATTGTCCTTGGAAGTTGTCAAACAACTTTGTATACAAGAAGTTTAGCCTTTCCAGGCTATCGTCAATGACAATGATCTCCGATCCATGGAAACCTCCATGAAGGATTGTCGGAATGGCCGTTGTAATGTTATACGCAGTCAAACCCCAACCAATTGGCAAATACGCATCCACCGATCTAGAGAGCTCGGATGGCGATCGCTCGAGTCTATCACCCTCCGACGGTTGATGTGTCTCACTCCATTGATCGTGAAATACAAGTGGTAGTGGGACGGTCCCTGCGAACATAATTACGGTTGGGGAAGTATCAGCAGGGTGTTGCATATGAACAACAACACCTCCAAATGGTTCCACCGCTGTCAGAATCGACACCCCTGTGTAAAGTTGAGGCATCTCGATCAACCGAGTTTGCGCCAAATGCCCAACATCCATGTCGTTGAGTGCCACCCGGGAAGTTTGAGCTTCGCGAACAACTCGGCATTAGCAAACACGTGGTGGTAAAGAGAATCTTGTTCCATTGTTCAACGCCCGTCATCCACGCCGACAATTGTGCAATAACTTTGGTGAATCGCTTCTTCTTCCCAAGCGACCGTCTCCACGCTTTCCCCACCACGTCGACAATCAACAACCCACAAGACGATTGTGTCAATCACTGGACATCGGGATGAAATAATCCTTCCAAGCTCGAACCATAAGATGATCCGGTGTCTTGGTCTCGAGTTGGCCTTCGAACTCAGAACACCCACTTCCATGTGACGGAGTGGCACCACCTTCATCTGGCGATGCTTCCACTTCTCCATGTGTTCTTGTTGCAATGTCCCGATAGTGAACCTTGATGGAGGTAGGAATAAGTTCACTTATGTCTCGCCAACTTGACACCTTCTCTCGTGTAGGTTTAGCCCATGCGGCTTTTGTGTCTTTGGCCAAGTCCTTGCCAAATGCATCAATTTGCTTCTTGCTTGGGAAAATAATTCCGCATGAGATATGTGGAAGAACTCTTCTATGGAATTAGGTGAGCGCTCTTTGTTGGACACCATTAACCAACGAGTAATATTAGCAACCGCTTCTTGTCTCATGATCTGGCCAATTGCACCTGCAATAGTACGGGGATCCCTAGACGCATCCTTGATGGCGTGAAAGTAATATGATTGTCGAGGTCTGCGGCTGTCCTCCCCCACTGGCTTAGCTACACAAGACTTGACTAGCCGTAGATAAGCAGACTGTGGAACCACATTCAGCGGCCTCAACCAATTCATGGTCATTCGCTTCCGATGCTCCCGTACATCCACAGTAGGATCTAGGTTGTTCTTGTCTGCAAACGCCTTCCACTTCTTCTCTCTCTTCCTTGCTATAAAAGAGATAGCCATCTTCGTAGTCCTTGCACACTTGAAGGATAGCTTCAGAACACTCGCGCCGAGGATTCCAACGCATGAATGGTCAAGTCATGCATCCGCTTGCTAACCTCTCTTGATTGTTATACCTTTGTTGCCCTCAACAAGGTTCTTCTGCACTGCATTAGCCGCACACACCAGAGCTTTAGCCCTGCGTTCATCGTCTGCACGAACCAAGCTATCAGGCTTCCCATACAACTCCCAAATCTCGCGTAGCTTTCTCAAGTCCTCATCCATGGTGGAATATTTTGTCCTATTCCATTCCTTCTTGTTGACCCACCCGCGGACTTCGCTCAGCTAGGTACAATGCGGGATCATCGTATAAGACAAATGTTGCCTCCCGCATTTCAAAGATGTTAACAAACTCAGCATGTGAGAGTTTGTGTTGGGCAACCTCTTCCTTCGCAAAATTGCAGGCTGCAACTATGTGTTGTCCATCCACTAGCTCCCAAATGATCCTCTCCTGAAGCCAACACAACTGAGAGTATGTTGTACCGTGAATAGACGCTAATCCGTGTGTATCAAATATGCGTTGGAACTCTCGTTGCGCTCTTTTCGAGGGGAATGACACCTCTTCTCGCCGAACCACACCATCGTCAGTAGTGACATCCACAATGTACTTGATCGGACAAAGAACCAACTTGCTCACACAAGTCTTGTTCTCTGGATGTCTCATAAAGTCATAAACCTCTCTAACTCTCTTTGCAGAGAGTACCCGATGGTTTGTCAAAGGACTCTCCACTTGGATAATCTTGTCGATCTTCACCTCGAATACAATGTCCCCCCATAGTGATCCTTTTTCGCAATTCGCTTCGGAGAGGATCGGTGCTAGGAACTTACTTGACGTTGAGGCCTCCAACGCCATCCTTGGTTCCGATCAATCCTCTTCGCCCCGGTCCGACTTCTTAAAACTTGTCCTCCACCGCCGATACATTCAGCCAAGAACTCGGCACATAAGCGAGATGCTCCACTTGTTGGAAACCTCATGGTTGTAGACCCACTACCCCTACCACGCGCCTCGATCCTCGTCCGGTTGACCTCGCACCACTTGTAGCCACATTCGACGATCGTCCTTTGAACCGAGATGCTATGTCGCCTCTCTCGCGTCGTGGCCGCTTTGAAGGACGTCCTCTTCCACATAGAGGAACACTTCCTACAGGCGGCTCGTTAGTCGCGATCTGTTGGACGGGCAGACGTATTGTGCAATCTCTTTGAAGTGGTGGTAATCCAACTCACTTCCAATAACATAACTACGGTGAATTGGATCCGTCTCTCTTGGTTCAAATGGTGGACCTTGTGATGTTGCATGTGTTGGATCCGCCTCTAGTAATGCTTCACGTCTTAATATGGGCATCCATAAGAACCATTGCGCGCGCCACATCCTCCCCGTGATAACCCTAGACAATGTGACATATGCTCCGCGCCGCCGTACGCGTCTTGCGGGGAGCGATATTAAACCAAAATTTCTGCAAGGTATTGAGAAATTTCACGGACCTTAACTTGCAAGCAAAGATTCCGGAATGGATGCAAGAAGAAGGTCGTCTCGACAGAGAAGTCCTTCTTCGCATTGCTTCATCAAGATCGTGACACACATCACATATATCACGCCGACGATGTGCGGGTAGTAATTGCTTGAATCTCGCCAAAACGCTTGCTTAACGCCGACGTATGGTCCCTTATTTTAAAAGGTTGGTGCATCATCCACAAATAAGGCTTTGAGGGTCCTCTTCTACAATCCACCATCCGCTTCTCCCATGCCTTGTCGATTTTGCGATTGGTTCCGACGTTGCGGCATGGCAACAACCTCGATCATCATTGGAACACAATATCATAATGGTTAATATGGTGTAATTTAGAGTCTATTTGACAATTGTTTTGATTTCTATTCAATAAAATATTGATAACTTATACCAAAATTCACCATCCGACCACATGGTTCATGTGAATATAGACAAACATAGGCCATTTTGTTTGTTTTGATTCTAATATGACTCCATGTGGAAGTTGTTTTATGATTGACGACTCTTTAGCTCCGAAAAGCCTAGGCCATTATTCTTCAAGAAACACTTCAAATCATCACTATCAAAAAGTGGCTTCAAAATCTAGTTTTAGAGTGAAATTTAAGACTTCTAATCCTAGAATCTTAAAATAAACATTGATATAAAGCCACCAAATTTTTTAGGCTACTATGCATCGGAAGGATTAAAATATTATAGCATTTGAAATCATAAGAATAATTCATTTGCTTAATTGTATTTAGTGGTCTAAGACACTTTAATTTCACTTGGCTTAAAAAAATTCACTATACAAGGTCTAACTTCTTTAAAATCATGATTGGCATGATCATGTTGGTTACCTTAAAACCAATTTCTAGACATGGAAAAGGTGTGTAGCATATTCAAAACAAATATACAAAGGATCGAGATTGAAATTATTTGACAAAATTTTATGCCACATTTTAATCTTTTGTGAACTCAACATGCTTTAGAATGAAAATCCAAAATGATTGATAAGAATTTATTTATCACATAAAATTTTCGCTAGAAAAAAAAAAAATTTAAATGAAGATCTATAGGTTTTATGTAGAAAATAGTATTTTTTTCTTTCCTTGACCAAAATGTGTGAACACGTTTGATCAAGGTTAAATGCTCTTTTTACAGTGAAGACAATTTTAGAAATTTGGAATCGTAAAAGAAGGTAATATTTTTTAGTCTCAAACGACTGTATGTGAAAGATGTTAGTTCTACAATATCTACATTAATATTTTTACTATCATGTGTTGCTAAATGTTTTCATTTTTCTTGTTCTTAAGCAAGTAACTATAATGTATGACGGGTATCAATATGGGCGGGTATCCCTCATAGGCGGGTATCAGACGTTTGAAATGGCTTTAATATAGTAAATGGGATGTTTATTGGAGTTCACTTGGTTGATTGTTTCAAGGGGTGTGCGCGCGCACACCCCTTGCAATCTCTGCTAATTTTTTTATTATTTTTATTTTTAAAAGATTTTTAAATTTTTTTAGAGTTTAAGGTTTTAAGATTAGGATTTTGGTGGCTTTGGTGGCGGCTGCATGGCTGCAACAAAGACCACAAAGAGGATGAAGGGAGGAAGACGAAGATTTTAACATATCGAGTACAAAGTGGACAACTTGAATAGTAGCGTACCTGTACAAGAGCGAACAAGAACCCAAAATGCACGCCGCAACAGTAGCAACAATACCAATGATAGCAATGAGGAATAGCAACAAGATCAGCAAGTAGCAAGCATCGATTCGATAGCAACAAAGAAGCGGCGATCTGGTACAGCAAGCAAAGAGCGATTCGGTACTAGAAGCAAGCGGCGATTCTAAGACAACAAAGAACAAGCGATAAGGAGAATCGCAAAAAGATTTTTGGTTGCAACAAGTCACGAAACTCTCCTAGTGCTCTACAGATCGTCCTAGCAGCGTTCTTGAGAAACACGAGCAAGAGCGGAGGAGGAAGAAAAGGCAATAGCAACCTGCAGAAACACGAGCAAGAGCGGAGGAGGAAGAAACGGCAACAAAGACCTTCAAAACACGAGCGGGGCGGAGGAGGAAGAAACGGCAAGTGTGCCGGAAGATCGAAGCGGGGAGGTCGGATGGAAAAAAGAGAGGAGGTGGTAGAGGTGTTGCCCGGCGAACACCTCTACCACCTCCTCTCTTTTTTTTTTCTTTTTTTTTAATGAAATAATGTCATTTTTTAGTTGAGGGATGTCTAATCAAAGGTATTTTTATTGCTGTATTATAGCAATTTTGTTGTATGTTAAGTTTTTTAAAAAACTTTCTATAATTATGAAAACAATTGAATGATTTTAGTAGAAGGCTAAATAATGTAATCTACAAGTTATTGTTTCACTAAATTCTTGAAATTTTGTTGTATGTTGTGAATCATTTTTTTAATTCTTAAAATTGACTGAAAATTAAATTTATTTATTTATTTTTTCTTTCAAATTCCAAGATGACTCAAAATGTAAGTTACTAGTTGAATAATCTCTAACGCACAAGTGTTTGCATTGCTAAATTCCGGTTTATTTGTTGTATGTTTCCAGGTCTATATATTTTACATCTATTGAAGAGCATGTCTAAGAATGGACATGTGGTGTGAACACCACTTGGTTCTAAGCCCTATAAAGCTAACTCATTGAGGTGGGAATAATTTAGTTCCAATTTGATTTAATATTTTTTGTTCTTCTATAAAACTTTGTTCCTACTTGAGTGCAATTGAATCATTGATTGCAAGTTTTATTCAACTTTCAATTTTATAATGTAGTAGAAGTTAAAGTTAAAGTTTAAAATTACCATATTTTCCAAACAATAATATATTGCATTCATACAAGAACACATGATAATTCTATCCATCGCTATGATAATAGATCATACAATGAATATTGCAAATATTATTTTTTCTTGCAAATTTAATTGAACCTATAAGTAAGTTGTAACTTTCTATAATCATTGTCATTGCAATAATTATTCCTTTATCCTAAACAATACCACCATCTTTGTGGTTTTATGACGCTCATTTCAAGCATGATGTAGGTTTATAATAGAAATTGCCATAGGTACAAAGTAAATTGACGCCATTTCATGTTGTCATTGTCTTTTTTTATTTCAATCAACGATTTTTAGCAATGTATTATGAAACGCAAACAATCCAATTCCTAAGGTGTAACATAGTCTTGGACAAGGTATCAAACATGATTATTGTTATTTCCATGTAATCAAAACTTAGCATTGTATTATTTTATCCAACACAGGTTTGTAGAGGTAGATAAACCGTTAATTTATATATAAATAAAGTACACAAGATAATCCTAAGTAATTTAACAACTTTAAACAATCTTAACAATTATATACAATATCATTACGAACTTAGTAACCAACATTAACAATCATGTTTGGAAGCAAAAATTTATGTCCTAGAATATATGTTCGTTTGAATGAATGATATTTTCTATTGCTTACACACATATTTTCACATGTTTGCAATGTATAGGTTCCTATTAGTTCAACAACGACAATGGACAGCTCCAATTTCCAAATCCCTTTAGTACATCAAAACACCCAATACAGAAGCGATGTCATTAATCCAAACGGTTCAGTGGGAGCGCGATTAATACGAGCAGCTCGTGCAAGGCGGACTGGAGATGGTATTACTCAGGTCATTTCATCTCAATTGGGAAGGACATTTGAATTGTTATCAGAAAGAAGAGAAGTTGTCGGCTTGGCAACTAGGGAGTATACATTTGAAACTGGCGCGCAATTGCATGGATCGAAGTTATTCCCGTCCGAGGTGGCAGTACGCATCACTAGGGTAGACGATGCATTGCATTGGACTGGAGAGATTGTGGGAGAGCGTCTTGGAATGTGTGTTGGATTGATCATCCGTTGGCACAAGTCTTATCTACGTGCGATAGCCATGGAACCCACCATTCAAAATGGCGAGGACGTATTGAATGGGTCTCAAACGCCACCTGTACGGAGGTTGGCACAAGAATTTGATTTCCATGACAACTTCAACACACCTGGATCCACTGATAGGTCTCGGCGCAGTAGTATAGCTTCAAACCCCGTAGATGAGAACTCTCCATTCTCTCAAAGTACTCCTTCCAACATCCGAGATTTGCCCCATGTAGATGGGCTTATTCATGTCAGAGCGGCCCGACGTCCATATTCTATGCAAAATAGAAGAAGCAGAGATTCCAGGGAGACATCTTCTAGAGAAGGTATATCTACAAAGGTATCTCTTCTAAGCGTGCAAAGGGCAATAGGGCGAGGAGGATGCAAACAAAATTGTTTGAGAGACATTCAAGAACGGTATCTATTGGACATGCGTTATAATGCGTGGGCTTCTACTTATGCAATTCGAAGTACTTGGATGAGACAAATGCTGCTTTCTTTTTATACACGGACGGAACGTTTCCAACGAGATAAATTTGTCACAAAGTTAGATGGCAAACAAGTTTGCAATGCTTGTTATGCTCTGGGCATTGGATATTCACAAAGACGGTTTAAACAACTGAAGAAGGAGTGTTTAATATATGGAAGAGTGGCGGCGATTCACGGTAATGACCTTTCAAACCCGCTTCGGGAGAACACTAGAATGTCAGCGCAGAGGCCTCATTTAAATCATTTGTGGACGAAGCTGGTTGTCCTCAACCTCATCGTTCAATTTTTCGTAAGGATGACAACGAAGTGGTGCCTCTTATTCTCCTGCCCATGAATACTCAGAAGTCTGATATATTCAATTACGTGAACGAGGAGGTGAAGAGAGTTTGTAACGGAGAAACCATTTCAATTAGCTCGTTCCGGAGGATGTGGCGCATCAAATATCCTCATGTCCAGGTACCCTCATTCTCGAGGTTTTCAAAGTGTTATCACTGCTGGGAGTATAAATGTGCCATGGAGGGAACCACGAATGCAGATGCTCGGATCAAAATAAAAGAGTTGTTTATGATGCATCTGCGTATTCAGATGGAGGAACGGAGGGATTATTGGATATTTAAGAGGTCGTGCTATATCAGCCCGGAGTTGTACATGTGCATCATCGTTGATGGCATGGATCAAAACACTACCATGGTACCGAGAATGCGTCAAACCGTGAAGAACATCGAGTATCGGTTTGTGAAGACCCATTTGTGTGGAGCCCTCGTACATGGGATTGGTTTATTTGCGATGTGTGGTTCGGCGCGCACCACAAACATGATATAGCAACCAGGTGGTGAAGACATTGTTGCACGTGATAGGAGATGTGAAGAGGAGAAAACGCTTTTTGCCTCCAACATTACGTATCAAGCGGATAATCGCACACGAGAGAATAAAAACATTTACATGTTTTTGCTCTATGTGTTTCATTGGTGGGATTGGGTTTTTTCAAGAGGTGGAGCTCTCTTTCCTTATAGTGGGCCATACACACGAAGATATCGACCAACGCTTTAGTTGTATATCTAATGTGTTGAAGAGGTCGGACATCGACTCATTGAAAGAAATGCTTAGTCTAATAGAACAAGGTACATCCATCCACAAGAGGCGTTTGTTAGCGCCGGACTCTTAGAAAATGTGTGGAACTGGAAGTCCTTCATAACCCCTCACTTCATCGACGGGTGGGGACTCTTGGTTGGCATAACCTTTCCGCACCACATGCGATTCTATATGGACAATCGAGAGGGGGTCGGTAAGGTTCGAGACAACACAAACATTATAGCAAGGATAAATGGGGACCTGAGTTAGGGACAAAGACGTTGCAGTCGCTACCAAATAAAGAAGAACGACCATCGTTTGCAAAGGTGTTTGCAGCTGATGAAAGGGAGTTGAAGGCATTGGATGACTTTATTGCATACAAAGAAAGGTGCATTCAAAGATTCCAACATCCGGAAAAAAATGGTGAAGCGAAAAGAGAGGCCGAACATTTGAAACTATACCTAGCCGAATTTCCAAGCAAAGATCGTAGCAACGAGCATAGTTCTTTGACTTTGGCCTTCGAGGTATTAGAAACATCACCTACTATAGATGCATCAATAGATGTTATTGACGATCGAAATGAATCAAAACCAGAGATTACTATTGTGGACCAAATAGTGGCGATGCTTCCAAATTTCGAGGCTAGAGGATACTTTGGTCATCGAAGAGAGAGGCCACCTAACCAAGCGGTCGTAGAGGGCACAAAGAACGGCTCATGATCACATCTTTGATGGAACGAAGAAAGAGCGGATCGAAGAAGTGATCGACGATCCTTTTCCCAATTTGATCCTCAATCCGATATCCTTTCGGACAATTTGTAGCCCTCGGTGTTGATCGTGTAAGTAGACGAGGGTGTTCCATTTTATTTAGGGAAGGTGATTGAAGACGGAAAAGGCCGGAATAAAATCAAGATGAAAGTTTGTTGGTATTGGCCAATCATACGGGGGGAGTTGTTGACGGACCGAGATCCTCTTTACAACGGTATGCAAACTGTTTGGATTCATTGTGGGAGCCATCCGGGAGAATCACGATTGGATAGAGAAAGAGGCATGTATTTTTTTCATGGGCGGACGAACAGAAAGAATCATGTCCGCCATAGTCGGGAGAAACCGCAATGTCTTTGGAGTGCGGGTTCCAAGCAACATTTGCATTATCCAATCTGCGAAGGCCCACATATTAGAATATATCGCAAATGCAAACCCAAGCTATCGACGATGACCGGTTGCAAGCCGCATTAGATATTAGTACGTAGTCCATGTGTTTTGTGTACACATGGTGTTTCTAAGTGTATATACGTACTAGATAGTACAAGATTGCAAGGATTATTTTCAGACGTGTTGTTGCGATGGACATATGGGTTGAATTTAGTTGTATTATCAGTTATATACATAACTTGGTATACGTTTAGAATCTGTGTATTTAGATACTTTTCTACCACATATATACAAAGCACAATATAGAGTATATTTTTATTAAATGTCCATTGGAACAATTTGGTGCCTACTTTTATTAACAGTTTGGTGCTCGCGTCATTTTGCTCACCAAAAATATATTAACTATAATCTACACAATTTGTAGCATATACTAAGCATTTCAAATATCCCTGGACAAAAATATTTGTATTATTCACATGGATTTATACCAAAAATATGTTTACAATGCCATTAGAAGTCTTTTTATATTACCACTTCTGACAATACACAATATTCTTTGCAAAACACCTTTTTTTCCAGAAAAAATCAAGTTTAAAAATAAAAAATTCCATTTTTGCAAGCAATAGCCATCGTAGTACCGAAGTGCACTTTTAAATAGCCGGGTGCATAATTGCTTAATTGCGTGTTTCATTTGTTTAAATTTTGAACACCAAAGTAGAAGAAGAGAAACTCCAACCTATATAGAGGCCGGCGTGATTAGAGTGTTCATTCACCTATCCTTGGATGTATGCATGGAGGTCATCACACCATCGGCGGGACTACTGACCCCTCTAGGATTCACACTATGCTAGTTCCTACCTAGCCACTAGAACCAGTGTTGTCTTATCAAACAAAATTCATATTCATTTGTCAAACAAAATTTAGATGAGATGTACATTTAATACATTGAAAACGTCTTAGATGTACACCTCATTTAAATTGTGTCTGACAAATGAATAGGAACTTTGTCTAATAAGACAACCCTGACTAGAACACGGAAGTACATGATATCGAGATTGAAAAACATGCACTAGCATTGGTGCTTGTGGATACTAACAGTGAGAGATGGTGTCAGTTTCCGCACAAAATTCACCAAAAAGCATTGAATTTCCGTTCCAAGAAGAGAAAAATTGTAACATCTCCAGTCGAAGTGCTTGCATCTAAAATTAAAAATCTTTCCAGATTTCCAGACTCAAGACTTCCCATGCGTGTTTCTGATACTCCCTATCAGTAGCAGACTGCTGCTAACTTACAAAGAGGTGTTTCTTGAAAATACCCCTCCCACAAGATGTTTTGATTGATAAAGTTAAGAAATTTGAAAAAGACTTTGCATTTGATAGTAATCGTTTAACTTTTGACAAAAATATCTGCTAATACCACCATCAAAAAAAAAAATCGATGATCGAAATAGTCATCTCACACAATGATGATTTCATTTGCACTGTAACTTTTGAATGACGAAAAGATTCCATTCCACTTTGGTGCTTTTCGATCTTTCATCCAACAGAATTGGACAGAAAAGAGTTACTGCATTTTTAGATATCAACAGATAAATCATGGTCCAGCTGATCGCTACAAAAACATCATTCATGCATACCGATCACCAAAAGCTAGATCCAGTTCTTCCGCGTGCACTCGGATCATATCGATAGATCCGAGCATTGCGTTTCTCCTCTGTATCAACTGAGAGTTCTTCCTTTTCAGACGGACTAATTTGCGGAACGCAATAGTTGCCTTCGTCACCTCCTCACAATCTGCAGTGTAATCATGTGCGCTTCCGATCCTGATGGTTCTAACCTGCTTCCTGGAGGGTACGAACAATGTTGGATTGGGCGGGCGCGGTGGAATGTCGGCGGCAATGGTGTTGGTGTCACCAGCTCCTCCATGAAACGGAAGAATGCGGTAGGTTCTGTTGAGAACGAACTTGCAAACGGGACATGGCTTTTGTCCCTCGCGCAGCCACTGATAAAGGCATGGCCAACAGAAGACGTGACCGCAGGAGGTTGCGACAGGATCAGTTGGAAGCTCAATGCAGATGTGGCACTCGAATACATCTGAAGATGCTTCGTCTTGCTTTTCATCGTCGACGTACTGGGGCAAGTTTGCTTCTATGTCTATGGCCTGCTGATGATGATGCTCTGGCTTTTCGTCGTCTCTGCACCGAGACAAGGTTGCATTCATTATAACTGGTTCCTGCGATGGGCGCGGAACTCTCTGCAGCCTTCGACTGGAACGATTGCCCATTCCTTTTATCACTTTCTACAAATTATCGCAAAAACACATAAGGAAGCTCCGTCCGGAGAACAAAAAATGCTTGACTGACAACAGTTAGACTACGATTCTAAATCTTAATCAAAGACGGCTCCCAAACGCAGAGATTATTAATGATGTGAATGAAGAACAAACAGACTTCATCGACAGAAGTTTAGGGTTTAGATGTAAACCTAATAGCCGCCGTACCTGTCCGGTGACCGTGCCTTAGCATGTATTAATGCCTGCACTGTCTGTGTATGCATCTCTCTCATTTTCTGAGTATTCTTCAATACCAACATGGTATCAGAGCTCTCTGTGGCACACAGAAGTAGATCCTATTAGCCGTTTCAAAGATGGATTCATTCCTTAGAGAGATGACCGAATCTACGAAGTTAGATGGTCAGAAGAATTACATGCTCTGGAGTTATCGTGTCAAAATGCTATTCATGCAGGAGAACCTGTGGAGATTCTTTCCATCCTCAACGTCAACTCCAGACGCCGGAGGCTCCACCAACAACTCCGACACAGTCACATCGACAGTCACCGCTGCCGCAACAGGAGCTGTCAACACCGGTGCCGCAGGCACATCAACAGCAGCAACTGCAACACTATCAAACAACGATGAAGAACAAAAGATCCGTGCGTGCCGAATCTTAATCTCTACGGTAAAGGATCATGTTCTCCTTCACATTATGCATCTTACCGATCCTTTGCAAATGTGGAACACTTTGAAACGCATGTACGATGTTCAGAGTCCCTCTAGAAGACTAGCACTCAAAGAGAAATTCTACTCACTGAGAATGATAGAAGGAAAGACTGTGGATTCACATTTCCAAGAAACAAACTCTCTCATAACTCAGCTTTCTAGTCTAGGTGTAGTCATTTCAGATGAGGATCAGTCTAGTCGATCAGATGCTAGCCAGTCTCCCCAGATCTTGGTCTACCTTCAAAGCAATTCAAAAGGGAAGGGAAAGAAGTCCTACCTTCCCTGAACTTCAGGGCCTAATGCTCCACGAGGAGAGTTCAAAATTGCTGGACAGGGATCACACGTCTGACGAAATCCTCTTCACAAAGACCACCGATCGATTTCAGCGACCCCCACAGCAGAAAAACTCCAGAGGTGGCGGACGTTCCAACAGATGGAACCGCGGAGGTCGCGGCCGATCCCCGCAACAACATCGTCCCTGCAAATCCTGTGGCCAATACGGTCACAACGAATATCACTGTGACGTAACAAAGATGGAGAATCAGATTCGGGAGCTTCAACTGCAGCTCTCAAAACTCAAAACTGGGACCTCCTATGCTACACTCACCGAAGAACCACCTGATCAGTACGAAGATCAAGACAGTTGCGACAACAGCCAGGCCGCGCTCAACGCCTGCATGGCAGCCTTCACCACAGACGAAGATCCTTGGTTCATGGATTCAGGAGCAAGCTCTCACGTAACCGGCAACGCAAGCGCCCTGTCAAATATCACTGAATCATCAGTAACTAGTATCCGCACTGCCGCTGGGCAAGTACTCCCTGTCCAGCACAAAGGCACCGTTGTCTTTTCTAACCCTGCAATAAAGCCCATTAATGATGTTCTCTACGTTCCTGGCATCAATACTAACCTACTTTCCGTGGGTACTCTTGCCGATCTAGGCCACGTTGTAGTTTTCACAGCCAAGAACTGTCTCGTGTTAGACAACTCTTGTCACAACCTGCTTATCCAGGCCACTCGTGATCCTCGCTCCAGACTATACAAACTCTCAACAAGCAACTCCGTCGCTCTGACCCTGGCCCTCTCTCGCGACAGTCACCCACTCCGTTCCTCCACGACAGACAGAACATCGACCTTGGCTGCGAACGAAAGCATGCAGTACCTGTCGTCACCGACACCGGCACCGCAAGCTACTTTCCCGCCAAAGACAAACAAAGATCGACGCCAAGCACCGACGTTCCAGTACCAACAACGAGGAGTCGGACTCGCCGGCACCACGAATCGCACGGCCGCCGCTTCACCGCAGCACAAAAGACGATGAGCGCTCAAATATCGGGACGCTCGAAGCAAGCCATCGCGCGGTCACTTCCATCAACAAAGAGATCGACGTACGGTAATCAACAATGCGTGCCAAACCTCGTCATGACCACCTCGCTCAGCCACAAGCCACCAGTCTCGGTGGAGACTATCGATCTGTGGCACAAAAGATTGGCCCACGTCAACACACAGTCACTCTACCATCTGACAAACCGCAACCTAGTCAACGGAGTTCCCAAGATTCCCTACGTGAAGAAGCTGTGCGACAGCTGCGTACTCGGAAAATCTCATCGACAGTCATTTCCTAGACTCCGCTCCACTTTCACCACCAAACCACTCCAGTTGATTCACAGTGACATCTGTGGACCTCTCCCAATCGCTACACGCTCTAACTGTCGGTACATCCTTACCTTCATTGACGATTATTCTCGTAAATCCTGGCTCTACTTTCTCACACACAAGGACCAGGCTTTTTCATACTTTGTCAAGTTTAAAAACTTGATAGAAACACCTACTCAAAGAATCAAGACACTACGAACTGACCGAGGCGGAGAATACCTTTCCGGCGAATTCAAGGACTTCTGCGAATCACATGGCATTCACCGACAACTGACTGCTGGGTATTCTCTAGAGCAAAATGGGATTGCCGAGAGAAAGAATCGCTACCTCCTTGAGGGGATACGCAGCGTCGTAGCAGGAACGCGTGTACCAAGGTTCTTGTGGGATGAAATCGCTCGTGCCGTCAACTACGTCCAGAACAGACTCCCCTGCCGCGCCCTGCCACTTCAAACACCAGAAGAGGTTTTCTCAGGTATTAAACCTAACTTATCCCATCTCCGAGTCATAGGATGCCTTGCATATTGCCACATCCCACAGGAAAAGAGAACTAAACTCGATAACAAGGCCATCCCCACATTGTTCCTAGGATACGATGAGCAGTCAAAGGCCTACAGATGTTATAACCCCGTCACCCGTAAAGTAGTTGTAAGCCGAGATGTAGTATTCGACGAATCAAACTTTACCCTTCCTCATCCCCCGCCTAAACGCCAATCTGAGCTCTTAGAAAACCTGCACATCTCTCCCGAACCTTCACCACACATAGAACCACTCAGTTCCGAATTTCCAGCAAATTCTACCTTCTCACCCATCGACAGCTCTCCGCCAGTATCCCCTCCCTCTTCCCCACGAGCTCACAATTCTCCTGAACCTGCGACTCATCAGACGCAGTGGCTAGAACCATGTATTCCAGCGAGCAATCGGCGAGTCTCACCTCGTCGTAGCTCCCGAACTCGAGCACCCAGCATCAAACTTGGTGACTACTACGTCTACATGACCTCCGAATCCCCAGACTGTTCCCCTATCTCCATACTTCAGGCCACCACTCCCGACACTGCTGATCTGCAGGATCCTACGCTCAAACAAGCACTGGAGGACAGTCATTGGAGGCGCGCAATGCAGCAAGAAATGGACAGCATTAAACAAAACAACACTTGGGTCTTAGACGACCTACCTCCTGGGGTCAAACCAATTACATGCCGCTGGATTTTCCGAGAGAAGCCAGGACTCCCAGGAACATTACCCACGAAGAAAGCTCGATTGGTGGCCCGGGGCTTCGAACAAAGACCCGGCATTGATTATGATGAAACATTCGCGCCCGTCATCAAATGGGTCACAATTCGCACTATGGTGGCTCTTGCAGCTTCACATCGATGGAAACTACACCACATGGATGTTCGAACTGCCTTCCTACATGGAATTCTCAAGGAAAGACAGTTGATAGATTGATCAGTACCACACTCACAATTAGAGCCCCAGCAGGTGAAAGACATGGATGTAAATTGGTCCAAGTGCGCCGACCATGAAAAGCCAAATCTCGCCGGAAAAAAGCCAAAACTAGCACCTTCGCATGTATTCGAGTGCCACATCTGCATGGAGCTTCTGATTGATCCTGTCGCAACCTCCTGCGGTCACGTCTTCTGTTGGCCATGGATGCCTTTATCAGTGGCTGCGCGATGGACAAAAGCCATGTCCAGTTTGCAAGTTCGTTCTCAATAGAACCTGCCGCATTCTTCCGCTTCACGGAGCTGTTGCATGCGATGGCGACTCCACCTCCGTACCCGGCATCCCACCACGCCCGCTCAACCCACCATTGTTCGCACCCTCCAAGCAGCAGTTTAGAAACATCACGAATGGGAGCGGACATGAATACACTGCAGATTGTGTGGAGGTGACCGAGGCATTATTTGCTTTGAGCAAATAAGTTCGTCTAAGAGAGAAGAACTCCCAGTTGACGCGAGTGAGGAACTCATTGCTTGTAGCTAGCGCTACGATTCGACAGCAGGGGTTCGGAAGAGATTCTGAGGCAGTAAGGGCCGGACAATCAGGGCAACTGCTGGAGGAGGACCAAGCTACACTCTGGATATATATGGCCTCCCGGATTCTAGCCAGGAAGACTTACCTTTTCGGCGTAATATCTAATGTCGAACCTTATGCTTTAGAGTTGTTATTTGGCTTGTGGCATGAGGTGGCCAGTCATGCACTGCTCTTGTCATTTCAAATTCACGTTAACAAACGTTTTTTGTTTGTACGTTTCACACATACATTTGTTTTCAACTATGTTTTAAAACAGTAATTTTAAGTAAGCTAGGTTTTCTTCTCTATATCTTTTTGTGTGTGCAGATTCATTTCCATTGCAGATTGATATTCTGAAAGTTGACTCAACAATGCTCTGAGACTTGCGGAGCGAGGCACTTAGCATTCTATCAGTATTTTGTTGTATCTTCTTGTGTGTGAGCAGATTCATTTTCATTACATAACCGGTTGTTGTCGTTGTCAATGCTTACGTGGCTTCATCCCATTGCGCAACCCGTCCCATCACCATCACAAATTACAACTCACAACCTTCTCTCCTATCAACTTGTATCCTACACCCTTGGATCATGAAGATCAAAGGTTGCGATTAAAGAGTGCACAACCGGTTATGAACGATAACCGACTCGCCGCTACGCGGCTCGACCGGTTATCTAATCCATAATGATATTCTGCAAGTTGACTCAACGATGCTGAGACTTGCGGAGCGAGACACTAAGCATTCTATCAGTATTTTGTTGTAGTAGAATGTAGAAAGCCTCAGCATTGAGTTGCATTCTATCAATATTTTGTTGTAGTGGAATGTAGAAAGCCTCAGCATTGAGTTGCGGAAGATAGAAGGCTTCAATATTATGTGAGAATTAGCAATGGAATGTAGAAAGCAACGCCACATGCTATTTTGCTCCCTTAGTGGCAAGATTAGAAGAGGATTAGATTATGGATCAGTGCAATTTTTCAAGGTATTTTTTCTACTGAAATATACAAATTTACATATTTGTTCTTCTATATTTATATGGTGGAACGGTGATTACTAAAAATATCACCATGTACTTTTACCCACTCACAATTTTAAATTCACTCTAACCAAAACATTTGTTACAAAATGTAATATGCATGAGTAAAGTTTAAACCAGTAACATTACATGTTCAATTACAATGGACCCCACAAAATTGTATTCCCAAAAAAAATGAGGAAGTTCCCACAACGTTGTTAATACACCTTCCTCGACGTTGTTCTCCTTCTATCACTTGCATGGGTGTTGTTTTTACAACGTTTGAGAGGCACTCCACTTGCTCCCATCCTTTGTATTTAACAACGTATGTGACATTGTAATTGGGGCCAAGTCCTTGTATATTCTGCATTTACTTTTTGACCAATGCCATTGCATCGTGATAAAGTTGCACCATAGGTCTCTGTCCTCTTAAAAACGACAAGTTGTACCATAGGTCTCTGTCCTCTTAAAAACGACAAGTTGTACCATAGGTCTCTGTCCTCTTAAAAACGACGACAACAAAATAAGCCTTTTCCCAACAATACTTGCATCAAAGTAAGCATTTTCCCAACAACACTTGCATCGTGATCGCCTTCATTTAATGCATCTTGAAGTCTAAAATACAAATTACTACGCAACTCTCTTTAGTGTATCTGAATGTAATGTACGCAACTCTCTTTAGTGTATCTGAATGTAATGTACGCAACTCTCTTTAGTGTATCTGAATGTAATGTACGCAACTCTCTTTAGTGTATCTGAATGTAATGTAATCTATTTTGCTCCACGCATGCACAAGCATCTACCATAAATGATGTAGCAGACAACCTGCATAGAAAATAGAGTTCATAGGACTGCGAATAACCAATAGGTGTGCATAATATTGAAGTTGGGTCACCCGCCTCGAGTTATTTCTACTTGCAATCTCTCCCCCATTGTCTACTCCAAAATCTTGTCCATCCCAATTGAATCCTCGAAGGGGTATATCAAGACTCTAACCGTTATGGCCATGAGGACATAGAAGTACATATTGCAACGACATGTAAGAGGGATGTAAGGCACATATTCACACACCATTGCATACACCATTGCTTTCAAATTTCAATCCTGTCCATGCATTCCGTTTTGCATATTCCACTTCTACTTCTGTAGGACGTCGATTCAAATCTAGCCCCTGCAGAAGCATTCAATTTGCATAAATACAAAAATATTCTTAACAACAAAAATACCGTATAACAACTTTATAAGACTTAAAGCACGTACAAAAAGTTAGAAGCCAAAAATTAATATGAGAATTGGGATAAAATCTTACAAATCTGGTGATGACTCCTTG
Source organism: Bryum argenteum (assembly GCA_037043015.1). Taxonomy (NCBI): domain Eukaryota; kingdom Viridiplantae; phylum Streptophyta; class Bryopsida; order Bryales; family Bryaceae; genus Bryum; species Bryum argenteum. The sequence continues at coordinate 2,972,563 of CM073323.1, read as the reverse complement.
TATTCCTCCGGCACCGAAGCGATGGTGATAACCGTTCTCTTCTAATGATACTTTTGAAGTTGCCTTGCATCTACTACTTTTGAATTTTATTGGACATTCTTTGATCAATTGTAATTTTGAATATAGCATCAAATGCTTCCTCACTACACTCAAATGGCCTCACAACCAAATTTTTATTTTTCAATTCTTTCATTTTTTTTATACTATTCTATTCCGCTTCTCTCTAATGTTGTTGCCAATTTGTTTTGCAAGAGCAACATGCATCGATGGATGTTATAAAGAACCCTCAATCTTCTCATAAACCAAGCTTTTACTTTTGGATTTTGCTTATTCTAATCTGAATGCCAAGGAAATGTCACTATAGTTTTATCAAAAGCATAACTCTTCATGTGACACCAGTATGCTCCAATTGGCATTCCTAATATACCACATGTAAAAGTGGGAATGTCTTGTACCTCCTTCCATTCTTTCCACGACATGTTCACCTCCGCGGGTCGATGATGAACCAAATAATCCTCTTCAAGTGAAAGTGGAACTTCAATATGTACCTTTTCTTTTTTCCGGTAGGCAGTGCCCCTCCTTTTATCCATTAGAAAGTTTGGTGAGTGTTCTCGAGCACTTTACTTGCTCTTTACTTGTGTTAGGCCTTCTTTTTTGAAATACCTTAACGACCTTCTTTGTTTCTTGTAGTGTTTTTCTGCTGCTTCCTGAGCCTGCAAGAGTACATCTCTCTCATACTCGAGTGTATTTTAATCCTTGTTCTCATCGTGAGTTGTCCTTATATTTTCTTTTAGCCTATCCAAGAATCAAGGTCCTTAATGTTACAAGAAATCATTTTTATCTTGTGAACCGAATCTTTTTTGTATCTTAAAAGCCTAACGATGTTGTTTTTGTACAATCATCTCAGAGGTCTTAATCACTGAATAAATATTAACATGGTTTGTTCTTTGATATTGAGATACAATGTGACCCTCATGTAGGGCTATTAGTTTTTATCATCACATATTGGTTTCAGAGCAAGGATTTTGTGGACTTACATAGGTTGAGGCTTTGCGAAGGGAGTTGGTGTAGAAACTAGCTGTTGGGGACGCTAGTCTCAATCCTTTGCTGAAGGCTTCACCGCCTCGTCTACAAAAGAGCAAGCATATATAACAACTCTGTTTATACTTCCAGTAAGTAAACTCTTGTTACTATATACTCAATTGCTCAAATTAAATCTCATATGGAGAGGAATCTATTCTACTGATTGAACTGACACCACTAAGGTTTTATATAAGTCATTCCCCACTACTAGGGTATTCTATCAGTTGCCTCACTGCCCAAATTCATATCATAAGGAAGAAGACCATTTTGCTAGTGATTCTTAGATGCCAACATCAAACAAGAGACAAGACACAATTAGAGTTTGGATGAAGCCTTTTCTTTTACAAAGGAGAAATCCAACATTAGGATAACCATTTAAGGTAATTTTGCATACATTTCAATCCCACAACCTCGCATTAGGGTCTTAATTAATTGAATAGGAGAGATACATTTATCTTGAGTTTACAACTCGTAGAAGAAAGAGAAGGTTGTGAGAAACCTTGGAGCTTTGGAATCGGAGAATGTAGAAAGAGACACAGCAGAGAAACTTCGACATTGCAACGACGTCATTTTGAGCTGCTTTTCGAAATCTCCGGCCAAGAAGGGAGAGTCTAATGCAAAAACCTCATATCGAGGTTGTTTGTTCATGCGAGCCAATTTTCCAAATTGCGACAACATATTATCGTGTTTGATGATTTCAAGTGTGATCCTAGCTTGCACACTTGCACTGTGATAAACCCTGGCGAATAGTTTGTCAAGACGATAAGGTAGTTCTTTTGGTACAAGTGGATGGAGTGAAAATCGTCCGTTTTCTCCCTAACGAGGTTCCATTTCTTGTTCGTGTATTTTCTTAAATGTTGTGGCTTTGTATTGCAATCCATACGGCATGCAACAAGTTAATTTTGTATTGAACTTAACTAAGTTCAATATATATTTGTTTGTTTTGTGTTGTCTAAGTTTTTCAAGTGAATTAAGTTTCGTCTTGGTTTATCTTTATGTAGCTATTTTTACTCAATTAAACCCTTCAGTTAATAAAGAAATGGCAAAGACCTTGTCAATTCAACTCAATTTGTAAAAATAGGTAATAACCTAATTTTGTAATTAAGTAAAGTAAGGAAATCACATAATTGTCTAATTTTTAGGTGATACCGTAATTAAGTAAAATTAGGGGATCACTTTTCAAAAAATGAGTAATTTATACAATCAAATTTTCTAATTTGTATATGAAGTATGTGGAAAACTTATATGTAATAAGATAAGCAGTTAATTAGTTTTAATGTAAAAAACAAAAAGTGAAAAGAAGAGAGGTAGGAGTAGAGAGGACTTTTATCCATAACTCACGAGTAATTGCAGCTTGTACATATAAACGTCTACCATCAATGGTTGTCAAGAATGATCTTTGTCATGCTTTTGGGAGATATTTTAATTGTGTCACCCTGCACGGGACATTGAAATCAAGAAAAACCGTCTCTGAACATTTCTTCATATCTTCAAAACATTTGAGCTTACTTAAGATTATCTTGATAACACTATCAATAGTGATTAAATTCCGGATGCAAAAATAGATAAAGAATCAGAAACAACCTTCTTGTAGGAGCTTTTTTGTCGGTTGAGAGCCTAAGACATTTTGCACCGTTCTCTTTTCAACTCTTAGGAACACTCTCCAGCTCTAAAACTTCGTCCTTGTCTTAAACTCCTCCTTTGTGTTTCTGTGCTTAAATTCTCCTCACCAAGAAACTAGAGAAGAGAAAATGAGAGAGCTTGTCAAAGGAAGAGGAGAGAGCTTGTCAAAGCAAGTTGAACGAGGGTTTTGGAAAAGTGTGGTTGGGGGAGTCATCAAGTCAAGTAAGTGAGTTTGCAAAAGTGAATTCCACGTTAAAATCCAAGATAAATCTTATCTACAATTCCCACTTTGTTGTACTTAACTAAAGAAATATAAAAGTAACTAAATAATTTACTTAACTAAATAAATGTAGGTTATTATATATCTCCAATATCCTCTCTTTAACCCTCCTGATTTTACTTATAAGTCTTGAAATTATTGGACATAAGCCAATAAGTGAGTATTAAGTCCCATGGTGTCTTAAATTATAGAAGTTATTATATATTCTCCATATTTTCTCTTACACTTCCATTATTTGTCCATTCTCTTAAAATTATTACATCAGTTATCAATGACTTTTGAGTCCCATGGTGTTTTACATTATACATGAATTCAGGCATTTAAAACTTTTTGCAATGGACTCACTTATCTTTAACATAACTTGATTGTGGGTATATGGAATGTTTATTAATTTATTATACTAATAATCTTATTTATTTTGTAGGGAGCAAAAATGCCTAAACAAAAAAAATCCATGACCACGAAAGAACATGAACAAGTGGACAGTAAGCAAAGACAAAGAGATGAAGCAGAAGCAAGTTTTTTACGTCTTCATTACACAAGACGGTATAAGAAACAACATGTTGATACTATTGATTTGAATATATACAAATTGATACTTCAAGGCCCGAGAGAACCAGGGCACTTATTGTATGCCCATGTAAGAAGTGTGTCTTATTAGAAAAGGCACCTAAGAGATATAGAACAACGGTGGATGAGTACATTTCAAAAAATGGTGTTGGAGAAGGATATAAAGTATGTGCATACAAAAGTTGTCTTATAAAATATTAAATAGTTATATATTACAATGACTAAACATTTTATAATGATTTATGTATTTAATTTCATCCTTTCACTGCTCCATTTAATTCATCCTCCTACTGCTCCATTTAATTCAACTCACTACTGCTCCAGTGCCTCGTCACAAACATTAAAGCTAATGGACGTACAAGCAAATATTGAAACATTTATTGAACAAAATCTTCACCAACCACATGATGTGAGTCATACACAAATGGAGCAGTGGAGGGATGAATTAAATACACAAGCTATGCTTGTGCAACATATGGAGATGAGCCACAACACAATAGATTTTGATATGTCAGCACCAAGCTGTTTAAATTCTACATAGATTGAACTCTTATATGGAACAACAAGCTTCTCTTTTACTATATAATAGAGCCCTAGTGAGCTAACTTTCCACCATCCTCTTAGTTCTAGTTCTGTATATGCAAGTTATACACAAGATGACTAATGTCTGTTTGGATGATCTGTTAAAGGTAACTGCAGATTCCATCAAATCAAGGAACTTGAATTCAACTATACCAAATGCTCGGCAACAAGGACGAAAAGTTTTATGTGAATTAGGATTAGTCTACAATACCATTCATAGTTGTCCTTGCGATCAGTTCTTGTATTATGGACTAGATAAAGATACTCTGCTACATTGCCCACATTGTGGTTTATATCGATATCGTAAAGATACATAAGCTAAAAATATACCAAGGAAAAAATTGCATTCTTTTTCTATAATACCGTGTTTGTTAACACGATATTGAAGTCCAATATCATCAAAATTGATGAGAGCTCATCATCATAATCAAAGTCTTGATGATATTACGAGAGGTCTAGGAGATGCAAAGACGTAGAAAAATTTGAATGGCACGTTTGACTTCTTAAACTTGAACCGCGCCACGTACGACTCGAGTTAGCAATGGATGCTGTGAATCCATATTCTAGTAATTCTACTAGTCACTCTACATGGCCAGTTCTTGTGAATTATAATTTGTCACCATGGCTGAGTATCAAAAAAGAGGACATATTGCTCATTGCTATAATTCATAGTACGTAGATTATATTAACCTGAACTGTATTCTTTGTAAAAACTTACTTCTATTTTAGTATATTTTTATAATTTATTAAAATATATAAGTTTTTATTTTATCAAGACCTAGTAAATCCAAGGATATGCAACTTTTCCTTCAGCCTCTTATTGGTGAACTGATTCAACTATGTGAGAGCGGAGTTCAAGCATTTGATTATGTAACCGAAGAAGTATTCAAGTTGAAAGCCGTTTTACTGAGGACAATATAGGATTGGCTAGGTGAGTTCTAGTCGCATTATATTAATGCGTTTTAATTGTATAGAGCATGTGTAAATTTATTATCATTAGTTGCTATGGTACAATTTAAACTAATCTATGATTTTATTATAAAGAGCTAGGTCAAATTTCTAGTTGTTTTCTAGTTGTTCTAGAATTTGTTTTACACGTACAATAGAGATTAATAATTAGTGATTTAGTTGATACAAAGTTTAATATTGTATTATTGATTTTATCATAATCATAATTTGAAAAGATAAAATGGTTGTTAAGTTAGGAATATTCTTGATTGTTAAATTGTGAGAATATTCTTTGCAATTCCAAATATATGAAGAGAGTGTTATATGTTAAAATAATAAATTAAACACAACTTATAACAACATAAGTATTCCACATGAATTAATTTCAATTGTAACTCTATGTGCATAAAAGTTACATTTATTATACACTAAAGTTATTTCCAAAGTTCAAAATACAAGAATGAATATATTTTGAACTTAAACTACTTAATATGATAGAATATTTTCAGATGAGTTTACAAATACTTAGACTTCTAAATAAGTGCTATTGTAGCTTTATATTTGGTAGTGTAATATACTATCATAAGTGCAAAAAAACATATATGAAGTGTGATGAAAGATTGTATATTAGATATATTATATTTTTTTAACATCTAGGATTTTTATTTTATCATCCAATATTAATTATGATTATCTATGTATATTGGATACGGGGTATGTTCCGGTTACAAACTCAAGGGTATTCAATGGAGAGGGAGAAAAATGGCTAACCCATCCAAGATTAAGAGTGGAATTTTGGGAATAACATTAGAAAAAAGTGACTACAGGCAATATACCTATTACCCTATGGAGAAATCTGGAATGAAGCAGTTATCTATGTTTTTCCAACTTTCAAATTTCAAGGCAAGTTTCATAACAGAAAATCATTGTAGGTGGACATATGAAAACAATTTTTAAAACTAATTCAATTGAAACAAATGAAAGACTTGTTTGTTCTTATTTTATATGAAAGTTGTGTAATTCTAGGTATCAGCTAATAATTTATTTTTTATTTTTTGTTTTTTAATGATAATCAACTAACTTCATGTATAGCAGCAGGTTTTCAAAAACCCTCGTTTATAGGATATTATGCATATGAAAAAAAAACATATGTATGTCAGTTCTTAAAAAAACATATGTATGTCAGTTCAATGCAAAGGGTAGTTAGATTCTATTGAACAACGCCATGAGCTAAAGTTCCTGAATCGGACGAAACACCCTTATCCATTATTTAATGAACAAGATCAAAATGAGAAACAAGAAACGGAAAGCGCTCTGGAGGTGAAGCAATGCAGAGTTTGAGAAAGTGGCTGAAATAATTTGCAATATAAAGACTCCAACAGGCTATGGAGCAAGCCTCAATTCTAAATTTAGTGACAAGAAGGTAGTTGGTTTGAAAACCCATGATTGGCATAATCTACTTCATGGTTTTTTACGTGTTGCAGCACGGGGAACTCTAACAACAAATGTTAGAGAAACTATTTATAGACTTGCACAGTTTTTTAAATGGGTATGTTTCAAGGGGATCAAGTTATCATATTTGAAAGACATGAAAACTTAAGCAAGAGAGCTAGCATGCTACTTGGAAATGTTTTTCCCATGGAGTATATTTGACATCCAAGTACATTTGGTAGTGCACATAGTAGATGATATTGAGAATGCTGAACGAGTACATTACCAATTTACCATTGGATGTATTTTGTAAAAAAAATATACTAAAAAGAACCAAAAGGACATGTTTGGCAGCGGGCCAAATAAAAGAGCTGAATGGCCGAGGGATATTTAGTTTATGAGATTATGTACTATCTGACATAGTATATACCTAAAAAAGACATATTTTCTAGATTGTTGTATAAATCAAATGCATATGACATTATAAAAGGCCTAGTGTTACTAAAAACATTCAAATTCAAAACCCTATGTGATGTTTAACATGAACAAGCGCATATATAGGTTTGTACTCATGAACCATCTAAAATTAGATGGTTGGCGGATCACATATGGAGGTGAAAAATTGAGAGATGGAAATAATATACTCTTATTTTTAGAGTGGATTTGAACTACTGTTGACAAGAACTCTGGCTCTGTTGGGTATGGTGATGGCGGCGTTCTGCGTGGCTGCGTGACTCAATATCTGCGTGGCTGCTGAAGAACACAAACACCTGCTGCTCAATCATGCTCCAACTCTGGGAGCTCTCTGCAGAGAAGAGCACATGCAGTCGTACATTGGAGCCGCCACGTCCAAATTGCCCTTTTGAAGGTTAAGAAAGTATTGCTCGATTGTGGCAGGTTGATGGTGATAGCATCACGAACGACACCTTGTTAGCTTTGGCAAGTGGGGCCGTAGGAGGTTGAAAGATATCGGATATCAATAGCGAGGAAGCTCAACAGCTGCAGGCTGCTCTTGATGCTGTGAGTGTTACTCCTTATACGATCGAAACTCTTCATGCTTTCATATCATTGAAACCACAGCCGAATATTTCTGTCTATTTCATTGTGCCGCCAACTTATCCTAGGAGCGCCCTGTCCAAGTTTGGGTTCAGAAGTTCAACTTCAGAAGCAAAGTAAGTTCCAAAGGCAAACGTAGATTCAAATGCTGATAAACAATCATCTAGCAGATATTGTGCACCTGACTCCACACAAGTTGCGCCAAAAGTTGCAACACATAGACTTTAATTAAAGGAAGCTCTAGAATGAACATGTATCCGTAGCAGTATGAGTATGTAGCAAAAGTCGTAGATGGATAGTTGTTTCGTTGCTGTGCTGATGAAATGGATAAGGAAATTTTGCAGTTAGCCTTGTTTTGAGGGACTACGGGAGGAATTTCAGCGGAGGTTCGAGTGCAGGCACGCGCCCTGGTCAATTACTGCGATTGCGTTTGCGTGGGGCTTAAGTGCTAGAAATGCCCTCACGAGGTACGCGGGGCAGCAAGATGATGGCAATTTTACCAGAGCGTGAGAGACAAATTGATTATAGACAGCATATGAGTATTGATATACTGAAAACTTGGTACCAAACTGAAGCACAAACTTGAATATTTGGGTGATTATTAGTTATGAATTGATGCATTATATGCTCCTACATGTGCCGCTGCTACAGTGAATCATAAGTCCCACTTGAAAGTTAGAAAAGATGGACATCCAGGTAGATCGATCTTCCACTTGAATTTTCTTCGTGCTTGTCAACTACCGTACAATGACTGGTTGACTTTGTTTTAAGATACATTACATGTCCTGACACCATAACAAACGGGATTGTTAACAGGAATGAGGAGGAGGTTTCGCACAGTCGAAGAAATAACTAAAATCATCACTTAGGCGCAGCTGGGCATCTTCAACAAGCTTGTAAGATAGAAAAAATTTCTTTAATTCAAATGTGTTTATTTGAATAATGTGTTTAAAGTTCACCAAGAATTTAAAACATCCTTAAAAGTTGATTACTTGATTCAACTTAGTCAGAGGAGTTAATCTTAAGTCTATATGTGGTTTCTTTTCAACTTCGGTAAATTGTATCCACTTTTAATGTTAAATAAAAACATACTGATGATGGTATGCAACCCATCCACAGGTCGGTTTGCTGAACGGAAATGGATTCTATGATCCCATGTTGTTGTGGTTCGACAAAGCTCTAGAACAGGATTTTTTTAATCCGGCTAGTCACAACATTGTTCTTTCTGCTCCAACTGCAACTGAGCTTTCAGACAAGTTGAAGGTGCAATCACAATTCATTTAGCTAGCTGCTATATCTCAAAGAATCTATCTATAAATTACATCTCTTACTTGAAAGTTATCAACTGAATTATTCATTCTAGATCGTAAATTAAGTAGGAGATTCGATCATTTTTGAGTTGGGGTTGAAGGCACGTGAAAGGCACTGAGAGAACATTGCAGAAAAGAAACTCACAGTGATTTTCTCTTCCTGCGAGCTTCAAATGAATATCGATGATTTCCAGAGATCTGTTCCAGAAAAGAAACTCAGAGTGATATTATGTTCTTTAAAAGATTCAGTTTTTATATTCAAATTCAAATTTTAGTACTAATCTCTTTTAACAAAGCCCTCATTACTAACGTGTTGTATGACTTTGTGGATGTGGATCATGGCAGTTCTATGGCGTTCTCTTTATTTTGTGAAGAATGCGGTAGCACTTTTGTGAGAAACAACGCTAAGTTTTACCGCAAATGCGGAACACCAAGAGGGACGCGTTTAGAGGGGGCCGAAGCAAATACGGAATTGGCAGTGCCGATGGGGGCGGCAAGGAAGGAACCAACGGAGATACCAATGGAGGGTCAATCGGAGCCACCATCAATCATTGAAGATTTTTGAGACCCTTGTGCAAGACAAGCTATTATGGGGTACAGGATGAGAAAACCCCCTACTTATAATATGATCTTTGATCCGCCTTGTGTGCATAATAGAGTTAAAAATAGATTGCATGGAAGAAAATGTTTGAGAGAAGATTACGCGATACAACATAAATGTTATACAAATAATCATAGAATTATTCACAAGTGGATTGAGGAAGAACAATCTAGTGGAATTCTTCCACAAAGTGAATTTAATCTAGAGGATCTTTCAATTCAAAATGTAGTGAAGAAATTAATTAGAGACAAAAGAGATGAATTGATGGATTTCAATCTTTGTAGTGGGAAGAAATATGCTTGAAAAGAAAATGATGTCTTTAAGAAATTAAAAAAATCTCTCAAGTATAAGACATATAGAAAAAGACAATTTGAAAAAGGTTCAAGCGGTTAGTTCCAGTAAAAATTTAGAAACAAACACATTATCTTCTACACCTCCTGAGCGAGTTGATACAGGTCAAGAATTAAAAAATGTAGAAGATGATGATGACGTGACTTTTGTGATGCGTTGCTTTGAGTCATAATATGTTCATGAAATGTATTCCAATTTGTTCAAGTTCATAACGGTTGACAACAACCTTGCTAAATCCGCTAAAGAAGAATTTCATTTCCATTTAACATGAAGAGTTCTTCAGATGCTGTTGCGGACAGCAACTCCAAGGCAGGATCAAAGACAAGATTGAGGGGAGACTCCAAAAGGAGACCAAGATAAACTAGAAGTGAGGGGATTCCTCACACAAGACTCAGAACGACACTCAAAGTAAGAGAACAGAGAGTAGTATTGATGACTGGAAGAGTGGGTACAACTGGTGTTGAAGAGAGTGAAGAACAACGACCTTCAACTCTTTATATATACTAGGCTAGAAGAAACTTCCGGAGTAAGGTCCTAGAAGCTCCTATGGAACCTTCCGGAGACTCGTGGGAGCTTCCGGAATCTAGGAAGGTCAAGCGGAACCTTCCGGAAGTTTATGGAACCTTCCGGAAACAATTGGATCCTTATGGAACCTTCCGGAAGCTTAGAGAACCTTCCGGAAACTACTAGAACTATCTGGAAGCTTGTGGAAGCTTCCGGAAACTACTAGAGCTATACGGAAGCTTGAGGAAGCTTTCGGAAACTAGTGGAAGGTTCTAGAACCTTCCAGAAAACTTGAACTTGCAAAATATACGGAATCTAGGAAATCTTCGAGAAGTAGGGCTGATCACGGTAAACTCATGGGGTGTGGATAATACCCAGTATGGCATGTCCGTGACATCACCCCCCCTTCAAGGAACGAGTTCCACGAGTTCCCACACGAACGAATAATAAAACATAAAACGAGAATGTTCACGTGGGTTTCACGTGGACTAGACAAAAGGAGTAAATATACGGGATACGAATACCGTGAAAATCGAATGTCGGCGCTGGCGGCGGAAAGTCGTGAGTTGTTTACGGATACGTGGTAGAACGCAAAGCAACGGACCGGTATAAAACCATGTGGTTGGCGACTTGAGACATCGGCGAGGTGGCGCTCGCGGCCTTACCAAATTTTCGGCCGACGTGAGTTCAATGGCCTGCCCCTGTAAAACTGAGCTAGACAAGCGTGTCGTCGCCTCGTCGATACCCCCATCGTTTTGGTTCAAAGTCTCGCAGATCCGCACCGCACCAAGATGAAACTTACAGACTTGGTGCCGGTGGCGATTCAGATGCATTGAACCTAAACGCTTTAGGTTTTCGAGGGTATCGGCGATGAAAGTCTTGAATTAACTCGGGAGAGTTCTTGAGGTTTGGCGGGCTCCCGAGTTTCTTTCACGACGTCGTAGCCCCGCTAATGCACAAGATATTCGAGTTGTCGACGGTGGATGCGAGAGTCTAGAACCTCCGAGACTTCAAATTCTTCATCGCCTTTCATCTCGATCGGTGGAGGAGGTTCTTGAATCGCCAGTAACATAGATTCTCATGCGAGTTGAGGAGAGATACATGGAAAACCTGGATGAATCTTCATAGAGGCGGTAACTCCAACCGGTAAGCCACCTTGTTGATTTGTTTGACCGGCTGTGAATGGTCCAAAGCGACGGTAGTCGAGTTTATCGAGATGGCCGTGAGTTCTCAAATTTCGATTGATGAGCCATACCTTGTCACCAATAGAAATGGTGGATGTTCCTTACGAGACTGTCATCGCATTTGTCTTACGGTGCTCTTTGGCTTCGGAGGAGGCTCGCTTCATCATCGCTTACGGATATCGGACAATCGAGTAGCAAGATCTGTGGCGGTGGATTCCGAAATGTTTAGATTGAATTGATCAATCGCAGGATGATGACCGTAGTTTGCAAAGAAAGTGCATTGAGTAGACCCCCGCAGCGTGTTGTTGTAGGCAAACTTCGGCGGCGGCAACAACTCCACCCAATTGTCTTGATGGTAGTTGATGGTGCGCGCAGAAATCTTTCCAACACTTGATTGACGCTTTCGGTTTGTCCGTCGATCCCGAGGATGGTATCTTGAAGATAAACGATCTCCACGCGAGAATCTTGAACAAAGGCGCGAGAATTTCGATGTGAATTGCGTTCACGATCGGAAATGATGTCGTTGGGGAGGCCGTGAGAGTCAGTAGACATTGTCTACAAAGAGTCTTGTTGTTTCTTCTCCGTGTAAATTGTCTTGTGTGGCGGAGTGAAGTGAGCCATCTTGGTCACCGGTCCACAACAACGAAGATGGAATCAAAGGTATTGGACATTGGAAGTCCACAATAAAGTCCGTGGATATGGATGTCCGTGGGGTTTTCCGGAATCGGCAACGGCCAAGAACCCGCACGGCCCGATGACGAGGATCTTGGATCTAGAACGGATGTCACACGTTGTGACATAGTCTTTCACGGTTTTCCGCATTTGAGGCCACCAAAAGTCTCGGATACTTGATTCCATGGTCTTGTTGTAACCAAAGTGTCCTGCCGATGGAAAGTCGTGTCGAGACCGGAAAGCGCTCGAAGTCGGCATGGGCCCTTGAGGGACATAGAGTAGTCTTGATAATATAGTAGCCCATCTCGAAACTGAAATCTTGGATCTCAGATTATCTTGGGGAGTTTCACGCGACGCGAAGCCCGTGAAGCGGAAGGAGGTTGATTCGGGGAATCCGAATCTATAACCTCTGAATCTGAGACTTGAGAGTCCTGACATGGAGATTCTTCAACATTGGAGACGCTAGGATTACTCTTGACTTTCAAGGCCAAAGGATCAGATTGTAAACTTACTCGGATATCTTGAGAAAAGATGCATCCACTTGAAATTGTGGTGTGTGCACGGTCTTAAGTCAAGTTGCTCAGGCTTGATGAGGGTAGTCCTCTGTTGGTCGTATGCTGCATCGCCTTCTTTAGGCGCAAGGTATGTTCGCCTAGAAAGTGCATCGGAACGAATTTGTTGAGAGCCGAGGCGGTACATGATTACAAAGTTGAATCGCGACAACGATATCTCCAACGGGCTTGTCGGCGATTCGGCTGCTGCAGCGTGACATGAAATACTCAAGGTTCTTGTGATCGGTATGAATCGTGACGGAGATCGAGCACCTTCAAGGAAGTAGACGCCATTCTTGGAAAGAGTCGGCGATAGCTAAAAAGCTCCTTGTCGTGAATCTCGTAATTGATCTCGGCGAAGATAAATTTTCGCGAGTGGAACGCGACGGGATGGAGCGCGTCCGTCGTCGTCGGTTTGTGAAAGGACCGCTCAAGGGCAAAATCGAAGCATCCGTTTAAGAAGAACGGCACGGAAATCGGGATGCGTGAGTATAGGCGCTCGTCGTCAACGCCTTCTTCAAAACCTCGAAAGCTTTCGTCGCTTTCGTAGTCCACTCGAGCTTGTCCTTGCAAGTCAATCGGGTCAACGGAGCAGCAATCTTAGAGTAATTTCGAATAAAGATTCGATAGAAGTTGGCAAAACCAAGGAAACATTGTACGTCTCGAACGGTAGTTGGTTTCCGCCAATTAACGACTGTTTCAATTTTCTTTGGGTCCATAGATAGACCCTCTCCTGAAATGATGTAGCCTAGGAATTCGACTTGAGGTTGGTGAAAAGACGACTTTTCCAACTTGGCGTATAACCCGGCAGAAACAGAGCTTCTTCAATACCAATCGGACATGGTTGGTGTGATCTTCTTCATTCTTGGAGAACACCAATATGTCGTCGAGGTAGCAAACAACAAAGTCGTCCAGGAACTCTCGGAACACGTCGTTCATTAAGTGCTGGAAGATGGCAGGTGCGTTGGTAAGACCAAAAGGCATAACATTGTATTCGAAATGTCCATACCTCGTTCGGAATGCAGTCTTCCACTCGTCACCTTCTTTAATACGTACTAGGTTGTACGCTCCACGAAGATCGATCTTGGTGTAGATCTTTGCTTGACCGAGTTGGTCAAGGAGTCCCGAGATAAGTGGCAATGGATACCGATTCTTGATTGTAACCTTGTTCAGGCCGCGGTAGTCCACGCACATCCGAAGGGAACCGTCCTTCTTCTTGACGAATAAAATAGGAGCTCCGGTAGGTGATTTGGAGTGTCGGATGAAATTCTTCGCAAGATTTTCATCAAGGTATTCTTGTAATGCAGCAAGCTCGTTCTGCGAAAGGCTGTAGATCGGACCAAATGGCGGTTGCGTTCCTTCTTGAAGTTCGATGCCACAATCATAGGGTCGGTGTTGAGGAAGTGTGTCAGCATTCTTCTTCTCGAACACGTCCGAAAACTCTTCATATTGTGCTGGTAGTTTAGCTAGTTTACAACGAGGTTGTGATGACGGAATTGCATAAATTGCAAACATACTCCCGTCTTTGGCGGCCCTCATAAAAGCTCTGCACCGACCATCAATGGAATTTTGACCTTGGATCTTTGTGACTTGGTAAGCAAGACTTGATTATTTGAAGGCATATGGGAGCTAAAAACACGTTAGCTTACGTTTTTTCCAGTCTATATCCCGGATTGACCATTTCTAACCAAGAAAAGACCTAGGACAAGAGGATTCGAGGAGAACTAATGATATTGAAAACAACAATACTTTGGTGACCGTCTAGGATAATATTCAAAGGTTTAGTTTCGTGGGTAACATCTCCCGATACCAACGGTCTACCGTCAATAACCTCCATCGCGATGACAAGTATTTCTTAGGAACTATACGCAGGTTATGACGTTTGACAAGGTCCCTATCAATAAAACAAGCAGATCTTTCCGGAATCTAGCAAAGCTTTGACTTTTATACTATGCGGATAAAAATCTATTATAAGCGGGATATTAAAACAACGAGAGGGTTGAAGATAAGATAGGGCACGATGACGTGGCAACATTTGTCACCGCAAGGTCCCCTCGTGGTCATGGCCGTTGTCGTTTTCCGACATGAACTCCTCGTGGTTACGCTTTCGAAGCGCTCGAAGTGCTTGAAACTTATGCGGTTTTGACCTCACGAAGTTTTGCGGGCGATTCCTCCAACCGTGGTCCTTTTCTCCACAATACAAGATAGGTGTTCTCTGCGACGTCGTTTTTTCTTCTTCGGACAACTTAACTTTTGAAGTGTCGATTTGCAAGGGTTCCATCGTTGAAGTGTGGGGAGGTGTCGGCGAGATGGGGGGCGTAGTCCGCTCGACACGATCCAAAGAGAATCGCCGCTCTTGCCATTTTGCTTTCGAACAATCGGTTGTCGCGATCGATTGCTTGAGTAATAGCCTCCGATAAGCGTAGTTGGCTTGGGCAAGTTCAAAGAACAAGGTCTTGATATCGTCACGAAGTCCCCATCGAAACGTGGTGATGAGAGAGGCAGATCGTTCCAATCCAGTCACAAGAAATTTGTTGAAACTCGCAACGTATCTTGAAGGTGGCGAAACGTTGTTGTAGGGAACGGAGTTTTGCGATCGCTACCGATCTTTCGATCTCTTTCTCCAAACGTTCGCTTCGATTCTTCCAAAACCGGTGGCGGCACAAGATTGGAGAGTTTTTCTCCAAGAGCGATGAGAACCACAACAACGCTGTTCCGGTGAGCAAGGGTCGATGAACCCGACTTGTATTTCTTCCGTTGAGTATCTTTGAGGTTAGAGACGAAAGACAAGTCGAATTTGATTGACAATCTCGAAAAGCAGTGCGATCGCCATCAAACTTGTCCAGGCAAGCTCACTCGAGGCTCTTTAGTTTCTTGTAGATGTGGTACTTTGGTTTGCGGCGAGGCTGCCATGGATGGACTGAGTGAGAGCCGCTTGGTGTTGTTCCATGGCATGCCGTATGTTGGCATTCTCCTGCTTTGTAGTTGTCGTATCGTGGCGATCATATCGTGCATCTCGAGATTTGATAAGTCGCCCATCTTGGAATACAAAAGCTTGAAGATTCACAAGTAGATGAAGTAACAAAGATTTCCGTTCTGTACTCTAGGGATAATGACAGGAAGAGGTGATCTCAAGAGGTTCAAATAGAATTCTTCACCTGCTCGGTCGGATGAGGACGTCTCTAAGTTGATCTTTGATCTAAAGAGAAAAACGTACTTCTAGAACAACAGGACTTGGTGATAACGGAAGTCGGTTCAAGTCCATGCAAAAACTTTCATGAAAATTCTAAAACGAAACTTCTATAGGAAATACTAAACGTAGAATCTCTCGGACCAGAATGTAGTCAGTCACTCTCTTCAAACTGTTGCGGACAGCAACTCCAAGGCAGGATCAAAGACAAGATTGAGGGGAGACTCCAAAAGGAGACCAAGATAAACTAGAAGTGAGGGGATTCCTCACACAAGACTGAAACGACACTCAAAGTAAGAGAACAGTAGTATTATTGATTTGGAAGAGTGGGTACAACTGGTGTTGAAGAGAGTGAAGAACAACGACCTTCAACTCTTTATATATACTAGGCTAGAAGAAACTTCCGGAGTAAGGTCCTAGAAGCTCCTATGGAACCTTCCGGAGACTCGTGGGAGCTTCCGGAATCTAGGAAGGTCAAGCGGAACCTTCCGGAAGTTTATGGAACCTTCCGGAAACAATTGGATCCTTATGGAACCTTCCGGAAGCTTAGAGAACCTTCCGGAAACTACTAGAACTATCTGGAAGCTTGTGGAAGCTTCCGGAAACTACTAGAGCTATACGGAAGCTTGAGGAAGCTTTCGGAAACTAGTGGAAGGTTCTAGAACCTTCCAGAAAACTTGAACTTGCAAAATATACGGAATCTAGGAAATCTTCGAGAAGTAGGGCTGATCACGGTAAACTCATGGGGTGTGGATAATACCCAGTATGGCATGTCCGTGACAGATGCTAAGAAACTTCATGTAGTTGTAAAAATTTTTCGTCAACAAAAAATCAGGTTGAAGATCAACAACATGGAATAAGCATATTTCTACATTTCATAGTTCGTAGTTGTTGCACGTTTTGATGTTGACTTGTAAAAGAGGTACATGTTCTTGGGTGGCAAGTTTTACTAATGCATTTTTGAAAAGCAACATTTTTTAGCTCCATCTCATTTTATAGACGACTAAGCTGGTGAGAAGAGGGTGTGTAAGGAATGCTTTAATTTGGTAAGGATTTTATTTTCCCACAGTTTTGATTCTCACATCGGATTGCTTTGCATTTGTCTTTTTCCAAGTCTTGAGGGGTAAGCATTGCTTATCCTTCAAAGTACCAGAACTCATACCTAATGTGCAAAGGGGTTCATGCTATATAAGAGTTATTGTTTCCTTTAAGTATGCTTGATTTCACTGACTTTTGAATATAAGTGGCTTATTTCTGACAAGAATACGTTAAAATAATCAGGTCAGATCCAGAGGCAGTGGAGATACTACCAGCAGAATTGCAACGGCTTGAGCCAATGGAGTTCCTCAATGATACTATCATAGACTTCTACATCAAGTAAGTCTTTTACTAACTACACCATCACAACTGAGAATCGTTTGCATGTCCTAGCTACATTGTATTAATATTGTAGAGCTTAGAAGTTACACTCGCCTGTGCTGTTTTTCACTTCATAGTTCCTTTAACTGAACATGGCAAGCTAAATGGTCTCTTGTTTTATCATGATTGCTATAGTCAAGTGTACACATGAATATGAGGGTCAAGGTTGAGTTTTGAGAAATTCTGTTGTTTGTTTAGGTACATTCAGAGACCGGACTTCCTTGACTTTGATGAAAAAGAACGCTTTTACTTCTTCAATAGTTTCTTTTATAAGAAGCTTAGTAAAGTAGTTAGTGCCGAGGTATGCGGAAACTTAGAAACAAGGGGTTGATGTAGTTAGAGGGAATTTGAAATTTGTATTTTGTAAGTCCTTTGTTTGTGGCCTTCTTTAGTATTATTAAACAATTGAATAGGCTTAGTTAATTAAAAACAAGGTTTTATTACATGATTTGTTTGTAATTCTAGGTTTTGATAAATCTGATTTGGTTCTTTAGAAAAAGGAGGGGGGTGCAAGATTTTCCAAATTACGAAAGTGGAAAAAAGAGTTAAAATATTTGAAAATGAATACCTTTTCGTACCTATCCATGACAAGTAAGCAATCAAAGTTTGTTTGGAATGTTGTTGTCTATCACCTTTATCAATGTCATATGTGTTTCGTGCAAGCCGGTTACAGGATGCATTGGAGTCTTTCAATTATCAGCTTCCCTGGCGCCGACAAGGGGGAAAAAGTGAACAATGGATCATCCATCTTGATTCTATGACCCACGGTCGCGATAGCCAACAGGTTTCCCGATTGCTTAAAAGGTTAGACTTTCGAACGTTGCATTCATTTGTAAGTGAACGTGCCCATCTTTGCTTCCCAAGATGTTCCCAAGATGTAGTAAGTTCATAGGGCAATTTTCCACTGATCTCCGTAAGGGAATTATTTTTTGTATGAGTTTGTTACATCTACCTATCATTTATTCAATATAATAATGATTGTATATCCATTGGCAGTTACCTAGTCGCCGAGTGGAATCACAATATTCAAGAAGAGATTCAAAAAGAGGCTGTTGATTGCAATCCTTCTATGCTAAGCTTGAAAGCTGTCAACATTCCTTGTAAAAAAGTCCCGGTAAATATCGTATATTAGTTTGGAGTTTGGACCATTTTGGCTATATTCTTTATATTGAGAAAAATTCTCATGTAGATAATTGTTGTGTAAGAAGCTCTCTCTGAGTTAGGTAAGCAAAAGAGCATTTTGATTTGAACTTATTTTTTGTTGAGCTTGATACCTTGTACGTCCTCTTAGTTTATATTTTACTTGTAACTTATTCGGGCGATTATTTGTTGACAACAACTAGCATTGTCATATCAGATACCATTGCAAGATAATGATCGGATTGTGGACTCTTTTTGCTATGCTACATTTCCAAGGTTGTCGAATGCGCACCTAGGAGCTTGAATTTAAGTAAAATGGACGGAAAATGGGATGATCTCGGCGTTGTAAGCAAGCTCTTCAATCTTCCATTCATGTTTTTTTTTTTTTTTTTTTTTTTTTTTTTTTTTTTTTTTTTTTTTGTGAAGATTGGTTTCTTCCGGCTGAATCATCGAGTTTAAGAACAGCAATTCAAGAGCAACTTTATCGATTATTTGATCAAGAAATTTGAGAGCGGAACAAGTTATGATACTAGATGGTGGCGGCAGTACAGGAGTCTGTGAAGTTGTTATTCCTCTAGACGGACTAGAGCCTTGTAAGTAGTGCAAGTTGTTGACTTGTTGCTTCTCATATGGAGCATTTTATGGAGCCGTGGTGACGTGCACTTTGCACGTGAGTGAATACTTTTATGATTTACTTTTTTTTTAACTTGGATGGATCTTTTTAAAAAAAAATTTATTTGAAAATTAATGTAATTGTCTGCATGAATGCTCCTAAATGCTTCAAAATTTTATATTTGTCCTTATGGGGCATATGTTTGGGCAGATTGTTCTTTCCAAATTCGGTGTCAAAAAAATGGGACCAATTTTATATATTGAGATATTTATATATTGAGACGTAAGGCCCGCTGATGCTTTGACGCCATTCACTTGGACGGTTCCTCCATTTACAAGAGGCCCTACCAACTAGAATTTATTTTTGGGAGGTGACCTCCCGCAGGAATTCCCGGGTGAGGATATCTCACAGGAAATTTCCATGTGAGGTAATTTTTTTATTTTTTATTTATCGAACTACCCAATTTTTTATTTTTTATTTTTATTTTTTATTTTTTTCTACCGACGAGTTTAATGGGCAGAACATATCTCATGGTGGATTTCTTGACGACCTACGCCATCCCATACTGATAATGTAGTGTACAATCACTCCATTTTCTTTATTTTCCTATACCATGGAAAAAAATGAAATGTAAATTTCAATGTCATGAAGAAAATTCCAATGGTAAAGGCCTCGATAGGAGGTAATGTATTCTCGAAAATGGTGGTTCAAAGTTTCCGAACTGGCTAAAAAATGTAATCTAAAATTGTAAGTAAAGAACTACAATCAAATTTCTCAATTTGGATCACTTGTCTAAAAGTTTCTTCATAATGCCTGCAATTTCAACACCATCAATACTACCAAAGATAAATATTTGGCAACTTGACACATTAGCAAAAGAATATTTTTGCATTGAACCTTCTCCAACCATCTTGGCTCTTTGCTTCATATCCTCAACAGAAATATTACTTTTCTTCACATCTTCAAGAACTATGCAACATTGATCAAGTGATTGGGTTGGGGCCTTGGGGGAGAAGGCATACTCTGCTCCTTCGAATCTGATGTCCATTCCAGTGCCTGCTTCAAATTTGATGTTAATTTTGCTCCCTTGCAATCTGCCATCCATACAAACATGAAAACATACCAACATAAAATCAATGTAAATGACAAAAAACTTAAGAAAAACATCATTAATATTCAACAAAAAAAAAAAACATAAAATAAGAACACACCTGTTCAAATTCGTACTTTTTCTTTTCAATATCTAACAATTTAGAATAGAGAAGAGGCTTTCCATCATTGCTGATTGCACTGGTACCGGAGATAATCTTTTGGATGACTTTATTATCGATTTGCTTTGGAAGAGCATTATATTGCCTAAACGATTTTGGATCTTGGTGACCAGTAGTTAGCATGCCCTTTTGGAGTGGAACCAAACTTTCTTCCATCCTTGTAATCCCAGTTCTTCAAGCACTTTTATTAGAAAACCTTCTAGAACCAATTATGATACCGGGAGTGTTTTCAATGAGTGTGCGGGTAACGTTAGCCAAAAGATTTTTTCCAACTCGCTTCTTATAAAACCAAACCACATCCTTTGATTTATACCTCAAATTGGGTTGCAAAAAAAGTGGTTGTGGTTCACCTTTGAACTTCACATGAAGCACTTCTTCAGTAAAAATAGGCCACTGGCTAACCATGGTCTTGAAAGTGGTGACTAAATCAGGGCAAAAACAATCAATCGGCTTCCTCAATGATTCATACGAGCAATGCTTGATATCAATCTTGACGTTCTTTGCAATGCGAGACATGAATCTGCAATCAATTGAACCAAATTGTTAATCAACTAGGCTTAACTAAAAGAAATAGTCAACGGGTTCAATGAATTCAAAGTTATTGAGATACTTGACATTTCTTTCAACATATAATGGCATTTAGATCCTTACCACAAATATTCTTTGCCTTGCTGATCAATCCTTAATTCAAACTTGTTGTAGAAGAGAGTCCTTAATTCTGTTTTGCCTCTATTGTAACAAACAAATTCCGGCACGCAAGGTAAACAAAACAATTGTTTATACCCTTGGGATGCTTCAAACTTGCTCCATCTGATTGTAACATTAGAGCTTCTTCCTCCCTATTGAGGATGTCTGGCCTTTTTACTTCTCTGCCAAGTCCATACTTACTTGAGTGAATCACACTTTGAGTGCTAGCATCTAGTACAGTAGTGAACCTAGGGTCTTTCATTATGTTGAAAGGGATCAAAATAGGCTCCATAGTCTCCCTACTCCGTTGCTCTTGGCGAGCTCGCATGACCTCGCATTGTGGTGGATAAAGCATGCCATCTTTTTTTGTTAACTCCAAAAAGAAGTCCTCCAACATCCTCACAAGTGGTTCAATGTTAGGTTCTTCATACAAATTTTTTGATACCAAATCATTTGAAGGCCACTCATCAAAAGCGTTAAGTGGCCAAATCTTTGTGTGTCTAGACTTCCTTTCACTACCTATCTTCATGTGTTTTCTATCCTTGGGATCAATTTGACGAAACCTACGACCAACATGATCTTTGGAACTCGCTGAATGGACTTTGGAACTCTCTCTGATTTTTGAATCAGTTGGTTTTTTATTCACATCTGCACTCAAAGATAAGCAAATGTAAGTCAACTTCTTGAATACTAACAAATACATCAAGATGCCTATAAAATTAAACAAATATATAACAAATAAATATTAAAGCATGCTAATATACATTCAACAACATCCAAGCATGCGCATTTGGCAAGCATCCCAACCTACTACAAAGAGCAAACACAAGTTGGTAGCATCTTTCAATATCACAGCAACATCACATTAATAAATGCATACGATAGGCATACTCTACAAAATCCTTGGGAAGGCGATGATCCGGCAGGCCACAAAGTAAAATGGTTCCATGGTTACCACTTAAGTACAGAACTCGGTGGCAGGCCTGTAAACCCTTGAGATAGTTCACCTCGGCGGAAAAACCCTTCCCGCAAGGTTTTGATTATTTATGCGCGTTATATAATGCTTATTCTTATGTTTTACCCTTTTAGGCTCAAACCTCGGCATATAGTAGAAAGTCTTGGAGTCCTATCTCGCTAATCCGGACTTGTTAGAATCAAAATCCTCAATGGTTTTAGTTCTAAAAAGTTAGAAAGTGGAAAAGGGGTTAGAAGACCGGTGGATGAAATGTTGGATGGATGTAGTGGAGTTGGTTTTCTCCCTACCGTTGGGCTAGGGTTGGAGAGAGAGTGTGTGTCTCTCTCTCTCCCATGTGTGGGGGAAGAGGGTGTGTGTGTGTGTGTGAAAGTTTTCTTAGGTTGTAACTATGCAAAATAGAGTTGGGTGGTCTAACACAAAAAAACTTGCAAGTAGGATGTGTGGATTCGTTGCATGTGGGTGTGAGTGTGGGTAGGTTGGAGGAGAAGATAGAAGGGTTGGAGTTTTCAATTTGGGAGTGACTGCCGACTTTGAAGGACGAGATCTCACGATTGACGAAGAATTGGGAGGCTTGCCTTAGAGATCTAGGAGCGTTGTCGAGTTTTCTTTCCAACAAGACCAAGCTTGCCCTCATTGGAGCAAGGACGAGGAAGAAATCGCGATTCTACCAAAGTACCCTTACTGGTGACGGCAGAGTTGGGGGGCCGACTTTGAAGGACGAGATCTCACGATTGACGAAGAATTGGGAGGCGTGCCTTAGAGATCTAAGAGCGTTGTCGAGTTTTCTTTCCAACAAGACCAAGTTTGCCCTCATTGGAGCAAGGACGAGGGAGAAATCGCAATTCTACCCAAGTACCCTTACTGGTGACGGCAGAGTTGAAAGGTCGGCTTTGAAGGACGAGATCTCACGATTGGCAAGGAATTGGGAGGCGTGCCTTAGAGATCCAGGATCATTGTTGAGTTTTCTTTCTAACGGGACCAAGCTCGCCCCCATTGGAGCAAGGACGAGGGAGAAATTGTCGTTCTACCGAAGGGACCTTACTGGTGGCGGCAGATTGAGGGAAGCCCCATTTCATCCTTCTTTGATGTGATTGTGACAATCTTGAGTAGCTAGATTGTGTGTGCAACGACCCTAGTGGGGTTAGATGCATGAATGCTTTGGAAAATGGCAATTTGTTGCCCAAAAACATGTTTGGTTGCAGCTTGATTTGGTGATGTTGTGTTATAGTTTCATGTATGAATGTGTGTTTTCTTGCTTGTGTATGCTGGTTTGATTGTCTTGTGTCACGATTTGAATTCGTGTGAGGGAACCGCACGGAAGCGCTGCCCAAAATTCTCCAATTAACCCTAAAATTGTGTAGTGGTGGAGAATTGCATGTTTAGTTGATTGTTAGCACTCATATGTTGATTGGGTGCTTAGGCTTGAGGTAGAAGGTGCTTTGATGTGGTTTGCAACCCCTTTTCAACCCTAAATTGTGTGCTGGACCTCTTAGTCCATATGTGTTTTAGAGGCCTTAAGTGTTCCTTTTGGTCATTTTGTGCCCATAATTGAGCCCTAGGCCCTGGGTGGTCAAATGAGGGTTATTTGAACCTCCTAGGGAGGCTTGGCGGACTCAATTCACTGCTGGAGCTACTTGTTTTGCATTAAATGGAGACTTGAGTGAATGGTTGTGTCTCCTTGTGAATCCAAATTAGAAATTGCATGTATGTATGAAGTTTGGTGTCCATTGCTTGGAAGGTCGTTTTACTTGCACCCACCCCCACGGCCAAACTTGTGGCTTAAAAACCGGGTCACCGAGATTTAGGCTCACAAGGCCACAAAGTAAAATGGTTCCATGGTTATCACTTAAGTACGGTCTTGGTGAGCGGGAAATCAGAATGCTCATTACTTCCTAGCTTGATTCAAATCAATTGTATGACATGGAATACGAAATGACATGCACTCTACTCATGCATCACATGGAACATTTTTTGCTTTTCCTGTAGGCAATTTTAGATGATATATCCTATTTGGATAGCCTCATTTTTCAAAACACAGGGAAATTTGTTGTCGAAGGGAAAAGTGACAGAGGTAAAACCTACACAGGTGATTTGACAGAAAATTCTCAAAAGAAACCTCAAAAAGTCATGCAGGGAAATGTGCGTTCATTTCTCAAAGGTGATTTCTATATTTCTATACGAAATATCCAACGGGATTGTATTCCATTTTCCAAAGAAATTGCGTACAAAGAATCCGATGGATTTATTTTCAATTTCCCACAGAGACTCCGAAAGAAAAATCTAATGGGGACAAGTGTGACTACTAAAATCTAATGACCACTTTATTTTAGAAAAACTGTATCAAAATGGTCTTCTCAAACCAAACTATCACAAAACTACATGATCAATGACCTATAAATGAAGTTCCACTGCAACTAAGAAAACCCTTCAAACCGCAATTCTTGCAAAGTTTTGACATTTGCAAATCTGCACATTCCAGCAACACTACTTTATTAGTTCAATACTACTTGAACAACAAAAATATAATATAAAATTTCACAAAACTTGCTCAATACCTCACTGAATACAAAGAGCTCAAAAGTTCATTCGACAAGATAAAAAATGATGAATGTCACTAAAAGAATTTACCTGATCATCACATGAGCTTCCTTCGATGGTGCTTGATCTCTATTGCGTAACGTACAATGTCATTGACTTTCCAACGCAGAGAAATTCCTTGTTCAATGAACAACAAAGTCACAAGCTCACGTTCTCGAGCCTTCACAAACTCGGTCAGTCTCTTCATCAATTTCGGATCATGACGAATAGAAGGGTGCTTGGAAAAATCACTTATAAATTCATCATTTATGTTTGAAAACCACTGATGAACATCCTTGTGGTTTAAGTTTAACTTCTCGTGCTACCTTGGATGATGTGCTTTTAGAAACTTCTTCCGCCGGAGTTTGCATGTAGGCAACCTTCCAGGTCTTGGGTGAAAGACAGGCTCGTAAGTCAAGAGAGTATCTGGAACTTCTATGCCTTCATCAACCTCTTGATCCTCAACTTCCATTGACTTCTCACAACCTTTGTTGAGATCTTCCTTTGAACAATCTATAGATTATAGACCTGCTTGCTTCTTTCCACACTGTCGACAAAAAAGTGAACTAGGACTTCCTAATTTATTCTTGCAACTTCAACAGAGGTCGTCTAAAACATTTGGCACTACTTCATCATGACCTCTCACCTTCTATGACTTTCCAGCTTTCTTCTTTTCTTGAATACTTTCAATTTCTGGTATTCCTAGTGTCGAGAGGAAAATGGAATTTCTCTTGATATTTTTTGCTCTAAGCTTTTCATAATCTGTGAGGTTTTCACTTCCATCTTGAATACATGATCGCATTTTCTTCTGATCAATCCGACTACAATCAATGTTGTCAAAAGCACCTTTCTTGACTTTGCAAACTACCTTTCCTTGCTTAGGGAAAGCAACAGGTTTAGAAAATGGAACAATGTTGTCTTTGTTCCTCATCTTGAGTATATTGCCGAATCTCTTCAATTAAGTCTGACTCACAATGATTGAAATTACTTAGAGAGAACTTGAACCTCATGCAACAAAATGAGAATTACAATACTTCTAACGAGCAATTACATCAAATAAAATATGATTAAAAGGAGCACAATATGACAGCATCCAGGAGTAGCAAGATTTGCAAGGGTAGCAAAAATTACAGTAAAATTAGTTTCCATGATTGTATACTACGAAATACGGAAGTACCTACTTAAGAACACAAAGAGTGACAAAAAAACACAAAAAGCATGAAGAGTTCAAAAATCAAAAGAGTTTCATAAGTGCACATGTAGATTTAACCCCTAAAAATCCAGGAAAACCAATTCGGTTTTCTGAGATTTCGGGCAGCTCATTTTAAGCATTTAAATTGATATTTTTGCCTAAGATTTTTATTGGGTGCTCCCCATACAGTAATGTGTATGTGGTAAAATTTTCAAAGTCAAATTTTAATTTTATAACCTTCACCAAGAAATTTTAGGTTTCAAGTCCAAAACGGGCAGTTTGAAATAATTTTTTTTAATTTTATTTTTTTTAGAAATATGTTCATTACCAAATTACTATTCAAATTCCAAAGTGTCCGAAGTCAAAAAGTTTACCAATTTTACAAGGGCAGCCTCCAAAACTTTCAAAAACAATCTTCACAATTTCTAGTAATTTTACAATTTTTTCTTTCAAAAATTGCCAAAATTCGAGATTTTGGATTTTTTCCAAGATTTTTTTTTTCGAAATTCACATTATCATAAATGCACCTTCTCACCGTCAAGATTTTTCTCAAACTAAATATATCATACGTGGTGCTTGTTTTACTATATGGTTGTTTTTAGACCTTCTTTCATAAAATATTTTACATTAAGGTCAAAAAGTGGAATTGGTCTCTAAAATTTTGCATGAGCATAACCAACTTGATTACCTACATGAAATAAAATGAGGGAAAAATATTTGGAATAACAATCATCAAGTTGCCCTTGGCACCATTTAGACAATGCCTCTCACGTAGCGGCAAAAAAAAAGTGTTGGTCAAACTTTGATTGTTATGATCTCACAAATGACAAACATCCAACGGTTGAAATTTTGACCAGTCCTTTGTATACAAGTTAGGTACAAGATCTTACGGTTCAAAGTCTAAAACCAGAAAAAAAAAGTTTCTCCATTTCCCCATTTTCCAACGAAGGTGAAAAATGGCAGTTTTTGGTTCTGGAGGTCGAGGAAACCCCTGGATTTTTAGGGGTTAAATTACCTCGGTATTGTAGTGTTAAGGCCACTCCTCGCAATGCACAAGTTTGAAAGTACGTGTGAAATGTGATATCTGAAAATCATCATCAAATGTGCACAACTGATGACGACTGTGCCGAAATATATCAAATGTACCGAAAACTCTTCTTAGTATGAAATTTCAACTTTCAACTTGTTTGAAGAAGCATAGCAACTATTACTATTTCTCAAGTTGACGCAACATAAACACTAAAAAAAAGGGAAAAGTGTATGAAAAAAATCCTAAGAGCCATATAGATACGCACCAGCAACACACTCATGGATCACAGTGTCGTACGTTGCAATATACGCTATTGGAAATTCCTAAGAAAAAGTGAATACGCACCAGACTAGCAACGCACTCATGGATCAGAGTGCGTACGTTGCACCATACAGAATCGGCAATTCCTAAGAAAAGTGAAGTAAAGCTCCACCGTGCGAGAGCGAGAGAAGAAGTTGAGTTAGAAAACTGGCCTGGCGTTTATACCTTGAAGCTCACAAAAGTTCCGCCATCTTTTTTATCCATCATAAATTTGTCATCCAATCATAATGGGCGGCTGGTTGTGATTATGTCGGGATGGATTGGAAGTGGTGGAGTGGCGATATAACGCTTTAGTGGAGAACAGTGTCACTTAGTGTTGTGCACATTGCAATCATGATGTTTCCATCACTTCTGTGCTTGCGTCTTTATTTCTTTATGATTGTTGTCTTCATTTTTCCCCTAATTTTGAGTTGCGCAGATGTTGGACAGAGTAGGGTAGGGGATGAAGCGCCTCACACAGAAACACAAAAGAAGCTGGGATGCGCTTGGGTGCGGGTCACGTTGAGCTTAGACAAAGTAGGGGATGAAGCGCTTGACACAGAAACAGAAAAGAAGCTCGGGTGCGCTTGGGTGCGGGTCACATTGGGCTTAGATTTGCAAGGAGGAGCAAACCAAGGACATCAAGAAGCATTTCATCATGTTCGTTGCAATCTCTCAGCTGTAAGTGTTCTTCTTAACCAAGCGTACTTTGTTTCGTTGAGGAAAACTTTGTCTCTTATGCAATAAGTTTGTTGCTATGTTCTTGGAAATTTTCCTCGTCAATATGGAAGCGAGTTGCGAATCTAGTGTTCTGATATAATTATGCATGATTGGCATGCATGTAGTTTACATTTCGATTAAGGCCTTAATTTGTTTTATTTTCTTAACAGATGATGGATTCTACATATTCAAAATAAAGGAGGAAATTTCGATGTTTTTCTCCTAATTGTCAAGGAAAAGAAGTTTTTGAAGCATCATATTATATGCACAAAAGAAAACGAAAATCTTTAGAAGATTTCAAGAATGGTTCAAATCAAGGGGTTGTTCAAGAAGTGGTTAGACTTAACGAATGGCAAAAGGATGATATAGTGCTAACAGAGGAAGACAAGGGTGAGGAGGCTAACGTTTTTGATTTTGGAGATGGACAAATTCCACCACCTTCTAGGAGAGACTCCACCATAGAATCGGCCATGAAGACAGAGATGGTGTTTCTACAATCAGATATGGATTCAACAAAGGTTCCTGTGGATATCCAGGACAGAATCATAAGAAGAATATTTTCTCAAAAGTCTACTGATGAGATTGATTCCATGAGTATTGGTCAACTTTTTACATATGCTAGTAATGAAAATTTGAATTTATAATGTTTAATACATATGTTCAATATTCTTGGTGATGAGAATATGAATTGATTTTTGAAAATGTAATCAGGGTTTTTGGATTCTATTGCAAGATCAATTGGCGAAGAATTGAACTGCATTCCAAGTTTCCAACCTCATATGACCAGCTCTTGAAGGATTATAAAGAGCAAGGTATGTCCAAATCTGCACGGGTAGTATTGAAATGCCACAAAATGCGCAATTACTAAGTCCCAGTTTTGAAGATCTTTATGAAGGACCACTTACAGTGAAGTGCAACTGTGAAAATGGTGTAAAACTCTGCCAAAATTGCAAAGAATGTGGAGAAAAATGTCTTATTTGTGGTGCTCTTCGAAAAAACATTCTTCCATTTGATTATTTACCACTAGCAAGGGAGTTGGAGCAACTCAGTGGCAGTAGTACTCGATGTCATGAGTTTTTGGAGCATTGGAGGAACAGAAGTAAGTAGCGTGGTGTTAATCCTCATAATCCTATCTCTTAAAGTTGTGAAATCTTGGATGGTTCAAAATTTAAAAAGTACCAAGCATTTTGGAATCCGCAACAAGAATGAGAGGCTCTTGTAAAATGTAGCAACCCAACTTGTAGAGAGGTATTTCGTGCCTTTCCAACTCGGTGTCAAGAATTAGAAGATGGGTGGAATGCAACTACTCAAGAATACACATTTGATTGTTCAGCATGCTTTTCAACTATTACCTTCAAGAAGACTTTTATACAAGTAAGTACAATAAACCGGTCTTCTGAAACATGATTTTCTTTTGCATTATTGTTTGATCTCATTTGTTAACTTTCTTTGTGTTATAGATTTGTAAAGGGGGATCCAAGAAATTTTGCATTAGCCGGGCATTGGGGTCATGGGTTCTTGACAGCATCGACAAAGTTTAAAGACACTTGGGTAGTGGAAATTGAGGTCTTGAATGGAGAAAAGAATAACAGTCTTGGGCCTATTCCATTGATCTTCATACATGCATCTTTAAAGCAGATCATCAAAGATTGTGAAGATCATTATATTTTGACAGCATTCCTTGAGCCATTGATTCACGATTTGGAAATTATTTTTACAAAGGGTTTTATGGTGAATTATAATTATCCACCCCCATCTTATCTCTCCTCATTTGCCAATTTCCGACGATGGAATAGTAAGATTACAAGGCATACTGATGCAATGGACTGGAGATCATCCAGCTCAATGTAAGATTGGAGCCTTGAAAGACAAAGGCTACAATGCTTGCAGGAGGGACACCATGGTGCAAGGTTTGTACAGAAAGAGAGGAGGGACACCATGGTGCAAGGTTTGTACAGAAAGAGAGTAGTGTACCCTGACACAAGAAGGCAAACATATCATCCACCAGCAGTACGTACAGTAAAAAGTTTAATATCTAAGGTTACTGAACTTTTTGAGATTATTTATACTTTATTTAGTTATTTTCTCGTGCAAGTTGTGTAGGTTCAAATAACACAGTCTTCATGTATAAATATTATACAATTGATTATCATCATCTAATGTTTTGGAAATTGCAGGTACATAAATTGGGTATGGTCAATAGCCGTGGGTGCGCTTAGGCAGATTGTGGCACTGTCGGTATCTTTCACGTCTGCAATTACAGCCCTCCTGGTAAATGGGAAAACGAACTCCTCTATTAGATCGTGGATTCGAAGACTTGATCATCAGAGTGGTGATCCTAGAAGGGAACTTTTGCATACAGAGTTAGATGCATGCATATTAACGATGTAGCGTAGGAAATCGTCAAAGGGTACGAGTTGTCTTGGGCTACGATGGAAGTCGATGCAGCTTATGTGCACATCGCAACGTGTAATAAGTTGAGCTCCATCATACGTTCCAGTGGGTTAACGTTTATCGGATCTTGCCTTTCTTGACCGTACGCATTCTCTATGTATCGTGAATCACTGCAAAGTGCATTCCATGTGCCAGTGATTTGTCTTTTGAGTCAAATTTGGTGTAAGTGAGTATGCTAAGGCTGTTCTGTGGTCAGGGAACGAAAAGGTGTAAGCCTTGTTCTGTGCTCAAGGGAACGAAAAGTATTTGTAGGATAATTATGTACGTGCAACAATCAAAGTGTTTATAGATCATTCCCCTCATCTGCTGGGTCAGCGAAGAGGCTCAAGTGATCAAATTACTACTGACTCACTGTGTAGTGATGATCTTAATTGTAGGAACCATTAATTAGATAAAGAGTACACTAGACAATAGATGTGAAAAGTAGCGTTCATAGTTGAAGCAACCTGACGGTTGACAATGATTGAACTCATCTTCACAAGAAGGTGTTGTGAATAATAATCAATATATATATATATATATATATATATATATATATATATATATATATATATATATATATATAAAACTTGTTACAATATGTGATTGTCTCTTGAACACTAGATTGTTCTTACATGGTATCAGAGCGATGGAGTTCAACTTAATTTTTGATGCATCTGCTTTTGAAGTTCCTTCTAATGCATCAAATGGATTTGATAAAATCCATGTTGTTATAGGTTTTGAGAAACACCGAGTTTCACCTATACAAACAAAAAGTGAGAATTTAGGACATAAATTGTCTCCACAAGTATTTTTCACTTCACAAACTTTTAGATTTTGAGGAAGAAAGAAGCTCATTCATAATAATCTCATGAGCAACAAACCAAAGTAATAATAATTAAGAAATGACTACAAAAGTAGACATAAGTCATGTTGACAAATTTGATGGCTCATATTACAACATATGGCAACATAGACTCAAATTAATCTTCATGACAGAAAATTTGTACACTCTGGTTGATGGAACAGAGATCAAACTAGTAGCACCTTCTGCTGCAGAAATTGCTGCAGGAATCCAACCTTTACCTGCCACAGGAGCAGGAAGTATCAAAGATTGGGATCAAAGAAATACATTATCTCTCACAATTATAAATAATTGTCTAGATAATAGTATAGTTTCACATGTACAAGCATGTAGAACCGCCGCTTCAGCATGGAGCAAATTAAAGCGATTGTTTGAATCACAAGACGCTGTCACCAAAATGTATTTGAAGGATAAACTTCATACCTTGAAAATGAAGGAGAACGAAAGTGTTCGTAAGCATATAATCACTTTTCGTGCATACTTACAACAACTTTCAGCAGTAGGTTCACAAGTACCTGATGATGAAGCTATCCTCACTCTCATGAGAAGTATGCCTCCGACATACAGAAATTTCATCAGCTCAATGAGAAGACAACCCAATTTAACTCTGCAATCACTCATAACTGATTTGATACAAGAAGAGGTTCAAATCAAAGATTTTGACCAAAGCAACGAGAACACCTCAGCCCTCTATGCAGAGAGAAGAAATTCTAACTTCAACAAAAAGTATAGAAATAATTCTAAAAATTTCTTAAATATAAAAGTTGGAGAAAGTTCAAGCTCCAAATCTTTTGACAAGAAAAGATTAAAGTGTTTTCATTGTAAAAAGCTTGGTCACTTGATTAAGGACTGCAGAATAAGAATAGCGGAAGAAAGAGCTTCCTCAAGGAAACAATCCAACATAGTCACAAAAGTTCATAAACTTTATGTGGCAGCATTGCTAGTTAAGGAAGAACTAGACTCTACTTGGTATATTGATACCGGAGCAACACAGCACATGTGTTTTGATAGAAATTGTTTCAACTCTTATGACAGGGATGACAGTGAACAAAAAGTATATCTTGGAGATAACACCACTCACAATATATAAGGGAAAGGAAGCGTTACTATCAAGCTTCTAAACAGACTGGAAAAAGAAATTCCAGATGTCCTTTATGTCCCTGGACTCAAGAAAAATTTGTTTTCTGCCAAACAATTTGATAAAGTCGGTGGAGAAATCCACATCAAATCTGGAATCTGCACTTTAACAAATAAGTTAGGAGAAGTAATTGCGGTATGCCAATTAGACTCAGACCTATATAAATTGGGTGATAGCATAAGTTTGAACCAAATAACAGCCATCACTACATCAACAACTCACACAAGTAAGGCAGAATTGTGGCACTTAAGGTTAGGCCACATCAATCAAAGAAGATTAAGAGAAATTCAAAGCATGTCTAAAGGAATAGACAATTTTAACGTAAGTGAAGTTAAAACGTGCATACCATGTCTACAAGGTAAACAACATAAAATTAAATTTTCTAAAGAGAGAGTAAGTACTACAAGGGACGTTGCTACCGTGTGAGCGTTGAGCGGTGAGCGGTGAGCGGTGAGCGGTAAGATTTTTGATTTTTTAGGGCTGACGTTGTATTTTTAGTAACTAAGTTTCTAAAAATAGTATTTTAAAAAAATTGAGAATAAATTTCGAATATTCTCGAGAATATTCGAATATTCTTGACTTATTACCGTGGATTTAGTGACCCAAACCCGTGGAAAATATGGCTTAAATTCCTTGAATTTGGTTAGACTTGAGCTACAAAACTCGACATTACATCTCAAATCCTAAATGTCAATTGGTTTCTAAGGTAATATTACTAAGTGATTAGTACTCCAAGTTAGACAAATTGGCAATGTTTGTTGTACATGTAGGTACTGGTATAATTATATTTAATAAGTTGTGAAAAAATATCACATACACCCAATCATGGGACTTACATATGGCGTACGTAAATGAGTAGATTTAAGGCATTCTAATCTGTAGCATGGTCTAGGATTCCTCCCTCTAAAATCTTCTTCACCTCATTGAAACTAAGAGTGGCCGCGTGGATGAAGAGGTCTGCATCCGGATCAAATTTGCAAACCAATACCGTGATGTAGTATAGGTGCTTGCAAGGTCGGTATGGATCTCTCCGTCCTAACGAAGAGATTGTTTTCTTGAACACTGGGCATGAGCAATCCGGGAATTTACTAATAGAAAGTCTATAAACTGCATCCGAATCCGACTCCAAGTCTACGATACATCCAAAACCAGGCTGCGGGATCATGGTCACCTTCAGAATTTTGGCCTGCATTGAGGTGGCAGACTCAATATTCTTCATGTGCTTTGAAGTCATAGCTGGAATGCGTTTCATGTTCTTCGATCTTCTTGACCAAGGGAACACGTCCGGCTTCTCCGTGACTGGAATATGGGACAAGTCTCTTGGTGGGGCAGCATAATTAAAAGTGCGGTTCGTGGGAAGCTGTTCTTTTTGTGGTAGTCGAAAGCCCGCATTCTCTAACGCCTCCATTTCATCACGTGTAAGGTTAGTCCCTATCTTTACAGGCCATATTAGTGGAATAGGGGGTCTGTCCTCGCTTAGAGAGAATGGCTCAATCCACTTGCGACGATGACCCTTCACACACCTGTCAATATCATCCGCACAAAAGAAGAACTGATCAATTTTTCTTGGCCCCTCTTGAGGGCGTTGCCATACTCCAGTGTAAGTTGGAGCTGCGGTCGCCTTCCCCTTCTGAATAATTCGTGAGTCACATCTTTTTTTACTCTTTCGCATGATACCCCAACAAGCCTTGGCAGAATTCTCCCTCAAACGAGCAATGTGCCACAGCCTCTCGTCTACTTTAGTCTCCTGAACAGCGGTCACATGTTCAATAGTAGGTCCAGCAAAAGTGGATGGTATTGTCAATGGCTCCTCAACTTCATCCACTTCATGAATAGTACTCAGATTTTCAGCACAAGCTCGGGTAACCCTTCTCCCAATTCGCGGACGTGAGTAGCTCACGGTGTCAGGTCTGTGCGTTTCATCATCAGCTCCAATTGGAACATCGGCCTTACGTTTCTTGGATCCGAACACCTCGGCCCCCTCAAGGTGGGCGTCGCGGGTACAAATATTTTCAGCTCCTGGATATTCAGAAACTGCCTTTTTCAGGCCTGATGGATCGCCGGTACGTTGAGCTTTATGGGCAACACGAAGTAATAGTTCTTCGGATGTTGGTCCATTACCACCCTTACCACCTCCGTTGAAGTCGTGGTAACCTACAACTTGGAGGAAAGCACGAACATAATCATCAACAGCTGCAACGTACAAGTCTCCGCCCTTGTTGCCGGACGCTTGCAACCATTTGTTATGGATAGATTCCGCAAGGTTACATGAAGGCATCTCCATGACTCCTCCATGAGAATATTTATTTTCCCGCAAGGTGCAAAGACATTTGACTTAATAACAAAAGAAGTTGATCACGAGGGTCGAGGCGGGTTAGACTTCTTTGCATCATAAGTCCGATCTAAAAATAGAAATTTTTTCAAATTTTTAAAAATAATTCTTCTTGAAAAGAATCCTAAAAGCTGAATATTCTATAGTAAAAAAGTAAATGGATTTTAAAGAGTTAGTAGACATACATGCACGTGTAAAAAAAAATCAGAGAGCGATCGTGGACTCACCAATTCCATGAAGCCACCCCACCGCTCGTATCGGAAGTGCCGAGAAAGCAAGCTGGTGTTCGAGGTGACCTAATCCAACGTCGAGGTGGTGGCTGCGCGGACGCCCACCATGCTCGGATCGCCCAATATCTTGTCTCTGCCTCAGCCATGGTGCGTGCATCTTTGTATTGCTCACAAAGATGTCGATGTTGATCCTGCAACTCATGCACGATGTATTGTTTGGTGTGTTTCTCTAGTGATTGCGTCCAATGGAAGTAGCAAGTCCGCTCGCGGCCTTCCATGGGCACTTTAGGGTCTCCGGAGTCGTAAATCATTCGCAGACAAATGCCGTTCGGTTGGCTTTGCGCGACCGTCGGCCATGAACCTTGAAAACGTGGCGCTTCCACTCCGTTCCCGCCCATGACGTGGTTTAGGTTCTTCCAGAAGACGATTTGAGCTTCTCCGTCTTCAGACTGGAAATCACAGCAAGCAATAGTTAGAATGCGGCAGATTTTTGAGTCATAAACGTGACACGCCATGGTGGTCCAGTTCTTGACACGCTTGACGTGGTCGAACATCAACGACGCGTGGGACAGGTCGCCTTGGGGCTGCATACGACGAACAAGGTCAACACCGCTTCCGGGGCCGACCTCAGACATCTTGAAAATGAAGACTTTGTCACTTTCATCTCCTTGGCCCGGGAATTGGTTACGTTGGATGTAAGCCCAGTTGCTGAGGCCTCGAAGCTTGGTGATCCCATCAAGAACACCGTATCTGCGCAAGTGCTTAAAAGTGGTAATACGTTTCCTCACGCTAGGAGAGTTCAGCTCTTTACACTGATCGAATATAGGTTCTAGCTCTTGGAGGGTGAGCTTGGAGGTTACAGGATCACCTTCTTCACGGAGAAGTAGGTTTCCGAGTAAGTCTTTGCTTGCCTCCATGACTATTTTGGACGTGGTAGCTTGTGGGTTACGTTCTACGTGCTCCTCTATTAACTCATCAATTATTTTACGTGCACATCTGTAATCACCGACCTTAACAGGATGTTCGTGGGTACCGATAAGCACACACGCCCGCTCTTGACTGTCCTCTCCGAATACGTAGAATAGTTTAGAAGGACATATAGCAACACAAACAGGAGGTTCTTTGCAGATCTTACAGACAAGTGTTGAAGAAGAAGGATGCGCGTGGCCGACAGAGAAGGGGTCCTTGGTAAAGCCCTCGAACTCCACTTCATTCACTTGTGCTCTGCGGTCAGGTCGTAGCAAGAAGCCGCACTTGTCATTGTGGCATTGAAGATGCCCTACACAGTTAGAGTAGCGGAAAGACAAACCGAGGTTGTTGCTGATGTTAGTAGTCATTGTCCTGGTCCACGTATGGCCGTCGTATCTTTTGTCCATCCCTTCCATAGATTTGGCTACCTTAACAGCATTAGTTGGTAGAACGGGAGGGAGAATGTACAAGACATCACCGTTGAAAATGGGAGGCAAGAAAGAGACGTTGAGGGTACGAATGGAATGGAAATCTATTTTTTTGAGTATAGTTTTGTTGCGAGACATACTACCCAGTCTACGGAGTGAGGGAAGAATGTTTTTGGGTTTTACAACTTTGGAGGCAGGAAGAGAAGAAGGGGTGGTTCTGAGACTCTGTTCAGAACCAGACGAGGGGGGAGGCAGATTCGATGCTAGTCAACGGGACCGGATGGACGATTTCCTTTCATCGTCGGATGAATCAGAAATATCAATTCGGACTTCGAGTCCGGGTTCAACCTTGACACGAGCAAGAACTGGAACAATTGTGGAGATGGTAGAAGAACTACGAGGAGTGAGGAGGACAGTGGAGGCGTTCATTACGGACTCTGTCAAGCCGAACAATCGATACTGTCCAGGCTGTAGCTTATACATCTTACAATTGCTCACTTGGTCGACTGGTTCGACTAGGGCGGAGTACTGGACAAGATTAGTCTTAGGATCTAAGACATGTTTCTCTAACCAGAGAGAGGACTCATCAAACCCGAATCGAATTGCTAGCCAAGACGGTGTGACTTCAGCCACTCCATCCACCCCCGGAGGAATGCAGATTGGGGGACTTAAGGCTTCAGACCTAATGGCAATGACGTCTGCAGCGGGAGGCAGAGGAGCGGAGGATGCCATGATAGACGGAGGCGAGAAAGAGAACATCAACTAGTGCGCAGAGAAAGAGAGTTTGAGGTGCGTCTCGAATGTTCAAATACGAGAATTTGGTGTAGGGTGTTTGCATTGGTGTTGAATACTTACTAAACGTAATGTCTTATAATAAAACGTACATATACTCGATACTTCTAATCGTGAGCAAGATCATTTAAAAGCACAATACTTGTAATACTTAAAATATGAGGATTGACAAAATTGCATTAAGTAGTCACGATTAAAAATATGAGATTCGTCCATAAATTAAGTAGGTGGAGAAGGTAAAGTGACGGCGGCAGTCACTGTCAGAGATTTAGTTGGATAATAGTTGCATTCAAAAGTAAGCTTATTTTGGAGTTGGTCCACATAGACATTTGTGGTCCTCTACAAACACCAACTCATTCTGGATTTACCTACTTCATTACGTTCATAGATGACCTCACAAGATATACTCATGTTTTTCTAATGAGAAGAAAGTCAGAAGCGTTTACAAAATTCTTAGAATACAAGAATTTTGTAGAAAACCAAACGAAAATGAAAATTAGAATTCTAAGATCCGATTCGGGAGGAGAATACAAGTCAAATGAATTCAACGAATATTGTCAAAGGGAAGGCATTAAGAGGGAATTCACAACCTCCTACACTCCTCAACAAAATGGAGTTTCGGAGAGGAAGAACAAAACCCTTGTAGGAGCACTCTAGCAATGCTTTCTCATGCACAATTACCGAAAGTGTTTTGGGGAGAAGCATTGTTAACAGCAAACTACTTACAGAATAGAAGCCCTACAAAATCCGTATCACAACTCAAAACACCTTTTGAACCTAATTTGTCAAAAGGCAACCTAATTTGTCCTTTCTTAGAATTTTTGGGTGCAAAGCCCATGTATTAATTCAAAAAGAGAAAAGAAAGAAATTGGACTATCATTCAGAAGAATGCATTTTTCTCGGATACAGTGAAGAGTCCAAAGCATATAGATTAATGACACCAAATAACAAAATTATTATTTCAAGAGAGGTTATCTTTGATGAAAGTTCTGTTAAAACTACACAAGACTACTCAAAGAACGAGAATGAAGATATGGATGCATTATTGGATGCAAGCTTCTTACAGAGGTATACAATGCCTCATTCAAATTCGGAAGATAGTACTCAACAAATTGTACCCTTACAACAATCAATAACAATTCCGCTGCAGCCAAGCGCCACCCCACAAAGCTCTCGTGTACACACCCTACCACACTTTAATTCATCAATTCATTCAACCAATACCAATGGACAATCCAGTTCATCACAAGAAGAAGTTCACGATGCTTTATCCCAACTTTCAATAGAACCTCAAACCAATTTAACCCCACAAGGAGACGGTTCAAACCCTACACCAAGAAGGACTTCTAGAGTTGCACCAACTCAAAAATACTTGGAATCTTTGGAAAGAAGTAAGGCTTCCTCTAAGTTGAATAAACGTCACCAAAAATGTCACCAAACAAATATTGCTAGCATCTTAAATATTCCTACAACCATCCATGAAGCATTAAATGGAGATGATTCAAAAGAATGAAAGGATGCAATTGACTCAGAATTAGAGTCATTACACAGAAATAAAACTTGGGTACTTACCACCTTGCCTTCTAATAGAAAGCCTAATAGTTGCAAGTGGATTTTTAAGATCAAAACCAATCAAGATGGCTCTATCCAAAAATATAAGGCTAGGTTGGTTGCGAAAGGATTCACTCAAGTTCAAGGAATAGACTATACGGAAACTTTCTCCCCTGTAGTCAAGTTAAACTCTATCAAGTTAATACTTGCGCTAGTTGCTCAATATAATTTGGAAACATCAATTAGACTTAAAAACCGCCTTTTTGAATGGCGTGTTAGAGGAAGAAATATACATGAGTTTACCTGAGGGATTACCACAACACAGACAAAATCCCAACTTAGTGTGCAAACTCTTAAAATCCATATACGGACTCAAACAATCTTCAAGACAGTGGTATCTTCGCCTTGACAAGCATCTACAATCAAATAACTTCACAAGGTTCGAATATGATGCTAACATTTATACTAAAAAGGAAGTAGACTCAGGATTCACCATCATCACAGTATATGTTGATGATTGTATAGTAGTAAGCAACAAATTGAGCCTTGTTTGCCAAATAAAAGCAATCCTTCACAAAGAATTTGAAATGACTGATGAAGGAGAAATTTACAATATTCTTGGCAACGCAATCATCAGAAATCGAACTCAAGGTTGGATATTCTTACACCAAGAAAAATATTTGACTTCTAAGCTTAAAGAATTCAATATGCTCAATTGCAATCCTATTAGCACCCCATTTCAAACAGGGATACGGCTAAGTAAAGAGGATTGCCCGAACGATGAATCTGGTGACTCACGACTCACAGATTATCCTTATTCTCATGCGGTTGGTAGCTTAATGCATGCTATCGTCAACTCTAGACCAGATATTGCCTACCCTGTAAACAGTTTGGCACAATTTTTGTCTAACCCTGGTGAAGCACATATTCAAGCACTCAAAAGAACAATGCGTTATATTAAAGGCACTCTTTCTCTTGGTATCAAATACCAAAGCACTACAAATGGTGGAATATTACATGGCTTTTCTAATGCTGACTGGGCCGGTGATAAGGACACTCGGCGCTCCACTTCTGGATCATGCTTCCTTCTAGCAGGAGGAGTCATCTCTTGGGGCAGTAAGAAGCAACAGTCAGTACCTTATCCTCCACAGAGTCAGAATACATGGCCTTAGCAAAGGCCACAGCAGAAGCAATTTGGTTGCGTAATTTACTCAAGGAGCTTGGTTTCAAACAACCAAATCCCACAATCATCTATTCTGAATTTTTCATTCCCAGAGTGCCATTGCCTTAAGCAACAATCCCAAATACCATTCAAGAAGCAAACATGTTGACAGTTTGACACCCAATTCCACTTTACAAGAGAAAAAGAACAGTCAACAGAAATTGCTATTCATTATGTACCCACATCAGAGATGACAGCCGACATACTCACCAAGGCTTTACCTCAAGAGAAACATAATCAATGTGTCACAGGCCTCGGAATGTGTTCCTACTCTTCTAATCAACCAATTAATGATGCAACTGTTCGTGCCTTAGTGATCTACACAAAGCAAAGAAACAAAGAAGTTCACATGGAGAAAACACAAAACAACTACTCACCTCTTTTAAGTGGGAGCAAGTTACAACACGGTTATACTCCTCAATTTCCCAAGACTAGGTACCATCCACCTAAATTTCACAACTTGCAAGAAGAAACACTTGAAGATTTTAAGCACAATTGGAAACATCAGCCAATAAATTTACCTCAATGCAATAAAAGATGTTCACAACACATTATTTTTTGGTCGTGGACGCAAGTCTCGAATAACACTTCCAGAAAATAATCAACAAAAAATGATATTCCATGATGTTTTAAATTTCTTGATGAATTCATGGAGTGGGAGTAGCACCACCTACATCAAATCACGGAAATCAATGAATTCACCAACAAAACCTAAACATCGTCCGTCGACT
This sequence comes from Bryum argenteum, assembly GCA_037043015.1. NCBI lineage: Eukaryota > Viridiplantae > Streptophyta > Bryopsida > Bryales > Bryaceae > Bryum > Bryum argenteum. Next base: position 2,932,011 of record CM073323.1, on the reverse strand, counting down.
TGCTCAAATACCCCAATCAATCAACACAAATCTCAAGTATATAGTCACAAAATACAAACAAAGCCCTCAAATTTATGTACCTTCAAAGATTACCACAACAAATGTCAAATTGAAAAGAAAGAAAGAAATTTTTCCACTGCATCAACTCAAACAAAAGAATGCGAGAAAATACACAACACCAAAACTCATTCAAATGAGAAAGACTCACTTTGGATGAAAACCTTTGCATGTATACCCAAATGGATAAACTTTGTTTTCTAGTGTCCTAGTGGGAGTGTAGGAACCATTAATTAGATAAAGAGTACACTAGACAATAGATGTGAAAAGTAGCGTTCATAGTTGAAGCAACGTGACGGTTGACAATGATTGAACTCATCTTCATAAGAAGGTGTTGTGATTAATAATCTATATATATATATATATATATATATATATATATATATATATATATATATATATATATATATATATATATATATATATATATATAACTTGTTACAATATGTGATTGTCTCTTGAACACTAGATTGTTCTTACATTAATTAAATCGCAATTATCACTGTCTGAACTTCATTGCCGGACGAGTACAGAGTCCCTCCGACAGACCAGCTCGGCTGCGAAAGCAGCAATATTGCAGCCGTTCTAGAAAGTGCGAAGGATATTCCCATGGCTTCTCTGCAACACAGTTGTGTGCTTCGAATGTCCATCTCTCGTTTAAAGTTGGTCAAGTTTCCTCAGGAGTGCACGTCATAATATCACTCCGTGACGATTACATACGAGAACGCCTTCAGGCTACAGTCACTCATGTAATGTTATTCACTGAGCGGTAACGATGTCAAGTCTGGATATTCTTTATGCAACTCAGACTACTAGCAAAATCAAGCACATTCCTACTCGTAAAAAGTGCCTTCGCACACGTACTTGCTAAAAAATTCACATAATTTTTTTGGACTGATTAGTTTACATAGCTCTTGACAGCATTCATGGCAATCGTTCAACTAGTTTATAAACTTCAACTTGTCAGATTATGAACAGCCTCAATTGCGTAAAGTCGGTCGTGTTTAGCAAAACGGCATAGATGAAAAGGTGGATTCGAAAGTAATATGTGATTACAGGAAGACAGTCTTCTTTAAACTAAAGTTAACGCTCAAGGTAAGACAGAGTATCTGAATGGGTGATCACGGAAAAAGCACAATCAATAGTACTCTGTTCACTGCGCACGTCAAATTGGCACATGAAATATCGATGTTATAACAGATGCAATATACAACATTACATCATACATCGAGAGGCAAAGATCCGACAAGCGTTGACACACGGGACAAATTTCCACGAAATCATCAAACTCAATGTCAAGCATAGTTTTATTGACAAAATCTCAACTCACCACACAAAGCTATTTGCACATATATATGCCGCGCACCAACTACCACTGTACCCCTTGGCAATTGCCGGCTGCATCACTCATTAGGCAAGCAATCAACTCTGCATGCACAAGTTTTATTCTAGTAATACCACTCTGATAGTCATGCTAGGCATGACTTTCTGAGTCAAGTCATCGGATCCGCAATCTAATAGGGGCGGTAACCTATGATATTGCCAGGAGGGCTGTAATTGCACACATGCAAAATGTTACTGCCACATCTTGCCGAAGCGCACCCCACGCTGGTGGTGGTGCGCCACACTATCTGCGTGTAATGCCTGCACTCACCGCCGGAGCAAGTGTTGGTGGCGTAGTTGTAGTACGGCTTCTCCCTCAACCACAGATTCATGGCCCCAGTTGCGGTTAAGCTGGTGCCCCACGCCATATTCTCGCCGTAGTACCCACGGTTAGGATTGTGACTATACACACACCGAGCTGCCCATGACGCCGCCACGGAGTAAGCAGCATTGTTCCACACCAGCGGTCGCATGCCGACGTTGAGTACGCTTCGAGCGTTGTTGTGGGCTGCCAAGTAGGTAGCTTGATTGGGCGCCTGTGCTTGTGATACGGAGAGGATGACCGCGATGGTCACGACCGCCACCGCCACATATCTAGCACTGCGCACAACTGCCATGACTGCAACTTGCTACGCTTGAATATATGACTGCTGAGATGAGTTTCTCAAGGTCCCGATTCCTCTTATATACCCGACATCTGACCTCATGAGGCCGGACGCGGAGTCCGGTAACTGATCAGGTCTGGAATTATGGACGAAAATTCCTCTAAAGGCTACCGGGTGAGTGGAGAGTTTTGGTGGTAATCATGTACTGCAGCATATGCAAGGCACGGTGTTAACAGGGACTCTTTCGCACAAATGAATAAGAATATACGACTTAGCATGTGATTTTTCCGATTTCTAGCAAATAATCGGTTCGAAGAGAAATATGGTAGCTACTGTACCATACTGTATGTTCCATAACGTCGGGGGAACATGCATGGCGACTTCGAGACATTCCAGATTAGTCAGATGATGGGGCCGATTTCGAGTTTTAAAGTGGAAAAAAAGTATGAAAGGTGCGCACCTAGAACTGCATTTTTTAAGTGGACCCTGTTCGACTGCTCAACTCGTGTCGATAATGACAAGTTGATCGATCAGGTCTCAGCAAATTGCGTTTCTTGATCGATTTCCTGGAAACGGCTTGTGTGTCCTATTGGTGGTACTTACCGTTTATTTCCGTACTGCATAAATTTTCCACATGTGCTGTTGAAATCTTTGACCTCTTGTCTATACAGCTTACTGTTCTGCAAGTTGAGTAGAGAGTTTGTTCGAATTTTTTGATCATGGGGGTATTCTATTCTATTCCTCCGGAAAGTTGAAGTAATCCGTTCATCTTGTTAACCACTTAAAAGTAATATATCATACACATCATCATTCCAAGTATATCGTATATTAATAGGCGTTCTTATCTCAAAGTTGTTACAGCCACCCAAATCATCCAACTCAAAATTAGCCAAGTATTAATTTTCTTATAATATTCAAATCTCTTCATTATAGTAGTTGGCACAAAGAGAGGACAGATGAAAATTGGTGAACTTTGGAGACGAAGATTATAGAAGAAATGCAAATTACTAGATTTTGTGTAGGTAAGAATAAGGGTGAGAAGTTGAACCGCTAAGATTCAATGGGTCAAGATAAATGCAATCAATGTTATTGTATATGTGTTGATTGATTTTAATCTAAATGTCAAAATGACATTTGTAAAATTCATCAACTCAACTTTTAAATGATGCTCCTTCAATTGGCACGAATTTGCTATGATTGCCACAATTGATGCTTTTTTCCCTAACCCCTAAAGGCCAAAGGTGTTTTTTGTCCACCTCGTGGAGGTTGAGGTAAGGCTGGATAGTTAACTATTTTTTTGAGCTTCCAACCGTAGATCTTGTACCTAAGATAATTTTTACCTACTCTTCCAAAATTTGACCGTTGTATGCTTACCATTTTAGAGATTATAACATCCAAAGTTTGTGAATGAAAATTTTTTGAAATTTTGTAGATGGTTTTGAAACTTTTTTAGGATGCCCTTCGAAAACTAATAATTTTTATGACTTAGGTCACTTTAAGACTTAATTAGTCATTGGGTTATAAAAAAAATTCCAAAAAGTAATCTCAAAAGAGGACAAAATTTAAAATGCCCATTTTGGATATGAATTCTAAAATTTCTAAATGAAGATCTAAAATTGGAATTCGGCTTTGCATGTTTTACCACATACACTTTGTACTATTGGAAGCACACAATAAAACTTTCAAGCAGAAATATTACTTCTCACTCCTACATCTAGGCTGCCCAAAATTGCGAAAATCCATTTCGGCTTGCTTGGGCTTTTAGGGATTAAGCCTTTAGTAATTTCTTTACAACCTTATTTTCAAATCTATTTAGTTATCCTAATCATAGCATTATAAGTTAAATCTAAGATACAACTATCTTCAAATAAAAATTTATTTGTCAAATTTTTATTGATTCTAAGATTGTAATAGTTATAGTGGCTAATTTTTTTCCAGCATCTACATATACCTTACTTTGTCATACTTTCACGCTTGAACTATGAAGTTGAGATGCATCAACAACTTCTTAGTTTTCACAAGAAGCCATGATTTGAGCAAAATTTGGTTTAGAATATAAAATATGAAATTCAACAAAAGTTCAAACAATAGTCTTGAAAATGAAGAGTTTTCTTAGTTCTCCATAATATCAAAAAAGCAAGTGGAACTTAGAAAATAGAATTCCCTCCATCAATGTTGGCATAAGATACAACAACTCAATACTACTATCCAAATGTCTACTACACTCAAAGTCTTTCCTGATTTTCTAATATAAAAAAAATGGATCAAAAACCAAGTATACGATTGTTGTGTCCATTAACACATACATTTTAGAAACTACTCATACTAACAATGTAATGTTGAACCACAGTCAAGTAAAAAGAGATCTAATCTAGAAGCTTGAATGATCAAGTATCAAATCTTTTTGAACAACTACTCAGATGTAAATACTCATTATAAAGATATGGGAGTAAAAAGAATATTGTTGATGGATGTAGACAAGAGTGTGGTGGATGTGGAGTAAGCATCACTATCACGGTAATAGTTGTGCATCACTTTCCCCGCATGTAAGTGCAATTGCTTGCATGCTCGTGGTAGCATTGTGGTTTCCAATACTTCTTTCCAAAGCATTTGCATTGATATATCAACCCTTTCTTGGAGCTTTGCTACAGCATTTCTCCCGGAAGCTTGTGGATATTCCACCATATATAGATGCACACTTGATTTCTTTCCTTCCATAGTTTCTCTCTGCACAAATCAACATTCTAATTCTTAAGAATATGTATATCACAATTGCAACTACTTTCATTTAAATAACACTTATCCTTCCAAGATGATATTCCCAATTACAATAAATATCATTTTTCAATAAGAATCTCAAAATACCAAAGATTTTGAGTTATTTGAGACCAATTCTACATTTTTACCACAGGAATTCCAATTTACTCTCAAACCGAATCAAATTTATCAAAACACAACATGTATGCCACAAGCCACAAGTGTACATTTCAAAGAATCAACGTAGATTATGATGTCCCATTTTCCTATAATATTCTCAAATATTATGAATACCTCTACCAGTAGATATGGATATTGATAAGACACATGTCATATTGTTTCCGACAATAACAAATGGCATATTTAACTAGACATGGACTTTTGATTAAATTCTAGACTTTCAAACATGACGGGATCCCCCATACACAAGCTACATAAGAAGAAGAATATCTTCACAAACCCAAATATTCGAAATCACTTTATATGTACTGTTGTTAATCCTAGACTTTGAACTATTCATATATAGTTGAATATGTCATACAATATAGAGACTTCATTGTTGTTACCTGCCATGATGAAGAGGAGGGCGAGGTGGAAGCCGATGGGAGCGAGCCGGCCGAGGAGGCCCTTGAAAGCGAGACTCCCCGCTAGCGAATACTTTATAGTCGTGACTAGAGAGCACGCTGCCGAGGTCCGAGAGCCGGGCTTGCGGGAGAGAATCGTTCGTCGGCAATTTTGAGAAAGATTGGGTGCACTTGAGAAACGACCAGCGGCGTGCGACTTTAACGATCGAGAGCTGAGTGGTGGAGGTGCACGCCATGAGCGACGCTGCGAGCATGACCAGCACCCCCAAGTAGATAGGCGAAGTGTATACATGGTCTGACCCTAAACCCAAAACCCACTGCCACGAGTCGGGGAAATTCTGAAAGTACCACGTCAGCCTCTCGCCTTGCGTAATTACGGTCCCTACTGCCGACAACCCCGCGATTGCGCAGAGCTCAGCTATGGCCAGCGGCAACGACGCCAATTGTTGCTTTCCCTGTCGCCACAACCATTTCAACGTGCGGTCTGATGTCACTTGCACCCTCGCCACCTCCTCCTTCTTCCCCTTGCTGCTCCCGACCTCGCTCAATGACGGAGCACTCAATTTCTTCTCTGTCACCGGGCCACTGGATTTCTGCGCTCGTACCGCCAATGGTCCTCGCCTCTTGCGTCCAAATCCCAAGCTCAATTCTGGTCCCAGCAGACATTTAGAATGGAAACTCTCTATCGAATGGACCGTGCGCAATCCATGATGAGCCTGCAAACAAGCCATTGCGAACAATGCTGCAATTCTACCGCATCTGGAATTTTGCGAGAGTGATTAACTCTTCAAACTCGAAGAGCTGTGCATTCCTGGATGCGCGAAATCCCGGGGCATTTTTCAGTCTGTTCATATCCTGCACAAAATGCCCACCGCATTCAGAATTGCAACGAATTGAGCGACAGAGATTCTTCGTCGTCACTGTGTCTCGGATTTCGGCTGATTTCCCAATCCAGCGCACCTTGTTCGACGATCGTTCGCTTCTCTTCGTCCATTTCAAAGTCAAATGATTTAGTCGATCTATGGGTACGAATTCATCAATTGGGTACGAAGGGCCTTGTTGGCTGATTTGACCTCTTGAGCCAAGCGGTTTATGTCACTCCATCGATTGGTACGAAGGGCCTTGGTGGATGACTTGACCCCTTGAAACCTAAGTCGAATCACAGCGACATAAGGGAATTATTACTAATCTTTGACCATTCAACTTTTACAATCTTGAAGATTTTTTAATACTTAGTGGCCTCGAAGTCCTTGCTCAAGGGAAGTTATTGTATTCTAAAACATCGTAAACAATTTGCAAAATACTTAGAATGATCAACCATGGTAGTTAGGGATATTTTTTGTCTTTTGTGAATATGAAATCCTCATATGTTGATTTTCTATATATGTATAATATGTAACAAAAAAAATTGTTTTTCTATCACTTACTTCTACTTAATACTTATGAAACTAAATGACAACCATTTTGGTTGTCATTTAGGTTGGAAATGTCTCAACTATTTGGATATGCAATCAATCTTTGGTTTGTATATGAGCATATTTTTATTACAGGTGTTGGAATTACTTATGAATGTATATAGTGTATAACAATCAATATTTTCTTTTTTTTTTCGGAGCCTTTCAAGTATCATAGAAATTAATTATTTGCCTATACACTTTAATTGCACTAAAATGCAGTGCTTATATTCAATCAATTATCAAAAGCATCGTTTCAACAATTACTTTGTATTACTTGTAAAACTTCACAAATCCATCTTGTGTATGTTGCAAATTGTAGCTTGAAACCACACATTGTTTTAAAACACTAAAAATTTGGAGAGGAAACTCATCCAAGATGCATCATGTCTAGCACTTAAATCATGTTATGCAACCTTTGGCTTGTGTTTTCAAGAATATATTATTAAAAAAGTTTACATTTTGTTTTTTGTACTGCCTAGGAGAAAAGAGGATTAATTTTCAAGAAATAATATTTTTTTGTCAATAGAATGGTTACATTCTATTGATTGTGATTGTATTCACAATTAGATTTATCAGGGAATACTCTAAGATGTGTGTTCTTAGATTCCTACAATCATATAATAAGATGAGTTTTCTACAAAAGCAAAATTTACTTCGAAAAACAAACTGCACTAGAATTGGCACCCTCAAAATATTCCTCTTAAAGTCTTAATACCCATAGCCACCAGATATTACACTATTTTCTATGAATTACAAGCAAAACAAGATCGTGCCGAGAGCGCAACAGTAGAGAGTACGAGTTTACGGGAAGGTGGTGAGTTTTCAAGTTATTCCTTCTTTTACTTTGGCATTGTTCTCCATCTCATGAATTTTTTACTGTTTATTGTAGTCGAATAGTTCATACGTAATCATGTATGCATATGGTACAATTTCTTGAAAGTGGTCACAAACTTGCCCCGTATGACTCTAATTGAGATTTTGGTGTACATTCCAAGCACATTCGTTAAAAGCGTACTTTTTCAATTAACCCAAATTATGTTACAAATCAACAAAAGATAATCTTCATTTTCACCAAAGAGGCAAATCAATAGAAACAATTAACCCCTCTTGGGCCTCTTGTTTTAGAGAAGAGTATGAAGGACGGACGATTGGATTTTGTAAGGAAGATCAAACCTTTCAAATTGTAACACAAAATTCATCGCATCATGTCTTACCAAACTTTGACCACAAATTTGGAAGTCATAAATGCAAGAAAAGTACAAAAAATAATGCACATTGCTATGGTCGATTCACCGTTTTATGTTTGATTACCAAATTAATGACATCAATTTTGGCCAAACACTTGACCACCAATTTGGGGACCGTCATGAATTTAAGAAAAGTGTGGGACAATCATTGAATATTCCTAGTATAACAAATTACGTGTTATTCTTGAAGAAAAAGCTAGAGTGCATCATTTGTCTTGTGGTGTAGGAATCAAAGTATTATGGCAATGTAGGTTCGCCATTACATGAACTTTATAACATCTGAGAAGATGAGAATGCATGATGGAGGTCATTGGGATTCTGAATCTGGAGCAACTTCGGATATTCACGAAGAAACACTGGCACAAGTCGCTTGGCTCTCCTTTGGTACTTGTGGAGCCAATAATTTGAACATATCTTAGGATGAATTTTTTTCTTGTAAGCATATTTAATGTCCATGTTGTGTGTTGAGATGGGGTTGTGGCTTAAGCTGCAACAAGACTAAAGAACCATGGATTCTCAATCGAACAACACCTTTTTCAGCCGAGAAGATTTGTTTTGTTCAAATATAGAAGGTTGTCTACTTTGCCACCGAAGTCTACATCGTGGAGTTATTAGTGAAGAAGTATAGTTCTTAAATGTTGTCTCAAAAGATTTAAAGGGATAGAAACGTGGGATCAATGAGTGGATGTTGCTCTTCTCCTCATTTGAATTAATCACCCTCTTCACCCCAAGGATGTGAGCTCTTGATCCCACCCATTTCAAAGAAGTGTGTGAAGCACTAATGGAGCACTGGGACGGGACGGGGACTGACAGCCTCCACAAGTGGCCGGAAGCCGCCTTCTCCCACCCCTTCCCCACCCAACTCGATTCAGCGATACACAATTTTCAGTTTTCAGTGTTTTCATTACACAATTTTCAGTTTTCAGTGTTTTCAGTTTGCCATTTGTTCTCATCGTTCTCGATCTTCCAATCATGGGTTCACCCAATCACTCCGTGGGGCTTGCACGCCTGCAACCGCAGGAGCTTGCACGCCTGCAGCCGCAGGAGCTTGCAGGAGACTTGCAGGAGATTGGTGAAGACCCGTTTGAAAGCATAATCCGAGCTGCAATTCAGTTAAACAAGGATGGGGAGGGGAAGTCTAACGTCGGCTGGTTCATGAAGGAGCTGAGGAGATCGGCTGTGGAGGACACTCGTAAAGCCTACTGCAGGCTCGTAAGGAATCTTTTCACTTTTAATATTTCGATTGAATATCCAGCCTTAAGTCCAGAATTAATGGTGAATGTAATTGTTGCTCTGCAGGAGATTCCTAGCGAGTTTCTTCTGCAGCATGGCGACTTGTTGACCCCAACGCTGACGTTTAAGAAGATTCATGGGAACAGTTGGGAAGTCGAACTCACTGAGATGAAAAGTCTGGGGAAGAGGCGTGTATTTGCATTGGGGAAGGGAGGGTGGCGGAAATTCGTGGAAGACAACAGTCTCAAACAGGGCGATGTTGTGTTTTTTCTACTCAAAGCGAAGTCTCACTTCCGTGTGGTTACAGCTAGGAGGCCAGAGTGATTGAGGCTGGGTCGGGTGATTGGGTGATTGAGGCTGTAGTGTTCGGAGGAGAAATTCCAGTTGCCTGTTTGGGGAATGTGGTTGGTGCAACAATTTGTAACCTGTGTACCTCTGCAATATATATGAAATCGACACGTTCTCGCCATGGATTTGCTCTACCCACGTTTGCTCGTGATTTGAATCTTATTCGTGTTTTGCTTTCAACTTCTCTTACGTATTGGTCCTCTCCTAAATTATGGCATAAGCGTAAGACTGATTGAATCACCTGCAATAAAAGGTTGTTGTTTTTGCACAACGAAGGCTCTGATGTCTCTTGTTGGTGATAACAGAGTGCATGACTACACCAAAACTTGCCTTGGTATGTTGCACTTTCTAATGTAATGTTGCCTGATTTAGGGTGTCAGGCATTTTAACCTTCATTAATTTAACCATTTCGATTTTGAACAATAGGCAAGTCAGAGATAATATTCTGAACACTGGGTGCATCGTTGCACATGTGCTGCTGGATAGAGGACAACAAAGATATTACCTCGTGTGGTCACGTCTTCTGTTGGCCGTGTATTTACAAGTGGCTTGAGAGCGGAGAGAAACCGTGTCCAGTTTGCAGAGCCGTTTCCAAGGGCACCAGCACCCTTCTTCCTCTTCATGGGCCAACAAAAGTCGATCATGGCACTGCCGACATCCCTCCGCGCCAGCCCAATCCAGTATCGTTTGTTCCCTCCATCCAGCAGGTTAAAACCATCTTGGACGGGAGCGGACATGATTGCACTGCAGATTGTGTGGAGGTGGCCAAAGCTGTTGCGTTCCTGGAATCAAGTCGCCGGCGGGATAATTTGAGAAGAAGAAACAGAATGTTGCAGTGGATGAGACTCAGCTTGCTAGGACGCAAATTTCGGATCAAACCGGAGTCCCAAGACGTAGCTGAACAAATTATGAAGCAGAGGCTAGCCAGGTAGAACGTGTAGAATCAGTTGGTATTTGATAGCTTTCCTGTTGATTTTCGTCTCCGGACCAAAACATCGAGAAGCATGATAGCAATGAATTTGAGCTAGTTAGTAGTGATCAGCTCTTAGACGTTTCTGATGTTTCCGTCTGTATTTCAGACGAGGTTATGCTGACCGTTGTTGGCATCTTACTGAAAATGTATTCATCATTTACTGAAACTGAAACGGACTATGTTGATCAACGGAATTTCTGCACTAACCTAAAACGTTTCAAATGTTTCGAAATGTTTCTAAAACACAACTAATTCACTGCTTCCCGGCAGCTTGTTGATGGACTCATCATGAGCCTCTGATCACTCCAACCCCAATCTGCAAATTCCATTGAAGAAGGCATTCGAAATGGACTTACAAACAATCCAATACATTCATCAACACAACTCTGATCAATCTCATACCAAAGTCAAGTCAAAGTCATACTCAACTTTATTTCAAAAAAAAATTATCTCAGCTACTATGTGCACCCTAATGTTTAAGAGGTTAGGTATATATTTAAATTGAGCTTGTGATCTTCTTGCACTGATCTTTACTTGAAGTGAACAATATAACTTTTTTGGTCTAATCACTTCTGTCTCCAACTTCATAATTTCACAATAAGTACATCTAGAGTCTAGATATTTTTTTTATGAATTTATATAACTTGCATGAAGTTCCTAAAAGGTTTGCAGACTTCACGGACATAAATCCACCATCGAGACAAATTTTCTGGCCATGCATGTCCCACCGACTGGGATGCTCACCAAGAGCTCTCGATGAATCTCTTACTACCGAGGCCTGCACCAGGGCACAATATATAAGCAACGACACCTGGGGCCCCAATCATCTCATTCTTTGTCTCTGCCCTTTGATCAGTTCGAACTTCTGTAGCACTGTTTGCATTGAGTCTGATTGTGGATTCAGGATCATAGACATATCGTCATTAGGGCATTCTTTGTTCCGAGCGCAGAAGTGGGGGTGTTGCCATAGTTTGTAGTAAGGAGATAGGAAAAGTAGAGATGGGTAACATAGTAGGTCGTAACCGACGACAGATTAGAAACTCAGAACCACCGCACCCATCTCTTGAGCATCACAAGGCGATAGATTTACAAGCAAGCTTGTCCCCAAAAGCTACCTCAGCAGAAACGCAGACTCTAACACCTTCCCAAGTATTTGAATGCCACATCTGCATGGATGTTCCAACTGATCCAGTTGCAACTTCATGCGGTCACATCTTCTGTTGGCCATGTATTTACCAGTGGCTTGGCGATGGACAAAAGCCATGTCCAGTTTGCAAATTGGTGCTCAAGAAAACCAGCCGCGTTATTCTTCCTCTCCATGGCTCTATGGCAGGCGATGGCAATGCTGACGCCGACATTCCACCACGCCCCGATATTCCACCACGCCCGCTCAATCCAAGCTTACTAGAGCCCTCCACCGAGCAGTATAGAGCCATCGTGAATGGGACCGAACATGGTTACACTCAAGATTGTGAGGCGGTGGTGAGAGCCGTTATTGCTTACCACAAATCAGCCCAACTGAGCGAGTTGCAAAAGAAGAAGGCTCAGTTGGCACGAAAGAACTCACAGTTGATGCAGAGGAGAAATGCGATGCTTGAATCCATCGCTACTATACGACAGCAAGCGGATCAAGCACATGAAGAACTTCAGAAGATGCTGAGTGATGTCGATATATATGAGTTGTGTTTAAATAGCGATTGGTGGGTTCCTATTTTAGCAGTGGGTATATGATGATAGTGTAATCAGTTCGTTCGTTTCTGTACATATTCATCGGACTAAAAAGTGAGAAATCTATGAATAATGAATATTGAACTTTGAGTGTCTGAAGCTGGAATTTCCTTGGTAGGAGTGCTATGAGTTCTGTGAGCATTTTGATTGTGAGTCAGCAATATGTAATTTGGTTCTATTGACGATTGATGGAGATACAGTGCAACTATGTTCATTATCTTGAGAAACTGCTTTTTGTGATCACCCAAATTGTCATGATCAGACCTTGAGATCATAAGTTTTATCGAATTCGGGTCTAAGATTCGACTCTAAGATTCGGGTCTTTGGACTCCTGGAAAGATGTCCAAAGACGTGCATGCTGAAAATCGAAGCAACAGACCTCCGTGAGATCGACATAGTTGCTAAGACCAATGTGTTTGGTCGTTTCAAATCATCCAGAGACGTTCGTTCTTTTAAAAACGGAATTTTCATACTAAGATGGGTTTTACATGTTCCTTAATTTTCAATTCAAGCCAAGTGCGGGAGTTGACGGACACCGTCTCAAGCGAGCTCGAGGATTACTAAGAGATTTTGGAGTTCAAGGGCCTTACTCCTGATTGCAAGATAACTACATATGTTATGTTTTTTAGTTACTTGTGACAAGTCGCTTGGGACAATATGACTCTAACCCATGAAACCCATGATTTGTTTGTTGTGTATTTAATGTTTTCGGATTATAGACATCCTGACCATTTGGACATTCATGAAGACTTCCCGACTTCAGAGAGGAGAACGGATCTGCCGTGACTTCAAGATACGGCCGAGGCTTCCTCCGACTACCGAGGCTAGAGAGGAACTCTAGCCGAATTTCTCACTGACGAGGCTTGCACCAGGCACGCTTTATAAGCAGCAGCAAGCCCTGAATCACTTCAATAATTATCTCTGCTCGTCGTTGTTTGAGTATGTGGTTCTTGTGGTCGAGCAGTCATCATCATCACTCAAGCATTCTCTATTCCCCGGACACTGTTTGGGTAATTTCTCCAGACTGAATGTCCAGATAGGTAGTATTGTAGGTCGAAAATGAAAACAGCCACGAGTAGAGCATCAGGCAGGTGAAAGATATGGATACAGGCATGTCTCTAAGTTCTAACTCAGATGGAAAGCCGATTCTTGCACCTTCACATGTAATCGAGTGCCACATTTGCATGGAGCTTCCGATCGATCCAGTAGCAACCATGTGTGGTCACGTGTTCTGTTGGCCATGCATTTATCAATAGAGCTCTGCTCTTGGTAGTTGGTACCAAAGCCATGTCCAGTTTGTAAGTTCATTCTCAACATAAATAGGCACATTCTTTCGCTCCATGGAGCCGTTGCAGGCAATGGTGGCACCTACACCATCGCCGAGACCGACACAGTCACCAACACTATCATGACTGACATCGAAACCGTCATTGACACCTTCATCAACTACAGCACTGACATCGACAGTGACACCATCGCTAATATTACCAGAGCCGAAATCCCACCGCGCCCGCATAATCCAAGATTGTTCCTACCTGCCGAGCAGATGGTTCGAACCATCATGAGTGGGAGCGGGAATGATTACAGATTGCGTGGCCGTGATGAAGGCCATTATGGCGCTCCTTGAAATACGCCATCTGAGAAAGAAAAACTCTGAGTTGATGCAGAAGAGAAACGCAACGCTTGAAGACATCGCAACAATCCGACAGCAGGCGGATGAAGAGAGCCAGAACTTGCAAGCTCAACGCGGTGATCGGTATACATGAGTGATGTTCAAATAGCGACATATAGTCCTTACTAGTCAGTTGATATTTCTGTTTGAGTCCGGACGTGATATCCTAGTTGTTTCTACTTATAGAGTAGATGAGATTGACTATAATTGTACTTTGTCAAAATTTCTTCATTATCAATGTCCTAATTAGAAGTAAGTGTTTGTGAATTTAGACCTAAGATCTAATTTGCGCTCATGGTACGAAGAGTCAAAGTCTGTTGTTGTGATTGGTTGCCTAACTCCCAAAGGCCTATGTAATTTTTGGACCTCCAAATTTAACCAAAAACTTCAAGTTTTGACCACCTTGTACAAGTTGAGGCATGATGCACTTTAATTTACATTTTTTGTATATTCAGCCCTAAGATCTTGAACCTTACTACGTGATACCAAGTAAAATTGCATCCGTTGGATCCATACCACCTCCTAAGATTGTAATGTTCGAAGTTGGTTGAGAAGTTTTTTTGGGCTTGGCCTAAAAGAAATAATTAAATGGTGTCAAGGGAGACTTGATGATTGTTACTATCTCCCAAAATCTCACTTACGCTCCACAATTGCGGTCCGCATTTCACGCCGAAAAATTTGGAAAAGAGGGTCCAGCTGGGGGTCTTGGGGCGGGGGTCTTGGTGCGGGGTCTTGGGGCGGGGGGTCTTGGTGCGGGGTCTTGGGCGGGTGTCGTGGGTGGGGAGTCTTGGGAGAGGAGATTAATCCCTTATTGTTTGTAACTGCTGCCTTCCATGGAAAGTACAAGACAGCTGGGTCTGGAGGCTCACTCTTGAAAAAAAAATTGAATAATGTGCAATGTCACTCTTGGGTCCACGTGGCATCCCCTCAAGGGGGTCCATGTGGCAAAAAAATGACTTGAGACTAATTAATTAATGTTGTTGCATAGTGAAGGTCACTATGCAGCAACATAACAATGGACAATTACTATGAACAATTTGCTCATATTTTTTTCTAAGTAGGTAGTCAAGTTAGGTACTCTCATACAAAATCTTAGAGAAAAATATTGGTTTTTTGACCTTCCTGCAAACTATTTTCGGGAAGGTCTAAAAACAACAATATTGTGAAACTTGCATTTCATTATATATAATTGGTTCAATTAAAGATTTGAGGGGCAAGTAGGTGCCTTCATGAGTTTGTGTATTTATGTGGTAAAATCTGCAAAGCCAAATTCCAATTTTAGAAAGAGTAAATGACAACAAACACCTCATGTACCCAATTTGGACAAAATTTGAGTAAGTTATGACCATTTAAAAAAACCGACCATTGGTTGTTTTGTCAAATTTCACTCAAGTACCCAATCTTTGAATACATTTTGCTCAACCCAAGCTCAACTACATTTTCCTAAAATCATTGAATATTCTCATTATAACAAAATATGTGTTATATACCTAATTTCTTAATAAATTTTCAAAACATCAATACTCACATGGTTTGAGTCATCAGTAAAAAAAAAGAACACATTTCAAAAAAGTGCCAACATAAACGGAAACAACATATTATACATCATATGAGTCAAATTTCGAGTCATTAAGCCTCTTATATTGCAAGATCATAATATATCAGTACTCAAAAAACATAACTAAATCTCAATATTTTCACTTTGAAGTGAAAATGCTACCAATATATCCATTGTCAATAGAACTTAATCACATATGGCTGACATCAACATGCTCACAAAACTGATAGTCACTCCTACCAAGGAAATTTCATCTTCACTCAAAATTCACTATAAATGGATTTTTCACTTTCTAGTCCGATGGAAATGAACAGAAACGAACTACACCGTACTCATATAATTACCGACTGACAAAATAGGGACAAACCAATCGCTATGTACTAGGTAACGCAAAAGGAGCCACTGGTTATGGAAAAGAACGAGTGGGCCATCCTTCCGAGCCGTGGGAGTGGCGAGGGAGGTGCCCCACTAGATATTTTCCATAACCAAGGGCTCCTTTTGAGTTACCTAGCATAACTACAGTTCAAAACTTTTAAGGAAAACAAATTTATCCCTCCCCACATATTAAAAAAAAAAATTCAAATATCCAAAAAAAAATCATTTACTCTCAAAAAAAAATTTAAAAATTGCATAAACTTGGGAATAACTCAATTGTCATCCTCCCCAAAAAAAAATTGAAACAAAGTCATTTATCCCTTACTAATTGCCCGTAGAAAAAAAAAAAAAAAAAAAAAAAAAAAAAAAAAAAAAGTTATAAAAACCCCCTCCCCCTTCCATCTTACATAACGACAAATGAAGACCGTTGATCTCCGAGATCAATGGCGCAAAATGTCGAAGACCATAACGCCAGCAGAGGCGACGTTATGTGAAATAACCACAGTTCCCTCGGCCAATGAGGAGGTGTCACCTTTATAGTTTTTGCCCGAACTGCGGTTATGTAAACACAACTCGCATATATCGACATCACTCAGCATCTTCTCAAGTTCTTCATGTGCTTGATCCGGTTGCTGTCGAATAGTAGCGATGGATTCAAGCATCACATTTCACCTCTGCATCAACTGAGAGTTCTTTCGTGCCGACTGAGCCTTCTTCTTTTGCAACTCGCTCAGTTGGGCTGATATGTGGTAAGCAATAACGGCTCTCACCACCGCCTCACAATCTTGAGTGTAACCATGATTGGTCCCATTCACGATGGCTCTGCACTGCTCAGTGGAGGGCTCTAGTAAGCTTGGATTCAGCGGGCGCAGTAGGGTATCGCAAACGCCATTGGTTGGCCTAGTGCCATGGAGAGGAAGAACAACGCGGCTGGTTTTCTTGAGCACCAATTTGCAAACTGACTAACTACTAACTAACTCTATTTACTGAAATTCATTGCATGAAGATCTTTTGTCCGACGGAAATCAACAGAAAAGCTATCGAATATCAACTGATTCTAAACGGTCTACCCAGCTAGCCCCTGCTTTATAAATCGTTCAGTGACGTATCGGGCGTCCCGTTTGATCCGAAGAATGCGTCCTAGCAAGCTGAGTCTCATCCACTCCAACTGTTCGTTTCTTCTTCTCAAATTATCCCGCCGTCGACTTGTTTCCAGGAACGCAACAGCTTTGGCCACCTCCACACAATCTGCAGTGTAACCATGTCCGCTCCCGTCCAAGATGGTTTTAACCTGCTGGATGGAGGGAACGAACAGTACTGGATTGGGCGGGCGCGGAGGGATGTCGGCAGTGCCATGATCGACTTCTGTTGGCCCATGAAGAGGAAGAAGGGTGCTGGTGCCCTTGGAAACGACTCTGCAAACTGGACATGGTTTCTCTCCGCCCTCAAGCCACTTATAAATACATGGCCAACAGAAGACGTGACCACATGAGGTTGCTACTGGATCAGTCGGAAGCTCCATGCAAATGTGGCACTCAATCACATGGTCTTGCTTTTCGTTCATCGCAGAGTTCGGGGACAAGCTTGAATCCATATCTATGGGCTGATGATGCGTTTGCCGTCCTGCAATATGTCTATATCTAGATTCTCTACTTGCAGATCATGCAACTTACACTACACCTAGAACGTCCGTCCGGGGAATATAGAATGCTTGAGACAGTGTCCATAGTTCTATGATTGCTCTACCACAAGAACCGAGAACTACAGACTGAAATAGGTCGAAAAGCAAAGACAATTGATTAATGAAGTGAGTGAGGGCTTGCTACGGCTTATAAAGAATTCATGATGTAAGCCTCGATAGTAAGTTATTTAGCAAGAGTTGGTCATAGCCTTAATAGTCGGTATTTTTATGTGGGGTGTGTGCTGCCATGCCTTGAGGGTTTCGTGAAGGCATGGCAAGTTCATCGTTTTCTTGGAAAGTCGGGGAAGCCTTCAAGTATTATGTAAATGGGTAGGATATTTATCAAGCTCTCACAAACTTTGCTCATGGAGTAGTGAATAAGTATGCATAGTGAATGTACATGAAACATATCAAATATTGGATTTGCAAAAATTCTCCTTGCGCTTGTGGAGTGAAAAGTGAGATATTTAGAGGTTTGCCCTATAATATAGGGTGTAGTTTGCCCTATAATATAGGGTGTTGTTTGTTGAGAACTCAATTCCGTTAAAAGTTACATTATTCCGGTAAAATTATGCGTTTCGGGGTGCTTAAAATGAAGAAATAAAAAATAGTGGGTTTTGTCAAATTTTGACATCAAAGGGCAAATGTTTGTGAACGGGCACTCAAAAAAGCAATTTTTGTTAAGAAATATTTATCTTTGACCGCTAAGATTTTACAAAGGAAAATTAGTCCAAAACTCAACCCTTAGCACTCAAATCTATGCCTCATCTTCATTACATCTTCAATTTTTTTCAAGGTTTCTAGCACTAAATCTAGAATCTAATTGCAATTAATCCCAAAAATTAAAGTCAAAATCCAACCGTGGAGATTTAGCTCTTCAAAAATCATCCATTTATTACCTTTTTCAAGAAAAGAAACATCTTTGCAGATTCAACACCACAAATATTTGGATCACAAAATTTTCTTAAGTTCATGATAATATTAGAAAAAAATATCAAAAAATCTTCTTGATTTTCCATAATTGCATCACAATGATGAACATGTCCCATGTTTGAATCCCAAAAACAGAAGCTACCGTCACTAAAATGGTTGACATTAATTCATACGTCACTTCACGAGTCTAAAATTTTAAACACACAAACTAGACTTGTTTTGGGACTCAACCCAAGTAATTTCATCCAAGATGGAGTCCTAATGAAGAAGTTATAGCACTTCAAAGTTGTTGCAATCATCCAAAAAGTCGCTTCTGACATTCAGAATGATCTAAGATTAATCTACAAAAATGAGTCAAAGTCTATTAATTTCACCTTGCATTAATCTCCAAAACTCCTCAAACCCACTCTCTTTCGATGCAAGATGAAGTGTTTTGTAAGCCCAAAAAACCAATTTTAAGAGTAAATTTGAACCGTGGCTCTTCAAATTCTTGTTCCTAAGTGAATTAGGAACATGTCTAGGCAAATTTTTACCCTCATGCAACCTATGAAACCTAAAGAAATGCTTCAATTTTCACATGGAGGTGTGCTGAAATTCAACTTCAAAGGCCCCCTCTTTGAAGATAAAAATGGCATGTGAAGAATAATTCAAAATTCACATATGATCAACAATATTTTATTATAAATTTATCACCCCAAAACTCCCATTTTCAACAAATGAATCATATGACAGGCACCATGGTCTCAGAAATTCCCAAGAGCAACTTCAAAATTATGTTGCACCACTTCATCAACACTATGAGAAAAATAACTATTTATATCATTGAATCTCAATGATCATTTTTTTAAACCCTTCTGATAGCGATGAAAGTGGAATATGGAACCCAGGGTCCCGCCACTCGTTCCAGGGAGGGTTGAAATGGAGTCGCTCGAGGTTGCTCACTCCCAGAATTATGGCTAAACTGGAATGCATGGCCTTCACTACCAGGAGTGTTGTAGTATACACGTAGATCATACGTAGTATACAGTGTTCACCACTGAATATATTTGAATTAGTTTACGGTTCTAGATTCCCGCTTAGTAGAGGTAGCTGAAGCGTCGCTTTAGCCAAGAAGCAAGATCATGATAACTAGGCGCTCTTATCTCTCTCATCTGTGTAGTATGAGCTGTGTCTGTGTTATCGTAGCCAGAGGTGTGTGTAGCTCTCTTGCATCAGAGCGTACACTGCTAGAGTTGAGTCTGTGTGAGCATTAGTACGTTGTAAGGTGTTTACGTATAATGCAAGTATATTATTGGAAGTTGTGTGAGTGTCTGATTGTTCTCGTATGGGAGTACTCATGCATGGTACTGCTAGAGGTATGACATCAAGGAGTTATGCCTTTCAAGAGTTGGGCACCTCATTCATTTCATTACCGCTGAGCTTATCAGACTCATCAGATTCTCTGTTTCGACATCATCTGTGAGCGGAGCATGATGAGGGCATGGAATCACTCAAGCGTTTCCGGTAGGACTTCCATTGTATAGCATGTTCTTAAACTGTAAGAAGAGGAAGCGCCGTTCAGCAGATGTATATAGATACCGCGTTCTACAACAATCTAAGCATCAGCAGATAAGGAAGCTCGATCGTTCCCGATGTCCATCATCTCAGAGGAATTTCAGTGTCAGATCTGCCTGGAGTTTCCTACCGATCCAGTTGCAACGGTCTGCGGTCACGTGCACTGTTGGCCATGTATTTACAGGTGGCTAGAATCGGGACCAAAGCCGTGCCCAGTTTGCAGTAACGTCCTGAAAGTGGACTGCAACATTCTCCCTCTTGACGCTGCAGGATCAAGCGACGGCGATGGACGAGCTTCCAGTAGCACCATCGTCCCACCTCGCCCCTCCAGTCCATTATTTTTCGTGCACGACATTGACTTCGATGGCCTGGACCTGCCAGGAAAAACTCCTGAATGGAAGGCGGTCTGTTTGGCAGTACGAGAGGGGATTATGAACCATATTAGAGCAAGAGATGAAGCGTACGACAAATTGGCTCGGCTGAATGCATTGATCATGCGCTTTCAACAAAAGAACACGCTCTTAGCCCGAAAATGTATCAGAATGCATCATCGTCTTGAAGGGTTGCGATTGCAAACGCCATTGGATTCACTGATTCAAGAGGAATTCGACTCACAGGCTCAGCAGCAGTTAGAGTCACATGATCAACAGCAGATAGAACGACAGGATCAACAGTAGGCTATGGCATGGTGAACGAGGAGTACTCAAGTCTAATGTATTGTGATCTTTTTATACCACCCAACTTGCACGAGGAAGAGAGTTAGTAATAGACTAGACTTAGCGACAAGTTTGATTGGCAAAAACTAAGGGGAAACTACCCTCCATACCGCAAAATTGCAGTACACTGCTGATAATGAAATAAAAGTGCGTTCTTCCGCTTCCGTGCACCCCGCTGCAGAAGCTATTCAGCCTCGATCCACCAACACCAGAATTATGCAACATCAGGTGCACAAACGTCATACAAGTGAGAGGCATGATATAGCCATGAATGTAGCCACATTGTGACAATCTACCTTGCGCGTGTTCGACATTATCAGGCTTGGGCTTTACATGCTTACATCCTCAATACGATCCTTGGCTCCTAGCAAAGAATCATATAACACACTCCTGTTGAGTATCAAAGTGAACTACGACTATGCCCAGCACGTGATCTAAGATGAGAAATAAGTTTGGAAGAGTCTGTCACAGCCCTTGATAAACAGGTACAACACATGCTGACCTAATTCACTAGCAAAGCCCCTTCCAGTACAGGCAGCTCCTTTGTAAGCTTGCCGACCATTCTCTGTGTTGGAGGCTGTTCTGGTGAGGCATGCCAGAGGAGGTCTTATCAAAAGAATGTCCACATCGTGGCTGGCAATTGGGGGAGATCGATGAAAAAACCTCGGAGCTAGCTCCTCATTCCATCAGAGCTGTGGCCCCGACGGATTTCAACTTCTCGATGATCTGTTCCGCCTCTTCCTTGGCCACTCCCGACTTCAACACCACGGGCGCCTTCTCCACCAGCTCCTTGGCCTCCTTCAGCCCCAACGCCGTGAAAGTGCGCACCTCCTTGATGATCTTGATCTTCGACCCAGCGTCGAATTTCTCGAGCTTCACATCAAAAGCCGTCTTCTCCACCTTCGCCTCCTCGGCCGCCGGCGCCGCCGCGCCACCTCCGCCCTGCGCTCCCGGCATCATCATCCCTCCCATGGGCATCATGCCCATCCCTGCCGGCAACCCTAATTTCTGACGCAACAACGTGGAGAGATCCGTGACCTCCAGCAGCGTGAGTGTGGAGATGTCTTCCGCTAGCCTCTGCACCTTCTCCGAGGGCGGCGTCCTGGCCTCAGTCTCATCGTCGGACTCCCTGGCTGCCGCCGCACTGGCGAACAACCTGGATGGACCATTTTGCGACGAGGTGACTGCGATCCGCCGAATCGATCGAAGCAACGACGACCTGGCCGAACACGACCACAGCTGATTCATTGCACAGCTGATTCAAAATCCTCCCTCGGCCGGAAATGACCTCCTCGGACAACTAGTTGCAAATGCAGCCTTCTCTGAAGCTCAGTGCATCGTATTGATCGTGGTGCCGAATGCAGGAATCCTGTCGGTCCCTCCTGCACTGGAATTCAGAAATTCCTCGTCAAACTGGGTGCTTTCCTAAACCCTAAACCCTGATTGTGAAGGGGGTGTAGTTCTCTTCAGCCGCCAGGTCCGTTTTGTCTAGAACTGTGACAATCGATTCGGTAATCTTCTAGGTTTGGTGACGAGGGTTGGATGAGGTTTTTTTCATCCATCTACATCCGTAGATGTCTTTCGGCACCTGAGTACATTGTCATTGTCTTTGTGTGGTTTTGCAGTCTCTTTTGAAATACCTTAAAAAGTGAAAAGTTGCGGCACAATCGATTTGACTCTATATGTAATGCATTCCTTGGAGTTATCTTTAAAGTCATGGCTTGTTCCGGGAATGAAATTTGGGGTATTCCGTTGGTATCATAAGTTGGAGTGTAGTTGTCAAGTCAAGAAGTTATGAGCTCTAGGATTGTGCAAAGTAAATTATGATAGTCGTAATCTTGAATTTCATATTATGGGAGCTTCAAAAATAAGTTGAGTAAAATATATGAAGCAAAAGAATATAAAATCCTAAAGTATCGACAACCAATATTCTAATGAAGAGGTTGGATTTACCGACAACCGTATTCTAGTGAAGAGGTTGGATTTACCCCTCTTCTGATAAGAATTATACAATTGAGTGAATTACCCTATACCCTGTTAAATGATACTTGGTGTTGCTTGAATTTTGAGCTAATTATCCTTAACATAATTGCATCTTAAATCCATTGTTGGCCTCATAATATGATTCAGAATTAATTATGAATAGACATCAAATTCTACCTAAATATTGTTTTAGCAATTTTTAAGTCGTGTATGGTCATGGTAATCTATGCAAGGTGGAATATAATTTTCTGAAGGATGGATATTATCTTCAATAGTCAAAAGCATTTTACAAGGTATAGTTGTAGCAAACAATTTAAGGTAACACTCTATAGTCAATGTAGCTAGACTAATCACATGTTAATTATATTTTTGGAAAAATTTGTAAACAAATTCTTATTTGGTTCTAAAAAACTCATATGTACAAACACATTAACACATACGGAGAGCATATGTGGTCTGATTATACGAGACGAGTAGATTCCAAGTGGCAATTAAGACCCAAGCTTGGGTTAAATTGTCACTTGGGGTCTACTCGCCCCCTATACCTGAACCACATGTGCAATAGTGCATGTAGAATGACTATGTAAGTTTCATTGTAAAACGAATATAAAATTCTCTTGTATTTTACTAGCATCCTTGTATAGTAAAAAATACAAAGTTTTTGAAATTAACTTATTACATGGTTCAAACGGGTGGCTTTTCTCCTTCTTTCTTTATAAGAATAAAGATATGATAAAGATTGATCTGAAATAGATGCATGATATCTTCATGTATTTACTTTTATTGTTGATACTTCCAAAATCTTACAACCCTCTTCATCGAGTTACTCCAAGCTTTATCTGCCACACAAATGAAGGTGAAAATTCAACTACATTATACTCATATGGATTCTTTTTGTGCAACAACTTACACATGCGAAAAGATTATTTTATTGTTGAAGATTTACCAAAAGTACCAAAAACAAATAATAAAAATTTATGTGTTGATCTATGATGTAACATTGTTCAATTCTTGTCAAATGAGGTATTCTTGTATTTTATCTAAAGTAGTAACACCATTTATTATGAACACTTGAAAATTGATGAGATGAGTAGTCAAAGTGCTGAGTATTTTTTTACTTGGTTTTCCTTTGGTTGTCCTAACCATGATACAATATATATTCTCTCTAAAAATCACCCAGATTTGGTTTCATCTCACAAAATTTTCAGGATTAATATTGATGTATTTTAAGATTGATATTAATGTACAAGTCCTAATGGTATTTTAAGACGCACTTTCTAAAAGCTCCATATCAATTGGACAAAGTAAATCCAATCATTTTTGGTAATTCATGGTGATTTTCATAGACAAATGAGTACTCAATTAATACAGATAATATTTATACTAATTATTTGCTGATAGAATACAAAAGCTTAACTCCAAATGTACTTCTATTTAGATTTTTCATATATGAAAAATATGAAAATAGCAAAAAAAACTCAAAATTCTAATATATTAGCTTCTAGTACTCAAGCATTTGTATTGATATTGAAAAAATACGTACCTAAGATTTCACAATATTAAGTTTTTTGTCGAGTGTGTTTTCTATGAGTTTCCTTTCTTGGAATAATATTGAAGTTGAATTTTTAATATCTTGAATGATTGTCTCAATATTGAATTTTCAAATTAACATTTTCATGAATCAACATTACTTTAAATCACATGATTCGTTGTGGTTCAATGGTTTTCTTTCCATCATCAAATTATTTGATGATGTTGAAAAAATTCGCTTATATGGTCTTCAAATATCAACTTGTTATTGTAGATGTTGTTGCACTTTGTTTTTTCACCCAAGAAAGATAAGATCTATCTCCTAAAGGCCTTGGATACTTCCAATGTACATACAAAAACATCAACCCTATACAAATAGAAATGCAACCCACGATGATATATGACAATCCCAAGAAGTTATTTTTACCACCAATCCAGCTTGCTGTAGATAACACGAGTTTTTTACTCCCACCAAATCCATACGTGTTGTACAAATTATCAATATTAATTGTCAATGTTGTTCCGGCCGATAAGTCCGTTTCAATTCTACCATAGATCTTTCGAAATGTTGGAAGTGCAGCTGTACGCATCCACACCATAAGATTTTCATTTTTGTTAAGAGGCAAACTTTCGTTTAGCCAACCTCCTCCAATCTGAGAAGAATTTGCAAGAGATGACCTATTGTTGTTGACAAAATTTACCGGGAACACGGTGTTGTTGAATCTCTCTTCGCGGTCACTCTTCCATGAAATTAATGACGTGTTGACAAAAACATTCCCGTGCTCATTTGCAAAACCATTCGATGAAAATTGAAAAGTATCATTGAAGAGACTCCATGCAATTAAACCACAAGGTATAATGATTTTCCCATTTACCATATCTTCAGGTTTACAATCATTTAGCTCGGAACTAGAGGCCGCTACACCTCGAAGTTGTCTTTCACTCTTGCTCTTCACATATCTTCGGTGGTTTTGAAAATAATTTCCTAGTTGATAATAAACATAAATAGGTTGTTTCATATGTTTCACTACATCCATAGTAATTGTACAATTTTTTTGCTTTCTATCATCTTGCATATGTGCGGACTTTTCATCATTTGTCGTTAAAGGAGCCGAAGGCTTCGCATATTTCATGATACAAAAGTTGTCATACCTCTCCACAAGCTCCACAACCGATAATGAAGCAAATAATGTGTAAACTCCTATCAAAATACAAAATATCCCCATTACAATAAACAAGACGACATTACACTTCGGAGTCAAGAAGGGTTTGCACGATCCTAGCTCTTGTTGCGAGAATTTTGAGTATTTAGGTTGTCTTGATTCTCTTGATTGTGTTGTACTTTGCAAATTTCTAAAAACATTGCTAGCTGTACTAGCCATTTTTGGATTTTGTTGCAGTATTTGTATAGTAATGTTAATTTTCAAGTAGTTTTCAAGTTTTCATATGACCTCGAAATGGAATTACTTTGTTGAAGTGTTACGACTTGAAAAAGGTTCAAAATTTAATGCTTTGCACATCAATCCAAAGCTTTGGAATACAAATTACAATGATATTAGAGTTGGATATCTTCTTTTGGCATTTGCAAAGCATAGTGAGTAGTGTGTGTAGATGAATCCTCTCCTTGTCACTTGAAATTGGACCAATGTGCATTGAATGGAATTTAAACCAAGTTTGTATGCCAACCTTTGAGGAAAAAGTGCAATTAGGGTTTTGGAAATTTTATTTTGGTAATGTGTTGAAGGTAATTTCACTCATTTCTAAAAAAAAAAAAAAAAAAAAAAAAAACAAAACAATAATTGTTTTGATTCAAAATATATTGCAAGAATGCAACATGTTTATATTTTGTGGGAATCTACAAGCTTGGGCCAACTTTATATTAGAAGCTTTCAACTACAAGCTTCACTTGAAAAAGCTTGTTGTGGAGTCTTCAAGAGATCATTTTTAGAAGACGTGCAAAGTTTGTGGGAATCCACTTGCACCTTGGAATAGGTTGTGAACGAGTGTATATAAAGTAAGATGAAAAAGTTTGTTGGAAATGGGCCAATGGAAATCATGACTTTGGAATTCATTGAAAGTTATTTTTAAAATTAAGAAGAAAGGGTTGTAGGTGCAATTATAAATTGAGCAACCTAAATTTTAGCTAAAACTTAACTTCTTGCCACATTGAAATTTGAAAATAAAAACTATAATTTTCTCTTTGATCCCCAATTCCGTTAAAATGGCGTTATGCCGCTAAAATGGCATACCTCAACTTTCTGAACTGCAGTTCAAAAACCATGTGATATAACAGAATTTGAAGGTGATATTATGGAAAATGCGTAACAATGTACATAAAAGAGTGATATTATCAATAACATTGTGATATTACAGAATACATCATTCCATGTGAGCACATATGTAAGATTTGGTGTGACAAAATGGCACATGGCATAGTGCCATTTTAACGGAATTGAGGTTTTTAGTGAAATATCCCTTATTCATCACTCATATTGTTCGATATTTGGATTACAAAAACTTGCTACCTTTGGGGTCCCTTCATATTAGAGCTAGAGTCCAATCCTATCAATGCCAAATTGGACTTGAATCAAATCTTGACTTGGGCCCCAAGTGGATTAGGTGTTGAAATTTCTAAATGTTTAGACATGTATCTATTTGAATGCAAGTGTTGTGAACAAGATCTTGAAGACCGCTAGTTGGATGAAGGCGAAGGTGTCGTTGGAAGTGTGTTTTATGTGGGAGTGTCGTCAACAATCGTATTACCAATCCGACGTGTGGATTGCAAGATATGAAAATTTGAAGCATTCATGGTTCTAAAAATTATGGAAATTTGCAAAAAGAACCTGATTCTTAAAAGTTACAAAAAATAAAAAAGTGGATTGTGAAGCCTTTTTGCCTTTCTATTCTAGCGACTTGGGTAAATAGGCACAAGAACAAGATAGGGTTTTAAAAGGGTCACGGTTTGGGACAAGGTTAAGGTTTAGGAAGGAGAGATAAAGATGTTGTTAAGGTTTAGGAAGGAGAGATAAAGATGTTGTTAAGGTTTAGGAAGGAGAGATAAAGATGTTGTTAAGGTTTAGGAAGGAGAGATAAAGATGTTGTTAAGGTTTAGGAAGGAGAGATAAACATTGTTTCAAACAGGGACATGGACAAGGTCGGGATGAGGACATGCATAGAAAATACCAATTTCCAAGTATTTATTTAGTGTAGAAGCACACTAGTAAAGTTCTTACTATCAAATTCCTTACTAGTAAAGTCCTTACCAGTAAAGCGGCCTAAAACTCATAATTGTTGCCCTAAGTGAGGTTGTGTCTTCAATCTGTGGCGACTTAAGGCTTTAGTCAACCTAATTCTTTCTTGTTGGCAATCTTCTAAACACTCACATCGATTTGTGTCATGATCTTGGAATTGGGACATTAGAACACGTTCCACTACGGTGGGAAAAGCCACCAATCAGTCAAGAATTTCATTTTCAACCAATCACATTCTAAGAGCCTCAATTACAACCAATCACATTTGGGATTTCTTCTTGATTTCTTGATTGGTGGAGACGGGTGGACTTCTCCACCGTAGTACGAACCCGCCCTTATTTATACCAGTTCTTCAGATCTTCTTTGTTCCTCAGATCTTCTTTGTTGTTCAGATCTTCTTTGGATGAACGCCTCGTGACAAGCGTCCGGGTGGCAAAAGGGTTATTGGATAAGCAAAAGCCATTATGAACTTATTCTCTCACCCCTCATTTGCGGAAGGACTCGCATCCACAATGAATGAATGACCACCCACCTCCTCTTCCAATTCCCAACCTCTTGCGCTCACTGTACCCTAATTAGGGTTTTGTCTCAGAGAGATCGTAGCTCAACAATCGCAAGCTTTAGTGTACAATTCATGCGATTGCGGTTTGAAAGTTTCTGTAGCGAGTGGCGATTTCTTAGCCAGAGCCAGAATCACAGCAGAAATGTAATGTACAGGGAACAATTTTAGTGTGCGAGCTGGTTTTTGCCATGGCGAGGAAGGATGATGAGCATGAGTCGGAGTGGACGAAAGGTCTTCCCTCGAAAGCAGATATCACGCCTCTGTCTCATCCTTTGATCTCCCGAATGCTTGCGAATTCCTTCAGAATCAAACACGATGAGCCGATGACGGAAGAAGACGTTCGGAGAGAATCGAAGTCTACCCTTCACAATATCTTCAAGCAGAAGACTTCTCCGTCTTTTGACCCATTTCCAGCATACCAAGAACAAGAAGGTACGAAATTACTTTGCTGTCTGGCTTTAGCAAAGTTTTTGAGCAGTTTGGAGAGTGGGGTTTATGAGCTCGAGATTTTGCAGGTGGCTATGGCTATGGAGTGGAGGGCCGGCGAGTGGAACAGGAGGGGCGAGCCAACCGAACGGAAGAAGATTCCTTCCGTAGAGGCTTGCGAGCGGAGAATCGAGTCCACACAGTCGAAGATCGCATGGACTACAGTGGAGCTTTCAGAGCAGAGATTCCACGACAACCGTGTACAAGCGGAAACGAAAAGGCAGGGGTGAAGAGCTTCAATGCCGGAGCTCAATTGCAAGCCTCTCCCGCAGGACGAGAGTATCGCACCACCGACATGGATACGGAAGAGGCCGACATCCCAGTTCGGACGACACCGCTCCCATATGGCCTCTACCAGGCCAGGTCCGAGGGGAACAGGAGAGACGAGGATCCAAGGAGCGAGGGCGCCGCGGCCGAGTTTGAGCTGGACGACGTCAATTCCGCAGGAGGTCCCATGAGCTCCAACAACGACGAGGATCCAAACTCGAAGCGGCCGGCACGAATTGTATGGACTCCGCAGCTCCACAAGCGATTCGTGGAAGCGGTTGGTCATCTCGGGATCAAAAACGCCGTGCCGAAAACCATCATGCAGCTGATGAATGTCGAGGGGTTGACGAGGGAGAATGTGGCGAGTCATCTCCAGAAGTATCGATTGCATTTGAAGCGGATGCAAGCTGGTCATTCGAATGATGTTGGACCTTCCCCGTCTGATCATTTGTTTTCGTCGACGCCCTTGCCGCCAGGGATCATGCCTTCTCACTACATTCAGCAAGATGGTGGCGCCTCGGCTTACAACACGCCGATCATGCCTATGCCTTATCAGGGTCTCGTTCGGCCTGGTCCTTTCGGTGGATATGAGCACATGCCTTACGGGCAGGCTGTTGCTGGCAGGTACATGCCCATGCCGGATCCTCGGATGGCCATACCCGAGCCCTCTGGTAGCCAGACACAGCGAAACTCTCAGAACCTGCCTACCGACCGTGTACTTCCGTTGTTTCCTACAAACCAAGGTTGACATAATACAATCGAAGGCATGCTTTGTGTACATTCAATATGAACAAGCTTCTCTTTATTTATATATGAGATCCTTTGAATCACTGAACTCTGGATGTTTCCTGCCCTAGGATGTGTTTGTTGAGTGTCTGTCTATCATCCTGGGAACTGAACTACCATGTAGGAGAAGCTATCCTTCCTATTCAATTTCTTCAGAAGGTGCGTGAACACGCGTGATTCTTCATCCGTGGAGAGCGTCTTCAATGATATCGAATTTCCTGGTGAGACAAAGTGCCTCGGGTCCTCATGGTGATGAGTCGACTGATGGGTCGCCTTCATCATGGTGAAGCAAATTCAAATGGTTCGAACAGGATGATTCGACTTCATCATTGGGAAGGGAGTTCTCTGGGCTGGCGTCGTCTTCTTCGACTTCATCGTTGGAAAGGGAATTCTCAGGGCTGGCGTCGTCCATCAAGTCGATGACGAAGACTGGACCGGGCATATTGGGTACTCTGCCATCGTCTTCTCCTGTAGACATACCAACTTCGGAGGAAGACGGAGAATGTACGGAGGTACAGATGAACGTAGGCCGGATTATGCCCTTCTCCTTGTTGAAAACTAAGGGAGCTCGGCACGTAGGGCACGGTTTCTTATCATCCTGCAACCACATGTATATGCAAAACTCACAGAAGAGGTGACCGCACTTGGTAGTCACTGGAGCCGTCGGAGGATTCAGGCAGATAGGGCAGGTTTCGGTTTCCATCCACTCCATTATCTGTTTCTTAGTTGCAAATTTCGAAGACGGGTTCCTCATGTCTCGGGCTTGTGTCTGGTAACTAGAGCTAACTCCTAATTTCGCAGGCACCTATTTAGAAATCAAGTTGGATACTTTCAAATTTTAGGGTGGAAACTGAAACTTCGAAGATGCTAGTCAGGTGATAATGTCAAAGACCTACAATGACCACGCTGTCTCTGATGCTTACGTGAAAAGCAATCACCAAGTTTTCTACAGACAATTTTCTAGTGATAATATTGTCACTCCTGTAGGGCATCAGCATCTTCAACTAAGAAACATTTCTTCATGAGTTACCTTCTGACAAGGACTCAAGGAGTAGGTCTGCAGAAGCCTCCTTTTTATTGGAATTCTCAAGCGACTCCCAAGGAGGCTTGCAATCCTACCAAGGCTTCGAGTCTGGTCGGTCTTCGGAAACACCCAACGAGACTTGGGAGTTTGAACCTTCGGAAGAGAAGCTGAATCCAATTACCATGTCGCCAGTGCATGTTATATTAAGTATGAAATCTATTGTCTGCAACACCTTCAGGAGATTCTAACCAAGACAACGAACAGGATTCATTGTCTGCAACGACACTTTCAGGATGTAATAACCAAGACAAGGAGTGGAAGCCTTTCCAGGCAAGCTTGAATTGAGCTGCCTCTAATTTGTGCACCACGAGTACCAGTTGGAAGTTAACTCCTCAAGGTCGACATCGACCAGAATGTGGTCGATCTGGGTCCGGTCAGGCTAGCCATTCGATCATGTTTGGTGGGTTAACTTCGATACTTAGGCAGATCGTGGGGTTTTCTTCTGTCTATCTAGCAAGCTGATTCATGTGAAGAGATACCCCGCAATTTGATGATAATTCAAAGTCAAAGCTCTGCTTTGACCTCAGGGCAGCTGGGGCAAGTTAACACTCGGTTCTAAAGCCATCCTCCTTGTCGTGGGACGTTTTACAGTTTAGAGGGACAGTGTGCGCACTTCCACAAAAATAAAGAAAATACAACGATCACGCAGAATTTTACCACCACAGGTTAGAAAAGACAGCTACATTTATGTCATAGCTGCCATTATCACAAACAACAAACCAATGAAACTCAAATGAAACATCAACTTACAAAAACAGACTGCAGCATTGAATGTCTGCAGCCCAGAAGATCTTGCTGATATTTGCAGCAAAAACCAAACGGCAGCATGGGCACTACGTACTCGAACAACCACCAGAAATTGTACACAAACAACACAGCTTGTAAACAAGCTGATATTATATAGAATGAAAGAAGTTCTACAGCAACGAAAATGCTAGAGATTCAACGAAATTGCAACACCTGGAGCTGCAACAACACAGACACAGCATGGATCTCCATGATCTTTACGTAGAGCAGCTTGGCCAGAGGAGCTTTGAGTGAGGTAATGGATGTCTGCGATGCAGATGTGCTTGAAGAGAGGAACGATACAGACACCGGGTTGCAGCAGCGAGTTACAAAGGCGACTTACGATGGAGCGGCAGTAGGCGTAAGGCTGCATGCAGCGGCGACCTCCGACCTCCGAAGCGAGAAGCCGACCAGCGGCGACCTCCAACGAGAGCAGCAACACGAGCGGCGACAGCATCGAGAAGCCGACTAGCCGACGCGACCGGACCTCCAACGATCGACCTCCTCGGGACGCGCTCCAGCGATCTCCCGGTGATCTCCGGCGCCGGCGCCGACCTCCAGCGATCGACCTTCTCGTCACGCGCTCCAGCGATCTTCCGATGATCTCCTCTCGTCAAGCTTGTCGATTACAGCTCGGACGGGACGAGCAGCAGTCACGCGGAACGAGTTCTGCTTGTCGATATTGGTGACTACAAATCTACAAGATGCAAAATGAGAATGAGAACGGTGAATACTGTTGGGCGAGAGAGTCGTCATGCGAGGGCGAATCCGAGGACGAGGTAAACGATCGAGAAGAAGGCCTCGAGGAGCTCACCTGGTCGATCACCAGAACTTCTGCAAAGGCCACTGCATCTAAAACGAAAGGAAGATGAGTGGTTCCTCGTGGAGGGAGGCGAGAAAAAAATGACGAGCACGAAAATGCCGCGGCACCGACGTTTGTGTGAGATTTCATGTAATGGAAACACTTTTTAAATAGGGGAACACTTATTAGTCCATAACTAGACCCTTTGTACTCAAATCTGCGGCTTATCCACAAGACATCTTTGATTTGGTCAAGATTTCTACTACTAAGACTAGATTCTAACTCCATCGTTCACAAAAAATAAAGTTAAATCCAATAGTGGAGAAAACTTATTAAGTGTTTCTCAAGAAATTTGGCTTGAATCTTTTTTTCGAGAGTATGCAAGAATCATTTGACACCCCTAGTCATGCTTCTAGGTGACATTTAAGACTTTGATGAGCTTCTAGTTTCAAGTGGATTTCATGATGGAAAATCTTGTCATTTCACATTAGGTACAACATAATAAAAAAATTCTCTAAGCACAATTCCAAAATACATCTGACACCATTTGAAAGTACAATGCATTCTTTACAATATCCATTGTATCAAACCTATGATTGGAAGTATAGAAAGTTGTATCAAACCTATAACTGCAAGTGTAGAGGATATTCTACTATCAAAACCAATGTAATCTGATTGCAATGACTCCTTCTCTATGTAGCTTGTAGCACATCATGTGGCTACATCCTCCATGCAAATAATCGGTCTGCATAGTCTTTTACCTCCTCCATTATAGCATCTACCAACTGTTAATTGCTTTCCAAAATAAACAATGTCACCAACTATATATAGTGGCTCTTTTCACCTAGGCGACAAGGTATAGTGGATCATTCGCTTTCAAGTGTAGTAAAACCCAATATTCCATTGCATTATTTCCTACTCTTTGTTTGTCCATCCATACATAAGGTGACGATAACAACACTATCAATGCTAAAAGTGGTAAATGTCCTTTAAGGAGTTCTGATGATGCTCTATTCTTGTGGATTACAGTTCAAATATTGGAACAACAGCAATGTTGAGGGGAATCCTCTAAGGATGACTAAATCAGAATAGGAAGTGCGGGAATTCTCACAAGACTCTGAATGAGATTATAAAGAAGAGAAAGTAGAGATGGTATTGATAACAAAAAGAATAGGCTCAATTTGTATTATAGAGAGTCGGAACTAATAGTTCTTAGCTCTCCATATATATTAGTCTATAAAAAACTTCTAATGTAAAGTCCCAGAAGTAGCTATGGGACCTTCATAAACTAGTATACTTAACTATTGCTCTTCAAAAAAGCTTTTGAGAAGTTTTTGTGCTGCGGAGTTACTGAAGACCACAAAGAAACTTGTGTGTTGCGAACAACAACTCAAGGGCAATAGCAAAAACAACATTAAAGGGAGACTTTAAAGAAAGACCAAGATAGACAAGAAGTGAGAGGATTGCTCACATGAGATTCGGAATGACACTCAAAGTCAGGGAATACAAAGTAGGATTGATAATGAGAAGAGTAAATACATCTGCTGTTGAAGAGTGGGAAGAATAACAACCTTCAACTCTCCTATATATACTAGGCTAAAGGAAGCACTGGGAGTGAGATTGTGGAAGCAGCCATAGGACCTTTCAGAGGCTTAGAGACTTCTAGAACGGAGGAAGGTGAAGTGGAAGCTTACTAAATCTAAGAAGCATCCCATGTAAGACCCTATAAGCAGCCATAGAACCTTTTGAAGCTTAATGAACTTCCGGAATCTAGAAAGGTAAGGTTGAAACTTCTTGAATTTAGGAAGGAGAAGTAAAAGCTTCCGGACACTAGACAGTTTACATAAAAGCTTCAAAAACTTCTAGAATCTAGTAGAAATTTTTAGGACATAGTAGAAGGTTCAAGAATCTTCTAGAAACTTAGCCTTAAAGACTATTCTTGGTAAACAAACTCTGGAAAGTTCTTTAAATATAAGGTTGATCACCGTAAACTCTTGGGTGCGCATGACACTTGGTACGGTACGTTCGTGACACTATAAGATACAGATCAAGTCCGTTACGGCACGTCTGTGACATCCATGAGTACGACTCCGACAAAAAATTGCTATAATAATGCCTTTTAACTTTGTTAACCAACTTGTAGGTACTCCATCAACAGGTTTTGGAGTTCGTTCAGTCCTTCATCATCAACACCCCTTGTCCTTATCCGCCACATGTTTTCTAGTTTGGTATTCTCTTCCGGTGTGCGGATCATACAAACTTCTTTCTTTCCCATCCTGTATACGCAAAGAGTCTAACTCTGCGTTATAATTATCATATTTATGTTAATGAGTTTCATCTCCCTGGATTGCACTAGAGTTTTCTTTTTTGGTTACTACATGGCCACATGTTGCATCTCCCTCTCGGATTTCATCTTTAGTAATTATGCTCAGCTTGTACAATAAAAGGTTCTACTACGTCCGCCAAATTCTGAGATTGTCTCATGTTGTCATTGAATTGTTGTTGTAGAATGCTAAACAAAAACGTTGACTACACTTGTACAATTCGTTGCCCTTAAAATCATCATATAATTATCTCCAGAAAAAATGTTGTAACCATAAATGCCACTGGCATCCAACAAGTTTCCGCAATTCCATGGAATTTTTCTTTACCTTGTCAATGCTTGAAGGCACACTTCTAATTGTGTAAGAGTCCATAGAAATGGTAGAGAGCACCTCTTTTCTCCCGAGCAAACTCTTGTATTAACTAGGGCTTCTTCATCACCATAATATCTCCAAGCGCTTGTACTTTGCGACTAAATGTGCCTCCTTTCCAGAATTTCATCTTGTAACTTTTTACTATACATGATTGACTCCTCTTACGTACATCATTCGTTCCAAATCTCCCAAGACACTTTCATCTCATTCTTTTTGTGGAAATAAGAAGACTATTTTCCACCTCACTGCAAATATTAATGGCAATTATGAATGGTTGTTTTTCATTTTAATATGCGTTAAAGTTAGATAGATAGAAACTCTGGTCCTTTCTAAGGGGTCGGCGTGAATGAAGTGTTCGTTTGTAATACTAATATCCACATGGCCACCAGACAAGGGGAATAAAGTTACATCAAACACAAAGCGTCCCTCTACGCCATTCAGGGGTAAATTGAAGGTTTGTTCGTATTGATCTCGTTGGCGAAGAGACAGGTTCTTTACAAGAATCTTGAATCAACAGTACTGGATCTTAGGGTTTAGGGTTTTGAGTCGGATTCAGTTTGTAGTGGGACTTTTGGGAATCCACCGGCGGAGAGAAAATTGCATTGAGCATGCATTGATTATGACGATGCTTGCTGTTTGATCGAAGGAGACGATGCACTGAGCCCGAGAGAACGCAGTGGCTGCAGCTAGTTTTCCGAGGAGTGGGGATTGTCGGCCTTTTGTGCAATGAATCAGCTGTGGTCGTGTTCGGCCAGGTCGTCGTTGCTGCGATCGATTCGGCGAATTGCATTCACCGGCGCAAATGGTCCCTCCAGGTTGTTCGCTAGTGCGGCAGCGAATGAGCCTTACGATGAGACCGAGGCCAGGACGCCGCCCTCGGAGAAGATAAAGAGATTAGCTGAGGAAGTGTCCACACTCACGCTGCAGGAGGCCACGGATCTCTCCACGTTGTTGCGCCAGAAATTAGGGCTGCCGGCAGGGATGGGCATGATGCCCATGGGAGGGATGATGATGCCGGGAGCGCAGGGCGGAGGTGGCGCAGCAGCGCCGGTGGTGGAGGAGGCGAAGGTGGAGAAGACGTCGTTCGATGTGAAGCTGGAGAAATTCGACGCCGGGTCGAAGATCAAGATCATCAAGGAGGTGCGCACGTTCACGGCGTTGGGGCTGAAGGAGGCCAAGGAGCTGGTGGAGAAGGCGCCCGTGGTGTTGAAGGCGGGAGTGGCCAAGGAAGAGGCGGAACAGATCATCGAGAAGTTGAAATCCGTCGGGGCCACAGCTCTGATGGAATGAGGAGCAAGCTCCGAGTTTTTTCCATGGATCTCCCCCAACTGCTTGCCACGATGTGGACATTCTTTTGATAAGATCTCCTCTGGCATGCCTCACCAGAACAGCTTTCAATACAGAGAATGGTCGGCAAGCTTACGAAAGAGCTGCCTGTCCTGGAAGGGCCTTTGCCAGTGAATTAGGTCAACATCTGTTAGTCAAGGCAGTTACACACTCCCGTAGTTGCCATCTAAACTTATTCCACATTTTAGGCAGGCTACGTGCTGGGCATCGATACTCGGCTGGACTGTGTTTCATGACATTGAGCTCCTCCTCTTCCTTGGAGCCAAGGATCATGATGAGGATGTAGGTATGCAGAGTGATAGCAAATGGTATAGCATCCCATACCAGACAATGTCGAAGACGCTCAAAAGCAGTGCTGATGAAACGGATCCTAAGCCCTCTCAATACAAGCCTCCCACCTTTGATCCTCTGAGGACATCTGTGCTTCCCGACTTTAACAGTTCTTTTGCGTGTGTAGTTGTTTATATCCATCTGAGTGAGGTTCATATCCGTTGAGAGACTATCAGATTGAGGCTGGAGTGCCTGTATATTTCTCAAAGGGAATTCTAGATGTCATACGCGAGTTATGTTGTAATTTAGGTCGGTGTAAATGGGTCCTTTTCATCATGGCTCCGGAGGCTGGGGTGTAAACAGGTGCTTTTGTGAGCCCCAAGGTTTCATCTGATGGATCATGCATGGCACTGTTCCCAACTGGCAACTTGCAACGGAAACGGGCACCGAGAGACCATGTTGTTGTCATGCTCCTTTTTGTTGTCGATTTTTGAACTCTCATGCTTACAGGCGACCGAAATGGTTGCCCACAAGCAATGCATCGTGCTGAGGACCCACAAGCAATGCATTCGTGCTGAGGACCCACAAGCAATGCATTCGTGCTGAGGACCCACAAGCAATGCATTCGTGCTGAGTGTGCGGATTCCACGCCCTCGGTTTCAGGTGGTGACTGCAGATTCGTATCAATAACGGCAGGAGTCCTGCATCACCGACACCGGCAATGACACAACATGGTCAACCGTCGGCACCATCGTTTCACGGCAAGTTATGGACAGAATCGCCAGACATTGTGCCGCCATTATTCGACTACGAATTCTATCGCCAGAGTAGGAGCCGAGACCCGAGTTTCAAACTCGATTCGACGACCGAGAATGCAGCAGCGCGAACGAGCGGTAGCGATTTGGCCACCATCGTGAACTCGTACTATGAAAGCCCTCATGACCGCATGGGAATGCATCGCTATGCCAATCCCTCCGTTGGCCCTCCGTTGCTCATGACAGGAGGCGGATTTGACAATTCGTTTCACAAAGGAAGTGGATTCAGTGACAGTGCTTATCATAAAGGAGTGAGGCAGCAGCAATACTACGGAGGTCAGAAAACCCCCTCTTTTCATCACTCCTAATACCGAGCTCTTAGCACCGAGGAACGTAATGAGCATCAATAATCACAACAATTAGCCCCATTTGATCGCCACCAGAATTAGGGTATACACTTTTGTGACATCGATGCTCCTGATACATGTGTTGAGTTTGCCAAGGAAAGCATGCTATGCAGCCGAACATGCATTCACTGGATCACTGGCAACCAATGTAGTTGTGCAAATCTGTCCAACTTGAGAGATCTTTGCTCTTGAAACAGACTGTTTTCAACGGTGGTCATGTTGTTTTGGAATGTCAAGAGCGCCTATGAGTGTTGTTTGTCGTGCGTTTTCATGTTTGCGTCTGATGTATTGATTGCCTGGCAACTGGAACTGGATCACTGCCAGCCAATGTACTGAAATGAGTTTGGCTCTGTGCAACATTTAAAATTTCATGAAAATGTCATGAAAATGTCAGCCGTTTTTTTGAGAGAAACAGACTATATCCAACAATATTGATGATGGTTTAGAATGTATAGAGCAGCGACTGACAGTGAAATGAGTGTTGTATCGATTGCTCAGGGAATTGGAGGCAAACACAGAATGGTGTGCCAACACGGGAAAGTTCACAACGAGAGTTGGACGTGGGAGGACGAGATTACGACGAGGAGCCAGTGGAGCACACCCCATTTCTGTCGGTGTCCATAGCGGTGGTGCACATTGTGATCCTGATTCTGACAATGCAACGAAACGATTGCCCCAACCACACAACGGCTCGGTGCCTCAATCCTGCCCTGCACCGCTTTGCACTCCAGCCGTTCTCAGAGAATCCTCTGTTGGGACCCTCGGCCAGGACCTTGATCAGCATGGGCGGCGTGGAATCGGATCTCATTACGAAAGCAAATGAAGGATGGCGGATTATTACTTCCATGTGGTTGCATGCTGGTGTCTTGCAAATCCTCGGCACTTCCCTCGGCATGGTCCTCCTCGGCATGCCCCTTGAGCGCCAACTCGGCTTCGCCAAGGTGCTGATATCTACCCTCCCTTTCTGGAGGAATCGAAATCAACTGACAGAGGAGTTTTAGTGTTTGGATGTCATGTAGAGTGTTAGGAGGCTTGGTGGTTGTTTGGAATGGGAAGTATGTTCTTGGCTATTGTGGGGGTTAGAGTAATCATGAGTTTGTTTTGGGAGTGGTGCCTATTTGTAAGTGAGGTTTGTGGTTTTTGTTCTGCAGATTGCTTTGATCTATTTCATGAGTGGGCTCATGGGGAGTATATTGTCGGCGCTCATGGTGCATGGACGGGTCTCAGCTGGAGCTTCCGGTGCGTTCATGGGTCTACTTGGAGCTACTCTCTCCGCCCTCATCATCAAGTGGGATGACTACCCCAACAGGTCAGTTACTCATTTCAGACATTCAGCTCATAATACAAGATAACCCACCAATTGAGTACACTAATGACAAAAATTTACAAGATATCACCATCAGAATTTGTGCTGGTTCGAGATCGAAAGTTTGAAGTTCAATCGATTCAGGATCTTGATTATCATTATAATATCAGGATTATTAGGATATATCACTATTGCGTCTGAATCCTGATGATACGATTCAAGGTGTCGTGGGTATGTTATTTGAAGCTGCGTCGGAGTGTGAGATTGATGGAAATTGACATGGGTGCAGGTCATTGACGCTGATGGCGGTCATCTTCTTCGTGGCGTTGAACACGGTGTATGGGCTGATGCCCTTCGTGGACAACTTCATGCATGTGAGTGGAGCGCTGACGGGGTTCCTGGTGGGCAATCTGCTCCTCATTCGCCCCAATGCGGAATTCCGGTGTTGGAGTTCCTCGGAGATATACGACCAAGATGATATGCCTGCCAAGCGGACCAACGCCATCATCCTCAACATCGTGTGGCTTATCTCGTTCGGCATCTTGTTTGCTGCCGGCGTCATGGGCCTCTACGGATTGTTCTCAGGTACTCATTCTCAGGCATTGTACTGCCATTCTTCGTACGGTGGGCATTTTTTAATAAAATGGCGACATTCCAATTGCCGTATCAAAATCTGTAACACTTGAATAATAACCACCACACTCTGTTTGAGGACGGCACAGGTCCGATGGCCCAATTTCACATGTATTAGGCCACTTTTTAGAGAATTTTAACCTCCGTAGAAGTGCCATTTTCACGGAATTGAGAGATTGATATGAATGGTTTGAAGGACTTAAGCCGGTTGTGGTGGTTGCAGGGAAGAACATCGCCGATGGCTGCTCGTGGTGCGAGTACTTAACCTGTGCACCCAGCCACTTCTGGAAATGCGCGAAGAATCAGCACATGCCCTGCAACCCCACCTCCGTCGCAGGCTTGCTGCAAGTCAGTTGCGCTAATGGACACGTCCTCAACTTCCCTTCCGTTCAGTTCATGTCTTACGATCAGATCACTCCTCAGATCCAAGCCATCTGCGTCAAAGCCTGCATTTGACTCACCAAAGCTGATTGTTTTTCCCGTGATAGCGCTAAGCGAATTGACATACGGCAGTTCGAGAGAGGTTGATGGTACCATCGTCCTTGCCTCACCCATATTTAATTGCAGGTTGCCTGCACTGATACAACTTCAGTCACACCAGCTGAGGTGGCTCACCCAAATGGATGGGAAGAAAGTGACGCTCAGAGGAATGAGCGACGTACCTGTAGACCTCAATCAATGTGGGAGTTTCATAGCATTCTCATTCCTTCTATAAAAAAGGGAATTTGTTTGGAGCGTGCTGTGTCATTTAGATCATACAAACAGTGTTCTCCAGTTATTTAGTCATTGTTGTCACTTTCGAGTTCTCCTCCATCATACGACTCTATCCCAGTTTCTACGGTGACCCAAGTTTTGAGCAAAATGATGTGATACTCAAGCTAAGTTCTGTCTTTTTTGTGGGAATCCACAAAATTCTGATTCCTTTTTATTGTGAGGGATCTGTTTAGAAATTTTGAAGTGCTTGATTGAGATCACAAAAACAGTGCTTTCAAGTTATTTATCAATTTTTGTCACTCTCACGTATTCCTTGGTCATACGACTCTATCGCATATTCCCATTTACTCCAGTGACGTTTAAGTAATTTCTATTCGCCTGTAGAAGTACTGAGCAAATTGATATGACAATCAATCATGTCATGGTTTTGTACCTCCGATGAGTAGGCTTTGGTCTGTAAGATTGTACCTCAAACTTATCAGCTTATGGATAATATGATATGTCCAGGTCAAGAGGAAATAATGTAATTTCTCAGAGATTATCAGAACACCGAGAGTACTACATCAGCAATACAGTATGACGTACGAATTCTCAAAATCTTTCGGAAAATAGGAAAAACGATCATATTTCGTTATTTCTGGTGTGTTATGATACGCATTCCTGGTCCTCAAATTTGAATAAATAATACAGAATTGAATCAGAAAACCAACAAAATTTACATGTCATGAGATTACATACAGTATATAAAAAGCCCAACAGAACTTTGTTTACCTACACATACAAAAAACTTGGGAAGACTGATAAAACCAGCGATTGCTCATCGTTCTTTACATACACACGAATTTCAAATAGAAGCGGCATAAGCTTAAAAACTGCGCAACAGTTACTCGCAGTGTGGAGGTTTATGTACAGAATAGAGGAAAGACAAAAGAAGAAGGGATATACAAGAGATACTTAAAAGAACTGAAGAATCGTGAGTTTGACTCCTCTCCAAATGATCATTTGACTGCTCCTGATCAAAGGATTAGGTACTTTACACTGAACCTCGTTTCAAAACGCCGAACATATTCCGTTCAGCGCATGCGCCACCTCCCTAAACTCCTCCCCTTCAAATACTAAGTAAAGGCTGCCTATTGCTTTTCGCATGTCAATACTTATATTAATCGGACCATCAGTAAGTTAAAAGTTAAGTATTAGAGCCCCCCGTCAGGACAGGGCCTGTTAGCTTATATTAACATTTACATCGCTCTTAACTACAAAAACCCCGTTGGGTAAATGAGTTCGCCAACACCCTGCACCCCAAAGCACCAAATCAAACAATCAACATCCAAAAAATACCATCTTTACACCATCCAAAACTTGAGTTCCAGAATACTAAATGCAAAAGAAACGAATAACAATTCAAAGAAGTTCCACTTTTCTACATGAAAATAAGTGAAGAAATGAGTTAGTGGACATACCTTGGGTGATGTTAGACTGTGTTGTATGGCGTCCACTGGCTACTTGCTGAATAGTCCAGCTACGCATTCTTCTAGACGTGTAATGACCTGAATTGCATTGAGAAGTAGTATAGCTTAGTGTTGTCCTAGGGAACTGGCTCTGTGCTGATCCGGCATGATTCGAGTGAGTGAAAGTCAGCAAGATGCTGCACATGGATCAAAACCGTGAGAATTTGGATTGAAGGTCGGTCGTGGAAAGTGAGAGGTAGTTTTGGAGGGGATTTTTACCTCATTGTTGTGCACGGTGCGGATCTTGAAGGACTTGGTGGGCAGAAGCTCTTCCACACTCACTTTGGCATCGTTAGAAAGGCGACTGCGGACGGTACTTAATTTCCGTCCACTTGTTGATGAGGATTCCACTTCTGCGATGAAACGTGCAATTACTGGTCGATGATCTGATAACCTTGCTTCCACCATTGAGTAACTCAGTTGCTTTAAGCCTGTCCCATGCGAAAGGATTCGATCACACCTGCAGGAAAAGGTCAAATCTATCATTAATAGCCCTTCCAAAAATCATGGTGATACAAAATGTGATGTCCGTAACTTGGAATATGTGATGTTGGAGTTTTACCATGCAGGAGTTCGTCGCTTGTCTCCCTTGAATGTATCCTCACCAAAGTACTGATCAGATTCTACCACAAACTTGTATGTTGGAGGAAAATAGATTTCACTCTCATGCCAACCTTTGAAGACCCGCCCTGCTTCTCGTTCGGTTCTCAGCTGGAAATGAACAATGATGTGAGCAGCTGTGAAGATTCAAAACTGAATGAAAAGAGAAAGGAGTTGTAGAAGTCGGTGGTACCTGGTCTTTGGGAAGAAGACTCTTCCAGTCACTCTGATTAACTAGGATCCATGTTTCTTTGTCAGGTAGATCGATACGATAGTTCAAGTCTCCCAGCCATATTATTCGACTGCAAAAGCCACAAGATGACTTATGATTAATGCACTTGTACTGAAAAGAAGACCTTACACAAGATTGTGAAGACCTGTCTGTATATACTTTGATATGTACAAGAATTTATAGTATAAGCTCGTGCTATCGAACAGAAGGGATGCTTACTCGTGAGCCATGATGGTCTCCGGCAGTTTACTGTCAGAGAGTTTGACCACCCTAGGAAACGTAGTGCGACGAAGAACATCAGCAACATCCGTATTCCTCCGAAGCTCGTCCCCTTCCTTGTGGCCCGATGTCAAATGCGTGCAAACAAAGCAGAAGCTCGTTTGATGAAGCGACATGCTCACTGACACCGCACCCTGCAAAAACCATGACACCATCAAACACTATTCCTGCGCGCACCTAGTTTCCTCTTCGATACATCATCTGATCCCCATGTAGAACCTCATAAAATTCATCAGGGATGTCGTTAATATCAATCACAGTATATCATCATCTGCTAATGAAGAGTTTAAAGTGACCCTCCTTAAAAACGAACTTGGTTTTAACTACAAGTTTTGATGATGATATAATATGTCAAGGAGTAGAGATTGAAACATTTAAGTGTGATGTTCTGAGAGGAAGCTTCAGAGGAATTGATGGTTACCTTGTTCCTGAGAAAATTTAGAATGCCACAGCCAACAACGCTGACTTTGACATTGTGAACATGTCGTCGAAGCTCTGAGCGGACCCACACGGAGATGAAGACGCCCACCATCTGCTTGCTTGCAATGCGACAGTACTTCCCACCAGAGGAATGCTTGCTGAGAGACTGCGAAGACGTCTCCAACAACGGAGACTTGTCAGTCAGACCACCCTCCTCAACCCGCATGTTCAACCACTCCTCTGCAGTCTTCACATCCTCACTTTTCTGACTGCTTTTGTCCTTGACATCCGCCTCGACATTAGTGACATCCGCCTCAGCCCATACTGGAGGTGATGGTGAACAAGCTTCTTCACTTTCTTCCTCACAATTATTCACTCTATTGTTCAGTGCATGACGAATCAAGCCATCCCACATAACAGTCGGAGAATCGTC
The DNA here is from genome assembly GCA_037043015.1 of Bryum argenteum. Lineage (NCBI taxonomy): Eukaryota > Viridiplantae > Streptophyta > Bryopsida > Bryales > Bryaceae > Bryum > Bryum argenteum. The sequence goes on along the minus strand of CM073323.1, from coordinate 2,888,013 downwards.
TTCCACACACAAGACGTTGTTGGTGTTCAATGGTACGATCTCTTGAAACCTGCACAAGAATGACGATCAGCACCGTATACCACGCCACCAAAACACATTCATGAATGCATATTATACTGTACTACACAAGGAAGGTGAGTCTAAGAACTGCCTACCTCCATTCCGTAACTGACATTAGACTTTATACTGATTTCTTCCGCAAATGTGGCATCTTAGTATCGAAGTCGGTTCAAGAAATTTTAGAGTTCAGCACTTGTGTAAGGACGACTTAATGAAAACCGTTCGTAACTATTAGTCGACACATGCAGTTCACTCATGAATGAGGTTCGTTTAAACTTATGGTTCCTACATCGATATGCATCTACTCCTGACGGTTTTTGTGACAAGTACTTACCCAAGGACATAGATGTCAGCAGGATTGGACGCATCAAGAAACCCATCGAGGTTGATATCATCTGAGGGAAGTAATCCTCCAACGTTCCATGTTCCAACAGCAATCCTGCAAAACGACGATTGCTAATTGCTGAGGCCCAAACTCTTCTAACAATTAAGAAGTCCGTGAAGGTCCTTCAATGAGTAATGTAACCACGACTAGGCAATTCTAAGTAATCACTCATCTTTGGGTTGTTCGCTGTCTACAACTTCCTACGTTGAAAGTGACGAAGTAGCTAGCCATTATGCTTGCTGATCCCTCATAAAACTAACTCCGACAAATCACATGATGGTTTCTGCAATTACGGTTGTGTAACTTCCTCGTTAATAACTACGATTCCAGAAAACAAGGACTTACTTGTATTCATTCTTGACAATGAACTGGTCGTTGAGACATCCAGATTGGAACCGCAGAAGTTGACTGGTATCTGAGTCTGTACACAAACCACCTTGATAAGTGTGTCGAACTTTTCACAGTGCATCCGACTGCAAACCGCTTCAAGAGAAAATGCAAGCAACTCTAGAACGCAAGCATGCAAGGCACATTGTGAAAAAGATCAACCTGCAGTCGATATAGCATCTGTGTCCGGGTCCGATTCAGTCAATTCCCTGGTATCATCGTCACCAGACCCTTCTATGCCTGAAAAAGCACAAGACAAGTCAATCGTAAGTTGCAAACTCAGAAGAGGTTTCATTCCCGCAACAGAAAAAACCGAAAGAAAAGCTTACCATCGCTGTCATCGAAGTCTTCGGACTCACTGAAGACCTCCGCATTGGGGTCATTGTCTCGTTCGAAGTCATCTCCAGTCTCTTTAAAGCTGAGCCACTTCTTCAACAGTTGCCGGGGCCAAAACTGCAAAACACCGCACAACATATCAACACCCCTCCTCACTCGTTCTACAACAACTGCACCATGGCTTCAACTCGTGCTTGTAGAGAGAAGAAGAAAGATCAGTTACCTCTGATTGCCTGTCTTGCATTGGATTAAGATCTGAGTTCCAATTGCCTGCACAGACGGTTTCACCATAAATACAATAAACAAACAAGGTGGGAAGCTCCTTAATTGTAGTATTGCTGCGGACGTTAGAGGGAATGTCAATCAGAGAAAAAGTAAGTAAGTAGTGGTGTTGTGTGCGTATCGATTTGTGTACCTAAGCTTTGACTTCCCTCCCACACCACCTTGAAGAAGAGCACGAACACGAACTTCGAGCAAAATTATACTAAAGATCCGAGAAATATGTTCTCGTGAGCCAATGCGTGACGCTGTTCTCTAGGTAGCATCTTTAACACCACCTTCCTAGAAACCGACTCCGACAGAGTAGTAGAAGTCGAATCTGTCTGTCTGTCTGACTGGTAAGTAAGTAAAGTAAGCGGCACACAATTATTCGACCTCTAAGTGTGGTACAGCTTAGAATGAGACCAATACCAACGCTCCCGTTGAAGCAACAACGATGAGGAAATTCGAGAGAGAAGAAGGCACATAAACCAGAATATGAAATTATCCCCACCGGACATCCCACAGACACGAATTTCCTTCCACCGGAAATTTACTACTAGCGAATTCGATGACCTAGTGCAAACCTCACCAAAAATATTCCTTGACAAAGATTCCTCTGCCTCCAAGTTCGGCCCGATCTACCGGATCCAAGCAACAAAGCAGAACCTCTAGCGGAGCGAAAGGAGGGGGTGTGGCGCTCTGGAGAGAGAGAGAAAGAGCTCTTGCAGTGAAGAAAGAATGGTGGGTTCTTGTGAAAGAGGAAGTGTTGATGCTGTTTGTAAGGAGGAGTACAGGAGGGAAAATGGGGGTTCAACAAAAAAGCTTGCAATGCAGATGGCGATGGCGATGGCGATGGCGTCAAGGCTCCTGTGTGGCTTCTAGAGACTCTCGGCTGGATCTAAAGCAAGTGGCGATGGCGCCGAGAGGCTTCAGGTTCTGAGAAGAGAGAGACGACTGGAAGGGAGCAGGCTGGCCTTCTCTTCTCTGTTTTTTTTTTCGCTGTTCTACGCCCCCACCCCGCCCGCTTTCGCCCACTGCCCGGTCTTTTTCTTTTCTTTTTGTAATTCCTTTCTACTCGTACTTGGTATTTGTGTACTCGTAGTTGGTGTTTGCTAATTGATTTTTTGATTTGCTAATTTATGTTTGTACTTGTAGTTACTTGAATCATGTACATTGATTTGTTGATTTGCAACTCATAGTTACTTGATACTTGTCAATCGATTCATTGGTTTGGTATTTTATACTTGTAATTTACGTTTGTACTTGTAGTTACTTGAATTATGTCTAATGATTTGTTGATTTGCACTCATAGTTACTTGGTACTTGTCAATTGATTCATTGATTTGGTATTTTATACTTGTAGTTTGTATTTATACAAAGATGAGTGTAGATAAGTGGTTAGCAAAGTAATTAGTATTTGATTAATCGCTCTTTTAATTTGCACTTCTAATTTCATTTATTAGTTGTTTTGCACTCGTAGTTGAACTCTCAAAAGTTTATTACATGCACTTTAGAATGGAGTAAGTTGGTTTAGGGTTTAAGGTTTAGGTATTCTCATATAAGTTTGTATTCTTATATCCACTATTTAAATTGAGTAGTTTATCTATTTTGTTTAGGAAGTGACATTATGATCTGGGCACCGCCGGTCGGATCGGGTCGTATGAGGTGTCGTTGGAAGTGGGTTTTTGTTCCGTAGAGTTGTTGAAAACGATCGGATTGCAAAACAGGTCAACAGATACAGAGATATTGAATTCCAAATTCTTTATGAACTCAAAAATACTTTGAATTATTTGTGAGAGCGTAGCAAGGCCGCAGGGGACATATTAGTATCCATCTTTAATTGATGCTATTATTAACCAATGTATATACTCCCTCTGTATCATTATGTTAAATCAATAGGTTCTCTCAGATCTACAATTAGGGTACAATAAGAAGATCCTATTGATCTGACAATATGGGGCAGAGGGAGTAATATTTTAATAATAGAAAAAAATATTGCACATTAGTTTATACTTTCAATTGGTGATAAATTTAATTTTAATTTTCATTTGGTATGTTATTTAATAATTTAAAGTACTTGACTCGTATGAATAAAAAATACTAATTATATGTAATCTTTGTCAAAACATGGTATTACATAGAGTAATAAATATCAATTATATTGAATACCTAAGTACTCCATGAATAACATACATTGTAGATTTGTGTAATTAGTGTTTAAAAAATACTAAGGTTGATACTTTGAATTGATTCTTAATTTGTTATTTGACATTACATTTGCATTTGTAATTAAGGTTGAGAGACCAGAACCTATATTTTTGTAATACTTATGTTTACACTTGTGGTTAGCATTGTTATAGAATCTCACAATCGTCTCTGTAAATGTATCTTTCTACGTGTGGTTGGTGTTTTTGTCCCCTTACCATTATAATACTTTTGTCCACCGTGTGTTCCTTTCTAAAATTCCTTCAATTTTATGCTTTGTTCTTATAGTTAGTATTTGAGCTAGTAGTTGGTATTTGTCAATTTTTCTTTTGATTCGTGGATTTTTTCTCATAAATGCTATTTATATTCATGATTAGTATTTGTCAGCTTATTTTCTTCTTTTTTTTATTTGTACATATTTTCTATTAGTACACATATCTAGTGTTTATCAGTTGATTATTTTCTATGTTAATTTGTATTTGTACGTAGTGTTGAATACATTCTTATGCTAATTTTATGAAACAGACTAATAATGCATCTCAAAATCAACCATTTATGGACTTTTTGTAAGATATTTTAACTACATACATTTTGACATTATATCACATAAGTGATGAACTTTGAAATTTTATTGTAAAAGCATGTGGAATACATATAGGTGCAAATCTTCCTTAAATAAAAATTTATAGTAGGACTTGCATAAATTTACACTTTAGGTTTTTCCCTTGACTTATCAATTCATACAGCTTTTTTATTTAATTATGTTTTAAGTCCCAATATATGTGCCCAAACTTGAGACTCCAAGATGCGATCAATCATAGGCAATTATTAATTTGCAAAGGAATAACTTAAACACGTTCTATTGTACAAACCTGTTATCTTACACCATTGTTGCTATGTTTGCTAGGCATATCATAAAGGTAGGTTTAACAAGCATTTTGTTCAAGTTAACCTCAGAAAGGTTGTTGTTTAATTATTTATCTACAAACATGTGATCATTTCTGCTATATATTTTACAAAATTAAATTTCTGTATATCAACATTTAGTATTGCAAATAGACTCATAATTAATGAAATATGATGATTACTCTTTTAAATATTTTTGCTACAAAATACTTGTATTTAAATACTCTTTTAAATGATACATTAACAATATTTTCAAAGAAAATAATTCACATTTACATTTCAACATAAGGCCCTCTTTACACCAAAGTTGATGAGCCATATAGTAGAAAATTCAATCACTAGGATTGCTATATGTAAAATCAAGTCAAATTTTAAGTTGTTCCATTCTTAAAATCGTGGTTTCCATTGCTTCTCGCATATCGTGTAACTAGGGCCAAAGTACTTATCAATAAAAAACTTAAAACGATTCAAGGAAATATAACTACCTCAATATAATTGTATAGGATGAACTGAACCATTTCAAAACATAATTGTAAAGCAAGTGGCGATGGCGCCCGAGAGACTTCACGCTTCTGAGAAAGAGAGAGACGACTCGAAGGGGAGCAGGCTGGCCCTTCTCTTCTTTTTTCTTTTTGTGGGCTCTTCTACACCTCCGTCCGCTTGCTTTCGCACCCATGCCCGACCTTTTTCTTTTTGTTACTCCTTTCTACTCGTACTTGGTATTTGTGTACTCGTAGTTTGTGTTTGCTAATTGATTTTTTGATTTGTTAACTTACGTTTGTATTTGTAGTTACTTGAATTATGTCTATTGATTTGTTGATTTGCACTCATAGTTACTTAGTACTTGTCAATTGATTCATTGATTTGGTATTTTGAACTTGTGGTTTGCTGACGAGTAAGAACTATCATTTTTTGTTTGTTTTAAATAGATAAGTGATTAGCGGTAGTACTTGTAGCTGGTATGTGATTAATTGTTTTTTTCCAATTTGCATTTGCAGTTTCATTTGTTTGTTGTTTTGCATCGTAGTTGAACTATCAGAAGTTTAACATGCGCAATTTAGAATTGAGTGAGTTGATATCGTCATATCTAGTATTTAAATCACGTAGCTCAGGTTTAATTAATGATATTATTAACCAATTTACATACTCTGTCCATTTTATTAAGTTGAATCGCTAGGTTCTCCAAAATCTACTCTTAGAGTATGTTTGGAAGAACCTATCGATCCAACATTATGGTGCAGAGGGAGTAAAATTTAAATAATAGAACAAATATTGCACGCTAATTTCAATCGGTGATAAAAAAAAAATTCATTTAGTATGTAATATACAATTAAAAATATTTGGCTAGTATGCACTAAAAATGAACCAATTATATGTCGTCGTTGTCATAATATGATATTACATATATTAACAATTATTAATAACATAAAATACTATATTTATGTACTTCATATATAACATAATTGATAAATTTGTGTAGTTATAAACAAAATACTAGGATTGATACTTTGAATCGATTCTTAATTTGTTATTTGACACTACCTTCCACTTGTAGTTAAGATCACGAGACTATACCCAAATTTTTGTATTACTTATGTTTATACTTGTGGATAGCATTGTTATTGAATGTGACAACCCGTCTTTGAATATGTATCTTTGCACATGTAATTGGTGTTTTTGCGCCCTTGCCATTATTCCCCTTTTTTCCGCCCTTGGTTCCTTTTTACGATTATCTTAATTTCGTGTACTGTACTTGTAGTTAGTATCCAATCTAGTAATTGGTATTTGTCAATTTATTTTTTGATTTGTAGATCTTGACTCGTACCTACTATGTATATTCATGGTTAGTATTTGTCAACTTATTTGTTTATTTGTAAATGTGGTTGGTGTTAAATACATAATTAGTACTCATAATTAGTGTATATTAATTGATCGTTTTATTTGTTAATGTCTAATTGTACATAGTGTTATATACATTCTTATGCTAAATCTATCAAACACACTATTATTGGGTTTCAAAAGATTTAAATATCAATAATTTATGGGGTTTTGTAAGAAATTTTAAGGGCTTACATTTGAACATTATATCACATAAGTGATGAACTTCAAAAATATATTGTGGTAGCACCTAGAATACCTCTAAGTAAAAATCTTTCATAAAATATATACTAGAGCTTGCAAATTTTATACTTTAGGTTTGGTTCTTAACTCATCAATTTATAAATGTTATTTATTTACTATTTAGGGTTCGATACATGTGCCTCGAGTTTGGAACTACCATGTTTGATCAATCTTAGGCCGTTATCAATTTGCAAAGAAATAAATTAAACACGTTATATTGTACAAACATGTGATCCTACACCATTGTTGCTATGTTCAACTCGCCGACTGGAGTTTCTCTTCTTCTTCAAAGACCATGTTCTCATAGAATGTAGTGGTTGCACTACAAGCCACGGTACTACAAAAGTAGGTCCTGTGAAGTTTCCGGAGAGCAACCAAAATAGCTTAAAAAATAAAAGTGCAACAAAGCTACAGAGCAGTACGTGCTAAACAGTATAAATATACGGCAATGTGGAAATTTATATATTCAAAAAGTAAAGGTGAATAATTGAGGGGAGGGGAGGGGCACACTCAACTGCTAATACTTAAGTAAGCCATGAACAGGGGGGGGGGGGGCACCCACCGATAATTTGCTGCTGCTGCCCCTGCCCGTGCTCTTGGGATTCAAATTGAATCCGCATTGATGAGGGGGATCCCAAAATTAGGCCCAACAGCCTTCTTATTCAAGTGTTACGTGCCTTCCTCATAATGAAGCTGCTTATTAGTCCACCACATTCCTCCTCCATTACCACCGTGAGAAAGAGAGTCAATAATGAATGGGGATCTCACTAGTGTAGTTGTTGTTTGATGATCCAAACGACTCTCACTGCCTTGAAGAGGGGGTTCCTAGCTTCTAGATGCACATGAAATTAAAAATTTGAATCTCTACTGGTCAATCACGTTCCCCCGCCTTAATTTTGGCCCTTGCACGTAATTAGTATTTATTTTGAACAAATCCCCAAAATATCCTTGACAAGTGTCACACTGGATTTATTTTTTTATTCTTTTTTGACCCAATTGTGTCACCAAAGACGTTTTATATGGTTACATGTTTGGGTCTGGGTAGAAGAAGGGACACCTACCTTAAGGTTGGCGCGAATAGAGTGTTTGTTCGACCTGTCGTTGAATGTATGTCTCGAGGTCATCATACCAATGGCAGGATTACGAACCCCTCTCGGGGTGAACACTATGCTAGTTCCGAGTTAGCCACGAATGTCTTGGAGGTGCCCAACATGGTATCCTTCCAAAGGGGTTTGAGGTAGGTGTAGAACGAGGTCGAAGAACTCCTTGTCGTAGTTGGGTGGACTATGGTGGTGAGCATCACGCTGGTATGTGGAATGGGACCCACACCTCCTCAGTGGGGGCTACGAGCACTAACCACCAAGCCAAGGCTTTTGGTACCTTTGTATTTGGGTGCATATATTGTCAAAGAAGATTTATGGTAGAGGCAAGATTATTGTATGAACTTTGGGTTTAACCCTTAAAAGTTCCTTGGGGATAGTATGTACGCTGTCGTATAATTAGGATTTGCTACCAACAAGAAACTCTAAACTGGAATCGTAATAGTTCACTAAAACCGCATTAATTCAAATGTCAACTTCTTCTTTGAACTCAAACCCATTGAAGGTGTGCATTCACTCCAAATACAACCAAAATACATTGTATTCTACTGGTCGTCACGACAAGCTCAGACCTTTAGGGGTTAAGGCTCATTGGGGAGTGAACAAGGAAGTTTATTTTAGATAAATGTGCAATGTATTTGGGAAATTCAATAAAATGGTATTGTGAATTTTTTATTTGTTTTGAATTTAGGTAGTATATCTAAAAATTGATCAATCTAAAATGTATATCATGAGTATATTGGAATTTGTATAAGGAACTTCTTGCTTGAGTGTTCCTAGTGAGGGGTTTATGATATTGTGCAAATTTTATACCTACAATGTACGAGGCAAAGTTGGAATACAACTTTCATACTTTCTTTAGAGCTTTACGATTCCACATCGTCATAAGAAACATGGAACAATCAATATAGACATCATAGAAACTTGACCACCTTTAATTGGAAACTCAATTATCACATCAACAAAAATGCCAAAAATGTTTTTTTTTTTTTTTTTTTTTTTTTTTTTTTTTTTTTTTTTTTTCGTGTAAATCACAACAAAGTATTGATTGTTCTAAAATATCAATCAATGCTTAGATCAAGCAGAACATTGGTTTTTTTCTGGTCAAAGATCCATTCGTTGTATTCTCCAAAAAACCTTCTTTCTGGTTGGCCTGTCACTCTTTTCAAGGTTCAACAAATAATTTATTTAAAAAAAAAAACTCAATCGAGTATCTCTTTACACTCTTTTAACTATTTCAACCTCAAGTAAATTAGGTGCTACAGTATTTTAACAAACATTGTTTGTTATGTCATGTGGGCATATTATCAACAGACATTTTATTCACGCCAACCTCAATACAAGACATTGTATGATGTCATACTACGAAAAGAAATTATGAGTGCCAATTATACACGTTCCAAACATTGGCAGCATATATTCTTAACCCCTAAATCTCCTTGGTGTTTTTTGGGAGCTTGAAACGTCAAAACTGCGATTCTCTACCTCTAAGCACTCGTGGGGGTGTGAGCCAAATTATTTTCCTTTTTTAAAACTTCCAACTGTAAGATCTTGTACGTAAGAACATCCTTGATTACTGTTAAAAAAATTAACCGTTGGTTGTTTACCATTTGAGAGATTATAACATCCAAAGTTTGTTTTCCAAGTTATTTTGGGCATTGCGAAGATTGGTTTTGAAATTTTTGGAGGCTGCCCTTGTAAAATTGGTAAACTTTTTGACTTGAGTCACTTTGAAATTTGAGTAGTGATTTAGTAATGAACATGTTTCAGAAAACAAAATTAAAAAAAGTTACTTTTTTAAGGATCTCAACTCGCAACCCAAGGATCGTCCTAGAAGATTCAAAAATTGGAATTTGACTTTGCAAACTTTACCACATACACTTTGGAGTATAAGGAGGACCCCATAAAAATCTTAGGAAAAAATATCACTTTCAACCCCCTCATTCAGGCTGCCCGAAATTGCAAAAACCCATTTTGGGCTTCGAGGAGAGTTAGGGGTTAAAATCTCAAAAAATAAAAAAATAAAAAAATAGGATGACCTTCATTCTAGAGCTGTGAATGGTTTGGTTTGTTGCCATTTTAGATGTGGGAATCAGATGGGTAAAGCTTGATGGTAAAGTGCTACACTAACTAACAGACATTGTTTGTTATGTCATATGAGCATATCACCAATGATAGGTTAAACAGACATTTTATTCACACCAACCCCAATACAAGACATCGTACGATGTCATATTTACGAGTGCCAATTATACACGTTTCAAACAATCTTAAAATTAAATTGAAATAAGATAGGGTCACCTTCATTCATGGTTGGGTTCATTGCCTTTTTAGTTGTGGGAGGGAATCAAATGGGAGGCTTTTATGGCAAAGTGATGGGGGAATAAAAATGAGAACTCTTGTACGATTTGGCAGCTTTCATGCAAAGGTTAAGAGATTCAGACCTCCCCTTTTCCAAGACAAAGTGGATGAAGAGGAAGGGGCGGTCTCTTAGAGGGGACTCTTGAGAGTCTTGGAGTGAAAGTTATTCAATGATGACCAGCCTTTTTGGAAATCCGAGTCATTGTGGGTAAGGGGAGCTTTCAAAAAAGCTAGTTCCTCAAGCTTTGGAGTTGTTGTTTGGTAGGTAGAACAATTGGACAATTTTAATTCTAGATTCCTACTCTTGAAAATTTTAGTACGGATATGTTCAAATAATAAGTAGATTGTATATTGATTTCGGAATGGATTGTTTGGATGTTTTGTTGGGTCCCAAGACTTCACGGGTTAGGGTAGAGGCGCCCATTTCTGGCAAGGTCTTTATTTAGATGAAGGTGAACAACTTTCTAGTTGGTGATTTTTTAATTTCAATTTGTTAACCGGTAGAATTTTCACTCTAAAGTGTTTGTACAATTAAGATTTAAAATGATTTATTCTCATTTTCATCTATGACACTTTTTGAAAAATGTGTTTTAGGCCTAAAAATAGGTAGGGACGTTTAGAGTTTAAGGATAGTCTTTGGGATTACTCTAGTTTGCAAGTTGTAGGGTGTGATGTTTGTACCTCTTTCACCAATCTAAAGATATTGTGGAGGTTTTATGTATCTATGTTAAGTTGGTCATGTGTCTTTGTTGTAATTGGTGGTTTTTCTAGGTCACCTTATATGTGAGTAGCAACTTTCTCACTTAGAAAATATGTACTAAATTGGTACGACAAAATTTCATTGTTTGTGTTTTATGTTTCTTTGTAGATCAAGATTGACGCCCCCTCTTATATTCACAATCATATAGGCTATTATTCTACCAAAATCAAATACCAAGGACAAATCTCAAATAGACGTGTTTTTAGTTTCTTGGGTCTTTAAGAAGTGAAAAGTTTAAATCGATTAGTCTCTACAGTTGATATCTGAGGGCATTAGTTCTGAGAGCTAGTAGTCCTACGTCATTGTTGTTATGTCTCCTGGGCATATCATCAAGGGTAGGTCGAACAGATATTTTATTCACACAACCCCACAAGGGTCTGGTATTCTTATTTTTATTTTATTTTTTCCCTAAAGGTTTGGAGTGGATTGAATGGGTGAAAAGAATAAGAAGAATTTGAGTAGGTTACCCTTACAAAAGAAGGGTCAGCTTGGAAGAAATTTTTTAAAAAAGAATCAAATCTAATGATCAAAAAAATCTGTGTGGAATCAAACTGGTGATGACAAGGAGCGTCCCCCACCATATGGACGTGCCATATGGCCGCTTTTCTTTCTTGGATGTTGCACCCTCGGCCCCCCTTTCCGAGGCCCAATGGAAAGGGGGAAAACAACTCAAAATTCCCCCGAACCTCGTGCAAATGGCCAACCATGTGTGGCAAAATGGCAAAAACGATCATTTCCTTTTATAAATATATTATATTATATTATTATGGGTTTTATATTTATATTGTATTATTATGTGTCATGGTTTCGCCTACAATGTTTTTGGGTTTGACTAGATCTTAGTACTCTCTCTCTTTGCATGACCGACATTGATACTCGTCAGCCTTTGGAGGAGAATTTCTATTGAAAGAGATACAAGTGTAAGTCTATTGTTTTGGCGTCGGAAAAGTTTCCAAAACAATCTTCACAATGTTCGAAAAAACTTGGGAGACAAATTTTGGATGATATGATTTTGAATGGTCAATTTTTGAAATAATAATTAAGCATGATGTTAGGTACATGATCTTATGGGAAGTTAAAAAAAAGAAAAAGAAATTGGTTAATACCCCATGAGTGCATAGAGGTAGAGTATCGTAGTTTTGAGGTTTCATACTCTGAAAAGCATACAAGGAGCTCTAGGGGATAAAACTTGGATTTGTGTAGTTTTTATGGAAATGGTTTTGAGTAGGTGAAGTCTTTAAAAGGGTTTTGACAGTAGGAACTTGGTAGACATCTATGTAATCAAACACTTGTTCATGGGTAACTTAGATCATGGATTATGATACTTCTTATATTCAAATTAGTTAGACCCATAGGTTGTCTAAAGTCATTATGTAAAGGTAAAGACAACACGACCTAAAAGATTATCTTAATAGAAGTGACGGAGTACTTTGAAGGTTATGTAAGCTATGATAATAATGAATTAGAAATAGATTTATACTAATGGATTAGATTTCTTATTAAGATTTGAAGCCCCAAGTGTTTTTAACTTCCAAAACCATAAACTACAATGTTTCTTCACCTTCTTAAAATTGAGGTGTGATCAAATTTCTCCTTTTTTTTTCTCAATATATACAATCTTAGGATCTTAAATTAGCAGTTGAGCACGCCCACGCAAAAGTTTAGAGACTCATTACACTCTTAGAATGTTCATACAAATTATTTTCTAAAAAGAAATATGAAAACAACGATATGGTTAATCATTTATCACATTTGATCTATTAACTTCTAAAGAAATATGAAAACTTAGTGATTGGATACCTCTATGAGTTTGTGTTTCTTGAAAAACTCTGCTACCTCAAATCTGACAAATTTTGAAAGAAAAATTACTAGAAACTCTTTACCCTTGTAACTTTTAAAGGTTAACCATTCAAAAATGTTAGAAATTTTGACTTGAGTCACTTGAAGATTTGAAAATAAAATAAAAAAGAGAAAGAAACTACTTGAAATTTAAAAAATAAAACGTAACTTGAAGATTTTTATGAATTTGAAACTGAATTTTTTGTTGTAAGCTTTATAAATTGGAATTTGGCTTTCAAAAATCTAAGACATGCACCTATATCAAACTGTAGCCTACATAAATTAGACCCAATTTCAATAATGTTGTTGGTGTGTGCATGCAAGGATATTAATATGTGTGCAAGTGTGCATTTATGTTGTTTGGGATGCCTTTCGTTGGTGGTTTTATGAAGTTACGATTTTTGAATTTGAAGTCTTGTGCCACATGATATGTGCTCATAGATTGAATAGTTCAAAGCTCTTATTGAATATTGTGGGATGAGCGGTCTATTTCTGGTGTAAGGTAATTTGAAAAGTCTTCCATTCTATATACTCTATACAACTATAAAAGTCAAATGCATTGGCTTGTTGTGCCTAGAGGGTACTTGACAAGCCTTGGACCCCAATGTATTTAATAGAGTTAAAGGATTTTGTTCATGTGTACAAGTACTCTAAAAATCCTTGTAGGCAAAGTACTTCGAACATTCATGCATTTCAAACACATTTGCTATTCATGCGTGGAAGAAACTTGACAAGCTTTGTCCCCTTGATGAATCCTAACTAAAATAGCCAACAAGTGGTGCTAGTGACTCATACACTTGGAGTGTTTTGTGCAATCACGCCTCCAGAACAATCTTGACTACTTTTGTTGGTGAGGTACTTTCAAAAGCCTTGTCGACTGTGTATCAAGTGCCTTGTCAACTTCAAAAATGAAAACTTAAGTATCACAAACCTTATATACAATGTACCATCTACAATATATTTATTCATAAAATTTCTTGACCAGTCTTGCCCATGCATGGGTATACTAAAGAAACCATGTGAATAAACACTTCATCCAATTTGGGCAATTGGAGAATACTAATAATAGATGAGAGTTTTCAATCTTTACGCAAGTTACTTCTCAAAAAAGGTATCAAAACAACATGGTGAAACATGCATCATGTTTAACATATTTGGTTTGGAGAAAACTCAATGATGATTAGTTACATTTTAAAGTTAGTGAATTTGATGCAAAATCTATTTAAGAGAATTCCTATACCTCAACTTTTGTAGAAATTTGGAACTCAAGAAAGAAAATGTATAATCATTCAAGGACTTGGAGCTTGCTCTTGTAAATTTTAAAGCATGCTATTGTGAAACCTTTGAAAGTATCAAATTACTTCACTTGGATACTTAAATACTAATTATGTTATGGACATACTAGAAAGAAAAATCCAAAAAGAGGACTGAAGAATGAAGATTTTCCTGCCCAATTAGGACTTGGACACTCAATTTTTCAACATGAAGTCCAATGATTGGAATTCGGCTTAACAATTGTTATTACATATGCCTTGTATGTATACACAATTGCGAGACTATAGCCCAAAATATAAAGGTTAGACCCTTCGTCTATGGTGCTAAAAGAAACAAAAGCCATATTGCCTTTCTTAGGCCTTTAAGGGTACAAATATATGTCATATTAGCTTATTTAAAGGAGCAATTTTATGATTTAATGAGTAATGTATTCGAAAAACTATTATATGCTTTACAAGATTGATACCATGCATACATACACACTTTGTTTGACTTTGACAATAGGATTTGTCAGTTGTTTGCACACTTGGTACTGTAATGGTGACAGTCGCTGGCTCGCACACTTGGTACCGTAATGGTAACAGTCGCTCGCTGGCACACTTGGTATGATGGTAACGATCATGTTGCCAGCGGTTGGCACACTTAGTATGATGGTTACGATCTTGTTGTCAGTTGTTGAACAACTTATTACGGCAATGACAATTGTCTTGCCACGTGTTTGCACGCTTATTTGAATAGTCAGAGATGAACCATTTTGTGACACTACTCTTGACTTGATTTTTGGTAGTATGATTGCCAACTTTTGGCACATTTGGGTAATGATTTTTAGAAAATACTTTTCATATTCATCAAAACCATAGATGCAACATGACTTGTGCAAAACAAATATCTCTATTCTCCAAAAGACTTGCTATACCAATTCACAATCACAAATTTTAATTGACATATCTCTTCATACATTGGTTCTCATCAAATTCATGGAATAAATCACCTTTACGAGTTCTTGTGCCACAAAATATTCAAATATTTTGATGCAAATATTCACATTTCCATATTTTTGTTTGAAAGCCTAATTGTGGCTAAAAAGGACTCTTTTCTTGTGAGCACTTTTTTCAAATTTTCTTTTGTCTCTAATAGCATGTTCATGATACAAATTTCCAAGTGCCACCCAAGTTATACAAGGGTAGACTACGGAAATTCCAACAACTAGCTTAAAGATTTTTTGTTGTTTTACATCTATTCCTTCCCAAAATTTTTAGAATTTGTGGCTTACACAATTTTTAATTTTACTTCTTTCCAAAGTTTACAAATACGTAAAGGTACATAATTCATCATTGAATTTTTATTCAAACCAAACTGTTTGATATTTGAGTTTATAGGTGTTTTCATACCTTCTTCTAGAAATAATTTGCATGAAGGTTTAAAAGCATTGTGAGTATCTATAACTTTGCATGGACATACTCAATATTTATTTATAGCGTGAGCATAATGTTTGGGGGTAATAGTCATTCACTTCCCCTTTGCATAAAGTGAACTATGTTTTCTAAACAATGCCTTAAAAACATTTTGCATCAGCTATGGACATTATGATCTCACAAGTGGTAAAGATTCAACGATTGGAATTTTAAATGGTATTGTTGATAGTAGCAAGGTTCAAGATCCCCGGTTGAAAGTAAAAAAATATTAATAAAGTATTTGATCTTACCTCAATTTTAAAAATGTGGTAGAAGATTGCACTCTTGGATTTTCGAGCTCCGAGAACCGCAAGATATTAGGGGTTAAAGTCATGGCAATTTATATTAATAAAAAATTAACCCCAAAGGTTCTCTTCAAACTATGACTAAATAAATTGGCATGATATTTTCTCAATATTCTTATTCTTTACAATGTTTTTCAAAAAGTTTAGAAATTATAAATGTGTAGACATTTGAGAGACTACAAAGAGGGCTATGTTAACCCCCAAAGGCACCAAATGACAAAAATCAATATTTTAGATGACAAGCTGAAACTTTGAAGAGCCATAACTATTTCATCCGAAGTTTGTTGTTGGTGAAAGCATATGGGTTCTATCTCAGATTAAGTCTAGTTTATGTGGTAGAAATTATAAATCTATAAAAATAGTATGAATTTAAAGCATGCATTTTAGTGAAGGAAATTTTTGTTTATGGGTTTTTAGACATGGGGAATGCTTCCCCATTGCAAGCCAATCATGCTGGATCCAATTCATTTTTTATGAATTTTTTCCGATAAGTACGGGCTTAAGATGAATCCAAGAATATGGTAATTGGAAGCTTTTTAACCTCTAAGAGGTCCAGGAGGACCAAAATGGTCCCATTTTCAATGTATTTTGACAACCTTTGGCCTTTTGGGGTTAATTTGAATAATTCTTGTATTGGATTTGCAAGGATGAATTTATAGTGATAAAAATGATAAAAATGAAAAAAATACATGGTTCTAGAGGAGTTATTTCTTTTGCATCCACTGTTGAGTTGGATTCTAATTCGAGTTTGGATTTTGTAGTAGATTAATCTTAATTCCATGAAAGATTCGATCTAATGTTTTCAATTATTCTCCTCTTAATTACACACTTGATATCGTGGTTAAACACAATTCTTTTAGTGACACTTGGTATAACTTTTAGTATAACCCTTGGTACTACAATTGCCATTACTGAAAATTTCTTAGTATCTTCGGTTATTTCCGTTACTTGCAATTTAAGAGCATACTTGTTATAACGATCGCAATAACACTCTTTGACAAACTTCTAGCATGATCATTGGTACAACACTAAACAACTTTTGGCAGTATTTGGTTATCACCTTGTAAATTAATGACATACTTGGTGTAATAGTCACAAGAATATTGTTGATGACAAACCCTTAATATGATTTTCTTTACTACAATTGTGAATATTTGGATATTTCCACTTCTTGGCACACTTGATATAATGCAGACAATGCTTGCTTGTCAATGAAAAATTCCATGCAATTATCCTTGGTCAGTTATTTCCACATACCGACACACTTGGTATAATGGTCATAATCATTTTATGGTGAGAGACATCTGGCATCATCTTTCATAAGCTACTTTCACTTACTCGCACACTTGGTAAAATGGTTACAATTAGTGATATTGGCTCCTAACCAATCCCTTATAATATGATTGCCAATGTTTGGCAGATTTCTTCGCAAGTACCTTGTAGAATAAGGAATGTTTTGTAAAAATCTTAGGCAAAATATCCATTTAAACCCCTTCATCTAGGGTGCCTCTAATAGCACAAAGCTAAAATGGCTTACTTCGATCTTTAGGGGTAAAATTGACATATAAATCAATGCCTAAACCCTTAGATGCCCAAGCTCATTCCTTTCACCCAAAAGTCTTCTAGATCCTAGTTGTATACAATCTCAAAATGATAAGAATATGTAAGATACCAAAATTCAATAGGCAAGAGTTTATACTTATCTCACCTACTTATGTAATTCTATTATCAAATAATATAAGAGTAGAATTGTTTTATAATATCATAAGGTTTGACCATAGGGTATTAACCCTAAAATAATAATATTACTCTTACTTATGAAATGATTGTCTTTTATTTTTCAGATTTTTATGACACCAACAAATGAAAAGTAGAAACTAATGTTCTGAAAACAATGCATGTAATTTCCATATTTAAACCTCTAAAGCTCTCTAAAAGCAAAATTTGTTATTTGAAATTTTGGGCAACCTAAATAATGGGTCTAATTTAAGTATTTTTAGCTCCAATTTCAAAGCTAAATTCCAATTTTTGAATCTTGTAGGACAATTCTTAGGTTGCGAAACCAAAATGGGGCAACTTGACTATACAACAAGTCATGTGGGTCAAATTTGGAGTCATGAGGCCTTTTAATTAGATTGCGAGTTCATAATGTATTTGCACTCAAAAACAACAATTATGACATTTCACTATTTTCACTTTGAAGTGGAAATACTATCAACAAACCATTTGTAATCAAAATTTCACCAAAAAGCAAGTTGTCCACCTTCATCTCAAAAAATACTTTTGCACTTAAAAAATCACTATAAAAAACTCTTGGCTCAAATAATAGCCTTGCAATGGGGAAAATTGCCTTGTATTTTACAAAGGAAGAACAATCCAAATCTAAACCTCTTGCACTAATATCCATGCTATCTCTTCAAAACGTAATGGATGACATTGATTAAAGTAACTATACTTGATTTGGTTTTCAACCCAAAACCCAAATTGAAACCCAACCGTGATTTAAGGAGATACAACTCCTTGAAAGACCATGTATTTTTTTGTGTCCACTAAGGGCACTTAGGGGTTGATTGAAAATTTCACCAGCTTCAAGAGGTGAGCCCCCAAAAATCTCAACTACCCAAGAGGTCCATAATAGCTTCAAGATTCAATTTTCAATGTACTCCAATATAAACATTTTAGAGTGTACACCATTTTCATGTCCTATGGGCATATCATCAAGGGTAAGTCAAACAGACATTTTCTTCACAACCAACCCCCCAAGGGTTTGGTGTTCTTCTTTATTCACTCAATAATTTATTTGCACACCATTTTACCAACACACTACAAGTTCAACTTCAAAAACTCACAACAAATTCCAGAAAAATATGATTCAAATTAGTTCAACCTTCCACTTCCTTCATCCATGCACACAAATCACTCCCACAATTCAGATTAGTCCAATTTTCCACCTACTTTATCCATGCTCACAAATTACTCGCACGATTCACATAAGTCCAATCTTCCACCTACTTTATCCATGCACACAAATTACTACCATAATTCAGATTAGTTCAATCTTCCACTTACTTTATCCATGCGCACAAATTACTCCCACAATTCAAATTAGTCCAATCTTCTACCTACTTTATCCATGCACACAAATTACTCTCACAATTCAAATTAGTCCAATCTTCCACCTACTTTGTCCATGCACACAAATCACTCGCACAAATACCTTCACTACAAATTTGTCATACTGAAATTATTGTGCAGTCAACATTCACAAACTCAAAATCAATCAAAGAGAACTGGAGCACATCACCTTTCGATCTTCCGAGCGGCTTGGAGTGGAGTTGTGACTGACAGAGCCAAGAGTGACTGACGGATGAAGGATGAAGTGGCTCGAGAAAAGTACCCACTGATACTTCCACTCATAATGGAACGAGAGCCACAAGGGTGATCGCCAGTCTGCGGTCAGGCGTCACTCTGGCAGCTTATCAGGAACACCCCAATTGCCGTGAGCCTCCAGATATCCAACTCCATATCCATCGCTACCTATCCATTTTATATCCAGTCCTCTTGCTTCTCTTGCAGTACAATTCCAGTCATCTCTCTCACCTCTAGAGTTTGCTAGTTTCGTAGCTATGGCGTCCCTCGCAGCTGCCGTCTCCGTGCCCACTTTCACCGGCCTCAGGGCTGAGACCAAGGCCGCCACCTCGGCGACAGTCTCGACCTCGACTGTGGTCCGCATGGCGCCAGTCCGCGCCTCGGCCAGCAGCGATGCCTTGAAGACGGTCGGCAAGGCGCTCGTCGCCGCGTCCGGCTCCCTCCTCGTGGCCTTGTCCGCCAATGCCGCCACTGTCAAGATGGGCGGTGACGACGGCAGCCTGGGATTCTACCCCAGCACCGTCAACGTCGCGGCCGGTGAGACCATCACGTTCTTGAACAACCGTGGCTTCCCCCACAACGTCATGTTCGACGAGGACGAGGTTCCCGCCGGAGTGAAGGTTGATGACATCAACCACGAGGATTACGTCAACGCCCCCAACGAAACGTTCTCCATCACCTTGAACAAGGCTGGCTCCTACAGCTTCTACTGCGAGCCCCACCAGGGCGCTGGCATGAAGGGCGTCATCACCGTCTCGTAGATTGCAGTGAGCATTTGTCGACTACTACCGTGTTTGTAGAATAGTTAACTGTTTCCTCTTGGCAAATTGCTACTTCGAGTATCATGTTATTAATATAAATATTACGGCCAACTTTGAAGTACATCCTCTCCGAGCTGCTACTCTCATTCCTCTTAAATTGCGAATGTGTCTGCTCCTCTGGCGGGCTGTGATGTATGTAATTGAATGGCTGGATAGGGTTCATGCGGTGCTCTTCGAATTTTGCGTAACTGAATTGTCGAATGCATGAAACGGATAAGGATCTAATGGACTCTGCGGCAATTAGTGGGCTTCGGTTTAGAAAATGTGCACATTAACGTTACCTTGTGTGCGTTCTAAGTGACAAATGGAGGTCGGTGAGTTAGGTCATATAAGCTGATTGGTTGCGAATGTGTCTCACACTGAAGCTTGGCAGGACATATACAGTACATCATGATTCCAGGCTGCTATTATGATGATTATGCACACATTGCGACACACATTGTAATTGAATGGTTGGATATGGTTTATGCGGTGCTCTTCAAATTCTGTGCAACTGAATGGTCGAACACAAGAAATGAATTGGATTCCATGACCTCCGCAGCAATTACTGGGTTTTGGTTGAGAATTCGAAGTCAATGTACACATCAACGTTATCTAATGTGCGTTTTTAAGAGAGATATGGAGGTCGGCGAGTTAGGTCATAGAAGCTGATAGGTAACGAATCTGCTCCACATTAAAACTTCGTAGGACGTACATAGTACATCATGATTCTAAGCTGCCATGACACACTGCGACACGCTCTGAAGAATTTGCCTTTTGAATAGTTGTTTTCTGTTTTTAGTTCGGAACTTGCTGAAGGTCCTACAATTTCATTCCATTTCTGCATCAGCTGTGAATGTAAGATGAAGGAGGTATCTGGGCAATGTAAGCTGCCTGACAACGTAGCTCGTCAGATATTGACGAGAATGCCATTCTCAACACGAGTTGCAAGAGCTGGGCAAGCAGAAAACGAACGTGATCCTCTTGTCAATGTTGTCTCTTTTGTAGCTGAGAGGATTTTATGTGCGGAAAAGGGGCTGTATCGACGCAATGAGGTTCATCATTCTCCAGTGGAAAGGATCAAAGGAACGCTTAGATTGGAAATTAGATGGATAAGTCCACTGATTACGGAAACTTGATGAGAGGGGCAACAAACATTATCTGAAAGCACCAACATTCTTATCAGAGATTTTCGGTGATTCAATTTGGACTCAAGGTTCAACAATGTGTCAAGAGTAAATGAACGGTATCTTGCATTAATATGTGGTAATTCATACTATTGTAGTCTTGTCCCTTCGTTTGTGTCAAATCTTGCATTAATATGTGGTGATTCATACTATTGTAGTCTTGTCCCTTCGTTTGTGTCAAATTGTGATGCGAGAAATTTGATAGATAGAGTTAGGGTAGTGATGAGGTTCAAGGACTTCTCAATCTGCGTGAAAAGCCTCGAGTTTAGGCAGGAATCTTAGTATTGGAAATTTTATGACTAGTTATGATTCAAAGCTTTATGCCTTGAGTTTAGGCAGGAATCTTAGTATTGGGAATTTTATGACTAGTTATGATTCAAAGCTTTATGATTGATCCAAGAGTCTGAAAACTTATGTTACCTTGGTTAGTTTTTCTTCTTTGTTTGATTTATTAATAGTAACACTTCTACAATATTCAATTGAGTATACATATTCAAGTGGTTATATTGTATGGTGAAGACATGATAAGAAAGAGAGGAAGCATTTTACCACAATTATGTCAAAATGGTGTTATTTTGGTAAGTTGGTGCGTTTTGGGTCTTTTAAATGAAAAAAATTAACATCTGTTCTTGTCGATTTTTGACATCAAAGGGAAAATATTTGTGACCTTGTTGTTCGAAATCATCAATGTTCTTGAACGGTCGTTGAGAAATATTTGCCTTATCACAAAATATATCTTGCGAAGTGGTTCGAAAAAAAACAATGTTTGTGGACGGCCGTTGAGAAATATTACCAATTTGCTCTATTCAAAGGTCACAAATTATAAACAATGTGTGATATCATAATTTTTTTGATGATATTACAAAAATCAGTTGATGTTAGGGAGGACGTGTGTGGTATTAAGAAACGTGCCATTTAGAGGCATAACTATTTTTGAATTACTGTTAAAAAATGAGTTTGTAAAATGACACATTTTAGGATGCTGCCAAAAAGACACATAACAGCTTCGGCAAAATGGCACAAGGAATTCCTCCATTATAACGGAATTAGCGTGTCAAGCATATTTGTGTTTATCTTTTGGCAATGACTATCAATTAATGTCTACCGTTTATGACATTTTAGGTGGTGCCTCTAGGATGTTGATCTCCACGAAGCAAATTGGGAGGACAAGAAAAGAAATATGACAGAATTGGGAAAAAGAAAAAAAAAAGAATTGGGAAAAAGAAAAAAAAAAGAATTGGGAAAAATAAATAAAGAAGAATTGGGAAAAAGAAATATAAAAGAATTGGGAAAAATAAATATAAAAGAATTGGGAAAAAGAAAAAAAAAAAGAATTGGGAAAAAGGGAAAAAAAAAATTGGGAAAAAGGAAAAAAAAAAAGAATTGGGAAAAAGGAAAAAAAAAGAATTGGGAAAAAGGAAAAAAAAAAGAATTGGGAAAAAGGAAAAAAAAAGAATTGGGAAAAAGGAAAAAAAAAGAATTGGGAAAAAGGAAAAAAAAAGAATTGGGGAAAAGGAAAAAAAAAGAATTGGGGAAAAGGAAAAAAAAAGAATTGGGAAAAAGGAAAAGGGATGCACGGTCGGCGTCGCTGGTATAGGTATCACTCATTCGTCGCCTAAGAGATTCGAACTCTTGCGGGGAAACCCCATGTACTTAGCAGGCACACGCCTTAACCACTCGGCCAAAGCGACATCAGCCCGAACCTCGCGCACCCTTGGCTTGATGTCCTCGAATACACCCATACCAGCACCTAACCCAAACAGAGCCTCACTCTCCGCGTAGGTAACCAAACTTGAATACAACTTCAATAATGCATGGAAATGAAACAATGGAACAATCAATGATAAGTATTTGCCTCACCGAATTATCATACCCTAGACTGAGACAACGCTGGCTACTTGTAAGCTCCTGAAAAAGCTGCTTATTCGGACAACCAATGGACTGTTTGTTTGCACAATTCAGCCGATCATTCTAGTTCTGTAATGGTACAGTGATGATTCAAGACGAGATTTTCAAGGCTTGAGAATCCGACTTTGTCGATTCGTCTGCTGCAGCTGAGAGTGATGTCAGGGGAATGGTCCCCAAGTCCAGTGCATCTTCGTCCACCCACCTCTTGTAGTCCACGAACAGGTAGTCCAGGAATAACGGAATCAGCCGGTCTAGCATCGCCTGCATGATCCTGCAAGCAACATCGAAAAGTGAGAACACGACAATACGGAACGGGATTGCATTGTGTTTTTACATTCGGAAGTAGAGTAGAGCTAGGGAAGAGAAAGAGTGCTTACGCGTTTCCAGGAACTTCCACTGCTGAGAGAGGTAGCATCGTAAATGGAACTGTGTACACCTGCAACCATGATCGTTTACAGAAGCTCAGGCACGATCGGCAGGAACACATGCCTTCTTCACAGGGGTAGATGATACACTCAAAAGTTTCCATCAGTAAACTGGAGTGATCCTCGAGCATTGTTTTTGTACTCTGCGATGGGCACACAATGCTTTCATTGTGGATAGATTTATTAGTGTTCGAAAGACGTTGAGACGCATGTAAAGGACATACCTCCAGTTGAACGCTCAGCTCCGTTTCCAAGTGCAGCATCTGATCACCCTCGGCAGTGTCATGCCATGTGAGATGATTCTTCAAGCTGGCTACACCATGACAACAAGCACATGCTCAAGCATTTCGATATTAACAACAAGGAAAGCCATTGATCCAATGAAACCCTAATAGAGGCAGCCCAATTACCTGAAAACCGTTCATTCTGGTCTTCCACTGCTTGAGACCCTGAAAACTGCACACCAAGTACTTTACGACTTTAGCCTCGATACAAGCCAGTTACAACTCTACACAAATATGAATACAAATCCTATAGAAGATGAAAACCGTCTCTGGTTTTCATTACAGCCGAGATTCTACGATTCTTCGATAGTGGCAGCAACAGTTAAACGGAGAAAGGCCAAGGACCATCCGGAGGATAAAAATTCAACAGCGCAAACGACATCTTCTTGAAGAATGTCAAGTGCATCCATGGTGATGTATAACAGCAATCGAAGTATTGGAGTGTTAGGGTGAGGAATTACCATGCACTGCCGCATCTCCACTCGGCAATCCACATCACTGGCGGCCACGAAGAGGTCGACGACAGGGGCGACTTCGAAGTTGAGCAGGGTGACTTTAGGCAAGTAGCACCGATACACATCGTCCCCGACATACTCGTACCGCTGCAAGGCTTTGGTATTCAGCATGGACTGCGTGCCTGCTGGCTGTTGAAGGAATGTGCTCAAGTGATGAGGCCTCCCTGAAGGATCCGTCATTGTCACCAAAGGAACCTTCTCTTGCTTCGTCACGCGGATGTTCGCCCTCCTGTGGGCCGCCGCTACCACCTTGGCCGCCGCTGGCCAACTTCCTTGCTTCCTGCCACCATTCAATCCCCTCCTTTTGAATGGATTTGTACTGGACCCTCTCAAGAACGATTGCACTTCGTCGAATGCCCATTTTTTTAATTAAAAGAATAATGTCTACAATCAAAAGGATTATATTACGATTGAGGATGTAGTATTTACACAGAAGTGATAAGAACTCCAAGGTTAGCTACTTAACGACCTAAAGCAAGATTTCTGATGCTGTGACAAATTCCGATTCATACAAGGACCTTACTTCGATACAATCAAGAATCTTACTAGAATTCTCTAGATTTGAACGAAAAATTTACTTTCTCATTGGTATAGTAGATTGTGGACAACAGTCCAAGTGAATTAGCGGTGCGGAAACAATTTGTGAGTATCAGAGAGATTACGAAGATTATCACCTTTTTATGTGCCCAGAAGGAATCATTCCGGGGGTAAGAGCAGCCAGAGACGACCAATCGCGGCATGATCTGTGGCTTGCCGATGCCTGCAAGTACCGAAATGGAGTAATTCAACACAACAATCACCTCAGTTACAATCTATCCTGATTTTGCAACCACTCCGGAACTAGAGAAATAGCCCTAAAACGCTCGCCGATCAGCTTCTTTCTGTGACCATTTTCTCCATCGAGCCATAGCCGATCAGACAAAGAAGATTTTCTTACATTAATTCGACAAGGCGGTGTGGACGAAACGGAGGTGGAGGCAGCAGCCGTGGCACGGTCACTCACAATTCGTGACACGCGCAACGCCGCCATCGCCATGTCCACCGACCCACCCAAAACTCCAGCTTTCCTCCAACAACCCAAGCTTCGGAAAGGCAACCCTCCCCCTGAACACGACCTCTTCACTAATTCATTGCAATTTTGAGCTGGATCTTTTGGAGTTCACGGCCACTTGGGTAATTGCGAAGAATGCGGTGACGAAATCAGTCGCTTGAATGCTAGAGGTTGTTGATTCGGATACACAACTGCTTGCTTGTGTGTGGAAAGGTAAAGGAAGATTGAGTACCGTAGTAGGCCTGGTCGTTTTGTATGGATGAGAAGGGTTGCTATTCATTCTATCAAGCTCACCGATCTTTTGCGTGCACTCCACTAGATTTTTGTAGGAGAAAAACCAAAAAGCCTCAAGGCAAGGTCCAATGGGGTAGGAGGTTTGTACTTTCCCTCAAAATGTGCAAGTCATAGATAGGTTTTTAAAAATATTCTTGAAGCTCTAAATCGTATGATCTTGTGATATTTCAATTTAACCCTTAAACGTCTAAGGTGACCCGAGGGGCTCTTTTCCACCAGAATCTCCTCTATAGCTCTCAATATACTCAACTTTTCACTTATATTTTGATATCAAACTCGTCACCTTCTTGTGATGCACTCAAAAAGTGATTTTTAGAATTCAAATCACAATTTGTATGAGTAATTTTGTGCTTTGAAGGGATTGTGGTAGGTAGGTTGGGGTTGTACATAACCTTGTAGGAGGTTGCAAGCTCATCATTGATTGGATCATTCATGATGCCCAAGTTCAAAAAGTGCACTATTCATGATGCCCAAGTCCAAAAGATGCTATGATTCAATTTTGGGCTGCCCCAATCCGTATAGCTAGACGTTGAAGGGTTAAAGAATATGAACAAAAGTTTTTATCACATAGGTTGGAAGAATTAAGCATTTGATTGGACATGGGTAGTTTAATATTTCTTAGGCAGCTACCTTCAAGCAAGTATTATGACTTCCTGTGATGTTGAAAAGAAAGCCCTTTACTAAGAATGTGTTGTAGTATAGGGTAATTTATCAACCCTAAAAATCTTAAGGTTGTTGAAGGTTCACATGATCATTGGTGTGAAATGGGGTGATGTACTGAAAAAATCACAACTTTCATATAAATTTGACAAAATAAAGAAGGTGCTAAGCATGTTCAAGAAAAGTGGGGATAGACTCGCCCCCTTTTTATTTTCTTTGAAATGTTTTACATGATAAGTATTATTGCCTTTGTAAACATAAAATATTGGAAAGTGGATGAGAAAATCATGGGTAACCTTTAACCCCTATACGTGCCAAATGTAGAAAAACTACATTTTGGATGAAAGGCAACAACGGTGAAGAGCCATAACTTCTTCATCCAAGGTCCGTTTTGGATGAAATCACTTGTGTTAGGTCCCAAATCAAGTCTTGCTTTTTTGATAAAAAATTTGCAGACCCATAAAATAAAGTATGACTTTATGGCATGCATTTTAGTGAAGACAAATCTTCTTTTTGGGTTTCCAAGCATGGGGCATGTTTTACCATTGCAAGTCAAGTATGTGAAATTAAAAAATGTTTTTCATGAATTTTTTTCCATGATCAGGATCTTAAGGTGATTTTAATAACTTTCTAGTTAGATATTTTTGGATCCTAAGACTTTTGTTGTTGAATTTGCAATGAAAAAAGTGAAAATGTGGACAATTGTTAAGGAGCCATATCTCCTGCATCCACTGTTTGGATTTCAACTTCAAGTTTTGGGATGGCTTACGATTAGGGTCAAGTTTTAGTGGTAAAAATCTTCACAGGGTTGAAGATATTTTTGAAGATAAGACATGAATTTGAGTGCAAAGAGTCCAATTTTGGACTATTTGGACTATTTTGGTCTAATTTTTTTGGCCGTTTTCACCATTGCAAGGCTATTATTTAAACTAAGAGATTTTTTTGATGATTTTCTTTCTGGGCAAAGGTGCTATTGGGATGGAGGTGAAAAACTTTGTAGCAGGTGATTTTAAATTGCGATTGGTTTGTTGGTAGATTCTTCATTCTGAAGTCTAATGCTGAAATCTTGCAAGATGCTTTCAGTTACTAATACACTACCATCTCCCAATCAATAAGGCCTCATGACTCAAATTCTAGTTCACATCACCTAAAACAAGTCTATTACAAGTTTGTACGGCTTAGATTGCAATAGCTTATATGAATTCTTATCCATGACTATTTTTCTAAAAATGTGTTTTTTGACCAAAAAATAGGCTAGGACGTCTAGGAGTTAATTCCATCGTACACTTACCAAAATTCTAAGCAGATTTGTAAAATTCAAGTTGAGCCTATTTCATGGCAATTCATGGATATTACTGTTTGATATTCTCCTCAGATAGATAGATAGAAACTCCGGTCCCTTTCTAAGGGGGCCGGCGTGAATGAAGTGTCCGTTCGTAATGCTAATATCTCGATGGCCACCGGACAAGGGGAAATTGGAACAATACTACTTCCCCCTCTCGAGGGTGGACACTATAACTACGCTAGTTTCTAGCCTAGTTACTAGTGCCTTGAAGATACTTGACATAGTATCCCCCCAAAGGGCTTTGAGGTACCCATACAACAAGGTCCAAGGACCCCCCACAATAGTTGGGTGGACTATAGTGGTGAGCACCATGCCGGCATGGGGAATAGAACCCACGACCTCCTCATTGGGGGCCTAAGCCCTAACCACCAAGCCAAGGCTTGTGGTGCTTGATATTCTCCTCACGAATTGCTCAGAATAAAAATCTTGCCGTATTTGTTTAAAGCCCGACAGGGAAAATATATTTATCTATATAGATTTTTCTAAATTGCATATAAGTTCGGACTCAACAAATTGCTAATGAAGAGTTTATTTTTTATAAAACATGCTAATTTTAGATTTGCAACCCTTTCAATTTAATGTATTATCCAAAATGATCCTTTGGGTGCTTAAGAAATAAAATACCTAAAAGATGGTACCTAACCTCAATTCTGTTAAAATGGCACTATGCCATGTGTCATTTTGTCACACCAAATCTTACATATGTGCTCACATGCAATAGTGTATTCCGTAATATCACAATTTAAAAAACAATATCACTGCTTTATATACATTGTCTCTCATTTTCCAATAATATCACCTTCAAATTCTATCATATCACATGGTTTTTGTACTGAAGTTTAGAAAGTTGAGGTGTGCCATTGTAGCGGCATTGGGGATTGGTGGTATGATACCCAAAAAATTTCTGCTTTTGTTGCTTAGAAGTTGCGGACTCATTGCTTTGCAGAAAAATCTCCTTATACTTGATGCAATTCCTTTACCTTTATGTGGTAAAAATACAATCAATAAATAACACACAACCTATCTTAGTCCTTCTATCATTGACCCGAAACCTTCCTTGTACTAAATGAATTAGTTTACTACCTATTGTTATGCTAAATGGTTCACGATTTTAAGTCACTTAGTTACGAATGAATCTTACATTCTACAATCAGACGATGCTGCATACAATCTTCCATTCTTTTGGATGTTAAACTTGCCCAGAATAGTAAGAAGAAAAGTGACTGTATTCATAATAACAACTGAACACATCAATGAAAGTGGTGATATCCTACATTCAACGGAAAGAATCACCACATAGAATGTGCTCAAGTGAGCATGCAGAGTCTAATACAGAATGAAACATCTCAAGAGAACGCGCACTGCAAGGAACAATCAATCCCATTATAGAGTATGACACCATACTTAGTATGATTCGCATAAAACATGCAAGTCGTCTTGTGTGCATGTCTTCCGGTTGGTTCATCACCTCCATCTTGCACTGTCCAGACAGGTCGTCGTGCTAATAGGATTCTATAGAATCATTTCGAGGTGACTCCGAGTTTTAGAAATCAAGCAGCTCTCTTTCATTGAGACTTTCGGTCTGGAAGTTACGAATGGCCTGACTTGCTTATCTGGGAGTTCGCTCCGATGATCGACCAGTACGGCTTGTACCAGCAGTGGAGTCACTTGAAACGGCAGAGATCGATGCGGGGTTTATGTTCTCGCTGCCACGTACTGCCGGGACGGTTCGAAGAGGTGGAATACTTCATAGCTTCCGTCAGCTGGTGCTCAAAATTCGCAGAGTGCTTGTGAAGCGCAAGACATCGTGAGCACGATGAAGGGCGGCATTTTAGCGCTGACGGTGAGTTTGTCATCGCTAGGGGGGGTGAGCCTACTAGTGGTATTGCTTATTGCTATTTGCAGACATGGTTATACGAAGTCGGAACCCAGCTTTTCTCTTGACGGCGAAGAGTTGGATCCGCCGATCGTAGCGTCGTCCATAATCCCAAGGTGCGCAGGTGGAGCCGACCGTCAAGCAGGGGAGTAGTATTGGCAACAGTCAAGTGAGCAGAATAATGGAGCCCGCCATGGTATTCGGTGTAAGGAAGAAGTACTCAATCCTGCGAATTGATTATCAGTCATTGCAATTGGAAGTGTTTTTGGTAACAAGCCAGTACATGAACTCGTTAGCAATTGGAAGGAATTTCGACATTTTGGGCCTCGCCTGACCCAGATACTTGATGCAGAGAGTGGTTAGCGACTCTGTGAGGACATCCACGAGCATCACGAAAATGGGGTGGATCAGTGGCGGGTGCTGTTCTTTCCCAAGCCAAAGGACTTTCGTGGGGTTGCTGGGGTGCGTTTGCAGTCCAGTTCTCACAGCTATGCAGACGTGGTTCACGATTATGAATTCGGAAACCAGAAGTTGGCATTGGCCGAGAGACCTCGATGTTGCGTGTGAATCATCAGTTCATCAAAGACGTAGAGGCAATGACGTTCCAGTATCCAAGTGCTGCCCCATGATTGATGATGTACCAACATCTCTCAAACATCCCGATACCCTGACGCTAATCGCTTCCGGGTTGCTGGGAAACTGGAAATGGGTGCTCCGACCTCAGCTGAAGTATTGGCAGCCATGGTGCGTTTCTCGCCACCTGCTCTCTGTCAAAGTCACTGCGTGTGCAGAGTGCACCCACTTGCGGTTTGAAATTGCGACGAATTCGCGAATCGTTCATTATAGCATCCCCACATCTGACGACAAAGAAATGGTAGGATTGCCTGAAGACCATTATTAGGTGTCTCTGAGTGTCACTGATCAAGCTTTTCTCTTCATTTGAGTCTTTCGGTCTGGAAGTTACGAATGGCCTGAGTTGCTTGTCTGGGCGTTCGTTCCGCTGATCGACCAGGGCCTTGCTTGTACCGACAGTGGAGTGTCCAGAGGCGGCAGGGATCGAGTTGAGCTTTGAGTAGGCACATTCTTCGCTGTGCGTGCCGAAACGGTTGGAAGAGATGGATCAGTTGAGAGCTTAGGTCAGGTGCGCAGAATCCGCAGAGAGTTTGTGGAGCGCAAGGAGTTCGTGACCACGATGAAGGGCATCATGGTGGCGGGAATTGTGTGTGGGGCATTGATAGGGGTGTGCCTACTGGAGCTTGCAGGTCTTTGGTTTTATCGTCGTCGACGCTGTTCGGCGCCTTACCCAGTGCCGCCTATTTACGGTGAAGCGTTGGATCGGGGGATGGCACCGTCCACAGTCCAGAAGGATTCAGTCGGAGCTCGACCGTTGAGCGGAGGAGCAGCATTGGCAACCGACAGGTCAGCAGGTGGAGTCCGTCCGTGAGACTAGAGGCTCGTAAATTCATGTGAGATAGAGTACTTATCATTTGTAGTTCTACCAAATAAGAATATAAATCTCTTAGCAACTTTGAGAAAATATTTTGCAATTTGCACTTTTGAACTTTTATTCTTCGATGATGATGAACACCTAACCTTCGCCTTCTCCATGATCTCCTCGTTTACAATCATAAACCTCCTAACGAGGAGGTCATATAAAATTGCATATTCTCGTACGAGCTCCAACAGGTACAATCATGTCGACGTTCTATTAAACAGAGGCATGATATTGCTGACTGGCAACAGCACACGGACCCTCAAGCATGGTCCGCCCTCCCCTTTGGATCCACCGTATGGTGCGCTTTTGATTTTTAGATATTTTAGTCACAAGGCAGAGAACAAGCCGATTCCGACATGGATTGATGAAAACCCGTCCACCAGGGGGTTACGGTAGATAAGCGAATGGACGAGGAAGGCTTTGACTTTTAGCGCATTTTGCTTCTTGTGATTTAGTGAAAGTTCTGTCCCATAGTTCTACGTACCTCTTCGAGTATTCGTCATTATTGAGAGCGGTGGTCCGTGGCCAACTCCATCTAACCCACCTACCGTGGTTATGACGGTGGTGCGAAAGGGACCACCATAAGTTGCATCCATTCAAACAATGAGATGATCTGATGATCTGTGTGATCATTTCTCCAACACTTCTACCTCGACCTCCTGGACTCAGAGGTAGTAGGTACAAACCGCGTTAGAAGTCGGAGCCTTCCTCGTCCGTATGATTACCTAGTTCATAACCATTTGCAGACACTGCAGTAGACACTGCGGTAGTTGGTACTCCCCAGAAGTCCTCTCGTGGTTCGAAGTCGATGATTGTCTCGTCTTCAGGTGCACATTATACGGCAGATCTAGAGAGTCGATGTCGATAGCCACCCAGGACTAAATTTACTCCCACTTTTGTTAGACTCAGGCAGTCCATTGCCAGTCCGACGAGGCGCTTCACTCTCGATTGAGCCGTTCTCACAAGTGTAAGTTTCCGTAGCGTGCCGAATCTGCCCCTCGAAAGATTGCATCGCGCAACAACGCCAAATCGGCTTCGTGCCTGCAGTAGCACTGCGATCGATCCAGGGCTCAGCCATGGCCACCAATTCTGCAACAATTTGGCTAGACCAGCTTCGTGATGAGCCCGTCAACTACGTCACAGTCACCGTCGAAGCACCTAACGTCACTGTTTTCGGAGTGCCCGACATCCTGCAATTTATGTCCCCAGCTTACATTCGCCGGATCGGATAGAGCTCCAACTGGGATCACAACCGCCCGTACCGATCACAATTAATATATATCCTGATCATTCACTCTCTTACTCTCCCCCTATGCATCTGTCCTCCTCAACTAATTGGATTTGAGCCAATTGATGATTTTTGAGTCCCATGGCTCACTAGATTCTAGTTGAGTTCATGTACCTGCCTCGACATGAAAGAAAGTAACTGAGGAACTATTCATTTTGGAGCCTTTAGCATGTTTCTGAGAACCTCAAATTAAGTGATCATTCTAGTCTTTTTTCAAGGTAGTGTGAGGATAAGTTAGACCAAGAACACTTTCTTGACCAAACTCAAATCATAACCTGGTCAATCTTCGTGATTCATTCTTCATACTGTAAAGCGCTCCACAGACAACATCATTGTATATTTGTATATGCGCTGTCCACCCAATCCTTTACAGACTACGGAGTTGCAAAGAAGTTGCAAAAAGATTGTACCGTTCAATTTGAATGGTGTATAATTGGATCTGATTCCCCGCCACCTGTGTCGCTACTGAGGTGGTACGATGTATATAAATGATTTGGATGTGTCCATTGAGTTGCAGTGTCACAACCAAGCGACTCTTTTCATTTCAGTTTTACGGTCTACAAGTAATTGTTCGATTGGCGTGACGTGCTTTCCTGGCAGTTCGCTCGGATTTTCGACCAGGTCCGCTTGTACCGATAGTGGAGTTTCTCATGGCGGCCGAGATCAAAATGTCTTCACTGCGGAGACCGGAACAAGAACTCCGGGTTGTTCTGTTCGTTCCGATGCAGAGATCCGTGTCAGGTTGAAAATGTTGGAAGTTTTTCTCCTCTCGAGTGCAGAAAATGTAAAAACTCATGTTTGAGATTATTTATTTATTCATTCTTAAACATGTCCAATGGAGAATGAAAATTTTGAAAGGTGGCTACCAACCATAATTGTACATACTGTACATAATACATGCACTTGAATTCCGCAAAATTCTCGTAAAGAAGACCCTCCCCTTCCTGTTGGTTATCGAGTATCCCTGTTGATTATTGAGTGATCGGTTTTTGGTGTTGTCACGCCACGGCATGACCCATCAAGGATACTCTGCCCTTCCAAAAATCGGTCTGCGATTTACCTCACTTCTCGTGGATAGAAGTGGATAATCGTCTCACCGAAAATAGCAGATGGATCAAAGATGAAAGTCTACGCAGCTCCTACCACAGCTGAAGTATTGGCTATCGGTAGACGTACTTCAGATCGCGAATGGAACTTATCACTTCCAAGCCTCGCTTAAAAGGAGGTTATTTGACGTATTTAACTTCTTCAGTAGGTGGGGGAGTTCAAAAGTACTACATCGGGGATGTCTTGTTGGCTATGTCATAAGATACTATATGAAAACAAAATGTGATTCTCTGGATATGCAGAGAATACAACGATACTCAAATTTCCCAAAATAAAATTTCAATAAATATCAAAATTGTTTCACAATTATTTATTTAATATTTTTCCTGCCTTTTTCGTTGAACCAATTAATGTATCAATCAATTGTATTAAAACATGTACGGAACGAAGAAAATTTCTTGGTATAGATATTTTTTGAATTTTTTGAATAAATCCTCCACCTAAATAGAAAGATATGAACTCCGGTCCTCTTTCGAGGCCGACATGAATAGAATGTTTGTTCGTCTTGACAATGAGCTAATACCCACCAGACAAAAGGTCCATTGGTACAAAACTACTCACCCCTTTCAGAAATAGACACTTTGGTAACCAAATATAAATACTAGTAACACTAGTACCCCTAATAACCAAGGTAAGTTGCTTGGCTTGCCTCTCGATCAAGCCACCTACTACCAATAACAAATCTCACTCCATCGTCGGAGCCGTGGTGCGTATCGCTCACCGTCCCCAGTCAACAACACTGCGTGTGCACAGTGCGCTTACTCCCGGTTGAAATCGCGAAGAATCCCCGAAGCGTTAATAATTGCATCCCCATCTCTGACGGCAAAGAAGTGGTAGGATTTCACGAAATCATTTTTAGGTGTCGGAGTTTCACTGATCAAGCATCTCTCTTCATTTGATTCGATCTTTTGGTCCGGAAGTTACGAATGGCCTGACTTGCTTATGTGGGAGTTCGCTCCGCTGATCGAGCACGACCGCTCGTACCGACAGTGGAGTTTCTTGAGGTGGTTGAGGCCGATTTGAGCTATAAGAGCATCTCCACCCATACTAGTTGAAGGTGTCTCGCTAAAAATGTTTATCTATATTTGAAGAGCCCTTGAAATCACACTCCCCCATCTTTAAAGGCCCCTTAAGCACCAAATGTGCAAGTAAAATAGTCAATGCATCAATCGCAAGTAGAATGTTAGATTTAGTCAACTAAACTTAGATTTGGAGTGCCATTTCTTGAAGCGCCAAAGTAGAGAGACAGAAGACAATTTTGAAGGGCCCTTAACATTTCTCATCCATTTATTGCGTGTGTCCGACCCTTGGCAAGTATGGGTGCGGATGCTCTAAGTGAGTACATTCTTATTTGTCACTACCAAAACATTTCAAAGAGGTGAATCAATGATAGCTTATGGTCCATTCCCATGTGAGACATGTCCTCGTAATTCTACTCTAGGAGCCCTTGAAAAATCATGGTCGACTATCATCAAAAGATTATGAAGGGCGATTTATATGTCTTCCTTTGAAATCCAAATCTAAGTCCTCTTTTTAAGGGAATAGTGGAGACAAAAAATCCATATAATCCGTCCGTTAAATAGTTAAGGTATGGCACATTGTGGCCAAATCCAAGCCAAAATCTTGAAAATATAGAATCAACCTCCATTGTTTAATCCCCCATGTATACTTATCTGCATTTGCCTCTGGAAAATGGGCCGGGAGTGGCCAATTTCCACCATTGGCACTTATAAGTCTCTCGGCATTTATTACGGTAAAAGATAGACCACTACAAATCCATTCATGAGCACTTAAAATACACAAATCTATCCATTTCTATATTCATACTTGCAAACCCTTATACATGAAACATATAAATTGTATTAAACTTTCTTTAAATATTATTAATGCATAACAAACACACCATAATCTTTAACTCATAAAGACAAAATGAGGTTCAAAAATCCTCATTTGTTAGGAGATATTTATGGTCAATGTTCCAAAACACTATACAAAATCTGCCCAAACTACGGTATGTGCTCATTTATTCTCAAACTGTGCCCAAAATCAAGTAGATCACAGTAACTTCAAAATTCACCAAAAATTGACATTTTACTCTTTTTCGAGTTTTGCTTTTTTTGTTCATATAGAAGAGCTACGAGGGCATGATATCAATGTTTGGATTTCCAACCCAATGATTTTTCACTTGCCTTTTTTATTGTCAAAGACCGGCCTTTGTATCGTAGTTCAACATACCTCCATGTGAATAATCAAGCATTTTTAATAAGTGGCATAGCTCCAATAAGGATAAAAATAGTGTGAACGTAATCGGAGCTTAGGAACAAGGATTTGAAGAGCCTCGATTCAAATTTAATCTTGAAAAAGGTTATTTTGGCTCACGAAACACTTTGAACCCATTTTACAACTAGGGAAGAAAACTTTTTTTCAACTTGGAACATAATAATCTCACTATTGGTGAGAAATTTGAATTTAAGATTCCCTATACACACACATGTGCAAGTTACAATTTGAATTTAAGATTCGGTATACACACACATGTACAAGTTACAATTTGAATTTAAGATTGGTATACATACTCAAAAATTTCTCAAAAGTTAAAAATTTGCATCTTGCAATGACAGAGGGTTGGTTGTTTTTAGAGGTTTAACTTAGGGTTTGTCTCTTGTCCTACCGATTCTTTAGGCCTAGTTGGTCATCCACACGCGTGCTCAGCGTCCACTTCCATTTACCGACACTCTGCACTTTCACATTTCGGTAGTAGATCTCCCCCTCCTTCCGTGGTTCGAGGTTCACGAGTGTCTCGCCCTCAAGAAGTGCAGATCAATCACGGCAGAGGTCGATGGCGATAGCTACCCAGGACTCGATTTATTCCCAACTTCGCGTGACGTAGGAAGTCTACTGCCAGTTCGACCCTTCAATCACTCTGTTTCGATTAAGCCGCTGTCAGAATGTAAGTTTCCGTGTCGAGCCAAATCGGCCCCTCAACATTCTCCATTGCAGAGCGCTACCACGCCTTTGTGCAGCAGCACTGCGATCGATCCAGGGCCCCGCCATGGCCAACGCAACGCTATGGCTAGACCAGCTTCGTGATGAGCCCGCCAACTACGTCACAGTCCCTGTCCAAGCACCCAACGTCACTGTCTTCAGAATCCCCGATATCCTGCATACCATGTCCCCAGCTTACCATCGCCGGATAGAGCTAGAACTGGGGCTGCATAACCGCACGCACCAATCTACTAGTTGCACCCAACAGCTCAAGGTCAATATAGCAGGGTCACTCCACACCAGGCTCGCCAGCACCGGCCTCGGCTCCTGGCAATCGTTCGCAAACGCCATTGTCGGTGATGCACAGACCGCTCGCAGACACTACCAAAATGGCGCCGTTTGTGGCATTCCAGATGAAGTGGTGCCTTATCTGCTTGCCATGGACGCACTCTTTCTCGTCGTATTCTTCAAGTTTCTCAACTGTCAAAACTTCTTCCTCGATGAATTCAGCCATCTAGGGCCTCGCCTGACCGACACCGCGCGATCTCTCGTTAGATCAGACTTTCTCCTGGTAGAGAATCAGCTTCCCATGTACTTGTTGCAGAGTGTGGTAAGAGAGCTGGTCATCATCGCTGCCTACCCTGCTGCTGTTGACGCGCTGGAGACTCGGGTGGAGGACGAGTTGGACGCTATCTTGAAGGTCGCCGTTTACAACCTCTACCCCTTCCGCCATTGTGAGGCACCGACTTCGTTGTTCTGTGGGCTGCGGTGTGGTGTGGAACTCGATGTAGAGATCTTGTTTCATGAGTATCTCGACAAGAAGTATCCTCTAGAGCCGCTAGTCCGAGCTCTTCAAAACTGCAAGCACCTGCTTGACTGCGTCTACGTTGTTGTGTGTGGCCACGCTCTGCCGTACCCTAACCTTCCTCCGAGCTCGAATGCTTCCACGCTGGAGCCTATACCCTGCGCCTCTCGTTTGCAAGCGATTGGGGTCTCCCTTACCGACACGGCTTCAACTTTGGACACGATCGGGCTCAGTGGATGGGGCTACGTGACGAGTGCGAGCTTGATGCTACCCAAAGTGGCGGTGTACGACTTCACCGAGACGGTATTTCACAACCTGGCGGTCCACGAGCAACTTGTCGAAAGTGGACGACACGGGCAGTGGCGATGCTTCATGCAGAGCATGGCCTCGTTGAGCAACGATGCCGCCGATGTGCGCATTCTTGTAGATCGCGGAGTGATCGACAACAAGTTGGGGAACGACGTGGTGGGGATGTGGGAGCGCGTCATGAGGGGAGTAAACACGCCGTCGCCTTCGGAGTCGTGGGAGCGGTGTTACCAGAACATTCACAAGCATCGCAAAAATCGGGTGAAGCGGTGGCGGCGTGAAGTGTGGGTGCTGTTCTTCTCGAAGCCGTGGACGTTCGTGGGGTTGCTCGGTGCGTGTGCAATACTGTTCCTCACAGCTGTGCAGACGTGGTTTACGGTTGTGAATTCGGAAAGCAGACGTTGGCACTGGCCAGGTGCCATTTAGGTTGCGTTTAGAATCTCCCGTGGCCCCTCAGTTCATCAACGGCCGGTATGAGCATTGACACGCATACAAGTTCAAGTATGCGCATGCAAGTTCAAATGCAAGTGCAGCCAAATTGGTAAACAATCATTCAAAATACCTCTTCAACTTCCCCAATACCCTGACCCTAATCACTTCCAAAGTTGCCGGCCACCGTTAAAAAATTGGGCGGGTGCTCCTACCTCAGTCTGAGTATATGTCGTTGAGGATGCGGATTAAATTCATCAATTCCGAGCCGCACAAAGAATACCCTGGCCTCCACCGCTTAGGAGTGCGTCTCGCACCTCTGCTCTATGTTAGCAGCACCGCATGTGCATTGTGCACAAGTACCCACTTACATACGAGGTTGCGAGGAGTTTATAATAGCATCCTCACCCGTGCCGCCAGTGAAGTGGTAGGTATTCAGGATACCACATTAAGATGTCGCTTGACTTTCAGAAAACTGAAGCTGCATCTGTTTTCATAACTTAAGATCTTGTGGTCTGGAAGTTCCGGCTTGCTGCCTCGGAAGTTTAACCATGACCGCTTGTACCGACAGTAGCGGCAGTGAGTAGATTGAGCTTCAAGTGGTCATATTAATTCTTCGCTACCGCTGCCGACGGCCGAAGAGGTGAATCAGTCGACAGCTTAGATCAGGTGCTCAGGATACAAAGAGATTCGTAGAGCGCAAGAATTCGTGAGCACGATGACGAGCGGCATTCTTGGCCCCAGGGGAGGGGGGGGGGGGGTGCCTTTTAGTGGCATTGTTACACTATCAGTGCTTCGTCGTAGGAGGTCGCATCGCCCTTTGAAGAAAGCCTCACCTTCTGCTATCATATATCGGCGTCGAGCTACTACGAAAAACATCGGCGAAGAAAAACAAAAAAATATCGGCCAAACTCCGCAATAAGAGCGAGTGAAACGTTGGATTCGGCGATTACAGCGTCCACATTAGTTTCTAGGTGAAGCCCGACCGAAAAGCATCAAGTGAGCAGATGAAGCCTGCACTTGAGACGAGAAGCCTGAGATCCAGTGTACCACCGTCGACATCCCCTAAGCCACCGCAGGTCTTTACACACAAGCCTTGACCGTGTTATCACTGCGGAGGCAGGACCAAGCACTCCCGCCGGCTTCCTCTGTCCATTCCAATGCATTGCTTTCTTGTCTAATGGTCGACTTTTTGATACTATTTCTTTTCTAAGAGAAAGGATACTATCCAATTGTGTATAATACATGCCAATTCGATAAGTTGAACTTACCTGCGTCCAGATTTTGTCTCAATTTTGAGCTCTTGAGAAGTACCGACATGGCTCATTATATGACCATGAATGGGTGAATGTCATGCAAAGGTCTAATATTTGTTTGGTATTGACTTGCTACGTATACCCTGCCTCTCTTGTGAGTTGTAATGTAGAAATTTCTTGGACTTGAACGAATAAGTTTGAGTTGTTTGATTCTTTACATTCGCTGGTGGAAAGATGATCTTTGTATTTTGGATGTCTTTAATACGAGTACACCCCATAGTCGTAATTTACACCCAAGCACAACTGCCGCATCATTGGCGATTGGGTTCCTACCTCGATTGATGTCTCCGTAGTAGATAGTCGTAACTAAAGCTGAGGATTGGATTCATCACTTCCAAGCAGCACTAAAAATACCTTGGTCTCCACCACTTATTCCTAACTTAAGGTGGATACTCTCCAAATCGGGTTGATCTGGTCAGCCTCTGACTTGCTTTTTTTTAGATTGCATGAGGTTGAAACCATTAGAAGGTTGTAGAGTTTTTCCATAGGTTTCTAATAAGTCATCTCATGCTTCAAACTTCCTTATAATTTAGAAGATATTCACTGCCAAGGTTTAAAAACACTATTCTAAATCTGCCCAAAATTTCCCAACCTGCACTATATGCTCCATTTATTCTCAAAATCTTCCCCAAATTGAATAAAATGTAGAAACTTCAAAAAATTACCAAAATTACCAAAAGTTGAGATTTTACTTTTTTTTAGGTTTTGTTTTTTGCACTTGTAGAAATAGTAGTAAGGCATGATCGTTTGGATTTTGAATCTAACAATTTGTTAATACCTTTTTGATTGCTGAAAATGGACCTTTGTATTTAAATTTTTAGCATACCTCCATATGAACAATTAAGCATTTCCATAGGATTTATAGGTCGTATGAGGGTAAAAATTGCATATACGTGTTCCTAACTCACCTAGAAACAAGAATTTGAAGAGCCTCACATCAAATTTTCTACGAAAACTAGTTTGGCCCCCATTACTTTTCCAGTCTACAACATGGAAGAAAACTTGTTTTTTAACTAGGAACATTAGGATCTCACAAATGGTGAGGAATTTGAATCTAAAATATGGTATACATGTGCATGTAAAAGTTGTGTACGAGATCCCAGGGATACATTCTTTAAAACTTGTCAAAATTCAAAAATTTCCATCTTCCATTAACCTCTAAAGTCGAAAGCCCCCAAAACTGTCACAACTCCTCGGAACCACCCTCTTTCAGTGCAAGATGAAAATTTTAAAAGTTTGACGTAATCTCAAGTATGTAACCGTAAGATCTTGTACCTGACTTGTCCATGTATGTGTGTACCAAAGTTTAGTTTGAAAACTTTTACCAATTGTGAGATCGTAACATTCAAAGTTGAAAACAAAGTTTTTTCCCCTTGTTGCAAAATGGGTTCGAAGTTTTTTGTGAGTCCAAAAAACCAACTTCAAGAGTAAACTTGAAATGAGGCTCTTCAAATTCTTGTTCCTATGTGAGTTAGGGACATGCCTATGCAATTTTTACCCTCATGCAACCCATAAAACATAAAGAAATGCTTGATTATTCACATGGAGGTATGCTCAAATTCAACCTCAAAGACCCCTCTTTGATGATAAAAATGGCATGTGAAGAATAATTGGATGAAAGATCCAAACGGTGAAACTATGCCTTAAAACCTTATTTCCGGGCAAGTACAAAAAACAAAACTTGAAAAAAAAGTAAAATCTCAATTTTTGGGAAATTTCTGAAGTTCCTGCGTTCTTATTTATTTTGGGCAGATTTTGAGAATAAACGAGCATGTACATTAGTTTGGGCAGTTTTGGGCAGATTTCAAATAGTGTTTTCAAACTTTGACCGTAAATATGTCTTAATGTATGAGGAATTTTGGAGCATGAAATGACTTTTCGGAAAGGTATGGAAAAACTCTTCAACCTGCAAGAGGTTTCAATGTCATACGAGCTAAATATAGTTTACACGAAGCTGACTACACCCCAAACGACCCGATTTGGGCTTTTTACGACTTTAGGGTTAAAAGTGTTGTGATAGGCCGACTAGCGGAACACCTAGTGTAGATAGGCGCCGCTTCATCTCCCGGGAGCCACCTGTCCGAACTGCCTGTTCACTGCAGTTGACCTTTGGTGCCATTACGGTGCCGCCTGTACTCACCAACCCCGATCTCTATAAAGCCCGAGGATCTTGAAGCTCTTGGCACTCTTTCACCAATTCTTGTTTTCTCCCTCTTGCTTTCTCTCGTCGATGCTCTCAACACGTTATGAGCACGTTGCTTCGCAATTTTCTGCTTTTCATGTTTTTCCTCTTTTCCCCAGCTGCGATTACTGCCGTGACCATGGCTCCCGTTGCTGCGATTGATTGCCTAGCTTCGACTCTCATCCTCTCGTCTAGCTGATCTTTTTACTCCATACTCCGCATAGCTTTTCTCGTAGAATACAACTCTAGTTTTCTATTAGCTTTCTATTATTTTTCACGTTCCAGAGCCGGATGGTCCCGGTGTTTTTCGATTCCTGGAGGAGCAGAGAGTCCCCGACATCTTTCACCGAATGCAGCAAGCCACGTTGAATTTCTCGTGAAATCTCTCCCCTGTCCGTCTTTTTCAGCTTTTCGTCTGAAACCCTACTTGTCATTCTTTTTCACATTTTCGCACGAATACTCCCTGTTTTTTCAATTTCCGATCAACCTAGCAACTAGCTTTTCTTTTATCGTGACCACCCCGATCGCCATGGCTACCTCGGTGAGAGAGGTCCGTACTCAAACGCTGATGTTCGATGCCCTAGAGGGCGACGGTTCTAACTTTTTGGAGTGGAACAATGACATGACGACCTATCTTTACGCCGAGGAGCTACACGCTGTTCTTGATCCAGACACCGCAGATGATCTCCCAACCGCAAAGAAATGGCAAGCCCTGCTTCTCATCCGCCGCCACATGGACGCGTCTCTCCGTCAACAATACGTGCAACTCAACGATTCGGCGGAATTATGGAAGCAGCTTCAGGCGCGATTCCAACATGAGCAGAACCTTTTTCTCCCGCAAGCTCGTAGCGATTGGGAGAACCTGAGAGTACTCGACTTCCCCAACTTTCAAGCATTTAACGCGGAACTTCATCGCTTGACATCCCAGCTACGACTCTGTGGAGAACGCGTGACGGAAGCCGAACTCATGGAGAAAACGTTGTCGACATTCCCACCGCTCTGACCATTTTCTCGCAATAAAGACAGTAATATGAAGTTCAAGACCCACGCTGAACTCATGTCATATCTACTCCTTGCAGAGAAGCAACAGCAGATCCTCCTACGGAATGCGGAGTCCCGCCCAGCCCGGGAAGTGCACACAACGGAGACCCCCACGCATCCACTCCCGTTGACCCAGCCCAG
Source organism: Bryum argenteum (assembly GCA_037043015.1). NCBI lineage: Eukaryota > Viridiplantae > Streptophyta > Bryopsida > Bryales > Bryaceae > Bryum > Bryum argenteum. The sequence continues at coordinate 2,845,449 of CM073323.1, read as the reverse complement.
TTAGCCAGCGACTACGGCGGGCGGAACCCGGCATCCTCCAATCCCGCCCCGGAGGTTCACAAGATCAAGCGGCCCAAACGGCCGGCTCGTGGCGGACGAGGAGGAGGTCGCGGCGGGACGCGGCCGTGACTACAACCAATACAGCACGACAACAATGCACGCTCGACTCCTACAACCGATACCATGCTGATCGGTACGATCACCGCGACTCGAGGTACTCACACAATCAGTCTCATCACACTCAGTCTCATAATCAGTCCCATCCTAGAGAGGATCGCTCACAGCATAGTCAGTCTCACCATACTTCCAACTCTAGCGATGATACATGTTTTAAGTGTGGGCGACATGGCCATTATGCACGAGAATGCAGGTCACCACTTTATGTATGCGACATGTATCAGGAACTTAGAAAACTCCGGGAGGAGAAGAGGGAAGTGCACTCCCTCGATGCACCCTCCCTGAATAACTTACATGCCAAAAATTACATGGTAGTCCGCTCCAGAGAAAGTTCATTCTCCGAGACTGCTCTCTTAGACTCAGCGTCCACTCACACAATTCTTAGAGATCCTCTGTTTTTTGAGTCTTCTTGCATGCGCGGATCCTGGTTGAATTGTGAGATTCTCACAATTGCCGGAAGCTAGAACTTCAGGTTCCAGGAGGACCGGGCAACGGTAGTTTTGCCCGGAGGATTCCCCCTCAGGATTGAAAGAGCCATGTATGCTCCAGCCGCACCCCGTAGCCTGATCAGCTACTGGGATTTGCGTGCAAATGGGATCCACATTTCCACCTTGGGTGAAAATGATGATGACGCTGCACTTGAGTTGCGTAAAGGAACGCAACTCATTACAAAAGTGAGCGCCGGAACGACTGGCCTGTATGCATTGACGATTACGGCGGACGCGCCTATATCGGTCAACCTGGCAGCGTTACCGAAGGCCACATTGTGGCACAAACGACTTGGGCACCCAGACACTACAATGTTTCGGAGAATGGTACCAGTACTCACCGGCCACAACCTGAGCACAAGTGACGCTGATAAGATAGCTGAGTGCACGGCCTGCATCCGAGGGAAGTACGCCAAGGCGACTTCGAGGTGGCAGCTCCCGACCGAGCTCCCTCGCCCACTGCACCTACAAGGAGATGTTTGCGGCCCGATCAGCCCACAATCAGGTCCTTTCTCCTACTTTCTTGTCTTGGTAGATGCCTCAGGAGCACATTCTGAAGTTTCACTGCTTACAACCCGTAACATGGTTTTCCCCAAGATATTAGCGATGATTCTCCGGTATAGAGCCCATTTTCCAGAGCACCCCATTCAGACCTTGCGCATGGACAATGCCAAGGAATTCCGTTCTCATGTCTTTGAAGATTACTGTACCGCGGTAGGCATAGACCTCACCTACTCAGCTCCATATGAACATAGCCAAAATGGGTTTGCAGAAGCGTATATCAAGAAACTTCAACTTATAGCTCGCCCTTTATTACTTCAAGCGAATCTTCCCACATCCTTGTGGGGACACGCCGAGATGAAGCTCCTCGGGAAGACTTCGTTTTGTTTAGGACTCCAGGTACACCACCATCCGAATGGCGGGATCCTCATCCATCAAGAAGCCTACACGAAGAAATTGCTCCAAACTTTTCACATGGCCGCAGCAAACCCGATTTCGTCACCTATGATCCGCCCCAGCAAGACCGGCGATGATCTTTACCGACCTAGCGAGGAGGAGGAGGAAGAAGTGGACCGGAAGAGGTACCTCAGCATGGTCGATCGCGCTTCTTGCATCTTGGCTACCCACACGACCGGATATTGCCTTTGCGGTTAGCACCTTAGCACGCCACAGCCGCAAGCCTTCACATCGACATTGGGCCGGCATCAAGCATCTCATGCGCTATCTCCGAGGCACCGAAGACCTTGGACTTTACTTCACAAAGAAAGCAGATCCTGCTATCACTGGCTATGCGGATTCTGGATTTCGAACGGACGAGGTGAACGGTAAGTCCCAAACCGGTTATATTTTCATCAAGAATGGTGCCCCGATTTCGTGGAAATCTGTCAAGCAAACGATCACTGCGACGTCCACAAACCATGCGGAACTCCTGGCGCTTCACGAGGCAAAGACGAGAAGGCGGTGTGGTTGTTGCGCGATGGTGCAAGCCATCTCCGGCGAAGGCGGCACAACATTCAAAACGCGGAAACGATGATCATCCACGAAGATAACGCCGCATTGTCACCCAAGTCGCCATCGGCTTCATCAAATCCGACCGTGTCAAGCACATCAAAGACAACACTCTTTGGGTTCATGCAAGACCTTGTGGAGACACAACAATGTAGCGATTCACGAAGATCGAGTCATCCAAGAACGTTGCAGATATGTTGACCAAAGCGCTTCCGCCGTTCAAGCACCGTGAACTTGTCCAAGCTGCCGGCATGCGCTCTCTCCAAGACTTGTGAGGACACACTCTTTTCTATCCTTGAACTTTTCCCACTGGGTTTTTATTCAAGGCATAGTTTTTAACGAGGTGTTCCATAGTCGAGGAGGAGTGTTGTGATAGGCCGACTAGCGGAACACCTAGTGTAGATAGGCGCCGCTTCATCTCTCGGGAGCTGGTAGTTAGCTACAGTGCCACCTGTCCGAACTGCCTGTTCATTGCAGTTGACCTTTGGTGCCATTACGGTGTCGCCTGTACTCACCAACCCCGATCTCTATAAAGCCCGAGGCTCTTGAAGCTCTTGGCACTCTTTCACCAATTCTTGTTTTCTCCCTCTTGCTTTCTCTCGTCGATGCTCTCAACAAAAAGAGGGCGCATATCTGCTCTCCGTCCACATAGCGTGTGCAGCTGTGCACTGTGCACCAACTTAGAACATCCGCACCCCTGCTCCAAAAGCAGGGCCGGAAGGCTTTGTTGCGGGCCCGGCCTCCAAACGCCCCCCCGCCGGAACCTGCGCAATGGTCACAAGAATTGCAGGCTCAGGAGAAACTGTTGTTGACTTGCTAGTTTGCTGTACATACCTTGGCTTCTTTTGCGTGCCCCGTTTCCGCTCCATTCGACAAAGATCTGCAAGCTAATTTTGCATCCACACAAGCAGCGTCCTCGGAGCTTCTGTGTGTAGGAAATACCTAAAGCCACGCACGTGTCCCTCATGACAGTCGCACTGGCCCAGCAGCAGTCAACTTGCCACGTCACTTTCGAGCTTGAAAGTAGGCCAACGGTGGGGGACTGTAACTGTGGTGAGCCGCGCTTTATCTTAGGAGCCCTTAAAAGCATGTACAGTGTGTCCAACCAGTTGGGTCACAGTGCGGATGCTCTTACAAACGAGGTTGCCGGGAAGCTGCGAAGACCTTACAACAACGGGGAATGCACGTATGTGAGCGTAGAGCGGAGAGCGGTGAGAGGAGAGCGGTGAGGAATTTTTCCAAAGTATTTTGTGGAAATATAAAAAGAAAGGTAGCCTATTACCAAAAATATTATTTAATAAATAATAATTTAATTTGTTTTTCAAAACAAATGGGTCCTAAGTCCGTAGATTTTTAGATATAATGTATTGATAAAATGAATCCTAAGTAGTTTGCTTTAAAAAATTGAGGCTGGCGTTATAAATTAAATACATTCAAATATTATTTAATATCCCTTATACTGTAAGAACTTGTTACAATTTAGGGCTGACGTCATCATTTTGTATGTGTGACGGCAAGGATTTAATTTTGGGTTTTAGTTTCATGACAAAGGCTCTTCACGGAGGGTTACATGCCCAATTTCGCAAGGGATAATCTTAATAATAATTTGAAGCTTAAAAGTTTAAGGAATTTTGAAAAAAATAAAATTAAATACAAAATGTAGGATTTATATTTGGTAAGAAAATATACAAGAACTGTCCATAATCAGGGGGACAACACATAATGGCCTAATAATATTGTTTAATAAAGAATAAGGTCTATATTAGCTTCAACATCATCTAATGCACATAATGATATAATAGGGGTTAGTGTCATTTTTTCCGTATTAAAAGACTTCTAGTTTGAATTGTAGCGCAGTGGCACTATTCAAAATAGCAATACTAATATCACATGTCGAAAGTAATTCTCCAAATGAAAGTCTTTCAATATTTGTTAAATATCACGATTTTGAAATTCTATTTTTAAAAGTATGCCTAAAATTACAAATACATAAGGATATTCAATAATTTTTAATTTTTCCCCTAAACCATATACAGACATTGTGTTGCATGTTTTAACATTATTTCTTGACATTATTTTAGAGAATAATATGCATTAAGGGTTTAAGGTTTAAAAAACGTAATGAATTTCTAAAATCTTGCATGGAAATCTTCAACTGCTTTATCTACATAATAAAACGGTCTAAGACACAAAATTTGACCTTCCCTTAGATTAAGCTCCAAAAATCTCAATCTAAGCATTATTTGAAGGATTCAACTGTAAGATCTCAAAGTTCACTTAACATTCTTCTAACATACCAAATTTGAACCGCTCATTCTTCCTCATTTGTGAGATTATAATGGTCAAAGTTGGCTGAGTTTTTCTCCTGCGGGAACCTTCGAAACCCGTTTCGGGTTTTAAGGAGACTTAGGGGTTAATGGTAATAGAACAGAACCAATGGTAAAACAACAATTCAAATTTTGGAGCAATTTATAGAAAATCAATTCAAATAATATACGAATCACTCGATACAAAATGTTCTAAGAAGAACAGTCAGACTCTACACCACTAATATCCAAATACTGCCGAACACGAGAGTCGTATCGAGGTGGCGATGATATTTCATCACTCGAATCCGAAATCACACTACAAAATGCACGAGCAATTTCTTCAGCGTAACATGGAAGGCTAAAGGAAGGTGATGGTGTCTTAGAACGGATGAAGAAATTAAAGGTCGATTCCGGAGAGTCATTGCTTACATGACTGCACAAACACATATACAAATTACATTAGAACGGATTTGATTAACATGTGTGGAATTAAATTAACACAGATTATAAACTCACTTACAAAAATCCTCCAATGGGGCGGCTACAATTGGAGATTCATCTTCGTCCAAGTCAGTGCTCACTTCACTTGGTGCATGTGAAACTGTTGTTGGGGCTGTGATGATTGGCTCAAGTACCTCCTTGAAGATGTGAGGATCACGCTCCAGAGCTACAACATGGCGATTCAAGGACAATCCCGCCCGAATCGTCTCACCTGCACACACATTTCAACATTTAGTATTAAGCTTGAAAGCAAAAGAAGAGAAATAAATGAAACAATTATTAAGTGTATGATAGACAAATACCTGTGCCAGCTCGAAAATCAACCACAATGCCATTTGTTGGAGTTAAGCCGTGAATTAGAACCTTCATAATAAGGTCTGATTTCTGTTTAGGTCCTCTCCAGGGTTTACCATCAGCTGCTCTACACAACAAAGACTTGGAATCCACCAAGTTACATATCATATCGTGCTTTCTGAGGTTGACTTCCGGTGTGTATGGATCCTCTGCAATAACAAGTGGCTTAGGTTGTCTAGAGATATCAGGTGCAAGTGATCGTACCAGTAACATCGCCTTTGACATGTAGGTCTGAAGAATAAACCAGGAAAGTAGTCAATATTACAGACATGATCGACCAAAATGCAAATGAAACATAAAGGTAGAGAACTTACTTCTTTTTCTGGGTTCTATGCACTTGTTAAGGGTAGGGAGTTGAGAACCTTCCATTCGTCCCGTAGCTTAACACCAAAATTTGGAAAAAAACTCAAAATCTCACGTCGTACAGCTGAACTTTCGGGGTAGAAAATCAATAGTGCACCATCATCATGAACAACATTCTTAAAGAACATCATAATTGTCTTCAAAAACCATGGAGTATGAGAATTCCAATTAGGAATTTGAAGAGGCGGGTCGCTCACTCCAGGAACAGGAAGGCCATCTAGGTAGTCTGCAATTAGCAAATCAACCCCTGGGGATGAGTTTTTCACACCATTGAAATACATATCTCGTCCAGCTCCAACCTGCAAAAGCGTTTGAGATTTCTGTCAACAAAAGTTCAAACAAAATCATATAGTCAAAAAAAACAAGAGAAATAATAAAACATTTTATGATAGTCGAATTACTTACAAGTTTGATAAAAGCCAACATTTCATCAAACTCTCCTGGCCATTGTTTTTCTTTATGAGCTTGTTTCATCTCACACCAACGAACCAGAGAATCATTGATTAGCTTTGTTTTTGATGACGAAGAGGATCGAACTGGGTGTAAATCATTGAGCATCCCTCTTACAGTCAATGGAAGTTGTGAAATTCCAGCAGTAGGAGACATTGAAAACTGTGACACATCTTTGCTCGGTTTGTGGCGCTTGTGAGTTGGTGAAGAGGGCCCTGGAAGTGAAACATTCCTTGATCTCTTCCCGGCCTGCAAAACCAGATTATTTTGAGAAGGCAATGGTCCAGAACTCTCCATTCCACCGTCACTTTCAACTGGTTGATGCAATGCTTGAACTTCGGATGTTTGTGCAGCTTGACCAGGAGCCTCTGAAGGCTCAACAACTGCCGACTTCTTCTTTAACCGTTTGCCTCTTCTTGAAGTACCTACTTCTTCATCTTCAACACTTTTCTGAAGTGATTGGTTGATGATGAGATTGGGCTCCAATGTAGTCCTCATAGCAAGCTCATCGGATGGACACTTGTTCATTGGACAATCCATGTACCATCCACAGAACTTGTAATGCACCACATTCCAATCTGCCACCATTTCAGCTGTATACATGCACTCAGGATTATTCAAATTAGTGTAAGACATGAAGGAGGCTGGAAGTTTCTATACAGCCTTGGGCAGGAACAAGAACATGTGTGTAATATCTGTAAAGCACACGGCTACAAGCATAATTAAAATTGAGCTGTTGATGTGGTTCATGATTTCTCTTGACGCCTTTTGCTTCCTTAAACTCCCTAAAGAATGCGTCATCCCAAAGAGAAATTCTCCACTGCTCAATGTAATCCAAAATCTTTGGAATCGGATTCGCGTCTAGGGGCTTGTAGTTGATTGTTGGATTCAACTCAGTGAGAGAATCTTCAAACAAGGTTGTAACTTGTTTTGCCACCTGCACACACAACAATTTTAGTGCTTAGTAATAAATAAAAGAGAAATTCTTTGAGTACATGAACTATTTGGAACATTATAGAACTTGCTATTACTAAACTCTAATCACTAATAAAGCATGAATATTTTCGTTAGAGTTGAAATTCAAGTTAAAACTTACTAACAATCACAAACATTTGATTCAATCGACTCGATACTTTATATTGTAAAGAATACTATGTTACACATACACTCCAAATCTCAAGATATTGCATGTGAATAAGTAAACTTACTTGTGCCCACCAAGTAGCCTTGTCCAAGAATTTCTCGAATTTAACATCAGAAAAACCAGATTTTGGAAATTTTGATTGCTCGCGAGATCGGGGCGCCATGTTCCAACGTTGTAGCCACTTAATTTTAGTATCGATATCCATTGTAGTGATAGAAAACGTCCACAATTTTTCTACCAACATTTCTGGTTTTTTTTCGTAAAGCTCGTAATGACGTTTGATCTCTTCAAGGAATTGCTCTCCATTGTCTGTACTTGCAATAGGAAGTTGTTTCCTCAATTCCGAAAGAGTTTTCTTCTTCATGTCCATAACTGCAGCATTCACATAATCATGGACCGATTCCTTCGTCCAATCCTCCTTGTTGGGATATTTCTTGTAGTACTTCCTTGTTTGAGAAGCAACCTCCTCAGCAATGTCTTGCTGCAATCCAATGGAAATGTCAATCGAACAAATAAACACAAAAATCAAAATTCATGTCAATTGCACAAGTTACATACCTGATACAATACTCCATTAGGTGCCTCTACGGTCAACTTGTACCAAGTCTTCTTCTTCTTGTTGATGGACGCATCATATTCTTCTTTAGAAATTAATGATTTGAAATTTTCTACAAGCTTTTGTCCAACCCTGTCTACTTGATAGAGTTTGTGCACCAAGTTTGCTTTCACACAAGACTTTTCATTGCTCCTGTAAGCACAATGCACGTTAGGACAGTAATTGATTGTGCTAAATGAAATAATTTGGAACTTAACAATATTGTGAAGGTTTAATACAATCCAGATTGTTTATTCAAAACTTACCAATTAATTTCATGCAATGTTGTCAACGTTGTGACAAGATTTCCTTTCACTGTGAGGATTATGCAGTCAACGGTATAATGCCACTTTAGTTCGTTGGCATGATGCATGTCAATGATGGGACGCCATGCTTGAAGCCTGTGATTGCCATCCCAAACGTGAAACATTTTGTTTGAAAAAACTTTGAGCACTGGATCTGCAAGCAATAGCTTTTCAAATTCGGCATTCCTGGTCTTCCAGTGTGCACTCCACGTGGATTCGATGGCCGGTGTAAGGTTGGCGGAATTTCCTTCGTCATCCTCCAAAGATACATAAAATGCTCCAAAGCCTTCCATGTAGCCCTTTCTTACAAAATGCGCCTGTAGATCGGTGATATCACCTTTGAGAGCAGGCCGCACAGCTTGGAGGGACACCAGTCGACACAAGGGGATAAACAACCTTGATTTATTAACTGGCTGGAATCGAAGTTCTTCTATTCTCGATGTGGTGTCCACTGATTGCTCTGCCAAAAGCTGATTTAGCTCTCCTTGGAGCCGTGACTCTGATAACACTTCAGGTTGCATCTTCTTCATTCTCTTGGTCTTTGCAATTTTGCCTTCTTCTTGCACAACACTGTGCGATTTGCTTGTTGTATCCCCAGGATTCTCTTCTCCATCATCTGATTCATCTCCTATGGTATCATCAAGAGGTGTATCATCTTGATGTGTCCCTACAAAAACCAAACAAATCATAACCATTAGCATAAACCACTAGTAAAGATATAATTCTTTAGTACCCAAGATGATAGAGCCCGATGTGTTGCTATTGGCACAACATCATATTGGAACAAACCCCTCCACCTTAAGGCCATTGAGAAGAGGAATGTTCCTAGAGCTGCACCAAGTCAAACACACAAATAAATCAGCACCAAATGGTAGGATCCAAATGATGTAAGAAACACCAAAATTTAAAGTCCATAGTTGTGTCACTTACACCAAAACACATAGCATAGTTTTAATACATCAAATTGAAATTAGCTCCTTACCACGAATACTAGATTAACTTAAAACTAAATACAAGTCAAGAAATACTTATTTTCATTTTTTAATTATTAAAAACCATACCTAAGGGGTACTATTGGCACCGGCATAGAAAAATATCTATTACGGCAGCAATCATGTTTATCCGAATTGGCACCGATAAACCTGTAATCCAGGAGGAGATATGCATTCAATTTCATTAGCGACAACGTACATTTTCATTGCCAGCACCAGCATTTAACAATTTGCTTATATCCATCTCATTGCTGGCACCGGTGTCTTAATAATGTGCACTTACACATTTCATTGCCGGCACCGGCATTCAATAATCTGCTTATACCCATCTCATTGCCGGCACCAGCATTCAATAATTTGCTTCCAACCATCCCATTGCCATCACCGGCATTCAATAATTTGCTTACACCCATCTCATTGCCGGCACCGGCATTCAAAAGTATCCTTATACCCATCTCATTGCCGGCACCGGCATTCAATAATATGCTTATACCCATCTCATTGCCGGCACCGGCATTCAATAATTTGCTTCCACCCATCCCATTGCCATCACCGGCATTCAATAATTTGCTTACACCCATCTCATTGCCGGCACCCGCATTCAAAAGTATCCTTATACCCATCTCATTGCCAGCACCGGCATTCAATAATATGCTTATACCCATCTCATTTCCGGCACCGGCATTCAATAATATGCTTATACCCGGCTCATACTCTCATTGTCGGGCCATATTTGCCGTTGCTACTTTCTACTGCCGGCACCGGCACTCATAACATGACGTGAACTCAACTCACCATAACACACATCATTGCTTGTAACCCAATGTCTTTTACAAAATACACGTTCATAAGATGAAAGAGCTACTTACTTTAAGCTTTGAGGAAGCACGACGAAGTTGACAAGCCGCATGACGGACCATGAAATGAAGATATCGAAAGAGCAAATCAACATCATAGTTCATCCTTCTCTTGACATGACAATGCGTTTCAGCAATGCGAATGGAATGGCTGGAACTTCTTTTTGTTCGCTCCAAAAGTCATCATTCATCAACCACATTGCCGGCACCGGCATTCTTGATGGCCATCTCATTAACCATAATGCCGGCACCGGCATTCTGAATAAGCATCTCACCACCCACACTGCCGGCACCGGCATTCTAAATGGCTCTGTTCGGAGGTCATCAACCACACTGCCGGCACCGGCATTCTCTATGGCCATGTTCGGCGGTCACCAGATTAAACCTCCGAAGTGCGACCTGCTCAACAACACATGCATTCATTGTGACGAGGATAGTGACGACACTGAACTTGTCATCACGCCACCAAACTCACAAACACTAGATCTTCATAAGTGTAACAACAATGTTCAGATTTTGTATCACCGGAAGAGATATCACACCACGTAGTATTCATGCAAAGTTGAATGAGAAAAAATGAGCCAATATGCTGAGAGCGTATGAAATAAAACCTTGTTCTTGAGAAGGCGAATCTCATCGTCCACACCTCCGTCATAATTTGCCAATCTTGTGCGGCATTCTCCCATCAGAATCATCAAAACCTCGTATTCATTAGCCTGCGAGCAACATAGTTTGACCTCATTACGAGTGAACTGGGAAAGAAAATGCGATGTAGTGTTCTCGCACATACGACGAAAGCATAGTCACTTATCACTGGAATTCTTAGTTTCACTGTCGCAAATATTCTAGAGCAAAGTTACTACAGTAAAATCATATCTTCTATCTCAAATGGGCATTGACAAACTTATGTATATGAGGATATCTATTGTACTTGCATTCAGAACACAGTGTATACATATTAAATTATTAAAAACATATACGATGATGAGCAAGTGTGTAATATTCTGCACTCATAAAATAAGAGGTGTATATTATGACAAAAATATAGACTGAGACTCTGAATGGCTCTGGTGCTTTTAGTCACACGGTCTTAAAGGATTCATAGAGTTGTCTCGTGGTCAAAATAATCTCGAACATAACTAAATATGCGGAATGCTGAGTTGAAATTGCACTTTGGGCTTGAAATGCAATACCAAGCACATGGTCGGAGGAAAGAGCAACTGAGGGGTACCTGATCAAGCATCATATCTTTCTCGAAGACAATCTTCGAGAAGAGAGCTGGATCTTGTAGTCTTGACAGCCGCATATATGTCAACAGCTGCACAAAACACCATCAAGGGCATAGTCAGAGATTCCAGTTCTCCCTAAAGGATCATTAGAGTGCGGGTGTGAAACTAAGAAGTACTTCGTGACCATCCAGCACTGACCTGCGTTGGAAATCGATCCAAGTACAGCGGGAAAGACTGAGGTGAGTCAAAGTTGGACTGTTGCAATATCTGCTGTTTCAGAACCTGTAATCTATCACCATCGACTAAACCAACCTGCCAAGATCTTGTCGTCAGAATACATGCAACAAGGAGAAATTCTTCGAACGAGCTTAACACTAAACAGGCAGTCATGCTACATCCCTAAAGAAGTTACAAAGTATTGGGAGGCTGCGCAAAGAATAGTTGCTCAGTGCACGTATTTCATTCATGGTTGAGAGCTCAGCTTTTCATAGTTGTGTCGAGATAAAGTAACATACGCTTGATTTATTCGAATTTACGCAGTTCATTCCTAGTGTAGCTTGTATGTAAGTAACTGGCCTCTTCACTTCGGTTCAAAACGAACAAAACAACGTTGACATGTAACTCATTTCTTCTAGATTAGAGAAACAAAGAGTTAAGAAAGGTTAAGCGGCTTCACCTCGAGTTCAAGGTAATCCATTGGGTTGTTCTCATCGACAAAGCCATACCTGCAGACAGTACAAGTAGTTGCTTTAGGATCATTCTGCTCCTAAATTCAGATACACGCATGATAAAGGACCCAGACAGATATTGGCGATCTAAATTATGAATTAGACCATGGATTCTAAGAATTCATTTCAAAGCATGTACTCCGTCTAGATCTGTGCGCCAGATCAAGAAAATGTAGTTGAACCAATGTTTTTGAGCAAACAAGACACTTCACAATCAATTACAGCAAGAATCTCCCACATCTCTCACAATGAAACTTACGTAATCAAAAAATCTGCATTGGAACGATCGCGTCCATATGATGTGAACACCTGCTCTCCTTCCTTGTAATCTCGATCAACTGTAAGCACTACCTAAAAGCCAGTCAATTACATATGTAAGTCAGCATGACGTTGAACATTTGTCCGATGCCTGCGTCACGAGTAAATCAGAGCCACTAAACAAATATTTACTCTCCCAACATGTACAACCAGGATATTTCAAAAGTGCACATGATATGGAGTCTGGAACATACAGGCAGTCAATAGAGCAGCATGCGAACGTAAAAGTAATTACGTTGCTTACTTGAGCTGGCTCAGCAATATTTGTGCTCGCTGCTTTTCACGAGGCCCTCCATTTTTGAGAATGATGGAGGTGAACTCATCGTGTACATACTCGCAAATTACGGGTAATTTGTCAACTAACATTTTCTCAAATGCAACAAGAAAAATTTGATCGCGCTCAACCAGTGCCTGCCACAGCAAGAATAAAAGGTTATGATACTTCCTGCCAGACATGATGTGAGGCAGGAGGATAGTGATCCACACCTGCTCATATACAAAATTTGCCATTGCTGGATACCGCCTTTCTCTTTGCTCTCAGACAGTTCAAGCAAGGGTTCGGCACCACCATTAGTCAGCTCTGATACAATGGCAACCAAAGCGGTCGTATCCAAATTGAGAAGATTCCTTTCTCGTTGAAGTTGATCGAATTGTCCATGCCTTGCTTGAAGGCTCTTGATGGCTGCCCAACATGGAGATGAACCAATGACACAAACTTCATCCTCGAAATTTTCTTCTGAAAAACAATCTGCTGGACGTACATGTTCCGCAGCGAGATTCTCTCTGCAATCTTTCCTACACCATTGCCCTGAAGGTGTGACTTTGATCCAGTAGCTCGTCCAGCTCGTTCGAATGCGTATATCTACCCATTCTCCATCTTCAACCTCTTGACAGCTGCAGTCGATGTTGTAGAAATATGCCACTCATTGTGAAAATTCTTGACAAGCATAACAAAGTGCTATATTGCTATTACAGAGTGAAACTGAGACCATTGGATGAAGAGCAGCAGGTGAGATAATAGAAGGTAATGTTCGAGAAATCCAAAGGTAATCCCTTGAAAATGAAAATGCTGGAAGGAATATGCAGTGGCTTACCGCCTGATCCTCCATACTAAAGTCTACGTAAGCTTGACAATCAGCTCGATGGTTCAATGCATCAGCAAAGGGCACCTATTCCAGATATCACAACAATCATCAGAACATTACGAGCATTACACACATCAGTCATGAAACCACTATGAGTGCGACATTCAAACATGCACTTGTAAACAAAAAAGAGAAACATCAAGACATCCACATCAGCGTAGAGAATGGACGGTTTCTGATCAGAATAGGACAAAAAAGTCAAGTGACTCTCATAGAATTCCAGACTCCCTTACCAGAGCAAAAAGGTCAGCTGCTGGTAAATAAAGAGCTCGAGATAAAATTCTCGAGAAGGCTGTCTTGAAAGCATCGAAAAGTGCACTTCGGGAAAATTTCTGCTGATCCTGTGTGGGCATCTACAGCGCTGAAGATGTCGTCCAAGAGATAGACGTCGCAGTCATGAAGCCAAAGCACGGGCGAGCTGAATGCGCTGTTTCTGCCCCCCACTCAAATTAAGCCCGCGTTGGATCACCGGAACACCAGAAGTTGGATCACCGGAACCCTAACTCGTAATTGTCCTTACTCGTAATTGTCCTTCTAGAGACTGCCGGCACCGGCACTCCAGACCATACTCGATCGCCTTCTTCGCCTTCCTCAGACTGCCGGTACCGGCAGTCCGGAACCCTAAACCGTAACGGCAATTGGATCGCGGCTGCCGGCACCGGCAATCTCTCAACGCCAAGCATGCTCGGCACACCCTGCACACCCCCAAATTCCCTGAAATCTTATATAGATTCAATCTTTACCTCCATTTCCTGGCGATGTTGGGCCGTCGTCATGATCCATTGATCCACCTTTCGAATTCTCCTCGCCTTCATCTGACAGGTCCATTTAGCTTCGCATAAACCTTCTTCCACAAACAAACCCTAAATCCAACCGAAAACAAGCCCTCTAACAAATGCAGAGAACAAAAGGAAGTCCTTCTAGTAGGAAGAAGACTATTAAACCCTAAATTGGATAGACTACAATAACCTTCTAGACGGCCATATTTGAAATTCATTAATAAAGAATGTAGAAAATTGATTTTGGAAGATCCAACCGTAAGATCTCCTTTATAACTATCTAATTAGTTTAATCGCCAATTTTTATTCAATTTTACCGCACGGATCTTGAGATATACATCGAGCTACAATTTCAAATTTTGTTAAAATTATGCATTTATTTTAAAAAACCGATCCTTCTCTCTCGGTTAAGAGTTAAAGGAAAATGGCACATGCAAAAAGAAGGAAATGGCGACGGCTAGGAAAAAAACTCATTCTTCGACTCTAAAACACAACAGTTGACCCGCCATCATGTTGCCCTAGAAAGTACTCCAAACTTACTTCATGGCAAATTGTATACAATTTTCGTTTGACCAATCCTTGGTATGTGCTTGGTCATCCTCTGAGCAATAATTAAGTGAATGGAGGTTGATAAAATGATCAAGCCTATGCTACTAAAATTAATGAATGAAAACTTACCAACTTGATCTTCATCTTCATCAGACTCGTTTGCTTCTTCGTTCAGTTCTTCTACATCGCGATACTCTTCATCTAAATTACCCTGCTCGTTGGTATTCAGGTCATGTTCATCAGTATCCTCACTGTGCACTTCGTGGTCAACCTGATTTTCAAGCACCTTAGCATGGAATTGCAACAAAACGAAGTAACAAAAAGAAGTATCCTCATACCTCTCTAATGTCAGGTTGAGGGTCACGACGTGGTCTTGACATATTTGTCTGAGGCGCAATAACTCTCGAAGAATCAACCTCAGAAGCAGACTCTAGAATGGAATACAAGGACCTCACGGTTTCTCCTAGATACACGCCTGTTCTACTCTGCACCCGATTTCTCATTCGGTCCGAACTAGACTTCCTCTTTGAAAAATATAAACGGCCACCAGCAACCCTCTTTTTTCGTCTTCTCGGTCTAGACCTTCTATCTTCAATCTCTAAGTTTCTTGGCATTTGCATTACACTACAGTTGTACTTGCACAAAACATTTGCAAATGAGTGAAGCTCCAATCTTGTTATCTATCACGCTTACAACCGCGTTTTTGTCAGAAAACAAGTACACATTTTCCGTAGAATAACATGTCGCTGCGTAATTTGAAATTCTAATTTGGAGTCGGACCGATTATAGTTTAAAGTATATAGGTGAATTTTATTCAAACTGTATGCAATTGTCAGATACACACCAAATGGAGAAGCAAATTGATTATGCTTTAGAAAAGTTACGGCGGGCTTCTTTGTCAGATTAGTTCCATATATGAAATGGCGTTCAGTTAATAGATTAGCCTATATATATTAGGCAAATTGATGATAGGGTCATAAAATTGGGCCGCCGTCATGCAGACTTGACTCATGCATCCTCATCCCTTCTAACCCAACTTCAGTCCCCACTGACCAACCCTAATCTTTCCAATGCGTATA
The DNA here is from genome assembly GCA_037043015.1 of Bryum argenteum. Classification (NCBI taxonomy): domain Eukaryota; kingdom Viridiplantae; phylum Streptophyta; class Bryopsida; order Bryales; family Bryaceae; genus Bryum; species Bryum argenteum. Next base: position 2,829,578 of record CM073323.1, on the reverse strand, counting down.
CCTAACATATCAATGCCCACAATATCTTTTTTTACGACATGAAATTGTCGTGTCTGACATCCATTGCCAATCTCTTTTTCAAAAACATACACTTATATATGGAACTAATCTGACAATGACGGCCGCCGTCACCTTTCCAGATAATTGACCGCTCATCTTTTATGCATTTGCTAAATTCAGGTCTAACCGATGCATGCAGATTATCTTCTTCACCCCAAATTACAACAGCAATTGGCGTGGCCACAATTCGGTAAGATCCAGTAGCTTCGTAACTTAAAACTTTGCAACATTTACAATAACCGCGTTGATTAATATAATAAATATCCGTGGCGGCCTATTGTAGTTCACACCGATTCAACAGTAACTTGATTAGAATATAAAGATCTGAATCTCGTGTTAAACACTCTTTCTCTGCCTCCATTGTAGCGACCCCTCTTGCTAGCTTGCTTCATGGCTTCCTCCTCTTCCCAGCCCTCTGCTCTGAAAGTTATAGAATTTAGGTCCGGTCGCTCTGCAGCCCCTACATGCGTTCCTCCAGGTCCTGAAGGTGTGGTAGAAATCACACCACAATGGCTTGGCATTCGATTTGGTTTTGATGCCGCTTCCGTTTGGTTAGAAACAGACGTCGTTGACTCTGTCACTCAAGACATTCAGTTTTCCTTGGTTGTCAAGCCAATCCTCTTAGAGAACAACTCTAGCATATGGAAACTACCCGTCGGAAAGTATCGCGTATATGGCATGAGCGATTCTGTTATGAACGCAACCACTCAACTTCTCACTCCGCGTAGTTCGTCTACTCTCTCCACTATTGCTCCCCTACTTTCACGTGTCAAGATCGAACCAGGACTACGTTATAGTATTGATTTGTCAGATTCTGAGGAAGATGAGCAAATGCCTTCTTTTCAAACCAGTAGACCTTCTACAATACTATCATCTCCTTCAATTGCTTCTGATAGCTCCTTACAATCTATGCCCTCTTCCTTCCACTCTATACAATCTTCAGAACCCAAAAACATTCTTCATTCCATCCGCAAGTTAGGTAGTATGCCTGGTAGCAAAACAGTGCTCAAGAAACTAGATTACACTAATATCCAAACTCTGAATGTTGATACGCTGCCCCCTTCATTCAATGGGGACATACTCTTCATTCTACCACCGGCTGCTCCATGTGCAGCTCATAAACAAGCAAAATCTATGGAGGGCATGGACAAACGATTTGACAGACATATCTGGACCAGAACCATGACCACTAACATCTCCAACACAATGGGATTGACTTTCAGATCTTCTAACTGTGTTGGTCATGTTCAGTGTCACAATCAAAGTTGTGCGTTTCTACAACGATCAGGACGATCAGCTGGTGTGAACGAAGTCGAGTACGAAGGGATCTCGAAGGAAAGCTTTCCTGTTGGTGGCCCACCTCCTCCTACATCCACCATCGTCTGCAAGATTTGTAAGGAGCCTCCTGCTTGTGTTGCAGCATGTAGCGCTAAGATTTTCTATATCTTTGGAAGTAAAGACCAAGAGAGAGCATGTGTTCACATTGGGACTCATCATCACCCAGTCAAGGTTGGTGAGTATAGGGGCACCCGTAGAACGATAGACAAACTTTTAGAAGATCACGTTGAACGTAACCCCCAAGCCACAGTTTCTAAGATTGTTATGGAGACTAGCAAAGACCATTAGGTAATTTCCTCCTTCACAAAGAGGGTGAGCCCAATACACATCTTTCATTGAAACAGTTAGAACCTCTATTTGACAGTTGCAAGGAGCTCAATTCTCCAAGCGTGAAAAATAGGATATACGGGTTCAAGTACTTACGCCGATTTGGCATCATGGGCGGCATTACGAAATTGAGAGGGCTTAGTAATTGGGCCTTCGTTCAGCGCAACCAATTTCCAGGGCAAGGAGATGATGGCGACAAAGTCTTCATCTTCAAGATGTCAGAGGTTGGCCCAGGTAGCGGGGTTGATCTAGTCCGACGAATGCAGCCCGGCGCTCCCCTGAAAAATGCGTGGATGATGTTTAATCATGTCAAACGAGTGGCAGGTTGGACAACCATGGCGTGCCACGTGTATGACTCAGATTTCCAACGAGTACTCACCATTGCTTGTTGTGATTTTCAGTCTGAGGACAGAGAAGCTCAGATTGTGTTTTGGAAAAACCTTAATCACGTCATGTCCAGGCACGGTATTCCTAAGCCATACTTTAAAGGCTTCATGGCTGATAGTGCTCAGGCCAATTGGAATGCTGTTCGAATTGTATACGGTTCGGGCAATCCTGCTGATCCCCTCGAAGGTCGTGAGAGAATGTGCTTCTTCCACTGGGCCCAATCTCTGGAGAAGCACACGAAACAATACATCATTCATGAATTGCAAGATCAGCATAAGCATCTATGCTTTCAATATAAGAATGCATCGTCAATGGAGGAGGCTGAGACGCGGTTTCTGGCTATCAAAGCGTGGTGGACATCCTCGGGAGCAGCATCTGAAGAAGGCGCAATTCGATTGGGATTCTGGCTAGGATTTTGGCATTATCGATATCGCCAATAGGGGGGATTCATGGAACTGGTAAGAATATTCTTACCGATGTGGTGGATTATTTATTCTACTATTTACTGCACTACTGCAATCACTGTAGGTGTCCGTACAATATTCTTAAAAAATTCCACCTTAAATCTACTAATTGTTCTTTAATAAAACTATTGTTAGGTAATCTGTCTTATACGAGAGGTATCTCCAATCACCATTTCTCCTGACTCTGATTTCTCCCTGATTTCCCTAAACAGGAGAAAAAATACACTCCAGAGGAAATTGCCGAAATGCCATCTTGTAATCTTGCAGAGACTGTACACAACAAATGGCTACAAGCTTCGGGAAACAAAGGCGGACTCATACGTTGCGGCGGTAGACGACTATGTTCGAGCATTTCTGCAAGTGGTAGCTTACCATCATTTCAACAATGGTGGTAATGGTGGTGGTGGACCTTCAGTAGAAGAACTTAAGCTACGCTCAGCCCAACAAAAAGCACATCGTACTGGCGATCCATCGGCCCTCAATGCTGCCATAATGGAGTTGCCTGAGGCTCAAAAATATTGTACTCGGGATGCACATCTAGAGGGAGCTGAGGTATTTGGTTCCAAACCACGGATGCCAGATGTACCAATTGGAGCTGAGGAAGAAACTCATCGGCCGGACACTGTGAACTTCTCACATCCTAAAATAGGGAGGAGGGTTACTCGAGCTCGTGCTCAAACTCTTATTACAATCAACGAGGAAGATGAAGTTGAGGAACGCCCATTTGAACCACTAGCAGCCGTTGGAACCGATATCACACGTGTCACCGCTGTTCTTGAGACTAAAGTGAACGAGAAGCTATGGCACATTGCTCGTCTCAAGGAGTCTTCATCCAAGGCTTGTTGGGCAATTATGGCCGGAAGCAAGAAAAATTGCAAGTCCCGTATTGTCCAGCATGGGAAGGCTACCCCAGCTCCAACCTACACTGGGATTTGGCATCCTCCTAGAAAAAACAAAGTGGAAGAACATTTCTTTTTCTGTGCTGACGATATTGAGCGGTGTGTGAAGGGCCAACGTCGAAGGTGGGTTGAGCAGTTCTCCCGTAACCAAGATAAACCGCCTATTCCTTCAGTTTGGCCTGTCAAGATAGGGACAAAGCTCACACGTACTGAGATAGCTGCTTTGGAGGATGCGGGATTTCAACTCCCTCAAAAGGAACAGCTTCCTATCAACCGCACGTTTTCTAATACTGCATTGCCACAGGATTTGTCTCACATTCCAGTGCCAGACGATGCTGATGTTTTTCCTAAGAGGCAAAACTCTAAGACCCTTCGTCGTCTCATCCATAGTGCTAACTCAAAGTATATGAAGAACGTTTATTCTGCCCAAGCTATGGAAGCAACCATTCTGAAGGTGACCATGATACCTCAACCCGCTCTTGGATGCATTGTTAAGTTGCGGTCTAAACCGGTGCCCACCGAGTCAGTTTACCATATCACAATTAGTTCAAACCCAGCATGCACATGCCCAGCGTTCAAGGATACTCTAGTCACCTTAGGGAGAAAATGACATCCGTATAAAAATTGTAAGCACATGTATTACATCCTGATGTCGATGTGCAATCTAGATGTTGACGTGGACCTCTTTATGCATGCCCCTACCCTCAGTTTCAACGAGGTGAAGAAGATCATTGAGAGCGGACTTCTAGATCATGTTACATCTTAGGTCACCACACTTACACGATTAGTATATATATATATATATATATATATATATATATATATATAGATATATAGATATATAAATATATAGATGTATAGATATATAGATATATAGATATACGAGATATACGAGATATACTGAGATATACAGATATACAGATATACAGATATACAGATATATAGATATATAGATATATTGACGTACACTACATACGTTATGTAATACAAAATATCTACCACTTTCTGAGTATTAATCAATATATATAAATAATATTGTAGTATATGTATTTTCACCACCCAATATGGCAATATTCGTTACGTTGAGACAATAGGAGCACTTTGAGACTATAAGGATATTTTAGGTCTGTTGGATTTATTACCAGGTCAGGGATAATACTTGAATGCAACCTTTAGAAAACAAAGGTATTCATATATATTGATATGTAAAAGCCTCAAATTATCAAAAAGATTCAATGTTGAACATGTAGAACAGTTTTTTTTTATCCTTGTATAAAATATGAGTCTTCAAATTGCCGTGAATGTAACGAATATCGCCATCAATCTTGAATTATACTACCCTAAATTCCACGGTAATGGGTACCAAGTTCCATGGTCATGGGTCAGGAATATACAAATATTCTCAAGAATATTCTCATTTTATAAGTTTTATTTTTATTTTTAGTATTTGTTTTACTAATAATAAAAAATCTCCGCTCGCAATTCTGAAAATGTACGCTCACCGCTCTCCGCTCTACGCTCTACGCTCTACGCTCTACGCTCGCATACTAGCAACGTCCTTACAACAACATCCGTCAAAGAAGTATAATATGAATCCAAGGTTCTGAAACTGAAGCATCTCGTTTCATCTCGTTTTAAGTGTTGTGGTTTTCATCTACGACTGACCAGTGTGCCTTGCTGCTCCGCTTGAACCGACAGTGGAATTTGACAGGGCGGCAGTGAGTAGCGCACATTCTTCAGTGCCGCTACTGAAGAGATGGGTCAATTGAGAGCTTAGGTCAGGTGCTGAGAACCTAGAGAGAAGAGAGGTTGTGGAGGGCAAGAGATCGTTAGCACGATGAAGAGCGACATACTAGTGTTGACGGTATGCTTGGCATCCCTTGGGGTGTGCCTTCTGGTGGCATTAGGAGTTTGGCTTTGTTGCAGGTGGCTTCGACGTCCCTTGGGGCGTCCCACCCCGTCCTGCTTACCATCTGATCCTGAAGCGTTGGATCCGGCGATGAAGGCGTCCACATTCGTCAAGGTACCAGGTGAAGCCCGACTGAAGAGCATCAAGTGAGCAGATGGAGCGTACGCTTGAGACGAGAAGTCTGAGATCCTATGTAATACCGCCGAATTCCCCGAAGGTACCAGTTGGGAAACCACCACTAGTCTTTTGCAGGTGTGCACACACAAGCCTTGATCGTGTCGTTACTTCGGAGACCGGAACAAAAACTCCGGCTTCCGCTGTTCGTTCCGATGCAGTGCTTTTGTGTCAAGTCAGACTTTTTGGAGCTATTTCTCCTCTAAGAGTATAGACACTATCTAATTCTGTACGATACATCCAAAGTAGATAAGGTAGACATACCCACATCCAAATTTTACCTCAATTTGATATTTAGAAAAGTACTGTAAATTTTTATCTCAATTTTGATTTCTAGAAAAGTACTATAAATTTTGGATGTTCGATGTGTCTCTTGATGGGTGCAAAAGTCTTGGGAATTACCTGCTTGATGTTGACTTGGTATGTTGCTATACATATTTTGTCCTTTCTTGTATATTGTAATGTAAGAAATCTCTTGGATTTGAACAAAGAAGTGAGTTGCTTGATTCTTCATAAAGTACAAGTGCAACTCGTACACCTCACTATGAAACTTAACATTCAAGCACAGCTGCCACGCACCATTGGAAATTGGGTTCCTACCTGAGTTGAAGTTTCCGTGGTAGACAAACGTAATTGAAGTTGCGGATAGAATTCATCACTTCCAAACTGCACTAAAAATAGCTTAGCCACCACCGCCTAAGAGGTGCGCCTCGCGCCTCTCCACTCCGTCGGCGGTTCAGAGTGTGCACTGTGCACCCTCTTGCATGCCAGGTTGCGGGGATGCTGCCAAGAGTTTATCCCAGCCCGTGTCGTCAAAGAAGTCATTGGATTATAAATAAATTACTTCAAGGTGTCGCTTGAGTTTCGGAGACTTAAGCATCTCTTTTTCAGAAGAGCGAGTCTGTAAGTCACGGCTGGTGTGACTTTCTGCCCTAGGAGTTTCACCGGGACCGTTTGTACCGACAGTGGAGTTTGGCAGGGCGGCAGTAAGCAGATTCAGCTTTAAGTGGGCGAATTCTTCGCATTCTCTGACAGCCGAAGAGGTGGATTAGTCGAGAGCTTAGTCCAGGATCTTAGAATCCACAGAGAGGTTGTGGAGCGCAAGAAATCATGCGCACGATGAGGATGAGATGCAGACTAATGTGGTTTGTGTGCTTAGCAGTCCTAGAGGAGTGCCTACGGGGGGCATTCTTGGTTTGGCATTACTGGAGGGGGTCGCTTCGCCCTGCGGAGGAATCCTCACCTCCCCGAGTCAAATTTGTTAATTTACAATCATCCCGGGTTGAAGCATTGGATCCGGCGATAAGAGCATCCACATTCGTAAAGTCTTCAGCAGGAGCCCGACCAAAAAGCATTAAGTAAGCAGATGGAGCCTGTGCTTGAGACAAGAAGCCTGAGATCCAGAGTAGTACCGTCGATGTCCCTGAAGGTACGAGTTTGAGACCCGCCTCTAATCTTTTTGCAGGTCTTTAACCCTTAAACGCCCAAGGTGACCCGAGGGGTCACCTTCCAATAGAATCTTCTTTGTAGCTCTCACTGTACTCAACTTTTCACTTATATTTTGATGTCAAACTCGTCACCTTCTTGTGATGCATTCAAAAAGTGAAATTTTACAATTCATATTACAATTTGTATGAGTGATTTTGTGCTTTGAAAGGATTGTGGTAGCGCGGTTGGGGTTGTACATAACCTTGTAGGAGGTTGCAAGCTCATCATTGATTGGTGCATTCATGATGCCCTTGTTCAAAAAAGTGCACTATTCATGATACCCAAGTCCAAAAGATGTTGTGATCCAATTTCGGGCTGCCCGTTTCACACCCAATGGATGCTTAAGGGTTAAACACAAGCTTTGATCGTGTCTTTACTGCGGAGACCGGAACAAGACCTTCGGCTTCCTCTGTTCGCTTCAATGCAATGCTTTTGTGTCGAGTGAGACATTTTAGAACTGTTTCTCCTCTGAGAGTTTAGACACTGTCTCTTCGTGTACCAAGGTACAATGTAGGTATGCCCAATTTTGAGTTCTATAAAAGTCTTGTAAATAAGGATTGTCTTATAGACAAAAATTTTGTTCATCCGTTAGACATAGTTTAGATGAGATGTACGTTTAAGACATCATCAATGTATCAAATGTACATCTCATCTCCTATTCATTTGTTGAACATACTTTAAATGAGATGTGCATCTAAGACATCATCAATGTATCAAATGTACATCTTGTGACAGCTCGTAGTTGCTATCTTGTTTTGTTATAATTTATTTGTTACTTTTATGAATGTAATGTTAATTAACAATGTCTTTATAAAGTAATTTGATGAAATTTAAGTTAATTAAGTTGTGAATATAATATGCATGTTAGAAGATAATTGTTGCAAGGCCTTGGATAGGACGTTTGATACTAATTTAAGCTTTAGGTTAAATTTAGTATGGAAAGACTAGAAGAGGGAAGATCCCCTTAGTGAATCCAATTGATGATGGAGAAGGACTAAAGGAGGGAGAATCCCCCTAGAGAATCCTAGAATTAAGAATAAAGTTAATTGCTTAATTTAGGATTGAATGTGTTACCGTTGGCCTTGCGCAATTAGCTTTTAATGTTCATGTTTGTGTTTATGGCTTCATTGTCTTGGTTTGTTCATTTAACTTCGTGCTGGTAGTTGTGAGTTACATTCATTTGTGAAGGTTCTTCAAGATAGAACGCCATGGAGGAGCACCATTCATCCATGGAGGCCTAGTTAGGGCTTAAGCCTTAGTTAGGGTTAGGGTGAGCCGCCTCTTTGCCGGCTCTTATTTTATACTTAAGAGCTTGTTTCCAAGCTTCGGTAAACGGAAATCAATTTTGTGATTTCTTGTGTCAATCGCTCCCTTCAATTTTGTCTCTTTTCTTTTTCTCCTCCTTGTCATGCTTAGTAGTTAGGAGAACGAATGCCATGGGCCTCTTTCTCTCTTTTCTTGATTTCATCTTCCATCTTGGTGTTAATTGTTTGAACCCTCATGTGTGGGTGGTGTCCTTTCCTTGTCTCTCTCAATTTTTTCCTCATCAGTCACTCTGTTTTTCTCTAAGTTACCTAAGACTTCTAGGGTGTGTAGCTTGTAAGTAGATATTTATATCGGTATATGGCATGTCTAATTTGGAATTGTAGGAAGGAAGAAACACCCCTCCAAAGTTGGGTTGTAGTAAGGCCTTTCCTCGCCGGCAGTAGAAAAGTAAGTCCCAATCATTCTGCAATCAGTCCTAGGGTATTGGTCCAATGACTTTGAGATTTGAGGGGTAAATGCACAACTGACTTGCTTTTCAAAAAGCTATGACACGCCTCAAACAGACTTGGGACGAAAGAATGGCAAATAAAAAACTACGGGTCACTTCCAAGTTGATCCGGCCGGGCGGTTTTCTTCTTCTTCTCTTCTTTGCGCCTCGTTTTCTCCTTGTCTTCTCTAGTTTCTTTTTTTTCTCTTCATGTAATCTTGTTTTTTATTTTCTCCTTGTGACCAAAGGCCACTCCATGGTGATTTTTGAGCTCAGAAATCTCAACTAAATTGTGGCATATGTATAAGAATTTTGTCTCATAAGACAAAGTTGCTGGAAATCATTTATATGACTTTCAATGGGTGAATGTCGTGCCAAGCTATTGAAAATTTACTTGCATGGTATAGATTTTGTTATGTTGTGTCTGTAGCTTCATGTAGCATCTAAGCTCAAAAACTCTCAGAGAAGTGAGTAGTTTTGGCTCTTTACATACGCTCATATGCTCAAAGTAGGTAACTCTTTTCCAACTATTTGTGAAGTTTAATGAAGAGCATAAATGCATAGATATGAAAAATGTTTGTGTGAATACACTTAATTCCTAAAGGCCCAAGGGGTTTGGAGAGAAACTTAGATGTATTGTAAAATATGTATTTGGTGACTTTAACGTAATTTTGCTCCAAAACAATGTAACAATCTTGATGTTTAGATTAAATTGATAAGGTTAACTTTCTCAGAACAAAAACTATTTATTTTACAATGAGTAAAAGAGTCTAAAACCTTGAAATTTGATAATTAAAAAAATCTATTGATAGTAAGTTGTGGCAATTCATATAATTTACTATTTAAAGTAGGTAGTTTGTTTTATTTTGTGAGTGACATTATGATCTTAGTAACGACGAGTCAAATGGAACCACATGAGGTGTTGTTGGAAGCACGTTTTTGTAAAGTCGGGGAAAAAAATCGCAAATATGATCTAATTATAGACAACATATTCAAGGCAACGTTACGGGCTATACTAGTTTATTATTTAAGGCAACAACTCCTTTTAGGGTTTTGTTTTGTGACATTATGATGTGGGGGACTACCGGTTGGATAGGGCCCCATGACGTGTCGTTAGAAGCATGTTTTTTTGTAGAGTTGTGGAAGCATGTTTTTTTGTAGAGTTGTGAATAACAATGAGTTTGTTAAACAAGTTGAAGTTGACAAATTCTGAGATATTGAGTTTGAAGTATTTATGGCCCATAAATCACCAAAAATTACAAAAGTGACCTAATTATCAAACTTTTTATTTATTTTTTATTTTTCTTATTTTTATAGTAAATAACTGAAGTATACAAAATTTGGCAATATATCCGAGGCAATGCCGCGGGCCATACTAGTATTATATGATGATAAGAAAAAGGCCGCTAATAACTTAAGAGAAACACCACAAGTTTTCCAAATTATTAATTAGTAATTTCTTTAACACTAATTAAACCTCATCTGTGTTTGATAGTTTATTGTGAACAATCTATGAATTCAAACTTGGTTATATTAATTGGATGTGGTTTCTTACTCACCAAACTTGTGGGAAAAAACAAAAATAATAATAATAAAAATTAAGAATATTTTATAAAATATTTTTGTTAGTCTTGTTCAACTCCTCAAAATTTGAATTTGCACATAAAATGGTCGATTGGGCTCTTAGAGGTCAAAGAAAGGATCTTCCATTTTGTGTTCTATGAGTTTTTGGTGAGAAGAGATTCTTGCATTGTGTGGGTCAAATAAATTACTCAACAATATTAGAAACACAACAAGAAACTAATAAAGTGGTAGAAACAGGTTCAAATCTCCATAAATTGACTAAAATATGACTCTATTGATTTATTGAAGCTTTAGGACTACGCATGTAGATATTGATATAAAAATTTGTTAAGTCAGTTATTATGAATTGAATCAATAATCTAGTAGAAGGTAGTGAATGACGTGTCAAAGCATTGATTAAATCTTATAAAGACCTAATTTCCAAGAGGCATGAATTCAAACTAATACTTTCTCAATATCATGATGTCGCTTGGAAGTAAACCTCACTTCAACACATTTTCTTCCTTTCTTGGAAGGGTTTGTAACTTTTGGACCTTTTCATGTAAAAGGTCAATATTTTCGTAAGCAATAACCAACTATGGCAGAAAAGAAGGCATCAATCAAAAAGTCTTCTATTGCCAAAGAGGGTTCTATTACCAAAGGGGGTTCTATAGCCAGAGAGGGTTCTACTACAAGAGCGTCAATTGCTGCTGCAGTGGGTGCAGCGGCCGGTGCTGTTGTTGCTCTCGGTATACATCCTTCTTGTATAAAAAAAAACAAAAAAAAACAAAAACTACTTGAAGTTCAAAAATCTTTAATATGCTAAACTTGTTCACAATACCAAAAAAAACAACAAAATTGCTCATTTTTAAATCCAAATAGCTTACAAAATCCCGAAATTGTATATTTGGTAATTAGTTTGAATACAAGAATTCGTAGGAATATAAACATCCAAGTTGAGTTGGAAGTTTCTAGTGTTGATTTTTAGGTTTTAATTTAATTTTACTCAAATTTACCTTGTGATAAGCTAAGTTTTTTTTTAAAAAATAAAATATAAATATAAATATAAATATATATTTTTTAAGGAAATTTTTGCTTAAAAAATGATGAAGAAGTTAAACTGGTGGCATAATCTTTGAAATTGAATAAGTGTTTTTGAGTTGTAGAGCAAGATGCTGCATCAGCTTTAGGATTGACTCCTGAGGTATGGTTTGACCCCAAGCAGGAGGTATCTCCTGTTGTGGTTACCCTAAATTCGGAAAAGTGGAGTCATTGTTTTCTAAAGAAATGGTCATTAATCTCACATCAATCTTAATTCTTTCACTTAAAAGACAAATCGAAATGTTCGTAGAATTTTTTTTAGTGTGAAGTAGATTAACCATTAAATGTCGTAGTTGTTGCAAATACGCTTTAGAGAATGTTCCTCGCGCATGCATTGTTCTTTAGGGGTTAAGCATTACATCAATTTAGATGCATGCAGGAAGCTCTAGCAGCCAAAGAAGCTGCTGAGAGGTTGGAGATTCGAGCTTTGCCCGTACGACAATACTTGGTATTATTCTCCATTATTGGTCATATAATTTGTGGTCGTTGTGTCGCAAACCCTAAGTGTGAGTGATATTATTCTCAAGAAGATTTTCATAAAGTGTTGGGTTGAGATCCTCTGGAATTTGTTGATTTGACCTAATTTTGATATATTGCATTGTTACATGTATCATCCCAACATGTTGTCATCTTGAATGACATTGGTTGTCATTTGTGTGGCAAATTTGAGTCGTTCTGTTGGTGACACTTGTTGTAAACAATACTTTCCCTCATTTAACCAATTCTTTCTTTTAAAATCGATCATCTTGTCTTTTTTGTTGACATTGTCAAGTTTTAGTAACAAATTTGATCTTATGTTTGTTTGGTCCTACCTTGTTTTACATTTGTAACACTAATTGTTTAGAACTTGCATATAGAAAATGTGTTTGTGGTTGAAGAAATTTTAGAATTGGGGTAGATTTAAGTTTGATGATGTATCATCATCATCTATATGTTTGTATTCATGCGTTTATTTCAATTTCAACACCTAAGAGCTCTAGATTAGAGGATGGAGTCACTTCTTCAAAAATTATTATACTGGAAATTAATGATCAATCACAATCACCATAACAGATAAATTAGGAAGTTTGTGAGTCCCATGTTTATAAGTGCAATGTCTACTATAAGTCTTTTATGCCCCTTCTTGCACACTTGAAGCATAATCTTGCATGTATCCTTACATGCACAGTAACTACATCACTAGAAGAGTCAATGTACTCATTGTTATGATCCAAATTCCTCCCTAATCAATCCCAGTACCATAAAAACTTCTCAATTTGGTGTTTATAAATGAAATCTTGTAGTTCACATCTTTCAAATATAATTTTCTAGAGAATTTTTCATGAGGAATGTTATGTAGCATTACAAAGTCATGTAACTTTGTATTGTTGATCTTGGACTTGTTGAGTAGGAAGTTTCAGTGGTTCCTTTGCTACTACATGGATTACAGCTTTTAGCAATTGAGAGGTATTCAACACAAACATATCCATGTTTTCAAAGTCACTCTTCATGAAAAGCTTGTAATTTAATCTCATATTTTTAGATTTTATTTATAATATTTCTGAATGAAATATGTTCCAAAAATAGAAATGTAGTAACCTAATGAGCTAAGATTTGTCAATGATAATTCTATCAATGTCTTGCAAAGTTTCGTTCACTACTCTTACATCATTTCACGAGAACCCTAAAAGCACATACAAAAATAGTAGGTTGATTACAAGCTACTTTGAAAAATTGTCACATTGAATATGATCCAAACTCTACTAACTTGTGACATTAATCTATGACTAACTTTTATCCCATCTATAAAGACTTCATAATATGCATGACATGAAGTATACTAGATTGTGTACTATGTGAAAAGATGGGAGCTCAAAGCTCCTGAACTTCAAGGTACACATTTGACTTGTATAATTATCTTGAAATGCTTATTGTGTTACAATGAAGCGTTAAGTATTGACCCAAAGCCATACCAATAGTAAAAAACATTTTGTTGGGTGTCAAAGACACCCTAGGTATATAATCCTCACACTAAGATGCATAGAATGGAACTAATTCCAGTCTTAGGTTGTTAGTAAAATCATTTGAAAAAGTGAAATGTATTGACAATGTGAGAAGATCATGTTAGACCTGAAGACCCCGTAGATTTCTTAGCTAAGTACTTGATAGAAAAAAATCCCATGACTAAGAAGGATCCTCTAAAGGAAGAGAAGAAGGAAGAGGGAAAAGAAGAGAAGAAAGAAGAGAAGAAGGAAGAGAAAAAGGAAGAGAAGAAAGAAGAGAAGAAAGAATGAGAAAACGAGAAAGCATACAATCTTTAGAGTCTAGAATAGAAGAAACGTCATGACATTAACCAGATGTCAATTGTTTTATGAAGTCAATTGTCAACATGATGTATACTGATCAATATCATATTCTCAAAAAATGCATTCTCCTACCGACAATTCAAAAAAACAGTACACCTTGTCTAACCTACCCTTGACTGTGCACTGGAAGTAAACCTAAAACTAGTCCTGTGCCTGCAATCACAACGAGAAGATCTTGACAGATCAAGCTTTGCATGTACAAACTGATTAACAGTAACACTTTCGACGCAATCTTAAATCTGAAGAAGCAAAATTATTCACATAAAATGGAATACAATACACTCTGGGTGGCTTTCATCAGCAATTTCGAATGTGATCCACAAAACGGTCTGCTGATGAATCTCTACTCTTTCGACGTGGTAACTCGAATTTCGTGAATTCGAGTACCTGATTCTCTTCACACAAAATGAGTGCTTAAAATCAGCTCCTGGCATGAGATGTGTGGATGCATGCTCGACTTCAAGTGGATTCAGCAGTAATGGGTGCCGATTTCTGTTGGTAGCCTTCAATTTGAGAAGCTTTTATTCGAAGCCTTGGAACCTCGACTGCGAGGACGTGCTTGATGAATTCGTAAGAAGCGAAAAAGAGTGCTCCTTGAGTTACGTATATCACTAACCGAGGTACCAGTCCACTGCAAAAGTGCATGCAATTTGGTCATTAAAGTCAAGTGCGCCAAAAACTCAGTAACATATATAGGCACAGGTAGAGTACTAAGTCATTCCAATTTCCAAAGTAAAGGACTGCCTCCACAAGAGAAACGAACAAAAAGTCGTGAATTAACCTTAATTTAACAGTTCAAATACTCAAAAAGGAATAAGGTGAAACAAATCATATGTTCTCTCGGGCGCATGAAACTCACCGGTACAATCCCGGGACACCTTCTGTAGTGGCAATAATCCGAAATGTGTGAATGACTCCATTATATTGCTGGACAGACCCAGGTATCTAAAATCCAAACAACATGAAGTTAGTTTTAGTCAATAATATGCTGCTTTTTCATAAGAGATGGACCCTATGTAATAGCAACCATTATCAGCTTTCCAAATCTACAATACCTGAGTTTGAAGCCGGGTTTTGACGACATCGAAAGGGGTAGTGAAAAAGGCTGCAGTTGAACCCGCAATACCGCCAATAGCAAGCTGCACAAAAAAGAAAACAACCACATCACCGGATGCTACAAAAAGACCTTCGCAATAGTAACAAATTGCTACTGAGGCTACTCCTTTTGAGGACACAAGAATAACTCCTGGAATGTGTCAAAAAAGTAGGTGTGACATACCGCTTGTAATGTGGGCAAAGGAGTGTCACGAGGATGATCACCTCGAGTTACAGCCCAGTGCTTCAAAGCCTCGTATGTGTAGAACTGCGAACCAATCCACAACATCAATCTCCAACGGGGACAGGTCTCTATATCCAAAAGTAGCAGAAAGTATCATACCTTGATCACTGATTGTGGTACATTGCGACATAAAACTGCTCCCCAGCCCTTGTACAGCATCGGAAGTCCTCCTTGTTTGAGCAATGAAGTAAACGTTTGCCTTAACATTTCAAACCAGCTACGCTTAGAATGCAAGTGGAGCATCTCTAAGTGGTTACCAACCAGCAGAGAATTGAAAGGAAATATATGGAGCTGGGGAACCTGTGAAGAGGAAAATAAGGTACCAGCTATTTTGATACAGTCCATTAACTTGCATTTGCTGCTTCACGCATTCACTTGGAGTGAAGACAATTGAAGTGGCAACACTTGCACAAGCACCAGCACCGCAATGTGCAAGTGCGGACATGTCCTGTCCAAACAAAACTCCATTCAGTCCCATACTCATTCATAAAACGTCGACAGAGATTACGAGATTAGGGAATCCATACCGCTGGAATGTGGCGCAGTAGGCCCGCCTTCACAGCTTCATATGTAAGGGTGTATATAGCTGAAATTGGCGCTGACGACGCTAGATTGCTTCCCAGTCCCCTGTACAAACCTTTCAAACCTGCCATAGAATTACACTACTCAATAAGAACAGGAACATGAACCATCTTAAGACCAAGGACTCATAATAGGAACAGAACTTGTATTGCCAGAAAGAGCAAGAAGCTGCATATGGTGCTCATCTTGGCCTTGAGCTGGCAGCACAAAAATCCCTGATCTCTGAGATAACGGACGAAAGGTTCGGATCAAGGATACCTCGTTCTGAGATTATGGAAGAGAGGATGGGAAGAAGGTTGCGATTGCCGCCGGTCTGGGCTTGCACGATGGTTTTTAGAGTATCAACGGGATGCAAGCACAGGCTGACCACTCCTCCGGCTAACGCTCCCGCGCCCGCGTTCTGGCCCATCCGAAAGTTCCATTTCGCCGCAGCTGACTCGACTGCTGGCGCTGCCGCAGATTGAACCCCAAGCGGCCACCACTTCGGACTACTCAACGACAGGAGAGGTGCACGCTGGGAGCCAGCGATCTCCTGAGACACCACCCTTTGATTAAGAATACTGCTTACACTTTTCAGACTGAAAGGTCGATATAAGACCTTACTGCAAGATCGTCGCGAACTCATTTGGTTGCTTGAAATCTTTGAACAAGAAAGCGTGCAATAATTATACCTCATGTGCTATGGTTGTGTCGTGGCTGGATGTGGGAGTTGCATGGCTAGCTGGAGCAGCCTCCTTCTGGCACACCACCCCTTTGATTAAGAATACTGCTCACACTTTTGTGAATGGGAGGTCGGAGATCTGATGACACCTTACTGTAAGATCGCTTTAGTATTGATCAATGAACTGCTTGCACTCGAAATCTTGAACAAGAAAGCGTGAGATTATTATACCTCATGTGCCGTGCTTGTGGATGTGGGAGTTGCGTGGCTTTTCTGTGTCTCGCTCTCTGCTGATTCGCTACTCCTAACCTTCACCGAATTCTCTTTAATCTCGTTCTTGTCAGCATCATCTTTTCTTTTAGGGGAAACAGAGGCTGTCCACATTGAGGTTGTCTTCTCGGATTCCTGAGAATTGCCCTTGATGGTCGCACTTTCTGCAGGTTCTCGTCTCGCTAGGGATCTGGCCCAGCTGAAATTCTGCACACTGGCCCAGTTCTGGGTTGGTGACCTAGACTGTCTCCGGAAGCAGACATCGGAAGCACATACCGGCAGGAGCTGACATTGCAACTCCTCGTCCTCATAATCGTCCTCGGCACACTCACAGAGGCTCTCACATTGGCAATCAGAAGGGACGAGGGGTTTGGCACTCGGTTGGAACACCCATAAATCCTTGTTGAAGGGCTGCTGCTGCTGCGGCTTGTTCTTGAGTGATAGAAGCGACTTCACAGCATGCGTGACGCTGAACGCCTTGAGATGGAGCACCACTGAATCTGCTCGGATGAAAGCCAATGGAAGCCAATTCAGGGGCCGACCCGGCACCCCATTTGCTGCATCCATTGCATCACATCATGCTCGCGCCCTCAAACCCTGCATAAACCCTACCCGGCCAGTTCAATGCGAAGCTCGAAAACCTAAACTGGGGAGCTGGAAATGCTGATTCATGAAACTGGGTTTGTAGGAGGTGATTGTGAGTCCTGGAAGAGAGAATGGAATTGGGGGGCGAAGGAAGGTATTGATGCTAGAATCGGGAGCATATTCTCGATTTCGGCGAAGGGGTTGGCGAATTGGATTTGATAGCTGGCGCAGTCAATGCGCGGCATGCAAGCTTTACCATGATGGGCACGAGGGATTTGTAAGGCATTTGCACAGGGACTACGATCGACTGGAGCATACCCGGCGCATTACATTACCCTATTTCCGTTGTTTTGTACTAGAGAGCGGGCAGGAGCTGCCTGTTCTGCCGTGCAAGCGGCTATAGGGCGAGCCCGGCAGGGCGAGACCTGTGGCCGCGCGCGCGGCAGAACAGGCAGCTCCTGCCCGCTCTCAAGCGTTAATAGCGGGGCTAATTTATTTGTAAGGGTTTGCTATTCTCTGCACTTTTTCTTCGCTCATTGCTTCTTCAGCGTTGATTTAGAGAGGCACTTCTTACGTGTTGTAGTATGAATTCGGTGTGCATTTTCTTGTAGCGATGGCCGGAGTCCTGCCACGTTTGCCGTTAGGGGAGATCACAAGTCATGTAGCTTCTCCGTCCTCAAATCGTGAAGCATCAAAGTCTTATCTGCTTCAGAATTCGTCAATTGTAAAGAATTTGTTGAATGGTGTCGATTCGAGTGTGAGCACCTCGTCGATTGTAGATCCTTCGCTTCTTGAAGGCGAAACTGAAAATAAAGATCGTGAGAATATCGGCAGAATATGCCAGCCCTGCTATTAACGTAAACCAAGGTCATCGTCGCCCACACGGCCTTGACATGCATACCGTGGACAATTAGGTGAGAGAAATTTGTCTAAGATTACAATATGTCTAAGGATGTCTACGTGGGGAGTCAAGCTGAGTATGGGGCTGAAGGAGGGCAAAAATTCTCTCACTGTGATTGGTCCATTATTTGCAATTCAAAAACTAATCCAATAACGCTGAGAGGAATTTTGCTCTCCGTCGGCCCCATGTACTGCTTGACTCTCCATGTAAAGCGTCCTTGAGGGGTAACCTGTGGCTCTTGTTTGTGAAGCATGAGAATGGGGAAATTGAGTTCTTGAATATTTCCGTGAACAAGTAAGAGCATTGTCACCTATGCACACAAACAATGGTCTTAAATAACAATTTAATGTTAATGATTAAATAAATTGCAAGCCGTGAAAAAAGCCGTTAACCCATGCTTGTATTACTTCATTCATAAAAATGTCATCTCCTCCACTCTTGCCCTATACAATGGAAAAGTTGGGTCTATAACCTTCTTCTTTTTTTTGATACGACCCAAAAAGGAATTTGCATGAAGATATCACCTACTTCTTGCTAAGTGGTGAGATTCTCATGTAGAACAAAGGCTAATATACAGAAATTGTAGACATGATAAAAGTACACACTAATTTTTTAGGAGAAGTATTTGAGAAACAACAAGATCATGGGAGAGTTCAGCTTGAGGAGGCATAGAAGGTAAATCATAATCTACATGTATGTTGTGGCTATACTTTTGGGTTGAGTTTACGCATTTTTTTTGTTTACAAATTTTGAGTGACCGTCTTCTTTTACTGGTGATATTGAATCTCTATATTAATATAGATCCTTTCATTTCAAAATCAACAATAGAGGGTTCCAAGGACATAGTAAAAAAACAATAATGATTCCAAACACTAATAAAAAGCCGTTGATTTTAACTTGCCCTATTGACTCAAACAGTTGTAACTTTGTTATAAAAGCCTCTTTGGAAGAAGAAGAACTCCAAACCTATTTCAAGATTGGCATGAATAAAGTGTTATTTTGACCTTGAATGTGTGCCCAAAGACGATAACTTTTGTATGAATTTAATCATAGACAAGTTGTGATCAATAATTTTTTGACCAGTAAAAGATTCTTTTTCATACAAACAAAATGGATTATTTAGTGGAATTGTATATCCTAAATTTGTATCACTCACATTTTGCATTAATTCTAGTCAAACTTCACAAGTTTTTAATTGCTTGTTGCTTAACAGATTTAGTATATGACCCCCCACTTAGATACTAAATAAAGATTTTTACATTTTGTAGTTAATGCATTAGTACTTGGCAGTTTGTGAATAATCTTGAAGAAACATGGGCTCAAACTATTAGGCTTGACAGGCTTGAGGTTTAGCATACACATTGCCTCTTTAGAATGAAGAAATAAATAGAGGGAAAATATGTGAAGAAGAGCCCTTCCCTACATTTATAGAGAATTGGTTCCTAATCTTCATATCTATGACTAGGGTCATGGTTCAATAAAATTAGGGGCAAAGTGGTCAATGAACTTAAACTAGTACTTTTTTATTTTTTGGAATAGAACGTAGCAATGCTATAAAGCAAAAAACTCTCAAATATGAACATTAAAATAGTTAGAGCTATTAGAAGAAGTATAAAATTAAGCACCAACTCTAATTTCATAAAATGCTTATTTTCTTCATCTATTATAAATCAGGTTCAATTTAATGTACATTTAGTTTGTTAATTATAACTTTTATAACAAAACTTATATAACTTATGTAACAAAGAAAAGGAAATGAAACTTTGAAGTAAGTGTGAATATAAAAAAATATAAAAGATATTAAGTTGTAGGGTTGAGTTGTTGGGTACACTCCTATTGAAAATACTACTTAGAAGACATATGAAATTTTTGTTAGTGCATTCACACTTTTGTCAAAGATCTTTACTTCAAAAGTCTTTGATTTTTATAAAAAAATACTAGGGTAGATGCATCTATATCCAGACGCCCCCTTTAATTGACCTCTTTTATAATTTTTTCATTTGTTTCTTGAATTAGCCGATCCTTGCATGCACCCCATGCATACATAATAAGAGTGTTTGGTTGTAAGGCACCACAAGCCTTGGCTTGGTGGTTAAGGCTCAGGCCCCCAATGAGGAGGTCGTGGGTTCTATTCCCCATGCCGGCGTGGTGCTCACCACTATAGTCCACCCAACTATTGTGGGAGGTCCTTGGACCTTGTTATATGGTACCTCAAAGCCCTTTGGGGAGATACTATGTAAAGTATCTTCAAGGCACTAGTAACTAGCTAGGCTATAAACTAGCGTAGTTATAGTGTCCACCCTCGAGAGGAGGAAGTAGTATTGTTCTAATTTCCCCTTGTCTGCTGGCCATCGGGATATTAGCATTACGAACGGACACTTCATTCACGTCGGCCCCTTAGAAAGGATTGGAGTTTCTATCTATCTTTCTATCTATCTGTTTGGTTGTAAATAAAGCCATTAATACTAGGCTTCTCTAGAATTCCCATTTAATTATCTAAGTGTTCAAAAATATTACAAATATGTGGAATATTGTTTTTCCTATTTGCTAATCGCTAAAGAATAATAAATCACACATTACTCTAGTTTGGTGAATGGCTTAAGTGACTGAAAATAGGTGTACATGCCCTAGTATAAAACCTATTAACACGCAATTAAGCAATTATGCACCCGGCTATTTAAAAGTGCACTTGGGTACTACGATGGCCATTTCTTGCAAAAATGGAATTTTTATTTTTAAACTTGATTTTTTCTGGAAAAAAAGGTGTTTTGCAAAGAATGTTGCGTATTGTCAGAAGTGGTAATATAAAAAGACTTCTAATGGCATTGTGAACATATGTTTGGTATAAATCCATGTGAATAATACAAATATTTTTGTCCAGGGATATTTGAAATGTTTAGTATATGCTACAAATTGTGTAGATTATAGTTAATATATTTTTGGTGAGCAAAATGACGCGAGCACCAAACAAGCGTTAATAAAAGTAGGCACCAAATTGTTCCAATGGACATTTAATAAAAATATACTCCATATTGTACTTTGTATATATGTGGTAGAAAAGTATCTAAATACACAGATTCTAAATGTATACCAAGTTATGTATATAACTGATAATACAACTAAATTCAATCCATATGTCCATCGCAACAACACGTCCGAAAAATAATCCTTGCGATCTTGTACTATTTAGTACGTATATACACTTAGAAACACCACCATGTGTACAAAAACACATGGACTACGTACTAATATCTAATGCGGCTTGCAAACCGGTCATCGTCGATAGCTTGGGTTTGCATTGCGATATATTCTAATATGTGGGCCTTCGCAGATTGGATAATGCAAATGTTGCTTGGAACCGTGACTCCAAAGACATTGCGGTTTCTCCCGACTATGACTGGACATGATTCTTTCCGGTTCGTCCGCCCAAAAAAAAATACATGCCTCTTTCTCTATCCAATCGTGATTCTCCCGGATGGCTCCCACAATGAATGCAAACAGTTTGCATATGTCAGTAAGAGGAACTCGGTCCGTCAACAACTCCCCCTCGAATGATTGGCCAATACCAACAAACTTTCATCTTGATTTTATTCCGGCCTTTTCCGTCTTCAATCACCTTCACTAAATAAAATGGAACACCCTCGTCTACTTCTCCACGATCAACACTGAGGGCTACAAATTGTCCAGAACGGATATCGGATTGAGGATCAAATTGGGGAAAAGGATCGTCAGTACCTTCTGATACCGCTCTTTCTTCGGTTCCATCAAAGATGTGACTGCGAGCCGTTCTTTGTGCCCTACGCATTGCTTGGTTAGGTGGCCTCTCTCTTCGATGACCAAAGTATCCTCTAGCCTCACACCACATGTCCATTCTTAGACATGCTCTTCAATAGATGTAAAATATATAGACCTGGAAACATACAACAAATAAACCGGAATTTAGCAATGCAAACACTTGTGTGTTAGAGATTATTCAACTAGTAACTTACATTTTGAGTCATCTTGGAATTTGAAAGAAAAAAAAAAAAAAAAAAAAAATCATTTTCAGTCAATTTTAAGAATTAAAAAAATGATTCACAACACACAACAAAACTCCAAGAATTTAGTGAAACAATAACTTGTAGATTACATTAGCCTTCTACTAAAATCATTCAATTGTTTTCATAATTATAGAAAGTTTTTTAAAAAACTTAACATACAACAAAATTGCTATAATACAGCAATAAAAATACCTTTGATTAGACATCCATCAACTAAAAAATGACATAAATTACCACCTCTTCTGTTTTTCATCTAACCTCACCGCTTCTGATCTTCTGGCACACTTGCCATTTCTTCGTCCTCTGCTCTTGCTCGTGTTTTTGAAGGTCGTTGTTGCCATTTCTTCCTCCTCCGCTCTTGCTTGTGTTTCTGCAGGTTGCTATTGCCTTTTCTTCCTCCTCTGCTCTTGCTCGTGTTTCTGAAAGACGCTGCTAGGACGATCTGTAGAGCACTAGGAGAGTTTCGTGACTTGTTGCAACCAGAAATCTTTTTGCCGATTCTCCTTGCCGCTTGCTGCTGTACCGAATCGCTGCTTGCTCTAGTACCGAATCGCTGCTGCTGTTATACCAGATCGCCGCCTCCTGTTGCTACTGAATCGATGCTTGCTACTTGCTAATCTTGTTGCTATTCCTCATTGCTATCATTGGTGTTGTTGCTACTGTTGCGGCGTGCATTTTGGGTTCTTGTTCGCTCTTGTACAGGTACGCTACTATTCAAGCTGTCCACTTTGTACTGGATATGTTAAAATCTTCGTCTTCCTCCCTTCATCCTCTTTGTGGTCTTTGTTGCAGCCATGCAGCCGCCACCAAAGCCACCAAAATCCCAATCTTAAAACCTTAAACCCTAAAAAATTTTAAGAATCTTTAAAAAATAGAAATAATAAAAAAAATATCAGAGATTGCAAGGGGTGTGCGCGCGCACACCCCTTGAAACAATCTACCAAGTGAACTCCAATAAACATCCCATTTACTATATTAAAGTCATTTCAAACGTCTGCTACCCGCACATGAGGGATACCCGCCCATATTGATACCCGTCATACATTATAGTTACTTGCTTAAGAACAAGAAAAATGAAAACATTTACGCAACACATGATAGTAAAAATATTAATGTAGATATTGTAGAACTAACATCTTTCACATACAGTCGTTTGAGACTAAAGAATATTACCTTCTTTTACGATTCCAAATTTCTAAAATTGTCTTCACTGTAAAAAGAGCATTTAACCCCAGTCAAATATGTTCGCACATTTTGGTCAAGGGAGAGAAAAAAAACACTATTTTCTACATAAAACCTATAGATCTTCATTTTTTTTAATTTTTTTTTTCTAGCGAAAAATTTATGTGATAAATAAATTCTTATCAATCATTTTGGATTTTCATTCTAAAGCATGTTGAGTTCACAAAAGAATAAAATGTGGCATAAAAGTTTGTCAAATAATTTCAATCTTGATCCTTTGCATATTTGTTTTGAATATGCTACACACCTTTTCCATGTCTAGAAATTGGTTTTAAGGTAACCAACATGATCATGCCAATCATGATTTTAAAGAAGTTAGACCTTGTATAGTGAATTTTTTTTAAGCCAAGTGAAATTAAAGTGTGCTAGACCACTAAATACAATTAAGCAAATGAATTATTCTTATGATTTCAAATGCTATAATATTTTAATCCTTCATGGAGGTTTCCATGAATCGGAGATCATTGTCATTGACGATAGCCTAGAAAGGCTAAACTTCTTGTATACAAAGTTGTTTGTCAACTTCCAAGGACAATTTCAGATCCCTGAGATGACAGGTGCAACAAGGAACACTAGCGTTGGCATTTCCGAGGGCGAAGATCCAATGAACATAGGTTCAGAGGAAGGCGGTAGTGACGAGGACGAGCTTGGAGATGAAGCGGATACTTCTATTCCAAAGACCATACACATTGGGCAAAATACGACGACACCAGCGTGAGTATGACACAAATGTACCCTCGCCTGATCATAACTCATGTGATGACGGACTTCATTCGTCTGTGGAACCTAATGGCTTTGAGGAAGGATCACAGATACCGGAGGTGGTTCTAGATACTCCAATTCAAACGAGACCAATGGTGCCATCCATTCCACAATCTACGGAATCAGCGGACACCATAGCTTTCAACGAGGCCTTCGCACCAATGATGACATTTAGAGACGGCTTCTACTATAACACCGATGATGACATAAGGTACACTCGCCCGCGGTGAGCCGGCGATTCACGCACGAGGAGTCTGCGTCCATCGATCTTCAAGATTCTATTGATCCCCGTGTGTCATTGGCGGTGTGATGGATCGTATAATACATGAGGCCTATGAAAGCGTCTCAGGTAGGACAATGGAGGAGGATGATTAGAGCATCAGAGATTTATAAGTAGCAAGTCAATATGATGTTTAGGTGGCATGTTAGGTTTGATTGATATGTTTGAGTAAAGTATGAGATGTTTGGTTATAGTATTATGCATGTTATATTATAGTATTTACTATCAGTTTCTAAAGTACGTTTATGAATTTTATGTATGGATTTTTATATAATATAGAACGAGATGCTACATATTTTCTCGTTGAATAGCACATGTTGGTCTTTTATCTCTTATAAAGTATGTTTATTGTATAAATGCCAAAAATAGTATATAAATGTCATATAGCAATGTACAATGTAGAAGTTCATAATCAAAATTGCATTGAATCTAAAAAGAAATACTATAGGAAGTTCAAGGACAAAATTGAATCTTTGAAATTCTTTAAATTTCAATTTTTGCACTCCAAGACGTGACGTTGTCCTTCATATTGATCCATTGGGATTTGTATTCCAAAAATTTATATGGTACACAAAATAATAAAATAGATGTTGGCAATATTTTAATATAATAATTTGGTAGTATTTACAAAGCAATAAAACATGATTTAGCAACAAGTTTGTTATTAAAACAATACTATTTCTCATTAGTTTAAGTTTAGTGCCTCCACATTTAAAAAAATTTCTTTGTGTGGAATTTTTGTTGTTTTTTTTCATTTTGGAGGAAAATGTTGTTGTTTTGACATGCCATTGAGTGCACTTGGCAAAGTGCATAATTGCTTAATTGCGTGTTTATTGTAGACATAGAAGTTGCTTTGCTACAAATAATGTCTCGTCATTTTTTTATCCGCTCATGTGTTGATCCTTGCACACCCTCACATGCTTGTTCCTTCACACCCTCGTCCGCTCGTGTGCATGATCCTTTCACACGGGCGCCCGTATTTCAGTGCTACCAGTGTTTCTCCCATCAAGCCAATGGATTTTTTAATTTAAAATCCCTGGAATTTTCCACCTCGACCCCGCGGCCGTTTTTGATAATTTTGAATTCAAATTTTACGACCCCAAATTACCCTTCCAGATTTACTCATTGGCATTTAAAGCCTATATATCAATACATTAAAAAATAAGGGCCTCTTTACCCACCTCCTCTTTTGCCCCCTAAAAATGCTCGTAGTACTTAAATACACAGTGATCCTTCACGTTGTGGTTGCTTGTGTGCATGGTCCTTTCACTCACGTCGCTCATGCAGTCCTTTCAAACCCCCTCGTGTGCATGGTCTTTTCACTCAGGTCACTCGTAAGTAGTCTTTTCACACCCCCTCGTGTACATGGTCTTTTCACTCAGGTCGCTCACGTGCAGTCGTTTCACACCCCCTCGTGTGCATAGTCCTTTCACTCAGGTCGCTCGTATGCAGTCCTTTCACACCCCCTCGTGTGCATGGTCTTTTCACATCGTAATCCGCTCGTGTGCATGGTCTTTTCACACCGTGGTCCGCTCATGTGCATGGTCCTTTCACACCCTCATCCGCACGTCTACATGGTTCTTTCACGGTCCGCTCGTGTCCATGGTTCTTTCACACCATGGTCCACTCGTGTGTTAATACCTTCATTCCCTCTGGATTAATCCCTTCATTCCATATATACTAATCCCTTCATCCCCAGGTACTTGGTAGCTTCATTCTTTGGAATTGTGGTCCCCTCATCCTCTTGTGTGCTCGCCCCTTCATTCCCTTATCGAGAAGACAAGTGGATGAAATGATACACGAACAACACCAATTCATTTTCATTTATTTTTTTATTGTACATGCTGCTAGAAGTGTTTTTTTTTTTTTCGCGACTAAAAGACAAGATGACCAAATGACGCACAAACAACATCGAGTCCTTTTCTTCTCTCTTCTTACTTTTTTATATTTTTGCTCAACTCTTGTTTGTTCTTCCTTGCTTGTGGGGCCCAAAATGACGACTAGGTTTTGCTTCAGCCGTCAGGTGACCAAGTAAACCCAAAGCCGCAAGGATGAACCGCGGCGGATGGATGAATGGTGCACACGACCCGCGCCCGCGCTATTGCAGGTCCCGCCGCCGGCTACTCCCGCAACGAGGGACCACGCTCCCGAATCCTTCACAATGTTTACACCGCAATCCGTGACGCCGTCTCTCGCAATCTCACAAAATAGGGCGACCGACAACAAATTCCAGCCGTCCTCGTAGTCTCCCAAGTCCCACTAATAGAATCTCCGAAGTAGTTAAAGTGGTTATTCAACCCGGTTGCTTCATAGTCACGTTTTCGCTGATTCTGAACTATCATGCTGAACTGGGTAAGTCTTCGAATCCTCTTTTAGGTTATGATGCTCGTTCATGATAAGAACCTTTTTCACGTCCCAGTGCATTTCAGGGGAGTGATATTACGGAGCTGCGTTTGTTTTTATGACCGCTCATACGGAAATGGGCGGGGAGACGAATGGCCCTGTCGAGGTGGAAAGAAGTAGTAGCCACTTAGAGGAAACAGCCGAAAAGCCTGCTCCCGATGGGCCTATGCATTCGGAGAAGCTTGAACAAGGTTAGCATTCGTTCTGATTATACTGCTCTATATAAGCATGTTTCGAGTTAAACATCGAACACGATTTATTGGAGGGCATCGGTGAATGGACCTTTCTTTTATTGCAGATTGCACGGACGTTGAAGAGAGGATTATTGATGCAAATGACGTCGAGTTTAGTCATGAGGGTAAGAAGAGAATACGTGATCCAAGATCCACTGTTGCATCAGATGCCACCTATAGTAATGGTGAGCATTCTTCTGCATATTGGAACTTTCCTCACATATCTCCCTTCAAAAAGAAAAGACCTTATGCCGTTGCAAATGCTACATACAACTATGGTGAGCAAATCTACTCTCTCCATCTTTGCTTTGTATCATATCATTGTAGGGTTTGTTCTAATAGAGAAATTAGGGTTTGGGTTGCGCGTGGATGTATTTCATGTATGTTTTCTTCTCATGGTCGCTTAGGGTTTATGATATGTTTCCTTTGGAAGGATCGATCACATTGACAAGGGCCTCCAGTAGTGTATAGAACGCACTCCATATTACTCCTGTTGAATATTGGTTGAGTGTCTTGTTCCGCATGTTGACACTAGATTTCGCTGTATGTACACCACTTTCAAGTCTTCAAGTCCTTCGTGTTTAATTTAGGATTCTAAGTATTTTCCTTTATCTTCAAGTCATTACTTGAATTCACGTCTCGTGAGCGCTTTCTTGTATCTTGTTGAAGACATTTTCTCGTTCGTTTATTGGAATTTAGGACATGGTACTACGTCAAGGTGGGAACGGGAGTCTAGGAGTGCCAGTTCGGGACGGGGTACTGCGACAGGGTGGGATCAGGAGCCCACGAGCGGCACTTCGGGACGGGGTACTGCGACAGGGTGGGATCAGGAGCCCATTAGTGGCACTTCGGGACGGGGTACTGCGACAGGGTGGGATCAGGAGCCTAGGAACGTTGTGGGTGGGATGTCTGAGCAAGGTGCTGCGACAGGGTGGGATCAGGAGCCCAGGAGTGATGGCACATCGGGAAGGAGTACTCGGACAGGGTGGGATCAGGAGCCTAGGAGTGGGTCGGGTCAAGTTACTGCGACAGGTAGGGATCGTGAGCATAGGAGTTTTAGACAAGGTTCTGCGAGGCGGTGGGATTACGAGCCCAGGAGAGTTGTAAATGGCACTTCGGGACAATATGATGCAACAGGGTGGGGTCAGATCGCCAGGAGAGGTTTCAATTTAAACTCAAGACAAGGTTTTGAGAGAAGGTGGCAGCATGACTCCAGTAGCGTTTGGAATGACTATTCAGGACAAGGCACCGCGACAAGGTGGGAACAGGAACCCAGGAGCTATTCGAGTGGCTATGCGGGACAAGGGACGGCGACAAGGTGGGAGCAGGAGCCCAGGCGCGATCTGAATGGGTACTCACAAGGTACCGCGACAAGGTGGGAGCAGGAGTCTAGGGGCGATTCGAGAGGCTATTCGGGACGAAGTACGGCGAGAAGATGGGAGCAGGAGCCCAGGGGCGATTTGAGAGGCTATTCGGGACAAAATACCGCGACAAGGTGGGAGCACGAGCCCAGGAGCGACTTCAGAGGCTATTCGGGGCATGGTACCGCGACAAGTTGGGAGCAGGAGCCCAGGAACGACCTGAGAGGCTATTCGGGACAGGTTACCGCGACAAGGTGGGAACAGGAGCCCAGGAGCGATGTGAATGGCTATGCGGGACAAGGTGCCGCAACAAGGTGGGAGCAGGAGCCCCGGAGAGGCTATTCATCACAAAGTTCCGCTTCAAGGTGGGAGCAGGAGCCTAGGAGCGATACGAGAGGCTATTCGGGACAAAGCACCGCGACGAGGTGGGAGCAGGAGCCCAGGAGCGACTTGAATGGCTATTCCGGACATGGTACAGTGACCAGATGGGGACAGGAGCCCAGGAACGATTCGAATGGCTATTCGAGACAAGATGCTTCCACAAGGTGGGAGCAGGAGTCTAGAGGCGATTTGAATGCCTATTCGGGACAAGGTGTCGCGTCAAGGCCGGAGCAGGAGTCCAGGAGCGGTTTGGGTGGCTATTCGGGACAAGGTACTGCTACAAGGCGGGAGCAGGAGCCCAGGAGCGACTTGAATGGCTATTCGGGACACGATGCTTCGACAAGAGGACACGATGCTTCGACAAGTGGGGAGCAGAAGCCGAGTACTGTTTTGAATGCCGAAAGTGTGCCGTATGAGCCTTCACAGCTAGACCAGGCTGTCCTGTCACAAGCATGGGGAGTACCCACAGCACCCAAAGTACTGAGGAAGCTAATAATTTTGGATGTGAATGGACTATTGGTGGCACGCTATCCGAAGATAGACAGAAGCATCATTCCAATGGGGGCTACGTACAAATTGGTGTCGAAGTCATACATGTTTAAGCGCCCCTTCTGTGACAGCTTCCTCGAATTCTGCTTCGCCAATTTCTATGTAGGAGTCTGGTCCTCCATGAGGGAAAATAACGTCGTGAAAGCTCTAGATTACATCAGCAAGGACATGCGGGACAAGTGCTTGTTCGTCATGCATCAAGCAGACTGCACGTTTACCGGGCTGAAGAACCCAACGAAGACGACACAGCCCCTGTTTCTGAAGGAGCTACACAGGGTCTGGTCGAGGTTTCCAAATGGGGAGTTTAATGAGTCCAACACTCTCCTTATCGATGATACTCCTTACAAAGCTCTCAGGAACCCACCCTATACGGCCATTTTTCCACATGCGTACGAGTACAATGAAGCTGACACATTCTTACAGGGGCCACTTGTAGAGTATCTGACACAATTGAGAGATGCGGTCGATGTTCGGGAATTTGTTCGCACTAATCCGATTGGCCTTCCTGCCCTTGCTCCCGGGTGCTTACATTGGAATGTATACCAGGAGGTTTTGCAAACGAAAGTGATACAGGCTGAGGGTGTCCCTGCTTAAGTGGCTGTACAGAAGAGATAGGAGAATTTGAAACCAACATAATTTTCATAGAGCAGTGGAGGACTCAAAGTTTTTCCTAGGGTAGCAAGAGAATGGGATTCCAACGTAGCTAAGCAGTTAGTTTCAATTTGTATCGATGGATGACTGAATACCCAACACATCTTCAGATTGTTCGTAAACTAAGATGCAATCATCTGAGATTCAAAAGTTGTTAGAATGACGACTGTCCACTATACATTGTATGTCCCTTACTTGGATTTGTTTACATCTCTCTTTCTGAAGCCAAACGTTTTCATGTCAAGCCTCGATGGTGTATCATCCAAGCCTCGGTTGGAGTTCACTGATTGCCCAATAAATATGTGGGTACTTCGCTTGAGCGTATTCATCATTCGCTGATTCGCGTGTATCGTCGCATCTTCCTCTCTGCAGGTTGCGTATATTCAGGGTCTTCATTTTCAGCACATCCCGCATCATTATCTGAAGCGATGGCTTCTGCGGACTCCGGTGCCGATCAAACAGATTCTCTGTTAGCTTGCAGCATCTGCTATGAGTCTCCTCGGAGTCCAGTTGTAACATATTGCGGGCACATACACTGTTCTTCATGCCTTCATCAGTGGCTACAAGGCCAAGAGAAGCCGTGCCCAGCGTGCCGAGCCACGGTCACCGACGTCGTCCACATTCTCGGAGCAAGTCACCAAGATCCGATTCCTACATCGTCGAGCCCGGTTCCCACGCAGACTGAGGTGCTGGAAGCAATTGAGGTTCTTTTGAGGGCACACCACCGATCGATCTACGCAGGTAAGGGGGCCGGTGAATCCATCAGGAACCAGGTTAACTCTGTGAGCTGGGAAATGGCTCAGATGCAGGTTCCGTTACAAGAGGAGGACGTTATCCTGTTGCAGGACCGACTTGACAGATCAGTAGATGCGTTAAACGAGTCGGAAACGATTCGTATTTGTTTAGACTATGCATGCCGGATGAGGGCTCGTCTTGTTCGACATCGTACGTTCGTCAGAGCCAATCGTGAATGTGCTGGATTGTGGGCTTCAGGAACTGAATAAGGTGCTGTAGATCTTCCAGAAAAGCAGATGTATGGGTCTAGATAGGAACAGGAAAAAGGAATACATAAGGTTCGCACAATCTGAACTGTTTATACATAGTTGAGTGTAATTTGACTTGAAGGGAGGAGTCGACCCACTCCCGCAGCCCTTCCTGTCATTAGACGCCATGCAACAATTCGTACTGGTAGGGAAAAGTACGGGAACGAAAAGCTCCATAATGAAATATATTAAAAAAAAAAAATCTCAGTTTTATACAGGAGGTGTCTCTAGTCCTTCTATTACGCATCTCTTGCTTTGGTTTCCTGGGGTGCTTTGATTGCCATGAACTCAAGCAGTGAAATTCGAGAATGAGAACATTTCTAAATGCAGCAGCTCGATCAGAACTTAACAGAAACAAAAGACTAGATCAGGACATGTATTATCAAGATGATCACAGCATATATTATTTAGCAAACACACATTCTTAGTAACAAAGCTCATCGCCAATCAGGTAGATGAGTTGAATTCCCTCAGCATCGTCAAGTGCTCAATATTTACAATTGTCCCAGATGAAGGCAAATGAATCTCTACAGAAAAAGAAATGGAATCAGTCTAATGAGCAGCTACACAATGAGCGCATCGACAATCCAGCCCGCTAAAACATGAACTGTTGCCTGCCAGTTCCTGGAAAACACAGTTAACAAGCCATAGTACACTATGGTCATGACCCTCTAATGACCTGAAACAAGCTTGCGATCGGACTTCGATACCCTTATCTTCCTCCGACGAACAGAGAACTCAAAAAGCGTGTAGCTGATGTCTTTCTCCGACTTCGTTATCGAGATTTAAGCAGAGGCCAGTGATGCAAGAGTATAATCTCACATTGATTAAACTGCCATCGGAGATTGTGGCTCAACGATTCTGTACTCTCCTCATGATCCGATAGACTTGTGTCGAGCATCTCAATTTGAAGGTCGCTTCATTCGAAACATATGAAGATTATTCCTCTTGCTTCCACCAGAAAACCAGCACATGCCTTGGGTCAACTTCGTGGATTACAATCAGAGCAGAGATACATCTGCACGTCCCCACATGGATCATAAGTGTCTGCTGCGAACTGAAGCTTGAAAAGGCTCAAATGAAGTCAAGCTTCTTCACCCTAATGCACTCTTTTGCAAAAGTTATCCATTCAAGGTCAAGGTCCAAGCAGAAGTTGCAGGATCGGCCCGCTATACTAGTCATACCTGATCCTCAGGTTCTCCTGGTTCTTCTGCTCCTCTGTAGACACTCTCTTAGGTCCTCCTCCAGAACCTCGCACCCTACGTTGCCGTTGACGATGCATTCCCAGTAATTTCCATAGTCGCAGTCCGAGGCCTCCTCTACAGCATTGAGGTCGTCGAAGTTGGAGTTAGGAATGGCGGGAAGCTTGGAAGAGAGCGGCAAGTCGGGCGGAGGAGACAAAGGGTGATGATGATGAGTCGATTTCTGCGGAGGAGGCTTAGGTGCGTCCTCGGGAGGTCCCGTGAAGAAGACGTACGCAAGTGAGGCTCCCGTCGCAGCCATGGCGGCCGTGGCTGCCACCATTATCGATTGTCGTAACCTGGCCATACCTGCTCTCGATCGAAAAAGTGGCAATAGCAACAAAGCGAGCGGACCCCACTTGAACAATAGTGAAACTAATCACGCCAGTATGATCCGAAATGTAAAATCCATCACGAGAAGAAGCTTTAGGGTTTCAATTCCGACATTCACTCCAGCCCTGCATTGCGGATTTGGACATCAGGGCAAGGCGCATAACCGACTAAGCTTATCGATCGATATGAGGGCTCAACAGGGGATGGATTGATCAAGCTCCAGAGGAAGATTTGCCGGGAGGAAGGGGTATTGGAAGGATAGCTTGGAATTGTGCTGTTGCCGGTGTGCTCGGCGACGAGTGCGCGCGTGATTGGGTGCACAGAGGTTCCGCGACTGAGACCACGTGGACTGGTTCAGTGTGTTCGATGGAATATGCCGACGATGCCTCGCGGCTGCTCCGGCGATCGCTGTGCTTTCTCTCATGCCCCGCAACGTCAGTATCACGAAGATCAAACTGAGTCGGGAAGTTCCTGGGATCATCCAAACATTTTTCTCTCGCTTTCTCTCTTTCGTGGGATTACTATTTGAGAATTCTGTGTCGTACACTATTACCGCCATGAGGATACTTTAGAATCCAAGTACCCAACCCTACGTGAGGCCGGGCTTGAACTGAGTGTCCGTTCGACCTGTATGAATGTCATAACATCAACGGCAGTACTACTACCTCCTCTCTAAGTGGAAACTATGCTAGTTCCTAGCTAGCCACTAATGCCTTATAGATATCCGACATGGTATCCTTCAAAAGTCTTTGAGATAATTTCCCTTCACAGGCCCTTGTTACATTTTGAACCACCTTTGCACAATGTGCTAGAAGTGCCCCAAGAGATTGTCAAATATTCATCTGAAGATGTCATTAAGGGTCGCTTCATTTAGTTAGGCTTGTTTTTCAAGTTTTAGATATTTTTGGTTTGTTTTCTTATAATAAATATTATTACATGGTGTGTTTTTGTGCTCTTTGTTCAATTATTTAATTTTCGGTGTTGTTGATTTGTTATTTGTAATCTTTATCCTTGTAGTTACTATTGGGGTGTTTGGTAAGGCACTTGAGGGTGATTCATTGTGACTATCTATTGAATGAGAAAAAACTTTTAGAATAGTACGTGGGTATTTAAAGAGCAAAGTGAAGTGCAAACTGTAGAAACGCTTTTGTTATCACACGGCGCATAGCATACCTTTTGGAAGTCTCACATGTGGACATTTATCAACCATTAGGAATTGGTGATAACTAGTGCACAAATTCCTAAAATAAACCTCCAATGCAAAACTATGGAATGTGACATGAAGGGGTTTGAGTGTATTTAGACTTTCAACAAACTACTAAGGGCATTCCCAATTGGCTAAAAGGATAGGCTAAAGGGTGAAATGTAGCTATGCAAAGGCCATTTTTCTTTTTCAACATACTAGCTATTACGACCTTTGGCGACCAGCTAAAAAGAGGCCCGAGACTCACCAAATATAGCGGCCCACCAAAGCCCTACTACCTATTCTACTTCCACTCGATCAATTTGTTTATTTCAAACTTACTTGGCTTTTGGGAGATTTCAATTCAAAACAAATAAATTTCTGTTTGCATAGAAATACAAAAAAATCAACCCTAAAAATAGAAATACAAAAGTACATGAGGAAGAAGCACCGTGAATACATGCCTTGCAATAAACAATAAAGGTGGTCATAGAGCATAGAATGCTTTTGTAAGCATGACAAAAAGATTAAAGCACAACATATAATTTTTGTAAATTGATTTTTGTATCACTATGCTTTGTACACGAGCATTGTACTCGAACATCATATTTTTGAACTCCAAATAGGTATTATATGTTGTATTTCGAACTTGAGGACATTGTTAGAGTATTGCATGTGTTGTCTTGTGCAAAGTACAAGATTCTCAAGAAGGAACCTGATAATAAGGTCGTGGGACAAAATGACTCCTTTGAGTTCAATGCGAAATTTATTGACAAGATGAGACGGATTAAGATTCAATGCGGCCAGTGGATGAAAAGCACAAGGTGATAGAGGATGTTGGCAAAGATCGGCGTTTCGCCATTGATGCTAAGATTGTTTGCATCACGAAAGGTCGGAAACAACTCCCTTTCAATGATCGGGAAAAACCGACGGCTAGTGTATTATCAGCCGATGGATTTAGCTCATTGGCCGGTCCATTTTTGAAACCACCGGCTAAAAACCGATGAAAATTAGAAATAAATTTCTATTCTCAGTATAAAATGAGAAAATTGCCGGAAGAAATCTCTGAAAAACCGATTAGGTGTGGGAAATGCCGGTTATTAGCCAGTAAAAGCCAAAAAATTCCCCGAACCCTGCTCCCTTTCCAACAATTGGTTGTCGAATGTGTGGAGCAACTTCAAGGATTGTTTAAGGTATATATTATTTACATATATCTTGTGTTATTTGGAATGTGGCTTCATCTAGAAAAGCATCTATTAGTGTGATATGGCTTCTAAATTATTTACTGTGTGTATCAGCCTGATGTCAAGAAAATCAAGAAACGGGTGGAGGACCTCATATCTCGCGAATTCTTGGAGAGAGATAGCAAGAACTAGAACATGTTGAATTATTTGGCATAGAGACAATGAGATATGTGAACCAGTTAGCCGATTGTAAAGCTCATATTTAGGTGCTCGTTCACTTGTGATGATGAGAAGATGTCAGCTATGCACATCAAAGCACAATATAAAAATAGTTTGATCATAAATTTGCATATGTCAGTCTTGCGACCTTGACTTTGTGTGTGTTGTGGTAACCATGCTCTAAGGACCCAAGCTTAAAAGTCTACTTAAAGATGGGCAATCTTAATGGATGTTTGTGACAAGGGTTGAGCACTTAAGCCAATTGTGGCGGAACCCCAATTCCGTTAAAATGGCACTATGCCATGTGCCATTTTGTCACACTAGATCTTACATTTGTGCTCATATAAATTGGTATATTCTGTGATATCACAATTTTTTTGTAATATCACTTCTTTATATACATTGTCACTAATTTTCCCTAATATCATCTTAAAATTATGTTATATCTCACATGGTTTTTGAACTACAGTTCAGAAAGTTGAGGTGTGCCATTTTACCGGAATAATGCCATTTTAACGGAATTGGGGTTGGCAACACACCCTCCGTGAAGTTCTCACGGAAGTTACCGCGCTCCTTCCACAAGCGCAGTTTCAGGAAGCAGCAGTAGGTGGTCACAAATTCCGCACTCCACCCCTGTTCACACCGCCTTCGTTAGATGCTTCTCGATATTTGAGTCGCAAGCCGACGTGGCCGCGGCACAGAGGCCAAAACACGTGGCATCTCCTTGTCCGCCACGTCACGCTTCCAGTTGGCACCTTCCGGGAAGACCATGCCAATGAGCGCCTCGCCGACACGGAGCAACCTCCCTCGCGTCCTCCCTACATAAGCTCCACCCTCCATCCCTCAATCTCATTAATCGATCCTTCCGATCACTCCGATTACATTTTTTTCAAGGACCCAGAATCAATATCAACAGGTTGATTAGTTGCCAATTCGATTCGATCAAAGCAGAGGTTAGTAATAGTAGCAGCAGGGGTTTTTAACGATGGGGTCACAGCGAGAGCTGGAGGTCACGGTGCTTTCAGCGCGCGAGTTGAAGAACGTCAAGCTTACCGGGGGAACCATGAACCCGTACTGCGTGGCGTGGGTGTACCCGCACATGAAGGTGGCTGGCGCCGTCAACAACGGCGGAGGCGTGAACCCGACGTGGAACTCCATTATCAAGCTCCAGGTTGAAGAGAGTCTTGTTGAGCAAGGAAACGCGAACGTGACGGTAGAGATTTACAATCACGGCAAGTTCTCGAATAAGTTCATCGGATCCGCGTTAGTGCCCGTGTCCGACACCAAGTTGCAATCGAGAGGACAGTCTTACGAGGTACGAACTCGCTTACTCTCAACTTGCATCCCTGCATGTCGGTTCCGATTAGTATTATTTTTTCGTACGTCGTTGATTCAATATGCTTCTCGTCTTGGTTATTCGACATGCTAGGATTTTCCGCCTTCTCCATGAAGCGCTGTTTGTTCATTCGATTAAGTTAATTAAGCTTGATTGCTTTGGGGATAATTCTCTCAGATTGCTGCGATCATTGTATTGAAGAGTCTGTTGCTGTATTGTTCAGGTTCGCAAGAAGTCAGGAAAGGTGCAAGGGTCAATCATGGTAGCTTTAAAGCTCGGCAGAACATTAACAGAAGAAGAAGTAAAGAAGAGTGCGCCTCCAGTGATGGCATATCCAGCAATGGGAGGACAAAGCTCATCACAGCAGCAGCAATTCTACCCACCACAGGGGTACCCGGGCCAGTACCAGCAGCAACAATATCCTCAGTACGTATATCAGCAAGCACAGCCTAGAAGGAGCGGTTTCATGGGCGGACCAGGGATGGGTTTGGGCGCTGGACTGCTTGGAGGAATGTTGCTGGGTGGAGCGATGGACGGCGGTATGGATGGCGGTGGCGGTTGCGGCGGTGGTTGCGGCGGAGGATGCGGCGGTTAAGCCTTCGGACCATTCTGTAGTTTTAGACCACCTTCCTCCTGGTACTTTGTGCATTGTACATAGATTTGTTAGTGCGGCATTCTTGATACGATCTTTTCAGATCATTGTTGATATAAGAGATTCGTCAGTTTCCATTCTGTTATTACAGTGGAAACGTTGCAAACATTTTGAGAAATAAAAGGTGAAGGTATAACTGAAATTCTTCATGTAAGCAGGCGTATTTGTTGAGTTCATCTTCATTGTTCTTTTTGTTTCCGGTGGCCATTGGGATATTAGCATTATGAACGGACACTTCATTCACGCCGGCCCCTTAAAAAGGACCGGAGATATCTTCTTCCGTTCCGAATGAACATTACAGCGAATGTACTTCATCGGGGTGCATGTTGGAGTAATGTGATTGTATATGAATGTATTTCACAATGTGAATCCTGCTGAAATCAGCATGAGATGAATATGATAAGGTAGATCTGGAAGCATTAACACCATCATTGTCTTTTATGAATATATGTATTGTCATATTACTGTATAGCACATTACGAATTGCTTGACCAATATGATTAGCTCCATGTGTATGTGGATATGGTCAGAAATAATCGCATCTGCAAAATGCCTCTCCAGAAAATGGCTTAAACTATACCAAAATATACTCTCTCAAGAATTCAGAAGTATTATATATTGTTGGATTTATCTTTCAAAATGTCATGAAGTAAAAATTGTGAGATGAGCACATTTCTTCGCAGACCATAACTTGCATTCTAGTTTTTACATTTCCCTTGATATGTATGCCAGTCTAGTAACACATGTATGGCTATCATACTATTGATGGAGATTGTTCATGCTACGATACTTGTGATATTCTCCTTGAAACGTTGTCCTTAAGAATTTGCTACACATGTTCTACTTTTCAGAAAGTTTGAAAATATTGTGACACTCATGGTTCTTGAAATCCAATTTTTCTTTTTCAGTACTTAGAGATTTTTAATCAAGGTTATGGAGTATAGAAATTATCATGTATTTTCAAATTTTAACTTTGTACTTCTGGTTGGATTTATATACACTTGAAGCAAATTTTTTGTACTTGTAAATATCCATCATCACAAGGTTATAAATACTTTAAAAGTACAGACAAATTTGGTGTATACGAACAAATATGGCATATTCCTTGTACTTCAGTAACCATGCGTTGAATGTGTACTAATGCTTGATATTTTTACTCACTTGAAAAGTACTGTGTATACTTACAAATACCCACAATCGGAACATACCAAAGTGTGAAAAGAACATTGAAAAATGTATGTAAGTAGAAGATTCCTTATACAAATATTGTTTGCGAAGCATTGCTGCGTGCTCACTTAAATACTATAACCATGCTCATATATCTTCTAAAAAAGAAGAATCTTAAACTTGTTAGATCTATGTTTCTATTTTTTATAATTTTTCGACACTCCAACGAATGTGATTATTGCACGGTTGGGTGTCCCTTAATTCATTGCTCCATGTACCCACACATGGCACCGCCCTTGTCCGGCACGTCACGCTTCCACTTGGCACCTTCGCGGAAACCGATGCCCAGGGATTCTTTCGCGGAAACCGGTTCCCAATTTGATCTTTCGCGGAAGACCGATGCCCATGACCGCCCTCGCCGACACGGAGCCACCTCCCTCGCACTCTCTCATCGCCCTCCCTACATAAATCCTACCCCCCATCCCTCAATCTCATCAATCACCCTTCCATTTCAATACTCACTGTCTGACTCCGATCACTCTATTACTCCGAATACAGTTGTTTTGGAGAGCCAGTTTTTGGATTTATCGACAGGTTGATTAGTTGCGAGTGCAAGGGATCGGTAGTAGTCAGCGAGAGTTTGTAGCAATGGTGTCGCAGCGGGAGCTGGAGGTCACTGTGCTTTCAGCGCGCGAGTTGAAGAACGTGAAGCTTACTGGGGGCGCCATGAACCCGTACTGCGTGGCGTGGGTGTACCCGCACATGAAGGTGGCTGGCGCCGTTAACAACGGCGGAGGCGTGAATCCGACATGGAACTCCGTTATCAAGCTCCAGGTTGAAGAGAGTCTCGTTGAGCAAGGAAACGCGAACGTGACGGTAGAGATTTACAATCACGGCAAGTTCTCGAATAAGTTCATCGGATCCGCTTTAGTGCCTGTATCCGACACCAAATTGCAATCGAGAGGACAGAATTATGAGGTCAGAATCCGCTTACTTTCATCTCGCATCCATGGATCTCGTTATCGATAGTTGTAGTCCTCACGCATCGTTGATTTAGCATGCTTATTTGCTTGATCATTCAAATTTCCAGGACTGCCCGCCTTTTTCAAGAAGTGCTGATTATTTATTTGCAAACGCAGCTTCATTACCTGCTTAAGTACGATTTGTTTAAAACCGATCATGCTAAGTAAATCAAACGGTTTCTGTGTATCAATCTCTTAGATTCCTGCGATCATTGTATTAAAAATCCTGTTGATGTATTGTGCAGGTTCGCAAGAAGTCAGGAAAGGTGCAAGGGTCAATCATGGTGGCCTTGAAACTCGGCAGAACGTTAACAGAAGAGGAAGTGAAGAAGAGTGCGCCTCCAGTGATGGCGTATCCAGCAATGGGAGGACAAAGCTCATCACAGCAGCAGCAATTCTACCCTCAACAGGGGTACCCGGGCCAGTACCAGCAGCAACAACATCCTCAGTATGTATACCAGCAAGCGAAGCCTAGAAGGAGCGGTTTCATGGGCGGACCAGGGATGGGGTTGGGCGCTGGATTGCTTGGAGGAATGTTGCTGGGTGGAGCGATGGACGGCGGTGGTGGCTGCGGCGGTGGTTGCGGTGGAGGATGCGGTGGTTAAGCTTTGTCGGGCCTGCGGACCATTCTGTAGTTTTAGACCATATCCCTCCTGGTACTTTGTGCATTGTACATAGATTTGTTAGTGCGGCATTCATGATACGATCTTTTCAGGTCATTGTTGATATAAGGGATTCGTCAGTTCAATCCTGTTAGCACAT
The DNA here is from genome assembly GCA_037043015.1 of Bryum argenteum. Lineage (NCBI taxonomy): Eukaryota > Viridiplantae > Streptophyta > Bryopsida > Bryales > Bryaceae > Bryum > Bryum argenteum. The sequence continues at coordinate 2,789,388 of CM073323.1, read as the reverse complement.
AGGGGAATGATGGAATCATTTTTGTTGAGAAACAAAAGGTGTAAGGTAACAGAATTTCTTCAAATAAGCAAGCATATCTTGTTGATTTCATCTTCGGTATACAAAGAATAGAATGTATCTGAATTGCTGCTGTTATGATACACATGTTTATTTAAAGCGGTGAACTGAAAATTAATATATGGAATGAATGTGATCTGGAATTATGAGTTATCACAATTCGAGTAGCGTGTCCAATGTGGAAATGGTCGGAGGAAACCTCAGCCCCAAATACGGTTGGACTACCTAAAAGCGCCAGGGGATCTATTTGCGCACTGTACCATATCTGTAGATTGTGAAAATACAGATGTACCTCATTTGTATATAACGCAATTGGGTCAAATCTTACTTAGCACTTTGGAATTTTGTATAAAATTCACAAATGCGAATTACATGTTGCAAATTTTTGCAATCCTCCTGTAAACCTATTTTGAATGTGTTCATAATTTTATTTTGAATTTACTAGTGCTAAAAATAGGTCAGATCTCTTAAGTTGGTGGTTTTAGGACACTCAACTTTATGCTCTTTTGTCCTACACAGAAAATTTGGGTGTTTAACCCCTAAACGCCCAAGGGGGGTAAAGCTCCTAACAATTGGTAATAATGCTGATTTTTTCAAAACTGCGTAAAGAAAAATAAAAGATGAAAATGGAAAATCCAACCGTAAGATCTTCTTTGGAGCATGGCAATTAATATGACCGCCAAGTTGCATGCCATTTGGAGCTATCGATTTCAAGATTCATGCAAAAAAGGGGTGAAGATCACACCACCAAAACTTTCATGAAAAATCTCTTTCGCCCACTCTCACAAATTGAGGATTAAGATTTTTACTATTTATCCAAGGAGGGAGTAGAGTAAACCCACCAAGGAGTTGAGCAAAAAAAACGACGGATGAAAAATCAATGGGATGAAAGCGGGGCTGTGCACCAAAGACGGAGCCTCACATCCAGAATGTCGAAAAACGACACTGTGGGCGCTTAAGGGTTAACAGCCCACTCTGTAGCATGTCTCAATTTCAAAGTACATACTCTCAAATCTATTTATGAGGATAGATTTGAAACTACCTCCACGGAGCATAATGTTGGGAGTACTTTGCAGTCTGGAAATCGTATTTTACAGCTTGATTACAACAAGGGTTATTTTGATTTCTTATAATCAAGGCTAACTTGTACATAAGTCTTTTGTACTGTATTTGAGCTAGAACAACATTTGAATCCCTTTATTGTTTCATTGTTTCACCTTTGGGTATGTTTCAACAATGAGTACTAGGCATACATGATTGGATGCCCTTCACATGTCACATTTTCAAAGTTGTGATATCACGAGGGGATTGAAATTCAAGGTGTTACAATATGACACTTGAGGTATGACGATAAGGAAGTTAGAGTGTATGTATGCTTTGTTTCATACAAGGTTCATCCTAATAAATTTTGAGTTTGAGATGCCAAAAACAAATGCCTGGCATGAAAAATATATGGAGAACCTTCATTGAAAGTCACTTATGGGATTCACCTTCGTCAAGATCATCATTCTATAAATGCCCATATTTAGTGAGCAAAGATACTTTATTATTTCTTGAATAGGGACGTATTGAGCGCGAAAATAGGGACGACACTAAAGGATATTGCACAATGAATGAGTCCAAACAACAAATGATGAGGCGCAAGTGATGGGTTTGTATTGAGGAAAAGAAAGTGGATAACATGCTCTATTGTCCCTTGGTGATGATGTGCAACCATTTGCAAAATTGTAATCTCCTAAAGGTCATTTAGAAGAAATTCAAAGTAACATTTACTACAAAAACTAATTTTGTGCCAGGTGTCATTTTTATATTCTTAAAATTCTACATCAATGGCTTGTCTTATCATGTATACTCTATGTGTGAGATGAGTTTATACTTATATGTCATATAAAGAAAAGATTGAAGGAAGGGTAGTCCAAGGAGGGGAAGAACGTTCCTTGTGAATTGGTTCTTTGTGAGTTCGTTAAGCCATCTATCACGTTCATAGAGTTGTCACGTTCATAGAGTTCGTGAGCTTTATGAGTCTGCAATCATTGCTCGTTATATTGAAGTCATATCTAGATTGCAACAAGCTTCTCACAAAATACCCACCTTGCTTGATTTCAAACGAGCATGTGTAGAGTTTTAGCATGGGGTGCAACAATGTGGTGAATATTATGACTATGGTGTTGGCTTTGCACAACATTGCAACTAATATTTGGTTAACTCGAAGTATATAAGCTCTCTTAAATCCCTTTAGTTTTGGTCCTTCCCTTCATTCCACCAACATAGTCGCCCACGGGTGGCATAAGTGACTAGTGTTGAGATTTTTGAATTTGACAAACAGAGTTTGTATCAATTTGGAGCTTTTTGATTACCAATATTGATGTTTTAGGTACATAGTTTTTTTTTTTTTTTTTTTTTTTTTTTTTTTTTTTTTGACATTCAACATTTTAATTTGCCTTGAGTTAGCCCTACTAATACGCTAATAATAAAACCAAATGTGTCCTAGAAGTATGGTTATCAAACTACATCCTCATAATATTTTCTTTGATAATAATGAGTCAAGTACATCTGATAACACAAAAGATCCTAAAGAATTTCTTAATTTAAACCCTCTTATAAAGTGGCAAAATGGAACAATTTTCAAAAAATTGCAAAGTTTGTAAGATACTACTTCTATTGGAACTATAAGTTACAAATGATTTATAAATGATTTATGATTTCCTAAGTTAAAGTGGTTGGAATGTCCTAAACTATCCTCCAATGTACATTATAAACATACCAAATATCTTGAGTAAAAACCAAGAACATACCTCCTATAGTTGACGAAGTAGGTTGACAAGGTATGGGTTATTTTTACCCAAATCAATTGTCCACACCCCTACCTCATAATGCTTATGTGCTAGCTTATATGATTAAAATGCATGCATTCATCAAGCACTCTAAAAACTTTCAATCTCTACATTACTACATGTACTTGCAAATACATAATAAAATTTCACATTACAAGTAATAAAAAATAACGTATATTCTAATTAAAATAAAAAATGAAAACCTTTTAAATTAAGCCATCCTGAGAAAAAAAATAAAATAATAAAATCAAAGTTTTTTCTTACACAATGCAAAACGTTTGAAATTCAAACTAAAGTGAGCCATTGACATGAACGAGGTTCATGCTATCGAATCTAGAAACGTTCCTAGATACGAGAAGGCACCTGATCGAAAAGGACACTGGACATCGCTCGCCATAGCCATCATTCTACCGACAGACGATTCGCAAACCTCGCTTCCTCATCATATCACATCACCAACAAATCATTGTACCAAATACTGTACAACATCTTGTGAAAGCAACTGTTAGTTGAGTATTGCGGCTCCCTCAACATCTGAACGATCATTTCATGATGATGCTTCGTAAGCCTGAAGCATCAATCAAAACGGCCCAAAACATAAAAACGTTTCTTACTCTAGATCGCTCAAAATAGTAACTCATTGTCTTCCTCATAATCTCAACTCTTAGCAGAGGAGGGAGGTAGATTCCAAGGTTTGGATGTGCTCAATGCTGGGGAGTGAAAAGGGTCAGAATGGTGCACCCTGTTGTGGCATCTCTGGTATCTCGATTCGTTGTTGTTCACCAGCACGAGCTTCCTGCATTGCTGCGCGCATTCTCGGCCTTCTTCTTTGTGAGCTTCGATCACATTCTTTTTTGGATTTTGGTGTGTTGGATCTGAGTAATGAACTAAGGTGATGAACGTTTCTTCTTTCTTTCAGTTGCTGGGTGCATACTTTGTGGTACTTCCGTTACGAGATGAGGCGGCTTTGTCACTGGGTACTGGTGTTTTGCCAGCTCTCTTTCTGGCTTCCTTGATTCTCACCATGTTAGCCGCTCCTGCCTCTTCCTATTTGCTCTCACTTCCGAATCTGCCCAAAAGCAAGGTGAGCCTCTCATCAGCATTTAGACTGACCTGTGCTTTGATCGATTTAGTATAATATTGTTGCATCAAATGATGATAGGCTTGTTGTTGATTTGGTAACAGAGGATTAGGGTTTGGTTATCCTCACGCCTTGAATGTTTTGGTTGGTTGCAGGCACTGGTTATTTTGTACAGATTTTTTGGTGGTTCACTTCTCGTGTTCTTCCTCCTTTACATTTCTGTGCCTGCCCCGCATCTGTCAACAGTTACGATCTTACTCTGCTTTTCTTTTTTCCTGTTACACATGCTTTGGTACTCGGAGGTTGGTGAAGATTCTGAAGATGGGGTGAAATGTATGCAGGATGAGAGATTGTCTGATGCCTTGAAACCCGAGGAGGATCTTTCCATTGTAAATAGCGACTCTATAACTCCCACGAGTTGGCACGAGCTTTCTTGGTTGTTCATAGCAGTTCGTGGTGGCTTCTTCCTTTGGGTCAGCGCTTTCTATCTTGTCACTTTCTGCTGAGGCTTGTATCCGCCTTTTGTCTCATGAATGTCGTTGCTTTTGAGGCGGGGGTCTGATACTTTCCTTATTGCAGATTGCGTTATTGAATTTATTCACCATCTCAGCTATGTGGGCACGCATCACTGATGTCATGACAAGTGAGGTTGGATTTCGATGGACTTGCACATTGTGTAGTTTCGTAGGTTGCTGGCTTATTTTCATGCACATTCTGCACTTATAATCTCTGGACTAAGCTTTCTTATGTTGATCGATTGATACGAGTCAATGTAATGGTGTGACTGGCAGGCTGGGGCGAGGCTATTTGGGTTCATTGGTGCAGGGGCAACATTAGGTCAGCTTGTAGGGTCATTGCTGGCTGTTGGCTTGGCTCGCCTTGGACCAGGTTGAATTTCTGACTTCAGGTTCGAATTGTGCTTTGTTGCCCTCTACATAGCCTTGAACATTCTTAACCTCTGTAATAAGTAGCTTATTCTTCGTTCAATTGTACTCCACTGTCAATCATGTATGCAGAGGACTTTACACTCATCCATTGTGTAGATGATCTTTAGAGTCATGTCAAAATAATCATGTCTAGATATGGTTATGGCAATGCATCTGCTTATGTGGCCCTTGCTGTTTGAACAGTTTTGCTTCTGCTAGCAGCTTTGATGATGGAGATGGCTGCACGGTGTGCTTTAGGTATTGGTGAAGACGGCCTTCATCATATGCCTGCCATACTATCAAGGTCCACTGCTGCTCTTTGAGTCCTCTGCTCGCATCTGGTGGCAAATATTCGTAGGATAGAGACCCCAGAATGAGGATCCTCCAATACTAGATCTTACATTTGTATGCCTTAAAAATTGTCCTTGATCGAAGAAATGCCTGTTTTAGGTCGTTCATCTACCAGATGGGATCATATTGATGGGTCGATGTGGTGCATTGGCATCTAAAGTTTCGGTTGGCATCTTTCGAACAGCAAGGAAAGTGACGATGAAGGTCAGCAATTGGTAGAACTGAACGACGGTACAAACAAGGGTGTTAACTCCGATACCTTGATAGCGAAAACGTCGAAGAAGTTAGCGTCTCTGTTCGAGGGTGCACGGCTCATCGTCTCCTCAGCATACCTTCTTCAAATTTGTGCATTCTTGTGGCTGACAGCGGTTGTTTCGTCTTTATTCTATTTCGAGGTTAGCACCTCTGTTCCGAATATCATTCATCTGAGAATGCTCCTGTCTTCAACTTTTTTAGATCATATTTGAATTACCTAGCTAACCCTAGCAAAATCATGATCAATGCAGAGATCAGCAGTTGTTGCAGACTCGACTCAAGATCCATTGGAAAGAAGAATCCTTTTGGCTGAGATCAACAGTTTAACAGCTGTTTTTATTCTGGCTGGACAACTCACAGTCACAGTAAGCTGCTTTTTCCAAACTCAGTCAACTGTATAGCAATTACGATTCAAACTTCTCCTGATGTAGAACTCTGAAGCTTCTGATAAACATGTCAGAATAATTTGAGTGTGGCCTGTTTTATAGATTGCTAGCTTTATTTTAAACGAGTAGCGTCTGTCGGTATGATTTAGGGGACCTTCTCAAGATTGTGTAGTCACATGCATGGTTATCAGGGCAATGAAAATTACTGTACATTCGTGTTTACAGGGTCGACTTTTGTCCAAGATCGGCGTTACAGCAGCTCTGTGTTCACTGCCGGTGGTGGCACTGCTGAATTTAAGTGTAATTTCTGCATCACCAACCTCGATGGTGATAGCCATCTCAGAGGCTGTTCGCAAGGTCGGCAAGTGAGACCTTTTTGCCCACTATGTCTTGCAAGTTAATAACAAGCCCTTAATCTTTGAGCTTCTTAATACTTATGCTTGTTGAGGAACAGAGCCACATGGTATCTTGAAAATTTCTGTCCCGGCTGAAAGTCTTTTATTTATCCTTGCAGCATAAAAATTTGGCTTGCAGGTGGAAAGACTTTCTAGTGAGATGTTCTAGTGGCTTCCTTTACACACTTTTCTGCTGGGGTTTACCTAGATTAGGGTTATATACTGAGAGTGGAATTTCGGTGATTGGTTTCGCTAATATACAAAATGATTTGGCAGAGTTCACGTGGAAGTTGCTTGCATTGGGTTGTCTCTTGCTTGATTCATGTTTGACTGGCTTGAGAATTTAGAGAATGAAATATGCGTGCAGGTTACGAACTACGTAATAACACGACCAGCAAGGGAAATCCTCTTTACTGTGACAACTCGTGAAGAGAAATACAAAGCCAAGGTTAATTCCATCTTCACGAGATTCGCCTGACTTTTATTATGCTCTGTGTCTAGATTACTTCTCTGGTATGTGTTAAGATTCATGCCTGAATGAGCCGCGATTTTGGCAGGTGATTATTGACACCTTCGTGCAAAGACTAGGAGATGCCGCTGCTGCAGGAGTGTATAAGGTGATCGAATCCTTGCTTCTGCGAGGGTCTTCTGCTGTTGCTATCTGCGCTTTGCCGGTGAGATTGCTCGCTACTGCACCTGAAGACGCTTGCCAACTTTCTAGGATATATTTTCCAGAAAGCTTTCGTAGGGTGTGCACACCTTACTCTTCTCAACATCGTCTAACTCTTGATGTTATTTGCTGCAGATATGTGTAGGTTGGTTGTGGGTTGCAGTCGCACTTGGACACAGACAATCTTTGCTTGCAAGAATGTTGGAATCTTCGCCTTCCATCTGAACACATAATCATATCTAGCTATTAAGTTAGCTTGTTCAAGTTCTTCCCTTACGGTAAGGAATGACTCCCTTATGCATGTGAACAGTGGTGTATGTTAGCTTTCGATAGAGAATATACGAGAACAGTCTCTTTCGAATTTTAGTTCTTTTCTTACAGATGTATGTGCTCTGCCGCAGGATCGTGGACCTCAAAAGGCAGCTTGAGACCATCACGTCGAAGCTTGGCATTTTATCAATGCCACTTGAGGCCCATCAATTCTTATTCCCTTAGGATACAGTTCATTATAGGCATAACCTATGTTTAGTTCTTAACGAGGGCTAATAAATCTGGCTCTCTCAGTAATTGATAGCTCTATCACCCTTGCCGAATGTGAGATTCTGATTCCCGTGGAGTCATGAATGAAGCAATAGCGTTAATGCAGTCGTAAAAATGGGGATGTGTGTAATTAGCAGTCCTCTCTTAGCATGGGATGTCAGCCTTAATTCCAGATTTGAGAAGGGATTGTCATCGTCTCAAGGTACTGTACGTTCATTTCAGAACGTTCCACTGCAAAGAGTTATGTACCTACCTCGCCTGCCATTATGAGTTCGATCCTGATTTCAGGGGTGATTGCCAACTTGGCTATGCTCGAGGGGACGGCCACATTGGAAATTACGTACTCGAAGGAAATGGCGTGTCACAAGCGATTGAATGGAGCTGTGATTCAGCCGCTCTAAGCCCACATGCACCAACTGACGCGCCTTGCCTTTCAAAGTCAACTCGCTCCATATTTAACGCAAAACACCGGAAGTCCCCGCCTTCAAAATGGCTCCATTTGTACACCGCCTGTGCATGTTTCTTCCATCGTTGTTGCTCTTCGGGTGATCGATTTTGTGAATGCTTGAGGCCCATTCGATTCCCATCGCCGCTTTCGTGACTTGGGTAAGCGATCATATACAATGTGATACATTCTTGTAAGTCAAGAGGCTTTGTTGTGATAGTATGTGGAATATGTTGAATACTTAACGATAACATTTTGAGATTGTGAGTTTTTGAGATTGTGAGTTCTGACTTTTTGGATAAGTGATTTTGCTTCGGAAGTTTAGATACATTTTATATGAGAGATATATATATATATATATATATATATATATATATATATATATATATATATATATATATATATATATATATATATATATATATATATATATATATATATATATATATATATTTAAAAGGTATAATCATAAAAGGAGAGTTTGATAACACCTCTTGGTGTAAAAGTGAACATCACCTCGGAGGTAATCTATTTTAATAATGTAACATAATGTAATAATACTTTAGATCTCTAGAATGTCACTTATCCAAATTCTTAAATGTCATTTGACGTATCATTGTGGGTGATCATTGAACATGTAGACCAAGTAGACTTCTATTAGACTTTATTTACGTGTGTGCCATAAATAGAATCCGATTATTGTGTTGTCATCTTAAGTAATGTTTTTTCCAATATGACCCCAATAATCTTAATAATGTAATGATTTTTACATCTACAATCTCATCGCTCAATTCAATCTCGACAGATTCGATCTGTGTGGTCCAATAGCGATGAAATCTCAACAGAATCAAACTGTGTGGTCAATGGAATTGCTCTCAGCAGAATCCTCAAGAGAATCGAATTGTGTGGTCGATAGAATCGCTATGTGTTTGGTTGATTACGGTCAGTAATCTAATAGCGGCTTTTCTTTGTGAGACTATATAATGAGAGCAAAGTAGTGTGTTGTTGTAAGCCTCGATCGTAGAACTATCCGCTTTTGCTCCGCGTCTACATCTTCCTTTTGTTTTGCCCTTTGCGGACGTCGTGGAACCCTCCACTTTTGCTTCGCGTCTACGTCTTGCTTTTGTTTTGCCCTTTTAGAACTCTCCTCTTTTGCTCCGCGTCTACGTCTTGCTTTTGTTTTGCCCACTGCGTCGTAGAACTCTCCACTTTTGCTTTAATTCTACGTCTTGATTTTGTTTTGCCCTCTGCGTATCCTTTTTGTTTTGCTTCCTACGTCTTCTTTTTGTTTTGCTTTCTACGTCCTGCTTTAGTTTGGTTGGCACTCAGATGTGAAGGTTGGCTTTTACTTGAAAGCACTTGCTTTTGTTTTGCCTTTTACGTCTCCTTTTTGTTTTGCTTTGTACGTCTTGCTTTTGGTTTGGTTAGCACATAGATGTGATAGTCGCTACTTGAACGCGCTACAATGGTCAACAACGACACTAGGTATGACTTGCGTAGCAAAGTACGCTCGCCGAGCAAGTACAACTTGCGAACCAATGTGCAGTTGCGTACAAAATCATGCGATAGTTCTCTAAGAACCAGTCGATTAGGACCAAATGATCGTCAAAAGGTGAGATTCAATCTATTGTACAATAATTCTTATGTTAACCATACTTGAATCTTGCGATTAGAAGTAAAGATTAATTAGTTTCGTAGAGACCAGTTACAGTATTGAACACTACGCAATGTGAACACTAACAACCATCGTTACTTGTATTTACAGATAGAACGTGATCCCAGCCCCATGAATTTATCCGCTAGTCATCGGGGCAGAGCACAACCGCCGAAGCCTTGTACAGAGTCTGCACCACAAGAGACAACAACAGACCCTGGCAGCTACACGAAGCCTCCTCATCCATACGAAAGCGGCATTCTCCACAAGGTCAATACTTGCCCTGTCTGCGAGAAGTACACAGTGATTGAGCTGAAGAGAGAAGCGAGCAATTCAAGCGCCGAGGAGGATCTGCGAGCACGCTTCCAGTGCGATCTTTGCAACAAGAGCTTCGACATCAGTATCACGCTTTTCGATCCCCGAGGAGTTCCTGGGGTGACTTTGTACAAAGGCGAAGACAGGTTTGTGCCTCCTGTTCCGTTTCGGAGTGCTCCCCTGCCGTGCCCCCGGTGCTGGACAAACTCTCACACCTCGTTCCAGTGCATGACCGTGTACATGAAGGAGGAGAGTCATATGCCTTGTGAGCCTTCATGTCCTCCTGATCGTGTGACTCCGGAGCAGACAAAGGCGGGGAAGAGGACGAAGAGGAAGTCAATGCAGCAGGTGTTGAAACGAGCGGGGAATGTCGTATGATCATTCAATTCCGTAATTCCCAATTTGGCAATTTCCGGGGTGATGTAACCCGATGGGTGGTCATACTATATAGATTCAGAGGTGGAATTTGTGGGCTCTATTTCGGTTAGCGTTCCTTCTAGGAGCTCCGTTCTATTTGTTTCCTTCGTACTTCGCTTAGAGTGAAGTTTTTTGATTGAATTGGCTCAATGTGGTTCTCGAACCTCTTGTATTTGTGTGCCTTATTAACATGGCACATGTGCAATAGTTGGAGAATGAATTTTCATTGGTTACAATGACGGCAAGTGTATAATGTATGTTTCCTCTTACAATCAAGTTAACATTGACAAGCCAATCATTGAAGACATTGTGGTGGGTTTGAATTCTCATTGGATGGAAGTTGATAGCAAATGCGAAAGAATTTTGACTTTAGGTTTAGTTCATTGGCAAGGTGTATACGTTTACAACAAGCCGAACTTCCTTCGGTGTATGCAAAGTTGCACGAGGGAGAGCCAGGGCGAGTGCAGAGAAGCAAGTTTGGCGAGCGAGGACATAGAAGAAAAAATCATTGGGAGGGTCCGCTTGCGGCAACTGTGCTATACCGGTTGTGTGGCTACAGCTGGGGGTAGTAGTTGACATGAGAGAGAGAGGAAGCCTGAGGTGGCTTCTCACCTGCTGCTCGTGTGGTTTCCGCCTTAGTATCCACAAGCTATGAATGATTTAGTAAAAGTTCCTTACAACAATTGTTATTATAATTACTTTATAAATTAATCCTTTCGTTGGTATTTTCCATCTTCATAGATTGTCAATTTTGTTCACTTTTGAACAAGTAGAGTAATTTAAGTTTGACAAAGTTGCAATACATTACTTCACAAATAAGTTTTACAAATCAAGTACAAAGAAACTAGTCACATCGTTTGGCTACTCTTACAAGACTTCGACCACAAGATGGTTAAACGCATTAGAAAAGGGCTTCAACAAACCCGTTACTCTTGCTAATCCATTGAACGGGGATGGTTTTTTGAAAGAAGTAAATTACTCATCGCAATCAAATTTGATAAATAGATACTTATCATCATGTCTCATTATAGTTTTTTGACCTATTGGGCCGCTTAATGACATTGTCAATGAGAGGAAGGGTGATTGAAATGAGGAGATGGAAATTCTCGCCATTTTGTTTGAATCTAAGCAGAGAAACCTCTAGATCACACACTCGAACTTGTGAACACCAATTTCAATGCAAAGGTAGTTTGAGTCGGCAACTTTGATTGGTACATGCTGGTTCTTTTAAACTAGAGAGCAAATAATGACATTATGGAATTCTAAAGTATAGGTTATTCTCCTTGGCAATTATAAATTTATATTCTTATATTAGAGATGTAAACACCAATGGGATAATCATAAAGAGGAGAGATCGTCTCACCGTGTGGTGTGGAAGTGAACATCACCTCAAAGTAGATTAATATATGTATTATTTAAGTTCGATAGTGTGTTTTGTGACATTATGATCTTGGTGTTAGTTGGCCTCATTAATTTGCATAAGGTGTGGTTAAAAGCAGGTATCTCTATAGGGGGTGCATCAACAATCCAATTGCAAATTGACCCAATGGATCCCAAGATATTGACTTTTAGAGTATTTATGGTTGGGAGAAATAAGTATGAATGTAGCAACAAGTAAAACTGTGCGGATGTACTAGTGTATACTAGAATATAAATGTTAATGTTTTTTTTCAATGTCACCCCTATAACCTTTTTAATGTCATTTATCTACTCTGTCCAACCACCAAACTTGTGAATTCATGTCTCATGAATTCTTCAATCCATGTTATGTAAACATGTGATCTTTGCGCCTTTTGTAATATTAGCACATCAACCTTAGTAATGTGTGCCTTTTTGTCCTCTATATTTTTACTCCTCTTTCGTATATGGCGTCACCTGTTAAACCTTGTCATCAACCTTATCACGGAAACTCTTCACTTTTGATTTGCTTCTATACTTATTTTGTTTGCTTCTATCAATTGCTTTGGTTTCTTTCTATCATTTGCTTTTGGTTTGCCTCTATCGTTTGCTTTTACTTTGTTTTTTTTTTATAGCTTATGGTTTATTTCTATTGTTTGCTTTTGGTTTGGTTTGTACATAGATCCAAGCATTAGCTACTATTTGCACTTGTTGCACAAGGACAATTGACAATGCTCAACAATGGTATTGAGTACGACTTGTGGACGAGTGTGCGTAAGCATACGGATGTGCGCTTGCGGAAAAAGTACACTAATAACATGATGATAAGTTCAAACGTGATCTTCATCCCATGAATCTTTCCCCCAATCCAATCCAAGGGGACAACTAGAAAAGGGGGGGTTTGCAATGTTACAAAACATTGCTTTTATGTAAAAGCTGCTAAAGTCTAGCAACGTTTTGGAACTTTCTTAATGTTTTCAAGAAAATAAGCAACGTTTTCAACTAAATTTTATATAACATTGCTTGGTAATCGGATAAGATTGCTTATTTTATGAGAATGGTGATCAATAACGTTGCTTATTTTCTTTGGAACGTTGCTAAATCAAGTTCGAAAACGTTGCTTAACTTGAACAACATTTCACAAGAAAATGTTGCAAACCTCCTGGGTATTGTAGTATTGGGAGGACGACCGCCGAAATCCAGTCAGAGACCACAAACTCCAGCTACACAAAGCCTCCCCAACTATATGAAATCGGCATTCTCCACAAGGTCAATATTTGCCTCCCCAACTATTATGAGAAGCAGTGAGAAGCACAAGCTGATAGAGGTAGCGCAAAAGGTAGCGCTTCAAGCGACTAGCAAACTTTGCAAGCCCGCTATATCAGTGCGATCTTTGCGACAAGAGGTTCGACATGAGCAGTATCCTTTACAATCACCTGGAGTTCTTGGTGTGACCTTCTACAATAGAGATAATAGGTTTGTGTTCTCTATGCCGCTCCAAACTGCTCCCCGGTACCCTCGGTGCTTGACAAACTTACACACCAAGTTTAAGTCCATGGCGGTGTACCTCAAGGAGAAGAGTCATGTGCCTTGTGAGCCTTCGTGTCCTCCTCGTTGGTTCACTCCAGAGCAGACAAAGGTGACAAAGATGGAGAAGAGGACAAAGAGGAAGTCAATGCAACCAAGTGTTGAATCAAGCGGAGAATGTCGTATGATCATGTATTCCATACTTCCGATTCAAGAGGTGGAAGTAATGGATGGTTATACTATATAGATTGTGAGCTCTATTTACTTCAGCATTCTAGAAGTTTTGTACTATTTCTTTATATCTCGCTCATAGTGAAGATTGTTGATTGAATTGGCTCGATGTGGTTCTTGAACCTCTTGCACTTTTGTGTCCTATTAACATGGGAGATGTGCGATAGTTGGAGAATAAACTTTTTATTGGTTACCATGTCGGCAATTGTATAATGTATGTTTCTTCTTACAATCAAGATAACATTTACAAGCCAATCATTGAAAACATTGTGGTAGGCTCAAATTCTCATTGGATGGAAGTTGATAGCAGATTCAAAAGAATTTTGGCTTTAGATTTAGTTCATTGGCAAGGTGTCTAAGTGTAGAAAGGCAACTACCAGCTTACTTTTGGCTTTAGGTTTAGACCTCAAGTAGTTCATTGGTAAGATGTTCTACGCGTACAAAGGCAACTACCGGCTTAAGTAGCATGTGCACTAGTTGCATTTTTACAATACTAAATTGCACATATCTCTGGTTCATACTCGTAATTACAATGGTTTGGTTTTCAATGCCATAAATGACATTAATTGGTGAAAACTTTCAATTAATGCACTTGATTATTGGCATTCTCTTTCACTTTCATACTCAAGTATAATCATACTCATGCCACAAGTAGAAGAGAATGACCACTTTAAAGCAAGGACCCCTATAAGCTTCAAGAGATATGGATATTTAGAAAACTAAAGTCAGATTATTTTGTTGATTTGATTCCTTCGAAGGACATGAAAACCTAATTCGTAGAGAAACCAAACACAAAGAGAGTTTGGGGTGTACCACATGGCGTGTAGGAGAGCAGATACTAGGAATGCCATTGGTTGATGCAACAACGTTGTCTCCACACGAGAGGCACTTTCGTAGTAAGAAGTTTGACATGGCTTGTCAACTTATCCTCAATTCCGTTAAAATGGCGTTATTCCGGTAAATGGCGCTTTTTGGGTGCTTAAAATGAAAAAAAATAACGCTGGTTTTTGTAAAGTTTTGACAAGATAGGGTAAATATTTCTAACCGCATTTCAAAAAGATTGCTCTTTTTGAACGGCCGTTCAAAATATTGCCCTTTGACTATGTCCAAAGGTCAAAAACCACAAAAATTGTGCGATATTATGGAAACTTTGGTGATATAAAAGAAATCACTTGATATTACGAAGTACATGTGTGATATCAATAAACATGCCATTTTGCAGGCATAAATACTTCTAACTACAGTTCAAAAATATGCTTGTAAAATGGTACGTTTTAGAATGTGAGCAAAATGGCTCATAGGGGATTTGGCAAAATGACACATGGAATACGGCCATTTTGACGGAATTGAGGTTACTTGATGCGGAGTGTACCAGACACTAGTGCATGGAAATGGTGGTTTTCCGGCCCACTTACACTACTAGGTTTCATCACAACGAACTACAGCGCGCTATGTCGTAGCTGATTGCACTAGACTGGTCCAAAATGGGACCCCTGAAATCATAATTTTAATTGCATAGATACATAGTTATAAATTTAGCGTTGATGATGGCGTGTAGCTTATGATGGAGTGTAGCTTACGTTACGGCATACAGCAGTGTGTCGAGAACTGCTTGTTCCAATGCGTTCCCAAGTTCCCATCCGCTCACACTGCACGTGGGAGGCCACTAATAGAAGATATGTGTGAGATAATTTACATCTACCTGGATAGAAAATATTAACTTAGCAGGATAAAAGTAAACACAGAAGTTACTTAGTTACGTTGTGAAAAAAAGATCTACTCTAGTAATCATTCGAGTTTACAGCACCCACGGCTTGGCGGCGCTTTCCATTTTTTTCTTTCCTTCTCAACCTGCGACACCGCCGGTACTCTCCTTCTCTGCCCCGCATTTCGCTTCATGGATTCGCAAGGACCTAGTTCGTCACAAATGGGTGGTGCCAATGCGAAAGATGCCTCCACCACCAATCCTCTTACAAGGTGCAAGCAAATTTGGTTTTCAAAAAGGCGGCATTTCTCCTTTGTCATTTTTCTTGGGTTTCTCTTCTCTTCCTGGCAAAATGCCTTTTTTCTTCCCACATTCTTTAATGCCTTTGGTTTACGGGTTGGGGTTTGCATATCACACGAGCCGTCACCATCGGTGAGACAAGTTCGCAAAAGCGTGGTTCACAAGCAGTGCGTCACATGCCCATCCACAAGCACAAAGAACGGAGAGGAGATTTGAGGAAAAGAGCTAAAATTTTTGAGTTGGATGACGTGAAGGACGAAGTTGATGTCTTCAAAAGCGTCCGGCATTGGAAGGATCACTGGGTCATCTGGTTGATTACAACTCGTGGAGAGATGCATACTATTTCTCCACCCCATCGCAGCAAGGTACTTTTCCTTGTTTGTAAATGCGATCCATTTGATTTCTTGCTGTGATACGCCTTTGTGCTTCACATCATTGCAAAATAGAAATTGATGATGTCATGTGCATTGAAAAAGGTGAGCACATTGTGGATAGTGAATAAATTGTCAATTTGATTAAGTTTTGAGATAGCACATTAAGGATTGTGACTTGCGCATGCGGGCAGCTTTTTGGGTGGAGCCGATTTTGGTGGGTCGTGGTCCTACGTCTTTAGTTTCTCCCCCGGACACCAGTGGATGCTCGAAGTCGGCTCACGCGTCTACGCTTCTCTCTCCCGTCCGTGACTGGTTATCTTCGGGAACCGGCCCCTCTGAGCCGCCACAATCAAACGGGCCTCGGCTCCCCTCATCTGGGCATGGCCAACGATCACTGCTGTCGACGCCGGACTTCCGCTTCTCTCGCCTCCCTATACAACAAAGGAATGATGTTAGTGGCGTCTCATCGACTCCATTTCAGCCTCTCAGGCCTCCAGAAAGGGAGTCTCTTGCTTCTAGGTTTACGGAATCGTCATAGGCGCCCCATGGCAATATTCCTAAGTCACAAGGAGAGTTTGAGGTTGCGTGACGCCGCCATTACCTCCATAAACACACACAACAAGGAGGTTCAGCCTCCTCTCGTCTCTTGTAGGTATACTTTTATTTGTTCTTATTGCAAGTTCCAAGCTACTTGAACAACGGTTGCAGCTCATCCCTCGTGGCGGAAGAAGCAAACTTCTCACTTCACGGAGTCATGTCGTTGCTGTGTCAAAGCGGAGTCGCCTACTCGCGGCTACTTTGGATTTTCACGGAGTGCATGCGTTGCTTTTGGGTTGCATCGATATTACGCTGATGTGTTGAAAGGCACTACTTTGAGCTCCGAGGCGCAACTACAAGGATTACAAAACTTTCTTCGACCCCGATTCGTGTTAATTACGACATGCTGCTGGCTTTTAATGCAGAAGGAGTCCTTAGTGGTCTCCATTAAGGCCCATATCTCATTGATTGTAAATCAAATACAAATCAGGAGTCTAATAACGAATATATCTTTTCTACATTTCAAAAGCAATCTTATTGACTTTGGCTGACCTCCTTTATGGATGGAATCATTTTTAATTAGAGGCTGATATTTCAGAGATAATGAGCTAAGTCACATAACTTTGCTTAAATGGTTTTGCTTGATTAGCTCATTGACTTAACGTAGCTTACAAGGTCAGCTGCTACGTAGGGCCATTCAAAAAGTATTAGAGACATTACGTCACAGTTAGTGGCGGCTGGTGAGCTTAGAGCTTCCCATAGCCGCGAGGCATTGTTAAAACTGCAATTTTTTGCCTCATATTAATATCCCCGGATTACGGGTCTTCAGTACATTAAGGATTGTGAACATATTGTAAACCTAAGTTAGAGCTTCAATGTGCGTCACTTATTTTGATATAGTATTCTCGTTTGGTCGATATTCTTTGTATTCAGACAAAAACACTCACTATTGATTACCTTGCCATAAGAGTTTCAAAATGGTCAACTATTTGAGGGTGTGAAAATGAAGGAGATTATTTTCAAGTTTCATGGAAAATCTAAAACTTAAGTTTCTCAAATTGTAGAGTAGAGTAAATAGAGTAAGTACAAAAAATTACAATGTTGGTTAGTGAAGGAACCTGATACTTTTGCCTCTGGGGTCACTTCAAAATTACAAGCTCAGTTCTATTGTTTTCTTCTTGATTGATGATATCAACAACGAGGAAAAGGGTGATTGAAATGAGGAGGTGGAAATTCTCGCCCATTGCTTATATCCAAGCATTAAAGCCTCAAAGAGCACACACGCAAACTTGTGAACACCAATTTCAAAGCAAGAAAGTAATTTGCAATTAGTTTGAGGGTGCAATTACAACCTTACATTGACTTGGGGCATTATTTCACAAGAATCCTCAATTCCATTAAAATGGTGCTATTCCGGAATAGCACCAAATGGCTCAATTTGGAGTGATTTAAATGAAAAAAATAACATTAGTTTTTGTTGATTTTTTATATCAAAGGACAAATGTTTTAACCTACCGTTAAAAAAATGAGTTTTTTAACGACGTTCCTCAACTCCTCAACGGCCGTTCAAAACTTTTACTCTTTGACCGCATTCAAAGGTTAAAAACCAAAAGATAGTGTGACATTATAGAATTCTTGGTGGAGTTACAGAAAGTGATTGATAGTACGTAGGACATGCATGATATCAAAAATCCTACCATTTTACTCGCATATATATTTCTGAACTAGAGTTTTAGAAGAGGACAAAATAAAAAATAAAAAATAAAAAAATAAAAAAATAAAAAATAAAAATAAAAATAAAAAATAAAAAATTCACGATTTAGAACACATCCGGATTGACAAAATGACACAAGGAATACCGCCATTTTAACGGAATTGAAGTTAAGACGCTTCAACAAAATCAATCAGACATGAGGTACCTAGCGAACATTGTTTTATGACAGGACTACATACCACTACTATGCACCCCCTTCATGCTCACCAACAGAAATATACAAACATTTCAGAATCTATTGGAGGTTCTATGGTTACAAGCAGAAAGAATTGGAGAATGTGAAAGCGAGTTCTCTAAAGCTTTCCTTCCACGGCGGCATCCCCCGGATTCTCGAACTTGGAGGCAGGCTCAGGAGGGGACTTGTCAGAGCTCGCGGTGGTCACAGCTTTGCTGCCGTAGCGTGCCTTCTTGTACCCGAGCATGCCCCAGTCCCAGAGATGCAAAGCAATGAAGGTGCAGATACCGCCGATGAGGCCATAAGCAATGGAGTACGTCAAGGGCATGATGACGATGGTGACAAACGCGGGCACGCCTTCCCGGAGATCCTCCCAGTTGATCTCCACCACGGACTTGATCATCATGACGCCCACGAGCACGAGCGCCGGGCCGACGGCCCACGGCGGGATGGACGCCAGCAGCGGCGTGAAAAACAAGCTCAGGAAGAAGTAGAAGGCGACCGTGATGGCCGTTAGTCCCGTGCGCCCCCCCTCGCGGATTCCCGTGGAGGATTCAATGAAGGTCGTGACGGGCGAGCTCCCTAGCAACGACCCCACGCAGATGGCCCCCGCGTCGCTCATGAATGCGAAGTACTGGCCTGGGAAATTCCCCTTCGCGTCCACGAAGCCCGCAAATTTGGCCATGGAGAAGAGCGTTCCTGTGCAGTCCAGAATGTCGATGTACAAGAATGTGATAAGCGCCACCCAGAGTTCACCTGTATGAAACTGGGAGAAGCTCAATATACCCGCCGTTTTCTCTATCTTGTGCACGTCCACCACCTTCTTGAAGTAGTCGAAGGCCGCATCGCCTGCTGGTGTCTCCGGGAAGTATGTCACCTGCATACATGGAAGTTTAGTATGAAGCCACTTAATCTTTGCAGATCGAAATTGTCAAACAAGCTCACCCTTGTGTGACGGAACCACGAGATGGCAGTGACGAAGACAATGCCGTAGATCATGGCGCCCTTGATGTTCTTGATTAGAGCATAAGCGATGATGAGAAAGCCCACAACTGCAAGCCAGAACGTGGGGTCCTCCATGCGATGCTTCGTGCACATGATGGCAGAAGATGTTGCTCCACCTGAGAATCATTCATGTCTGTGAGAATCATATGGACAAACAAAGTATATAGCGAGAGTATGAGCGAGGGGAGATGGGGAGGTTCGGACCTGGCATGAGTTGCATGGTGCCATTGACGTCGATGACTGGAGCGAGCGAAACGCGATACTCGCGCGGGCAAGCGCCGAGAGTGACGAGCGTGGCGCCGTTAAACGCAACGAGGCCCACGCCTTCACTGGCTTGCAGGCCGATGAACGCCAGGAACAGCCCAATTCCCGCAGACGTAGAGATTCGCACGGGACGCGGGATGAGCTTCGCGATCTTGGTACGGAATCCGAGCGCTGCAATGACGAGAAAGATGATTCCCTCGATGAGCACGGCCGCGAGCGCGGACTGGTACTTGATATTCCCTGAGCCATGGAATCCCACGACAGTATAGGCGAAGTAGGCGTTGGTGCCCATGCCTGGCGCCAGTGCCATAGGCAGATTGGCGAACATGCCCATGATGAAGCACGCGATGAGCGCGGACGCCGCCGTGGCCACGATGAGGTCCTTGCGTACCGTGGTCAGGCAGGCCTGGTAGCCGGGGTTGACTGGCGAGAACTTGCATGCCGGCGTGGGCGCTTGCATCGTGAACCCATTGGCCACGCACGACGCGGCATCGGGGAAGAGCGTGTTCGAACACAGCGGGATGCAGTCGGACACGGAACACGGGCCGCCTGAGTCCGTCAGAATGCTCGCGTTCACCGCCAGGATGTACGCCATGGTCAGAAACGTGGCTGTCCCGGCCCGAATCTCCTGCGTGAAGTATGTGTTTCGCTCCTCCAGCTTGAAGTACTTGCCGAACTTGCTTGCTCCAATCCTCGCGTTCAGCGTCTCCAGGTGCTTGTTATAACCGCGCCCTGCGCGCCGGAATACACTCGCCATGGCTGTGAGTTTTCGACACCACCCGCTGTCTGTCTGCAGCCCCGGTCACTCGCTGCTCATCTGCACATTGTCAGCGACAAATTGGTCACATTCCTGACTCAGTGAGTGACTTTCAAGTGCCCAAAGCTCTAAATACTAGAACGGGGTCTCAGTCAGGCAGCATGGCTACGTAACGTTCCAAACTCCCGTGATGCAAACGAACTCAACAAGCGACCGATCTCTGTAGTCTTAAAAAATAGAAGCGCTCGAAGGTCTCTGTATATTCGAGCCGAACATCTTCAATAGACTTCTCTGCTTCACCGCCAGCATCTCAATCTAGGACGTACATGGACCTTCCAACCTCTACATGTCATGGATTCACTGACACCTCCAATCTACAGGAGATCACGCAATATTTTCAGTGTACACAAGATCCTTTGTGCTGTATATCAACACATTCGAAAGATCTCAAACAGCAACTGCAGTAATCCAGACTTACAAATGTCCATGTCTCAATCTTCCACCAATTATCGAGCAGCTACTAATTCTGTTCGCCTACTTCCTCGAGTTAGCATCAAGCTACGAGTTCACAAATCCGTTCGCCTACTTCCTCGAGTTAGCATCACGCTACGAGTTTGCAAATCCTTTCGCCTACTTCCTCGAGTTAGCATCAAACCTCATGAATTATCGAAGCTGGAAGATGCGAATCCGTCGAAGAAAATTACAGAATCTCTCAACATGAACAGTCTCATACCCACTCACGTACCCCACAAGCATCGAACGTGGATAAAGCATGATCTAAGCATCAGTGAGTGCAGAGTGCAGGTGGTAAGTGCTTGATTGATTACCTGAGGCTGGATCAAGAGTGCTCCATGCATGAGCGCAACCACGTCGTGCAGGCTCCCTGAGCTCGTGGCGAGTGCGTGCGGAGTCAGAAGAGTGCAGTGGAGGTGACGAAGGTGAAGAAAGTGATGCATGGTTGGATCGGTGAGGCTGTGAGGGAGGAATCTGGAGTGCGGAGGCGGTGGCAGGAATATGGGAGCGTGTGTGGCTCAATTGCTAAATGGGGGGCCCAAGGATGTTGGACCCAATTGCGCCCCTGCGTGCACTGCTCCTCCTTGGATTCTCTCGTCTGTATGGGGCTCTTTGATGAGTTCTGGCCGTGTTCATACTATCAATACGACTCAAGGACTCCTGAATCCACCCAATCTCGCCGCAATTTTCATGATACCGTTTCATCTATGACATTTTCGATGTTTTGAACCTCTTTAACAAGATCTGTTCCTAATGAATTTCTCTTGGCAATTAGTTTCTTACATTTATACCATGAGTATTTCGTGGTAATCTTTAAGTTCCGAACCGCCTTCCTGTGTGTAGATTTGTGCGGCAGGGACATCTCAGCCACGAATCTATCCAGAGAATCAGGCTTTCTCTTAACCAGTAGACGGAGCTCAATGCAACACTTGAATGTTTCCTTATTTAGCAACTTTCATGAGGAGCCTGCGCTTGCAATAGATTCCTCTCTCTTGTCACGAGAAGGTGGCGTGTGATTCATTATTTCATTTCATTCCGGGCTCACTTTTAAATTCTTATTCTGCTCAAAAGGGGAAATTGAATCCGGGGATCCCCCATTTCCACATACCGAAATTAGGCAAGTGGATGCCGGATTCCTGGCCTCTTTTAGTCTTCAACTTGATCGATCTCCTTCCTTTGCACACTACGGCATTCTGTTCTTTTATTTCGTTCATTGTTGTTTCTTTGTTACACTAGATTTAATTATTAGTATTGGATTCACTAATTTTCAACCAAAGTACTAATTGTATTTTTTGAAGTTAGATCACTAAATGACAATTTTAACATTGTAATAGCTCTATGGTACAATTCAGGCACTTCAACATTTTACAAGAGTACTTTTAGTGTTAGATGGAACAAAAATGTGGAAAGTGAATAAAATAGTGAAATAATTGTTGTGCAGTTTCATATGGGAACTAAAGGATAACAAGAATATTCATGGAATGCTAAATATAAAAGTTATCTAAATTTAGCAGTAGTCTAGATATTCATTAATATACTATTGGAATATATATAAAATATCAACATCATAAATATTTTGTATGAATATAATATTCTGATAGTGATATTATATTAATATAGTAATGCTATTGTATTCATCTTTTATTAACATTACATGCATCAATTGATTATATGACATCAAATTTACACTTTTGTATAGGGCAATCACCCATGACGAGGGTGATATGAAAATAAATCTCTCGACGAAGAGGGCGTAGCGCGACGAGGAGGGAGAGTAGCGCGACGAGGAGGGAGAGTTGTTTTCATATCATCCGAGGAGGCGGTGATTGTCCGAATACTTGACGTAAACGCTACCTGCCCACCAAATGAACGGGGATTTATGGGGCAAGTGTTTACATATGGATGAGGAGGCTTCGTGTAGTTGGGGTCTGTTCTTGTCTCTGGCCTTAACCCCTAAAGGTCTGAGCGTGCCGTGGCGACCAGTAGAATACGGTGTATTTTGGTTGTATTTGGAGTGAATGCACACCTTTAATGGGTTTGAGTTCAAAGAAGAAGTTGATATTTGAATTAATGCGGTTCTAGTGAGCTATTACGATTCCAGTTTAGAGTTTCTTGTTGGTAGCAAATCCTAATTATACGTCAGCGTACATACTATCCCCAAGGGACTTTTAAGGGTTAAAGGTGGTGCACACTATGGACATGGCTCCGGTGGTTGTGCCCTTGCCAGGATGATTGGCGGATGAATTCATGGGGCCGTGATCACGTTCTACCTGTAATTACAAGTAACTATGGTTGTTATTCACATTGCATAGTATTCACTTCTGTACTTGATTTCTACGAAACTGATCAATCCTTACGACGAGATTTAACCTTGGTTAACATAAGAATTACCATACAATAGATTGAATCTCACTTTTTGACAATTATTTGGTCCTAATCGACTAGTTCCTAAAAAACTATCGCGTAATTTTGTACCCAAGCGCACATTGGTTTGCAAGTTGTAATTGGTCGGCAAGCGTACTTTGATACGCAAAGGTGTTCTTAGTGCGGTTGTTGGCCATTGTAGCACATTCAAGTAGTAGCTAACCTTCACATCTATGTGAAAAACTATCGTGTAATTGTGTACGCAAGCGCACATTGGTTCGCAAGTTGTACTTGGTCGGCAAGCGTACTTTGATACGCAAGTCGTACTTAGTGTTGTTGTTGGCCATTGCAGCGCATTCAAGTAGCAGCTAACCTTCACATCTATGCGGAAATCCAAACCAAGAACAAGACAAAACAAAAACAAGACATAGAAAGCAAAATAAAAGCAAGATGTACAAGCAAAGCAATAGTGAAGAGTTCCACGATTGAGACTTACAATGACAACACATTACCCTAGTACCCTACTCTTATTATATATTCCCATAAATACAAAGCCACTTTTACATTACTCATAGTAATTAACCAATCACAAAGTCATTCCATCGAACCACAAAGATCGATTGTTGAGATTCCATTGCTATTGGACCACAGATCTGATCTGTCGAGATGAGGGTAGATCATAGCAATGAGCGGTGAGATTGTAAAGGTGAAAAGGATGACATTACTAAGATCAATGGGACACCATTAATATTATCCAACACTGATTATCAAAGTTAGTTGAGTGATCTCATTACGTGGAAGATAGTTTCACTATTATAATTTAGGGGGCATTTGCAACGTTCTCTACCCAAACACTACTTAAATGAAGCAACGTCTCAAGAAAATAAGCAACAATACCAAATCATCAAGCAAAGTTTTTCATTCAATTAGTTTCGATCTTACATGTCCGATTCATATGGGACAAACCACCCTCTCAAAGCTCCAATCTCCACTCTCATTACGAAAAAGCCGTCACATAAAATCCATGGTGGTGGACATATGAAAACTGTTACTGCCGAAATTGATATCATAAATTGTCTGGTTTCAATATTTACATACAATTATAAAGAACAGAGAATAGCTTCGTGAGTAGAAAGTTAGGGCAAATGTTCTAGTTTTGAATGACAAGATAGTAGTAAAATGAGGCAACTCCAGAAAGTGTAAAGTGCACAATTCCAAGCCCAGAAGCATCATGCATCTAATCGGCCAAGTTCTGATCGGAATTGTTCAATAGCATGGCCATCTACACACTGAAACTCGAAAAGCTCCAACAATATGAAGGCAAACAGACACAGAATTGTTCAATAGCATGGCCATCTACACACTGAAACTCGAAAAGCTCCAACAATATGAAGGCAAACAGACACAGTCTCCGACATGCATAACAATTTGAAGCTAGAGTATCTTACTTTCTACTGCACTTTAATTAAAAAAAAGTGATGTTCGATGTCGAAGCAGCTGAAGAGGACAATAATCATTCAGGCTACTGATAGAAACTAGCTATGAAATGCGGATTGGCAGGGTATCGTACTAGCTAAATATGTTCATAAAAAAGCAACAATGCTCGTCTACAAAGGAAGAATCTGCATCGGTGAAATGCCTTGAAGAGTCCATACAGATTGCTCGTGACCATAATTAAAGAGGATGGAGAAAAGCGAACATGTATGCAGCAATTCATCTTTGCACCCAGCTTTCCATGAAATGAATCGAGCCAATAAGTGAAAGTAGGGAGAGAAATACTACTTGGTTGGGACAATCAACTGAGTTGCAAATACCACTACTACAATTTGGGGGGTTTGTAACATTGTATTTCTCAAATGTTGCTTAAGTGAAGCAGCGTTTTAGAACTTGCATGAGCAACCTTTTCAAAAAAATAAGCGACGTTACCAAATCACCAAGCAAGGTAGGGTTATTAATAGTTTCATAGATTTGAGGATGGAAACATTGCTTATTTAATTTCTTGAGAACGTTGTTGAAGCAAGTTCCAAGACGTTGCTAGACTTGAGCAACGTTTACGCAAAAACAACTTTTGTAACCTTGTAAACCCGCTCTCTTTTTGTACAAATCAAAATAGCTTAATTATGTAGTGCAATTACATACTCTGGGAGAAATTTACAAGTGCACATAAACTTGCATTGCATGTCGCATCTTAAGATGCCACGTCCACTCTGCTTAGAGGTTATAAACCATTACTACAATGGAGGGTTGCAACATTTTCTTCTCAAAGGTTACCGAAGTGAAGGAACATTTTGGAACTTGCTTTGGCAACGTTCTCAAAAAAAAGCAACCTTCAGTGCCTCACCGAAAACCGTTATTTATTATTTTGTAGATTAGAGATTGAAAACTTGCGTTGGGGTTGAAAACATTGTTTTGTGTCATTTAGGTCATGCACTGGAACAAGGTGAGAGTTTGTCTACCATCGAGGGCACGGCAGGGGAGCACTCCGAAACGGAACAGGCGGCACGAACCTGTCTTCGCCTTTGTACAAAGTCACACCAGGAACTCCTCGGGAATCGTAAAGCACGATGCCGATGTCGAAGCTCTTATTGCAAAGATTGCACTGGAAGCGTGCTCTAGATCCTCCTCGTCGCTTGAAGTGCTCTCTTGTCTCTTCAGCTCTATCACCGTATACTTCTCGCAGACAGGGCAAGTGTTGACTTTGTGGAGAATGCCGCTTTCGTATGGATGCGGATGAATTCATGGAGCTGGGATCCTGTAAATCCAAGTAACGATGGTTGTTATTCACATTGCATAGTGTTCACTTCTATACTTGGTTTCTGCGAAAGTGATCGATCTGTACTTCTCGTGGCAAGATTCAAGCTTAGGGAACATAAGAAATATTGCATAATAAACTAAATCTCACCTTCTGACAACTATTTGATCCTAATCGAGTGGTTCCTTGAGAACTACCGAGTAACTTTGTACGCAAGCGCACATTGGTTTGCAAGTTGTACTTGGTCGTGGTGTTGTTGGCCATTGTCGCGCGTTCAAGTAGCAGCAAACCAAACAAAATCAGGACATCTGATATTTAACTAATTATGGACAAATTCATTGTCCAGAAATAATGTCGGCTGTCCGCCGATATAACCTTGAGACTCTACCCAAATTAAACATATGAGGTGTTTTTTGATATCTACAGAAAATATAGATGTCAAAAAACACCTCATATGTTTGATTTGGACAAAATTTGAGTGAGTTGTGACCTTTTGAAAGTCGCAAATATGGGGATGTGTCGGCTGGCCACCGATAAAACCAATGTTCTTCATTAGTTGCAAAAAGTCCATAAGTTCGTAATAAGTCCATAATTAGTTAAATATCAGTTGGACGTAGAAAGCAAGAGGACGTAGAAAGCAAAAGAAAAAGAAGGCGTGGAAGGCAAAACAAAAGCAAGTGCGTTCAAGTAGCAAGCTAACCTTCACATCTATGTGCAAATCAAACAAAAGCAGGACGTAGACAGCAAAACATAAGAAGAAGACGTAAAAACAAAACTAAAAGAAAACACATAAGGCAAAACAAAAACAAGACGTAGAAGCGAAGCTAAAGCGGAGGCTTACAACAACACACCATCCTGCTCACATTATATAGCCTTGAAGGTGGTGCAGACTCTCGACATGGCTCCAGTGGTTGTGCTTTGCGTCGGTAATTGGGCGGATGAATTCATAGGGCTGGGATCACGTTCTACCTTGTTGACAATTAGTGTTGTTGTTCGCATTTAGTGTTGCCAACACTGAATATAATTTTTAGTGTAGTTGACTAGGACCAAATAATTGTCATACGACACAGTTATTTATAAATAACACTTTCAACATCACACCCCATTTTCCTGAAAAACACATTTCCCACTTCCTGGATCTTCCACTCATGTATGGACAAAGCGAAAGATGCCCTATTTTCATATCGCCCTTCTTATCGCTTCAAATGAAGCAGAAAAGTGAATCTTACCGTAAACCCTATTAAGAAAGAAGAGCTTTAAACTTTACATTCCAACCAATTTGTTGATTGAGAAGCTAACCAACGACCACCATGAAACTAAACTGAGACAGTTGGATGGAGAACCGAGGGAGTAGGTCATCGCCGCTGGATTCATCGCACATGGACTCAAAGCCATTAAATCCCTGTGAGCCAATGAACCCCTCGATTCTTTGTTGATCACGATTTGCTCAGCAAGATCCCCTCTCCCGTTCCGCACTAAATATGATTTTAAGTGTAGTTCTTAGAGAACTATCGCGTAATTTTGTACGCAAGCGCGCATTGGTTCACATTGCTTCACAAGTTGTACTTGGTCGGCAAGCGTACTTTGCTACTACGCAAGTCGTACTTAGTGCACTTCTCGCGCTTAAGTAGCAGCTAACGTTCACATCTATGTGCAAACCAAACCAGAAGCAAGACATCGAAAGCAAAACAAATACAAGACGCAAAAGACAAAACAAAAGCAAGGCTTAGAAGCAAAGCAAAAGTGGGGAGTACTAAAATTGAGGCTTACAATGACACACTACTCTACTCTTATTATATAGTCGTACAAAGAGAAAGCCACTTCTATGTTACTGATAGTGATCAACCAGTCACAAAGCAATTCCATCGACCACACTAATTGATTCTTGTGAGATTGAATTGAGCGGTGAGATTGTAAATGTGAGAATACTTAAATTATTAAGATCAATGGGGTGATATTGCAAAAAAATGTAAAGATGACAACACAAAGATCAGATGTGTTCACGCTACACATGTACATAAGTCCAATATAAGTCCACGTGTTCAATGATCACCCACAATCATAAGTCAGTATTAAAATCCATGCTCTTGGTAATTTTCTTATTTAGAAGTAACTATTTATAGCATTTTCAAATCTTATAATAATCTAACACTAATCTATGTAATTAGTGTAACACCATCTTTGAGCCTACATGTGCTATGATAGCAAAGGTGAGTGAAAATCGTTGCCATCAAGGATGCTAAGTGCTAAGGCGGCAGACGCAAAGATGTCAACCAAAATTTGGTTGTCATAAATTTCATTATATTGTACAAAAAATCGTAAGCCAAGCGGAAAAAGTGAAATTCATTGCAAATTTTGGCGAACAATGGCTTCCACCAAATGACCCCTAAAGTTCCAAGAAAGTCAAAATGGTTTTTTTGAGGTTTTTACAGAAGAAAATTATTAGTCACCTTTGATAATTACAATTGACGGATGAAAAAGAATCAATGGTTCAAATTTGAGATGTAAGTAATACTAGGGCAACATCCTTGTTGAAACAATAGGTGAAACATTGTTTCAATAGTGTTTGAACTATTTTGACCCGGTAGTGTTTGAATGCCTAAACAGTACTTGAAAGGGGTGGTTTGAACGTCCAAATAGACTATACTAGTTCAACCAATTGGATCCGGTAGTTTTCTAACGCTTAAACAATGCTTGAAAGGGGTGGTATAAACGGTTCAAGCACTATGAATAGACTGGGTGTTTGAACACCATTTTGACCTGGTAGTGTTTGAACGCCCAAACAATGCTTGAAAGGGGTGGATTAAACGTCCAAACACTCGGCTATACTAGTTGAACCATTTTGACCCGGTAATATTTGAACGCCCAAACGGTGCTTGAAAAGAGTGCTTAAAACCGTTCAAACACTAGACTATACAAATTGGATCATTTTGACCAATAGTGTTTATATGCAATGCTTGGAGACAATTCAAACACTATGAACAAACCTAGTGTTTGAACAATTCCCTATGATGTTTCAACCCATCCATACTAGTTGAATCATTTTTACCGGGTAGTGTTTGAACGCTCAAAGGTGTTTGAATAGGATGGTTTCAATTCTTGCACAAAATGGCACTAAAAGTGACACCCGTAATGCCTTGTTTGTATAGACATAGAGTGCCTCTTAAATTGTGCTTCTAATGACATAAGAAATATATTATTATGTTACTATTATATTTTATTATATTATTCTATTATTCTATTTTATTATAATATTAATATTCACTTTTCCTTGGATTTTCTTGTTGTTGTAATGAACATACTATAGCCTACTAGATTATTTTCAAAAATAGATAAAAGTGATAAAGTAAAAGAATATATTTTTATGTCATTAGAAGCATAACTAAAACAAGTAGCCTTTTCTACTAGAGAAAGCATTGAACTCTACAAACAGATCCATGGTTTCAATGGTTCTTCATGATGTTTCAACTCATCTACACTAGTTGAACCATTATGACCATGTATCGTTTGAATGCCTTAAAGTGCTTGAAAGGGGTGGTACGAACAGTTTAAATACTATGAACAGTTATCTATGATGTTTCAACCCATCTATACCAATTGAAGATTTTAGAATCTTCGATATTGTACATTTCAAGAATAAACCTTCCATAAATTCAAGGGTGGGTATATTTCAAGAATAAAACCTCCTTCTTGTCACCTTTCATAAATATATGGGTGGATATATTCCAAAAACTTAAACCTTCTTAATGTAAAACATTCGATCTAATTACTTCTTTTGTATCTTCAACCATACAATATCAAACCTTACTACCTCCACTAACACCAAGTAAAAATTCAAGAGTTGGATCTTTACCAACCTGTAAGATCATAACGTTCAAAGTTGACTGAAAAGTATTTTTCGGCTTATGACATAGTCAAAATGATGCCAAGGGAATCTTGATGATTGTTACTCCTTTTTACTTGATGATTTTCACTCATTTTTTCCCCATGTAGATAATCAAGTTTGATACGCTCATGCAAAAATTTAGAGACTCATTTTGCTTTTTTGACTTTGATGTACATTATATTTTAGAAGAGGGTCTAAAAAAAATGATATAGTAAAACATGCATGACATTAGATGTATTTTGTTTGAGAAAAAATTGAACCGCAAATAGGTGCATTTATGAGTTTGTCAATTTTGTGGAAAAAATAAAATTGGAAAAATCCTAAATTCTGACAAAGTTCGTAAGAAACAATTCGGAATTTTCTAGAAACGGCGAAGATTGTTTTGTCAATTTTGGAGGCTGCCTCTATGAAATTCACAAAAAAATTGACTTGAGTGACATAGTTCACTTTGGAACTTTGGTAATGATTTGGTTATGAACATATCTCAAATAAAAATTCAGAATAAGTACAAATCTTAAGTGCCCTTTTTTGGACTTGAAACCTAAAATTTCTAGATAAAGGTTTTTAAATTGGAATGTAAAATTTGATCCCTTCATCTACGATGCTCCATATTGCACAAATCCATTTTGGATTTTCTCAAACTTTAGAGGTTAAGAACTTGGTGCATAAGTAAATCATACTCTCTAAAGTGCCATGACTGACAATTCCCCAAATGGAGATGTTCATGAGTTTCTTGTGTAGTCGAAACCAAACTTGGGTCTATGTAAGCGTGTAGATTTCATGATTTTAGGTGTTGAGTCTTTTATTTAAAACATAATATTTATATATTCTTTGCAATATTGAAATTATCCTCCCTTACCTTCACTTTTTTGCATTCACATTCTTGACACACCTCTTTTTGACAGCAGTTCCAACACCTTCATAAGCAAGAAGAATCCTAGTAAAAACATCTTAAACTTTGCAAACAATAGTTTGAGGTGACCAAGATGAGTCCCAAGCCAACCACATTGAATATCATTGTCCTTGGGACAAACGTAGTTTCCCAATAGTATCTCATAAATTGGTGGAAACTCTTATCTCAGTGGACAATACAAGGATAGGATTTTTATAATTTAAATAAGAAATCCTTTCCATGCCAATTTTTAGTTGAAACCTTTTTTAAACGATTTGCGAGCAAAATTATTATAATCAATATTTTTATTCTTTTGTGTATTTATTTTACATGAAAGTGACCATAAAATGATTTCCAAAACTCTCTAGTTTGAATTTCTCTTACTAAAATCATATTATTTTAGATTTTTAACAATATCTTCATATTGGAAATAATGAAAAAATGTATAGTTCTTGAGAAATTGTACCTCCTCCATCCACATTGAATTTTTATGAACCAATGTAATTAGTGCTCCAATTTGGCACCCATCCATCTACCATATGACTACAAGGTATGAATGAAACATGCAACATTTACAACATTTTATGGGAATTAGAGTGTCAAATACCCGTTTCAAAAAGGATGGAATGCAAATCACTTTTCCCCTAAGTAAAGTCTGGCACTTTAAAGTTCAGGCCTGGACCGAACCTAGCCACGTAGGCTCGGAAGACGAAAGCCCAAGCTGCCGGGCAGAAGGGCTGATCAACTGCCCGGAGCGAAACATTGGGAATGCCGTTTCTGTACTTATTTAAATCCTGATGAGTCATCATGTAACAGCTGGACCCCCATACTCCCTTTTGGATTGTGCTTGCTCAAAAGTGGGGCGGTATCAATAATGGAGCACTAGGCTTCTTGACCCAGAGGTAAAAAGTAGCTTCTTTCCTCAACAGTAGCATGTACTCATTATAAACATTATAGGGTGCAGAATTAGGGCACCGTTTTAGAAACACCTATGAGAGTGCCTTCAAAAATTCATAGCAGATTGTGTAAGAGTCCAAAAATCATGAATTCACTACGATTATCATTCTACTTACTTTCCCCATGCATGGAAATTACTTACATAATTATCTTCATTACAAATTGGGATATTTGAATTTTGAGCCATTTTTTAGCACTCTCCCTTGTGGCTTTAGTGGATACGGTGTCAAATACAATATGTTACGAATGAAAATATTGGCTTCCATCAACAATCATTGTGATTGGAGCTACTCTAAATAGGTAAATTAGTGTTAGATTTTTATAACATTTAAAACTACAATAAGTTTTTACTTTTGATTGAAAAAATACTAAGAGCGATGATCCCAATACTATGAAAGGATCCTCGTCTTAGCAAATATAGAAGGTAAAAATATTGAACACAACACGTTTATGTAAATTAGTGTACTATTCGACCAATTTCGTGTAGTGTGTATTATTGGTATGGATTTGGGCCACTTTTTATGAAGAGTTGAGGTCTACACGGAGTTTCACCCAAATTTTGAACCCAAATGGTTTGAAAGTAGGCTTGGAGTACATATCAAAGTGAATGAGGAAAACTCCTTTGTACGATAAAATAATTATTTTCACTCAATTTTATGTTGATGTGCTTAGTTTGCTTTTTGCATATAATGTCCACTTGAAAATTAGTAGGGAAGGTATTTTTCTCATCTTGTTACGCACGTTTGAGCAAAGAAACAACATTCTTTGCATTTAGAACTCTTTCCCACAAGATAACAAGATGAACTTGAGTCCAAGAAAAAGAAAAAGAATGTAGCTTTGAAACTTCTTTTCCACTATGTTTTAAACTTTAAAGACAATTCTTGAATTAACATTTTGTAATGATTTCAAGTTTCTCACATATTAACAATGGAGTATTAATTTGTTTTATATAAGTCAAACATAGAATTTCCATCCAAACCAATTTTTTCCACTCTAACATGCATTTTTATTAAACAATGAATAGAATAAGTAGTTGAACTCTAGCCACAAACATCCATGGATAGGTCAAATTGACACTTTAGCCATGCCAACCTCAAATTAAGTTCATTATGCTTACTTTTAAAATTTTATTTTAAATGCATGCTTATTTCATAAATATAATCTCATGGAAAGTAGTTCAAACTTTTTTATACATATGTATGTCCTAACTATCACGAGTTTGAAAATATATAGTTAATAATTTTCTTTATGATTTTTAAAAGCATAACTTTTGACTAGATGCGACATACACAAATTGGAGTAAAAACAAACAAACCAAAATTACATTGAGAGACCAAATCGTAAGTTGTTGCTCAGCAAGGGGAGGGACCCAAGTAGAGGGAGAGTGTTCAACGGAGAGCAAGGTTGTCTTATCATTTGATACATTGATGACGTCTTAGATGTACATCTCATCTAAATTGTGTTTGACAAGTGTATAGGAATTTTGTCTGATAAGACAACAACGCCGAGGGAGACTCCATTTCCCAACACATTGTTAGTTTAATTGGACTCTAAAGCTAACATGGAATAAAAGGGAGAGATAGTTATGGATGGGGCTAAGTGGATGAGGTGAAGTATTTGAAGCATGCCTCCTTCTTAGTTGCAATTTTTACAATCACACCCTTTTTGACAAGATTTGTAGCAATATATTAGGACCCGAGCTCTAACAAGGTCTTCTCACACCACATTGGAGCATAGTTTATCTACTGGTGGAAAGGTGATCTTTATATACACCACAAGTGTACCACAAAAACCACCTTTCCAATACAGTAGTAGACGTCATGTACCAAAACTCCACATGTTCCAAGATAGATAGGTAAGAACTCCAATCTTCAGATCGAAGATTGGCATGAATACAATGTCTCTATTCATAATGTCTTTACCTTCATGGCCACAGGACAAAGAGGTAAAAGAGCAAAACTACTCACCCCTTTCGGGAATAAACACTAACTCTACAGCTAGCTGTAACTAACTGGACTAAACTAGCGTAACCTTATAAAACCACATGTTCCAAATTCTCACTGAAGTGACTTCAGGAGCTGAAGGCGAGAATTTGCATCAAGTGGGGGAGGTGATGGAAGTCGTACAACTTGATGGCACTGTACAAGTCTCGTCTAGCCCGCCCACCAATGCTCCTCAAAAGGACCAAAACTCCAGCTCATAGGCGGCCATGGTTGGCCCCATTCTCAGCCGTTGATCCTTGCATCTCACAGTTTTTTTTTTTTTTTTTTTTTTTTTTTTTTTTTTTTTTTTTTAAATTAAAAAAATCTAATTTTTTTTGAAAAAACATACGAGGGCCATCTTTATATAAGTTTGTTCATCAACTTAGGGTCACTTGGACCATGAAGATTGACCACGGCCTTCTAAAATCTGTAATTGGAGAGTAAAGTGCTCTTGGTCCCATTTGACTTTACACTGCCTTGAAAAAAGGAGAATGACCATTGTCTATGAGGTCCCCAAAGTATGCTAAGGGTCGCTTGACACTATGAACCACGAAGATTGACCACGGCCTTTTAAAGTCTGTGATTGGAGAGTAAAGTGCTCTTGGTCCCATTTGGCTTTACCCTACCTTAACCCCTAAATCTCCTTGTTGCAAAATGGTCTAAGTCACAAAATTTGACCTTCCTTCAGATTAAGCTCAAAAAATCTTAATCTAAGAATTAGTTTAAATATTCTACCGTAAGATCTCAAAGTTCACTTGACATGTTTCTCACATACCAAATTTGAACCGTTCATTCTTCCTCATTTGTGAGATTATAATGGTCAAAGTTGGTTGAGTTTTTCTCCTGCGGGAACCTCCATAACCCATTTCGGGTTTTAAGGAGAGTTAGGATAATGAGAATTTATCTTTAAAAATTGAGCTTAAACTTGTCCTGGTCCAAATCCACTTCACACTACAAGAGTGACCAAGCCACTAAAGAATCCACTTTTGATCCATCATGGTCATGGCTCTTGGTTCATAGTGTAAAGGGACAAAAAAAAAAAACAACAAAAAAAAAAAACTCCAAAAGGAAGTCGGTGTCAATAGTGGTATGAAGATGTTTCCACAATTGTTAGCGAAGTTGTCAAACAGAAATATCACTTTAGAGGTAGCATAGAAAATCCCACCACGAGTTGTTATGATTGGTGGAGTAAGGGCCACGTCAGATTAATTTTTGACCCAAATAATTCTGAGTCAAAGGAATTGTCAGAGAATAAAAGGAAGCTTGCTTTCATATCAAACAATCTGACTTTGGATATACCACTTTAACCCTTAATTGACATCCTTGTTTTCCACAAATTGGAGAGAAATGCAACCTAATTGTCTTCTGGCCTTATTTCTGCACTGAAGGTAAAACAATTTTGAGAATCGGAAACGGTGATTATCAAGGTAACTTGGTGATGTGACCAATGCAAGAAAGATCGATCACATCGGGTAAGATCTCAAAAAATGGCACCGTTGAGAAAAAAATGTTTTGGTTGCTGATCATGAGTGAGAAATATCATATTGCTTTTTTGGTTTTTCTCCCCTTCGATCATTTTTCTGAAGATTGGGCATCATAGAGCATGGTATAGGGATAAAGATCAAGATTTTTTATTATTTTGAAAAAAAATCGTCAAAAAAATAAAAAGAAAGGCCAAGTCAAAGAGCATTGACCATGGGATCACGTGGCCCCTACAATTTCGTGCGGATCACACAAACCTCAAGAAGGCGATCGGGAAGAAGCATTGGATTCGGTAAAACAAAAGAATAGGGGTGCCTTTGGACAAGATTTGCACCCTACCACTGTGTCGGACCCCAAAAGCAAAAACAATGACCTTGGTGACCAGTTTGGTCACCGGTGACAATTAAGGGTTAAAATTGTATGACCCCAATAATCATTAGGAATTTCTCGGTTCCCCAAGGCTCCCTTATAAAATAGTATAAATAGTGTAGGTAGTATAATAGTGTAGGTGCATGAATGCCATGGTTGGTACAAGTCTTATTTTTTGACCAATCGTTCCTTACATGGGTTTCAGATGACCACGTAGTTACACCTTCCTTTTTAGTTGAAGTGATGCTTTTGAATAAAAGAATGTGGTTGTATTGCAATGGTGGGAACATCACCACTAACAATAAGTATCATAAAGAACAAGGTACAAGGTTTTTTCTCTTTTAACCTTAGTTACTTAACTCCTAGTATTATGGTGGATGTTTGGTTCATCATTAAAATTATATCTTTTGGAGTGTTGAAGGTGAGTTGGTTGTATCTCAACCTTACGATATTGTGGTAGGTAAATTGTAAATCATGGGAATCAAATTTGAAGTCATGAAATCACACTCTTGTTACATCGTAGTGCATTTGTACTCAAAACAATGATCAAAATTTTAGCTTGAAATAATTTTAGCTTACCTTATCCACTATATGGAAACTTGATACAACCAACGCACCATCAACACTCCACTTTAATTTCTTGACTCAAAAAATAGCCCTGTTGTGAAGAAAACTACCTCAAATTTCACAAAGGAAAAAAGAATGCAAAATTTGACTAGTTGCACTAAAATGAAAGTCATATCTTGTTATGGTCTTGGATTGGGCTAAGGGACGCTTTACATGGGGATTTAAGCTCTACACAGGGCTAAATAAGGGAGAAAATCGTCTCAATGTGATTGGTTTATTTTTCGAACTAAAAGAAATATACCACTCACATTAAGAGGATTTATTTCCCTCCTTCTGTCCCATGTACAGATTGACTCCTCATGTATTACGTCCCTAAAGTTATAAAATTCTCCTTTCACTTTCTCAAACTAAAGACCTTAGAAGATAGCGAGAATTTATTCTCCTTATGTTCATTTTCAATTTCGATTGGTTGTAAATATTTTTTGTACGAAGAAAGTTGTCAAATTAAAATTTAGTTGTATTGCAAGCAACCTTAGGTGAAGCTCTACCCAAAAATTAACTTCTAAAACCACAAATCTCAAAAAGTATCAAGAAATCAACATATTGGGAGTTCTAAAAAAACAAGCATTGGATTAAATGTAAGAGGCCACCGAAAGACCAAAGGAGGTACCACCAATGAACTTGTACCTTAACTCCAGACCAACTTGGGGGTGACTTTTCATTTTGTTTGATCTCCACCTTTGGTTCTTGAATGAGACACCTTTGATTTGATTCTATCCAAACATTGATGAGGGACAATACTTGTAGTGCGAAATACCTCGAAATATATTGTCACGTAGGCATTTTGGAGGTCAACGGCCATTGGAATTTGGTCTCTATGTAAATGCAAAACTTAGTCCCTTGGCTTAATCCCTCAAGGTTCTTGATGCAAAGTTGTAAAAATGGACATTCCCTTACTTCAGGCCTAAAAACTCTCAATCTAAGAATTATTTGGAAGATCCAACCGTAGGATCTTGAAGTTAACTTAACCTGCCACTCACTTGCCAAAATTGAACCATTGTTTCTTCTTCGTTTGTGAGATTATAATGGTCAAAGTTGGCTGAATTTTGGACTCTGAAAAGCAGTTTTCGCTTTCCTGGACCTTTAGGGGTTAAGGCCATCAAATTTCTAGAATTCATAACATCTAAATTTTTGGTTTGGTAGGATATGGCCCTTAGTGAACTTCAAGATTGTTTAACCTTATTTAAATTGAAGACGCTACTCTTTTGAATAAATTCAAATCTAAGAAATGCTATATGCACTTAAAACCCCTTCATGTCACATTCCAAAATTTAGTATTTGGATAATATTTTAAACTTAGGGTTATATGGGCATGTATGACAGTCAAAATCCAAAGGTATGATATTCAAAAGGATATGCCACCCGGGGCTTGACACTAAAGAGGCTAGAGCATAGCCACCGATTGATGCACTCCCACAAAGTGGGTGCATGGGGCACCGGGAGGATAACCATTGCAAACCGCATTGTGCTATGCGCGTGCTTAAGATTGCTTTGCCCTTATATCTATTCCGTGCAATGTAAACCTCCTCATTTGCCTTGATTTACTTGTGTTAACTTGGTTACATAATTAACATTGTGATTTGTGTGCCAGTGATCACAATGTGTCAATGTGAAGATGGGTAAACATCAAAACATAGAAATGAACTCAATTAGAAGTTCCTAAAACCATGGGTTCAATCAATGTGTGGTTATACTCTTAACGTCCTCCTACAAGTTTAAGTAGCTATTCAACTTTTCTAAAAGAACCACCTTTTGATAAGTAGGCTTTTAGGGCCCCCAACATTAATTGAGTTTATTGGCATGCAACTTTTCCTCATCATTAATTGTGGATGCAATGTTCCTTTTTGGAGGTTACTTTCCATTATCATTCCTTGTCTCACTCCAATGTTCCTTTGTCGTGGTTGTGGACGCTTGAGTTTTGGATGGTGAAGGAAATGCCACTATTACGACTCACTACAGTAACTCACTAAAGTAGCCAAGTCAAACCAAGAGACTCGGTTTTCTAGCATACGTGGTTTTGATTCTGGGCACAAAAAACATCTCAAATACACCCTCTTAATAATACGTATTAATACTAGCTAGAAATACGGCGCGGCGCATGGTTTCGAGCAGCATCTTCCTCGTGACGGCCCTGCTTTCTTGAGTACCTCCGCTTCCTTCTCGCTTCCTCTTTTACTTGCCCCCGGTCGCATCGAGCAGGAGGGCTATTTGGCGGCGAATCTTAGGGAACGAGGGGCTCGAGCTCATCATCCCTATCGCCGATCGATGGTTCGCCGACCTCGGCAAGCTTTGTTTCACGGAATTCGGTTAAGATTTGACGGAGTTTTGTGATCGTGAAGCGGCGCCGACAGGCCGTCAGTAGCAGAGTGTCAGCCCTGACACTTCCTGGAGGCTCTGCTCTTCACTTGGAGGTTGCCGTTAGGATGTTCGGTTTTTGATTTCACGAAGGTGTATTTGTACACCGATGCGGTTTGATGTTTCAAACAAAATATTTCAAAAAACTAAAAAAAAAAAGAAGTGTTGATTGTTAGTGTTTGCCCGGAATTCTCGGTTTCCGTTTTGAACGGACGGATTCGGACTTGAACGCTTGTGAGGAGGATTTGTGATCGCTGTTTGTGGATTGTAGTCTTGAGTGTTGTCATCATCCGCAAGCCATTCTTGTCAAGGAGGGAGCTGTTCTCGTCCGTTGTGAGATTTTGTGTTGTTACTCGCCCACCGATCAGGAACTTGTGCATTTCTGCGCATCCATTCCATCTCAATATTATTCGTAGTCGACGGTGATGAATCTTACAGAGGATTCTTAAATCGTACCATCTGTTGTGAGAGCCCCAGCTTTACACGTGAATCATCTCGCGAAGGTTTTAGGTTCCGGTAGAGTGCGCCATTTGGAACGTTTTGAGCGAGTCAAGGATATACAATTCGGATACCACTGAAGCTTTGACCAAGTTTCTGAAGCGGCTGCGACTCCGGAATGCTGTTTTCAGATGCAGACGGGGCAATTGGGACCGTGGAGCTTTATGATCATTGTTTCAAGTTGAGGACTCCGGGCTTTGGCGTGAATGTGGAATTATCCTGAAGGATATCTGTGGTGACTACCTGTCAATACATACGGGGTTCTTAGCTCAGAATTACGTCGAGTGACAAGATGAGGGAACAGGATAGCTCTCGTCATTTGAGCTCGTTGGTGAAGCAGGACCTAGCTAAACTTGACAATGGTGACACCCGGCGTGCTGCGATAAAGTCCTTGCAGCTTCTTGTGGGGCAGCTGGATTCGGCAACCTTGGCCCGGTTCATTTCACTGGTAGACTTTCTTAACTTTGCAGAGTTCATATTATTCCTTTGCATGCGTTTCCTCATTAGATAGCCATGCCGAATTTGAGGCCTATGTTGGCTTCGTTGGTGTTTTAGGGGTATTCCTCTAGGTGTTGTTTCCTGCCGCAAAGACCTGCTTTGTAGAAGAATGCTTGATTACTGTCTAAGATTACGCGGATGGTGTTGGTTGACGAAATTAATAATGTATCGAAGGACAGTATCTTTGCATGTTTGCTGAAGGATTGGAAGTAGGTTCTGTACGTGCCTCCGCCATGCACCTCTTATCAGCGAATTCATTTTTTTTCTACAGATTGCAGAGTCGCGGGAGTCCGAAGGATCGCGCTCTTACGCCATCTCTTTGTATGAGGACGTTGCAAGAGTTCACGGCAAGCTTGTTGTCCCTCATATCTCCAAAGTGATGGGCTCTCTGGTGCGCTCATCGACTGCGAGCGGAAGCTTCCCTCAGTTGCAACTTGCTTCTGCGAAAGTTACAGCAGCCCTGGCCCGGTACAGCATTGACTCCAACACTTTTCGTCAGGATGCGGAGAAGGTAATTCAGGAGATTTGTGTCCCGCTCACCGAAGCCCTTGCGGGGAAGTTGGAGCCCGTAGCAGCGAATGCAGCTACTTCTATCCACGCACTAATTGAAACAGAGCAATGGAAGTATGCTCAGGACGAAATTGTTCACGAAATATGCCAACGCACTACAGCAGCTTTAAGTGAAAAATCAACCCGCACAGCAGCTCACATGCATCTCGCATGCATTCTCGCTTCTATAAATCCTGACATTCTCAGCATCTATGGTCCGAACTTACTGAAAGCTGGTGAGGACGTTTTGAAGGTCACCTCCAGCACGTGGCAGCTCCGCAAGGCTGCTGCCAAGCTTCTTCAGTCGGTTCTCACTATTCTTGACAAGGAGACACTGGAAACTGAGATTCATGCCGCAATACATGTAAGTGAAGATTGTGGAACTCTTCAATTAATGTAATTTCGAGTTGCCGATTGCGTTGGTGTTCTCCTCATACTCTTCGTATTGACGAGATACGCATGCTGCAGGCACTGGATAGCTGCCGCCTTGACAAAATGCCCCACGTGAGAGCAGCCGTGAGTGACGCTCTTCACACAGCTAGGATGTTGGCTTCCGGTAGTGCTGCAACCCACAAGTCGCTTGGTACAGCAGCAAGTCCCGTCCGTAGGTCGTCTGAACGTAATGACAGGAGTCCTGGGTCGAGCGACGACAACAGGGGAACGAGTCCGACTGCTTACAGAAATGGAAGAGCTGACTCTCCATCTGCTGTTCCGAAGCGTACTAGTCCGAGGGCTCCGATGAGTCCTGTCAGAGCTGGTTCTAATGCTGCGAGGGTTAGCAGTCCAAGTTTGAGGGCGGCGAGTCCGACCCCTCAGCAATCACGTGGTCTCTCTCGTTCACCTGTTTCTACTTCAGCTTTGGAGTCTGTCCAGGTCCTTCCCTCTCGGAGTAATACTAGATCGAAGGCTAAGCGAGCACCTGTATATCCCCCTCGGTATTCCCCTCGATCCAGTGGCACGTCTCCTGCGAGTTCTACCACAACCGTCGAAGAGTGCGAATCACCATCAAGGAGATGTGAGAACTGGCCCCATTCAGACACAATGCATGTTACAGCTTTGCTTCATGACAAAGACCTGTATTGCTTCCTCTTATCGAAGCAGTCACCTGAAAATTTTCTCGTTTCTCGTTTTGGGGTGATTATTTGTGGCTATGTGTATGTTACCTCGGGGTTTTGAACTTCAGGGGTAATTTTGTCATCAGCGCACAGCAAGCATGTCAAGTTTGAGCATGGTCAAATAGGGGAGAGTTGCGAGGTCCTCGTAAATTTATCGCCCGTGTAGATTGTCTTGTGCCCGTTTCATCGTTGACATGTGCCTTGCTATTTGTGCAGCGATAATTGCAGGTGGTAGATCACGAGGCATGAAGGTGAACGGCAACTATTCGGAAGAGGATGACACTGGATGCTCCGACACTTACTTACGACCGCGAGCTTCGCTCCCATCGGGTGCATATAAAGGCCTCTCTCCCACTGGTGTCGATATTCTAGGCTATGAGGTACAGAAGCGGTTTGAGATCCAAGACTCGAGCAAATCGGGCACCAACGCCATACTTTATGGACTTGATAACGCCCAGCAGGCGAGGCTAAGCTTGCCTAGGTTGAAAATCGGGGGCATCAACTCACAGACAGGACTGTCAAGTGGCGGTAGTGCGCGGACGGAAAAAGAGAAAGTCCGTGACATTCCAGTTGCAAGTATCGAAGAGGAGAATCGCGAAATTTTCACATCTGGCTTACTAGTTCGTGCTCAAAGTTCACCAGTGGCTGGACTGGTAGCCAAGAATGGGAAGTTGAAG
This sequence comes from Bryum argenteum, assembly GCA_037043015.1. Taxonomy (NCBI): domain Eukaryota; kingdom Viridiplantae; phylum Streptophyta; class Bryopsida; order Bryales; family Bryaceae; genus Bryum; species Bryum argenteum. The sequence goes on along the minus strand of CM073323.1, from coordinate 2,747,499 downwards.
GGAGGTGAACGCGTCTTACATGAATCTTCGAATCCAGAAGGACACCGCTACAACGCTTCCGCCCATTCAGGCGTCATCGTGGACGAGGAGGTGAGAGAACGAAGTCTTCTGATATGGCTTCTGATTATTGCATCGCATCTCTTTCGTCCAGTTGCTTGAATTTTTAAGTATGAATCTTGCCTCTGTTTTGACAAACCAATATCCAATCTTTGTTTCTCTCTCTGCAGAAGATTAATTCAGGAATCACGCCTACACATTTGCTTTCCTTCGTTCCACCGACACGGCTTGTGCGCACCCTTACTAGTCTCTCCAATCCGGAGTTCTCGAGAGGAAATTTTTTCGAGCAAGAGAAGAAGCTTCCTCGGGGCAATGCTGTGCAGTCAATAATTGCAGACGCAACCGAACTGGCTGGAGAATCGTCAAGCGAGGCGGGGTGGAGTGTGCGTGACAACCCAATGGCATCCGAAGACTCGTATGCATCTGAGAGCTCTGACGAGGAGCTGGACCATCGTAGCAAGGCAGAGGACTTTCCAAGACTTCGGAAGGTGGGCTCTGTAGATAGTAGCCCTCGAGAGATTCACATGATTGTATCAGAATCTAAAGCCAGGCGGTCCTTCGACGATCCTAGCGGTCGTAGTCGTAAACCTGATGATGTGGGTCATATGTGTTCTGACGGACTCTCGAATATGCTTCACAATGACGAGTTGATTCGAAACAAAGGTTGCACCAATTGGGCGTGTCAACATTGTGAAAGCAATGCTGCTGGTCGGAACCAAGATGCTGAAGCAGAATCAGAGATTCCATCTGGGAAAGCAGTGCAGAACGAGGAGGATCAAGGTCTTGGCCGCTTTTCCCCTTTTCGTATGGTGAGGAGAACGCTGCGTTGGTGTGCGAATGCTGCACTCGGAGGATCCATGTTCCTAGTCCTGGCTGCGGCGGTATCTGTGGCCGTGCCTATGGTGATTGTGGGCAAAGCGTTAAACGGGTCACGGGAGTTCGACGCCCTCGTGCCTACATAAGTCCTTATGCAGGTAATCGAGATTTTGTATTGTGTCGAAGTGTTGTGTAACATAGATTGTGCACCTAATGCGAAGAGTTGTAACATAGGTCATTTCGGAGCTGCTACATTTAGACTGCAGATAAGTGTTGCGCGTTATCGCTACAACCTCCAGCCGAGTAGCGGTAAAACCCTAGAGAGCATTCATATTAGTTCACAGCCCAAAAAAAAAGCTTACCAGTTATGTGCTATGTTTGTACAAGATTCGTTCTGTTGACTAATAAATGTGTACTGTATACCATCTCGAGACCCCCTCAGAATGCTTGAATGTCAGACTCTGTAAGTAACATCGATACCCAGAGTTCTCTGTTCTACGCCGTGTATGCCTGCATTGCTGTGCATCGTCCCCGAGTAATATACACATGATCGTCTTGCGTTTACCTGTGGGCACGGGTGGATTGGCTACGAGTTATTGAGGCAAAATTATCTCGAGCCATTCGTCTTGCGTTTACCTGTGGGCACGGGTGGATTGGCTACGAGTTATTGTGGCAAAATTATCTCGAGCCATTCAAGTAGAAGGATAGTACTCATGTTGAGCAGCATAGCAAAGTGTAGCAAAGTGATTAGGACGATGGATGATGTCAAAGGTTTGCAACGACAATGAAAATCGGTCAGCTGATGGTTGGGTGATGATGATGATCAACCAGTTCATTGGAACTACGATCAAAGACAGGAGAGGATGCCTCGAGAGGCCTGTAGAGAGCGGAGAGAGGTGTGAAAAGGGAGAATAGACAGGAAGGTGAAGAAAAAGGCCCCTGCGCCAGGCAGGTAGAGATGGAGGAGTGAGAAGCAACCCAAGCTGGAATATAAAGTGTACAGGCAACATGTGTGACATCTCTTCCTGGTGGGGCCTTCGGGGTGTCAGAGTTCGTGGGCTCTGTTGCCTCCGCAGGTTGCACGTACGGTACTGTCGTTGTAGTATAGTGGTAAGTATTCCCGCCTGTCACGCGGGTGACCCGGGTTCGATCCCCGGCAGCGGCGATGCACCGGTGGTCTAGTGGTAGAATAGTACCCTGCCACGGTACAGACCCGGGTTCGATTCCCGGCCGGTGCATAACTCTTTTCCTCTCAATTCCAACCTCGTTGGAACTTTTTTCTTTCTTCGTGTCATTGGCCAAGCATGCTCTACCAGATTAAGGTCATTCTTTTGTAGTATTAGCGGTAAGTTGCACAACTTATAGCTTGGGTCTCAGGGCTTTTTCCCTTATGGGATGGACTAGTCTACTTCTTTGGACTTCCCTCGCCCTCTCTTTGTCCTAGGACTTTGCAACTTCTAGCATCATCGAGTCGTTTAGTGCGCTCTGGCCTTGAGGGATTGTATTGTGGCATTTTCACCCCCTTTTGATACCCCGGAATACGGGATTTCAGCTCTAGCATTTCGAACCCTAGAAGTTCAAGAAACAACACGATTTTGATAAGCATACTCAGACTATACTCAATTATGCATTGAAAAATTCCAAGTCCCGTCTTTTGGATGCTGATGAATGGGGAGGTCCGCAAATGGAAGCTACATGTTCGCAAATGCAAAAACGACGGGGACCTTCTTCCCAGTCCGCTATCTCACATCAGGTTCCGATATGTTCCGAAATGGCATCTTCCGACATGCTATTTTAGTTGCGGATCTAAAGTCAGCATACAGTGCCTGGTGGATTTCTCGGAATTTTTTTCCCTGAAACTTCCGGCATCACATACCCATCGTCGCCAGTATATATTGCCAGTATACTAGTACTTAATCTTATTTACCAAGCGTGTACAACCATTTGGTATACTGATCAACAGAGCTTCGAGTTTTCACCAAAACTAATACCAATAACCCTCCCCAAAACCATCGACCCTCAGAAAACCGATACCATTGACCCTCAGAAAACCGATACCATCGACCCTCAGAAAACTGATACCATCGACCCTCAGAAAACCGATACCATCGGTCGACCCTCCCCAAAATCAAAACCATCGACCCTCCCCAAAACCAATAACCAAGAGCACATCACTACCTAGAAAAAAGGATCATATTAAGTGATACTTTGAAAGAAAATTCAAACAAGATGGGCAGAGCTGTAGAAGACCATGTGATTCAGTAACAAATCAGATGGTGATTGAATAAGTGAGAAGGTACTTATACAGATGGGAGCAGATCTGAAATACCTAAGAGGGCCTTTTAGGTTACGGCTAATTGACATTCGTCTATCTGTTCTAAGTAGGACGAATGTACCCTATGACTTCTGTCTCCTATACCAGCGCGCCAGGTCAGCTTCCACGCTGGAAGTCGAATAGTCCAACACCCCCTCTCGCTTACGAGACTGAGTTAAGCGGCTTGTTTCTCTGGCGGTGGTCGTGAGTGGGTGCAGATGGGTATTGATAGAGGAAGCAGCTCACGGTGATGCTGCGATGGCCGGGCGGGGTCAATTTTTTGCAAATTGGTCCTGCAGGTTTGGAAAACTGCGATTGCGGTCTTCTTGTGGTTAGGTCGACAGTGTGAAGCCTCAGCGATCGAAGATGACCGAGAGCCAGCATCTCTTTCGGCGATTAGGGTGAGCAGGGGTGATGACCCTGGCACTTCTTCCGATCGAGATGACGACGAAGTAGGGATAGGAGCTTACTTCCCTATCCTCCCAGATAGCGTTGTGGAGAGTCGAATTTGGCCGCTGATGGCCGAGTCTCCTGCTTCGCTGCTGGCGCTCCGTGGGGTGAGTAGGCAGTGGCGTCTTCTGGTAGATGATTCGTACGAGTGGAACTACATAAAGTTTAGATTTGGTCCTGTGGGGGCATCAGTGTTCGAGGACGAACTGCTTACTCCGAGGTTAGGTATTGATATGGCCAACTACAGGTCTTGGTCGAATTTCTTCGATTGAGTAGGTAACAGGGTGACTCAGTCGAGTCTGTTGGAGTGGTACCCTCCAAATGTTCGAGCGGCAGCTCTTGTTATGAAATTCAAAACCTTCGGGTACCTGTAGATTCTTCATCTTCCGCTGCATCAGTGTTTGCTTGCTTGGACAATGTCGCTAACCCTAGTTGCTTGCGAAGGCCTTCAAAGGCCACTCTTCCCAATGATTTAGTGAGAATGTCTGCAAGTTGGTTGTTGGAGGGAACAAATTCCAGGGCGATTTCTCCAGAGAGTATCTTCTCTCTTATGAAGTGGTAGCGAACTTCTACATGCTTCGTCCGACTGTGGTAAATAGGATTGTAGGCAAGGTTTAAACTGCCTTGATTGTCGCCATGCAGGATAGTGGGGGTGCGGAGATCCTGCATCTTGAGTTCACCCAATAGACGCCTCAGCCATATTGCTTCCTTGCAGCCTTCGGTAAGAGCCATATATTCTGCTTCAGTTGACGAGAGTGCCACGGTTTGCTGTTTCTTGCAATTCCAAGTTACAGGGGTTTCTCCAAGAAAGAAAATGAATCCAGTTGTAGATTTCCGGTCATACAAATCGCCAGCCCAGTCTGAGTCTGTGAATCCGCGGATGGTAAGTCCTCCCCCTCGCCGATAAGACAGGGCAGAATCCATAGAGCCTTTGAGGTACCTAAAGATATGTTTTACTGCTTGCAGGTGGGGTTCCTGTGGATGGCTCATAAACCGGCTCACCATGCTCACTGCGTGGGAAATGTCGGGTCGTGTGTGAGTCAAAAATATGAGCTTTCCCACCATCTTTTGATAGGTGGTAGAATCGGTTGTTGGAGCAGACATGTCAGGTACAAGCTTGATTTTTTCTGCCAGGGGAGTGTGGACAGGGCGGCAGTCTGCTAGCCCGAAATCGGTAAGCATTTCCTTCAGGTACTGTCGCTGTGTGATAAGAATGCCCGAGTCACGGATGATAAACTCTAGTCCCAGTGAATATGTGTCGAGGCCTAGATCGCTCATGTCGAAGCGTGTTTGGATGTTTGCTCGAATGCTCGCAATGTTGGAGTCGTGATCGCCCGTTATATAGATATCGTCAACATATAGCAAGAGAATGGTGATCAGGCCTCCTTCTTTGAAGAAGTAGAGGTTGGGGTCCGCACTGCATTTGGTGAGGTGGTCGACCGATGAGGTAGGAATCGATGCTTGCGTACCAGGCCCGGGGAGCTTGCTTGAGGCCATACAATGCTTTCTTCAAACGACAAGCTTGATTGGGGTTAGAGTAGGCAAATCCAGGGGCGGCTTGACATATAATTCTTCCGTGATCAAGCCATTGAGAAATCTTTGTCTTAACATCCAAGTGATAGATTTTCCAGGAGTGGTGACCGGCTAGAGCGACAATGTTGCGCAAAGTGTTCCATTTCACCACGGGCGCAAAGGTCTCGGTATAATCCATCCCTGGTTGTTGTTGAAATCCTTTTGCCACTAGTCTAGCTTTCAATTTAGTTGGAGTTCCATCGGCGTTTGTTTTGACCTTGTAAATCCACTTCGTGCAAATGGCCTTGCGCCCGGAGGTAGTGAAACAACTTCCCGTGTGTCGTTCGGTGTATGGAATCGAGCTCGCTATCCATGGCGGCCTTCCGGCCCGGGTGTTGGAGTCTTTGTGTGGACGTCGACGAGAGAGAGAGACAGACGAGGGTCGGTCCGCTACATGGAGATGGTAATCGATTAAGTGAAGAGGTGGCTTTCGGGAGCGGTGCTGCGAGCCGAGGGGAGGAATCGAGGTGTGGGGCTACTTCAGCGATTCACGGTGGTAGGTGTGAGTTGAAATCAGGCGAGATGGGACACGTCGAGGCGATGGGAATGTGGACGGTCGATTACGGTGTAGGATTTTGAGGTCGGTCAGTTGAACTGGTTTGGGGCTCTAGTTGAGTGGGGGTTGGGCTGGTTGTGTAGGTAAGATTTGAGGGACTGTGCTAACAAAGGAGGTTTCAAAGTGGATGAGGTGAGGGAACGAGAGAGGTTCGGAGATCACTGGGTGGTAGTCTGCAGATGGAAAGGAGGTATGGTCGGGCTCCATAGTGGAGGTTTGAGGATATACGAAGGTAGTCGACAGCATCGATGGTTCACGACTAGTTTCGGTAGAAAGTCCGTGGTCCAGTCAGTCTGTCCCCTCTCATTGCCGAGTTCTTAGAGGTCTGCGGTGGTGTAGGGTGAGAGTGCAGGAAAGCGGCTTTCATCGAACTCCACATCTTTCGAGATTAAGATCTTCCCGGAAGGACGATGATAATTTCGTAGCCTCGAGAATCAAGATCGTAGCCCAGAAAACGCACTCCTTTGATCGATGTGCCCACTTGTTTCGGTTGGGAGAGGTATCTAGTACAAAAGACTTGCACCCGTAAACTTTGATGTGAGTCAAAGAGGGTATAGTACTGTATAGCGGAAGAAAGGAGTGTCCCCGTTGTTGGCTTTTGTAGGAGTCCTATTGGTAAGGTAATTGGCGTCGCTAGTGCCTCTGTCCATAGGAATGCCGGAGTTCGATTGTCAAATGCCATGCACTGGCTTTGTCTAGAAGAGTGCGGTTTTTTCTCTCGGCTACCCCATTCGATGGGGCGTGTAGCTTTGAGTGTATTGGCGCACTATTCCGGTGTCGTTGCACCATGCTTGGAACTCCGTGGAGAGATATTCCCCTCCTCTATCCGAGCGAATTGCTTTGAGTTTGAAGTCACCCGGAGTTCCACCATAGTTTTGAATTGTTTGAAACGTAGAAGTGTTTCATCCTTGTGCTTCGGGAAGTATAGCCATGTGAATCGCTATAGTCATCGGTGATGGTCATCATGTATTTGGAACGAGAGATGGATGCAAATCGACATGGGGCCCGAGAGATCGAATGTACCAATTCAAGGGGTCGTGACGTTCGGTGCTACCGGTTTGTAGCGGTGTTTTGTTGTGGTGGAGCATCGTATGTATTTGTGCTTCCACCGTGGATGCTCCATCGGGTCCGAGGTGCGTGGATTGTGTGTGCGATTTGGACATCCGTTGGTTGGCGATTCCGTCGTTGGGCAAGTCGTTGTCGATCTTGTTTTGCCGAGGCGGCACTGCGGTGTGTGTGACGATTGTGGGGATCGTAATGAAAGGTACTCCCGTGACTTTGTCATGAGATGTCATGAATTGGATGGCTTTGTAGTTTGCATGTCCCATGCGCTTGTGCCATAGGGATGCTTCAAGAAGTTTTGATGACGAAACTTCAACGTTGAGAATTTCATCCGGAGGGCGGAGCCTGTATAGGCCGTTTCGTTGATCTCTTCTCGCCCGAGGCCACAACGCAGTGAGCGGCGGGAGGTCGAAAGTCTCAAGTATCCACACGGTGTTGGAATCAAACAATACTTTGAGGTCTTGTTTGTTGTCCGTGATCGTGCCTACCGATATTAGATTTTTGGTCACCCAGGGACGTACGTAACCTCGTCAAGTTTTATTCCTCCCGAGTTGGTGAAAAATTCACCGATCCTTGTCCGACTACACTTAGTTTCTCTCCGCCGGCGGTACTAACCCGGGAGTGATGTCCTCCTTTGAGGTCGGATAACGAGATCCTTTTGCCCGTAACGTGTCTAGACGCTCCTTTGTCTACATACCAAGCGTCCTCTTTGTCATGAACTAGATTGATCTCAGTGAAGTTCACGTTAGATCCGATTCTTCTACTAGATCGGGAAACTATCAAAGGAGTCAAGTCGTCATGTTCGAAATTGTCGACTAGATTCGTGGTGGACTTCTCGCACGGCCGGTTCTCCGCTTTTTCACCTCCGCGGCAAGTTCTCGGGGCGATTGCGTAACCAGTGGCCTTTCTCGCCCGCAGAGTGGCGGTGGAGGTTGACTTTGCCGGCCTTCTCGTCGTCCATCGTCCCCTCCGATTGTCTCTCTTGCTCCACCGGAGACAGATCTTCGATTTGAACTCCCGGCATTCTTGACAAGTAGGGCTTCAGATCGTTCCGCCTTGATGTTCTTTGATTCCGTCCGAGCTCATCCCGTAGCAGAGTTTGCGGTGAGCACTGCAGGGGTCGGGAGTTTCTCCCGTACATTATGGTGTTGACCATAACTTCGAATGAGTCGAGGCAAGGCCATCGAGAATTTGTTCTACGAGTTCGTCATCCGGAATAGTTTCGCCTACGATTTGCGAACTCGTTAACTAGTTTCGTGACATGTTGCGTAAAGTTGGACATGGTGGCACCTTCGCTCATCTTGAGTGTCGCCACTTGTCTGCGCAACATGAGCTTCCCGGAGTTAGTAGAATTTGCAAACAGATCTCGCAATACTTTTTCCAGAGACATCGAGGTTCGGATATGTTGGTAATGTATGGTATGATGCTATCTTTGACAGACAACGCTATGAGTGTGAGTGCCTTCTTCCTTGCCGACTCTAACGCCGCTTTTCTACGAGGATCGGTGGGGGCTACTTGTCCCACTCGGTGGTTCTACGAGTTTCCATGCGTTTGTCTCTTTGAGAAGATTGCGCATCTTGAACTCCCGGATGCTATAGTTCTTGTCATCTAGTTTAGAGCTCTCAGCCATCATACTCTCTCTCAACGCCATTGGAGTTTCAGGTATCTACCACTCAGATCTGACTTTGCTCAATCTATCACCTAGAACTGACGCTTGTGTGCTCAAGTTCTGCTGGTCGGATGCGTATGCTGAGAACCTAGCTCTGATACCATGTAGAAGACCATGTGATTCAGTAACAAATCAGATGGTGATTGAATAAGTGAGAAGGTACTTATACAGATGGGAGCAGATCTGAAATACCTAAGAGGGCCTTTTAGGTTACGGCTAATTGACATTCGTCTATCTGTTCTAAGTAGGACGAATGTACCCTATGACTTCTGTCTCCTATACCAGCGCGCCAGGTCAGCTTCCACGCTGGAAGTCGAATAGTCCAACAAGAGCTCTCTTGTAGCAAGCAATTCCTCAGCTACAACTCCAGTTCAAGCTCCTGCACGACGACTATCAAATGAAAAATCGCAGCTGGAACAACTGAACGATATGCTCAAGTCTATATACTTCTGAGCTAAACTATGCAGAGTAGACTACTTCCAGCTTGCGCATCTTCGATTGAACGACCTCTTATTCACTGGCGCGCAATTCGGTCATCACTCCTCGCCCGCACCATACTCCTCGTCCACCTCCTCGTCCTCGTCCTCCTCAGAATCAGAGTCCGGGCCGTCTATCCAGCAATTGAAGGTCAATAAGTCCGCATCACTAAGTTTCAGGCTTTCGTCCAAGTAAATCACGTTCCTGAGCTCCAAATCCATGACTGGTTCGCTTCTCGATCAGAGGGAGAGCAATGCAAAGCGCAGCGGCGACAGCTACTAAGCTAAAGAGTGGAATCTGCACAACAAAACTTTGAAACTCTCTGATTGCTCTAGAAAATGGAAGCAGTTGATGACACTATACTCGCCCAGCTCTCAAAACAGCAGAGAGATCGATTGAGGACAAATCCATTGAGAGACAATTCTTATACTCGGTCTGACATCCGTCCTGTATCGGATCCGATATAGAACATCGATTCCGATACTAGAAGGTTCAGTATGATGCAGCACATACCGACGATGCTAGAAGGTTAAGCAGGATGCAGCACATACCGACGATGCAGCACATATCCGATACTAATTCGAATTCCGACAGGAGGAGAGCAATCAGAGAGTTTCAGAAGGTTAAGTAGGATGCAGCACAATTCGAATTAGTATCGGATATATACTTCGCGGGTGTTCATTTCCGATACAAAGGTCGTCTGTATCTGATATCGGAAGTATATGAAGTGAAGTGGATTGGCCTTGAAACACCAGCCTACTCAATTTCGACCAGTAAGGCGTAAGTTTCAAGGAAGAAGCACTTCATGGGGGTGACTCACATGTCAATTGTTAACCACTTTGTATGGTAAGGTGTCCTATAATGGCGCAATTTTCAGCACAGAAAATCTACAGGAATGTTGCCAGTGCAAGCAATTTTTGTGCATGGGGAAAATTAGTTGAAAACCAGAGCAAGTGGAATCATCATTTTTCGACTCTTCTATAGTAAGTAATGAATTTTTAAAGATGGAAATATAGGTGTTCCTAAAATGGTGCCCTAAAGTGACGCCCTATAATCTTTGCGGTGTGTACATGGTATTGTACTACTGTTGTATGGAGAAGCTATTATGTACGTGACAGTGAAGATTACTAGGGCGCCATTTTTGGCTGCTCTACCATATGCCTCATGTGCAGTTGAGCGATGTATAATATTTGTAAACTATGAAGATCAAAATATTGTCCACTTCTGACACACTTGAAAGAACATGTGTCACAAGTGAAATGGAATTTGCTATTTAGATTTCAACTATACAAACTTGTAATAGATCATGTGGACAGAAATTTTAAGTCGTGAGGACTTATAAATTGAGAGATCATAACGTATTAGTACGTAAAATAGGTTACAATTTTTCATCATATTTACTTTAGAGTGGTAATTCTACTAACAAAACTACTCCAATGAACAAAATCTCTAGCTAGAGACTTGTTCATCTTTATCTCAATAATACTCTTGTACTAAACAAAATGAATTTGGCTCAAAAAATAGTCTTCCAATGGTGAAAACTGCCAATTTTTTTAAAGGGAAAATAGTCTAAAACTAGACCCTTTACTGGCAATTTCGTTAAAATGGCACTCTTCCGCTAAAATGACACGTTTCATTGTGGTGCAAAACCAAATGATATCATAGGATTTGGAGGTGCTATGATGGATTATGAGTAATATTGTGTAAACAAGATTGATACTATGTAATACTTGTGATATTATAGAGTATTACAATTTGTAAGAGTAGAAATGCAATTGACATATTTAACTAAATATGGACTGTTCATATTTTAGAATTATCAACAATAGTTGCAAAATGGTTTCCGGAATCTAGGTTTCATGAAGATGTTTTCAAATATGTAGATTCTTAGGTCAGGGATGGGGAGATCTCTCCATGTTTCAAAGTCCATAATTCAGCTCAAAGTCCATATTCAGTTGAATGATGCATACAAGTTCTTGTGTGAAAAAATGTTGCTTGAATTCAATGTTGTCTTATCAGACAAAATCCTGGTCATTTGACTCATTTCTCAAACACAATTCATATGAGATGTACATTTGATACATTGAAGATGTCTTGGATGTACATCTCATCTAAATTGTGTTTAACAAATAAATAGGAACTATGTCTAACAAGACAACCCTACTTAAAATAGTGTCATCTCAAGAGAATTGGGGTTTTTTGCACTCAAATATACGCCTTATCTACAAAATATCTTTGATTTGGTCATGCATGATTTCTACTACTAAAACAAGACTGTAGATGGATCTCATTCCAAAATATGAAGTTAATATCTAACGGTTGATGATACAAGATATACGGTATACCAAAAAACGTCCATATTGACATCCCTCACATATACCCCTTCAAGTATCATTGATATTTTCACTCTCTCCATTGTGAAAACATCATTGGAGTTCTATTAACAAAAGTATTTGGACCATAAATCTTCCAACCAAGACCTTTTCAGATTTCATCTTAAGATTATAATCAGGTAAAAGGAAAAATCATTAAAAATATTTTTGGTTTTTATAGTTGGCTTGCAATGGTAAAATATGCTTAATGTTTCAAAACTCAAAAGTAAAAGCTCACTTCACTAAAATGTGTGTCATCAATTCATACGTCATTGTATGGGTTTGCAAATTTTACCACACGAACAAGACTTGTTTTGAGACCCAATCCAAGTGCTTTTGTCCAAATTGGAGTTTGGATGAAGGAGTTATGGCTTGTAAAAGGTTATGCCATTCATCCAAAATGTAGAAAAATGACACTAGGTTTTTTTGAGGGTTAACCCCTAGACATCCTTACCATTTTTTGAGTCAAATAACATAGATTTACAAAAGCTACCTAAACGGAAATGAAATTCAATCCTTCAAATCTCAACCGTACAATCTTGTAGTACACTTACTGATGGTCATGTGGGTCAAATTTGGAGTCACAAGGTCTTATAGATTACGAGGATTGTAATGCATTTGTTCTCAAAAATAGTGATGAAATTTCACCATTTTCACTTTGGAGTGGAAATACTATCAACAACCCAATTGCAACCAAAATTACACCATCAACAAAGTTCTCACCGTCATCTCAAAAACAGTCTTGAACTTAAAAAAACACTAAAAAAATTTCTTGGCTCAAATAATAGCCTTACAATGATGAAACCGCCTCATATTTTACAAACAAAGAATAGTCCAAATCTAAACCTCTCGATCTTAGATCATGCTTTATCTTCTAAAACGTATTGAATGACATTAAGATTTCTACAACAAGAACCAGACTTGAGTTGGATTCTTGACTTAAGACCCAAAAAATAAAATTGAGATCCAACGGTGGATATAGGAGATAAATGGGAGGGCGGATTTCTTGCACACCATCCTAATGTTCAATTCTTAAAGCAGCCTAATTTTCAGCCTTGGAGCAGCCCAATTTTCAGCCTTGAAGTAGCCCAATTTTTAATTCTTAAAGCAGCCCAATTTTCAGCCATGAAGCAGCCCAATTTTTAATTCTTCACGTTTGATGTGAAACCGCTCTTGGATATACTTTAACCCTTAAACGCCCAAGCAAGCCCGAGGGGCTTGATTCCAACAAAATCTCCTCTGTAGCTCTCAATGTACTCAACTTTTCACTTATATTTTGATGTCAAACTGGTCACCGTCTTGTGATGCATTCAGAAAGTGAAATTTTACAACTCAAATCACAATTTGTATGTATGATTTTATGGTTTGAAAGGATTGTGGTAGGTAGGTTGGGTTGTACATAACCTTGTAGGAGGTTGCAAGCTCATCATTGATTGGTTCATTTACGGTGCCCAAGTTCAAAAAGTGCACTATTCATGATGCCCAAGTCCAAAAGATGCTGTGACCCAATTTTGGGCTGCCCGTTTTAGACCCCATGGGCGTTTAAGGGTTAAAATGTCCTCAACCAAGTTCTCATTTCTTGTATCCTGGATGCCGACCATTTAATTGCCTTAGCACCGGCCTTGACATGTTTACTATTGCTTGCAACTTCAATTAACTCCCAAACTTCATACTCATACGCTACAATGGTAGAACCATCTTGACCCTCGAGGCTCAAGGGGTAGGAAGCATGAATTGTCCCTCAAAACGTGCAAGTCAATGAAAAATTTCTTAGGTACACTAGGAGATAATTTCACAAATTTAAATGTAGGTTATATGTATGAGAAAATTTACCAAACATATATATTTATCATATAAATTGGAAGATCTAAGCATTTGATTCAAACTAAGCCGACAGATTTTTCTTGGGAGGCAAACTTTGAGTAAGCATTACTACATACGATGCTAAAAGCACATATTAGTATTAGTACATTATGATCTCTAAAATCTATGCATTTACATGACTTCAAATTTGACTCAAATGATTCTCAATAATTCTATTGCTAGATTTTTCTAATGTAATCATGATACCTTAATTACATTTATGTAAATGACACTTCAAAAGCAATGATGGTTACTTACCGTGAAAAGATTTGAGGACAATCAAGGATTCTCATAAAGAGGTGAGAATTGGGCAAACCTTAATTTTGTTAAAATGGCGATATTCCTTGTGCCATTTTGCTTAAGTCCTCATGTGCCATTTTGCCAAAATCCTGATGTGCCATTTGGCCAAAATCCCGATGCCCATTTTGCCAAAATCTTGATGTGCCATTTTGCCAAAATCTTGATGTGCCATTTTGCCAAAATCTTGATGTGCCATTTTGCCAAAATCTTGATGTGCCATTTTGCCAAAATCCTGATGGGCCCATCACCATGTACGGAGAGGAGGAGATTCAGGAGGTTTGTTGTCCCCATGGTGGCAGCATCTCCACTAAGTATAGATTGGTGAATTATATATTCACAACCCATCCGTCACTATATATTTTATCAATCTATACTCACTAGAGATGCTGCTCCTATGGGGACAACGAACCTCGTAAATCTCCTCCTCTCCGCACATGGTCACGGGCCCTTTCTCTCTCTCCATAACGGTTGAAGGTGAGGACTGCGGAGTGTTGACAAACGCTTTCAGTTGCCCACTTCCTGTAATTCAGCATTTTCTCCCTGAATTGTTGGAGACCTGGAGCAACCTCGGGGCATGCGAAGGTGCAGATTTGGATAGCCCCAACTAATGTGAAGAGCTCGCTACAGCAGCATGTGCTCCTTCCCACTCCACCTTCGAGGCATGGCGTGTGAGGTGGAGGTGGAGGTTGTGGGTGGCTTGCCATTGATGCACGTTGATTCAAATGAGTTCTTTAAATCTGTAAAAGCAAGGAAGAGTTTGATTTTGGAAAAATTTAGAAGGAAATAAGAGAGAGTAGCGCAATTAGGAAGATGAAATAGAAGAGAGAAGCAATTAGTTTTGGAGGTGCCGGAAGTGAGGTGCAATGCGTGAATTGCAAGATGTGAGGGGAGAGGGGAGGTGTGACATGATGGTTAGAGATAATGGACACATTAAATACAAAGAATATATGTATATTATACAATCTACACACATCTTTATACATGCATCTCTACACATATTCATTTATACATACGCCTCTACGCATACGCCTCTACCATTTGTCCCTACACATCTCCCTGTGTTTCTACAAATCCGCCTCTACAAATCCCTTTTATGCATACGGTGATACGGCTCTACACATATGCCTCCACGCATACGCCTCTATATAGTAGTAACTAAATAGTATTTATTTATATTCATTGGTAAATAGTATTTATTTGTAAAATCAATATTTGACTAGTTTCTATTTCAAGTTTCTAAAAGTATTATATTGATACTATTGGTAAGCTAGAATTTCTTCAAATAAAGAGAATTCATTGATAAAGTAAAAAGACTTGAAAAAGATTGAAGCTTGAAAAAAGAATTGTAGCACTTACAACTTATCTTAACAAGAAAACATCAAATATGATAAAATAACATTTTCCATTAAAACAACACAATGTATGGTCTTCAAATAGAAACAAATATGTCTATTGGATTTTGACAACTGAACATAGTTAAGGGGCAAATATTACTAAACCTCATTTATTTACAATGACGGACTTGAACGTTTAGAAAAAATTGGTGTTCAATAACAACAATGTTTTCTACAGCGGTTCAAATATCTTTGTTAGATATAGATGGCATGTCATTTATTTTATCAATCTATACTTAACATTGTATACTAAACATTATATTTATTTATTTTTAAAGAGAAAAAGAAAAGTAAAGAAAAAGGAAAAAAAGAAAATGAAAAAGAAATAAAAAAATAAAAAAAAAAAACAAAACACCATTCCAAAATATTTGCACAACTCATTTGAATTAGGTATTTTCATTGAAGAGACTTTTTTACCTATATATAGCATTTCAAAACTAACAACACTAATTCATCAAAACATGTCAATATAGTTAATAAGTGCACATTGCAAATTCCTACCAGTACAGATTCCTACCATTGCACATTCCTATCATTGCAAATTCCTACCATTGCATATTTCTACCATTGCAGATTTATACCATTGCAGATCTTAATTCATTAAATCTCATTCAATAAAAATATATAAAAGAAACGAGAAACTAAGTAGTTATGTTACCATCAGTGCAAGTCTCGAGTCATCAATCTGATATAAAGCAAAACAATGTAAACTAAAATGGTGAAAAACCATATAGGTATAGAACCAAAACATTGTAGTCGCGTTTCATTTTGTGTAATTCCACCGCAAGTCTAAATTCATCAAGAGGAACAAGCATAAACATAGTTCCCTCTCTTCTGAACCATGTGGCCTACTCAAATATCTCCATCTCCTCCTCAGCTCCTTATCTCATAGCAACTTCAACCTCAATGAACTCCTCGCCCTCCAAGTTTTGAAACTCCTCGCTTCTGAACTGAATGCTCGAAGCACGATAACATTAATATTGCCTCACTTTCTAAAATAAATTTAACATTGTAGTCCTTTGTATAATCGGTCGTTTTCAAGCTCAAAGTACAAAGGTTTACAAATAAACAAAATATCTTGAATAATCAGTGGATCATTGTTACTACAATTTGAGGGGATTTCCAATGTTTTATTCCCAAACATTCTTTAGTTTTAGCAACGTTTTGGAAGTTATTGAGCAAATTCCTCAAGAAAAAAAAGCAACATTATCGAAGCACCAAATAACGTTATTTATAATCTAGTTGAGAACCTTACTAAAGCAAGTTCCAAAACGTTGCTAGACTTGAGAAATGTTTACACAAAAACAACGTTTGTAATGTTGCAAACCTTCCCTCCTTTCTAGTAGTGCATTAATGGACTTAATACATCAAATGAAACAAAACTTGTTACTCTTTTTCATGTATCGATTACAATATACAAATACAAACCATACTACATTCCTCCGTGATCCTCTATAAAACAGATTCAAAATTGTAGCATCAACTGATCCAAAACGACAAGGTAAAAAAATGCAAGGTGTATCGTTCCGCCTGACCAACAGAGAATACCGAGCTTTAGGAAGCTTTCTTCAGTGTGGTAACTGAAAGGCCCATTTGCTTTGATCCATCCACCAAGCAGAGAGGGAAATATGGCACGAAGTCCAATATCGTCACTTTAGAGGGTCCACGTGTGTGCACAAACGGCCCTCTTTCAACAATTCCCATAGTACATATGGACATATGTGAGATTGAAAACTCATTCAGATGGAGACAGCTAAAGGGAACGGAACTGTATAAGAAAACACTCTACTTATGAAACGATATACACTACTAGAAAAGAGGGGGGGGGGTTGCAACGTTACAAATATTGCTTTCCTGTAAATGTTGCTCAAGTTTAGCGACATTTTGGAACTTTCTTAAGCAACGTTCTCAAGAAAATATGCAATGTTTTCGACTAGATTGTAAGTGCCGCAACCCTTGCTAGCTCACCTTAGCTTACACCAACTTTTTCCCAACTCTAGCAAGTGTCACGAGCGCTAACTCTGCACATCCCCCACATGCACAAAGTTAGCTCCCCATACCAACCACCAAGCTCACCGCTTGGTTATCAATCCCTCCTACTCATGCAACCGGGACTCAACCCCTTCGTAGGTAGCCACTGGTTAGGTGCGGACTTCCACTTATGTCCAAGGCCCAACTTGGTGGCACTCCCATACCACGCGGCCTAACCGCACTTGGTGGTGTCTCCTCACCACCGCCCATGACCACCATGGTGACCCCAAGGCCACCAAGTAATCACAACGCCGGCGGTGAGACACCACCCCACATCGGTAGCACTCATGGTCCTCATTTTGCCTATATGAGTCCCCGTGGTGAAGCCCCAACACTAGCTCCCCCACCGGGACTCACCTTGTTCTTATGAGCCACCGTGGTGAAGCCCCAACACTAGCTCCACCCACCGTGCCTCATTTTGCACTTTGAGTCCCCATGGTGGAGCCCCAACACTAGCTCCACCCATTGGAACTCACCTTGGCTTGGGAGTCCCCATGGTGAGGCCCCAACACTAGCCACACCACTCGGGACTCCCACCTTGGTCACCACCAAGGCGCCATGGGAGTGGGGAGGGAGACCAGCCCTCCCCATAGTATACTCTGTGGGATTCGGCAGCCCCCTGGTCCTAGGTGAAGGGCTGGACCCTCACACCTCTTAGTTTTGGAAGACCACCCAATCTCCCAATGCCTTAGCCGCTGGAAGGCCCCGGGAGACTTCCCGAACCTTCCAGGGCTCGTATCTACCTTGTCCCGCATCCAAACGCGACGAGCGACCACTCTATCGACATCTACTCGTCAAGTAGATGCCGATAGACACCTTACTTGCCTCATTCCGACAAGTATTGAGGGAGTTATGCCCCTCTGAAGATTCGGGAGTCCCGGGCCAGCTTCCCAGTCCAGCACTGTCCCTGGACAGCACTCCCTTTAGTCCCACAATCTTCCAACTCCCATAACTTTTAGCTCACACCTCCAAATGAGGTGCTCCTTAGCATCCCGGAATCGTGGCAACATGAGCTTCCATAATCTCATGTCCATTCCCTCGTGGCTCCTAGTCTCCGTGGGTGAGAGGCGTCTCCAACGCCCGGGGTCCTCTCCCACACTAGGCCCACTTAGGTTCCCTTCACCTTGGCACCCCAAGGCCCGGGCGTCACTCCGGTGTCCCCCTTGGGCCCTTGGTGTTGCGGGCACTCCTCAAGGAGAGGTGCGCGACAGTAAGTAACATTGCTCTGATAACGGTGCTTATTTTCCTCAGCACGTTGCTCAGGAAAGTTCCAAAACATTGCTAAACTTGAACACGTTTGAGAAGAAAACGTTGCAAACCCCCTCAAATTGTAGTAGTGATATGAATCAATTTTGGCACTCACCTTCTTACTGCGACATGTGATCAGATCGACGGCCTTCACATCCACAACCTCCACAACCGTATGAATTGCTTGAACTGCCAAATGGTAATAGGAGCCCTATTGATGTGCACAAAAGAAGCCTCTAGAGAATTGGTTTTGAATACGCAGTAGAGGTGCAGTTTCTCCATATGTGATTGGAGATGTTGGCAGTCGGAAACTTAGACTCCAAGTGCTCAGTGGAAATGCTCCCATCAGCTCATCAGTGTGCACGAAGGAAGGCAGTGAAGGATAGGTTGTGGGTAAGGGGGAGACGCACAGGTATTCCCTTAGCGACTTCATATGTGCAATCAATGCCTTCCTAAAGTTCTACAACTACTTGGTGCAGAGACATCAAACCTCGTGGATCTCCTCCTCTTTGCACATGGGAACGGGTCCATTGTGGACCTCAATAAAAGGTGAAGGTAAGGGCGACAGGTTGTTGATGAAAGCTTGCATTGGCTCTAGCTTAGCCTTCCGTTTCTCTGAAATCTCCAACATGGGAGCACGCCAAGATAACCATGTCGAGGGCCTCATCTTGCGCTAGTGGTGTCAAGAGTTGGCTAGAGCAGCGTGTGCTCCTTGTGAATCCACCTTCGAGACATGGCGTGTGCGGTGGAGGTTGTGAGCACTCGTCATTGATGCACCTTAACGCTCAGAGTTCTCTAACCTCAAAAGTTCAAATCGGTAAAAGCAAAGAAGAATGTGAGATTGGAAGAGTTTGCAAGAAAGGTGGGAAGAGAGAAAAGAAGAATGTGCGCTTGGAAGAGTTTGCAAAAAAGGTGAGAAGAGAGAGTAGCGTAAGTAGGAAAAGATGAATGTGAGGACGTGAGGTTCACTTGGAAGAGTATGCAAGGAAGGTGAGACGAGAGAGAACCTTAAGTAGAAAGAGAAAATTGATGAGAGAAGCAATCAATATTGGAGGTGCCAGATGTGAGATATGAAATGCGAGGTGAGACACGAGGTATGACATCTTGGTTTTAGAGACAATTAAATTATCCAAAACAAATGTTATACATATATTATACACTCTACAAACATGCCTACAAGTATATGTATGGGTAGTTTCTATACGTATGCCTCTACACGTAAAGCCCTCCACATATGCTTCTACGAGTAACTTTTAGCTTTAGATTGTGTATACATGTCAAAATAGTGTGACCTCCATAAAGTAATGACTATCATTGGTAAATACCATTCATTTATGAAATAAACTTACCCCAAGTTCCTTTTTCAAGTTTTAGACAATATTGTTTACTTAGATAATACTAGTGGACTAGAATTTTGCTAAATAAAAATTCATTGAGAAAGTTTTATAACGTGAGTAGGATTTTGTTATTCATAAGTAAAACTTCGGGTGTGTTTTACCATTCAACATATTGGTATTATTGCCTCCAAATAATGTGGCCCACACCATTCAAATTCAAAAAATTTGATAACATATAGTATTGATAATACAAATCTTATGATAATTAGAATTCGTTATTGAAATAAATATGAGGTTAGTAGCAACATTAAGGAATAGTCGTGCTTAATGAGGTGGATTCCCACCGGAAAGGATAAGGCATGCAACACGCAACAACTGGCGTGAATCGTGGAGAGAGGGCTAACATCAACGAGGAGAACTTGGTCAAACTTACACACATTATTGTAATATCACCGAAAATTCCATAGTATATCACACTTTTTATGGTTTTGACCTTATAATGCGGTCAAAGGACAATATTTATGAACGGTTGTCGAGAAACATTGCTCTTCTCAACGGTAGCCACAAGAAATATTGTTGAAATGCAAAAATATCAGAACGACCGTTTTAAAATATTTTTGTTTATAAACGACATTTGAGTATTAGTTGCCCTTTGATTTCAAAAATTAACAAAACCAAAATGAGTTTTTTTCATTTTAAAGCACCCCGGACACGCCATTTTACCAGAAGAACATCATTCAAACGGAATTTTTTGCTCTTCACATTAGTTTTTCCATGTCACATCACTCAAATGCGCATAAGGCATACTTAAAGGGTAAAAATTGAGGTCTGAGCCACAACACATGAAGTGCTTCTACCTCGTAACTTCCGCTTCACAACTTCAGATGAAATGAGGAGACTATTCAAGGCTGACGCACTTCAGGGCTGTTACCAGTTTCGGAGGTATGTATCGGGTGTATCAGAAAGTGGAAGTCTGTGATAAGCGTCCGATAGAAATTCCTTGGCTTTCGACTTCAGAACTTCAGATGAAATGAGGAGACTATTCAAGGCTGACGCACTTCAGGGCTGTTACCAGTTACGAAGGTATGTATCGGATGTATCAGAAAGTGGAAGTCTGTGATAAGCATCCGATAGAAGTTCCTTGGCTTTCGATACAAACGCCCGCACAGACGACTCCCACACGGCCCCAGTCACTCTTCCCCATTATCGGATACGAGTTGAATATGTCGATCCGATACCACCTCGCATGCTGTTCGTGTCCTGATCGCTTGTGTATAAGACTGCATCTCTCTCTATCAGTCTATATCTCTCTATCAGTCTACTGAGAGCTGGTCGACTACACTGTCATTGTGATCCACAGCATTAGCTAGAACAGTCAGAGAGTTGTAGTGGCGATTGTCAAAGTTTTGTAGTGCAGATTCTACTCTCAGCTTAGTACGTAGCTGTCACCCGGAACACTTTGCATTTCTTTGCTCTCTGATCGAGTGCCGAACCACTGAACCAGTCATGGAGGTCGAGCTCGAGGAGTTCATTGTTTTGGAAACTAGCCAGAAACCTAGTGATGCGGACCTTCTGATCTTCAATTGCTGGTTAGACTTTCCCGACTCTGATTCCGATGAGGAGGCGGACGAGGAGGTAGCCCAGGAGGAGGCGGACGAGGGGGTCGCCGAGGAGGAGACGGACCAGGAGTTCGCAGAGGAGGAGACGGACCAGGAGTTCGCCGAGGAGGAGACGATGGAGGAGGAAGACGAGGAAGAAGACGAAGATAACGGTGGGGGAGGACCAGGCATGGACATTCAGCTCGAGGAGGTGATCGTTTTGGACAATAGCCAGAAACCGAGTGATGCGGACCTCCTGACCTTCAATTGCTGGTTAGACTTTCCCGACTCTGATTCCGATGTGGAGGCGGACGAGGAGGTAGCCCAGGAGAACGCGGGCGAGGAGGTAGCCCAGGAGGAGGCGGACGAGGGGGTCGCCGAGGAGGAGACGGACCAGGAGTTCGCCGAGGAGGAGACGATGGAGGAGGAAGACGAGGAGGGAGACGAGGATAACGGTGGGGCAGGACCAGGCATGGACATTCAGCTCGAGGAGGTGATCGTTTTGGACAATAGCCAGAAACCGAGTGATGCGGACCTCCTGACCTTCAATTGCTGGTTAGACTTCCCCGATTCTGATTCCGATGACGATGAGGAGGCGGACAAGGAGGTAGCCGAGGAGGAAGCCGAGGAGGAGGCGATCGAGGAGGGAGACGTGGAGAACGGTGCGGGAGAGGGCTGATGATCGCGTTGCTTGCCAGTTAATAAAACTTCTTCCAATTGAGAGATGCAAACCTACAGGAAGTCCACTTTGCATGATTTAGCTGAACTACACCTGAGCGGGATGATTCAGTTTTCCCAGCTGAGATTTGTTGTGTGCCAGTCGTCGCTGGTTTTGTAGCTATGGTACTGGTTGCTGCAGGGCAGCTCTGCTCATTTTTCTTTGAATTTGCTTCCAACGAATCACTTCATTTGATCAATTCTTCCAGGTACCGATCTATTTTCTATTTGGACAAAACCATGGCTGCTTCACGATATTGAATGTCTTGTATATTTCATACTGTTTGTGGGTTTGAATGATGAGAAAGTGTACGGAAGGAGAAAATTCCGGATGTATGATTTAAATGGATGGGTTCTACGTGAGGTTAGCCCCTGTTTTTGAGAAAAACTGAGTGATGAGCTGAGGAAAACCAGAAGCTTTGTAAATCAGTATATTGAATGCTTGTGCAAATGTTCTGTAATTTTTCTTTGGGTCTTCTTGCACTAAAAAACGAACTTTTAAAAATTAGTGAAGTAAAGGGGTGTATGATGTCATACGATTCGAAGCAAAAAACTTCCGAGAGAGATCACCAGATATCCACCATTGTGGACTAACTTGAAGCAGCATATCGGAAGCTGCCATATCGGAACGTATCGGAGCAAATCGGGACATGAGGCTGCGAAAGCGGACTGTCTCTCGCGCTTTTATATATGACGTAAGCAACTTCTTGGAAGCGGCAATGCTGGAGTTTAGGAATCTACCGTATTAATTATGAACTTCGTATGCTTATCATGCTTATGTTCAGTTATTTCTTGTACTTCTGGAGTTTGGACTGGGAATCCAACAGACCACCAGCATGCTTTGCCAAACACAGTAAAAGGATCTCCGTTCAATCTTGGGTAAGGGTTCGTGGCAGCTACCAAGCCGACGAGACCCTTACCCCTGTCCATCCAGCTTCATCCCCGCCCCTGCCCGAACTGCCGCGACTGCCGCTGCCCCACTCGTCAGCCGCAGGCCCTCCGCTCTCCGTCCGTCTCCTCTCCGGAGCAGCGCAGCGCCGCCGTTCCGTTCTTCTCCGGAGCCCGGCGCCCTGCTGTTGCTGCTGTTGTGGTCTCTCGGTACACTTGCCCCTGCTTTATCTTTCAATTCCCTTCTCACCTAATTCTGTAGTTGGCACATGTAGTTTCAATTTCACAGAACAAGGAGATCATACTTGCAGCTCAGTGCGCGCGATCGCTTTCCTTCAAAGCGAACGAGTTGAATGCAGGAGAATTCGTTTGCTCGTGTGCATGACGATTGATCATGCATTATAATTGCGTTCAGATTCGAGATTTTAGTAGTGAATAGTGTTGTTACCAATTTTTGTTGCTTACATACAATGAATTGTTGAAAGTTTAAGAATGAACATGGATAGGGTATTGAATAAGCTAGGGATTAGGGTTTAAGTTTAACTTCAATCTGAGCTAGTCAAAGCGTTAAAATCATCTCATCCCCTTTTTACCTATTTATTACCTATTTTTCAATGTTTCAATGTTCTAGTGGTGTTCGTACGGATACTAGCATTTGTCCTGCACCTGTCGTGTGGTGCGAATATAAGATAAGATGTAGGATAGGGGATTAGATAAGGTATTGTGAAATATCTTTGAATTCTAGCTGAAGCTTACTTAAATGAGTAATGACATCGTTTATAACAACACAATGGATAGGGTATTGTCATATAGATTTGTATGAAGGTCACATATGTACAAGAATATATAAATAATACGTCACATAATAATGTTTGACGTGCAGGTGTTTGAGTACAAGAATATATAAATAATACGTCACATAATAATGTTTGACGTGCAGGTGTTTGAGTACAAGAAGTACAAAGGAGAAATAGTTCTATGGTGCGTATACAAGATAAGATGTAGGGTACAGAAACCGATAGGGTATTGTAAACGATATGTGAATCCCATCTGAAGCTTAATTGAATGAGTAATGGCAACCTTCATAACAATACAATGGATAGGATATTGACATGATCAAGACTCGTATGAAGAACACATATGAGAAAGTATGAAAGTACAAGAAGTGTAAATTCAAATAACAGTGATGTGGTGTGTGTATAAGATAAGATGTAGGATAGAAGACTAGATAGGGTACTCTAAAAGATATGTGAATCTTAGCTGAAGCTTACTTAAACGAGTAATAGCATCCGTTATTATAATACTACGGATAGGGTATTGACAAGACCAATCAATACCCTATCTAAGAAGTAATCTATTCACTCGAGATCTATGTATCCATTCACTCTCTAGTTCCAAATGATCGATTTCTTCGTGTCATCCTCTCAAACCAATCTTGGTTTCTTAATATACTGTTTCCTAAACCGTTATCCACGGTGTTGAATGGTGCACAAGGATGTAGGGAGTCATTTACACTATCTACATTTAAAGCCCTGATCTTCCCATACAAAATTCTAAATTCAGCAAAACCATGTTGAGCTAAAAGAAGCCCACCGTCTACCATGACATTTTCCATTTCTCGAACACTTTTTTTAAACTCCTTCATGATATTCGACAATTTCTTCTCGTCACTTTCATCATCAATAATCTCATCCTCTACCAATTCCTCTGACCATGTTGCATTTGGGTCAATCCAATTGGGAAGATCAACATTAACATCATTCTTCTTCCACAAAACCACTATCTCCCTCCACATCTCCAAATGGATCTTCAACATCTGGGATATTACACGATTCAAACATAGAGATCACTCCACCCTTTTTTGTTCTGTACCACGTTCTACAATCCTACAGAACTCAACAATGGTATCAGTAGATAGCCCGAACATCTTCAAAATAGCAACTTGATGTTTGCAGAAATTACCACGAATGGACCACTCACAATTACAACACGCGTATTTCTTCGTGTCATTCTACACCTTCTTCAAGTAATCGTTCCCCCAAAAGAAAATCATCAATTCGTGATGTAGGAATGCGAGCTTGTTTGCACGATACAAACTTCCCCATCCCGGTTCGGATAACATCATGCCAAATGAGATCATAACCGGAGAACGGGTGTGAAGGGGTACTTTGAACCGCCAAAACTTGTGTCATTTTCAATACCTTATTTTGCATAAAAACATGACACTAGATTAAGAAAAATGTAAAGCATATCAGTATATTCCAAAAGAAACATAGGCATGTGCATTTTGAAGTATCAATCATATGAGTTATAACTACAAATATCATGTGTAAGCACAATATCATATCAACTGCAATACCCTATCTTACCTTACCAACAGTCAGTACACACATTAACATTGTTACAATACCCTATCTTACCTTACCAACAGTCAGTACACACATTAACATTGTTACAATACCCTATCATACCTTATTCACAATGGGTGCACACATTCAGTAGTTGCATGTCTAGGTATAATGTTGATCACAATCAAGAGTGATGCGAGCAATACCGGCGCAGTGGTGCTCGAACACGAAGAGGTCAAGTTTGTTGTGGCTTGGACATTTAAAGTAGGTTTAGGATTTGAATCCCAGAGCAAAGTCGGCGACCTAAACTAGTCGACTATTGCAAAAGGAATTGTCAAATACCTCCATCTGCACAAATACCAAAAGAGCATAAATGATCTAGGTTTTGCGATACTGAGCAGCTGAAAATGAAGCGCCGGAGTCGACGTGCTTACACCCGCAGTGGAGCGGGTGGTGGCGCCGGGCTCCAAAGACGAGACGAAAGCGTTGCGCTGCTCCGGAGAGGAGACGGACGGAGAGCGGAGGGCCTGCGGCTGTCGAGCGGGGCAACGCCAGTCGCAACAGTTCGGGCAGGGGCGGGGATGAAGCTGGATGGACGTAGGTAAGGGTCTCGTTGGCTTGGTAGCTGCTACGAACCCTTACCCTTCAATCTTCCAAATGAAAAGGTCCAGGCGGAAAGGAGGGGAGAGGGATTTCGCACCGGCCGGGAATCGAACCCGGGTCTGTACCGTGGCAGGTAAATATTCTACCACTAGACCACCGGTGCACAGGAGGGGGTTGATACCATCCATAAATCGCCGCTGCCGGGGATTGAACCCGGGCCACCCGGGCGGCACGCGGGCGTCCGTACCAAAATAGTAATGCAGTAGACGTTCTGACGATGAAACTTCATCCAGCGGTTACGTCTGTGATGCGTGAGTGGATCAACAGATTTAGTCTAGAAGTTTGCTAATCATACGGTAAACATACGAAGATATAATAATCATCCATATACAACCATAGTAATCGACCTTATTAAATATGGTCTCTGTATGCTTTTAGATGCATGTGATAATATTATAATCATTCATATACGACTATGGTAATCCAAAGTGCTCAATGAATTTCAGTTGCTTCTTCTTGAGCAGCTTTATCTTCGAGCCCAAAGAGCTCAATGAATTTCAGTTGCTTCTTCTTGAGCAGCTTTATCTTCGAGCCCAAAGAGCTCATTGTATTTTTGCAATAAAGAGGCACTTGGACACATGGTATTGTAATTCACATCATGGTTTTTACAAGCCACTTGGCAAAAAAGTGTTGTCCACTCTTATTTGTACAATAACCTTTTAGTCTAGCATCTCTTCTAATCATATTCTTCATCCAACCCTTAACCCCTAAACGACCACGGCCACCGATTCGGTTTTTACCGTCAGGGCAAAAAAAAATTATACAGTCACCTTCAAATGTTATGATCTCACATCTAGTGATGATCCAACGGTTGAAAATTTCCACACTACTACCAATGGTAGTCTACTTCAAGATCCTACGGTTGAAATTATCAAAAATTTCCAAAATATTGAATGTACCCCCATTAGTACAGAGTGGTCAGTGTTGGGACCTCAAGCTCCGAAAACATCGTGGATCTTTAGGGGTTAATGATCCCTTCTCCTACATTCAAATTTGTGAACTAGATTCGATGTCTCGGAGTGTGGATTGGAGGTAAGAATAAGTGTCTAGTACCTCTTGAGAAGGAGGAGAATGCAACATCATTCCTTGCCAAGTCACAACAACACGAGCATCGTATAATAGAACACCTGGCCAAAAATCCTCAGTGTCTAGTTCTTTCTTAGAGTCACTTTGTAGTTCTTACTTTATCTTTCATCAAACCTACAATTCAAAAAGTTCAAAAGAATGAAATATATACAATCACCCTCAAAGATAGGTGATATCAACCCACTATATTTGTGAACAAAATTGGACTCCCCTCATATATAAACAGTGACAAACAAAACCGAGTACAGTTATGACTCACCTCCATTCAAAAAATCATATCATAAGCATAAGTGAGCCAAATTCAAATGTGTTTAAACAAAAATTGTAGTGCATAATGTATCACACAATGCTAAAAAGTTTGAAGTAGAGTTGAATTGGGGTTTGGAAGATATCAAATGGCAAAGTAGACTAGCCATTGACTCAGTTTTGTTTGAAGTTGCTTTCTAGAAAGCTTTCAAAATTTGCACAATTTAGAACAAAGCCAACTTTCTTGTACATTGCCTATAAGGTAATGCCAAACATCACCTTGAACATGTATATGCCTTTCATCAACAAAAATCAACATTTGTGTGCTTAAAATAATATTCAAATTATGAAAAAACAGATGATTATTGTAAATATGGCACATAATAATCCTCTATGGAATTGATAGCACGCAATGTTAGTGTTTTTACAAATGACCTATACAAATCAATATTGGCCATTATTGCATGTATTTCATTTTTTATTTGAAATTTTTTCAATCTTGAATAAAATCCTTTATAACTTGATTGTTTATATTGGGATGATGTGATGATTTTCTTATTCAACCCTATTGATGTTCCAATGATGAAAGCTTTCCATCTACTACAATGATTTCACTTACTTGCATTTTAGTGAAGCCATTTCATAAAATTTCTAATGCTTCATTTTTCTCCTTCTTTAATTTTAATGCTGAAAATACTTGTTATTTGCAAAACATTTCAAATAAAAAATGAAATACATGCAATAATGGCCAATATTGATTTGTATAGGTCATTTGTAAAACCCACTAACATTGCGTGCTATCAATTCCATAGACGATTATTATGTGCCATATTTACAATAATCATCTGTTTTTTCATAATTTGAATATTATTTTAAGCACACAAATGATTTTCGTTGATGAAAGGCATATACATGTTCAAGGTGATGTTTGGCATTACCTTATAGGCATTGTACAAGAAAGTTGGCTTTGTTCTAAATTGTGCAAATTTTGAAAGCTTTCTAGAAAGCAACTTTGAACAAAACTGAGTCAATGGCTAGTCTACTTTGACATTTGACATTTTCCAAACCCCAATTCAACTCTCCTTCAAACTTTTTAGCATCGTGTGATACATTATGCACTACAATTTTTGTTTAAACATATTTGAATTTGGCTCACTTATGCTTATGATATGATCTTTTGAATGGAGGTGAGTCATAACTGTACTTGGTTTTGTTTGTCATTGTAGCTAACTAGAATGTTAACTATGTTAACCCCTAACTTTCCTTGAAGCCCGAAATGGGCTTTTGCAATTCCGGGCAGCCTAGATGAAGGGGTTAGAAGTAATATTTTTGACTAAGAATTTTATTGGGTCCTCCTTATACTGCAAAGTGTATGTGGTAAAATTTGCAAAGACAAATTCCAATTTTGAGTCTTCTAGGACGATCCTTGGGTTGCGAGCCGAGATTGGGCAGCTCAAAAAAGTAACTTTTTTGATTTTTTTTTTTTTTTGAAACATGATCATTACTAAATCACTACTCAAATTTCAAAGTGACTCAAGTCAAAAAGTTTACCAATTTTACAAGGGCAGCCTCCAAAAAAATTTTAAACCAATCTTCGCAATGCCCAAAAAAACTTGGGAGACAAACTTTGGATGTTACGATTTCTCAAATGGTAAACATCCAATGGTCAATTTTTTGAAGAGTAATCAAGCATATTCTTAGGTACAAGATCTTACGGTTGGAAGTTTTTAAAAAAGAAAAGAAATCGGTTTACACCCCCACGAGTGCTTAGAGGTAGAGTTTTTTTGGGTATTGCGAAGATTGGTTTTAAATTTTTTTGGAGGCTGCCCTTGTAAAATTGGTAAACTTTTTGACTTGAGTCACTTTGAAATTTGAGTAGTGATTTAGTAAAGATCATGTTTCAAAAAAAAAAAAAATCAAAAAAGTTACTTTTTTGAGCTGCCCAATCTCGGCTCGCAACCCAAGGATCGTCCTAGAAGACTCAAAAATTGGAATTTGTCTTTGCAAATTTTACCACATACACTTTGCAGTATAAAGAGGACCCAATAAAATTCTTAGTCAAAAATATTACTTCTAACCCCTTCATCTAGGCTGCCCAAAATTGCAAAAGCCCATTTTGGGCTTAAAGGAAAGTTAGGGGTTAAATGCCAACATTAATTTACTCTCATTTCAAATCAATTTGCCACTTATAAACTTTAGTTTACAAAATTCATCCAATAATGTGTGATGACATCCATTGTGCAGTACATTGAATCACTAAATGCTTTGATCGTCCAAAAGAACTATTTATTCTTATTCTTTTTTAGTAAAGGGCACACACGCCTCATTAGCATTATGTACTGCACTCCACTATCATCTTTGGCATCTAGACATGCTACCATTCGGATATCTTGATCTGAAGAATTATATCTCTTTCGTTAATATTCTTCTACTTGTTTACTGCCCACTTTTCCACCCCTGATCATGCTTGAGTTTCACCTCCATCACGTGACCCCCGCACATCAACCCCCCTTCTACGAACTACTTTCTGATGCGGTCCCAGTGTTCAGAGTGACGAAAGAGCCGGTTGTCAGAGTCGCTCTTGTTTTGGTCCAAAAAATTCTTGGTATGTCCAGTCCACGTCTAGCGGCAAGCGGTGCTCGATCGGCGCCCGCGTTGATGCAATCACATTCTCTTCACACGAACTAACAAATGGTATGAAATCACGAAGCAGTGTAACGTGAAGCAGCCATGTTTTCATGGCGATTCGAAAAACAATTGCGACATTTCATTGCGATTCTTGCTATTCGGAAGGATTGATCATAGTTATCAAGTGATGCTTTGAAATCCTCACATACAAAATGAGCGGAGCTCTCATGCAGCAAGCAATTCCTCAGCTACAAATCCTGTTCAAGCTCGAGTGACAACTAGCAAATTACAAATCGCAGCTGAATTGAGTCGCTCAAGTATGGATATGAGCTAAACTGTGCGAATCAATCAGACCTCTTCGATCAAGGTTGCGCATCTCTCGACCGAATAAGCTAATCTTTATTGGCAAGCAAACTATCATCTAACATCAGTCTTCCTCCTCGTCCGCCTCCTCTTCCTCCTCGTCCGCCTCCTCTTCCTCCCCGTCGTCATCGGAATCAGAGTCCGGGCCGTCAATCCAGCAGTTGAAGGCCTGTAAGTCCGCATCAGTGAGTTTCTGGTTCTTGTCCAACTCGATCATCTCCTTGAGCTCGAGCTCCGCATCCATGACTGCGGTTCGGTACTCTGCTAGCTAGAGGGGGAAGAAATTCAAAGTGTTCCGGAGACGGCTACCAAGGTGAGAGCAGACTTAGCACACCAGAACTTCGACAAGAGCTGCTGAAAATCCTATGATACTGCAAGCAATCTATGGCTATGGATCGATGACAATGAAGCGGGCCAGCTCACTAAACAGCAGTGAGAAACATTGCGGACGTTGAAGACTATATACTGACAGAAGGAGACCGTCACAGAAGCTATTAAGGAGACCGTCTTTAAGAGGACCTGAGGATCATCTCCATCGGAGGATGATTCCGATACTTGTACATTCCGTCGACATCCGTGCCGTATCGGGAGATATCGGAACACGATGTTGGGATAGAGGACTGAGAAGGAGATAGCAGCTCTTGTTGTTCAGATACATCCGCTACCCTCCCCAATCATAACCAGCATGACTCGGACG
Source organism: Bryum argenteum (assembly GCA_037043015.1). NCBI lineage: Eukaryota > Viridiplantae > Streptophyta > Bryopsida > Bryales > Bryaceae > Bryum > Bryum argenteum. The sequence goes on along the minus strand of CM073323.1, from coordinate 2,716,747 downwards.
TGCTATTTTCAAAGTAGGGGCATTGCGACTCCACAAAATTATTATATGGTCCTAGTGCCGGTGAACGTTTTTTAAGATTCAACGAAGAGGATTGCTTGATTCTCTTAAATCCTGCCCAAGGGCTTTACATTTGGTGCGGGCCGGAAGCACAACTCATCCTATGTGTCGCCTTCAGTGGGATGGTTTTGGCGCCATACCATCTGGCCCCAAGCACTACACTAAATAGGTAGATTAGTGTTAGATAAACTAATTTATACGAACATGTCATAAGTTTTTACTACTGGTCAATATGTTTACCCTCTAGATCAATTGGTTAGGATGGGAATCCTTTCATAGTATTGGAATCAATACTCTTGGTAATTATTTTTTATCAAAAGTAAAAACTTATAGCAGTTTAAAATCTTTCAAAAATCTAACACTAATCTACCCATTCACTGTAGTAGGAATTGGCGAAAAAAATAATTCCCAAAAGTGTCTTAAATGACAGAATGTCACTTTGATGTCCATAATTATAGCTTTTGGGACAAGAGGTGAAAAGGTCTTAACTACTGGGACCACCTCTGACATGTCGGCTATTACACTTTGATAGTGGGTAATGGTTTTCAAAAGATCACTGCAATCGAATTCTTCAATGTACCGGCGCAATCGAGGAACTGAAGGTCAATAATATTTTTTAAAAAGGTCAAATCGGGAGAGGAATCTACCAAAAAAACATATCCTCTCTCGGCTTACATCTACAAAATCTGGATGTTCGAGGTACCCAATTTATAAATACAATCATCTACAACTACCCTGAATACCCTCTGTCCCTCGCCTTTGTGACCTTCCTCATGTCTCGTTCCACTCCTCGTAAACTGTCTAGAACTACCTCCTCCGAGACTGTCTTTTGTCAGTTCTTTGTTGTTGTAGAATTCAACGCCGCACCTTCAATTTGTTTTGCATCCATGGAGGTTGCGGTTATAAGCTTTATTTTAAAGTTTTCTTTTGGTAGTCCTAAGTTTGGATGGCAAGGGTTCAAGTATTACTGCTTTTTGCATTATAGAAGAGGATTTGTCTTTTAAGAGATACGTGTGTGTGAGAGCCAAAAATTTGTCGTTGTTATCTAGACCAAAAGCGGTGTCTTTGTAAGAGATTATGGCATGAAGGATGTCTTATTTTTGTTTTTCTTCCCCGCTATTTCTCTGTGTGATTATTTGCTCTCAAAGATAAAGGCTACTTTGCAGAATTAATATAGTTGCCATTGCTATCGAGTGTCCAATTTCTGTTTATTTTGTTTTTGTTTTTGTTAGGTTTTGCTGGTGAGGGATGCTTCTTTTGCGTGCTTATCCTGACGGTTAGGGTTAGGTCTAAAGCGACTCTTTCTATTGGCCTAGGGTAGCCACGTAGGTTCTTAGATTGATGTAGCTATAGCTGTCTGTAGGGAACGTGTTTTATTTGTGAAGGTGAGCAATAGTTCTGCTCTCACTCGTGACGAAGCTTATATTATGTTAAGATTGCCACAATCCGCTAAAATGAGCATGTATGAAGATTTGCTACAATCCTCATAAATCAACATATATGAAGATTTGCTACAATCCTCAAATATTAGCATATATGAAGATTTGTTACAATCCTCAAAAATCAACATATATAAAGATTTTGAATTTCCTAATTCGCCACAATCCTCAAAAAATTCAGCTTGAATGAGGATTTCAGAATCCTAATTAAGCCTGTATGAGGATTTTAGAACCTTCATCTACTACAATCCTCAAAAAATAAATTCAACATATATGAAAGTTTATTAAATCCTAATCTTCGACAACCTTCAAAAAATAAACATAGCATGTATGAAAATTCCTAAAATCCTAATTTGCCACAATCCTCAAAAACTCTCCTTATTTAAAGATTTCCGAAATCTTCAAAACAAGGCACGGTAATCCATTTTCCCTTTACTTACCTAGTGTCTTACTATGGCTTCACCTCATGTCCAAAATGACACAATGGCCGCAATGACTTGACGCGAACGACAGTGAATATTGTCTGTCATTTAAGACACTTGTTGCAAAGCCCTTAACAAATTAGTGTCATTTATGTCATCATTTTTTTGCAAATTCCTACTAGTGAAGGGAGCAATTGGGACGAGGTTTTTGATGGCCCAATTCCCCATCTAGGGCTAGATGGTGCTTCATAGTTGGATCATCCAAATCTCAACTGTCAATAACCGGAAGTTTTTTTTTTTTTTTTTTTTTTAAATTATTTCATTTTTTAAATTTATTTTATTTTTTATAAATGCCTTCGTTTATACAAATTTTGAGACCTTCCGGGCCTCACCAAGAGGGCCTCACTGCGGCACAGGAATGGCGAGTCTAAAAAAGTTCAAAAGAATGAAATTTATACAATCCACCCTCAAAGATAAACTTCAACCCACTATATTTGTTAAAAAAATCATACTCCCCTCATATAGCTAACTAGACTGTTAAATATATTAAATGCGAACATTAATTTACTCTCCTATTGGATTAATTTCCCACTTATAAACTTTAGTTTACGAAATACATCCAATAATGTGTGATGACATCCATTGCAGTACATTTGATCGTCCAAAAGAACTATTTATTCTTTCTTTTTTTAGTAAAAATAAAAAATTGATTTTATACACATATTTTCGTCTAGTAATACTACAAAAATACACCTCCATAATTGTATTGAATTTATATTTATTGAGCATTCATAAATGCTCCCCTTATAATTGTTACAATGTAAACCCTAAAACCGCTTTGCCTTCCTTTTACTCTCTCCGCCCTCTGACCTCCCCGGGGTCAGTTTTATGATCTTTTCTTCTTGTTACAAATTTTTTTACTTCTCTATGGGAGACATTCTTAAGATTCCGTCGAAGTAGAATATCGGAACGTGCCATCGGAAGATATCGGAACACGATGTTGAGATTGCGGACTGAGAAGAAGGTACCTGCCCCCCCTCACAATTCTCCTCGATGGTGATGCGGTCCCACTGTTCAGAGTCACGGAAGAGCCGGTTGTCAGAGTCGCTCTTGTTTTGGTCCAAAAAATTCTTGGTATGTCCAGTCCACGTCTAGCGGCAAGCGGTGCTCGATCGGCGCCCGCCTTGGTGCATTCACATTCTCTTCACACGAACTAACAAATGAAATCACGAAGCAGTGTAACGTGAATCAGCCATGTTTCACTGCGATTCGAAAAACAATTGCGACATTTCATTGCGATTCGGAAGGATTGATCATAGTTATCAAGTGATGCTTTGAAAGCTTCATATACAAAATGAGCGGAGCTCTCATACAGCAAGCAATTCCTCAGCTACAAATCCTGTTCAAGCTCGAGTGACAACTAGCAAATGACACATCGCAGCTGAATGAATCGCTCAAGTATGGATATGAGCTAAACTGTGCAAATCAATCAGTCCTCTTCGATCAAGGTTGCGCATCTCTCGATCGACTTAGCTAATCTTTATTGGCAAGCAAACTATCATCTCACATCAGTCTTCCTCCTCGTCCGCCTCCTCTTCCTCCCCGTCGTCATCGGAATCAGAGTCCGGGCCGTCAATCCAGCAGTTGAAGGCCTGTAAGTCCGCATCAGTGAGTTTCTGGTTCTTGTCCAACTCGATCATCTCCTTGAGCTCGAGCTCCACATCCATGACTGCGGTTCGGTACTCTGCTAGCTAGAGGGGGAAGAAATTCAAAGTGTTCGGGAGACGACTACTAAGGTGAGAGTAGACTCTGCACACCAGAACTTTGACAAGAGCTGCTGAAAATCCTATGATAGTGCAAGCAATCTATGGCTATGGATCGATGACAATGAAGCGGGCCGGCTCGCAAAATAGCAGTGAGACACATTGCGGAAGATGAAGACTATATACCGAAGCAGAAAGTAGGTGAGTTGGGCGTGACCCTGACGATGATTCCGATACTTGTACAGGTCGCATCCGATACTTGTGCAGGTCCCTTCCGATACTTTTACAGGTCCCACCCGACACTTTAACAGGTCCCATCCGATACTTATACAGGTCCCACCTGGTACATTTACAGGCCCGTCCCGATGCTCCTACAGATCCCGTCCGATACTTTTACAAGTCCAACCCGTCAAGTGTAAAGGTCACATCCGATACAAAGGTCCATCAATGTCCGATTCAAAGGTCCATCAATGTCCGATTCACAAGTCTATCTGATGCACAGGACTTTGAAGTTCCGATATACAGGTCTCTCGGATGTCGGCAACTGTGAATCAAGTGCAATCTTGTGATGAAAGGGAGATGGCCATCTCTTAACTATGTTTGACTTTCAGCGAAGCTTTGATAATCGCCTCGGTTTTTAAAAAAGGAACCAATTTTCTCTAAGTTAGACCACACCTAGTAGGGCTCCTCTATAGATTGGCATGTCATGCCTCTGAGAGGCTTCTTATTGGCGCCACTCGAATACATGGGTATGTGCAAGTTCTGTTTGATCAACTTCAAATAAAAAACACCCCACATGCATGTTTTACACAAAAAGGTCGGTTGCAGTACTTGGCAACATATGGTGGTGAGCAGAGGAATTCCAGAAGCTTTGCTGATCAGGACAATGGGTGATTGTACATCCTGTTATTTGTTCTTTCGGCCTTCATACACATATGGACGAACTAAACGTTAAGATGATTGACCACCGGATATTCTCCACTGTACGTATCACTGACATGACATTCCGTCGACGTAGAATATCGGAACGTGCTGTATCGAAAGATATCGGAACATGATGGTGGGATAGAGGACTGAGAAGGAGATAGCTGCTTTTGTTGTTCAGATACATCCGCTAACCTCACCAACCATCACCAGCATGACTCGGAGGTGCTATTTTCAAAGTAGGGGCATTGCGACTCCACAACATAAGCATAAGGTCCGATTAACCCTTAAACACGCATGCATGCTTTTTAGTGTAGTTTCAGAGGTGATGGGCGTTTAAGGGTTAAAGGCCGGCCCAAAGTTTTCAAATTTCAACCAATAGGATGGTTCGATTCTTTCAAATAAGGCCCAAGGGCTTTATACTAGGGCTCTTCCGGGGCTTCAATTTATCCTATGTGGTACAAATTTGACGCCAAATTCCGGATTTAGTGATGCAACTCGGACAAGGTTTACCCTGAAGAATGACTTCAGTAAGAATGTTGCACCTTGCTTGGTAGATGATCCGAAGAATGACTTCAAATAAGAATGTTGCACCTTCCCCATTGAAAAGGACTAAAAGATGGAAAAAATGAGAAAAGAGATTGCACCGGCCGGGAATCGAACCCGGGTCTGTACCGTGGCAGGGTACTATTCTACCACTAGACCACCGGTGCGTAGAGGGTCGCCGCTGCCGGGGATCGAACCCGGGTCACCCGCGTGACAGGCTGGAATGCTTACCACTGTACTTCAACGACTTGCGAACGGTAACAGACCGAAGCCAGATTCGCCAGACCAAGGAAACCCAACCAGGAGAAGATGCAACGATCTCACTCTGTTCTCTGCACATTCCCTTTGAGATTCTCTCGCCCCTCTGGGGCTGTCCACCTTCAGGCTTCCCCTTGTGCAGGGACCGACGCTCTGCCGCTATCCTTACTTCCGTGTCTGTTCTCCCTTATCAGTGTGTCAATAGCCATTCCAGCTCTCTCTCTCTCTACAGGCCCCTCTTGAGATATCATCTCCTGTTTCTCATCGTTCTCGATGGGAAAACTCACTGCTTTGCTTTGTCATCATCCAACCATCACGTGACCAATGTATTAGTTACCACTCACTCAACCATTGCAATTTTCGACATCATACATCGCCCTCATCACTGCTATGATATGCTGCTCAACGAGACTACAATCCTCCTACTTAAATCTTGGGAATAAATTTGCCTCACCGTTAGAATTCAAACATATACTCTCAGGTCACCAGCACCCGTGCCTTTCCACCTTCACTTCACGGTTCCTCTTTAGTTTACAGGCTCAACATTCAAACCTCCAGCGTCTTTAACCTCTGCTTTCTTCCGTGTACGTGATTCCTCCTAGCAATGAAAAACTTCCAGAATCCTTCCTCATCCACGAAGGAATGATCTTAAGCAGCACGGTCATATGCTTTACTCGGGGATGCACAGCAATGCACGTAAACACGGCGTGGAAGAGAGAGCTCTGGGTATTCGTTTCTGACAGAGTACAGAGTCTAACGATCTATCACTTCACTTGGGGGGGTCTCGAGATGGTATACTTGACTAATCTACTAGAAAGCACAACATACGAATATACAAACATAGTACATGACTGGAAACATTGTTTCTGTTGGCTGTGAACTAACATAAATGCTCTCTAGGGTTAAGCCACTACTCGGGTGGAGGTGAAGCGGTAACGTGCAGCACTTGTATGCAATAGCAGATCCGAAATGACCTAACTTCACACGAGATGCACAATCTACGTTTAACGAACAATCCGACACAATACAAAAACAAGGTTAGCTGCACAAAGACTTATGTAGGAACGAGGTAGTCATACTCCCGTCACCCGTTCATCGACACTTTGCTATGACGTGAACTACCCTAGGTAAATGGTTCCAAATGTTTCATCATTCAGAATCGAACGTAGAATCTCAAGAAATCCTGCGTCGAGTAACCAGCAGTTACGTATTTCCAGCTACCTTAGCCACTTTCAGATATCAATTCACCTCTACATCAACCTCATTACGATCTTTCTTTCATGCCGAAATGAATGTTACTTGTTACTTAGCGGCTCAGTCTGTCATGCATATGTCCAGACCTAGAGCATCATTGACCTATCTGCGTATTTCAGTGTGTAATATGCAGGCCAGGACTCCCATGGACATTCCTTACAGTTAAATCAGAAGATTCTCGAGCAGCACAGGGGACGAACAATGGCAATGCAAGCATCCATGGTGTGGAAGAGAAGTTAAAATTGCTCAAATCGATTGAAGTGAAAGAAATGTAAGACCTACCCTAATCACCAGGTATCTAGCTACAGCGCAAAAGGCTAACTCAATTAAGCGAACTTGCCGCTGCTAGGGTTGCTCTTGGGCACGAGGTTCTTGCGGCCCTTGACACGCCTCCTCTTCAACACATTCCTGCCCGTCGGCGTCGCCTGGCGAGCACGGTAGCCTGAAACACGCGCAATCGACTTCCGCGACCTCGACCGCTTGGTGCATCCCAAACAAGGGCTGCCGGCCCTCACCACCAGCGAGAATCCTCTCTTCACGATTGGGAGCCCGAATGAGGTTGGGCGCAACGCCAATCCTGCAAATCCAAAATTGCCCATGTCCCAAATATCAAAATTCTTGCCACTGAAACAGTGGCGTTAAAATGAAATTGGAATGGAGTGACCTACCTGTGAAGGGAGACGAGGAGAAGGACGACACTACGCGGCTGGGGGTGAACGACGAGGTGAGTCCGGAGCGGGCGCTGCCGCTGGCGAGCTTGATGGTAGAGGACGAGGAGCCGAGCGAGAGCGCGGACATGGAGGTGGAGAGCGCCATCGCTGCCATTGCTGCTGCTGCTGCTGCAGGGAGATGGGTCTGCTTGCAAATGCAGCGACAATTCGAATGGATTGAGTCTGCGTGAGCAAACTGGTTGACAAATCCGTAGGACCTTATCTGTTTCAGCTTTTGCCCACCACAGCTTCTCGATGTCGCGGTCTGTGTGTTCGGGGGCGAGGGTCTCCGTGGCCCTAGGGACCCATCACCAAATCCCTGGAACCGGTCACCGTGTCCTAGGAGCATGACACCACACGAGATGATGTTTCTAATCGGATTCATTAAGGTGTTAACCCTTAACCCCTAAACGTCCCAGCCTATTTTTAGCAGAAAAGCACATTTCCATAGAATTCGTCATAGATGAAAATCAAGAGAAGCTATTAAGATCTCAACCGTACAAACTTGTAATGGACTTATCAAAGATCATGTGGACCAAAATTTGAGTCACGAGGCCTTATAGACCGAGAGATCATAACATAATAATACTAAAAACAAACTGCAAAATTTCATCATTTTCACTTTGAGGTGGAAATGCTACCAATATACATATTGCAATGAAAAAATCACCAACTAGAAAGATGTTCAACTTCATCTTAATAAGTCCTTTACCCAACAAAAATTCATCAAAAAAAATTCTTGGCTCAAATAAAAGCCATGCAATGGTAAAAACTGCCGAACATTTTACAAAGGAAAAATAGTACAAAATTGGACCCTTTGCATTCGATTTCATGCCTTATGTTCAAAACATCTTCGATATTGTTAAGGTTTCTACCACTTAGACTAGACTCTAATTGGAGGCTATCCCAAAAAATTAAGTTGAAATCCAACGGTGATGAAGGAGATATAGCTCCTCAAACATCATCCATTTTCTCACTTTTTTTGTTGACATAACATCATTGCAAATCCAATAGCAAAATCATTTGGATAAAAAAACTTCTCACTACGAAGTTGTTAAGAATCACCTTAAGATCATGTCCATGAAAAAAAAAATCATTATAAACTATTTTTAGTTTCACATAATTGGCTTGCAATGGTAATACATACCCCATGCTTGGAAACCCAAAAACAAGAGCTGTCTTCACTAAATTGCATTTCATTAATTCATACTGTATTATACAGGCTTGCAAATTTTACAACACAAACTAGACTTGATTTGGAACCTAACCCAAGTGATTTCATCCGAAACGGGCCTCGGATGAAGAAGATATGGCTACTCGAAGTTTCTGCCCTCCATCCAAAATGTAGAAAAACGACATTGGGGACGTTTAGGGGTTAAACCCTCCAATGATGAGCTTGCAACCTCCTACAAGGTTATGAATAACCCTAACCTACCTACCACAATCCTTTCAAAGCACAAAATCACTCATACAAGTTGTGATGTGAATTGTAAAATTTCACATTTAGAATGCATCACATGAAGGTGATGAGTTTGACATCAAAATATAAGTAAAACTTTGACTACAATGAGAGCTACATAGCAAATTTTGTTGTAAAAAGCCCCTCGGGCTTGCTTTGGGCTTTTAAGGGTTGAAAAAGGCTTTGCAACCATGTCTTTATTCTGATGGTTTCAACATTTGTTGTCTATTACATTCCAATTAAAGTATAGTATTTGAGGTGGAAATCTTATCTTAATCCAAAATATGTCATGATTTTTAATATTAGGGGATAGCTTTTAGACTTTTTTCTCCTTTGTAATATTTGGGTTTGTTTCACTATTGCACTCTCATTATTCTACATAAAATGCTTTGTTCATTCTTCTTCTTCATACTAGGATGTTTTTGGGATGAGGTTAACAACATGAGGAGTTACTTTGCAATGCTTGATTTTTAACCCCTATACATCCTAGCCTATTTTTAGTTTGATTTACTTTGAATAAAAATGTCATAAATGAAAAAGAAGATGACCTATTTAGATTCAAGTGTAAAATTTTGAAACAAACTTCTTGCTCGTCATGTGGATTATTAATTGAGGTATACAACCTCATTGATTGCAAGGTAATAGTGTACTAATACTTGAAATAGACTACAAATTTAACAATTTTTGCTTTTGAGTGAAATGCTAACAACTATTTTAGCGAATTGGAATATTTGGTGGAGCATGCCCCATATTTAAAAATCTCAGACTAAAAACTTGCATTACTAAAAGACACCATATATTTGTATAAACTTGGTTGGATATGTAATTTTTAAGATGCAGATTATACTTGATTTGGAATACAATCCAAATGATTTCATCAATAAGAGAGTCATGGGCCTCGCACATGAGCATAGAGGCATCTCCCATCGTACAACCCCGCTTGCTATTAATAAATGCCGTTTGTTCCCGTCACCCATTGCTCACCCTTCCAGCTATTGATAGGTGCCGTATGCTCTCGTCATCCATCGCATAGCCTCGTCAGCTATTAATCGGTGTCGTATGCTCATGACTGTTCGCGCTTAGAGTGTCGCTTGAGCAATTGAGTTGGTGCTCTAGAGAGCGGGCTACCAGTCTAGCCTCGTAAATTTCAATTCGTAAACTGAAATCACTCTTCTCCTAAACTCTCCCTTACAATGTAATCTTAGCCCCGACTAGTCAATTCTTTCAGATTTATTTATTTTTCTTATTGTCCATAATCAATATAAGGTAAAATAGTATCAAATTAAACTCGAGTGATATTTTTAAACTTGAACAAAAATTGAGATACTTTGCAACCATGGCATAAAAAAGTAATGTAATTCTACATCAATTGATATGTCATAAAAGTCATTGTAATTTCCCTCAGTGTAATCTATTACCACTTTATCTAAATATATGTTTTATAGTTACTCGAACTACGACTTGAATTACTTTTAACCTAATTTGTCAGTTACAAATACAAAATTGGATTGAAAACAGTTGATGGAAAAATTAAAGACATAAAACCAAATGACATGTAAGAATTTGATTTGTAATTTATACTTTTACATCCTTCACGTATAAAACCTAGATGTGATAAAAAAATGTGAGTTCCGTAACTCTTTTAGAATTATCCTTTGAAGCAAATATACAGACTTTATCACTTTATTCCTTTGATTAGATCAAAACGCCTAAAATCCTTAAAACAATAATTATTTGTTTTATAATGAAATACTGAGACTAGAATCTTGAAATCACTAGAAATTATATTTTTATTAGTATTAGTTATGATTAAATATAATTGCCTAAAATCAACTCTTATATGGTAAAGTAGAAAAAAGTCCCTAATTACTCAAGATTAATACTATTGATTTTATAAAGTAGTAAGTTTTCTTCCACTAAGTTACTACTTGAAAAGACTACGTATATATGAGTAAATATGTTCAATATGAGTAATTTAAGAGTCTTAAAATTTTAATTTCAATTTATAAATGAATCATGACATTAGTAAATTGATAGGATGAGATTGATAATTATAAAATTGAAATAAAAATCTAAGTGATTATTGAATAATGTTTTGAAATTGGACAATGACTAGGAAGAATGGCAAAATTGTTACCGGATTGACCCTTAATTGAAATCATAGCAAAAAAATTATTAAAAAATTAGTTGTTATTTAGTGAAAAAGAGATACTTATAATGGTGGATGTCGAAGAAGAGAGGGAAAGTAAAAGGATGAGGGGGAATAGATAGAGGAAAAAGTAAAGAAAAATGGAGGTAAGTTGTAATTAAGGGTTGGTGACAAATGATGAGTCCCTTTTCATTTTTTTGGTGCTTAGGCAAGCTGCCGCTCGACTTGGCACATGAGCCCTAGGGCTGACAATAATCTCCTCGGTCTCATGTGCACAGCCCATTAGGTTGGATGAAGAAATTACAGCCTCATGAGAGTTTAGTTTGTCATCCAAGATGTCATTATTCAATATCGAATACATTTACTGTAGGACGTGTAGGGATGAAGAGTAAGAAAACATATGGAGGAGATAAACGAGGAATTAATCTCCAATTTATTATACATATTGTGCAACACAGATGCTCGCACCCGAAGATCGCAAAACATGCATTCTGTGTACAATAGTGTGCTACACAGCTTTAGCAGCGCGGAGACTGTCGACGCTTGGGTCGTACTGCTGAAACACCAGCACCGACGCGCGCACATCGGCCGCTGTGAGTGCGTCCCCGAGGGGACCAAGCTCCGGGTACTCGGGTTGGCGAAGTGCCATCCCTTTCGCAACCCGCGGCGACCGACCCACCAAGATGATATCGTGGGGACGACTCCGTGCAGCTTCTAGCACGGCTTCCGTCGGCTGTAACACCTGCAATTCCTCCATGCTTATGCCATTCACCTTGCCCACCTGCTCCAGCGCGGCTTCGTCCAGCTTGCGCTCCTGTGCTGGATCCAACCCCTGCGTGGAGAGTTCGGGTGCGGAGGGCAGATCGATACCCACGTGATCAGCGCTCGTGGTGGTCGCCGCGCTCCCCACGAACCGGATCACGTGCACTTGTATCCCCGGATGCTCCCCCATGCGCAGCCCGTAAGCTAGCGCTTCCCGATCGTCCTGGCCCCCGAAAAAGTACACCGCCACTTTGTGGTCTACGTTGTTCGGCGCCACTTGCGCATTTCCCCCCACGCCCCGGTCGATGAGAATGGCCACCGAGCATGGCGCATGTTGGAGCACCTGCATAATTACATGCGTTTCTTAGTATACGGAATCTCAAGGACTTCACCACCTCTAACGTCAGTCGTGCATTGGTAGATGTCACCATCGCAGCGGTTTCAATTTACGGAGAGCTATCTGTGTCCATACAATCCCGCTACGACATGACAATGGATCATTCCTCGAAGTTATTCATTACCAGACGATGAAATTAGAATGATGGTCACAGGCTGGATAACTGGATTGGAGATTATGGAGAAGATTGTAATGCAGGGCGTCGAGCGTGGTACCTTCTGATTTACGAGCCGGAAGCCGGGGGCGGTGGTCTCGAACTGGCCGTCGAATCGTTGGGATTTGTGAAAGGGGAGGATGATGATGGCCGTGCGCTTGTTAGCAGCGGTTGCGCAGATGTCCTCGTGCATGTCTTCGAAGTTGGAAATGGCCGTCATGGGTCGCACCGCGACCCTGCTGAGTTGCCCATACGTTTCAAACGCGGCCACGATCTGATCACGATTCTCCGCAGGCTTCCGGTGGTTGAAGAACGGCCGCCCGTCGCGACGAGCGCGCTGGACGATCATGATAGCAGAAGTGCGCTCCGAGAGCTGCATCAAATGCAAGATGTAGAGCCGAAGCGCGCGCCTGCGAGTTCCTCTCGTCCCTTCTGTGAGATTGATCATGGCCGGGACGTTCTTCATCCCATGCACACATGACAAGATGCGCAGATCATCGTTGGAATCCTCCACTGCGAGTTTCCTTCGATTATAGGGGACGGGATTTCGAGCTGGCTTGTAAATGAACATCACTAGCGGCGTCGTCATGAACGTCGTCACGAGCGCCATGAGCACCATGATGGCGAATGTCTCGTCGTTCAGCACCTTGCGGTCTTTCCCGATGTTGAGCACGATGAGCTCCACCAGTCCTTTCGTGTTCATGAGCACGCCCAACGTGATGGCTTTCCGGGGCGTTACTTTCGTCAGCGTGGCAGCCGCAAACGTCCCCAAGATTTTGCCACCGCAAGCCACTACTATCACAAGCACGAGCAGGCCAAAAGAGCGCGCGCCGTCGATGGAGCTCATGTTCGTCTTCAAGCCGCTCGATGCGAAGTAGAGCGGCAACATCAGAATTGAGATGAAGTCCTCGATCTTTTCCACGAGCGCGCCCGCAAACGGTCCATCTTTCGGAATGACAAGCCCGAACAGAAATGCGCCGAAGATGGCGTGGATGCCAATTGCGTCCGTGGTGAACCCCGATACCAAAACGGCAGCGAACGTGAGACAGATGAAAATCTCGGAAATGGGCTCATTGTCTGACGATCGGGAAGCGACCCATTTCATGACAGGTTGAACAACGAGAAACATGACGATGATGAAGGCAACTCCGCAGAGGAGCACCCACGCGACCACAGTGGGCTTCGTGGAGCTCCCCGAGAGAGCCACAGCGAGCGCGAGCAGCACCCACGCCATGACGTCGTCCACGGCGGCGACAGCCATGGCGAGCTGGCCGACCTCCGTGGTCAGGAGCTTCCGCTCCGCGAGAATTCGGGCGAGGACGGGAAACGCCGTGATGGACATCGCCACGCCCATGAAGACGAGGAATGGCCCGAATTTGACATCACCAGCGATGGTGTTGTGGAGCACGAAGGATACTCCCACTCCAGAGGCGAATGGGACGGTAATTCCCGCTGCCGATATCGCCATCGCCTGCACTCCAGTCCTCCTGATCTGCCTCACGTCGAGCTCCAACCCGACTATAAACAAGAAGAAGAGCAGCCCCATTTGCGCGAAACATTCCAGGATGATCACACTCTGCTTGGGGAAAATGTTCCTCAAGTACTTGGTGTTCTTGCCAAGCCCCGATGGCCCCAGCAATATTCCGCCCTGTCCAAAACTCAAATCAGACTCTTCCTCATCCGCCCCCAAAACTGACTGCAAGAACGCAAAACGGAACTTACCACTACTTCGGCGATTACACGAGGCTGCTTGAGCGGCTTCAAAAAGAACGCCAGTGTCCGCGTGACGGTCAGAAGAAGCGCAATCTGGACAATTAGCAGCGGAAACGCGAAGTGCGTGGGAATGTCACCCTGCCAGACACCATTTGACGTCGCCACCATCGTCTTGCACACCGGCACCGTAACATTGCTACTCGCCATCTTGATCACCTTCACTCTCGCTTCGTTTCGCCCACAAACTACTACTACAGCACTAGATCACTTCAGACGAGCAAGAGCGCGCCTCGTCAAGTGATAATTATGTTCGAAGTGGGTCGACACCATCATGATCAGCAGCATCTGCAGATCATGCAACAACCATCGTTCAGAAACCACCATACAAGCAATTCTCCATTCCAGCAAAACTGCGACAAGTCTTACAATATGGGAGAGTCTGTGAGCTTCAATCAGCATGTTGGCACCATCGTGAGAAGAATGTCTGAGCGGCGGAACGGAGAGGGACAGTATATATACCTCACTGAAGACTCAGCCTACTCCGCGAATCGAATCAACAAAGACATAGATTCGGGGGTATCTCAGTGCCTGACCGATACTTTCCTGGTACCACTTGCACTTGCTGTACAATCCGCCATGCGATCAAAGGTGTCGATGGTCCCGGTGTGTTTTGTATATTGTATATCGGTATGGTGGCAACGCAAGAAGCGGGCATTCATGGAACCTAGTCCACGTTCCCGGCCCCTGATTTTCGCCATCATCTTCACTTTTGTATACAAATTGCATAGCTTTTGCTGGAGACTTGATCCGTAAGGCTCCGAAAAAACTGGCCTTGGCTGTTCACACATGAGATTCTGCTTGCACGATGATTTTATCCTTAAATTAATACTGTTTTGGTTTGTTTTTTTAACAATTAATGTATTTATGATATTGACTTATTATTGATGAATATATTTCAAAGGCCACATTTAGAGAATTGTGGTCCATGCTTACGAAGCAACCACATGCTACAAAGTCAAAATCCTATCAACTACAACAACTGCGAACTTGGTTGACAACGCATCCTCATTTCTTGGAACCGTTTGGCTTTTCTATAAGAACTTTTTTCAACAGTTAATGTTAACAATACATCTAGTCCATAGAATTACATGCCTGGAGAATTTACAGCTTTTCTACGAGATTGATTAACCTTCGAAGGTAGGTGAGGTCAAAATCGAGTAGATTGGCCTTTGGTCAGACTTTGTATTTTTTATTTTAGATTGCATGAAGTTGAAACCTTTTGCAAGTTGTAGAGTTTTTCCATAGTTTTCCAAAAAGTCATCTTATGCTCCAAAATTCCTCATACTTTAGGAGACACTCACAGTCAGAGTTTGAAAACTCTACTTGAAATATGCCCAATTTTGTCTAAGTTGTGGAATATGCTCATTTATTCTCAAAATCTGCCCATAATTGATTAAGCACGGAAACTTCTAAAATTCACCAAAAATGGAGATATTACTTTTTTACAAATTTTGTTTTTTTACATGTAGAAAAGGAAATAAGGTTTGATCCCACTGTTTGGATTTTCAATCCAGTGATTTTCACATGTCATTTAAATTGTTGATATTAGGGCTTCATTTTTAAAATTCAGCATACCTCCATTTAAAAAATCAAGCATTTCTTCAAGTTTTATAGGTCCTATGAAGGCAAGATTACATGGACATACTCCTTACTCACCTAGGAACAAGACTCGGAAGAGCCTAGTGTCATATTTCACTTCAAAAATGATTTTATTTGGCCCATAAACCTTTACTATGAAATTCTACAACATGGAAAAAATGATAATAATAACTCACCTTTAGGGGTAATAGTTCCGTAAGTGAATTGACTCGCTCAAGATGCTCGGAATTTTAACTTGACTCTGCTGCTGAGGAGGAGTATCACAGCGCTGAACAACAAAAGCAATACAGTATTGATTCCAATTTTGCGCAAGTGTCTTGACAGTGGTGTGGAATCTTCAATTGCCGAGCTTGCGAATGATTCCTATACCTCTTTTGGACCACCACACATACTGTACCATACCCATCTTCAGGAACCTGGAAATGAGAAACAAAACTTGCACAGAAAATGGCGTACTGAGGAAGGAAATTGGTACTTTGGGGAGCAGGAGGTGGAAACACTGTAGATTGCAGCCTGATCGGCAACCCAATTTCATGTCAATACGTTACAGCCGAATTGAGGTGGTCTTTTGAACGGCTCAAAAGGGCTTATAGCACCATTTTTGATGAGTTAGAAAAATCAAAACTGATGGAATTTTTCTCCTCTCTGTTGAGCACCCTTTGATCTTCGTTTATTCATAAATCCCAAATTTTGAAAATTGGAACAACGTTTGATCAGAATCGGGACTTGCAAATTTCTGGAGTTAACACTAAAACGCCCAAGGAAGCCCGAGGGGCTTGTTTCCAACTGCTCTACAACTTTCAGTATACTCAACTTTTCACTTACATTTTGATGTCAAATTGGTCACCTTCTCATGTTGCATGTAAAAAGTAAATTTTTACAATTCAATTCACAATTTGTATAAGTAATTTTGTGCTTCAAAAGAACTGTGGTAGGTAGGTTGGGGTTGTACACAATCTTGTAGGAGGTAGCCAGTTCATCTTTGATTGGTTCATTCACGATGCCCAAGTCCAAAAGTTGTTGTGATCCAATTTTGGGCTGCTCGTTTCAGACCCCATGGGCCACAAGTTCCTCAAAGTAACCTCCTGTTGCGTTCATAGCAACTCTCGAGAGATAAGTCCGTCTAATCTACAACGATCTGAGATCGATAAGCTTGTAATAGGATGTGGGACGATACTATGTAGGAACTAAATTCGGAACTTTCTTGACAGAGTTACATGGAATACATTGGAAATCACCCACGAAGCCCGAGGTGGATCTGGCCGGAGAAGTACACAATCCTCTACATGTGAGTTCTGTCACCGCAAGAGTAGCTTCTGTCGTCATCCTTACGTAAACTCCCGCAGAGTAAAAGCTCCTTAAATTTGGGAACTGATTATTACCCGTAATTTCCCTGTTACAACGGGAGTTAAAGAATTCCTGCGCATTCTCATTGACTGTTTTAAAAAACAACTTAAAATTCAAAAAAAATCAAAAAAAAAAATTAAAAAAAAAAATCCTGCTTAACCAGTTTAAATCCATCCATGCATTGGTTCATCTTTTTCTTTACCATCCGTTTTAGTTCGTTGTCTATATTCACAGCTGACCCATTTCTATTAACCCTTAAATGCCCATGGAGTGTGAAACGGGAAGCCCGAAATTGGATCACAACATCTTTTGGATTTGGGCATCATGAATAGTGCACTTTTTGAACAAGGGCATCATGAATGCACCATTGAATGATGAGCTTGCAACCTCCTACAAGGTTATGTACAACCCCAACCTCGCTACCACAATCCTTTCGAAGCACAAAATCACTCATACAAATTGTGATTTGAATTGTAAAACTTCACTTTTTGAATGCATCACAAGAAGGTGACGAGTTTGACATCAAAATATAAGTGAAAAGTTGAGTACAGTGAGAGCTACAGAGAAGATTCTATTGGAAGGTGACCCCTCGGGTCACCTTGGGCGTTTAAGGGTTAAGAATTTCTTTCACTTAGGCAAGGATGGAATCGAAACTTCTTGTCAGCAGAAAAGAATTCATTCTACTTCAATGAAAACCAATAGGGCAATAAATGAAACATCATAACACTAGACTCTTGTGGGGTTTACATGAATAAATTGCTTGTTTGACCCACCCTTGATGATATGCCCATCGGACATAACAACAATGATGTAGAACTGCTAACCCCTCTCAGGGTGGACACTATAACCACAAGTAGTAACCACTACCCATTAAAGTAAAAACCAAATATTTTATTATATAGGTTGTGATTTGGTTGTTGGTTTTATATAGATTGGTATAAATGTAGGTTATCGATCGAGTTGGTCGTCACATTGTTGACATTATCAGGATATTTGGTATAGATATAGCTTGTGTTTCAACGATGGTCCGATTCTGAATCGCTATGGTCTCTTTTGAGCGTCGTTTTGCATGGCGGAGCTATTCGTTGAGCTGGACTAAATTTACATCAACTTGGGCCCACGTACTCTTTGCGTGACAGGGTTACTTTCTCTGTGTGACGAGTTCATTGTTTTCTATTTTTCTTTTGTGTAGTATAATAGACATAGCAAAGTGTATAGCAATGGTGTTAATTTCTTTGGAGGTATTTCTTTTGGTTGTTTTCGATATTTTAAATTTGTCTTGAAAAACCCTCATAGATGGAATGTATGTCGATGTTGTAGCTCTTGCCAAAATAACTATTAATTGCTCTACTATCCAACCTTTATTTTTGATGTCATGCATGAGAGGTTGATACTTTTCCACTCTTCTATTTATATTTTATTGTGAAAATTTGTAGTTAGAATATGTAAATTCTATAAATCGTATAATTAGGTTATTATTAGGAGTTGGAGGAGGATTTAATTTGTACGGATGTCCCTTGATACATCAATAGGACAATTATAGCTTTGTGCACATGAACTGACGTAAACTACCGCTTTTTAGGGCACTTGGTAAGATAATCCCTCTTCTTGTCGAACTATGACCCCCTTGTCAAGGGAATATTTTATTGTTAGGAATATTTTACAGAATGCTTTCGTCATATGGCATTGCCCTATACATTATTAAGGTGGATTGTTGAATAATGGCGCAAATTTCAGCTCATGAGATCTATAACTATTGGGAGTTTTTTGTCTGTTCAAAAAGTAAGTGAAAATCAAGCGGTATCATCAATATTGTAGTCTTCTACAAATTCTTATTATATTTTGAGTCTTGAGTTAAAATGGTGGCCAAAAATGACACCTCAAAATCTTTAGAGTCAGTACATGAATAATGGACCGTCAAAACTATTATGTGCCTCCAAAGTAAAAGGTCGAGTGAGCCATCATTGGTATTAAGTCGCGTTTGAGCAATCTAATTTACATGCCTACTCTTATTAACTTTAGTTTACAATAGAACCTCATGATCAAATCCAAAGGTCACATACGGGTATTGGAGTTATATCTTTGCCCTCCTATTGCTTGCTTAAATGGTAACTAAACACGTAATTCGTTATAATGGGAATATTCAAACTCTCAAAAACCAATCGACCTAAATTCCAACATATATATCGAGCTAAACGTGCGTGTTTTAGAGCAAAACGCGCGTGATGTAGAGCTAAACGCGCATGTGGTAGAGCTAAACTGAATACAAAAGATGATCAAAATAGCAAAAGCAAAATGCATCCTGACAGCAATTTGCTAAAAGAGCACAATAAAACGATAAACTCAATTAAACTGGGAATCGACGACCAAGTCCGAAAATTTACAAACACTTGAATTGTTAACTTTAAGGCATAACAACTGTACCAATACTTAACTACGGATGAGAGGTAGGACTTCTAGTACGTGCATTTCTAAGATGAATCTATTGGCAAAAAGTCACCACACGATAAATTGTGATTCAAATTGATCGAGGTCATTTAGCTCGACTAGAGCTAAATTGGCATGCCCAAATAAAGTAGGGATGTCAGGCTACTCCTCTCCACCGTCGAACCGCTCAATACTTTGTTTGATAATGTCGATTTGACGCTCCGATAATGAAATAATGGGACGCCGAGAGCCAAGTTTTGCACTTGATTTCCATGACGTAAAAATAGCATCAGCATGAAGCCATTCCGGAATGTGAGTGTCTTCAACTTTCCATTTGAATGTCTTCTTCGTATCCCAACCAGCATAGGTTTCCTGAACAACACTATTTTTCGATGCAGGTTGAAAATATTGCATTTGAATACAGCCTGGATAGTTGTGATCAACATCGAAATCAGTTAGAGCCCTAGCAATCTAGAAAGGACGAGCATCCCCATCAGCTGGACGTAGAGCTACAAAATATCCAGCAAAAACATCTCGACCAACCCGAAACGACTCCCTTGGTCTATCACACAACCGTCCGATAAAGTGCGGATCACGCCCATATTCCTCTCGCAATTCGCCAGTATTTAAGAATTCTCGTGTCGCAGGTACTCGAGTTAAAGGCCAACAACCGTTCTTCAAAAATGAGGACACTTCTATAGGCTCAACCAACGCAAGCTTCACAGCTCGCCAATAGCGAATAACAAATTCATGACGCCGACCAAATTCTCCAGATATGTCCTCCGCACTTGAAGTCTCCCACATCTTAATAAACCCTCCAATGCCTTTTACAATGTCATCACGGTTCTTCATGGGAATGGGCGCCAAAGGTTTCATGTCACCTGAAGGTAACATTGGTTTCCCCGTACTTCGGTCCTCTTTCCACAATTTTATACCTCCATTAGTAGAAGGTAACCACTCCTTGTCTGTGCATAACATCTTATACTGCATCATGGGCCATCCATTGTCATGCTTGTAAAACTTGAACTGCTGACCCTCCGAATGCCCAACTAAAATTTCATCTCTGGAACCAATGTAGTCTTTGATATAACCCTTGAAGTCAGGTATTTCCTCTATCAAATGAGGAATGACGGGCAAAGACCCCGCGTCCATAAATGACTTCATCAACTGAGGAAGTGTGAGAAAGTCATTCTCTTTGAGAGTCATGCTCCAACGTCCAAAGAGGGCGTCAATGTCTTCGTGGGTATGTCCAACTAACAAGAAATTGACATATACTTCAAGGAACACACCCATGTGTACCAGAAGAGACCAAAAGCAAAACATAAATCTATTCTTGTTGTCAGAAGCTGCGTTGTCCAGTTGCACATGCAGGACAGGAGGTAGAGGCTCCGCCACCCATCCCGAATTTGCGAATAATGACTTCGAATACGAGATCGGAACACCTTCTAGATCTCGTAAAAGCTTTAATATTGATCCAACAGTGTGATTGCAATCACTTGGATAAATATCGAGCCCATAATGAGCATACCGGACGTCGCTATGCCCGTGAGCAATCATGCCAGTCACAGCAATTGGAAGCTTCATCAATGCATCATTTGCTTTTGTTTTATGTGAAAATACAGGGCAGGCAGTCTTCGCATGATCCATTTTGTCATGTATTATACAAAACACATCTCTCGGCCTCTGAATAGAAAGAGAACGATTTGAATAATAATACTCACGATGCGTTTCTTGATGATGCAAATGCTCCTCTAGCTTCTTGAACCACATAGTCTCTTCACATGAATCAGGTACCATAGACTTGATCATTGTCTCCATCCTGTCACAAGTTGAGCAACGAGCAAAGTTGTCCCCAGGCGCCTTCTTTGAATACTCAGAAAATTTTGACCTCCTAATCCTGCTCAGTGTGCTCTGAGAAATAGACTTCAAGCCCAACCTCTCATTGATGTCATTGATCCCTGGTATGGCATCTTTCCATCTGAAGGACGATGGCAAGGACCGCGAGACAACCTTCTCGCCAGATGTCAACATCTGCGACCGGTGAGGCATATGATCAGCAGCATTGTCAATGAATGTCTTCAGAGTAGCAACAGCTTGCTTTACATGCAATCGTGGTTTCTTCTGACCAACATTTCCATGGTGCCGAGCACGTAGTCCAGCTGCAGCTTCTGCCTTCCGCCTGTAAAATGTGGAAATCGGAACTCCACTAATATGTTGCCATGCACGCGCGCAAACATCAATGCCTTCAGTGGTTACCATCATCGTGCCGTCCGGTGCCTGATGAAAACGATTATGAACATCGATCTTGAAATGTGATTTAAATTTAAAACCCGACGCCTCGTACATCTGCTTTCGGAGAGCCATAATTTTCTCACGAGGGAAAGGTTGGCAACAGTTCTTGCTGCAGCAAATCTTGCTTGCAACCAAGTTGACTGAATCTAACGTCAAGAGCTCCTCCTCCCTCTTGGTCCTCACAAACCGTTGGTTCCGTTCTCCCAAATCATACGGTCGCACCCCCTTCTTCTTTGGATGATCGCGGGCATAAACAGCGACGTTGAATTGATCAACTCGTAAATGATCAAGTAGTGACCACCCCCTCGTGCATAGCATGGCTGAGCTTCCAACTCCTGGTCCCATAAATGGTCTCAGCAGGTACGAAGTCGAAATTCAAGCACTTCACGATCTGCACAACTACTTGATCTTCACATACGGGCTCGTCATTACTCTCAAGCATTCTTTCAGCGTCCAGAGTCTGACAAATGCCTTCACCAACAACGTCCCCACTATCGTTGAGAAGTGTCACAAATTTCGTAACCCATTTACTTCTGGGTAGTCCGGGGCAATCTTTTAAATGGTCCGGAAGAACAAGCTCAGAAGGACCATCCAAGTCCTAAAAGACCACAAACATAGACGAATTAGTACGAATGGATGAACTCAGAACAATATTGTATTATGCAAAATAAGTAAGTCGAGTACCTCCGAAAAAAGACGCTGAAAATCACCGTCGCCATCGGATTCACTCAATTCCATGATAACCTGAACGCCAGCGATAATTAAACAATCATGAGAAACCACTGGTAGCTATATTTACGTGCAGTCAGAAATGATTACTACCATTGAGAATATATGACCATTAAGCTCGACTCGAGCTGAATGGGCTTCAAGATAAGAATTCACCACTCAGTCACGATGCACGTGTATACTGACGACTATTTAGCTCGAGTCGAGCTAAATGGTCATCACGCTTAACACCACCGAGGAGGTAAGCGTGATGAACGATTTACGAATGAACATTTAGCTCGACTCGAGCTAAATGGTCTTCGAGATAATTGTTCACCACTCACCGCGAAGCACTTAAACCTGGATGACCATTTAGCTCGACTCGAGCTAAATGGTCTTGAAGATCTTAATACATTTTGTTTACCCCGAAGCATGTCGAAGAAGAAGACCATTTAGCTCGAGTCGAGCTAAATAGTCATCAAGCTTCAACAGCTTCGAGGTAAGCGTGATGAACAATTTTCTTAATGACCATTTAGCTCGACTCGAGCTAAATGGTCTTCAAGATAACTGCTCAACTCTCACCACGACGCAGTTAAAGCCGGATGACCATTTAGCTCGAGTCGAGCTAAATGGGCATACCACTCCGTTGTAGGTTAAGCCCATTTAGCTCGACTCGAGCTAAATGGGCTTGCACTGAATCAGAGCTGTACGCCCATTTAGCTCGAGTCGAGCTAAATGGGCGTACTGCCCTGTAGCAGATCAAGCCCATTTAGCTCGACTCGAGCTAAATGGGCGTACTGCCCTGTAGCAGATCAAGCCCATTTAGCTCGACTCGAGCTAAATGGGCTTGCAGTGAATCAGAGTTGTACGCCCATTTAGCTCGACTCGAGCTAAATGGGCTTGCAGTGAATCAGAGCTGTACGCCCATTTAGCTCGACTCGAGCTAAATGGTCTTCGAGTGAATCCTTAAGTACAGGACTTCATGAGCATATCATGCATATGTTATATGAAACTGCCTTGATATTCGTGCACAGCAAATACTAAGAATCATTCTTGGGAATCGCGTGTAGTAAAAACAAGATCTTTGCCTCGATTTCCGTGCACAACTACTCCGACGATATCCACATTGCCATCAGGAATGCACCACGATGAACGCAAGATATGACCAATCAACAACAATCTCTTGTTATACATTGACATTGAGGATATAGATCGAACTTACCCTCACGCCGTGCTTGACAGCTGCGGTATTTCAACGAAGGCCTTGGGCATCCTCAAAAGCAGCACGCGCATCAACTCCAGAGCTTCTGAGAGTCCCAAACCCTAATCAAAATTTGCAAAACCGGAAGCACTAATGGTAATAGGGAGTTTAGGCAAAACGTAGTGTACAGAGACGAAGGGCAAAGATGCGAAGGTGCGGAGGTGAGGCGAAGGGCAACGAGCGGAGCGGAGCCGGAGAGAGAGCGGAAAAAAGACGAGAGCGCAGCGAGAGAGCGAAGGAGCGAAAAGAGCACGGGAGCGGAGCAAGAGAGAGAGCCGAAGCGCATAGTGCGCAAATGAGGAGAGAGCCAGAGCAAGCGGGAAGAGAAATGGCGCCAAACAAGATCACGAACTCAAAATAGAAAGGGCGCCAAATACGGCCAGTAACGGTATAGAGTAAAAGCGACGTGGATGGGAACTTGGGGGGAACGGGGAACTTCACAAGGAACGGGGAACTTCGCAAGGAACGAGGACATCTTCGGAAATTTGGGAGGAACGAGGACATCTTAGGCCAGTAAAATCATTTGAAGTTAAGTCGCCGAGAAATCTGTAATACTTCTAAAAATAGAAATTACATAATTGTAATAAAAAAAACCGGATTCGCGAGGAAAATGGATAACCCAAACTCAAATGAACAAAATAATCTCATATTGGGCACTAGAATGTTAACCTCTTAATGCGCCGAATGTCAAAAAACGACATTTTGAATAGAAAGCATAACTTTGAATAGCCATATCTTCTTCGTCCGAGGTCCGTTTTGAATGATATCACTTAGGTTTTGCTCCAAATCAAGTCTAGTTTCTATTCTAAACTTTGCAAAAAAGTATGAATTAATGAAATGCACTTAAGTGAAAACAACTCTTCTATTTTATTGGAACTCCAAGCATGGAGCATGTATTATGATTGCAAGCCAATTACGTGAAATTAAAAATAGTTTTTCATGATTCGCTTTTTCATAATCATGATCTTAAGGTGATTCTTAACAACTTTATAGTCTTTAAGCCTAGCGTTTATGCTTAATTGATTAAAATCGACAGGTGTTGTGAAGTATAATTGTAAGATTTGTATTTACTAAATTACATGTAATATTAAAAAATAAATACTTTACACGTTGAAACAGTTATAGTAAATATTATATTCAAATTATTTAAATGTGATCCTATAAGATTAGTTTCTATTTAATTAGGTGTGGTGTATTACGTATGATATTCAATTAAGTTGAATGTGATATTCTACAAATGGCCATTATAAACATAATATTCAAGATATTTATGTGATATAATATCATATAAGTATTTAGACAGTGAATAAGTTGAGAAATCATAAGTTTATTACGTATTATTATTTTTTCAAGTGTGTTATTTCCAATAGGATATTTTAAGTATATTACTTAAAGTATAATACATTTAAAGTATAATATTATTGCTTTAAAATTCAGTCTTGTTAACCCCTAAAAATCCAGCCGTTTTTGGAAGGTCCAAATGCAGAAATTGCCATTTTTGACCACTTTGTGGGAATGGCGGGTCCGACCATTTTTTTTTCTTTTTTTGGACATCCAACCGTAGGATCTTGAACTTTACCCTCTGTAGAAGAACTCTTAGAATTTTCATCCGTTGGATGTTTTTCATTTGTGAGATTATAACGTTCAAAGTTGCAGCAAAAGTTTTTTAGGGCATTGCCCGAATCACATAGCCTAAATGGTGCAAAGGGGGACTTGATGTTTGTTACCCCAAACTTTTTGGTCATATTTTTTTCCATGTAGGAAACTAAGTTGGGCACCTCCATGCAAAATTTTTTTTACACCCCGTGCTTTTATGACCTTCATCTAAATTCTTTAGGCAGTGAAGGTCTAAAAGCTAGTAAACTCTCCCGTTTCATGAATTGGTGAATAGCACCCAGAATTTTTGCAATTTTGAGAATCCCAACGGTGAAGAAATGATTTCACTCAAATGTGATTTAGGGTCAAAAGTTTTTTTCAAAAATAATGAAATCTCAAAAACTTATCAATTACCATGGATAAAACTGAAAAAATGCCTTATAAAATGAGTCGGGCAAAGGCCAAATACTGGGTCCCCTCGCATGCCCCTCTGACCCATCATGCAAAAGGTATTACGGACCAAAAATGACATTCATGGTGCTGACACACTTGCCATGTATGGCCGGTCAGTCTTTATGGCACTATGAAGTGAGTTATGGGGAGGGTGACATGTCTCTAGGCAGGCTATGACCTTGTTTTTTTTTCTTTTCTTGAACTAGTATATGCGCACGCTATGACCTTGATGACCAGGCATGCTGAGAGTTTTTATCCTCTCTTTTCAAAGTAGCACCAGGCAGCCTGTAACCCCAAATTTTTAAATTTTTATTTTTATTGAATCAATCAATATAATAATTGAAAGATACATCTGTTAAAAAAACAGAAACTTTGCCTCTCGAAACAATTGCAGTAAGGTGGAGACACCTTATAACCCACAGGTGACCAATGACCGATATATCCCAATTAGATTGTGAAAGAACAGATGTACCTCATGTGTATATATCGGTATCGGTTATTGGTTCTGAGGTACTTTTTACTTTGAAAAATTGTACAAATTTCAATATTGGGAGATAATTCATGGACAAATGCTCATTCTTCATGGACAAACGACATACAACACAAAGAGGGCCTGAAATCATGCCCAATGTGAAAGTCGTTAGAAATCTGATGTAACCATAAATAATCAAGTCAAAATTTCACAATTTGACAGACAAAAACGTCATACTCCAAAGTCTTGCTCTAAGTGCTTGCCTCACACAAGCCCATGAAGAAAAGTACCATGCGCCTTTCATGCCTAGAGCTAAAATGGATAAGAAGGGCCATGCATGGGACTCCTTTTCCTTGAACTTCCAGCAAGGACATGAGCTGAATGGTCATGCTTGCGTGGAGCCGCCGCCTTGTTGCCGCCAACTGTCGCCGCCATGCCGCCATGCCGCCATGCGCCGCCGAAGTTACAGTGCCCATAGAGGGGCGCTGCCTCGAACTGCCGCCCGTCCGCCGCTAACCCTGCTGACCTTGTTTTGCCGTCTCTCCACTGGGGCCTCCAAAGGCTCTGTCTGTGACAATATACCAGGCTGTGGCTGTAAAGACCAATGCCATATGGTAAGGTTTTCAGTAATGGCTCGATTTTCAGTACGTGAAATCTACAGCAATGTCACCAGTACAAGCAATTTTTGTGCATGGGGAAAATTAGATCTCACAATTTCATAACTTTCTTTTCACAATTTATTTCAAACAGTTGTAAAAAAGGTTGAAGATATTTTATACCTCTACTCAATTGCGCGTCCGGCTTTGAGCAAGTCGCGTGTGCCATCGTTCAAAACACCCTTTCTTTACACACATCCATTTATCACCGCACATGTGACAATAATAGTGTCCAATAGCACGACAAACAACACAACGACGCCGAGTAGTAGTATGAGTAGGTACACATATCACCGGGCGTCGTGGTAGTGGAGGAAGGTCCGGAGGTGCCATACTCCTACCTGGCCACTCATCTAACAAAGCCTCACACAAGCCCTGCTTGAATTGGAGGTGGGTTATAGGGGTTTCCCGTGGACGATGCGGGTTTGCATTTGCCATGCAATCACAATAAATAATGTACATGTTCACCACCGTGACATCTAAGAGGAAAAAGAAGATGCGATGCCACCATTTGTGTGAACGCACCTGACAACTGTAAGACGCTCGAAGCTGATCTGCTACATCAACGCCTCGCATGTGTGTGGTGTACTCCACCAACATGGGTGAAGTTTGGATGGCCTCGCGGACTGCACCGTTTCGGCGTGGGACTGTGACAACTCTCTCGCAAGGAGCTTGGATGGGGGAGCTGTGAGTAGAGAGAAGTAGGACAGGTTTCTTGTCCTTCCACATGACACAAGAAACCTTCCTACTCTCATGCATTCTCCAAAGAGTAGTCCCCTGTGGCACTTTCTTGAAAGCCTTTACATTCTTCAATCCTGCAGGTAGACCCACCCGGTTTGCCCGGACCGTACCACATGCATACATACCACGAGAAAGAAGTGTACTAAAAAGACCTATGCTAGTAAAAAAATTGTCCATCGTAACACAATGTCCACGGTGCCACAAGCCATCCAAAAGTCTAATAACTACATTGTGAGCCAATCTAGCATCACCTGGTAATGGCACGGGCTGCACTACATCGCCTATTGGTGATACAAGAGGAGGAATAACATTTTCCTTACCACAGTAGATTTCGAAGTTCCACACGTACTTAGACACTGAACATGCAAGACACCATACCTTCAAGCCCCATTTCAGGGGCTTTTTGGGCATGTACTGGCGGATTGGAGAGTATGTTCCCTTGTAGCGGATCATCATCTCATCTATAGTCAAATGCTTCCCTAAAAACCATGCTAATTTGCACCGTTCTCTAATCCCATCAACTAACCATCTAGTTTGACCAATTTTGTCATAATTGGGTCCTCCTCTAACAATCCCATCCAAGTTGGTAAGATGCAAACATTTTCTCAACTGCTGAAAGCGTTGCCTACTACAAATATTAGAAATAATTGGACAACGCCACAAATCATCTAACATCCAATAGGTGTAATAGTTGGGTTGGACCTTCAAGCCCATGTAAATGGCCAATGCCATAAACGCTTGAAGCTCCAACACTGTCATATCATACCATAGTGGACCACCCCGTGTGTTACCATGCCCATCTATAGAAGACTTAGCATACCTATTAGTCTCACTGACTATGGTGCTCAACATGGCAGGGGTCCAAAACATCGCAAATAAACACTTGAATGAGGGAAGAGTTCGAAAATGCCTTGTTGGACCTCTCCTAGGACCACTAAAAGGACTAGGTAAAGGATGGTAATCAAAGTGTGAATTCCCCCAAGTCTCATCCCTATACACCCATTTTAGATCTCCTTCTTCGTGATTTGATTCTTCATTCACATTATCCTCATCACTTTCACTTTCACTTTGAATATCTGGAATTTTGTCACTTTCATTTCCTCTTGTGTTATTTTCAGTGCCAGCTGGAAAATCATAAAATTCGTTATTATTTTCATCTTCAAAATTTTCATCAAAATTTGAGAAATTGCAATCAGGGCCAGAGAACATACTGGCCATAGGGGCTGGCAATTGCTGCTGGGCTGGTTGGCCGCCTCCGCAACCAGGGCCAGCGGTCATGCAGAGGTCGTGGCCGGCGTGGCTGGAGTTGCCGCCCGCCCCCGCCATGTGTGGTTGGAGATGCCGCCCGCCCCCGAGCTGGCTGTCGCAAGTCAACTGGTCGGCGTTGGTGAACTCTATAGCCTGCCTCAGAAACGGCATGGTGCCAGCTGCCGCATGCGCTGCCGAGCTCCCATTTTCGGCACTTGCCGTTGCCGCCGAGCTCCCACCTGCGAAGCCTCTTCGGCCAGCACCTCCGTCGTGAGGCTCGTGGCTGTCATCACCAGGCATTTCGAAGCCCTCCTCAGATGTACTTCCAGCAACTTTTCTTCGCATTATAGTACCTCCTTGGTGATGCTGAATTCTTCCAGACCCGTAGCTTTTTGCTTCAAGCAATAATTCGGGAGGCCATAGCATTTCTTCCAAACCGCCTGCATGTGGCAAGTCAACCTCGAATTCGTCCTTGTCTAGCATTTCTTCGTCGCTTGGATATTGAGCAAACACATGTTCTTGCGAACTGAAGAAAAGAGGGTTGAATGTGGCTTCCGTGTCTCCTAGTGGATAGAGCTCAACACCAGGACCTAAGTCAGGAAGCTCTGTGTCTTGTGCAGGTAGATCAACATCATCAAGAGGTGGGGTGCTAGGAGGAGGTGAGTTTGGAGGAAGTTCGCAGGTGAGCCTAGAACTCCTCCGCACAGGTATTCCAGCCCATTCCATCTACATAGTCATTTCAATTTTCATGAGATTTGAAAAATGTGTACTGAATCCATGTGTGATTTCATTATGAATCAAGAATTTTACAGAAGTATAGTACCTCCTTTCCCCTCTTTCGTGATCTCCGTGGCGGCGTTCTTGTTGTCTGGCCAAACAGATCTCACAATTTCTATGAATTCTTCCTCAAACTTGTGTTGATCTACCCAACCTAGAATATATGCTGCCTGTCTATAGAAATGATGTCTAAAAGTTGCTGCTTGTGGTTTTTTGGCCACACCCTACTCTTTTTGCGTACAGGAAGGCTACGAAGGTGCTTAGGGCAAAGCAAGTTCACTAGATCTTGGATTTGACGTGTCCGAAGATTCTTGCAGTGTGCCCAAATTCGAAGACGCGCAGCTGGACTTAACAGCGTCGATTGCGATTGAGCTCCCGATGACCCCTGATCCGCATCTGCCGGTTCCGATTGAGGATAACCGCGGAGGTGTTTCACGATCCGTTCCTCGAAGTCGCCGGCAGCAGGTGCAGTCACCTCGGCGGACTCGAAGTCGCCGGCAGCAGCTCGACTCTCCTCGTTGAAGTCACCTGCAGCCCGACTCACCTTGGCGCGATCGCCATCAGCGGGTACAGTCACCGCCGCTGAGATCCCGGCAGCATGTAGATGGCCGCAGTCGAAGTTGCCGGCAGCAGCCGAACCGACATCAGCGCAATCGTCGGTAGCAGGTACAGACACCGCTCCGTTTGAGATTCCGATAGCACGTAGTCTCACGGAGTCGAGTTCCTGACTTGCAGCAGGTTGACTGACCTCGACCGTTTCGCCGGCAGCAACCTGACTCACCTCGGCAGAGATCCCGACACTGCTGAGCTTGTTGGCTCCAACCTGATGATGA
Organism: Bryum argenteum; assembly: GCA_037043015.1. Lineage (NCBI taxonomy): Eukaryota > Viridiplantae > Streptophyta > Bryopsida > Bryales > Bryaceae > Bryum > Bryum argenteum. The sequence continues at coordinate 2,686,270 of CM073323.1, read as the reverse complement.
AGTCTAGGTACTGATACACGATCAGGTGACTGCGTCGATGGCTTGCACTCTTGCCGCCGGTCTCGCTTCGCTTGTGTGTCTGCAGGCATGTGAATATAAGCCTCATACGTTTCTGTATAATGTAATCCACAGGAATCAACATTGTTTACCTGTACCGAATCGCTTAGAGTGATTGCCCGCGAGACCCTCAGGATCGATCACCAAGTTGTGTTGTAGATACTGTATGCTACCACGTCCAATCAAGTTTGATCCTGCAGGTTGTACAAAATTACGTCTCACACATGCACTAGTCACAGTCTGTGAGTTGCTCGTGGAAGACACTGTAGATACATCTACAACAGGATTGATTTGCACGCTCTCACTACGTTTTTCTTCTTTTTCACACACTTTCACTCCAAAGAAGTTCTGTCCAATTGTTTGAGTGCAAGGAGGGAGATTAGAATTTGCCATGAGTAGTAATATGTGAAAAGTTTGAATTCTCAAATTCCTTCTAGAGTTCAAAACAACCATGAGAAGGCACCGTTTGCACACTCACCAATGACAATGGCCAACGGATGTTGTAATTACTGTGGTAGTTGGGCTGCCTCCTGCCACCCCCTTTTGAAGAATCATGGGTTAGTCCACAATCCCCTCCTAAACCCTCTGCCCAAAGCTTATTTCCTTTGCTAACCTCTCCCACTGCCCAATGCATGTCCCCGTCTCTCATTGGATTAGAAGGTAGCCCGCACTGCCCCACTTGGGCTCGAATTCAAAAATATGCTCTAAACAAAAGAAAAATGCGACTCTAACTTTGTAATTTTTACCACACCTACTTCATACAATTACCCACCTTCACAAAAAAACCCGGCCCCAAATTTCACTTTTTACTCACTAAACAAGGCTGCCCAAAATAGCAAAATGCCGTTTCGGCTTTCCTGGATTTTTAGGGGTTAACATTGAGTGACTATATGTTTTTTAGAAGTTTAGTATTCTATGTGTGATATTCAAACATAATAATATTCTGTTTTACTTCAATTCTTATGCTAGGATGTTTTATATATTATAGTATTCTAAAGTTATTTTCAAAAATTTATAATGTATCCGCATTTACGCTTTTTTTTATAAAGTTGATATCTAACTTCTATGTTTACTTTTCAATCCTTACTCTTTAAGTTCAAAAATAATTAACATTTAATCCTAAACCTTTAACTCAATAACCAAAACCTTAATTCCTAAATTCGTTAGCCTAAATTCTATACTCTAATAGAGGACTCTCGCAACGCATTCAATCTCGTGGCGCACTCTCTACTTTCCCCGCGCACATGTCCTTTCGCTATTCCGCCGTTGTCTTATGCTCCTACTCCTCGCTCATGCTACTTTAGCTAATCCTCTCGCTCATTCTCTTTCTTGCGCTTGTTTGCATCGCTTGGAAGCTCTTCATCCGGTCAATTTGGTGCAGCCTCCGTATTTTCCAGTAGATCATATTAGGATTGATTCACTTGATTTTGCTCCGCGCTTGGTTCTTTCATTGAATCAATCTGATAATTGCTACTGTAAAATGGTTGCAAATGGCACATTCATTTTTAGGAGATTTGTATATTAAGCTATGAGAATCAAATGTGTTGGTTGTGCATTAAATTTTAAATTTCGTTATTTGTTTACATGTGCCATGTTTACCCTACCACAATATTTATGTGAAATCGTCATAACTTTTTTATTTAGATATTCTTTACTTAAGTATTAATTTTTGATTAAAGATTAAGGAGTTTAGATTAATTTTTGTTTAATATACTAATATGTTTTGTTTAACCATATTGTACTATATGAAAATATATTTCTTATTATAATAAGGTATATTCAGTATTATTGAATATGCTATTATACACTATATTACTACATTAATTAATATTTAAATAATAGTTATTATATCAATAGACTAATCTACTGTATTTTTAATTTTTTAATAATATATAATGTCTATCAGTTCTAATAGTTGAATGTGAATATTAATAATGTTTTGTTCCAATAGGATATTTCCCTACTAAACGAGGAAATGTAGATTAATAATCATGGGCATTCGTCATACATAAATTAAATGCAATTTTAATTGTGCGTAAATACTTTATTTTATTCCGTGCTAACAGTATGCTTATTGCCTACAAAATTACTTAATGTAGGTCAAATCAGTTAACGTTTTACTAATGAAAATTAAATATTTAGAATCAAAAATATCTTTTTTGTAATTTTGTATCTTACTATCTTAAGAAACTTAGGTTTGCCTATGCAAGAACAAATAAAAAATTATTTTCCAACTCTGAACATTATACCTTCATGATTTATAAGGAAGTCAATTGGAAATCTTTCATAGTTATTTATATATATATATATATATATATATATATATATATATATATATATATATATATATATATATATATATATATATATATATATATATATATATATATATATATATATATATATATATTGAATAACTTTTTTCTATTAAGGTAATACAAACCACTTAGTTACACAAACTCGCTACTTGCCCATACATTTTTGGTTTTTACCTACTTAAAATTATGCCGGATTATTGAATTCTCATTTTTTTCTACAAATACTTTCTTTTAGCATTTAATAATTTTAACACGTACACTACAAAAATATGGTTGTCTTTAGGTATTTTAGAAATGATAATCACTTCCTTATACAATTACTTGAATGCAATTGGGAAATTAAACACTTTTATGTTTTAATTAAGAAAGAATACTTACGTATAGGATATCGACTATGCATATCTGAATTTCAATCAAAATGAGACTCATTCCGTTAAAATGAGATTGACCCTAAAAGAAGCTTGCTGCAGAAGACATCTAAGAATGACGGCGCTGCTCACATCACAGTAGCTGTGCATTCTTCAGTTATTTCCTTCTCGCAGTCAGAATTGGTTGCGCTATTTCGAGACAAACAGATTGATCCAATAGAGGAAGTAATTGCGGAGGGGAAACAAGTAAAGCAATCAAGTTATAAAAACCACTTACACTCTCTATTTGCCACTATATTAGATGTTTTTACTTACTTCAAATACTGACGGATTATCCAATCCTCATTTTCTTTCTACACATAGTTTTTCCAAGCATATAATATTTTTAACACGATCACTACAAATATATTCTTGTATTTTATTTATTTACATTTCACGAATTATTCATAGTTCGAAAGTGATAAAACTTTTACAAAAAACCCGTAGCATGTAGATTTGTTTTTTATACAAGTTATAAATATCACCATCATATTTATAAGTTTTCATTTTAAGATCTAAACTATGTTTCTTAACCTTAATTTGCTTTCCTACCAATTAAACATATTTAACTAACATTTTATAGGATAATTACTCTAGGATTTAAAAATATCTTTATTCACTTTATTTTGATTTCTTACGAATTAATTTAAGCTTTAACCATAGAAATGAACTATTTTAATTCAATGCGTGAAAACAAAAACATATAAATTAAACAAAAACAAATAAAATAAACATATAATTTTAAAGTAATGAAATAAAAAAAAATTGAAAAAAAAGAAATACTTCCATTGTCTCGTGGTCCTAATATTTTCACCATAGTTATCATATGACATGAATTATGAATTAAAGTTATAAAAACCACTCTTCCTCCCTTTTTGCGCATAATTACACTTGCACTCGCCCCCTACTTCAAATTCTGCTGAGTTATTGAATTCTCACGAAATTTTTTAGACAAAGTTCCATTTGCCCTATGATATTTTTTACACTTCCACCACATTCATATGGTCCTATTTAGCTATTTTAGATATTAAAATCAACTTCTTTCCATCATTTTCTTATTCACCCCCTTATTCAAATTTCTAAAAGGTCCACGTAAACGATGACACATAGATGGGTTACTCCTATGATTTATTTTATGACCCCATAATTTTTATAAGGTTATTAATAGTTAGTCACAGTACAAAAATCTTTTTGCTCCGCAATTTATTTATTTTTCCCTTATTATTTTAAGTTCCAATGTGTTAAAACTTTTGTAAGAAACTCATAGCATATAGATGCCTCTTTCTCACAAATTTCTAAATATCACCTTCAATTTTATAGGTTAGCTAACCTAAGATTCAAAAATAATTTTTCCCATCTTCTTTATATTTTCTACAAATTATTCAAAGTTCAGGTCGATAGAGGTAATGTAATGTAAATCGGGAAAAATAGTTCCGATTTCTTAGAAATTATGTTGGTGATTCCATAAATTTTATTGAATCCTTATTACCTACTTCACATATAAAAACCCCTTTCCAATAAATTTTTTTAAATACATCTCCAAGCGCCTCCTATTTTGACAAGTCTAAATAATTAAACTTGTGTACTTCTTCAAAAATTCTTTTATTTCTTGCATGCTTCCAAAACACACGCTATATACTTTATAGGGTACCAATTACCTAGGAAAATTTCAAAAAAAATTTCAACCCTTTTTTCCAAAACAAAGGCACCACCCCCTCATTCAAAACTTCAAGTAGTTCTAATGAAACCAAATGATTTTTGAATATTGATTTAGTATTTGTTTTTGGCACTAGGATTATTTCAATGGCTTATATAAAGTATGAAGTACACAAAATATTTTCTCCCCTTTTTTTTTTCATACCCATGCACGAACTCCTTATTCAAATTTGTTCAAACCTTCACACATGATTTTTAGAGATTATATATAAACTAAACAAAAACAAAAAAAATGGACATAAAATTTGCAAGTATTAAAGAAAAAAAAATTTGAAAAAAAAAGAAACAAAACCTGGGCAGCCGAAGGCGTCGGCCAAGCCCGGGCAGCGCGGGCAGTCAGGGCCGCCCGGGCAGCCCGGGCAGCCCGGGCAGCCTGCAGATTGCGGCGGACGGGCTGTTGGCGGGAGTGGCGACCTTGCCGACAGCAGCGTCGGAGACGCCCTCTTCCTCCCTCTCCGCTGTGTCTGCGCGCCTCCGCCTCTCCTTCCTGCCGCTCCTCGCTCGTTTCTGCCTGCTCATTTTTGCCGCTCCTCGCGCGCCTCCGCCTCCTCCTTCCTGCCGCTCCTCGCGCGCACTCTCTGCTCCTTGCTTTTGCGCTTGTTTTCAGACTTCGGGCGGCTTTTCAGACTCCTCCTCCTTCCTGCTTTTTCGAGCTTGCTTCTGCTTGTTTTCAGACTTTGGGCGGCTTTTTCGCTTTGTTGTTGCGCTGTGGACGCTCGTGGCTCCGCCTTTCTTCGCCTGCATTTCGAGGCGAATCATTGCTGCATCTACAGCGCATTTTCTCACGTGCTTCATTGTAAGTTGCTAATTCTTGTCTTTTAGGTTTTTCATTCAATTCCATTTTCAGTACATCGCAGGGCAGAATCCTATGAAATGTTGCTCGCACAGTAATAGAGGTCTTCCGATTTGTGTTATTTGCGTCGAAATTTGTGTTTTTCTGCTGCAATGCGCCCATTTTCAAGTTTCAGCTCATTTAGCTCAAAGCTCATTTAGCTCGATGCTCATTTAGCTCGGTGCCCATTTAGCTCGATGCCCATTTAGCTCGATACCAAATTAGCTTCATTAGATTACTTGATTTTCCAATACCACCAAGCCCATTTAGCTCGAGTCGAGCTAAATGGGCTTACTGCTTTGTTGCATGTCAGGCCTATTTAGCTCGACTCGAGCTAAATGGGCCTGGCCTTGTTTGAGGTCCGTGACCATTTAGCTCGAGTCGAGCTAAATGGGCTTGAACTGCCACATAGCAGTAAGCCCATTTAGCTCGACTCGAGCTAAATGGTCACGGACCTAAAAAAGGCCACGCTCATTTAGCTCGACTCGAGCTAAATGGGCTTGACATGAAACAGGGCAGTGAGCCCATTTAGCTCGACTCGAGCTAAATGGGCCTGGCCTTTTTAGGTCCGTGACCATTTAGCTCGATCCGAGCTAAATGGGCTCACTGACTTGTTTCAGGTACATGACTATTTAGCTCATTTAGCTCAATGAAGCAGTTAGTCCATTTAGCTCGAGTCGAGCTAAATGGTCACGGTCCTGAAACATGACCAGACCCATTTAGCTCGAGTCGAGCTATATGGGCTGACTCATTCATTAAAGTTCAAGCCCATTTAGCTCGACTCGAGCTAAATGGTCACGGACCTCAAATAAGCCAGTAAGCCCATTGAGCTCGACTCGAGCTAAATGGACTTACTACTAGGTCCAGGGTCATTTAGCTTGAGTCGAGCTAATTGATCTCGCCACCTGATTTAGACATGACGGATTTGAGCGTCAAACTAATGACGATATCTACTGCCCTTGTGAATCTTACATGTGATTCTCGTTTGTTGAATAGTGGTGATGCCGAGAACCAAACAAATCGCTAGAATCGTTCGGATGGCCGCGAAATGTCGCCGAGGAAAGAAAATTGAAGTCGACATGGATGCGGGTCAGAAAGAGTCTGTTCCTGAGGTAATAGTCCACTTCATATCTATGTTCCCATCTAATGTGTCCATTTAGCTCGAATCGAGCTAATTCGCCCTCCGTTAACTGTTATCTATGCGGTCACTTATAACACGCAAGCCCTGGAGGGATTCCTTGCACCAAGACAATTCGAATCGCCAGACGATCCGCTTTGCGGCTATTGCCCGACGCGCAATGGGGAGGTTGTGGACACCAAGCCACATTCCATCAAGTCTTGGTCGATTCGTCCGATGAACAAGACGCATTTCTTCTTTTATCAACAATCGAGGTCTCACGGGGCATTTTTGCCTCTGTGTCTTGATGCCTTCATCGAACTTGTTACGTATGAAGACGAATTCCTCATGATCAAGTTCGAGCGGTGGAGGTCGAAGGTTTCGTCTTCACTATTGTATTTCCCCCCAATGAAGTCCGTTTCTCCCACGACTTCATCCGCAGCTTTATGGTCGGGAAGGTCGATCCCACTCAGCTTCATCATATCGACACGAAATTGCAACCCATTGTGTCTTCCCCGAAACTCTTCGTCAGATCGTACATTCCTTACACTGCGCTTGAGATCACGGAGGCTCTGTCGATTTCGAGGCGCAGAAGAAAGGCAAGGCTCCAATGAAGCGGTCCGGGAATCTACTGTTGCAGGCTCCATCCGAGAATGCTTCGTCGGGTTTAGGCACTCCAGAGGGAAGTCTAGGCGTGCAGGGTACGAAGAGGCCGAACCCGATCTCATCCAGCTCTGGCTCCAAGAGGAGCAAATCCTCCGGCATAGCCCGAGCGACGCTCTGAACCCTACAATGAACGTGGCTGTCTCGGAGAAGGAGATCAAGTATGAGGAGGCGACGAAGTCTCTAAAGGACTACTGGGACAGCTGTGGAGAGTGCTATGTCTTCGGTCGTGACAATCCGCTTGACGTGTCGATCGACCTGCTTGACCCTGCTGAACCAAGGTTTATCGTGCGATCTCTGGAACCGGCCGGCATCGCGCATTACAAGAACATCTTAATGAATTCCCTCGATGTTACTTCCAGGCAGACCATCATCATTATGCCGAAGATCAAAGCTGAGCATGAGGTGTGGGATTGGGAAGATCTGGTCCAATCTTGTCGGTTCGAATTATCGGCCAGGCAAAGATCGCGTTGAGGTGCGAAAGCAGATTGATTCGTGACAAGAAGATCGGGACTCGAAGGTCCTCGCCCCCGGACATGGAAAGCCCACGTTGTGTGGCATTCCGACATCAGCAAGATTCGGGCGTGTCGGCCATGGCGAACAAGACGAACAATCTTTGGGACGTTTCATACCTTCCCGGGCAACGAGTATCGTGGGCGCAAGAAAGGTTTGGGAAGACTATGGCCGCCTCGAAGCTCAAGAAGCCGCATCGGCGTGAAACACCGGTTGAAGTAGATAACCGGAAGCGTTATGAGGTATGAGATGACTTGTTCTTTTCTTTTTCGGTTGGCGTTGTTTGCATTCTTTGTCGACGTTTTGGGGGCGTCGTTTTAGCTCGACTCGAGCTAAAAGCAAAGATAGGTTATTTCTTAATCGTTGGGCTTTTCGTGCAGGCATTCGCGTTTGCTATGGTGAAGAGGTTCATCAAGATCAACAATAACGCCGAAGGACAAGATTGTCAGGCCGTCCGACCTTCGCAACGAGCTCCTCATCATCACATCTCCGGACGACGTCTACGAGTTGTGGAAGAGGTTCATCGCGACTACTGATCTTGGAGAGGCGATCGACCCCGACACCGAGCTTCCATTCAATCGGGCGAAAGATTGGGAAACCGCCTCAAAGAAGTTCACCAACAGGGAGTTCTTGAGGAATGGGGTAGTTAGGACGGAGAACCTCGAGGTGTTGGCTCAAAGACTTGCTCAACGAGACTCGGATCGAACGTTTGCCCTATCAGGTGGTGGCCGTGAGGAAGCGCGAAGAAATACTTCCGGTGTATGAGTGCGAAGCGATGGGTCGAGAATCGGAAGAGGAAGAATAATCGTCGCGAGGGAATTGCACAACCTCAAGCCCTCGCTCGGTTTGTTCGACTCAGTGGCACTTCGACGGCGACAAATGGAGGAAATTCAAGGTGGAATACAATCGACTCGTCGGACTATGTCCATGCTTCTCTCGATTCAGGCGACTCGTTCTTCACCTCTACCGCCAAAAGCAGACGAAGAATAGGAGTGCGGCGAGATTTGAAATATGCGGCCGAGTTCTTGAGAAGTTCCCGGATGTCAAAGGGACGTTTGAACCTCCTGCACCGATTGTTTCACGCGGCTCTTTTACTCTTCCGAGTTCAAATTCGGGATTTGGGACAAGAACTACGCCCGGAACCAATCTAGCAAGTGTGATTTAGGCTTGATTGATTTGTTGTCAGGGAGTGGAAGTAGAGTGGACGACACGGAGAGTCCATACTTCCAAGAATTCCTTGATATGTGGGCGGACACCGTGACCGATCCTCACATCAAGAATCCCGAGGTTTGGTTCTTTGATCACCTCCAACGTCGACCGTCACTGCCAGGCAATGGTTTACGTCGACAAGAAGTTGAAGGACGAAGACTCTCGCAAGGCGACCAACTACATGCCCGCCAAAGAACGAGCGATTCAACGGCATTGCGGAGGAAAAGCTTCAGAGAAGCACTTGCTCCCCTTCTCTTTCTTGTCAAGAAGAGCGGCCATGCTCGAGTGTGTTGGATGCGATACCCTCGTATTCTACGCTCCGAGTTGCCCCCTGTCTTTCGAAGCCCGGCGCGTCGACAGAGAACACGACCTTGGTCTCGGTGACACCGAGCTGCGATTGGAGTTCTACTGTCGGGTGTTGAAGATGTTCTCATCTCCGGGAGGGAAATTCTTATCGATAATGGGTGGCACAAAGCCAATGTTGGCTGGCATTGTAAGTACCTCGCACCATTCCTTCAATTTGAACTTCTCATGATCGTTTAGCTCGAGTCGAGCTAAACGGTCTCATGATCGTTTAGCTCGACTCGAGCTAAACGGTCCCATGCTCGTTTAGCTCGACTCGAGCTAAACGGTCTCATGCTCGTTTAGCTCGACTCGAGCTAAACGGTCTCATGCTCGTTTAGCTCGACTCGAGCTAAACGGTTTCATGCTAAAATCTCTTCATTTTGTATTTTGTCCACGGCCTTTTAGCTCGAGTCGAGCTATTTTCTCTTCGTCTTCTTATAAGTTTCTGTCTCCTTTTATTACAGATGTGCCAGGCTGAGACATATGTTGTTATCAGCGAGACCGAGAAGGAGGCTTATACGAATGCTGCGACGGATTACCAACATCTGGACTACAACGATATCAACGTCGCAGCATACGTAAATCCAGAAGCTAATCGCGGTCCCAAGCCTTCTGCTGAAGGGTCAGGGAAGGGAAAGAAGAGGAAGTCCAAGAAGAAAACCACCCAGCCTGCAAGCGACGACTCTTCTGCTTCTGAGCACGAGCATGATGATGAAGGTGGTCCTTATTCTCCGGCGGGGATGAATTCCCCAATGGATTCAGCTGTTCCTCTAGTGTCTCCTCCCGCAATTGACTGGGCTGCGGTGGCTATTCCGCCCGAAGACGCTCGTGCTCCCCCCTCGTGGTCGGTATCGCTCGTGCTCCCCTCAGGGTCGTGGAAGCGGTCGAGCTCGGTCTTCTGCGTCTCATGGCCGCGGTACAACACGCGCCCCTCCGCACGAATCTACCAAACGTTCTTCTTCTGAGGCGCGAGCTGGAGAGGCTTCTCGGTCAAGAAGCGCTACTGTGCCTCAAGCACAGAGGGCGCTCGAAGCCAACTATGGGGCCTGCGATGTCGTCGGGGACATTGAGAGCCCCCCCCTCCGGCGCTTGCGTCGTGGTCCTCCATCGGAGGAGGATTTAGCTCGAGTCGAGCTAAACGAGCAGTCTCCTGGGGTCGTCGATATTGGGGCCGCTGGGACTCCGGTTCACCACACGGTTCCACCCCCGGGGTTTCGGAGGGAGGTTCGTTCAAAGAACTCGAACGATGGCATCTACCGGGATCTCTTTGGCAAAGACGATGAAGAACCTGGGCAAGAGCGTGTGCCACGGGATGCATCATCATCAGACAGTTCTGACTCGTCAGACAATGACGATAATGAGGGTGCGAGCGATGGCGACAGGGATGACGATGACCAAGCTGATGATGCTGATCTCGCGGCCATGACCTTAGACGACGAGGTGGCTCCTGATCCATCCCAGGAGGAGACTACTTTGGCGCCTCCTCCCCAGGGCCCGCAGAGCGCTCCCAGGAGGCAGATTGAGAAGGGGAAGTACGACAAATGGTTCGTGAAAGGTGTTTGGAAGCCCGAGGACGAGCCGGAGGATAACAAAGTAATCCGGTATTATGACTTCTCGGAGGAGCCTAGTTCTCCAAAGCCCAAAAGCGATGAAGATGATCCTCTACTTCCTGTCGGGCCCAAGGAGCCTGGAGAGCCTTCACAACCACCAGTGAAGCTGGAAATTGTCGCCCCTATGCTCACGAAGGATCAGAAGCGAGCACAGAAGCGGCAAGAGAAGGAGGCTCTGAAGGCTCGCAAGGCAAAGGAAGAAGCAGAGAGAGAAGCGGAGAGAGAGAGAGGCAAAGGTTAGCAGACATCGCAGCTGCGAATGCTCGAGTGGACAGATTGGAGTCCACATTCCTGAGCTCTCAGTCCGAAACCCGCATGGCACTAGGCAAGATGGAGCAGATGTTTCATTCATTCGGGAATATCTTATCCCAACTGCCTAGTTTTCCTGTCCCCATTGCCTCCATCAACCCCGATCAACCTCGCCTCAGCATCTGTGACGCGAGTCCACGAGCCATCGTCGCGCCTCCACAACCTCCCATCGTCGCGCCTGCACAACCAGCCATCGTCGCGCCTCCACAGCCTCCTATTGTTGCTGAACCGGAGATCGCACCCCGCCCCATACCCCTCGAGATTTCGGAGAAGCCAGCGAAAGAGGATGATGTCCCGATTGAGGCAGCGCCGACGCCGACCCACTCTCCCGTGGCTGCTACCGAAGTTGTTCCTACCCTTGACTCTCCCGTGGCTGCTACCGATGTTCCTCCTACCCTTGACTCTCCCGGGGCTGGTACTGAGACGGCTATAACTTCACCGGTAAATCCAGAGGTTAGTTACTATCATTTCCTTCTCTTTGTCTTTGTGATCATTGATGGTGATGGCAGTTGCTCTGCTATTCCCTCATGTCTTCAAGTTTTCGCATTTAGTAATCTTAAAGCCGGCGCTCCTTGTTTGACAGGAGTCCGGCACCAATGGCGGCGAGTAGGTCGACGAGTAGTCTCCGAATTATTGGATGCTGTTTCGCTTTTTGTACATAGTACAATTATAATCGTTGTACTTATTGAAACATCATTCAATAAAATTGAGACTCTTTTATTTCACATCACTTTTTATCTTCAGTGAGTCTGCGTCCTTCTCATCACAAGGCCCTAAACTTCGTCCTTTTCTATCAAGCCCCCCTTCTGAATACCTTGTTCCGTCCGATTGCTTCAAATCCCCCACCAACCACCTCATGTTACCTCTGGGTGTGGCGGTTCAGTACCCAATCAGTGCTGGCAGTTCTTTGCATACTTCAGCATTTTGCAAGGTACACACCCTCTTGTTTTAATACCATTTGTCATTGTTACGTGTTCCCTCACTGCAGGCAGGACCGTCCAAACATCCCAAACAGCGTATCTCGCCCGAGCTACCCATTACGCATATCTCCCGCAGTCTTTTACGGTCCAAGCCCAAGTGGTTGAATGTGATGTTGGAGTTGGACGGAGTTCTATGTTCAATGGCCTCTGTGTCATACCCCAACGCCTGCAGAGTGCCTGTCTTTTCCGGATCCCAATAATCCTCCGGTGTTTTCCTCCACCGTCCCAACCTTAGTTGCCGGCAGGGTCGTCTACTGTCGTCCCGGGTTGACCGGGTTCCTTCGCTTACTAATTTTTTTTTGCCACGTCCACGTCTAGAGTACCCTAGATCCTAAGGTTGTCCATGGACTCTGCTCCTTTTTGTTCTCGAAGTCAGACGCTGCCCCTGGACTTGTCTTGGCTTCCAACCAATGCGATAATCTGTTGTTGAAGAATTACGCATTCGCCAAGTACCCCGGCACGACAAATCCCATCCTCTTAAAATATCCTCGACGGCGGTTGTATCCTAGGAAGGGTGCCAATTTCAATGACGATAACTTGCTCATTGTCGATTCCAAGCCCGAGACTTGCATTGCGGTTCCCACAAAGAACACACTTTTCACTGTTCCGTGGAACCATTCCTATCCGGAGGATCCAAAGTCCGACTTCTTGAAGAGGATAGGCGAGATATGTCTTTCCGTGCATTTGAACGGTCCGAAAATTTTTTTTGAGACTATGCGCCATCGTAGACCCACGCATAATGAACTGTCGAAGGACTCAGAGTTGTATATGCTCTTGAGCCGTAATCTTCCATATTTGTGGAATCAGGACCGAATCAGTGGGAAGAATTTGCCTTAAATTCTTTTATCAGTGGTATTGTTCTGGTTTTTACCCTAGGAAAGCTTATGTTTATCGGTTGCTTAGATTCAGATATAATGTAGATCGATTGGTGAATCCACCCTCGACATACATGATTAAATGCGTTCTTATATTGTGTACCTTTTTCATTGCACTTAGCGTCTTGGACTCACTTGCTAATATGGTTGTGTTTATGAACCAGGTTGCTGCTGTTGGACGTCAGCTCTCTTCACATGCATCATGTGCTTTGCAAGCAAATCTTGTAATTGGTCCTTCGACGGTTTCAGAGGCTTCCATTACAAGTGACGACTCCAGAACTTTCTCAGAACGAATGCGGGGACGGCTAATCTACTTTGCTCCGGACGATGCGTCGGCTGTAGACTATACGAAGGAGGACATGGATAATGACGATGATGGTGTAGTAGACAGTCCCCCTCTTGAGATTCAACCAATTATTGCAACCGGCAATGATCGAATCGGTGTGATGACCTCGGTTGCAGCGGCTCCCCAAGGTGAAGCTGTATTACGCAATCCCGTCGTCGACGCCCGTGCCTATTTAGCTCGTCTCGAGCTAAATAGTTCCTTGCCAAATACTCGAGCTCATTGCTCCTTATCTCTTGGGGCAAACACTCGCGTTCATCCAACACGATTTTCGACTGAGACGCACCGTCTATTACGGAGACGTGCACCGAAGCGTCGTAGAAGTGGTGGGCTTATGGAGATGGACGAACCTGCCTTCTCTAAATACACACGTAGTGAGGACCCTCTATTCACTAAGAATGATTCTTCTGGTGATACCTCTTCTCCGCCACGTCGTAATTGGTAGATAAATATAGTGCCTACCTGTTGGAGGTCTACAATTACACCAATAAATTGTATTTGTGCTTTCATATGAATAAAATTCTCTCTTGGGGTAGCATATTTCTTAGCTTGCATTAATAATTCTTTTCTATTATTGTCTTTTATATTGAGAAAATTCTTCATTATCAGTAAAAACCTAGTGATTTGGTAACTAATCTGGTCAGAATCGATCTAAATGGAAGTCTCCCTAATTACCAAAATCAGTATATATTCCCATTATAACGAATTACGTGTTACTATTGCTGAAAGCTACTTCTGTCATGAAAAAAGACACACAACTATGTACTAAAGTTCAAGGATATTATTGTGGAATATCCTCTAGTCTTATTGCTAGATTTATAAGTACCGCAAGCTGAACACGTCCACAAGGAAGTCCAATAATATCTTATACACAAAATTATTATAATTACTAATTACCAATAATATTACTTCAAAGCCCACTGCCTTGTCATAAGATTCACTTGTCATTACTTTTGAGTTTTTGTAACCAACTCTATATATTTTGAGGATCTTAAGTTATAACCTTTTGGACGCAAGTTCATCTTTCATATACTGCAAGGGCATTATCCCCAATGATGTGTGATCCATTAGTACATGTAAAATCTCGTAATGTATGTTCATCTTGGGAAGTGCACCACGGTTGTCACCTATAAATTTGAATGAGTAGAACCAAGCCCTTATTGTCATGAGACTTCCAAATACATACGTTAATATTTGTTTTCTTATTGAAAAATATGGATCTTAGAGCACGCCCAACCCGCAGTGAGGGACGGAGAGTGGAGCATTGTTTGGAGTGTGAGGATCCCTAGCCCACACACTACCCCTGTAACCCGGTCAAGAGGGTTCAAGTCTCCTAAATTTTAGGAAACCATAACTCCAGGTTATCCGGTGCTTTCATTTACATTTTAGTGTCTCGAGTAACCATGGAAGAGTGCCATGTGGCAAAGACTTTATTGATAGGAAATAATTTTTATTATAATCGGCTTGTCAGCAAATGTATTGGTCAGCGACATTTTCCTCTTCCCTATCTTCTGGCATGGGGTGAGGTTGCGACGCGTAGCCAAGGGGCGCGCACAAGCTTCTCAAGCATCCGAGTCGCCCGGTCAGAAGCACAGGGCTGGGCATGCTCTAAGTACAAAGAATAATCTTCAATATGTATATTTTTTCACACACAAAGACGTACTTTGAACTTTACAATACAAGAAGATTTTCGTACTAGATCATCATTCTAGATCTCGAATCCGAAGAAAGTTCGCTACGCTACTTTACTGTAGATCTCAAAAAAATTCAACAAAACATTGACTAGGTATCAATGGAGATACCCTTTACCTACTACCACACGGTACCCAGATCGGATTCAAATGAACAGTAGTTACCGTTCCCGAAGTGGGGCCCGGTTTAAAATTGAATTAACTTATACCGGTTGAACAGGCCTCGACTGATCGAGCTTCTGCCACGGGGCAGATTCAGCTGGCAACTGACATCCATTCTTTCCTACCATTTTCCTTCCATTGTGCCAATTTGCTTGTAATACTAGAAAATTTCGTGTGCAAGTTTCACGTTTTGTGCTGCCCGGATTTCAATAACATTGTAGACTATGAAGTGTAAAAGTGCTATGAATGATAAGAATGTGCATCGTCTTGTGACGTCTAGGGCATCTCCACCCCATTGCGCCGACAACGACGCCAACGGGGTGGTTGATGGTGTCTGATTTGGCTACCAGGCGCGGGCCTTGGCATGACCCCCACCCACCTGCCAGTATGTTTGCCTCTAGCGCCACTTCACAGACTTTACATATTCCGAAGTGTCAGTTCAGTGAATAAGATTCCCAGATTATCAATGGTCTTGCGTGAGAAAGGAGTCCCTGCAAGCTCCAGGGCGAGATGGGCCATTTGGCGTGACCAGTCTCCTGTCTATCGTTGGCGTCGCCCCACTAGTTGCTCCTTCTCGGCATGTGGCCGTCGGAGGGACTCTTGCCTGTGACAGTGGAGATGCCCTTAGAGTAGTTTCAATGTTCGATGAAATTGGAATTTTTTAAATATATAAATAAGAACACGAAATGCTTGTGCCCAAGGGTAAATAAAATGTCCCATATGCCCTTGGGTTTTCTACTCAATAGTTGCTAAGAAAATCTATTTTTGGAACACTGAGAGTCATCATTTTGTATTAGATATGCCTGCACGCAACTTTTTATCTTCTCTCAAAATTAGTAATGTACCCTAATGTTGAAGAGTACTCTGAACTTAAGGTCATTTGTACAAGTACGATGAGATAACATTGTTGAGCTTCATAAGGTAATAAACTTAAAACATAAGAAAGTGTCATACGGTGAAACTTAAAAGTATAAAAAAAATGAATACAATGTCTTTCAAACTTCAACCTCTACCATCCAGTAGTTGGTGACTACCAAGTAATTTCCAAGTCATTTATATTCTGCCTTGGACTTGATTAACTTTTCTTGACGATCGTGGTCAATGCACAAAGATTCATGATGAGAGCTTCTAATTCAATCTCCAAAATACGCTCACTCTCACTTCTTAATTCAAGTTCTAGAATTTGTAAACAATTTCAATATAATCCCAAAATTTATGGTTCCTATTAGTCCAATCTCCCACATACTTTACACATTTTCCAAAATTGCCACACCTTTATGAACTCACCACGGAATCCAAACCTTCTTTTAGCCTCCTACCGTAATGCTTGCACTTACCATATGTGAAAATCAATAAACTCACCACGGAATTCAAACTATTTTTAAGTCTCCTACCTTAATGCTTACCATATGTCAGAATTGACTTGTGTGTTCAATGGTAATATTCCAGCAATGAAAGGTAAACCAGCAAGACGGTGAGGTCAAAACCGAAAAGCCAAAAACGACAGAAGGCAATGACACGGTTTGTTGCTGTTGCCAACGGCACCTTCGCATGCTACCTAGTCACTCAGCCCGTTGCAGCAGCAGAAGCAACATTCCTAGTAAACAAATTCGCCTGCCCCCGCCCCCGCAATCCATGCTTTATTACACCCAAGTCGCGCAGTCATTGCCAATCCATGCCACTCATACATCTCTCTTGCATTGTACTTCAGCTCGATTGATTGCGAGCTATTAGATTGGACGGTGCGCCAGACGCGGATTCCCGCCTGCTCACTGCCCATTTCTTGCTCGATTGCCCTCCCTTCTTGGTACCCATCAGATTGTTGCTTGTATCCGGACAGTGCTTGGTGCCCATAGATTGTTGCTTGTGGTGTTAGGTTGGGAGTGGGCATGGCGCGCTTTCTGTGGTGTGTGGTGATGTCCGCGTTGCTGGTCGGTGTAAGCGGCCTTGGGGTGAATTGGGGTACGATCTCCATCAACCCTCTCCCGCCTGGGTATGTCGTGAAGCTGCTCCAAGCCAATGGCATCAAGAAGGTGAAGCTCTTTGATGCTGCTCGCGATGTGGTGAAATCGTTGGCGGGTACCGGCATTGAGGTCATGGTCGCCGCGCCGAATGACCTCCTCTACTCCCTCGCTAACGATCCGAAAGCGGCGGACGCTTGGGTGAAACAGAATGTCACCGCCTTCAACTTCAAAGGCGGCGTCGACATCAGGTGGGCTTCCCTTCTTTAATGTTTAAGAACTCGCTCCCTGGAATTGTAAGAGGATGCATCTTTTGAAGCTGTGGCAAACTCTTGTTGACAGTAAGCGATTAGGTCTTGCATACAGTCATGTGGTAGTATCGCCGTTTGTAGACAGTCTCTGTCGTCACTGGTAAATTAGATCGAAGTACCGACCGGAGTGGTAACGAGTATATGATCATTTAGTAAGATGGAAGCCGTAGTAGACGGGGGGGGGGCAGATTTGAATTACTGGTCATCGATCACGCTTACAGGTGAGGTCGGTGCCGCATTTTCTGAAATTGGGAGTACTTAGAGAAGGATCGTGTGCTCTTCAGGTGGGTTGCTGTGGGAAACGAGCCCTTCCTGACGGCGTACGAGGGAGCATACTTGAACACAACGTTGCCAGCTCTCAGGAACATAGCCGCAGCATTGAAAAAGGCAGGGCACTCGGACACCGTGAGGGCTATCATCCCGTTCAACGCGGACATTCTGGACGGTGCAGCACTACCATCAGCCACTCGGTTCAAGGTGGAGTATCTGGATCAAATTCTGCCCATGTTGCAGATATTCAACAACACGAACGCGCCGTTCAGTGTGAACCTCTACCCCTTCATCAGCAAGTACCAAAACCCCACTTTCCCTCTCGACTTTGCTTTCTTTGCGGGAACCACGTCTCCAGTCGTCGATGGCGCGAACACGTACAACAACGCTCTCGATGCGAGTCTTGACGCGCTCGTGGCTGCTTTGAGTGCTGCCGGGTACCCGAACATGCCCATTGTGCTTGGAGAAATCGGCTGGCCTACTGATGGCAATGAGTATGCTACCCTCGCCAACGCCGGGACGTACAATCAGCAGCTCATTAACCACTTGCAAAGCAACATTGGCACTCCGCTGCGACCCGGTGTCTTCACGGAGTTTTACATGTTCGGTCTCCTGGATGAGAACATCAAGAGCATTCTCCCCGGTCCATATGAGCGTCACTGGGGAATGTTTTTCTACGACGGTGTCGCCAAATACGCACTCAATCTAGCCGGTAAGTGTTGCAGCAGGAACGTTACATGTGCAGGCAGTAGAAACCTGACTTGATTGAGCATGGATGCATCGATTGAATGCTTTGATTGAGGTTTATACGGATTTTTGCAGCTGGAACGAACGGTAAAGAACAGCCATTGCAGAGTGCGGCCTACCCACCATACATGAGTAAGCAGTACTGCGTTCTGAACACACTTGCGGACAGGACGAATCTCAGCCAGAATGTGGCCTTCGCATGTTCCCGAGCAGATTGCACACCGTTGTATCCTGGCTCCTCGTGCGCAAGCTTGTCTTTGGAGCAAAACGCTTCGTACTCTTTCAATATCTACTTCCAGTTTCAAAACCAAGACCCGAATGCTTGCAACTTCCAAGGTCTGGCGAGTATCACAACTGAAGATCCGTCCATAGGGATCTGCCGATTCCCCATTGGCCTCACCAAGTACACACCATCCAGTGACCAATCCTCAGGGAGTGCGATTACACATTACAGTGTCGTCACTTTGTTTTCTCTCGCTCTAACCAGCCTGTTGTTTTCCACTTACTAAGATCCTCTCTTCTGTAATATTGTCCATCTCTGTATATTTTGTAGGCATTATTTCAATGGTAGAAAGGGGGGGGGGCGGGGGGAAGCAAATGCTAGTTCTAGTGTAGTTCTTTCGACCAGTCATAGAAGTAGGCAACATTTTTGGTGTGAGACACAACGTGATGTTGAATCTCCCAAGCACTCGAATAGGCAGGGAGACGGCATCTGCAGTTCCTCTGCTCGTAGATTTCCCGATGAGATTCTTAGTAAGCTGGGCCTGGAGCTGGAATGTCCTCTAACGACAATGGAATAATCTATGAGCTATTTTGAAGAACTTGAAACCTGTGCACTTGGTCTGCACATGGTGTCGGCGGGCGTACTGAACTACAATTGCTGTGATAGTTCAGTAACTTGTGTTGCCTGACCAGTTCAGTGGCAAAATTAACCCCTAACTCTCCTTAAAACCCGAAACGGGTTTTGGAGGTTCCCGCGGGTGAAAACTCAGCCAACTTTGACCATTATAATCTCACAAATGAGGAAGAATGAACGGTTCAAATTTGGTATGTGAGATGAATGTCAAGTGAACTTTGAGATCTTACGGTTGAATCTTTCAAATAATGCTTGGATTGAGATTTCTTGAGCTGAATCTGAAAAGGTCAAATTTTGTAACTTAGACCGTTTTGCAACAAGGAGAGTTAGGGGTTAAATGCGTAGAAATCATTGAATTTGAACATCGAATCCGTTGAACTCTCCATACACCGTTGAACCATCTAGAGGACGATACAATTTGTAAGATCAATTGAAGTTCACTAGCATACATTGACCAAGAAATAAAAGACGGTGCGTAAAGTGAACTGCAAGTCACCAATAAATTTTGACCATGAAATCGATATCTTACATCCGAGATGTTTATTCACTTTAATTGCAAGTCGTGGACACTTTCTGAGATTCGCTGATGATGAAATAGAATGCTTGCCACACGATATTGTTAAATTTTGCATTACTTTACACTACCGTTGAATTCCTTCGCCAAGACAACGAAGCCATTCACTACTGATAAATGAACATTCGTATGCACATGATTCGTAAATACTTTCATCAAGAGTAAAACGTTATAGGCCTAATGAGTTTATTACCGTGATTAACAGCATGAAGCATGCCTCACGGTACCCGACAGTATCAACACAATGAAAGCTATGAGGTGGGAGGAACGGATAGTTGCCTGTGCATGTTTACTGAAAAGGGCGTCCCCTCAGGATCGTCCTTGCACCACATGACACATGCTGAAATGAGGCCTGGGATAATTCTTGAGCAAAAAGAATAGTGTAATATTTTTACAGCAGCAATGGTATTACAAAACCATCAACCGCGCCGAACGAAGTATTAAGGCGGCCGGTAGAACAGAGAGTACGCAAAGCAATATGGATTACGCGATGTAATCCAGTCATATTGATACCTTTCGAACACGAGATGTGTTCCTTTCAATTAATGTGTCGCTCAGCGGGCGGCGCGAAGTACTCCTTCACCATCACTTTCAATTTGGGTGCCAGATTCTCACTAAGCTTGATGAAAACGAAGAAGAGCATTCGGTAGACGGTGATCATCGCGATGATGATCCCCAAATCGCCCCACTTCCCTCGGTTGCTCGTCATTCCGTATATCTGCTCCAGCACATACCTCCCGGACAAGTCTGGACCGATTGGTCGGCCGTCCACTCCCAAGAAATTCTGAAACGTGAGACCTGGAAAGTCGTTCTTGAACAGCCCCTGCGCAAGCACAGATCCAATTCAATCAATCACAAAATCAAGAGAGAGTAAAGAGTTGGCCTCAGATTCGAATGTTGACTCACCTGAATTCCGTAAGTGTGAAACGCAATGTACGATATCGGGTACCTCCACACGGGATTCGGCAAGTCCTTCGTCAATCGAAAGTATCCCGACAAGAGCATAAAGATGGCCTGTTCAAAATCCATGCAAAATGTGTAATGAGAATGATGCTCTTCCAAAACAAGAATGTGGCGATGTGGGTTTCTTCATTCGAATGCAAAGAGAGTTTGTTTTTTGAGACGGACCTGGATGCCTGCACCGATGACAATGCCGGCGAGGAAGTTGCGGCCGACAACGCTGGAGACGGCCATCATCAAGCTTTCCACGCAAGTCAAGCAAGCGAAGAGCATGAGGATGAAGTAAGCGTAGTGGCCGAAACCAGGATGCAGCCACGCCATGAAGTAAACCAAGGTGCCGGACGTCAAAGCAATCAGGAACAGAAACGGAAGTGATGCTAACGTGTTGCCAACCACAAACGCCGCTACACCGTAATGCCCACTCAGTCGCTCATGATAGAACACCCGCATGTCTTCCACGAACGACGGGAACCCACCGATCGACATGAATGACAAAAACGCTGCCACAAAGAACATCACGCCCGCTCTTGCCTGCAACCATTTCTCTGTCAGTGCTATCCACTGCCAACCGGTTCGTGCACAATCGAAGGACTCATGCCATCGGGACAAAGTGAGATTTATATTGATACTCTTTTGAATACTGTAGTGGATTGCATAGAAGCTCTCACAATCTACTAAAAGAAGAAATTGCAGTTCTGTTACCAAGAATGTTGCAAAATAGTGAATGTTTCTTCATTTCCTTCAACTACGATGAGACTTGGAAAAGGCCCGACTATTGAGTTTGGACATGGATGTGTTGTGCTCACCAAGATAGAGTTGTAGCGGAGACCAACTTTCCAGAAGATAGTGCCCAGACATATGCCGACCATAACGTACATAGCCACACGAAGCCAGTAGTAGCCAGGATCGCGTGTCATGTTCACAAACGAGCGCTGTGTGAGCGTTGTGCATTGACGAACAAAACTGGCATGGCTCTTGCTTCCTTCCATCCGGTTCCCGCTGCCTCTCTGCGCGCACCACAAAAGAATTCGTGACCAGAATATCTTAAAGAGAGGTTCAATTTCATCAATGTAATCGTAGAGGTGCAGACTTACAGTGTTAGAAATGATTTGATTTATCTTCTCCCGTGCAGCTGCCGCGTACTCGCTCTGTTGATACGTAGCTGAAAGCGCTTTCACCACTTGCTCTGTGTTCTTCCTTGTTTTCAGCAGCAATGGATCCGCCGTTTCTACATCATTATCCTGGCAATCCAAATTCGATCGTCAGCAACAGCATGTTCCAAAAGGATCTCAGCATCGTGCCAGGGGGGGGGTGTCCACTTACGTTGTCTGCTTCGAGGGCTTTGAGGTTGGACTTCACTGTGTCGAAGTCGGCATTGATGATTTGCAGGTAATGATCGGATGGATTCCGCATCGGAGGGCACGGGTAGTTCGCTGCTGCAAAGAACTATTGCATTCCAAGAAGCTGTGTAAGCAGTGTGTGGTTGAGATCAAGTGAAGCATACTGCAATCATGGTCCACGGTGGTTTTGCTTACCTCGGGGGCACTCGCAACGTCTCCGAAGTAGATCGTTTGGCCCTTGGAGAGAAGAGTCAGCTGATCGAAAAGCGCAAACACTTCACTGCTGGGCTGGTGAATCGACGAGATCACTGTTCGCCCATCCTTGGCTAGATTCTTCAACGTTCGCACCACGAAGTAAGCCGCAGCACTGCACGGGCGATCACCACACAGAGCCTACTTAATTAAAATTCATCCGTAACCGGGAGCTCTCTTGAAACCCTCCTCTTTTCGGTTCCTTATGTGCTTTTCACAAGACACTCCATTGAATCACCCCCATTGAAATGATGGTAAGTACTTGGATCGTCATTCTCGAAGATTAGAAGTTTATAATTACCAGTGCAGCTTACATACGTATGCATTTCGTTACGTGAGCAGCTTGGTATGTGCTACTTCTCGTAGATTCGGGTCACCGAGTGAATTTTAGCTTCGTGATTGACACAAGGGACCAGCGATGTTACCTGTCGAGGCCGCTGGTGGGTTCATCGAGGAAGAGCAAGCGTGGTCGCGTGAGGATCTGCAACGCAATGCTCAGGCGACGCTTCTCGCCTCCACTCAGCCCGCGCACGAAAAAATTCCCCACGTAAGTATGTTGGCAGCCAGTGAGCCCCATTTCCAAGATAGTGCGGTCCACGATAGTCGTCTTCTCTTGCTTCGTGACACTGGATGGGAACCGCAAGTTGGCCGAGTACATAATGCTCTCACGCACCGTCAAAGTGCCTATCAACACGTCCTCTTGCGTCACATATGCCTGGTCACCACCCACACATTATCAGTACTCTTACACATTAGCAGCACTCTTGCACATTATCAACACTCTTGTTTACAATATCAGTACTCTTGTTCACAATATAAGCACTCTTGTTCATATTAAATAGCATTCGATTGCAAGCTAGAGATGAGTTTGCGTACCGCAGCGCCGTACGACAGAGTGGACTTCTTCTCGCCATTGAGCAGTATGTCCCCGGTCAGCACCGTGTTGGGCGCCAGTCGTCCTGGCAAACGAACATTTTAGTTTCGGATCGGTTGATGGGTTAGTTCATTGCATTGATAACGTGCCTTACCTGCTAATGTATCAAGCAATGTCGACTTCCCTGACCCGCTGGGTCCCATAATGGCCATGATCGACCCCGGCTCCGCATATCCTGCAGTCACAGTTGCCACCCTTCTGAGAATCACAGCCCCACTCTCGCCGTTCTCTCACAACGCATAGTCGTGCTTGCAACACTAGAAGTTGCCCTAATCTCAACAATGTGTCGTTCTTGATGAAAGAATGTTAAGCAACTGTTTCAAACACCAGTGACAAGTTGAAACACTGATGCAAATAAATGGTGTTTCGATCTTATTGAAAGACTGTCAATGATTTTTTGAGCAACTAATTCAAACACTAGTGACATGTTACAACACTAAATGGTCGAAACACTAAATTGTCGAAACACTGTCTCCAATGTTGAAATCACTGCAATGGAGCTAGCCTTCTTCCTCGTTTCCCTAGTTGCAGACCCCGTCAGAAACAGTAGACTGGTTCGTCGTTCCAACTGGGGTTTGCACTGGTGGGCCGCATCAAAAGCGTGCAAGCTATAAAAATTGTTGAGAGGATCAGTGGTGTACCTGTGGCGCCTACGAGGATGGGGCGAGCCGGTTTGCCTGGTTTGGCTCGGACGTGAACGCACAGATCAGTCCAGGCGATGTAAGCTCGGTCGCTGGTCGCCATGGTGGAGTTCGATCAAAACCACGGAAACCAGTTCTAGCGAACTCACATCAGTTTTCTGCACAGACCCCTCTAGCTACCGACCGATCTAGCTAACTTCGACGAAAGCTAGTAACTGTCTGTGCAGCAAAAAACGTGAAACGGGCCATTCTGCAGCTGATGTTCAAGTTCGCAAATTCTTCAGAGTCGCACAATATAAGTCAAGCTAGCAACGAAGGAAGCTTACAACGAAGCCCGGTGGGCCAGAGCTTTACGTGAGGCCAGCCTGACGTTACAATGCATATGATCAATGTTCTGTGCACTTCGAAGCGTTCACATTACAAGCAACGTGATCTTTGTACTTTATAACGTCACAAAGAAGTGATGAGGTTGACGAAGTGAAGCTGCTGCTTGCAAGGTTGACTTAATCATCACGTGGGCTCCTCATTGTCTTTTCAAGACGGCTACTCTGTCGGTATTCCAGGAGTCTTGGCGCTCAGCCGCTCACTACACTCAATCCTGGTCCTCAAAGGGGGTGGGGCCACAATTTTTTCATTTTTGACCTTCCAGTTGTTTTATGTTTTATTTTTTATTTTTTATTTTTTTTATTTTTTTAATTTACAAATAATTAATGGGTTTACGCCATGGTTACCAGAGTATAGAGAATATGTCGTATTTATTCCAGAAATCTTTCACATAAATATAATTTTTTTGTACTTTTAAAGTATTTAGAATGTTCGGATAATGGGTATTTACAAGTACGAAATACGTCTGTAGGTACATATAGCAAGAAGTACGTTGCTAAAGTTTGAATATACAAGAACACTGATAACCTTGATCTACGCCCCCATTTAAGGTACACAACTCGAAAACGAAGCACGACTAAAAATGGCTCCCTACGGCTTCTTAACCCACAGTCACGTTCATTATAACTTTGAAGCCAAATTCAACATGTACGAGCAATGAGGATTTTAGGGCATCAACTTACGAACCCTTTAAATCCTACTTAACCCCTAAACGTCCCTAGTGTCGAAAAACGACATTTTGGATGAAGGACAGAAACTTTGAAGAGCCATAACTTCTTCATCCGAACTCCGTTTTTGACGAAATCACTTGGGTTGGGTCCCAAATTAAGTCTAGTTTGTGTGGTACAAATTGCAGACCTATAAAATGAAGTATGAATTAATGGCATGCATTTTAGTGACAACAGCTTTTGGTTCTGAGATTTCAAACATTGGGCATGTTTCACCATTGCAAGCCAATTATGCAAAACCAAAAATGGTTTTCCATGATTTTTTTTTACATAAGTATGATCTTTAGATGTATTCTAACAACTTTCTAGTTGCAAGTTTTTCGATCCAAATAACTTTGCTAGTGGATTTGCAATGATGTTTCTACAATGAAAAAAGTGAAAAAATGGATGATTTTTGAGGAGCTAGATCTCCTTCATCCACCGTTAG
The DNA here is from genome assembly GCA_037043015.1 of Bryum argenteum. Classification (NCBI taxonomy): domain Eukaryota; kingdom Viridiplantae; phylum Streptophyta; class Bryopsida; order Bryales; family Bryaceae; genus Bryum; species Bryum argenteum. The sequence goes on along the minus strand of CM073323.1, from coordinate 2,660,738 downwards.
ATTTTGACTTTATTCTGTGGGATAGATTCCAATCATAGTCTATTTTAAGTGGTAGAAACCTTAACCTAATTGAAGATGTATTGAAGATAGGGCATGGATTTGAGTGCAAAGGGTCTAGTTTTGGACTATTTTTCCTTTGTAAATTTTGAGGCAGTTTTCACCATTGGAAGGCTACTATTTGAGCCAAGATATTTTTATGATGAATTTTTTTGGTACAAAAGTGTTTTTGAGATGAAGATGAACAACTTTCTAGTTGGTGGTTTTTTGATTGCAAATTTCATGTTGATAGTATTTTCACTTCAAAGTGGAAATGATGGTATTTTGTAGCCTGTTTTGCGCACTAATACGTTAGGATCTCCCAATCTATGAGGTCCCATGAGTCAAGTTTTGGCCCACATGATCTACTACAAGTCTATTACAAGTTTGTACGGTTAAGATCTTAATAGCTTATCTTTATTTTCATCTATATCACTTTTTTTGAAAATGAGTTTTTGGCTAAAAATACCCCAAGGACGTTTAGGGGTTAAAAAACTCATAACAAATCATAGGAGAGTCTAAAACTAATAATTCCACTTGCGTTGGACGTGTACTTACTTTCCAATTGCACATAAAATACTCAGTTTTTTTTTATCACTCAAATTTGTGCCATTTTTTAGCGGAGTACCTTATCCCTAGGGAGCCTCTCCTTCAAAATACAAAGGCTTATACATTACAAACTAGGGGCACTCTTTTATTAGCCCGCTCCATGTTTGAAAATTTCAGGGGAGAATCACGATCGGATTCAGTCCAAGCCCTGAAGAAGTAGCACATTTTGTACTACCACGTTTTGGGAGGGAGTAAGCCACTGCTGAGTCACTTACTAGAGTCACATTGCCATGTGGTTGTTGGTATGAAATCTACTTACCATCGGTATGCAGCTCTTTGTCTTGAGTTTTTGGATGCTTGGCGCAATGGAAGTAAAGGCCTGTTCGCACGTAGCCTTTGCAAAGAGCGTGGATAAAAATTTAACACCCACACAATTTGGGGAGGAATGCCTTCTTTTGAGGAAAGGTGTCATCAATGAGGTTTGTAAAAGTGTAATCACTAGTGAGGGGATTACGTAGTGGCCCCTCAAGTGAGACAATACATAAGACCACTCTTAAGTGAGCAAAATTTGAGAATCTTTCTAATATTGGTGCTCCCTTAAGTATTGCCTACTATTGCTCAAATCTCTTTTGTCGTCCTAAATGTTAACTAATACCGTACTCTTTAAAGTGTGCCATGTAGACATCCATGTAGGATTGGTAACTACTAAAGAATGTAGATGGGAACACACACTTTTTAATAGAGGTAAGACCCCCTCCTAAGACCTCCTCTAAGGCCAGGTGCGAACAGGCCTTAAGGTGAGTGAGCAAATAAATGAGAAAAAAATAATAAAAAATAGACGATTTGGAACTAATCATGTAAAACTTTTCTAGTTCCTCCACATCATGATGTTTTTATTGTAATTTTCATGCTACAGTGGTACCTGGATAAGATCAACCTTGTTAGTATCAACGTCTAGTTAAGAACGTTGTCCCTGTCCCTTTATTATGCATGAGGCATTGTTTCGTTATGGTCAATGCTTGGATAAGATCAACGTTTTTGTTTGTCCGAAAACGTTTATCTAATCCAAGCACCACTGTATTCTCTTTACTCCTGAAAATGCAAGAGACCCAAAATGGATTTGTGCTTTTTTGGGCATCTTAGATCTAGGGGTTAAACTTAATATTTTTGCATAAGATTTTCAGAGGTGTTCCCTATAGTGCACCTTGGATGTGCAGAGATTTGCAAGACCAAATTCCACTTTTAGAATTTCAATCCCTATGCATCGCTGGTGTTGAATAACGACATTTTGGATGAAGGGCACAAACTTTGAAGAGCCATAAGTGCTTCATCGACACTCTCTTTTTCATAAAGTCACTTGGGTTGAATCCCAATTCAAGTCTATTTTGTGTTATAAAAATTGCAGACACCAATAAAATGAGGTGTGAATTAATAGCAAGCATTTCAGTAAAGGCATTCTTTGTATTTGGAGTTCCAAACATGGGGGCATGGGGCATATTTTACCATTGCAAGCTAATTATGTGAAATCATTTTATTTATTATTTATTTTATTTTTATTTTTATTTTTTAAAATTTTTTTCATGAAATTTCTTCACATAGCTTTGTTATTGGCTTTGCAATGATGTTTTCAAGCTGAGAAAGTAAAAAAAAATAGGTGATTTTTGAAGAGTTGTATCTCTTTCAGCTACTATCGAATTTTTACTTTATTTTTTGGTATGGGTTCCAATCATAGTCAAGTTTAAGTGGTAGAAACATTAACCTAATCAAAAATTTATTGAAGATAGGGCATGGATTTAAGTGCAAAGGGTATAATTTTTTCCTTTGAAAATTTTGGAAGGCTATTTATTGAGCCAAGATTATTTTTTGATAAATAGTTTGGGTGGCAAAAGTGTTATTGAGATGAAGATGAAGAACTTTCTAGTTTGTGATTATTATATTGGTAGTATTTTCACTTTAAAGTGAAAATGATAGAATCTTATAGCTTGTTTGCAAACTAATACGTTACAGTCTCGCAATCTCTGATTTCACATGAGTCAACTTTCAATCCACATGACCTACAACAACTCTACTGCAAATCTGTACGGTTGAGATCTAAATTGCTTATTTTCTTCTTTTATCTATAACACTTTTTTTTGAAAATATGTTTTTGGCTAAAAATACCCCAAGGAGATCACAAATTGTTGATTTTAGGCTGATTTTAGAACAAACTTTTTCCTACCACACAATAATCCTGTGAATTTGGGCAAGATTCAAGTACACATAATAATTTGGTGGAATTGTTGTGATGTCATGAACACTAGAAGATGACATCAGCAGCATAACTACTGCCTATCATATAATCTCAGGGACATTTATTAGCACTGCCCTAAAGCATCCTCACCATCTGCGCTCATGTCCTTGATGACATGAGCATGATCATACATTCGGTAAAAATTCATCATGCCCATCGTCATGACGATGTTGTACGGGTGCCCACGCACGAAATGAGCAGCCTCTGAAATGTTCAAAAAAACATGGAGAAATATTCGAATGAATGGCATGATATGACTTGAAATGGCATGAAATTACTTCCTCTCATGAAAATTTCTACAAAAAGTTTGCGATTTCATGCCATTTAGTTAACTCCAAAGTATCGGTTTCAACAGAATATAAGTGATGATAAAAACCAGACTATTTGTCTTTAGGCATATCGTAGGGGTTAGTGGTGAAACGGTTGAGTGTTAGGTATTTTTCCACCATAGTTGAAAATAGGTTTGGCCATGTAGGTATGTCAACATATCCATCACGTGTACAATTTGTGCTCGCCAAGAGTAGCTACACCACATGATCTTCTATTAGGAAATGTACCATGTATTTGTTTCGTCAATGTGCATGCACTTATGTGGGGAAAAATTCTACATCGTACTTTGTCTCGGACAAATTAGTTGTATTCCATTTGTCAACATGCATGCACTCACATGGGAAAAGAATCTACCTTGTACTTAGTCTTGGACAAATTAGTTGTATTCCATTCATCAACATGCATGCACTCATGCAAAAAGATTCTACCTTGTACTTAGTGTCAAAGTTTAATTTCCAAGTGGGGTTTTCAACAATTACATAGTGACATTTGTTACATTTTTCTTCAAAGCTCACCGCAATGCAAGGTTGCATTATGCGACACTTTCGAACGTCAGACAAACACGACAGTCATACAAACATTTGCCCTCAGAGGAGGCAGACGACATCGAAGAGGCAAATGTTCTTGTTCTTACAATGCATTTTCTAGTATGGTGAGACATTCCCGTGGAACTCAACTTCAGATGGACATGTCTATCCAACACGACAACTAAGACTGGCATTACCAAAAGTGTGTCATGTAAGACAAAGGGTTTCATGTAAGGTTCACATTTTGTTTTCATTAGAAGATGTGTTTGTAAGTTTTTTCATCCTCCTTGGATGCACCATGAAGTGAACATCTTAAAATAGTTTAAAATAGTCTACTTCAATGTCTTTATAGATGTAATACAACTAGAAGGAAGAAGGAAAATTGCTCTTGTCATTGACTGTTTCTTTGTTTGAGGCACTGTCAGTGGACAAGTTGTGAAGAACAATTTTCAGTACAAGCGAGATACAACTGCAAGTCTTTGCGCGAGCTTAGACTTCACAATTAATGTCAACGAGGGGAAACGTGCAGCAGCTGCTGCCTCCATCAAAATACAGTAATAGCAATTGTAGGCACCACTTTTCAGTAGTACAACACAAGTGGCAAGAAGTACGACTCTGGAAAGAAGGGTCTCCAGGACGCTTCCAAGCTATACAGTTTTTATGATCCAAGGGCACCTACATCACTTAGTGAACACGATATACTGATGTATAAGTTAGATTCATGTATCAGCAGGACGCCCTCCAAATGTGACAGTGACACATTCTGCAAGATAAAAATGACTCTTTCATGAACAATGTTGTATGATGTTGTATAACTGCGTCTAAGTGAATGCATTGAAGTACCACAGCCTGCAGTAAGTTGGGATTATTCTGAACCAGAAACAAGTAACACACGATGCGTATAATTATGGCCATAACAGGATTATGAAAGGACTATCTGTCTGCAGCCACAGCAAAATAAGGAACGGAGTGCGAATGAACAAATTCAAACCTCAAGGAAGCCTCACACTTATCAGAAAGTACAGTAATCTACAAAAACTAGTATTAACCATTTGCAAGAAAAAACTGTTTGATCCACATTGGATACCGGCAGGACTTGAACATCTGAAGCAGGGCATGCTGATTCGCTGTGATTGGGTAACCATTTGCAGAGCACTCTCCAAAATGATCATCACTTGGTGGTGTAAGCCCTGGAACCCTGAAACACTTCCTGCTTTTATTACTGGAATTCATACATAATTGAATATAGGGAAGCAGTGTGAAAGTAACAAACTCCAGCGCAACAGAGGATTTGAGCTTCTAAAGAGAATGTTCACCGACACCGTTACCGAAGCTTCCTGTCAAGAAAAGTATGTATAAATCCGCTGCAATCACACCCCCAGACATCAATTACGAAGCCGTCCTAGCTCAGTTGGTAGAGCAAAGCTGAGACCGAGCTCAGTTGGTAGAGCGGGAGAGCGGAGAGCGGGAGCGGGGGTGTGAGTTCTTGGAGCTCCAAGAAGCCGCAGACTAGGGTTTACTGTTCTCCGACGAAGTCATAGCCATGTCAGAGTTCCGTTTTTCCTGTCGATTGCTGTTTTTTGTAGGGTTTTAAGTTTTTACAAGCTTTTTTACTGTCGTTTTATGAGAGACGGTCTTTAACGTCAGTCTTTCGCGTGAACCTTGTCGTTTCTTCTGCTGCGTCTTCCGCGTGTCAGTATGACAGCTATGGATGTTGACTCCCTGAGGGCACCGGGGTTAGTCGGGTCAGTAGGTGTCAGCACGGAGGGTGCTAACGGTCTGGAGCGGGTCGAAGGTAGCACGGAAAACGGCCGGACGCGGGCGCACGACAATTCTGATGGAAAACTTCCGGAGGAAGGTGATGCTAAGTCAAAAAGTGAGGGAGTCCCCGAGTTACCGCTTACTGCTGAGGAGATCGCCATATTCGAAAAACATAAAGAGGAGAAGGTCAAATATACAATTCTTGGGCAATTGCCTGGTGTGAGTCCGGGTCAAGATAGACTTAGAGAGTGGGCGAAGTCTGCGCTTCATCCGTCTTTAGTTGTCTGCACATTGATAGGTAAAGGATTTTTTGAGGCTCGATTCAAGGCGCAGGAAGGCGTCCAAGATTCTTTGTCGAGAGCTTTCTTTTTGGACGGGAAAGAGGTTTTTCTTTCCCCATGGAATCCTTATTTCCGGCCAGACATTCCTGGAGACTCGAGCTCTCTTGAATTTCCGGTTTGGCTCCAGTTCCTGGGGCTGTGTGAGTTTTTACGTAACGAGGCTTGTCTTCGTATTATAGCAGGTAAGTTTGGCAGGGTCTTATTCATTGAGGAGTCGGAAGTTTATGCCAGTAAGACTGCTGGTTTGAGGGTAAAGGTTTTGATCTCCAATCAGACCAAGATTCCTGAGTCATTCAGTTTGAGGGTTACGGAGGGAGCATATAGGGAACATAAAATCTTGGTTATGGGTCACCCTTACCAGTGTAGTAAATGTCGACAATTCGGGCATGTGGTAACACAATGTCCTAGTGCAAAGAAAGATTTGAACAGGGGTTCAAGAAGATTTCAAACACAGGAGCAGAAAGATCTTAAAGAACCAGAAGGTTCCTCCCGTCGTTTTCCTGGCGATAACAGGGACAGAGGTTGGCAGAGAAGGGATTACTACAAGGGAGGTGACAAGAAAGATTTCGATAAAGATTGGAGGAGCGGAGCTCGCGATAGGAATGGTACATCGGAGGCTGGGTTTACTCATCACAAAGAAGGGTTGAGAGGGCAACACAACAAGATGCAGTACAGAGAACGAGTGCAACCTCCATATGTTGATGGTAATAGGGAGGTTTTACCTGTCGAAATTGTGGAGGATAAACATAGTAAAGGAAAGGAGATTCTTCGTAAGGAATCTTGCCAGGAGCCTGAAGTCGTTGTAACACCAGTTATCTTGGAAGCCGGTGAAAGTTCGAACACTGAGGGAGTTCTTAAAACAAAAAAGGCTACAGTTCTTGAAACAGATTCTATGGTACGAGTGACTCCTTCAAGATCGATTGAGGAGGAGTCTTCCACGAAACAGCTACTGAGAGAAGAGGAGACTCAGTCGCTTCACATTCCGATTGTTCAATTTGGATCAATAAGTGTGAGTAATCACCGTCCTCAGACTGTTCCGGTTAAAAGTAAAGACAGTCTGAAGTTGAAGTCTAAGATCGTGGCCAAGAATCTGATAGAGCCTCCGGAGGTTTCAACGGTAAACAGTAGTCCACTTCCCAATGAGCTTGAAGAAGGAAGTAAGGGAAAGATCCAGTTTCTGTGGAGAGCAGAGCACGGGAGAGAAAAAGAAACTGATGATGACAAAGATAAGGGGCAAGCTGGCGCAGGGAGTTCGGGTCAGGCGAATTCACCACTATTAGCGGAGAAAAGGGGATACAGGACTGCAGTTGTTCCGATAGCTTTTTGGAAAGCGGCAGGTATGTTGCCGGCAAAAGAGGATTCGCCACTGAGAGGGCGTATTTTCCCCATTCCAGTGACCAATGTGGTTAATGCTTCGAAGAAGATGGAGTTCCGTACATTGGTCGACATCGAGGCAAGGAATAAACAGCCACTGGCGTTTAGACAAGTTACTGTTGTTGAAGGGCGTAATTCCTGGACAGAAAACGAAGCTCGTTCTCACTTGGTAAACGAGTCTTCACTGGCTTTGAGGCGGATAGTAAGAAATACTAACAACTTGCATAATCCCATGACGGAGTGGGGGGACGCTTTTTGGTTACATAAATGGATTGACGATCCTAGGAGAGGTAGCCACTGTGTATGCATAGCTTTCATACCTATCGAAGGAGAACATCTGCCTTTGCTACACCCTGAGCGTCACATTTGGAAGAAGATGCTTCCGGAAACAAGAAGGCTGATCTGGGGAGTTGCCGAGTTGGGAAGGGTAACTCATATCAATAATTTGGGAACTGACACTTTGAAGCAGCTGTTAGGAGATGAGCTTATGGATTCCGAACCTTCGCCGGTTCGTCCTCTTCAGAAGTGGCTAAGATTCTGGACAGACAAGCATACGGAGGGTCACCCGTTAGGATGTAGCGAGGAGGTAAAGGAGAATGAACTTGGTGTAAACCAAGTTTCATCACAACAGACAGTTTACCCTGAATGATGATTGAGAAGCTCGTTTTGGCATCCCTGAATACCCGTAGCCTTGGGCAGGGAATCCAGGGTGTTAGAAAACGATGCGAGATTCGTAATTTCTTACGGAAGGCGGATCCTCAGCCAGAGATTCTCTTGTTCCAAGAGCATCACTTCTCGTTGGAAGATTGTTTTAGGAACACTTCGCAGCTACAATTCAAAGGAGGGACGAGCCTGTGGAATAATGCTTTATACACAGCAACGGGAGATCGATTCTTTGGAGGCACTGGAATTTCACTTTCTAAGACTCTGACAAATTGCGTGGTGGAGAGCGGTGTTTGTGTTGAAGGGAGGGCCCAGTACGTTATTCTTGACATCAACAAGGAAAGAATAGGAGTTCTTAATGTTTACGCTCCTAATATGACTGGACAGCGGGCGTCATTCTGGGATTCTCTTTGTTTTTTTCCGTTTCCCTCTGCCAGCTGGGTGGTTGGTGGAGACTTTAATATGACCGAGTTGGCAGTGGATAGGAGTGGGAGTATTAATGCGAAGAACATGGGTTCTCGTGAAAGAAATGCTTGGGCGAGATTCTCTCTCCGACTGGGATTATTGGATGTGCACCATTCTGATGAGTACAGGAAGTTGGGGTCAAAAACTTTCACGTGGAGCCGTCAGAGGCCTAAACCTTCATGGGCCAGACTTGACAGATTTTATGCAGACAACAAGCTTCGTTTACAGGGGGGGAAACATGGGATCTGGCCAACGCTTAAGCATGTATCGGATCATGCATGTATATTTCTGGAGATTCCATTTCAGAACAGGAGGAGAATATTACATACTTCCTTTAAGAAAGGCCTTTTATATGATGAGGAGGCACTGAAGCGGTTCGAGGGTGCCTGGGTGGATGCCATGAATTATAATGGCAATTATTCGAAAGGAATGCGGGTGGTAACAGCGCTGGAGCAGATTCGACGGGTAAACAACTCTATGTCGAAAGATAAGAAGCGGTGTGCTCGAGATACTTATAAGCTACAATTTAGAGAAGTTGAGGAGGCTGAAGCTCGTCTTCAGGAGGACTGGTCCAACCTAACAGCCTGGGAAGCCCTTAACGACACACAGGCAGCCTTGGAGAATCTAAGATTATCCAAGCTTGAAGAAACGAAGAACAGTACCGCTGCTCATTGGACTCGAGTAGGAGACAGATGTAATCGAGACTTTTTTGAATTTCATAGAGATCATAAGCGGAGAACAATGATCACTGAGTTAATGGAAGGGAGTAAATCCCTTAAGGAGGAGGGAGAAATCAGGGACTATGTCCAACGTTATTACCAAGAATTATATGCAAATGACGAAGCTGTTGAGAGTAATATAGAAGGCCGTGAGTACTGCATGTCCAGTGTTCCCAGTATTGTTACTGCCGAAATGAATACTCTACTTAGGGCTTCGATTGACATCATGGAGGTCCATAAAGCTGTAAAGGAGATCCCTAGACATAAAGCATCGGGTCATGACTCGATACCCATCGAGGTCTTTCAGGAGTTATGGAGTGTGTTAGGGAATGATGTCACTGAGTATATTAAAGAAGCGCTGACGCAGGGTAAACTGGAGAATAGTTTAAAGTCTGGGTTGATGACACTAGTACCGAAAGGAGGATCTCAGATGTTTCTGAATAACCTACGTCCGATTTCTGTCATGACTAATCTGTACAAGATTGTGGCCAAAACCCTGCAGAATAGGATTCAGCCAATTCTGTCGAAGTTAATACTTCCAACCCAGACGGCATTTGTCCGTGATCGATATATACTTGATAATGTAGTTCTGGCGATTGAGTCTATTGAGTGGGCTCAGGAGAGTAATCAGAAATTAGTAATCCTTTTGTTAGATTTTGAAAAAGCTTATGATAGAGTTAATTGGTCATTTCTTGAAGCTTCGATGAGAAAATTAGGTTTCTCTGAAGAATGGGTGAAGTGGTCATCATCGTTATATAGAGAGTCTGAGTCGGCCGTTTTAGTAAATGGTCGCAAAACAGGTCACTTTAAAGTCCAGCGGTCAGTGCGCCAGGGTTGTCCCATGGCGCCTTATCTCTATCTTTTTGTATCAGATGTCTTAGCTTACATGGTCAATGATGAGAGACACGGAATCCAAGGTCTTAGGCTCCCTAACGGGTCATCAATTCGTCTGCAGTGCTTTGCTGACGATACTATGCTATTTTTACAGGGTAATCCTGATAATCTGCAGAGGGCATATAATGTACTGGATGTCTTTTGTAAGGCATCAGGGGCTAGAGTCAATTGGGGCAAGTCTTACACCCTGTGGGCACCTGATTACCCGCGTGACTTTACTTGGGGAGAGGATCTAGGGGTAAAGTGGCTGCAGGATTCGGAGGTAACAAAGTACCTGAGATTCCCTTATGGGAAAAACGTCAGTCAACAGGAGAAAGATGCCAAGATCTTATTGCAGATACGTTCGAAGTTGAATGTGTGGTCTGGCAAGAAACTTTCTTTAGCAGCAAGAGTTCTAGTTTCGAATCAAGTGCTGCTCGCAAGCATATGGTATATTACATCGTGTTGTGACATCAGTAAGGCGATCTTGCTGAAGGTGCGTGCGTTAATCAGGAACTTCATCTGGTGCGGTTCTGCTGACAGAAGAACGAGGGCTAAGGTCGCTTGGGACACAGCGGTGATACCTACTGTAAAAGGGGGTATTAAAGTATTTGACCCGCTGGCCCAAGCCAGGGCGCTCTTGGCTAAAATCCTGGTCAGGGCTCTATCACCTGGAAATGAGCCGTGGAAGTCTTTGGTGCGATACAGAATCAGTCAATTACAAAACAGAAGAGATGGGGACTGGGGCCAGGATGAGAGATGGCTTTTTACAGCTGTACGAGTTAAACCTCAAGGATCTCCCTTGTGGCGAGCGATTTGGGCTGCTTGGTGTTCTGTTCGTGGTGGGGCTACGAAAGCAAAGTCAGCTACTCGCGACGAGAAGCTGCGTCAACATGTGTTTCTGAACCCGGATATTGTTAGCCAGACAGGACAATCTTTTGGAGAAGAGCGGAAGTCATGTTATCGTAATTGGTCAAGGAAGGGGGTAAACTCTGTTCTAGATGTGTGGGACTGTGAAGGGAGTGCTTTTCTTGACTCCAATACACTTCACAGGAAGACTCGGTCTCGGAATACTGATGTACTACGTGCGGAGATAGTCCAGGCGTTGAATACTTGGGACCTGACCCGGACCAAGGTGTTGGTAGCTGGTGATTGGATTACGTTAAGAGAGAATCAGAATTTGCTTGGAGACAGGGAGTTCTATTTTCTTAAGGAAGTTGTGGGTGATCAGTGGCGAGTTGAAGTTTTCAAGTTCATCTGGGGCTCTGAACAGCTTTACAGGACTTCTTCTCGTACTACTCATTTTGAGGAATCTGATGTTCTTGAGGCGAGGGTGCTTCTGCGGAAGGTTTCAGGTGAAGTAATAGAGTTTAACCCGAGGAGTGGTCTCATTCCGGGATATTCACTCTGGGCTTTCCGGGGGGGAGTTGTTAGAGACTTGGCATTTGATCCATACGAATGGAGTTGGCCCAAGGATGGAGTTTTAAAAGGGGGGCAGTTTTTCTCTTACTCCTGTAAGAGGGGTTATCGAATCAACCTGAAGAATCAATATAGACAGTTAGGTTTCGATAAGTGGCTTGAGGAGAAAGGATACAACTTCTCACAAAGGAGGGAGTTCTTTATGAAACTCTGGCACTCTTGGATTCCACGTAAGGTGTCATGCATGATTTGGTTGGTCATTGCTGAGGGTCTCCCTATCGGTGAGTGGAGGCATCGATGTATGGGACAGGTGGGGGTGTGTAACCTATGTAATACAGGAGTTCTACAGTCGGCTGAACATGCATTATATGGATGTTCTTCTGTTCGTGAAGCCTGGGCAAACTTACGACTCATTCATACTTTGGCAGGAAGAGCCTCAGGTCCGAATACCTGGGAAGAAGCTTTATATGGCGACATAGGAACCCTGTTACCTCCAGGAAGGCGTAGTACAGTTGATGAAGGTCATTTGTAGGATGCTGGTAAATCTTGCAGGATTTCTGAAGAAACGCCTTTTTATATTTTACGCTGCTGCTTGCTCTGGTTCGTGTGGTGCCAGATTGTTGAGCACGATCTACACTCAGGAGTATTTGATCTGGGTATTGCACTCTTCCGTGCATGGCAAACAACAAGTCTGCAGTTTGGTATGGTGGTTGGAGGAATTACTGAGAGATACAGGAAGAAGCGAGACTCTAACAGGCATGCTGAGATGGAGCGTGTCTTCTTAAACATCTGGTCACAAGGTGATCTCTTTGCGTGCTGTGTTTCGGGACGGCCAAGGTGGAAACCGTCACCTCATTATCAGTTCCTATCGAGAGATCTGGCTGATCGGTATGCGTCCACAAGGATTGTGCGTAGTGAGAACTCGTCTCAGGTGGAAAGCGGTCAGCCTTCTTCATCAGATTCGAGTATCGGTGGTGGGCATGTTACAGATAACTTGGCAGTGCAGGTACCATCGTTAGACAATATGCTAGGGTTGGTGCAGGCGGATGCAGAACAGCTTGCGGATGACATTATCGAGAAGATTATACCGGATATGCAGGCTGAGGTTACGGATTCAAACGACAGTGGTGATATTACTCTTCCGGAGGATCTACAAGATACGGCAGAGCTTGATGTTCAGACTGAATTTTGGATTTCTTCTCCTTCGGCCTGGCGCGGTGGAGATTAATTTTCCTTACTCTTATAATTTGTTGACAGTATCCTTGTCAATGAATTATACTCTTAGGGAGAGTTTTAATCTCTTTTTACTTGCTAAGTGATTGGATGATTAGACTTCTGTTACTGTATAGTAACAATTTTAGTCTCCTTGGATATGCAATTACGCATCCTTGTTCTAGATCTTCGATGCCCTCTGAAGCAGAGCATACGGACAATTCGGGTCCCGAATTGTTACCTGTACCTCCGGATAGATCCTCTAACAGGGCTCAAGTTCTGGCGGAACAGGCAGCTGAGGAAATCCTTCAGAGGATTCTGGCGGACATTCATGAAGAAACGGGCTCTAAGGAGGCTTCGTCTAGTGAGAGCTTCCGTCTGCCCTTCGAGTAGCAAGACCCTGAAGAGCTGGAATCCCAGGCTGCTTTCTGGACTACTCCGGAGACACAGGATGGGTGAGAGACCCTGCGGTACTGGGTTCCCAGGCTGCATGTGGTCCTCCATCGACTTCCAGGAGCGACAGACAAAACTTCATCTACTTTTAGTTAGGGAAGAGATATGAGACCGTGCGGAACTGGGTTCCCAGGCTGCGTGCAGACTTTTGTGAGCAATGGACGAGGCTTCTTCAACTTCTAGTTGGAAGAGCATGAACCTGAAGAGCTGGAATCCCAGGCGACACAGGATGGGTGAGAGACCCTGCAGAACTGGGTTCCCAGGCTGCATGTGATTCTCCATCGATCTCATGTGGATGTGGGATCTCCATCGATCTCATGTAGATATCAGCCTGCATGTGGATCTCCATCGACTTTCTGGAGCAAAGGATGTGACTTCATCGACTTTCAGTTGAGGAGCAGATAAGAGACCTTGTGGAACTGGGTTCCCAGGCTGCGTGCGGACCTTCATCGACTTTCGTGAGCGATGGACGAGGCTTCATCGACTTTCAGGTTTAGATGGTCGTCTAGTCTTTAGACTCTGTAGCTTTCTTATCTTACCAAGTAGTGCCCTTACTTGGTTAATAGGATTAGTCCTTGACAGGGAGTTTGCGTTCTGGGCTTTACCCATAACCTTCCTCTCTTTTGTTGTTTAGTGCTCTCTTAGTGAGATGTTCTTTGAGGATAGATTACACTAGTTGTAACTATCAGATGACTAGTTAGCTAGTTTTCCGTCATGGACTTTGGCCTTTCTGGCCGGACAGGAAGTTTTTCCTTGTCCATTTTCTGAGTTTACTCAGATCAGTGTTCCATTTTCACCTTCTAATCACCCCGAAAAGGGACCTTCAGCTCAGTTGGTAGAGCGGGAGAGCAGAGCGAGAGCGGGGGGGGGTTGAGTGGTTTCTTGAGCTCCAAGAACTGCCGCAAGATTGCGCGTTACTGTAGCGTCCTCTTAGTTACAGTCTATCCGCGTGTTTTTCGTCAGTTTTTGTGTTTTCCTTGCCACTCTGGCTTAGGTTGCTGCCGTCCTGTAGAAGTAAGTTTTTTATACGTACTTCTTTTGTAGTATTTCTGTCGTCTATTTTTTTACGGTTCTTTCTCTACAGTCATGGTTGACCTTGTGATGGAAGATGCTCCTCTGAAGGCACCGGGGGTGGTAGGGTCCAGGGCAGGTGTCAGTCCTGAGAGAGAACGTGAGGAAGTACGCGATGGCAGAGGTATTGCTGTGGATGGCCAGACGCTGGCGCAGCCTTTTTCTGTTGACCTTCAACAAGAAAATGCTGATGCAAAGTCGAAGAGTGACGAAGTTATCCCCGAACTGGTTCTTTCTGCGGAAGAAACTGCTATTCTTGATTCTTTCAAAACTGAGCGCACGAAGTTAACGGTTCTTGGTCAGTTTCAGGGCGAAAGTCCTGGTCAAGAACGTCTTAAGGAATGGGCTAAAGTCAAATTGCACAGGTCGTTAGTAGCGTGTCCACTGATCGGTAATGGTTTCTTTGAAGTACGTTTTTCTTCCCCCGACGGTGTTCACGATTGTCTTTCGAAGGTCTTTACTTACGAGGGTAGAGAGGTAACTTTTAGCCCTTGGAATGCGAGGTTCTCTCCTGATAGTCCCGGGGGTACGAAGCTTCTAGAATACCCTGTCTGGCTTCAATTCCTGGGATTGAGTGAGTACTTGCGTAACCCTACTTGCCTGTCGATCTTAGCCGGGAAGTATGGGAGAGTCTTGTTTGTTGAGGAGTCTGAAAGTTATGCGGCTAAAACGGCAGGACTTCGTATCAAGGTTCTTGTCTCGGATTCCTCGGAAATCCCTGATAGGATCCGTCTTAGGGTTGAGGACGGAGTCTACCGTGAGCATAAAATTTTGGTTACAGGGCATCCCAATCAGTGCACTAAATGTAGTCAATACGGGCACACTGCTTCGCATTGTCCGGGAGTTCGCAGAGGTAAATCTAAGGCGAGGCGTAACACCTCTCCAAGAAGAGCCGAAGTAAATTTTCAGAGAGGCTGGCGACAAAATAGGCGGGCCGCAGAGGATTATCAAGGGCGTAGCAATCACCATCCGGAGCTGAACGGCGATAGAGATCGCGAGTGGAGGTATCATGATGTGAGTAGAAGATTTGAGAAGCGGGGACAGAGAGGGTGGGTTCCGGTAAGGCGTGATGCTCAAATTGACCCGCGTCCTGTGGATCAAGAAGAATGGAGGCCGGTGTCTGCGCGACACTCTTTTCGGCCAGACCAACGACATGTGAATCCAGTGATTGCATCGGTGGTGGTTCGTGACCCCGGAAGTGAGGAAGGTCCGCATCATGAAGCTGACGAACCAATGGTCGAAGCAACCAGGATAGTTGGAGTCCCTGAGAATGGCCCTCCCTGTGGTGACAACGTACAAGTGACTCCTTCAAGGGAAGAGGAGGTTTCTTCAAGACCTCAGCTGCAAAATAGGAAAGAAGAGAAGCAGCATGTGCTACAGTTTGGGTCTATTAACGAAGATAAGCGCGACTCATCTCGCACTGCTGCGCGGGGGAAAGACCGTCCAAAGAATACTGCAAAGAAAGGGGGCAAGAAAGGCGGGATAGCGCTGGATGCTGAGTCCTCTACTCTGGGTAGCAGTACCCGGTCACAAAACTCACAATCTGTAAGTGACAGTCAGAAGCAGTTCCTTTGGCAGATGGATAAAAAAACGAAAGACATCGGGAAGACGAAGGTTGATAATATAGCGAAGAAGGAGGAGGTAATGGCTGAGACGCTGGCCTTTGCGGCAAAGCGTGGCCACCGAACGTCAGCAATTCCACTCTCATTCTGGACGGCTGCGGGGATGCCTCCGGATAAGACTGGTGGAGTTCTTAGGGGTAGGATTTTCCCAATCCCTGTCACTAACTCTAAAGATAGTACGAGGAGGATGGAATTTAGGGTGCTGGCTGATGCAGAGGAGACATACAAGAAGCCACTGGCATTTCGGCAGATTACAGTTGTAGAAGGCCGTTCGGAGTGGTCGGAGAATGATGCCCGCTCACACTTGGTAAATGAGGCATCTCTAGCGCTTCGGAAAGTGGTTAAGAATACCAACAATCTCCACAATCCTATCCGTGATTGGGAGGATGCCTGTTGGTATTGCAAGTGGGTGGAGGACCCGAGAGACGGAAGTCACTGTGTTTGTCTTGCTATTGTTCCTATTGAGAACGCTGAATTACCATTGCTGAGACCTGACAAGCACATCTGGGTGACGATCCTCCCGGAATTCCGTGACTTGATCTGGAGGGACCCGGAGATGGGTAAGCTGGTACCAATTCATGATGCCCAGCCGGATATGTTAAAAATGATGCTCGGTGATAATCTCATTGATTCCGAGCCTTCCCCGTTAAGACCGCCGCAGAAACGGAGGAGACCGGTTCAAGAAGCAGCAGCGTCGTCGGCCCACCCGTTAGGTGATGGACCCTGTGAAGTAGAGGAGGAGATCCTGGGCATAAGACCAGGTAACGATGAGGAGCCTATTTTACCTGTATGACAATTCTCAACCTAGTAATTGCCTCCCTGAATTCCCGAAGCCTAGGGCAGGGAATCCAGGGGGTTCGTAAGCGTTGCGAGATCAGAAACTTCTTTAGGCGTGCAGATCCACAACCGGAGGTACTCCTTTTTCAGGAACATCATTTGCCGCTCGAGGACTGCATTCAACGAACTTCACAGCTCCAGTTTAAAGGTGGCTGCAGCATTTGGAATAATGCATTGTATACTGCTCGTGGAGATAGATTTTTTGCAGGGACGGGTATCTCCCTTTCAAGGGGGTTGGCTGACAGACTTATTGACAGTGGAATTTGCGTTGAAGGCCGCGCCCAATTTATCATTCTTGACATAAATGGTCATAGAATTGGGATTCTAAATCTTTATGCTCCCAACATGTCGAGCCAGAGAGCTTCATTTTGGGATAAGCTCTGTCATTTCCCGTTGCCCAAAGCTGATTGGATTGTAGGTGGGGATTACAATATGACAGAATTAGGAGATGATAGAAATGGTAATGTCAATAATAAGAATATGTGTCCCAGGGAAGTCAGTGCCTGGTCTAGGTTTACAATGAAGCTAGGTCTTGCAGACGTTTTTTATTCCCCTGAGTACAGGCAATTAGGGAGTAAGTCCTTTACCTGGTGTCGTCAACGACCGACCCCTTCATGGGCTAGGTTGGATAGATTTTACTCAGATAATAAACTAAGAGAGAGAGGGGGTAGGCACGGTATATGGCCTACCATGAGTCATGTCTCAGATCACGCTGCTACCTTTCTTGAGATTCCCTTTGTCAGGCAGAAATTTAAAGGCCATTCGGTTTTTAACCGAGGACTGTTGCACAACGACGCAGCCATCATTAGATTTGTTAACTCATGGAAAGAAGCCATGTGTAGGAGTGACACCCCTTCCAGAGCAGTGCGTGTTTTGACTGGGTTGGAACAGATAAGGAGATTAAGTGAAACGATATCGAAGGAGAGGAAGCGGAGTTCTCGAGAGCTATACAACGAGCAATTTAAAGAAGTCGAGGCAGCTGAAGCATCACTTCAGGAGGACTGGTCCAACTTTGATGCGTGGGATCAGCTTAACAATGCCCAGGCGACACTTGAGGATGTCCGCCTTACGAAGCTAGAAGCGACGAAGAACAATACAGCCGCCCTGTGGACTCGGGTCGGGGACAGATGTAGTCGTGAATTCTTTGAATTTCACAAGGACTATATGAAGAAGACTGTAATTTCTGAGCTCATGGACGGAGGAAGATCTATCAAGAAGGAGAGCGAAATCCTGGATTTTGTACGCAAGTACTATCAGGATCTTTATTCCAATGACTTACGGGTGGAGCAAAATGTGGAGACAGAGAGAAGTGTCTCAGTAGCGTTCCGGAGGTAATCACCCAGAAGATGCAGAAGATGCTTGACGCTCCTTTTTCGGCAGAGGAGATCCACACAGCTGTCAGAGAGTTACCCAAGCACAAAGCAGCTGGGAATGATGCTATTCCAGCAGAGTTGTTTCAGGAGCTGTGGCAGTATATTGGGGAAGACATTTCGAACTTCATTTTGGAGGTCTTTGAGGAGGGTTGTCTTCCCAGCGAGTTAAAATTTGGCTTAACCAGCCTTGTTCCTAAAGGTGGTTCCCAGTCATTGTTGAAGAATTCAAGGCCAATTTCAGTCATGAGTAACCTTTATAAGGTTATTGCCAAAACACTGGCGAACAGAGTGCAGAAGGTGCTTCCGAGTATCATTCAACAAACGCAAACAGCGTTCATCAAAGACAGGATAATCCTTGATAACGTTTTGCTCTCATGTATATGTTCAATGATGAGCGTTACGGAATCGAGGGGTTACGGCTTCCAGATGGTTCTGTTGTGAAGATTCAATGCTTCGCGGATGATACTGCGCTATTTCTGAAGGGGGACCCAGCGAATCTTCAGCGTGCGTACGAGGTTCTCGAGTTATTCTGTAGAGCCTCGGGGGCGCGAGTTAACTGGGACAAATCTTATGGTGTTTACTCTCCGGACCTGCCTCGCCCTTGGAGCTGGGGTGATTCCATTGGTCTTAAATGGTTACAGGATGGGGAGGTGGCTCGGTATCTAGGATTCCCCTTTGGGAAGAATCTAGCTCAGAAGGACAAGGATGCTAAAGTCTTGTTCCAGATCAGGTCGAAGTTGAGCATATGGACTGGTAAAAAACTTTCTCTTGCTGGAAGGGTTCTGGTTTCGAATCAGGTCATCCTTGCCAGTATATGGTATCTCTCCTCATGCTGTGATATTAGCAAGGACATTCTTTTGAAGGTTCGTACGCTTGTCCGTAACTTTGTGTGGGGAGGGACTCCTGATAAGAAGGTCCGGGCTAAGGTTGCTTGGGATACTGCTATTATTCCTACTGTGAAGGGTGGCCTTAAGGTCTTTGACCCATTAGCGCAGGCCCGTGCTCTCCTTGCTAAGATGTTGGTCAGGGCGATGGCTCCTGGGCCGGAACCCTGGAAGTCTCTGATCCGTCATCGTGTTAAGCATCTCCAACTCAGGCACGATGGAGACTGGGGCCGTTGTGAGAACTGGCTCCTTTCAGCTCCTAGAGTTAAGCCCCAGGGATCATCACTCTGGAGGGCGATCTGGGTTGCTTGGAGCGCAGTCAGGGGTGGGGCTAGAAAGATGAAGCCCTTGACTCGGGATTCGAAGTTAAGACAACACTTATATCTTAACCCGGACATACTAGGTAATACTGGTTTCTCGCTGGGTGTTGAACGGAACTCCAAGTATCGAAATTGGTCCAACAAGGGAATTCAGACGGTGAAGGATATTTGGAATGCTTCTCAGGGAAGCTTTCTAGATGCCAGAGAGTTGCGGTCCATGACTAGGTCCTGCAACATTGATGTCCTTCACTCTGAAGTCACTAGGGCTCTCAGTAATTGGGATCTCTTGGCTGAGAAGGAACCTCAGATTGGGGACTGGATTATTCGTGATATTGTCCCTCCTTCATTGGTCAAGGTGGAAGTTCTCCATTTAAGGAGCTTCGATGAAGAAGTCTGGTTGGCTGATGTTTACGAGTTCATCCCCGGATCAGAACAACTCAGGAGGACTTCTGCATCGCCCATGAGTATTCAGTTACTTAACACCTATGAGGCCAGGGTGATTACTAGAGAGGAGTCAGGTAAAATCTGGGCTTTCAATCCCAAGGATGATCCCTCCGGCTTAGAGGTATGGAGCTACCGAGGTGCCAAGGTTTTGGACCTTGCCTTTGACCCGGGCGAGTGGTCTTGGCCTCGGGAAGGACGAATCAAGGCAGGCCACTTCTTCGCATATTCCTGCAAAAGAGGTTACAGGATCATTTTACGGAATCAATACAGGCAGCTGAGCTTTGATAAATGGTTGGAAGTTAGTGGTTATAACTATAGTCAACGTAAAGAGTTTTTTGAGAAACTCTGGCACAATTGATGCCCAGAAAAGTTTCGAGCATGGTATGGTTAACTATCGCCGAGGGGCTACCTGTAGGTGAATGGCGTCGTAGGTGCATTGGGCAGGAGGGCCTTTGTTCTTTGTGTGGACTCGGTGCTCTTCAGACGACAGAACACGCGTTATACTCATGTGTTTCGGTGAAAAGGGCTTGGGAGTGCTTAAGATGTATTCATGTACTCGCTGGTCGCCCCCCTGGTATTCGATCTTGGGATGAAGCGCTTTACGGGGAGATTGGTACGCCTCTCCCCCCTGGGAGACGTGGTCAGGAGGAGGACTACTTGTGGGATGCTGGCAACACATGCCGTATCTCTGTTGATACTCCTTTCTACATTCTTCGATGTTGCTTGCTGTGGTACCTTTGGTGTCAGCATACTGAATTCGATTTTCATTCGGGTATATTTCATCTGGGAGTAGCTCTGTACAGAGCTTGGCAATCGACGGTACAGGTTGCTATGGCTGCCTGGAAAGAACTTCATCGGTTCCGATCCAAAAGGAGTGCTACAAAGCATGCAGATATGGAGCGAGTCTTTCTGCATATTTGGTCCCAGGGAGGACTCTTCTGTTCAAATTCATCCGGCACCCCGAAGTGGAGGCCCACCCCACACCCTCGGTTCCTTCCCCAGGAGCTCTCTTTCAGACTTTCCTCTGCAAGGATTGTCCGTGGTAGGGCTTCCGATGGGGTGGAGGGCAGCTACCACTCTGTTTCAGAGTCGGATTCTGTTGTTGATCTTGTGCAGGTTCAGGACGTGGATGGAGTGACGAGATCGACACCGGGTACAGCGCCGGTGCAAGCTGTTCAATCGGAGCACTCTCAAGAGGTGGTTTCTTTGCGTTCTCAGATGGAGAGGAGGCTGTGTGCTCAAGCTGACCAGATGGCCGAGGATATAATCTTACAGATTATGGAGGAGATCCAGGAAGAAGCTAGTTCTGAGGACCCTTTAGAGAGTCCATCTTCCGAGCTTCCTGACGATTTGCAAGACTCGGATGAACTACAACGACAATCTGAATTTTGGGTCGCAAAATTCTAGATGGAATTTTTTCTTAGAAAATTCTTTAGTTTTTGTACAGCTTTGGTTGTGGATTGAGGACAGTGCCTTTGCCCTCAAATTCTTGGCTTATTGCTGCACTTAACTCAGAGTATTAGTGCTCTGATTCAGATTAGATCCCTTAGTTTACTGGCCTTTTGAGGCCTGGTAAGGATATTCCTTGCTGATTCACCCGGAGTTCTTCCGGGATTTGTACTCCTTTTTTCTCATAACCCGAAAAGGGTCTTACAGCTCAGTTGGTAGAGCGCAAGGCTCTTAACCTTGTGGTCCAGGGTTCGAGCCCCTGGGGTGGCGATTGATTCTTTCGCGCTTTTTGTAAATTCATGCGAGGCGCAGTTTTTGTTAACGAGGAGAAAAAATTGAAGATTGACTACATGCTTTGGAGACACATACCTAGAATTTGGTTCAATTCTCTTCACTTGATTGTCCACCTCTTTTGATTCCACACCGAACCTGCCCATGAATCATTCGCAATCAAATTCTCCTCTGGAACATTTTAGGCCACAGATGAAACGCCAGATTACTGTATAAACCACAGTACCGGTAATACACTACCTATAATCGTATGCAACATCTCATTACCGAAACGATCCTCTGTAAAACTTCACATTATAACAACTTATGCTTGAATGCAATCACCATACATGTGCAATATAAGACCACATTGTGATGTAAGTGAAATTAATGCAAAGCACAATAAAAACAAACCAACATTATCACTGATGCGAAAAATGTAACCCTAAAATGAACTTTGATCGTAACCCTGATTCCATTACAGAGCGCAGCGGGAAATCGCCGTAACAAGCCACTCATTTACCATACCCTAATCCTTTAAACTGCAAATGTCGAGCCAACGCTCACCATTGGAAGAGGAAATTGAGCGCAAATCTCGGAGTGGGCGTCGTTCATACCACGCGATAATCCAGTTGGAGAGCTGCTCCGAGATTGATGCAGCTTACATTGGAAATCCATGCAGGTGCAATGCACAGGGCGAAAGACAACAAAATGACCGTGGGGTTGCTCATAACATGAGGCATAACGTCGAGATAAATTTGATAACGCATTCCCTGTTACTTCCCAGGTTATTCAAATCGATTACCGGCTGCCCGCGTTTTTAGGGCTATGAAATTATCAACCCCTGGATACCCAGATCCAGTCAGCGTACTTTGTCAAAATTGATAAAATTATTGAAAGAGTTCCTTTTGACCAGAACTCAATTTAGTGAAACGAAGTGTGTATAAGGTACAGGCACCTATAACGGAGAACTTAAGCATTTGAACATGGAGTGGCTGTGATTATGAAGGAGCAGTTATTTCTCCTTTGTAGGGAAATGAGGTTCATGAAGAATGGAAATTTTAAATTTTTTTTTCAAGGAAATCTGAAATTACTACAAATTTTTGAGTCAAAGAGTAGCCCAGACACACAACCGCCATATAGCTTCACCCATTTCGGATAGGAATAAAAGCAGTGAAGGAAAATCCATTGCTGAGAAACCATAACAAACATCATGCAAATGGAGCATGGAGAGAACCTAAAACGGACAAGTCTGGACCACAAAGCTAACTCAGAAGCCCCCCATTCTAGCCATAGCCATATTTCCGTTTTTGGTAATTAGCAATTTCCGTATTTGGGTGCACCATTTTCGGCTACCTCCCCTCCACTATGAGATCATGCACCGCACTCTTGACGGATAAAATTATCTCTTTTTGGTTCAGCTATGCGCGGCAGTGAGAAAACCTACTTACCGGTCATGGGGGTGCTAACCGGTATGGGTGTCTGTACCTTATTGGAATATCATAAGATTTGGCCAAGTCATCTGTGAGATTATAGAGTGATTTAACTTCAAAGCTTAAAATGTCTTGTAGTGCTCGAATTTGGCAGTAACCAATGAATGGTCAAGGTTGATATGAGGAGAACAATGACTGCATTTCCCATGCTTATATGTACAAATCAAAAAGTCGAAATCACTTTTAACTCATGTGAAGCTCCTCACAGCTCTTCACAATCCTAAATGTTGATAAATGAACATGATAGGATGCTTCTGCATATGTGATTGTAGAATGCTCTGTAGGATACGAATCAAGAGAAAACCAGGTGCAGAACGAGTGAGCAAACAAACTGAACCACAAAGCCTTCTCCTGTAAACCTTGTACAGGAAACCAAGTGAGAAATTCTGGTGGAGATTTCTGTTCGTTTCCTCCACCAGAATTTCTCACTTGAGAAGCGTGGACTCTGCATATTGACGAGGGATTCAGAGCATTCCAATTCTAGATGTCCTTCAGATATTGAGGCTTTCATACAGCACTACAGGGGCAAGTCCATAGAGCGAGTAATGCCAGCGAGCATCCAAACTTAGTTGCAAGTGTAAAAAAAAACTGGTACACATTTCTACACGTAATAAAACGGCGTAGAACAGGCAAGTACGCCTTTAACTCATCTTCCAAACTTGCAACAACCTAGATTTCAACAAACTAAAGTAACCACAATATCGGCAGGTGGATTCTGAACATCCTGATCACCCAAAAACTCAGAGTCTAGTGTAGTAGGATATCTCCAGTGCCCAGGATTATTTGGAACACCTACAGCTCACTGTTTACAATTGACAGGAGAAATGAACAAAGAGGTGGAAAACGGAACAAGTAACCCATTTATAATGTAGTCATGCAACAGTACCATGCCTACAGTTACAATTCTTCATCACCTGCATGTTCTAAAAGATAGTTGGCAGCTAGTTGCTCGTTCTTATCGCACGCAAGGAACGCCTCAATAACAAGCGCCCGGTTGAATCCCATTGCCTCCAACTGGTACCACACGACGTTAAGATCCACATCAATATTCTCATTCGAATGCCAGCATATCTTTATAGTAAACGAATCTCTAAAAGGGCTTACCCGTTCAATGGATTCTCGTTCTTCAGGAGTCACGTTCACAGACTGTGGGTACGCTCCAGCTAGCTGTCCCATAGCATCCCTACATTTCCGAATACCATAATGCTTCATGTTACGAATGCGGCCACAGTAATAATAATGAGCAAAAAGAGAACAATAACTTACCCTCCTTCGGCACCTTCCGCACCAGCCTCGTTGATGAGGCGCAAAAACTCGGCCTGGTTTTCATTGATGAGGCGTAGGAGAGCAGGATTTTGCTTTCCCAACTCTTGAAGCATCGGCTGCCGTGATTTGACAACGAAAGACGTTAGAATCAAGCCGCAGTTCGTATTCTATGATCAAGCTTGAAACCCGAAATTGCTGCTGCTAGTCCACTACTCGAAAGAAATGCAGGATACGGAACCTGGTTAAATGATGTTACCTGCAAAATCTGTGGGTTGGCTTGCACCATGGTCCTCAAAGCTTGAAACTGCCATCATGAACGACGTGAATGACATCGGCGTGAAACTTAAATCAAGAAATAGTGAGATACTCGTGTTGATACTACGACACAATCAGACCTCTGCTCCGAATGGCAACGTAGGTCGTAAAGGCGCAGCTCGATTCATGGAGAGTAAGGGATGGTGAAGAAGAAAGCAAACCTGAGGGTTGTTACGCAGGAAATCTAGCGCACCTAGTCCAGCACCACCTCCAACTACACCTGGCATGCCCTGAACAAGATAACAATCGATACTCATTTTCATGAATTACGAAAGTGATAGGACTACGACACTCTTAAAAACAAGTACTTCTCAAGATTGAGATGATATCATCCAGATTGGATCTCAAGCACTAAGAACATCGAATTAGCCTCCACTGTACCTGAGGGAACAAGTCCAAGGGTGCGGCATTCGGCCCTTGAGGAGCAGCTGGAGCGGCAGGAGCAGGGGCTGCTGGAATGGCAGCAACAGGTGCTCCGGCAGCAGGAGCACGAGCTACAGGAGCTGGAACTTCAGCAACTTCAGGAATTCCCTGTTGAAAACAGCCGTTCAGATACGTCACTTATTATACACCAGCAGCGTCTGGGAAGTACAATTAGAATGTATGATTCATGCTTGTTTATTATATGCTCCCTCCCGCTTCTACTTACAGAGTAAAGATACTCCACAGCCCTCTCAGGGTTGTTGAAAGCTGCTCGCAGTGCCCGCTGCACAATTTCACGGTCCCAGGTGCCTCCACCCATGTCAATGATTTGCTGCACTGTTGACTCAAGAGCCGACCCAGCAACAAGGTTTGATGCTGCCTGACCATACTCATCTCTGCGCAAGGGAAGCGAAAGTCGATACGATAAGGGAAAATTCGACTCTTCGCGATAAAAATTTCTAATTCCACCGCAGCATGTACAAGTGTAGGAACCGTAATAAGACCCACAGAGAATGTCAAGAGGAATCCATAAAGATCATACGACAAAATGGATATCAGACGAGTTATTGCTTGATGATTACAGCCAGATAGATATCGTGACCCTCCATATCCAGCATCCCAAGAAAAAAGAAATCTGCACACAGTACTTACGCTGGAGCTCCTGCAACTGGGACTGCAGCCGGAGAAGGCGCAGCTGCCGCCGGAGCTCTGCTATGACAAGATCGTGTTAGAACCTTCGGACACTTCGTGCAGCAGCTTCTCATTGATAAGAGATTGAGATGCAATATTGCAACACAGTGCACGCTTACAGACAGATTGGAACTCAATGAAAGTCTTGGCCAATGTACACTTACGGGGCTGGAGAAGGAGCTGGAGCAGGAGCCGGTGCTGGAGCAGGGGTAGGGGCCGGTGCAGCAGGTGGCGCCGCAGCTGCAGCAGGAGCCTAAACAATGGATGGAATTAATTTACTACAACCCAAATCAATAAATTACTACAACCCAAATCTGCTCCAGCTAATAACCATCAACTAATAAAACACTACTATATTACTTCATCCGTAAGAAAAGACACATATTTATTACCAACAATGACAACTATTCTTAACAGCAACTCGAAAATGAGATTGTCTGGTGACCTCTTCCACGAATGGTAACCTAGAACCTAATGCAATAAAAGGCTCCAGAACATGGATATTCACACTAGAGATACCCGTGATCTCTTATGCAAGTACCCCAAGTTTGCACTTTCACAGACTGGATTGAAAGCTTAAAGTGCCGGAATAAGCAATCTGTTCTCAAGCATAGGACAGAAAGCAAGTAGTACCTGAGCAGATGCCGAGGATGACCCAGGCGCACCAGCTGCCGGTGCTTTAGTCTAATCGATGCAAAATGACGACCGTGTTAGTACAAGGAGCGAACAAGTTCCAATTCGACCAAAGTACACATATCCCTATGTAACAGCTCTCAACCAAGCAGAAATTGGGAAGGCTCGTACGACCTACCTTCGTTAGCATGACGACGAGAAAGCCACCCTCAGACACTTTGTTATCCGCCATGGTGGTCTCATCTTTCAAAACTTTCCCTTGATGAATCAGAAGCTGTTGAGCACAAGGAAACGCATCCTTTCCTTGCGACTCTTCTATTTTGGCCTTCACAGAGCCAACCTACACACAACAATTCGTCACATGCAAGCCAAAAATTAGGTCTATTTCCATTTCGAAGCAATAGATATCACAACAATTCTGCCATACACAACCCTGTTTCCGGAAGAGAATTTGCTCTAAGCACAAGAATTAGAGGTGACAAATTCGATGATCAGGTGCATAGACCGCACTATCAAGTCAAAGTACTCACAAGCGACAAGAACAAGCAAACGAGGAGTTTGCCGCATACCCCAACTTGGTACCACCGACCATAGCAACAAGATGAAACTAGAAGCGAAGATTCTCCATCGAAAGAGAAGGTGGGTTAGAGGCGGTACCAGCTCATCTTCGGCCACCTGCAGATCAAAGTGGTTGCCCTTGAGAGTCTTGACGGAGATCTTCATGATGATTCTGCCCGGATCGTTGCAATAAGAAACACGAAGAACGGATCCTGCGAAAGGTAATCCTCCCTTCCGAGCGCTCGGATAATTGGAAACGTGGCTATGACCCCTTCTCTTCTCTCTCTCTCTTTCTCTATTTCGGTGTCTGGAAGCCCTAAGGTCGGTCCCTGAAAGTGTAGGAGCAAGCCCAAGCTCAGCCTCGTTCCTTCCCGTTGCCGACTCGGTCAGAAGCTCTGTCAGTCCATCCTGCCCGCGTGGAAATTTCTGCCTTGCCCGTGGTTTTGCTGCCCGCTTTGGATCTTCCTCCTTCCGAACTCGCATAGAAATGGAATAAACTTCATTCTCAAGCAAGAATTTCTTACGAGCAATTGTGGGGCACCAATTTCAACCAATTTTGTTGAGTTTTAGAAAGAGGTGGGCAACAATTCCAATTGCTTCTGATCAATTTATTTTTTTCTGAGGGTAAGTAGGGTGTAGGGGTCACCCGTAGTTTTCTTACTAAGGGCCACTTTATACTTGGGGCCGGATTGAGGGCTGGCCCGAATTCTTCAAATTTCAACCAATAGGATGGCTCGATTCTTTCAAATGGGGCCCAAGGGCTTTATACTAGGACCTGACTAGGGCCCGACCAAAACTTCACTTTATCCTATGTGGCATCCCACGTGGCATTGTTTTGGCGCCAAAATGTTCAGGCCTAAGTAATACAATTGGGACAAGGTTTACCAAGTCCCGAACTCCCCAACTTGGGCCCAAGCCCTAATTGTCGAATCCGGCCCAACCTCTAGCCGGCCTTGGCCTCTGTATAAAGTGGCCCTAAGTCAATCCTCCCCTTTTTTTTAGATAAAGAAGGTTATCTGAATTCTTATGACAAAAAGGTGAAATGGAGATGGTAGTTATGGATGGTCAATTTGTGGTTCACTTTGTTTTGAAGTAAGAGTCAAATGAAAGGTCCCTCTAAGTGACCCTTCATTTCAGACTTACCCAAATCATTAAAGAAAATTTCATTTGAAGGTTAAATGTAGCACCCCCTTTAATCTAGATCCTTTTTCAACGGAGTGGTTAAAGGAACTTGCTAAATGACCATGCTATGTTCTATACTCTCAAAACATTCAAAGAACTCAAGAGGCGCTTAAAAAAATTAAAAAATAGAAAAATACGAAACAAAAATGAAGACGATAGACGCTTAAAAAGATGAAACCATTTTATAGATGCTAAAAATCATGGAGATAGAAAGATGGTCAATGGGGATGACACGTTGCAATCATGAAGAAAGTACTTTGGAAAGTACTTTGGATTCTAATGTGGAGGAGTGAGTGTTGGTAGCAGGGTTGTGGCGAGCGGCAGCATCTCGTGAGTATTCATCGTTTCCATGGGGGCCTGCCAAAAGAAGCACGTCATTTAGCGAGTCCATTGGGGAAAAAAATTGACATTTGCCTTGCTAAATGTAGCTTGTCTTGTCCCTTTAGCCAGTCCGTTGAGAATGCTCTTACACTATAGTGGAGAAGGCCACCGGTGAGTCAAAAATTTAATTTTCAACCAATAACATTTGAGATTTCTCCCTCAAATCTTGAGTGGTGGACTTCTTCACCATGGTGTAAACTGGCATTTCTAATACTAAAGTATTGAGTTTTTGTGTACCTCCCCCTCATGCAAACCTTAAATAAATTTATAGACCCTTAAGAGAAATTGGTGGATAGTAGATGACTATGTTGTAAAATCTATTGTCCAAAGAGATTGTGTTTCTAACTTTGTATAAAGTTGTAATGCTCCGAAATAGTGAGTTGCCAAAAATTCTTTTAAGTGCCTTTATTGATCCCATTCTACTCACTAAAAAGGGTTATTCTATCTCCACTTATTCTCCTCACTAAAAAGATTATTCTATCTCCACATATGCACACTTTTAGTCACTTTCAGTTCATTTCAATTCACTACTAGTACGCCCCCACGGCATTGCCACAATCATACAAATAATTTTCAATATTTTTGGAGCTATAAATTCTTGGAAATTCAACATCTCGGAATCCATCGGCCGGAATCGCAATCCAATTGTTGCCCTCACCTCTCCAAAAAAAAACTCACTTCCAACAAACACCTCATCCACCCCGATCTGATGAGCGATGGCCCATATCGTAATGTCACTCGTTACATTAATTGATAATAATAATAATAATAATAATAATAATAATAATAATAATAATAATAATAATAATAATAATAATAATAATAATAATAATAATAATAATAATAATAATAATAATAATAATAATAATAATAATAATAATAATAATAATAATAATAATAATAATAATAATAATAATAATAATAATAATAATAATAATAATAATAATAATAATAATAATAATAATAATAATAATAATAATAATAATAATAATAATAATAATAATAATAATAATAATAATAATAATAATAATAATAATAAATAATAATAATAATAATAATAATAATAATAATAATAATAATAATAATAATAATAATAATAATAATAATAATAATAATAATAATAATAATAATAATAATAATAATAATAATAATAATAATAATAATAATAATAATAATAATAATAATAATAATAATAATAATAATAATAATAATAATAATAATAATAATAATAATAATAATAATAATAATAATAATAATAATAATAATAATAATAATAATAATAATAATAATAATAATAATAATAATAATAATAATAATAATAATAATAATAATAATAATATAATAATAATAATAATAATAATAATAATAATAATAATAATAATAATAATAATAATAATAATAATAATAATAATAATAATAATAATAATAATAATAATAATAATAATAATAATAATAATAATAATAATAATAATAATAATAATAATAATAATAATAATAATAATAATAATAATAATAATAATAATAATAATAATAATAATAATAATAATAATAATAATAATAATAATAATAATAATAATAATAATAATAATAATAATAATAATAATAATAATAATAATAATAATAATAATAATAATAATAATAATAATAATAATAATAATAATAATAATAATAATAATAATAATAATAATAATAATAATAATAATAATAATAATAATAATAATAATAATAATAATAATAATAATAATAATAATAATAATAATAATAATAATAATAATAATAATAATAATAATAATAATAATAATAATAATAATAATAATAATAATAATAATAATAATAATAATAATAATAATAATAATAATAATAATAATAATAATAATAATAATAATAATAATAATAATAATAATAATAATAATAATAATAATAATAATAATAATAATAATAATAATAATAATAATAATAATAATAATAATAATAATAATAATAATAATAATAATAATAATAATAATAATAATAATAATAATAATAATAATAATAATAATAATAATAATAATAATAATAATAATAATAATAATAATAATAATAATAATAATAATAATAATAATAATAATAATAATAATAATAATAATAATAATAATAATAATAATAATAATAATAATAATAATAATAATAATAATAATAATAATAATAATAATAATAATAATAATAATAATAATAATAATAATAATAATAATAATAATAATAATAATAATAATAATAATAATAATAATAATAATAATAATAATAATAATAATAATAATAATAATAATAATAATAAATAATAATAATAATAATAATAATAATAATAATAATAATAATAATAATAATAATAATAATAATAATAATAATAATAATAATAATAATAATAATAATAATAATAATAATAATAATAATAATAATAATACATTTATTTACATATGACAAAGAGGTCATCATTCGGCCAACTAGATCTTTGGAGCTTCTCAATCTAAGTCCATGTTCTATTTTTTTCTTCAAAACATCTCAAATCTTTAGAGCAATTCAGATCTAAATCTTTGAAACGTTCGAAAAAATAATGTCCATTCACTAGAAAACCCCACTTCAGCTATTTTTATGGTGATTAGGCCCCAGTGTACATGTACTGTAACGGCCAAAAGGTGTTTTAAAATCATTTGTCAAATCACAGCTGTTGCAAAGGTACTATTACTTCTAAGTACCAAAAGCAAGGAAACTCTTGAAAGAACTAGCCCCAAGGCAGTCACACATCATATGAAAAGCCTGGTAAAGATACGACTCGTGAGCTAGGTTTGGTAATCTGGTAGCAACATACTGTAAGGTTGTTAATTGCACAGATTAGAAACTGAACACTGCTTCTAGAAGTTCATAGATACTAGGAAACAGCAAAACGCACATCCTTTGGTTTCATAGCCACACTTAACTTAAAAACAGAGCCTCCATTAACGTCTTGAAATTCGGATCGAAGAACTATGCTACACTTCGCCGTTCATCTAACAACAGTACACACAGATGAAAGCTTGCAGATTGATAGAGAGACTCGAAGCCACCAACTTGTCATATTGTTTATGCAACCAGTGTGCATGAAGCTAGAATGAGTCGAAGCTGTCCACTTTGCAATGACCACATTCAAGCATCTGGATTAGCAAGTGCTACAAAATTTGAAGGTCCAGTATGGAGTAAGTCGCACTTGCTCCAATACAACACGAACACTAAGTATAATGGAACATTCTGAAACAAAAAGTGCCACCTCTGGAGGAAAAAGGAGTTTCTGTACAAGGAAGAGCATGCGGGCATCATGTTGGGGTCGAAAATGCCGCAGCAAACTTCTCATTCAATAAGTCGCGGTTCTGCGTGGGAAGCGTGGCATGGAAGTAGCGAGTGGGGCGAAAGATGAGAGTGGAGCCTGGACTAGTCTCGAATCTGTACATGAGGCCAGGAATGACAAAATCACCTCCCTTTGGATGCCCGCGCTGCGTCCAACACACAACTTCGAAGCCCGAAGTGTCCCACCCACAAACACGAGACCGCGGATTATCCCTCCGCGCCACGTCCTGGCTGATACTCGCCACTCTGCGAAACTGCACTTCACCCCCTCGTGACGCATAAAGCTTCAAAAAAGGCAGCTTGTGTCCTTCGTCTCCGATCCTCGAATCCTCACCAAGGCCCGCCCGTTGCTCAACTTCTGCCACGATCTTGCTCCCAAATGAGCGCTTCACCGCTTTGTAAAACACGCTCGCCACCAAGTTCCCGTGCTGAAACGTGCAGTCATCTTCCTCCGAAGTCGGCTTTCGATGTGTGTGCACAACGGCGTCATGCAGACAGCACTCCGTTGGCGTTGCTCGAGGAGACTGCATGTGCAGCTGCAAGGAGTTGATGCTCAATCTGATTGCGGTCTCTTCCAGGCTATCGAAGATACTGGGTGAGTACATCAGCAGCAGATCGTTCACCCTGAAGTCGTTGAAGGAGAGACTTTCGTTCAGAAGAATGTTGCCGAAAAACGCTACCAGGTTATGATCCTGATTGTACACTTTCTCTTTCATTGTCGTCTCCCAGAGGCTTTGAAAGTCGGATTCCTCGAGGTTGAGGTTGGTTCCGCTCCCTGCTGGTTCCATTTTGTCTCGAACGTCGGAGTAGACGATGTGAATCACCGTAGAACGGCGAAGATCGAATCTCTGTCGAAGATTTCTCGCTTCAGGTCCAACGACAGTGCAATGCAAGACAAGGAACTTGACATCGGCGTCGTCCCGAATCTCCTGCCACCGCTTCACCCGCTCCCGAAACTCATCCACGCAGTTGATCGTTTCGTGTTCGAAGACCGTGTGGAGTATGGGCTTGATGTCTCCTTGCGGTCCGCACTTGAAGCAGCGGCTGCCGTACTTCGCCAGACAAGGCTCACAAAGCTTGTGACAGTACTGGAAGCTCTTCGACTTCTTGATCGACGGAGCTTCCGTCATCATGCTCACATTCTTCCGCCATGAACATTGCACCAAATGCAAGACGCTGTATGTTTGTTTCGACTTCCCGTGGATTGGATTCATGCATGCGTGCTTCACTCCCACGTCGTACGTTATCTTCACTGTGTTCTTCTCCCATACTGCCTCTAACACTTTCGCATTCCTCCTCGTTAACACTTTCCCTTTCCCCTTTCCATTCCGACCTGTCACAACTCACAATCATCTCTCGGAACTATGACCACCATTACGTGGTGATAAAACACAGCAAGGCGATACATTTCAGGCAGGTTCGAAAATTTCTTCAGAAAAAGTCAACAGGATGATGCATGCTTCATAGTTGGGTAAAAAACAAACCTTCGTCACAATCCTCAGCAGACCGTCGACTACTTCGACTGTCGTCGACGTCTTCACGGTGTCCGCTCGACGTTCGTCTCCTTCGACGAGGAGCAGCAATTGTCTCCTCAGAGTCAGAATTCGAGTCTGTGTCCTCCTCAACCTGGCGCTTCCGCCGTCTCTGAGCACGACCATTGCGAGCTTGCGGTACGAAAGTAGAGTCCTCACTGTCGGAGCTTGACCCGGACTCCTCAGACTCCGAGGAAACACTCACCTTCTTCGACCGATTAACCATTGCACACCTGCAAGTAAAAACCAATGTAGCAGAACGGCATAACCTAGTTACGAGAAAACAATCCTTTTCTCGAAAAACTCGCCGAACTCGACGATACAAACAAGGAAAAAAACGGTGCACCATGCGGGGGCACAAATTGAGAGAAGATTTCACACGTGGGGCAGAAAACTAAACCCTAGTACCACAAGTGCGTTCGCACTTGTTGAGGAACAAAAAGAGAGCTCTGTCTGTCTGTCCGCACCTGAAGGACTTGGAAATGCAAATTGCATGGTGGATTGAGACGAGCTTTTGTCGCCTCGAACACAATCCTTGCAGCTAAAACTTGAATCCGGACTGTCATGCGAGATTTCAGTACCCAAGTGTGTCGATTCTAAGTAGTGGTAGCGAGAGTGATGGCTGCTCGCCGGTACAAAGTGTTCGTGATGGCTGGGAATCTCGGAAAGGCTTGTGTGTGGATGGATGACCCTCGGATGAATTTTGCTTCTTCTCGTCGGTTCCTCTGTCATCCGTTGCTCCCTAGCTGGCTGGACTTTTTCTTACCTTATACAGTGGATTTTGTATTCCTACAGACAATTTTCTTGTAATTGCCAAGTTTCTTTTCAGGTTGGCTGGTGGTTATATAGAATTAGGAGTGAAATTGGAGTTATATTGACCTTCGAATGCCCATGGGGTCTAAAATGGGCAACCCAAAATTGGATCATAGCATCTTTTGGACTTGGGCATCATGAATGAACCAATCAATTATGAGCTTGCAACCTCGTACAAGGTTATGTACAACCCCAACCTACCTACCCCAATCCTTTCAAAACACAACATCACTCATACAAATTGTGATTTGAATTGTAAAATTTCACTTTTTGAATGCATCAAAAGAAGTTGACCAGTTTGACATCAAAATATAAGTGAAAAGTTGAGTACAATGAGAGCTACAGAGCAGATTTTATTGGGAACAAGCCCTTGCTTGGACGTTTAACCCTTAACCCTTAAACGCCCATGGGGTGTGAAACGGGCAGCCCAAAATTGGATCAGAGCATCTTTTGGACTTGGGCATCATGAATAGTGCACTTTTTGAACAAGGGCATCATGAATAGTGCACTTTTTGAACAAGGGCATCATGAATGCACCAATCACTGATGAGCTTGCAACCTCCTACAAGGTTATGTACAACCCCAACCTCGCTACCACAATCCTTTCAAAGCACAAAATCATACATACAAATTGTGATTTGAATTGTAAAATTTCACTTTTTGAATGCATCACAAGAAGGTGACCAGTTTGACATCAAAGTATAAGTGAAAAGTTGAGTACAGTGAGAGCTACAGAGAAGATTCTGTTGGAAGGTGACCCCTCGGGTCATCTTGGGCGTTTAAGGGTTAAACGCCCAAGCAAGCCCGAGGGGCATGATTCCAACAGAATCTTCCCTATAGCTCTCACTGTTAGTACTCAACATTTCACTTATATTTTGATGTCAAATTGGTCACCTTCTTCTGATGCATTCAAAAAGTGAAATTTCACAATCAAATCACAATTTGTATAAATGATATTGTGCTTTGAAAGGATTGTGGTAGGTAGGTTGGGGTTGTACATAACCTTGTAGGAGGTTGCAAGCTCATCAGTGATTGGTGCATTCATGATGCCCAAGTTCAAAAAGTGCACTATTCATGATGCCCAAGTCCAAAAGATGCTGTGATCCAATTCTGGGCTGCCCATTCTAGACCCCATGGGCGTTTCAGGGTTAAGGATTGAGTACTCAGAGAGATTGTTTTTCTTTATCGAGCTTGATTCTAATTATTTGTGTGATGTAATGATGATTTTATTGTTTCTTATGCTAACACAATTTACTTGAAATTGATTGTTACTCAGTGACTCGATTGAATCGATTTAGGTAAGAGAGTTTGTAGAATGACACAGTAGTTTGATGTAATTCATCACACATTGATTAAGTGGGTGCACACCTCCTCCTATAATAGTTGTCCTTGAAGGATCTCTCTGCGGGACGTACTTAAACTCGCGGAAGATTTTTTTGACATGGATCAATACGCACCAGAGGCTTACTACTGGAAAGGGCTTCTTTGATTCGATCTATCCCTTGTTCCCCTTTTCCAATCCTCCATTCCCATTTGCCTTAACAACTTTCTGCTACTATGACAAAATAATAATAAACAAGTAATATATTTATATTTTACCCACTCTCAAACATAGGACTCGTATATGTGAAAAGTACAAATTGCAAGACATGGATTGTCAAAATATTATAACATTGATACAATAAGTGTAGCAATGAAGAATCATACACCAATTTATGAGATTCCTTGGCTAACTCTCTCTTGTTGTGTGTTTTTATAGAGCTTGAGAATCAAATCATAAATTTGATTTCTCTTTGTATCTACTTCCGATTCTTCGAACCACATTTCCGTACGCTGCAATAACACAAACCACATGACTTGATCATTAGCACTCATATCCCGTAAAATCACTTTCTAGAATAAATGAATGAGAGGTGCAAGATTTGCACCATTATCCACTTGTTGAGGACAACAAATACGTATATTATGAACATGGCAAACTCAATATATAACAAATATCATCTTAACTTGAATCTCATACATTTTCCGCATGCAAAGGTGTACACTTTCCATCATCACATAGACATCTACAAGAATGATTCAGAATATGCTTGTTTGTACTTACGTTGGAATTTAATGAAATCTCTTCTTCACGCAAAAAGACTTCCATGAAATGTAACATGAATGGTCCGCAATCGTAATCATTTTTTTGTCGTGGGACCTTCACATCAAGATCAATTCCTTTTCAGCAACTCAAATCTATAACAATGTACTTATCAAGTAAAGTTAGAATGTCAAACATGGAAATAACAAATAAGTCTTTCATTTTACGTACCTCAACCTCCACATATTCCACTCCACTAAATATTGCACTCCCATCATCATAGCTATTTTCCCGATGAAGGTCTAACCATGCAAAGATCAAAAAACTTCACAAACCACACAAGTATTAAAAAAAATGTACAAAAAGCATGTGCAAACCAATCTAGATCAAATTCCACAAATTATAGAAAAAGGGTTCTTACTTTCTTATGTACTTCTCAACATCATCGTGCATGTCTTTTATGGAATCCATATGTAAAATAACAGGAGCAACATGCACCGATCCTCCTGTAGAATGCATTTTTGGTTATTCAACAATTGAAAAAAAAGTATTACTACCATCATTGCAAGTACAATTTGAGTATCATAAATCTATGATACAAACTAAATCATACTTTGGGTAGACCTGTCTTACCTTGAGAATTCCCACAAAGCTTGTTGGCATAACACACTATGACTAAGCTCCAATGTTTCCTACATCATATTTACATCCAACAAGCAATGGATCAGTTTATTCATTTCTAAAATTGGTGTACGCTCAAACATTCACCTCAAACAAGTGAAGAAACTCTATGTAGTATGTAAGCTCACATATATAGCTTATTGAGCATACTAAATCAAAGTTCCAAATCGCACCTGTCATTTATAGGCATGATGATATAGTCAGTTTCAAACATATCCTTCGGGACAATCCATTTTTGGACGGCTTCATAAGCTCTTTGATGATTCAATTCGTCGTAGTCACTTCCTTCTTCATATGCAAGTTGCAGTTTTGTGAACAAAAAACTGCTACATACATATAATTTATGCTTCTTGGATTCATACAAGCTCTCCTGCAAATACCTGGAAAATATCACTCATACATGATCAAGGTTAAATTTATGAAAACTTCTATCTAATTGGCTGTTCACAATTATAACAAAATGGCAGCAGTGCAGTCCAGCAATTTTGAAGCTTGATCAACTGTAGAGGACTGCTTTAAGGATACCTTCTACTGAGGTACCGTATTTTATTGACTGTTTCCATTGAGAATGTCAGTTCTCTTTTGGAATCCTTCACATTTATAAGCGTACAAATAATGTGCCATTTGTGTGTCACGAATCTAGTTACCGAGACATGTGACTTACCTCATGTAAAAGTCGATGATATTGTCGTTGAAAAGCTCCCCAGGCTTCAACATATTCACTTCCTGTTCCGTGATTTCTACCCCGAATCTGTCCCAAGGTGGATAAATAAAACGCATTGGCGCCATCTGCACTTCGGGAACAACTTCTACTTGTACTTGGGGGACAACTTCTACTCGTCGTTCTTCCATATTGCGGTCATCGAGATTCTCACGAGCTGCAAAACAACAACATGCATTCTTTCACCTGGTTTGTGGAGTACATGAATACTATCGTCATGTAGCGATTTGGAATCTCAATGCAGGATTGGATAAACCAACACTTCTTCAACTTACGTGCGCTTGGTACGATAATAGCAGTGACACTCTCCTCGACTTGCTTCTTCTGTACATCATCTTCCTCCGTTACCTAAGAAGATCAATAGTGATAAACATCAAAAGAGTGCAGTCAGTCAGTCACTCTTGATTGGTTTGAATCTGGACAAGCTGAAGAGAATTGGCGGGTAAAAACATCAAGGAGAAGAAGGATTGCACGAAATGGAAGTGGAAAGTCGAAGAGTTTAGGGAGACACTGCACAAGCCTGTGTCATCATGAAAGGACATAGCCTATCTACAGACCCATATTATAACGTGTTTGTAAGATAACATGTGAGGACATATCTCAAAACAATAGGCGGGAAATAATCTTAAGAGAACAGCTTGTGCTATTCAAGATGTTTATCTTCATCATCAGGAGATTAAATGTTCCTGATATCACTTACCTCTACAAGTATGATCTTCTCCTCACGATTGTAGAGCACCTCCTCTTTACCAAAGTAAAAAGATGATGGGTCGTCTTCTATCAATGGTGTCCCCGTAAGATGTATCTTCTGCAACTCACGTAGGTGATGGAGGTCGGGGAGGCACTTCAGCTTTGAG
This sequence comes from Bryum argenteum, assembly GCA_037043015.1. Taxonomy (NCBI): domain Eukaryota; kingdom Viridiplantae; phylum Streptophyta; class Bryopsida; order Bryales; family Bryaceae; genus Bryum; species Bryum argenteum. The sequence goes on along the minus strand of CM073323.1, from coordinate 2,622,471 downwards.
TAAATGCACCATAAAGTCTTGAGGCTCACTAGTTTCTCAATACCTAGAATCTCTTCCACCTTGGTGTAGGATATATCAATATGAACGAGTTCTTTCATATGTCCAATGTCGTGTAAACTACGAACGGCTTTGCATCTATCAAGGTTAAGCCTAGTCAGAGAATGTAATCCGCTCAAGCCATCGATTGTTGAAAGTGCATCACATTCTTTAAAAGTCAATTCTTCCAAGCAATTCAAAGAACTCAAATCCCCACTCTCTTTCAGAAATTTGTCCATCGAGATCTCCAGTTTACGCAATCGCACGCATCTGCTGATGTCAAATTTGTAACCTGTTGGATCACCTAAGACCAACGCACGTTGTAACATGCACACTCTTAGAGACAGAAGGTCTTGGAGATTCGGATACTGCGCATATGCTCGGCAACAGAAAATCTGAAGCCATCCAAGCTCTCTGGGATATTTCCATCCCATAATTGTCTTAAGCATCGGACAGTCGTAAATAGTTAGCGACCGCAGCTTCCGCAAGCCCCTCAAATTAATGATCTCTAATTCCGTGCACTCAAACAAAGTAAGCACCCTTATTGCATTCAGAGTCATCCACTCCCTCTCAAAAGTCTTAAAGTTTGGGGATTCGAGATGTCTGTGAGAGTCCAAAACAGGATTCTTTTCTATCAGCTTCTTCACAAATTTCTCCAACACCCTAAAGCATGACCAGTCTATTTCCACCATTCCATCACCGTACTCATCATAGTCACCTTCAAGCTTCACTAGTCTCATCTGCATGAGCATGCTCACCTGTGGACACATGAACATCCACAAGTAAGTGCACAACTCATGCACAATCACCGCCACTGCTTGTAAACACAAGTTCTAAAAACCTGCAATCAAAGCTACCACTCTATCAACAAGTGAGCGGACGACACCACCGTTCAAAATGCAACAATAAACACTCCAAAAACTGAATAAATCACTTGAACACTCGGGGCTAGTAGAACTTACGTCATCGTAAACATCCGAGCGGCTTCGACTCTGAACAACTGAAAGCCATTCACATGTACGCATAAGGCTTCTATATTGTTCCGCCTCGAAAAATGCTTCGAAAAATTCCCGACAATGTTCTCCACATAGGACCAGATCAATAAGTGTGGATCTCAATCGCGGATCAAGCGCCTGGAATCTCTGTACAGCCTGCACTCACACTCATGTAACACCCAACGATATCAAAATGCAATACCATCGCCTATCGTACATTCCTGCAACCTACTCATGCATCGACACATCTACGGCAACAGAACCCAACCATGCCACTTCCGCAAAACAACCGTCATCGCAGGACTGATCGATCATACTAATTACCATCAGCCCTGCAAATGCCCTCCTTGTCTCTATAACAAAAAACAACACTCTGACGTCCACTACAATCTCAACAAACTCTTTTTCATGCACAAGCAGCATTCCATGTCAACCTAGCGATCATCCAAGTCCATTCTATCACCCAACACCTCACCTTACGCTTGGGCTTAGCCATTCCAGGACACCCTGGTGCTGCTGAGATACTTCCTGCACCCAAGCCTGCCACGCCCTCCAAAACCACTGCATGCGGACCTGCTTCTGTTCGTCCCATACCTCCACTAACCGGACCATCACCTCCTCCACCATTCTTCGACTTGCGCGCACCCGTGTTGCTCTGCTTCCGGGACTGGGCTTTGCCGGAGACTCTGTCAATGACCTCATACCATTCCGGCTTCAACGTTGTGGCCAGCTTCAAACTCCTCGTATCTCCCGCAATCACCTCGGCGTACTCCTTCCCACTCTCCACACATCGCTCCTTGATTAGTCGGTGGGACTTCACCAGAGTGTCCCATCGAAGCCTACACTGGTCCCCCGTCCTCTCCCATGCTCCACAGGAGTCAGGATCACTCTCACTCACTGCTTCAGCGATGGCGTCCCAGTTCGTAGCACTCGACTTGTGCTTGCGATACCGACTTCCTCTGTCGTCGAAGCATGCCCTCTTGCACTCCACCAGTACCCGCGTCTCCTCGTCTGTCCAGTCCCTGCCCCTTTTCCTGCTGCCTTTCTTGCCTTCGGTTCTCGACGGACATGGCACTTCATCGCAGTTATTCAACTCATCTTCCACTGCAACTTCACCGTCTGCACCAGGATGTGCATGCTCCACCACTGCTTCGGGGTACTCTGAATAATTCAACGTCGCGCCACTGCTCGGCACAGAACCGGCCCAGATCGCTTGCGACACCGCTGTGCAGGGCACGCCAAAGACGGGGTTGTCAACCAAACTCTGGTGCACAAGCCATGCCCCATTCTATTACATATTTGACGTGCTGAGCTGGAAAGCTGACAGTCGACGAACCCAAGAGTCTTTAAAGCTCAATACTGTATCCTGCAACAATCAGGATCATTGCACATGTCCAGTCCTAGCTCGGAGTGAGCAACTCACCTCCAGGTGCATTTTGAGCTATGTGACCGCTGTTCGGATCCTGATACAGTTGGAAAGCGTGAGGGTTGAAAGGCACAGGTGAATTGTATGGCCACTCCCTATGTTGCTGCTGATATGTTGAATATGTTGAAGGATCCATCCAGGGGGGCCGTTAGAATCGTCAGAGCTGCAATTCTACCAGAGCCAGGGCATCACTTAGATGTACAACTTCACTCAAATTTCAAAGACAGTATGAGCAAGTAGTCAACTACAGTGTTCGTTTCGACTCCAAAAGAGGCTCCTGCATCCGCTCTCAAAATCACCTCCATGACCAGTACAATTGAGCTATGGCGTGAGTTACAGAGCACCTGGAGCTAAGAACTTACGCAGTTTCTGCCCGTGCAATCACAAACGCCACCCACATAGCAAGTTGACACCAAGCGAACTGTGTTTCCACGCCTTTCAGTTCCCGAAATATTCTACACCCCTTACTCAACGGACACAATGAGTGAGTGGGATATGAAGATTCGAGTAGAGGCCATGGAAAACCCTCATCCACGCGCGATTGGAACCCTCGACTGCCAAAGTAACGAACACGGAATTCAACTAGCAGAAAGGGGCAGTAGAAGGGGCATCGAAGGAGCAATGGAACTTCAGTGAGCGGGTAATGAAGAGAGCGTGCTCAGACAACCCCACCTCAAAGGAAGGGCGACGAAGCACTTTCACAGCTGATCGCAAGCGCGAAATATGTTGGCCACGGCACAGACAGGCAAGAGATGAACGCTGAATCGAAGTGGCTGAAAATGTTTGAGGAAACGCTAATTTATATGCACCATCGTACCGACTGTCATCGGTTCACGGCAGTGTCGGATTCGTTGGTTAGTGTGGTACCCGATAGCCATGGCCGGCTTCCGAGAGCGGGAAGAAGCGGAGGTGGGTTACGTATCGGGCTGTATCGTGAGTACCGGAGTGATACTACCGATACTCTTACAGCAATGGAGTATTACAGCAAGGGAGAGTGCTCTAAAGTCCAGCGGTATCAATTATTGAGAGTTGAGCTTTTTCACCGGATGTACACAAGAGCTTCGCAACTAAATAGTACCATGTATTTATCCCAAATATTATAAGGTGTTAAATTTGGGCATCATTTTAGAAACAAATACAAGTCCATTTTCAGAAATTTGCAGCACATTGGAAAAGTGATCAACAATGATTGATCCACTTTGACTATCCTTCCAATTACTTTGTTCATGCACGAAAAGTACTTACATTGTTTATTTCATTACAAATTTGCTAATCTCAAATTTGAGCCGTTGTCGAGCACTCACCCTTAACCCCTTAATGTGCCGAATGTTTTTAATGAGAAAAACCTAGATGTTATATAGAATATGCATTTTGTGTTTCTTATGAGTGTTTGCTTAGAGCCAATTTGAAGATCCTTATGCTTACATTAGATCTCTAATTTTAATTTTCAAATAAGAAACACTAATTAGTTGACATCTTAAGAGTGTATAACTTTTAAATTTATGAAGTGATAATTTTTATATTAATAATAATTCGAAATTGAAAGTGTTGGCTAAAGTCACATACTAAATGATAATACTAGTATATACCCGTGTCGTTTGGAGTTTGGACAAGCAAAAATAGAAAGTATGATAGAAACTGAATAATTTGTGATTAACGTCCCCTTTGTCATAATGGGTGAGTTCTTTATGCATCGTCTCATGTCCCCGGTTCCCTTCTTCCCCGTTCTCCATCCTCCCTTTTCATCATGAAAGTAACCCATCTCCAAATTCCCATTCCCGGTTTCCATCTTTCGTTCTTGGTTCCCATCCTTTTTTTGTTGTTGCCCATCTCCAACTTCCCTTCTTCGTTCCAATCATTTGTTTGCAGTTCCTATCATCCATTCCCAATTCCGGTCTTTGTTCCTGGTTCTTACTTTTGTCTCATGTTCTATTCATCTCGTGCTCATTCCTTCTTTTCTTCCATGATTATGGTCCACATGTCTTATCCCTTTGACTCCTTGTGATAAATAGGGATGTAATAAACTATTCATAAAAATCAAATATCGCATACCAAAAATCTTCAAAATTTTTAAAATTCTTTACGCGTACTTGACTAAATGATGATGACCATAACCATGACCATGACCATGTTCGGATCGCCAAGGACAAACATATACTATTCTTTAATATATAGAAATAGAGAAAGGCCACTAATAACATAAGAGGAACACCATGAGTTCTCCAAAATATTAAGTTTTCTAACACTAAGGAAACCCTGAGGTGTTTTGTGTTTGAAGGTTAACTGTGAAGAATTCATGAACTCATATAAGGTTCTCTAATTGGATGTGGTTCTCAACTCACCAATTTTGTGGGAAAATACAAAATATCAAAAAACATCTTTTTTAGTCTACTACAAGCTCCTCAAAATTCAAGATTGACCATAATATGATTGATTGGTATAACTCTTAAGGGTTAAACATCATGTCCGCTTCAACTAAGTGGTAGAAATCCGTTGGATTCCTCATGTTCACAACAAAGTGGAAGAAGATAAGAAAATGTAAGAGTATAACATAAATTCCTTGTAACTTCAATTATGTAAAATTGGCGTTATCCTGCTAAAATTGTGCCTTTCAGGATGCTTAAATTGAGAAAAATAACATTGGTATTATCGATTTTTGACATGAAATGGGAAATACTTTGAATCGAGGATATAAAACAATAATGTTTTTGAACGGCCGTTCAAAAATATTTGCCTTTCGACAACATATTTCTCAAACATGATCCAAAAACAATAAAGAGTGTGGGATATTGTGATATTCGGTGATATTACAAAAAGCTGTTGATATTATGAAGAACATGTGTGATATTTAAAAACATGTCATATTGTAGGCATAAATATTTCTTACTTGAATTCAAAAACATGCCTAGAAAATGGAACATTCTAGAACGGGAGCAAAATGGCTCATCAAAATATTGGCAAAATGGCATAGAGAATATCCTTTCTTTAACGAAATTAAAAAATTTGTAGTGTTTTCATCTAAGGCATGCACTATGTAGTGTGTTTGGGTCAAGATGGAAAGCCTCCATCTCACTTTTTCTGAAAGACCTACTCTGCTTTCAAACTCGAAGCTACCAAGCAATAGATAATTATGCTTGTTGAGGTTTTAGCCCCGAAAGGAGAAGAGTGTGTAGTGACTTCAATCACTTCACTTGGAAATCAATGTACACATATTTTTTAGATTTGAGAAAGCTAATCTTAGGATTTTATACGCAGCCATCTAATTAGTGTGCCTTGAGGTTTTATCAAATTTAACAAAGCGGACCTTAAGATCTATGTTGCCAAAGTTCTAGTTTTTGTAAAGACAATATTTCTAAAGTTGTGCAGAGCAACTCGATTCCAACTTCTCTCTCTTTTAGGAGTCAGCTCTAGAACGTGTTAGCTAGGCACAAAACATGAGGTGCGTGACAAAAGATGCATAAAGCAAGAATAACCCTTGGGGACTTCCTCAAACGTTCTCAAACACCATTGTGAATCTTACTACACCAAGCTTCTATTCCCTTTGGTGTCGGTTTACCTTAAAAGGCTTGTTTATGGTTGCCGAAGCGTCCACCATCCATTGTAGTTTTGACACACTCTTGGTTTACACATTCATCACCAATTCCTTGGAAGCGGATGGTATATGAAAAATGGAATCATTGTTTACCTTACATCAACCTCTATAGTTCACTTGTTGAGCTCAAAGATTCTACAACTACAAGGCACTTATTTTCGACCTTGAAGTTTGAAACCCTTTTTTCACGTTGTGCTCGACGTCCAAACCAAGATAGTCATAGCTTGTGATCTTGTTAAACACATTTGTTTTCTCAAAACCAACAACCCAAGCACATGAATGATTGTTCTAGTTTCAAGATCTCATGTTAGAAGTTTGTCCTAAATTTCTATACAACAAGGTTCTCTAAGATTTCCTAGTGACTCAAACAAGCTCAAATGATACGCTAAGGGTTGTAGAAACAAGAATGAATGCTCTTCAATAAACTTCTTACCACACTTCAAGTACATGCTTAATAGTACAATGTGAATTAGCTCTAATAGCTACAAGATGTTTCCCAATTCCACATATATGTTTACTTGGTTTATGGCACACTATGCTTAAAAATAAAGAGCAAATGTTGAAAGTGTGCGCTATCAGACACTATTATCCTCCGAGGTCAAAACATTATTTCGAGAAGGAGCTTCAATGAAAATTCACATTCGTTTGATTACTTATATTCACTAACGGTGGCCAAATGGGCTAACCCAGACCCAAACAAACCCAGACAAACTAGAATCAACTCAAACTCAACTGAAGAAAAACGCAGAAAAACGAGCAATCAGAATGCCAAACCCAAACTTGGTGAACAACAGCTCCACCTCCGGCATGGCGCTCCCCTCATTCCACATACACAAACAGATTGCCATTCCGGTCAAGAGCCAAAGACGAGACACCATGGAAAGGTGAATTAGAGTGACTATTCAGTGACCTAGAATTGCCTATTCAAAAGAATGCAGGAGATGAAACTAAGAAGTGATAATGCTCGGAAGTCACTGCCCAAGCCTATTCCATCAAAAAACAGCAAAGCCTTCATATTTACCCACATTTTTTCTACGCCGAAAGACCATGAGAAGTGATGACTAACTGCTACAATCACTCCTACTGGAACAATTTGTTCTATCCAAAATTATTCGCCTTCATCAAAAGAAGATTCAGAGGACATGTCTTCATCATCATTGATATCACTTACTTCTACAAGTACTGTCTCCTCACAATTGAAAGACACCTCCTCTCTATCAAAGTAAAACGATGATGGGTCGTCTTCTATCAATGGTGTACCCTTAAAGATCTTCTGCAACGTCGGTAGGCCATGGAGGTCAGGGAGGCACTTCAACTTTGAGCAAATACAGCTTAAATTCCTTAGGCTTACTAGTTTCTCAATACCTCGAATCTCTTCCACCTTGGTGTAGGATATATCGATATGAACTAGTTCTTTCATATGCCCAATGTCGGGTAAACTGCAGAATGCCTCACAACCGCAAAGGAGAAGCTTAGTCAAGGAATGTAGTCTGCTCAATCCATCGATTGTTGAAAGTGCTTCACAATGTCCGGACGATAAATATTCCAAGCACTTCAACGAACTCAAATCCCCACTCTCTTCTAAAGCTTCGTCATTAATCTCCAGTCTACGCAATCGCACACAATTGCTGATGTCAAATTTGTATCCTACTGGATTATTGGAGTCAAACCGTAACAAGCACACCCTTAGAGACGGAACGTCTTGGAGATTTGGATACTCAGCATATGCTTCGCAATCTACAATCTCAAGCCAACCAAGCTCTCTGAGATATTTCCACCCAATTATTTCCTTGAGCACCGAACAATCGAAGATAGTCAACGACCGCAGCTTTCCCAAGCCTCTCAAATCGATGCTTTCCAATTCCTCACACGAGAACAAAGTAAGCACCCTTACTAGATTTAGAGTCATTGGCTCCCTTTTGAAAATAATCGTCTTGCGGATTAGGGCATTGAGAAATATGTGAGTGTCCAAAGAAGGATTCTTTTCAATGAGCTTCTTCTCAAATTTCTCCAACACCCTAAAACATGACCATTCTATCTTTTTTTCATCATCGTACCCATAAGTTTCTCCACCCCACCCAGCATTAGCATTGTAAGTATTGTCAGGATCAAGTTTCACTAGTCTCATCGTCATGAGCATGCTCACCTGTGATTACATGAACATCCACAAGTAAGTGCACAACACATCCACAATCACCACAACTCCTTGTAAACACAAGTTCTGAAATCGTGCAATCAAAGCTATGAATCTATCAACAACTGAGCGCACGACACCACCATTCAAAATGCAACAATAAACACTCCAAAAACTGAATAAATCACTTGGACACTCGGGGCTAGTGGAACTTACGTCGTCATAAACATCCGAGCGGCTTCGACTCTGAACAACTGAAAGCCATTGACATGTACGGGAAAGGCTTGTATATTGCTCCGCGGAAAATTCTGCACACTCATATAATTCCCGACAATGTAGTCCACACAGGATCTGATCAACAAGTGTGGATCTCAATCGAGGATCAAGCGCCTGGAATCTCTGTACAGCCTGCACCCACACTCATGTACCACCCAACGATATCAAAATGCAATACCATCGCCTATCGTACATTCCTGCAACCTATACATGCATCGACACATCTACGGCAACAGAACCCAACCATGCCACTTCTGCAAAACAACCGTGCTCGCATGACTCATCGATCATATTCCTTACCATCAGCCCTGCACATGCCCTCCTTGTCTCTATCACAGAAAAACAACACTCTGATGTCCGCTACATCCTCAACAAACTCTTTTTCATGCACAAGCAGCATTCCATGTCAACCTCGCGATCATCCAAGTCCATTCTATCACCCAACACCTTACCTTACGTTTGGGCTTAGCCATTCCAGGACACCCTGGTGCTCCTTGGATACTTCCTGCACCCAAGCCTGCCACGCCCTCCAAAACCACTGCATGCGGACCTGCCTCAGCTCGTCCCATACCTCCACTAACCGGACCATCACCTCCTCCACCATTCTTCGACTTGCGCGCACCCGTGTTGCTCTGCTTCCGGGACCGGGCTTTGCCGGAGACACTGGCAATGACCTCATACCATTCCCGCTTCAACGTTGTGGCCAGCTTCAAACTCCTCCTTTCTTCCGCAATCACCTCGGCGTACCCCTTCCCACTCTCCACACATTGCTCCTTGATTAGTCGGTGGGACTTCACCAGAGTGTCCCATCGTAGCCTACACTGGTCCCCCGTCCTCTCCCATGCTCCACAGGAGCCAGGATCCCTCTCACTCAGTGCTCCAGCGATGGCGTCCCAGTTCGTAGCACTCGACTTGTCCTTGCGATACCGACTTCCTCTGTCCACGAAGCATGCCCTCTTGCACTCCACCAGTACCCACGTCTCCTCGTCTGTCCAGTCCCTGCCCCTTTTCCTGCTGCCTTTCTTGCCTTCGGTTCTCGACGGACATGGCACTTCATCGCAGTTATTCAACTCGTCTTCCACTGCAACTTCACCGTCTACACCAGGATGTGCATGCTCCACCACTGCTTCGGGGTACTCTGAATGATTCAACGTCGCGCCTACAAAACCCGCCCAGAGTGCTTGCGATACCGCTGTGCAGGGCACGCCAAAGACGGGGGCGTCAACCAAAGTCAGGTGCACAAGCCATGCCCCATTCTTTTACATATTTCACGTGCTGAGCTGGAAAGCTGACAGTCGACGAACTCGAAAGTTTCTATAGCTCAATACTGTATCCTACAACGTTCATGATCACATCACATGGCCAGTCCTAGCTCGGAGTGAGCAACTCACCGCCAGGTGCAATTCGAGCTATGTGACCGCTGTTCGGATCCTGATACAGTTGGAAAGCGTGAGGGTTGAAAGGCACAGGCGAACTGTGTGGCCACTCCCTATGTTGCTGCCCAAATGTTGAATTTGGCATTTGGGAAGGATCCATCCAGGGGACCCTGTGTGCCATCTACGTACAGAACTGCCACGAAACCACATCAGCCTTTGACATCGCAAATTTCCAGAAAGAGCTCCATGTTCGATTCCTCAGGATCGAACAAGAGGAGGCAGGCAATCACTAAATTGTATACCTACACTCAAACTTTAAAGACAGTATGAGCAAGTAATCAAACAAAGTGTTTGCTTCGACTCCGAGAGCGGCTCCTGCATCCGCTCTCAGAATAGCTACATGACCAGTACGATTGAGCTTTGGAGTAAGCCTGGAGCTGAGAGCTTACGCAGTTTCTGCCCGTGCATGCACAAACGCCACCCAGATAGCAAGTTGAACCAAGCGAACGATGTCTCCACGCCTTTCAGTTCCCGAATTCAACACCCATTATTCTACGGCACAATGAGTGAGTAGGATATGAAGATTCGAGTAGAGGCCATGCGAAATTCTCATCCACGCGCGATTGAAACCCTCGACTGCTGAAAGTGACGATCACGGGATTCAATTAGCAGAAAGGAGTAGTTGCAGGGGCATGGAAGGAGGAATGAAAATTCAGTGAGCGGGTAATCAAGAGAGCGTGCTTAGACAACCCTACCTCAGAGGAAGAGCGAGGAAGCAATTCCGCAGCTGGTCGCAATCGCGAGATAAGTTGAGCCAAGGCGCAGACAGGCAGGTGAGGAAGGTTGAATCCAAGTGGCCGAAACGTTTAAAGAAAACGCTGATTTGTATGCGACATCATACCGACCGTCGTTGGTTCACTGCAGTATCGGATTCGTGGGTTAGTTTAGCACCGGGTAGCCATGGCCGCCTTCCGAGAGCGGAAGTAGTGGAGTTAAGAGACGTATCGGACATTATTGTAAGTATCGGAGTGAAATCGTACCCCGCCTTCGATGCTACTATTGTTTGGGTCGTGGCCGGGTCACCCATCGGGGCCCACATGCTAGAAAACCGCCTGGGATGGTCGAAGATGAGGAAATGTGAAAGCCGCATATCGTAACACACTGTCCGGTTTCGGGCTCCTTCATTTGAAGGGAGCTCCCCTCCCGTAATGCCCTCTGCCCTCTCCAGAGAGGGCATTACGACATAACGCCCTCTCCAATTCTCACCTTACAGAGAAAAACCCGGGCAACACCAAAAAAAAATTTAAAAATTGTATGATGAACATTATATTACATAAGCAACGCAAATACAAAGGAACTTGACATATAGTGGCCGAAACCCGGAGAGTGTGTTACGCAGCAGGAGCCCCCAACGGTCGGGTATTCCGCCGGGGGAAATACCCTCCGCGTCGGGCTACCGCCCTCCGCGTCGGGTATCTCCCCCGGCGGAATACCCTCCCGTCGGGGGCTCCTGCTATACAGAAATCCTCCGTCATGTTTCCATCGATGGTAAGGTAGACAGACCCATTCCCGACCGGTGACCAATAACCGATCAAGCCCAATTTCTAGATTTTGAAAAAACAGAGGTACCTCATTTGTTTATTTGAGGACGTGATCGGCTTTAGGTTCCAAGCAACTTTTCACTTTAAACAATTAGAACTATTTGAATAATGCAAATATAATCACGCAAATTTTTGCAATCAACAAAGACCTTATGTTTGCAAACATGAAAATTTCTAAAAAATATATATACCTTAATATCATGTGCCAAAATCCTTAAGTGGTCGGTTATAGGTGCCTCTACCTTATGCATCGTTTTGATTGACCAAGCTGGAAAGTCTGGATGTTGCTTTCCCTCGAAGCCACAGAAGTATAGGCGCTTCTGCTCGTTGAACTTTCAAACCCTGAAGATTGTAGCTTACTTCTAGCCTAATAGTCCAATTTCCAAAAGAGCGTTACAGATGTATGAACCACGAAAGAAAGCTAATAAGATCTCTATCGTATATTATTTTATTGAACTTGTTGAAGGTCATTGAAATCTAAATAAGAGTCATGAGGTATCAAAGATAATGATGTATTAGTATACGGAGGAAATAACAAATTAATCGACTTTAAAAATTGTTGTTAACAAATCTGTTGCAAGCAAAATAATCTATTCGGAGGTTGGTCACTTTTGTCTCAAGAACACCCTCATATTAGAAAAGATCTTCTCAAGAATCTTCATGCAGATTGTAGCTTTTGCAAGGATGAAAAGCACACCAAATTTTACAAAGGGGTAAAGGTCCAAAATAAATGTTATATCTTCCTCATATCAGGGATCAAGGAATAAATTCTTACTATAGGAACTTTAGTCAGGTTGGAATCCAACGATGGATGAAAGAGATATATCTTCTTAAAAACCATGATTTTTCTCAAAATTTTTAATGTAAAAACATCATCTAAAATCCAATACTAAAATCATTTGGATCCAAAAATTTCCAACATGAGAGTTGTTTGAGTTGTTTGAACCATCACAAGGTCCATTTGCAACTCTCTAAATTTGTCTAGTTGATCTAATCTGAATGTAGTTGTTTTTCCATGGCTAGTCGTTCTTAAATATAAAATTCACATGTCTACTTGCCTCTATTTAAATCAAAAATTCAAAATTGATTCAAAATTCACAAAAAGTAATGTTCACACCTCTATACTTATCACCTAATAACCTTCATGCTCTACTCTCTTAGTTCAACAAAACTAATTTTCCATGTAAAATCATAACTATTTTGTCGTTAATATGCATTCAATCAACTAGGCGTGCAAGACTTAGGAATCAGTGTAATGCTATGAAAAAGGGACTACAAGTTACCGGACTGTCTGGATGGCCCTCAAGAAATTAACATACATTGTAGAGTTTAGTAACTATGAAATCCCAACAGCATCCACCATACGTGTATTCCACTCTCTAATTACATGTCGAGAAATATGAACTTCACAAAAAATAGTAGTGTAGATTCACAAACCAGATTGCACATGGAGGGCTCCCATATTATGCATGATCGTCAGCATTACTGCCCTGCTTCTTCATCATCATCTGATGAAGATCCCGATGCTCCTACATCTCTGTCGAATACTACATCTTCTTCTTGGAAGGGGCCAAATGATTCCTCACGGCGCAGATTCCTACCTGCTCTGCGCGGAAGAGGGTCTTGTTCGGGCATTTCCTGAGGTGGACGTAGAGCTTCGTAATCGTCATCCTGTCCTTGAGCAAAAATACCTGCTTCCTCTGCTACCCCCACACTTTCGAAGATGCGTTTCCCCCGGACTTCTTTGCGCAACACTATTTTCCAGCCAGGCTCTCTAGAGGCGTTTGCATAAAATACTTGCTCTATATGTACTGGTAGGGCGAATGATTCAGGGCCGAAGGGGATCATGGAGTGGAAATTTGCGAGTGTGAAACCCCATCCGTCTTTCTTTATGGTTGCATTGGGGCCTCTGTAGTTGGCGTTCACCCAAATGCAAACACATCACAAAAATTTCTTAGTGTTTGCATTTTCTATCGTTCTCAATATCATACAGTGGATTGTAATAATCACCTTGACTCTACAGCAATTCACATTGGAAAGTTCCACTTAATCCCTCATACTATAGTATCCATACTTAGCTGAAACGTACACGATGGTAATTCGTTTGGATACAATCGAAGATTCAAACAAGTTTCTGAACGTCACTTCAAGGATGGACGACGTTCAAAATCAGTCATTGCTGCACATGTCTTATACTGCGCTGAAATTAATTGAATAGGAACTGCACAGTGTAACAAGGAGGACAAGACAGACTCTTACCTGCACGCAAGGATGGTGACGAGTAGGCCACCGTAATTCACCTCCAGGATCTCTTCCACATTACCAACGTACTCAATTCTTGCCAGCACTGGATTCCTGTCATGCACTCCTGACCTACATGGACGCAGGAACGTTGCAGCAACGCCGGAGTCGCAAGTGCGTAGCTGTGTTTCCACACTTCTAACGCGTAAGTGATTTCCAAAAGCCCACATGCTCCTATACCTGGAAGCTTGCTCTGAGGGAGGAGATGACAATCGAATGACATCTTTGGACGGGCTTTCGATAGAGTCGTCTGCTTGTTCACGAGCCACCTCTGCATAAAGCCACTCTGGAAATGGTAGCGGTTCTGCCAACTCATCCGGAAAGGGGCGGCCTCGCCGATTTCGCCTCTGCAAATTCAATCGCCTGAAATCTCGCCTTGCTTGGGCACGCTCATTACAGAATGTTTCATATCGGCTATAACATGGAACAACATGAAGTTAATTCTTACATATCAATTACGCTTGTTCTTTTCAAATCAGCAGCATCGAAAGCCATATCAGTTATTAATTTTCCATAGCATGGAGACATAGTGCTATGGAACATACAAATGACAGGACTACCGCATAAGGTTGTAAGAGGTAGTCGGTGGACATGACTGCAGCATCAGGTTCATTACAAAAAGGACAAAACAGAGTACAAAAATTTCAGATATTGGGTCAATTTCCACTTACAGACGATACGGTTCTAGTACATCAACGTTGTCGCATATGAAGGCATGCAGCCACTTCCGGAGGTCATTGGACAACACTCTGGGTTTTCCTTTTCCTTCAAGAATCTCATCAGTCATAGTGGAGTCTTCCTTATCGTCCCAGACTCTCCTGGACGTCGGGGCGTATTTAGACATGTACTCAGTGAGGAATCCAAGTGCTTCTTCCACTTGGTAGCCCTGTGCCATGCTTCCTTCCGGTTTCGCCAAGTTCCGCACAAATGCCTTCAGTCCTTTAAAGTATCTTTCGTAAGGATACATCCACCGTGTGTGCACTGGGCCGCACAAGAATAGTTCCTCCACCAAATGTATAGTTAGGTGAACCATGATATCAAAAAATGACGGGGGAAATACTCTTTCAAGCAACAACAATACCTCCGCCGCATCTCTGAGGAATTGGAGCTCCGTCTCCGGATCAACGACCTTCGAACAAATTCTACAAAAGAGTCGATTGAGGCGAACTATGACGGCCATCACTTCCTTGTCTGCACAATTCCTCAAGCATACTGGGAGTAGTTGCTGAAGCAGTATGTGATAGTCGTGAGATTTAAGCCCCGCCACCTTTCCATCGGTAATCATGTTGTACAGGTTTGAGACATAGCCTGATGGACAACGGAGGTTTTTCAAATTCAGCAAGAATTCCGTCTTCTCCTCCCTTGAGAGCACGTACGGTGCATCTCGCATGAAAAAACGGGCTCGTGCACATGCGAGGTATTGTTTCCATTAGGCATAGCCGGGACCACCTCGACTTCGTACATTGACGTGGGAGTCTCTTTAATTCCCTACTTTAAAAACAGCCTGATCATGACTTCCTTGCCCACAGACGTCGAACGTTAAGAGAAATTCACTAGATTTTATGACCACAACCCCATCCACTTTTATTTCAGTCCTCACCTGTGTCTCCTATGGGTCGTAGGTGAAGGTGTAACCTGATGCCCCTCTGTTCCATGTCTTTTCGTACGTGAGGCTTATCTTTTTCACCCAGCAGGTATTTGAGTATGCTCTCACAGATGTTCTTCTCGCAATGCATTACATCCAGGACATGTCGTATCCTCAACCTCTGCATCAACAACCATGTGTGACAAAGAGTATTACTGAGCATACAATTCTCTATAAGTTGAGAGTCAATGTGTAATTGTTATTTTTCCCATGTAGGACTACTGCATACAAAAGCCAAATTCTGCATGGACATTCAGGCTTATCATCAAAGCTCAATATTGGAATCTACGAATCTACTAATAAATATGTCATTAGGTTTAAAATACACGTGAGCACGTACCTCCCAAAACTGACTATTACGGCTCTTACACTACGTCCATTTCCTTGACAAAATAACATAAGCAAAAATCACATAGTAGTAAGCCCGAAAGCTCTATGTCCTAGAAAAGCAGGCATTTAGTAATGCAAAATAAGCACAGTTTATTTATGCTACGTACCTCCCAATAGGGGAGATCAAACAGCCTGCTCCGCCTCTTCACTCCATGTTCCTTCACGGGATCATTTGGGAGATTTTCATTGTCAGTAGATACTTCTGAGATTTCCAGAAATTGTTCTCTCTCCTCTGCCTTCCGTTTGATTTCTACACCATCGGGCCTTCTAGGAGGAAGGCGGAGTTCTGAGTAGCCATTAAACGCCCTTCTAGCATGTCGCCACCGGTGATTCTCTTCTAAATAACGCCTATGGCCCATGTAAATCATTTTGTGCAAGCATTGCGCGTACTCAGCTTCGGTATCTTCCATACATATCGGACAACCTTTGTATCCCTTCACTTGCTGCCCAGAAACCAACCCATATGCTGGAAAATCGTGTACAGTCCACAACAACCACTACAAGGAAATAGGGCCCGATATGACCAATAGTTGACAAGAAAATGTCCAAAATGACGAAGTCGCAGGCTTGCAGCCCAACTTCTGTCACTTTGGAAATTATGAATGTTTTTGTCAACTCCTTGTCAACTTCTTGTCAACTTTTTTATTTTTGACCAGCGTGGAATTGCTAAAATGGGGGCACTTAACCCCTAACCGTCCTTGGAGCCCGAAATGGGTTTTTGCAATTTCGGGCAACCTAGATAAAGGTGTTGAAGGTAATATTTTCTGTCTAATATTTTTACTTGGCGCTCTTTATACTGCAAAGTGGGTGTGGTAAAATTTGCAAAGTGGAATTTCAATTTTTGAATATTCTAGGGCAATTCTCGATGTGCGAGCCAAGATCGGGTAGTTTAAATTTAGGTTTTCAAAAAAGAATTGGAATTATGTTCATAACCAAAGTACTACTTAAGTTCCTAAGGGCTCTTGGTCAAAACGTTTACCAATTTTACAAGGGCAGCCTCCAAAGTTTCCAAACCAATCTTGACAATGCCCAAAAAAGCTTGGGAGACAAACTTTGGATGTTATGATCTCGCAAATGGTAAACATCCAACGGTTCATTTTTTGAAAAATAAGTAAAAATAGTCTTAAGTACAAGATCTTACGGTTGGAAGTTTCAAAAAAAGAAATAACTTTGGTTTACAGCCTTGGGAATGCATAGAGGTAGAAAATCGTAGTTTCAAGGTTTTGAGCTCCCAAAAACACACACGGACAGTTTGGGGTTAACAAAACTTGAAAAATACCCAACATTTACATGTCATCCTATAATTCACAGCCCAAGAACCATAATTTTCTCACTTTCTACTTCTAGAAGCCGCATGGGGGCGTGAAGGTCATTTAGGGATTTAAAAAAATCAGCAGACTTTAGCAAGAATTTTGTCATAGTAGAATAGTTTTTTTCAAAAAAATTTAGGATAAAAAAAGTTAGTAAACCAAGTAAAGTTTCATCTCCAAAAATTCGTTTGTCATTTAAAGCCTCCAATCAAAAGTTATAGACAAAATTCAAAGAGGGGTACCAAGGAATTTTCTTTTTTGATATTTTCAAACACCCTCTTTGAATTTTGTCTATAACTTTTGAATGGATGGTTTAAATGACAAAAGGATTTTTGGAGATGAAACGTAACTTGATTTACCAGCTTTTCTTAGTCTAAAGGTTTTTGAAAAAAGTTGTTTTACTATGTCAAAATGGCCGCCAAAGTCTGCTGAGTTTGAAAACAACAAGTCTATATAGTTGAAACAAATTCCTTATTAGTCATCGAGTTGAATGGAGGGCGGATTGGTAAGGTGGTGGTTTGGAAGTACGGGGTCCCGAGTTCGATTCCGGCGAGGTGCGGGACTTCCGCAGTAATCGGCCTGGAATCGCTGGAGAGCTTTTAGAAAGTAACTATTGCCCGAATTTTTCGGGCAGCGGAAAAATTGTTTTCTTTTTTTTTTTTTTTTTTTTTTCCTCTCACCATAAGAACTTGCTGACTTGTATTCTTGTCCGATTTGACAGCCGAATCGACATGTTTTTGTTAATAAGTGACCGAATCAGGGTCTCCTAATTGACGGGACAGTTGACCGAATTACGTCAGTGTTTTGTCAATCAGGTCACATATATCCTTGTAGTGAACATTGCTCGCAAGACAAAATTTCTGAATCCTTCCTCTTTGGACACATCCACAGCAGGAACCCCACTCCACAATTTTAAGAGATCCCGTACCAGAGGGGCAATGAACACATCGAAAGTCTCTCCTGTCGGTCCCTTTTCACCTGTCACAATGCATAGGACTTTCTTTAACCATAATCGTCAAATCTCTTGTAACGAACTCCATAGGTACATACTCCATCAAAAAAGAAGATACTGTATTATTGAGGCAGGAAAGCTCACCAAACGACCTCCTGCCAATAAGTCATAAATGACAACGACGACATAAGACTTTAAAACCATAGAACTTCCTAAGACTAAGTCCGTGACGAAGTTCATTTTTGTAAGACAGGGCCCGATCGAGAAATTTCTGCTTTCACTTCTGTCTGGGTATTAGAATTATTCTTAAACTTGTCTAGCATCGTCCTCTACTAGATATCGTCCTAGGAATAGTAGCAACATGTACACTCAAGACACAACACGAAGTAGTAGTATTATTCTAAATAATAACGACCAAGCTCCCCGAGTACCAGCAATTGCTCACCTGGAATGATCATTGTCAAGGAGACAAAGAATCTTCTAGCGACAAGCCATGGAGGGAGGTTGTACATAACAGTGAGCAGTGGCCATGTAGAGTGTCATAGGTTCTGGTTCCAAAGGGGTTTACCCCATCTACAACTAGCCCAAGATACAAGTTAGTGTCTTTTTCCGGAAAGCGAGGGTCAATTTCTGCGACCGAAGCGCATTGCTTGCTATGGAGCACGGATCGCAACATCCCATCCTCAGATTGGTTCGCTGAATGATATTTCAGCAACTTCGCAACTTCCCGACAACGGAAAAGCCTCTGCAGACGGGGGATGATCGGGAAGTATCGCAATACTTTCACAGGGACTTTGGTGGAGCCGGGTATGTAGCGTGGTAGACTGCATTTAGGGCACTCCTCCAAATCCCTGTTCTCCTCTCCCTCATAGAGAACATGTCCCGCTGAGCAGCAGTGAATGGGGACGTGTTCTAGTCCCATCTTCATGACCATCCGTTTAGTCTCGTACGTTGTCCTTGTCAAATTGTTCCCTCGAGGCAACAAATCAGATGATAGGAATGTTAGGAGCTCGTCTAAGAATGTGTTTGGAACTCCATGAAGATTGCACATATTCATGAGAATAATGCCGGCCTGCAAGTGGTTTATGCCGCAACCGTCCCAAACCGGTTGAGTGGATTCTGATATCATTTCGTCCATAGCTTCAACGTCGATTGGTAGTGCCTCCTCCGAGTTTAGGGTGTCTTCATGGAGAACGTTGTCGTCGATGACGTGTGCATGAATTGCATCTGCTCGAGCGAAGGCCTCCTGCACCATATCCTCCACCCTGACCTCTGGTCTTCCTGGCCAAACAGGCCGCAATGTTTCATCTCCCTGCCTCTCAAACCTGTAGTCCTCCTCATCATCGTCACTTCCACGTGGACGTACCTCAACTGTTTCTCCAAGGGAAGACTGAAAAAAGACAAAGCCAATGCTTACACATGTTAGCCTCCCATGCCTTCGTTTCAGCAAACCCTACTACGAACATTTCAATGTAGCCTCCCATGCCTTCGTTTCAGCAAACCCTACTACGAACATCTTCACCTATCTGAAATTATACAAAATTCTCTACATATTGTGACTAAACCTACCTGACAACTTGTCTAACTGACTCTGACAAACTCCTCCACTGGATTCCATATCTCTGCATTACAGAAGCTCCCAATACGTGCATTTAGTAGAGAAATCCCTCCGCAGTGTATAGAAGTACTACATGTCGTTCTAATGATACTAACTCTCACAGCAGGGCATTGAAACTTTACCAGAAGCGAGTATGGCAGAGCCAGGTCCCAACCATGCAGACGGTGATGCCTAGCTATCGTGGCCGCTGTCCTCACCCTTGCCCCTCTACATTCCCGACATGCACATGGATATCTTTCAATTCTATGTCTCCTGGCAATTGACCGTTCGATGTGATATCCGGGAACCTGTGTCCGAGGGCGCATTGTGACTATGAGATATCCTGGGAATCACCAGCGCACATTGTTATTGGAGGAAGATAGATACCAAGGTTACGCGGTAACAGTCAAAGCTTCTGACGAGCAACAAACTAGCGAGAAGTAAATGGCCGTGATCAACTGATCATGTACAAAAAAGGACGACACTTAAGGACCAAGAATGCAAATAACCTCCTTTAAGAGTGGAGTCCGACGAGCAAACTGTCCACTTGGAGAATTTGCAGGTGCAATTCGTCTCCTGCATGGGCGTCATGGAGTTGAAGGGGCGGCGTTGTCGACAGAAGAGACAAAAACCACGAACGGGCCCACCTCCAAAGATTACGGCAATCAAATGCAGGCGGCCCCCCGTGGCCCCGTCTCGGTAAGTACCTTCTATAGAATTTGTAGGCAATGCATCGTGGTTGACCTCTCCTACGGCCAGCTGCCACGCCGTCGTCCATTTTCTCAGCGTAGCATTTGCACCCGCACCGTCTGTAGATCCACTCCGCGTTAACTTAGCTCCACGCTTGGATTTCCTGTAAGCGCCACTGTGAGCCCTAATCCCGGTTGCCCGGTTTTAAGGTCACAAGTTGGGTCGAGATGGTGGGGTGCAACCTAAGTAGTAGCCTTCCAAGCAACGGACTCCAATTTCATTCAATCAATCAAGCAATCAATTTCATTCAATCAATCAAGCAATCAATTTCATTCAATCAAGCAAAAGAACACCATTCATGCAATGAACTCACCACAATCATCACCACATCAAACAAAGCAACCACACATGTTTTTGGGCAATTAAGTTGCCATTTCCAAGATAATGTTATGTCTAGTATCTAAGATACTACAAATCTACATTGCATAAAAGAAAAACACACAAGGAAAAATATAACAAGGAAGGAGGAGCATCTCCCTCCTCGAAAGCACTGTCGTCACGGTAGGGTCTCCTTGGTAGAATAGTGATTTCTCCCTCGTCCTTTCTCCAATGAGGGTGAGCTTGGTTTCGTTGGAAAGGAGACTTGACAAAGCTTCCGGATCTCTAAGGCACGCCTCCCAATTCTTTATCAATCGTGAGATCTCGTCCTTCAAAGGTGGCCCTCCAACTCTGCCGTCGCCGTGAGGGTCTCCTTGGTAGAATCGCGATTTCTCCTCGTCCTTGCTTCAATGAGAGCGCGCCTAGTCTTGTTGGAAAGGAGACTCGACGACGCTTCCAGATCTCTAAGGCACGCCTCCCAATTCTTCGTAAATCGTGAGATCTTGTCCTTCAAAGTCGACTCTCCAACTGCTGCCCTCCTACCTTGTCACAACTCACGCCAAATCTCTCAAATCTTCAACAACAACATTCCAACAACAATCAATCACCAAACTAAACCTAGATTGAACATTTTTTTCCTACACCTCTTTCCTAACTTTCTTCTTCTCTCCCCCACACACACCTAGACTCTCTCCTCTAACCGTTGCCATAGGTGATGGAAACCTCTAAAAGCTTCATTCATCGCAAGGATGATTTTTCATCCGTTAGTTGCCATCCATCCAGCCCTTCTAGCCCCTTTCACACTCCTAACTCCCTAGAACCTAAACCATGCCAATTACTACTCCTACAAGTCTAGATTAGCAAGATAGGACTCTAAGGAGATCCACTACCACCGCATTTGAATAGGTCAAATACCAAGCCTCACAAATACATAAAACTTAGGATAACCGAATACGGAAATAAGAGAAATTGGAATTTACCCAACTCTCCTAAACACCCCCAATTCTAACTATGAATTATTAACTACTTCAATTATTCAAGACCTAAAGAATACACAAGAATCCCAAAACACTCTAATCCCAACTAACATATGTTGGGTTTTTAGACTAAATGGGTAATACGCATGTTTAATCACTACATAATATGTATATTTGGTCAAAACCTTGCGATAAGGTTTTTTCGCTGAAGTGAACCATCTCGAGGGTTCACGGTGTGTCGGCCATCTCGGGGCATTTTCCCAAATTGCAACGGACTCAAAGTCTCGAAAGCTCGTGAGTAAGTGCGCGAACCATTGGGCATGCATGGTCAAACATGGCGTATGAAGCATCTTTCTTGTCGATGTACCATCTCTTGATGGTGTGGGAACATAGTGTCTTGTTGAGGACCAAGCCGTTGTGCTTTCCTATTAATGTCTCAAATGTGAACACACTGGTTCATAGTAGACATTAATATTGGCCACCTATCTTGAATGGTGAAATGGACCAAGGGTTTGTAAATGTCATAAACATGCAAGAGTTGTAGATCATAGTGTGAAGCAAATTGAAACTTGTTCATTTTGCTTCCATGGGTGACCCTACATCCCATGAATATTAGATACTCAATTAGATGTATCAAGTCGGGAGGCACACTCTTGATATCCGAAAACCCAAGCTAAATGGTCTTGGATTTCACCATTGGGGTCACTCGTAGCTTTATCTACGCATAAAAAGCTTGCATTATCGTGAATCGAGATTCATCACTCTTCACAAACATGTTTACCAACTCTTCCAACTTATGCGATTCATTATCTTTAAGCTCAAACTCATGCATGACATTATACTCAACCTCATCAAAACATGTTTGAAATTTGGGATAAACATTGGTATGTTTCTCCTCCAAACACATGGTGGTAACGATTACGGTTGGACTTTGGTATTCTCATGGTCCTCGAGGTGTCCTTGGATCCAAGGGTAATTCCACCATCTCCTTCACAATCATGCATCCTTGGAATCACATCGATAGGATCATCCTCTAAGGTCAACGTTGGGTATACAAAGCCCATAGTCTCAATAGTATCAACCCTCCCGGGCTCTACCGATTGCCGGACATACTCTCCTTCCTCACCACATAGCTCTTGGAATGGACCATTGTTTATGAGATCATGACCTAGTGAAGGCTCATGAAGAGTCTCCATGGTTTGATCATTACAAAGATCCTCCATGGTTTGAGCATCCATGTCATCTTCCTCAAGAATTATCTCTTCTGAGAAGACATTCAACTCTAACTCTTCCACCGATGCTATAACATGTTGCATGGGTGGATTTAGATCAATAGGGATTAAGGTTGGATCAAGTGGATGATTGCCCATGTAGGATTGAGGACTCACATCGGTAGAAACTTGTTCTACGATTTCATCCACAACCATAGATGTGGAAGAACATGTAGGGTTGCATACCAAGGAAGAATGATGTGCTTGCATGGTATCTTGGAAAATTGGTGGCAATGGTCTAGGGCTCACATAAGAATCTTGTTCAACCTTTCTTGGTTGATATGGTTGATAAAAACAAAATTGAGGAGCCATGTATTGATCTTGGGGTCTTAGAAATTGACAATAGGACTCACTATGGCCATGAAGGTTGCAATTTCTACACCATGTATTAGTGTAGGAATTCTTGGTCTCATATGAAGGTAAAGGTGTAGGCGGCATGTATTCGTGAATCGAATATCCAAAGTTCAAATGTGTGGGATAATACTTTGTCCGGGAGTATTCTTGATACTCCAAAGGCATGATTGGACAAGAAGGTACATTATGGAATTGCCTTAGGAAAGCAAATCAAGAGCCTCCCAATCAACAAAAGTATCTCGAGCATGTGACCAATACCACTCGGAGGCTAGGCCTTCTAATGTAGCCGAAACCACACCAATCTATAAGTTTCTTCGGGAATGATATTGATGATAAGCATCTCAATATAGCGCTCAATGTGAGTGAGAGCATTTTCATGCAAAGATTCCGAGAACTTACGGATATGATGCGGCATAGATCGTGGTACTAGACTCGGGGCATCACTATTGGAAGTCCCCTTGAGGCCATCATCGCACTCACGGGGTTTGGCGCCCTTAATCCATGGGAATTGGGGTTGTCGGGACTTCCGGGACCAGCTGGGGCTACGGAACGAGAAGGGTTCCTAACTCTAAAGTCTCACCCTCCAAATCCTCGGGTTGGACTTCTTCCAATTGACTAAATCTACTTTGGGTACCCCTATGCGCGGGTGAATCACGGTATGCGGTCTCCGATCGAAGGGTTACCATCGGGCTTTACTCCTTGGTCATCATCGAGGCTTAGCGCAGGGGAGTCCGATGTTACTCCAATTTGACTTACGAGATTTAACCAAGGTAGTTCCAATTGATTGGAAGGAAAGAACTTAACACCAATTAGCGTTAAAAAATGCACTATAAACTTTAGAACTAATCGCTTGGTCCCACCATGGATCACGGGGACAACCTCTAAGTGTGAATTCCTAACTTGCTTAGGTAAATGAGATGACACGGTGAAAGTAAATTGGTAATGAAGACGGTAAAAATCACAATAGCCCTTGACCCTCCTCCAAGAGTGCCCAAATAAGAGGGAAGAGATCGGCGACCTTGTACCCTCCCGGCTATGGGGCGGATCTCCCTAGGTCACCGTCGCGCACGTCTCGCCGAAGCGGGGAAGGCCGAAGCCTTTAGCCCACGGTGCCCTCAAATTTGGTAAGACGGAGGAAGGTGATCTCGATACGGGTTGTGCACCCGACACCACGTCGGGCCTAAGCCACACACCTTTCCCTTCCACACTCACACTTTCCACGTGGGCGAGGAGTGATGATTAATGGGTAAAAGTGGTTTATACCATGCCAATGTCCCAAAGTACCCCGCCGGTCCCACAATTACCAAGCCCCCTAAATTCCTTAACCCTTAGTCAAAACGATATAAATTACAAAGCCTAGGAACCAAGGGGAACTTACTAGGCTAGATTTCCACCTAATTCTATCAACCGGGACCTCCAAGGACCCTAAAATGATTAAGAAAAAGATGGGGCAGCACGCGAAAACCTTCAATTAGGCTTGGTAATTTAAAATTAAAAATGTTCTTTTACCACGATTGTAAACGGGTGGTCCTCCGCCCCTTACCGTGATGGTGCACGTCTTGGGAGTGGTAACCACTCTAGAACCCCGTGCCGGTTCTTGAATAGGCGGCTTCACCCGGTCCACTTCCCATTTCCCGATTGGGCTTAGGACCCACGAGAGGTTTACAAGAATTTTAAATGGTTAAGTTTAAACACCAAGGTTGGACCACAAAAACCTCGATGGATGGGTGAAGGGCAACCGTGGGTTCAACTCGCAAAAACAAACTCTCAAAACCGTTGGGGCATCACCGCCAACGGTCTCGATTTCAAACGATGAAAATGGTCCCGGT
Organism: Bryum argenteum; assembly: GCA_037043015.1. Taxonomy (NCBI): domain Eukaryota; kingdom Viridiplantae; phylum Streptophyta; class Bryopsida; order Bryales; family Bryaceae; genus Bryum; species Bryum argenteum. The sequence goes on along the minus strand of CM073323.1, from coordinate 2,597,341 downwards.
GATTAACCCGACCTCACCACATACGAAAAACCTATAAAATAAAGCAACTACACACAAGTGAAGTCACCCAACAATGGTGAACTTACACTTTCGTTTGGAAAATTGCCAAACTAAACACAAGTAGCTTTTTACCCAAGTGGTAAAGAAAAACTACTGGCGCCCATGAGTTAGGCTAAACCGGGGTCCCATCCTACAAGGGTAGGGCACGATGTGTTAAAAACACACCCCGGGCGTCATGTGAGAAGGGGCAGATTACTATTATTAGTAATCTGCCTTACCTCTCTCAATAGACTACAAAAAAGACAAGGGAAAGACTCCCCTTGACACCCAATTGCTTGGGTGGTAACTGTGAGCCATACAAATGGCTCACGTATTAGTTATTGAATATCTAGATACAAAATACATTTGATTATAGTAGTTTGTGTGGTTCCTATAGGCTAAATGCATTAAATTTGAATTTATAGAAATAGGCTCGGAAGTTATTAGAATAATTAAGAAAAGCATTGAGTATGGCAATTTAGTGACAATTACATGATTTTATGTTAGGGAGGATAACTAAATTGTTAGAATTGAAGAATATTTGATGTGAGGTAGTATTAGAGTTAGAGGTAGATAGGCAATTTAGAAAGTAGAAAGGTAAGAAGGAAGGTGAGGGAGTAGGATTTCTCCCTCATGCTTCCCCTCTCCCCTTTATCTTTTCTTTCTTTCTCATTTCTTTTTACTTGTCTCTCTCTTTTGCTAGGGTTTGCTAGTTTTGTCTCTCTTGTTTTTTGGTGTATGTGTGTGGTTTTTGAGATGCTTCTAGGTTGTGGCTATGGAGAATGGAGTTAGTGATCTAAGATGGAGAAAACACACAAGTAGAATGTGTGGAGTTGTTGGATGTGGGTGTGAGTGTGGGTAGGTTAGGGTAGAAGATAGGAGAGTGGATTTCCCGACCAAGATCTGGATCTGCCAACTTTGGGAAGGTGTAGCGTTTGGCTGGAGACGAGTTTGAGCAAGCCCTTTGGAGGAAAGGAGCGTCTTGAAGCCAGCTTTCCAACGAGCCCAAGCGCGCGGTCATAGGAGCAGCGACGGGGGAGCTATGGCGGATCTCCCAAGAGGACTTCACCGGCTTGCGGCGGACGGCGAGAAGAGGCGGCGCTGACTTGAAGAACGATTTCTATCGGTAGGAGACAAATCTGAGCAAGCCCTTTGGAGGAGAGGAGCGCCTTGAAGCCAGCTTTCCAAAGAGCCTAGGCTTCCTCTTTTTGGATCATGGACGGAGGAATGGTGATCGATTAAGTGAAAGCATGTCTACTGTGGAGGGCAAATTGAAGGCCTGACTTTGAGGCCGCATAACTCAAGTTTTAGGAAGAACCACGAGACGTGCTTCCGGATTCAAGTACATCATCAAGCTAGCTCTCTGTAGACTCCTAGCTTGCCTCAAGAAGAGCAAGGACGAGGGAGATACGGCCATTTTAGTGGCCAAGGGTCCAGCTGAGGTTGGACCCCAATTGTACTTCTTCTTCTTCCCCATTGGTTTTCTTGTGATGTTTATTGCATCTCGTGTCTTGATGATCGTGTGATGGTGGATGCATGGTGTTTGTGAATGCTTGTTAGGATTTAGAGTCCATTGCTTGGAAGGGCTAGGTAGGTGTCTCCACTCTCAACCGCCCAACTCTAGGGCTTTTCTTCCTACGGGTTGAATTGCTCATAGAATTTGGTGCGTTTGCGGGAGAGAGTGTCATCTAACTTGTGGTAAAAGTGTGTGAAATGATTTTTGAAGGATATGCGTACGGACTAGGAGCTTGAAGGCATGTGTGTTGTTTGTGTTTGTGTTTTCATTTCAATTGCAATTGTGGGTTGGGCGTTTTGTGGGTGTTGTTGCCTTGTGAGTAGCTCATGACATTGCGTCGTGAGTGTGAAGGGGATTGTGCCACCATTGTTGGGTGGGGCTCCTTTGGTGTTGTATTAGTCGCTTTTTTCTTTATTAGGTCGTGTTTTCGTATGACGGTGAGGTCGGATTAGTGGGCGGCGGGACCGTTTATGTCGTTTGAAATTGGGGGAATTGGGAGTGATGCCCCAAGGATCCTAAGAGCTTGTGGATGCGGAGTTGAACATACAGTTGCCCTTCACCCGTCCATCACATCTTTTGTGGTCCATCCATGTGTGAACTTAAGAAAAAAATAAATAAATTAAATTCTTGTAAACCTTTCGTTGATCCGTAACCCAAGTGGGAAATTGGAAGTGGATTGGGTGATGCCGCCCATTCAAGAACCGCACGAGGTTCTTGATTGGATTCCACTTCCAAGACGTGCACCAATACGGTAAGGGGTAGAGGATTATTTGTTCATGAATGTAGTAAGGCATTAGGTTGTAATTTTCACTCACCAAGAAGGAAGGTATGGACTTCGCATGCTGAAATTTTCTTAGAGAGGTGTGTTTTGGCCTTTTAAGTCATCCAAACACTTTAATGGACTCAAAAATTTCACCCTTTGCTTGATGTACTTCCCTTGCTTGCTTTTATTCTTAAATTTATGTAAGAGTGGTGTTTGAAAGGAACTTAGAGGCAATTATAAGGTGGAGGTAGGTAGGAGGGTCTTGAGTTTGAAGTGGTGTGTGTGGCTTGTACAAAGGTTGATCATTTCAAAAGAGTTGTGTGATTATGAGGAAACAAGGGTAGAAGGCAAGGCTACCGTTTCTTTCTCTATTTTGCAAAACATATGATCATGACTTGATTGGATTAAGATAACTTTGATACAAAATTGCACACTTACTTCAAGTAGTGTGTGTGAGGATGTACAAAGGTTGATCATTTCAAAAGAGTTGTGTGATTATGAGGAAACAAGGGTAGAAGGCAAGGCTACCGTTTCCTTCTCTATTTTGCAAAACATATGATCATGACTTAATTGGATTAAGATAACTTTGATACAAAATTGCACACTTACTTCAAGTAGTGTGTGTGAGGATGTACAAAGGTTGATCATTTCAAAAGAGTTGTGTGATTATGAGGAAACAAGGGTAGAAGGCAAGGCTACCGTTTCCTTCTCTATTTTTTGCAAAACATATGATCATGACTTAATTGGATTAAGATAACTTTGATACAAAATTGCACACTTTACTCGAACTCCCGGACCTTAACTCCTATCTTTGCTACCTCCTTTCCATTGCAAGTCTAGGAGTCACAATTTTGCATTGATAGTTATTTTTGAGTTTGGAGTGACTTTCTATTAATAGTAATCTGGACCTTGTACCCAAGTACTCTTATATGATTCAAGTGAGCAGGTGGTGATTGATGATTCTAAACCTTGTTAGGAAACCATTAGAATGAGTAGAATTTATTACACCTTTGAATGAAGTGGGTAGTAGAGGCATGAGGTCTTGAAACCTTGACTTGGCTATATATAGTATCTTTGGACCTCCAACCGTTTATTGCATCTCTTCAACATTTGGGTGAAATAGTCCTTGTAGTCATCTTCTTGCTTCGGTGTTGAAAGGATTGGCACGGTTACAAAAACTTAGTTTAGGTCAAACTTTGAGTAGCTCAAATAGCATCCTAAGGATGACATGGATAGTACGCCCGAATGGTGACTACCCGATCACAATACCGTCAACGCCAATCTTTACACGATAGAGAAGAAGAGACTAATAGGGAAAAACATTCAAGCCCAATAGTTGGAAGAAATAGAGAACCATCACCAATTTTCGTTGTTGCTCCCGAACCCTTAGAAGAGGAATCCACTTACACTATAGAGCCAAACGATAGGATAGAGGAAGACAATCTACTCCCACCCATGGATCCTAACAATGCGGCGGATGCCATGATGGCACCGTGGATTGCCCATTGTAATGCCCCAAAACTTAGCACCACGATCCATGCCCATACACTTGCCTAAGTTTTCGGGAATGTCTCATGAGGATCCTTCACACCACATTGAGCGGTATATAGAGGCTCTTATTACAAACGTGATTCCCGAAGAGACTTATAGATTAGTTTGGTTCTCCACTCGTTGGAAGGCCAAGCTTACAATTGGTACCGATCACATGCTCCCGAAACCTTTGCTAATTGGCAAGCTCTTCAAACCGCATTCTTGAGACAATTTAGACCGAGACTGGACAACAAAGTGCCTTAGTAGCTCTCACGGAATGCGCAAGGTCTATCCGAAGAAATTTCGAATACATTCGCCGTTTCAATACGGTTATAACCCGCTTTGTTGGTAACCACCTCACCGATGAGACCATCCGGTATTACTTCATTCAAGGCTTCAACAAGCATGCCACTGAGAGAGAGATTTTAAATGCATGCCACGAACTTTGGAGGATGCGCAAGAAGTCGCCCGACATGTAGAGAGGATTGAGAAGGAAAATGATAGGATGTGGAATCGAACCATAGCACCGGGTCCGGCATTTATTCCCGCACACTATACACCTCCAAATCCTTTGGTCCCTTCTAGAGAGAAATCTTATACTCTCTAACAATCAATCAACCGGCGCCTTTGGACTCTAGGTTGCGGTTCCTCAACTGAATGGCATGCACAAGCGGAGTCCTCACGATTTGAGAAGATGGAGAGAAGGCTTGATGATGCAATTAAGAGCTTTGGGAACCAAATTGCTATGGCTATCAATGCAAAATCAGCACATGCGCCTCCTCCCTTGAATGAGACCGAAATTTCCCCACCAACATGTGGTGTAGGAATTGCAACCAATATGGCCATAGTGAGACACATTGCCAATTGCCAAAGACTCAAGGTCCGTATGTGGCCCCTTTACCACGTCCATATCCACCTATGCAACCAAGAGGTGCTCAACCTCAATCCAAAGGTATTCCATGCCCCACTTGTCATCGAATGCATCCTCTTGGCCCCGGACTTTGTTGGGTAGAATCTGGTGTAACATGTGGAAATTGCGGAGGCAATCATCCTACCGAGAGGTGTAGAAGACCTCAAGGGAACCCAACTTGGGCAATTCAACCACTCCAAACCCTCCTCCGAATTTGTTCTACAACCGCCCACCTCAAGGGACTCAACAAGGTTATTACATTAATCCCCAACCGCCCAATGGTACCCTCAAGGTGTTGGACAACCACTTGGACCTCCTATGGTGGCACACTCATCATATTCTCACCAACCACCAAATGTTCACCAAGTGCCAACCCTGCGTCCTAATCATGTGCATTCTCAATACTACATGGGAATTCATCCTACTCCTCCTCATATGCAACAGGTGTCACTCATCAACCTCCAATTGTCTCACAAGATGCTCGAAACGAAGTGGTTTTTCATCCCAATGTGGCTCAATTTCCTACATCTTCCACTCAATCGGAATTCAAGGCAAATCAAAGTGCCAATATGATCATTCATGAGTTGGAGACACAAGTCATGACTCATCTAGTCACCATCCACCCATGCAACATGTGGCGGTGATGACAAAGGCAACAACGCTTGAACAATCCTTCCTTGGATGCCATCTCAAAAGAAACTAGTAGCATAGGAGATGCCCATGATGTTCAAGCTATGAAGAATTTTGTTGGTGAAGCAAACTAGAGAGATTCTTCATGAGCCACCTTTAGATAATCCCTCCATGGAAGATGCACCACTATATGAGCTACTTAGTGATGAGGAAGATGATCTTCACCAATTTGTGGAACCCATGGAGGTTTGCAATCAAGATAAGAGGGTGTCAAAAAATCGGCATAGCCGTGTATTCAATCCGGCGGAGGAGTATGATTTGTGGTCGGATCTTTGCACTCTCCAAGCTAATATCTCTATAGCCCAACTCATCCAAGTTGCTCCTTCTTTGAGGAAGGAATTTAAGGAGGAGCCACAATGCCTCGTAGACCTAAACAAAAGATCATGACTACAAGGGTGTATGTAGAGAGCTTGATTGATGATGGAGCTTTTGAAATTGATGTCTCTATTCTGCAGACAAGGTGATTCCACATGCCTTGATAGATGGAGGAAGCGGTATTAATATCATGCCACTTTCTACAATGGAGAGTTTGGGTTTAGTACTAACCGGTCCTTCACCATACATAGTGAAGGTGGCGGACGAGCGCTCCATCAAGCCACTTGGCCAAATTGTGAATTGTCAAATGGAAGCCGGAGGAGAAATCTACACATTGACTTTTCATGTTTTGAGGTTGCTGAGAAAAAGAGGGGGCATATCCTCTTATTTTAGGCCGAGATTGGTTGAGGAGGGCCAATGCTTCCGATTGTTGGTCTATTACTACATCCACCTTGACATTTGGTCCATTTGATAACCGGGCCTTGGTGACGTTGGGTACTCCAACCACTTCACAAAGTTCAATCATAGGAGAGAAACCAAAAACCAAAGATGAGCTTAGTGTTGAGAAGGTGGGCTATGTACATCCTATGTTGACTGTGGGAAAGAATCCTATTGATTTAGGGCCAATTAAGAATTTAGGTCCCGGCCTTTATGATTGGGAAGATGATGGTGAATTCACTACGTGGCTTCAAGAGCATCTTGAGGATCATGAGACACCTCGAGTCCAAGCGGTGCATGTCATTTCCACGAGGAGAGAGAGGAAGTACATGAGGTTGACATTGATTCGGTTTGGTGACCTTGCTTGATGAAGTGGAGTATGAAGCGGTGTATAATCTTGAGATTGATGGCACCCAACCTCATGGTATGGAAGGATTGTTGAATGAAGAGGACATTCTACCACCACCACTTCATTTCCGCAAAACCTCCACAAGTTTGGAGGTTGGAAGTGACCTCCCTATATACCCCGCGGTTCCTAGTGATTGGTATCATGGCCCTACAAATCCAATTACGGTTCCTATTAATGATTGCCAAGATGTGGATGTTTCATTGGAGAATGAGGAGGCACGATTCATCAAAATGGGAGCTCAATTGACAAAGGAGGAGATAGCAAAGTACAAAGAGCTAGTGCTAGAATTTCGAGACATTTTTGCTTGGTCTTATAAGGATCTCAAGGGCATTCCACCGGAGATAGTGCAACACACTATACCTCTTCTTCCTGGTACTCAACCGGTTCGACAAAAGGAGAGGCGTATGAATCCCCGTCTTCAACTTATTGTGAAGGCGAGTTAGAGAAGCTTTTGGAAGCGGGGTTCATTAAACTGTAGAGATCATGATTGGGTGTCTCCTATGGTCCTTGTCAAGAAGAAGAACGGCAAATTGAGAGTGTGCATTGACTATCGGCGCTTGAACAAGGCCACTCAAAAGGACCATTTTCCTCTCCCATTTGTCAATCAAATTCTAGATGAGGTAGCCGGTCATGAACTCTACACATTTTTGGATGGATACTCGGGTTACAATCAAGTGTCCATACATCCAAATGATTACCACAAGACTGCATTCACCACACCTTGGGGAACCTTCATCTATGTAGTCATGCCTTTTGGATTGTGCAATGCTCCATGACCTTCCAAAGAGCCATGACCGCCATCTTCTTTGATTTGCTTCACAAATCCATGTCGGTATTCATTGATGATTTTAGCACCCAAACCAAAGCAATAGACCATTATGTCATGTTGCGTGAATGTTTTTTTGAGGTGTCGGCGCAACCAACTAGCATTAAATCCAACCCAAAGTATATATGGGGGTACAAAAAGGAGTGTTGCTTGGCTATGTAGTATCTAAGGGGGAAAGAGCCGGATCCCGAGAAGATAGAAGTGATTCTCAATCTTGAGCCTCCAACTACGGTTAAGGGAATTCAACGAGCATTAGGACATTTTGGGTGGTATAGAGACATCATGCCAAATTACGCCACGGCGGCCATTCCACTCACCAATCTCACACGCAAGGATGTTAAGTTTGTGTGGACCTCCGAACGTCAAGGGTTTGATGCTCTCAAATCCAAGTTGACATCCTTTCTCGCTTTGCTTGTTGCACCGGATTGGGAGAAGCCCTTCCATGTATATTGTGATGCATCGGCAGTGGCCGTTGGAGCTACATTGTGTCAAGCTCATGGTCCCGAGAACAAAGACCGCCCCTATTGCTTTTGCTAGTAGGCAATTGACACTTTCAGAGCGGAATTATTCCACCACGGATAGGGAATGTTTAGCCATGGTTTTTAGTGCAAAGAAGTTCCGCCATTACCTACTCATGAATCCGGTGGTGTTTTTGTTGATCATTTGGCATTGAGATACATGGTCAACAAACCGGATCTTAGTGGTCGGGTGGCTCGATGGGTGTTCTTTCTTAGAAGAGCTTGACTATACGGTGGAGTACAAACCCGGCGTCTACACTTACAAGCGGATCATCTATCTAGAATTTCGGAATCCTTTTGGGTATGGTGGAGATTGATGATGAGCTTCCCGATGCTAATTTGTTTTCCATCACCGTAGTTCCTACATGGGATACTTACATATCCGATTCTTAAGTACTCAAAAGCTTCCCGAAGACTTGGACGCTAATGAGAGGAGGAAGATTAGAGTGAATAGCCGGCACTATGCAATCATTGCAAATCGGTTGTACCGACGAGGCATTGATGGTGTTCTTCGTCGATGTGTGCGTGAGCCCGAAGCTACTAAAATCATTGAAGCATGTCGTGATGGCGCTTGTGGAGGACATTTTTCCGGCGTCTTATCGCACTTAAAATTCTTCGCACCGGTTACTTTTGGCCCACCTTATTTGCAGATGCACATCGACATGCCACTCGATGTGATGCTTGCCAAAGATATGCAAGGAATGATCTTCATATGGCACTTCCACTTCATCCTTCCTTACCCTTGCTCCCATTTGAGAAAGGGGGCATAGATTATATTGGACCGGTTCACCCTACATCACCACGTCAAAATGCATACATTCTATTGGCGGTGGATTACTTGACCAAATGGGTAGAAGCAAAGCGATTAAGACCATGCACAAGAAGACCACGGCAAGGTTTATGTTTGAGATATTTTCACTCGCTTTGGAGTCCCCAAAATATTGATTAGTGATCGTGGTACTCATTTCCTCAATGACCTTATTGAGGAACTCACTAACGCTTATGGCATTGATCATAGGAAGACCACACCCTATCACCCACAAACCAATGGCTTAGCGGAAAGAGTCAACCAAACCATTGTAAGGATTCTAAGAAAGACCGTACGTGACAACAAGAGAGATTGGGATGCTAAACTTAATGCGGCGTTGTGGGCATATCGTACTACCTTCAATGTCACCACAAAGCAAACTCCATTTGCTTTGGTCTATGGCGTGGAAGCCATCTTGCCAATTGAGATTGAAATTCCTTCATTACGCATTGCCCTCAATGATAGATGGGCGGTTTCAAAATCAATTCGCGATAGGGTGCTCATGCTAGAAGGCTTAAATGAAACAAGGAGATTTAGTGCTCAACACATAGAGACGGCTCAACGGAGGAAGAAGGCCGCATTTGACAAGTCCCACAAGAAACGAACTTTGATCCCCGGGACCATGGTGATGTTACAAGATGGTAAGAAGCTTGAATTTCCAAGCAAGCTTGATGCAATTTGGTTGGGACCATATTGGATTATGGAGGTGTATCCAAACAACACAGTTCAATTGGCAACATTGGATGGGACATATTTTCCCACACGTACGAATGGCGAGAGATGCAAGACATACCATGTGTGACCGTGCTTGCCCAATGGGGAGCCTCTTGCCTACGAGGCTTCAAGACTCTAGGCCCGTTGCATTCTCACGAATGCCCCGCAGATGGCCGACACCTGTGAGCCATACAAATGGCTCACGTATTAGTTATTGAATATCTAGATACAAAATACATTTGATTATAGTAGTTTGTGTGGTTCCTATAGGCTAAATGCATTAAATTTGAATTTATAGAAATAGGCTCGGAAGTTATTAGAATAATTAAGAAAAGCATTGAGTATGGCAATTTAGTGACAATTACATGATTTTATGTTAGGGAGGATAACTAAATTGTTAGAATTGAAGAATATTTGATGTGAGGTAGTATTAGAGTTAGAGGTAGATAGGCAATTTAGAAAGTAGAAAGGTAAGAAGGAAGGTGAGGGAGTAGGATTTCTCCCTCATGCTTCCCTCTCCCCTTTATCTTTTCTTTCTTTCTCATTTCTTTTTACTTGTCTCTCTCTTTTTGCTAGGGTTTGCTAGTTTTGTCTCTCTTCTTTTTTTGGTGTATGTGTGTGGTTTTTGAGATGCTTCTAGGTTGTGGCTATGGAGAATGGAGTTAGTGATCTAAGATGGAGAAAACACACAAGTAGAATGTGTGGAGTTGTTGGATGTGGGTGTGAGTGTGGGTAGGTTAGGGTAGAAGATAGGAGAGTGGATTTCCGACCAAGATCTGGATCTGCCAACTTTGGGAAGGTGTAGCGTTTGGCTGGAGACGAGTTTGAGCAAGCCCTTTGGAGGAAAGGAGCGTCTTGAAGCCAGCTTTCCAACGAGCCCAAGCGCGCGGTCATAGGAGCAGCGACGGGGAGCTATGGCGGATCTCCCAAGAGGACTTCACCGGCTTGCGGCGGACGGCGAGAAGAGGCGGCGCTGACTTGAAGAACGATTTCTATCGGTAGGAGACAAATCTGAGCAAGCCCTTTGGAGGAGAGGAGCGCCTTGAAGCCAGCTTTCCAAAGAGCCTAGGCTTCCTCTTTTTGGATCATGGACGGAGGAATGGTGATCGATTAAGTGAAAGCATGTCTACTGTGGAGGGCAAATTGAAGGCCTGACTTTGAGGCCGCATAACTCAAGTTTTAGGAAGAACCACGAGACGTGCTTCCGGATTCAAGTACATCATCAAGCTAGCTCTCTGTAGACTCCTAGCTTGCCTCAAGAAGAGCAAGGACGAGGGAGATACGGCCATTTTAGTGGCCAAGGGTCCAGCTGAGGTTGGACCCCAATTGTACTTCTTCTTCCCCCATTGGTTTTCTTGTGATGTTTATTGCATCTCGTGTCTTGATGATCGTGTGATGGTGGATGCATGGTGTTTGTGAATGCTTGTTAGGATTTAGAGTCCATTGCTTGGAAGGGCTAGGTAGGTGTCTCCACTCTCAACCGGCCCAACTCTAGGGCTTTTCTTCCTACGGGTTGAATTGCTCATAGTAACACAAGGCCAACCCAAAACTTCCCACCACAAAAAAACAATAAACGGTTCCCAACAACACCGATGGGCCTTGGCCAAATGGCCAACACTCCCACCTCGTGTCCGGATCAGCCGGCTCACTAAGCTTACAATCCCCCCCACGAAAAAAAACAACAAAAAGGAACAACAAAGGTTTACAAAAGCCCTCCTTCTTGGCTACACAAACAACCCACGGTTAATTGATGTCAAGACAACCGCACCTCCACTCAAGTTTTAAGGCCGGTTTTAATAAAACCCATGGTTCATTTCTCCAATTCTTCCAACTTCTACTGATTACTATATTTAGTAATCGCCCCCTTCACAAGCCCACTTCAAAATTTAAATCAAAACCAATTCAATCAATCCAAAGACACTTACAACAACCCAAAACTCCTATCCAAGCAAAGTAGCTTAACTAATATAACTCAAAACCAAGATCAATTTGAACAACACATGAAAAACGAACTCCTTCTCTTTCAACTACAGATTACTATAAATAAGTAACCGCCCCAAGAGCGCACCTACACAATCCACTCAACTTAGCTTAAATCAAAATGCAATGAAAGATCAAAGCTCCATTAAGAATAGACAATGAACCAAGACCTTTAAATCAAAACAATTTTAAATCAAAAGAAAATTAAATCAAAGAAAAGATAATCAAAACTTAAGGAGTAGAGAATGTTCTTCGCAGTTCTCCAAGTTCCTTTCCTTCACAACACAAGCGCCACAAGAATGTTAGAACCACAAAACATCCACTTACAAAGTGGGACCAATTCAATTCAAATCAATCTAATTCAACTTAATTCAATTCCACAAGACAAAGCCCCATATGTTTTCAATTAAAACTTCAAGGATCAATTAGAAATTTCCAAGTTGAACAACCAATCAAAATTCACGCCCAATTCAAGATTAATTCAAAGCAAAGATTCTCAAACAAACCACTCAATCAATTCAAACATAATAAAACCCAAAGAAACCAACCAATGAAGAATCAAAGCTTCAATTCTCACAAACACAATCAATCCATCCAAAAGAAAAAAAGGCCAAAAAGAATTAAGCTCAATCCCTAGAAATCACAAATTTTACTATTTATAGTAGTTCTGTCCTTTTCCTTCAAATCAATACCTATAAAAAGACAAAAATCAAACAAAAATAAGAAAGAAAAGATCCACCTCCCTACAGACAGACGCACCAATTATGCTGAAAGCCCTAATCCCGGTTGCCCGGTTTTAAGGCCACAAGTTGGCCGAGAGATGGTACAGAATCCAAGTAAGAGTAGCCTTCCAAGAACGGACTCCAATTTCATTCAATCAATCAAGAATCAATTTCATTCAATCAATCAAGAATCAATTTCATTCAATCAAGAAAAGAACACCATTCATGAATGAACTCACCACAATCATCACCACATCAAACAAAGAACCACACATGTTTTTGGGCAATTAAGTTGCCATTTCCAAGATAATGTTATGTCTAAAGATCTAAGATACTACAAATCTACATTGCATAAAAAAAAAACACACAAGGAAAAAAATATAACAAGGAAGGAGGAGCATCTCCTCCTCGAAAGTCACTGTCGTCGTCACCAAGAGGGTCTCCTTGGTAGAATAGTGATTTCTCCCTCGTCCTTTCTCCAATGAGGGTGAGCTTGGTTTCGTTGGAAAGGAGACTTGACAAAGCTTCCGGATCTCTAAGGCACGCCTCCCAATTCTTTATCAATCGTGAGATCTCGTCCTTCAAAGGTGGCCCTCCAACTCTGCCGTCGCCGCAGGGTCTCCTTGGTAGAATCGCGATTTCTCCCTCGTCCTCGCTTCAATGAGAGCGCGCCTAGTCTTGTTGGAAAGGAGACTCGACGACGCTTCCAGATCTCTAAGGCACGCCTCCCAATTCTTCGTAAATCGTGAGATCTTGTCCTTCAAAGTCGACTCTCCAACCGCTGCCCTCCTACCTACTCACAACTCACGCCAAATCTCTCAAATCTTCAACAACAACATTCCAACAACAATCAATCACCAAACTAAACCTAGATTGAACATTTTTTCCTACACCTCTTTCCTAACTTTCTTCTTTCTCTCCCCACACACACCTAGACTCTCTCCTCTAACCGCTGCACATAGGTGATGGAAACCTCTAAAAGCTTCATTCATCGCAAGGATGATTTTTCATCCGTTAGTTGCCATCCATCCAATTTTCTTCTAGCCCCTTTTCACACTCCTAACTCCCTAACCTAAACCACGCCAATTACTACTCCTACATGTCTCAGATTAGCAAGATGGGACTCTAAGGAGATCCACTACCACCGCATTTGAATAGGTCAAATACCAAGCCTCACAAATACATAAAACTTAGGATAACCGAATACGGAAATAAGAGAAATTGGAATTTACCCAACTCTCCTAAACACCCCCAATTCTAACTATGAATTATTAACTACTTCAATTATTCAAGACCTAAAGCAAATACACAAGAATCCCAAAACACTCTAATCCCAACTAACATATGTTGGGTTTTTAGACTAAATGGGTAATACGCATGTTTAATCACTACATAATATGTATATTTGGTCAAAACCTTGCGATAAGGTTTTTCCCGCGGAAGTGAACCATCTCGAGGGTTCACAGCCACCAGAAAGCGCCCAATATTGCACGACCAAAATAGAGTATCCTCCATGTGCTGTATGGACTAAAATGACTGTAAGGCGCGCCACACTCCTGAATTAGGTATGCGTATGGAGCCGCAAAAATCTGGTCCTTGTGAAGACACCATTCTCTGCAGGAAGCGCCTTCCTCCCCATTGCATAAAAAGCCTGGCCTTTTTGAGAGATTAATGAATAAACGATGCAAATCTCCGCAAATTCCTCCCGTTGCATGGATTAGGGTTTTGCGCCATGGATGAAGTGGATGAAGTGTAGCTATACATCCACATTTCCAGTGTGTTCCAGATGTCACTGTATCATTTATGGTCGTCATGCAGATGAAAAACTAAGCATTGTGTGAGTTCCTGCATGTAGGTTTTTGAGGGACCTCATAGATCATGTCGTATTGTGAAGGTTTCTGTAGGGTTTTCGTGTGTAGTGTTACGATGTGCCTTGGAGCGTCGACGCTTTTTTCGGAGTGTGAGTTCTTGACGTTCTATCTATAGACCGATACCATTGCAATGTAGTAAGTGTATTTTTCCGAAGAACTCTTCTGAGAGAGCTGGCTGTGGAGTTCTGAAACACAGGAGGGGGCCGAGTTCATCCAAAAACCGCCTGTACAATCAAAGGAACTGGCGTGCCTTTCTGAAGAATCCATGTCTGCACCAACAGCCTTCCATCCCCGGAGTCTTTGATTGCAGGTAAAGTGCCGACGCCTCAATATATTTTACTTACATGGGTAAGTCGCGGAGGGGAAGAAATCTCCCTCATCATCACTAGCAGGGAAAAACTATTCTGTGTGGGTGTCCTTAGCAATGTCTACATTTTTGCTACAGATCCCAACGTAATCCACGTTGAGAAAGCAGGGAGTCCATGCAGAACGCACTACTTCACCCTAAACCCTCTGCTTCAATTTCGTTTCTGTTTGCAAATTCCTAGAGAATGGTTACATTTGATGGGCACTGCATATTGAGATCGTTGAATGGTTCGTGTAGTAGTTGGATAAGGAATGTACATGTTCATACGGAATTCAGATTGCCTCGTAGGAGTCGTTTAGTCTTTCATGGCGTCTGTTTAGCTCACTCTCTTTGCATGGAGGACAGGCACGATTGTTGGTATGGTGCAAGACAAAGAATCGTTTCTGCCGTGGAGCACGGGAACCCAGAGAATGATGACCCGTCAGAATTACAGGCAAGGGCCCCCTAGGCCATCCTCAGCAATTGCTCCGGATACAAATGGGAGCCCTGATACAGTTCCTGAAGAGGTAGAAAAAAATCCAAGTAAGAGGCAACGCGCAAGGGGGAGAAGCGGCAAATCAACGTCTGAGCTTTCCCAGAGAGAGCATGTAGAAGACCCTGCAGGAACGAAGCCGAAAGGAATGAAACAGTCTCCGATTGTCCCGACTGGTACCATCAAGAACAACAAATCCATGCAGTTGAAGGAGACCGTGGTGGAATCTAATAGTGGGGATACCCCGCTCCCTATAGGAGAGATTCCCACTAATCAAAGAGCAACCCGAAGTTCAGGAAGAGGTTTGCCACCTGAAATGACAGGTATGTCATGTTTCAACCCCACTGGTTTTTCATTTGTAACTATATAAACTGATCAAATTGTGGAAAGTAAGACAATGTTTCCTTGCTGATGAGGACCCACAATGATTAATAAGTGACAAACTGACAGGAGAGGTTAGCTGTATGTCACTACCATTGTTTATTAATCGCCGCTATTGTTTCATCGATACTTGTGGAACAAGTTAGCAAAGATATTGTATGAGTTTTCTGTGACTTGCGGAGTAAGTCACTGAGGTAGCATATATAGGTACGTTGTGAAGAACCATACCATGTTCATAACAGATGCGGAGCTCCGATAGTCAACTTCAATTCGACATCAATCCTACAGACTTGCCGAGTTGCCGGGTGCCAATGTATTCTGGAAAGTTCCCCAGCACTTTCTGAGACACTTACTATATCTGCATTTTGTCTAGCAAATGCACCACTAGAAATTTCCACCAGTAATCTGATTACATGTCAACCTGTAATGTGTCGAAATTGCTGCGGTCTTGGATTTTTATTTTTTTATTTTCTTGTAATTTAACAATCAATGAGTCTATCAATTGAAGAATACATCTTAACCATAGCAGTAACCGGCCTGGAGGCTCTTGGAATTGTTTCGATTGTCTA
This sequence comes from Bryum argenteum, assembly GCA_037043015.1. NCBI lineage: Eukaryota > Viridiplantae > Streptophyta > Bryopsida > Bryales > Bryaceae > Bryum > Bryum argenteum. The sequence continues at coordinate 2,581,503 of CM073323.1, read as the reverse complement.
TCTCCATCCGCATATTGTCCAACGTACTGAACCCAAACAACGTTTAAGAACGGACTACAACAACTGAGAAAATGATGATTTTCTTCGATGCTGATGTAGAAGACTGAGTCTTCTAGAACTTGCTTGTGATCGACGTAGCCACTCTGAACAGAGCCATCGCTGAATTCAGTCTGCTGAAAATCGCCATTCTTATCCAATTCTTATCCAATGAGACACAGATTTCATACATGTGAATCCCCTGTTAGAGAATGCAGGGGACTGTCAAGTACAGGAAACAACTGCACGAACTCCAGTTCCGTCTTTGGAGGAGGGGCAAGCTCAGCCCAACCATCCGTCACTTGACAATGTCATGCACGACACAGAGGGAATTACCGAGTTATCCCCCCAAGGAGAGATGAATCGTTACACCTCAAGACTACAAGACAGCAAAGGCAAGAAATGTGCCTCAGAAGCCAAGAACTTTGCAGGTTGTGTCCACGGAAAGAGGAACGACAAGCTTCGTCATCGAAGGAGGAGCTGTAGCAGAAGTGAGTCCGATACTTCTGAACTAGAGTACCGTCAGGTAAGCATGGATGACGTAGCGTTCAACCTAGTGAATTCAAACTTACTGTACATTCACATGATTCATTTTATTTGAGCCTATGTCTTAAATATCTGAAATTCTGATTCAGAACTTTGCTTCTAATCTTAAACTCTGCAGTGACGGGTGCGTGGAAGAGAGAAGCGTGAACGCAGCCCTTCTACACAACGGAAGGGGAGATCTTATAGTCCCAAGATTCACCATCGCAAGGGCGTCCACAAAGATGCAAGGCATAGGCGCCACTACAGTAGCGATTCTCAGCAATCATATTCCAGCAGCTCTTCCAGCGACAGCCGAAGGCGACATAGGAGACATTCATCGTACCGTGAGTATGGAAGAAGAACTCATACAAGTGCACACGCACCCCGAGATAAGTACCGCTCTCCTACTCATCGGGATCTCGACTTGAAGAGGACTCATTTGATGCAAGAGAGGGAGTACAAGACAGAGAGAAGCAGTAACCCTCCATCAAGTGATACCGAGTCGGTAAAGTGCTGAATACTCCCCCCATGATTTAGCGTGGACAGGAATGAGTTAATCAATAGTACTACCGAAGATGCTTGAATTTATAGTTTTTCAAATTGTATTTGCATGGTCAGGAGCCAATTCGTGTAGAAGAAATGACGGAGGCTGCAAAGCGCAAAGACCGCAGGGAGAGGAAAGCAGATGCCGACAGAATGACCGCGCAGAGGGAGCGGAAGGGCTTGAAGCCTTGGATACTTTCAGTGACCCCCGGAGGGGTGCCGTATGGGCCTGGTGTACGTCATTGGAGAGGGGAGATACGGAAGCTTGCAGCAGTGCATTTGGACCCGTGACCCGTCATGTACAAACATTAAGATGCAAGACAGTGCAGACATGGCAACATTTAAGGAGGCGTTAGAGTTGAACATAGAATACACCCGGCGGCCCCTCGACAGCATCATTCAGACTCTAGCTGGACGGGCCGTTGCTGGACGGGCCGTTGCTGTTCGACGGAACTGGCTACTTCAAAAAATATCAAAAGGGGAGGATGTGCTAGTGGGGGTCACCGAAGACCATTGGCACCAGCTAGTCATGCTAGAGGCCAGCCCAAGCCACGCACTACGATCAGAAAATGCCCGCCGTGCAAATGTTGCTAGAATTACTCTTGGCAGAACAGGTCCGAAAGGAGTAGTTGGTGTGACGGAAGATTTGAGGAAGCGATTGGGAAGGGATCCAGACCCTGACGAGGTGGGCACTGAAATGCATCGAGACAAAGGATACGGCGGCAAAAATAAGAGAATTAAAGAGGAAGGAAAACAAGGCCTCGTTAAAGCTCTACAAGACTCCGTAGGGGATGAAGAGCTCTCTGATTACAACGGTCAAGAGGACTGCACGGATCACATGGCAGCTTCCAGTGCTCGTTGTGCGACTCCAGGGACTTCACTGACGCCGGCTACGGAGCAGAACATGTTCGATCCTGAATATGTTGCCTCAATGTAGAAAGAACTCGCAGAGTTGAAAGCCTTCAAGGAAGCCACGATGGCCCGCAGGAATAGAGGTGCACAGGAGAGAGTTCATGTAGCACATCGTCATGTGCCTAAAGACAAGGTGAGTTCACAAACCTTTGCTGGGAAGTCGTCAATGGTGGAGACATGTTTCAAACAATGGAACGGAGCAGAGGCCGCTGAGGTGAACATGTGTATGTGATGCGTAAAATTTAAACTTGAGTATGTAATTGCCCTTCGTGCAGGATGTAGATGACGTACTGGACGCGGAACGTGGCTGCAGACGTGCATCCATCACTGGGAAGAGAAAGGTGAGATTAGGTCTCTAGAAGCCCTACTTAAATTCAAAGTTCAGTACATTCTTCTTTGATGCCTGGTAAGAGCAGAAAATGTTGGCAGAATCCTCAAGATCAGTACTTAAAGCATTTAGTATCAAGGTACGCGGAGGTTCACAGTGTCATGCCGACAGAACTACAGGTTAGTCGATTCTCCATTTTCCACAAAATTGCGAAATTGTTCCGGCTTCGGCTTCATTTGTGTCCTTCTTAGTGATGTACATCACAGACGCCCTAATTATGGTATTGACGGCTGCTTGTAGTGCTCTATGATGTAGTTGGTTCATACCATAGAGGACTTATATTCCCGGCGGCTTGTATTCCTAGTTGATGACGTTTGGCACACGCAGGGAGGAGTAGGCCGATGTGTTGCGGAGCTCAACAGTAGATACATCAGGAACGATAGAGATACACACAAAAAGGTGAGCACCATGCCTAGCTTAGAGCATGGAGAGGCTGTGAGACTGTAATCTACTTGTTCAAATTCTTAAGAATGTGGGATACTACAGTGTCATGTTAGCATACATAGTACGCAATACCATTTGAATTCCATGAGGTACTTCCTAGTATAATTAGAATTAGCACTGCTTCCAGAGTGTATGATGTATAAATCAAATTTTAGGGTTAGTAATAAGCACCACCTACGGGTGTAGGACCTGTCTGTGGGGAGTGAAGACCTACTAGACAGTAGAAAGATCTGCAGTCCAGTGCAAGAAAAAGACAGAATTCAGGTATCTCAAAAGAAGAAGAGCAGCCGAGCAGGGTTACATGACTGATTACTAGAAGCGACTTCAGAATAGTGCATACGAACATCAGCATTGGGTCAAAATAGTGCATATGAACATCAGCATTGGGTCAACCGACGTAGAAAATGTAACAATGACCTGAAGAAAGATTGAATGCCATATTGAAGTTCATCCATTCATTGCTGCAATGAATTTTGCAATTCTTGTAAATTTTGGTATACGTGGAAATTCTTTTTATCGATAGCATATTTAAATATCTTAATGAAAAGATGAAAGATTCATTCATCCCAAACTTGCTCGCAATTTCATCTTCAAAATCCCACTCCGAGATTCACGGTCGTAGCACCAAGTGCCAAAGATAAAACCTTGAAGTTATATGGTCAACCAAAATAGAAAATGTGACAATGACCCGAAGAAACATTTAATGCCATACTGAAGTTCATCCATTCATTGTTGCAATGAATTTTTGATTTCTTATTAATATTTGTATACGTGGAATTTTTTCTAGTAGTAAATGCAAAATTTAAAAGAGGAATGAAAATTCACTTCCTAACATCCATGCACTTTATAAAAAGATGAATGAAAATTCACTTCCTAACATTAGAAGCTTGAAAGAGGTTAGGGCTGAATTTAGATTATATGCATTTTATCAAAGTTTTGACAACTGCATCCCTCATAGAGAGACACGTCCCTATCTCAAGAGCAATTTCAATTTCAAAATCCCCCTCCGATATTCACGGTAGTGTCCACCAAGTGCCCAAGTAAAAACCTTGAAGTTAAATGCTAACTGCAAAAATAGAATAATTTTGCACATGCCACGTGGGATAGCCACTGCGGTCCATTGCGGGGCCACCAAGAGTGTGACATGTCACCATATTGACTATACCTGCCACGGTGGATGCCCAAGTGTTCAAGGTCTGCGGAAATGAACTAAATCAACAATCGCTACGTCGATTTTAGTCAATTCGGTCGGCTTGATTTCGGACAATCCGAATCAGCAGAAACTTATCGAATTGGACGTTGATTCGGACGCAGTTTTCTCTACTAGTGTTCTCAAAGGTAGTTTAGAGTTGGATTGAGTGTCATATAAGGTGCTACATGCGATAGTGCAAGTGGCAATGGAATTTGCGGATCAATTGACTATATGGTAAATTTTCACAAGTGTAGTACGTAGAGCCATGGTTGGTACCAAGAAGGAGTCAACACATTAGAGAAGCGGTTAGTCAATTTTAGAATCATCTTCTAAGGAATGATGATAGAAATGTAGTATGAGATGTATATTATATAATTCATGATGCACTTTATTGCTTCATAAGCAAAACAATGTTATGTTCTTATGTGGTATTTAATAAACCACGTGAGTTTGGAGTTTTCTAAATTTATACGCAAAGATATATATTCCAGCTTAATGTATTTGTTAATATATGCAAAAAACTTGCAAAACCACAAAAGTTGCATAAAACATGAAAACTTGTATCCAGTCGAAAGAATCTTAAGGTTGCAATGGATGTACAATGTATGTTCAACCAAATTTGAATGAAATTATGATAAATCATCATGAATGTTCAAAAAATAATTATTCAAAGGTTGAAAGTCACAAATGACATTATTTTGGTATACCTTTTAATGTAGAAATTTGAGTACTTGCATTTTGATGATTTGGTATACCCAATTGGAAAAACTGTTGATTTTGACATATCATCGTCCAGATTGACATTGCACTTATTGGGTGCAACTTTAACAAATACGGTGTTCATTTACAGTGAGGGAGTATTACAGCAAGGGAGTAAGATGGCAAGGAAGTATTATAGCAAGGGACTTCTACAACAAAGGAGTATTACAACAAGGAAGTATTACAGCAAGGGAGAGTCCAACAGAATAGAGCGGTCTTAGTAATGGAGCACTAAGCTTCTTCACTATATGTACATAAGAGCTTTACAATTAAATAGTACCATGTACTCATCCCAAATTTTATAAGATGTTAATTTAGTGCATCATCTTAGAAACTCCTATAAGTCCACTTTCAAAAACTCATAGCAGATTGGAAAAGAATCCAACAATGAATGATCCCCTTTGACTATCCTTCTACTTACTTTGTCTACGTATAAAAAGTACTCACATTCTATACTTTACTTCAAATTTCCTAATCTCAAATTTGAGCCATTATTCAACACTCTTCCTTAACCCCTAAACACCCAAGGGGTTTGGAGAGAAACTTTGATGTATTAAAAAGTATGCTTTTGGTGACTCTTTTGTAAATTTTGCTCAAAAGACAATATGAAGATCCTAAGACATAAATCAAATATCTACAATTAATTTTCTAAGAAGAGACATTATTTTGTTTACATTGAACTAATAATATTGGAACTTTGAAAATCAATTAGAGATGTATTTTCTATTACTAAGAATTGGAAATTGACATGATTGGCTAATATCACATACTATATGATAGTGTAGAGAAAGACAAGTGATAACCTAGAACGAGCTTCATCTGTTTCCCAAAGTAGCAAGATTTCAAACACTAATGAAACCTTGCCGTGTCTTTGAGTGGAGGCCTATTGTTATCAATTTATGAATCATAACGAGATTTCATAAATAGGATAGGGTTCTCAACTCACCAAACTCTTGGGGAAAATACATGGGTTCAAAAAACTTCTTCTATTAGTCTCCTACAACTCCTGAAAATACGGAATCGACCAAAAATTGATTGATTGGGCTCCTAGGGGTTAAGCATCACGTTTGGGTCATGTAAGGCACCATACGTCTTGGCGTGGTGGTTGGGGCTCATGGCCCCCAAAGAGGAGGTCGTAGGTTCTACTCCCGATGCCGGCGTGGTGCTCACCGCCATAGTCCACCCAAATATGGTGAGGGTCCTTGGACCTTGTTCTATATGTACCTCAAAGCCCTTTGGGGGATACTATGTTAAGTATTTTCAAGGCACTAGTAACTAGCTAGAAATTAACATAGTTATAGTGTCCACCCTTGAAAGGAGGAAGTGCTATTGTTTCAATTTCCCCTTGTTCGGAGGCCATTGGGTAATTAGCATTACGAACAGACACTTCATTCACGACGGCCCCCTAGAAAGGGACCGGAGTTTCTATCTCTATTGAAATTGAAAAAATATGAGAGCATAGCAGTAATTCCTTGCAGTGTTTCTATCGGTGGTATGCATTGAATTGTATGTTTGGGCGAAGCCAGAGAGCATCATCTCACTTTTTCTGGAAGTCCCATTGTGCTTTCAGCTCGAGGTTATCAAAGAACATTCGATTCTGCTTGTTGAGCTTTTACCCCAAAAGGAGAGTAGTGTGGAGTGACTTCAATCACTCTCTTTAGAAATCATTGTACACATATTTTTTTGAAATGCAGGATTTTGTCTAAAGCCATCCAATTAGTGTGCCATAGGTTTTATCAGATTTAACAATAAAGATCTCAAGATCTATGCTGTCAAAGTTATAATTTTGGTGAAGGCGTTATCTCTTAAGTCATGTAGAGCAATTTCTCTGCTTTTGGGTTCACTCTAGAACATTTTGGCAGCGCGGAAAACACAAGGTGTGTAAAGAACAAAGAAAAATTTTTTTTTGGAAACTACCTCAAACATTCTCATTCACCAATATAGCCCTTACTACACCTAGCTTCTATTACCTTAGGTGTTGATTCACCTCAAAAGATTCGTTTTGGTTGCCAAAGCCATCACTATGCATTTTAGTTTCGACTCACTCTTCGTGACCCACTCTACAAATAGATCATCCATTTCTTGGTAGCAGTTGTAATATGAAAAATGCAATCAATGTTAAGTTCACTTGTTTGGCTAAAGAAGTTTACAACTTTAAGGCATTCAGTTTGGACCTCAAAGTTTGAAACCCTCTTTTCAAATTGTCATCAACGGTCAAAACAAAACAAAGTAGTCATAGCTTATGATCATCTTAAACACTTTTGTTTTCTCAAAACCAACAACGCAAGCACCTGGATGGATGTTCTAGTTTCAAGATCTTGTGTTGGAAGTTTGTCCTCAATTTTATACAACAAGGTTGTCAAAGATTTCCTAGTGACTCAAACAAGCGTAAATGATAATATACGGGGTATAAAAACAAAAAGTATCGTTGTTCAGTAGACTCCTCTCCACACTTGAAGTACATGTTCAGAAGCACATTGTGATTTAACTAAAATAGCTACAAGATGATTCCAAATTTAAATTATTTGTTTGTTTGGATTATGGCATTCTATGCTTAACAATAAAGAGCCGTTCTCAACACTGTGCACTAATAGACATTGATATCGTACAAGGTCAAACCATGAATTCATGAAAGAGCTTCAATAGGAAAATCTTATCATCAACATTAGTTTGATGACTTACATTCACTTACCATGGCCTAATGGTCTAATGCCGTTAAAACGAGCATGGACAGAGACCCATACAGACATAAATCAACTCATGCTCACCTGTAGAAATAGAAGCAATTTGGATGTCAAATGCGGTACTAGTAAATAACAGCTCCTCCTCCACCATTGCGTTCCCCTTATTACACAAACATACACAGACTCCACGTCTGGTCGAGAGCCAAGGCTCAGACCGCACACAACAGTGATTTAGAGTAACTGTTAAGTGTCCCAAACAGCCGTGGCAATAGAATGCAGGAGTTAAAATTAAGAAGTCATAATGCTCAGAAGCCACTGTACAAGCCTGTGCCATCAAAAAACTGCAAGCCCTTCATGTTTACCCACATTTCTTCTATGCCGAAAGACCATGACTACTGATGACTCACTGCTACGATCACTCCTACAGGAACAATTTGTTCTATCCAAAATTATTCTCCTTCATCAAAAGATTCAAAAGACATGTCTTCATCATCATTGATATCACTTACTTCTCCAAGTACGGTCTCCTCACAATTGAAAGACACCTCCTCTCTATCAAAGTAAAACAATGATGGGTCATCTTCTATCAATGGTGTACCCCTAAGAAATACCTTCTCCAACCTCGGTAGGCCATGGAGGTCAGGGAGGAACTTCAGCTGTGAGTACACGCAACTTAAAAACTTGAGGCTTACTAGTTTCTCAATGCCTCGAATCTCTTCCACCTTGGTATAGGATATACCGATATGAACCAGTTCTTTCATATGACCAATGTCGGGTAAACTAGAGAATGCCTCACAACCGTTAAGGAGAAGCGTAGTCAAAGAATGTAATCCGCTCAATCCATCGATTGTTGAAAGTGCTTTACACCAAATGAACGATAAATCTTCCAAGCACTTCAACGAACTCAAATCCCCACTCTCTTTCAAAGCTGCGTCATAAATATCCAGTCTACGCAATCGCACACATTTGCTGATGTCAAATCTGTATCATACTAAGTCCAAACTTAGTTGTATCAAGCACACTCTTAGAGACGGAAGGTCTTCAAGTTTCGGATACTCAGCATATCCTTCGCACCCTAAAATCTGAAGCCAACCAAGCTCTCTGAGATGTTTCCACCCAGTTATTTCCTTGAGCACCGGACAATCGGAGATCGTCAACGACCGTAGCTTTAGCAAGCCCCTCAAATCAATGCTTTCCAATTCCTCACACCAAAACAAAGTAAGCACCCTTACTAGATTCAGAGTCATCGGCTCCTGCTTGAAAATAATCGTCTTGCGGTTTAGGGCATTGAGAAATATGTGAGTGTCCAAAGAAGGATTCTTTTCTATGAGCTTCTTCACAAATTTCTCCAACACCCTAAAACATGACCATTCTATTTCTTTTTCATCATTATACCCATGAGTTTCTGCACCGTACCCAGGATTGTAAGTATTGTGAGGATCAAGTTTCACTAGTCTCATCGTCATGAGCATGCTCACCTGTGAACACATGTACATCCACAAGTAAGTGCACAACTCATACACAATCACCACCACTCCATGTAAACACAAGTTCTGAAATCGTGCAATCAAAGCTATGAATCTATAAACAAGTCAGCGCACGACACCACCATTCAAAAGACAACAATAAACACTCAACAAACTAAACGAATATTTTGAACACTCGGAACTAGGAAATATGTGAGTGTCCAAAGAAGGATTCTTTTCAATGAGCTTCTTCTCAAATTTCTCCAACACCCTAAAACATGACCATTCTATCTTTTTTTCATCATCGTACCCATAAGTTCTCCACCCCACCCAGCATTAGCATTGTAAGTATTGTCAGGATCAAGTTTCACTAGTCTCATCGTCATGAGCATGCTCACCTGTGATTACATGAACATCCACAAGTAAGTGCACAACACATCCACAATCACCACAACTCCTTGTAAACACAAGTTCTGAAATCGTGCAATCAAAGCTATGAATCTATCAACAACTGAGCGCACGACACCACCATTCAAAATGCAACAATAAACACTCCAAAAACTGAATAAATCACTTGGACACTCGGGGCTAGTGGAACTTACGTCGTCATAAACATCCGAGCGGCTTCGACTCTGAACAACTGAAAGCCATTGACATGCACGGGAAAGGCTTTTATATTGATCCGCGAGAAGACCTTCCCAATCATATAATTCCCGACGATGTACTCCACACAGGATCAGATCAACAAGTGTGGATCTCAATCGAGGATCAAGCGCCTGGAATCTCTGTACAGCCTGCACCACACTCATGTACCACCCAACGATATCAAAATGTGATACCATCGCCTATGGTACATTCCTGCAACCTATACATGCATCGACACATCTACGGCAACAGAACCCAACCATGCCTCTTCTGCCAAAACAACCGTGCTCGCATGACTGATCGACCACACTACTTACCATCAGCCCTGCACATGCCCTCCTTGTCTCTATCACAGAAAAACAACACTCTGATGTACACTACAATCTCAACAAACTCTTTTTCATGCACAAGCAGCATTCCATGTCAACCTCGCGATCATCCAAGTCCATTCTATCACCCAACACCTTACCTTACGTTTGGGCTTAGCCATTCCAGGACACCCTGGTGCTCCTTGGATACTTCCTGCACCCAAGCCTGCCACGCCCTCCAAAACCACTGCATGCGGACCTGCCTCAGCTCGTCCCATACCTCCACTAACCGGACCATCACCTCCTCCACCATTCTTCGACTTGCGCGCACCCGTGTTGCTCTGCTTCCGGGACCGGGCTTTGCCGGAGACTCTGTCAATAACCTCATACCATTCCCGCTTCAACGTTGTCGCCAGCTTCAAACTCCTCCTTTCGTCCGCAATCACCTCGGCGTACCCCTTCCCACTCTCCACACATTGCTCCTTGATTAGTCGGTGGGACTTCACCAGAGTGTCCCATCGTAGCCTACACTGGTCCCCCGTCCTCTCCCATGCTCCACAGGAGTCAGGATCCCTCTCACTCACTGCTTCACCGATGGCGTCCCAGTTCGTAGCACTCGACTTGTCCTTGCGATACCGACTTCCTCTGTCGTCGAAGCATGCCCTCTTGCACTCCACAAGTACCCACGTCTCCTCGTCTGTCCAGTCCCTGCCCCTTTTCCTGCTGCCTTTCCTGCCTTCGGTTCTCGACGGACATGGCACTTTATCGCAGTTATTCAACTCGTCTTCCACTGCAACTTCACCGTCTGCACCAGGATGTGCATGCTCCACCACTGCTTCGGGGTACTCTGAATGATTCAACGTCGCGCCTACAGAACCCGCCCAGAGTGCTTGCGATACCGCTGTGCAGGGCACGCCAAAGACGGGGGCGTCAACCAAACTCAGGTGCACAAGCCATGCCCCATCCTTTTACATATTTCACGTGCTGAGCTGGAAAGCTGACACTCGACGAACCCGAAACTTTCTATAGCTCAATACTGTATCCTACAACGTTTATGATCACATCACATGGCCAGTCCTAGCTCGGATTGAGCAACTCACCGTCAGGTGCATTTTGAGCTATGTGACCGCTGTTCGGATCCTGATACAGTTGGAAAGCGTGAGGGTTGAAAGGCATAGCTGAACTGTGTGGCCACTCCCTATGTTGCTGCCCATATGTTGAATCTGGCATTTGGGAAGGATCCATCCAATGGTCCCTGTGTGCCATCTACGTACAGAACTGCCACGAAACCACATCAGCCTCTGACATCGCAATTTTCCAGAATGAGCTCCATGTTCGATTCCTCAGGATCGAACAAGAGGTTGCAGACAATCACTAAAATGTATACCTACACTCAAACTTCAAAGAAAGTATGAGCAAGTATTCAAACAAAGTGTTTGCTTCGACTCCGAGAGCGGCTCCTGCATCCGCTCTCAGAATAGCTACATGACCAGTACGATTGAGCTTTGGCGTAAGTTACAGAGCACCTGGAGCTGAGAGCTTACGCAGTTTCTGCCCGTGCATGCACAAACGCCACCCAGATAGCAAGTTGAACCAAGCGAACGATGACTCCACGCCTTTCAGTTCCCGAATTCAACAACCATTATCCTACGACACAATGAGTGAGTGGGATATGAAGAGTCGAGTAGAGGCCATGCGAAATCCTCATCCACGCGCGATTGAAACCCTCGACTGCTGAAAGTGACGATCACGGGATTCAATTAGCAGAAAGGAGTAGTTGCAGGGGCATGGAAGGAGGAATGAAAATCTAGTGAGCGGGTAATCAAGAGAGCGTGCTTAGACAACCCTACCTCAGAGGAAGAGCGAGGAAGCAATTCCGCAGCTGGTCGCAATCGCGAGATAAGTTGGGCCAAGGCGCAGACAGGCAGGTGAGGAAGGTTGAATCCAAGTGGCCGAAACGTGTAAAGAAAACGCTGATTTGTATGCGACATCATACCGACTGTCGTTGGTTCACTGCAGTGTCGGATTCGTGGGTTAGTCTAGCACCGGATAGCCATGGCCGCCTTCCGAGAGCGGAAGTAGTGGAGTTAAGAGACGTATGGACATTATCGTAAGTATCGGAGTGAAATCGTACCCCGCCTTCGATGCTACTATTGTTTGCGTCGTGGCCGGGTCACCCATCGGGGCCCCACATGCTACAAAACCGCCGGGGATGGACGAAGATGAGGAAATGTGAAAGCCGCAGAAATCCTCCGTCATGTTTCCATCGATGGTAAGGTAGACAGACCCATTCCCGACCGGTGACCAATAATAACGGATCAAGCCCAATTCCTAGATATTGAAAAAACAGATGTATATTTGAGGATGTGATCGAAATTTAGGTTCCAAGCAACTTTTCATTAGGAACAATTATAAGTATTTGAATAATGCAAATAAAATCATGCAAATTTTTGCATTCTACAAAAACCTTATGTTTGCAAACATGAAAATTTCTAAAAAAGACATGTACCTTAATATCATGTACTAAAATCCTTAAGTGGTCGGTTATAGGTGCCTCTACCTTATGCATCGTTTTGATTGACCAAGCCGGGAAGTCTGGATGTTGCTTTTCCTCAAAGCCACTGAAGTATAGGTGCTCGTTGAACTTTCATACCTCGAAGATTGTTGCTTATTTCCAGCCTTATAGTTCAATTTCCAAAAGAGCGTTACAGATGTATGAACCACTAAAGAAAGCTAATAAATTCTCTATCGTATATTATTTTATTGAGCTTGTTGAAGGTCATGGAAATCTAAATAAGAGTCATGACGTATCAAAGATAGTGATGTATAAGTATAGGGAGGAAATAACAAATTAATCGACATTAAAAATTATTGTTAACAAATCTATTGCAAGCAAAATAATCTATTCGGAGGTTGGTCACTTTCGTCTCAAGAACACCCTTGTATTAAAAAATATCTTCTCAAGAATCTTCACGCAGATTGTAGCTTTGGAAGGATGAAAACCACACCAAATTTTACAAAGTGGTAAAGGTCCAAAGTAAATGTCATATCTTCCTCATCGGAGGGATCAAGGAATGAATTCTTACTATAGGAACTTTAGTCAGGTTGGAATCCAACAGTGGATGAAAGATATGTAGCTTCTTAAAAACCAAAAATTTTCTCAAACATTTTAATGTAAAAACATCATCTAAAATCCAATACTCAAACAATTTGGATCCAAAAATTTCCAACAAGAGAGTTGTCTAAGTTGTTTGAACCATCACAAGGTCCATTTGCCACTCTCTAAATTTGTCTATTTGATCTAATTCGAATGTAATTGTTTTTCCATGGCTAATCGTTCTTTCATATAAAATTCACATGTCTACTTGCCGCTATTTAAATCAAAAATTCAAAATAGATTCAAAATTCACAAAAAGTTTTGTTCACATCTCTATACTTATCACCTAATAACCTTTATGCTCTACTCTCTTAGTTCAACAAAATTAATTTTCCATCTGAATTCATAACCAATTTGTCGTTAATATGCATTCAATCAACTACGCGTGCAAGACTTAGGAATCAGTGTAATGCTATGAAAAAGGGACTACAATATCACAAAGGCGAGCATTCACATTGAAGGAGCATTTGATAGAAAATTGAGCACAGGTGCCCAAGCACTGTTGAGTACACAATTGGTTAGATCACTATATAAGCTCGTCATTCAAAAACCTTTGGAGGCAAGGAACTCTTTCAAAACCACAAGCACTCAACCTAAGTAATTCTTGAGTACTTAAGTTCAATAGCTATCATGATCCGAATGTTTCAAATGAGAGTTATTCCGAAGTGATCCAAAGTGCCTCATGGTGCCCACGAAAGTACTTAAGAAAGCAAAAATGACTTCTTGGTATTTTGGACTAATTAGATGAATGGTATTAGTATAGTGTTTTAGCCTATAGTACATTGTGGATGTGACAAAAAAAATTTAAAAAAAAATAAAAATAAAAATAAAAAAATATATATATATATATATGTATATATATATATATATATCGTGTATGTGGTAAGATTTTGCCAAGTGACATTCCTATTATCCAATCTCTTGATGTACATTTTAGTTTACAAGCCCACATGGGTGGTTAGAATAAGACTTTCTACTCAAAATATATTTTAGAATTCTTCCTTTTTTGTAATTTGTTGGTAATCAATGTAATGATCAAGTTGTCAAGTGATGATGCGAATTGAAATCATAACAAATCTTACAAGGGCAGTCTTCCAAGTTTTAATTGTTTAAATCAAATCTTCCAAAATTTGTCAAATTAAGAGATTTAGAAATTTCTATTATTAGGATTTCTTTAGTTTCAAAATTATTAAAAAATATAAAACTTGAATTCACAAACTTATGAATGTAACTAGTCAACTTTTAGTTTTTTCTCAAACTAAATATATCTAATGTGATGCATGATTGTATATCCGTATTGTTGGTTTCATACCTTCTTTTTCAAAATAAATTTCTTGAAGATCAAAGTTTTATAAGTCTCAAATTTTTTGCATAAAACTACTCAACTTAGTTATGTACACGGGAAAAAAAAATATGAGCAAAATGTTTGGGGAGACAATCATAAAGTCCTCCTTTGCACAAAGTAGACTATGTTTCCCAAGCAACAACCATAAATTCTTTGCGTCAACTTTGAACAATATGATCTCACAAATGTTTCTAAAATTTGAATGGCACTTGTTTCTTATGGCTAGGTTCAAGACCTTACGATTGAAAGTACAAAAAATAGTAAATAATATGATCATACTTTAATTCCAACAAGGTGGTAGAAAGGCTCAATTTTGGGTTAAAGGTAAAAAACGCTTGGGCATGTAGCGGGCTACGATATAGGTGTTCACGATGCTGACATGAATTGCTCATTGTCTCTTTAACGATAAAAGGTGAAAATTGTCGCTGGTTCTTACAAGCCCTGATAAGCTTATAAAACTGCACCGTCCTAAAGGAGTGGCGGCAATTCTTATGAGTTCACACTTGCAGCTTTTCCTCAAGGTTTTCTTGACTGTTTTTGCACATGGACATGTTGAGTATGAAGGAGAATGTGGAAAGAATCTCACGTTGAGTAGGGAAAGAATGTGAGAGATTTTCCCATTAGAAATTCAAAACTGCTATGTAAGAGAAAGCAACGATGACCTCCGTGCCTATAGAGGTGAAAGCCCTTGCTACGCCAAGCTGCAACAAGCTGCACCCAGGAGTCACCCTCGAGTAAAAGAAAAATTAACTAAGACGTCCGCCCATGCGGTCGTGTGAGAGCTCCTTGTTGTGGCAACTTGCGATCGGGCCCCACCATGGCGCTTACTTGTGACGCTATAAATTTCTTCTGCCTCTTCTTATGAGCGCTTCAGTCAGCTCGTCGTCTCATCTTCTCAACACTTCTGCTATTGTAGTACCCTTTGCCTAGTGATTAGTGCTAGCCCACAAATGTCCACTCCAATAGCTAACCATTTGAAAATTAGGTTTTTGCAAAGATAACCTATTTTTTCATCATGTAGTTTTTCATCATCTCTATGTGATTCTCTAGTGCCAAACCTGGTAAGACTACCCGCTTGGTAAAATGTCTCATCCAGGATGTTCAATGCACCCTTCTCATGGTGAAATTGCTTCTAGCTAAGGAGTACTAAGGTAGGCTGCTCAAAATCGACTAACTATCAAAAATGGCTCCCTAGAGCTCTAAGAAATGGTTATAGAAAATAGTTTTTGTTTTAGTGAAATCCTTAATTTCAAGGAAAAGTGAACGTAAGAAAGATCAAGTATTTAGAATGCAAAGTAAGCTCAACACAATGATCTTGTGGTCTCAATTGATAGTCCCGCATTCTCTTTTATAGTAACATTACAAACCAAAATATGATTTCAATCTAATTTGAAGGAGTTCTTATCCGCTAAAAGCCCAAGGGGTTAAAAAAGGCTCAAATATAATATGACCCTTGGTAACCCTAAAATGGTTTAGTTCCTTGAAATAACTGCGACAATTAAAATTTATCAAATAATAATCATTTGAATGAAGAGAATCAATCTATAAAATTCAATAAAATAATGCCATCTGTAGTCAATTCAAAACTTAAAAGGGTTGTGACGATTAAGAATGGCATGTTTCAAATAAACTAAAGGATTTAAATAAAACTTAGGAAGTCAAGAGTTATTTTTTATTTACTTATTTTTATTGGGTTTTATATTTGATATCTTTCAAGCACTAACAAGGTAAGAATAATTCCATGTGTAGTTTTGAGGTACTAATTTTAGCCAATTAGGTTTAAGCTTTAGAATGAGGTGGGTTGTAACTCCAATTTTCCAACTTCAAATGAAATTTTTTTCACAATGACATGTAGGGTTAAGGGCCACTTGTGATTCTCTTGATCTCCCATTTCTTGTAGTAAGCAAACTTGAATATAATCGACCATAAAATGATTGATTGGGCTTCCAGGGATTAAGTATTACGTCCGGGTCATCTAAAGCACCATAGCAGGCCTTGGCGTGGTAGTTGGAGCTCATAGCCCCCAATAAGAAGGTCGTGGGTTCTACTCCCCATGTTGGCGTGGTGCTCACTACCTGTCCACCTAACTATGGTGAGGGTCCTTGGATCTTGTTGTATATGTACCTCAAAGCCCTTTGGGGGGATACTATGTCAAGTATCTTCAAGGCACTAATAATTAGTTAGAAAACTAATGTAGTTATAGTGTCCACTCTTGAAAGCAGTATTGTTTCAATTTCCCCTTGTCCAGTGGCCACCGGGTAATTAGCATTTCGAACAGACACTTCATTTAGGCCAGCCCCTTAGAAAGGGACCGGAGTTTCTATCTCTCCAGGTTATCTATCCGAGATGAGAAAATGTGAGAGCTTAGCAGTAATTCCTTGCAGTGTTTTTATCGATGGTATGCATTGAATTGTATGTTTGGGCGAAGCCAGAGAGCATCATCTCACTTTTTCTGGAAGTCCCATTGTGCTTTCAGCTCGAGGTTATCAAAGTACATTCGATTCTGCTTGTTCAACCTTTACCCCAAAAGGAGAGTAGTGTGCATTGACTTCAATCACTTTGTTTTGAAATCATTGTGCACATATTTTTCTGAGATGTAGGATTTTGTACAAAGCCATCCAATTAGTGTGCCCCGAGGTTTTATCAAATTTAACAATAGCGATCTCAAGATCTATGCTGCCAAAGTTATAATCTTGGTAAAGATATTTCTAAAGTCATGGAGAGCGATTTCTCTCCTATTAGGTTCACTCAAGAATGTTTTGGCAGCGCTGAAAACCCAAGATGAAAACAAAGAAAGATAAAGTTTTGGGGACTACCTCAAACATTCTCATTCACCAATGTAGCCCTTACTACACCAAGCTTCTACTACCCTAGGTATCGGTTCACCTCAAAAAATTTGTTTCTGGTTGCCAAAGCCATCACCATGCATTGTAGTTTCGACTCACTCTTTGTGACCCACTCTACATTTACAAATTCATCATCCATTTCTTGGTAGCGGTTGTAATATGAACAATGCAATCATCCTCCATAGTTCACTTGTTTGGCTCAAGAAGTTTACAACTTTAAGGCACTCCGTTTGGACCTTTTCACATTGTAATCAACATCCAAAACAAGGTGGTCATAGCTTATAATCCTCTTTGACAAATCTCTTTTCTCAAAACCAACAACTCAAGCACATGAATGGATGCTCTAGTTTCAAGATCTTCTGTTAGAAGTTTGTCTCCAATTATATATAAACAAGGTTGTCAAAGATTTCCTTGTGACTCAAACAAGCTTAAATGATAATATACGCCTATACGGGTTATAGAAACAAAAAGGAATGCTCTTTTGTAGACTTCTCTCGACACTTAGAGTAAATATTCAGTAGCAAGGAAATAGGGCCCGATATGACCAATAGTTGACAAGAAAATGTCCAAAATGACGAAGTCGCAGGCTCGCAGCCCAACTTCTGTCACTTTGGAAATTATGAATGTTTTTGTCAACTCCTTGTCAACTTCTTGTCAACTTTTTTATTTTTGACCATCGTGGAATTGCTAAAATGGGGGCAGTTAACCCCTAACCGTCCTTGAAGCCCGAAATGGGTTTTTGGAATTTCGGGCAACCTAGATAAAGGTGTTGAAGGTAATATTTTCTGTCTAATATTTTTACTTGGCGCTCCTTATACTGCAAAGTGGGTGTGGTAAAATTTGCAAAGTGGAATTTCAATTTTTGAATATTCTAGGGCAATTCTCGATGTGCGAGCCAAGATCGGGCAGTTTAAATTTAGGTTCTCAAAAAAGAATTGGAATTATGTTCATAACCAAAGTACTACTTAAGTTCCTAAGGGCTCTTGGTCAAAAAGTTTACCAATTTTACAAGGGCAGCCTCCAAAGTTTCCAAACCAATCTTGACAATGCCCAAAAAAGCTTGGGAGACAAACTTTGGATGTTATGATCTCGCAAATGGTAAACATCCAACGGTTCATTTTTTTAACAGTAACTAAAAATAGTCTTAAGTACAAGATCTTACGGTTGGAAGTTTCAAAAAAAGAAATAACTTTGGTTGACAGCCTTGGGAATGCATAGAGGTAGAAAATCGTAGTTTCAAGGTTTTGAGCTCCCAAAAACACACACGGACGGTTTGGGGTTAACAAAACTTGAAAAATACCCAACATTTACATGTCATCCTATAATTCACAGCCCAAGAACCATAATCTTCTCACTTTCTACTTCTAGAAGCCGCATGGGGGCGTGAAGGTCATTTAAGGATTTAAAAAAAATCAGCAGACTTTAGCAAGAATTTTGTCATAGTAGAATAGTTTCTTTCAAAAAATGTTAGGATAAAAAAAGCTAGTAAACCAAGTAAAGTTTCATCTCCAAAAATTCGTTTGTCATTTAAAGCCTCCAATCAAAAGTTATAGACAAAATTCAAAGAGGGGTAGCAAGGAATTTTCTTTTTTGATATTTTCAAACACCCTCTTTGAATTTTGTTTATAACTTTTGAATGGATGGTTTAAATGACAAAAGGATTTTTGGAGATGAAACGTAACTTGATTTACCAGCTTTTCTTAGTCTAAAGGTTTTTGAAAAAAGTTGTTTTACTATGTCAAAATGCCCGCCAAAGTCTGCTGAGTTTGAAAACAACAAGTCTATATAGTTGAAACAAATTCCTTATTAGTCATCGAGTTGAATGGAGGGCGGGTTGGTAAGGTAGTCGTGTGGAAGTTTCGAAGTCCCGAGTTCAGTTCCGGCGAGGTTCGGGACTTCTGAAGTAATCGGGCTGGAATCGTTGGAGAGCTTTTTGAAAGTAACTTTTGCCCGAAAAATTCGGACAGCAGAAAAAATGTTTTTTTTTTTTTTTTTTCCCCCTAAACCATAAGAACTTGCTGACGTGTAGTCTTGTCCGATTTGACAGCCGAATCGACATGTTTTTGTTAATAAGTGACCGAATCAGGGTCTCCTAATTGACGGGACAATTGATTGAATTACGTCAATGTGTTGTCAATCAGGTCACATATATCCTTGTAGTGCATGCTCAATAACACATTGTGATTTAACTAAAATAGCTACAAGATGATTTCAAATTTAAATTATTTGTTTGTTTGGATTATGGCATTCTATGCTTAACAATAAAGAGCCGTTCTCAACACTGTGCACAAATAGACATTGATATCGTACAAGGTCAAACCATGAATTCATGAAGAAGCTTCAATAGCAAAATCTTATCATCAACATTAGTTTGATGACTTACATTCACTTACCATGGCCTAATGGCCTAACAACGATTAAAACGAACATGGACAGAGACCCATACAGACATGAATAAACTCATGCTCACCTGCGAAAATAGAAGCAATTTGGATGTCAAATGGGTACTAGTAAATAACAGCTCCTCCTCCACCAATGCGTTCCCCTTATTACAGACTACACGTCTGATCGAGAGCCAAGGCTCAGACCGCACACAACAATGATTTAGAGTAACTGTTTAGTGTACCAAACTACCGTGGCAATAGAATGCAGGAGATGAAACTGAGAAGTCATAATACTCAGAAGCCACTGTACAAGCCTGTGCCATCAAAAAACTGAAAACCCTTCATGTTTACCCACATTTCTTCTACGCCGGAGGACCATAACTACTGATGACTCACTGCTACAATCACTCCTACCGGAACAATTTGCTCTATCCAAAATTATTCTTCATCATCAGAAGATTCAGAAGACATGTCTTCATCATCATTGATATCACTTACTTCTCCAAGTACGCTCTCCTCACAATTGAAAGACACCTCCTCTCTATCAAAGTAAAATGAAGATGGGTCATCTTCTATCAATGGTGTACCCCTAAGAAAGATCTTCTCCAACGTCGGTAGGCCATGGAGGTCAGGGAGGCACTTCAGCTTTGAGTATTCGCAACTTAAAAACTTGAGGCTTACTAGTTTCTCAATACCTTGAATCTCTTCCACCTTGGTAAAGGGTATACCGATATGAACCAGTTCTTTCATATGACCAATGTCGGGTAAACTAGAGAATGCCTCACAACCGTTAAGAAGAAGCTTACTCAAGGAATGTAATCCGCTCAATCCATCGATTGTTGAAAGTGCTTTACACCAAATGAACGATAAATCTTCCAAGCACTTCAAAGAACTCAAATCCCCACTCTCTTTCAAAGCTGCGTCAAAAATCTCCAGTCTACGCAATCGCACACATTTGCTGATGTCAAATTTGTATCCTACTAAGTCCAAACTTAGTTGTATCAAGCACACTCTTAGAGACGGAAGGTCTTCGAGTTTCGGATACTCAGCATATGCTTCGCACCCTACAATCTCAAGCCAACCAAGCTCTCTGAGATATTTCCACCCAGTTATTTCCTTGAGCATCGGACAATCGGAGATCGTCAACGACCTTAGCTTTAGCAAGCCCCTCAAATCAATGCTTTCCAATTCCTCAAACGAGAACAAAATAAGCACCCTTACTAGATTCAAAGTCATTGCCTCCCTTTTGAAAATAATCGTCTTGCGGTTTAGGGCATTGAGAAATATGTGAGTGTCCAAAGAAGGATTCTTTTCTATGAGCTTCTTCACAAATTTCTCCAACACCCAAAAACATGACCATTCTATTTCTTTTTCATCATAACGCCCATGAGTTTCGTCACGGTACTCAAGATTCCAAGTATGGCAAGGATCAGGATCAAGTTTCAATAGTCTCATCGTCATGAGCATGCTCACCTGTGAACACATGTACATCCACAAGTAAGTGCACAACACATCCACAATCACCACCACTCCTTGTAAACACAAGTTCTGAAATCGTGCAATCAAAGCTATGAATCTATCAACAACTGAGCGCACGACACCACCATTCGAAATCCAACAATAAACATTCAAGAAACTGAATAAATCACTTGAACACTCGGGGCTAGTGGAACTTACGTCGTCATAAACATCCGAGCGGCTTCGACTCTGAACAACTGAAAGCCATTGACATGTACGGGAAAGGCTTTTATATTGATCCGCGGAATTTTCTACACAATCATAAATTTCCCGACAATGAAGTCCACACAGGATCAGATCAACAAGTGTGGATCTCAATCGAGGATCAAGCGCCTGGAATCTCTGTACAGCCTGCACCCACACTCATGTACCACCCAACGATATCAAAATGCAATACCATCGCCTATCGTACATTCCTGCAACCTATACATGTATCGACATATCTACGGCAACAGAACCCAACCATGCCACTTCTGCAAAACCAACCGTGCTCGCATGACTGATCGATCATATTCCTTACCATCAGCCCTGCACGTGCCCTCCTTGTCTCTATCACAGAAAAACAACACTCTGATGTCCACTACAATCTCAACAAACTCTTTTTCATGCACAAGCAGCGTTCCATGTCAACCTCGCGATCATCCAAGTCCATTCTATCACCCAACACCTCACCTTACGTTTGGCCTTAGCCATTCCAGGACACCCTCGTGCTCCTGGGATACTTCCTGCACCCAAGCCTGTCACGCCCTCCAAAACCACTGCATGCGGACCTGCCTCAGCTCGTCCCATACCTCCACTGACCGGACCATCACCTCCTCCACCATTCTTCGACTTGCGCGCACCCGTGTTGCTCTGCTTCCGGGACCGGGCTTTGCCGGAGACACTGTCAATAACCTCATACCATTCCCGCTTCAACGTTGTGGCCAGCTTCAAACTCCTCCTATCTTCCGCAATCACCTCGGCGTACCCCTTCCCACTCTCCACACATCGCTCCTTGATTAGTCGGTGGGACTTCACCAGAGTGTCCCATCGTAGCCTACACTGGTCCCCCGTCCTCTCCGATGCTCCACAGGAGCCAGGATCCCTCTCACTCACTGCTTCAGCGATGGCGTCCCAGTTCGTAGCACTCGACTTGTCCTTGCGATACCGACTGCCCCTGTCGTCGAAGCATGCCCTCTTGCACTCCACCAGTACCCACGTCTCCTCGTCTGTCCAGTCCCTGCCCCTTTTCCTGCTGCCTTTCCTGCCTTCGGTTCTCGACGGACATGGCACTTCATCGCAGTTATTCAACTCGTCTTCCACTGCAACTTCACCGTCTACACCAGGATGTGCATGCTCCACCACTGCTTCGGGGTACTCTGAATGATTCAACGTCGCGCCTACAGAACCCGCCCAGAGTGCTTGCGATACCGCTGTGCAGGGCACGCCAAAGACGGGGGCGTCAACCAAACTCAGGTGCACAAGCCATGCCCCATTCTTTTACATATTTCACGTGCTGAGCTGGAAAGCTGACAGTCGACGAACTCGAAAGCTTCTATAGCTCAATACTGTATCCTACAACGTTTATGATCACATCACATGGCCAGTCCTAGCTCGGAGTGAGCAACTCACCGCCAGGTGCATTTTGAGCTATGTGACCGCTGTTCGGATCCTGATACAGTTGGAAAGCGTGAGGGTTGAAAGGCATAGCTGAACTGTGTGGCCACTCCCTATGTTGCTGCCCATATGTTGAATCTGGCATTTGGGAAGGATCCATCCAATGGTCCCTGTGTGCCATCTACGTACAGAACTGCCACGAAACCACATCAGCCTCTGACATCGCAATTTCCAGAAAGAGCTCCATGTTCGTTTCCTCAGGATCGAACAAGAGGTGGCAGGCAATCACTAAAATGTATACCTACACTCAAACTTCAAAGACAGTATGAGCAAGTAATCAAACAAAGTGTTTGCTTCGACTCCGAGAGCGGCTCCTTCATCCGCTCTCAGAATAGCTACATGACCAGTACGATTGAGCTTTGGCGTAAGTTACAGAGCACCTGGAGCTGAGAGCTTACGCAGTTTCTGCCCGTGCATGCACAAACGCCACCCAGATAGCAAGTTGAACCAAGCGAACGATGTCTCCACGCCTTTCAGTTCCCGAATTCAACAACCATTATCCTACGACACAATGAGTGAGTGGGATATGAAGATTCGAGTAGAGCCCATGCGAAATCCTCATCCACGCGCGATTGAAACCCTCGACTGCTGAAAGTGACGATCACGGGATTCAATTAGCAGAAAGGAGTAGTTGCAGAGGCATGGAAGGAGGAATGAAAATCCAGTGAGCGGGTAATCAAGAGAGCGTGCTTAGACAACCCTACCTCAGAGGAAGAGCGAGGAAGCAATTCCGCAGCTGGTCGCAATGGCGAGATAAGTTGGGCCAAGGCGCAGACAGGCAGGTGAGGAAGGTTGAATCCAAGTGGCCGAAACGTGTAAAGAAAACGCTGATTTGTATGCGACATCATACCGACTGTCGTTGGTTCACTGCAGTGTCGGATTCGTGGGTTAGTCTAGCACCGGATAGCCATGGCCGCCTTCCGAGAGCGGAAGTAGTGGAGTTAAGAGACGTATGGACATTATCGTAAGTATCGGAGTGAAATCGTTCGATGCTACTATTGTTTGCGTCGTGGCCGGGTCACCCATCGGCGCCCACATGCTAGAATACCGCCGGGGATGGACGAAGATGAGGAAACGTGAAAGCCGCATATCAGAAATCCTCCGTCATGTTTCCATCGATGGTAAGGTAGACAGACTTATTCCCGATCGGTGAGCAATAACCGATCATGCCCAATTCCTAGATTTTGAAAAAACAGGTGTACCTCATATGTATATTTGAGGATGTGATCCGCTTTAGTTTCCAAGCAACTTTTCACATTGAACAGTTATAACTAATTGAATAATGCAAATAAAATCTCGCAAAGTTTTGCATTCAACAAAAACCTTATGGTTGCAAACATGAAAATTTCAAAAAAATATATATACCTTAATATCATGTGCTAAAATCCTTAGGTGGTCGGTTATAGGTGCCTCTACCTTATGCAACGTTTTGACTCACCAAGCTCAAAAGTCTAGATGTTGCTTTTCCTTGAAGCCACTGAAGTATAGGCGCTTCTGCTCGTTGAACTTTCAAACCCTAAAGACTGTAACTTACTTCCAGCCTAATGGTTCAATTTCCAAAATTCAATTTCCAAAAGAGCATTAGAGATGTATGAACCACGAAAGAAAGCTAATAAAATCTCTATCGTATATTATTTTATTGATCTTGTTGAAGGTCATGGAAATCTTAATAAGAGTCATGAGGTATCAAAGATAATGATGTATTAGTATAGGGACGAAATAAAAAATAAATCGACATTAAAAATTATTGTTAACAAATCTGTTGCAAACAAAATAATCTATTCGGAGGTTGGTCACTTTCGTCTCAAGAACACCCTTGTATTATAAAAGATCTTCTAAAGAATCCTCACGCATATTGTAGCTCTGCAAGGATGAAAACCACATCAAATTTCATAAAGGGGTAAAGGTCCAAAATAAATGTCATATCTTCCTCATAGGAGGGATCAAGGAATATATTCTTACTATAGGAACATTAGTCAAGTTGGAATCCAATAGTGGATGAAAGAGATATAGCTTCTTAAAAACCATGATTTTTCTCAAATTTTTTAATGTAAAAACATCATTTAAAATCCAATACTAAAATCATTTGGATTCAAAAATTTCCAACATGAGAGTTGTTTGAGTTGTTTGAACCATCACAAGGTCCATTTGCAACTCTCTAAATTTGTCTATTTGATCTATTTTGAATGTAATGGTTTTTCCATGGCTAGTCGTTCTTAAATATAAAATTCACATGTCTACTTGCCTCTATTTACATCAAAAATTCAAAATTGATTCAAAATTCACAAAAAGTTTTTTTCACACCTCTATACTTATCACCTAATAACCTTCATTCTCTACTCTCTTAGTTCAACAAAACTAATTTTCCATGTAAATTCATAACTAATTTGTCGTTAATATGCATTCAATTGTCTATGCGTGCAAGAGGTAGGAATCAGTGTAACGCTATGAAAAAGGGACTACAAAATCTCAAAAAGGCGAGCATTCACATTGCAGGAGCATTTGATAAAAAACTAAGCAATGGTGCCCAAGCACTGCTGAGTACACAATTGATTAGATCACTATATAAAGCTCATCATCCAAAAACGTATGGAGGCAAGGAACTCCTTTCAAAACCACAAGCACCCAACCTAGGTAATTCTGGAGTACTTAAGTTCATCAGCTATGATCCGAATGTTTCAAATGAAAGTTATTCCGAAGTGACCCAAAGTGCCTCATCGTGCCCAAGAAAATAGTACTTAAGAAAGCAAAATTGACTTCTTGGTATTCTAGGCTAATTAGATGAATGGTAATAGTATAGCGTTTTAGCCTACTAGTACATTGTGGATGTGAAAATATATATCTGGTGTATGTGGTAAAATTTTGCAAAGTTACATTCCTACTATCCAATCTCTTGATGTACATCTTAGTTTACAAGCTCACATGGGTAGTTAGAATAAGACTTTCTACACAAAATATATTTTAGAATTCTTCCTTTTTTGTAATTTGTTGGTAATCAATTTAATAATCAAGTTGTCAAGTGATGATGCAAATTGAAATCATATCAAATCTTACAAGGGCAGGCTTCCAAGTTTTAATTGTTTTAAAAAAATCTTCCAAAATTTGTCAAATTAAGAGATTTAGGAATTTCTATTATTAGAATTTCTTTAATTTCAAAATTATCAAAAAATATAAAACCAGAATTCAGAAACTTATGAATGTAACTAGTCAACTTTTAGTTTTTACTTAAACTAAATATATCTAATGTGATGCATGATTGTATTTCCTTATTGTTGGTTTCATACCTTCTTTTTCAAAATACATTTCATGAAGATTAAAGTTTTATAAGTCTCAAAATTTTTGCATAAAACTACTCAACTTAGTTATGTACGTGGGAAAAAAAATATGAGCAAAATGTTTAGGGAGACAATCATAAAGTCCTCCTTTGCACAAAGTAGACTATGTTTCCCAAGCAACAACCATGAATTCTTTGCGTCAAATTTGAACAATATGATCTCACAAATGTTACAAAAATTTAAATGGCACTTGTTTCTTATGGCTAGGTTCAAGATCTTACGATTAAAAGTAAAAAAAACAGTAAATAATATAACCATACCTTAATTCCAACAAGGTGGTAGAAAGGCGCAATTTTGGGTTAAAAGCAAAAAACGCATATAGCGGGTAACGATAGAGCTGTTCATGGTGCTGACATGAATTGCTCAATATGTCTTCATCCTGAATTTGACATGAAAAGGTGAAAATTGTCGTTGGTTCTGGGAAGCCCCGATAAGCTTATAAAACTGCACCGTCCTGAAGCAGTGGCGGCATTTCTTGTGAGTTCACAACTGCAGCTTCACCTCAAGATTTTCTTGACTTTTTTTGCACAGGCACATGTTGAGTATGAAGGAGAATGTGAAAAAATCCCACGTTGAGTAGGGAAAGACTGTGAGAGATTTTCCCCTTAGAAGTTCAAAACCGCTATGTAAGAGAAAGGAACGAAGACCTCCGCGCCCGCGGAGGTGTAAGCCCTTGCTATGGCAAACTGCGGCAAGCTGCAGCGAGGAGTCACCCTAGAGTAGAAGGAAAACTAACAAAGACGTCCGCCCGCGTAGTAGTGTGAAAGCTCCTTATTGTGGCAATGTGCAATCGTGCCCCACCTTGGTGCTTACTTGTGACGCTATAAAGCTCCTCCGCCTCTTCTTATGAGCGCTTTGGCCAGCTCGTTCAAGTCATCTTCTTAGCATTGTCTGCTATTGTGGTGACCTTTGCCTAGTGATTAGTGCTAGCCTACAAAGTTCCCCTCCAAAACCTAACCATTTGAAAATTAGGTTTTTGCAAAGATGACCTATTTTTTCATCATGTAGTTTTTCATCATCTCTATGTGATTCTCTGGTGCCAAACCTGGTAAGACCACCCGCTTGGTAACATGTCTCTTCCAGAATGTTCAATGCACCCTTCTCATGGTGAAATTGCTTCTAGCTAAGGAGTACTAAGGTAGGCTGCTCAAAATCGACTAACTATCAAAAATGGCTCCCTAGAGGTCTAAGAAATGGTTATAGAAAATAGTTTTTTTTAAAGTGAAATCCTTAATTTCAAGGAAAAATAAACGTAAGAAAGATCAAGAGTTTAGAAAGCAAAGTAAGCTCAAGACAACGATCTTATGGTCTCGATTGATATTCCGGCATTCTCTTTTATAATAACACAAGTCCTAACCCGTGTCCTCCGGACACAGACATCAAAAAGGTAAGATCGAAATTTATGAAAACACACGTAAAAATTCAGACCTAGGTATAAAAATAATTATACCTTATTGAGAATCCTCCAACTATGTATTTCTTTTTATACCTAAGTTTAAATTTTTAGTTTTTACGTGTTTAAAAAAATAAATGATCGGCCCTTTTTGATGTCCTAGTCCGAAGGATATAGGTTAGGACTTCTATATACCGATGTCCTTTGGACAAAAAAAAAAAAGAAAAAAAAGAAAAAAAAAAAAGTATTCAATTAATTAGTGAGTAAGTTCCCCTCGTCCCATGGGTAAGCACTTTATTTGGTGCTCTTCAAAAACTACACCGTATCCTCGGTTCCCTCGTAAATGGTCTTCCTACTTTCTAAGATTTATAGCATGTCCTGCGTTCCCTTTTTCTGGGTTAGCCATGCTTTGGCCCGTTCCCCGTTCTCATCATTTCTTTTGTCTTTCAACAACTCTCCTTTTTGGTTTCCGTCATTTGTTCCTAGTTTCCATCATTTGTATGTAGTTCCCATCATTCGTTCTTGGTTCTCATTATTTATTTGTTAGCGATTTTTCATCCTCCTTTCGTAATTCTTATCCTTTAATGTCAATTCCTGGTTCCCCTCCGATGTTCCCTTGATCTCCCCTCAAGTGACTCTTTCTTTGCTCCCATTTTTATGTTCCATATTCCTTGTCTCTTTAACTCCTTGTATTTTTATTATTGGGATCTAATAAACTCTTAATAACAACCACATACCATTTAGAGAACTCTTCAAAATCTTTAGAACAGTTACTCTTTATGTCGTGTATACATGACCAACTGATAATGGCCATGACCATGCATGTCTTTGATTAATTTCTCCCCCTCATCCTGATGGATGAGATTTTTATTTGGTGCTCCTTAAGAACTGACCCCTATCCTTGATTCTCTCGTTGAATGTATTTCCTTGCTTTATAAGAATTTTAGGATATCCTTCATTCCATGGATCCCTACTTCCCAGTTGTCCCCTGTTCTATTCTGGTTCCCCATTCTCTTTTTCTTTACTAGTCACTCCCAACCTCTAATTTCCCATTCGTGGTTTCCATCATTTGTTCCCGATTCCGGCTCCCCCATCTGGCCATCCCCCAATTTCCCTTCTTGGTTTCATCATTTGTTCCTGATTTCCATAATTTGTTCCCAATTCCTATCATACATTGACATGTGGTTCTCATTATTTGTTTTTGTTCCCATTCTCCGTGCCCAATTTCTAGTTCTTGTTCCATGTTCCGTTGATCTCCTCTTTACTCCTTACTTTGCTCCATTTTACATGTTCCACATTCCTTGTCCCTTCGACTCTTGTTATGCTAATGAGATTTAATAAATTCTTAATCACAATTAAGTACCACCTACGGAAATCCTTCAAAATCTTTAAAACTCTTCATACCGTGTATACTCTCATGGGCAAACCACCCTACTCCCGGGAAGGATCACCAAGGGCAAACAGGGAAAACCGGCTCAGGTCGGGCAACCTGCAAATGATCACTAGCAGGTAATCGTGTTCTTTTATATATATAGATTACAAACCAAAATATGATTTCAATGTTATATGATGGAGTTATCATCCACTAAAAGCCCAAGGGATTAAAAAAGGCTTAAATATAATATGACATGGTAACTCTAGCATGGTTTTGTTCCTTGAAATAAGTGCGTTACCGTAGCTAATATTTTCAAATAATAATCATTTGAATTAAGAGAATCAAACTTTGAAATTCAATAAAATGATGCCTTCTGTAATTAATTCAAAACTTAAAAGGGTTGTCACGATTAAGAATGACATGTTTTAAAAAACCAAAGGATTTAAATAAAACTTAGGAAGTCAAGAGTTATTTTCTATTTACTTATCTTTATTGGGTTTTATATTTGCTATCTTATAGGCTTTCAAGTACAAATAAGGTAAGAATGATACCATGTGTAGTTTTGAGGTACTAATTTTAGCCAATTAGGTTTAAGCTTTAGAATGAGGTGGGTTCTTGACTCCAATTTCCAACTTCAAATGTAACTTTGATTTCAATGACACGTAGGGTTTAGGGCCACTTGGAATTCTCTTGATCTCCCATTTCCTCTAGTAAGCAAACTTGAATATAATAGAAAACTTCTTGCACAAGTACCTTAGAAGATTCTTCTATAACAAACTCTTTGATCTTATTCTCAAAATATAAAAGTTCATTCATTGACTTGATTAATTTTGGAGAAAGCTAAAACTTTATGTACCATCAATTGGGCCTTTAGGGAATAAACACCTAGAAAGCCAAAGCAAAGAAGGTTATTACCCGAAAATGCATCAATATTCTCAAAGGTGGTTTAGAGTTGGATTGAGTGTCATATGAGGTGCTACATGCGATAGTGCAGGTGGCAATGGAATTTGCGGATCAATTGACTATATGGTAAATTTGCACAAGTGTAGTACGTGGAGCCATGGTTGGTACCAAGAAGGAGTCAACACATTAGAGAAGCGCTTAGTCAATTTTAGAATCATCCTCTAAGGAATGATGATAGAAATGTAGTATGAGATGCATATTTTATAATTCATGATGCACTTTATTGCTTCATAAGCAAAACAATGTTATGTTCTCATCTGGTATTTAATAAACCACGTGAGTTTGGAGTTCTATAAAGTTATACGCAAAGATATATATTCGAGCTTAATGTATTTGTTAATATATGCAAAAAACTTGCAAAACCACAAAAGTTGCATAAAACATGAAAACTTGTATCAAGTGGAAAGAATCTTAAGGTTCAAATGGATGTACATTGTATATTTAACCAGATTTGAATGAAATTATGATAAATCATCATGAATGTTCAAATAATAATTATTCAAAGGTTGCAAGTCACAAATGACATTTTTTTGGTATGCCTTTTAATTTAGAAATTTGAGTCCTTGCATTTTGATGATTTGGTATACCCAATTGGAAAAAATGTTGATTTGACATCAAATCGTCCAAATTGACATTGCACTTATTGGGTGCAACTTTGACGAATAAATTGTTATTACAATAAGGGAGTATTACAGCAATGGAGTATTATAGCAAGGGAGTGTTACAGCAAGGGAGAGTCCACCAGAATAGAGCGGTCTTAGTAATGGAGCGCTAAGCTTTTTCACTATATGTACATACGAGCTTCACAATTAGATAGTATCATGTACTCATCCCAAATTTTATAAGGTGTTAATTTAGTGCATCATCTTAGAAACACCTACAAGTCCACTTTCAAAAACTCATAGCAGATTGGAAAAAAGTCCAACAATGATTGATCCCCTTTGACTATCCTTCTACTTACTTTGTCTACGCATAAAAAGTACTCACATTCTATACTTTACTTTAAATTTCCTAATCTCAAATTTGAGCCATTATTCAAGACTCTTCCTTAACCCTTAAACACCCAAGGGGTTCGGAGAGAAACTTTGATGTATTAAAAAGTATGCTTTTGGTGACTCTTTTATACGTTTTGCTCAAAAGACAATATGAAGATCCTAATACATAAATTAAATGTCTACAATTAATTTTCTAAGAAGAGACATTATTTTGTTTACATTAAAATAATAATATTGGAACTTTGAAAATCAATTAGAGATGTATTTTCTATTATTAAGAATTGGAAATTGACATGATTGGCTAATATCACATACTATATGATAGTGTAGAGAAAGGCAAGTGATAACCTAAAGCGAGCTTCATCTGTTTCCCAGAGTAGCAAGTTTTCTAACACTAAAGAAACCTTGCCGTGTTTTTGTGTGGAGGCTTATTATCATCAATTTATGAATCATAACGAGATTTCATAAATTGGGTAGGGTTCTCAACTCACCAAACTCTGGGGGAAAATACATTCGTCCAACAAACTTCTCCTATTAGTCTCGTAATGCTCTTGAAAATACGGAATCGACCGTAAAATGATTGATTGGGCTCTCAGGGGTTAAGCATCATGTCTGGGTCATTTAAAGCACCACATGCCTTGGGGTGGTGGTTGGGTCTCATGGCCCCCATAAAGAAGGTCGTGGGTTCTACTCCCCATGCCGGCGTGGTGCTCACCACCATAGTTCACCCACCTATGGTGGGTCCTTAGACCTTGTTGTATATGTACCTCAAAGCCCTTTGGGGGGTACTATGTCAAGTATCTTCAAGGCAGTAATAATTAGTTAGTAACTAATGTAGTTATATTGTCCACCCTTGAAATGGAGAATCAGTATTGTTTCAATTTCCCCTTGTCTAGAGACCATCAAGTAATTAGCATTGCGAACAGACACTTCGTTCACGCCGGCCCCTTAGAAAGTGACTAGAGTTTCTATCTCTCCGAGTCATCTATGAGAGATGAGAAAGTATGAGAGCATTCTCCGGATCATCTATCGGAAAAGAGAAAATGTGAAAGCATAGCAGTAATTCTTGAAGTGTTTTTACCATGATATACATTGAATTGTATGTTTGGGCGAAGTCGGAGAGCCTCATCTCACTTTTCTTGAAGTCCCGCTGTGCTTTCTAATCGAGGTTATTAACCCTTAAATGCCCAAGCATGCCACTCAGGTTTGGTTTTCTGTGTATTTTCAGAGGGGCTGGGCGTTTAAGGGTTAAAAACATTCGATTGTGCTAGCTGAGCATTCACCCCAATAGGAGAGTAGTGTGCAGTGACTTCTATCACTCTGCTTCGAAAGCATTGTACACATATTTTTTTTAAATGTAGGATTTTGTCCAAAGCCATCCAATCCGTGTGCCCCCAGGTTTTATCAGATTTAACGATAGCCATCTCAAGATCTATGCTGTCAAAGTTATAATCTTGGTGAAGGCGGTATTTCTAAAGTCATGGAGAGTAATTTCTCTCCTTTTGGGTTCACTCTAGAACGTTCTGGCAACGCTGAAATCCCAAGATGAAAACAAAGAAGGATAAAGTTTTGAGGACTACCTCAAACATTCTCATTCACCAATGTAGCCCTTTCTACACCAAGCTTCTACTACCCTAGGTATCCGTTCACCTCAAAAAAATTGTTTCTGGTTGCCAAAGCCATCACCATGCATTGTAGTTTTGACTCACTCTTTGTGACCCACTCTACATTTACAAATTCATCATCCATTTCTTGGTAGTGGTTGTAATATGAAAAATGCAATCAACCTCCATAGTTCACTTGTTTGGCTCAAGAAGTTCACAACTTTAAGGCACTCAATTTGGACCCCGAAGTTTGAAACCCTCTTTTCACATTGTAATCAACATCCAAAACAAGGTAGTCATAGCTTATAATCTTCTTAAACACATCTCTTTGCTCAAAACCAACAACGCAAGCACATGAATAGATGTTCTAGTTTCAAGATCTTGTGTTAGAAGTTTGTCCTCAATTTTATAAAACAAGGTTGTCCAAGATTTCCTAGTGACTCACACAAGCTTAAATGATAATATACGGGGTATAAAAACAAAAAGGAATGCTATTCAATAGACTCCTTTCCACACTTAGATTACATATTCAGTAGCACATTGTGATTTAACTAAGATATCTACAAGATGTTTCCAAATTTAACATATTTGTTTATTTGGATTATGGCATTTTATGCTTATCAATGAAGAGCGGTTCTCACAACAGTGCACTAATAGACACTGATATCGCTCAAGGTCAAAGCATGAATTCGTGAAGGAGCTTCAATAGGAAAATCTTATCATCAACATTAGTTTGATGACTTACATTCACTTACCATGACCTAATGGCCTAACAACGGTTGAAACGAGCATGAACAAAGACCAAGATAGACATGAATAAACTCATGCTCACCTCTGGAAACAGAACCAATTTGGATGTCAAATGCGGTACTAGTAAATAACAGCTCCTCCTCCACTATTGCGGTCCCCTTACTACACAAACATACACAAACTCCACGTCTCGTCGAGAGCCAAGGCTGAGACCGCACAGAACAGTGATTCGGAGTAACTGTTAAATGTCCTAAACTACCGTGGCAATAGAATGCAGGAGATGAAATTGAGAAGTCATAATCCTCAGAAGCCACTGTACAAGCCTGTGTCATCAAAAAAACTGCAAACCCTTCATGTTTACCCACACTTCTTCTACGCCAAGAGACCATGACTACTAATGACTCACTTTTACAATCACTCCTACTGAAACAATATGTTCTATCCAAAATTACTTGTCATCATCAGAAGATTCAGAAGACATGTCTTCATCATCATTGATATCACTTACTTCTACAAGTACCGCCTCCTCACAATTGAAAGACACATCCTCTCTATTAAAGTAAAAAGATGATGGGTCATCTTCTATCAATGGTGTACCCTTAAGAAAGATCTTCTGCAACATCGGTAGGCCATGGAGGTCAGGGAGGCACTTCAGCTTTGAGCACATGCACTTTAAAGTCCTTAAGCTTACTAGTTTCTCAATACCTCGAATCTCTTCCACCTTGGTGTAGGATACATCGATATGAGCTAGTTCTTTCATATGACCAATGTCGGGTAAACTGCAGACTGTTTTGCAACCGTAAAGGATAAGCCGATTCAAGGAATGTAATACGCTCAATCCATCGATTGTTGAAAGTGCTTCACAACAACCGAACGATAAATATTCCAAGCACTTCAACGAACTCAAATCCACACTCTCTTTTAAAGCTCCGTCATTAATCTGCAGACTACGCAATCGCACACATTTGCTGATGTCGAATTTGTATCCTACAGGATCACTTGCGTCTGACCTTGGTTGTAACAAGCACACTCTTAGAGACGGAAGGTCTTGGAGTTTCGGATATTCAGCATATGAATCGCACGATACAATCTCAAGCCAACCAAGCTCTCTGAGATATTTCCACCCAGTTATTTCCTTGAGCACCGGACATTCAGAGATAGTCAACGACCGCAGCTTTACCAAGCCTCTCAAATCGATGCTTTCCAATTCCTCACACAAGAACAAAGTAAGCACCCTTACTAGATTCAGAGTCATTGCCTCCCTTTTGAAAATAATCGTCTTGCGGTTTAGGGCATTGAGAAATATGTGAGTGTCCAAAGAAGGATTCTTTTCTATGAGCTTCTTCACAAATTTCTCCAACACCCTAAAACACGACCATTCTATATCTTTTTCATAATTATACGCATGAATTTTTCCACCGTACCCAGAATTGTAAGTATCGTAAGGACCACGATCAAGCTTCATTAGTCTCATCGTAATAAGCATGCTCACCTGTGAACACATGTACATCCGCAAGTAAGTGCACAACTCATGCACAATCACCACCACTCCTAGTAAACACAAGTTCTAGAAACATGCAATGAAAGCTACCACTCTATCAACAAGTGAGCGGACGACACCACCGTTCAAAATGCAACAATAAACACTCAAAAAACTGAATAAATCACTTGAACACGCGGGGCTAGTAGAACTTACGTCATCGTAAACATCCGAGCGGCTTCGACTCTGAACAACTGAAAGCCATTCACATGTACGCGAAAGGCTTCTATATTGTTCCGCCTCAAAAAATGCTTCGAAATATTCCCGACAATGTACTCCACACAGGATCAGATCAACAAGTGTGGATCTCAATCGAGGATCAAGCGCCTGGAATCTCTGTACAGCCTGCACCACACTCATGTACCACCCAACGATATCAAAATGCAATACCATCGCCTATCGTACATTCCTGCAACCTACTCATGCATCGACACATCTACGGCAACAGAACCCAACCATGCCACTTCTGCAAAAACAACCGTGCTCGCATGACTGATCGATCATATTCCTTACCATCAGCCCTGCACATGCCCTCCTTGTCTCTATCACAAAAAACACCACTCTCATGTCCACTACAATCTCAACAAACTCTTTTTCATGCACAAGCAGCATTCCATGTCAACCTCGCGATCATCCAAGTCCATTCTATCACCCAACACCTCACCTTACGTTCCAGCTTAGCCATTCCAGGACACCCTCGTGCTCCTGGAATACTTCCTGCACCCAAGCCTGTCACGCCCTCCAAAACCACTGCATGCGGACCTGCTTCTGTTCGTCCCATACCTCCACTGACCGGACCATCACCTCCTCCACCATTCTTCGACTTGCGCGCACCCGTGTTGCTCTGCTTCCGGGACCGGGCTTTGCCAGAGACTCTGTCAATGACCTCATACCATTCCCGCTTCAACGTTGTCGCCAGCTTCAAACTCCGCGTATCCTCCGCAATCACCTCGGCGTACTCCTTCCTACTCTCCACACATCGCTCCTTGATTAGTCGGTGGGACTTCACCAGAGTGTCCCATCGTAGCCTACACTGGTCCCCCGTCCTCTCCGATGCTCCACAGGAGCCAGGATCCCTCTCACTCACTGCTTCAGCGATGGCGTCCCAGTTCGTAGCACTCGACTTGTCCTTGCGATACCGACTTCCTCTGTCGTCGAAGCATGCCCTCTTGCACTCCACCAGTACCCACGTCTCCTCGTCTGTCCAGTCCCTGCCCCTTTTCCTGCTGCCTTTCCTGCCTTCGGTTCTCGACGGACATGGCACTTCATCGCAGTTATTCAACTCGTCTTCCACTGCAACTTCACCGTCTGCACCAGGATGTGCATGCTCCACCACTGCTTCGGGGTACTCTGAATGATCCAACGTCGCGCCTACAGAACCCGCCCAGAGTGCTTGCGATACCGCTGTGCAGGGCACGCCAAAGACGGGGGCGTCAACCAAAGTCAGGTGCACAAGCCATGCCCCATTCTTTTACATATTTCACGTGCTGAGCTGGAAAGCTGACAGTCGACGAACTCGAAAGCTTCTATAGCTCAATACTGTATCCTACAACGTTTATGATCACATCACATGGCCAGTCCTAGCTCGGAGTGAGCAACTCACCGCCAGGTGCATTTTGAGCTATGTGACCGCTGTTCGGATCCTGATACAGTTGGAAAGCGTGAGGGTTGAAAGGCACAGGCGAACTGTGTGGCCACTCCCTATGTTGCTGCCCAAATGTTAAATCTGGCATTTGGGAAGAATCCATCCAGGGGACCCTGTGTGCCATCTACGTACAGAACTGCCACGAAACCACATCAGCCTCTGACATCGTAAATTTCCAGAAAGAGCTCCATGTTCGTTTCCTCAGGATCAAACAAGAGGAGGCAGGCAATCACTAAAATGAACACCTACACTCAAACTTCAAAGACAGTCTGAGCAAGTATTCAAACAAAGTGTTTGCTTCGACTCCGAGAGCGGCTCCTGCATCCGCTCTCAGAATAGCTACATGACCAGTACGATTGAGCTTTGGCGTAAGTTACAGAGCACCTGGAGCTGAGAACTTACGCAGTTTTTGCCCGTGCATGCACAAACGCCACCCAGGTAGCAAGTTGAACCAAGCGAACGATGTCTCCACGCCTTTCAGTTCCCGAATTCAACACCCATTATTCTACGACACAATGAGTGGGTGGGATATGAAGATTCGAGTAGAGGCCATGCGAAATCCTCATCCACGCGCGATTGAAACCCTCGACTGCTGAAAGTGACGATCACGGGATTCAATTAGCAGAAAGGAGTAGTTGCAGGGCCATGGAAGGAGGAATGAAAATCTAGTGAGCGGGTAATCAAGAGAGCGTGCTTAGACAACCCTACCTCAGAGAAAGAGCGAGGAAGCAATTCCGCAGCTGGTCGCAATGGCGAGATAAGTTGGGCCAAGGAGCAGACAGGCAGGTGAGGAAGGTTGAATGCAAGTGGCAGAAACGTTTAAAGAAAACGCTGATTTCTATGCGACATCATACCGACTGTCGTTGGTTCACGGCAGTGTCGGACTCGTGGGTTAGTCTAGTACCGAATGGCCATGGCCGCCTTCCGAGAGCGGAAGTAGTGGAGCTGGGAGACATATCGGACTTTATCGTAAGTATCGGGGTGAAATCGTACCCCGCCTTCGATGCTACTATTGTTTGCGTCGTGGCCGGGTCACCGATAGGGGCCCCACATGCTAGAAAACCGCCGGGGATAAACGAAGATGAGGAAATGTGAAAGCGTATCAGAAATCCCCCGTTATGTTTCCATCGATGGTATGCATCGTTTTGTTTGACCAAGCTGGAAAGTCTGAATGTTGCTTTTCCTCAAAGCCACCGAAGTATAGGCGCTTCTGCTCGTTGAACTTTCGAACCCTAAAGATTGTAGCTTACTTTCAGCATAATAGTTCAATTTCCAAAAGAGCGTGACAGATGTAAGAACTAAGAAAGGAAGCTAATAAAATCTCTATTGTGTACTATTTTATTGAGCTTGTTGAAGGTCATGGAAATCAAAAAAATAGTCATTAGGTCTCAAAGATAATGATGTATGAGTATAGGGAGGAGATAACAAATTAATTGACATCAGGAATTGTTTTTAACAAATCTATTGCAAGCAAAATAAATCCATTCGGAGGATGGTCACTTTCATCTCAAGAACACCCTTGTATTAAAAAAGATCTTCTCAAGAATCTTCACGTAGATTGTAGCTTTGGAAGGATGAAAACCACATCAAATTTTACAAAGGGGTAATGGTCCAAAATAAATGTCATATCTTCCTCATAGGAGGGATCAAGGAATAAATTCTTACTATAGGAACTTTAGTGAGGTTGGAATCCAACAAATGAAAGAGATATAGCTTCTTAAAATCCATGATTTTTCTCAAAATTTTTAATGTAAAAAAATCATCTAAAATCCAATACCAAAATCATTTGAATCCAAAAATTTCCAACACGGGAGTTGTTTGAGTTGTTTGAACCATCACAAGGTCCATTTGCCACTCTCTAAATTTGTTTATTTGATCTAATTTGAATGTAATTGTTTTTCCATGGCTAATCGTTTTTAAATATAAAATTCACATGCCTACTCGCCTCTATTTACATCAAAAATTCAAAATTGATTCAAAATTCACAAAAAGTTTTGATCACACCTCTATACTTATCACCTAATAACCTTCATGCTCTACTCTCTTAGTTCAACAAAACTAATTTTCCATGTCAAATCATAACTAATTTCTCGTTAATATGCATTCAATCAACTATGTGTGCAAGACTTAGGAATCAGCGTAATGCAATGGAAAAGGGACTACAAAATCACAAAAAGGCGAGCATTCACATTGAAGGAGCATTTGATAAAAAACTGAGCAATGTTGCCCAAGCACTGTTGAGTACACAATTGATTAGATCACTATATAAAGCTCGTCATCCAAAAACATATGGAGGCAAGGAACTCCTTCAAAACTACAAGCTCCCAACCTAGATAATTCTGTATGGTGTATGTGGTAAAATTTTGCAAAGTTACATTCCTACTATCCAATCTCTTGGATGTCCATTTTAGTTTACAAGCCCACATGGGTGGTTAGAATAAGACTTTCTACATAAAATATATTTTAGAATTCTTCCCTTTTTGTAATTTGTTGGTAATCAATTTAATAATCAAGTTGTCAAGTGATGCAAATTGAAATCATAACAATCTTAGAAAAGCAGGCTTCCAAGTTTTAACTGTTTTAAAAAAACTTCCAAAATTTGTCAAGTTAAAAGATTTAGAAATCTCTATTATTATAATTTCTTTAATTTCAAAATTATCAAAAAATATAAAACCAGAATTCACAAACTTATGAATGTAACTAGTCAACTTTTAGTTTTTTCTCAAACTAAATATATCTAATGTGATGCATGATTGTATTTCCTTATTGTTGGTTTCATACCTTCTTTTTCAAAATAAATTTCTTGAAGATCAAAGTTTTATAAGTCTCAAATCTTTTGCATAAAACTACTCAACTTAGTTATGTACACGGGAAAAAAAAATATGAGCAAAATGTTTGGGGAGACAATCATAAGGTCCTCCTTTGCACAAAGTAGACTATGTTTCCCAAGCAACAACCATGAATTCTTTGCGTCAACTTTGAACAATATGATCTCACAAATGTTACTAAAAGTTAAATGGCACTTGTTTCTTATGGCTAGGTTCAAGATCTTACGATTGAAAGTAAAAAAAACAGTAAATAATATGACCATACCTTAATTCCAACAAGGTGGTAGAAAGGCGCAATTTTGGGTTAAAAGCAAAAAACGCATATAGCGGGTAACGATATAGCTGTTCATGGTGCTGACATGAATTGCTCAATATGTCTTAATCCTGAATTTGACATGAAAAGGTGAAAATTGTCGCTGGTTCAGGCAAGCTCCGATAAGCTTATAAAACTGCACCGTCCTGAAGCAGTGGCGGCATTTCTTGTGAGTTCACAACTCCAACTTCACCTCGTGATTTTCATGACTTTTTTTGCGCGAGCACATGTTGAGTGTGAAGGAGAATGTGAAAAATCCCAAGTTGAGTAGGGAAAGACCGTGAGAGATTTTCCCCTTAGAAGTTCAAAACCGCTATGTAAGAGAAAGGAACGAAGACCTCCGCGCCCGCGGAGGTGTAAGCCCTTGCTACGGCAAACTGCGGCAAGCTGCAGCCAGGAGTCACCCTAGAGTAGAAGGAAAACTAACAAAGACGTCCGCCCGCGCAGTAGTGTGAAAGCTCCTTGTTGTGGAAATGTGCAATCATGCCCCACCTTGGTGCTTACTTGTGACACTATAAAGCTCCTCCGCCTCTTCTTATGAGCGCTTCGGCCAGCTCGTTCAAGTCATCTTCTTAGCATTGTCTGCTATTGTGGTGACCTTTGCCTAGTGATTAGTGCTAGCCTACAAAGTTCCCCTCCAAAACCTAACCATTTGAAAATTAGGTTTTTGCAAAGATGACTTATTTTTTCATCATGTAGTTTTTCATCATCTCTATGTGAATCAATGGTGCCAAACCTGGTAAGACCACCCGCTTGGTAACATGTCTCTTCCAGAATGTTCAATGCACCCTTCTCATGGTGAAATTGCTTCTAGCTAAGGAGTACTAAGGTAGGCTGCTCAAAATCGACTAACTATCAAAAATGGCTCCCTAGAGCTCTAAGAAATAGTTATAGAAAAGAGTTTCTATTTTACTCAAATCCTTAATTTCAAGGAAAAGTGAACGTAAGAAAGATCAAGTTTATGAAAAGCAAAGTAAGCTCAACACAACAATCTTATGGTCTCAATTGATATTCCGGCATTCTCTTTTATAATAACATTACAAACCAAAATATGATTTCAATGTTATATGATGGAGTTATCATCCACTAAAAGTCCACGGGGTTTAAAATGGCTTAAATATAATATGACCCTTGGTAACTCTAGCATGGTTTTGTTCCTTGAAATAACTGCGACAATTAATATTTTCAAATAATAATCATTTGAATTAAGAGAATCAAACTTTGAAATTCAATAAAATGATGCCTTCTGTAGTCAATTCAAAACTTAAAAGGGTTGTCACGATTAAGAATGACTTGTTTTAGAAAACCAAAGGATTTAAATAAAACTTAGGAAGTCAAGAGTTATTTTCTATTTACTTATCTTTATTGGGTTTTATATTTGCTATCTTATAGGCTTTCAAGTACAAATAAGGTAAGAATGATACCATGTGTAGTTTTGAGGTACTAATTTTAGCCAATTAGGTTTAAGCTTTAGAATGAGGTGGGTTCTTGACTCCAATTTCCAACTTCAAATGTAACTTTGATTTCAATGACACGTAGGGTTTAGGGCCACTTGGAATTCTCTTGATCTCCCATTTCCTGTAGTAAGCAAACTTGAATATAATAGAAAACTTCTTGCACAAGTACCTTAGAAGATTCTTCTATAACAAACTCTTTGATCTTATTCTCAAAATATAAAAGTTCATTCATTGACTTGATTAATTTTGGAGAAAGCTAAAACTTTATGTACCATCAATTGGGCCTTTAGGGAATAAACACCTAGAAAGCCAAAGCAAAGAAGGTTATTACACGAAAATGCATCAATATTCTCAAAGGTAGTTTAGAGTTGGATTGAGTGTCATATGAGGTGCTACATGCGATAGTGTAGGTGGCGATGGAATTTGTGGATCAATTGACTATATGGTAAATTTGCACAAGTGTAGTACGTGGAGCCATGGTTGGTACCAAGAAGGAGTCAACACATTAGAGAAGCGGTTAGTCAATTTTAGAATCATCCTCTAAGGAATGATGATAGAAATGTAGTATGAGATGTATATTATATAATTCATGATGCACTTTATTGCTTCAGATGCAAAACAACGTTATGTTCTTATGTGGTACAAGTCCTAACCTGTGTCCGCCGGACACAGACATCAAAAAGGTAAGATCGAAATTTATGAAAACATGTAAAAAATTCAGACCTAGGTATAAAAAATAATTATACCCTATTGAGAATCCTCCAACTACGTATTTCTTTTTATACCTGAGTTTAAATTTTTAGTTTCTTACGTGTTTAAAAAAATAAATTGATTGGCCCTTTTTGATGTCCTAGTCCGAAGGATATAGGTTAGGACTTCTGTATACCGATGTCCTTTCGACAAAAAAAAAAAAAAAAAAAAAAGAAAAAGTATTCAGTTAATTAGTGAGTAAGTTCCCCTCGTCCCATGGGTAAGCACTTTATTTGGTGCTCTTCAAAAACTACACCCTATCCTCGGTTCCCTCGTAAATGGTCTTCCTACTTTCTAAGATTTATAGCATGTCCTGCGTTCCCTTTTTCTGGGTTAGCCATGCTTTGGCCCGTTCCCCGTTCTCATCATTTCTTTTGTCTTTCAACAACTCTCCTTTTTGGTTTCCGTCATTTGTTCCTAGTTTCCATCATTTGTATGTAGTTCCCATCATTCGTTCTTGGTTCTCATTATTTGTTAGCAGTTTTCATCCTCCTTTCGTAATTCTTATCCTTTAATGTCAATTCCTGGTTCCCCTCCGATGTTCCCTTGATCTCCCCTCAAGTGACTCTTTCTTTGCTCCCATTTTTATGTTCCATATTCCTTGTCTCTTTAACTCCTTGTATTTTTATTATTGGGATCTAATAAACTCTTAATAACAACCACATACCATTTAGAGAACTCTTCAAAATCTTTAGAACAGTTACTCTTTATGTCGTGTATACATGACCAACTGATAATGGCCATGACCATGCATGTCTTTGATTAATTTCTCCCCCTCATCCCGATGGATGAGCTTTTTATTTGGTGCTCCTTAAGAACTGACCCCTATCCTTGATTCTCTCGTTGAATGTATTTCCTTGCTTTATAAGAATTTTAGGATATCCTTCATTCCATGGATCCCTACGTGGTTTCCATCCTTTGTTCCCGATTCCGGCTCCCCGATCCGGCCATCCCCCAATTTCCCTTCTTGGTTTCATCATTTGTTCCCGATTTCCATAATTTGTTCCCAGTTCCTATCATACATTGACATGTGGTTCTCATTATTTGTTTTTGTTCCCATTCTCCGTGCCCAATTTCTAGTTCTTGTTCCATGTTCCGTCGATCTCCTCTTTACTCCTTACTTTGCTCCATTTTACATGTTCCACATTCCTTGTCCCTTCGACTCTTGTTATGTTAATGAGATTTTATAAATTCTTAATAAAAATCAAGTACCACCTACGGAAATCCTTCAAAATCTTTAAAACTCTTCATACCGTGTATACTCTCATGGGCAAACCACCCTACTACCGGGAAGGATCACCAAGGGCAAACAGAGAAAACCGGCTGCATCAGGTTGGGCAACCTGCAAAGGATCGCTA
This sequence comes from Bryum argenteum, assembly GCA_037043015.1. NCBI lineage: Eukaryota > Viridiplantae > Streptophyta > Bryopsida > Bryales > Bryaceae > Bryum > Bryum argenteum. Next base: position 2,538,389 of record CM073323.1, on the reverse strand, counting down.
GCAGGTAATCGTGTTCTTTTCTATATATAGATATAGATTTAATAAACTACGTGAGTTTGGAGTTTTCTAAATTTATACGCAAAGATATATATTCCAGCTTAACGTATCTGTTAAAATATGCAAAAAACTTACAAAACCACAAAAGTTGCATACAAAATGAAAACTTGTATCAAGTAGAAAGAATCTTAAGGTTGCAATGGATGTACAATGTATGTTCAACCAAATTTGAATGAAATTATGATAAATCATCATGAATGTTCAAATAATAATTAGTCAAAGGTTGAAAGTCACAAATGACATTATTTTGATATACCTTTTAATGTAGAAATCTGAGTACTTGCATTTTGATGATTTGGTATACCCAATTGGAAAAACTGTTGATTTTGACATATCATCGTCCAAATTGACATTGCACTTATTGGGTGCAGCTTTAACAAATACGGTGTTCATTTACAGTGAGGGAGTATTATGGCAAGGAAGTATTATAGCAAGGGACTTTTACAACAAAGGAGTATTACAACAAGGGAGTATTACAGCAAGGGAGAGTCCAACAGAATAGAGTGGTCTCAGTAATGGAGCGCTAAGCTTCTTCACTATATGGAATAAGAGCTTCACAATGAAATAGTACCATGTACTCATCCCAAATTTTATAAGATGTTAATTTAGTGCATCATCTTAGAAACTCCTACAAGTCCACTTTCAAAAACTCATAGTAGATTGGAAAAGAGTCCAACAATGAATGATCCCCTTTGACTATCCTTCTACTTACTTTGTCTACGTATAAAAAGTACTCACATTCTATACTTTACTTCAAATTTCCTACTCTCAAATTTGAGCCATTATTCATCACTCTTCCTTAACCTCTAAACACCCAAGGGGTTTGGAGAGAAACTTTGATGTATTAAAAAGTATGCTTTTGGTGACTCTTTTGTAAATTTTGCTCAAAAGACAATATGGAGATCCTAAGACATAAATCAAATATCCACAATTAATTTTCTAAGAAGAGACATTATTTTGTTACATTAAACTAATAATATTGGAACTTTGAAAATCAATTAGAGATGTATTTTCTTTTATTAAGAATTGGAAATTGACATGATTGGCTAATATCACATACTATATGATAGTGTAGAGAAAGACAAGTGATAACCTAGAACGAGCTTCATCTGTTTCCCAAAGTAGCAAGATTTCAAACACTAATGAAACCTTGCCGTGTCTTTGTGTGGAGGCCTATTGTTATCAATTTATGAATCATAACGAGATTTCATAAATTGGATAGGGTTCTCAACTCACCAAACTCTTGGGGAAAATACATGGGTTCAAAGAACTTCTTCTATTAGTCTCCTACAGCTCCTGAAAATATGAAATCGACCAAAAAATGATTGATTGGGCTCCTAGGGGCTAAGCATCACGTTTGGGTCATCTAAGGCACCATAGGCGTTGGCGTGGTGGTTGGGGCTCATGGCCCCCAAAGAGGAGGTCGTGAATTTTACTCCCGATGCCGGCGTGGTGCTCACCACCATTGTCCACCCAAATATGGTGAGGGTCCTTGGACCTTGTTCTATATGTACCTCTTAGCCCTTTGTGGGATACTATATTAAGTATTTTCAAGGAACTAGTAACTAGCTAGAAAGTAACATAGTTATAGTGTCCACCCTTGAAAGGGGGAAGTGCTATTGTTTCAATTTCCCCTTGATCAGAGGCCATTGGGTAATTAGTATTACAATCAGACACTTCATTCACGACGGCCCCTTAGAAAGGGACCGAAATTTCTATATCTATTGGAGATAAGAAAATGTGAGAGCATAGCAGTAATTCCTTGCAGTGTTTCTATCGGTGGTATGCAATAAATTGTATGTTTGGGCGAAGCCGGAGAGCCTCATCTCACATGTTCTGGAAGTCCCATCGTGCTTTCAGCTCGAGGTTATCAAAGAACATTCGATTCTGCTTGTTCAGCTTTTACCCAAAAAGGAGAGTAGTGTGCACTGACTTCAATCACTCTCTTTAGAAATCATTGTACACATTTTTTTTTGAAATGCAGGATTTTGTCCAAAGTCATCCAATTAGTGTGCCATAGGTTTTATCAGAATTAACAATAGGGATCTCATGATCTATGCTGTCAAAGATATAATTTTGGTGAAGGCGTTATTTCTTAAGTCATGTAGAGAATTTCTCTCCTTTTGGGTTCACTCTAGAACATTTTGGCAAAGCGGAAAACACAAGGTGCGTGAAGAACAAAGAAAGAATTATTTTTGGAAACTACCTCAAACATTCTCATTCACCAATATAGCCCTTACTACACCAAGCTTCTATCACCTTAGGTGTTGGTTCACCTCAAAAGATTCGTTATGGCTGCCAAAGCCATCACTATGCATTTTAGTTTCGACTCACTCTTTGTGACCCATTCTACATTTAGATCATCCATTTCTTGGTAGCAGTTGTAATAGGAAATATGCAATCAATGTTTACATTTCATCATCCTCCATAGTTCACTTGTTTGGCTATAGAAGTTTACAAATTTAAGGCATTTAGTTTGGACCTCGAAGTTTGAAACCCTCTTTTCAAACTGTCATCAACGTCCAGAACTAAACAAAGTAGTCATAGCTTATGATCATGTTAAATACTTTTGTTTTCTCAAAACCAACAACGCAAGCACCTGAATGGATGTTCTAGTTTCAAGATCTTGTATTAGAAGTTTGCCTCAATTTTATACAATAAGGTTGTCCAAGATTTCCTAGTGACTCAAACAAGCTTAAATGATAATATACGGGGTATAAAAACAAAAAGGAATGCTATTCAATAAAGTCCTTTCCACACTTAAAGTCCATGTTTAGTAGCACACTATGATTTAACTAAAAGATGATTCCAAATTTAACATGTTTGTTTATTTGGATTATGGATTCTATGCTTAACAATAAGGAGCGGTTCTCAACACTGTGCACTAGTAGACATTGATATCGTACAAGGTCAAACCATGAATTCATGAAGGAGCTTCAATAGGACAATCCTATCATCAACATTAGTTTGATGACTTACATTCACTTACCATGGCCAAATGGTCTAATGACGTTAAAACGAGCATGGACAGAGACCCATAAAGACATGAATTAACTCATGCTCACCTGTGGAAATACAAGCAATTTGGATGTCAAATGCGGTACTAGTAAATAACATCTCCTCCTCCACCATTGCGGTCCCTTTATTACACAAACATACACAGACTCCACGTCTGGTCGAGCCAAAGCTCAGACCGCACAGAACATTAATTCAAAGTAATTGTTTAGTGTCCCAAACTGCCGTGGCAATAGAATGCAAGAGATGAAACTGAGAAGTCATAATGCTCAGAAGCCACTGCACAAGCCTATGCCATCAAAAAACTGCAAACCCTTCATGTTTACCCACATTTCTTCTACGCCGAAAGACCATGACTACTGATGACTCACTGCTACAATCACTCCTACCGGAACAATTTGCTCTATCCAAAATTATTCTTCATCATCAGAAGATTCAGAAGACATGTCTTCATCATCATTGATATCACTTACTTCTACAAGTACGGTCTCCTCACAATTGAAAGACACCTCCTCTATCAAAGTAAAATGATGATGGGTCATCTTCTATCAATGGTGTACCCCAAAGAAAGATCTTCTCCAACGTCGGTAGGCCATGGAGGTCAGGGAGGCACTTCAGCTTTGAGCCAATGCAACTTAAAAACTTGAGGCTTACTAGTTTCTCAATACCTCGAATCTCTTACACCTTGGTGTGGGATATATCGATATGAACCAATTCTTTCATATGACCAATGTCGGGTAAACTACTGACCGAATAGCAACCGTAAAGCATAAGCCTAGTCAAGGAATGTAATCCGCTCAATCCATCGATTGTTGAAAGTGCTTTACACCTGAGGAACGATAAATATTCCAAGCACTTCAAAGAACTCAAATCCCCACTCTCTTCCAAAGCTGCATAATGAACTTCAAGTCTACGCAATCGCACATATTTGCTGATGTCAAATCTATATTCTACTAAGTCCAAAGTTATCAGTATCAAGCACACTCTTAGAGACGGAAGGTCTTCGAGTTTTGGATACTCAGCATATGAATCGCACCCTACAATCTCAAGCCAACCAAGCTCTCTAAGATATTTCCACCCAGTTATTTCCTTGAGCATCGGACAATCGCAGATCGTCAACGACCTTAGCTTTAGCAAGCCCCTCAAATCAATGCTTTCCAATTCCTCACAGCAGAACAAAGTAAGCACCCTTACTAGATTCAGAGTCATCGGCTCCTGCTTGAAAATAATCCTCTTGCGGTTTAGGGCATTGAGAAATACGTGAGTGTCCAAAGAAGGATTCTTTTCAATGAGCTTCTTCACAAATTTCTCCAACACCCTAAAACATGACCATTTTATACGTACTTCATCATCGTATCCATCAGTTCCTTCCTCGTACCCAGCATTGTAAGCATTGTCAGGATCAGGATCAAGTTTCACTAGTCTCATCGTCATGAGCATGCTCACCTGTGATTACATATACATCCGCAAGTAAGTGCACAACTCATGCACAATCACCACCACTCCTTCTAAACACAAGTTCTAGAACCGTGCAATCAAAGCTACCAGTCTATCAACAAGTGAGCCGAAGACACCACCATTCAAAAGACAACAATAAACACTCAAAAAACTGAATAAATCGCTTCAACACTCGGGGCTAGTAGAACTTACGTCGTCATAAACATCCGAGCGGCTTCGACTCTGAACAACTGAAAGCCATTCACATGTACCCAAAAGGCTTTTATATTGATCCGCGAAAAATTCTGCACAATCATATAATTCCCGACAATGTACTCCACACAGGACCAGATCAAGAAGTGTGGATCTCAATCGAGGATCAAGCGCCTGGAATCTCTCTACAGCCTGCACCCACATCCATGTAACACCCAACGATAACAAAATGCAATACCATCGCCTATCGTACATTCCTGCAACCTATACATGTATCGACACATCTACGGCAACAGAACCCAACCATGCCTCTTCTGCAAAACAACCGTGCTCGCATGACTGATCGATCATATTCCTTACCATCACCCCTGCGCGTGCCCTCCTTGTCTCTATCACAAAAAACATCACTCTGATGTCCACTAAAATCTCAACAAACTCTTTTTCATGCACAAGCAGCATTCCATGTCAACCTCGCGATCATCCAAGTCCATTCTATCACCCAACACCTCACCTTACGTTTGGGCTTGGCCATTCCAGGACACCCTCGTGCTCCTGCGATACTTCCTGCACCCAAGCCTGGCACGCCCTCCAAAACCACTGCATGCGGACCTGCTTCTGTTCGTCCCATACCTCCACTAACCGGACCATCACCTCCTCCGCCATTCTTAGACTTGCGCGCACCCGAGTTCCGCTGCTTCCGGGACCGGGCTTTGCCGGAGACTCTGTCAATGACCTCATACCATTCCCGCTTCAACGTTGTCGCCAGCTTCAAACTCCTCCTATCTTCCGCAATCACCTCGGCGTACCCCTTCCCACTCTCCACACATCGCTCCTTGATTAGTCGGTGGGACTTCACCAGAGTGTCCCATCGTAGCCTACACTGGTCCCCCGTCCTCTCCCATGCTCCACAGGAGTCAGGATCCCTCTCACTCACTGCTTCACCGATGGCGTCCCAGTTCGTAGCACTCGACTTCTCCTTGCGATACCGACTTCCTCTGTCGTCGAAGCATGCCCTCTTGCACTCCACCAGTACCCACGTCTCCTCGTCTGTCCAGTCCCTGCCCCTTTTCCTGCTGCCTTTCTTGCCTTCGGATATCGACGGACATGGCACTTTATCGCAGTTATTCAACTCGTCTTCCACTGCAACTTCACCGTCTACACCAGGATGTGCATGCTCCACCACTGCTTCGGGGTACTCTGAATGATTCAACGTCGCGCCTACAGAACCCGCCCAGAGTGCTTGCGATACCGCTGTGCAGGGCACGCCAAAGACGGGGTTGTCAACCAAACTCTGGTGCACAAGCCATGCCCCATTCTATTACATATTTCACGTGCTGAGCTGGAAAGCTGACAGTCGACGAACCCGAGAGTCTTTAAAGCTCAATACTGTATCCTGCAACAACCAGGATCATTGCACATGTCCAGTCCTATCTCGGAGTGAGCAACTCACCTCCAGGTGCATTTTGAGCTATGTGACCGCTGTTCGGATCCTGATACAGTTGGAAAGCGTGAGGGTTGAAAGGCACAGGTGAACTGTGTGGCCACTCCCTATGTTGCTGCCCATATGTTGAATCTGGGATTTGGGAAGGATCCATCCAAGGGACCCTGTGTGCCATCTACGTACAGAACTGCCACGAAACCACATCAGCCTCTGACATCGCAAATTTTCAGAAAGAGCTCCATGTTCGATTCCTCAGGATCGAACAAGAGGTGGCAGACAATCACTAAAATGTATACCTACACTCAAACTTCAAAGACAGTATGAGCAAGTATTCAAACAAAGTGTTTGCTTCGACTCCGAGAGCGGCACCTGCATCCGCTCTCAGAATAGCTACATGACCAGTACGATTGAGCTTTGGCGTAAGTTACAGAGCACCTGGAGCTGAGAGCTTACGCAGTTTCTGCCCGTGCATGCACAAACGCCACCCAGGTAGCAAGTTGAAGCAAGCGAACGATGTCTCCACGCCTTTCAGTTCCCGAATTCAACAACCATTATCCTACGACACAATGAGTGAGTGGGATACGAAGATTCGAGTAGAGCCCATGCGAAATCCTCATCCACGCGCGATTGAAACCCTCGACTGCTGAAAGTGACGATCACGGGATTCAATTAGCAGAAAGGAGTAGTTGCAGGGGCATGGAAGGAGGAATGAAAATCCAGTGAGCGGGTAATCAAGAGAGCGTGTTTAGACAACCCTACCTCAGAGGAAGAGCGAGGAAGCAATTCCGCAGCTGGTCGCAATCGCGAGATAAGTTGGGCCAAGGCGCAGACAGGCAGGTGAGGAAGGTTGAATCCAAGTGGCCGAAACGTGTAAAGAAAACGCTGATTTGTATGCGACATCATACCGACTGTCGTTGGTTCACTGCAGTGTCGGATTCGTGGGTTAGTCTAGCACCAGATAGCCATGGCCGCCTTCCGAGAGCGGAAGTAGTGGAGTTAAGAGACGTATGGACATTATCGTAAGTATCGGAGTGAAATCGTACCCGCCTTCGATGCTACTATTGTTTGGGTCGTGGCCGGGTCACCCATCGGGGCCCACATGCTAGAAAACCGCCGGGGATGGACGAAGATGAGGAAACGTGAAAGCCGCATATCAGAAATCCTCCGTCATGTTTCCATCGATGGTAAGGTAGACAGACTTATTCCCGATCGGTGAGCAATAACCGATCATGCCCAATTCCTAGATTTTGAAAAAACAGGTGTACCTCATATGTATATTTGAGGATGTGATCCGCTTTAGGTTCCAAGCAACTTTTCACTTTAAACAGTTATAACTATTTGAATAATGCAAATAAAATCATGCAAATTTTTGCATTCAACAAAAACCTCATGTTTGCAAACATGAAAATTTCAAAAAAATATATATACCTTAATATCATGTGCTAAAATCCTTAAGTGGTCCGTTATAGGTGCCTCTACCTTATGCATCGTTTTGATTGACCAAGCTGGGAAGTCTGGATGTTGCTTTTCGTCAAAGCCACTGAAGTATAGGTGCTCGTTGAACTTTCAAACCTCGAAGATTGTAGCTTACTTCCAGCCTAATATTTCAATTTCCAAAAGAGCGTTACAGATGTATGAACCAGTAAAGAAAGCTAATAAATTCTCTATCGTATATTATTTTATTGAGCTTGTTGAATGTCATGGAAATCTAAATAAGAGTCATGACGTATCAAAGATAGTGATGTATAAGTATAGGGAGGAAATAACAAATTAATCGACATTAAAAATTATTGTTACAAATCTTTTGCAAGCAAAATTATCTATTCGGAGGTTGGTCACTTTCGTCTCAAGAACACCCTTGTATTAAAAAGATCTTCTCAAGAATCTTCACGTAGATTGTAGCTTTGGAAGGATGAAAACCACACCAAATTTTACAAAGGGGTTAGTCCAAAGTAAATGTCATATCTTCCTCATAGGAGGGATCAAGGAATGAATTCTTACTATAGGAACTTTAGTCAGGTTGGAATCCAACAGTGGATGAAAGATACGTAGCTTCTTAAAAACCATGATTTTTCTCAAACATTTTAATGTAAAAACATCATCTAAAATCCAATACTCAAACAATTTGGATCCAAAAATTTCCAACAAGAGAGTTGTCTAAGTTGTTTGAACCATCACAAGGTCCATTTGCCACTCTCTAAATTTGTCTATTTGATCTAATTCGAATGTAATTGTTTTTCCATGGCTAATCATTCTTTCATATAAAACTCACATGTCTACTTGCCTCTATTTACATCAAAAATTCAAAATAGATCCAAAATCCACAAAACGTTTTGTTCACATCTCTATACTTATCTCCTAATAACCTTTATGCTCTACTCTCTTAGTTCAACAAAATTCATTTTCCATGTGAATTCATAACTAATTTGTCGTTAATATGCATTCAATCAACTACGCGTGCAAGACTTAGGAATCAGTGTAATGCTATGAAAAAGGGACTACAAAATCACAAAAAGGCGAGCATTCACATTGAAGGAGCATTTGATAAAAAACTGAGCAAAGGTGCCCAAGCACTGTTGAGTACACAATTGGTTAGATCACTATATAAAGCTCGTCATCCAAAAACGTTTGGAGGCAAGGAACTCTTTTAAAACCACAAGCACTCAACCTAGGTAATTCTTGAGTACTTAAGTTGAATAGCTATCATGATCCGAATGTTTCAAATGAGAGTTATTCCGAAGTGATCCAAAGTGCCTCACGGTGCCCAAGAAAGTACTTAAGAAAGCAAAAATGACTTCTTGGTATTTTGGACTAATTAGATGAATGGTATTAGTATAGTGTTTTAGCCTATAGTACATTGTGGATGTGACAAAAAAAATTTAAAAAAAAATAAAAATAAAAAAAAAAAAATATATATATATATATATATGTATATATATATATATATATATATATATCGTGTATGTGGTAAGATTTTGCCAAGTGACATTCCTATTATCCAATCTCTTGATGTACATTTTAGTTTACAAGCCCACATGGGTGGTTAGAATAAGACTTTCTACATAAAATATATTTTAGAATTCTTCCTTTTTTGTAATTTGTTGGTAATCAATGTAATGATCAAGTTGTCAAGTGATGATGCGAATTGAAATCATAACAAATCTTACAAGGGCAGTCTTCCAAGTTTTAATTGTTTAAATTAAATCTACCAAAATTTGTCAAATTAAGAGATTTAGAAATTTCTATTATTATAATTTCTTTAGTTTCAAAATTATTAAAAAGTATAAAACTTGAATTCACAAACTCATGAATGTAACTAGTCAACTTTTAGTTTTTTCTCAAACTAAATATATCTAATGTGATGCATGATTGTATATCCTTATTGTTGGTTTCATACCTTCTTTTTCAAAATGAATTTCTTGAAGATCAAAGTTTTATAAGTCTCAAATTTTTTGCATAAAACTACTCAACTTAGTTATGTACACGGGAAAAAGAAATATGAGCAAAATGTTTGGGGAGACAATCATAAAGTCCTCCTTTGCACAAAGTAGACTATGTTTCCCAAGCAACAACCATAAATTCTTTGCGTCAACTTTGAACAATATGATCTCACAAATGTTTCTAAAATTTGAATGGCACTTGTTTCTTATGGCTAGGTTCAAGACCTTACGATTGAAAGTACAAAAAATAGTAAATAATATGATCATACTTTAATTCCAACAAGGTGGTAGAAAGGCTCAATTTTGGGTTAAAGGTAAAAAACGCTTGGGCATGTAGCGGGTTACGATATAGGTGTTCACGATGCTGACATGAATTGCTCAATATCTCTTTAACGATAAAAGGTGAAAATTGTCGCTGGTTCTTGCAAGCCCTCATAAGCTTATAAAACTGCACCGTCCTAAAGCAGTGGCGGCAATTCTCATGAGTTCACACTTGCAGCTTTTCCTCAAGGTTTTCTTGACTGTTTTTGCACATGGACATGTTGAGTATGAAGGAGAATGTGGAAAGAATCTCACGTTGAGTAGGGAAAGAATGTGAGAGATTTTCCCATTAGAAATTCAAAACTGCTATGTAAGAGAAAGGAACGATGACCTCCGTGCCTATAGAGGTGAAAGCCCTTGCTACGCCAAGCTGCAACAAGCTGCACCCAGGAGTCACCCTCGAGTAGAAGAAAAATTAACTAAGACGTCCGCCCATGCGGTAGTGTGAGAGCTCCTTGTTGTGGCAACTTGCGATCGGGCCCCACCATGGCGCTTACTTGTGACGCTATAAATTTCTTCTGCCTCTTCTTATGAGCGCTTCAGTCAGCTCGTCGTCTCATGTTCTCAACACTTCTGCTATTGTAGTACCCTTTGCCTAGTGATTAGTGCTAGCCCACAAATGTCCACTCCAATAGCTAACCATTTGAAAATTAGGTTTTTGCAAAGATAACCTATTTTTTCATCATGTAGTTTTTCATCATCTCTATGTGATTCTCTAGTGCCAAACCTGGTAAGACTACCCGCTTGGTAAAATGTCTCATCCAGGATGTTCAATGCACCCTTCTCATGGTGAAATTGCTTCTAGCTAAGGAGTACTAAGGTAGGCTGCTCAAAATCGATTAACTATCAAGAATGGCTCCCTGGAGCTCTAAGAAATGGTTATAGAAAATAGTTTTTGTTTTAGTGAAATCCTTAATTTCAAGGAAAAGTGAACGTAAGAAAGATCAAGTATTTAGAATGCAAAGTAAGCTCGACACAATGATCTTGTGGTCTCAATTGATAGTCCCGCATTCTCTTTTATAATAACATTACAAACCAACATATGATTTCAATCTAATTTGAAGGAGTTCTTATCCGCTAAAATCCCAAGGGGTTAAAAAAGGCTTAAATATAATATGACCCTTGGTAACCCTAAAATGGTTTAGTTCCTTGAAATAACTGCGACAATTAAAATTTATCAAATAATAATCATTTGAATGAAGAGAATCAAACTTTAAAATTCAATAAAATAATGCCATCTGTAGTCAATTCAAAACTTAAAAGGGTTGTGACGATTAAGAATGGCATGTTTCAAATAAACCAAAGGATTTAAATAAAACTTAGGAAGTCAAGAGTTATTTTTTATTTACTTATTTTTATTGGGTTTTATATTAGATATCTTTCAAGCACTAACAAGGTAAGAATAATTCCATGTGTAGTTTTGAGGTACTAATTTTAGCCAATTAGGTTTAAGCTTTAGAATGAGGTGGGTTGTAACTCCAATTTTCCAACTTCAAATGAAATTTTTTTCCCAATGACACGTAGGGTTAAGGGCCACTTGTGATTCTCTTGATCTCCCATTTTTTGTAGTAAGCAAACTTGAATATAATCGACCATAAAATGATTGATTGGGCTTCCAGGGGTTAAGTATTACGTCCGGGTCATCTAAAGCACCATAGCAGGCCTTGGCGTGGTAGTTGGAGCTCATAGCCCCCAATGAGAAGGTCGTGGGTTCTACTCCCCATGTTGGCGTGGTGCTCACTACCAGTCCACCTAACTATGGTGAGGGTCCTTGGATCTTGTTGTATATGTACCTCAAAGCCCTTTGGGGGGATACTATGTCAAGTATCTTCAAGGCACTAATAATTAGTTAGAAAACTAATGTAGTTATAGTGTCCACTCTTGAAAGCGGTATTGTTTCAATTTCCCATTGTCCAGTGGCCACCGGGTAATTAGCATTTCGAATAGACACTTCATTTAGACTAGCCCCTTAGAAAGGGACCGGAGTTTCTATCTCTCCAGGTTATCTATCTGAGATGAGAAAATGTGAGAGCTTAGCAGTAATTCCTTGTAGTGTTTTTATCGATGGTATGCATTGAATTGTATGTTTGGGCGAAGCCGGAGAGCATCATCTCACTTTTTCTGGAAGTCCCATTGTGCTTTCAGCTCGAGGTTATCAAAGTACATTCGATTCTGCTTGTTCAACCTTTACCCCAAAAGGAGAGTAGTGTGCATTGACTTCAATCACTTTGTTTTGAAATCATTGTGCACATATTTTTCTAAGATGTAGGATTTTGTACAAAGCCATCCAATTAGTGTGCCCCCAGGATTTATCAAATTTAACAATAGCGATCTCAAGATCTATGCTGCCAAAGTTATAATCTTGGTAAAGATATTTCTAAAGTCATGGAGAGCGATTTCTCTCCTATTAGGTTCACTCAAGAACTTTTCGGCAACGCTGAAATCCCAAGATGAAAACAAAGAAAGATAAAGTTTTGGGGACTACCTCAAACATTCTCATTCACCAATGTAGCCCTTACTACACCAAGCTTCTACTACCTTAGGTATTGGTTCACCTCAAAAAATTTGTTTCTAGTTGCCAAAGCCATCACCATGCATTGTAGTTTCGACTCACTCTTTGTGACCCACTCTACATTTACAAATTCATCATCCATTTCTTAGTAGCGGTTGTAATATGATCAATGCAATCATCCTCCATAGTTCACTTGTTTGGCTCAAGAAGTTTACAACTTTAAGGCACTCCGTTTGGACCTTTTCACATTGTAATCAACATCCAAAACAAGGTGGTCATAGCTTATAATCCTCTTTAACAAATCTCTTTTTTCAAAACCAACAACTCAAGCACATGAATGGATGCTCTAGTTTCAAGATCTTCTGTTAGAAATTTGTCTCCAATTGTATATAAACAAGGTTGTCAGAGATTTCCTTGTGACTCAAACAAGCTTAAATGATAATATACGGGTTATAGAAACAAAAAGGAATGCTCTTTTGTAGACTTCTCTCGACACTTAGAGTACATGCTCAATAACACATTGTGATTTAACTAAAATAGCTACAAGATGATTCCAAATTTAACATGTTTGTTTATTTGGATTATGGATTCTATGCTTAACAATAAGGAGCGGTTCTCAACACTGTGCACTAATAGACATTGATATCGTACAAGGTCAAACCATGAATTCATGAAGAAGCTTCAATAGGAAAATCTTATCATCAACATTAGTTTGATGACTTACATTCACTTACCATGGCCTAATGGTCTAATGACGTCAAAACGAGCATGGACAAAGACCGATAAAGACATGAATTAACTCATGCTCACCTGTGGAAATACAAGCAATTTGGATGTCAAATGCGGTACTAGTAAATAACATCTCCTCCTCCACCATTGCGGTCCCTTTATTACACAAACATACACAGACTCCACGTCTGGTCGAGCCAAAGCTCAGACCGCACAGAACATTAATTCAAAGTAATTGTTTAGTGTCCCAAACTGCCGTGGCAATTGAATGCAGGAGATGAAATTGAGAAGTCATAATGCTCGGAAGCCACTGCCCAAGCCTATTCCATCAATAAACTGCAAACCCTTCATGTTTACCCACATTTCTTCTACGCCGAAAGACCATGACTACTGATGACTCACTGCTACAATCACTCCTACCGGAACAATTTGCTCTATCCAAAATTATTCTTCATCATCAGAAGATTCAGAAGACATGTCTTCATCATCATTGATATCACTTACTTCTACAAGTACGGTCTCCTCACAATTGAAAGACACCTCCTCTCTATCAAAGTAAAATGATGATGGGTCGTCTTCTATCAATGGTGTACCCCTAAGAAAGATCTTCTTCAACGTCGGTAGGCCATGGAGGTCAGGGAGGCACTTCAGCTTTGAGCCAATGCAACTTAAAAACTTGAGGCTTACTAGTTTCTCAATACCTTGAATCTCTTCCACCCTGGTGTGGGATATATCGATATGAATCAGTTCTTTCATATGACCAATGTCAGGTAAACTAGAGAATGCCTCACAACCGTTAAGGAGAAGCTTAGTCAAGGAATGTAATCCGCTCAATCCATCGATTGTTGAAAGTGCTTTACACCAAATGAACCATAAATCTTCCAAGCACTTCAAAGAACTCAAGTCCCCACTCTCTTTCAAAGTTGCGTCATAAATCTCCAGTCTACGCAATCGCACACATTTGCTGATGTCAAATCTGTATCCTACTAAGTCCAAACTTAGTTGTATCAAGCACATTCTTAGAGACGGAAGGTCTTCGAGTTTCGGATACTCAGCATAAGCTTCGCACGATACAATCTCAAGCCAACCAAGCTCTCTGAGATATTTCCACCCAGTTATTTCCTTGAGCATCGGACAATCGGAGATCGTCAACAACCGTAGCTTTAGCAAGCCCCTCAAATCAATGCTTTCCAATTCCTCACAGCAGAACAAAATAAGCACCCTTACTAGATTCAAAGTCATTGTCTCCGTTTTGAAAATTATCCTCTTGCGGTTCAGGGTATTGAGAAATATGTGAGTGTCCAAAGAAGGATTCTTTTCTATGAGCTTCTTCACAAATTTCTCCAACACCCAAAAACATGACCATTCTATTACCCTCTCATCATAACACCCATGAGTTTCGTCACAATACTCAAGATTCCAAGTATTGTCAGGATCAGGATCAAGTTTCACTAGTCTCATCGTCATGAGCATGCTCACCTGTGAACACATGTACATCCACAAGTAAGTGCACAACACATCCACAATCACCACCACTACTTGTAACCACAAGTTCTGAAATCGTGCAATCAAAGCTATGAATCTATCAACAACTGAGCGCACGACACCACCATTCAAAATGCAACAATAAACACTCGAAAAACTGAATAAATCACTTGGACACTCGGGGCTAGTGGAACTTACGTCGTCATAAACATCCGAGCGGCTTCGACTCTGAACAACTGAAAGCCATTCACATGCACGGGAAAGGCTTTTATATTGATCCGCGGAAAATTCTGCACAATCATATAATTCCCGCCAATGTAGTCCACAAAGGATCAGATCAACAAGTGTGGATCTCAGTCGAGGATCAAGCGCCTGGAATCTCTCTACAGCCTGCACCCACACTCATGTACCACCCAACGATATCAAAATGCAATACCATCGCCTATCGTACATTCCTGCAACCTATACATGTATCGACACATCTACGGCAACAGAACCCAACCATGCCTCTTCTGCAAAACCAACCGTGCTCGCATGACTGATCGATCATATTCCTTACCATCAGCCCTGCACGTGCCCTCCTTGTCTCTATCACAGAAAAACAACACTCTGATGTCCACTACAATCTCGACAAACTCTTTTTCATGCACAAGCAGCATTCCATGTCAACCTCGCGATCATCCAAGTCCATTCCATCACCCAACACCTTACCTTACGTTTGGCCTTAGCCATTCCAGGACACCCTCGTGCTCCTGGGATACTTCCTGCACCCAGGCCTGGCACGCCCTCCAAAACCACTGCATGCGGACCTGCCCCAGCTCGTCCCACACCTCCACTGACCGGACCATCACCTCCTCCACCATTCTTAGACTTGCGCGCACCCGTGTTGCTCTGCTTCCGGGACCGGGCTTTGCCAGAGACTCTGTCAATGACCTCATACCATTCCGGCTTCAACGTTGTGGCCAGCTTCAAACTCCTCCTATCTTCCGCAATCACCTCGGCGTACCCCTTCCCACTCTCCACACATCGCTCCTTGATTAGTCGGTGGGACTTCACCAGAGTGTCCCATCGTAGCCTACACTGGTCCCCCGTCCTCTCCCATGCTCCACAGGAGTCAGGATCCCTCTCACTCACTGCTTCACCGATGGCGTCCCAGTTCGTAGCACTCGACTTCTCCTTGCGATACCGACTGCCCCTGTCGTCGAAGCATGCCCTCTTGCACTCCACCAGTACCCGCGTCTCCTCGTCTGTCCAGTCCCTGCCCCTTTTCCTGCTGCCTTTCTTGCCTTCGGTTCTCGACGGACATGGCACTTCATCGCAGTTATTCAACTCGTCTTCCACTGCAACTTCACCGTCTACACCAGGATGTGCATGCTCCACCACTGCTTCGGGGTACTCTGAATGATTCAACGTCGCGCCTACAGAACCCGCCCAGAGTGCTTGCGATACCGCTGTGCAGGGCACGCCAAAGACGGGGGCGTCAACCAAACTCAGGTGCACAAGCCATGCCCCATCCTTTTACATATTTCACGTGCT
Source organism: Bryum argenteum (assembly GCA_037043015.1). Lineage (NCBI taxonomy): Eukaryota > Viridiplantae > Streptophyta > Bryopsida > Bryales > Bryaceae > Bryum > Bryum argenteum. The sequence continues at coordinate 2,522,203 of CM073323.1, read as the reverse complement.
GAGCTGGAAAGCTGACACTCGACGAACCCGAAACTTTCTATAGCTCAATACTGTATCCTACAACGTTTATGATCACATCACATGGCCAGTCCTAGCTCGGATTGAGCAACTCACCGTCAGGTGCATTTTGAGCTATGTGACCGCTGTTCGGATCCTGATACAGTTGGAAAGCGTGAGGGTTGAAAGGCATAGCTGAACTGTGTGGCCACTCCCTATGTTGCTGCCCATATGTTGAATCTGGCATTTGGGAAGGATCCATCCAATGGTCCCTGTGTGCCATCTACGTACAGAACTGCCACGAAACCACATCAGCCTCTGACATCGCAATTTTCCAGAATGAGCTCCATGTTCGATTCCTCAGGATCAAACAAGAGGAGGCAGGCAATCACTAAAATGAACACCTACACTCAAACTTCAAAGACAGTATGAGCAAGTATTCAAACAAAGTGTTTGCTTCGACTCCGAGAGCGGCTCCTGCATCCGCTCTCAGAATAGCTACATGACCAGTACGATTGAGCTTTGGCGTAAGTTACAGAGCACCTGGAGCTGAGAGCTTACGCAGTTTCTGCCCGTGCATGCACAAACGCCACCCAGGTAGCAAGTTGAAGCAAGCGAACGATGTCTCCACGCCTTTCAGTTCCCGAATTCAACAACCATTATCCTACGACACAATGAGTGAGTGGGATACGAAGATTCGAGTAGAGCCCATGCGAAATCCTCATCCACGCGCGATTGAAACCCTCGACTGCTGAAAGTGACGATCACGGGATTCAATTAGCAGAAAGGAGTAGTTGCAGGGGCATGGAAGGAGGAATGAAAATCCAGTGAGCGGGTAATCAAGAGAGCGTGTTTAGACAACCCTACCTCAGAGGAAGAGCGAGGAAGCAATTCCGCAGCTGGTCGCAATCGCGAGATAAGTTGGGCCAAGGCGCAGACAGGCAGGTGAGGAAGGTTGAATCCAAGTGGCCGAAACGTGTAAAGAAAACGCTGATTTGTATGCGACATCATACCGACTGTCGTTGGTTCACTGCAGTGTCGGATTCGTGGGTTAGTCTAGCACCAGATAGCCATGGCCGCCTTCCGAGAGCGGAAGTAGTGGAGTTAAGAGACGAATGGACATTATCGTAAGTATCGGAGTGAAATCGTACCCCGCCTTCGATGCTACTATTGTTTGGGTCGTGGCCGGGTCACCCATCGGGGCCCACATGCTAGAAAACCGCCGGGGATGGACGAAGATGAGGAAACGTGAAAGCCGCATATCAGAAATCCTCCGTCATGTTTCCATCGATGGTAAGGTAGACAGACTTATTCCCGATCGGTGAGCAATAACCGATCATGCCCAATTCCTAGATTTTGAAAAAACAGGTGTACCTCATATGTATATTTGAGGATGTGATCCGCTTTAGGTTCCAAGCAACTTTTCACTTTAAACAGTTATAACTATTTGAATAATGCAAATAAAATCATGCAAATTTTTGCATTCAACAAAAACCTCATATTTGCAAACATGAAAATTTCAAAAAAATATATATACCTTAATATCATGTGCTAAAATCCTTAGGTGGTCGGTTATAGGTGCCTCTACCTTATGCAACGTTTTGACTCACCAAGCTCAAAAGTCTGGATGTTGCTTTTCCTTGAAGCCACTGAAGTATAGGCGCTTCTGCTCGTTGAACTTTCAATCCCTAAAGATTGTAACTTACTTCCAGCCTAATAGTTCAATTTCCAAAATTCAATTTCCAAAAGAGCATTACAGATGTATGAACCACGGAAGAAACCTAATAAAATCTCTATCGTATATTATTTTTTTGAGCTTGTTGAAGGTCATGGAAATCTTAATAAGATTCATGAGGTATCAAAGATAATGATGTATAAGTATAGGGAGGAAATAGAAAATATATCGACATTAAAAATTATTGTTAACAAATCTGTTGCAAGCAAAATAATCTATTCGGAGGTTGGTCACTTTCGTCTCAAGAACACCCTTGTATTATAAAAGATCTTCTGAAGAATCCTCACGCAGATTGTAGCTTTGGAAGGATGAAAACCACACCAAATTTTACGAAGGGGTAAAGGTCCAAAGTAAATGTCATATCTTCCTCATAGGAGGGATCAAGGAATAAATTCTAACTGTAGGAACTTTAGTCAAGTTGGAATCCAACGATGGATGAAAGAGATATATCTTCTTAAAAACCATGATTTTTCTCAAAAAGTTTAATGTAAAAACATCATTTAAAATCATTTGGATTCAAAACTTTCCAACATGAGAGTTGTTTGAGTTGTTTGAACCATCACAAGGTCCATTTGCAACTCTCTAAATTTGTCTATTTGATCTATTTTGAATGTAATGGTTTTTCCATGGCTAGTCGTTCTTAAATATAAAATTCACATGTCTACTTGCCTCTATTTACATCAAAAATTCAAAATTGATTCAAAATTCACAAAAAGTTTTTTTCACACCTCTATACTTATCACCTAATAACCTTCATTCTCTACTCTCTTAGTTCAACAAAACTAATTTTCCATGTAAATTCATAACTAATTTGTCGTTAATATGCATTCAATGAACTACGCGTGCAAGACTTAGGAATCAGTGTAATGCTATGAAAAAGGGACTACTACAAAATCACAAAAAGGCGAGCATTCACATTGAAGGAGCATTTGATAGAAAACTGAGCAATGGTGCCCAAGCACTGCTGAGTACACAATTGATTAGATCACTATATAAAGCTCATCATCCAAAAACGTATGGAGGCAAGGAACTCCTTTCAAAACCACAAGCACCGAACCTAGGTAGTTCTCGAGTATTTAACTTCAACAGCTATGATCGGAGTGTTTCAAATGAAAGTTATTCCGAAGTGACCCAAAGTGCCTCGACGTTCCCAAGAAAGTACTTAAGAAAGCAAAAATGACTTCTTGGAATTTTGGGCTAATTAGATGAATGGTAATAGTATAGTGTTTTAGCCTACTAGTACATTGTGGATGTGACAATAAATATGTATATATATATATATATATATATATATATATATATGGATATATATTTGGTGTATGTGGTAAAATTTTACAAAGTCACATTCCTATTATCCAATCTCTTGATGTACATTTTAGTTTACAAGCCCACATGGGTCGTTAGAATAAGACTTTCTACACAAAATATATTTTAGAATTCTTCCTTTTTTGTAATTTGTTGGTAATCAATTTAATAATCAAGTTGTCAAGTGATGATGCAAATTGAAATCATATCAAATCTTACAAGGCAGGCTTCCAAGTTTTAATTGATTTTAAAAAAATCTTCCAAAATTTGTCAAATTAAGAGATTTAGGAATTTCTATTATTATAATTTCTTTAATTTCAAAATTATCAAAAAATATAAAACCAGAATTCAGAAACTTATGAATGTAACTAGTCAACTTTTAGTTTTTTCTCAAACTAAATATATCTAATGTGATGCATGATTGTATATCCTTATTGTTGGTTTCATACCTTCTTTTTCAAAATACATTTCATGAAGATTAAAGTTTTATAAGTCTCAAAATTTTTGCATAAAACTACTCAACTTAGTTATGTACGTGGGAAAAAAAATATGAGCAAAATGTTTAGGGAGACAATCATAAAGTCCTCCTTTGCACAAAGTAGACTATGTTTCCCAAGCAACAACCATGAATTCTTTGCGTCAACTTTGAACAATATAATCTCACAAATGTTACTAAAGTTTAAATGGCACTTGTTTCTTATGGCTAGGTTCAAGATCTTACGATTGAAAGTAAAAAAAACAGTAAATAATATGACCATACCTTAATTCCAACAAGGTGGTAGAAAGGCGCAATTTTGGATTAAAAGCAAAAAACGCATATAACGGGTAACGATATAGGTGTTCATGGTGCTGACATGAATTGCTCAATATGTCTTAATCCTGAATCTGACATGAAAAGGTGAAAATTGTCGTTGGTTCTGGGAAGCCCCGATAAGCTTATAAAACTGCACCGTCCTGAAGTTGTGGCGGCATTTCTTGTGAGTTCACAACTGCAGCTTCACCTCGAGATTTTCTTGACTTTTTTTGCACAGGCACATGTTGAGTATGAAGGAGAATGTGAAAAAATCCCATGTTGAGTAGGGAAAGACTGTGAGAGATTTTCCCCTTAGAAGTTCAAAACCGCTATGTAAGAGAAAGGAACGAAGACCTCCGCGCCCGCGGAGGTGTAAGCCCTTGCTATGGCAAACTGCGGCAAGCTGCAGCGAGGAGTCACCCTAGAGTAGAAGGAAAACTAACAAAGACGTCCGCCCGCGTAGTAGTGTGAAAGCTCCTTATTGTGGCAATGTGCAATCGTGCCCCACCTTGGTGCTTACTTGTGACGCTATAAAGCTCCTCCGCCTCTTCTTATGAGCGCTTTGGCCAGCTCGTTCAAGTCATCTTCTTAGCATTGTCTGCTATTGTGGTGACCTTTGCCTAGTGATTAGTGCTAGCCTACAAAGTTCCCCTCCAAAACCTAACCATTTGAAAATTAGGTTTTTGCAAAGATGACCTATTTTTTCATCATGTAGTTTTTCATCATCTCTATGTGAATCAATGGTGCCAAACCTGGTAAGACCACCCGCTTGGTAACATGTCTCTTCCAGAATGTTCAATGCACCCTTCTCATGGTGAAATTGCTTCTAGCTAAGGAGTACTAAGGTAGGCTGCTCAAAATCGACTAACTATCAAAAATGGCTCCCTAGAGGTCTAAGAAATGGTTATAGAAAATAGTTTTTTTTAAAGTGAAATCCTTAATTTCAAGGAAAAATAAACGTAAGAAAGATCAAGAGTTTAGAAAGCAAAGTAAGCTCAAGACAACGATCTTATGGTCTCGATTGATATTCCGGCATTCTCTTTTATAATAACACAAGTCCTAACCCGTGTCCTCCGGACACAGACATCAAAAAGGTAAGATCGAAATTTATGAAAACACGTAAAAAATTCAGACCTAGGTATAAAAAATAATTATACCTTATTGAGAATCCTCCAACTATGTATTTCTTTTTATACCTAAGTTTAAATTTTTAGTTTTTTACGTGTTTAAAAAAATAAATGATCGGCCCTTTTTGATGTCCTAGTCCGAAGGATATAGGTTAGGACTTCTATATACCGATGTCCTTTGGACAAAAAAAAAAAAGAAAAAAAAGAAAAAAAAAAAAGTATTCAATTAATTAGTGAGTAAGTTCCCCTCGTCCCATGGGTAAGCACTTTATTTGGTGCTCTTCAAAAACTACACCGTATCCTCGGTTCCCTCGTAAATGGTCTTCCTACTTTCTAAGATTTATAGCATGTCCTGCGTTCCCTTTTTCTGGGTTAGCCATGCTTTGGCCCGTTCCCCGTTCTCATCATTTCTTTTGTCTTTCAACAACTCTCCTTTTTGGTTTCCGTCATTTGTTCCTAGTTTCCATCATTTGTATGTAGTTCCCATCATTCGTTCTTGGTTCTCATTATTTGTTAGCAGTTTTCATCCTCCTTTCGTAATTCTTATCCTTTAATGTCAATTCCTGGTTCCCCTCCGATGTTCCCTTGATCTCCCCTCAAGTGACTCTTTCTTTGCTCCCATTTTTATGTTCCATATTCCTTGTCTCTTTAACTCCTTGTATTTTTATTATTGGGATCTAATAAACTCTTAATAACAACCACATACCATTTAGAGAACTCTTCAAAATCTTTAGAACAGTTACTCTTTATGTCGTGTATACATGACCAACTGATAATGGCCATGACCATGCATGTCTTTGATTAATTTCTCCCCCTCATCCCGATGGATGAGCTTTTTATTTGGTGCTCCTTAAGAACTGACCCCTATCCTTGATTCTCTCGTTGAATGTATTTCCTTGCTTTATAAGAATTTTAGGATATCCTTCATTCCATGGATCCCTACGTGGTTTCCATCCTTTGTTCCCGATTCCGGCTCCCCCATCCGGCCATCCCCCAATTTCCCTTCTTGGTTTCATCATTTGTTCCTGATTTCCATAATTTGTTCCCAATTCCTATCATACATTGACATGTGGTTCTCATTATTTGTTTTTGTTCCCATTCTCCGTGCCCAATTTCTAGTTCTTGTTCCATGTTCCGTTGATCTCCTCTTTACTCCTTACTTTGCTCCATTTTACATGTTCCACATTCCTTGTCCCTTCGACTCTTGTTATGCTAATGAGATTTAATAAATTCTTAATCACAATTAAGTACCACCTACGGAAATCCTTCAAAATCTTTAAAACTCTTCATACCGTGTATACTCTCATGGGCAAACCACCCTACTCCCGGGAAGGATCACCAAGGGCAAACAGAGAAAACCGGCTCAGGTCGGGCAACCTGCAAATGATCGCTAGCAGGTAATCGTGTTCTTTTATATATATAGATTACAAACCAAAATATGATTTCAATGTTATATGATGGAGTTATCATCCACTAAAAGCCCAAGGGATTAAAAAAGGCTTAAATATAATATGACCCTTCGTAACTCTAGCATGGTTTTGTTCCTTGAAATAAGTGCGTTAGCTAATATTTTCAAATAATAATCATTTGAATTAAGAGAATCAAACTTTGAAATTCAATAAAATGATGCCTTCTGTAATTAATTCAAAACTTAAAAGGGTTGTCACGATTAAGAATGACATGTTTCAAAAAACCAAAGGATTTAAATAAAACTTAGGAAGTCAAGAGTTATTTTCTATTTACTTATCTTTATTGGGTTTTATATTTGCTATCTTATAGGCTTTCAAGTACAAATAAGGTAAGAATGATACCATGTGTAGTTTTGAGGTACTAAATTTAGCCAATTAGGTTTAAGCTTTAGAATGAGGTCGGTTCTGACTCCAATTTTCCAATTTCAAATGAAACTTTTTTTACAATGACACGTAGGGTTTAGGGCCACTTGGGATTCTCTTGATCTCCCATTTCCTCTAGTAAGCAAACTTGAATATAATAGAAAACTTCTTGCACAAGTACCTTAGAAGATTCTTCTATAACAAACTCTTTGATCTTATTCTCAAAATATAAAAGTTCATTCATTGACTTGATTAATTTTGGAGAAAGCTAAAACTTTATGTACCATCAATTGGGCCTTTAGGGAATAAACACCTACAAAGCCAAAGCAAAGAAGGTTATTACCCGAAAATGCATCAATATTCTCAAAGGTGGTTTAGAGTTGGATTGAGTGTCATATGAGGTGCTACATGCGATAGTGCAGGTGGCAATGGAATTTGCGGATCAATTGACTATATGGTAAATTTGCACAAGTGTAGTACGTGGAGCCATGGTTGGTACCAAGAAGGAGTCAACACATTAGAGAAGCGCTTAGTCAATTTTAGAATCATCCTCTAAGGAATGATGATAGAAATGTAGTATGAGATGCATATTATATAATTCATGATGCACTTTATTGCTTCATAAGCAAAACAATGTTATGTTCTCATCTGGTATTTAATAAACCACGTGAGTTTGGAGTTCTATAAAGTTATACGCAAAGATATATATTCGAGCTTAATGTATTTGTTAATATATGCAAAAAACTTGCAAAACCACAAAAGTTGCATAAAACATGAAAACTTGTATCAAGTGGAAAGAATCTTAAGGTTCAAATGGATGTACATTGTATATTTAACCAGATTTGAATGAAATTATGATAAATCATCATGAATGTTCAAATAATAATTATTCAAAGGTTGCAAGTCACAAATGACATTTTTTTGGTATGCCTTGTAATTTAGAAATTTGAGTCCTTGCATTTTGATGATTTGGTATACCCAATTGGAAAAAATGTTGATTTGACATAAAATCGTCCAAATTGACATTGCACTTATTGGGTGCAACTTTAATGAATACGGTGTTTATTTACAGTGAGGGAGTATTACAGCAAGGGAGTATTATAGCAAGGGAGTGTTACAGCAAGGGAGAGTCCACCAGAATAGAGTGGTCTTAGTAATGGAGCGCTAAGCTTTTTCACTATATGTACATACGAGCTTCACAATTAGATAGTATCATGTACTCATCCCAAATTTTATAAGGTGTTAATTTAGTGCATCATCTTAGAAACTCCTACAAGTCCACTTTCAAAAACTCATAGCAGATTGGAAAAAAGTCCAACAATGATTGATCCCCTTTGACTATCCTTCTACTTACTTTGTCTACGTATAAAAAGTACTCACATTCTATACTTTACTTCAAATTTCCTACTCTCAAATTTGAGCCATTATTCATCACTCTTCCTTAACCCTTAAACACCCAAGGGGTTCGGAGAGAAACTTTGATGTATTAAAAAGTATGCTTTTGATGACTCTTTTATACGTTTTGCTCAAAAGACAATATGAAGATCCTAATACATAAATTAAATCTCTACAATTAATTTTCTAAGAAGAGACATTATTTTGTTTACATTAAAATAATAATATTGGAACTTTGAAAATCAATTAGAGATGTATTTTCTATTATTAAGAATTGGAAATTGACATGATTGGCTAATATCACATACTATATGATAGTGTAGAGAAAGGCAAGTGATAACCTAAAGCGAGCTTCATTTGTTTCCCAAAGTAGCAAGTTTTCTAACACTAAAGAAACCTTGCCGTGTTTTTGTTTGGAGGCTTATTATCATCAATTTATGAATCATAACGAGATTTTATAAATTGGGTAGGGTTCTCAACTCACCAAACTCTTGGGGAAAATACATTCGTCCAACAAACTTCTCCTATTAGTCTCGTAATGCTCTTGAAAATACGGAATCGACCGTAAAATGATTGATTGGGCTCTCAGGGGTTAAGCATCATGTCTGGGTCATTTAAAGCACCACATGCCTTGGGGTGGTGGTTGGGTCTCATGGCCCCCATAAAGAAGGTCGTGGGTTCTACTCCCCATGCCGGCGTGGTGCTCACCACCATAGTTCACCCACCTATGGTGGGTCCTTAGACCTTGTTGTATATGTACCTCAAAGCCCTTTGGGGGGTACTATGTCAAGTATCTTCAAGGCAGTAATAATTAGTTAGTAACTAATGTAGTTATATTGTCCACCCTTGAAATGGAGAAGCAGTATAGTTTCAATTTCCCCTTGTCTGGAGACCATCAGGTAATTAGCATTACGAACAGACACTTCGTTCACGCCGGCCCCTTAGAAAGTGAGTAGAGTTTCTATCTCTTCGAGTCATCTATGAGAGATGAGAAAGTATGAGAGCATTCTCCGGATCATCTATCGGAGAAGAGAAAATGTGAAAGCATAGCAGTAATTCTTGAAGTGTTTTTACCATGATATACATTGAATTGTATGTTTGGGCGAAGTCGGAGAGCCTCATCTCACTTTTCTTGAAGTCCCGCTGTGCTTTCTAATCGAGGTTATTAACCCTTAAATGCCCAAACATGCCACTCAGGCTTGGTTTTCTGTGTATTTTCAGAGGGGCTGGGCGTTTAAGGGTTAAAAACATTCGATTGTGCTAGCTGAGCATTCACCCCAATAGGAGAGTAGTGTGCAGTGACTTCTATCACTCTACTTCGAAAGCATTGTATACATATTTTTCTAAAATGTAGGATTTTGTCCAAAGCCATCCAATCCGTGTGCCCCCAGGTTTTATCAGATTTAACGATAGCCATCTCAAGATCTATGCTGTCAAAGTTATAATCTTGGTGAAGGCGGTATTTCTAAAGTCATGGAGAGTAATTTCTCTCCTTTTGGGTTCACTCTAGAACGTTCTGGCAACGCTGAAATCCCAAGATGAAAACAAAGAAGGATAAAGTTTTGAGGACTACCTCAAACATTCTCATTCACCAATGTAGCCCTTTCTACACCAAGCTTCTACTACCTTAGGTATCCGTTCACCTCAAAAAATTTGTTTCTGGTTGCCAAAGCCATCACCATGCATTGTAGTTTTGACTCACTCTTTGTGACCCACTCTACATTTACAAATTCATCATCCATTTCTTGGTAGTGGTTGTAATATGAAAAATGCAATCAACCTCCATAGTTCACTTGTTTGGCTCAAGAAGTTCACAACTTTAAGGCACTCAATTTGGACCTCGAAGTTTGAAACCCTCTTTTCACATTGTAATCAACATCCAAAACAAGGTAGTCATAGCTTATAATCTTCTTAAACACATCTCTTTGCTCAAAACCAACAACGCAAGCACATGAATAGATGTTCTAGTTTCAAGATCTTGTGTTAGAAGTTTGTCCTCAATTTTATAAAACAAGGTTGTCCAAGATTTCCTAGTGACTCACACAAGCTTAAATGATAATATACGGGGTATAAAAACAAAAAGGAATGCTATTCAATAGACTCCTTTCCACACTTAGATTACATATTCAGTAGCACATTGTGATTTAACTAAGATATCTACAAGATGTTTCCAAATTTAACATATTTGTTTATTTGGATTATGGCATTCTATGCTTATCAATGAAGAGCGGTTCTCACAACAGTGCACTAATAGACACTGATATCGCTCAAGGTCAAAGCATGAATTCGTGAAGGAGCTTCAATAGGAAAATCTTATCATCAACATTAGTTTGATGACTTACATTCACTTACCATGACCTAATGGCCTAACAACGGTTAAAACGAGCATGAACAAAGACCAAGATAGACATGAATAAACTCATGCTCACCTCGGGAAACAGAAGCAATTTGGATGTCAAATGCGGTACTAGTAAATAACAGCTCCTCCTCCACTATTGCGGTCCCCTTACTACACAAACATACACAAACTCCACGTCTCGTCGAGAGCCAAGGCTGAGACCGCACAGAACAGTGATTCGGAGTAACTGTTAAATGTCCTAAACTATCGTGGCAATAGAATGCAGGAGATGAAATTGAGAAGTCATAATCCTCAGAAGCCACTGCACAAGCTTGTGTCATCAAAAAAACTGCAAACCCTTCATGTTTACCCACACTTCTTCTACGCCAAGAGACCATGACTACTAATGACTCACTTTTACAATCACTCCTGCTGAAACAATATGTTCTATCCAAAATTACTTGTCATCATCAGAAGATTCAGAAGACATGTCTTCATCATCATTGATATCACTTACTTCTACAAGTACCGCCTCCTCACAATTGAAAGACACCTCCTCTCTATCAAAGTAAAAAGATGATGGGTCATCTTCTATCAATGGTGTACCCTTAAGAAAGATCTTCTGCAACATCGATAGGCCATGGAGGTCAGGGAGGCACTTCAGCTTTGAGCACATGCACTTTAAAGTCCTTAAGCTTACTAGTTTCTCAATACCTCGAATCTCTTCCACCTTGGTGTAGGATACATCGATATGAACTAGTTCTTTCATATGACCAATGTCGGGTAAACTGCAGACTGTTTTGCAACCGTAAAGGATAAGCCAAGTCAAGGAATGTAATACGCTCAATCCATCGATTGTTGAAAGTGCTTCACAACAACCGAACGATAAATATTCCAAGCACTTCAACGAACTCAAATCCACACTCTCTTTTAAAGCTCCGTCATTAATCTGCAGTCTACGCAATCGCACACATTTGCTGATGTCGAATTTGTATCCTACAGGATCACTTGCGTCTGACCTTGGTTGTAACAAGCACACTCTTAGAGACGGAAGGTCTTGGAGTTTCGGATATTCAGCATATGAATCGCACGATACAATCTCAAGCCAACCAAGCTCTCGAGATATTTCCACCCAATTATTTCCTTGAGCAGGACATTCGAGAGATAGTCAACGACCCATGACTTTACCAAGCCTCTCAAATCGATGCTTTCCAATTCCTCACACAAGAACAAAGTAAGCACCCTTACTAGATTCAGAGTCATTGGCTCCCTTTTGAAAATAATCGTCTTGCGGTTTAGGGCATTGAGAAATATGTGAGTGTCCAAAGAAGGATTCTTTTCTATGAGCTTCTTCACAAATTTCTCCAACACCCTAAAACACGACCATTCTATATCTTTTTCATAATTATACGCATGAATTTTTCCACCGTACCCAGAATTGTAAGTATCGTAAGGACCACGATCAAGCTTCATTAGTCTCATCGTCATAAGCATGCTCACCTGTGAACAGATGTACATCCGCAAGTAAGTGCACAACCCATGCACAATCACCACCACTCCTAGTAAACACAAGTTCTAAAAACATGCAATCAAAGCTACCACTCTATCAACAAGTGAGCGGACGACACCACCGTTCAAAATGCAACAATAAACACTCAAAAAACTGAATAAATCACTTGAACACTCGGGGCTAGTAGAACTTACGTCATCGTAAACATCCAAGCGGCTTCGACTCTGAACAACTGAAAGCCATTCACATGTACGCGAAAGGCTTCTATATTGTTCCGTCTCAAAAAATGCTTCGAAATATTCCCGACAATGTACTCCACACAGGATCAGATCAAGAAGTGTGGATCTCAATCGAGGATCAAGCGCCTGGAATCTCTGTACAGCCTGCACCACACTCATGTACCACCCAACGATATCAAAATGCAATACCATCGCCTATCGTACATTCCTGCAACCTACTCATGCATCGACACATCTACGGCAACAGAACCCAACCATGCCACTTCTGCAAAAACAACCGTGCTCGCATGACTGATCGATCATACTCCTTACCATCAGCCCTGCACATGCCCTCCTTGTCTCTATCACAAAAAACACCACTCTCATGTCCACTCCAATCTCAACAAACTCTTTTTCATGCACAAGCAGCATTCCATGTCAACCTCGCGATCATCCAAGTCCATTCTATCACCCAACACCTCACCTTACGTTTGGCCTTAGCCATTCCAGGACACCCTCGTGCTCCTGCGATACTTCCTGCACCCAAGCCTGGCACGCCCTCCAAAACCACTGCATGCGGACCTGCTTCTGTTCGTCCCATACGTCCACCAACCGGACCATCACCTCCTCCACCATTCTTCGACTTGCGCGCACCCGTGTTGCTCTGCTCCCGGGACCGGGCTTTGCCGGAGACACTGTCAATGACCTCATACCATTCCGGCTTCAACGTTGTCGCCAGCTTCAAACTCCTCCTGTCTTCCGCAATCACCTCGGCGTACCCCTTCCCACTCTCCACACATCGCTCCTTGATTAGTCGGTGGGACTTCACCAGAGTGTCCCATCGTAGCCTACACTGGTCCCCCGTCCTCTCCCATGCTCCACAGGAGTCAGGATCCCTCTCACTCACTGCTTCACCGATGGCGTCCCAGTTCGTAGCACTCGACTTGTCCTTGCGATACCGACTGCCCCTGTCGTCGAAGCATGCCCTCTTGCACTCCACCAGTACCCGCGTCTCCTCGTCTGTCCAGTCCCTGCCCCTTTTCCTGCTGCCTTTCCTGCCTTCGGTTCTCGACGGACATGGCACTTCATCGCAGTTATTCAACTCGTCTTCCACTGCAACTTCACCGTCTACACCAGGATGTGCATGCTCCACCACTGCTTCGGGGTACTCTGAATGATTCAACGTCGCGCCTACAGAACCCGCCCAGAGTGCTTGCGATACCGCTGTGCAGGGCACGCCAAAGACGGGGGCGTCAACCAAACTCAGGTGCACAAGCCATGCCCCATCCTTTTACATATTTCACGTGCTGAGCTGGAAAGCTGACAGTCGACGAACTCGAAAGTTTCTATAGCTCAATACTGTATCCTACAACGTTCATGATCACATCACATGGCCAGTCCTAGCTCGGAGTGAGCAACTCACCGCCAGGTGCAATTCGAGCTATGTGACCGCTGTTCGGATCCTGATACAGTTGGAAAGCGTGAGGGTTGAAAGGCACAGGCGAACTGTGTGGCCACTCCCTATGTTGCTGCCCAAATGTTGAATCTGGCATTTGGGAAGGATCCATCCAGGGGACCCTGTGTGCCATCTACGTACAGAACTGCCACGAAACCACATCAGCCTTTGACATCGCAAATTTCCAGAAAGAGCTCCATGTTCGTTTCCTCAGGATCAAACAAGAGGAGGCAGGCAATCACTAAAATGAACACCTACACTCAAACTTCAAAGACAGTATGAGCAAGTAATCAAACAAAGTGTTTGCTTCGACTCCGAGAGCGGCTCCTGCATCCGCTCTCAGAATAGCTACATGACCAGTACGATTGAGCTTTGGCGTAAGTTACAGAGCACCTGGAGCTGAGAGCTTACGCAGTTTCTGCCCGTGCATGCACAAACGCCACCCAGGTAGCAAGTTGAAGCAAGCGAACGATGTCTCCACGCCTTTCAGTTCCCGAATTCAACACCCATTATTCTACGACACAGTGGGTGAGTGGGATATGAAGATTCGAGTAGAGGCCATGCGAAATTCTCATCCACGCGCGATTGAAACCCTCGACTGCTGAAAGTGACGATCACGGGATTCAATTAGCAGATTGGAGTAGTTGCAGGGCCATGGAAGGAGGAATGAAAATCCAGTGAGCGGGTAATCAAGAGAGCGTGCTTAGACAACCCTACCTCAGAGGAAGAGCGAGGAAGCAATTCCGCAGCTGGTCGCAATCGCGAGATAAGTGTGGCCAAGGCACAGACAGGCAGGTGAGGAAGGTTGGATCCAAGTGGCAGAAACGTTTAAAGAAAACGCTGATTTGTATGCGACATCATACCGACTGTCGTTGGTTCACGGCAGTGTCGGACTCGTGGGTTAGTCTAGTGCCGAATGGCCATGGCCGCCTTCCGAGAGCGGAAGTAGTGGAGCTCGGAGACGTATCGGACATTATCGTAAGTATCGGAGTGAAATCGTACCCCGCCTTCGATGCTACTATTGTTTGCGTCGTGGCCGGGTCACCCATCGGGGCCCCACATGCTAGAAAACCGCCGGGGATAAACGAAGATGAGGAAATGTGAAAGCATATCAGAAATCCCCCGTTATGTTTCCATCGATGGTATGCATCGTTTTGTTTGACCAAGCTGGAAAGTCTGAATGTTGCTTTTCCTCAAAGCCACCGAAGTATAGGCGCTTCTGCTCGTTGAACTTTCAAACCCTAAAGATTGTAGCTTACTTTCAGCATAATAGTTCAATTTCTAAAAGAGCGTGATAGATGTAAGTACTAAGAAAGGAAGCTAATAAAATCTCTATTGTGTATTATTTTATTGAGCTTGTTGAAGGTCATGGAAACCAAAAAAAGAGTCATTAGGTCTCAAAGATAATGATGTATTAGTATAGGGAGGAGATAATAAATTAATTGACATCAGGAATTGTTTTTAACAAATCTATTGCAAGCAAAAAAATCCATTTAGAGGATGGTCACTTTCATCTCAAGAACACCCTTGTATTAAAAAAGATCTTCTCAAGAATCTTCACGTAGATTGTAGCTTTGGAAGGATGAAAACCACACCAAATTTTACAAAGGGGTAATGGTCCAAAATAAATGTCATATCTTCCTCATAGGAGGGATCAAGGAATAAATTTTAACTATAGGAACTATAGTCAAGTTGGAATTCAACGATGGATGAAAGAGAGTATAGCTACTCAAAACCCATGTTTTTCTCAATTTTATCAATTTGAAAAGATCATCTAAAATTCAGTACCAAAATCATTTTGATCCAAAAATTTCCAACAAGATAGTTGTTTGAGTTCGTCTAAAAATCTCATTTTCTAAAAATAATTCATGAATTACAAATTTTGAATTCACATGATTGGCTTTAAAGATAAAACATGTCCCATGTTTGAAAGCCCTAAAACTAAGTCTACCTTCACTCAAAAAGACAAGAATGCCATTAATTCATGTTTCATTTGAGAGCTCTGCGATGCCACCACATAAACTAGATTTCAAGTGATTTTGGCAATAACAATGTTCGGAAGAAGAAATTGTGGCTCTTCAAACTTTCATCCCATCATCCATTATGTATTTTTTTTGACACTAGGGACATGTAAAGGTTATGCATCGTAGGTAACACACTCCTTTCCAAAGGATGTCCAAACACCAAGGTGAGCCAAGAGGGCCCGGAGGGTGACGTCATGGACTTGGCAAGAGACAAAGTGAGGTGAGCAAGGGGATTCTTGGGCAAATAGCACGCAATGACATCATGCTCGGGACGGACTTGGTGGTGTGCCTTACATGGTTTGAGCACGCACCCGATAGTCGAAAGAACGCGCAATTTGGAATTGTGAGTCATGAAATATTGCTCCCTATAGTTGGAGCGCGTTCAAAGGACATTTCAGTACTCGATCGTTGCATCCGAGGACTTAAAATGTCTTCCTTCTTGAAGGTGGCATGTTCCATGTTGTTGGAAAGCTACGGAGCTTTCTAGAATGCAAAGGCTTGTGGTGAACAAAACAATAATTTAGGAGATATGGCTCTTCAAAGTGGTCGAGACTTCGGAATTGGGAAATGTTTTTTCTCAAGACACCAATTGCTCATACGAGCATATCTCCGTCTAAATAGCTTTGATTGGGGCGAGTAGGTAATCTTTCGATATCTACTTTGAAAGTAGATGCCGAAAATGGGCTTGCACGTCCCATTTGCATGCTCGAGCTAGAGGAGAAGTTACGGCCCGTATTTGAGACTAAGGCAAAAATGGGTGGTCTTTCAAAAGAAAGTGTGTCACGGAAGATTTCTTAGCACAAGAGGGGTGGAGGGCCTGCCGAAGACTAGATAGGGAACTATGAGAAGGGGTGGTCTCCCATCCTCACTTCTACATGGTGCTAAAGAGAGCCAATGTTCCTTTAAAGGGGGAGGCTTGGAATGGGGCCTCACTCCCAGACCTTGGGAATTATGAGATGCTTGTGTGTATCTTAAAACATTGGGTTGGAAAAGTGTCATGCTTCAAACTAGTTCCCGTCAGAAGTAGTGTCGGTTTCCGGAAGTGTCTCGAACGGAGTGAGAGAGAAGGGTAATAGGGGACTAGTGGGGAGTTGAACAACATTCAAAGGTGGTTGGCTCTCGTGTGAATAGTGCCACCCTTGGGAGTTTGAACATTAGTGGAAAGCCGCCCCGTGTCCCCAAGTGGTACGCCCATGTACTTTGTAGGAGTATCGGGTTACGAGTACCGGTTAATGAGTTGGGGAAGTCAAGGTAGGTTGAACTCCTTGACTAGAATTTATGCTAACATTGCGTGTGGGTGGCATCCGCAATGTTAGCTAAGTTGTGGCCGGTTGCTATCAATAAAATGAGCGGTAATTCTGCAACCAAACTAGGATTACGTGGAGAAAAAGGAGTTGGAAGTTATCAGGGCCATGACAATAGGAATTTATAATTTCTCCTAGTTTTTTTTTTTTTTTTTTTTTTTTTTTTTTTTTTTTTTTTTTTTTTTTTCAAATTGTGCATGTGTATGTAATTATTTTCGATTTTCTTTTATTGTAGATGTTTGGGTTTTAAATTCTCATACAAATATCGTTGCGGAAAATTCATGTTACATGCCTCGTGGTTCAATTTCAGAGCTCCAAAATTGCCACGCGAGGTTCCAAAATGAAAATCTTTGTCTTCCCATGGAAACATTTCATGGGCTTTGAGGCAAGCTCATTGCCTAAATATAAGCATATTCACTTGTAACAAGTGGTTAGCAAGAATGTCTTGAATTTAACGCTGTATACGCTAACCCCTTATTATCACACCCCTAATCTCACTCCTCTATAATATTATAATTTTAGGTTATGACATGTTGACAATGGCCACAACCTAGTCCTCTTTCTTGACCAATTCTACTATAGAATGTGACGTCACAAAAATTCGAGATACCCTTACTTACCAGTCCCACGAATAGACAGTGGTAGATACCGTGGTCGATATCCTGCTAACACTGGTCGTTGCCGCCTCCCGGGGCTCGTCCCAATGGGGATGGTATGGCATACCGGGGCCGGTAAGGCGAGTCGAGCTGCAAGGCTGGCAGCGACGCGTCCACACGGCCACCTCCGACCGCGCCGGCGTCGTCACGTCACCATTCCATCAGGGTGGCTGGAAAGGCTCGGAAACCCACTCGCTTGAAACGAGAAAAATCCACTCGTACCTTACTTGGCTTCAAATGCAGCGAACAGAAACGTAAATGGATTTGAACCACTTGCAATGATGACTCACGCACGGAGCGTCCACAAATCAAGGGGCTGTGCACTCTCGGGTAGTTGCAGCTAAGCATGCATCAGCAGCGCTCTTCTCTGTGTCTGTGAGAGCTATGGGGGCGGAGCAATGTCCCTTTCACGGCTTGCCGTGGGCGGGGATTGGCGCGTGGGGAGCGCTAGTGGTAGCCATCATCACTGGAGCTTTGCTGTTTCTAAAAGGGACACGCACCAAGACTGTAGACAACACTAGGACTAGGATCAAGACGAAGCCACTTCCGGACGATGGCGGACTGGATGCAATTATTGTGGGCGCTGGCGTTGCCGGGTCGGCTTTAGCGCACACGCTCGGAAAGGTGAACGCCCGTCCGAATCGATCATTGCCTCTATTTATCGATCATTGCCGTTTCAATATAGGCCGTCTTTATTCGAGTCTTATTGGTTTTTCACCGGCCTTTGTTTGGTGTGATGATAGGATGGGCGTCGGGTATTGGTATTGGAGCGGGACTTGACAGAGCCCGATCGCATTGTCGGGGAGCTTCTGCAGCCTGGAGGATACTTGAAGCTTCTAGAATTAGGGTTGAAAGGTACATTTCTTGCTTCAGGGTGCTCTGGGAGGGGCTGATCCTTTTGAGCTTTGGTTCCTATTTTGAAACTCGTGCTCGTTGCTGCAGATTGTTTGGAAGGCATTGACGCACAGAGAGTAGTGGGCTATGCTCTCTTCAAAGGAGGGCGAGATGCCAAAGTTGGATATCCTCTTGAAGGATATGGAGAAGACATCGCCGGTCGTAGCTTTCACAATGGCCGCTTCATTCAGAAAATGCGGGAGAAGGCTGCCTCACTTCCGCAGTACGCTTTGCTCCAGCTCTATTAGTTTTTATGAAGTCTCGGCATTTCTAAATTGTGATGAAAGCTTCGATAAGCGGATGCCCGTTCATAAGTCTTTGCATCAATCGCATTCATTCTGGGGCTGCCTTGATGTTTTCAGAGTGAAACTGGAGCAAGGCACGGTTCTGGGATTACTTGAGGAACAGGGCGTTGTCAAGGGTGTAAGATATCGATCACCAGATGGTCAAGAGCGAGAGGCGAAGGCTCCACTGACATTCGTTTGTGATGGTTGCTTCTCAAATCTGCGGCGTAATCTTTGTGACCCAAAGGTTCGTCTCTAGCACTTCAAAATTTATTGGGTAGGTACGAGTAACATCTACTGGAGGTTAGAAATTACAGTATTGACAGAATTCTCCTGACAATGGCGTGGAAGATGACGTTTGTACTGCTGGATCGTAATAACTAATGAGCGTTTCTTTCGTGCAGGTGGATGTGCCTTCATGCTTTGTTGGCCTCGTGCTGGAGAATTGTGAACTGCCTCACTCTAGCCATGGACACGTCGTGTTGGCAGATCCTTCACCCATACTTCTGTATCCTATCAGCAGTACAGAGGTTCGGTGCCTGGTGGATGTTCCAGGCCAGAAGGTGCCGTCCATCACTAATGGCGATATGGCCAAGCATCTCCGCACTGTGGTGGCTCCTCAAGTAATCACCTGTCTTTCTCTGCATTCATGATATTTGTCTTTTGCTTGGCTATGCCTTATACCTTGTCTTTGGTTTCAGCTGCCCCAGCAGATACAATCCTCGTTTCTTGCTGCCATCGAAAAGGGGAACATTCGGTCCATGCCGAACAAGACCATGCCTGCGTTGCCAAGATCCACGCCTGGCGCTTTGCTCATGGGAGATGCGTTTAACATGCGGCACCCTTTGACTGGTGGCGGAATGACAGTGGCCCTCTCGGATATTGTCCTACTACGTGACATGCTCCGACCTCTGCGCAATTTCCAAGACGCTGAATCATTGAGTGACTACATGCAGGCATTTTACACCCGGCGAAAGGTATGTTCATGGATCACTCTGTTTCCAGACTCCTGTCTTTACAAGAATCTCGATTTGGAGTTCTTTTGCTGAGTTGTTGTCCCCGTGCAGCCTGTGGCAGCCACTATCAACACGCTTGCAGGAGCACTGTACAAAGTGTTCTGCGACTCGCCAGATTCAGCAATGAAGGAAATGAGGCAGGCTTGCTTCGATTACCTCAGCATCGGGGGTGTATTCTCAAGTGGACCAGTTGCTCTTTTGTCAGGGCTTAACCCCCGCCCCTTGAGTCTCGTTGTTCACTTCTTCGCAGTAGCTGTGTACGGAGTTGGTCGATTAATCATACCCTTTCCTTCACCAGCAAGGCTCTGGATCGGTGCACGTCTTATACGGGTATGTCTTCTCATTCAGCTTTTGCGTACTGGTTATCATCGTTGCTTGCTGAATGCTAGTTGGTTATCTGTATTGTACTCTTCTGAGGTTTAAGATTTTGCTGGTGGTACTTTCAGGGAGCGTCGAGTATAATCTTTCCGATCATTAAGGCTGAGGGAGTAAGGCAGATGTTCTTTCCCAATACGGTTCCAGCTTATTACAAAGCGCCACCCTCAGAGGCGCCAACACATTGCAATGGTACGACGGATACTCTCGATGATGGAATTAGAGGTTGATTCATTTCTTGTCTCATGTAGAGTATAGTTCCAATCCAGATTTAATGTAGTATACATTCGAGAAGCATGAAAAGCATTTCTGACTTCCTGAAATAGAGCATTTCTCAATTGTAGTTTGTAGGCCGTCTACTTGAAATAAATAGCCCTGGTATATTCATTGTATTTTTATGTTAAACTGCTTCGTAGTATGTACTATGAGTTCTTGCTTTGCCAGGAGGATTTTTCGTGTGATTTGTTTCAACACTGTTTAGTCTGATTCGATGTAGTTTCGCTTTTCACAGCGGTATGCCTACCCTGTTTGAAAGTGTCCTTATGGATTGTGCACGTTTCAGAATGTTCTCATTCCGAATCTCTTGGGATGTGTGATTCTCCTTGAGTTAACTATATTTTACACAACTGTATATTAATACTTCTTCAATGTCTAGGTTATTCACATGAGATTCTTGTAGGTATGTATGTGATGTGGCAAATCCTTTTATGCCGATGTCAGAAGTATGGGAGATCATTCCCGGGCTATGCGCTGTGATTGGGAGCTATCTGGTGAAGTTGTTGGCTCCAACTTACAAACTCTTTAGTATCTTCTTCCGTACTATGGTAGGCAGTCCTAAAAGCGCCAGGGGACCCAAAAGCGCTCTCTACCTCATTTGTAGATTGTGAAAATACAGATGTACCTCATTTGTATATAATGCATTTGGGTCAAATCTTACTTAGCACTTTGGAATTTTGTGTAAAATTCACAAATGCTAATTACATGTTGCAAATTTTTGCAATCCTCCCCAAAACCTATTTCGAATGTGGTCATAATTTTATTTTGAATTTACTAGTGCTAAAAATAGGTCAGATCTCTTCAGTTGGTGCTTTCAGGACACCCTACCTTAGGCAGTCGCATGATATCTAGCTCTTTAAGATTGTCAAAAGTTAATCTGTGAATCTTGCTGAGATACTTATGGTTCTGCTATTATACTCAAGGTTGTTTTGTGCGACAAACTCAGACACCACGTCGAACACATGTTAAACACGAACACATGTGATAGACAACATACCTTTTGTTCAAGAACATACCATATTCCTAGAATATATTTAGAATATTCTAGAATATGCCCACATATTCTTGGATATTCGGGCATATTTCATCCAAATTGTCTAGTGTACACTTGATGTACACGATGAACACAACAACTCGACAAGCATTGCCGACAACGTGTAGAAGAAGACAACTTTGATTATCCCTTAAACGCCCATGGGGTCTAAACCGGGCAGCCCAAAATTGGATCACAACATCTTTTGGACTTGGGCATCATGAATAGTGCACTTTTTGAACTTGGGCATCATGAATGGACCAATCAATGATGAGCTTGCAACCTCCTACAAGGTTATGTACCACCCCAACCTACCTACCACAATCCTTTCAAAGCACAAAATCATTCATACAAATTGTGATTTTAATTGTAAAATTTCATTTTTTGAATGCATCATAAGATGGTGACCAGTTTGACATCAAAATATAAGTGAAAAGTTGAGTACAATGAGAGCTACAGGGAAGATTCTGTTGGAATGAAGCCCCTCGGGCTTGCTTGGGCGTTTAAGGGTTATACTAGAGTGCTCTGAACTGGAGCAAGTCTAAAAGTAGAGCAGGTCCAATGATGGTGCTCTTGATTCTGGTTTAGATGAAGCCCTATGATACTGGTTTTGCTATTACACTAGAGTGCTCTAGTAATATGCACTTAATCTTCCTACTGCAACAGTATCATGTAATGTGAGCAAAAACCTTTAATTTTAGGGCACCATATAAGAGAAGCCCATCTTCAAAAAAAATTTGGGGCACCATATTAGAAACACCTAGAAGTCCATCTTCAGAAATTCTTAACGTATTAGAGAAATCCGCTAAGTAGTCCCCAGTTTGGACCTTAGTTGATCCCCAGTTGGTCCCCAGTCCGTCGTTTCGTGCCCAGTTTTCGGTTATCCGCTAAGTAGAGCAAACTGGGGACCAAATGCACGAAATTGGGGACCAGATGTTCGGCGCTCGGCGCTGCCCCTCCGAACTCTTCACTCTAGCTTCTCGCTGTGCTGCGGACTGGGCACCAATTCAAACTAGGGACCAAACTCGGAATACCATCACAATCGGTGCATTCTTGAGTTTAGCCCCCAGTTCGATCGTAGTGTAAAAAGTTGGTGCCCAGTTCGACTTTTCGTCCCCAGTCCGACCAAAACTGGGTGTTCTCGTCCCCAGTCCGTCGTACTTAGCGGATTTCTCTATTGTAGAAGAGTACAAAATTAATGATTTCACTTCATGTATCCGTTCACTTACTTTCCCCATACATCGGTATTGCTTACATTGTTTATTATTTGAAGCAAGTAGTGTGATTGTTTTATGACGTTATGATATGGGGACGGCCGTTGGAAGTAGACTGTACGAAGTGGGTTTATTGTTTTGTTGTGGGAAAGATTCAGAGATATTGAATTACAAGTAATTATGACCTGCACATTACTAGAAATTATAAATATGACCTAATTATAGGTCTAACAGAAGAATAAGAGAGGCATGGTCAAAGTTTTTAAGTGTGTGTGTCAACGACCCAGGACATAGTTGAAGTAGGCTATTCAAAATTTGTCAAACATCATAAATTGCATAGTAGTCCCATTTAAACAAGATGTACATTTTGGCTTCCACATCCAATTTTCAATATACTTGATGTGTATATTTTAGAATGAACAATTTTTAATGCCCCTACAGCTTCCACTTCCAAATCTCATAACTATCTGACTATCTCAAGATGTATCCAAAATTGATGATTCCAATTGGATCAAATTCCAACAAATTTCCCACATGTACCAATCTTGATTCCCTTGGCTAGCCCCTAATAAGCTTGCCTACCAAAAGTTGGACACTTATTAAGCACATTACCTTAGATCCCCTATAGATTTCCTATGCTAGAGATTGAGTCATTATTGAGTACCTCACAACAACTCCTAGATTTGTTGAATGTTAACCTTAAAACGCACCGAATGTCAAAAAAACAATATTTTGGATGAAGGGCATAAACAATGAAGAGTCATAACTTCTTCATTCAGAGTCCGATTTGAATGAAATCACATCATGAATGCATTTTAGTGAAAGTAGCTCTTGTTTTTGGGTTTTCAAACATGGGGCATGTTTTATCATAGAGAGGCAATTATGGCAAATCAAAAGGATAATTTTAAGATTTATTTTTACACAATCATGATCTGTAGATGAAGCCTCACAACTTCCTAGTCGGAATATTTTCGATCCAAATATTTTTGATATTGGATTTGCAATGATGTATCTACATTGAAAAAGTGATTAACCGGATTATTTTTGAGAAGCTATATCTCCTTCATCCAGCGATGGATTTCGCCTTCCCTTTTTGGATGGATTCCAATTGAAGTTTGGTTTTAGTGATAGAAGCCTTGACCTAATCAAAGGTGTTTTGAAGATAAGGCAAGAATTTTAGTGCAAGGGGTGTAGTTTTGGGCTATTTTTCCTTTGTAAAAGCTTTGGCACTTTTTACTATTTCAAGGCTATTTTTTGAGGCAAGAATTCTTTTCAATGTATTTTTTGGTACAAGGGTGTTATTAAGATAAGAGTGAACTTTACGGTTGGTGAAATTTCATTGCAAGTAGTCTATTAGTAGCATTTTCACTTCAAAGTGAAAAAGATAAAATTTTGTAGTCTAGTTTGAGGACTACCACATTACTATCTTGCATTCTATGAGGCTTCATGAATAAAATCATGATCCACATGATTTACAATAAGTCTCCTACAAGGTTGTACGATTGAGATCTAAATAACTCATCTTCATTTTCACGCACGACACTTTTTTTGAAATTGGGTTTTTGACTAAAAATAAGTAGGCACATTTAAGGTTTAAAAATGAACATGGGTTGAATTCCGATTCAGATCTAGTTTCTATATAAAAAATCGATTTCAGATCCAAGGTGTGAGGAATACATAAGATTTATTTTAATGGAGGTCTAGTTGTGACTCTTCTTTTATAAATACTTGGGCAATTTTTATCATTGCATAGCTAGTGATTGAGCCAAGAATAAAAGTTATTTTATTATTCTTTGTGAAACAAGAGTGTTGCTGAGATGAAGGCGAACAATTTTCCAAGTGGAGGTTTTTATAATTGCGGTAGGTTTGTTGATAGAATTTTCACTATGATGAGATTTTGGAATATTTATTATTCTCCTAAAATGATATAATCTTGCAATCTGTAAGGCCTTCTAACCAAAATTTAATCTACATGACCAACAATGAGTCTATCACAAGAATGAATGTTTGAAATTTAGACATCTTACATTTATTTTCATCTATGAAAATTTTGAAAAGATTGTGTTTTCTAAGCAAAAGTACCACACAGCATGTCAAAATTCAATGCTACATGTACAGGACGAAAAGAGGAAAAAGGTGTTGTAAGCCGTGTCGAAGAGCAAGCTCTTTTCCAATTACTAACTAGAGGAGAAGGAAGAGGGGAAGAGAAAGGGAAAGAACGGAATTGAACTTGAAAAAGGTGGTTGATGCTAATATTTATAATTAGTGAAACCTATTTTGATGACATGTTGAGTAGGAGCATATCATCTACGCCAAAGTGGTATTTTACCCCTAAAGTTGCTCAAAGCCATTCTTCTTTGTTGTTTTGACTCTTGTTAGTTTCTAATTTAATAAATTTAGCCCGCACGAAGTTGAAACATTTCACAAATTGTAGGGTTTCCCTACACCTTCCCAATAAGACCACTTATGCTTCAGAATACCTTATACTTTAAAAGCTATTGACTCTCATAGTTTGAAAACACTACCAGTGCATGCTAAATTTCGTCCACATATGCACTATATCCTTGTATTCTCTCAAAATATTACCCACAAACAATTAAACCGCAAAAACTTCAAAATTTCACCAAAAATTGAGATTTTTACTTTTTATTACATTTTGTTTTATACAAGCGTGAAGGAGGTAACAAGGTATGTACTCACTGTATGCACTTTTTACATGAGAGTTTTTCACAAGGCTTAAGTTGATGGGCCCTTGTATTTGAATTTCAACATACACGTGAGAATCAATCTTTCCCCTAGATTTTACTCATACTAACTTGGGGCGCTTGCAAACCGGTGCTACTAGCTTTTCTCGAATGCTACCAGCGGCCCCCAAGGGCACCTGCAAGCCAGTGCTACCAGCGTTTCTCGAAGCCCCCATTAGCTAACAGGATTTGTTCTTCTCAATGGGATTTTTTCTTGCCAAATTACTCTAGGAACCCACTCCTTAGCATTATAAGCCTTCACCCTCCCCTAGAGAAACGCTCGTAACACTGATTTACAGTGATTCCCTAAGAGTCGAGCCGGTGTTACAATCTAAATCTTCCGGTTCCAATAGCTTTGTTATAGCTTTAGGGGATTAAATATAAGCGGTGCGCAAACATGACATTTGAGGTAGATTATGGATTATTTGAAGTAGAGTCACATTACACATCTCCGAATCATACCCGGTTGCGTACAAAGTATCAACGTAACAATCACCGGTACAAAGCACAGGAGTGATGCATAGAGGACCAAAACGAGAACACAAAGGCATCTCCATTAATAGTGCAAATAGTGGTGAAATCACCTAGAAAATTGTTTTATAACCTCTCCTTCCGAAGAGTTTTCATGCTGTACAACATATCAGGACTAGCTCATGCTGCTCTAGGAGCAATCTAAAATACAAATCAAAGCCATACTCACTCCTGCTTGACCGGTGCATGCCACGGCATGTCGATGAAAGGCTTCACTCCTTCAGCTAGTAGTTGTGAGGGGGCTGTTGTGTTGGCAGAAGGTTGAACCTCTTCTTCAGAATGATCCGGTGCTTCGAAAACTTGTCATCTGGGGAGAAACGAGCAGGGTGGGCCGATTGAGTTGGTTGCTCGGTAGGGCTCTCTTTCTGCACATCATTTGTAATCAAACACAACATCAGTCTTCAAAGCCCCTGTTCGGAAATTCACTCAATCTTATAAAAAGTATGTCCCTGCAACCATGTGAGAAGTAGCCAGAACTGCACACACAAAACCCTAAAATCGTTGAAGAACTTCGTGGCCTGAACTGAACGTAAGTATCATTTCTATCAACTGAATGGTTTGCAACGCTGCTCCCAAGGCAGAATACTTTGCGACATCCAAATTCACGTGAAAAGTAACCCTGAACTATGAAGCTGCTGACGGAGTTTATTTATGATCGCGTCCTTGTATCGATAATGATAAAGTACTCTAAGACCTGACAAGAACAATCAGACTCGTTATGATAGAGATACACATCCCACAGTAACACAGTTCCTGATTATTGACGAGCTTAATTCATAATCAGAAATTACAATTTGTATTCCATACTGATGGCATGACGCTGATCTAGTTTGACAACTCCGCTTATATTGCAGAATTATCATAAGCCCTCATGACGAAGTTCCCAGAAATTCGCTTCATTCTTCGCCTTCGAACTACTATCCGACCTCGAAAGAACAGAGTCTATGGCATGGCCGCTACTCGCAATGAAAAATACAATCCGCCAAGAACGAATTCCTCGTCGTAAGTAGAACTAAATTGGTCAATTACAACTTCATCGACTTCCATCATGAGAATTGCTTTCCAAGGCTATGGAGTATGCTACCCTGCTTTCGTGCATTGCAACCCTCGCCTACATAGCTACAAAATCTCCACAATTGTAAAATCTCCGACTGTGAAAACGATTTTAAAGGGGTACGATGATGCAACCAGATGTAAAAAGAGCGCACGAAAGCCCTAGAACCCTAGAACCCTAAACCCTACAAATCTCAAAACTCTGTATCACTCATCAAATTCGAACTCCAAACCAAACAATCTTGGGTAGCGCTAACCTTTAGGGTGTAAACCTTGTCCCCATTCTCGTTGGTGTAGCACATGAGATACATGGCTGCAGGTGCCGACCGCACTGCTGAAACCAAATCAAAGCGCCCAGTGACTTGATGCCGATTAAGACGTGATGCGATTGTTTAGAGAGCTGAGGAAATTGTAGCAACCGTGAGGATGCGGGGTAAGCGACGTATGTGATAAAGCAAGTATGAGAGTCTGTAAAAAAAGAAGCGGCGCCGCGGTACCAGGTTCGGATGTAGCGTCGGAAGTAGGCCTTAGGTCTGGAGTTGGCTGATTCGGAAGAACATTGATGCGGAATTAGGGTTTTATGGTCCTCGGTGATATACTGCTTCTAATATTATTTTTACGTTTTCACTTTGAAAACTTAACTTTGAAGTTTTTATTTTTTATTTTTTTATTTATTTTAAATCCAACCAATCAAGAAGAAGAAGACTCCAACGAGGTCCAAGATTTAGAGGACTCCAACGAGGTCCAAGATTTATTTTAAATCCAACCAATCAAGAACCCCCCACCATAGTTGGGTGGACCATGGTGGTAATTCAACGAATGAATACTATTCTGCCTCAAAGGCGCTTAACTTCAGAGTTCTGTGTATTAGCCTTAGAGTGTTAGAGTGCTTTTGATGTAGGTGAGACCAGTCTTTTGAGTTCTTTTGTCTAAAACAGTTTTCAGCTTGAAAGAAAATTAAAAATAAATTATTAGATATTTCTTTAACTCTTGAAGGCCCAATTGACAGTATTGTTGTTGGTTCAAAATTTTAAAGACCAAGGTAGGTTACAAATAACTCATTTTTTGAAAAAGAGAGTTCGCTTTAAAAATCTTGTGAGTCAAGTTTCATATGCAATTTATAGATTTGTATTTTGCCTTGTAGTTTTCTTTCCTATTGGTTTTCATGTAAACATCCGAAAACCAATAGGAAAGATTGTTTTTTAGGGCACTTTGCATCAAGTAATCGGATTAAATTTTAAGAATGAGACCTCATTCTAATGGATTAATCCGATTGGTAGACTTTGCCCAAGCCCTTGTATACATTTTCTTTTATTTTCAAGGTTAGAAGTTTTTAAGTACCTTTAGTGATAGCAAGCCGCACTAGTATCTATTATTTAACGCATGTAGTTTGTTTTGTTTTGTTTAACAAGTCACACAGCGATTTTGGGAACCGCTGGTCCGATCAAGGCGCATGAGATGTCGTTGAAAGTGAATTTTTTTGGTAAAGATGTGGAAAATAATTGAATCGCGAAACAAGTATACGGATCCCAAGATACTGAATTTTCAAGTAATTATGGCCCCCAAAAGACCAAAAAGTACAAAAATGGCCTAGTTTTAGATATAACACAAAAAACAAAAAAACCCAACTATGTAAAAATCACGTAGTTTGGAGCTACATCTAATATTTTAGATAGGTAGTTTGTTTTTATTTTTTATTTTTATTTTTTATTTTTTTGACTCAATATGCGAGTGACACTATAATCTTGGGGACCGTCAATTGGATCGTGACGCGTGAGGTGTCGTTGGAAGCGGGTGTTTTTTCTAAAGGTGTAGAAAACAATTGGATTGAAAATTGAGTCGACATGTACCGAGTTATTGAATTTGGAAGTATTAATGGCCCTCAAATCACTAGAAATTACAAAAATGACCTAATTATAGATGTAGGAGAAAATCAAGAGAGGCATGGTTACAAACTTAAGTATTTGTGGCAACTCCTTAAGGGCAAACTAGTTTGTATATGAATCTAGGGATTATTCACCTTCGTGGAGTCGTAGATCGACCTCTTACTCATGACTTTTAAAGAGAGGTTGTCATTTGGGCATAGTATGTAATAGAAATGTTTGCTTGAAGTCCACTACTCGAATTTGGTTTCAATGCCTAATTTTCATCGAATGGATGGATTTTCAATCTTTATGGTAAAAAAAAAATCAAAATGTATAGTCCAATCCTTTTGCATATTTACCCTTCAGGCCTGTTCGCACTTGGCCTTAGAGGAGGTCTTAGGAGGGGGTCTTAACTCTATTAAAAAGTGTGTGTTCGCACCTACATTCATTAGTAATTACCAATCCTACATGGATGTCCACATGGCACACTTTAAAGAGTAGGGTATTAACAAACATTTAGGAGGACAAAAGAGCTTTGAGCAATAGTAGGCAATATTTAAGGGAGAACCAATATTGGAAAGATTCTCAAATTTTCCTCTCTTAAGAGTGGTCTTATGTATTGTCCCACTTGAGGGGCCATTACATAATTCCCTCACTATTGATTACACCTTTACGAGCCTCATTGATGATACTTTTTTTCAAAAGAAGGTATTCCTCCCCAAATTGTGGGGGTGTTAAATTTTTAGCCACACTCTTTGCAAAGGCTAAGTGCGAACGGGCCTTTACACAACAATCTTCCTGAATATTTTGTCTTTCACCACACCGTGACAAAAATTCAAAAGTTTTTCAAAGTAACCTCAATTCTGTTAAAATGGCACAATTCCTTGTGCCATATTGCCAAAGCCATGTTGTGCCAATTTGGTCGCGTTTCTGAAACGTGCCATTTTACCGGCATATTTTTGAACTCAAAATCTCAAAGATTTATGCTTGCAAAATGGCATGTTTTTTAATATCACCCACTTCTTCCATTATATCAACAAATTTCTGTAATATCATCAAAAATTCCATAATATCACACTATTTGATGAATTTTGACCTTCAAATTCTGTCGAAGGGCAGTTTTTTCTCAACGGCCGCTCAGAAATATCTCTGGTTTTGAGCGGCCGCTCAGAAAAATTTGCTCTATTATGTCAAAAAATGACAAAAACAAGTGTTGTTTTTTTCTTTTTTTCCACCTTAAATCGTGCCATTTTACCAGAATATTGCCAAATTAACGGAATTGAGGTTAAGTCTAAAAGTTGAAAGTTTTGAGGTATTCACGACAACTGAGATGATTTCTTTAAAAAGTTAAATTACCTTGATGCCATATAAAAATAAATAAGATACACAGATAGATAGATAGAAACTCCGGTCCTATCTTAGGGGCCGGCGTGAATGAAGTGTTCGTTTGTAATGCTAATATTCCGATGGCCACCAGACAAGGAGAAATTAGAATAATACTACTTCCTCCTCTCGAGGTTGGACACTATAACTACGCTAGTTTCTAGCCTAGTTACTAGTGCCTTGAAGATACTTGACATAGTATACTACAAAAGGACCTTGAGGTACCCATACAACAAGGTCCAAGGACCTCCCACAATAGTTGGGTGGACTATAGTAGTGAGCAACACGCCGACATGAGGAATAGAACCCACGACCTCCTCATTGGGGGCCTAATCTCTAACCACTAAGCCAAGGCCTGTGGTGCCTAGAAGATAAACACTTAAGAAGATGAATACATTAAAAAGATGCTAAAGAATAAAGACATATATATGCTCAAATGATGATGAAGCGTCGCATTCATAATGAAAGTACTTTGAGAAGTTTTTTGGGTCCTAACATGGAGGTATAGGTATTGGTAGTAGGGTTGTGGCGGGAATTTGGCGCGTCTTGAGCGGGTCTGGAGCGTTTTTTGTAGGCCGTTAAAGCCTTAAAGGTAGTAGGTACTTTAGTCAGTCCGTTGAAAAAGAAAAAGGACTTTTTCTTTTAAAAAGTCTCTCAGAGATCCTCTTAGGACTCAAACATAAGGAATTTGACAAAATGAATCAGTATAAAGATTAATTCTATGAATGATTGTCGAAATAGAATAAGTGGATATACTATTAAAATTCTTGTGAACCAAAGTAAGTAGAAAATATGGTTACTTTAAAGATATTGAACTCCTAGAATTCTACAAGGTTTCCTTATTAGCAAGTTCAAATTTGCCAAATCATATATCTCTTGACAAATTGAGCTATCTATGATTATAATTTTTATTTTTTTGTTCTATTTTACTTCTAATGATGTAAGATGTTGTACCTAACTACTGGTAAAGGTAGCCAGCTAGTATTTGTAGGATCTTGTAGAGTATTAGTATAACTTACTTTGTAGGCCAACTATCGACCTTGAGGGCAGAATTAAAGAAATTCGAAGACAACAACTTGCTGAAATTTGACGACCACATGCTAAAGTTGAAGATGTACATCTTGCTATTCATGTTGAGCTCTTTAATTTTTGAATTTTGATCTTGATTGGAAGTTCTTACGTTGGTTAACTCTTAACCCCTAAGCGCGCGGAATGTCGAAAAACAGCATTCTGGATGACCTCGTCCAACTTTAACAAGCTGTAGCTCATTCATCCCGACGAATTTTCATCCGCAGTGATTTTTCCCGTGTTTGGCGTCTAGTTTACTTTACAGCCCAAGTTACTACGCGGCAAGGTCAGTAAGTGTGTTTTTTTTACAGAGGATTGAAGTGGATTCATTTTTGGTTTGAAAGAGTTTTGAGCCAATTTCTTCATAAAATTTTGTTCTTTGGGAAGCCTGGAGTGCGGTGGGCATGAAAAAAGATGGGCAAGCAAAATCTTTATTGATAAGTTCAAAAAAGAAAAGAAGTGGAGGTTTGTAAAAGGAGAGCTTCATTATGGCATTTCTGCCACTCCAAACGGTGGTTGAGCCGCCAAAATTAGCCTCCATGTCTAGATGGCTGCCATTAGTTTGGCTAATCCAATTCAAATTTTCAAATTCTTCCTCAACTAGCCTCAACAGCCATGTTCATGAATGCCAACACATTCAAATTCAAAAAAATATGTATACATGACACAAAACCTTGATTTTTTTCTACAATTGATTTCAAATATTCAAGTTTTGCTTCGTAGTCATGGATTGCAAGGCAAATTCAGCAGATTTGGTAGAGAGTGGGAGGAGGGAAATGGAGAGGTGGGGGAGGGAAGATAGAAGGTTAGGTGAAGGTGAAATTAGACTACTCAAACAACTCTTTGACAAAGATTACCTTCTTAGTTTGAATTGCTCCAAGAAGGTACAAAAGCAAGACACACCTGAAGGATTGAGACACCTCTTTTACCACCACGTGGCTTCAATTCTAGGATGGAGGGAGAGAATGCAAGAAGGTGATAGTGAGGGAATGAGTGCTTTGCTTTACTCTATTGTGAGAGAATTGTGGCCTTCAACAAAACATGGTCACAACTCGAAGTCAAGTAGCACTAGTTACAGTGGTAGGAAGAAGGCCAGAATGGGGTTCACGATGCCAACCAAATCTGGAGAGCCAACGCATGGAGGGTCACAGGACCAAAGCTGCCGCAGTCAACCTGGAGGCGACCCGCCGACAGAGGGAAGGCCAGAAGTTTGTGAGGGACCCGGCGGGTACAACAATCTCGGCGGCATCTGGGCACCGAGGCCATGTGGCGGTCCTGGGCTGCCGCGCATCGTTGACCGCAGGAGCACCGATTCTGCCAAGTCCCTGAGCCAGCAGAGCACCGAATCTGCCAAGTCCGGCAGTGTGCCGACAGCCGAATCTGCCAAGTCCGGCAGCATGCAGACAGCAAGCGGAAGCGCGCAGACAGCGGGCGGAAGCATCGACGGCGACCCGGCAGACCAGCAGATGCCGGCAGATGGTGCCGCCTCGGGAGATTCACTCGCCATGCGGAAGGCGACCGACTGGCTCGCATCAGCCCACAATCTGCAAGGTAAGTGCGTCATTGTACAAATCATGTCAAGATCGCTCAATCAAGATACAAGCATGTTTCTTGACCTTTCATGACATCTGGGCACCGAGGCCATCGTGTTTATCAACAGCTTCATGACATTTCAGAAATTTGTTGGCAACATTAAACATGATAGAACTGAATGATACTCAAGTGGATTCATTGGGGTCATGTATCAGTCGATGCATTGGAGGTCATGGATCAGTCGATTTCTCATGCATGAAGTTGATCACAGACACCACCGAAGAGCCTTCAGGAAGGGCGAAGCCGCGGACCGTTCCTGGATGCACCAACCTCGATGCCGGCGAGTCAAGGGCGACGGGTGATAGCGGGACAGCAGAGACGCCTTCCTCCGCCTCCTCGGCAACTTGAACGGCCTACATGGGGTCGTGGCACAACGTCGACCCAGGTGCGAGCACCAACAAGGCTGCGGGGGGGGGGGAATCAACACCATCAGGTCCAAGCGAGCGAGTGGAGGAGTCTACGAGAGCTCTGCCACACACCACAACAGAGATTCGCGAAGAAGGTAACAAGAGATCAGAGCCGCCTTCATACGTAGAGCTGCCGACAAATATCAGTACTCCGATAGATGTTAGGATTGTCAAACACGGAGATCATGACAATTCCGATCATGACGACTGTGAGGATGTTTGGATGAGGGGAAAAGCTATTGAGAGTTACGTTTGTCAAATTACTTCTACACTCATGTACAAGGTTGAGGTCAAGAACAAACTTTTCCATGTGCCGTTTGGCGAAATTCAAAGTATTCGTGCATACACATCAGTAAATGTGGAAGTAGAAGAAGATATTGGAGCTTGTGAGAATGGAAGTCAAACTGGGTCGGACACCTCTGATTCCGAAAGCGAAAAAGAGTTGGACTTGTTATTGTTGCATGATGATATTGGTCAGCAAAACGATCCCATCGTCACTGCTCCAGCCCACGATTCAGCACCGTCGCTCGAGAGTTCAGCACCGTTGGAGGACAGCAGCCTTCGAGGCTCCAGTCAAGAGACTCCGCCATCGCCAAACCACCGCAAGCAATGCAGACCAGAACAGCGGGGGCGGGGCAGACTGTGTGCAGCTGGAGACAGCGGGAGGGTGGATGTCGAAGCCTCCAACGCTCTGGGCGGTTCGCCGGAAGTATGTGGATCGAGGCGGGTGGATGCCGAAGCCAGCGAAGCTCTGGGCGGTTCACCCGAAGTAAGTGGATCGGGCCGCCTGCAAGGGAGCCGTTCGCCAGCCTCCAACGGCGAGATGCCGCCGAGCCCGGCCAACAGCGCAAGCGCCGACTGGGGCGGTGAGTCAGCCACGTCACCTGCCAGGGAGGCAGCCCCGGATGTGTTGCCTGCCGATGCCCCACAGTCATTGGAGACTGCACAGCCTCTTGCCCATACGCGCCTTCATGCTGGTGAGCGAATTTCGATAAGGGGTCGAGGCCAAAGGGTCAGAGGGTTGCGAAATTGGGATAGTGGGTCCAATTTCAAGGATTGCTATGCAGACATGTACTGGGGTCAAGCACGACCAAAATACGCCCGTGGTAGTGCAAAATTTACTGGTCCTACTATGGGACCTCCTCACATTCCTAGAGAAGTTCCAAGTCATACCGATTTGTTTCACAAGTTCTTCTCAAAAGAAACCTTGAGAAAAATTTGCAAAGAAACAAATCGGTATGCGGCTTCCGTGGACCCCAACACTTTGCGAACTAAGGGGCCACGTGGATGGACAAGGCTCAAAGTACCCGAATTGGAGGCATGGTTAGGCCGTTAGGATTATGCATATTGATGGCTTTGAAAATTTTGCCTAACCGTAGGGCATATTGGAAGAAGAAGGAACCTTTTTACTATTGTACTAAAATTGCGGGCACTATGTGGCGTCAAAGATATGAAGACATTAGTAAATGCCTTCACATTCATGATGACTCGGCGGCTCCCACAAACCATGACCACCCACAATTTGACAAGTTGGTGAAGATCCGGTGGTTGCTAGAGGAGGTGCGCAAACGGTGCTTGGCGAATTGGAACTTAGGACAATATGTAACCGTTGACGAACTTATGGTTCGATACAAGGGGATTTACGGGCACGGCATGAAACAATACATGCCAAACAAGCCCGTAAAATTTGGCTTCAAAGTTTGGGCGGCGGCGGATGCAAAGACGAAATACTTGTATAACTTTCAAGTGTACACCGGAGCCGATTTGAAGAAAAATTTGCGAAGCGCTAAACCCGGGGAGGCGAGAACCGGGTACGAGGTCGTCATGGATTTGATGGATGGGTTGCACGGTCGTGGGCATGTGGCGGTGACGGACAACTTCTTCACGTCGCCCAAGCTCTTGGTGGACTTATATGAGTTGGGGACTTACGGGACGGGCACGGTGCGAGCGAACCGTATCGGCTTACCATCCGATTTGACGGACAAGAAGCGATGGGCGAAGGAGGTCCAAGGAGCATTCGATTGGCGCATGCACACCACGGGCGAGTTATGTGCGCTTGTTTGGGTGGATAAAAAACCGGTTCTTTTTTTATCCACCCATGCGGAGCCTATTTCGCCAAATCCTCGTGTCCCTCTCACCGTGCCGAGGTACGTGAAGGGTCAAACGGTGCATGTTCCTACGTCTCCGATTCATTTGGAATATACACACCAAATGCGCGGAGTTGATGTCAATGATCAACTTCGTGGTGTGTATAGTACTTTGACGAAGAGCCAGAAATGGTGGCACCGCCTCTTCTTCTTTTTACTCGACCTTTCGATTACCAACTCTTGGATATTGCACAAGAGTTTGTGTGGTCACCTCATGGTGAAGTCGGAGTCGCACTTGGACTTCATGACTCACCTTGGATTTGCACTCATGGAGAAGTGGACTTCGGCTCGATCCGGAGTGGTGTCCGTTTATAACTCTAAACCGGGCATTCACGCATTGGAGAAGGTACCCGGGAGTCGTCATATATGCCACCAATGCAAGGCCAAGAAACCTTTCACTAGTTTCTTTTGCCGCGATTGTGGACATATGTGGTTGCACATGGGTGAGTGCTTCAAGAAAGCCCATTTTGCTAGGAAGAAATGATTTCTTCATTTACACACATGTGAGTTTCTTCCTCACCTACTTCACATTTTTTTCATACATCTCTTTTTATTAGTTGCAAGTTAGATTTTTTTTGATAAGTCACAAATTTGTAGTGTGGTGTTTTTGTTTTAGGTGCAAGTTAGATTTTTTTTGATAAGTCACAAATTTGTAGTGTGGTGTTTTTGTTTTAGGTGCAAGTTATATTTATTTTGATAAGTCATGAATTTATAGTGGTGTAATTTTTTTGTTGGCCAAGTGTATGAGGATGTTCAGTCCAGGGACTTCTCAAAAAAATTCAGTCCAGGGACTTCTCAAAAAAGTTCAGTCCAGGGACTTCTCAAAAAAGTTGAGTCCAGGGACTTCAGAACTCCTCATGCGAAATTGAATACAAAGGAACCAGAGTTTCTATCTATATAAAAAAAATCTGGTGCAGCAGGAGGCACGAGCAGCAGGGTGCTATGATCATAAGTCGTTCACAAGAATCTCCCAAGTCAGTGCGTTTGCACATGCCCTTGTCCCAATTTAGAAGGTTTCTAAGCACAGGGGTTCTTTTAGATGGTTTGTTTACAAGGCATGGTTCCACTCGGGAGCTTGTGAGCTCCGCAAAACATGCTGAGGGCACCTGCAATGCCTTAGTCGCAAACTAGTTACAGCTATGGCCTCGTACAGTCCATTGCCCATCTGCACATGGGTATGTTTTCTCATCTTGACTTATCTAGCGACAACAACGCTAGCCCCCGACACGACACGAACAGAAGCTGCATCCAGCACCAGCTTCATGCACGAGGCCCACACAAGAAGCTTGCCCCTTAGCGATGGGTGCACTGACTTCTGGCGATTGAAGAAACACCTGCGGAACAACTACATCCTGGATGCATCCGCAAACCACAGATTCCAGACAATAGCGAAGACAAGAAGACGAAGACGTAAGGGCCGCCCAAGACATGTAGTACAACAGACGATACTCCATACAGAAAATCACTCCCCACACATTCAGAAACTCACTACATACTATTACACATACCAACTTTTCTCTCAAAACACACACCAAAGCATTCCCATACGCTATCCACTTTATCCCTCATCTGTGAAGAAAATAGTCTCATCAAACAAATCAATCACCACAACACAAATACTTTTCATTCCAAAAGTGCATTTTTACGAACCATATTCTCATACTCTACATACTTCCTCAAAATCCACCTCCCACGTAACGCTTCTCCAAGCCTGCAAAACCCATACGCCACACCAAGAATTCCCACAACAAAGTCACTGTTCATCCACATATATACACCACATGCAATTAAAAGCCGCTATTCCCTGGCACAACAAACCAGCACATACAATACTAATTATAACAATCCCTCTCTCCATTACTACAGCCGCCTTCCCAATTGCTGAACTTTCTCCCAAAACACTGCCTCAATGCTGCACGTTCTTGCCCCTAAAGATTCCCCCCTACTACCACAAACCAACCGCTGTCCCTTCCACCCAATCACTACAAAACCTGAAAATCTCATGCCTGTCAAAGAAACAATCAAAGATTCCCTTGATCCCATCTCACCTACCTCAGACACAATTTGCACACTCCCATTTAATACCCAAACTCTAACAAGTGACACCAAGTCAAATTACCCAGAGCCTTTACAAACCTATATAAACAATACTCACAACTCTCAGAAACACACACCACGCCACTCGCACCACCCAGCACTCAGGTATACTCCATGCTCCTCATACTCTCTGAATTTTCTCTTTCACCATGTTGCACGCACTTGTTCCTTTCACGATACTCTACTAACATACTTGTGCATGTACTCTACAGATCACCTACACCCTACTTCACGCAACACCATGGGCAAAAGCAAGGACCTTAGCAACTCTCACAAATCGATGGAGTCGAAGAAATCCTACTCCATCAAATCACACGCCAGTGCAGGATCAAAGAAGAAAAAGCTTACAATTCATCTCAAGTCACCGGGCGCTTCACCAAATGCCCCCAAATGAGAGAGGAGGAGAACCCAATCGCAATCAGGGACTTCCCCGATGACTGCAATGACTTCCTACTGGATCAAACACCGCAAGATGATCCACCAATGATGCCCGAGATGACATCTTCCACTCGCCACAAGCGCCGCCTGCACCTAGCGGAAGACTCAGATGAGGAGGACCCCCAACCCCACCAACAATCACAAGTGTCGTCTGATTACGCCTCAGCCTCTGCAATAGGCCCTACAGCCCCCGATTCTCCCGCAGCAGTCAACACTGCCCATGAACCTGCCCCACCAACGATGCAGCCCACTGTGCCGGCCATCAATGACACGGCCAATAACATTCCAAGCGCCACACGTGCAGCGTGCCAAACCCCAGGTGAACCGGATCAGTACCTCCCATATTTGTGGCATTCTTACTCTGTGCATGAAGTCTTGAATGCACAAGAAAATCGCCCTTCTGCTCCACACTTCTCTGCAGAATACTTAGCGGCACAAGGTACTCCAAACACGGAGATATAAGAGTACCTAAATTATCGACACGCCTTTCCGTACGTTCCGCAAGCACTCTTTCCTTCAGTAAGACCTGATGGAACTCAAGGTCAGTATTATCATTTGACACAACTCCCAGTAGATACTGATATTGATACTGACACTGGCCTTGCCCCTACCTACCAAGTAACGATTAGATTTGACAACCACTATCACACCATGTCAAAAAATGAGGTCCAAAATGCTGCGATAGCTAGGCTAGGTCTCATGCGCATTCCCTTGTCCAACCGCTTTCGTGAGCCTGTTACAGCGTTAGTCACGCAATCAGGGTGGATGGGTTTTTTAAAGATTGACTTACTTAACCCAGCTACAGATGGCATTGCATTACTCCAAGGTCATCGCATATTTACCCTCCAGCTACAAAACGGAGAGTATGTTGTTGGTAAAGCAGAAAAGGGTTTTGAGTTTAACTCCACTGCAACCAACCGTCGACTTAGAATGCAAAGTCCTGCATTAAACAACTACGCGTCTAGGCAACTCCTAGCAGAACTCATCAAGTTAGGATACTCCTCTGGTCGTAGCCTAGAATTCATTGGCGTTTCTAAACGCACAAGAGACCAAACTTTTGCTGACATTACGGTAGCAAACGAGAAGACTAAACTTCACCTGAGGCAGTATCCAATTTTCCTACAGGGAGAAAAAATCCAAGTTACTGTCCCTCCTACAGCACCCACCTCTAACCACACTGACACACTAACAACCTCTCTGATTGTGAAAGGAATACCTCTGCAGCACTCACAACTTGATTACGGTGAGCACTACACCGACTCATGGGGGCAAAAACATCACAAACGTCAACTACGCAAATGCCGATACCGGCGACCTTGGGAGACACGACGGGTCGCCCATTGTCCGATGTATGAACGCAATTCTTTGTTTATACCCATTAG
Organism: Bryum argenteum; assembly: GCA_037043015.1. NCBI lineage: Eukaryota > Viridiplantae > Streptophyta > Bryopsida > Bryales > Bryaceae > Bryum > Bryum argenteum. The sequence goes on along the minus strand of CM073323.1, from coordinate 2,482,713 downwards.
AGCAATCGGATGGCGTACCATTATTGGGTAAGTTTGTGGACTTCATACCTCATAGGAGAAGCTTGGGAGGCTCTCATCCCATTTCTTTCCGCCCGAGCCCACGACGCCCGCCCCTACAAGAGAAGTAATTGCCGACGAGTTAGCGGCTTTCCAAAACCAACTTCCGCTATGCCATCAATTCAACAATTGGAGAACTCACTTGAGATGCGAGAAACTCGAATTGACGCTAAGCTTCTTTGGACTTCGAGACAATATTAACATACACACAACAAACACCTGCAGCCTACCTCTACAAAGCAGACTACGATCACCCGCCAAGACAATCTACTCCTCCATGACTCAAGCTTCTTACCATGACCTCTCAAGAATATAGCAAGCGGATGATCGGAATTTCCTCCGCAATCATCCAAGGCCGGGACGCTCATCCCATGGCCGAGGATGCTCACACTCTTCTAGGACGCCCAATGAGTAGTACGCCTTCTAGAAGCACCAAAATTACTTATAGCAAAGAAGACTGGCTGGGCAGCTTTTATCATTGTATTCTTCATGGTTATAACAACAATATATGCGATGACTTCTTCCACTTATACACAATCTCCACGGCAAAAAATCTCAAAATCAAATAAACCTGTTAATGGGTATGAGCAATCAACCGGGGTACCGTTGGCTCACAATGAAAGACAAGCTGTAATCCATGCAAACCCTCGATGGCAATATCCATTAACTGCTCAATATCAAAACTGGATCCACGATTATTGGTGGAAAGTGCAAAATCAAAACCAATCAAGTGATAATCATCATGACTTCCCATCCATCACGTCACCACAAATGAATAAATTGGTCTTCCCTCGCCTTTACTTAATCCAGCGCACATCACTGGACAATACAAAGCAAAACCTCCTATCCCAATCACTAATCATGCCTTTCCCCTCTCATAATCACCCTACCTATAGCCCTTTAATTAATACGAAAATGAATGATGTAACAACCCAAGATTACTTCACCACACCAAATCTCAATTTAACTCTAAAAACCACCCCCCTAAATTACATTTATTCAAACAAAAATCTTAATAAACCAATACTAATACAAATAAAACTCCCCATTCCATATTTCTCACACCCTCATCAAAATACAAAAAGGAAAAATAAACATAAACCCAATAGACCCATGTCTCTATTCTTCCCCCATGTAATACAATCCCTAACCAATAACTATCAAAATTTTACCCATACTAAAAAACAAAATTTGATAAATCCCATACACACCACCAAAACTCCAATATATGAATTCAAACTTAAAACCCAAAACTCTAAAACAACACACACTCCCTACACTCCTCATAATCCAAAATCAAAAGGCTTAATTTACAAAAGAAAGCTCATACAAGTCATATATCAACACACCTATCACAAAATCCACTCAATGACAAAAATCTTTATCATAAGCACAAAAGATACACAAATAATACCACCCACACATTACCCACCAAACTTAATATCTCACATCACGACAAGACTTAGCCAAACACAATCCTACACAAATTATATCGAAAATCCAACCCCCAAATCCCCCACTTTGCCCACACGTATCACATACCCATCCACATCTCATAAACTAGTAAAATTCCCTCCTACAAATACACACATACCACTCAATCTCATACAAACCAAACTACACTATACAAAGAAAACTGTACTGGACACTCAAAACAATACTCCCACCCAAAAATTAGACACAAAGACAAATACAAACTTCGATCCTATAAAAACAGACAGAAATTACAATCTCCCCTCACATATACTACTGTACCTACAAACAAAGTCCCCACCTCACTTAATATGCTCCATTTCTAAGGCTCCTACACACTTTACCCCACAAGCTAATATGAAATACACTAAAGCTACAAGCAACATACACAGACTATACTTACAACACAAAATAGATTTGAATAGAGTGTTTGTTCAACCTACCCAACACAAAGTTGCCTTACCAATCCAAGGTCAATACCTAACACATATAGTCATCACACAAACCTTACAACACATTCATAACACATATTTCCACCATAACACCAAACTCCCAAATATTGAATACTCATGCACTTCAACAATACACGGCTTACAAGACATTCACATACATTCCACAGAAACAAACACCCAATCTAAATCAACAAATTATCCACGATTCATTTACTCATCCCTCCCAACCCACGTAGAACAACCGATGCCTAATCTAAACACGTACATATCTATTACTATATACATTTACACAAATCTACACCTCAGAAAACCAAAATCCAAAACACTCCTAGGTAAATTTATCCCCAATTTCATCTTTTTATTATTGTGCGGTGACATCGAAGCAAACCCAGGCCCAATGCCAAATGTTTTACATTCTCACCCCGCAATACACAGAAGACTTAGCAAGACATATTTCATCCCAAGCACAATAATACTATACCCAGAATACAAACACCTTGCAAAAAAAATTCTCACCCACAATCCAGACCACCCACGTAGAACACCCAACAAGCATGCAAACATACCCGAACCTTACTTGCTACATTCGCAACCATCGACAACATCCACCACCCAATATGCTATACACTCTCATCTCCACCATCGGCCCTCAATTAATTGCTTGCGAACAACACATAACAGCAAATCCTAACCCGCAATGGACAACATCCCTCCTCAATAAACTCTCTCGACTCCCAAATATCCCGTCAAGACATATAAATACCCCACATCCATACACACATTTTCTAAATACTCAAAGAATCCATTATTAAACCTACACTAACCATCCACAAAGAACTTTATAAACACATCTTGGAACATCCAAATACTACAAATCTACAAACAATGAAAGATAACTTCCCATACCTCCCAGACATACTACTAATAGAAGCTCTTCGATGCACAGAAAAACTACCGGAATACACCCACCCCCACCACAACCACCACCACCACCCACACAACCCCAACCACATATCACCACCCAAAATAACACTCAACTCACACCCGGAACGCGGCCTCACTTAGCACCGCCTTACCAAATCTCTACCATCTTACACAGACTCTCCCTGCAATAATAACCATACAAGAAACAAAACTCACCGCCAACAAATCCACAAAATACATCCAACGCATGCTACCACAATACAAACTTATTTTTAATAACACACATGCCCTAACCCGATGTATATAACAAAGAATACCATACACCCCTGCTAGAGGTGGCCTTCTCACACTTATCCATAAAAAATATGCCTCTCCGGGGAAACATTACTAAAATCCCTACCAGTGCAAACATCTCACCCTACCTCCAAATTATCCACATAGTCAACAAACCCCTAACACCATGGTTACTTCTCCACCTATACATGCCTTCTCATCCTCGAAGACATGTTTAATTCCCCTCATTCAACAATCAATTACCACACACATTCAATCACACCCAAACCACATCCAAATTCTCTGCGGTGATTTTAACAGAGACATCGCCCTCACTGGTAAACAAAACGCACACTCCACTACACCACCACAAGAAGAAGACACCCAATGGCGGGCATTTACAGATAGCTTAAATCTCACCTATATCCCTACAAATAGCCCTTTCTCCAGACAGGGCGGACATAACTACTCTGAAACAAGCCTTATTGACGAATATTACATAACCTCCACGAATCACCACCTATTCACTTCTACAACCAACCATACTCAAAACTTAAACTCAGATCACTCACCAGTAACTCTCCACGTCCCTCAACAACAACTTATAGCGAGACCTCCACCAATATCCACTACAACATCCCCAAGAATTCTTAACCCCATCCCACAAGCCAACTTGGACATATTCATCACCACATTCTTTGAACAAAATGCAATTTCTATCAACGACCTTACAACAACCTTACAACATGACCAACTTACCTCCAGTGAATGGTCCAACGCTTGTGCACAATTAGACCTCCTCATCAACAACATCACTAAAACACTATTAAGCACATGTACCGCTCCCCCGATACCTACCCTTACCCCACACACCAACCTTCAAGGAGGTTATCTCCCAAGGAAGTCACAAAAAGAATGGAAAAAACACCTATCTACATACCATCTAATCCGAAAAACAATTTACATTGCTAATAACCTTGACAACTGGAGAACACACCCAATACTTCAAACCATACAAGAACATACACCCACAAATATACCACCACCCCCAGAAAATGATGACACTAAGCAAGATTGGCTCAAAAGATTAGCTGATTTATCTAAAATCGCAAACAAAAAAGCACGGGCCATTACCACGAAATATACAAGACAATCGGTCAAGAAGGCCATAACCAAATATAGACAGCTCTACAATACCAGCCCAAAGAAAATAAACAACCGAGTTTTCAAAAACCTCGAAACTCCACCCCTAGACTGCATCACCACTCACAACAATGAAATCCTCACCAATCCAGCAGATATAGTCGAGGAAATTTTTCTACAACAATCCGTCACTAATCGCCCAACAATTCCAACATGTTATTATCAACCCAAGCACCCTCTAAACTGTACATGTGCAGTACGACAATACCCATGGCATGAATTAGATGGTTTTACCCTTGAAAAGAGAGGTAAACCAGAAATTCCCCTCCATACATACTACAAGCGAGAAACCTTCGACATTTGTCTTAAAAATCTTTCGCAAAACAAAGCCCCAGGTCCAAATAAGATTCCCAATTCTATTCTCAAACATATGCCAGACTCTTTCCACACCCTTCTATATCTCTTTTTCTTCCACTGTTATAAACAAAAACAAATACCTGCATCTTGGAAAACAAGTCTTACTATACTGCTGTACAAGAAAGGAGACCCCTCACTTCTTCCTAACCACAGACCTATTGCCTTGGCCAACACAGTATATAAATTGTTTACCAGCACCCTTACATTCATTCTATCAGCATATGGAGAACACCATCAAATACTTCATGATAGCCAAGAAGGCTTCCGAGCTGAAAGAAGCACCTCAAGACAAATTCAAATCCTCACAGCCGCACTTGAGGATGCTAGAATCACAAACCAAGATATTTACATTATGTACATAGATTTCAAAAACGCTTTTGGATCTTTAGACCACGCTAGACTTTTAGCAATAATGAAGGATCTTGGATACCCTGAAGACGCTGTTACACTAATTGGAAATATATACTCTCATTCCACCACCACATATACCGGAGAACACTTTGGACAAACAAAACCTATCCCAATTCAACGCGGTACCATCCAAGGGGATACACTAAGCCCATATCTCTTTATTATATTTTTAGAACCTCTCTTAAGATGGCTACAAAGAGGAAACTATGGATACAAATTTGCACGTCAAACACGACCATCAACTGCTTTGCATATATTGATGATCCGCTGCCGCTTCTTCATCGCTACTCCAAGCACTACAAACACAAATGAATAAAATTGAAAAATTCAGTGATTGGACAGGACTTGAAGTTGGCACACTAAAATGTGCAGTTACAGGATGTCCAAACAAATCTAAACTAACACCCACAGCCTTCAAAAACCTCCTCCACACACAAAACATCAACTACAAAAATGAACCACTACCAACACTACACCAAAACGAAGCATATTCATATCTCGGCATCCAGATGGTACCGTCACTCAAATGGAAACTCCAAACACATCTCACCACTAAAAAACTTACCGAACAATGTCAAAAACTCGCCAACTGCCCAGCCACAATCAAACAAAAAATCAGCATGGTAGATACAGTAATACGTGCAGGTGTCGCATATAGTTTCTATGCAATACCCTTCTCACTGCCAATGATCAAAAAACTAGACAAGAAAATATCCAGCATCCAAAAAACAATTTGCGGTCTACCAAAATGTACAGCAACTGTTATAGCACAATTACCACACAAAGACTTTGGTCTCAAGCATTTTCCTTAAAAATGCTTACAAGATGCATTGGAGACCAACTAACAAATGCACTAAATGACAAAGGCAAATTTGGACCAATTTACCAGGGCCTTATTCAACACATTTTAGCCTATTTTGGAGGATCCAAAGCAATTTCCCGAATAAAACACCACGATTGTATACACTCTCCAATTATCAGAACACTCTTCTTACTAAAAGAAGAAGGTGGAATCCACCTGAAAAGCACATTGGATAACTTCCAACTTGAAGCCACTGAATTAGAAACACATTGGATGGCTCAAGCATCAAACCTCCTACCTCATCTTGACCCCAAACTATCCCTCAAACTATTGCATAAACTACTACGCCACAAAATTTACAAAATAAAACATCTCACACTCCCAAATGGAACTACCTTAATGTCCCCCATAGACTTCAGAACATATTACACAATTCCTACAAAATTAGAACGCAGTGCCCTACATCTAGCACAACAACTCTTTTGTCAGAACGACTGCACCATAGGTCATTTTCACACCCATGCAACATACACACACCATCCCACCTTCTACAAAACAAATATATTACACATAGTCACGAAATATCTCCTCAATTCCCCCTACCTCCCACACACCCAACTCCTCCACCAATTACACCTATAATACCTCCATCCAAACAAATCATCAAGGATCCAATTAACTTTCCCATACACCACATTTCTGCACACAAATTAGTTACCAAAACAGACAAGTACAAAATCACACATTCAACCAACGTATACATGTGCCATTGGGAAATAAACAATCATCCTCCATTTTGCACTTGGCTCTCTCCAAAAGAGATCTTCCCACTAAACTATCCCGCTGTCATAAACCATAATCTCAACCTCTTGACCAATTACTACACAGAACAAAAGAACACACTCTATAAACACATCATCAACACTTGCTTTACACCACCACAAGTAAAAGACACTCGCTTCATCCCGCCCCCAACAAACTTACCCTTACACAAATCCATCTCCAAGATCAGAATCTTGGACAAAGACATCCTTACAAACTCCCCCACCATACAAATACTCAATGAAACAGCACATTTATTTGACAATACCGGCCACTTCCTTCTAAACATCCCCACATCTAGACTCACATGGCTCTGGAAACAATACCACTCGTGTCTCAACACCAACCACAGTTTAACCCCCCCCCCACACAATCATTCGAAACGGAAATTATTCTGCTCTACAAACGCTACCACCACACATTCTCCAAACGTAATCCCAAAACAACTAAACATCACACACTTCCCACAGCCATAATTGACACAATCTTCACATCCTTCCACATAACACACACATATTTCTCCTCCCCGGTAACATGCCCACTTCAAATTACAAAATACTACTCCACATTCTCGAGAGACAAAATATTTGGTTCTAGTGGCCTTGCATTTCAATATAAATGGCAAGGAATTGGATACGCTCACCCTCACAATGACGAAACTGCTCAACAAACCATACACTGGGCTAGGTTAGCTGCACAACAAGACCACAATACCACAACCATTGTTGTCATGCCAGACAAACAATGGTTCCACAATCCAACACCATACTCAACTGAGTTTCCAGACGCACACGTTTTAGCACACTTTGCTGCCGATACAATAACATATGAAGAACCTACCATTCCCACAGATCACAAAAAGCCCCGAACCGAACCAAACACGATCCAAATTCTCTGTATCCACCACAAAAACCATATTATCACGACCTCAACAGACATGCAAAACCTCACAACCACCCTCAGGAATTTATCCATCACTCAATTCCACCTCCAAGAAATTCCCCCCACCCCAAAAAATATTAGGGTCAACAAAAACAAAAACTGGACAAAAATCCTATACCCACCAATATACACATTCAATTTCTCAAACACCCCCCCGCTCCCACAATACAATACACATCTCCCTATTAAATTTCCACCTGCATACAGCTATTATACAGACGGATCCTTCATACCACCACAAGAAACAACAGCTGGCTATATGCTACCAGAAACTGCTGGATATGGTATTTATAACCCAACCAAACCAGAAATACAACTATCAAAAAGACTACCGGGATTACAAACCATCTTCAGGGCAGAACTTATGGCCATATACAAAACACTCAAAATCCTCACAACCAAAGACATAGACGAACCCGCATATATCTTCACAGATTGCATAAACTGCTTGTACGTTTTACAAACACACCTCACACACCCTACCTTACAAGACAACCACCCAGATCTAAACACCCTCACCGCCATAACCAATATGTTAAAACTACGAACACAGCCCACCACATTCCACAAAGTGCCAGCTCATGTTAACATCTCTGGCAATGAAAAAGCGGACAAACTTGCAAAAGCAGGAAACGAGAAAAACTATAAATTTGCCAGAAAACACCATGAATTTGCACACATTACCCCTTTCTACTACCAAAAAGACATCCGCCTGGACCGCATCACGAGGACCGGATAAAGGCCCGATCGAGAAACCTAGCCGCATATCTTACCGAATACGATAGAGAAAACAACCTCAAAACCCTAGAATGTAACTTTCCTAACATAAACAAATGGACCTCCAATCCGAATATACATGCGAAATCCTCAAATGCATTCTGGAAAAACCCAAAAATCACAGACTCCCAAATAACTAGCATACTAAAATTCCGCACGGGACAATATATGGGACATGCACGAAAACAACTATTCTTTGAAACATACGGTTCCCATCAAAAACATGCCCTATCTCGCAACTCCACGCACGAGACACGTGGCTACACGTCCTACTCAAATGCCCACAACCAAACATCCACGCACTTAGAGTTACCAAAAGCACAATCGGCAAATTAAAACCATCAAACAACTCATCTTGTCAAACACCAAATCTCGATGCTACACACTCATAAATGCCGGTGAGACACACCTCAACGCACCCCCTGACAACACAGTACCAAGTTGGCTCCTTCCTTGCACTTGCGACACAGGTAGATGCCACTGCAATGCACGATTTAGACCTGACTTACTATTCATAATAGGTCTCCCACACCAAGGCACACCTCCACAACACCCCAACGACAACATTGCCATCCAATACGTTGAATTCACATACTGTAATGATAGATTCCCGCAAGAAACCGTCACAAACAAAACCAATAAATACCAACCATTACTAGATTCAATAACTGCACGCGGGTGGAAAGTCAACCCCCTCATAGTCATCACTTCCGGCGCAAGAGGCACCACTCACACACCATCAATGGACTCATTAGAAACCACATTCAAACTCACCAAAAAACAAATAAAAAACACATTCAAATCAATTAACACAATAGCCATAAGACACGCCGCAGTAATCCTCCTACATAAACGAAAACTAGAAAACCACCAAACCCTCCCCACCAATCTCGAACCACCATGACAAACAAAAGGGGGGTAGTGGTGCAAACCACTGTTGTTAGCAGAGCACTCCTTGTCTCGATTTTGGGGTAGGGCGGGTGGTTGATAATACTTTTCCCGCCATATACTCGCATGGCCCCAAGCCATGCGAACTGCTCAAACGAGCCCGTCGGGGTTTGAACTCGGACCAGACGATTACAAACGTCCCACACCTCAACCACCCTAGGACTGCACGGCTTGGTGACCACGAACTCACCAAAATCTTACTTAACACACCCATGGCATCAAACACCCCTCACCATTAATAGCTTTATCTTGGTTACTCTAGTTTAGTCCAATTGTAGTTCTTAGTAGTTTAGTCCAGTTGCAGTAGAGTTAAGTGTCTATTCCCGTAAGGGGTGAGTAGTTTTGTTCTGTTACCTCTTTGTCATGTGGCCATTTAGGTAAAGACATTACGAACAGACACTGTATTCACGCCAATCTCTTATGGGAGATTGGAGTTCTTATATATATATATATATCTATATATCTACGAAATTGAAACGGGCATGAATAGTTTATTTTTCTCTCCTTTCACATGACCATGGGACTAAAACCGCATGTGCTGTGACCAAATGTGAAGGTGGCCATATGAGGTGGCCAAGGGTGGTGCCCAGGGAGGCTCCCAAGGCTCTTGATGGAGGCTCCTATTCTGAGCATGTCAGTTATACCATTCAAGGCTTCATTCAAGGCCAAGTTTGACTTCTGGAAAGAAGACATGGAGGGGCCGGCCACTTTTTCAGGGTTTTTATTAGCTTGTGATGCTTTTCTTCTTCGAGTGACTCTGCCCCCCACATGGGCAAGCTTATTTTTTGCACTCCAATTGCGTAAGGGGCAGGGTATTTTCCACCATCCTTTTTGGACCTCTCCTGCTTGCAAGGTCCAATGCGGCCAAGGAATTTTTTTTTTAGAAACTTCTTTTCAAGATTTCGTTATATTCTTGTCATACATTGTTTTAGTAGTTTGCACTTTTTCCATGCGAGGGCTTCTTTTAGTAGCATTTCCACTTTGAAGTGACTACATCATGGCTGCCCGTCCTTTTTTAGCCTCCAATTTCACCCTATTTTGAAGTGGATGATGAGGATCTACACTTCCAAGTGCAGCCCAATTTGGCACACCCATTCTATCCCCTTTCTACTACAAGATCCTACGGTTACAACCCACACAGCCAGCCCTCATTTTCATCCTTGGCACTTCTTAAAAAATGCAAAATTTTCTCATTTTTGGGAGCTCCTGACCCATGGCGCGTTTAGGGGTTAAAGGACAATGCATGCATCTTTTCGGTAAGGGTAAAACAATTATTGATGCAATGGATAATTAAATAACAGTTTGGTTTGTTGTACACAAAAAGAGGCCAATCCTAAAGAGTACGTTCAAGATCAGGGCTTATTTTTGGTTAATGAGTTCTTGTCTTTCACTGGCCAAAATTCACAAACAAAAATTTAAGAAAAATTACTCAACCGGAAAATTTCAAAAGTTAATTGAGAGCCCTGATTTTTCAACCAATTGTACGGAGTTTTTGCTCAACTACAATGTTGATCGGAAATCAAAAGAAGATATTTATTGTTGTTGAGATGTTTAACAACATTCGTGACAAAAGAACAATGAGTTTTATTCAAATCATTTCTTTAATATTATTTCCTCATTTTACTTTTTTTGTTCTATTCTTTGTCATAAACCTAACATAATGGAATGTTTCGTGACAAGAGAAGTTCATTTCGAAAAACGTGATAATTGCTTGCATGCTATTTTAAAATTCAAAACCAAAGATTCCGACATACTTTGCAAGTGTCACAACGACGTCCAATTTTGCTTGGCACGGATTTCAGGTATCGCAAAGCATTTCATTAGACCGGATCCTTTGCAAAGATTGACATGCGAGTTCCTTGCGAGCTTCTTCTCTTTTTATGGGTATTCATGAAATACATTTGCGAGTAAGTTCTCATTTTTGACTTATGTTTTTCTTACTTGTGTTTTCCTTGGACTTCTGTTTTTTCTGACTTGCATCATTTCGTGCAACTTGTTGACTGAATTCAGTTGATTTTCTGGTTGTCTTGTAGAATAATTCAACAGCGTACAGCTATTTGAACTTATGTATCCATTTAAACTGTGATACAACTTTCTGATTTAGCGTCATTGATTAGACGACTCGCCTCAAAACGCTGCTTAACCTACGGAGAAAATTACAGCATGTGCGTAGAGCGGTGAGCAAGGTTGTCATACCGGGCGGGCACGCCGCCCGCCCGTCCGTCCGCCTTGTCCGTCCGATAGAGCTCCCGCTCGCCCGATACGGTCAAACCTCTGTTGACTTTTAATTTTGGTAAAAAAACGAGGACGTGGCAAGGGTTTGGGTAAAAACCAAGCCACTTGGCCGCCACGTACACGCCACGTACGCGCCACGTAGGCTGAGGACAGGGCGGATGAAAGGGTTAGGGGCGGGTGTGGGGGGGGCGGCGGGGGGGGGGGGGGGGGGGGGGGGGGGGGGGGGGGGGGGGGGGGGGGGGGGGGGGGGGGGGGGGGGGGGGGGGGGGGGGGGGGGGGGGGGGGGGGGGGGGGGGGGGGGGGGGGGGGGGGGGGGGGGGGGGGGGGGGGGGGGGGGCGGGGTTGGGCCAACCCTCCTTTTCTTTTCCACACTCCAAGTGCCTCCACTCCCCTCCCCTATAAAAGCCAAATTCATTCATTATTCTCCTCACTCCGCTAGTTGCCAAGCACTACTTCTTCATTGAGTTAGTGTGGGCACTTGGCGGGGTGTTTTTTGAAAGACGGGGAGGAGTTTTTGCCGCTTTTTTTTCAGATTCGAAATGGAGGGTGAAGGGAGCCAAGGTTCGAGTATGCGACACGGAAATCAAGATTTGAAACCCCCTTGACCGTCCCGAGGAAACAGAGAAATTCCAAAGGAGACAGATCTACAAACCCTTCTTCATCGGGATCACGGAAAAAAGAAAGGAAAAAAGAAAAAAGTAAGGGGTCAAAAAGAACAATTCGATCTTGTCACAGGAGGAAGAGACACCACTTATGCCAACCGAGGAGTATCTCGAATTTGCTCGACGGAGTGGTATACATTTCTATGAGATACGAACTATGCCACATTTGCATAGGTCTTACATTGGGGCGAATGAGGAAGGATACCACAATTTGTGTCACGATCTTCACCAATACCCGGAGCGTTGTTTTGAAAACAATTACGAACTTTGTGATTGGACCAACTTCTACGACCATGGTGCATGGTTGGACCTCAGAGTGGTAGAGTTGACTACCAACACCGTAGACGCCTGGACGTATATTTCGGGGAAGAAATTGACAGACAAGAGCAAATGGACAATTGAAGATGACGAACTAGTTTCAAAGCTAGATTTAGTGAAAAGTTTTGGTCAATCCTTTTCGAAAGCTCGTGGGAAGAGGAATGAGAGATGGAAATTAAAAGCCGAGGATGTTGTTATGTCTCATTGCAACAAATGGAACTTTCAAGTGGCTAGAATCAACCGTTACCGTAGTATCTATGCCAGGACAACGTATCCAAGGTGGATATGGGAAGGTTACTAAGGTGGTGCTTACGAAACTTCAACATATTCCTAGTTGGATTCCATTTGCGCGTAAACAATTGACGAACGTGAAGAACGAGAGGGAGAAGCGCATGGCAATCGTAAATGAGGCGGGTGGATGTCCAGTAAAGCACCCTGGAATCATCAGACTATCGTACTTGCATCCTAAAACAATGGATGGATTTTCGCTATGGTGGAACGGAGGTAGCTTCAAAGATTTTGACATCCATATCAATCAGAAAATCCCAAAGCACTTGGAATACGACGACATTCCAAAAGAGCTCAACTCAGGGCTATCCGATTTACAACTACGTTGGGTTGTAACATTCCGTAAACGACGACTTGACTTGGCATTGTCGTTGCTTGTCATTGTGGAAAAGTGTCATGAACACAATTATCTACACAACGACATTACTCCAACCAATGTTCTATTGCATTTCGATGATTGGAAACCAGATACGGTTTACATCGGGCTTTGTGATTGGGGGATTTCAAGTCGAGTGGTGGAACAAGCGCCATCCAAGTATGGATTTGCGAAGCTAGAGGAGTTGAATGAAGAACGCAAATGGCGAAAATTTGTGGCACCGGAATTATGGTTTTTGTATGGTCCACGCGGTTCTGACAATCCCCTTGAGGTTATGGAATGCAAACACATATATTCCAAGGCAGCCGATGCATTCTCCGCCGGGTGGTTAGCACAACGCATTTGGGAAGAAGAGTACGATATGAAGTACTTTATGCCACACCGCCCAGACCGCGCCCACAATCACGAGTATCTCAGCTTCAAATTAAAAGGCCTCCAGGACCCGGATGTGTCCAAAAGGTTGACCGTGTCCGATGTTAAAGAGGCCTTGGAAAAGTATCCATTTAATTGGACCATGCCCATGTGTTGTTTCCGTAATTCAGCTACTTAGTTTAGCGGTCTCCAAAGTTAGCGTGTGCCTATTGTATGTAGAAGGATTGCATGGATAATTACAATACTATATGTACTTCCAATTGTGCACATACATATAATATACGCAGCAACTTCTCTTATTCGATGCATTTGTACATCTTCGTATGACATATTTAATTGCATTGTTTTGAGTTGGGTGCACATATTTATTGGTTCCATACCTTGCCAAATACCACTCAACCTATGCATGAATCGGTTTGTAAATACCACGAAAAAAAAAAATTTAAAAAACTCAAAAAAAAAAAAAATTTAAAATTAAACAAAAAGTTCAAAAAATAAAAATAAAAATAAAAATAAAGAACGCCGTTACCCCCCTTACCCCCCCCTACCCCTTAACCCCTCTCCTAACCCCTCTACCCCCCTTCCCTCTCTACTCTCGCCCCTAACCTCCTCCCCCTCCCCCGCCCCTAAAAAAAAAATTTAAAAAAAGTAAAAAAAAATTAAAAAAAAAGTAAAAAAAAATTTAAAAATATATCAAACCTCCCTTATCTCCCTACCCCCCTACCCCCCCTACCCCCTCTAACCCGCCCCTAACCCCCCGCTACCCCCACCCCGCTACCTCCCTCCCCCCCCCCCCGCCCCCCCGCCCCCCCCCCGCCGCGCTCGCCCCCCCCCCCCCGCCTCGGGAATCCGCCTGGCTTGGTGTTAGGGTCGGTTGGGGGGGGTCCAACCACTATATAAAAGGCGGACTCCCCATTTGTAACCCGCCCTTCCTAGCTCCCAAGATTCACTTCTCTTCGTGAGGTTTGGATTGGGGATTGGGGAAGGGCGTTTGAGCACATTTGGGGGAGGTTTTAAAATTTTTTTTCCACAACGATGGCGACACCAGGTGCGATCCGCAAGGAAGAAAAAGACAAAGAACGAGTGCGACAAGGAAAACAACAGCGGGCCCGTCTTCATGTGTTAAATAATCCGTTAAAATTGGCATTCCGAGGCTGGGAAGATGTAGCTGACCCATGGGATTTTGACCATGCAAAGCAATACATTGAGTGGTGCCACATCGACAAATCCTTCCAGCCTGAACGCCATGTTTTACACTTGAGAAGCAACAAGGCCAATTTGCGCTACTGCACCAACCCGGAGTTCCTTTCCCGATGTCTTCAAATTTACCAACTCCTTTACTCCACGAAGTTACCAAACAAGAACCAGGTCGGGTTATATTTAGTGCGCGGCGTTCATGTGGAGATCATTTTAAAGAAGAGGTTCGATTGGTCTACCCTGAAGGGTTTAGAAGGCAAGGCTCGAGCACCACGAGTACAAAATGGTTTCCCTGGCTTTGGAACTTGGGCGGTAGAGGATCCTGGGTGGTTTCCCTTGGCCGACAGACCTACGGAATTAGACCCTCATAACCATATGTCTGACTCCCCGCCTGATTCCGACTCTGATGGCTCCCACGAGATAGTTTTACCTCGACGCAAAACGATGGAAAGGAATAAGCGGAGGAGGCTAGCTCGATCATTAGAGCCCATGCCCATGGCTTCATTGGCCCAAGTAAGACAACCAGTTCCAGTGCAGCTGCTTCCCGACATAGTAGATGTGGAGATGGTTCATGTAGTTGGTGGAAACATTGAGCCCCAAGAAGTAGAGGTTGTTGTCGCTGGGGGCGTGCTTGATGAGATTTCACCAGTAGATTTGTCCGTTGAGATGGGGCATTTTGATGCAAGAGAAGGCCAGATTCATCAATTGATGGGAGAAAATCAACGCTTGAAGGAAGAGAATCAACGGCTGAAAGAGGACATGCGAAGAGCTAGCGACGATATCTCATCCCAGCAACGACGTATCATGGAGCTTGAGGGGGCCATGGCAAAGGGGAAGGGGGCTTCTACATCACAAACACGACCTAGTACATCGACTAGTCCAAACGGATTGGTCCTAGGAAGTGTTCTTGACTCCTTGGCATTCGATAATGCAGATTTCAACGAAGGATTAGGCTCACCTGCAACACCCCTTGAAGTTGATTTGGTAGATGTTCGACCAGATAATGAGGTACTAGGCTCGCCTGCAACACCCCTTGAAGTTGATTTGGAAGATGTTCGACAAGATAATGAGGTCTTGAAGAGTCGAATGAATCAGATGGCTGAGCAATACTACCAGTGGAAGTTGACATGCATTTTATCCGTCGCCAAGGGTGACCAAATAGCTGAGGAGTTGAGGAAGATCGATAGGACATGGAAGGATCATAATCAAGAGCGGGTATTTGGTTTGACATCATGGGCAATTGTAGACGAGATGTTTCCGGACGAATTGCCAAAAAAACCGGATGGAACAATTGACTGGGCCGAGTGCGAGTGGGATTTTGAAAACACGATGGACATCAAGAAAGCAGCCAAATTGTGGCCAGCACCCGCAACGTTCGTGACGGATGGTGAAAATTGTGCTATGTGTTGCAACCCCTTTGGACCTGAAGGAGGATTTTGCGTAGGCACTTGCCGCCACGTGTTTCATCCGATTTGCCTGATTGGCTTCATGGTTGTTCGACGACGATGTCCGCTATGTAAATCTCCCTTCCACAAGCGCTTGTACAACCTTTTTGGATTAGAGGATTACATGCCACCGCATTGGGAGTATAATGAAACCAATGCCCCTAAACACAAAGGGAAATGGGGAGAAGACTTGGTATGGAGTTGGAAATTGTCTTGCACTTCTATAGAGAAGCAGTTGGCTGCCCTGGAATTCGGGTGGGAAAGGGATCCGGAGGCAATTACGAGGGCGTGCCATCATTTAATTCCATCAAATGTCTCAAATGCCAATGGCAAGCGAAACTTCTTCTACCAAGTTTACAACGGGTATTGGGACGAAGCGCACAAGGAGTTTCGATTTGGGATTCATCCAGAAGGGCTAAGATGGAAGTCGGATGGAATGATGTATTCGTCGGAAGAGCGTTCCTCGCGCCATTACGAGATGAAGTGGGCAACGGATGAATCCGAATGGAGAGACATTTTGAACCATCAAGCATTGATTTTTTTACGATGGAACAACATAGTCCCCAAACCGGACGCATGCTTCGAGCCATGCAACAATCGCATTCCCGAGGGAAATTCTTGAAGAAGACGGGGCTGCGAGGAGGACTCGATCAGCAATTCGTAGACTTCGATTGGGCGGGGGTGAAGATTTGCCGGAGGGTACGAATGATGCCGAGGCCGGCCCAAGCGGTGCAGCAATGGACGAGAACTAATTGTAGATTTTCGTAGTTGTGTAGCAACCAAGATATACTTCTCTTTTTCTATATCGTTCAACACTACTGAAATACATATGCTTTTCTTTTGTAAACTTGTTGGCACACTCTATGCATGTGTTTATAATCATATGATCATGTGAATGCTAATTATCATGGTGTCATTGTATGGTTAGCTTGATAAATAGTTAAGAGGGAGAAAAAATTATTTTAAATCTTGTAACAACTAATAAGTATCTTATGAACATGATAGGACAATAAAAAATTAAACATACCGGTAGCGGATGTCAATCCAAAGTGAGGGGGGAGAGAGGGGAAGTGATGGGGTGAGGGGGGGGTGAGGATGAGGGGGTGGGTGAGGGGGTGGAGAGGGGAGGAGAAGAAAAGAAAGGGAGGAGTGGGGAGAGAAGGGGAGGGAAGAGGAGAGAAGGGGAGGAAGTGGAAGAGGAGTGGAATGATGGTCAATCCAATCATTGGAAATCCAAACATTCCCCCACTATATCCGGGATACTCCAAATCCCGGCTTTAATGAGGAAATGTTTGGATTTGCTTATCCCATTAATGGTGCTTGTTTGCAAAACATAAGATTGGTGAGAGAGATGACAAAAACCTTTGAAAAAATTTTCAAAAACTACGTGGGGTGGGTGAGAGGAGAGGGGCGGGTTACGGGGAGGGGCGGGTTACGGGGGGGGGCGGGTTACGGGGGGGGGGGTAGGGCGGGTAACGGGGGGGGGTAGGGCGGGTAGGGGGGGGGTAGGGGGGGAACGGGGGGGGGCGGAGAACGGGGGTAGGGCGGAACGGGGGGGGTAGGGCGGGCACAGGGGGGTAGGGCGGGTAACGGGGGTAGGGCGGGTGCCGGGGGGGGTAGGGCGGGTACCGGGGGGAGGGGCGGGTAACAGGGGGTAGGGCGGGTAACGGGGGTAGGGGCGGGTAACGGGGGGGTAGGACGGAGGAGATAAGGAGGAGTGAGGGGAGTGAGGGGGAGGGGGTAGGGGGGTGAGGATGAGGGTGGGGTGAGGGGGGGTGAGGGTGAGAGGGGGGGTGGAGGGGGTGAGGATGAGGGGGGGGGGTGATGATGAGGGGGCGGGTCAGGGGGAGGAGAAGAAAAGAAAGGGAGGAGTGGGGAGAGAAGGGGAGGGAAGAGGAGAGAAGGGGAGGAAGTGGAAGAGGAGTGGAAGAGGAGTGGAATGGTCAATCCAATCATTGGAAATCCAAACATTCCCCCACTATATCCGGGATACTCCAAATCCCGGCTTTAGTGAGGAATGTTTGGACTTCATTACCTTAAAAATACCCGGTAGGTGGAAGAAGGAGCCAAGGGGGGATCCAAGAAAAGAGAGAATTGAAGTTTCCGTACTTCCCTCTCTTATTCAAATTTGCCCCACTACAAACCAATTCCCCCCTCCATTTCAAAGTCGAGCTACCACATCCCCAAAAAAATAATCTTCTTAAAATGTGTGCTCTTTCTCTCCAATCCCACATTCTATTATGTTTATTTCATTCTTCTTCCCAATACTATATTACAAATAAATTTACCATCCTAATGGTTTAACCATATATTTGATTGTACGCTTACTATTTATATTAAGACTAAAGAATATAGTGGTGGGTAGTATTATGTTTGGATTTCATTCTTCTTCCCAATACTATATTACAAATAAATTTATCATCATAATGGTTTAACCACATATTTGATTGTACGCTTACTATTTATATTAAGACTAAAGAATATAGTGGTGGGTAGTATTATGTTTGGATTTCATTCTTCTTCCCAATACTATAGTACAAATAAATTTATCATCCTAATGGTTTAACCATATATTTGATTGTACGCTTACTATTTATATTAAGACTAAAGAATATAGTGGTGGGTAGTATTATGTTTGGATTTCATTCTTCTTCCCAATACTATAGTACAAATAAATTTATCATCCTAATGGTTTTATCATATATTTGATTTTACGATCACTATTTATATTAAGACTAGAGAATATAGTGGTGGGTAGTATTATGTTTATTTCATTCCTCTTCAAATAACATTTTATTTAATAAAATTTTAAAAATTTTAAAAAAATTTGAAAAACGGAGCAACCCTCCTTACCCCCTCTTACCCCTTCTCCTATCCCACCTCCCTCACCCTTATCCATCCCCCTACCCCCCCTTATCCATCCCCCTACCCCCCCCTTATCCCTCCCTCTACCCCCCCTATCCCTCCCTCTACCCCCCCTTACCCCCCCTTATCCCTCCCTCTACCCCCCCTTACCCCCCCCTTACCCCTCCCTCTACCCCCCCTTCCCCCGCCCCCCCTTCCTCCGACCCCCCCCTTCCTCCTCCCTCTACCCCCCTACTCCCGTACTCCCCCTTCCCCGAACCCGCCCCTACCCCCGATGAACCCGCCCCTCACACCTCGTAACCCGCCCCTCCCCTCGTAACCCGCCCCCCCGTAATCCGCCCCTCCCATAGAAATCCCCATCTTCCCATCCATGTACCATGGGGGGTCCAACCACTATATAAGGGGCGAACTTCTCATTTGTAACCCGCCCCTCCTAGCTCCCAAGATTCACTTCTCTTTGTGAGGGTTGGATTGGGGATTGGGGAAGGGCGTTTGAGCACATTAGGAGGAGGTTTTCGAATTTTTTTTCTACAACGATGGCGACCAGCGCTAGCTGACAACGGAGCTAATGTCAAAATTGGTTCACGCAAGAGAATAGAGCAAAGAATTATTACAAGGGTTTACATGATATACCAAATTGGCCACTAAAGCCTTCATCCTTTAGGCTCGAATGCGATGGGAAGTCAACGGAGGACAACAAGAGAGTGGAATTCGTGGTATGAATTTCATGATGATGGGAACATTACGTGTGTTTTTTGCAACACAACATTCACCTACAAACGAATTCGAGCATTCATGCACCTAGGCTACATGCCAAAATCTGAGAAGAGTGTGTGTTCCCTTGTACCACATCGTGTTCGCAGCAGGTTTGCAAATTGTGGGGGCATAGTTCCCGCCAGAATGAGTGATGAAGACATGTACGGTGGGAATTCTACTACAGATGGTCCCTCCAAGGGAATTCCTAGTGGTTCTTCATGCCATGTAGGTGTTGATACAAACATAGGGGTTGGAGTAAGGGGTGGAAGTCCTCACAGAGGAGGCCGGGATGCATGCGTGGTAGAGGGACGTGAGAATCCACACTCCATGTCAGCTACCCGAGGCGCATCAAATTCTACGAGGTCCGTAGCAGTACGCCAACGTAGCATGGAGGAATCTTTGAACACCGCGAAGAGGAGAGAATTGGATGAAAAGTGGGCAGATTGTTTCTATAACGCAAATATCCCATTCAACGTGGCCAGGAACCCGTTTTTTTATTGAAGCGGTTTTAGCAACTTCCAAGGCGAGGTTTGACTATGTTCCTCCATCTTATCACCAATTCGGACTAATCTCATGGAACCCAGACAAGTAGTCGAGAATGAAGGAGATTGAGTCAAGAACCGGATTTGCAAAATCCGCGTATGGGGTGTCCATATGCACCGATGGTTGGGACGATGTGAATCGTAGGCCCTTCATGAATGTGATGATGACGTGCCCACCTGGAGATGTATTTCTAGGAAGCATTGACACCACTGGGCAGACAAAATCTGCGACGTATATAGCAGACAAACTCAAAGTATTCATTGAGAAGGTGGGACCTAAGAATGTGACTGCAGTGTGTACGGATAACGCTGCAAACATGCTTGGAGCAATGAAATGTATCATCGAGGAGTATCCATGGATTTTCTCGCAAGGATGCATGGCTCATGCTTTAGATCTCCTATTGGAAGATTGGGCAAAAATCGACATCTTCAAGGACCTTATTGAGAGGGCAAGGAAGTTGTGCCATTATATTAGGAAACATCATGCAACAATGGCAACATTTCGTGAATTGAGTCCTAAACTCTCAATCCTGGTGCCGGGGGAGACGCGCTTTGCATGCAATATGTTGATGATGGACCGACTCGTCAAACTCAAGCCTGTCCTAGAGGCACTGAAAGACCATCCCCGAGTTGAGAACTATACCAATACATTGAGAGACAGAATGGGAGGGGAGCGGGCAGCCACCGCCATGCGCAATATCGTGCGCACCATTGAGGATGGGGCCTTCTGGCTGCGGTGCAAGAATTTAATTTTCATGACGGAGGAGGTTTTGAAAGCATTACGCGTGTTTGATGGCCGAGAACCCGCAATGGGTAAGGCATGGCTCATACTACAAGGATTGCATCAACATGTGACTTCATTCAGGGATCCACCATTTAGCGTCCGACCACATATTGCAACAATATTGGAGGATTCATTCAAAGCGAGGAGGGCCATGTGTTTTACGGATCTTCACTATGCAGCTGCCCTCTTGAATCCATATCTCAAGGAGAATGGAGCGCTAAAGCAAGATGGCGTAGCCCTCCGTGCGCTATATCGTGTAATTCAGACATTAAAAGACGTGGTGGGTGTGAAGTATGAAGACGTCATATCTGAATTACAAGAGTATGACGAAGGTACAGGGCCATATAGCCCCGATATTGCCTTCAACATCCGTGCAACAAACATGCTCCCCCATCAATGGTGGTATAGGATTGGAGATCAATACCTTTCCAAAATAGCGGTACGCATATTGTCTCTCACATGTTCAGCTAGTTCCTGTGAGCGTAATTGGAGTGCTTACTCATTTGTGCACAATAAGAGCCGAAATCGGTTAGCCCCAGAAAAGGCAGAGACATTAGTCTATATCTATACCAATGGCCGTGTATTACAAAAAAGACCAGGGCCCGAACCACTTTGCTGGTATGAAGACAATGTCAACTCAGAGGATTCAGACCCAGATGCCCTCGGCCCAGTTCCGGTAGATGAGCCCAACCGAGAGTTCATAGAAGAGGAGGACGATAGTGACATGGAAGCCAATTGGGAAGGTAGAGAATACCGACAAAATCCAGATCTCTGGGCTGAAGGTGCGGACCTTCTAGGGGAGAGTAGGGAATATTACGGTGAAGACGATGCAATGGGCGATGACCAAGAGCCAATCCGTTGGGGTGCTGGAGCATGGAGTACAAGTCCTACTCGTCGCATTCCATCGCCAGACAATCGCCCTGATGTCGGCATCAATCAAGCGCGGATTACAGTATCGGATTCAGAAAACAAAGATTCAGATCATGGGCTAGATCGTGCAGCAAATCAAACCATACCCGCTCATGATGTTAACTACAACCACCCCTCTTTCGGAAACAATGAGGACAATGAGCAGAACGAGGGAGAAGATGGCACAATTGGTACTATTGGAACTCCCAATACCTATACAACAATTGTGGATCGTTTTGAAGATGTGGCCCCGCGAGAAGTGGGAAATAGCCCAAATGCATCAAGATTGGGAGGGATTGGGAGAACTATTACACCCGTTGTTGCACCCCAATGTCTTGATCCGAATCTCGAGAGGATTCACGATGCATTCGAATTCACCGATGATGTTGACCCAATGCACGCGGATATTCCGGTCTCGAGCAGTCTGGGCTAAATACACCTACACCAAATACTAGTGGAGGAGCAACAAATGCTAGTGGAAGAGCTTCCCAATCGATGGGTCCCATGGGAGGCCTCCTATTATCCCTAGGCCCGGTATCCATCATCGAATGGGACAATACCACCAAGCACGTCGAAGAAACGGAGCTAGAGGACGTGGGGGAACTAACACTCCTAGCGGAAACGTAGACCGCAGAGGGTTTGGAAGCTCAACATCCACTACAAAACGGATACGGCCTAGAGGCATTGCAGACACTGTAGATGGAGAGGGACAAAATGTTGGCGATGTCTTGTCTTCCAGGCCAAGCAGACGTTCTTCATTAGGAATAGGGGAGGAACCCAAACACGGTAATTGAACCATTCGTGGACACATATGTTCCCGGTCGCACTTCATCAACACTGACTTTTGTTGTTCCTAGAGGACGCCGCGGTAAATTCGGATGGGGAGTGTCCCAGAGCAAAGAGACACAAGGTTATTAGACTTGAGGAAAACCTATACGGCGAAAAAATAGCCCTTCTCCGCAATGAGCCTACTTGTTCTTCAAGTGGTAGCGACGACGACGATGATATTGAGGGTGGCAACAACGACGACGACGACGATGATATTGAGGGTGGCAACAACGACGACGACGACGATGATATTGAGGGTGGCAACAACGACGACGACGATGATGGTGACCCACAGTGCGATGAGGCGCCTGATGATGATGACGTTGTTATCCAAGACCTGATCCGAGATCCTAACATGGAGGCTACATCCACTGAAAGGGTGCGGCGATCAAATCGTTTTAATAAGTAGAATGGACTTATATTATCTATTTGGGTATTTTAGAACTTCTCATCATTATTGTAGTCCTTTATTAGACACTATTATTAGTCTATTATAGTGCATAAGTTTTTAAAAAAAAACATCGCATTGTTCAGATTATGTGTTATGGGAATATATATAATTTCCTTATATCTACGTTGTATCGTTATTCAATATGAATTATATTATATCATATTATTATTCATAATTTCTACTTTTTACTACATTACATTCGCCTTATGTATGAAAAATAAGGCAATTTCTATTATTCGATGCATGTGTACATCGTCCTATGACATATTTAATTGCATTGTTTTGATTTGAGTGCACATATTTACTTATTCCCACCCCTCATCACTCTTCCAACTGCTCATATGCATACCTTGCCAAATACCACTCAACCTATGCATGAATCAGTTTGTAAATACTACAATATATCTATTTAAAGAAATTCCCCAAAAAAAAATTCAAGAAAAAAATTTAAAAAAAATAAATGAAAACGCAGCAACCTCCCTTACCCCTTCCCCTAAACCCCCCCTTACTCCCCCCTTACCCCCTCCCCTACACCCCGCCCTACCCCCCCTCCCCCGTCCTACCCCCTCCCCGCCCTACCCCCTCTCCTCCCCGCCCTACCCCCCCTCCCCGTCCCCGTCCCCCTATCCCCCTCCCCCGCCCCTTCGACCCCTCATCCACCCCCCCCCCCCCCCCCCCCGCCACCAATGTAACCCGCCCCCTCAAAAGTTCACCCGCCCCCTCTAAAGTTCACCCGTCCCCTAAAAAGTTCACCCGCCCTAACAAAAGTTCACCCGCCATGGCACACTTTCACCCGCCCCGACGCCACGATGGACTTACACGTCACATCCTACGTGGCTTTTTACTGCAAAGTTTCTTACCCATGAAAAAATTACACGCCTCCTACTATCAAGGTGGGCGGGCACGCCCGTCCGTCCGGGACAACTCGTACGTCCGTTTTGTCCGCCCGATTGCCTCAACACGCCCGATATGACAACCTTGGCGGTGAGCGCATTTTTTAATACATTTTCGTGAATTTTTCCGCTCGCTTTCCGATTTTTATGAAAAAATAATGATCCTATTAATTACCACTAATTTTGGTCCGATGAAAATAAAAAATGTTTATTTTTCGCCAAAAGAGTACTCATGTCCGTGAAATAAGCTCCACATGTTTTTTTTAAATTTTAAATAAGGTGTGAAATTGGGGCTGACGTCATGACTTTAATCGAATGATGAATTAAATTAAGAGGACTGCTTAAGGTTTAAATTAGCTTCATTTTTTTTATAAATTCATAGATTTTATTTTTGTGTTTAGGTTTATTTCATAATTAAGGCTGACGTCATCATTGAAATGCGGGCTACTTTGCTACAATTATTAAGATGACCAAGTTTATATAATTTAATTTTGATTCAAAAAATTTGTCTCATCGTGCCACCGTATAAGATGGACGGAAAGACATTACATTTGCATAACAAAGGTCCAGGTTCGATTCTCATTAGGCCTGTTGAGCATGGCGTTGCGAACAAGACTGCTATCCTAAGCTATAAGGGTGTTAGTAAAAGCCCTACTTACAATGAGAAGTCTAGATTAGGTGTGACACAAAAAAACTCTTAAATGTTTATACTTTAAAAAAAATATGATTATGAGATGGTTAAATGGATAGCATTATATGAGAAAACAAATAAACGAATTATAAAATAAATATCATTGTTATGAATTTAAACTTAAAGCTGTTGAGCAGTGAGCATGTAGTGGGTCAAGAAATAAATAGAAATTATATAATTATAATATGGTAGAACACCTCATGCATAAGAGGCGCTATCGATGGGATACGAGAATTTAAATAATACTATATTCTTACCACGAGATTAAGGTGAATCGGAATTCACGTTACACTGATCTGCTTTGATATCAATGAATCTAAGCACTGTGTTGCGGTAACGCTAACGTCGGCTATCTGAAAGGACCGGAGATGGTGCACAAATGAAATCTTGTGTTATATTCTCGATATATGAAGATAACATGAACAAAGTAGGAGGAGTAAGAGAGACATTGGCGTTGCGCTTCAATCGATCTGCGAATACTATTATTTTAAACAAAAAAACAAAATCAATATGAGAATTACAATAAATACACTTAATGTAAAGATATTTGAAATACAACTGTAAGGTGTATCGTGGTATATGCATCGAGACTTCTTCTTTGCTAGCGCCGCATTTTCATCCGAATCAGAGTCCGTAGTAGAATCCTCACGCTCCTGAAGTTCCGGTGACGCGGCGGAGTAATGCTTCAAAACCGCAAAGAAAACCACCATGGAGTGGCTTTTGGTCACAAGGGATTTTAGGAAACAAGATTATATGAAGGGAAGAAGAAGAGTGAAGAGGAGAAAAGAAAGAATGAGGGAGAAAGAAAAGAAGAAGAAAAGTACCACCGGGCGGATGCCGAGGGGAAAACCGTTTCAATACTCCGACTTTGGGAGCCGATTTTTCCCTCTCTAAAGATTAAATCGGGCATACCATATACCTCTGGAAAGCTCTTTTGGAGCCCTATCTACCCTAGAAATCTCAACAGCATAGGAAAAAACCTCTGTGACTGATTGCTGCTTGAACACAGCTGATTTGTTCACTGCCGGGGAGAAAACCGTTTTCGACACCCCGACTTTGAGAGCCAATTTTTCTCTCTCTACGACTCGGATTTGAGCATGTTTACTACCGTTAGAAAGCTCTACTTACAAGCTACTTACCACAAAAATCTCAATCAATTTGAAAAAGAATTGAGCGACTGATGGGGGAAGGACCGAGAGACATTTGATGGAGATTGAGAGAATTGAGAGAAAGGACCCACGGCCTCCTTCTCTCAACAACTAAGCAAATCAAGAAGACATTCACTTGAGAAGGGCTCCCCTTCTCCTATCTACTAACAATTCAAGAGGAAGAAGGGCTCTTCTTCCCCAATCATTTAACAATTCAAGAGGAAAATCAATGTGAACAAGAAGATCAAGAGACAAAGAAGGTGAAGAAGATGGGAGAGGAGGCTCATGGCCCTCCTCCTCCTACTCTAACTAGATGGAGGTGATTCTAAGAAGCTTGGAAACAAGCTCTTAAATACAATATAAGGAGCCGCCGGAGAGGCGGCTTACCTTAACCCTACCAAGGCTCAAAACTCTAATCTAAGGTCCTTGTGGATGAATGTTGCCTCAACTCCATGGCGCTCCATTCTTCAAACACACCAACTACTCCACCGGCTCTATATGTCAGGCATTGACAAGGAGATGCATTGGAAACAAGGAAGAACATAAATCTCTTTAACAGACGAAATGGCCAGTGAAGGATAAGCTCTTTCACTGGCCTTTTATACAGAGAAGGTCTGGCAGTTAATGTTACCTGAGATTAACTGCCAGTAACTGCCGCGCAATTCTACTCCTAGATTGCTGCTTAGTCCTAACATTACCCCCCCTTCTAGGTACAGCTAGTGGGTGGGGAGCATCTGGATGTAGTCTGTGGAAAACCTCGACCATTCGTGGAGCGTTGCGGAGATGACTTGCGGGCTCCCAAGAGTCTTCCTCACGGCCGTAGCCCTTCCATGACACCAAATACTGCAGTCGCCGACTTCTCCCAACAACTCGGGAGTCGAGCACTTGACAAACCTCCCACTCCGTGTTTCCTGCTAGGGTGACGACGGGGGAGGCGGTCGTTGCTGTCGGCCCGGAATTGTGTCGAAGCGGTAGGGTTCTAGAACAGCGACGTGGAATACGTCATGAATGCGAAGAGAGTGAGGTAGCTTTAGACGGAAAACAAGATCAGACGGTTTGGTGATGATCGGAAATGGTCCTAAGAACTTGGGCCCAAGCTTCTTGGACGGAGACATTGTCGCAATATGCTCGCTTCGGAGCATTACCTTGTCTCCCACACAATACTTGGGTGAGTCGTGTACGTGACGGTCATAGTGCCTTTTGGCATGCTCTCCTGCAATCTCGATTATCGTTTTAATTTCCTCATGGACTTGGTGTAAGAGCCGGACTCTATCTTCAGCCGCTGGGACAACTGAGGTCGTAGGTTTGCTGAAAGACATGGTTGGATGATAGCCGTACGTCGCATAGAAGGGAGAAAAACTTGTTGCGGAGTGAACGGAATTATTGTAAGCAAATTCTGCTACAGGAAGGAGGTCAGCCCAGTCATTCTGGCGCTTTGTGGTGAACATGCGTAGTATTTGCTCCAAATACTGGTTCACCCGTTATGTCTGACCATCCGACTGAGGATGAAATGCTGTTGTTGGGGCTGGTTGGATGCGGAGAAGCTCATGAAGACGCCGCATGAATTTGGAGACGAAAACTGCGCCGCAATCAGAAATCAACTCAGTAGGGGTACCATGATGCTTCCAGATATGTTGCAAATACAACTTGGCCATACCGGCGGATTCCATGGCTTCGGTAGTAGGAATGAAGTGAGCCAATTTTGTATTCTTGTCGACGACCACCATTATAGTGTCATAGTCGCCGCTCTGAGGAAGCTTGACGATGAAATCCGTTGTAACTTTTTGCCATGGAGCATCTGCGGCCGGAATAGGCTGGAGAAGCCCGTAACGAGGGTGTCGCGTGGGCTTGGACCTTTGACAGAGGTCACAACCGTCGACGTATCGGTGTACATATCTGGTCAGTGACGGCCAATAGAACGTACGCGCCACTAGGTCCACCGACTTCGCGCGCCCCAGATGTCCAGCAGCTGGTGCGTCGTGGCGCGAGCGGAGAATCTGCCGTCTAAATTCTTCCTTGTCGGGAACCATTATCGCCCCTCGGAAAGATAAGAGCCCATCGGAAAGGGTGTAGTCATGAAGTTGACGTCGTAATTGAGCTGGAATTTCCCTGTGGCCTGTTGTCAGAAAACTTAGGATGGATCCGAGTACTGGGTCCCTTGGAGTGGCTTCCCTAATCAGCTGAAAGAGGTGATTGTCACTCCATACCGGTTCCACCGCCTCCAACATGGCCAACCGTAACAAAGGTCGTACATTGTTGTCCGTAGCAGTGGCGTCGAAGCGCCGGAAGAGCATGTCTGCACGTCCGTTGAGAGCTCCAGGACGGTGTTCAATGACAAAATTGTACGCTGAAAGCAGCTCGGACCACCGTGCTTGGCGGCGATTCAGGACCTTTGTTCTCATGAATTGTTCCAAGTTCTTGTGGTCAGAGATTACCCGAATCTGATGAGAAGAGCCTTCGAGATATATGCGCCAATCTTGAAAAGCCAATACAATGCTCAGGAGTTCTTTGTCGTAGATGTCGTAGTTTTCCTCCGATGCGGACATCTTCAAGCTGCGATAGGCACATGGATGTAGGAGCCCGTCAGGGCCATACTGAGATAAAATGCCACCGGTGGCTGTATCAGAGGCGTCTGTTTCCAAGATAAAAGGTTTGTCAAATTGTGGGTGGAGGAGTACAGGTGCTTCTGTGAAACGACGACGGAGCTCATTGAAAGTCGCTTCTGTTGGTCCTTTTTAGTGAGTCGAGTAAGAGGGACCGCTATCTGTGAATAGTCAGCGATAAACCTCCGATAAAAGTTGGCGAATCCCAGGAATGCTTGAACTTTACGAAGGGTCTTTGGTGTAGGCCAGTCCTTGAGGGCAGCCACCTTGTCTTGGCACATCTCAAGTCTGCGGCTCGAGACCACAAGTCCCAAGAACTCGACTGCCTCCTTGTGATATTCGCATTTAGACAGTTTGGCGTAAAGCCCATGTTGGTGGAGGCGCTCTGGAACCTCCCGAACCACTGCTCGATGCTCTCCCAATGTCTTGGAGAAGATTAATATGTTGTCGAGGTAGATCACTACAGAAATATCAAGTAGGTCTCCAAATATGCTCTGCATATGGGCTTGAAACTGGGCTGGTGCGTTGGTAAGGCCAAATGGCATTACCAAATACTCATAAAGGCCGTATCGGGTCTTGAAGGCCGTTTTATACTCATGTCCTGGGGCCATCCGAACTCGATGGTACGCCTGGCGGATATCAAGCTTGGTGAACACCTTAGCGCCTACGAGGCGATCCGTCAGCTCAGGAATCAGGGGCAACGGGTACCGGTTTTTTATGGTAACCTTATTGAGATTCCGGTAGTCGATGCAGACACAGAGGGTTCCGCCTTTCTTCTTCGCGAACACGATGGGCGCCGATACTGGTGACTGAGGTCGGCGAATCCATCCTTTGCCGAGGTGTTCATCGAGATACCGGCGCAATTCCTCCAGTTCTGCAGGGGACATAGGACGGAGTCCCATGTTGCGAGGTTCTTATCCGTCTTTGAACTCTATCTTCATGTCAGAAGGCCCGTGTTGAGGTAGTTCATTAGAAGCCTCCTCGCTGAACGCACCCTCTAGGTCGGCATATTCCAGGGGAAGTGTCATGGCCGTTCGTGGTGGTATCATTGAGAGCTCGGAAATCTCCAATGAGTAGATTTCAGTCCCTCTCGTTGCTTGCCGAAATTTTTGGAGAGACGACAGGGTAGGTCGGATGGCGGCTACCACGGAGGGCACTGAGGTCGGTAAACAATGCTCTTTGCAGAAGACGGAAGTAAACCGAACCATCCCGGTAGACCACCGGATGTCGGGGTCATGTTGCCATAACCAAGGGGTGCCAAGGACGCAGTCGTAGCGGCCGGTGTTGGTAATATCCGCCGTGAGAATCTCAGCATGATCCCCAATCACCAGCTGAAAAGTGGCCTCATGGGTGACCAGTCCTGTGTTGATGACCCGTCCATCGATCACACGGACCTCACAAGGTGTGGGCTTCAGTGTAACCGTGGCGTTACTAGCAGCAGCAAAAGTAGAATGTATGAACACGCCAGTAGCTCCAGAGTCCACCAATAACGTAGCCGGTCGCCCGTTGGCTTGTCCTCCCAATGTCAAATGCGTACCGGGATCGGTCGTTGCACGTAGAAAAAGAGGTTCCTCCGTCAGACGCGGCGGGTCGGTCAAAGCCTGCTTGCACGTTGCCGTCTTAGCCGTTTGGCATGAGCCCGGGTACTGAGTCGGAGGCGTCAGTCCCGCGCTTCTCCTTTTCCGGAGTCGTTGACACCTTCCTCCTCAGTGGCAGAAAAGGAAAGAGGCTTTGAGGGGTTGGTGGGACACCTGGACCGTGGGTGGCCTTGTTGTCCGCACCCCCAACATCGGCCTTGGCGTTGAAACTCTTGCCGTTCCGCCGCTGTCCTTGCCATAGCCGTTGACTTCCTAGGAACTGGCGCAAGGGCATCAAGCTCCATAGGGACAGGGCCCGTCGTGGAAGTGGAAAGTGGTGAGAAACGTCGTCTTGGGTGGAAGGCTGAAACCGCGGGTGTAGTCGAGGACCGCCCTCCCTTAGGTCGCATGGCCCAAAGCCACTCGTCAATCCGAGAAGCTCTCGACATCCATCCCTGGAGGGTGGTAGGTGGCTCTTCTGAAGTGGCTATCGTGTAGTGTACTTCGGTCTTCAAGCCTTGTCTGAAGTGAGTAATGAGGGCCTCCTCGCACCATCCGACCTGGACTGCTAGCTCGTTGAAAGCCGCTATGTAAGGGGCCACACCAGCGGTTTGGCGGAGAGCCATAAGTCGGTCTTGTGCTTGCCCTTTGCGATCAACTTCCCCAAACACAGCAAGCACTCCTGCTCGGAAGTCCTCGTAAGAAGCTAGGAGTGGGTGACTCCTCTTCTCGTCGAGGGCCTGCAGGAGAGGCATCGCCCATCCCTCCGCCGTTCCAGTCATATAGGATAGCGCACAGGTGATCTTTTGCCTGTCCGTCCCATACCCTAGCGGGTTGTTATCGAACTGCAACCGAAGTTGTGCGAGCCAACGGTAAACGTCGCCGCCCTTTTTCCCTGCAAACTCCTTTGGTCGCGCAATTTTTGTCACTCCCGTTCCTGTCGGGCGTTCAAGGCCGAGCTGGGGATGCACCGGTGGGGGAAGCACCGGCGGCCCTTGAATCATGGTACTATGGCTCATACATTCTTGCACAATGTGGGGAATTGCTGCATGTAGTTCTTGGACCTGGTGTTGGACTGTATGCAAGGCTTGGAGTTGTTGCTGAATAAAACCAGTCAAGTCAGCAGCTCCACTCCCCGGTGGCACCGGATCCGGGACTAAAGGTGCCTCATTAAGCTCCATGGTGTAGTCCTCCTTTGCTCTTTATTCCTGAAACTGAGTCCTCCTATCTTGTACCCTCCAACAGCCGCATGTGACTTAGAATTAAAAGCATTTGAGATGTGGGTAATCCTGTCAAACTATGTGGCCGCGGGAACGACACCCTTGTGGCTTGAGGAATACGACCTGGTTGGACCCAGGGTCGGGGACCTACGGTGGCAGGGTCTATGACGCCCAAACTCATGGATTCGTCAGTCTTTGCATATCATCTAACTATCTAAGTACAGAACTCCTTGGCGCCCACTTGTCCAACCTCAGACGGTCACAGCCGCCGGATCCCTGTCGCAACGGAACCGAAGGGGTGGGTAACCGTGGTCATAGGGCTTGCAGTGGTGGTCATGGGCGCCACGGGAATGGGTACCGCCGCGGTCACGGGTCTTGCCACGGTCACAGGCTCTGCCACGGTCACAGGCCCTACCGCGGTCCCAAGCCCGCGGTCGCGCTGTCCGTCGCCTGCGCTGCCTGGCTGTGCGTGGCGGCTGATCTCTCCGCTGGTCTTTCGTGGCGGACGGCAGATTCTCTGCTGTGGCAGGCTGGCCGTTGCCTGGCCGGCCGACTGGCTCCCAGGACTTCCGGTGACTCCCGTAGTCAGCTGACCACTTGCCTGGCACCTCCGCCGTCCCCGTCAGGCCGTTCGGCTTGTTCAGTGACAGCCGCTGGCCGTTCGCCGAGATCCGAAATTAGTGGACTTACTGCAAACTCCTCGAACGGAAACTCCTCGTTCGCTGCATCAGTTTGCTAATTGCTGGGCCTCGTAGCGGCGGTTGTCGTAGCTCGTCGCATTGCTGCAATCCGCTCCGCCACTAGCTCAAGCATGGTTTCCAAGAAATGGTCGAACGGAGAAGCAGCGTATTCGACGTCGGCGCCGAACTTATCAGAGAAGTTGAAATATTAGGTTCGTTCCTCGGTGATCCTCTCGAGTTGTTCGACGAACATATGCAGATCAGCTAACCGGTCAGTTGTGCGGATCATTGATCTTGCTAAGCATACGTCGGCGTTGTCGCACCAATATTTGCTAAGTTTTCCCTCAGCATCGCAGATAGTTGCGCACATTAACGCCGCCCGGAACTCCAGTTGCAAATGGTACATCTTCAGCCGCTTTCCAAGCATCCCTTTCCACCTTCCTGCCGTGATATCACCGTCCCTCGCTCAATGCCGGAGTTCCGTTCACGGTGACCTTGAATGTTGCGCAGGCCCCTCCGAGAACAGAGTTCGGTTGACGCGGCTGGAAGTTACAGCAGGAGTCGGACATGACACCGACCGATGCTACGAATGCAATGGCCAATATCGCATGCTTCTGGAGACAGCTCCGGAAACTCTTGTTCATGCAATCAGCATCGCTGCTCTTTTTTGGAGGCGAGCTTGCTTTGCTCCTCCAACCCGGCCGCTCACGGCTTCGTAACGTCAGTTCGACCCGGCCGGCCACTTACTGTATCTGATCGATACACGCAACTCATCGATCGCTGATCTCGCACTAGAGATCCGAACTCCACTGATTTTCATCATGCAGGAACTTCGTCGATCGCTGATCTTGTACTGGAGATCCGAACTCCGCTCATTTTCAACATGCAGGAACTTCGTCGATCGC
This sequence comes from Bryum argenteum, assembly GCA_037043015.1. Lineage (NCBI taxonomy): Eukaryota > Viridiplantae > Streptophyta > Bryopsida > Bryales > Bryaceae > Bryum > Bryum argenteum. The sequence continues at coordinate 2,449,527 of CM073323.1, read as the reverse complement.
TGATCTTGCACTGGAGATCGGAACTCTGCTCATGCCAACATTCATTTCATTTCTGTGCTCGCCTCCCTGTTGCTTTCTCAGCTCCGGATCTCACTGAGCAAGACCACTCTCACATGCTTGACTGAGGTCGGAGTTGGCTTCATGTCCATCCAGCCTTGCCTGCACAACAATCAACCCACCATCTCTATCCTTCCGTACCATCGCTGCATCCTAAACTACTGTTATGCCGAATCACTCATGGAATGTAAACTGTTGTTTATACTGAATTACTCATGGAAGCAGACCGCTACAAGAAACTCACACTACTAGAAAACTATGACCGAATCAACAGAAAATCAACTGATTTTTGTTGTTCGGTGCACTGCAATGACCGATTTGACAGATTTTTGAACTATTTGAAAAAATCAACAAATTGCTACATTTTTTCTGTTGATTTGTATAGTGTGATGACCAAATCAACAAAATTTCAGCAAATGTGAAATCTATTGGGAATCTTTTGGGAATCTTATGCAAATTTCTTGGAAATCTGTTGGAAATCTTTTGGAATCTTTTGGAATCTTTTGGAATCTTTTGGAATCTTTTGGAATCTTTTGGAATCTTTTGGAATCTTTTGGAATCTTTTGGAATCTTTTGGAATCTTTTGGGAAACTTTTGGAATTTGTTGGAAATAATTTGGAATCTTTTGGGAATCTTTTTGGAATCTTTTGTAAAATATGCTAAAATATTCTAAAATCTATTGGAATATTATAGAATCTTTTAGAATATTTTGGAATCTTTTGCAATTTATGAACTCTATTTTTTAACCTCTAAAGGTGAGTGAGGCCCAAATCGGGTCCATTGGACTTTGGTCAGCCTCTGACATACTATTTTTAGATCGAATGACGTTGGAATCTTTTGGAGGTTGTACAGTTTTCCCGTAGCTTTCCGAAAAGTCATCTCATGCTCCAAAATTCCTCATACTTTAGGAGATATTCACTATCAAAGTTTGAAAACACTATTTGAAATCTGCCCAAAATTGCCCAAACTGCGGTATATGCTTACTTATTCTCTAAATCTGCCCAAAATTGATTAAAACGCAGAAACTTTAAAAATTCTCCAAAAATTGAGATTTTACTTTTTTTCAAGTTTTGTTTTTTCCACATCTAGGAAAGGTAGTAAGGCATGATCTCACCGTTTGGATTTTCAATCCAATACTTTTTTACATGCATTTATATTTTTTGAAATTGGGCCTTTGTATTTGAATTTCAGCATACCTCCATGTGAAAGATCAAGCATTTCTTGAAGTTTTATAGGTCCTACGAGGGTAAAAATTACATAGACATACTCCTTACTCACCTAGGAACAAGAATTTGAAGAGTCTCATGTCAAATTTCCTTTCAAAAGCGGTTTTTTTGGCCCCCAAAAGTTGCTTTGGGCATTTCTCAAGAAAGAAGGAACTAAAAATTATTACCCCAAATATTTTGGTCATAATTTTTCCATGATGCTATTCCATCTAGGTTTTGCCCTTACCTCCTCTTTCATTTAGGGGTAAACTTATTCATTCACAACTTATAAAAAGAAAAAACAAAAAAAATAAACAAACAAAAAATCAGCGGACTTTGGCGGCCATTTTGTCATGGTATAATAAATTTTTTCAAAGAACTTGAGACTAAGAAAAGTTGGAAAATCAAGTAAAGTTAAATCACCAAAATTCTTTTGTGATTTGGAGCCTCCATTCAAAAGATATAGAAAGATTTCAAAAAGAGGGTTGCAAGAAATTTGTTTTTGATATTTTAAAACACCCGCTTTGAATTCCATCCATAAATTTTGAATGGAGGCTCCAAATCACAAAAAAATTCTTGGAGATTAAACTTCACTTCAATCCCCAACTTTCATTAGTTCAAAGATTTTTGCAAAAAGTTATTCTACCATGACGAAATGGCCTTCAAAGTTGGCTGAACTTTAAGACTATGTACTTTAAGCATATATCTATGACAAAAAACGGTCGCAAGCATATCTTCTTTGATGGATGGTAGGTCGGTCGAAGCGGTGGCCATTAATTCGGAGGTGGGGAGTTCGATCCCGGTCGGCCGCATGTCTTCCGAACGGGCCGCTGCCCGGACCTTGGGCCACTGCCCGGGTTTTTGAGCTGCTGCCCGGGCTCTCGGGCAGATTGAAAAAAAATTTACAGAAAATTCCGGGCAGCGAAAAAAGTTTTTTTTCTGACAGTACGTTTTCACTCGGACTCCATCTCTCGATAAGAGATGAAGGCACGTACCTTAGGCTCAAATCACATTATTTTTTCATAGCCTAAGGATCAGAGTGATGATACGTAGTTCTGGCTGAGAAGCAACGCGACTCTTCAGAACCTCAACCTTTAAGAGGTACAACCTTAACCTTGAAGAGGTACGAACTAATGGTATGAAACGGCAACCATATACGCATACGTAGCCAAGCTACATGACCATCGATCATGTCTTGACACTCCCCCTCTTGGCGGAGGTGGGATGCCAGAAAACCGGTTCTGTTTAACCTAATCGTAAAGTATCGTAGTTTTTCAAAATCCTGTCACTAGTCGTTATGAACTAAGTTGTTTCTTTTCCTTTCGGACTTGTGCTAACGATCGCATCTTCATTGACAACATATGCTTGTGGTGGGAAGATGGTGGTAACGTTTTTGTAAACAAATCAGCGATGTTCTCGGCAGAAGTAATCTTCTCGATGGATATGGTGCCAATTTTTGTTTGCTCAGCAGCATAGAAGATTTTCGGTGTCAAATGCTTCGTATTGTTGGATTTAATGAAACCTTCTGACATCTAGTGCCGACAGGCGTCATTATCCTCGAAGATCTTCATAGGTTTTATATCAATCTCAAGGTTTGCTAACATTTTTAGGCTTGATGACATATTTCGCAGCCAAACAGCTTCCTTGGTGGTGTCAAATAAGGCGATCAATTCAGCATGATTTGAAGATGTCGCGATCGTGGGTTGTAACCGAACTCAGGAGATGAATCGAATCGGCCATAGTAAAAACGTAGCCGGATCGCGACCTTCCTTTCTCGTGAGCCGACAGTACCAAAGATCTCGCATAACCTTTAATCGGTTGGAAATTTCTTTCAAAAAGAATGCCGTAGTCTCTGGTTCCGTTCAAGTAACGTAGCATATGTTTTACTCCGCGCCAGTGTCGTTTAGTTGGTTCCGCGCTATGTCTTGACAATAAATGAGTCGAGAACTTGGATCCTGGTCTTACATTTAGCGATAACCAAGACATTGACATTACAGCGGTAATATATGGGTACTCCGAAGAGAGTATCTCTTCATTCTCTCGCAATGGACCATACTCATCTTGATCCGTTTTTAGGGTCCTGACCGTTAAAGGTGTGGAGACTGGATGAGCCTCTGACATTGCGAATTTCTTGAGAAGTCTACTCGTATATGAAGTCATATGCAAGAATACAGAGCCATCCTCAAAATGCTCTAGTTCCACGCCTAAGCATCTTGGAGTTCGTCCATAGTCCTTGACTTTGTACTTGTGTTTCATCAGGTCAACAGTTTTCTCGACTGCTGCTCGAGTGCCGATGATATTTAAGTCGTCGACATAAATTGCGATAAGCACGAGGTGCTTTCCTCTGCGGTTCACAAATACACAAGGTGTGTATTTATTTGCTTTAAAACCTTGTTGGATCAAATAATCCGTTAAATTCCGGTACCATAGTCGTCCAGACTGTTTCAAGCCATAAATGGCTTTCTGGATCCTTACAACTTGACCCAGTTCTCTCTTTCTCTTCCTAGAGATGGTATTCAGATTTTCAAGATTGGTAGGATCTGAGGAGGGGGCAAACGTCACACGTTTATGGCCCTTTCCCAAATCCTGCGTTTTCTTGTCAACTAGCTCTGCTTTTGCTCTCTGGGACTGTCCCGAGTTGCCCATATTCTGCATTGAGCTCTCTTTTGTCGAGTTGATGGATTCTACCCCTTTGGGGAGCTCCATATACATTTCTTTGTCCATCCTGCCATACAGGTAGGCTGTGACAATATCTAACAGTCTAAATGAGAGTCTTTCCTGCACAGCCAGAGCTATCTGAATGTAATTGAATCCATTACTGGGCTGTAGGTGAAATCATAATCAATTCCAAAGTGTTGAGTAAAACCCTTCGCAACTAAGCGTGCTTTATAGCGGATTATCTTTCCTTCAGAGTCTCTTTTCTTTGCAAAAACCCATTTACAACGAATGGGTTTCATATCAAGTGTCTTAGGCTGCGGCACCCCAAAGACTTGTCTCTCTTTCATTGAATTCATCTCATCTTGCATTGCACGTTTCCAATGCGGCCATTCTACTGATCTCTTTGCTTGTGGAACCGTTTTTGGTATGTCCGGGTTTTCTAAAATAGCATTGACGGTGTGCACCATCAAGGCTTCATTCTTGCAAATGGTTCGTCTATCGCAGACGTGATCAGTGAGTGCTATATCCGTTGCTTCTTCGAAGCTAGGCTGGTTAGTTGCTACTTCCCCAGGACCTTGTGTTACTCCCCCTGTCTCCGGCAATGCCCCCCCAGTAATATGTGTTGCTCTCCCTAAATTCTTTGGCTTATTTTTAGACCCCAAAGGACGTCCCCTTTTTCGTCGAATTTGAGAGACGTTCGCCGGTGTATTATCTGGTAGTATTCTTGCTGGAGTGTATTGGACTTGGGTGTAGGGGGTTTTTACAATATCGGTGTGTCGGCAAAAAAGCATCGGGTAGCTTTTGAGCAAGTTCTCATGACCTCGATTCGTTGCACTTCCCCATCGCAAGCGATAATCGGGTTGTCGTCAATTGTCGTTGAATGCCAATTAATGTCTAAAACCGTGGCGGGCAGCTTTTCTTTGATTTCCATGAATGGAAAATTTTGTTCATCAAAATGGCAGTCTAGAAACCTCGCCCTAAATAGGTCTCTAGTTTTTGGTTCTATATACTTTATCAGGGAATTACCTACGTTCCCAACGTAGATACCCTGCTTCCTCTGAGGTCCGAACTTTTTCCTTTTTGTAGGGTCAAGCGGCACTTCAACAGAACATCCGAATTTCCTTAAATGTTTTATATCCGGTGCATTTCCCGTCGCTAATTGGTGTGGACTCATCTTATTTCCTGCAGATGGGCGGTATCTAATGAGATCAGCAGCATGCATTACTGCGTGGCCCCAGGCCGTTAAAGGTAAGTTGGACTTGAGTAGCAGAGGACGAGCTATCCATTGTATTCTCCGAATTAAGCTTTAGCGAGTCCATTCGAAAATGGACTTACGGTAGTGCTACTTCAAGTATTATACCTTGTCTTTGTGCGATAATTTTGGAATGTTGTAGACGTAAACTCACCTGCCCCATCAACTCGAATGTGCCTTACACTATTATCTGGAAATCTAACTTGCATCCTGATTAACTGTATCAACATCTTCGCAAAAGCGTGATTCCTTGTTGACAATAGGTTGACCTCACTCCACCTTGAGGTGGAGTCTATCATCACCATAAAGTACCTAAATGGTCCTGATGGTGGTGATATCGGGCCACATATGTCAACCTGAATGCGATTGAGGAAAGGTTCAAGCTCTTTATCTTTTATTTCTTTTGCTGGACGTAGTATGAGTTTGCCCCAAGAGCATGCCAGGCATGACTCGGGTAGCCTTGATGAAATTTTGATGTTTCCCGCTGCCGATTTTAATATATTTTGCAGCATTCTTGTTGAGGGATGACCCAGGCGGTCGTGTCAAAGTTTGCCATCATCAGTGATCTCTCCTGTAAGTGCAATAAACTCGTTGGTTGCTATTTCAAATTCGATAAGGCCATTGTCAGTATAATAAAACTTCTCTGCACAATTTCCATGTTCATTCGTAAGGGTCTTGAACCTTTCCCCTTTTGTGAATATGTGTGTGTTGATCTCATAGCCACTGTTAAACACATCATTCTCGCATAAAACTTGTCTTCTTGCCGTCGGAATAAGAAGAGCTCTTTCAGCATAGATGCGAGTGCCTCCGAGGGTAAAATAAACGAAATGGGTCCCGATCCATGTACAATGAGATTTAAACCACTCATCGAGGCTATCTTATAGTTTTCATATTTGCATCTTTGTGAAGTATTTGGCACTTTTAACGATCGTAATTGTCGCTCCTGAATCAAGTAGCATCATGGATCTATTTGTCCGTTGTTCTTTGTTCAAATATCGCATTTGTCTCCTCAATGCGAACCTGGTCCAAATAATTATATTCATCTTCATTTTCAATACGTTGCTTTTTATTTTTGTTCTTGTCATTGCTGATTTTCTTAGTGCCTCTCCACGGTGACAAATTATTTTCTCTTCGGTATTTATCAACAACGTCCTTTGGTGTTCGACGATGGGGGCGAAGTAGCGTTTCTTGCCACATCTCAAACACTTCCCAAAGGTTTTGATTTATTCTTCTTTATATTATCCTCATCTTTCTTACCAGGGGTCACGGATCGCCGAGCCCTCTTCTCTTGTTGTTTCCACGGTTTTCTTCTTCTGTTTGGAACGTCGCTTTTCTCTTGTGTAATTCAGTTTGAGTCGCTATAGTCCCAGTGGTCTTTGTTTTGCCAATTCTTTTGCAACATTGTTGAATTTCTCATTCTCGGCCCGAGGGTAAATGAATAGGTCTCTTGAGTTCTTATATTCTCTTCTAGCAATGACTCTCAAGTCCCATCCTTTCGGGTCCCATTGTCGATAATGTCTTGAATATTATGTCTTCTTCACATCGCGGCCTCTTACAATATGCTAGCTTTGCTGTGAATTTAAATAGCGCTGCTTTATAATCATCAAGTAGGTCAAAATCCATATGACGAAGACTTAACCATGCTTGCCATGTTTCAGGATATGTAATTTCACGCATGGCTTCAAAGCGGGATTGAATCTCTTCCCATAGATCGCAAGGTGTATCATGATGATACATTTGAAGGGCTAGATCGTCTTTGAGTCTTAGACGGATTGCTAAGGTAGCTGTGTCTTTCTGCATTCGATCATAATCTACTTCGGACTTTCCAAAAGTCAATGTGGGATCTTCTTCCTTTGCCTTCCTCCGTCTTTCTACTTCAGCAGGTGTTGGTGGGCAAGTTGTTATACCCTCTAAGCCTTTACTAGAAAGGTATTGACGCATATTCGTCATCCACATTATGTAATTTGTCCCGTCCTCTTCCAATGGTTTAAAACCTGGTTCTGCAGGTATTCTATCATAGATAGCTTCTGTTTGTAAAGCCATCGACGCTCCTTGTTTTTAAATTTCGTTCAAAACTTCTCTTTTCGCTCTGCGGCGAGCAGTGCTGATAACGTGACAGTACGTTTTCACTCGGACTCCATCTCTCGATAAGAGATGAAGCTGCCTACGTACCTTAGGCTCAAATCACATTATTTCTTCATAGCCTAAGGATCAGAGTGATGATACGTAGTTCTGGCTGAGAAGCAACGCGACTCTTCAGAACCTCAACCTTTAAGAGGTACAACCTTAACCTTGAAGAGGTACGAACTAATGGTATGAAACGGCAACCATATACGCATACGTAGCCAAGCTACATGACCATCGATCAATCGATCATGTCTTGACATTTTCTAATTTTTTCTGTTTTTTTTTTCAAAAAAAATTAATTTAATTTTTTTTTCTTTTTGTAAAATTTGTCCAAATCAACAGAAATTTTGAGCAGATTTTTGTTGACTAATGTCCAAATCAACGCGTCCAAATCAACAGAAAAAATCAACGCTTCTCTGTTGATTTGGACGCTGATTTTTCTAGTAGTGTCAACGAGGACTGGCCATTATGTCAGGCATTGACAAGGAGATGCATTGGAAACAAGGAAGAACATAAATCTCTTTAACAGACGAAATGGCCAGTGGAGGATAAGCTCTTTCACTGGCCTTTTATACAGAGAAGGTCTGGCAGTTAATGTCACCTGAGACCAACTACCAGTAACTGCCGCGTAGTTCTACTCCTAGATTGCTGCTTAGTCCTAACACTATAAATAAATATAACTTACCAATGGCACCACAAAGTGAAATGAACAAAACCAATACAATCAAATCACAAACACAAACATGAATATCAAAAGTTAATTACGCAAAGCCAACGGTATATATCTAACGCTAAGTCAAGCAACTAATCCTACGCTAATTAAGGATCCACTAGGAGGCTTTTTACCTGCTCTAGGCCTTCATCATCGCATTAAGGATGCACTAGGAGGCCTTTTACCTCCTCTAGTCCTTCCTTATCAAACCATTCACTCCTAATTTAATCTAAACTCAAAATCGATGCTAAATAATCTACCCAAGGCCTTACGAAGATTATCTTTTAACATGCATATTATGTTCACGACTTAATTATTTTGATTTTGTCAAATTACCCCAAGATTGCATTCTTCATTAACAATTCACTCACAAAATCAATGAAAAACTCACAATGAACAAGAGAGCCAAATCAAGCTCTCACACGCATTGAAGATTTCTTCGTCCGGCTCTAACGCAATGAGATGTCGATTCGAGCGTCAGCAAGCAATGACGGAAGCACTTGCAGGTTAGTATACAAAAGTTAGATCGCGGAATTTAAACATTAGTGGAAAGCAAATAACAAGAGAGATAATGAACCTGTACTAATAAAAATTCCACTCGCAAACAATATCACGCTCGTTTAATAGATACTCGATGAAGCACTGAATGAAAGACGGGTCCATTTCACGCGAGTCTCGCCACGGAAGCCTTCTGGGCCCCAGAAGCTGCGTTTCTCGTATCGTGAAATTTGTCAAGTCATCGTGCGCTTCGGAAAAGATGTCCACCCTTATGAACTGCAAAGGTAGAGTGCGGAAGCTTGACCCCTAACAGTCAAAGACCTTGATGTAGAAGTTACGGGTCTGCAAAACAAGTCAAATAAGATGTTTAGTATGAATTAACTTGTCCGAGTCAAAATCTTAAACAAATCAAGAAAGAGAGTACCTCTTTCGCGGTAAGGATTGGAGAAGCCATCGAAATGGATTTTTGCCGACCAAGTGCGATGAAGGCTAAAACGATAGTCTTTGCTCTTTCTCACAAGATTCTTCTGAAGGTCATCCTCCTCGGGATAGATGACAAGAAGTAAAACATCATCTGTGAAATGCATATCAGCAAAAGCAAAAAGGTGGTCGAAGTAGTCCGACTCTCGCTTGTTTCATGACGGAATAGAGTTGAAACAGATGATTGAAACGATCCAGTTATCCGGAATGCTGGCAATCAAAAGGTCGATACCAAGATGCTTAGGCTTCATCATCATCTTCTTATAACAGTAAGAACGTCCAATTCCAATCTGAAAGGATAAAATAAATGATACAATGAGCTACCGAAGTTGCAGGTCAGTTTAGAATATTAATGAACTTGAAATATAACATTGAAGAATGTATAATGTTACTTTGTTGATGTGATCTACAATCCGTAAGAGTTTAGGATACATTAACTTCTATTTGTGGGATTTGCTTAACAACGCAGGAAAGCTGCCATGCTCAAGAAACATAGGGAGAGTCAACTGAAATAGTTTAGACGAGGTCGCTCCAATACCTACCGGGATAGGATTATCCTCGATAAAATGTGTGACACTGTGAGAATGGTGGGGAGAGTGGCCGGAGTCGACATCCATGATCGAACGACGCGGAGATGGCGGATTCGATTGTAGACTGAGAGGCTTGCGTCGAAGCGAAACGATAACGCCCGACACGTCGAACAATTGCAATTGCGGCTACCGGTGAAGGTGTCGGAATGGGTGGGGACAATGGAGGTGTGTGAGAGCGTGTAAGCTCTCTTTTGCTTAAGTGTTACTAATAATGGATTTTTATTAATGAATTGTTTGCAAACCATGACATCTTGAGGTAATTTGATGAATTTATGATAATTGAGTTTTGAATGCAATAGGTATATTAAAGATTAGTTGTCGCAAGGCCTTTGGTAGATTATTTAGCATCAATTTTGAGCTTAGTTTAGATTAGGAGTGATTGGTTCGATAAGGAAGGACTAGAGGAGGTAAAAAGCCCCCTAGTGGATCCTTGGTTTGATTAACGTAAGAATTAGGGACTTGGAGTTGGGTTAGAAATTTACCATGGGCCTTGTACAAGTAGTCTTTGATGTCCTTGTTGTGTTTGAAATTTGGTTGTTGAGAGATTCATTCATCTAACCTTGTGGTAGCATGTGGGAGCTACATCCATTGATGAAGTCGTTGATAGGATGGAGGCTTCAAGGACGGGAGCGTGGAGTGGCGGTCATTCATCCATGCCTTAGTTAGGGCTTAGGCCTTAGTTAGGGTTATGGTGAGCCGCCTCTTTGGCGGCTCCCATTTGGTACTTAATAGCTTGTTTCCAAGCTATCTTCACCTCTTCCATTTCCTCTTAGTTTAGGTTAGAGTAGGAGAAGGAAGGCCTTGGGCCTCCTTCTCCTCCATTTTGTTCACCTACCTATTCATCTATGTAGTTAGGAGGAGGAAGGCCATGGGCCTCCTTTTCCTCTTTGTTCACCTTGATCATCTTTCTTGAATCGTTAGTAGTTAGGAGAAGGAGAGCCCTTCTCAAAATGATCTTGTTGTTGAAGTGTTAGTAGTTAGGAGAAGGAGAGCCCTTCTCAAAATGATCTTGATTTTGAAGTGTTAGTAGTTAGGAGAAGGAGAGCCCTTCTCAAAATGATCTTGTTGTTGAAGTGTTAGTAGTTAGGAGAAGGAGAGCCCTTCTCAAAATGCTTGTCTTGCCTCACTCATCTTCCTCCTCCTTATTGAGTTCCTTTGTTATTAAGATAAGAGCTTATTCTTGCCCTATGAAAGCCAGCCAGATTGTTTCCCCCATAGCTCACTCGATTTTTCTTCAACTCCTTTGAGATTTCTACACTAGATAGAGCTCCAGTAGAGCTTTCCAATGGTATAAAGCATGCTCAATTCCGAGTTGTAGAGAGGGAGATATGAGCTTCCAAAGTCGGGGTGTTGAAAAAGTTTTCCCCCCGGCAGTGGCAAAAACCGCCACAGTCAAACAGCAATCAGTCTTAGCTCGTTGATCCTCTGCCTTTGAGATTTTAGGGGCGTGTGCACATTGAGCTTAGCTTTCCAAAAAGCTATGGCACGCCCCATTTGGACCTAAGACCAAGGAATGGCAATCAAAAGAGTAGAGACCACTTCCAAGCCATCCGGCCGGTGGTTCTCTTCTTCTTCTTCCCTATTTCCTTGTCTTCTTCTTGTCTTTCCTTATTCCCCTCTTCTTTTCTCATCTAATCTTGCTCTTCAAAACCCCTTGTGACCAAATGCCACCTCATGGTGGTTTTTGGGTTCACAAGGTGGGAACGGCACAACAGTGTTACTGCGACACTGTGCATTCCTCTTCGTCCTAGGCTTCGGAGGGGGTTCAGGCTCAAATGCCTCCTCTTCGTCGTCATCGTCAATCTTCACAGTATCTTCTCCTGCAAGCGATGGGTCCAAGAAAGGGATAAGGTCTTTCTCCTCCTCTGGAACGTAGTTCGGTCGGCACTCAAGGAACCAACCACATGTGAGCAAAATCTTTGGGCCAAATCGTTTGTGTTGGTGTTCCGTCCAGAGTTTTGCAATACGAGTAAGAATAGCCGGTTTCTTCTCATCATGTTTAAACTGAATATGCTTTGGAAAATGCGAAGCCGAAAGAGCGCCTTTGGCGATAAGCTCTTGCTTCATGTACCTGCATATATGCATGATAATTGGTTAAGATGACGAATACAATGAAAATACAGAACCAAATATTTTATAAAATCATACGAACCTGTAAAACAAGCGGCCCGCAATCTTCCCACCATCAAACTTTGCAATCTCAGAGGCTTTAAGGAACCTTGGGCTTGCATCTTCTGGGAGATAAGATTTAATAGCTTTCTTCCACAACAACGATCTCCATTTCTCGATATATTCCGCAGGCTTGAGAAGAAAGTCGCTCCAATGAATCTTGATATTCTGTATTGCAACATACTTCTCCACGTACTCCACGAGAAAAATAGACATCTAAGAAACATTAGCATGCGATAGATTCTAGATAAAGCAAAAATTATAATAAGAAGAAAGAATATACAATGATAAATGATCTAGAAATCCTCATAACTGAGCCCAAAGAGAAGCCTTTGGAAGCCACACGTCGAGCGGAGCGTCTTTCATTGGACGGTTGAGTGGAAATCCGTAGACCTTACGTTCCTCGTCATTCCCATTCCACAGTTGTAGTCAAAGCCCTTTAAAATGGCTGGAGACTGGGAGGTACAAAGTTTATGTAGTCGCTCAACAGTCAAATCTAGATTTTTTTATTTTATTTTTTTTTGAGTTATTTGGTAGATAAAAAACAAAATGAACGATTAAAGAGAGACTATAAGTTAAAACTTGAATAGTGTCCAAGTAAACATGTACCTCTTGTTCCCAGACCAAGCCATTCGTCGGATTGGCGATTGCAACCATCTGATCAAACCTTTGGCCACGCCAAAACTTGACAGTGTTTGTGATTGCCTTCTCCATGGCACTCCAAACTCCATGGCCAGTTCTCTCACTTTCAGGCACGGTCTGGTAATAAGTCGAGCAAGCAGCATTCGAGGCTGCAGCGCATTGTGCATTGTCTCTGCATAACAATAGTTAAGATGTTTGAAAGCAATTATAAAAGGGATAATACGCAATTGATAAGTGAACTTAACGTTACAAATACGTACCGCGTAAAGGAATTTAATGAAAATATCCATTGTCAATAGATACCATGATGGTATTCCTGGTTTATACTCTAGAGAATTACGATATTTGTCTAGAGTATAAACCATTGAATTTCTTTTCTATATCAGCCATCATACCATTTATCAGCCAAATAAAGCACGAGATGAAACCAAACAATAAAACCACCAGATGACTTAAACAAGCGCATGATTTAATTAAGCACACGACTTAACCAAGCACACAACTATGACATAACTTTGGGGTTTAAAGTTTTCTTCGAACTGTGGAGGTTGATTGTTGACCGTCTTCAAATTTGTTCTCTCTTGGTTGATATCATTTCCATGCCTAAACACACATAGCAAGGAATTAATTAGGTACTTGTGTATACTTAGGCTTAATAACTAATTTAACAATAAGATATATATCGGCAAATAAAGTATAGTGCGTCATAAGCATATAAAAGAATAAAAATGACATAAAAACGGGGGTGAGAAATTCCACCATAATTGAAGGTCTGCTATATTCAATTGGTGCAGGCGTTGTGTAGTGATGCCCTTCGGACTTAAGCAAACTCTTAACAAGCTCGTTTCAAAAAGCTATGTACCAAACCAGTCACTCTCTCAAAATTGCAAAAAACACTTCGCAACAAGCGTGAAAATAAATATGATCATAAGGAGAAAATAACTAAAGGAAGGTATGAAATAGAAAATGCAATGAGCTACACAAAGCTATGATGCATCATTTAACTAAATATGGACTTTGGGCTTATTTATGGACTTTAAAACATGGGGAGATCCCTCCATCCATAACCATAAAATCTACATATTTGAAGAGTATCTTCATATAACCTAGATTCTAGAAATCATTTTGCAGCTATTGTTCTTAATTGTAGACCGTGGACTGTCCATATTTAGTTAAATATGTCATTATGGTGAAGGGGGAGCAAAAACAAGAACCAGAAAGAGCTCAAGGTGCTGAGAAATAGAAAATGAGCAAGAATGAAATTAAAATGAGCAAAGAGCTCTATTTCACCATGTTTATATATTGTATAAATACATTCAATTAAACACGTGTTAACCAAAGTAAAGTCATAGATATATTCTCAAGATAAAGACAAGAAAAGTAGATTCTAGTAGGTTCTAGAGAAGGTTCTAGAGAGCGAATGGATAATATCTTAACGATTTGTATAGGAGTGCGATTAACAATTGGATCATTGATCCAATGTATAAATGGTGAGATATAAAATTTCAATGTAATATGGTTTCAAAGAAATTGGAACTTGACCTTAAAAGTTACAAGAAGTGAAAAGGTGGTTAAAAAGCCTCCCTACTTTTTTATTTTTGGATTGAACAAAAACAAGGATTGAGATAACGAAAGGGATATGGACGAGAATAGGGTTTGGGAAATAGTTAGGGGTTGATTTAAGACAAGATTTGAGCTTAGGACAAAGACACAAACAGTTTTTTTGCAATAATAGGGAATGCTCACTATGTCCTTGAGAAGAATCATAATTTGCTAAAATGGTTGGAATTTCAATAATCGTTAGATTAGTGAATATTATGGTTAGAGATGGCTTAGATGGTTTCTCTTCCCATTGCTCTAGAACTGACAAATTAGTGCGTGATATAAGGTTAAGTTCATAAGAAAAGCGCTACAATTGTATTCTTTTTGCAATATAGCCGCCTGGGCAAAAATTGCAATAATCAAATTTTGTTCTTTTTATGCTTTACTTGTCCATTTATTAGATATCTGATTAATTAAAAACCTAGCCCAGTTTGCAGCTTGATCTTGTGCGGTTATTTCGCAAGTGATATCTGAGTTTTAAAAAATGTTGTCATATGGTTTTTTCTATTTTTTAGAAGAAATATCATATATAAAATATACATAATTATATCCTACTATGATATATCATTTATTGATTTAATTACTCAACGATATCAAATGTTGGTTTTTTTGTGAGACGAGAGTTTATACCAAATCATGGTTTTTCTAGATATTTATTTGGGTGTGGCAATGCTACTAAGGCAGACTAGTATACATTAGTGCAAGTTAAGGTGGTCCTCTTGTAAAGAAGGACTAGTGCTAGGATTTTAGATGTTTGAATTCTCGAGTATACCAAAATATCCAAAAACCTTGAAGAGTTACTTCTAACATTTACACTACGTGGGTGCTTTCAGTACTTAAATTTGAGCTATGACCATTCTAAAGAGGGCAAGTAGGTACGCAACTTTTCAACGAGTTATTTTCAAAACTTGTTCTTTCATGTCTCTCTAAAATTGATTAATATTCTAACTTGCACAGAGTGAGGACATTCACAATCTGTAGGTTACATTGCTCGCTATATGGCACTTTTGTGAGGCATCAACGACTCTTCGTCTCAACCATGTAGTACAAAGTGATTGCACGCTTTCGGCCACAC
This sequence comes from Bryum argenteum, assembly GCA_037043015.1. Classification (NCBI taxonomy): domain Eukaryota; kingdom Viridiplantae; phylum Streptophyta; class Bryopsida; order Bryales; family Bryaceae; genus Bryum; species Bryum argenteum. The sequence continues at coordinate 2,434,460 of CM073323.1, read as the reverse complement.
CACTTCCCCTCCTCTCGTTCGTATATTTGTTTTCTTTCTCGGAGCCAGAAAACTCGTTGGTACAGAAGGTCTCAACTACGGATATGGCTGGAACTAAAATATCTCTTGGTTCTGCAAAGTGTAACGCATCTACATAGTAAGAGTTGATTTTGCTGAGTTTTATACAGACTGCTACATCACGCCACCGTAGAACCGTCAACTCTAGCGCCTAGGTTAGCGCACGTTCTACCCTGACCCTACCATACGTGAAAATGTTATTCCCATTGAAAGGCACGTGAAGAGTAATTTGTCATTTCAAGATTGAGGATGCCCTCAGAGACTACAATTCTAAAATGATTGGGTCAACAGAGATCTATAAGAGAATGTGTCACTTTCACTCATATAATGACCTTACCCTGTCTTGGTTGATTGTCCAATCATGAATGATGGTATTTTTTTCATAGATTATAGGCTCTCGACAGGTAGTGTTTTTTTTTATTCATTGCGCAATCTTCAATGATGGTATTTTTTTCATGAGTTGTAGGGTCTCGACAGGTGCTCGTTTTAAACTTTTAATTGATTGCACGCTAGTGATATTTTCTAGCACATTCATTGGTTGGATTGTTATGATAGGTCGTGTCATTGTAATTGGTTAAGTTACATAAATAGGATGTAGTATGATGTAATATTTCTTCTCTTTGAAGTAACAACCCCCACTCACCTCACGTACTTTACCAATATCTTACTGAAATCACCTAACTTCGTAACCTTTTATAAAAAAGAGAATTATGGATTTAATTTTTTTGACCCAATTTAAAGTTCCAATCATCGCAAAAGTATGATACACAACCTTATTGGTAGAGCCACGGCCAGTATGAGAATTAAAGACTCACTAAAAGAATCATGGGACTCTTACACCCTCCTTGCTCATGTAAAAAAATTACGATGTTGGGAATTTGGAGTTATTATCCTCCTCATACTGATATTGAAACCTCATTGATACAAAGTTTGGTTTTCAAAGTGCCAATGAATTTATATTTTTACCATATTTTTGTTTGATTGCTCGAATTTTTTATTTATATACCCAAATGAAGATTTGTAAATCTCATTTGAACGTGGTGTGACCAAATTTTCATTCAAATCAATATATATAAAATAGAATAAAAATAATAAAATTCATTTTTATTTTAGCGTGCTGACAAAAAGTAAAACAACCTTCCAATAGGTTACCGTCAGCCTTATAAGGGCAGGCCTTCATGTGCACGATCATGTCATCAAAGTAGATAGAAAAGATATTTTTCATTAGTATCCAAATCATAAAGTAGACATTGCCTAAAGTGTAGACCTTATAAGTTTACTAATTAAAAAGTGAAATTTGAAATCTGTAAATCCTGAACCTATGGTTGCTACCACTTGTCACATAAACGTTGAAACACGTAATTCGTTATAATGGTATTATTCACTGATTTTGAGAAATGTGGGTTAGCTCGAGTCGAGCTAAATGTATCCACACATTACATTTGGCTCAACTCAAGCTCAATTGTGATCAATTTGATAATCTGAATATTCCCATCATAACGAAATAGGTGTTTTGAGAATACAAGCTCCAATTTACGATTTTTGTTTATGAAAGTGCCCAGATCTTGAAAATCAAAAAAATTCATCAATATTATTATTGACATTGAGGTGCTTAGTCATGCATGAAATTTCTCACTTTTCACATTTTACATGTATCACTGTGTTCCTAGACAATTATATTTAATAAACAAATAGGAGATGAATTACCCATATCATTTCATGAATTCAAGTCTCTTTTAAATGACTTCTAAAAGAAATCCAAGTGCACATTAGTTTCTTGTATGATGAATCATACTCTGTTCCAAATTATACTTATATACGTCACACACACACATCGAAATACAACATCTCTCAAACACCAAAAAACATGCTACTTTGCACTAGAAAATATACAAAATGACATCTTGTGTAAACCAATATCACATCTTTGAAAAATATATATGGTAGAGCAGCCCAAAATGGCGCAGTGCCGAAAATGGAGCCCTAGTAATCTTCACTGTCACATACATAATAGCTTCTCCATACAACAGTACCATGTACACACTGCAAAGATTATAGGGCGTTACTTTAGGGCACCATTTTAAGAACACCTATATTTCCATCTTTAAAAATTCATTACTTACTGTAGAAGAGTCAAAAAATGATGATTCCACTTGCTCTAGTTTTCTACTAATTTTCCCCATGCACAAAAATTGCTTGCCCGGGCAACATTCCTGTAGATTTTATGTGCTGAAAATTGCGCCATTATAGGACACCTTACCATATACCTTATTCATATCCACAACTACTCACTCACCCAATGAATAAATGTATAAACATGGTCATGGGTCCAAAGACTTGGACTTTCCATAGTCAAACAAGTAAAAAATATCCAACGAGCTCGTAATAAATTGCTAGCAATGATAAGAAAAGTAGTACAAAACTCCACATTCATTCGGAAGAGACGTGTAGGGGTGAAGAAAGCCGCAAGGAGTCTTCATGGCCTGACTGTCCGGCCCCCAATGATGCCCACAATTCAATGTCAGAGCGGCGACGGCCATCGATGCAACGATCACTAAAGCTTCGTCATCCACCCCACTTGTTTTTTGCAATGAAAAACGATATATTACATGGAATATAGCTTAAAGACTGCCATGTGCCACGAGATTGCGCGCAAATCCACGATGTACCTGGCGATGTCAGTCTTGCGCGTGAGAATGCGGATTAAACATCTTGAGCAAGTGAGGGCGATGGCCGCCAGCGTGAGAGAATGATGTCCACGCTCATGTTATAAAAAGTTTGTGAGTTCGTTTACATTCTTCAGAGAGGTACAGAGGTTTAACAGCTATGGAAGAAAGTTTGAAGGCTGCCGGAGTTCCTTACTTTACGACAACTGTGACGCAGAGTCAGATGGTAAGCATGTTTCTTGATCTTTGGATTTTGGAAAATTTGCGGAAGAATTGACCATTGATTTGTGCTGGTTAGGAAATTCCTGCATCCTTTGTGCGTGACTTCGGCGAGAAGATGAAGCAAAATGCGCGGCTTCGGATTGAATCTGGAAGTAAAGTCTGGACTGTGCAAATCCAAGTCTGTTACTCCGTGAGATTCCGAGTGCGTTTCTGTAAACGTTGGACGCGGTTCTTGTCTGAAAATGGCCTACGAACAGGCGACGAGATAATTGTTTCACTTGTTGATATGTCTGAGTTCGTAGTTTACAAGCTCAAGAAAACTCGGAGAACTGAGCCGAAGTCCTCTGCAAGTGAAGTCGTTCTTCCGAAGCGCAGGTTTCGACGAGCATTGCCTGTACACCGCAAGGCCACCGTGGAGAGGAATGATTCTGACAACTTTCATGATCCCGAGAATTCCAAAGAGCCGATCGAAAGACAAGCTGAAATCGTAGACTATGGCGCGGCCGTTTTCCAGAAACGTATGTCGGAAGCGAGCACTGAACACTTCGGCAATCCACGATTCGCACGCATTGTAAGAAAATTGTTGCGAAATTATAATGTACTGTACCTTCGTTTTTCGAGTGAGTATTAAGCTGGTGTTTGGAATTGTGGTTTTCAGGAGATTCCAGCTGAGTTCGCACGTTATTATGGGAAGCTCCTTGGCGAAGGCACAGCGATTATTCTCGAAGGACCAATGCCTGGGACGATCGCTCAAGTAGTGTGTCGTCATGAGCCGACAAGGAACAGAATAATGTGGAGGCGGGGATGGCCGAATTTCGTGGCACGCAACAATCTGAGGAACGGCGACGACCTTGTATTCACTCTCACTGCTCCCAATCGATTCTCAGTGCAGTTTGTGGAGAAGAAAAATTGTTCGGCAACGGATCAGTTGCTCACAAAAATGTCGGACATCAAGAAAGAGAGCACGACCTGCAGCACGCCGCCACCGGAAAGCGTCACGTGCACTGATCAAAGTGCAGATATCGATGTGCAGGGGAGCCTCACGTTCATCAAAACCCTTCCAGCTTCGAGTATCACTGAGATGAATGCTTGTCCGTTCCTGGTGAGTCTCCTCCTCTACTTCATTTGATTCTAAAGTGCAAGGAAAACTGGATAGATCTCAACAAGCCCGACATTTCTTCAATGCATCTGTACCAACTCTCAGGACATCGCTGTTTCAGAGCCATTTCTTAACTTTACCGTTATGACCTGGCTGGGCTTTCTTGTTGACGGGTCAAAAGTAGTCAATGAGAGACCCACCCAGGACGGACTTCCCTGTCCTGGAACGAGGACCAAATAGATTATGAGCACATCCTACTCAATACACGATGTAGAGTTGCGGCGACCAGCCAAGTCACGCTACTCAAACATCTCGTATGGCAAGAAACTTCTCCTCTGGTTGACTTCCCTGACCAACTTCTTTTTAGCAAATGTCTCCTACCCACTCCCCATGAAAAATTGTCCTGGAGTAGCTAAATGTCCTCAAGTTGTGTTATAAGATGCCTTTTCACTACACTAAAAATTATAGTTAGTGTTGGATGACAAATAGTGTACTCACCCCAACACTAGTAATCATATAGTTGGGGCCTTTGTTCCACTCGACACCTTCCTCGAAGAGGATTACCTTGTTTAGTTAGGGCTAGAGTCGAAGTCGTTGTAGAGGTTGTTGGAGAGCGTCGCACTTAGCAGGCTTGTACTCATGAGGTGTACACATATCTCTTCCCACTAATGTTCACTTTAATCAAGAATAATTGCAGTTCGCTTGAATTCATATATGTCTCCAGAGGAGAACGCTTAAGTAACTACATCGATAGCCATGTAAGTGAAGATCATACGTTAGAATACTAGTATCAAACTAATACACAATCTTCTCACAATCATATTTTCTGTTCTTCCTCACCAATCATATTCTGTTCTTCCTCACCAAGTGTGATACTGAATCTGATTTGAAAACGAGAGAGAGCTCGATAGGCACATCTATGGGCCCGTCAATTGTTAGCAATCAAACCATGTTTGAAATTAGGTGTAAGTACAGAGATATCTTTGGCATGCAAAGATGTGATTTTTAGTGTTCTCTTTTTCAAGACATCATCCATGTTACTTCCTTTCATCAACTTTTTTTTAATCTTTTAATCTGTTTGTTCAACTTCAAAGCAAGGTTCTTCGTGTGCTCTACAATAGAAGCAAAAGTGTGATATTGATCCTGATTTGAAAAGGAGAGAGAGCTTGATAGGCACATGTATGGGCCCATCAATTGTTAGCAATCAGCACCATGTCTGCAATTAGGTGGAAGTACACCAAATATCTTTGGCATGCAAAGACGTGATTTTAGTTGTTCTCTTTCTCAAGACATCATCCACGTTACTTCCTTTTATTAATTTTTTTTTAATTTGTTTGTTCAACTTCAAAGCAAAGTTCTTCAGGCGCTTTCTTGTTTTTTTCAGGTGATCCCCACATCGTTCTGGCACCTTGTCACTTTACCTCCCAAAATCAAACTGCAAGGTCCTAACAGCAAAAAGATATTCTCCGTGAAGTGCTCGGGCGAGATACAGCCAAATGCCACGAAGAACTTGTCATGCGGATGGAGAGTTTTTGCAGACGCGAACGCGCTCAAATTCGGAGATAAGCTGCGATTCACGTACGTGATTGAGGAAGAGCTCTTCTTTGTTAACTATGCATAGAAGCACTTAATTATTAGTACAGGGAGCACAAACTATGAGTGGAGACCCACCACCGCTCTCATATTGATATATTTCTATATCACGACCTCGTTACGTATCGGCAAGTAGTTGAAAAATCAGATTGTAGGCGGACTATTTCAGCCTAGAAATCCTGCTCACTCCACAGATTTCCAGGAACAAAACAGATTCTAGGTTTGGGCAGTGGACGAAGCTTCGACCAAACTACCAGTCTACGTATAATTTTCAAACGAAAAACTTTAGCAGGTACCGACCCTCACAAAAGTGGAAACTTCCGTACGATCACAAACATGCATGTGAATGAATGTACCCTGTTAACAGAAGACGAAGGTACCGAGAATGTTCGTAGGGCTTTTATTATTTATGCTTTTCGATATTAGTTCCACGTCTTCTCAAACGACAGAGTATATCGAAGTTTGCAGTTGCCTGACAATTGCACGCCACTTTGGTCACATGTGGATGGGGATGGGCCTCAGCCAGGACTGGAGACACTGAACCCATCGCTTGGTATCAAAGCCTCCACACCACTAAGAATTCATCCACCCTTGGAAATTAAGGTAACGCAGAAACCTGTCTGGGTGGTTCACATCCTACTCACGAGAAGAGTGTCCGACAAACCAACGTCGGTGTGTCAGTGTGTATTTCAAATTTAAGATACTTCATACACATTGATGGCAAATATCAGACCAGCTACAGTACACCCTAGTGGCGAGTTTTGTTTGCAGTCACGAACAAAGCTCACACCGGTAGCCTTCTAAAAGCTGAAGGATAAGTATGGATCTAAAAACGATAAACCCTAAGGGTTGCAGGGTTTTGATCTAACCTTTCAACACAGAGCAAAAACCGAGTCATACAAAGGAAGCAGAATGAATCGAAAAAATTGTTGTTGCCGTCTTCATTGGATGGGCATATTTCTATAAAGAATTACACAAATTTGTTGGTGAACCTACTAATCAACATATTCTACCTTCACACCCATGCTCTTCGAATGCTCGTGGTGCAACGCAATGGCATGAACGTACCCTCTCGCCGTGGTGTAGGCAACATCGTACTTTTCACACAGACGTGCAACGATCGGTTGCAGTTGCGGGAGATGGCAGTGATTCACGGTGGGAAACAGGTGGTGAATGACCTGGTAATTCAGGCCGCCGCTAAAAAGATGGCAAAACTTGCTGCCCACTCCGAAATCCTGCGCCGTGACTACCTGGTGCTTGTACCAATCCGAGTCGGCGGCGTGCGAAGTGTGAGGCAGCAGATGGTTGATCTGCGTGTTCATCATGAACAAAAACGAGAAGAACAGATACGGGAACACCGCGAAAACGAAGCTCTTGACCCAGGAATCCAGAAACACGAACGGCCACCCGTGGATGAAGGTGATCGTCAACACCCGCCCGATCAAGTGCACAATCCTGCGCGGGCCAGAAATCGCCATCATCGGCACCACCTCGTTGTACAAGTTGCTTTGCAGCATCCACAGATCCTCCATGGTGGTCAATCCGAACTCGACTGCAACTACCCACCAGAATGTCATGTACCACCAGGTGTGCTGATTCTTGTGCTGCGGCAACCACTTCACGTCGCGATGCTCCCGCTTCATCCAGTAATGGTGGAGAATATCCGGATCGCGGTCGCTCACGTTCGGGTAGCTATGGTGACCAATATTATGCTGATGATACCACACAAAAGGAGAAGAAAAGAATGGGTAAACGTATGGAACAAGAGCGTTGATACGCCAGTTGGAAGTAAGCGCGAAATGCGTGGCGTCGTGAAACGTATTGACACCGACGAGCCAAGCCGTGAGCGGGAACAGCAACAAGAATCTCCAATCACCCCGGAAGAAACCCGAAAATGTGCTGATGTAGAGCGCGGCCAAGATCGCGATCTCCGTCCAGCGCGCGGGCGTGGCTTTCGTCGCCTCCCTCAGCGATACATTCCGTCGCTTCGCTTCACCTTGGAAATACTCCTTCACTTGAAATTTGAGAGCCTCCCCAAATCCGCTCGGCCATTCAAACTCGTGCTCCACCACCCCATGAACCTCCTCCAGCGTCTTCAGTCCCTTGCTGTCAGTCGCATCAATCTCATATTTCGCAAGAATGGCGTCAAGAACCGCCCGGTTGGCGAACTGGTGATGGCTCTCGAACATGATGGTCGAGTCGCGCCCGCGCGCCAAACCGAGCGCCACTGGACCGCCCGGATGCCGCTTCTCGAATTCCGTCAAATCATACCACTTGCCGTGGATTTTTGTCAACAGCACCTTGGGTTTCGACGCCGTGAATAATCTCCATGGCTGTACCTTGAGGTCCGGCCGACCCACAATCCCTGGCTTCTCTCGAACAGGGACCTCCATCGAGACTACCGACTCCGGTCCAGGTCGCTAAAACCCACAAAGACAGAGCTCGAAAACTACGATCGGCGCCCTAAAAGCAATGTGAGGGAGTGGGAGACGATCTTTGCTTGCTTGCTTAGGCCAGATCCGAGAACAGAGGATCCTGACACTGGGCGAGGCTATGTATAGGTATGGGGCAAGGAATTGCAATCGGGCAGAGGCTGTGGAGAGCGTCACAGGCAGGGAGGCTGCTTCCCCGAACTTGTGCGGATGGAGGGGCTGGGTGTGCATGCCGGTGACGGAGTGAGAGCTCATGAGTGATGAATCTCCTCCACCTCCGTCGATGACAAGTCCGAGGCAGGCGAAAGGCAAAGCAGGCCAGGTGGGCTGGCCAACGCCGACGGAGGACGCCCCAACTGGGTACTATTGCGCGGGAGCGCTGATCTCGGGTCTCCGTCGCCGTCGTCGTCCCCGTCCCCGTCGTCGCGTCCTCTCCGTCCTCGTCGTCGCCCTAATCCTCTCGTGACCCTTTTCCGTGAGTCCGTGACCTAAGCGACTGCCCCCACAAACTAAAAGCATATATGTTATCCTTTGTTGCCTAAAGAGGAACGACATCCACATATGTCTTATTCATTCATTTTTAACCTCCTATTTTAACTTGTTTATCTTCATTTTTGTCGTCATGATTACTAGAGTGTGAGAATGTTTTTGTACTATAAAATTTTGAATATATACACACGCGTAAAAATATACTTACATGAGATATATATTGTACTTACAAACACTTGTAGTAAAATATTTCAAAAATAGTCAGAGTACAATGGAAAATGTTTATATATATTGAAAACTCCTATACAATTATAGAATAATGTTTATTTTTTAGAAACCATGCTTGCTCTTGTCAAACACTATTGACTTTCTAGTTCAAATACTCCCTTTATTTCATTGAATATGAATTGTAAATTCTCACAAATCCACCACTAAAAAGAACCTACGATGTATATTCAATTGTACATGTTGTTTTTTGTTCTAACGTGTAGTTAAGTCCTTGTCATCTGCACCAGAACACCTAGATCTCCTTCTCGAAATTTTGTAGCCCTTGTAGCCCATATAATCAAAGATAGTAACTAGTATTCTATAATTAATTAATCACCTGAAAAGGGAATTACTAGATTGAATGGAATAAAGGGAGTTACTCCTCTTGTACCTTACCTGAGAGGGATTAGTAGTCCTATACCATTGTTGGTATGTCCTGTGGGCATATTACCAAGGGTAGGTCGAACACAGACTATATTCACGCCAACCCATAGGGTTGGTGTTTTTCTTCTCGTGCCTTACCTTGGAGGAAGGGAGGTTTTTTCATTATTATATTGGGATGTCACATGAAAAAAAAAAAATGAAATAAAGTGGGAACACTTTTTGCTTTCACGTTTAGGTGTCTTCGAAAAATTTGAAAATTTGAAATTTTTTTAATCGAAACAAATCAAGATGTGTGTAGGATCTCTATGATGATGAGCAACTAAAAACCATGAGTATGTGTAGCAACTCGGTGTGTTCAATTCATCGACAGGGGCTGTTGTACTGTCCCAGGAAGGGAATGGAAGGGGCTGCCACCCCAAACGGTACTGTGGTCCTTCGGACGCAATAAATTTACGTTTTGGTCTTCGATGGCATGACCTTGTCCGACATGCACGAAGTAGTCCATCTCTCGTTCACATTTGTGACATGCAAAAGGAGCATTGAAATCTTGTGACACAAGATGGCTTTGACAAGATGGAATTTACGTCGGAGTACGTCAGCGTAGACTTTTTTTTTTTCTTCAGTTTTTTGTTTCGTTTCGAACTTTGTAGAACGACTTTCTGTTACTCAATAAAAGAAATTGCGTATTGTTGACCACTAGAGTATACCCAAACTTATTGATCGCAGAATTCACACTTATTGCTCTACGGACTTTATTTTTTATTTTTTATTTTTTATAAATTAATAAATAAGAACACCAAACCCTTGTAGGTATGGCATGAATAAAATGCCCGTTCGACCTACCTTTGATGATATGCCCACGGGACATAACAACAATGACGTAGGACTATTAACCCTGCTTTATTTTTTATAACAAGATAACTTAAGTTCTAGAACAAATTTTTTTTCCTTCTTGACTGCATAATCATGTAAACCATCAAAGTTAATGAAAGTGATTTTATCATTATGGTTATTTGATTTTACGGCCTTTATCTTTCATCCATTAGTCTTCAAGAATTTCAAGCCCAATTGGAGCGGATGTAAAATGCATCGATGTAGGTTCGTACGTGTACAATTTTTGAGCGTCATAATGCATCCCGTGTGTAGAGCGCACAACAATTATATTCATGTATGGTACATAATTTGTGTGAATATGGCATGAATATGAATGTACTTGTATTATGGTACATGTATAATAGTGCAAGTATATTCTATAACTGCCCAGGTTTCTTTTTCTTTGAAATATATTGACTAAGTTTCTTATTTACTTACGGCAAGCTTGTTTGGTTGTTCGTTTTTTATTATTTTTTTGACATGCATAAAAATCATCATGTTTCGGATTGTTCTTTCTTGGTTCTGTTAACCCCTTAAACGCCCAAGGAAGTCCGAGGGGCTTTTCTCCAACAAAATCTGCTCCGTAGTTCTCATTCTACTCAACTTTTCACTTATATTTTTGATGTCAAACTAGTCACCTTCTTGTGATGCATTTAAAAAGTGAAATTTTACAATTCAAATCACAATTTGTAGGAGTGATCTTGTGGTTTGAAAGGATTGAATTATTAATTTTTTATTTTTTTTTCTCACCCATAAATCCCTGAAGATTCAAATCAGCTGACTTTTACCATTACAATTTCACAAATGAAATAAAATCAACGATTAAGATTTGACATAGCACTAAGAAGACATGTCGGCTTTGAGATCCTACGGTTGGATTTCTCAAATATTACTTGGCTTGAGTTCTTTTGGGCTTGAAGTAAACAAAGATCGTCCTCTTTGATTTAACCCTCAAAAGTCCCTTGGGGATAGTATGTACGTTGTCGTATAATTAAGATTTGCTACCAACAAGAAACTCTAAACTGGAATTGTAATAGTTCACTAGAACCGCATTAATTCAAATGTCGACTTCTTCTTTGAACTCATACCCATTAAAGGTGTGCATTCACTCCAAATACAACCAAAATACACGGTATTCTACTGGTCGCCACGGCACGCTCAGACCTTTGGGGGTTAAACAATTTTGCATCAAGGATCCTTAGCGGTTGATGCTCGGTTCCACTCTAGTTTTAAGTCCCTACCAACACATTCTCCTAAATTTTTTAATCTTTTCACTTAACTCTTTTTTTTCAATTTTTTATTTTTTTCATTCCTTGTTTTCTCTCAGCTTGGTATTGCATCCATGTTTAGGGGCCTGTGGCGAGTAACTGGTGATGATGCATTGACAGTGGGTATGCAATGGAGTACTTTGCTCATCGGAACAGCAAGCGTGTGGGGCGGTGAATTCTCATGTTACAGGAAATGCCAACTTTATGGAGCCATCATGGATTCGAGAGGAATACGCGACCAAACTCATCAACGATATGGATCCCATGGAAAACGGGAAAGAGATGTACCAACATTGATATGGATTCCGAAGCGGTCTTATCAACAACATGGATCTATAGTAAAAGTGGAGTTCGATACCCAACCGGTCTCATCAACAACAACACGATCCAATTTCAAAAAGAGACGACCAACCTCATAGACGATATGGAATCAATTTTTAAAAAGTGAGGGTGGAAGAAATGTATGGCTAGCTCGAGCGACAATTGGAATCCAATGAAAAGTGTAAAGGGATATTCGCAATTCGGTGCAATTCGGTGTTATTGAGAGGGACAAGGAGATGGATCCACAACCAACCGCATCAACAATGTGGAATCAAATGGACGGTGTGACATATATATGACGAGTTTTATGAACAATATGAATGAATATATGATGAAGGGGAATATAGCCTTGTGGACAATACGGATATATGATGAGGGTCGAAGATGAATATCCAACCAACATTACCAATATCAAGTGCATTGTCGCATACCTAGCCGACCCTCTTTTTTTATCGCACAATCAACCTCATCAATATCATTATAATCAATATAAAAAATAGATAAAGCCAAGTGCCTTTCAAGATTTCAATTTGATTGTATGTGATGTATAGTAACATATTGAGTGGAAAATACTATACATAGACCGTAGTTCATTTTTACGTTAATTTATATACAAAACTTTCAGCGGGACTTATTTAGAACTTCCTAACTAGATACATGGGATGATTGTATGAATTGTTTTGGAGGTTCTTACAAGCGATGAATCCAAATTCAATATTTGGAACTTATTCAAACAAGGTAAAAGTGGACAGCATTTCTTTATGCTATCATGGTTTTTATTTATTTACAGGTGAACTCATAAAGACAGAGATTGGACTGATTTACCCTACTTCGTAACATGCCTGAGCATGCCGCTGTGGCGAATATATAGTGCTTTTTGCGTATTTGCTTGACTTGTTATTTGTACCTTGTAGTCTAATGTGAGAAGAAGTTTGTGTTTAAACAAATAGTTTTATATTGATAAATTGCTTGCTCCATTATGTGACATACTTTGTGACTTGCAAGGATTTTAGTGTGAAATTATATACGGTGTATGAAAATACAAATGAGAAGCCAGACCCAAATTGCAATCAATGGCTAAAATATTTGCTTTGCATTTTTTTTCAAGGCATGCACATTGTATATACACTTTTAAGCACTGTTGGGGTTGAGTCGTGGTATCAATAGCATTTTCCTAAAAATGTCAAGAGCATGCAACTAATGTAATTGTGTTGTCTTGGGCTTTCTTTTCCTGCAATCTTACCAGAACCTTGAGATTGTTCTCTCCCCAAAAAACTCTTAAGACATAGTGCACATTAATTGTCACATCCATACGGTTGGATTCCCATAACATGCATTTAATAATCTTGTTAATTTTGAGAAGCACAACATACACTTGGTCTACTCTTACTAATCTACACCTCATATAGGAGGTCCAAGGGTCAGAATTGACCACCATCACAAAACAAATCATTTTGCATGAAGGCAATGAAGCCACTCTTAATATTATACTATAACTTGAGTGAATAAAATGCTCGTTTGATCTACACTTGATGATATGCCCACATGAAGTAACAACAATGGTGTAGGACCTTGGTGTGAAACACAAGTCTAAATGAAGGAAAATTTCACTCAAATAAATTGCAACCCACTCATGATCATGCTTAACGGAGTACAAGAATCTTCTTTTATTTTCATATTTCATTTGAAAGTATGAATATTTCTTGTACATACAATTACCCACAAATAAAAAATTATTCAAAATCATTGTAAACACGAACAACAACGTATGTATGTGAAAGATTCCTTATACTTCAGTAACCATACTCATGACCGTGCCCAAGGAAATTGCACGGTTACCAGAGTACATAAATCTTCTTGTATTTTCAGATTTTGGAGCCCTACTTATACATACTAGGAAGTAATTTCTTGTATTTACGAATACCCACAATCAAAACCTATAAATGTGGGAGATTCGGAACACAAATAGGGTATATTCCTTTGTACGTTGATGACCGTGCCAAGAAACTCGTAAGGATGGGATCCATCGCCGTGGCAAGGTAATAAAAATAGCAAGCCCAGGTTGTTTGGTACCAAGCATACGGCATTTTTCCATAAATAAGGAAAGATCCTCCACACCTGGCAGAAAATTTTAGAATTGAAACTTACCAAAGGGGTAATTGTACTGGACTGTACTATCACACTGAAAGGGTCGGGAAGATATTTTATCTAGTCTACTAATTACAGTGTGTTTGGATATTTTTGCATGAGAGGATCTCTTTCTGGTTTGGGCTCATTCCCATGTCAGACACGTCCTAGTAAGGGCCATACCACATCGGAGGAAAGGCAGTGAGATGGAAGATTCGTATTGGTTCTAATGAGCAAGTGGTTGCCACATGTGAGGAAGTAGGGAGAGTGGCAAGAGTGACATGGAGCAACTTTGTAGCTTTGGGTTTGCTTTGGTTGTTGCTTTGGGATCTACATGGCAATGACGTGGCACATGGGAGGCACTTGAAAACTACCAGGCACTACACTAAATTTGATAATTAGTGTTAGATACACTAATTTACATAAACATGTTATAAGTTTTTACTATTGTTCAATACATTTACCCACTATATTGGCCAAGATGGGGGTCCTTATATAGTATCGGAATCAATGCTCTTGGTAAATTTTTTTAAACAAAAGTAAAAACTTACAGCATTTTCAAATCTTATAATAATCTAACACTAATTATCAAATTTAGTGTAGTGCCTGGAAGTCGACCGGCAGTGGAGAAAATTCAGGAGAAAAGACGATAATAGCTGCTACAGCGGCAGCAGGCAGGGGCGGCCTGCCGATGGTGTGGCAAGGGCCTAAAACTGGAGAGGATCTCCAAAAGGTAGGCCATTGCCATGCAACCCAACCCGTAATTGGTTTTACGGGAACCCGTAAGATTTCAAGGGCTGGAAATAAATAAAATTAGAACATGTAATTCAAATTTTGGAGGCTTTGTTCTCTTGTCTTTGCCTTTTTGCGGATGAATAAGGTAAACAGACCTATAACCGACACCTTAAGGATTTTAGCACATGATATTAAGGTATATATATATATATATATATATATATATATATATATATATATATATATATATATATATATATATATATATATATATATATATATATATATATATATATATATATATATATATATATATATTTTAGAATTTTCATGTGTGCAAACATAAGGTTCTTGTTGAATGCAAAAAGTTTCGTGATTTTATTTGCATTATTCAAATAGTTATAATTGTTTGAAGTGAAAAGTTGTTTGCGACCTAAAACCGATCTCATGCTCAAATATACAAATGAGGTACATCTGTCCTTTCAAAATCTAGGAATTGGGCTAGATCGGTTATTGGTCGCCCTACCTTAGTGCTTTCTAGAATGAAGAACCCTTGTTCTCTAAAAAGGAGGAATTAACCCTTAAAGGCGCATGTCAGCCCCTCGGGCTGTTTTCCAACAGAATCTTGCCTGTAGCTCTTTTGATTCTCAAATTTTCACTTATTTTTCTATATCATTCTGGTCACCTTTTTGTGATGCATCTACAAAGTGAAATCCTACAATTCAAATCGCAATTTGTATGAGTGATTTGTGCTTTGAAAGGATTGTGGTAGGTAGGTTGGGATTGCACAAAACCTTGAAGGAGGTTGCAAACTCATCATTGATTGGTTCATTCATGTTGCCCAAGTTCAAAAAGTGCACTATTCATGTTGCCCAAGTCCAAAAGATGTTGAGATCCAATTTCGGGCTACCCATTGAGGAGTGGAAGGACCTTTAAGGGTTACATTTGGATTTTAAAAGAAGACATGTGAATGGCCCTTCATGATCTTCGCTTGATAGTGGCCCGTGATTTTCCTAGGGCTTCTACAATGTAGATACTAAACATGACTCATATGGGAATGGGCCCTTACAGTGTTGGTAATGGCTCACTCCGGGGCGCCTGTAAAAGAGTGCTACGAACGTTTCTCGGAGCCACAATCAGCTTATAGGATTATTTTTCTTCAGAATCTCTGGAACTTCCAATATGGACCTTCGCACTACCATTTTTATAAATATGAATTCGAAAATGGGGTCTGCGGCCGCAAATTACTCTAAGGGCTACTGCTCCATGGCATTTTAAGCCTAAACATCAAAAATTTAGGGGGCTCTTTACCCCTCCCCCTCCCTAGCCCCCTGTAGAAATGCTCGTAGCACTGAAATACGGTGATTCCTCACTCCCCATGCCCAATGTGTAATACAAATTCTGGAGGCTTTGTCCTCTTGTATATGTCTTTTTGAGGATAAATAGTGATTTTTCAAATGGAGAATCTCTATTCTCTCAAAAGGAGGGCTTAAATTTGAAATTTAAAAGAAGACATGTGAATGACCCTTCATAATCTTCCCTTCGTTGCCCATGATTTTTCTAGGGCTTCTACAACATATTTACTGGGACAGGTCTTACATGGGAACAGGCCCTTATAGTGCTGGTAACCGCTCACTCCCCATGCCCATCGGCGGATTGGCCCCCGAGTTTCAGGGGTAGGTCCCCTAAAACCGCGCATTGTTATCTATGGTCTCCGCGAATAGAAAGGGAGGAGGAGAATGGAAAACAGCCACAGAATGGGCACGCTTGCACCACGCTTGAACACGCTTGAACACACCAACTACACGGACCTAAGACCGGGATTGTGGAGCCAAGATGTCGAGCTGGGCTAGATGGACCTATGACCGACGATCTGAAAGTCAAGATGCCTCGATGGAGGTCAAACTGTTTATTTCTGTTTTGCTTCTTTGGAATACTTTTGGATTTGGATGTAGTCAGTTAGTTGTTGTTTTTTTTTTTTTTTTTTTTTTTTTTTTAACCAGTCAATGTACTCCCTCAGTCTAAGAAAAACACCATGATTTGTTCAAAATGGTTGTTGATTTTTATGATGGTTTAGATTACTCATTGTTACAGTTCACTAGTAGAAAAGGGGTGCAACTACACCGGGCAACTATACCGAAAACAGACTTTGGTGTTCATAATGTTTAGTAAGTGATTTTGATTGGTGGAAGGCACTTTTTGGTGTAAGCAGTGTGAGCAGTGTTTATGGTGGAAGGCGATTTTGGTGTAAACAGTGAACAAATCATCATCAAATGCGACCACCTGGCATGGGTGTGTCCCATTTGGCGCGTCCAAGATTGGCGAGAAAATCCCATATGCATTGGGGGATCTCCCACTCATCTAGTATAGAAACTCGGTCCCAACCATGTACTCACGAGAATTTGATGATGGTCGCAGCGCATACGGTCCCTTTGCCCTCAATGAGACCATGTCACTTCAATCACCCGGGTATGCTATAAATAAGAGAGTAAATTATATGAAAATAAACATGGGAGTCAAGTAATATGCAAAACAACTGCACTTCCTGCGACCAGTAAAATATGTTCTTTTACCCTCGAAGACAAATGCGCACCACATGATGGGACCCCCCACTAGACAGACTGCAAATAAGAGTGTCAGACAATCCGCAAATAAGAGTGTCAGGTGCCGGATTACACCAAAATGAATCTCAACTACACCATTTCGAAAAGCCCAAATTAGGTGTGTTTTTGGTGTACATCTGGGTGTAGTTGCACCCCTTTTCTACTAGTGCAGTTGGATATGGTTTGGATGGTCTGTATTCCTCA
This sequence comes from Bryum argenteum, assembly GCA_037043015.1. NCBI lineage: Eukaryota > Viridiplantae > Streptophyta > Bryopsida > Bryales > Bryaceae > Bryum > Bryum argenteum. The sequence goes on along the minus strand of CM073323.1, from coordinate 2,417,120 downwards.
TTAATATCAAAGCTTGGTATTATCGTATCGTGAAACAGGTTTTTTAACCAAATCACGGTGTTTCTCATGAGACGAAGGGAATATTATACATGTACCTAAAAATAGAGAAACCAAGAATATATAAAAGAGTACCATTTGACAGTGGAAATTTCTGAAAAGCTCTTGCAAATATAATGTGGTGGAATTTTGTCGCCATGTAAAACTCACTCAACATGTTATAGGCATTTGTCATCAATGCATCGAATGTTTCACCCAGGAACTTTCTTTAGTTCGTTATTGGGTGAAGATGAAAAACATGTGATAATGATTTTCACCCTAGAATGATTGCAAATGAATACTTCTCAAGTTGGTAATTGAGTACAACATGCTCAGTAACTGAGCAAATTTTATATAGATAGATAGATAGATAAGAACTCCAATCTTCAAGTCGAAGATTGGCGCGAATACAGTGTCTGTTCGTAATGTCTATACCTCAATGACCACAGGACAAAGAGGTAAAAGAACCAAATTTTATATATAAGTAAGTTTCTTGTGAAGTGGTCGGGAAATATATATATATATATATATATATATATATATATATATATATATATATATATATATATATATATATATATATATATATATATATATATATATATATATATATATATATATATATATAATTTTTATTTTATTTTTTTGTGGAGAGACTATAGAGTTTGTGGAAGATTTCGATGAAGGAGTAATACTTCTTTTGCAAGTGTTCCTAAATTCATCCACCCTAGAATCTAGGTGTGCTATACATTAACCCTTAAACGCCCACGAGGTCTGAAACGGGCACCCCAAAATTGGATCACAACATCTTTTGGACTTGGGCATCATGAATGAACCAATCGATGATGAGCTTGCAACCTCCTACAAGGTTAGGTACAACCCCGACCTACCTACCACAATCCTTTCAAAGCACAAAATCACTCATACAACTTGTGATTTGATGTGTAAAATTCACTTTTTGAGTGCAGCACAAGAAAGTGACCAGTTTGACATCAAACTATAAGTGAAAAGTTGAGTACGGTGAGATCTAGAGAGCAGTTTTTGTTGGAAAAAAAGCTTCCTTGGGCGTTCAAGGGTTAAGAATTATCATAAGAGATCGGTGTATGGAGTAGTCCTTGGTAGTGCGTGGATTCACGAGCATGTAAGTTTAATTTCTAAACACTTCTAATCTACAAATTCATCAACACCAATATGGTGACATTTAGAATGTAACAGATACAACAAATGTGTACCCTACATCAACCTATATCATTCATAAGTTGAGCTCACATATTTCTGGCAACCTCTAGGTCCACAGTTTAAGCGTCAAAGACAAACATATCAATGTCCAAAATGAGGTGGTCAAACCTTATGATCTTGATAAACACACCACTTTCCAAAAATTAACAATCTAAAAACTCAAAAATGTGGATTAATTTTCAAGATCTTACATTTGGAAGCTTGAATTTTCAAAATCCATTTTTTGTAACAAAATTTTCAGAAACGTTCGAGTGACTCAAAATGACGAGCTTGTCAGTAATAATGAGACTTCTTACAAACATTTCAATCACACATGGCTGAAGCTTTAATCTATTCCTATGCACATTGCCCAACAAACTCCCTTAGATCATGCAACATTGTGTAATCATAACAATTATCTTTGCTTGGCCGAAACCTTGTTTAACCCCTGAGCGCCCCCTCCAAAAAGCCCGAAAATCAAGGTGTGCAGACCGTGCCCAAGCTTATTGGGTGCCAATTCTGCAGAAATTGATTATTTTCAATTTCACCATTGAGAAACATGAAGAACAGGGATGCGAAGGTGTGGGAAAAATTGGGATGGATTTCACCGCACGGATCTGGTTTCTATAATGGTCAAACAATGGTTGACTTCTGACTGGCGGAATTCCTGGCGGACACATTTAGTCCGCAGGGGCGCTCAGGGGTTAACCCGCCACGCACCGACAACCTCGATGTACGCATGCTCTGCGACCTGAGAAAGAAAAGATTTGTCATCCTGGCAACAGACACAATTAGATCCCTACCGAAACGGATTCAAGATTATTCTTGACAAATCTTCAATCGTAATGTTGCTGTATAGTAAGGTGCTCTATAATTGCTCTTTAGTGTGTTACCAATTTTTGTGCGAGGGAAATATTGGTAGCTAGATAGAGCAAGTGGAATCATTATTTTTGGAATTTTCTACAGTCAGTTATGAATTTTTGAAGTTTATGTGTTTCTCGAAATGGTGCCCGGAAGTGACACCTTATGATGTTTGCAATGAGTATATGGTACCATTGCTTGAAGAAGCTATCATGTACTTTTGAGTGAAGATTAGTATAGCTCCATTGTGGGACTTGCTTCATTTTAGACCACTTTACTGTAGTTGATGTAAGTTTGAGATTACTTAGGTTGCAAGCCCTGTAGAGATATGTGAGGATGAGAATGGAAAAGAAAATGAAAATGGTTGAGTTTTGAAATAGAGAGATATTGTGGTTTAGACATGAATATTTTTCTTATTATGGAATGTAGCAATATTGGTTGATTGCCAAAGGTGTTGTAACCGGTGAATATCATGATACTCAATTATTGCAATAGTAGGTGAAATATCGAGATATTTGAGTGGTTGTCTGATGCAGTCTTAATCTTAAGGTTAACATGAATATAGAGAGATGTTTAGAACTGAAATTATGATTGTTTTAGGAAGTGTATTTGTAGGACTTAGGTCACCCTATAAGTGTAATCAATGCTATCTAAGCATGTTGAAGTTCTTGGTGGCTTCAACTATATTAGTATCACTTGGTTACAAACTTGGCTATTTTAAGTTATTAATTGAGAGTCTTGACTCCTATAGGTCCTTGCAGTATTTTTAGCCAAATATATAGTTTCCAAAAAAGTGTCATAAATGAAAATGAAGATAAGCTATTTTGAGTTCATAACGTGTTAGGGCGCAAAACATGCTACAAACTTCCATCATTTTGACTTTGAAGTGAAAATGCAATCATAAGATTTAGTGCAATGAAAATATCACCATCACAAAAGTTCTGCACCTCCATCTCCATTAAACACTCTTGTACCTAAAAAATTCATCAAAAAAGTATCTTGGCTCAAATAGTAACCTGCAAAAACTTTACAAAGGTGAGAAAGTCTAAAAGTACACCCCTTGCATTCAAAGTCATGCCTTATCTTTAAAAATCCTCATTCAGGGCAAACTTTCTATCACTAAAACTAGACTCTAATTGAAATCCATCTCAATTTTTAAAAAATTCAACGGTAGATGAAGGACATATAGCTTCTCCACATTCATCTATTTTTTACTTTTTTCATTATAGAAACATCATTGCGAATCCAATATCAAATGTATTTAAATCAAAAATCTTCCAACTACAAAGTTCTTTGATTTCATCTCAAGATTATGATTGTATAAAAAAATTAATCAAAAACTATTTTTGTTTTATACAATAAGCTTGCAATGGTTGAACATGTTTAATGCTTGAAAACCCAAAAACAAAAGCTACCTTCAATAAGATGCATGCCATTAATTCATACTTTATTGTATGGGTCTCCACTCAATAAAATTCGTGCCATTAATTCACACTTTATTATATGGATCTCCAAATTTTACCACACAAACTAGACTCGATTTGGGACCTAGTTTAAGTGATTTCGTCCAAAATAGACTTAGATGAAGAAGTTATAACTCCTCAAAGTTTATGCCTTTCATTGAGGACATTTAGAGGTTAAATAATACTACAAGAAATTATGTGGATAAAACAAAACTACAAGAAATAATGTGGGTTAAACAATACTATAAGAAATGATGTGGTTTAAATAATACTACAAGAAATTATGTGGGTTAAATTATATTATAAGAAATAATGTGGGTCGAATAATACTACAAGAAATCATGAGGGCTCAACATCAGAAGGCGTAATGATTTTCCATGATGCATTATAAATGAAAATAACATAAAAATATCCATGGATAGAATAATATATTATGATGTGATGAAGTGAATTGATAAGTGGCACATTTTCATGATGCACTGTAGGTACATAGAATACAACAACATCATGGAACAAACTCACGACTCACGAGGGAGAGTGCTTGAGACCAAAAACAATGAGGGAGCTTCGGTACAGCTCCAAGAGTATAACGACAATAGAATCTTCATCTTATTAATGACAGTAGAATCTTCATCTTATTTTCAAGTTCTATCTACAACCTGCAATAATGAACAGGAAACATCACATCTGTTCAGCAGGAAGACCACTCGAGGGTGCAGATGATGATTCTATCTTAAATTCAAGAAGAATAAAGAATTGCAGAGGAAACCAGTCACGCACAATCATACTCAACCTCTACTCTCCTTTCTATCTTGACATGATCACTGCAGTTATGTGCAAAAATTGCAAGTTCCTCATAGAAGTCTCAACTGGTTACATCGACTGGGCTCGTCAGTCTTACTGTATCAACTGATCAGAGTTGTAAGCTTCATGATATTGTACAACTATGTACAAGGTGCTTGTGTCGTCTATTATGTTACAAGAAGTTTTCAGTGGAGGTGCAGGAATTCAGAGCTATCGTGTCTGCTTTTTGTTGCTCATGACCACAGAGACCACGATGACAATGATAATGATGAGCAACAGAATGGCACAGCAGCTCAACTTCCACTTTCTACCTTTCATTTGATATCGTTTGGCATCGGCCAAGTACTCGGCTCCCTGCCTCGTGTATGACACCGATCGCTTCATGTTAGCTTCAATATCGTTGATCTTGTCACCTTGAGCATTCACGGTAACTGATATGTCGATGAAAATCGAGTGAAGCTCCAACAGATGCGTCTCTATCTCCTTTATGCCATCGTGCCGCTCTTGAATCTCTCGGATTGTTTCGAGTACCGGACCTCGCCCTTGTTCCCGAATCGCTTCTTGCAGGAATGTCTCACTCTCGCCTGTTCGGATCATGCTCTCTACTCTTTCTTCATCCGCTTGCTTGCCTGTGATAGTGAAGTACCTGCAGCAAAGCAAATGCTAACGAAATTAAGAAATTGCTTACGAGTTTGAGAAGTGCTCACGAAATAATGAGAATGCTCATGAGATTGAGGGATGACTTGATCGGTAGGGGAAAATGTTATCGGAACAGGGGATTAGGGTTTGGTGATTGGCGTACCTGCGGGTGATGGTGTCTTTGTGGTCGTTCATCATCTTAGTGCGCAATGCATGGAACTCGTCCATGCGTTCTTTGAGCTTCTTGCGTTGATTCTCCGTCAATAAGACGCGCTGGCGATCCGCAGCCGATCCGGCGCCACAACCTGGCACGTTCCGGTGCGCGAGGTTCGCATTGTCAAGTTCCTCCAGCTTTGCTTTGATGAAGCGTGCTGATTTCGTCACGGAGGCAATGTCGTCGTTCATGCGCGCGCGGATTGCTTTTACTGCATCCAAATTCGCTATTACCTTGCTTTCCTCGTTTGCGCTCTTCAGCTTCATGAGCAGCTGCTTCACTTTGTTGATTTCACCTTTCACCACCTCGATCTCCCTCATAAACTCCGCCATTCTTTCGGAATTCGCTGGTGACTTGCCTCCCTCCAAGTCTACGTCTTCATATGCGTTCTCGCCATCCCTCACCCGCGACATTGTGACTGGAAGGTAAAACCTCGGAAGCTGGATCGATTAGAATTGATGGATCGACTGAGGTAGCAAGAGAATTGCTGCAGCTTTCATCTGAATACGAAATGTGGATCGAAGAACTTGCAACTTGGCAATGAGTATTGATCGCTGCCGACAGTGTAATTCTCCATGACGCGCTCTGCTGGGAAGAGCACACGGGCAAGACTTTTTGTTTCCCTTTGTGGAATTCTTCGAATAATTTGGAAAACTTGAAGCCTAGCTGCAGGATCTCGTCAGTAAATGGTAGTCGGGTACGTACTGTTCTTCACCATTTATTATTGAGATTGCGAAACCCTAAACGCGGAGTCGCGTGGAAGATGATGGCGTTGAATATGCCTCCCCCGACAGCAGCTTTATCGAAGGAGATCCAAGTGAACGAACAGAGTGGATGGATGAAATTCTATCACATCCGTCTTTGCTATTTGGTATGGAAGGACTTGCAATTGTAGGGGTACTGGAGTTATACGTCAAAAGTTGGGAGATACAAGAATGCGGCAATCTGTTGGGTCTTGGCCTTGACTCCCCATGTAAAGCGTCCCTAATAATCATTTTCCTCACCACCTCATACCCAAACTTCCTTCATGTCCAGGATGAACCAACTTCCTCTATGCCTAGAGTGAACCAACGTAGGGTCTCAACTCAATCAAGGAGTGTTAAACTTGCCAAATAAGGTTATGAAAGTGAGGTTTAAAATCTTGAAAAAATTTATTAACCATACATGTAAGTCTATTGTAGCATAAATTTTTCTAAACCAATACCAAGGTTCACATGCCATGCATCTTCATCAACTTTATTCACATTCAAAATAACCCTTGTGTTAAATGGAGTCCTCAGGCCTCTTGACTCCACTAATTATAAGCATAAATATCTTGTGATTGTTAATATTAAGTGGAACTTGTCTTATTAAAAGCACTTTCGACTTACAAATACTCCCTCTTTATACTCCCTCTTTATACTCCCTCTTTTTAATCAAGGTGGCACATACATAGGTTCTCTCAGATTCAACTCTAAAGGTAGATATGAGAGAACCGAAGAGATATATTTGAGAGAACCTACAAGAAGTCATATATAGAACAAGGAAGTATTTGTTCACTTGAATGTCTACTGGCTATTATGAAATTATGAAATCCATCTTTTTCGGGTCAAGTGAAACATGATGCTTTAGAAATGGGTTGATAATGCAAATACTTTGGTATCTAGCTACAACAACAAACAATACAATCTATGTGATATTAAGTAACTTCACAAAACCTAATGAATATGATTCACAAACCGTATTGAAAAACATATTCTTTCTTTTCAAATGAAAAGATTGTGAAGTATTCATTCTCCTCATTTTTCACAATGACTCCCTCTACATCTATTTTTTGAAAGGTTCTTGTAACATGTTCATTTTTGATTCATACCTTTTGATTAACCCCTAAACGACCATGGACACCGATTCGGCTTTTACCGTCAAGGACAAAAAATAATAATTTACAGTCAAATTCAAATGTTACGATCTCACATCTAGTGATGATCCAACGGTTGAAAATTTCCACACTACTACCGATGGTAGTTTACTTCAAGATCCTACGGTTGAAATTATCAAAATTTTCAAAAAATATTGTAAGTGCCCCCATTAGTACATAGTAGTCGGTGTTGGGATTTCAAGCTCTCAAAAACTTTAGGGGTTAACAAATTGGAAACGAATCAAAAACCAAAACGATAATGTTGAAATGAGCGATATTGATCCAATTCGTTAGTATCTATGGTAAGGTGTCCTATAATGGCGCAATTTTCAGCACAGAAAATCTACAGGAATGTTGCCAGTGCAAGCAATTTTTGTGCATGGGGAAAATTAGTAGAAAACTAGAGCAAGTGGAATCATCATTTTTCAACTCTTTTACAGTAAGTAATGAATTTTTAAAGATGGAAATATAGGTGTTCCTAAAATGGTGCCCTAAAGTGGCGCCCTATAATCTTTGCAGTGTGTACATGGTACTGTTGTATGGAGAAGCTATTATGTACGTGACATTGAAGATTACTAGGGGCTCCATTTTCGGCACTGGGCCATTTTTGGCTGCTCTACCATATATCACCTCAATTCCGCACTACTCTATTTCCAAGCTAAGCGCTAGTACAGAGCAATTCAGCAGGTCAGGGAATTCAGAAAGTGCTTCACTGAGCCCTGTTCGAATTGATATCTTCCTGACAGAAGTGGCCGCTGCCATATATGTCCCTGTTGATGCAATACTCTCAGACAGCCTTTCTGCACTCTCAAAGACAGTTCTTTTGATAAGAAAAGACAGGGCTACGTAACATACGTACATGAAAAGCCAAGCACGCAGCACCGCCGTTCCAATGGAAACCTGGCATGTAGTGTTTCTCCAGAGTTGGTCTCGTGATTGTTAGCTGGGAATTGACTTGTGTGCAGTTCCCGGCGGTACCACTTCAACATCCCTTCCCTTTGCAGACTGATCGATCGAGCATCCATTACATCAATTCTGAAGCCATGGGTACGTACACTGCACCCTTGCGGAGTGCCACAACTCCACTTTCGAAAGATCGCTTGGTAAATCAGTAATTAAAATGAGGGAGTAGGACGCATTAGCTTTGAGATTTGAGATGATCTTAAACTTTTCTACAAGATCTTGTTTCATTTGCACATTACACAAAAGAGTGGCGAAAGCAATGTAATGTGGAAAAGGAAACAAAATGTTACATCATACTTTAATTAGGGTAGAATTGCATCGTACCACTTTTTTAATAAGTTTATTGTTGCGAAAAATAAGCTTGTACGTTTTTTAAAAAATTTAACTAAAATATACTTGTACGTATTTTTTAAAAATTAACTAAAATTTTTATGCTTTCAAAATGATGAATACCCCTTGTTTTAATCCAAGTGTTTCCCAATAATGCTTAAATGATCCTTAAGAGTTTCAAATATGTTATTGTTACACTAAATCCTCAAATAGTAATAATGATTAAATAAGAATTTCAATCAAATGGTTTTATAAACATGAGGAAATAAATAGCAAGAAAAAATGAATTTTTTGTTTCCATATCAAGAAGAAGAAGAAAAACTTCAACCTATTTAAAGCCCAACCTGAATAGAGTGTTCCTTGGACCTATCCTTGGATGTGTGCCCTTGAGGGCATAACTAATTGGCGGGACTACTAAGTAACTTCTCTGGGGATGAACACTATACTACTTCCTACTTGGCCATATTACAAAAACATAAATTCTAAAATACAATAAAGTAAAAGCTAAAGTTTCATAGCAGCCCAACATATATCGCGGCCCTTCACGGCATGTCAGCGGCTCATCGCATTCAAGTTCGTCTTGTTTAAAAGCCTCGAGAGTAATTATTCTATAATTGATTGAAGGCTTAGGGTCCTTGTAGTCGGTTACAATCCATTGAAGTTCACAGAAGTTCTTTTTATGATCAGATTTTAAGGTTTAGCGTCTTCGTAGCTGCTCATAATTCTTCAAACCTCAAAGGATTTGGTGTAGATTTCAATTGGCAGAAAACATAATCGATACAGAGGTGCGCCATGAAGTCCGTGAGTCTTACAGTTTCTTCAATAAGTTTTATGAATACTTTTGTGCTTATTTTCTTAAAGTAAAATGATTAAATATAAAACAACGCCCATCAACAATAGCCTAAGAAACTCAAATTGCGAATACGGTTAGTTGGAGGTTATAAGTAAAATGAAGCTCTATTTGGAAAAAAAAACAAGTTTAAAAGGCTTAGAAATAGGAAGATCATTAAGTTGATCATGTTGGATTAACTTGACTTGTGAACACGAGGTTTGCTTGGAAGAAAAGTTGGACTTACAACTATATCCTGAAATATCACAAACTGTCGATTAATGTTACCTATGTTAGTGAAATATGTGAATTAAATCTTATCTGTATAATAAATTGAACACGTTTCTTGTTTCATGTGCACATTACACAAAAGAGTGGCAAAAACAATGTAATGTGGAAAAGGAAACAAAACGTTACATCATACTTTAATTAGGGTAGAATTGCATCGTACCACTTTTTTAATAAGTTTATTGTTGCAAAAAATAAGCCACTTTTTTAATAAGTTTATTGTTGCGAAAAATAAGCTTGTACGTTTAAAAAAATCAAAAAAGTAACTAAAATTTTATGCTTTCAAAATAATAAATACCCCTAGTTTTAATCCAAGTGTTTTCCAATAATGCTTAAATGATCCTTAAGAGTTTCAAATATGTTATTGTTACACTAAATCCTCAAATAGTAATAATGATTAAATAAGAATTTCAATCAAATGGTTTTATAAACATGAGGAAATAAATATCAAGAAAAAAAGATTTTTTTTGTTTCCATATCAAGAAGAAGAAGAGAAACTCCAACCTATTTAAAGGCCAGCATGAGTAGTGTTCCTTGGACCTATCCTTGGATGTGTGCCTTTGAGGGCATAACTAACTGGCGGGACTACTAAGTAACTCCTCTGGGGATGAACACTATGCTAGTTCCTACATGGTCATATTACAAAAACATAAATTCTAAAATACAATAAAGTAAAAGCTAAAGTTTCAGTTCGTCTTCTTTAAAAGACTCGAGAGTAGTTTTTCTATGATAGATTTAGGGCTTAGGGTCCTTGTAGTCACAATCCATTAAAGTTCAGGAATTTGTTCTGATTAGATTTTAGGGCGTAGCGCCTTCATAGCTGCTCATAATTTTTCAAACGTCAAAGGATCGGTGCAGATTTCAATTGCCAGAAAAATACAGGGTGCGCCATGGAGTCCTCGTGGTCGCTGGAGATGATGGAGGAGCGGGAGATGTCGATGCTGAAGGAGAATTTCGGCATGGGCATGGCGAATTCCGTCGCTACATCGGTGAAGGACAGTATGCGGCGACAGGCTGAGGGGCGAATTAACGTCAAGGGGAAGGAGGACAGGGCCACCGTAGAACAGGTTCGACGCAACAGGTTTTTCTTTTTTTTTCTCTTGCGCAAATTGCAGGCTTAAACCCTAAACCCTAATTTCTGTATGTTTCAATTTCAGGCCCTGGACCCTAGGACGCGTATGGTTCTTTTCAAGATGCTGAACCGTGGAGTGTTCAAGGAGCTCAATGGATGCATATCTACTGGAAAAGAGGTAATGGTTGAATCGCCTATGAGAGCTGATTGTATCGTGCTTTTGAGGCTTTTGAGGCGATGGTCAGTTTGTTCACACACGATTTGACGAATTTCAGGCCAATGTGTACCACGCTATTACTGCCACCGGAGAGGAGCTGGCTGTCAAAGTTTTCAAAACCTCCATTCTTGTCTTTAAGTAAGCTCTCTGTGCTTTTCACTACTCGATCAGAGGCTCTCTGTGCTTTCCACTACTCCATCAGAGGTTAAGAAATGGTTAGACTTTGTGAGGAATTGGTGTTTGACTTGATATGATCGTGGTCATGAATAGGGATCGGGAGCGATATGTTCAGGGAGATTTTAGATTTCGTCATGGTTATAGTAAGCATAACCCTCGGAAGATGGTGAAAACCTGGGCTGAGAAGGAGATGCGGAACCTGAACAGGTACGTTATTAGATTGTTTTCGCATTCTCTGGTCCAATTTACTTCACTTTTCAGAATGCATATCGATACAGGGTTTTAGGGTTTAGAATATCTATCAGGTTCTGGTGCTTTATCGATCGTTTCGCATTTCTGGTCCAATTCAGTTAGTTTTATAGAATGCTTATCGATTCAAGGTCTAGGGTTTAGGGTACCTATCAGGTTCTATAACCTCAGAACACGTTCAAGTGAAGGATGCCTATATGTACACCTCTGGCATTGCTCTCTTACCGTGTATTTGGTGGAATGTGAATGCAGGTTGAATTCTGCAGGGATTTTGAGCCCAACTCCTATTCTTCTTAGGCTACACGTACTTGTCATGACTTTCATTGGTAAGTTGGTGGTACCTTCATTGGCGGCAGATCAGAATAAGCAGCTAGTATTTGTGTCCTATCAAGATTTTCTGCATGATATGAAACGCAAAATTTTCACTCTTGAATTTGTGGCAACAGGAAAGGAAAGCTGGGCTGCCCCACGTCTAAAGGATGCTGTACTTTCTGAATCTAAAATGCGTGAATGCTATTTTGAGGTAAGTAACTCACATGTCTGTACAAGCGAATGCTCCACTTGTGCATAATGATAGCTTCATCCGTCGGTTTGCTCAGGATATCCGATTGCAGAAACTAAGTTCGAATTCTGACCGTCATTCTGAAATTCTCTGTAATTGCAGATGGTATTGACGATGCGTAAAATGTATCAAGTGTGTAAACTTGTACATGGAGATCTGAGCGAGTACAACATACTCTACCACGAGGTATAATTGCTTCACCTGCCTGGAGCAGATCGGATTGTCTTTGCTATGCCTTGAGAAATTCCAAGTGGAACCTCAAATTCGTCGGGGTTGAAATTTGGAAAGTAGATGGCGGCCGATTTGCACGGAAAGAATAGATGGTTGTATGAATTTTAGTAGGGGGTACACAACCTTGATTCCCTGTTCAGGGCGTATTGCCGCATTTCGTGGAACATCTGTTCAGAAATTGCCAGTCGTTCTATTATTATGAACTAGAGCGTCGTGGTTTTGAACGATATACGCAAGGTTTTTAGGATTCTAACCATTGCAGTGTGTTGCAGGGGCATCTGTACATCATTGATGTATCACAGTCAGTTGAATTAGATCACCCTCGTGCCCTGGACTTTCTAAGGGAGGATTGTCTGCATGTTTCGGTTGGTCCCTCTCCTTCGTTTGCCTAGAATTTTTCTGCCTGGCTATGTTAGCTTTTCCTTTCCTTTTACGGAATCCCTTTGGCTGTTTGTTTAGCAATTTCTTTATATTGGCGATGCTTACCTTTTCTGTCAGCAAGCATACACGTGATTTGTACGTGTTCGTTCGCCTTCGATGACGAAAGGCATTGACTTTTTCTCACGTTGCAATGGGCCAGTCTTTCTTAAGTTCGTGCTGGCAATGTACAGGACTTCTTCAGGAAAAACGGTGTGGGAGTTATGAGCACGAGGGAGCTTTTTGATTTTGTAGTGGATCCATCTATTGCTGAAGACCAGATTGATGACTACCTTGAGAAGGTATTATTCCTGCAACAAGATGTTGAGATGATATAGCTGAAGTTGCCATATTTGTCAAAATCTCATCGTTTGAATGCTGTCTACTCTTCTACAGATTCAAGAGAGAATTAAAGATAGGTCGTCAGAGCTGACTGCTGAAGAGCAAGTTGCTGAGGCTGTCTTTATTCAGGTACGTCCTCGTTCCCACCTGATAGTGCCAAAACCATACTCCACCTCTCAAAACAAGCTCTAGTTTTTGTCATTCTGACACCTGCTAACACTTTATTTTCCGTTGCAGTCGTATATCCCGAAGTCTCTAGACCAAGTTGAAGATTACGAAAGGGATCAGGAGCGGATCAAGAGCGGCAAGGATACCGAGGGTATTTACTATCAAACTATTACTGGGTTGAAAGAGGATCTTTCTGGAGTTCGGTTGTCATCAGATCATGCACAGGATACCGCAACAAATGGAGCAATTAGTGACGATGACGATGAGGATGACGATGATGAAGAGGACGATGAAGAGTTTGCACGACATGTGAAAGCCGATGATGCGCAAGACCTTGCCACAAGTCGAGCTTCCCAGGACGGCACTGAAGCTTTAAAAGATATTGCTGAAAGACCAGCTGACGATCAGACACCTAATGATGAGAATGATGAAGGTTCAGAAAATAGTGATGAGGAAGATGAAAGTAGTGATGACGATGAAGCAGATGTTGCGTCCAGGGACCCTAAAAAGGAGGCTGCTCGTTTAGCTAGAAAAGAACACAAGAAGAAAGTGAAGGCTGAAAAGCGGGAGGCACGGAAGACCAAGATTCCCAAAGCCTTGAAAAAGAAGAAAATCAAAATGTCCAAGTCCAAATGTACGAGGTGATAGATTTATGCAAGGAATACTCAGTTGAAGCTGTTACGTTCATGCATTTTGATGAAGTTTCGGCTCAAAGAGTCGTGATGGAAATCAAACTCTACTTTTTAGTCTGATTGTTAAGTATGTCGAAGTACCTGCTCTTTAAACAGTGCTGCAACTGAGAGTGAAAGAAGCTAACATTGTTGCAAGAAAAATCCACAGAACTATGATATTGTTCATTTTTATATCACAAAATACAGATTTAAATGATGAATCTTTTGTAGAGATTTACATGCCATCAATCTACGCAACACAATAATTCAGTACTAACACATTGTATGTTTCCAGTAATGTCTATGTCCTGGTAGTACTTTTTAGGGGATTATACATTGCATGTTCCCAGTATGTTTGAGGCAACAAAATCGACAGAGCATTAAGCACATAAGGAAGAATCCATATTGTAAATACATCCTCATCCTCAAAAGATCATACGTATATAAAAGTCACCCTGGCTATTGAAATGAGATGGGAAATTTGATATGTTTATGACCCCTTAATGTTCATAAAACTCAAAATGGGTTTTTTGCAATTTTGAGTAGTCTACATGAAGGGTAAAAAATTGAAGTTTTGCTCGAGATTTTTGTTGGGTGTTCCAGATTTTTGATGGGTTTTTGTTATGATGCAAGGTGTATGTGGTAAAATTTGCAATGCCAAATCTTTGTTTCAATTTTAGAACCTTTGTTTCGAGATTTTAGGTTTCAAGTTCAGAATGGGTAGTTTGACTTTGGTAATTTTTAAATTTATTATTTTAAGATATGTTCATAAGCAAATCACTACTCAAGTTCGAGAGGACCCCAGTCATAAAGTTTACTAGTTCCATTAAGTTTAGAAGTTCTCCAAGGGCAACCTCCAAAAATTACAAAAACAATCTTTAAACTATCAAGAAAAAATTTACTTTTCTATCACTCTTCCTCCAAATTTGCAAAAATCTTTTACTTTTGATAAGAATTTGTATAAATAGACTAAAAAGATTCACATCAAGAAATAAAAATCTAATTTTTTTGTTATTTGTTAGTTAAGACACTTTTGTTTTTGTTATTATAATATCATGTATATGTATATATAAGTAAAAACATACACTTATTGCCTATGAATATTGCTTAAGAAGTCATAAAAAGATGCTCTTGACTTTTTTTTGAAGCTAAGTAGCTTATAGAAGAAAATCGTGCAAAAAGTACCATACTCTTACAAGTGGAACTAGTAGCAAATTATCATAATCAGATGGCAAGCTCGAAGTCTAGAAAGGGATTGATGCACAAAAAGTGCCAAGATGATGAAAATATTCTTGATCCTAAGCTATGGAAAGACCTCCCTTGTGTTTTGTATAACCTTGTGTTTGCTCATCTTCCCATCAATCAAATACATCACTTGCAATATTTGAATAAGACATGGAAAGATAATCTTTCAACAACTTCTTCCATACTTTCCAAGTATTGTCATGAAGCTCATCCAAAAATGTTGTCTTTTATCACACAAACTCCAAATAATATTGTATGGGTGAGATTATTAGACATGACACACAACAAGTGGTGCACTTACAAACTTCCTATTCATGGTTCTCTAGTTGAAAGTACGGGAGGAGTAGAAGTACTATGTTGTTTAACACAAGAAGATGATGAAAATTCAAAAATTTGGTTGGTAAAACCCTTGACACGAGTCCGACAAGAATTGACTCTTCCACTAAACAAATGGTTTGTGAAGCATGTCGAGAAACTTGACGATAATGTGGTGATTAAACTTGTTAAACTTTATCAAGAAGAATTGAATTCTTCACATATTATCTATAAAGAAATGATTCCCTATGATCTTTTGAATAAAGATGGAACATGGACCATGAGAAAGTGCAATGATCTAAATTCACCACCGAGAGTTTCTAAGCTCGGAAATTGCCTTGATGATATTAGTATTGTTACCATTCCATATAACTTAACAAGTGAAGTGCCCTCATTATTAGTAGATTGGGTTTATCATAAGCAATCATTGTTTGTATTGTGGAAGAAATATAGTTACTCCTTGAATAATTCCTCCACTACAATGACTTACTACATTGAGGAATATGATAAAACTTATTACAATCCATATGGGGATTCATAAGCAACAAAATTTACGGGTGCGATCCATTAGAGTCGTTTCAAATAGAACACAACAGAGAAATCCTTATGTGCTTGTATGCATGTGAAAGCTATTTGATGGTATCGGTAACATCGTGCCCAAATGATATGGATAGAAGGCAAGACTTTAGGAAGGAGGTTGCATGGCTTTATGATTTAGCATCATCTGCTTGGATTTCCCTTGAGCTTCCACAATTGGAATTATATGTACATGACATTGTGGGAAATCTAATGAATCCCAAGTGGACATCAAATTGAAGCTTGCAAGAGAAGGTTTGGTGAATCAATATTCTCGCTCGTATGGTTATTTAATAAGATGTGGAAGTACTAGAAATTTATTAGAAATTAGATTTGTGAAGTTGATCCTATAATCACACTTGTACAAAATATTTTTAAGTTTTGATAGTTTGATTTGTTCTTTACTCAAAAGAAAAGAAAATATGTTATAAAAACTTTTAAAAGTGAAATGGATTACCAATTCTTCCATACAATTACTTTCGGAGTTACTCCAAAATTTATATAGAGTTAATATTCCATGTATCTAGAAGTTATATCAACAAAGTTGATTTAGAAATTGAACCAAAATTCATAAGTAAGATGACACAATTTTGAAAGTGTAACATGCAAATAATAGTGAGCTATTTAAAAATTTCAATAGTTTGATCCTGTATTAATCTTATGATAGATTATGTGAGTCTTGAATTATGATGCCTCATAGTTTCCAAAACCACAATCTGTTGGTACTCAAAAATTATTTGAGACTTCATTATCTTCACTTTGAAGCAAAAATGCTACTAACAAACTTCTTGCAATCAAGAAGTATTAAACTAGAAACTTGATAACCTTCATCTCTTTAACATTATTGTACAAAAATAAACCATCAAGAAAAGAAAAATTGGCTCAAAATGTAGCTTCGAAATGATGACGATAGCCCCAAAATGAACAAATTAGAAGGGGCTTAAATCTAGATTCCTTGCACCATAACGAACGTCATGTCTTTATGATATATTAGATTTGAGTTTCATGTCTTTAAAATATCTTTTGAACCTTTGCCACTAATTGGATTTGTACTGGAATCGAGTCCAACAAGTAAAGTAAAAAGCAAGTCTAGGTAAGGGAGATACAACTCCTCAATGGATTTCTTAGTTTTCTTTCAGTATAGAAACATCATTGCAAATCAAAAACCAAAATTACTTCAAAAATAATTTTTTAAAAAATCAACTAGAAAACTACTAGATTTCATCTCAACATTATACTTATGTTAGAAAACAACATAATACAATCCCTATCTAAACATAATGTAGTTTTGGTAAATGAACTTTGTCATTTTGAAGCAAAGTCATCTAAGAGATTACGAGGCAATTCTCTTGCAAGTAAACATGCTAATTATATAGAAACAATTCATGATAGGTTATTAAATGATCAATAATCAAGTTGTACCATTGTACTTTACATTGTTCATATATCAACATTATAAGTAACTTATAACCTTGTAGAAAACATATGACATGGACAAATTCGTTAAAATGAGGCAAAATGGACAATTTGAGATATTCTCAAATATATATACACGGAAGTGACTCTTCATGTTAGGTGGCAACTACTCGTTGGTGGAATGTGATCCTTGAGTGACAAGAAACATTCTTAGACCAAGAATAAATCTTGGAAATTGCTTGTTCATGTTAGCTCGCAACTCCTTGTTGGTGGAATGTGACCCTCAAGTGACAAACATTCTTGGACCAAGAATCAAAGGAATTCGTAAAAATCCTTAAGATTGAAATTTTTATGCTTTAAAAGTGTGACAAATGTACAAGAGATTGCCATTGTGAAGAGGTTCAGATGTCAATTCTAAAGTTTCATATTGACATGTATGGTGTTAATCATATTCTTGCCTTGTCCATGAGACATATTCCAAATGCCCCCACAACATCATCAAGGCCAGCCAAGCCAACAAATTCCATTGAAATGGCATGAAGTGATTTTTCTACTATCGGCATTTTTTCCTAAAAGTACGCGAGTTCTTTTGTAGCACACTTTCTTTGCTCAAAGTATATCATGTGTCTTAGCCAATGCCAAACAAAAGCAAAGTATATCATGTGTCTTAACCAATGCCAAACAAAAGGTTCCAGATCAACTTTGAATACTACAACCTCACAAACGGTGCTCCAATCAACAAATCGACATAGTCTTACAATCATCAAGATCCTATGATCAAAAATATCCAAAAACCATAAACCATTGACTTATACTTGCATCTGTGCTAAAACATAGAAAATCGCAATCTCAATTTCTGAGCACCAACAAAAAACAAGGATAATTACTTTAAAGATTAAGTAGTATATTGAATAACATTATGTCCTAATTAGTCAAAAATGAGTAATATACACCTTCAATTTCCACATTACCCAAGAATCCTACACAAGTTTTCCTATCTAATGAAGAACTCAATTAAGATTTGATACTGAACTCTTCACCATACATGTGGCTCTTTAAAAGATTTGGATTTACAAAGACTTTCAAATACCTCGCAAGTCATTACATAAGTTTCTGCACAAGCAGCACAACTAACAAGCGACTTCCATGATATAGAATGATTGACATCAATCATGCATACCATGTGCTATTGTTCCATTGCAGATACAATATTATCATATACACCACACATGTATATCCATATTATGAGCATCAAAATACTAGATGTAAGAATCAATCCAAGCAAGGAGGGTTGTCTTACATGACATACTTTTGGTAATGTCTATCTAAATTGTCGTATTCGATATGTCTGTTGAAACGTCAAGTTCCACCGTACTGGAAAATGTCTGACTATACTCGAGAATGCATAGTAAAAATATGAACATTTGTCTCTTCGCAATTATCTGCCTTCTCCAAGGGCAGATGTCT
Source organism: Bryum argenteum (assembly GCA_037043015.1). Lineage (NCBI taxonomy): Eukaryota > Viridiplantae > Streptophyta > Bryopsida > Bryales > Bryaceae > Bryum > Bryum argenteum. The sequence goes on along the minus strand of CM073323.1, from coordinate 2,398,453 downwards.
ATCTCACTCTCAGGTCAACCCTGCCGAGCAGTGGGTCTACGACTTGCTTCCTGGAGGTCCTCGATTCTGTCAAGTAAGGTGGAGTTCATTTGCATCATCTGATCCAACGCTTGCTCCAGCTCCTGGATGCGCTGACCTCTCACTTCAATGAGTCGCACTAATAGCTCCACCTGCCTGGTGTGATTGTGTTCTCTCTCCTTGTCAAGTACGAACTGCACTGCTGCAATGCGAGCACTTGAAATAGATCCTGGGTGCCGCGTAGGAGCTGTGCCATTTCCTGCTGTTGCGACTAGTTCTTCTACTAATGGGGCACGGCAGATTGAGCATACATTCCCGGATAGTCCGCTTTGCACTGCTTCGTTCAAGCATGACCCGCAGAATAAATGACCGCATGCAGTCTCTGCTGGATTAGCGGCAACCTCGCCACACCTTTCGCAAGATTGCAGCATTATGTCCACGAATTGTTCAGGAGAAATACGTTGTGCCTCCATGATGAGGTTATCTCGTCGACTATCTGCATAGAAAATCGACTAACTGTAAGCCTGAAACACGTACACACGATTAAGCTAGATCTTGTATCATAATACTCGAATGGCGATTTTATCGAGCCTAACTAGCTGGTAAGTTCTACTCGACCTTGAAGCGAAAACTGGATCATATACAGGTGCCGGCCCCTGCCAACTTCTAGATACATTGCAGTTTCATTATTTATACGTTCACCCGGGATAATACGATGAATCATTCAGGAGAGTACATTAAGGCAAATTGCTGCATAATAATCAGCCCTAAGGACTTGAGATCTTGCAAGTAAAGCATCTGGAATACTTCTAAAGAGACCACAGTTACACAGATCGACGAAAGTAACCAACCCTAGAGGTAGACTTGTTACTTGTAGCTGATAATGGCGTCCGACCTAGTTGGATGTAACGAACTCGAAGACGGTGATATACACATAAGACACACAGTGTTGAAAACCTAAGTCTGCTTTTCGACTAAACAAGCAACTGCTGAGTCTCACCTAAAGAATGCCTTCAATCGATATCTGCCAAAGAGCCCAACAAACACAACACTCCCTGCGATTGGTAATTGTGCTCTCTAAGATTTGAACCTGGATCGCACCCACAATCTGGAGCCTCTCACAAACGAAAAGAAAGAGGAGTCCGAGTTCTAGATATCAAAAGGTGAAGATAGCCAGTGACTTAGCTTGTGACTAGAGTCCATTCTTAGCGGGCTCAGTCACGCCTTTATATGGGAGCTTCATCATCTATGCCTCGGCAGTAGACTGATCTACCATCCCAACTTCCTGCCGAGACACAGAATGATGACATTGAGCAACTTGATCATGCTAGACACAGAATGATAACATTGAGCAACTTGTTCATGCTATAGCAGATATATCGTAGATCTTGTTTATGGAGATAGATGACTTCATAATCATGATCAATAATTACAAGTGACTTGATCAATGGTTATAAGTGACTTGATCAATGGTTATAAGTGACTTGATCAATGGTTACAAGTGACTTGATCAATGGTTATATTGAGGGGCTTGATCGATGGTTATGCAATTCAATAGCACTCTAGTATGTGGATTGCCACCTTCTCAAATATGAACATCATGCAAAAATACATTGATACGGTAAGGTAAGAGAGGTAGCGATCATACTTACCCACACACATACAGGTTGCCACTAGAGTAGTAATCCTCATATTCATATGATCAAAGGTTTACATCCATTTCCACATACATACTCAGTTTGCTACCATCTGAGTAGTAATCTTCATGATCGGTCATATGATCCAAGGTTGCATCCATTTACGCAGACAAAAAAGCTCTATAAGAAACAATTACAGGTTTTCTCGTCTTCCTGATGATTCATAGCCCATGAAATGTTGTGTATGAGGTTCGGCTTGCAGGTTCGGGGAGAGTCGCACCCAACTGTCTCTGTAGGGTCACAGAGAATTTTGTTGGGATGCTTGCAGGCCTCCCAGATGTCCTCGGCGGCTGCTGTGTCGAGTAGCACACTGCTGGAGAGAGTGTGGGCCATTGCCCTGGCTAGATCGATAAAGTGAGTGCGAGCAAGGTGAGTGAAGTGAGAGCAAAGAGAGATTTGAAAGCAGAGGCAAAACTGGTGCATGTCCGGTGAGAGTGCTGGCCCTCACATCCTGAAGATAGAGCATTTCCAACTTTTCTTCTGAGATACATGAAAAAACTCATTGTATATACTGTAAGAGCATTCTCAACAAAGTGGTTAAGAGAATATTAAGACAAGTTATATTTAGCGAACCAAAGGTTATTTTCCTTTCTCAATGGACATGCTTTACGACCCGCCACCTTTGACAATTAGAGAAATGCTACCCACCGGCGAAAGGTAGCAGCCCACCACAGCTTTGTCAACCACCCTTTCAACTCCCACTCAAATGCGTTGTTTACTTCAAGTTAATTTGACTTTCGAGAGATTCCATGGTGCTCATTGGATAACCTCAAAACTTTTAGACTTAAGATCTTCAAATATTTTTCTATTTTTGTTATGGTGTGATAAAAGACAAATTGTGATATTTCTATTGGAACCCGAGGTTTCGCCAATAGGTTCATATTTAGATTGTGACTAATTATTGCCAAGTGCTCATAAATGTTGTTTCATCAAAGATGATGCCTTTGAAATTTAATGATTTGAAGGTTCAACAAAAATAAGAATGATGCACAATTTTACCTAAACAAAATTGAATTGACTATCTTTCTACTTTTACTATAGATGCATGATATTACCAATATAAAGTAGAGCTTTTTTGGACTGAGTTGCATATATTGAAAAAAAAAAAAAAAATTATTTCACACATGAAGTGTATTTTTTGAGGACTTGAGTAGTTATCTTTGTTATTCAAGAGTGCACTTATGATTTTATTTCATTTCATCATAAGTCATCTTGATAGAAGGTGTTGTACTCTCAGCTATACGACTCTAGTCTCTCTTGATGGAGAATGCCTAAACATCACACAAGAAGATTCCATTTTTGGTTATTTTACTCTTTTGTCTTGAATGTCTTTGATTGCTTCTCTTGAATAAGTTTCTTGTTTATAATTTGAGTGGTACTTTCTACTAGTGCCTTCTAGATACTTTCAAGAAGTTTTGAATATTCAAAAGAAAAACTAAATGTACACCAACTTGACACTACAAGTCACAAATAGTGTCCCACTTCTCTACCACATACCTGCCTTGATACTCCACAAATATCAACCATTCACTACTTTTTTACCAAATACCTCCCTAAGTACTCCATAAATATCAACCATTCACTATTACTGTCACGGACACTAATTAGACTCAGCAGTGAGTGCTACCTTTTCCACATCCATTTATCCAGCCTACGTCAATGCAAAATGACCAAAACCTCAATTCCATTAAAATGGCACTATGCCATGTGCCATTTTATCACACTAGATCTTACATTTGTGCTCATATAAAATGATATATTCTGTAATATCACAATTTCTTTGTAATATCACTTCTTTATATACATTGTCACTCATTTTCCATAATATCACCTTAAAATTCTGTTATATCACATGGTTTTGAACTACAGTTCAGAAAGATGAGGTGTGCCATTTTACCAGAATAATGCCATTTTAACGGAATTGGGGTTCCAACAACTTTCCATCGAAATGCATAATAACTAATCGGTATTTTCGAAATCAGTACCGAATTGAGACCATGTGGTACTGGCTTCTTGAGACTTGGGCATCTGAGGCGGGCACGTTGAGCCCCTGGGGCAAAAATAAGCCCCAAATTCATTAACAGAGAAAAATTGCGGGAGTAGAACAAAACATCACCTATTCCTGGTGTAAGAAGTGTCTGGCTTTCCGTGTCATCTACGCTGGCGGGCTTTCGTTGAGGATTACGGTTGAAGGTCTCCCGACTTAAGGCTACGGTATGAAACAAAACTGTACGAGGTTTCTACAAACGTGTACACGAGGGGTCAAAGTCATCGGGCGCATGATTCACAAGCCATGCACTAAGATTTCTCTTTGACTCTAAGCTGTTCATGGACGCCAACTCGTACATGCTGCACAAGTTGAGCACCATGGTCTCATTCAATGTGGACCGAGGACTCGATTGCAGTGAGTCCTCGAGAACAGATGTTGCACCAAGAAGCTCCCGCTGATACATCAAACAAAGTGCCTGCCAAACACAATGTAGTGCGACTGCTTAGGTTCATACTCCACTGAGAAAACTGAGTCGACGTTGCAGAGGGTGATTCTCTGTAAAAGCTCACCTTGTTGTTCGCAGAAACCATGTCATAGGGGCTTCGACTCAAGACAGCAGTAAACTCATCGAAGGCCTTGGTGTACTGCTTCTCAGCGAAGTGAAGAAGGCCCCGGTTTCGTCCTGCCATGTTCAACAGCTTCTCGTCTATCGTATCTGAGAGAAGAGTATCCACCTTCGAGAACGTTTGATGAGCACCCCCCAGATCACCGAGCTGAAGCTGAACATACCCTACCTTGGATAGGAGGTCTGTATCTGTAGGAGACCTGCGAGATAACTACTGTCAAAATGAAGCATTCTGGATAGTTAACAATGTTAGAAAGGAGTTATTTCTCAACTTCTGGTGCAGAGTTTAACTGACCTGGCTAGCAGCTGATTCATCCACTGCAACGCCACAATATATTGCTTCTGAAAGAGATGATGACCCACAAGGGCGAACACAATAACTTCCTTCCGCCTCAGCCACGTGAGAAGCAACTTTTCTGGAACAGTTGTATCACTGGCCACAAACTCCCCAAAGTCTTCTTCCTCTACAGTAGTGCCAACCTCCTCTACACCAGCAGCCGTATCCACATCCTCGTTTGTAACGATTGGTTCCAATGGCAATGACGACTCATTCACTTGCAGAGATTCAATCTGGTCGCACACGAATGAAATCTCAGTTATAAGTCTGGCCAATCGACGATTTATTCAGCTCGAGAGCGTTACGCGTCGGTAAAAATGTATCAGAAGATAATGGGAGTGACGAGCATCAACTTTGAATGTAGTTTTGCAAACAGATCTCTCGTCGGAAGTGACTGACTGGATGATCGACGAGAATGCACGGACCCTGTTAACTTACCCTCGAGTTGCAAAACTCTAGAAGAGCATACAGTCGTTCGATAGTAGCAGCTGTTTGACCATTCCGATGCGGAAGCTCAGCATGCATCCATCTTAACGCAAATGGTACCATTGAACCTGCAACAGGGTTGACGAAGAAGTCAATGACGAAGGCCAAAACATGCTTATCCACATCAACTCAGCGGATTCACTGTCTTCAGAATGCACAAGCAAATAAACCATACCTGACTTATCAGGATACACGGAAGGATACTCTTCATAACGATACTGCTTCGAGTTGAGATCGCCCACGGCTGCCAATTCATCGGCAGCAGCGCCGTAACTTCGAAGCTTCATCAGAGCCAGGAGATGGTACGTTGCGTAATTCAGCTCCTCAACAGGCGTCGTCAGAGAGCCTTGTGCCTTTGCACCTTTTACCTTATCTACTAACGCTCTCCATGCCCCTTGTCTCTGAGCACACATTTCAGAGAGTCAATCTCTAACCTTGATCAGCAACAATATCATATGAATGATACCTAGTTGAATGTGCGAAATGGAGAGAGTAAGAGCTATACTGCGAGCTTGCGTAAGCTGGGAAGCTCAGAAGACGCTTGAAACGAGCGATTGCCATATGAGAGGGGACTCGGATTCAAAACGGGTCGAGGAGCAGCAGAAGTGACAGCTTCCGGAGAATTTGAGAATGTTTGAGTAGTGGAAGCAGCCGAAGCAGTAGGGAGCTTCGATGAGTCCTCTTCGTCGTCCTCATCACTGAGAGGGTGATTCGCCATCAGAGGATGCTTCACGGCCTCGGCTCCGTCTTCCGCATGAAACAAACCCCACGGCTGGCCGAAATTCGAGATAAAGCTCGGCTTGGTATTAAACGAGGCTGATCGCGTCACCGGAGAGGGCGTCCTCCCGTCACCAGAAACCTTCAAAGAAGGTGACGAGCGTAACGGATCCGCCATAAAACTCTCGAAATTGTCCCCCGACGTTGCAGACGATGGAGACGGCTCCTCCATTGCTGAAAATGCCTCAATGTCCACTCAATCCCATCCCCTCGAACCTACAAACCGCGAATTTAAAAACCAATTATCTCCCGACACTGCAGTGACCCAATTCTTGCATTAGACTGGACTAGGGTTAGGGGTACTTACCTCAAATTAGCAATGCACCGAAAACCCACACCATCCAAGAAGCAGAATTTTCACACCATTGTAACCGATCTCTACCTCTTTCGAATCCTGCCCAAACGTTTGAGCTTCGAGATGGGTTTGAGCCCTCTACGATGACCTATTCATCGTTGCTGAAACTTACTCAAAATATAGGCAGAAAAACTGCCCGCGTGATTCCTGAAAGAAACATCAAACTATAAAATTGTGGAATAGTAAGCGAATTGTAAACAACAAGTGAAAGAAATGTGGTCTTGCTTGGCGAGAGCGATTATGAGCGATCATTGTTTCGGGAGAATATTCAAATCTCGGCAATTGAAGCTGCTGGACCTCCAGGGAAGCTCGACGTGTATGGAGGCTCGTTCCCAGAGTCGTTCCCGTGTTCGTTCCCTATGTTCCCTAATAATGATATTGCTATTTCGGAATTTGGGCACGAGTTGAAGGTGTGGGGTAGGTGTATGAGTGTGCGGAACAATTTCACCTTTTTGTAGCTTTTTGAATTGAATTTTCTTGTGTGGATTTCCTGCTAAAGTTGGCGATGGAATTGATTATTGTAGATTGGCAACGCTTAAGAAGGTTGTATTTTAGATATTAGAATATGTAGATAAGCACAAAATTTAATAATGAATGGAAATCCATGGTAAACAGAGTACTCTAGACTTTATACGTTGGATAAAAAATACATAGATATTTGTGAATGAAAGCAAGAACCTTCTTTTTGGTTAAATACCACTATTGTGCAGTTTGACCACTAAGTGTCGCTCGGTCCAAAAACCGGACCCAGAAAATGCATGATCTTTGAGGAGTTGTACCTCCTATATCCACTCTTAGATTTCAATTTTTATTTTTGGGTTGAAATCCAATTCAAGTCTAGTTCTTGTTATGTAGAAAACTTAATGTCATCCAGTTTGTCTTAACGACACGGCAAGGATTTTAGTACAAGAGGTTATGATTTGGACTCTTCTTCCTTCGTAGAATATGAGACAATTTTCAATTCCTTCATTTGAGCCAAGAAATTCTTTTATGTTTTTCTTCTTTTTTTTCTTTTTTCTATTTTTTCCTTTTTTTACTTTTTTTTCTTTTTCTTCATTAGCCCCTAAACGTCCTTGGGGTATTTTTAGCCAAAAACTCATTTTCAAAAAAAGTGATATAGATGAAAATAAAGATAAGCTATTTAGATCTCAACCGTACAAACCTGTAATAGACTTGTAGTAGATCATGTGGACCAAAATTTGACTCATGGGACCTCATAGATTGCGAGATCATAACATACTAGTGCGCAAAACAAGCTACAGAATACAATCATTTCCACTTTGAAGTGAAAATACTACCAACATGAAATTTGCAATCAAAAAATCAACAACTAGAAAGTTGTTCATCTTCATCTCAAAAACACTTTTGTACCAAAAAAAATCATCAAAAAAAAATCTTGGATCAAATAGTAGCCTTGTAGTCGTGAAAACTGCCAAAAATTTTACAAAAGAAAAATATTCCAAAACTAGACCCCTCGCACTCAAATCCATGCCTTTTCTTCAATATATCCTCGATTGGGTCAAGGTTTCTACCACTAATAATAGACTATAATTGGAATCCATCCCAAAAAATAAAGTCAAAATCTAACGGTGGATGAAGGAGATCTAGCTCTTCAAAAATCATCCACTTTTTCACTTTTTTCATCGTAGAAACATCATTGCAAAGCCAATACCAAAGTTATCTAGATCAAAAAACTTCCAACTACAAAGTTGTTGAGATGCATCTAAATATCAAACCTACAAAAAAAAATTCATGAAAAACTATTTTAGATTTCACATAATTGGCTTGCAATGGTAAAACATGCCAAATGTTTGAAAACCCAAAAACAAAAGCTGCCTTCACTAAAATCCATGCCATTTACACATAGTTTATTTTATGAGTCTGCAATTTTTACCACATAAACTAGACTTGATTTGTGACCTAACCCAAGTGATTTCGTCAAAAACAGAGTTTGGATGAAGAAGTTATGGCTCTTCAAAGTTTCTGCCCTTCATCCAAAATGTCGTTTTTCGACACTAGGGGCGTTTAGGGGTTAGAGGTGTTTTAAGATGAAGGGAACAACTTTCTTGATGGTGAAATTTTGATTGCAATTTCTTTGTTGTTAGAATTTCTACTTCAAAGTGAAAATGCTAAGATTTAATGATCGCTTTTGACTACAAATACATAATATCCCAATGTATAAGGCCCCATGACTCAAAATTTGACCTACACCATGCTAACTATAGGATTGTAAGATCATAAGATTTTACGATTATTTGAGCTTGTTTTAATAAGTGCACTGTTGATGTCTCAAAAAGTGTCTTAAGAGTCTCCACTTTCTCAACATAACTATTTTTTATTTCCAACAAGCTAACTTGCACAAGCAATACATCATTTGCATTACACAATTATATTTCAAATTATACCATTACATATGGTAATATATGGTATATGGTAGCATATGGTGGTATACGGTAGTATACTCAAAAACCTATACCATATACATGTTTATTGGTGATTTGAAAATAGTTGGAGGGAGAAAAAAAAATTCAAATTGCATATTGTCCAAAAATTAAGCGTGGAGGTGTGCACATTGCATATAGTGACCACATTTCATTTGAGCAATTTCATAGTAGTATGGGTAAAAGACAAATTTTAGGGACATTGTAGGAGATTAGTCCAAGAGAAAACATACTCCCTTTGTCCGAAAATAGATGTCCGGTTTACAAAAACGAGTAGAATTATTGCAAATTTTGAATTTTAAGTGAACGAAATAGGTATTCAAACTGTCCCCACCATGCCAATTGCAATGACATGCAGAATATCAAAATTGGTGACCGTTATGACAAGGTTTTGGCGCGATAAATTATGCACATTTGCTCAACTCGCACGATCCCCTGCCACAACAACAATATTGATTGAATTGAGGTGAGAGTGTACCATCATCGTAGTGTACTCTTGATATTGAAGTTTTAGAGAGTTTTCTAGTGCTTGAGAAATCATAGAACAAGTTACATTCGCATACAGTGCGTTTGGCAGCTCCCATCTTGCTTGTTAAAAGAAAAGGGATGCGGTTGTCAAAGTCAAACATGCACTTTTTGTTACATTCTTTGAACATAGTTGGAAGAGCTAGGATCTTATTAAATTCATGTAATAAAACAAAATTAAAATTGTGTTATACTCACACCAAGAGCGGTTAGTAATCTCACCACTCGTGTTATGACCTTTGAGCACAAACATCCAAGTGTAGGTCAAACAAACACTCTATTCACACCAACCTCAAAAATGGGTTTAAAGTTTTTGAATTTTGTTTTTTGAATTTCTATATGTTTTCTTTCTTAGAAGAAGGAAATATTTTGTACGTTTAATCCAGAGGGTTACAAGGGGTTTGACAGTCTGCTTATAAAGTTTTAGTTTGTAGGTGTTAGGTTTTTGGTGTAGTAACTTAAAACTCATTTTTAAAACCAGAGTTCAAGAGACAAACAAAATCAAAATAAAAGATAAAAAAATTCCCTTTTGAAAAAAAAATATTATACTAATGTCTACGTGATCGCAAGTGCCTAAGAGAGAACTGATTATCTTCTGAGAGGATATTAAAGTACCCATACAACAAGGTCCACAAAACCACCATAGTTGGGTGAACTAAGGTGGTGAGCACCAAGGAACAGTAGAAGAAGAACAACTCTGCATTGTAAGTGTTGGCCTTAAACCCTAAACCCTATACCCTGCTGCTGCTCAGAGCATCAATCAGCTCAGCTATGGCGCCCCAACGAAGGCCTCCACCGCGCTCCTCACGGCAGCAACAACCTCCTCCCACCTCCGCCGATGCATTGCTTGCAGGTTATCCGCGTCACTTGATTTCGTTTGACGTAATTTGATCCATTGCTGCGATTTCTGTGCACTTGGTCCCCATCCCTCCTTTAACTGTGATTATCGTAATCTAAACGCCAACTTGTGGCTGTTAGACAATCGGATCGATCGAAGCAACTGCTTCCTATTGTAGAAAATCATATCCTTTCCCAGGCAATCAGGCAATTTTGAGCTTAGTTGGTGTATCAGCTCCAAAATTCTCGATACTTTGCTAGTTTTGGTAATTCACCGCGGTGCGGTTGTGATGGAGATTCTGTAGAGTATGCAATGATTCACTGTATTTGACACGATATTGGTATGAATTCCTGAGAGATTATCAATTAGGCCTTTCTTTTTGGTTCTGTAGAAGCAAAGAGGCTAAAGCAAGCAGCTGAAAGGAAGTCCGATGGAGCTGCTAAAGTCGGGGCGTTGGAGCAGACCGCGCGCTTGTTTCAAAATGCTTTGTCGATGTCTCTGTCGCTCTCGGTGCAAGAGGAGGCACTTTTTGATCTCGTAAGTCTTGATTTTGCAACAAGGCAGCTTAGTCGTTGATTCATGGGAGACTTCTTTTGAGTATGTGGCTGGAGGGTAGTCTTGGATTTCGCATTCTCTGTTGGCATGGAGGTAAGGGTTTATGATTTTCTTCGCACATGAGGACTTATTCTGATATTTTATGTAGCGGACTTTGAGTAAGATTATCAATATTTAAACTTGACCGCATCTGCATTGGATCTAGTGCAGAATACGATCAATCTGATTGTATACCTTCGACTTTGGATTAAGTTTGAATTGTTGCTGCCAACATTGTTTAGTCCCTGATCTTCTGCTCGGCTGTTGTCTAGGGAGAAGTCTTTTTAGAGCTGGCAGGTTCTTTGCAAACACGAGGTCTACATGCGGCGGGTAGCCCGTTTCGAAATGAGAAAATGAAAGCCCAAACCTCGGAACTTCAGTGCCAAACCTCTGTTGAGGCTGCCAATGCCTGCAGGTTCGGTAGTCCACTTTACCATGGTTCAAGCTTTATTTATGAAGCTGTCACGTTGCAGATTTATGTTGCTTTCCCATTTCTATGTGCATGAGAAGAACAAAGTGATTCGTTAAGAATCTGTATGGGGTTCATTTTTTCATATATTGCATACTGACAAATGTTATTCTTGAATCGTGATGATATTGTCATCCGTTTTCATCAACTTTATATTCTATATTCTATAACAAGTCAACAAGTTATGCAATATCAGTCCGGAAAGTCTGAATCTTTTCATAACGTTCATGTGCTTCTAAGGATGATTCTTTGGTGGTTTTGGTGTTTCCATTCAGGTTCATGTGTTACATTCTGGAGATACTGTTGATTGTGCAGGCAGAGCTTTGAAATGTATGAGAGGGTCTGCGCTCTTGAAGGTGTGGGAGAGCTAAAGCAGGAAGCTCTTGTCAACTCAGGGAATGCTCTTTGTGAGTGGGCATCACTTGCTACAAGTATTCCTGAGGACAAAGGAGGCGGAGCTGCTGTTGCCGCGGAGCTCCTCAAGCAAGCAGACGAAAGGTGCAGCATGCTTCTGCTTTTCTCATCAAAATCGAACAAGCTTACAGAGATCTTTTAAACCTCCTCGTAGCTTTTGGTGCAATTCTCTTCAGAGAACAAGAATCCCTCTTCATTATGAACCCTAACAACATTATAAATGTTGGCCATTGTTCTGGGACCCAAGGGTAGTCCTTTGAAGGGTTCAGGTTGTACAAAACAGTGTTGCCTGATATAAGAACTTGGAATGCAGAGCAGATATTCACGAGCCCTGGCTGTAACTCCTGAAGATGTTGAGCTTCTTACAAATGTAGGGGACTGTTGTCTTCAACGAGCGGAGCTCTATCACACTGCCTTGCCACGGAGCGAAGGTTCTACTGTGTCGCTGGAAGCATGGGGACCAGTGAAAGAAATTTATGAGCATGGGCTTCAGGTCTACGGCAAGGCATGTGCGAACGCTGATACACGTATTGGTGACGACCTTGGAGGGTTACTCCAAAACTGGAGTGCTTGCTTATGTTCATTTGCAGAGGTAAGAGCCAAGTTATCGTGCATAGACTGTCTGACTTTCTTTTACATTGTGAAAGCATTGTCTTGTTTCTGACGAGCCCTCGCTGCAGCGAACACCAGATTTGCAAGAAGCGAAGAAAGCGTACGCACAAGCTCAGGAGAAGTTGAGGTCCGCTATCAAGTTCAAGAAAACTGATGTCACTCTTTTTATTGCTCTCGGAGAATCGTTTGCCAGTCAGGTTGACCGATCCACCGCTGGTCCTGCTTCTTCCCAGCAACAGGTAAGCTATAATCAACATGTACTTTTTCGATATTGGTAATTTCTCGTTGGACATCTAAAAAGTCTTCATCTGCTGCAGATTCTGAAACTATTAGAGGAAGCAGTAAATTCCGGCTTTGCAGCTGCACTTACAATAGACTCGACGAATGTGGAGGCTCTCTTGGGATTAGGTGATGCTCACACTGCAGCAGGGAAGCTACTTGCTCAATCAGGGAATATGGCTCTTGCAAAGATACATTGGAAGCAGAGCTCAGAAGCATTTATGAAATCATCCAAATTTTTGGCAGCAGGTAATTTACAACCTCCCTTCTTCATTAGCTATAAAACGATTTCAAATCTTGTGCTCTCTCCACAGCCTTTTACTGATTACCCATAGATCACTGCACTACATGTGGGGTGCTTTATAGTACCACATAGTAGCATCTTGTGTCAGAACATGATACTCTTCTATTCTTTGTTCACGAATCAAATCTTCCATGTATTTTATGATACAATGGTCATGGTGCAGACACGGAGTTCAAATACAAGCTGAGCTATGAGGAGCAGTGCGATGCTCTGTATAATCTCGCTTGTGCAGCGGCTTTAGCTGGGCAGGAAGCAGAGGCGGCCACAGCCTTGAATCAGCTTGCGTCCGTCAATGCCATTTCAGGCTACGATCTAGGCCAAGACGCAGATCTGGAGTCTTTGCGCACCAAGCAGTGGTTCATTGCATTGTTACAAAATGGAGCCTCTGGTAGTAGCAGCATGGAGTGACTCGAGCCATGTACGGTATCTTAGCGGACTAATTGATAAGTTATTTCCTCACTGCAAAAGCGTCACCTCTGTATTTTTGAATGTAGTACTAATCATTTTTGTCTTTTGTCAGAAGTTTGACAGTGTCTTAGGTGCATTGATTGCTCTTCTGGTGGAATGTGAGTATCCAGAATGGCGTCATTCTATGTCAGTCTCCAGTTACAAGTACTCTCTACATCTTTCTATTGTCGTCTCTAGTTTGATGTAAGTGAGGCCTTTTGTTGGAGTTGCAAGTAAACTTGAAGGAACAAGTTACTTCTGTGCAATATCCGGTGGGTGTCTTGATTCGCAAAGGAGAAGCTCTACAGTGAAGCTCTACAGTGCGTCCAAGCAGCCATATCTGAAATCTGTGAACCAAAAAAATTTGAATTCTAGCTTGGTATCTTGTTTATAAATGTCTAATTAGTTTATCCACCAATTTTCATCAAATTTCACTGGATGGATTTTGAGTTTTTATTTAGTCGAAATTTCAGTTTCTGCAAAAATAACACATCTTTTGTGGTTGATTTTGATTTCGGGGGTTAATCCCTGAATGTCCCCAATGTCGTTTTTCTTGTTCAAGATGTTGTGTAGAAACTTTGAAGGGCCATAGTTTCTTCATTCAAAGTCTGATTTGGATGAAATCACTTGGATTGGGTCTCAACTCTAGTTTGTGTGGTGAAAATTGCATACTGATGCAACAGAATATGGATTAATGGCATGCATTTTATGGTAGAGATACCCATTACCACCACCCACCCCACTTCTGTCCTGTAGACCTTTCTTTGGCCAACACAGTCGAGACCTAGAACCACCAATTGCACAATTCAAACTGACCAATCAGAACACTCAAAAAGCTGGTGGTTTTGGGTATCATCATGAGTGAAACTTAGTACCACATGGTGTGGTTTTTGCATACCCTATAGGTTGATTACGGGTCCTGCAGTACTTTACTGTTTGAAAATTTGTATTAATTCATGTGTTTTACAAAAAAATTACAAAAAAATTACAAACCTTCCTAAAAACTATTTTGCCACCCCCAGGAAATTACAGACTATAAATAGACCAGCTTTAAATAGGAGAATTTTCTTACGTTGGTGGTTTTGGGTATCTCTACCTTAGTAGAGGTAGCTTCTGTTTTTGGGTTCTCAAACATGGGGCATGTTTTTCCAATGCAAGCTAGTTATGTGAAACCAAAAATAGTTTTTTATGATTTTTTTTTGCATGATTATGATCTCAAGATGAAACTCAAAAAACAACGTTATCTTTGAAGAAGATTGTAGAACTTGAGTATTCATGATGTAGTAAGTGATTATGCTATAGGGTAGTTGATTTAATTTGCAAGGGTCCAAGTTTGACATTTAATCGAAGTTAATTGGCGAGTAGCCCCATATCTTGCATGAGGGTGGTGTCACTTTGTCGTAATAAGAATAAGTATTATATTGAATGTGATATTGTAGCCAAAAAATCAAAAAAATCATCACTGCTATCTATCTATTCCAATGTATGTTGTTTAATCCTTCAACACTTGATGCACTTTTTCCTACATAAGATAGGTGTATGTAAAAGCAACCTTGTGTTTATAAGTTATCTTCATTTTCCTTGCAAACCTATCACTTGGCTTGTAGTAAACAAGTCATCTTTTCATTTGAGATATACCAAATTATCATGTTTAATGAATGCACAAATTCCATATGGACAAGCTCAGTGGGAAGTGGATAAGGTATCAATTTTGAAAATTGTAAGAAATTTGACCAATAATCGTGGATTTTGGACTTATCTTGAGTTCATGCTAATTTTTTAAAAGTGTATTCCTTATCAGACACCAAATACTAGAATCTGAAGATGGAATCTACTGTATATACAACTCATGTACATAGAGTTTGAAGATGGAATTTATTATGTACCTCCTACTCCAATGCACACAATTATTTATCGAAGTTCGACTGTGGACATTGCAGCTTGTATCTTCATTAAGATAGTTTTAACAACACAAAAATAGCAGAAGAAGCACCTCAACTCACTTCAACTCACTTGTGAGACCTCAACTCACTTCAACTCACTTGTGAGATGTGAAAGTTTGAGATACTTCTACCAAGAAAGAAATCGGTCCAAACAACTCATTCTCATTTCAACACAAAGATGAGCACCCTAGATCACAATAAGTATGATTATTGACTATTAACAAGAAGTATCCCATTCTCATAATACACATTTACATCGATTTCGTGTGCAACACTTGCATGAAAGTGTGAATACATCGTCGGTCACAAGAAAAAAATTCAAAAAAATTGGCATCTGTCAAGCCTGATGTTGAGGTACAAAGGAAAGTACTCTCGCCAGTGTAAAGCTGCAGGCTCGCTGTCAACTCAAGAGATACGTGGTGAAGCACAAATGATGATGCACTTCATAACTTACAGCCCGGATTTTTGTAATAATGCAGTCAGGCACTCCCCAGTGCTCTTTCACTGTAGCAGTGAACATAAAGAGTTTGACAGGGCAAGCAGCTCCAGTGCACTTTTATGAAAAAGAGCGTCTGATTGATAAAAGAAGGCAGACGTACAAAGGGTGCAGAGCTCCCCCTCCAACAATGTCAGATGGGATCGCCACACTATCATCTCGTGATGTACAATACAGTCCTTGGATACTCGTAATCAAGCGGAAAAAAAAGCATGAAGAGCTTGCAACCTCTTGTAAGTTGATTGATTGGGTGTCTTCTAACTTAAAAAAATTGATCTCTCAAGTACGACTGCTGTAAAATGATACCTGTCTTGTGTGTTGATGGTGGCTTTGTCACCGATTTGTTCACAAATGTACAAGCCCAAAAATGAGTCTATCGAAGAATGGCCGCTACACTATCAATGACTTCCTATTTGTCTTCGCTCCTCTATCAGTAACCGCAACCCTGTTTGCACGGCCTCTGCACTTACAGATGATACTCTACACCCATCGCTCACCTCAACCTGCACACAATACGAGTTTTCAATGAATCATAGGGAAATGATATGATAAAAGGAATGTGTGAGTCTGTGTGTGTGTGTGTATTTACCTCACATCCAATACCATCGAATACAAGATGGTCCTGACACGCTATGCTGGCCTGTTCCACGTTGAGTCCACAAGACTCCAGAAGCTCCATAATCTCCACTAACAGACCGGGTACTTTACAACACTCTATGTGGATTTTCAAACCTTCCTCGATCCTCACAACCTCCACCTGATAATGCAACAGAACTGCGGTGTCAGCACTGATCAAAAATAGTGATATTCTATAGGAAAAATATATTGATATTCTAAGGCGTAGAGTAGGAGTAGCCTGCTGACCGTCGGTTGCGAGCACACGCCACAGCTGGAGCAGCTTGATTCTGCTGCATTAGAATAATGCACAGGCCGTGATTGTTCGCAGAATTCTTCATCCTCCCAGAAATCCACAACACTCGAATCGTGCTCGGAATCAAGCTCGTAATGAAGCTCTTGCACTTGTCTCTGAAGCTTCTCAATGTACTCGTACGCACCGGTCAATATCGAAGCCTTCTCCTCCTGGAAAAAGAAACCACACCATTTCAGCCCCCCAAGGAACTTGAGCTACATGAAACTAAAATGTATCAAGAGGCTTCTCATGTAGTACTCACAGTGCAAGAATTGGGTAGCACGGCACGGAGAAGCTCAAGCTGTTCATCGATTTTGGGGCGGAGCTTTCGCTCGGGAACTGGGTCGCTCTCAAGAAACAAGCCGTAGGTGCGTTTGGAGCTTCGAGGCGCCGGGGTACGCTCGAAAGCGCGCGGCGTGAAAGCGTACTCATCGTCCAAGTCTGAGCCATACTCGTCGTAGTTGCAATACTCCAAAGCAGCAGGGCCCATACTCAATGCCGCCATAGCTTTACCCTCGGAGCAATTTCACCGCTTCAACGACGAAGAGCGGTCATGGCTTGATCGGATGATAGTTGTGGGTGGGAATTTGCTTGAGATGCATGAAGGAGGGGGTGCATGAATGAGAGAGTGCGGAAGAGGGGAGAGCGAGGCAAGTGGGGTGTGGGTGGAGAGGGCGAAAAGGGGAGTGGTGGACTATGTAAGGCAAGGCAGCGTGCATTACGCCCTGTGCGCCCCTTTTTGTGCAGACATGCGCTCCTTGCTGTGCCTGTCGATCGAACACCCCACCTCTCTCTCTCTCTCTCTCTTTCTTCCCCTCTCCTTATTATTACTCCAGTGCTACTCTAGTCTTCTACAGTGTGTCTACTCTCCCTACAGTACTTGGGTCCTCTTCCTCCTCTCCGCCAGTAAGCGGTCGCTCTTGCATTGGATTCATTCACTTCCATTTCAAACGCATGCGTACACTTTTCCCTTTCCATGTGGTTTTTTGTGCTCATTCTAAAATATTGAAAAATGGAATCATTTCAAGTATTGAGAGTTTGATTTTGTCGTTGAAGATTTGGAAGTAAGAAGAGTCACACACTAGTGGCTCTATAGAGTCACACTGAGCTTTACTCAAGCCAGCTACACAAAAGGTGTTAATGAGTGTTACGTGGAGATTAGTGTAACAGGTAACTTTTGATAAAAAGCTCTCTTGAGATTAGTGTTCACTTTGGGCGGCCACTGCAAATCAAATGTCTCTTGTCTTTACTTCAAGCCACTAAATTGCACCACTTCTAACATATGCTTCTTCCACTTGCAAGAAAGTATGCATGCTCTCACATTTAGTGTTATGGTTTGACGATCAGTGTTGTAACACTATGGTGACATGTGACATTGAGTGTTATGGTTCGCAATTATCGTTTGTAGCACTAATTAACACCTTTTGTGAAGTGCGACTGATTGTCAGTGAAATAGATGAAGCTCATTTATTGTCGTACCTCAAATCCTCACCTTGAGCTCATTTATTCTTCTATGGCTAAAAAAATCAGAATTAGTTACATTTAAAATTTTAATAATAAAAAATAGACTTGTCGTAGGACTTGACCCTAGGTTGGTTAAAATCAAATTCTAAATGATAGAGTTATGGCACTTCAAAGATTTAAAAAATAAAATCCTCAAAATTCATCTATCTATTTAAATAAGTTTGATCTATAGTACCAACCACCTACCAACCATGGTGTTTTGCAGAAGATCTTAGCTAACTCTTGTCGTCCATCTCCTTTAGACACCTTCATGGGAGCTTGGCTAAGTTTATCAAACAATTCCTCAAATCTCTCCTACCACTCTCCACTTATGCATAAAAAACCATAAATAGTTGTAGACTCTCGAGGCAAGTGTTGCCATGGACCAGGTATATTGTTCCTCATTCAAGAATACATTGATCGTTTCAAACCAAAAGAACAAAGATAAAATAATAAAATAAATAAACAAACAAACAACTAGACCAATTGTGCTCAGATGCATGCCATGTCTTCCTTCACACCTTGGATAGATTTAAGGTTTATACTACTATAACAAGAGTCATATTAGAGTCCAACTCGACAAAGAAACAAGGGATGAAGGGGAAACAACTTCTCAAAAACCATGTAATTTCTTTTTATGAATTCTGTATAGAAAACATCATTTCAAATCCAATACCTAAAGTACTTAAAATCCAAAAGCAAGAGTTGTTCACTAAAATGCATGCGAGTATTCCAATTTCCCCTTGTCAGGTGGCCATCGGGATATTAGCATTACGAACAGACACTTCATTCACACAGGAGTATCTATCTATCTATGCATGCGAGTGATTCATATTGTCTTCGATGGGTGGTATTAGAGAGGTAAAAGGGTTTTCCTACTTGTGGGGGGGGGGAGGTGATATAAGAGAAGCAAAAGGTAGGTGCATGGGAAATGAATGAAAGGGGCAACTGTGGCAGCTACCTGCAGGGAAAGGGCACACTAGTAAGCGCCATGTATCAGAAACCACAGAATCAGGCACACATGGTGCATCTACTCTACCCAACCATGTGATTGGCCCCAGCCTGGTGATACATGAGAACCAAAGCATCGGCGGTTGACCCACCTTTCTAGGAACACACACACTCACAGGCTGCCAACTAATTCCAATTCTCCTTTTTCTTATTATTATTATTATTATTATTATTATTATTATTCCCCCATTACCGTGCTTCCTTCTCGATAACCAATCATCTTTACATTTTCTCTTTTTCTTTCTAATTTGGGTCTATACACTAGAGTGGTCAGGTCCCATAATGGAACTCTAGTAATCTTTTGTTTGTTGGGCGTGAAACTCATGGCGGAGTACCATGTATTCTCAAAGTACTTTTGGTTGGATTTATATGTACTTACATTATTTCTTTGTACTTGTGAATGAATATTCATTATCGGATTTTTTTATTTTTTTTATTACTTTAGAAATTTGTATGTATGTGAAAGATTCTTGGAACAAATACTGTATGTTCGTTGTACTTTGGTATCCATGATGATGGTGGGTGGGCAGCGTGTGTTGTTTTTAGGGTTTTTTATGTGTTGAGAGGGGAGGTGTGTTTGTAGGGGGTTGAAGGAGGGACCTCATGGTTGAGTTTGGGGGCACTAAATCCCTCCTCTCCCATTCTTATGAATTTTTGAAGTTGGTAATACGGGTGCAAAAACCCTATGACATCTCTAATACAAGAGTATAAAAAGAATGATTCCACTAATTCTATTTTGTACTAATTTTTCCCATGTACGAATAGCACCCCTATAGTTTTTTTATTCTGAAAATTGGCCATTATTGAACATCTTAAGGGACACTGCTCAATAATGGCTCAAATTTCAGATGTCCTAATATGTAGTGAAGTAACAAGTGTAAATGTTTTCATGCATGGGGGGAAGTAATTGGAAGTATAGTCAAAGTAGATTCATGAATTTCAGACTCTTTTAAGATTTGCTATGAATTTTGAAGTCAGTCTTATAGGTGTTTCTAAAACAGTGCACCCTATGATATTTTGTTGTAGGTACATGCTACTATTGAGTGAAGAAGCTATTATGTATCTCTAGATGAAGAAGCCTAGTACTCCATTATTACTACCGCTCCAGTTTTGAACACACTATATCGGATGATTATTCTACTATGTGCTCTTTCAAATGTGAACTACATTATTATGTATTTTAGGTACCCCATCCCCTCTAGTGTACGGTAAATAGAAGGATCGATTGAAGTCAAAGTGTAAACTTGGGGCTCTTACAAGTTATGAGTTTTAGGTGTTTCTTTAATAAGAATTGTTTAGATACTAATGATACAAATGGATTGGAAGCTTTTTGGGTTTCTAGCTTAAAATAAAATAAGATTATACAGTATTTTTAATGAAATTTTTACTAACACTTGTGTGTGTAGAAATTGTAATTCTTTCAGGGGCGCCTGTAAATGAGTGCTACCAGGGCTTCTCAGAGCCCCCATCGATCAATGAGATTTTTTCTTCAAAATTCTTGGAATTTTTGATTTGGACCCTACTACCTTTTTTGATAATTTCGAATTCAAAAATGGGGCTTGCTCCCCCAAATTAACTGAGGGGTCTATTCCTTGACATTTTAACCCTTAAACGCCCAAGCATGTCACTCGGGCTTGCTTTTCAGTGTATTTTCACAGGGGCTGGGCGTTTAACCCTTAAACACCCAAGCAAGCCCGAGGGGCATGATTCCCAACAAAATCTTCCCTATAGCTCTCACTGTACTCAACATTTCACTTATATTTTGATGTCAAACTGGTCACCTTCTTGTGATGCATTCAAAAGTGAAATTTCACAATTCAAATCACAATTTGTATGAATAATTTTGTGCTTTGAAAGGATTGTGGTAGGTAGGTTGGGGTTGTACATAACCTTGTAGGAGGTTGCAAGCTCATCATTGATTGGTCTATTCATGATGCCCAAGTTCAAAGAGTTCACTATTCATGATGCCCAAGTTCAAAGAGTTCACTATTCATGATGCCCAAGTTCAAAGAGTTCACTATTCATGATGCCCAAGTCCAAAAGATGCTGTAATCCAATTTTGGACTACCCGTTTCAGACCCCATGGGCGTTTAAGGGTTAAGGGTTAAGCCTACACATTAAGAATTGAGGGGACTCTTTACCCCTCCCCTCCCTTGCTACCAAGAAACGCTCGTAGCACTGATTTACAGTACAGTGGGGTACAGAAATAATTCGAACTGAATTTGTAGGCAGTTTTTGAAAAAACTTCGAAATGTGCCTACATACTCAAAAATGATCGGAATTGCAATCCGTAAAGGGTGTTGGAACCACGTTAGAGTGTTTTACACTATCATGGCAAAAAATTGCTTCTTTTTTGTGCAATTGTTCAAAGAACTAAAACTCTACATGTTCCATCCACAATTGACCATTGTCGCTTTGTGCTTCAATTACAATGTTCATTTTCACTTGCAAAATTGATATGAGTGCCATAAGTTGTTCTTTAGATACTTGAGCTCATGCTTATTGAATCATTGATATGTTCCTTGTTTTCTTCTTGGGTAGGAGGAATGTCTTAGAATGTGCTTGTGACTATTCAATTTTTCTCAAAGCTTTTCAAGCCATTCACACCACTAGAAATATCCTACAAGGACTTAAAGGATGGTTTGATAAAGTTAGGGTGCTTACTTTCATAAGCTCATTGCCAAACTCAAATTCTTTTAGCATTCTCGCCGAGTTTAAATCAAAGTTCAATTTCACACCTTAAGTGTTGATTGGAAATTTATCACAAAACTACTCCAACTCAAAAGTTTAGAGGGAGCAAGTATTTTTGAACATTCAACAATGAGCTCAAGTATCTAAAGAACAAATTATGGCAATCATATCAATTTTGCAAGTGAAAATGAACATTGTAATTGAAGCACAAAGCGACAATGGTCAATTGTGGATGGAACATGTAGAGTTTTAGTTCCTTGAACAATTGCACAAAAAAGAAGCAATTTTTTGCCATGATAGTGTAAAACACTCTAACGTGGTTCCAACGCCCTTTACGGATTGCAATTCCGATTATTTTTGAGTATGTAGGCACATTTCGAAGTTTTTTCAAAAACTGCCTTCAAATTCAGTTCGAATTATTTCTGTACCCCATTGTACAGTGGTCCTTGATTCTTTTTACCCTTGTTTCGTTAATATTCGAAATACAAGGATGAGAGACAGGATATTTGGGCCCCATCATGAGAGCAGGCGGTGGTGGGACTTACTCATGCGTGCATTTTCCATGCACACCCCCGTCAGGACCAATGCCCGAGAGCCATTTTCCTTGGGAAGGGCACCAGGGGCGATGGCTTTGCATTGGAAATTGCGATATCTGTAAAACCCTTATTGCACGTCCTCATGCTTGCCAAGTGTACACCTCCGTATTTGCTTCGGAAAAATGACGAAAAGACACTTTGGACCTTCTGCCTTGGTGACTTCTCCCAGCCCGCCCGCACTGTGGTGGGCCGGAGTGGAGCCTTGTTTGGAGCGTGAGGAACCCCAGCCTAGCCCACGCACTATCCCTCTAATTCGGTCAAGAGGGTTGAGGTCTCCTACATTCTAGGACACCATAACTTCAAGTTAACATGTGTCTTCATTCATATTTTAGCGTCCCCATTTACCGATGGAAGAGTCCCACGTAACAGAGACTTTATCCGCAGAAAATATTTTCTATTACGACATGCTTGTTTGCGAATGTGATTGGTGAGCGGCCTTTTCTTTTGTCCTGTGTCTTGGCCTTGGGTTGGGTAGCGAGCGGTGCTTGCAAGCTTTTATGTAGTTGAGCGGCCCAACGTGAAGCTCAGGGTTGGGCATGCTCTAAGGGCTTCCTATCTTCATGAAATTGAGAGGTTGTCCAAAAAGCGGGCCATTCCTATGCAACGTAATTAGTACTTAGTTTTGGGGGAAGTTTCAAGGGCTTGCGAAGGGGAGGTGGCATGCCCTCAAAATAAAATTAGAATTCGTAATACAAATTTGGAGGCTTTGTCCTCTTGTCTCTACCTTTTTGAGAATAAATAAAGCTCACTTAATTGGGAAACTTAAATTTGGAATTTAAGGGAAGACATGTGAATGACCCTTCATAACCTTTCCCTTAATAGTGGCCAATGATTTTTCAAGGGCTTTTACTGTGGAATTACATGGATGGGTCTCACATGGGAATCAATCCTAATGCTTCTCCTGTGCACTGACGACCATATCTGAAATATGTGGACAAATTTTCTTCAATTTTGTTTTGTGAAATTCAATTGTTAGTAGAATCTTATTTATGATTGCCTATTTGGTTTATCCACCACTTTTTGTCATATCTCACCTTGTAGATCTTGAGAAATATTGAGGCAAAGTTTCAATATTTGTGAAAATAGCATGTCAAAACGGCCACTTTATGACGGTTTGGAGCATTAAGGGTTAATACTTCTACACACCTTGCTTTATTTTTTTTCTAGAGAAGAAACGTCATATGACAAAAAAATGTGTAGAAGTTAGCGTTGGGCAAGACTTTTTTGAATCTTGAATTGTATTAAATGTAGAATATTCTTAGGTGCGCTACAAATACCTTAGACCTAGTTTTGTGCTAAATATTTGGGTCAACATCCTCAAATTTAATGTGGTAAAAAAATCTTAGTATTACATTGAAATAGGCATATCTAGTAGCATTGATGTCAAAAATGAATGATACAAATTAAATCGAGTAAGATGAAGTACAATTTACATAATTTATTTTTGCCGAGATTTTTTTTAGTTTTGGGAAGAATAAATTTGGCCTAGAAAGTGTCATGTCAAATGACATATGTAATGAGGACTCCAAATGCTAGATTGACCTTCTTGAAGAATATAAATATCTTCAGATTAGTCTGAACAAATTACAAGTTGGAGGATGGGAGGAGAGGGATTAGAATCTGCTACATAAGACCAACAATATAGGACACTCATAGCTTCCTTGCTAAACACCGATTTTTCTAAAGGAGTTACGACAAACAAGAAAAAGTGCAAATGAATCCAACTCAATGCTTCCCACATAAAACCACATGAATCCACTTTCACGCTTGGGAGTGGTGAAGAAGCATACATGTCACAACAAAGAACATGACACACTACTATTCAATCATTGACTACTTTTAGAATCGTGTGAAAAACATGCTACAACCAAAAGTGTCAAGGATACTCAAGTTCAAGTACATTGTACTCCAAGTTTCAACCACAATAAAGTCAAAATCACACATTTAAGAATACTTACAATTCCCTACTCTAGAAATAAAATAAAAATGCACTTCTGCATTTAAAACTATAAATCAAACTTGTGTACATGGAAGTTGCTTTCGGCAAACACAACCTTGCAAAATTCCAACAAAGTATGCCCAACGGTCCCCGGTATTGCCCCTGACCCGCTACAATAGAGTCAACATAGTATCAAATACAGTGGCGATCAGCGGTGACTTCGATAAGGGCGAGTCTCCATGCTTGAACCGACCCGTCATATTTCAAGGTTCGTCTTGTAGCAAACCTACATTTAAAATTAAGGAGGAGAAATGATGGGTTGTCCTCATGTGAGGACCGTGCCGTGATAATCCTCCATTTGATTTAGATAAATGACAGAAAACAACTATTGCAAGCTCCTCAATCAAAGGAATTCCAAAAAGCATCCTAAATTGAGGGAAGAATAATCCAAGATAAGAATGAGGGTCACCCATATTATTAAGAGGGCTTGCCAAGCCTTCTTGGTAGACCCGTCATCTAAAAAAACGAACCGCTTTTATTAATACGGGTCGGGTGTCTCCAAATTACATGCAAGCCACCCTCACCTTCAAATAAATACGGGTCGGTTCAAGCATGGGGAGAGGCTCTAAGATATGGGAAGAATGGATTAGATTACGGACGGGCAGTCAAAGCGGCCAAAACTCCTTGTGGCTGGCTTTGGCGTGAACGGAGACGGGCTCGCGGCGAGGCAAAGCAGGGCCGGGACGGTTGGGCTGGCGTCTCCAAAGAATATGGCAGGTGCGGCAGCCGCAAGCTGATGTCACGGCACGCAGAGTCAAAACAGATGACATCGGCCAGTATACTAGACACCTCAATCACAAGGCAAGACGACAAGTACAGTATACAAGCGTGGTGGGCGAGCTTTCCTCCCTCATCGTGACAGGAAGCTTCGTAGTGGGATTCGAACAGGAGGCCGCATGAGTCACATGGGCGACGCTTTCACGCAGGGCGGGTCTCATCTCTGCGGCCCGCATGGGACATGAGCACCCATTCTCGCGCTTTCCTGGCTTGACGTTTGGCCGCACTCATTGCCCCCCGCTTATTCAATTCCACTGCCTCGGTTTGTTTGTTTCCCTTTGGCAGCGAGCGAGCAACTTACACCAACTCCGGGTCCCACTCGTACTCCACCTGGTTTAGTTCCCCATCGAACTCTGTGCTAGGTGTCCTGATCGCAAATATTATGGCGATTGATTGCCACTGAACGAACGCACACGCAGCAGTGCACTGATCCGCGCTTTTCACGCCAGCATTATTCCTTGCAGCACCATTCCGACGTATGGCTTCCTGTTCTCTGATGAAAAGTGAAGGTGTGATTAATACTTTCGCGAAAAAGCAACGGTGCCCACAACATAAAACCAAAAGAAAAAACGAAAAATCATTAAACAGTCGCGACCCGTATTCCCGAATCTTAGTAAACCGAAAAAGAGCCTCCCCCGTCGGTAATTGGACACAGTCTCGAACCAAAAGCACCACCTCAACTGCATGAGCGCATCCTGACCAGATTGCGAATCATCACCCTAAACTTCAAATTATGGTCACCTAGATGCTGCCCACACGCACACACCAATTGCATCAGTTCATCGTATGCTAATATCCCCATAATGAATATTGGCCACCTTGAATTTGTCAACTTAAGCAAAAGGCGATATCTCATACATCATTTGATTTTTATTTTTTTTAAAGAAAAAAAGAAGGCAGTATCTCAACTTCATGAGCAGATTGTGGTCAACCAAAACAGTACTCTAATAATGTTGATTAGTGGTGTTGTGTTTATCTTAAGATTTGAAAATTCTATTAGTTTTTGCTCCTGACAGAAAATTTTACCAAGAGCAGTGATGCTTACACTATTAAAAGATTCCCATCTTGAGCACTGTAGAGGGTAAAAATACTGGTTACCAGTAAAGACTTATAATATATTTATGCAAATTAGTGTACCGAACTAGTAAATGATCTGTTGTAGTTCATTCTAGATTGCATGATCCGATGTTTCTGGCCAGTGTTGATTTGATTCTGCGTGAGGCTAGCAACAGCCAATGTAACGGACCGTATGTGTGTGGCGTCAGAGTTTCCCATTAAGAAAGTATTGAATGATTACAGCAAAGCGGGCGGGGCTCAGTCAAAATGAAAGAACGACATGCAATACTGTAGCGATGGAGCAGGAAATAAGGGTCAACTGCCATTGATCGATCGATCGATCGAGCGATCAACAGACTACACAGATACATCGTCAAATGGGTGGAGTGATGATACATACCAAGTGCGGTGAGCATGGAACATGAGGCCCGCGCGGCCATGTGCCTGTCTGCAAGCGTTTCCTGTGACGTACGCCTCTGTCGTTACGTTTCTGACCGCATTGTGTCATCCACGCACGCATTTAGGACCGCAACCAGATACTGTTCCTCCCCTTTTTCCTTTGCCAGGGATCGTTCGCAGCAACTGCCACGGAATCTGTCAAGGTCAGCTGCTTGCTTCCCCTTCCACTGCCCCCCTTTTCTTTTCTTTCTTCTTTCTATTCCGTCGTAGCTGCAGGAATGGTGGCGAAGCATCGACTCCCGAATATACGCTTGCCTTGTTCGATGAAGCAAGGGGTGGAGCTAGCGGCACTGTATATGTGGCGAAAGGGAGAATTTTCTGGGACCCGGTAATTATCATTCCAAAGACTGGGTGCATGCAAGAAATATCTGGTGCTCATGAAGAGCGAGGAGTTTTGGTCATTGGAGCCTTTTAGCCTGTGCGAGTACAATCGTCTGTATGTATGGGAAATGAGGATTCCTGAGAATTGAGACTCACATTCATTGCATGACATTTTCATCAATAATGAATGTCTGGCCCTGCTGTGCTGCCTGACATCTCTTATAAAGAAAAATTGCAGTCATGAGTGAGTGTGTGTTGCACTATTCGTACCTTTTGATCTGATTTGATTTGTTGCTCAATCTAATTCATGCTTATGCCTTAACTACAGTAGTAGTATAGCGACCCATGGTCAAACTCTGCTTTTGACTGTTTCCATTACTCGCTTTGACCATGTAAGATTTGCTCTTTTCTTTATGAGCAGTCGAGTTCCATTGATTTGGGCTATTAATTGTTCTCTCGACGTGGTTTGCACGAGTTTTGGCTTTGTGTGTAACGTACTCCTACTCTTGGGGCTTGACACAAAATACTCTTTATAAATATGTGTGTGTGAGAGGTGGGGCTGATGCATTGAATGTTAGTTATGAGAATATGTTCATGATGTTGTTTCTCTTTGAGTGGTTTGAGTATCATAGTAGTATTGCAAGAAATGAAATTTTATTCATATAAAAACAGAGGTGGCTTGCTTTGAAACTTAGATTTCATTTATTTAATAAAATATGTGACTTGTCTTGGATCTAAGCTAGACTTATTAGTTGTTTCATTGTTCATGAATTGTTGTGCAAATGTTTTTATATATTTTAAACTCTTGAAGTTCTTAAGATTTTTTCCGTAATGAACCCTTGAAATTCATAGATGATTTCAATGAATAAAGCAGAGTGCTAAAATATTGAGCAGTACCCATGATTGGGCACTATGCTTCTTAATCCTAGTAAGGTACATAATAGTTTCACACTTCAACAGTACATGTAAAGTGTAGAGTGTCAAATTAAGGCACCTTCTTAGAAACATCTATAAGTCCACCTTCAAAAATTAATAGCAAATCGTCGAACAGTCAAAAATTGATGAATCCACTTTCACTATCCTTCCATTTACTTCCCCATTCATTAAATATTAACCGACATTACATATTAGAAAATCATATATTCAGCCATTTGAGCACTCTCGCTTAAATATCCTTTCATATAACAAGATACTTAATCCATATACTTCCAATTTTAAGATCTTGTAACCGGCATCACAACAGTCAAAAGTGCGTGGGTACATAATTCACAAAGAAACCGTACCACAAGCGCTTGTACAAGAAACTTCATGCATAATTATTCCCAAATTCTTTCCACAACAAAAGAATGAATTGTCCGTATGTATTACTATCAGTAGTGGTGCTGATTTCCGGACAAACATCCAAAAATAAGTTGAACGAAACACTCTATTCACGACAACCTCTAAATAGGTGAGAGTTTCTCTTCTTCAATTTTTCTCCCAATTGATTTACACATTGTTTTTATCTTTTTGGAATGTTACCCAATGTCGGGTGAGATGCTTTGTCTTGGTAGATGGGATAACTTACTTGGCCTTGAGGAGGAGTGAGGTGGTCAAGCACAATGGGCGGAAATTCCCAGCAGAATGCCCCTTGAGGCTGATTTTCAATGAACTAAATAAAATGATTCGAGCACAACACATGGGCTGCACGTCAAGACAAAGCCTCACGGTCCATGCAGGGCATGAAGCCAATGCCTGGCTTGAACGTATTGGGCACTTTATCCTGCCATCTGTTGACCAACATGATCAATCTCTCACAGACTACTTGAGATGATGAATAATGCCCTTGCTTGGACCCTGCCCAGTCATTCCCTATTTTGTGGGTCCCTAGCATAGCCTGATTATTTAGCGTGGGAGCATCTCCACCCGTCCCACTGCAAATTTGATGAGTATTGGCTCTTACTGATTGAATCCACACGACCTTAGAGCGGTTTGCTTTTTGATGTTCACGGGCCTATTGCCCACACTGAAGTGCTTTGGTGATCAATCACAACAATTGGATGTCAAAGCTGATCACGTCGCGCAATCTACGAGAAAACTGTAACTAACAATCTATGCTTCTTGTGTAGATTTTGGAAAAACAATTTGAGATTCTAATTTCAAAAGTATGTTAGAAACCAACGAAATCACATCTCAATGCCATGAAATTTTGAATGTCAAAATGGTAGTACATGTTGGTTTTCTCCCTAAAGAAGTATTCAAAAGGTGATGCTATAAGACCACCAAATAAAAACAAAAGAATTTTTTTGGTAATGATTCCTACACAAGAGTTGTTAATTAGTGTTATAAAATGTTAATTGCGAACCGAAATACTAAATGTGAGAGCATGCAAACTTTCTTGCAAGTGGAATTTTTTTTATCAAAAGTGGTGCAATTTGAAAAAAAAAGACAAGAGACATTGACTGCAATGGCAACTCAAACTGAACACTAATCCCAAGAGAGTTTCGCAACAATGTTATGGACCAAAAAGTTACCAGTTACACTAATCTCTAGGTAACACTAATTAACAACTCTCGTGAAGTGGAACAATATGACGAAGGAGTGGGATTCAAGTTAACCTGAGTGTACAGCCTGCAAAGCCATCAAACAATGGAGTGTATGATAGTCTACAATTTGGGCTTTCTCATACAATGCATCACAATGGGGTACTCCCACTAAAATAATTGTATGCCATCAATTGGACCAGACTTTCCACATTTGTTGTTGACTCCATTGTATTATTTTCAATTTTAAGCTATCCAACTTGCAAATTGGATGGGGGAATGAACACTTTTGCCTCATGGAACATGCGCTTGAGGGTACACTCTATATTATATATGTGCATTTGTACCCATTTGCGGGAACACCTATAGGAATTTTGTGATTTGGTAAATGCCATTGCGAGTTGAGAAAGCAATGGTTGCATTCTTGATTCTCCTCTTTAAAATGCATTGGAAATCATAATTTATTTTTCCAATTGAACGTATTGGGGGGACCCCCGGTTCCCAAAGGACTTGTGTGAAATCAGGCCCAAGGGCTTTACACATGGGGGTACGAGCCCCCACTTTATTAATTGTCTAATGTGTTCTCCAAGTGGCCCGTGGAGCCAATTGGACTCAAAATGTGAGTGAATTGGCTTGGAGATTCGCTGGCCTTGACTCTCCATGCAAAGGGTCCCTAAGTACATGGTCAGGTTGTACAACAAAATTATTATGAAGATTACAAGAGCTCCAATATGGGACCTGCTCCATTTCAGACCATATTGTATTCTACTGTAAGGCCCTTAGTTGTTGGGGAAGAGCCAAGTGGTAATGAATCTGGTGAATGGCTTGTGAACAATTCAATGCATCACTCATAAAGCAACCTTAGATGAGTCATATTCTGAATTATAAATTCAATTAATTAATACAAAAACACAAAATAATATTCTAGAAAATTAAAAAAAATTAAAAATAATATTCTGAGTTCCTCAGTGATAGCAAGCCGCTTTGGAATGAGTGCAAGGAAGGAGGAGGATCATAAGGGAAGTTCTAACTTATATGAATGCATGGCCAACATGGTGGTAGGGTGTGGTCTTCCTTCCTATATTTGAGAAAATAATTGAAATTCTCCAGTTTTAATTTTTTTTCTCTGAAATTATGTAATTGTTGCATGCATCAAATGTCGCACCCCAAGTTTCAAGTTTTCTGCATGGGGCTGCTTGTTGGTATCCGTTAACCCAGAATCTCTGTATCAATCATGCTTTGTGTGCATGATTTTGAGTGTTTAACAACTTAACCCCTTTAGACTCTCCTTGTTGCAAAACGGTCCAAGTCACAAATTTTGACCTTCCTTTAGATTAAGCCCAAAAAATCATAATCCAAGCATTATTTAAAATATTCAACCGTAAGATCTCAAAGTTCACTTGACATTCTTCTCACATACCAGATTTAAACCTTTCATTCTTCCTCATTTGTGAGATTATAATGGTCAAAGTTGGCTGAGTTTTTCTCCTTTGGGAACCTCCAAAACCTGTTTCGGGTTTTAAGGAGAGTTAGGGGTTAATATTGATAATTTTGGAAGAGATTTGATCGGAGTGAGTGGGTGACATGCAAAATTTTGAGTTTAAGATGGTGTGATGCATGTAAACACGTGTGAGAAGTAGCAAGTTTATGTTCACATTCTTCTTTCTCCCTTGAACTTCGGTGG
This sequence comes from Bryum argenteum, assembly GCA_037043015.1. Taxonomy (NCBI): domain Eukaryota; kingdom Viridiplantae; phylum Streptophyta; class Bryopsida; order Bryales; family Bryaceae; genus Bryum; species Bryum argenteum. The sequence goes on along the minus strand of CM073323.1, from coordinate 2,367,277 downwards.
ATTGTCTTTCTTGGAAGCTTGGGTATCTTTTCACATTGCATTTTTGAAATTTGAGTGATTGAAGAATATCCTTGTAAAGAAACGGTCTCTAGTCAAATGATATTGATTGTTTGATAATTGATTGTTTTTATCGTCAGAGAAGTTATCTGTATGTAAGAAATACATTCATTGGTAATATCTTGAAAAATTGTCATTCCATGGAGATGGACGAATTTAACTTTGTGAATTAAGTACATTTATCTTCTGAAGAATCTATCTATGAGCTTTCATGATGGAGGAAACAAAGTATGATCTATAGGAGTTGATTAACATAGTTGAGATTTTGAATATGAACTAATATAGTTAATATTCCATTATCATTAAGTAAACAACAACATAGTTAATATTCCATTGTCAAGGCTAAACTGTACAAAGATAGCGCCTTGTAGGCATGCACAAGTACAGGACAACAAGACCGCTAGATGGCATGAAGAAGGCAATAGTTTAGTAACTCAACTAGTACCATCTTGTGGAAAGTAATTAGTTCGAGGAGAAGCTAAAACACCAGAAGACCAGAATTAGAACATCGTCTTTTCAATTCTCTCAATATTACCCTGCCCTTACCAACTTACTCGGTAATAGGCCTTTCCCATGCAATTTAGTAGAAGACTGCAAGGGATGCTCTTACACAAACACATTACAATTCTAAGGAATTTTGAACTTCTGAAAACAACCATCCCCTGAAAATTTTGGCCTATCCAATGCTTCCATCCAACACACTTCTTTCTCGAGGTACGGTACGGTGCAACCATTTTTTGAGTTTTGCACCACGATTCTAAAAATGCAACAAGTGTTTCATTGCACTAACAAGTAAGTGAAGGGGTTTAAGGCACCACAAGCCTTGGCTTGGTGGTTAGGGCTTAGGCCCCCAATGAGGAGGTCGTGGGTTCCATTCCCCATGCCGGCGTGGTGCTCACCACTATAGTCCACCCAACTATTGTGGGGGGTCTTTGGACCTCGTTGTATGGGTACCTCAAAGTCCTTTGGGGGGATACTATGTCAAGTATCTTCAAGGCATTAGTAACTAGGCTAGAATCTAGCGTAGTTATAGTGTCCACCCTCGAGAGGGGGAAGTAGTATTGTTCCAATTTCCCCTTGTCCGGTGGCCATCGGGATATTAGCATTACGAACGGACACTTCATTCACGCCGGCCCCTTAGAAAGGGACCGGAGTTTCTATCTATCTATCTGAAGGGGTTTTCTACGTTAAACCATCATAAGCTAGTGGAGAGCCACATGGAGAAAGCATGCGTATGGTGACACGAATTTTCAGGTACATCATGTGGGTAGCGGTACCTTGCACAGTGGTTCGTTTTAAGACTAGACTCACTGTTGATTTGCAAGTAGTGGTAGTACACAAGAAAAATGGTGTGAGCCTGGAGGCACGTACCTGGACACTGGCACCAAACCTCTGCACCTATCTATCTATCTATATATCGATGTTTCTAGCCCGGGTTCTCATACAAGAGCATCATGGGACAGTCGTTTTGTCCGGGTTCTCCTGCCAGTCATTCGCATATTGCCAACACAGTGCTCGAAACTTACTGATCGCAAAATGCATTGAAATTTACAGTGGATCCCTCTCCTAGCTCAACCGACACTAAGCGTAGACACACATGATATTTCGATTGTACGCTCTGTCAGATGTCACCGTACCGTGAAGCTTTTACAGTAGCTGTGAAGGTTGCAAGATGTCGCCGTACTGTGAAGCTTTTGCAGTAACTGCGAGGGTTGTAGTGAGATCTACGCATTCGGTACATGAGGTGCAAGTTGGGACATGTGTGTTCACTACATTGACGATTCATGAGTGTGTTGGAATCCAAGGAAAGTGCAGGAATAATTTGGTTGAATGTACGTGGTCCTCCTCAAGGGCCACTTGAAGTAGAGCTCCCTCATTGGTGTAGGAGATAAGGCTAGTTCTGGACAAGGAGTTTACATCAGGAGTGGGGGCCAATGATATTTGAAGAAATTCTGTCTTAGCCCAAATTAGTTCCTGACATGGTCACAAGTCTCTCAAAAGAGAGCTCCCAAATGGTAAGTTCCTTCCATCTTCTTAGAGTCCATGTCAGGACAATAAATGCACTTGAGTCACTACCTTATTCATGGCACCAAGGACCCATTTACGTGCCACATAGGACAAATTGGCCTATGTGGCTCTAGTGTAAACCCACCCTAAGTTACAACTTGTTTAAGTGGGCTCGGGACTTGTAGCAGCGAAGATTGCTTCTGTGAAGATTCAATAAGTGTGATTCGATTGCAAACTTGTATTGATGATAAGCAACTTTCACAAGGTTCCGTCCAACCCAACTAACTTGGAGTGGTCTACTTCAACTCCAAAAGGGAGGCGGTGTGTTAAGACATCGGTATTACATCACTAACATCAACGGGGTCGCATAATTGCAAGGTGCCCACAGTTTAATAGCTGCAGCATTGGGGACCGCATTGAATGACTGCGATGCCTCTGGGGAAGCGAGGTCATGCTCGAACGACGCCATTACCGATCTGATTGATTTTGACGTCCTTGGCTTTAGAATCAATGACCCCATTCCTCCGATGTTCAATGCATGCATACGTGGCCTCGCATGATCCTTAGATCCACCATGAAGCTGAATGATCGAGAGTCGAGAGGCTGTAGATCTACGATTTACTGATCCATGATGAGCGACTTCAGACGTGCACCCAAATGTCTGCACTCTACAGTTCGCTTTCTATCAACCTGCATCATACAGATCGAGCAAGATCAGCACCAACAGAGAAACAGGTAGTAACATTGATAGCATACGTGTGATCGCAACATGATTATACAATAACAACGGAAACAAAGGCAATGCAATGACAGCGCTCAATAATGTACAATGCAATCATAATGGAATGAGCATGGTTTTGTGTGTGTACCAGAGATCCGGCGCAGTCTAGTACGAATCGTTCTTCGAATGCCACGCCTGCTCCTTCTACATTCAGACCCCTTGCCTCCAGCACTTTCATTATGTCTGCCAACAGGCTTGGCCGTTTGTCACACTCAACATGGATTCGCAGACCCGCTCTGGTGCTCACAACTTCCACCTGATGAGACCAACAATCTTGTCAGCTTCCTGAATCGTCGAGTTCTCACATCGCATTCTAGAGCTTCCTGAAACATTGAGTAGTCGCATAGCATTCTAATGGACACCGATGGAACGACAGAGGTGGAAGGTAACGTACCCTAGAACGCGACCGACCACGACAGCTAGCAGAACTCCACTCGTAAGTAGAATTGGAATCCACGGGCCTCTCGTCTTCGGAACACGACGGGCTGGAAACCTCATCATCCTCGCAAGAGCTTCCATCATCATCATCGTCGTCGTCATCGCTACATGGTTCCGTGTCGAGCTCTGAATGCAGTTCCTGAACTTGTCGCTGCAACTTCTCGATGTACTCACAGGCGCCTGTCAACACGGACGCTCTCTCACTCTGCAAGTTGCAACGATCGTTAGACTCCAATCTCAACGAAATACCGACTCCCGAACACGAAGGAGAAAAGAAAAGACCAGGTACTCACTGTGCGAGAATTGGGAATAACGGCCCGCAGAAGCGCAAGCTGCTCATCTATTCGGCTACGTTTCCGACGCTCCGACACCACCACACCATTGTCAGAAAACGTCCGCTTCACTCCACGCGGTCCCGGAGCGTACTCCTCATCACTCTCAGCATCGGTCAAGTCCGACGCGTACTCGTCCTCTTCTGCGCTATCGCATACTCTCGCAACGTCGTAGAACGCCATACCCTCAAACAACCCTAAGCTCGAATCCCAATTACCCCAACTACCTTGCTACCATCAAACGTTCTGGTCACTCTCCAATCCAATCAAGAAACCCCAACTGCAGGATTGCGCACGCCACTGGGTAAGGTATGTGAAACTCGATCGTCTGACAAAAGCTGCAAAGTGAGCGATCACGACGACGGTGGTAGCGGGGGCCTGGTCAGTGGGGCTCAGTTGGCGGTGCAAGTGGCAACGGTGTCCAGGTGCAAGTCGAAGTTATGTGCATGAACCTGCATGCACGTGAATGTATCTTGACGGAGGAGTGCGGGGAATATACAATAGAAATGGGAGGGATGAGAAAAAGAGGGCGGGGAACTATAAGGCACTGGGGGCGAGGAGTGCTGCTACTGCTGCGAGCTGCTCGGGGCGGGTGCCTTGTGTAGGACCAGCATGCGCTCCTTGCTCCATCTTTGCTGTTGCTATTCCTGTCGGGCTAGTGGACAAGCAGGTTAACGAAGCTTCGCAGCTCCTCACCAGCATTCGTTCGAGATGAGGCGGGGAATATTCTAAACTGCCCCCCCCCCCCCTCCTCCTTTCTCTTTCTCTTTTTTCTTTTCGGATCTCAAAGATTGGAACAATTTCTATGCAATATGAGTGGTTGTACTCTACGTTCTTTTCTTTCCAGCTTTCCACTCTCTCCCCTTCGAGCCTGGTTTTCTGCCACAAGCAGCTCTTACTCCTCTTTTTTTCTTTTTCTCGTACCAACCGCAAGTTAGACTTGGTATTTTCATCGTTGGAGGATATTCGACCCTTGCGTCACATTCGTACTGTAGTGGGGTCCTTTTGAAATCCAACAATATTGCCCTTGATCTCAGAAATGCAATCTTAATCAGGAATATCAAACTTAATCAGGAATTTTTGTTTCCATGATGTCGTCTTGAAGACCAAAGAATCACTGGAAGATTTTTTTGGCTCAAATATCTCTATTGTATTGGTGAACACTGCCTCAAATTCATAAATGAAACAAACTAAGTCTAAAGTTAGGCTTGTTGCCCTTAAATGCATGCCATATCTTTAAAACAACGCAGATTGAACCAAGCTTTCTATCATAGTAAGTAGATGTAATTGCGAATCCAACCCCAACAAATGAAATTGAAATTCAACAATTATGGACACACAATTCCTTTGTACAAAGACAATGCATATTTCTAGTTTTATTACATATCCAAAGATAACTCTTATACCAAAAGAATATATACAAAAATACATGTGATTCAAATAGTTGGCTTCCAATGGCAAAACATGCCCCATGTTTGAAAAGCAAAAAATAAGAGAGCCTCACACTAAAATGAGAAGAGAATCTCTCACTATAATACACGCACACAAATAGTTTAGACCATCTTGGGTGAATATGCAATTCGTTAGATCACTAAAATACACTTGATTCTGCGATCTAATTCCATCAATGTTTATTCACGAACATTGATTGAAGAAGTCATGGCCCTCCATCTGAAATGTTAAATTTTAAATTATCCTAAAATTCCATGTACAATACTCTAAGTTCCTTTGTAGCAACACCAGCATCAAGATTTGAAATGAGATGCAATTAATGAAAGAAATCTGTATGCATAGCAAGGATTATTCCCAATAACGTATTCCCATTAGGTAAATAAGACTTTTCGTCACATGATATACAATCATGCAAACATATGTAGATCAATAACGTACCACATACACCGCAATATTGTGTATCAGAATAGCAATTCAACAGAAAATTTTAAAGATTTGAGTTGTTCTGTAACACTATCACAACTGATGTGGATGATAAAACAGAAATCAGCAAGGCAGGGCCACAAACCATACAAATATCTAGGTTCAAGCACCAACAGAGGTTGCAGGATTCGACTACAGAGTTTGACTCCGTCGGTCCGGCGTGAGCAACAGGTGAACGGAAAGGAATCCTGAAAAGAAATGGAATTTGGAAGGAATGAACGCACGCATGGCGTCGACTTGTTAATTACTGTGCCAGGGAGGGGTGTAGTTAAGATGGTAAATCATTGTCAGGGCAGCGATGGTGGAGTATATATGCATATGATAGTATTATGGCTGACTTTGCTTTCTTTGCCAGATGCTGGCAGAGTTGCGAGCTCTATATTTGCGAAGTCCTCGAGTTGATTCACCCAGCGCGCGTTGTTTGTTTCGGGAGTTGGGTGGCACGTAGACGGCCACAGACCTTGCTCATGTTCCATGCTCCGTCCTTGGCGCACCGCTGCCGCCACACTGGCTGTTCCGGCACCTGCTTGTGATCCATGAGGATGCGGTTGACCCCCACATTCGGGCGCATATCTAACCGCTACGCACCTTCGTGGAGCACGCTATGGCGCTGACTCGCCTTTTTTATGCGACCATGTTCGGATTAGCCCCTTTTTCCATTAAACTTATAATTTGTGCCTCTGACCTTCATGTGCCATGCAATTTATCCGCCGCTGAATCATCGATCAGTCCGTAATTGACCATCGGCCACTGCTCCGTTAGCTTCTACTGCACAACTTCTTGGTAGAGCTCATGTTTCATGCGTGCTGCTCCTCCACTGCAAGAACCGCAGAGTTCCGCCTGTAGAATTGTGTCGTTGCACATGGGACCTTTTGTTTTTCCTCTGCGGTGGCACTCAAATATTTAAAATATCGGTGGCGCTTTCTCGGACATTGAAACCGGTGATACCTGGATTTAGGATTGCACTCTTATGTGTATTGAAGTCCAATTTCAGCAATCGTAGAAAGAAATGGCAGGAGGTGAAGCTTCTTTTTGTCCCGTTGAACAAATTAATCGATTGAATTTACTGAATTTGAACCTAAACAATTGCTTGCTTGGTGGTGATTTGTAGGTGAAGCTTCTCCACTACGAACGCACATGTCGTAGGTGATTGATGGCGTAATTGTTCGATCATCGTGGAATTTTTGAGTATGCAACGAGTTCTGCCTCTTAGAATCAAATTCTCAGATGTGCGTTTTTGTGAAAGGAGCAACTTTTTGACGAGCGGCAGTAAAGATATGAAAAGTGAGGATGTCACTGAGATGTGCAAGCATCCGTTTCATGATTGTATGGCTTGAGCAATTAAACGTTGATTGTTTCAAAAAAGCTGATTTAGAGTTGAAATGTGCAGGCATGTCAAAGCCCTCAGAAAAGTAACAGAATGAGTCAATTTCCACCTGGGCGTTTGACCTGGACGTAAAGCCTGGAGTGAATTAACGAACTCTTATTGGCTTGCTCATGTAACATGCGGGGTGATAAACTCGCAATGAGGGCCTTTGAATAGCGAAAAACGCAGGTGCAGAGATACCCCAGTCCGTCCACGGGGAGGATGATGAGACCTCTGGCTACGGCAGTACGGCTGGGGGGGTTGACCCCTGATTCCGGGCTAATTCTGTCGTGGCTGTGGAGCGAGCAGCACCCAATGCGAGCTGCAGCCGGATCGCCATATTCTCCCCTTACGAGCTTTTCCCGGAGCTTCACCAGCCAATGAAATTTTTTCTTCAGAAACCTGTCAATCTGCACCCCCCACTACCCCAGGAGCATGTTTAGGTGTATCTGAATTCAGAAATGGAACCTGCGACCTCAAATCACTTCTGCATTTTTGAAATTCAAGCCAGTGGACTAAAATCCACGGGCCTCCTTTACCCCTCCCCCGAGAAAGGCTCGTAGGGGTGATTTACACTGGTTCGCCGCGGCCTGCGGGTAGCATTGCGCTGCGCATTGGACAATGAGCCAGATGTCAACCCACTACACTCCAGAAACTGCTTGAGCGTGCGAAATTAAGAAAGCGAGCAATATGATGGCCATGAATCATGCTGCGCGTCGCAGGCACCTCATTGCGCTCGACTTATCCGCAACCATGCGATGCACGAGATGCAGTTGACCCGTAAAGGCTTGCCGAAGTGGCTTTCTTTGCACCTTCGGAGGAAGCTGCATCACACGTTAAGTGCAACTACCCCGCTGCCTAAATATGGCCCATTGACCTTGCACGCGGTGACATCACCCAGCCCAGCCTTGTCCGCATTCACAACCCCGCCTGTCCGATGCCTTCGCCTCCCCTCCTCTATCGACAGGTCACTACAGTCTGGCCAATCATCCCTTCCCGCTTCCTCGCAACCATTCGCATCCCGCTTCTCCTCACACTGTGCCTTTCCGCATTTATGTATCGATGCCTGGAGTAATGTTCTATTTTTCTTCAGTTTATGTGGCTCAGACTCTCATAACCATTTTCTTCGAAGTCCGAACTTGGCAAAGATTTTACTGAAGATCAAGCTTGAGCAATGTGAGAGTAATTCAGGTAAGATTCCTTCATATGTGGGAGTGATTCTGGAGATGCACGTCACTTCGAAAAGGAGGAAGCGCAAAGTGGTCGTGGAAGCCGGGCTTGACTATAATGGGCACCCATCACTTTCTTACAAAAGGTAAAGAAAGAAGAAGAGGAAAGGGGCTGGCCCTCTAGCAAAGTGGATTGCAACTTGCAATTTGTTCTGCTCAGCTTGATACAGAATCCTGATTATTGTCATGTGTATTCTAAGCCTCCGAATCAGAAGTCAACTTTCGCAAGTGATCACGTGAAGACGGTAGCATCTCAACGAGAGCGGTATTTTGAAACTTCGAATACATCGCATGATCCGCATTTTATTACTGACAGCCTTTTCTGTTTCCACCAGCAAGGGACACATGTAGTATCGGCGACCTCACCTCGGCAAATGTACCCGCTTGCTACATTCTGCACGAAATAATACATGGAAGGTCGCTGATACTACATCTTAGCCCACCAGCAATAATGCAATTGCCATACATCCACATGTGGCCTGCGAAACCAGAGTGTACAATGTTCGTCATTCGTGGTCGTAACTTCACAATGAATTCTGCAGAAGTAGTATGTGAATGTGGGGAACAGGATGAGCAGTCGGCATGACCGGGATGAAAGTGTCGGTTCATGATTGTATTTCTATCAATTGAGTAATTCATTGAATGTTTCAAAATGATTAAAAAGTGTCGGAGTTGGTTGCGTGCGGTAGTAGGTGAATTGTGGCTTCGTGGCATGAACATAGTTGGAACGGCACAATGGGAATGAACAGTGGGAACCTACTACTGGAGCTTGGCAGGTAGTAAGTGACTGCAGGAATCCTGAAGGCCAGATCGACGATGTCAACCCGCAACATGCCACGGTCGCAATTAAGAAAGCTCAAGCTGGGCTGTAACATGCGGTCGCGATGAGCTAGATCTGGCCTTCACTGGCTTGCACCGACGTTCCAGTCTGTGCACTTGTGATCCATGAGGATGTCCTTGACTTGACTTTACGCTTTTCCTGTAATGAACATTGACTCGATCCGTGCTCTGATTATGACATGCTCATTCAATGTCGCTCCGCTCACCTGCCTCGCCTCCATCTCATGCCGCACGCCGTTGGAAGCAATCGCGTCGCCACCAGTCTGGTCCAGCTGCATACAGCTCCTCGTGGACAATGCCTTGAAATTTTTTGTCCTCGGAAATGCTTCGAGGTACCGACATTGTTACTTTCCATACAAGCTCCTACGGTGTACTTTTACGAACATTGATCCATACAGTGGTAATGATCCAGATACGATGATCGCACGATGTACCCACGACCACTGGTGCTCGGAATGGGAGATAATTCGATAAATCATCGTGAAATTTCTGCTCCTAAAGGGCTGCCTTTTCGGCCGACATGATTCCACTTTCTTGCAGTAAACCCAATCCATCAATTGAGGCTTAATTGCAAACTGCGGATGAGGGCAGCATGCTAGGACTCGTTTGATGTAACTGTTTTGGAAAAGAATTGTTCGACGACTCGATTTTGGATCATCGTCTGCTGCACCGAAATATGCAGAAATCGGAAGGGAGTGATTGCTTCTTCGGAGGATTACAATCCAGAGATGAGTACCTCGAAGGGAATGATAGAATGATAGACTAATTTTCAGACTGCGCACGGACTTGCTCACTCGACAGATCAAAGTGTCCTCAGCTTTTGTATAAGAATATATATACCTTGAGTAGTGTAATTCATAAGTTGAACTTTTTTAGCTTGAGATGTTACAGTGCTTTTGTAAAGGGGGAGGCCCCCATCGGAGGGACTCCCGGCCTGTGAGGGACCCGACCCGAGGAGGGCGAGAGCCCGACGAGGGAGGGTCACGAACTGGTCAGGAGTCCCAACGATGGGGACCTCCCCGGCGTAACTACTCTCTGTAAATGAAACCCTGGGCAGGTTCTGGCTGGGCGGGCAGAATCGGCACTTCAGCTGACGTACGCTTCCAAAATTTTAAAATTATATTATTATTAAATGAAATGTGAAAAGTTTTCTATAGGCTCACAGGGAATTCCCTGTGAGATTTTCTCACAGGAAATTCCCTGTGAGCCTATATGAAGCTACAATGCTCAAGGTCGTTCCACGAAAGGAGAGCCTCCCATACATCAAAGGTTAATTTACAGGGAGTAGTTACGTGAAGAAATAAGTGATGGTCAAAGGATGGATGAGTTTCAGTCATAATATTGATTGCTCTTTTGTAACTTCTGATGGAGAGATCTAGTTCATAGAGATTGTAAGTGGCATTTTTGAGTTGGAGCTTGTAGGCGTTGTCAAGAATAATATGCATTGCATTCTGGAACTTACATATCTTGTTTGTGATGAATAGTGAAATTTGGTCACCACTAATTGGACATGATACATTGATGCTAGTTCTTTAATATTCTAGGACTTTCACAATTTTTGTTTGTTTGAGGTTACATCTAGTTGTTGAAAAACTTCATTTATAGGAAATTTGCAACTTAGTATACAAAAACTCACAACTATATTTGTGGTTCTATAAGTATTTCTACTACACAGAAATAAAATTTTCAACTTACAAAAATTTGCTGAGTAATGTTTGTCAAAATACTTTATTATATGAATAGCCCAGTCCGGCTCAAAGAGACCAAGGATTGTTGTAGAAGACTCAAAAATTGGAATTTGGCTTTGCTAATTTTACCATGTAGACTTTGCAGTAGAGAGCACTCAATAAATTTTTTTGGCAAAAATATCACTTTTAACCCATTCATTTAGGCTGCCCAAAATAGCAAAAACCCCACTTGGTCCTCTTGGATTTTTAGGGGTTAATTTGAATGATTCCAAAAGTTTTTAAGGGTTGATTATTTTTTGCTGTATTTTGAAAATATAAGGGAGATTTTAAAAGTCTATTGGACTCTAGGTAGATTTTAGCTTGTCCTCACTTAGCTTTTAGACTTTGCAAAACTTTTCAAACTTTCAAAATGAATAGTTTTTGATGTATGAGGACTTTGGGAATGCAAATGATTTTTATTAGAGAAAAAATCTTTTCTTAGGGTCCAAGAAAGATGTAAACTTAGTGATATAAAAATTGAGCAACTGCATGCTTGACCAAATTCCAAATAGACTATAGGTGTTATTGCAATTAAGGGGACTATGCAATTAAGGGGACTATGTAATCCCTTCATGTGCAGCTTTTTTTCAAAATAAAAGCCTCACAACTTTCAAAATTAAAGTAAAATCAAGATATAAATAGACTACACTAAAAATGATATATACTGTCGACAATGATTAGGGTTTGCTATAAATTTTACTTTTGATGAATAAACAACTATTCATACTACCGGTACTTAGAGAGTGACAATCTTGTCAACATACAAGAATAGATGATTTTTATGTTCAAAGGAAATGAGTCATAGTAGTTACAAGTAGCCACACTAAATATCATCTTTTAGTATTGATATTGCTGGTACTCTCGGGGGGTTCTACGTGCCTGCTGAGGGTTTAGGGTTTAACGTCCTGGCGCCCGTCTTGACTGTTCGAAGCAGATTTTCCTGCAAAGATCGATTTTTGGAGCACAAGAGCTGCTGATACTGGGCAGCAATGGGGAAACAATGTGAAGTTTGCAAAGATACGGAGTCAAAATACAAGTGCCCGAGTTGCTTGATTCCCTAGTAAGCGATCACTTTTCTTCAATCAATTGGTCATCGATCGTTCCTTAGAGTTCTGTAGATTCTTTCATTCCTTCCATTGTTCCTCAATTATGGAAGCTTGCGACTAAAGAGACAATGGGACGTTTTTTTGCAGCTGCTCTCTGGCTTGCTATAAGAAGCATAAAGGTAAGAACTTCGTAACATTGTCGAAGCTAGACAGGGTTCAGAATTTCTTTCCAATTTTGCATCATCATGTAGAATCGTTCTAAGCGAGTATTGTTCAATCGTCGATCATACACTCTGAAATCTCTTTTTCTTGAAGAAGCTTCGCCTGCTAAATCTCTTCTGAGATTACAAATTTAACGCCGGGTTCATTCTTGCTCTGAATGATGCACCTATTTTGAATCTAGTATTGCTACTGAATAGCGTTACCATTTTGTGTTCTCTTGTGGTTTGCAGAAATACCATGTACAAAACCAGTTGAAAACGGAAGTGAAGCTGGTAAGTACCTTTCATTGTGCTGAATCAACCCTAATTTTGGTGCATGAAATATTTTGAGTTTGATAATCGTCATGTTGTGTTATTGCAGAGGTGAAAGTTGAAGAGGAGCCTACCATGAACGATGAGTCTGATTTCCGGTTGAAACGCTCGCAGCTTGAGGCAATTGGTAAAAACTATACTGTATGCATATGCTCTTGAACGTGGTTGGGAAATTGTAGCAGTGGGAGGCAGTATGAGAGATGAGCACAGATTTTAATTGAATGATTGTGGGGGTGTGGTATTGCAGCTGCCTCAGATGAGGTACGAAAGATGCTTCGAGACCGTGAGCTACAGGAGCTAATAACCAAGATAGACTCCTCACCAAATTCCAAACTGGTAATCGAGTGATTCATCCGCCGTGATTTTGATGATGCCAAACAATCAATGTCGTATTCGTAGTTCTGCCAAACTTTTCAGCAAGATTCTAAGTTTTGTGATGATACGCAGGAACTTGAGAAAGCGATGGAAGGACCTGCTTTCCGAGAGTTCACAGATAAGGTATGAACATGTTACCTTTTAGGAATAGTATGGCTAGTTCTTTCATCGTTTTTTGTATGTACTCACGAGAGCGTGTGTTGTGTATTGTGCTCAGCTATTGTCAATCGTAAATCCTACTGAGGATGCACCTGCTGCCCAGCTTTAAGTGGATGGATGGGAGAGAACTGGGCGTATTACGATGGTCGAGCTATGGTATTTGGACTTTTTGCAAGTCATGAATCAGCTCGCGAAACGCGAGAAAAACTTGTGAGTGAACTTGAGCGACGAATTTTTTTAGTGAATGGATCAGATGTAGTGAGAACCCAAGCAAGAGAATACTGTAATCCCTGTGCTCAGGCGTGAAGGGAACATCAAGTGTCAATATCGAATATTCTAACTTAAATGGTACCGACGATCTTCAACGAAGTGACTTTTCTCCTTTCTCGCTACTGATGGGAATGATCCTGCTTCCTCTTTCTACTTATGCCCCATGTAACTTAAGTTGGGACTATCCAAATACTGGACAAGATATTTTTTTAATATCAACTTGCATCTCGTTTCGGAAACAAATAGAAGTTCGTGGAGGTACCACAGAGGTTCTTTGGATAATTCCCAGACTCTTGAGAGTGTGGAAGTACTTACATGTGATTATACATACTCTTGTATTGATGATAATCTTGCACACTGGATATGCCTTGTTAGCTACATGTGTTTGGATATAGAAGAAGAAGAAATCCAGACCCTTATAGGTTGACGTTAATATAGTGTTTATTCAACCTACCCTTGATGATATGCCCACATGACATAACAACAGTGGTGTATGTGCCCTACACCTCATAAATTGCGAGGTATACATTCCTTTGACCCTCCTTATTAGGTGATGAAATCATTGATCAAACAATGAAATACATCTTTCTAGAATTTAAACTCAGAAAAGCTATGCAGTGGATATAAACTAGTCTAGGGTAAGAGAACCTAAATCTAAGAGAACCTAAATCCGAATTGTTGTCCATAATTGAACAACCCAGAATGAAGATTTTCATGAATAGTATGTTCCTCATATGTGCATGTATGGTGAACGACTATAGGTGTATCTATATTAGTCACTTCTAAAATTTGTAATTAAATATGTTAATGCTTAAAAATATCACAAAAATAGAGAAACCTTGTCTTTCTACTTGCTAATCATTGGAAAATAATAAATCACACATGTCATCACTTCAAGTCTCGTGAATGGCTCAAGTGTTCGTAAATAGGTGTACTTATTCTAACAATGCATACAACACACACAAGGAAACGCATTGGCTCATGAATCCAATTAGGTAGATAGCTACATTGACTCTCCTACAGGAACAGCCCTAGCAACAGCGTGGCCAACACCAACTTCGCCTTCGAGACCTTGAACTCGTGGTATGTGCCTGATTAGCAGTCGTGGAACTCTGAGTCGTAGAAGCGGAAGATGGTCCACCGATGCCGATGCCAATTGGAGCAGAAGAAGCGGCCACTGGTGGTCTACGGGCGCCGTTGGCAATCCGCGGAGCACTAGAAGCGGTCATTGGTGGAGCGCCAGACCCGCCTCTAAGCGTACCTGTATACCTCATATTCCTCCCTTCCCATTCGTAACTCGATACAATCGTGCCATTCACAGAAGCATCCTTCGACCGTAACGTGACTTCTTCATAGGCAGCACAGTCATCCGAACTGAGTATCACCAAGTTGTCTTGCTTGGTGACCGCAAACCAGTTTTCTCGGTAGGAGGCGTTCCTGTTGATGTAAATGTCGCAGGATTCGCCGTCTCTCAACCGCTTCCCCCTCAGTCTCATACAGAACCCCCCCGTGTCCAGCTTCAGATCCACACTCGAGCCAGTCTCATTGATCACCGTTGTCCTCAATTCCCCCATGTTCATCACCGATCTCACCAGCAAAGAATCGATAAATAGGACAGAACAAAGATGATCGTGAAAACAATTAGTGCACCCAGTACATCAATCATGCCCAGGTTGGTCCAAAAATTCTTTTTCCTCCCTGCCGGAAGCTCCTTGAAATTGTAGATTCTGAAGTTCTTCCCGTCTGTCCTTACTCTCTCCCCTCTTCCGATCACCTCCTAAAATCATACTGCCCGACACACATGCACCATTCGATCAGATGTGAAATATAGCTATGGTCTGTACATAAAAGAGCTGTACACACTAGGGACTCAGATACACAGAAGCCAGAGTGATCCGGTACGCATGCAAAGGGAATCGTTTAATGTCAACTCCTAAGCAACATTTGCGAATTCGATTGGAAGAGACTTCAATTTTAATCTCTTCACGATACAGTACTTGCGTCTTGTAAACATTACACTGAATGTTCTCAAACCAAAGATGAGAAAGGGCCACCCAGTGAGGCTTGCCTTACGGAGAGGTAGGTTTACGACCCTTCCTCTGCACTAAACATCACTTTAAAAGGAAAACCTAGGAATGTGATGAGTGCACGCACCGCTTGAGCTCCTTCTCTGTTCTGATAGGAACTTTCAATTCTTTGATGGAGTAAAACTTCTGCAAAACGCCGACAATCAAAGCCACCACAGTGAGAACGATAGAGAACAACACTTTGAGACAGTGGGACTTAGAACCACTCAAGTGCGTGCCAATGAAGGACTCCGCTGAAGAATCCAACTAGGTTGAAGATCTGATCAATGGTGAGATCCGCGGCAAATTTCTCCTTTCGTTCGACATGAGCAGTGAAAAACCTCTGCTGACGCTCCCACTCACTCAACGCTACACTATATCATATACCAGATGATGGCGCGCCTACACCAGATTCTTCACCGACTCGTAAGGATGCCCGAAATCCTCCTGCGCAGGCATAGGCTGAGTCCTGTCCCTCTCCCTGATGTCAATAACGGTGTCGATACTCTTATCACCCGTGGAACCTTCAGAAGCGGGAGGATTTAGACCATGCAAACTAGAGACTCTTAAGATATCAAGTGGCGCTCGAAACGACTCAGAGAAGCTTAAAACTGCACCGATCGGTGAACCACTTGGGCCTGTCGGTAGCTAGCTAAGTAACTCGGAAGCGGCTTGTGTACAGGCAATGAAGTGTGGAATGTTCGTCGAAGGTGTAGTTCGGGATGGCTACATCTAAACGAAAGTGTGGACTGTTTCGTCATAACAAGAAAATGCTGTTATTCGTGTGCTTAGGCGCGAAGGGAACACCAAGTACTGTACCAGTTCGGATATATTCTGACCTAAATGGTACTAACGATCTTCAGCGATGTCACCTCTCTCCCTTCTTTTACCGACCACTGATGCGGATGTTCTCTTGCTTCTGATGGGAATGATCTTGCTTCCTCTTCCTATTCAGACGTTACTCATGTCATATGAAACTCAATCCGATAATCACAAATTCTGGACAAAAGTTGCTTTTCTCGTTTCATCAAACTAAGAGATCAGGAGATTTCAGCGTGTATTTGAGTATGCCGGAAGTTCGAGGAGGTATGACAGGGGTTTTTCAGGTTATTCCAAGACTCTTGAGAGTTACATGTGTTTGTTTTGACGATAATCATGCACACCGTAAATGCCTTGTACAACGTAAACTGCCAGGCATACATTCTCTTGACCCTCTTTATTGGGTGTCAAAATCATTGTTCAAGTAGTGAAATACATTGTCGGACAACTTGTATGAAACCCTAGCAGGGCACAAATTACCACTTGGCTGTCTCAGAAAAGCTACGCAATGGAAAGACTGGACTAACAACGTCTACGACGACACATCACAAGGAAACGCTTTGGCTCATAAACCCCACTTACGTAGACAGCTACATTGTCTCCCCTACAGGAACAGCCTTAGCAACAGCGTGGGCGACACCAACTTGGCCATCGAGACCTCGAGCTCCTCGTAGATGCCTGATGAACTGCAAAGGTTGGATTGCCGTTGACAGTAGACGGATTTGGAATGCCGTTGACAGTCTGCGGAGTAGGAGCAGGGGGACCGCTGGCGACTTGTGCAGGAGTCGGTGATCTGGACTTCTTTGCATCCCTCTTCCTCGTCCCTTCCCATTCGTACCTGGATACGCCATTAACAGTCTTCGACCGTAACGTGACTTCGCAATACTCCGCACAGTCATCCGAACTCAGTATCACTTTGTCTGGATTGGCGACCTGATTTGCGACCGCACACCAGTATTCTCGGTATGTGGTGTTTGTATCGGTGTAGATGTTGTAGGAGGCCTCGTGGGCCAACGGCTCCTCCCTCAGTCTGGACAGAATCCCTCCCGTGTTCAACTTCAGATCCACACTCGAGCCAGTCATATTGATCACCTTCGTCTTGGATTTCCCCATGTCGATCACCGATCTCACCAGCAAAGAATCGTAAGATAGGAGAAAACAAAGATGATAGTGAAAGTAATAAGTGCACCCAGTACACCAATCATGCCCAGGTTGTTCCAAAACCTCTTTTTCGTCAGTGGCGGAAGCTCCTTGACTTCGTAGAATCTGAAGTTGTTCCCGTCTGTCCTTATTCTCTCCCCTCTTCGGATCACCTCCTGAAATCATCACGCATACACAATTTTATCAGATCTTGAACGTGGCTATGGTTTGTTCTCGCAAGAGCTGTGCACACAAGGGAGTCAGACATAAAGAAGCTACGATGATCCTGGAAGCATGCAAGAGGAATCGCTTTATGTCGAAACAAAGCAACATTTGCAAATCTAATCGGAAGAGACTTCGATTCTTATCTCTCCACGATGTAGTATATGCGCTTTAAAACCATCACTCCGTGTGAATGTTCTCAAACAAAAGATGAGAAAGGGCCAGCCATTGGGGCTTGCCTTTCGGAGAGGTAAGTGTACGACCTATTCTCTGTACAAGGGAAAAGATGGGAAGGAGGATGAGTGCACGTACCGCTTGAGCTCGCTTCTCTGTCCTGATAGATTCTTTCAACTCTTTAATGGAGTAAAACTTCTGCAAAACGCCGACGACGGTGACAATGGCAGCCACGACGGTGAGAACGATAGGAAACCACACTTTGCCACACTGGGACTTGCAGCCACTCAACTGCGTGACGGCAGTGAGAACCAAGCCTTGGAAACCGCTGAAGAATCCAACGAGATTAAAGATCTGGTTGGTGAGATCCGCGCTACTCTTCTCCCTCCGCTCCACTCTTGCACTGAACAACCTCTCCTGCCGCTCCCACTCACTCAAGGCTACTCCGTACACCGGATGTTGGCGCGCCCACACCAAACTCTTCACCGCCTGGTAAGGTTGCCCGAAATCCTCCTGCGCAAGCGTCGGCTCAGTCCTGTGCCTCTCCTGGAGCTCGATGATGTCGATAGCAGTATCGATATCCTGATTTCCCGTGAAAGGATGAATCTGGGCCATGCTACCAAGAGACTCTTGAAGGCATTGCACTCCTACCAGTTGGAAAAGCTTACATAAATCTGCATCGAACGGCAGGCAACTTGAGAGTGTCGGTAGCTAGCTAGCTAACGCGGAGTCAACTTGTTTACAGACAACCAACTTGTGTGCAGACATTTCAGAGTCGAATGTTCCTCGTGGGTGTAGTGGACGTGTTGTTTCAAATTGTTCCTGACGCAATGTCAGAGCAGGCAGGGGACGGACTTGTTCATCAAGCACTGTGTCATTCGATTTTGATGCTACATTCGATGAGAATGAACGAACAACTGCTTGAAGAACTTCGTGTTTGGGTGGGGCAGGGCACTTGTACTGTCACAGCTGTTCTCACTCGGCGTTTTCTCGAATCGTCGGTAAAGATGCTTTGTTCGCATTTCCGACTTTGAAATGTCTGGTAGAAGTACCTAAAACCACCAGCACCCCAGTATCAACCTATAGGTCTCCCCATAACCGCACCTAGCCGCCTGAACTAGCATTGTCAGAACACTCAATTCAAACTGACCAATCAAAACAATAAAAAAGCTGGTGGTTTTAGGTACTTCTACCATATTCAATTTGAGCAAAATCTGCGCTCGGCAGATTCTAGGAAGTGTCAGTGGGCAGTCTCTCATTACCATATCTTCGTTTTGATAATATCATTCGGTAATTAGTAGGATACGTATGTGATTCTTGAGCAAGATTTGGGTTTTGAATCGGATAAAATTTTCTAAAGCCTCCATCAGTAGCCCCCCCTCTCCGCCAGCGAAGTTTCTTGCCTTGGTTCTTGATGTATTCTTCAAACGTTTAACACATCGTTTCATTGGTTAATAAAACATAAAAATACAAAATCAAATTAGAAATTTGTCAGTTTGATTTGGTTGACTTAGAACTAACTAGAATTTTCCATTAGGAATCTTGTACAAGGACTGCAAATGTGCTTGGTTGGGTTGATTTTGATATAGATTCTTATTTATGTGCAACGACACAAACTAAGTGATTGTGTTGATTCTGGCAAGGAGGCGTTGGAAGCAATTTGCATCTAGCTATGAGCTTGTATTTATAGTAGGTGGTCTAAAACCCATACATCACTAGTAGGTGGTTCGAAACCCATACATCACGACAAACCACTCACTTGCCCTATCCAAGGAGGAGGTACATTCTAGCTTCAAACTTTGAATTTCTATGTAACCATGGTCTACATTTTAGGTTGAGTGGTTTAGAATACACCTTTAGGTTATCCTTCCAAAATTCGTAACTAATTCACCATCAATCCAAATTTACTAATTCCAATTGGTCTAATCTCCAACATAGTTTGTACATATAAAATTGATGCCCATTACAACTTCCCATTTAACATGCCAATCGGAAATTTGAGCGGCTTGTAAGCCACATACTATATGTTGTACTAACTAGGTCAACCTCCCATCAAAACACAAAGAGGCTATCAATTTACGTGGCTCGCCCTTTGGCTCACGCTGGCAATGAATTTCAATGGGGAGACCAACAAGTTCCAATGGAAGGGAGCAAGTTGGAGAAGCCCTCGCCAAGTGTATGGTTGTCTATGTAAAACGTTGAAGAGCCATAACTTCAAGAATCTATTTTTGTTGGATTAAATTTCAAGTGAAATCTAGGTCATATAATATATGATGGGAATCTATAGAACATGGTATGGATGTATGGTATGCATTCTAGTGAAGGCATATTAGATTTAGGGTTTACAAACATTTGGTATGTTTTACCATTACAGTCACTTTTGTTTTAACATGATTTACAAATACAGGCTTTTAAAATGGAATTTATCCATTTTCTAGATGGAATTTTATTTGATCCACGTACTTCTATTCACTAGAAGAATTTGACACTGAAAGTAACGATCGAAATGACTTGTTTGTAATGACAAAGAGTACTCGTTTCAATTGTGCTTCTAATGGCATCAAAATGAACCGTTATATTTGTTACTTCACCTAAAACGAGAAGATTGCAGAGGCATCCTCTAAAGTACTAGCCTCCGTCATTGCATTTTCCGGTTACGCCTCTCTTCTTTTCGACAAAATCTTTGTTTACCAAAAATGGAAGATTATTGTCTTGACCTTCAACAAACAATATGATTCTTCCACAAAATAAAACACAATCCATGTGTTCAGAGGTTCTAGAGAGGCAAGATATTCCTTTTTGATGACAAAATCCTTTTGGTAAATAGAATGTTGTGGGAATAAATGAGGATGAAGAATTTTCTAGATGGTGGTTCTTTAATCAAAGACTTTTTCTAGTAGCGTTTTCACTTTGAAGTGAAGATGATGAAATTTTGTATTGTGCTTTGTTATTAATAAATAATCTCTCAATCTACGAGACCTCACAGTTCAAGATATACTCCACATGACCTACAATAAGTCTGATACAAGAATTATGAATAAATGACATGCATTTTAGTGAAGACAGGTCGTGTTTTTTATTTTTCAAACATGGGGCATGTTTTGCCATTGTGAGGCAATTATGGGAAATCAAAAAGATGATTTCATGAATTTTTTTACACAATTATGATCTTTATATAAAGGGTAACAACTTTCTAATAGGAAGATCTTTGATCTAAATACTTTTGGTATTGGATTTGCAACGATTTTTCTATCTTGAAAGAAAGTGAATAAATGACTAAATTTTGAGGGGCTATATCTCCTTCATCCATCATTGGATTTTGACTTTATTCTTTTGGGACGGATTTTAATAAGAGTAGTTTTAATGGTAGAAATCTTGAAAATATTAAAGATATATTGAAGATAGGGCATAGATTTGAGTGCAAAGGGTTGAGTTTTGGACTATTTTTTCTTTGTAAAGTCTTTGGCAAGTTTTTGCAAGGTCATTATTTGCGCAAAGAAATATTTCTCATGGGTTCTTTTTGTTCAAGGGTCTTATTGAAATGAAAGTAAACCTCTTTGTAGTTGGTAAATTTTTTAGTGCAATAAGTCTATTGATAGCATTTTTACTTCAAAGTGAAAATGTTGAGATTTTGTGATGTTTTTTGAGTACTAATACGTTATGATATTGCAATCTATGAGGCCTCATGACTCAAATTTTGATCCACATGATGTCCAATATGTCTACTACAAGACTAAACTGTTGAAATCTAAGTAATTTACTTCTATTTTCATTTATGACACTTTTCTTGAGAATGTGTTATTTCTTTACCAATAAGTTAAACCATATAGCCCTGGTTAAGTCAATTATTTTTATTCAATTGTGAACATAATATGTAATCAATTTATTGGTTATGGTTCATTGACTTTTTGCTTTTTGCTTTTCCTATAAGTGGCATATTTGATCTGATATGTTGTTGGTTATCTATTGATTTCTTCTCAAAACTTTCTTGTGGTTCATTTGGAATATATGACATACATATATGGGATCATCACAACCAACAAGTTGAAATCTTTGGCTTACAAAGCAGACACTAGCAAAAAATGGCATAAAAAAGAAAGTCTGTAGTACCTTGTCCCTAATGACGCACACTTCCCTATTGAAATTATATTTTTAATGACATCAAGATAAAATATTATATTCTTTAGTTTTAACATAGCATAATCTAAACATGCACTCTTGCATCACTAGAGACAAGTCACCATGGACTGTTTTTTTCAAGATATTTCTATCAATGAGGTTATTCTAGACCTTTAACCTACTAAGGCTTTGAAGAAGTCATGAATTTCACAATTGCCTTGAGGATTTTTATACACCATACAAGCATTCTAGCTCATGCTAATAATCATTTTTAGCATTTGTAAAGACCCTTTTGGAGTGGTTAATATAGAGTGTGTTGCATAGCACACAACTCAAGAGGGAAACTAGAGCAACTCAAGAGGGAAACTAGAGCAAAAGAAGGCTTAGAAGTGACTGCCTTGAGAGGCACCACGGAAATAACCACTTTACGCTAGTGCCTCCTGGATGAGGGTAGGTGGCAGTAGTCACATAAAAGAAACTTCAAGTGTGGTGTTGTATACTACACACATGATTGTTTCTCCTTTGTCTCACAAGAAGCCAACTTCCACAAAGAAACGTTTCACGGTCACATGTTTGGCGCCTTCTTTTTTTGTTTTTACCATCTTCAAACATTGCATATTTGTATTTGAGAGTATTGCTATCTTTATTATTGGTGGACGTTGCTCAATTCTTTTCTTAAAGTAGACCTTTGTTGCTTAAATAAATAAAAAGTAACAAAGTAAGAACATGTTACAACACTTTCAAATTTGTGGGAGGGCAAAATTTTAGCATACTTTATGCCCAAGTTTACCTAATATAATTTGACCACAAAAGCAAATCTCAAAATTTAATTCCAATCACCCAAGTATTCTTCAGATGAACATTTGATGAGATATAGAATCTATCAAAGTTTTTGTCCATCATTCAAAATGATAAAAAAAACATCTAATGCCTTAAAAGGTTAATGTAAATCTCCTTACATACCACACATAAATAAATCTCACAACTTATATTATTTGAAAATTTGCTTGGAGACGCGATCAAAATCATCGTACAAACCAAACTTACAATAGTACCTTGATTGTGCTAGTAGCACTCAGAACCCAATAATCAAGATATTCAAATTTGTGATATGGCTATGAGAGAATATTTAATCGAATGAATTGAAGACATAATCTATAGCTTAGACCATGAAGTAAAACTCTATCTGAAGTTTAAATGATGATATTAAACGCATCACCGATATACTAAATTGTCAATAGGGTTCATATGCACATAAGAATGTAATTAATTAAATTGCAGTATGTAATGAGTTCCCAAAACATCCAAGATATTTGGTTTTAGTATGATAAAATCAATCATATTTTAAATATCATGATCATAGTTTAATATAATAAATCATATTTGGAAAAAATATATATGTTAAGATTGATCGTATAAAATTCACAAACATGTGTTGACTCTCCCGACAAGAACATCGTATACATTGTTATAGGCATGTAACAAAACTTAGATAAAGTTTTCACACTCCATGCAGAATTTTAAGTACTACTCAAAATCCAAGACCAAGAGACTTACATTGTCAATATTTTTTAATAATAAGTGTTTCCAAAATGACATATAATATTTGTATGGTACAATCATCATACAAATATAATGTTTATAGTTTTAACATATAGAAGCTCTTTAGTACTAAATGATATATTTGCAAGTAGACATGCTACATAGAGAATTATTAACAGGACACAAAATGAATGACAAGAGAGCCGTACAATAGTCCTTCATGTAACTACGATAATGAGTTTATTCACATTAAAACCTTTTTAAGCATCATGCTTTCATTTGATACTAAAGTTTGATAAACATTCACATTAGAACCTTTTGAAGCATCACGATTTCATTTGATGCTTAAGTTTGAATTCATTTGATGCTAAAAATTGATATGGACATGATGTTATTCATTCTTGCCTTGTCCATGGGACATATTCCAAATGCCCCGCAGCATCATCAAGCCAGACAAGCCAACGAACGCCATAGGAATGGCAACTGAAGTGATTTTGTCACTGCCGGCTTTCAAGTGAATGGGCCGCCCATGAATGCCCTGGAAGTACGCCTGCTTCTGTAGCACACCCTCCGCTGCGCCATTGTCTCCCATCCTTCCCCACAGCAAACCTCCTCAGCTCGTTTTATCGCACTAGTCCTCTACATGAATCTGCTTCCTGTTTGTCAACACAAGCCTTGTCATCTTCGAAGGTAAATGAGCAGAGGTCAGTATAATTAGTTCATGAATGGATTTGTGATTACATTCTGAGCACACGAGTGTTAGGTGTTCCAGAGCATACAACAGAATTATTTGACATCAGGAAACTAGTGAGAATTAGAAACTTTTGAATGATAAGCATACCGACATCAGAATAGTAATTTCAGTGAGGAGGAATTGTTCGTACTGAGTGCCAGTAGCTCAACCGAATCCAGAAAATTGTAATTCTGCAATTTCGTGATGAAGCTTCTGCAATTTCGTGATGAAGCTTCTGCAATGACGGTGGTGCGAAAGGGTGTGTTGTGAAGGCTAACCGTCAATCCTTCTCACACTTTTGGCTAGTGTTCTCTTCGATCTCCTGTCCACGTTCTCTGCACACGATGGTGCCTACTAGATCCTACTTAGCATCTACTTACACCTCTATGATTGTTAGTTGACTGCATGAGCACTTCATGTATCCATAGCATAATTCGAGGGCAACACAAAGGTCTAATCTGCAACAGTTGAAATAGTAACAAGACTTGTGCGTGAATGTTCCCTGTTCAAGAACTCAAACCTCATCAAGCACGACAGCAACAACGCTGATATTCCTAGAAAGTAGTTTGCTTCCATCAAAATTTGAGGGGATGCTCAGATTGCCGAGCGAAGATCCCACATTGTACAATACGGATATAACAATCCCTGCTAAGAGAAGCACTAAGAACTCGAGCGTTAAGTGCGAATGTGCACCAACCTCATAGAATCTTGACATCTTTTGCATTCTCAGCAGCCGCAGTTTTCTCCAAGTATTTTCTAAGTATCATAACTCTCGTGGTCTCAAATGCAAAGAAGCCAAGTGCTGAAAAACATGCACTGTAAAATAAGCGAGGTCCCATTCCTTTCGTGAGCCCGAGTGCTCCCTCTTCTACCCAAATTTGGCTCAAAGTGGAAGCAACGCCTGTGTAAGTGTATGCGGCGATAGCTTGAGCTCGAGCAGCAGCTTCTGCACGCACTCCAGACAAGCCTGAGCTCGAAATTGTCTTACGAGCCTGTGTCATCAACCGAGTCTTGACCACATCCAATGGAGTCGTTAAAGAAGCAGACAATGCTCCAGCTGCTGCCCCTGATATCACGCTCTGCCACGGCTCTAGAGTTGTCTTCTCACCATCTCTCAACCAAGCGAGTTTCAAATACTCCTGCGAAGCATGATATGCACTGACTGCTCAATAATGGCTCGAATTTTGGCCTAGAAAATCTACAGTGAAGACAACAATGCGAGCAATTTGTGTGCATGGGCAAAGAAGATTGGACATACCGTAATCATCATCTTTAGACTCATGTAGAATTCATTTGTAAATGGAATTGCAGGCATTCCTAAAATGGTGCAATCTAGAATATTCACATTGAGTACATTGATGATCAACTAATAGTAGCTCCTGCAAACTTCAAAGTTCACCCTAGTGGGCTAAATTTTGGAGCACGCTACCTTACCAGGGTTAGCGTACACTGACAGAACCATGAGGGAGAAGTACTTACAAAAGTGGAGAAACTGATGATATTCGAAGGCAAGTTTCGCAAAAGAGCAGCAGAGTATCCTGCATATAAACCTCCAATACCCTCGGTACGAATGGTTTGTAAAAAGACTTCCAGTGCTGATCCAACCATCCCAGCTTGCATGCGTTGCTTCACGACTTCCTTCGGAACTAAGATAGCTGACGAAGTAATGTTTCCAATGGCTGCGGCTAACGGAGGAACCAGGGTTTTGGGGCAATTGCCTATTGATGTGAATACGCCCTTCCCTAGTTCGTAAGTCCCAAAGTAGATAGACGATGATATAATTGAACCTACGAATGCCGCTTGGACGCCACTGTACAGCCCTGCTATCCCTTGCTTTGCAATAACCTGGAGTTCGAACATTCAAAAAACAGCATCAGCAATAAATCTCTTATTACTATACCGGCTCACATCCGAGGAAGGTTGCGATATTTCACCTTAGTGACTACATCCAGAGGACCAGAGTACAATTTCGAGGCACCTCTCGTTTGCAATTTGGTTTTTACGGTATCGATCGGGTGTAAGGTAGCATTTGTGAAGCCACCGGCGATGCCACCAGCCAATGCACTGATACCGGCTCTTTGAAGTAATGGCACTTTGACCATTTTTCCGGCACTAGTTCCTACCACGGTCATGCACCTGATGCAGAATCACAAATTTAGCCAACGGATCATAAACTCCACTACTTAATGGCAAAAGCACGACTGACCTAAAGACTTCATTGAGTCGCCGATTGCTTTCCCGCAAGAATTCGCCAAAAGCTCCGTCCAAGCTGCTGTTGGAAACAGAGACGCTCGCAAATACGAACTCTCTACAATGCTGCTCACTCCATCTGAACTGAACTTTCGCCGGGCGGGCTACGAATTGACTGGAGCACGAATTCTCTTCGCTGTAAAGAGTGAGCCTGCCCTCGGACGACGAACCCATTGTGGGATATGAGCTCCCAAACTGAGAATTCACCAAAAGCAAGCCATCGTTCGAAAGAGAATCACACAGCCCTTGTTAACTCACCCAAAACCTAAGACCACATTAGAGAGCCATCATGGGCACAAACAAGCTGCAAACGACTGTGAGCAGCAATTGCACGCCCCTCTGGAAGCAGAAGCTCCCGAGGAAGGGTCGTCGTGTAGCTGCGTCCCCACCATATCTAAGGTCGCTCTAATTAGGGTGCATGGATCTCAATAGGGTGAGCAATGTATTGGTCCTGAGGAAGGGTCATCGTGTAGCTGAGGTCACACTAGTTCTGAGGCCACTCTAATTAACATGTAGGTGGGTTTAGGGTGGGGCATTTTGTTCCCGTATCCTGTAGTCCTATAGCAGCTCGGGATTATCGTACAGTAGTTTGTTGTTGTCCAGCTCAATAAAGGCCCCTTCCCACCTGGCCTTTGATAAGAGCATACATTAAAACTTAAGACCTCCACAATTTTGGGGAGATTCCTTATTCTTAGGGAAGCCCTCATCAATGAGGCTTGGAAAAGTGTCTTGAAAAGTAGCCTCAATTACATAATGGCTCCTCAAAGGCCCCATTAACTAAGACCACTCTTAAGTCTTCAAAACTTGAGAATATTTCTAATTGTGGTGCTTCCTTAACACTTGCCTACTAATGCTCAACTATGTTTTGTCCTCCCAAATACTAGCTAATATTTTTTTTGTCCTCCAAGTTTTAGAGTGTGCCATGTGGGCATCCATGTAGGATTGGTAATTACTAAAGAATGTAGGTGTGGACACACACTCTTTTAAGAAGATAAGACCACCTTCTAACACCACCTCTAAGGCCAAGTGGGAACGTACCTTATAGATTGTGTTTCTTTTTCCACTTTTTGAATATCTGGATGATGTGGCCACTTTTGTCAACAAACTTCGGACATGAGGAAACGATGGCTCGATAGGTGTTGAGGCAAACACTAACCTTTGAGGATGGATGATATCAATTGAACCGGTTGGCGCAACCCGGTTTTTCATAGGGATATATCAATTTTGGTGAATGTCATCTCTTCGTCACTATTGGAAAGGTTTAAAATGAATATAGAATAATAATAATAAATTGCTTTTCACAATCTCTCATTCAAATGTATCCAAAAATATAGTCAAAAGTTGTTTATGAAGAGGTGCAACATAATTATGAAGTCGTTGTGGGGAATCTTCGGAGCATGGGGCCCTATAATGATTTATTTGATGCGAGATTTGTGTAAAATAAAGTTTCGGTAAACATGAGAAAATTTGTTCTCAAATTTTGGTTTATTGTATACTAGAGAGTTTTTTTTTGTTTTTTATTCTTCTTTTTCCTATTTTTTTTCTCATCATATTTTGTCATACTCTTCTTTTGCATTTTGAGTATAAATTTTGACTTTTCATGTGAGTTAAAGTCCATATTACTCTTCATTTGAATGTCAGCTAAATAAGATTGAAATGGATATTTCGTAAAAAGGTAGAGAATGAAAATGCGTAAGTCAAGTGAAAAGACGTGAATATCAAAATTGAGGATACAAGTAGGGAGAGAAGATCATTTTAGTTTTTTTAATACATAAGAGAAAAATGTGTATTGAGGAACACTCAAAGTGTATCCATTGAGTTGAACTTTGTGTCTTGAGAAGTTTGTAATAATTGTTATTTTAACAAGTATAGATTATATAAATAATATTGGATGATAAATTAAGTGATGATAAAATATAATATTGGAACTATAAACATTGAATGATTTGAAGAATATTGTGAATAACAATTGTGGAAATTGTTAACATTGTTTAGTGGTGTTAATAGATTTTAAACCACATTGCTTATATTAAAATTAGAATTATAAATATTGTGAATGTTGTTGTGCTTGTGAAGATTATAGCCTTTTTATTACAAAAAATGAGTTGTATGCAAACGTTGTGAGAATGAGATGGAAGCCATAAAGAAATTGCAAATCTCATTGCTTGCATTAAAGTTGGAGGAATACCGTGTGGATGTATCCTCGGAATTGTTTGGAGAACACAAGACTATAATTAAAGTAAACTATGAATTGTTACGTTAGATAATTGACTATCTTATATTGGATAAATACATTTGTGCTAAAAGAAATTGTATTTTCAATAAAGAAAGCATTTATATCCTTAATTCTACATCATTGTTGACTTACCTTCTATTTGTAACCATAATTACATAACTTCAACCGAATTAGACTCTCCCAACAAAGAACTCCCCTATCTACCTTCCTTGGGTTTCTTTAACCTCTTGGAAAACGCTTCACACGCTTCACACCCTTTGCTAAGCTAGATCATTCCCATCTAGGTCACATACAAATAGTTTTCTTACTCGAACTTCACCGAATCCCTGGTTTCTCCTTTTTTCAAAATTAATCACTATACAAAAGTCTAATATAGATCTTATTTCTCATGATCAATTTGGTTTGATTTTGTCCAAGCTCATATGCTCGTAGTATGTGAGAAATATCAAAAGTAGCCCTGGTTTTGAGTTCATCACTTGTGTTAAAAGTGTTTTTTGATGTAAACTCAAAATGTTTATATGAGCTCATTCCACCCTTGAGACAATGGTGAAATTATTGTATTTTGAAGGCTTGATAGGTTTAGGAAGGCATGTTGACTTTGTTAATATGTAAAAATCAAGATTGTGCCTCGGTTCTTGTGACATCTGATCTCATATATATATTGGTAGTAGCCTAGTAGGTTATCACGTGAGGAGTTAGGTACGGTCATTGTTGGGAATGTCGATCGCTTGAGCTCCGTAATTTCTGGTTAGGGGAGATCCGGGAGTTAGTCTCCAAAGGCATTTCTCAGGCAGCAAGTGGTAGCTGGCCTTGCTGCGGGAGCCTCTGCGAAGCGTTGCTTTGAGATTTGTGCAAGAGTGTGTGTAGAGAAGTGTTGGACACGGCTCCAAAGGCCATTTCGGATTAGTGTTGTTAATAGAAGCGTTCAAGATTTCAAATCCGAGAAAGCAGATCTGAAATGCGAGCGCGCTTGACGTTGGAACTTAGATTTGAAATCCCTTGAACGCTCTAGATACAACTTCGTAGTCCGATCTAGCTTGGAACGAAACATTGGATCACACACTGCACTCGCTACTCGCGGCCCTCCCCCTACCAGTAATCTCTAGTACCATCTCGCTTTCTCTAGTACCATCTCCTTTCTCTGCTTCTCAGTTGTAGCCGTAGCCGTAAGAAGCCAAAGCGTCAGCAAGCAATAGTGGAGCAGACTTCATCCTAGTTCTAGCGATCCTGCACATCAAGCAACCGACTTAGCCGGACTTAACCACTCGAAGCTTGTTCTCAAGACCGTTGCAGCAAGAAGCTGCAGTCAACAAGTCCTCGAAGTGCTCCTGCTCTCCCCAACTCTGCACTCGTTAGCGGTAGAGGATACAACTCACCATATGAGCGTTGAAGCCCAGCTCGGCCACCTCGTGAAGATCAGAGCCAACTCGCAGATGCAGCAGCAACAACAGTCTGTGGATTCCCAGATGGGGCGCAAATCCTCCTCCAAATCACGAGGTATGTCCCACATCTTGATTTTCTTTGTCTTTAGCTTGCTAGCCCTCCGCACCACACCAATATCATGCAACCCACCATACGCCCATGAGACGAATGTTCTTGGGAGGGTCCCTGCTGATCTCGGTGTTGGGAGTAGAATCCGCAACGCTACACAAATTTGCTCACAAAACACAACCAACATGTCAAAAAGAATACTTCACACTCATAACACATGCTATCAACACTATGCAACTCATCGTCACTCTAAATCGTTAGAACTATGCCTCTTCCATATGCTACTGAACCATCAAAACATAACATGTACATATCAACACTATGCAACTCATCGTCACTCTAAATCATTAGAGCTTTGTTTCTTCCATATGCTACTTAACCATCAAAACATGACATGTACGGAAAAATTGCGGATGGCAACCTCGAGCTCCACACTGTATTCGGATGAAAGAATGGACATTGATGACAACGGACACAACAACAAACGTACCACCGGTGACCCCTCACTCAAACAAAAGAAAGCACGAGGAACTCTCTGCTCAAGATTCGCAAACCACCAAAGAACGGAAGTCCGGCTAGGCTTCCCAACCATGGAGGCGTTAGCCTATGAGGCGAGTATGCCTCCCATTCTTCCTAAATCGGTACGGATCTTATCTGCTGCAGGATTCCGGGAACACGAGGCGGTGGAGCTTCTCACGACTCGTCACTCATTTCCCCGTGTAGCCCAGAAACTCTGGCCGATCACTAGACCCGACAAGATAGAAGGGCAACATTACAATATAACCCAAATCCCATTTGATGTAGAAACAGACGAGACCACGGGACTTGCCCTAGACTATCATCTTCTCATACAATTTGAAAAACCTAGAACCCCATTCACCCAAGACCAGGATGATGAAGAAATTCCTACACCGCTGCGTGAGACATGAACATAGAATCTGTGACATGTATTGCGTAACCCATAGCCATTTTATGCCATGGACCGAAAGCTTCCAGAATTTGGTCTGGAATGGCAAAAGTACACCTAAAACATCCAATAGCTGACGGCCATGCTCCACTTCATGGAACCAGACCCTTCATCCTCACACTAGACGATGGCAACCCTAAACTAGCCAAAATTGCAAAAAGTTGGGATCCTCTAGCATCTAGCTCCTCTCCGTCCATCAAGATCACTAGTGTAAATCTTAGAGAGCTCAAGCCCATACATTATTCCAAGCTATAGTCACCGACGGTTCACACGAGGCCAAGAATTGAAATCACCCAAGTTTCAAAAAACATAGGAGACACCTTCGCTTACCTCACAAACGACCTCTCCCGAACAGCAGACAAACTCAAACGTAGCAAAATTCCTATAGTAGGCGAACTAGACAGCCCTGGTCTCTAGCGGTGAGCATCTCTCCACGGATGAGGTCTCCAAACGTAATCGCCTTGTTCTTATCGCAAAAACCTCGGCCTTACAAAAACTACAGATGAAATAGAAGCAAGCCTGCGTGAACACCTAGGACCCAAGAACATCACATCGATTTTCTACCCTCGACTCAAAGGCACCAACACACATAGCGGGGTTGCAAACATAGAATGCCTCAATGCGGCAGTCTATAAGCAACACGTGAAGCAATCGCCGAGGCTCCTCAAGAAACATGTGGAATTCTTACCGCACCGAACGACCTTTGACGGCATCGCGAGAGACTGGTGACGACGTCTTTCAAGAAGTTCGGCTTCTTCGATGTGCACACGGCCCTTGCAGAAACGGTTACCGCTTTGCAGAACGCTCCGACCGCTCCTAGGCACGACATCTCACCAACGCAACTCACAACCATAGTCGAGAATGCCGTCGCCAAAGGAACAGCCGACTTGCGCAAGGAGATTAGGCAAGAAATGGCGACCCTTAAAGCGGAAATGAGCATCGAAGCGCACCAGTACGCCAACACCCTCCACGATGAGCTGCACCTGGCGCTCAAGAACCTCGAACAAGTACTTGGACAGAGTATGAAGGTTGTGCAAGGCATCACAGCCGGTGCAACAGGACGTCCGGCGCTTCCCGCACCAACAACACCAAACACACAGCCAAACTAGTTGAGTCCTACAACACCATCGCCAAAGCGCTTACACCATCGCAAACTCCAGAGCATACTATTGAAAGCTCGCTCATCTCCTGCATGGTCACTGTACCTCAGACGACCCATCATGTCCACATCAGACGGCCCATGGAAGGGACAGCTTCAGTCACGGGCCACTCCACCCCATCATTACATATTAGATATTTTGCTTATGATGAGATTGTGTTACCAGGACTTATCCTATTGCTTTATTATTTCTATTTTATGTTAATGCAATATATGTATTACATATACATTTTTCTAAAACGCTATTTTTCCTACAAATATATGATACAAAACAAATACAATAGACTTTTCAAACCCAACAATTCTAAAAAGGTACATCACATCATTAGCATTACGAACGGACACTTCACCCAAGACGGCTCAATACAAAGAGACCAAAGTCTCTATTTAGCTATCTATCCTAGACATGTAACGTACAGACAAAGCCTCCCAAATAGCTTAAATGACCTTCAAAAAATACACATACAAACACCTACCTTATATTTTGGTACGATAAAATCCCACCTAGCCATGCCTCATACACAAATTCAGGACCAACACACAACACATAACATTGCAATACCCCTTCACAATCACTCTAAATCTCACAAAACTCTAAACTCACCAAAAACGAACGTAATGAAATTTTGCCCAATCTCCCTTTCAAACCCAAAAATCATACTCAACAAAAATAGAAACAATAGAAGCCATATTTATTGCTTAGTGGCTCCCTATCCAGTGGACACAAGCTCGTTGACTAGACGAACAAACACTTTACTCACGGCCACCCCAAAAAATGACCAAAGTTTCTATCTATCTATCTATCTTCATTGCATAGAGACACTACTTGACACGAACATATTACTCTTGTATAAACCATCCTTACAACATATCATTCCAAAACAAATACCCCTTCACAATCATCCTAAATCTCACAAAACTCTAAACTCACCAAAAAAGAATATAATGAAATTTTGCCCAATCTCCCTTCCAAACCCAAAGATCATATCCAAAAACAATAGAAACAATAGAAACCACCTCTATTGCATCATGGCTCCCTATCCGGTGGACACAAACTTGTTGATTAGACGAACAAACACTTTATTTACGGCGCCTCCAACAAATGACCATACTTTCTATCTATCTATTTATCTTCATTGCATAAAGACACTACTTGACACGAACATATTACTCTTGTATAAACCATCCCTACAACATATCATTCCAAAACAAATACCCCTTCACAATCACCCTAAATCTCACAAAACTCTAAACTCACCAAAAAAGAATATAATGAAATTTTGCCCAATCTCCCTTTCAAACCCAAAAATCATACTCAACAAAAATAGAAACAATAGAAGCCATATTTATTGCTTAGTGGCTCCCTATCCAGTGGACACAAGCTCGTTGACTAGACGAACAAACACTTTATTCACGGCGGCTCCAAAAAATGACCATAGTTTCTATCTATCTATTTATCTTCATTGCATAGAGACACTACTTGACACGAACATATTACTCTTGTATAAACCATCCCTACAACATATCATTCCAAAACAAATACCCCTTCACAACCACCCTAAATCCCACAAAACTCTAAACTCACCAAAAAAGAATATAATGAAATCTCGCCCAATCTCCCTATCAAACCCAAAGATCATAACCAAAAACAATGAAAACAATAGAAGCCATATCTATTGCTTAGTGGCTCCCTATCTAGTAAACACAAGCTTGCCCCATATAAACCACCTCAACCCAAACCAACAATTACATCACCCAAAATATCACAAAATACCTATCCTCACACTAAAACGCTCTTCACAAACGACTAAACAAAACCATAATGGAGCTCGGCCTCCCGGCCTCGCCTACAAAATGAAATCTCACTCACCTACCCTCCAAACCCACATATGCACCAACACACCCACATCAACACAAAATACACGACAAAATATGGACAATACTAAATCACCCCACTCTACACACAATAACAAATACCCCTATGTTAAATGCATAAATACTAAACCCAACACAAGACACATGCCAAAAATGCCCAAAACTTACAAAAACGCCCGAAGCACCGGAGCAATCAAAGTACACGGAACCCAACGGGCTCGGCCTCCCGGCCTCGCCAATAAACAAATGCACCAAAAATTAACTAAAAATCATGACAACTCTACACCTACCACAAAACCCGACCAAACACGCACGTGCACACAATATCAACCCACCACTTTCCTCCCACATAAAACATGGCAACTACAAAAAGATAACACATACACCCCCACCTACTCAAAAACTCACACACAAATATACCCAGCAAAATCAAAAAACAAAATATACAAAGGAAAAATCATACCAAACTACCTATTTCTACCCCTATGTGGCGATATTGAGTCTAACCCAGGGCCAATGCCAAACGTTCTACATGCACACCCTGCACTACATAGGCGACATAGTCGGACCTATTTTATACCTAGTACAGTAATTCTCTACCCCGAATACAAACACCTAGCCACAACATTTTCATCCACCATACAAACCACCCACCCTCAACACCAAAACAATTGCAACCTACACCCACATCTCACAAGTTACATCCACAACCACCCAGATTTCCCTCCCCCGAATATGCTCTACGCTCTCATAACCACTATAGGACCACAAATAAACCTCTGTGAACAAACAATAACAACAAACCCAAACCCGTACTGGACAACAACTCTACTAAACAAACTCTCACGTCTCCCTAATGATCCTGCGCGACACCTAACTACTCCGCACCCCTACACACAATTCCAACAAACCAACCAACACCTTATCACACCAACAAAATCCATCCACAAAGAACTCTACAAACACATCCTGGATCCAAACACCGACACCTCCATCCAAACACTTAAAACAACGTTCCCATACCTACACGAAACACTATTAATTGCGGCTACAAGATGCAAAGAACATCTTCCGGAATATTCACACCCGCCCCCATTGCCACCAGCCCATCCCATCATCCCTCAACCTCAACTTACTACCCAATTAAACACAAAAATATCCACCTGGAATGCAAGTTCACTAAACACGGCTCTCCCTAACCTCTACAAAATCACACTAAATCTCCCGCAATCATTATACCAAGAAACAAAACTCACCGCCAACAAATCTACAAAATACATCCAACGCATGCTACCACACTATAAACTAATTTTCAATAACACACATGCACTCACCCGATGCATTCAACAACGAATGCCATACACCCCGCACGAGGAGGCCTCCTCACTCTCATACACCAAAACTACGCTTTCCGGGAAACATTACAAAAATCCCCACCCCGCCACCATATCACCATATCTACAAATTATTCACATAGCAAACAAACCCCTCACCCCATGGTTACTCATTCACTTATACATGCCTTCTCACCCCACTGACATAGGTTAAATCCCCTAATTCAACAAACAATCACCACCCAAATACAAACACACCCTAACCACATCCATATTTTATGCGGAGACTTTTAATGAGAGATATTGCCTTAAACGGTAGATGTAACGCGCACACAACACCACACCACCACAAGACGAAGACCACCAATGGCGTGCATTCACAGACAACCTTAATCTCACATATATTCCCACAAATAGCCCATTCTCCAGACAAGGAGGCCATAACTATACCGAAACGAGTCTTATCGATGGTTATTACATTACCTCCACAAACAACCATCTTTTCACATCTACAACCAACCACACCCTAGAATTAAACTCCGACCATTCCCCCGTATCCCTCCATATTCCCCAACAAATACTTATAGCAAGGCCCCCATCAATAACGGTCCCAAAACCCCCACGCATTCTTAACCCCATCCCCCAAGTCAACTTAAACACATTTACCACCACATATTTTGAACACAACGCACTCTCCATCAACGAACTTACAACAACTTTATTTAAAAGATCAACTCACCCCCATGAATGGGCCACCGCTTGCACACAATTAGACCATCTCATTCACAAAGATCACGTAAACATTACTAACCACATGCTCCGCACCTCCCATCCCCCCCTCACCGCACAAACCAACCTCCAAGGAGGCTTTCTCCCACGAAAATCACAAAGAGACTGAAAAACACGCCCACATACCACCTAACCCGAAAAACAATTTATATTACTAACAACAATAACAATCGCGAACGCACCCAATACTACAAGCCATACAACAACACACACATACGAACATACCACCACCCCTTAAAGTGATGACAACAAGCACGAATGGCTTAACGCATTAGCAGATATAGCTAAAACTGCAAACAAAAAAGCACGGGCCATTACCACAAAACATACACGCCAATCTATCAAAAAAGCCATTACCAAATACAGACAGCTCTATAACACCAGCCCTAAGAAAATCAACAACCAAGTTTTTTAAAATCTAGAAACACCGCCACTTGACTGCATTACCACATGCAACAACGAAATCCTCACTAGCCCAGAAGATATAGCTCAAGAAATCTTTCTACAGCAATCAATCACTAACCGCCCAACCATCCCAACTTGCTACTATCAACCAGACCACCCGCTACCATGTACATGTGCAGTCCGCCAATACCCATGGCATGAATTAGATGGATTTACACTTGAAAAAAGAGGCACCCCAGAGATCCCCCTCCACACACATTTTACTCGTGAAACCTTCGACATTTGCCTAAAAAATCTCTCACGTAACAAAGCCCCTGGCCCCGACAAAATCCCAAACACCATCCTCAAAAATATGCCAGATTCCTTTCAAACGCTCTTATATCTTTTCTTTTCCCAATGCTATAAGCAAAAACAAATACCCGCATCATAAAAAACAAGTCTCACTATTTTGCTATACAAAAAAGGCAACCCCTCACTCCTACCTAACCACAGACCAATCGCTCTAGCCAACACAATATATAAACTATTTACCAGCACCCTTACATATATTTTATCCGCCTATGGAGAACACCATCAAATCCTCCATGATAGTCAAGAAGGCTTCCGCGCTGAGCGAAGTACATCACGACAAATACAACTTATCACAGCTGCATTGGAAGACGCTAGAATCACAAACCAAGACATTTATATCATGTACATAGATTTCAAAAATGCCTTTGGTTCTCTCGACCATGCTAGACTACTAGCAATAATAAAAGATCTTGGCTATCCAGAAGATGCTGTTACACTAATTGGTAATATTTACTCTCACTCCACAACCATATATACCGGAGAGTATTTTGGCCAAACAAAACCAATTCCGATCCAACGAGGCACCATACAAGGCGACACATTAAGCCCATACCTCTTTATCATATTTTTAGAACCCCTCCTCAGATGGTTACAAAGAGGTCACTACGGATACAAATTTGACACATCAAACACAACCATCAACTCCGCTGCGTATGCTGACGATCTGGCTGTAATCACTTCTTCCCTACCAACACTACAAACACAAATGAACAAAATCGAAAAATACAGTGAATGGACAGGACTTGAAGTCGGCACACTAAAATGCGCAGTCACAGGATGTCCACACAAATCCAAACTCTCACCCACAGCCTTCAAAAACCTTCTCCAAACACAAAACATCAACTACAAAAATGAACCATTACCCACGCTACACCAAAACGAAGCCTACCCTTACCTCGGCATTCAAGTGGTACCAACACTCAAATGGAAACTTCAAACGCACCTCACCACTAAAAAACTTACCGAACAATGTCAAAAACTCTCAAACTGCCCAGCTACAATCAAACAAAAAATTAGCATGGTAGATACAGTCATACGCGCAGGCATCGCGTATAGCTTCTACGTGAGCACCCTACTCATTACCAATGATTAAAAAACTAGACAAGAAAATCATCGCATCAAAAAACTATATGTGGCCTACCTAAATGCACAAAGAAACATTATAGCACAATTACCACATGTAGACTTTGGTCTTGAAGCTTTTTCCCTCAAAAATGCTTATGTCAGATGCATTGGGGACCAACTAATAAATGCACTCAATGATAAAGGCAAACTAGGTCCAATTTACTGGGGACTTATCCAACACATCTTAGCAAAATTTGGTGGTCCAAAGAAATTCCCGAATAAAATACAATGATCGCATCCACTCCCCAATCACAAGAACACTCTTCCTACTCAAAGAAAAGCAGCGGAATCCACCTACAAAGTACACTGGACAACTTCCAACCCGACGCCTTTGAATTAGAAACACAATGGATGTCTCAAGCATCAATCCTTCCGCCCCACCTTGATCCCAAACTATCCCTCAAACTCCTACACCATCAAAACACAAAATATACAAAATAAAACACCTCACACTACCAAACGGAACCACCCTCATGTCGCCTATAGATTTCAGAAAATATTATAGAAACCCTACAAAATTAGAAAGAAGCGCCCTAAACCTCGCCCAACAACTCTTCTGTCAAAGCAGCTGCACCTCTGTCTGTTTGCACCCATGCAACACTCACCCATCAACCCATCTTCTCATCAACGAATATACTACACAAAACCACGAAATCCTCCCCCCCACCTTTCCACCTCCACCACACCCAATTACCACACCAATGACACCAACAAGACCCCCACAAGACCCCCACCCAAAGAAATCATCAATGATCCGATTACGTTTCCCATACACCACATCTCTGCCCATAAACTGACCACCAAAAAAGATAAATACAACATAACACACTCCTCTGATATGTACATATGTCATTGGGAAATCCATAACCACCCTGCATACCACACGTGGCTATCTCCTAGAATATTATTTCCCCGGAACCATCCAACAGTCATAAGACATAATCTTAACCTATTATTTGAATACTACACACAACAAAAACACACATTGTATAGACACATCATTAACACCTGTTTTACACTACCACAATTAAAAGACACCCGTTTCATCCCACCTCCTACACACATACCTCTCATACATATTCACCTCCAAGAGTGCAACCCAGACAAGGATATCCTCACAAACTCCCCACCATAAAAGTCCGAATGAAACAACACATCTATTTGACAATACCGGGCATTTCCTCCTCACCATCCCCACCTCAAGACTTACATGGCTATGGATGCAATACCATGCATGCCTTAACAACAACCACGGACTTACCCCTCCCACCCAATCATTCGAAACTGAAATCATTTTGTTATATAAACGATACAATCACACTCTCTCCAAGCGTAACCCCAAAACAACAAACCATCACACGCTCCCTACTGCCATAATTGACACACTTATCGCAACGTTCCAAATTACACACACATACTTCTCATCCCCAGTGACATGCCCACTACAAATTACAAAATACTACTCCATATTCCCGCGAGATAGAATATTTGGCTCCAACGGTCCAGCTTTTCAATA
The DNA here is from genome assembly GCA_037043015.1 of Bryum argenteum. NCBI lineage: Eukaryota > Viridiplantae > Streptophyta > Bryopsida > Bryales > Bryaceae > Bryum > Bryum argenteum. Next base: position 2,327,869 of record CM073323.1, on the reverse strand, counting down.
TAAATGGCAAGGTACCGGCTACGCCCATCCCTACGACGAAGAAACCGCCCAACAAACCATACACTGGGCTAGATTAGCTGCACAGCAAAACCCAAACGCCACAACCATTGTCGTCATGCCTGACAAACAATGGTTCCACAATTCAACCCCATACTCCACTGAGTTCCCAGATACACACGTTTTATTACATTTTGCTGCTGACACAATAACATACGAAGAACCCACCGTACCCGCTAATCACACTAAACCCCGCACTGAACCAAACACGCTCTTAATCCTCTGCATTCACCACAAACGTCATACTATCACCACTACAGAAGACATACACAACCTCACAACCACACTTAGTAATCTCTCTATTACACAATACCAGATCCAAGAAATCCCCCCTACCCTGGAGAGCACCACAGTCAACAAAAACAAAAACTGGACGAAATCATTATACCCTCCAATCTATACACCTACTCTATCAAACACACCCCCAATACCACAATATATCTCACATCACCCCATCAAATTCCCGCCACAATATAGTTATTACACAGACGGCTCATTTATACCCCCCCAAGAAACAGCGTCGGGTCATTGGATACCTGAAACCGCTGGTTATGGTATCTACAACCTGACCAAAATAGAAATACAAATCTCCAAAAGACTACCAGGCCTCCAAACAATCTTCAGAGCAGAGTTAATCGCCATATACAAAACACTCAAAATTATCACAACAAAATATAACGACGAGCCGGCACATATCTTTACCGACTGCATAAATTGCCTATACGTACTACAAACACATTTAGCACACCCCACGTTACAAAATGGCCATCCAGACCAAAATACTCTCATCGCGATCACCAACCTACTAAAACTACGCACACAACCTACCACATTCCACAAAGTACGAGCCCACGTCAACATCGCCGGAAATGAAAAAGCAGACAAACTTGCGAAAACAGGAAACGAAAATACCTACAAGTTTGCCCGTAAACCACATGAATTCGCACATACCACCCCGTTTTATTTTCAAAAAGATATATGGCCTGGACCGCACCATGTGCCCGATAAAGGCCCAGTGAGATGTCTTGCCACTTACCTCACCAAATATGACCGCGACAATAATCTCACCCTCCTCGCACAAAACTTCCCTAACATAAATAAATGGACCTCAAACCCACACATTCATGTCTGAATCCTCAAATGCCTTCGGAATAACCCAAATATCACAGATTCCCAAATAACTAGTATATTAAAATTCCGCATGTGCCAATACATGGGACATGCACGCAAACAACTATTCTTTTGACACACTCGGTTTCCATCAAACACATGTCCTATCCGCAACTCCACGAGATGCGGACACATGGTTACATGTACTACTCAAATGCCCCCAACCAAACATACACGCACTTCGAATTACAGGCATAATCAAGCAACTAAATCCATCAAACAACTCATCCTCTCTAATACCAAATCAAGATGCTACACACTTATAAATGCGGAAAAACACCTAAATGAACCCCCGATAACACAGTGCCAAGTGGCTCCTTCCTTGCACACCGCAACACACGCAGATGCCATCGCAACGCAAGATTTAAACTGGACCATCACATGCGTAATAGGCGTGCCACATCAAGGCACACCCCACAACACCCCAATGACAACGTTATCATCCAATACATTGAATTCACATATCAGAACGATGATTCCCACAAGAAACCATCACAAATAAAACCAACAAATATCAATCTCTACTAGACTCAATAGCCGCTCATGGATGGAAAGTTAACCCGATCATAGTCATCACTGCGGGCGCTAGAGGCACCACTCACACACCGTCCATGACTGCCCTGGAAACTACATTTAAACTCACCAAGCAACCAATCTATACCACATTCAAATCAATTAACACTATAGCCATACAATACGCCGCTCTAATCCTCCTACATAAAAGAAAACTAGAGAACCACCAACCCCTCCCTTCCAACCCAACTTGAAAGAAAAAAAAAAAAAAAAAAAAAAAAAAAAAAAAAGAGAGAGAGAGAGAGGAGGGGGTAGTGGTACAAACCACTGATGTTTGCAGCGCACTGCTTGTCTCAGATTGAGGGTAGGGGCCAGGTGATTGATAATACTTTCCTGCCATATAAACTCACAAACAGCCCAAACCATGCGTACTGCTACAACGAGCCCGAAAGGATTCGAACCTGGACCAGCACAATTACAAATGTCCCACATATCAACCACCCTAGGACTGCATGGCTTGGTGACCACGAAACCACTCAAAACACATTAAAACACCAATGTTTCCACCACACAACCCGTACACACAACCGACCTATGTAGGTTAACTCTAGTCTAGCCTAGCTTCTGCCTTAAATGGTGTTTAGTGTCTATTCCCGAGAGGGGTGAGTAGTTTTGTTCTTTTACCTCTTTGTCCTGTGGCCATCGAGGTAATGACATTACGAACAGACATCGTATTCACGCCAATCTTCAATTGAAGGTTGAGTTCTTATATATATATATATATATATATATATATATATATATATATATATATATATATATATATATATATATATATATATATATATATATTTATTTATCACGTGAAAATTTCAAGCGTTGCTCAAATATACACATTACAATAGACCATCATCATGCTCAATCTATCATGCTTCTCATGGAGGTTTAATAACTTAAAATTTTGGGAAATCCTCTAAAAGCTGTTACTTACCTTAGTTCTTGAATATTGATTTATTTATCAATCTTATAGTTGTATCATGGAAAGGAGGAACGTGTTTCACCAAGTTCCATCCCATACATTTGTAGGTAATGCCATTTCTCAATCAGCATGAGTACTTCCTCTTTCACCAAAAAAGGCTCTATCTCAAGCCCTAACATTTTTTTCAATTTAACCAATACTCTATTTTATTTAAAACGATCCACAATACGCCCCAATATTACATCATTGCATGCATAAGTTTCCTCATTCTATAACATAACCAAGTGCTTCACTTATTCATACTCTATAATCTTAAATTTGCATACAAAGATCAATGTATTCCTCAAGTGTTTTACTTATTGAAAAATTTGTATAAGATACTAGTGAATCATATATGGTTAAAGTTTTGTGTTCACATATTGACTTATAATAGGTTTTGAAAGGTTTTCTAGTGTCTAGAAGGCAAATTTACAAAAAGATTTCTGATTGGAATTTAGAAGAGCAAACTCTACCTCAAAAAAGGCTAAAACTTTTTTTAGTTGGAAATTCTTATTTAACCATATGTTGAAAAGTTTTTCCTGACACAAGGATACAACATAATCAAAAAGTCAAAGAAAATCATGGTATGTATCTCCTAAAACTATTAGCAAAAGTTTCAAAATTACTAAATCAACAAAAAGGGCCATCTACCACGTTGTTGCCTTGTCCACTCCATTTAACGACTAATAATCCTATTGCTATATCACACAAGGAGCATTTTTGAGATTCCTTGTGTCAATTTTAAAGATTCTTAAAAATTTCCCTTCTAATTTTCTTCGATAGTGTGGTTTCCCTCCTAAAAAGTCTAAAAGGAAATTATTTTTTATTTATCGTAAGGAATATTAGTAATATTCCCCTATATACCAAGGAATTTCTTCAAAATTTCTTTGTCTCACATTTCCCTCCAACATTTTTCCTCCGAAAATTTTTTCCCTTCTAAATTTATATAGATGTAGGAAAAAATGTCAAAAATGTGAGACACGATAATTTTAAAGAAAATCCTTGGTAACCAGGGGAAAATTACTAATATCCCCTACAAATGGATACAATTTGTTTCCCTTTAAGACTTTTTCAAGAGGGAGATTTTTAAAAATTTCAAAAATTGACATAGGGAATCCCAAAAATACTCCTTGTATCACCTCTACCTTAGATAAGTATTATACCTGTCTATTCAAACCCATCATGCATTAGAAATATTCAAAAAAGTGTGCTCAATCGAATGTGCCGAACCCAACACAAGCTCAGACACGAAGCACTCACACCATGCACGCCAAACCTACATCGATTCCTCATAACGACCCTTAACAGTGTGCCCCCTTCAGAACTAACTTTCATGTTACTTAGTACCAACAACCATAAAACGAAAACGTCATAATCACAAATAAACCTGAAAATCACATTGAACAGATCGAAGTTCTCAATGAAGATCGATTTGGCCATATGGCTGAACTTCATCATCTAGCAGCTTCGACAAGATGGAAGTCTCGAAAGCCACCGAGTCACAATCTCTGGGCTCATGGACGAGACTAATTAATCCTCACCTCCTACTGAGGCTACAAATGACGATACTTCCACCTTTGCCTCGAGAGTCGTATTATGATATGCCCATATAAGGATTTATATTGGGCTCATGTTAAGCATTGGTCCTTAGCATTCTAGAGCCTCTTGAAGTATGTGCTGAGTTTGAGTCGGAGGTCACTTCCGCTTTACTCCGTCTTTTGCTCCCATCTCGAGCTCTCATTTATTTACGATCTTGAGAAGTTAAGGGAGTGTTGTTGCTGGCCTGTACTTAGTCTCTTGCAGGCAGTTCTCGATTCAAGGAATTTTTCAGGTGAGTCTCACTTTTTTTTCTTCCAGTCGAAAAGCAGCCTTGAGCATCGAACACTCGATGAGTATGTCATCAATATGAAATGCACCATGATCGATCGCCACTCCCAGAATATCACGAAAGAACGCACCTGCTTACTGAATTGGTTGCATATCAATCTGCAACTCCGGTCGCTTAGCGATCAGTTGTTTATGTCCACGAGAATCAAGTCCTTTGGTCCACCAGTCCTCGATATGCCTTAATGAATTCTTGTGCAAGCACTAGAACCATAAGGTGAATGTTTGAATATGGCTATCGCTGGATATTATAAAGTTGATAAGAATCCCACATCTGTATACCTCCCAGTTTTAGCTGCAAGATCGACTAGAGCTTCCGTGCTAGGTTCGAGATTCAAGATTTGTCTAGATGCATCAAGTGTGTTTCAGATTTTTACCAATACGGTTCTTCAAATTTTTGTGCAGATAATCGACTGGGTACTTTCGTTACGGAAGCACGTCAGCTCACCAGTGAACAATTCATAGACATATTGGTGCAATCTTGCGACATCTGCCGCAGGGTCGCCACCGATCCTATAGCAACGGCCTGCGGCCACCTGTATTGCAGGCAATGCCTGACCAAACAACCTCGACCGCATAAATGCTTAATCTGCAATGCTGCAATACACAGCTAGGATTCGGCAGTTGAGAAAAATTCTCGTGGAGAATAGTAACAGATTTCATGGAAATAATTTTTCATGAGGAGAAATCCTGGGTTTTTGCTCGGCCTTTCCCCGACTTCCCCGATGACGCCGCGACTTTCCTGCGCCGCGATGGCCAGTACCTGTTCCCCAACCGGATTGTTCCCTTGGAGCCGTTCGAATCACCGAATTTCACTGCTACGAGGCCAGGGAGGGGATGGAAAGAGCCCCCTAATTTTCTTCCTCTGATGAATCTGAACATGAAAAGGAACCCAAGGCTAAGGTTGTAGCCGTTGCAAAGCCTGCGGACTGTGACGACGGAAAGCAGTGACGAGAGTGTGGAAATCAAGGGTAGCGCTTCAGTTGCCAATGAAAATCAGGTAGGCTTCTCTTACACTTTCTATGCTGTCGGTTCTATCAACTTATCTTGCGGATGTTGTGCTTGGCTTAGGAGCACATCTGATGCTTTTATGAACAAGTGGTTGCTGCTCCAGTGAGCCATCAGTTCTGATTGTTGGAAATTCTTGGTATTTCAAGAATTATTGGATGAAAGACTGCCGGACAACTCGTATTGGGCGAAGGTATTAGAACCGGATCACATAAATTCCAAGGAGAAGGCTTTCTAAGGGTAATTTGGGGTCACAGACCTCAAATTTGAATTCAACATTATCAAAATCGGCGGTAAGGGGGTTAAATCGAAAATTCGAGCAATTTTGAAGAAAAAATCCCATTGGTTTATCCCCTAAAGGCCCAAGAAAGCCGAAATGGCTTTTTGGGGTTTCCGCAGGAAAAAAAGTCAGCTAACTTTGACCTTTATAATCTCAAAATCGGAAAAAAATTAACGGCTCAAATTTGACATATGAGTATAGGGTCAAGTTCACTTCAAGATCCTACGGTTGGATCTTCTAATCAATGCTTAGATTGAGCTTTTTTGGGCCTGAAGTAGAAGAGGGTCCTTTGTGATAATTTAGACAATTTTGTATCAAGGGCCTTTAGGGGTTATGGAGGCTCCGAGAAACGCTTGTAGCACTCAAATATGGGAGTCATGGTAGTCACTATATGACTACCATGAGTGAATCAATTAAAATTGAACTCTTTGTATATACTTTGCACTTGTTTTTTATTATTAAACAAGAGCTTAACCTAGTTTATCTTAAAGTAATGTTGAACTTAACCAAGTTTATCTTAAAATAAATGTTAAACTTAACCAAATTTATCTCAAAGTAAATGTTGAACTTAACTAAATTTATCTTAAAGTAAATGTTGAAAAAGATGTATAATAAACCACATTTATATACCCACATACTCAAACAAAAGCGTATCTTTTTGTTTAGCATTGATTTACCATTGATTCTACATTGATTTTAGCACTTTTTGTTCACCATGGCATCTTCAAGTAACAATGATTGGTAAGTTCAAAATAATTTGTTTCCTTTTTAACCATGAAAGTAACATACATTATCTAGGTAGTGTTACATTTATCCTTTGAACAATATCCAAGTTTAACCTAACTACACATTTAATATTATCTTTTGAGGGTTTATTATTTCTTTTGTCTTCTATCTCATTACAATTTTCATGCAAAAGAATATAATCTTGTAAATGTTTCAGGTTGAAAAGCTTGGTGCCCTGTCATTGCAACTACGAGTGCAAAAAATTTCGCTTTGGTTTCAGACACATAACTGAGGCTGCACGATTGACTCATATTCAACACGATGCGGATAGGAATGAGAACCGTAGCACTGCATTCTTTTGTTATTGTACTGTGTGTGGTGGAAACGAAAAGAAATCTATAAGAACAATATATCATCACCAAGAGAAAGATTTAGAAAAAGCAGAACCAAGTACAATCATAGCTCAAGCTTCCATCACCGAACCCAATATTGAATTCTCTCCGAATCTCCCAGAAGAAATTCAAGATCCAGTTGCGCCAGTGACATTATCAATTGATGAGCAAATAAAATTCAAGATCATCAAATTGCAATCGATATTGGATTCTAGCAACGTCTCGATTTCGAACCAAGACAAAATATTGAAGACTATATTTGGAAATATTGCTGATAGTGAGGAAAGAAATGATAAGGGTTTGGTATCCCTTTTACGATCGTGGAACGGTGATGTGAACGGAGAAGTACTTCCTAATTCTTTGTATAAAATTATGAAATTCTATGAGAAGTTAGGTATGATCAAGCCAAAATATTATAAACTATGCACATGCTCGTCCGATTTTCCTCATAACCCTATCCTTACGGAACCCTCTCCTGAAGACGACAATAGCCTAAAGTGTTGTCACAATAAAGCACAAAGACTTTGTTCCGGTTGCTGCTCTAGATGCACAATGTGTTCAAAAATGAGAAAAGACATATTATCTTTTTATTATATTCCTATTGGTGAACAATTAAAATTGATGTGTCAATCGAGAACACTTTGCCATGAATTCTTAACTATGTGGCGCCACCGTACTAATTGGCTCAACAAAAAGCTCGATGATTTCCCAGATTCCATTAAAGATTTTTGGGACGGGTTCAAAGTAAGAGAATGGAGTGACTTTTGGGATCCCACGAAGACATACGAATTACCAGTAATATGCAGCTATTGTCAGAAGGCGTATGCTACTTTCCCGAATAGTGCAAAGGTTTCTCAAATTGATGATAATTGGAATGAAGACGCTCAATGCTATCAATTTCCGTGTACTTCGTGCTCTCGAATGATTTCTAAAGAGCGAAGATTTGTAAAGGTACTACTCCAATAAATAAGTCATCATTATGTTGGTTCTACATATGTTTATTGTGTGTCATTTGGTTAGGAAGATTACATGTATTTTGAATTATTACTATGCAAGTTTGTTGAATTTTATTTTATATATATTGTATTGTTATGCAGGGAGATCCAAGGAACTTTGCTCTTCTAGCCCATTGGGACGGGTTCCAACCCACTCGAACAACGTATAAAAATTGTTGGACGCTAGAAATTGAAATATTAAATGGTGGAAAAGCAAGTTTCTTAGCACCTCTACATGTTTTATTTATTCCGTTGTCATCAACAAGACTGTACAAACAGAAAGGAACTAGTGTTATGAATTTTTTCTTGAAGCCATTCATTAACGAGATGGAGTCTTTATACAACGAAGGCATTCAAATGAAATTTGCTTACAATCCAAGATTGATATCATCTTCAATTGATAATGATGATAATCCCAGGTAAGATTATTTATTTGTATAAATTAATGGTGACATATATGGTTTTCTCTATTTCATTGTAGTTCTATTATTATACAATATGTCTATATATAAACAACAAGGTTCTTAAGTATCCATTGTATATGTGTAGATTACGTGCAATTCTACACGTGGTTACGGGAGACCATCATGCCCAGTGCAAGATGGCAAACTTAAAAGATGGGGGACACTCAGCTTGTCGTAGATGCCATGTTCAACAAGAAAGCATCGTGCTAGGCGACAAAACTCAATTAGTTTTCATAGAACAATATGGAGCTGAGTACATTGCACCACCTTCCAAATCTATCTCAGAGCTTCATAATGGACTTGAACATTGGAAAGGATCCAATACCGACAATGAACGTAAACAGATATCAGACTCAATAGGTATGTATATTTCTCACCGTTATACAATTGCAATCACTTTTGTAAATCCCTTCAAAATTTGTAATACATTCAAAGTTTTGTAGATCCCTTCAAAGTTTTGTAGATCCTTTCAAAGTTTTGTAGATCCCTTCAAAGTTTTGTGAATCATACCTTCAAAGTTTTCTAAATCCCTTCAAAGTTTTGTAGATACCTTCAAAGTTTTCTAGATCCCTTCAAAGTTTAATAGATACCTTTAAACATTTGTAGATCCCCTCAAAGTTTTGTAGATCTCTTCAAATTTTTCTATATACCTTCAAAGTTTTGTAATCATACCTTTAAAGTTTTGTAGATCCCTTCAAAGTTTTGTGATCAAAGCTTCAAAGTTTTATAGATACTTTCAAAGTTTATAGATACCTTCAAAGTTTTGTATAGCCCTTCAAAGCTTTGTAGATCCCTTCAAAGTTTTGTAGATACCTTCAAAGTTTTGTAGATACCTTCAAATTTTTGTTAACATACCTTCAAAGTTTTGTAGATACCCTCAAAATTTTGTAGATTCCTTCAAACTTTTGTAGATCCCTTCAAAGTTTTATGATACTTTCATAGTTTTGTAGATCCCTCCAAAGTTTTGTAGATCCCTTCAAAGTTTTGTAGATACCTTCAAAGTTTTGTTGATCCCTTCAAAGTTATGTGATACCTTCAAAGTTTTGTAGATACCTTCAAAGTTTTGTACATCCCTTCAAAGTTTCGTAAATCCCTTCAAAGTTTTGTAGATCCTTTCAAAGTTTTGTAGATTCCTTCAAACTTTTGTAGATTCCCTCAAAGTTTTGTAAATCCCTTGAAAGTTTTGTACGTCCCTACAAAGTTTTGTAGATCCCTTCAAAGATTTGTAGATCCCTTCAAAGTTTTGTAATCAGACCTTCAAAGTTGTGTAGATCCCTTGAAAGTTTCGTAGATTCCTTCATAGTTTAGTAGATCCCTTCCAAGTTTTGTAGATCCCTTCAAAGTTTTGTAGATCCCATCAAATATTTGTAGATCCCTTCAAAGTGTTGTAGATGCCTTCTAAAATTTGTAGATCCTTTCAAAGTTTTGTAGATACCTTCGAAGTTTTGTAGATTCTTTCAATGTTTTGTAAATCCCTTCAAAGTTTTGTAGATCCCTTCAAAGTTTTGTAATCATACCTTCAAAGTTGTGTAGATCCCTTGAAAGTTTCGTAGATTCCTTCATAGTTTAGTAGATCCCTTCACAGTTTTGTAGATCCCTTCAACGTTTTGTAGATCCCATCAAAGTTTTGTAGATCCCATCAAAGATTTGTAGATCTCTTGACAGTTTTGTAGATCTCTTCAAAGTATTGTAGATCCCTTCAAAGTTTTGTAGATCCCGTCAAAGTTTTCTAGACACCTTCAAAGTTTTGTGATCATACCTACAAAGTTTTGTAAATCCCTTCAAAGTTTTGTAGATCCCTTCAAAGTGTTGTAGATGCCTTCTAAAATTTGTAGATCCTTTCAAAGTTTTATGGATACCTTCAAAGTTTTGTAGATTCTTTCAATGTTTTGTAAATCCCTTCAAAGTTTTGTAGATTCCTTCAAAGTTTTGTAAATTCTTTCAAAATTTTGTAGATCCCTTCAAAGTTTTCTAGATACCTTCAAAGTTTTCTAGATACCTTCAAAGTTTTGTCAACATACCTTCAAAGTTTTGTAGATACCCTCAAAATTTTGTAGATTCCTTCAAACTTTTGTAGATCCTTTCAAAGTTTTGTAGATACCTTCAAAGTTTTGTAGATCCCTTCAAAGTGTTGTAGATCCCTTCAAAGTGTTGTAGATCCCTTCAAAAATTTGTAGATCTCTTCAAAGTTTTGTTGATACCTTCAAAGTCTTGTAGATCCCTTCAAAGTGTTGTAGATACCTTCAAAGTTTAGTAGATCTCTTGAAAGATTTGTAGATCCCTTCAAAGTTTTGTAAAGTCATTCAAAGTTTTGTAGATACCTTCAAAGTTTTGTAATCATACCTTTAAAGTTTTGTAGATCCGTTCAAAGTTTTGTAGATTCCTTCAAAGTTTTGTAGATCCCTTTAATTTTTTGTGGATCCCTTCAAAGTTTTGTAGATACCATCCATATTTTGTAAATCTCTTGAAAGTTTTATAAATCCCTTCAGAGTTTTGTGATCATACCTTCATAGTTTTGTAGATCCCTTCAAAGTTTTGTAGATCCCATCAAAGTTTTGTAGATCCCTGCAAGGTTTTGTAGATACCTTCAAAATTTTGTATATCTCTTGAAAGTTTTGTAGATCCCTTCAAATTTTTGTGATCATACCTTCATGGTTGTGTAGATTCCTTCAAAGTTTAGTAGATCCGTTCACAGTTTTGTAGATCCCTTTAAGGTGTTGTAGATCCCATCAAAGTTTTGTAGATCGCTTCAAAGTTTTTTAGATCCCCTCAAAGTTTTGTAGATCGCTTCAAAGTTTTGTAGATACCTTCAAAGTTTTGTGATCGTACCTTCAAAGTTTCGTAGATACTCTTATAGTATTGTAGATCCCTTCAAAGCTTTGTGATCATAGCTTTAAAGTTTTGTGATACCTTTAAAGTTTTGTGATACCTTTTAAGGTTTGTGATAGGTTGTTAGCAATCTTGCAGAAGGTTAGCATATAGTTTAGATATACCTCAAAAGGATTAACCTATAAAGTCAAAATTGATGGGAATGGACCACAAAAGATATTTACGAATTTAATTTGAAATTTGTTTCACCGTTCCAATATACATGAAATTGGATTTCTTACACGTTGGATGTAATTTGTTTTTTTATTTTCACAGGTTTAATTGACGAGTCGCCTTTGTGGAGATTATACTATTTATATGGGTTTGATATTATTAATGACCTCGTATTCGATGTTATGCATTGTCTTCCATTGAACATTTTCAAGAAGTTCATTGAAGACCTTTTAAAAAAATTTGGTGTTAGCTCTGCCCAGAAGACAATCATTGAAGATGCATTGCATACCGTACGAACCTCTCGTTTGAAGTCCATGGCCATGAATTTCGGAAGCTAAGTATCTGAACAAAATTGTGCCTGCGTCTTGCCTGTATTTTCTCGTCTCATTTTTGGATAACACGTTTTACGTTTTTATATGGTGGCAGGTGAGCGATGGTTCAGGAGGGTTGATGGTTTGTGAGTGGAAAGAGACCCTGTCAGAGGTGCAAGAATCAGGAAAGATAGAAGTCCACCTCAGTCCCGAGCTTCCATCTGAAGCTCTGCCCAGTACTCCCCTGTTCTCCTGCCCATTGTATCTTCCCAGAAGAGCATCGCGGAAAAGTCAAGTTCTCCCTACTGAAACAGAGCAAGGTTTGACATCGAAGGTACGGAATAGTCTCTGAATTTTTTCGCGGTACCAGCCTTCTGTCATTCACTTTCTTTCGAAAGCATAGCTACGTTTCAAAGTCTGTATCATGAGGAATTTTCTTGGCGTTATTGCACAGGATGATACTATCGCTAAATTGTGGCAGGTTGTAGGGATCACGCTGGTAGCGATGAGCTTGTATCATGGCGTGCTTGGAGTTTTATGTGTGGATTGGATCTCGACCTATCCAACATTGCTGAAGGAGTGCGGAGTTCAGCCCTTAAAACAATCCTTGTCATTAAAGCTCGACCTTTACTACGTTCCTTTACCTTCCGAGGGTGTATTTCCCGGTCCTTTGGTAGCAATGAACATCCCTTATATCATTCGAGGTCTGGCCTTTCTTGCTGGCAATGAAAAAGCTGGCTATGGAGCTGTGGACCTCAAGAGGCGGCCACTCTTGGTGTTATTATCTTCTCAACAGGGTAGATTGTCAAGAAATGATCATTCTCCATTTTCTTTCAGTACGTTCAGTAAGCACAAAGTGTAGTTTGTAAACTTCAACTTATAGCAGTATTTGTTCGCAGGTTTTATTTCACACAGTTTGCTTCTGCAGTGTATGGCTATGGACTTTTCCACGTTTCGTCTTCAACCTGGTCCGTGGGAGATCAGGTAAACTTTCAGAACGAGCGACGGTCCGGATATTATAGCGCGGCTCTAAATTTGAGCTACTTACTTTGTCATATCGAGCTTTAATCTCAGTAAGGTGAAATTTCGATATTGATGCAGTTACTCTTGATGTTCTGGCAGGAATGTGCATCCCACTACCGCATTGTTGCTGCCCTGGTCCTTTATGGGAAACCTTGGGGCCGTTGTTGGAGTGAAAAATGGTTTTCCAGAGACGGGATTACGACCTGGATCAAGCGTTCTGGCAGTATTCAGTGTTAGTGTGATGATTGTGGAAGCCGGTGGACGAAGAGCTTCCTTACCTTTGCACCTAGATGGCCTCCTTCTTGCTGGATTAGGCTTCCTCAAAATCGCTTGGTACCATAAATTACATCAATTCAAGTATTTTGGGATTACACCCTCGTTGTTTATCATATTTTTAGTTCCCTTTCAGCACCGAGTTAGAACCTCGGCTAATTGTGGAGTACGCTGTTACGTTTCTTGCAGAGTAGGTATCAACACGCCAGCGTCCACGATATGACAGATAACTTACTCTTAGTTTCTCGAATAACGTTGTAGCTGAATGAAATTATGGCTTGTCTACTTGAATGAATGCAGGTCCTTGGTGATGCCGCTGGCGGACTTCGCGTCCTGGAGCTCAGTAACTGGGAGCCTCATATCGTTTCGAAGATAGTCCTGGCCAACCTGCTACCTTCTATGAGGGTAAATCCGTAAGCTCTTTCTGCATCTAAATTGACATAAGTTGACACTTCCCTGCTTCATATTCTGGAAATCAAAGAAGCCAGCTCGTGTTGAAGATAATTTCATTTTAGTAGCACCAGAGTCTGTTGTCCGTGAGCTCGCTATTTCGCCTCGTTGAAGAAAGTACTTACCATTAGAGTCAGCTTGTGTTCGAGATAAATAAGCGTGGTTTCAGACTGAGGCAGAGTCAGGATAGGGGACGCTACCGAATAAATTGTGCGAGCTTGGTGCGATACAGTGAGTCACTAACATGCATTGCATCATCTTGTTTTTCTGGACCAGATATTGCTTCATGTTATGCAAGCAACTGGTTCTGGAGAGCAGCAGTTTGGAGACAATATTATCTTCGCCTCGGGCGAGGGTGGCGATTCGCAGTTGTTCGAGTTAATTCGTGATGCTGTAGGTATCTTCTTCAATATCTTGTGACTCACAGTATGTTTTTCGCATAGTAGTAGTCAATGAAATAATAAATGACGTCCCATTACACGATTTTACTATGTAGAAAATACTGATATTTTATTGTACCGAGTACCTATGATGCATTGGCAAGGCTACAGGTGGTCGATTCTCATGGCTTCGGTTGATGCTGTGCAGAATCATCTGAAGGCTCTCAATGGTCTGGTAAAAATTTGGTGGAAGAATCAAGTGCATTATTGGTTAGTTTAGCCCCTGTTAGAGATGTTATTCTCGTTAAAGAAGCGATGCACTGTCCTGATCCATTTCTGCTCTCAGCATGCGGAAATTCGCCAGCATCTACCTTACGCAAGTAATTAACTTTCCAATATGATTCAAGTTCGATATTCCTGGAGTACTGCATACAGCAAGAACTTGCTTGAAATGTTCGAGTGACTGAATACTGGTGAACATCATTGCAGAGGGAGCCTCATGGCGTCTTGCTTCTGTTTCTCATGTTCTCGAGCTGGCTTGCGTTCATTCTGTTCGAGGATACGGTGCAAGGGAAGACAATGTTCAAGACATATGATCAACGTTCTATCAAATGTCGATCCTGTATACAACTTCGAACAATCCAGATGTTTGGGTTCCTGCTTACAAGTAAGCCTAAATTCAACGATTGAGTGATTAACTGTCGATCCATGAAGACCGTTCTTACAATTTAGTGATCATTGTGCAGGGAATCACGGTACTCAGCAATATTCTTCGTGATCTACATCTTGTTCGGTGTCTACTTCATCACCAATCTTGTTCTTGCCGTTGTTTACGACAGCTTCAAGGGCCAGGTACTCAAATCTCCTCATGAAAGTTGGATTCTGGTGCTAGAGTTCGTAAATCATGATATGTTTTTGTTGTTGTTGTTGTTGTAAGTTGCAGTTAGCTAATCTGATGGTAGAGGCGGAGCCAGCAAGACATGAAGTGTTGAGTGCAGCATTCGACCTTCTAGACGAGCAGGTACAAAAAAAAGCTTCCGCTTCACACACTTGAGGATTTTTGCATTTTATGTTCGTAATGTTCATTCTTTGTTGATTTGTGCAGAAAAGAGGATACTTGAATATCCATCAATGTGCGAAGTTGTTCAAGGAGCTCAACTCTTACAGGTACATTCTTTAGTCACTTCAATCTACACATTTTGGTGCAATTTTATCATCTTCTGGGTGTTTTTTGCCAAACAGAACACTGCCACAAATTGCGGACGAGGAAATTGAAGCGATCTTTTACGCCTTAGATGACAGTGGTGAATTCATCGTTAGTCATAATTTCCACATTTCGTCATAACAAAAACAAGTGATTTGTTGATACTTACGTGGTGATGTTTTGAGCTTGCAAAGATCAGTAGGGAAGAATTTGCCGACCTCTGTAACGCAATCTTCTTGAAATTCGACAAAGCAGATGAAGTAAGTAACAATTTCATGTCCCTTTTTTCTTCATTTTTGCTTGGCAAGACACTGAGCTAACATCATTTTTCTTTTTGGTATGTATGTTGTAGCCAGCTTATGTCGAAAAGTTTCTTCAATTCGAAGCAATTCCAGGGGGTAAAGAGATTTGTACGGAGCGATCTGTTTGAGAATATCGTCATTGGCATGCTTTTAGTCAACTTGGTTGCTGTTATCATCGAGACTACGGTTAGTCAACACACTCTCTCACTTGCTTATTCTCCAGTGTTAGAAAAGTCTAAACCCGAAACCCTAACGGACGATTATGTGTGGGGTATGCAGCTGGATAATCAAAACTCTGCATCTCAACATCTGAGCTCAAAAACTGTCATGGAACCCGTGACAGGCAAGCGGGCAAGCGAGTCCGGAAGGAAGTCATGTACACAGACGTTTTGAGCGACTCTCAATGGATGAAAGCAATTGTGGATGGCAAGGACGTTTCCATTCACAAGTCCTACGATTCGTAAGATCTTAGCTGTGACCCATCCTAGCTGAGTCCTATGATTCGTAAGATCTTAGAAATTCTCATAAATCGCCAGAGCCTGTTGACGGCATTCTGATGTAGCCGACTAATCTTACGTGAGCTGTGGATGAGCAGAGTGCCGCTGAACTTGTTTTGAAAGAGTCGTGGAGTTACTCTCGAAGCGCTCTGGGTCAGCTTTGCAAGGGCCCCGCTTGAAAACAATAGAGGAAGCGAGTGAGTTGTATGCAGACCAAAGAACACAATTTCGAAGCAAAGGCACATGAAGCTTCTGCACTGAGGAGATTTCTGAGCTTCTGCACTGTCTCTGATCAGTCTTTAGTCGAGACGAGCTTGAGATTTTCAATTGGTAGGACAAACATAGTTGAAGTAGAACTAGTCAATTGATAGATATAGACACACGTAGTAGAATTAGTATTTAGGTAGAGAGAATGAGTTGCCTCAATGTGCTCTATTTTTATGAAATGAAAATTTGAATGTTTTGTACTACAAAAAAACATGTATTTTCTTCTCATCAAAGCTGGGTTGTTTCTACACATAAAAGTGCAAAATTTTCTTGTTGTTATATAAAAATTCATGAGGAGAAATAAGACATTTTTCATGTGGAAACTCAATTTTTATGTCAATAAATACTCACGTTTTAATGATTGCAAAAATTCATGAAGGGAAATTGCTCTTTTTTCATGGGGAACCACTTCCCCTATTCCCATTAAAATCTTGACTTTTCATGACGAGAAACTCCAAATATATGAGATATTCATGACATGAAGAGGTCATTTTTCATGAGGAGAAAATCCCATGAAAAATGGGGATTTTCATGTCATCTCCTCATGAAAATTCCCATTTTTCATGGGTCAGATTCTAGTTGTGATAGACGACGAAGTAATTGCAAGAGCAAGCACAGCCCCTTCTCCACAACCCGAAGTCATTTCAAGCGCTCGCATTGCAGCAGTGCAGAACATGGTTGATCAGATGAGAGAGCGCAATCACACCAGGCAGGTGGAGCTCTTACACCGACGTAGCGAAGTGAGAGGTCAGCGTATCCAGGAGCTGGAGCAAGCGTTGGACCAAGTGATGCAGATGAACTCCACATTACTTGTCAGGATGGAGGACCTCCAGGAAGCCAGCCATAGACCCAGTCCACCGATCCATCGCATGGTTCGGCCGATTGCAGAGCCGGAAGTCCGCATGGCCCGTCATAGGAACAATGACTTCCGTTCAAAAGTTGCACCCATACTTGTGATTGTCATATCCGGTATATCTATTCTCATGATATGGATATCCGTGCGGGATATTTACATGAACATATTATCTAGGATGAAATTCTAGCATTTTGCATGCAGGAATAGCGTCAGTTATTTTCATTATACAACTAGTGCACAAGATTAGTACACGATGTTCATACCATGTGCAATGTCACGCCATTTATTTGCTAAAAGGAGCACTAAATTGTGAATATGTTGTGTAGATGGACACTAGATGTGAATTGAGTTCTAGATTGAGTACAGTTTAGTGTTTGAGATTCTTTAGTGTAAAAGAGTAAGAGAGATTTATTATTGTGTATCTCTTAAAAGTACTTATGTTCTACAAAGTATTACAAAGTTATATTTTTGTTGTACTTTAGATAATTAATACAATAAGATTTTTTGTGTTGACGTATGAATTTGCAATTGCTTCTCTTTATTTACAGTCAAAAGGATGCAAAGATCTTTGCACTTCTACTTCCACCCACCTTCTTATTATAAAAGACTTTGAACAAGAGCTTCTAGCAATGACATTTGAAAAAGAAAACGATCACCAAAGCAATCCCAAATTGGAGATACTTATCATGAAGTTCATGTAGCATTCAAATAGAGCCTTGCTCTTCGACTCCAATTGTGTCCTTACGAGTCTTTTCGTTCCTAGCTGCATCATTCGCTTCTTTAACAAGAGCAACTGCGATGTCGATAACATGTTACTTAAAATGGATGCAATAGGTTCCAAACCACTCGGAATGCCAATGCCACAAAAGAGACGGTACGTTCTTGAAAGATCATCAACCTTCTCGTCCCTCAATAGGATGTGACATCCCCAATCCTTCTTCTCCAGTAGTTGCATCTCGTAATGATAAAGTAGGAACTGTTCCTCCTGCAGTCCTGCACCCTTACTATCACTTTTTGCTCACTGATTTCATCCATATAGACAGTGACCAACCCTTTCCGGGAGGGCGGAGTCCTTTTCTAGTTTCAGACATTCCTCAACCTTCGTCATGTAATGAGAACATGAATGCTCTTGAATCCAACACGAGTTTTTTCTCCAGTAAAGCGCACTCGTATCTTCGAGCATAAAGGTCTCGAAATCAGCTCGGTAAGCCTTCAGTTCGCCCGACCCAATAGCCTGAAGATTCTCGAGCTTATCTTTATTACTACTGACATAGAAGATTTCCTTGACGTCGTTCAGGAGTGCGCGATTGATATGCTCGCCTTCACGTTCACGCCTTCACGTTCACGGTTGATCAGGGCGACCATCGGTTCACAACCTCCTTCAGAAAGCACTGTTCGTGCTTTTCTTGGATTCCAGGTAACACCTTGAAGTGCAGGTACTCCACGAGGAAATCTCTGTATCTATCATAAAGCTGCTGAGAATAGTTGAAGGGTTGGGGTTGTATGCACATGTTGTAGACTGTAGAGTAGAGCAACTTGGGTTCGTCGAAACTGAACTCCTGTTCTGGCACGCCGTCGAGCATGTTCGTGAGTTTGGTGATACCCTGCTGGATGAGGGGCCATCCTTGCTCCAACTCCATCATGTCTTCCTCTCTTCCGTCTACGATTATGGCAGGCAAAAAGCAGCCCCCTTGAAAATACCACGATTCTCGCTCCTCCGCCCATCCTACCCGGTCAGTTCCAATCATCCGCTGAAGTAACAATCGGGACAAGCTTGTGCACAGTGCAAGACAGATGTTTTTCCTTTCAAACTGAGCAGCTTGTATACACCGGTGAGGGCAGCCTCTCTCTCCTGGTTATCAGGATCTGAGTATATATATAGCTAGATGCTTATTGAGATCTATATCTATTATCCTGCTAACTAGGTATTGGACGGATATCTGCCCCGAAGGAGGTCATGTATCAACACCCCCCCTCGCTTAGCAAACCCTAAGTTAAGCGTATTCTGCGATGACAGTAGAGTGTGAGGAATGTCGACTCCCCGACATCATCCGAATACTTTGCTTTACTCGTTAGCAGCGGATCTTAGCTTGTGGCAAACATTAGTATTTACTGTCTGGATTTTTATTCTCCTTCTCCGGAAAAGCAAAGATGCTCTCTTCTTCTTTGCTTGGAGGTGGTGAACTCGTGGAATTATCCTGGGACTTGGCAACTCCTGTTTCTGATTCCTGCTTTGCCGGATAGCTTGGTTGAAGGCGAGCTGTGGCCATTGCGTGCACAATATCTTGTTACTCTTCTTCAACTTCGTGGTCTGAATAGGCGTTGGAAATACTTCATCGATGAATCGGTCGAGTGGAGGGCGACTCACACATTCTTCTCCTTGACCTCGGAGGTTGGGAGCCTCGCTTATAGTGATGAACTCATAGCTCATAGATTAGGGTTAGAGATAGCTGAGAGAAGAAGCTTAGATTTGCTATGAATAGTGCCTTGTACTGACTACTGAGGTGCTATCCCTTCTGCTTCTATAGTTGGGAATGTAGTAAATTGTGAACCTAGACTTCGATCTCTACGGTCGGTGGTGGTTCAAGAAGAGTAGAGACTAGATTAGGTTTCATGAAAATCAAATGTCATCTTTGTGAAATGAGCAATCTGTCCCATTTTCGGTGGGGTTCTTTGCTTGGTCCTAAATAAACTGTATTGGACTGTCAACTTTCTTGTACTTCTCTCGCTTCTGAGGACACTAAACCCAACTGATTGCGTAATCTCTCAAAGTTGACTTTGCCTAGAGCTTTAGTTAGAATGTCAGCTAGTTGCTCAGAGGTGGGTACATATTCCAGGTTGATTTCGTTGCTCAGAATTTTCTCACGGATAAAGTGGTGGCGTACCTCTATGTGCTTTGTCCTTGCATGATATACTGGATTGAGTGAGAGATTCATACTCCCCTGATTGTCTCCAAGTATCGTTGTGGACTGTTGCAGGTTTAGTGCACAAAGTTCACCCAGTAGCCGTCGCAGCCAGATGGCTTCTTTAGCGACTTCCGTAATCGCCATGTACTCGGATTCGGTTGAGGAGAGCGCAACGGTGGGCTGCTTGCGACTATTCCAGGTGATTGGAGTTTGTCCAAGGAAGAAGATGAATCCTGTCGTAGATCTCCTGTCGTATGCGTCAGCAGCCCAGTCGGCATCGGTGTAACCAAGTAGGTCATTTCCTCCCCCCTTTCGGTACTGGAGAGCTAGATCAGATGTTCCTCGTAAGTAACGATAGATTTGTTTCACCGCTTGAGCATGGGGCTCCTGAGGATTCGACATGAATCTGCTTACAACGCTAACAGCATAGGAGATGTCAATTCTCGTGTGAGTGAGAAATATGAGTTTGCCCACCATTCGCTGATAGCGAGTGCGATCCACTGCTGGAGCCTGCATGTCTGGTAATAGCTTCAGTTTTTCAGCCATGGGAGTGGCCACTGGCTTGCAGGAGTGAAGGCCAAATTCCTCGAGAATCTCTTTTACGTATTGGCGCTGGGTGACTTGAATGCCGATGGGCTGAAATAGAAATTCAAGGCCCAAGGAATATGATAGCGTCCCCAGGTCTGTCATCTCGAATGCTTGCTGAACCTCCAGCCGAATGCGAGCGATGTGAGGGAGGTCGTCACCTGTCAAGTAAACGTCATCTACATAGAGTAGAATTAAGGTGAGTAGACCCTCATTTTCGTGGATGTAGAGATTTGGATCTGCTGTTGATTTGCTCAGGCCTTTGCTTAGAAGGAAGCTATCCACTTTGCTGTACCAGGCTCGTGGAGCTTGTTTCAAGCCGTAAAGTGCCTTGTTGAGTTTGCAGACATAAGAGGGAGGTGAGGATGCAAAACCAGGTGGTGGGGAGACGTATATATCTTCTTCGATTTCGCCATGAAGAAACGCGGTCTTGACGTCGAGGTGGATGATGGACCAGCCGTGGTGTCCTGCCAAAGCGACAACACTCCGGAGAGTGTTCCACTTTACAACCGGGGCGAATGTTTCTGTAAAATCCTCGCCTTCTCGTTGCTGAAATCCTCTCGCGACGAGCCTTGCCTTGAGTTTCGCCGGTAATCCATCTGCATTGTTCTTGACCCTGAAAATCCATTTTGTGGAAATGGATTTTCGACCGGGTGGTAGTGGGACAAGGTCCCATGTGCCATTCTTGTAGATGGAGGTAAGCTCATCCTCCATAGCCGATTTCCAACCCGGGTGTTGTAGAGTCGCTTCTCATCAAGCGGGGAGACTAATAGTGTCCTTGGTTTCAATGAGATGCATTTGAAAGTCCTCAAATCGCGACGGAGGCTTCAGGATGCGTCATTGCGAGACGTAAGCGTGAAGCCGGGGTCAAATTTCGCGAGTCATCTGCAGGTCGTTTGAGGTTTGCCTCGCACCGATACTTGAAAGTGGGAAGCTTTGCTTGATGGGACTCATCCGATTGAAGGCCGGAGGTCAGGCGAGAGATCGGTGGTGGGCTCGAGAGAGGTTTCCCTGATGGCAGACGAGTGGCATGATGACGATGATCGGGAAGCTGATGACGGATGTAAAGTTCCATTGGTGGGAGTGATAAGCCTTTGATTTGTGCCAATGGAGTCCTGATCGATGGACCTGTGCCACTGGTTCCTGTCTCCTCCACCGAGTAGGAAACGATCATTGTGAGTGGTGTCGTCTTCCTGGGCAGCCTGTGGAGAAATTGGCTCATCTGCACCTAGAGTGCTGGTGGAAGTACTAGTGCTTGAGGTGGCCAAGTTGCTAACTTCAGTTGGAGTTTGAGTTGAAATAGAAAGTTTCGAGGTCACCTGATCAGGATGGAGGAGTTCCATCCAATCAGTAGGAGTGGGCGGTGGTGCAGTCGGCATGCTCGGTAATGCACAGGGAAAGGAGGACTCGTCGAATCGAATGTCCTTCGATATCAGGATCCTCCTGGTGGGCCGGTGGTAGTTTCTGAAGCCTTTTGAAGATGAATCGTAGCCCACAAATACACACTCATGAGCTCTGGGAGCCCATTTCTTGAGTGCTGGTGAGGTGTTTAACACATAACTCTTGCAACCAAAGATACGAAGATGGGCCACACAGGGAACCTGTCCAGTTAATCGCTCATAAGGAGTGATTCCTTCATTGGCCCGTGTAGAGGTGCGGTTGGCTACATAGTTTGCCGTCGCCACAGCCTCTGTCCACAGGTGAGCTGGTAAATTGCTTGCATAAGCCATGCACCTTGCTTTATCCAAGAGTGTCATGTTTTTTCTCTCAGCTACGCCATTCTGATGTGGTGTATATGTTTGTGAAAGTTGCCGTAGGATCCCAGAATCAGCACAAAATTGGACAAATTCGCCTGAGGTGTATTCACCGCCATTGTCGCTACGAATGGCCTTGATCCGGTAGGGTGTTTGATTTTTGATCATGGCTTTGAACTGACGAATCCTGGCAAGTGTCTCCGACTTCTTGTTCAGGAAGAAAAGCCAACAGTACCTGCTAAAGTCATCAGTTATCGTCAGTATATATTGGGATCCAGAAAGGGACTTCGAGAATGGTCCACATAAGTCACTGTGAATCAGCTCCAGAGGCTTTGTGGACCGATTAGGGCCTGGAAGTTTGAATCCTTCGACCGGCCTCGGAAGTAACGTACGAGGCTTGGATGTGCGAACCTGCTTTCCCTACAAAGAAGCATCACACACCGAGGAAAATGGTGCTAAAGTCGGCATTCCTTGTACTTTGGTATGTGGAAGCCATGAAGGATGAGGATTTTGACACTCGTATGCCCAAATCGGTGGTGCCATAGCAGCGTTAGTTAGGGACTCCTTGGAGGTGAGTTGGTGATGTTGTTGATAGATAGACTTGGAGATTGGAATTTGTATAGTCCGTTCTTGCCGTCTCTTCTTCCGGTGGTGATGATCCGGTGAGGCTTTGGGAGCGGATAATCTCAAGTAGCCAACAGTGGTGAGAATCGAACAAAACTTTAGGTTTGTCGGGTCCATCCGATATAGATCCAACCGAGATCTGGTTTTTCGTGATGCCCGGCACGTACAAAACTTTGTCAAATTGTATTGCTCCGGAGGAGTGGAAATATCCACTTTTCTCTTCTTCCGACTACATTTAGGTGTTACCCCATTTTGTATTTATCTTGGATCGATAGGTGTCTTCTAGCTCGCTAATGAGATGCTTGAGTCCGAGAACGTGCTTAGATGCTCCACTATCGATATACTAGTCATTCATCCGATGGGGTTGTTCTTTTCAAAGAAAGTGCAACTCTCCGATTTACGCTAAGTTTGTTTGATTTCACGACGATTTCATCCTCACCTCTCGTCGCCCAGATTGAAGATGTCCACTGATTGATCAAGCGAGATGCTTTTGCTTGTCTGCTGGCTACACGCGCCTTGATGAGTGCGGCTAGATCGGGCGATTGCGGACCCAGTGGTCCTTGGATCATGAGAGTGGCATTATCCGGATCCGACCTTCTTGCTCTTCATGCGGCTCCCATTTTGGCCTCGAAGATTGGAGTTGTTCCTCTTGCCTTTCACAGCGGGGCTTCGTGATCGCTTCTTCTCGCCCCCTCTGTTCAACCGGCGAGTGTCCTCTCAAGTAGTAGCAGCGGTCAGTTCATCGAACGAAGGTAATGTGGATTGGTAAGTCACGGTGTTTACTAAGCCCTCATAGCTTTCGGGGAGGGCTCCTAGAACATGCTCAACGATTTCGGATCCGAGATTTCTTTGGCCTATGCATGCAAACTCATTAATGAGTTCCTTGACTCGATTGGAGAAATGCAGGCATTGCCACTCCTTCTTCCATCTTGATTTGCGAGCTTCCTCCTCAAAGAACACCTTCTTCGAATTTGTCCCGCCGGCGCGTCTGATTCTTCAAGACTTTCCAAAGACTCCTCTGGTTCTTCGATGTGTGAAATGTAAGGAATTACATTATCCTTCACGGACAATGCAATTGTTGTCAACGCCCGATTCTTCAAAACTTGAAGTGCATCGATCTCGAGGTTGGGAGGTGGGAGCAATCGCTCCGCCGGTGGCTCTACCATTCTCCATGTATCGTCCCCGCACAACACATTTTCGAGCTTGAAGCTCCACATGAATAATTAGGTACACCCTCAAGTTTTGAGGCCTCACTCATGATGTTGTTGCTAGATGCCATCTTTCTATGAATCTAATGATCTGTTGCCACTTGCTAGACTTGACGGCTCGGTTCTCGCTACGGACTAACAACTAATCGATCCGTGGACTTGGCTCGATACCATGAAGTAACAATCGGGACAAGCTTGTGCGCGGTGCAAGACATGATGTTTTTCCTTTCAAACCGAAAGCGACTTGTATACACCGTGTGGTGAGGCGCCCTCTCTCCTGGTTATCGGGATCTCGAGTATATATATAGCTAGATGCTTATTGAGATCTATATCGATTATCCTGCTAACTAGGTATTGGACGGATATCTGCCCCGAAGGAGGTCATGTATCAACATCCGCCACACCAATACTAGCAATTGCCGATACCTCCGACGACCGTTTTCTCTCAGCAAATGGCAATAATCGTCAACAATCGTCTCCCTGATAAAGATAGAGTGGATATGCCGATGAGATTGTGTGCTCCGACTTCCATTGACTAAGTGGCTATTTTCGGCAAGTCAGCTGCACTTACGACTCTTGGTATGTATTGCGTCATTAGCGTTCTAATTTCCCCTTGTCCGGTGGCCATCAGGATATTAGCCTTACAAACAGACACTTCATTCACGCCGACCCCTTAGAAAGGACCGGAGTTTCTATCTTTCTATCTGCGTCATTAGCGAAGTTTCCTATGAGGTTAGGATTATCCTAGTTGTACATAAAAATTTAGGTCAAACGGACGGTTGTTATGTCTACAATTAGATTTTTTTTCATATGAAAGATCCCGGGTTTGATAAGCGAGGTTCATTAAATAGACATGTTAAGATAATATCATTGATTATTGCATGTAACTATTTACTTATTGAGAGAATCATACATCTGTTAGTTAAGAAGATAGAAAGATGAGTTAGTGTATGAGTTAGCCCATGGGTGCTCCCAAGTTAACTAGTTGTTTTACCCCTATATAAACTTGATGCGATGATACTATTTCGCAATTTCTCCTTGCTTGTTTTTGTGTTCTCACTTCCTTCTCCTTCTCAACATTGAAAAAAATTATAATAATAATAGTAAATAAATATATATATGCAGAGTAAAAATTCATGAGATTAGGCTCACATATAATTTGTAAAACTTCATTTGGGATTGTTAGTAGTCTATTTTCTATAAGTCCACAAATATAGCAAGTTTTATTTTTTTGGACAGTTTGGAGGCTAATTTGTGTACCAATGAGATTTTAGTATTAGCACCAGATGAGAGCAAGTTCAATTGCCTACAATGGAAATCTTTCAATAAGCAATGAGAGTGTGAGGTTCACATATGATTCTCCTTGTTAAACCTTAGTAGTTTATATTTAGAAAGGTTACTTTATCTATATTGATGTGTCAAATAAGGACTTATAAAGAGTGAACACCCTTGGGCACTTCCTCAAATGTTCTTAGACATCAACATGACCCTTGTGAAACCAAGCTATTATGAAATTTTGTTGCTTGTTGGACCCCAAACTTTAGTTTTTGGTCACCCTAAGCCTCCTAAACATTTAATGCGGACACACTTGAATGGTTCAAAATATGAACATTGCAATCAATGGTACACCTTAAATTTACTTATACCTTTCATTAACTAGACTGAGGTTAAAGTGACAAATCTAAGGCACTCTTTTTGTGCTCGAGAATTTTAAAAACCTCTTTGTACTCTTATTAAAAAATCGTGTAGCCAAACGTTATAATTTGGGAAACAAAAAAAAATTCAGGTCCAACAGCTCAATTACATAACCTTGAAGGTTAACCTCAAGATTATACAGTTGAAAATTTGATCTATTTAAATTTCTTGTTATTCTTTTTCATTTTGTACAATTAGCTTATACGAGGTCTTTAACCCTTAAAGCTCTTTAGACCTTTAGACCTAAGTGTGTTTTAACAATTCTAAGCAGCTTTAATGAAGGGGTTCAGAGTAATATTTTTGCCTAAACTTTTTACATAGTGTCATTTACAA
Source organism: Bryum argenteum (assembly GCA_037043015.1). Classification (NCBI taxonomy): domain Eukaryota; kingdom Viridiplantae; phylum Streptophyta; class Bryopsida; order Bryales; family Bryaceae; genus Bryum; species Bryum argenteum. The sequence continues at coordinate 2,301,652 of CM073323.1, read as the reverse complement.
CTCAAAGTGTATGTGTTAAAATTTGCAAAGTCATATTTCAATTTCTGAGATTTCTAGGACATTCCTTGGGTTGCAAGCTCAAATGGGGCAGCTTAAAATATATTATTTTTGGAATATTTCTGGAGATAATTTCATCACTAAATCACTAGTAGATTGTAAGATCAAAACGTATTAGTGTACCAAATACACTACAGAATTTCATCATTTTCACTTTAAAGTGAAAATACTACCAACAAAAAAATTGCAATATAAAAACCACACAAACAGAAAGTTGTTTATTTTCATCTCAAAAACACTTTTGTACCAAAAAAAAAAAGAAACTCATAAAATAGCTCTCCCATAGTGAAACTGCCCCAAATATTAGAAATGGCAAGTAGTCCAAAATAAGTCCCTTTGCATTCAAATCCATGCCCTCTCTTTAATAAATCTTCAATTAGGTTGACGTTTATATCACTAAAACTAGACTATGAGTCTATGATTGGAACCCGTCCCCAAAATAAATTTGCAATCTAACTGTGAAAGAAGGAAATCTAGCTTGTCAAAACTCATCCATTTTTTCATGTTTTCATTGTAGAAGCATTATTGCAACTCCGATACAAAAGTTTTTTGAATCAAAACACTTCCAACTAGAAAGTTGTTGAGATGCATCTCAAAATTATACTTGTGTAAGAAAATTCCATGGAAAACCGTCATAGATTTTACATGATTGGTAAAACATGCTCCATGTCTCGAATCCAAAAATCAAAAATTGCCTTCACTAAAATGCTTTCCAAGAAAATCATACTTCATTGAACAGGTTGCAAACCCTAAACCCTCAACAACATGTAATTCATTATAATGGGAATATTCAGATTATCAAATTGAGCTTGAGTTGTGCCAAATGTACTGTGTGGGTACATTTAGCTCGACTCCACCTAAACCCACATTTCTCAAAATCAGTGAATAATACCATTATAACGAATTACGTGTTCAACCCTTTTCCTATAACCGCTCAAATAGCACCCTACATTATTTTCTATGCTTAAAATATGAACACCCATTTTCATGCAGCTAACAAGTTCACAATACTTCAGGTAGTGGAATGAGTGGCTTTCTATTTTTCAATGATCAGCAAATAGAAAAGATTAAGTTTCCCAAAAAAAAGCACCCACAACAATACCTACAAATTTTAGAAGTGAACAATATAGGTTAACCTATAATAAAGCACCCTACTACACGTACACACAAGATACATTGCGGATAATCATAGGGCGATCAAATCATTGTATGAGCAAGAATCTAGCATGCACGCTTGTGAGGGGGCTGCCTTTAAGTACTCATATCTTACATAGAAAATTGGATTGCAAAGCTATTGTATAATGCACCTCTAAGTAAAGAAGCCAATTTGAACAACCTTAACCCTTAAACGCCCAAGGTGACCCCAGGGGTCACTTCCAATACTTTAGGCCATTGTAGCTCCGCGAGCTACATGAGTTTTCTCGCGCTAGTGGTATCAAACTGGTCGGGGTGAGTCATAGATTCAATTGCAACAATCGGTTTGAGAAATTCACTCCTAATGCGTTTACGATTTGAATTCTCGCTGATTTCCGCATCTGCAAAGGCTGAGTCGGAGCTGCCCGAGGTGGAACATCGTAGTCGCAAGACTGATTGTCGTAGCCGTTGCGGGAGAGCGGGTTCAATTTTTGCATTGCCTGTCAGAAGTAAAACTTTCCAATTTTAGCTTGTCTAGTGAATTGGACGTTTGCAGTAGCCGTTGGTGGAACCGTTGCACGCAACGGACCAGAGATGGTTGCTCTGTGGGTCCTCAAGTGGCGTTGCTTGCATGGTAGCAAAGTTCTGAGAGATTGGCTCTTTTGTATGAAGTTGTTGCAAGAGGACTACCTTCTTTCGTTACCGCTCCCGGCAGGAGTAGTTCTGTTAGTCTACCTTGATCCAAGAAATTTTTGTTGTCTGTTTCATCGTCAAACGCATCGATCCTTGGTTGGACGGAACAATGAGAGGAAGGGCATTCACAAGGTTTCTCTAATTCTATAAACAATTTTATAAGAGAAATCTGGTAGCCTGATGAGGGGGCGGAGGCTCTCCACGGCGCGCGACAGCCGTCAGAAAATTGAGGTGAGTTTTCGAACGAGGTTTTGTGTTTTGGGAATTTAGGGTTTTCACCAGAGTTTGCAATCAAGATGCTTGAGGAGGGTGGGGCTGGCAGTGGGTTACCCTATAGTGGCGACGCTGAGGAGCTCGAAGCCACTCTTCTCCAGCCACAATAACAACCAACTTTTCGCCACCGGAGGACGATTATGCATCGGGCTACGATTGATTCGGTAAGTTTGAATTCCCAATTCCATTATGGATTTCAGGTCACTGTGTTTGGTTCCCAATTTAAAGCTTTTCTCTGTCCATTGCAATTTTGCGGTCCTAGTAGAATTGTAGTTTTCAATCCTGTTGATGATTGGGCGTTTACTTGTGGTAGCCTAAAATCACCGTGATCGATAAGAATCATGAGAGCACTTTAAATCAGATCGGTCGAGAACGTAGTAGGGGACAACTCTAATCGGCTGCAGCAACATCGTCTTAGAAGAGAGAGAAACATGGCAGCCTTGATGCAAGAATGAGGGTTGTAGTAGCAATACTTGTTTGGCCTCGTAGTTGGGTGATTGTTGTTGTTTACCCATCAATTCTGTCGATAATTGGACGTTTGTTGTTGTTTACCCATCAAGCTGATCGTAACCAGGTTTCAAGCTAATCAATTGTTTTTGTTCATTCGTCCTAGACATGTTACCCTGTTGCTATGATATTGATCATCTTACTGCTTATCGGAGCTGGACACAACTGGCTGTACGGATGCCAGAGAGGAAATCGATTGCCGAGGCAAGGCTAGAGTAGATGTTGCATAAATTGGAGGATCGGCATTGATACCACCCTGTGCTTGAAGCACTGTTAATGTTTCGATGGCTGATGATTCTTTTTGCAAATGTGGCAGGATGTGGTTCAAGATGGAGTGGTTGCTGGTAGGAGTAGCAGTCGTGCCGATGGAGCGATTGATGGGAGCAGCAGCCGTCTATGAGCGGTCGATAGGAGCGGCAGCCATCTAGGAGCGGTCGATGGGAGTAGCAGCCGTCCAGGAGCGGTCCTTGACCAGCAACTCTACATTCACGAAAGAGATCTGAATGCAGGGCGAGTTGTTCGGCTGCGCCTCGAATTGGGTGCCAACGTATCAGTTACGTTGGAGCAGACCGTATCAGCATCGACTCTGGAGGCGGAGGCGAGCAGACAGGCCTTACTTGTTACTGAGCGAGCTTCTCCAGGCTCTGTAATAAAATCCAGGCCCGGAAGAAAACGTAGGAACTCCATTTTATCAAGTATGTCCATTCCTCAAACTTCTTTGGCTATAGATTCTTTCCTGGAGAATCCTAATGCTCGTGGTTGTGTATTTTTGCAGGATGAAGGAGCGCAAGTAGATTTTCTCTTAGAAGCACTTAGAGATGACACTATTTATATCTTAGATAGCCAAGCTACAAGCAATTTTGAGCTTGAGTGGGCTAATTCTACATTACCCAGTAGAAATGTTACCCTAAGAAGTGATGTTTCTAAGAATTTACTTATGCCCCTATATGATTTGGGATGTGTCGGTTGTTGTTGTATTGTGCCTAAATGTGATTTGGTTGATTTGGTAATTTCCCTAGATAGTGAGGCTTTGTACTTAGATATGTTTTGGGGTACCATTGTTGGTGAGTTTTATGATCCCATCCTTGCCATTGACATGTTTAGAGTTTTGTTGTTTAGGCCTTGGGGGACTTTCAATGTCCCCGAAGTCATTTGTAAGCTTGTTGATGAAAACATGGAAATTGGTAAAGTTAGTGAGGTACAATTGTGGGGGTGTACACTTAGGACCCCTAGTCGTTCAAGATCACAAGATACATCCGATTGCACCTATGTTCCCGACGAATCATCATCCTTTGTTTCCCAAGACATTGACAAATTAGACAATTTAGAGTTGACACCTAACTCTAAAAAGTGGTTTATAAATTCATTTAATCCAACTAATGAATTAAGATTAAATTGTAATTTGACATTTACCGAATTTACTTCGTTACCGGTAAATGAGCGTTTTGCTCCCGGAATGTGGAATTCTCCATGTACTAACATTTCCCCTTCAATTTGGTTAGGAGATAACCAAGGCTTGGTAAGTCTCTTGATACATTGTAAAAATCCCTTAGGTTTCTTTTTGTTGTTTTGGCCTAACCATGTTTTAGTCAAAATTGTTAGAATGACTAACTTATACGCCGCTTCAAGCCATGAAGAAGGTAAAACTCGAGGAGGAGCATAGTGGGTCCCATTGACAATAAAAAAGTTCTTAACCTTCTTTGGTGTTTTAATGCACATAGCTACTAAAAAATGCCAAATGTTAGATTACATTAGTCCAAATGTTTTGACGATTTTTTTTTTAACCAAGGCAATAACAAAATGCATGAGTAGAAATAGGTTTGAAGATGTTTTACGACGTTTGCATTTAGTACATAATAGGAATGTTACCACCAATAAATCAAATCCTATTTATAACAAGCTAGCTAAATCGGAGTCTGTGGTTAGTTCATGAACATAACAATATATGTTCTATGTACTATAAACGAGAACAAAACATGTGCGTAGACAAAATGATGATTAAATACATCGGTAAATACGCCCCCATTTGCCAATATGTGAAAGCAAAACCAACACAATATGGTTTTAAAATTTGGTGTTAGGCTAATTGTGAGTCGAAGTATGTGCAAAGGATTGAAATATATTATTGCGGAGCAAGGGATTCCCAAGAAGAGGGAAACGTCGGCGGGAGAGTGATGCTAAACCTTATGTCCGGTTTAGAAGTTAAAGGTCACATAGTTACTTGTGATAATTGTTTTACCTCACCGGCATTATTTTGGTCTTTGTTGGAACGTGGCACTTTTGCCACGGGAACTTGTAGGACCAACTCGATCGGGTGGCCCCAAGCACTCACCAACTAGCCCACGGGATCTCGGAGACAACTTTGGTACCGGGTGCACGCAAGCGAACGTATGTGTGCGGTAACTTGGTATGATAACAAACCTGTGTCTTTACTTTCTACGGCGTGTAGCCCGGTAGATTCCTCTAAGTCTTTATTTATAACCCGATGGCACGCCGGAGGTTATATCCAAATCCTAGCGTCTTCGGTTTTATTGCATTACCAAGAACGCATGAGAGGGGTAGACGTGCATGACCAACTACGAGGTTATTACTCTTTGCAAAGAAGATATCACAAGTGGTGGCATAAAATCTTTTTTCATATTTTAGACCAATCTTTCTTGGATGCTTATATTTTGTACAAAAAAGCCATGGTAAGTAGAGGTAGTTTACCTATGTTGCATTTACAATTTTATGTTGAATGTGCTAACGTATTGACTGAAGTGCCCGTAGAGATGTCCACATGTATGCCGAGGGCGGCAACCCCAAATCCCGGCAAGATACATAATACGATGGCGCGGAGCGGCGACGAAAGTCGTAAGCAATGTTGTTGCATGGTTTGCAAAAAAAAACAACATTATTGTTCCACATGCAATGTTGCAATGTGTATAGGTGAATGTTATGTAATTCACCACTCTAATGATTGATTTTTTATTTTTCCTAACCCACGTTATTCAATTAAATTATGATAATAAATATTACTTAGCCTATACTATGACTACCCTTTGTTCTATGTATTACTTGATGTATGGTTTTTCAAAATATGGTCGTGTGGAGATCGTATTTTGATTGAATAGAAAGGCTTCCCGTCACTGTATTTGTGCTCCCGGTGAATGGCTTTGTGCGACCAGACTCTGGCTGGAATGGCTGTGTGCGAACAAGCAAGCTTCGGCCAGCCGTAACTAGGAAGGCGGGCCAGCAGTTATCCCGCCACAACACCGAACCCGGCAGTTACCTCGGCACCGTTGGTACCGGCAGCTACCCCGGTCCATGCAACATCGGCAGTTTTCCATGCGTTCACTTGGTTCCCGCAATCGCTCCTTCTACGGTGCCCAATACCTACTCAGCCGCTGCAATTATAGAGCCCGTTCCTGCATGTCGGGCTGACGGCCCTCGCACCCGCTTCAGAAACTCTACCGTGTGCTCTACAACTCAGTTCGCAGCCCGGTCACACTTCCTCCGACCCCACCGCAGACACTGCCCAATCCCCTCTAGATTCTTCATAGATGCTCGGGGCTGCCCCATTTGGGAGCCTTGGGCGTTTAAGTGTTAATTACCGCATGTAATCCTTCAATTTCCATGTGAGCAAAAGTAATATTTTGAAGTGTGTAGCATCTGCTCATATTCGACAAAAAATGTTCAGGATAGATATTAAAATGTGTTATATATATTTAGATAGAATCCACGTCAAGACCCAAAATAGCAAAGAAAAAGGTTATCTCAACATCACAAATACAGAAATGGGGCACTCTGGCACTGACTCAGGTGCTAACTTGTAGCCTATATTTGCTGAACCCTAAGCGAGGGACAAAGTGGTGACACTTCCGTCCTGGAATCCGTCCTTCCGCGCCTTCGGATCAGGGCCAGCACATGCCCGCGATCGCTCATCGCGAGCGTGGCGACCTCCTACTCCTCCTCGTCATCAACCAAGCAAGCATCCAAACCCACAATTCAGATTTCTGCTTGTAGCGAAACCACCGCCTTATGCCGATGCCTCCATAGCAAGCGAATGATTCTGACACCATCTTCTTCTTCTTGGCAAGCTTGCTTTTGCCGGCTCTGTAAGTTTTTGTCAGATGAAAAAATTCTTCAATGACCTATCTCGTTTCTGAAGCCTCCGATTGTTACTGTTAGCTCGGAAAGCACAGAAGCTTCGGTTTCTCCATCGCGCTTTTGGAGGTTGGGACACTCATTTGGTCGGTCGGTGAGCTGGGTGGAAATCATTAGTGAGTGTGTAGGTTATTGCTCGTTGTGGGTCCCGGACTGATTGAATTGGGTTCGTGCCCTAGAATTTGAGTGTATCTGGTGCCGGTTGTACCTTCTTATTACTAGGGCTTTTAGTTATTTAGCTACTTATTTCGCATATGCTGATTTTGGGGGTGCTGTAGATGGTGAGCTTGCGGTGATGGTGAGCTTTTGGTGAGTATGCAATGGCCACCACGAGTGACTCCTCGGAGCTGGATGATCACTCCATTGATATTCCGAAGGTGATCGATGGCGATGAGGTTGGACAGGAAGCTACTGTGGTGCGTCCGCCACGAGCTTTCGATTACGTGGAGCTTCCTCTGGGTGTGGCTGTGAGCACCCCGTGTAGCAGTGAGGGCGGTCTCCAACGTTTGTGGGAAGGCGGTTTGTTTGATGTTAGTGAACACTCCGATGTCACTCTTCGAACGGCATGGTATGCATCATCTTCTTCTTTTTCAATCACAAAAGTGATGGATTCTGCATAACCTATTCGTAAGTTTCAGCATGCTGTAGCTGTTAATCCAAAGTATGCCTAGTTGTTCGAAATAGGCAATAGATTCAGTTCTTTACGGTACACCCGATATTTTGATCTTTTATTTCCTCACTCCGAGCTCAAATTTTTCCGAAGGTAGTGGAATTACAGAGGATTAGGTTAATTTAGCCGCTGAGAAGTTTCGAACTCATTGTTGAATTTTGCTCGCTGAGGACCTTTCATATGTTCGATGGGACAGTATATACACATCTTGTTATGTACTTGGCAAGAGCTCAGCAGATTCTGAGGTACAGCAATAAGGGAGGGTTGAATATCATCTATGAATTTTTTTAACTTCTGAAATTTTCTGCTAGAGTTTACGTATAGTGCTCTCTCAGAAGACTAATTTTGGTCGCTCAATCGGTGCAGCTGTCCTTGGCACACATTTGGGACCAACATGGAGCGGTCAGGCTTTGGGACAAGCTGGGTTCAAGTAAGCAATGCATTTACTCTTATTGACTTGCACACACGAATCAATCGAAGGTTTAGGCTTTTGAAGAAGTTTAAGCGTGATGCGATGATAGTGCGGCAGTATTATGCAGGAGGTGGTTGTTTAGGTTTTGGGGTTGTGGCCTCAATATTCACAATCTTACTGTTGAGTATAAGACAATTGTGTAACTCTAGAGTTAAACAAAGTGCGGATGTTTCCATGTGCAGGGAGGATTTTTCTTACTGCTTGTGATTGGAGCAGTATGCTTTTATATCATATTTGCCTGCACGGGTTCGCCGTGGTTTATCTATGGCACTGTGAGCCTGACGTTACTGATTGCATTCTATGCTGGCTACTACCGCGCTCGCATGCGAAGGAGATTCAACATCATTGTGAGTATCATTAGCTTTTCGTTTATCCTTCCACTTGAGGTTATTGCAATGTCGTTAAAGCATTGCTGGATAAGTTTTCATCCACTGTTAATTTTACGAGGTGTTTAATGGTGTAGTATCCATGACCCTTGCTTTGTGTAGGGAAGTGAAGGTGACGACATTGTCAGCACCATCGATGACCATCTCTACCACCTCGTGTGCGGCTGCTGTTCGCTTTGCCAGGTACGTCAATTACTAAATACTATTTCGATTACGAATAAGTAATACTTTATCAATCTAATATTTTAGTCTTAAGACTTAAATCTTCTGGTTATAATGGACGAGTATCATAAAATCATTCCTCGAGGACATCCGAATCTCTTTGAGTTTTGACAGATGCCTATGATAAACGTCTGAGAACGAGTCTTGGATAAGCTTCTCTGTAATTGAAGTTCAAACTCATCAATTGCTGTCTAGAAAAGTGATTATGACTTGGGTAATGCAGGAGGCTAGAACCTTGAAACACAACAACGTGCACAATGGAGTGTGGCATGGTCGTGGAGACATCCTAGTTATAGGGAGCCAGGTTGTGTTTTCTCCGAACGGGACGACAGATCTGGCACTGAGTGGCATGAGGAGGCCCCCATCATGGAAGAAGATGACATGTAAAGTGGAAGTTCCTACAGAGCCTGTAGCTTCGGAAACGGGCGGAGATCATTCATGGACATCTCAAGCACAAGAGTTCCCGCTCATTACACGTTGAAATTCCAACATCTGGAACTGTACCAACATTGATCACGCCACACTTCGTGCGTGCGGCCATCGGCCAGCCATTGACCAGTTTTGCGGCTCGAGCACTCGTTATTCTGAAGATTGATGGATCTACTGCGAAGGTGCTGCTCCACGGTTAATTTCCTTCCGGAGTTGATGGATATATTGCGAAAGTGCTGCTGCCCCATGAGATCATGGTTAGTATCCATGGCAGGTTCCCTTGGTTTGTCACGTATGATTGAACGTTGAAGGCGAATGTCATTGATGAGCTACGTTTAGCTCATCAGATACTGACCTCAAATTTGTGACGAGCATCGGGATTATGGTGAGCTTTAGGAGATGCATATCCTGCGAGATCCGTCACTAAGGAGATCCGTCCGGTGATGATATTGTACTGTACTTGCAGGAAGGACGATGCGAATTCGGATTGTGATGATGCACATCATTTTGAACATGCTTTGTCCTTTTTAGCTTCTTGTTTTTGCAACTTTGGCTTGAGTGTTGGAGGTTCTCTTTCAAGTAGGCGCTGGGGCATGCGGGCCACCATGTTGGTTGGAGGCGGAGGCCTATGTTAAACCGATCAACTATTAGGGTTGAAACCATTAGTTACTTCCAAAGTTTACAAAACATTAATTATCTCTTCAACCATTCTGTTAACTTCCTCATATTGAAATTCTTGAATAGTTGTCAATTGTAGAGTTCCTTGGGACATTCTTGAAAAGGAACGGATAGCCCAAATCGTCCAAGAAAGAATCATGACATCTTAACAGACGGTGGTGGTGGCGTTGATCTGTTAAAGTTGGATTGACACTTTGTAAGCACTTATTTTTTAAACATATTGATTGAATGCTGGTTGTTTAGACACTGTTACAGTAACAGAATGATGAGTGCACTTATCAATCGACTTTAGCTTGTTATGGTATGGTACCTTGGTATCTCGAAATTAGATTCTCAATTCAGAGTATGGTAAATGCTGTATACCCATTGCCCACGATAACAGCTAAAATTATCATGATGGGGTGGTTGTTATTTCAATTTCGGCAGTAAATGGGGCCCATCTTGACTCAAAAGTTTCAGTTTTTTATTCTACAGCTTGTTGACTCAAAAGTTTCAGTTTCTTATTCTACAACTGGTTAAAAAGTTTGCAAATACGTATTAGATTAGGAATACTTGAGCGCCTCCCCCCTCCAAATTATTCCCTAAAAATGCATGCATTCACAAGCAGCTCCGCACCTATTACTGTGCACTTGAGGTTGAATTTCCAAAACAAATTAATCAATAGAAACTCATTGATTGGCACAAGCCACCACAAGATGAGTTGTTTTTGTGCACGTGTTTAAGAGAGGTCTATGCACATATAAATGTCTATGCATACAAAACCTTGAAGATTCATAACTTAGTCATATAGGATGAGAAAATCATAATTTCACTTGGGTTCACCTTTTATTTAACTTGTCAACAAGATATAAAAAATCAGCATCTAAGTGCCATGAGAAATAGATATACCTCCTTAAATGCACTAGAACACATGTTTCTACCCTCTTCCAAGAGAAAAAACATTGAAGCATCCAATAAGAACATAACGAGGCAATTCTACCTTAATAAAAAAGTCCAAAAACTTTATAACCATGAATCCAAAAGTCACATGTGTTCGAAATTACAAATAAAACTAACCAAATCACTCTCAAAATAATGAATTACAATTTGGACAGGCTCTTAAATACAAAAATTAGATAATAATAAAAAATAGCATGTATTAGATTTTTCTTAAACCTTTCCAACAAGATTATTCATGCTTCAAAATTCCTCATACTTTGAGAGATATCCATGGTCGAAGTTTGGAAATACTACCAGGGCATGCTCAAGTGTGCGCAAATCTAGAGTATGCTTATATATTCTCAAAATTTACCCAAAATCAGTTAGAATATAGAAACTTCAAAAGCTAACTAAAAATTGACATTTTACTTTTTTCTAAGTTTTGTTTGTCGTAAATGTGATTGAGGTTCTAAGGCATGATCTCTACGTTCACATTTTTTATCCAATAAATTTTAATGCTTTTTTTATTGCCAAAGATTTGCCTTTGTATTTAAATTAAGCAAACCCCAATATGAACAATCAAGCATTTCCATAGATTTCATAAATCCCATGAGGGTAAAATTGCATAAACAAATTCTCAACTCACCTAGAAACAAGAATTTGAAGAGCCCTAAGTTAGACTTATCACGAAAGAAGGATTTATTGGGCCTCATAACACTTATTTACCCTATTTACAAGAAGGAGAATAAATGTTTTCGAACCTAGAGCATTATGATCTCACCATTGAGATGGAATTATAATCTTGGTGACCCTCTTACCCTCCTTGCCCTTGTAAATTGCTTTGGTGTTGGGCATTTGGAGTTGTTTTGAACCTCAAACAAATACGAAAATTTGATTGAGATCTAATTAATTTTACACCAAGTTGCTCATGAATTCTTCTATGCCTTGTTTGTGTTTGAAGCCTCAACAAAAATAATCTACAAACCCAATGAAGTATTGTAAATTGTATAAGAAACTATACTCACCAAAATTCTACTATACATAAATAATAACTCTAGAACATTCTAATTTTAGGTGTCACAACTTTTCAACCAAAAAGTAGTTGTTTAGACCTTTTAAGGTAAAGGCATTAATTTTACACCTTGAATTTTGTAAATCCTCCGTGCTGAGTAGTGTACACCCAAAAGGTGCCTTTCCTTCTTTGACCCCTAAACGCCCATTGAGTTTATAGAGAAACTTAGATTTGTTATAAAATATGTATTCTGTGACTCTTATAAAATTCTGCTGAAAAGAAAAATATGAAGATTCTATGGCTTGAACTAGATTGATATGGTCAAATTTCTAAAAACAAACAATAGTGAAGAATGATTGGTAGTATATTTTAAATGGAAAGATTTAGTCTAAAAGCCTTATTGTAATAAAACCACTTCATAAGCTCAGACTTAATAAATATCTTTAAAATCTAAAAAGTTAAGCATGGTGCAAAACATAATCTTATATCAATGCCTTTCAGAATCCATATATATTAAATTTTGATTTTGTCCAATAGGCAATTATAAATATGTCATTCACTCAATCATTCTTAAATGTAAATTACACCTTTCGTGATAAGGAAAAATGGTTCAATTTTTTTGGATTGGAACATTTCATGTGCAATTTTGACATTTTTATAGTGAACGTGAGAGGTAGGTCAAACTGTTACTTTAATTATAATGTACGCACTTGGAATGAACTCCTTATCAAGACTGAAATGTACATCCCAAATAAATATATTAAAAACATAGGTTTCTAGTGCCTTATATGAGGGTTCCAAACTTCCAATGCTTTATATTGGTTTCCAACGGTCTATACTAGGTTTCCAATGGTTCTTATTAGGTTTCCAACGATTCTTATTAGGTTTCCAACGGCTCTTATTAGGTTCCAACGGCTCTTATTAGGTTCCAACGGCTTATATTAGGTTTCCAAAGGATTATATTAGGTTCCCAACGTTTATGTTAGGTTCCCAATACTTATATTAGGTTTCATGTTAACAAAAAAAAAAAATGACGTAGGAGTTCACCGTACTCCAAAAACGAGCACTTTGTCTCTCGTCAAGTTAAAAAACCAAATTCGAAATCAGAATACCTGTTCAGAAACTAGTACAGACCAACTTCTGAGCGACTTTTCAGTATTCACACCGTCATTCACTTAGAAGACCATCGAATCAACCAAAGACATGACAAAGAACAATCGAAATCATCGAGGTTCAGTAGCACTCAGGGTTCATAATTCGGAGTCCTTCACAAAATGATCATGATGGAGTCTACTAGCGAAGGTGATGAGATCGAGAAGTCCAATCGATCGATCTCAACTCTCTTCTGCACTAATCATGGATGTAATCGATTTCAACTCTCTACTGCAACATGGATGTAATGAGGATCTAAATCTTGGGGACCGGTGTAAGCGGAAAGAACTCGGACCCGCCTGACTCCCTGGATGTCGATGAATTAATCATTTAATCATCTATGGGCCATTGCTGGAAAATTGGTCCTAACAATGAATGCGCATGAGAATCGAGGAATGGAGCACTAAATTGTGTGTTGCATTCTATTATCATTTCCACGATAGCACAGGCACACTCTGGTCTACAGTCGGTGTGTAAGCCTGCAAAAGATCACCGCATATCAGTGAAAGTAATGTAGGCCAAAGAATGTTCTGGTGAGATCATATTCGGTTGCCAGAGCCTCGAGACCATGGTGATTGTATATAACAAACACGTCGATAGCAAGATTGATGATTTTTGAGTAATTGTGAACGCACCTTTAACTTGTCTAGAAGCTCAGCTGCAGTCTGAGCAGAAAGAACAATGTTGTGACTGGCCACGTTGAGGAAACCCTCTTCTAGAGCTTTGTCGAACCACGACAGCATGGGATCATAGAACCCATTCACGTTCAGCAAGCCAACCTGTGGAAGAAGACTCACATTTAGCATACTATCACGAGTATCGATTAAAAGTCGTACGATCCACCCCAATAGACTTAAGAGTAACACAGGTTGTTGAATCATGTGACTGCAGACAGCTTGAGCATTTCGAGTTCTTAGTGAACTTCAAGAACGTCAACTGAACGCATTCAAATCACAAAGAAGTTGTCATCTCACTGGCTTTTTGTGGATGCCTAGCTGCGCCCAGGTGATCATTTCAAGTACTTCTTCGAGTGTGCCAAAACCTCCTGTTCATTCCCGTATAGTATGAGTACAGGTAAGGTTGAAAAGAATCACCGTAAAGATGTTGATTAGCAAGAATGGAAATTCAGGTGGAACATCGTCCATCTTTTCTAAGTATCGAATAATTATTACGATTCAGTCTGTGAAGCAAGAGTGATTCGCTGCAGCAGCTGCACCTGGAAGCGCAATGAAGGCATCTGCACGGCGAGCCATCTCCGCCTTACGTTGGTGCATGTCATCTACGACCACCAGATCTCCTACAGTGCTTCCGCAAACCTCTTTCGGCATCAACGCTCGAGGAATTACCCTGCAACCAATTTCGATCATGCTTATTAACTTTCGTGCGTTTGTCTTCGTCGCCAAATGGATGTACTCAACTCACTGCGGAATGTACGAACGTACAGCCGAATAAAACTGCAAATGCATGAGATTCCAGGAGCACCAGAGCACAGCTACTTTACCCAACAACATGGCCACCATGGCTATGCACAGCCTCAGCAACCTTGCCCATGAGCCCAATGCTACCCCCTCCATACACAAGGTTGATACCCCGCTTCACCTGCATGCATGGCCACGAATCTGCGGAATTAAGACTCGGAAATCAAACGATCGCTGTAAAAGCTTGCTTTTAGGGTATTAACGATCACGAAAATCATACCAATTCGACGCCTAGCTCTTCGGCAACAGCGGTATAGATGATTTTCTTGCCGCTACTACTCCCACAGAAAACGCAGATTCGGTCGAACCCAGAAGTCAACTTGTAATCTACCCCCCGATCCATCCTAGCAACTACTTCAAAACAAAAAGCTAGGAAGTTGAGAGAAAACTGCAATCAGCTTGAAGAGATCAGATGGGAAACAACAGTTCGTTCGAGAAGCGAGCAAGTTCAATTGGAGATGCCGCTAGAAGATCGACTCATGAGAGAGAAACCGACAGGGAGATGAAAAAAAGCAGGACCAGAGCTCTGTAGCGGATTCCGCCGAAAAGCGGGCCGGATCACAGACACTTGAACTGATAACGAGAACGATTACAGTTTGCTGCTTTTGCTGCTTTTGCACTTTAATAAAGGCGGTGGATTCTAGGGTTACCCTACACGACAGCATCTGCTATTAGTTGCTGTGGCATGGGCTTCTGCTCCACCCCATTCGTGCAATTACTGTGGGCACGAATTAGTAGATAAACACTACCTTCTAATCTCCATATCTTACGAAGTAAGAATTTCCATGGAATGTAAAATCACAGCACGTAAGAAGTAAATTCTCCCATGTGACTGTCGAATGATGACAATTCAGATCGTCTTAGCTGAGTGGGATGAATATGAAAGCTTTCGATTTTCATGAAAAACCAATCGTTCATAACTCTTACTTACGAAGTTGAAACGTCCGATCTGTCATCTAGCTATCACCTCGCGGCTAGCTGGAGTCCAACTGAAATGTCTTTGACTGTGAACGGCGAAAAGTCAGATGCATCGAGGACTGACACCGTCGACTGCCGCCCTCTGGTTGTCCATTGACAACTGCGGAGTCATGCATGGCACCCCATCTTCATAACAGCGACATCGACAGACACAATCGTGGGAAGAGAACAGACTGATCGATATAGATCAGACGGATTATTGCATTTGTGACATTTCGGCCAGTTCTCTCAGCTTCTTTCCGTTGGACTTACTTTGATCTCAACAAGTTACCCCTTGCGCGCTCGGGCATGCTTTTCGGAGAATTACGGTTCAGAGCGTTTTCAGATTGTTACAACCTATGAGGTTTTAACGATTGTTGAGTGAGTATAGGATGCACGTTTTCAGAGCAGGAGTATCGTTCAGTACGATTACTCAATCGCCGGAGAAGTTGTCGGAGTCTGCATGCGTTTCTCGTCTCTCTACAAGACTACAACTTCACGTGCACAGCCCACTGCCGATTCTCGTGTACCCTGAGCTCTTGTGGGTCCACGAGAATAAAATCTTGTGGAAGGGCAGATTCCTTTAACCCCTAGAAGCCCTAAAAGTTCTAAAAGGTCAAAGGATAACTAAAACGTGATATTAAGTCTCATGATGTTTGCTTAAAAGACAGTGAACATCTTCAAGCTCATAAATTATCATTACCATTGAGGTTCTTTGAATGTTAAAGATCTATTTGTGATGAATTCATCACAAGATAGTTTTTATCATCATTGTTTGAATTGAAATGATTGGCTAAGGTATATTTCATATGGGAAAGCCGGAAAAGGCCACTAATAAACTCATACGTATTTTATCTTCTATGATAAGAAGCCTTATAACATCAAGTAAATCTTTTTAAAGTTTTATTCTTAAAAAGCCCAAGTATTTTTTCAAGGCAATCAAAAACATGATCTCAATTAGGAAAACTTGAGATTTCAAACTTCCACTTGTAATATCTTGAAGTATCACTAGGAGAAAATGGCATTAAGAGTGACATCATGACTTGTCTCTAGTCATGTATAGTGCCCAATCATTTTGATTGTGCGTCTAATGACATCATAATATATTCTTTTATTTATCACTAAGGATGAGTCACTACAAACGTGATTTGATGCCACCTTCTACTAGTGTATAATGAGCAATTCATGTTCTCCGATCATTTTGTTAAAAATGAATGCATTAAGCAAGATCATAAACTTTGGCCGCCGACTTTGAACCCGGAGTAAAGCACTCAATAGGGGTTTTCTAACTTCAAAGCCTAGAATGAATACCATAACCCCTCAAAACCAAGAAGTCATTCAAATTGCGAGATCATCTGATATTTTCAATCATAGTATCTTAATATAGTGTACTAGTGTAAAATGTTTCACAAAGAAACACGAAGTCTTTTATTGCACATATTGGGAAATCCATGCATAATCATAATAGAAATTGGGCACTTGAATGAACTTTGGGTAGCCCACTTTACTCAAAGTCATATGGAGATTAATGTAAGCTAATCATTAGTAACATCCCTCATGTATTATACACCACCAATTGATAGTTGATAAGTTTGAAACCCAAAAGCTTCTTACACAAAATATAGAGTGCTTACATAGATTTGGTATGGATTAAGTACTTCATAGATGTGAAGAGGCTTTAAGAGTTTTCCCATACAGGAGAAGATAAGTACTCTCAACATAAGGTGGTAACATAATACAAGCAAGCAAATAGAAATTGTGGTCAACTCATAAAATTCTTAAGCCATCTACCACCATAGCAGGTTCGATCCTCAACGGACGATTTTTTTATTTTTTTGAAATATAAGGTTTGTATGCTAGAAATAGATTTTTATGAACTTCGTTTTTTTTTTTTTTTTTTATATGATTTCCCAACTTTTGGATACCCTTTCATCACAATAAAGCGGTTTTTAGAAATAATATAATTTCCCAACTTTTTGTTCCTCGTGGCTCCTAATTTATAAATTTCTTCGTATTTTTAATATAGAATTATTTATGACCGAACGTGCTATGCTCGTACGGTAATGACTTCACCTTTGTTCTAATTTAACCCCTAAAAATCCAGGCGTTTCCTCGACCTCCAGAACCAAAAACTGCCATTTTTCACCTTCGTTGGGAAATGGGGAAATGGAGAAACTTTTTGTTCCGGCTTTAGACTTTGAACCGTAAGATCTTGTACCTAACTTGTATACAAAGGACTGGTCAAAATTTCAACCGTTGGATGTTTGTCATTTTGTGAGATCGTAACAATCAAAGTTTGTCCAACACTTTTTTTTGCCGCTGCGTGAGAGGCATTGTCTAAATGGTGCCAAGGGCAACTTGATGATTGTTACTCCAAATATTTTTCCCTCATTTTTTTTCATGTAGGTAATCAAGTTGGGTATGCACATGCAAAATTTTAGAGACCAATTCCACTTTTTGACCTTAATGTAAAATATTTTATGAAAGAAGGTCTAAAAACAACCATATAGTAAAACAAGCACCACGTATGATATATTTAGTTTGAGAAAAATCTGGACGGTGAGAAGATGCATTTATAATAATGTGAATTTCAAAAAATAAATCTTGGGAAAAATCCAAAATCTCAAATTTCGGCAATTTTTGAAAGAAAAAATTGTAAAATTACTAGAAATTGTGAAGATTGTTTTTGAAAGTTTTGGAGGCTGCCCTTGTAAAATTGGATACTTTGGAATTTGAATAGTAATTTGGTAATGAACATATTTCTAAAAAAAATAAAAAAATTGAACAAAATTATTATAAACTGCCCGTTTTGGACTTGAAACCTAAAATTTCTAGATGAAGGTTATAAAATTAAAATTTGGCTTTACAAATTTTACCACATACACATTAAAGTATGGGGAGCATCCAATAAAAATCTTAGGCAATAATATCAATTTAATTCCTTGAAATGAGCTACACTAAATAGGTAGATTAGTGTTAGATATACTAATTTATATAAATATATTATAAGTTTTTATTGTTGGTCAATATGTTTACCCTCTACATTGGTCAAGATGGGGATCCTCTCATAGTATTGGAATCAATACTCTTGGTAATTATTTTTTATCGAAAGCAAAAACTTATAGCACTTTCAAATCTTATAAAAATCTAACACTAATCTACCTATTTAGAGTACCCGAAATCTCAGAAAACCGAATCGGTTTTCCTGGATTTTTAGGGGTTAATATAGTTGGGATACATGTAAATAATTTTTTTGTACAACAAAGAAAGGTTGCTCTTCTTCAATTATTATCCTTTTACGATGCTTTCTAGTCTAATAATAAAATGCAAGTTACTCATTGGTTAGTTTAACATGAGACAAAAACATGAGACAAAAACATGAGACAAAAACATGAGACATCACTGAGTGTTTTACAAAGTTCAAATATAATGTGAAGACTCTTGACTTGATGAATGTGCATCAACAAACAATTTACAACTCGTGCCAGAAACGTGCTAAAAGAATGTCAACGAAGTGCTAAAATAAGCTGTTGCTAAAGGTCATCTAGCAATCAACGTTCTCATGCAATCAATGTTCTCATGCATTCACTAATCCCGAAATGTCTTCCTGTCCACATTTCTGTCCATTTCCTGCCCAACAAAGTTTCATTATCACCCTGGAATAAAGGAAAGGGTCATTAAGACAACACTAATAGTATGAAGAATTCTAAATCCTACAAGGTGCCGAAATCAACACAACATGGTTCTGATCTTGCACTGGCCTAAAAGAGTGCCCTAAAGATCAAGCATCTCCAGTTTCATTCGAGATGCGGAGCTTCGAATAAGCTCTTTCCGTGGCTCCACCTGCAACGTGCAAGTCATATGAGAATTACCGTACACCAGAATATATGTAACTGTGACCTATTCCATAAATGATACCATCGAAAAAAGGAATAACATGAGAAATTATCGGGTACCTTGTCTCCCATGAGGACGGAGAACATCATACTAGCTTCGGCAGCATCCTCCAGTGTCAGTTGCTTCAACATACGTTGGGTTGGATCAAGTGTGGTCTCCCACAATTGCAGCGGCATCATCTCTCCCAAACCTGCGGCACTCATCAAGTAAGATATGATAAATGGAGGTTTTTTACTCTAGAAAGAATCGAAACAAACCTTTGAATCGTTGGATATTGTATGACGCATTGCTGGGGAAGGATTTCAATGTGTTTTTCAAGTCGGCTTCGTTGAAACAATAGGTAGCCTGCTTCCCCCTTTCCACCTGATTTGAACCAAAAAAAAAAGACTCAATATTAGCATTGTGTTGCGGATATTGCCCCACGTCTGGTAAAAGATCGACTACCGTTGCAGAGAGTCAAATGAAGTTTCAAATGCAAGCCTTCATGCTCTCACTCTAGCATTATGGTTGCCATCCCCATAAAGTTGCGATCAGACTTCTAGAGTGGCACGGATGTCGTGACTGTTCTGATGTGTATATGTGAACATTTTTCTCACAACGTATACAAGAAAGAAGGTTGTACATGAATCTTACCTTATATAGTGGTGGTACTCCAACATATATACACCCAGACTCGAACAAGGCTCTCTGTACGTCACGAACAAAGCGCAGAAAATTTACTTTCAGAACAATATCCTAGGCTGCTCAATCAAGAAGTAGGATAACTGTTGCAAGATATTGATATGCTATTTGCCTACTTCACAGGAAAATCTGACGCTCAATCTCACGATACGACAGATCTCAATTACCTGGTATCTAAAGAAGAAAGTTAGAAGCAGAGTTCGAATATGAGCACCATCCACATCTGCATCAGTCAAGATTATAATCTTATGATAACGCAAAGAGTCCTTGCTAAATTCCTCACCCTGCAACAAATATCGAAATTGAATTACGTCAATCTTGGCTCAAACACATGAATTCGCAAGGGACACAAGGCTCGACATAGGTTGAACCAGCCCTTGATATACAAAGTACTGTTTGAACAAGGATAATACATCACAAGACAATAATGGCTTACTTATCATATGTTGAAAGAAAAGGAAGAGGAGGTTGTCATCGTTTGACCTGTGTTCGTAAGGTTTGCAAACCACTAGAGTGGAGGCTAGAAGACTGTACCTTCACACCAAGCCCTAATGCCAGAATCAAATTTTGAATTTCCTGGTTCTTGTAGATAGCAGCATCATCTTTACGTTCAATATTGAGGATCTTCCCTCTTAATGGTAATATTGCCTGCAGGTAGCCGATAACCAACGAGTTTAATTGCAACAAATGTAATCCTGAGTTAGTCACAAATAATTCAAAGTTGATAAGTGTAATTTCAGTGCCATCAATTACACTCACCTGAAAACGGCGGTCACGACCCTGCTTAGCACTGCCCCCAGCAGAATCTCCCTCAACGATAAATATTTCTGTTGCATCAAACGCCACATATGAATTTCTCTTATGGAAAAAAAGTCTCATCCTTAGTTAATAAGGAAACTCATGCTTACAGGCAGAGAAAAAAACATCAAACAGGAAACAAGGAAGAAAGAATAAAGAAAAAGTTACCGGAGTTTTTAGGATCTGTGCATGAACAATCCGATAGTTTCCCTGGAAGCATAGAAGACTTCAAAACATTCTTCCGTCTCACAAGCTCCCTTGCTTTCTTTGCAGCCATAGCTGCCTGAAATCAGCAACCAGAATATGTCAACTCCTCATTAATTTCTTCTTCATTTAGCTCGAAATTTGTGAACCCCGAGCTTGTGAGACAACCTTACATGCTAAAACTCTTGTACATTGCAGCATGCAAAGAGAAGCATCAAATACAGAGAATGCTGCAGAACAGCATCTTCATTCAAGTATGAATACAAGGATTTGATTGATCCGCACCCTGAAAGCTTGAAGAGCCTTGGACAAGATTGCCTCCAGGGTATTGGGGTGCTGTTCCAAGTACTCTGTCACCAGCTCCTGAACTGCTTGTTCAACAATTCGTCGCACTTCTGGATTCCCTAACCGTGTCTGCATCCCCCCATGTCAACACCACATTAGCACTCACATACCAATATTGTCCCAATGTACAAAGCCCAAATTAATTTTTATTTTGTTGAAAGTTTTGTCAATTAAAAACCAATTTCCGGCAGAGCCTTCTATGAGGTCCTCTTCAGTGTTGAATACTAAACTTGAACAGTTAATTGCTAATGATTCTAGAACTTTAGATTGAAAGGTTTACAAGATTCGTAGAATCAAAATCTAGAGATATAAACTATTTGGTATATAAGGCGTCTGCTGAGCTTTAGGATTCCGAAAATATAAATGATACAAAGAACAATAACTTAAGATAAATTAGTTACCTTTTGTGGTAAAGAAAGAATGCTTGATTTAAGAAGGAGGGAGCAGTCGAACTATTATTGCTGGAACTAAAAACGCTATCGATGAAGCATCAAAGGGTCATTATGAAGAAAAGCTTCTTCTTTATGCCTATTTTTCTTTGGATGAAACATCTATGAAACGTATCTAAAACATGTCTATAAAACATCTATGAATTTTGGGAAAATCCACTTGACTTGATAGATGTGAAAATTTGCGATAAGAAACTCTATAGGTTAAAGACATGGAAATCTATGCATTCAAATCAAGTTTTCTAAATTCTGACGTCAATCTTATGAAGTGAATGTGACAAGTTGAATTTGATATCATCGTGTATTCCCTGAGCCCTTTTTGACCGATTAGCGTTTTTGGCATTGCGATACAAGCGAAAAAGCTAGAGTAATTCTCATTCAGGATTTGATCAGTGGATTTTAACAGAATTAGGGCAGTTTGCTTAAACCCAATCTGATAAGCAACTACGTTATGACCAAATCATATGTCAAATCTCTACTACAGAGGATTACAGCAATACTTTGTGCAAACAACCTGAGATCATATTACCAAGTTTTCTTATTCGTACCTTAGTTTGGCCCTCGAACTCTGGATTTGGAACCTTCACAGCGACAACGCAAGTAAGGCCTTCCCGAGCGTGGTCTCCAGACAAGTTCTCATCTTTCTCCTGAAAATGCCAGCAAGCAAGAGTCTCCGATTTCAGAAAACTAATGTAACACGGAACTTTGAGTTCGTGGTAGATGAACGCAATTGTGAGTAACCACAAACATCATAGCAAACAAATCACGTACCTTTAGTATTTTGGCTTTTCTACCGAGGGTATTAAGTGTTCTAGTAATAGCAGCTTTCATTCCATCCAAGTGTGTACCACCATCAGATGTTCGTATGCTATTGGCATATCCTAAAATAGTATCAGTGTATGAATCGGCACTCCTGACCCAACAAAATATACACATTAGTCAAGATCAACAAACCCTGCAGCCATTACCCCATACAAATCATACATAATCTCAAATTTCGAGCGCTGAAGCCTGTTAGTAGCTCAAATGTCGAATACAAACGTGACTGTGACTATCAAGAGTCTGATCACCTAGCAGATGAATAATGAAAAGAAGCAAACTGACCATTGCAAGGCTACATCGATTGTGATGCCCTCTCTTTCTCTATGTATTGAGATCGGTTCATGCAATTTTTCCTGTAGAAAGTCACAAGAAAAACCGTAAGCTTTCATTCCTTGCGAAATCCTACCGTCTAGCGTAGCCAAGCAGTTAGGAGAATTCACGCTAGCTATCGATACAAAGTACAGCCAAACCTCCTTGCTACATGCTGGACAGAAGCAGTTAAAAACTGGCGGAAGAAAGATTGTCAACTGAACGAACCTTGTCATTGTTGAGCCAAAGTACGTATTCAACGAGACCTCCAGAGAAATGGTATGTATTAGACCGAGTTTTCTCAGGATTCTCATGTTCCTGTTGCAAGTTTATTGTAACCTACACAGAGATAAAATCATGTCAACCAGAAGTAATCACTAAAAAAGTGTAAAAGACATTTACAGGCCCTCTCTACCACGGCTTCATTCCTATGAATGGGAGAAAGGCACAACGTTGACCTTCTCAGAAGTATAAATCAAGCAAGAAATCACTCAATCCTATCAGTAAACGCCTAATTCTCAAACGTTGATTCCTGATCGAGTCACCAGGGCCTGAACATTTTTTACTTTAGGCGATTTATGTTCCAAAATAAGCCTGACTAACTTCGGACATTATTTAACCGCTTCTTTTTTTCAAGCGCAATCTCACGATCAATGCCACTACAGCACAAGTTATGGCCGGATCATTACTGATGGCGCTAATACAGAAACCTCCTATACGCCTGGCGGCTGAGGACCGTGTATTTTGTGTACTAGATATGCAGAGTCCATTCTAAGTGTCTATGACTCTAGAAGCCCCTGGTACAGGAGTGCCAGGATGCCTGCTGGACAAAGTCTTCTACAAAATAATAAAACAAGTCCTCATCCAGGACCGAGCTTTTATACGTAAGGGTGTGCGATTGGCTGTAGCCAGTTTCAGCAAGCCCTGAGCCTATTTCCGAGTATGCTCCTAGGTCTGATCCCAGGAGTAATCCATGATTTCAAAGCATAAAGCTCGCCCATTTTGATAGGCTACACGATCGATTCAAACAACATGATGACCAAGCCCTCGATAATGAGCCAGAAGCCGGACATATAGCTGTTGAGGAGGGCGCTTCGAGCAATGTAAAGTCAAGGCAAGAATTATTCCACGATACTAAACGGAATTTTCAAATCTCATGTCTAGGTTGCAGCACGTAAAGGCTTCAGTGGATGATTACCTGGGGATTCAAAAAGGCAAGTTCACGAACACGACCAGAAATGGTGCTGTAGTCAAATTCAGTAGTCGAGGTAAACACTACAAAACATAAAACAATCCAACACTTAGGTCGTGGAGGCAAAAGGCAAAAGGTAAACTAATGATATACTCTGGATGTGGGCTGAGAAACAGTCCAGACTGCAACTAATGACTGACCTTGCTTGTCCGGAAGGAACTTCACACGTGTGCCTGTGCGTCCTTTCTGGTCGCTAGGAAGGCGAGAGCCGCTGAGAGGAGTTATTGATTTACCAAACTCAAAAGATTGCTTGTATTCTTGTTCATTGCGCCACACTGTTACATCCACTCTCTGCAATCAGGACATAGTTGATGTTTTAGATTCTATTGAAGAATATATGAAGTGTTTGAAAGGAGTACTATACCACAGCGGCGCTTGCAAGGAAATAAAAACATTCACAAGTCTACCTTACAAATCTTGACCCTTGACTATATACTTTGCTTGTGCAGGTACTCTTAACCAAGAGACAATCGCTTACGAGCTCAGTGTAGGCTTTATTTTGTAAGAAAAGCCTCAATCCAGAAAAAAGTAAACTAGCTGCAGATCTATTCTCAGACACAGCTCTACGACGTGAAAAGAGATACAGTAACTTGTAACAAGACAAGTACCTCCGAGAGAGCATTCACGACTGAAATGCCAACACCGTGCAAACCACCAGAGACGCTGTAACCACTGCTGTCCCCTCCGAACTTACCACCTGCGTGCAAAACCTGAGTTCCACAAGCCATTTGTTATATTGGAAACAACATAAGCTTAGTCATATGTAGAAGCTTGTACTTCATACACTCTTGAATAGCTTAAAAAGATGGCCGACACAAATCTCTTCTTGCTGCCTCCAGTTCGCATAAAAACAACCTTTACTGAAACAGGAAGATGGTTATGTGGCTTAAGAACAGGATGAGCGTGACATACCGTGAGAACAGTCTCTAAAGCAGACTTTCCAGTTACTGGATGCACATCAGTAGGAATCTGCACAGAGAGCAAAGCACAAATCAAGACATGATAACCGTATCTGTCCATGTATCGTTATACTCGAGTAGAATGGAGACTTACCCCACGTCCATTGTCAGAAATTGTGATAGAACCATCAGTATGGACTATAATATCCACTGTATCAGCGAAACCAGCTTGCGCCTCGTCGATGGCGTTATCTAGAACTTCATAGACCTGCAAAATACATACAAAAAGATTACTGCGAGCTCAAAAGTAGTCACGGCGCACTTGTTGCTTGTTATTACTATCTCATAAGCCCTTGCAAAAACCAGAGGGTGGATCCTAACCAGATGATGGAGACCCTTCGGCCCTGTGCTGCCAATATACATTCCGGGACGTTTGCGAACCGCCTGCAAGCCCTCGAGGACCTGCATACAACACCAATTCTCCACTCAGAAAAGGAGAGGCCATGATGCTGGAATCAGCGAAACATCATACCTACTAAAACGACGCATTTAAGGTGAAGATATGTAGACTACTATGAAGTTGTCAAATAATTGGACTAAGTGGATCGTGTTTATCATTATCACTTTCACAAAACGTCTTCTGACATTCCTTTCGAATCTCTTCCGATTCCCTATTTAGTTGGACTTCCTTATTGCATCACAGTTTTTGATCTGATTTTTCTCCACACCACATCTGTACTTTCTTCCAGACATAAGAAGTATGAAAGTATATTCCAAAAGGATATAGTTTGATGACCTACAAAAAGAATTTTCTTCATCAGAGAAAGGTATTCAATGTAAATATCTCCTCAATGCACTTTTTATCGATTGGGTTGACCTAATAAATGTTTCAACTAGACGGTAACATCTTTCTTTGTCAAATTCCTGTTGTTCTAGAAACAGTAACATAAGCAGTACAGGCGGGTATAGGCAAGGAAAGAGTTTTTAGGAGGAGGTTGGCTATATTTCTGTGAATAGTGAGATGGGTGCGCATACAAATATAAACATCCTCAGGGTTGTATAATTTCACTTAGTGGCCTTGACCTAGTTTTTGAAAATTAAAAAGGTTTACGAGTATCGTAATCACAATCCTTGCATTGTTGAATATGAGACTCACTTAACTGAATTTTGGACTTCAACCAGGCATGTTATTATCCTCACACACTGGGATGTAAAAGAGAGTTACACAAGAACCTGAATTTGGCCTGCATCATAAGCTTTGACATCTGCAGCAAGCGCTTCACTGGCCACTTTGCATGTTGTTATGCATCGCCTCTGTCCCTCCCTCTCAAAATAATCGAGCCTGCCGATTCCTTGAAAATTCCTGCCCTCGTCAACGTAATTGCATTAAAATTCTGATTCAGAGTCCTTGAACCCTCGGTTCCAGCTAGTGCCAAATTCTCTGACCTAGCATAAGAACTGCGTCGACGATTATGGCCGAAAAACTTATGAACAGAGACTAAGAAAATCACCGGCGTAAAACGGACGTTCGAAGAACAGGTTCCGAAATTTGGTGCTGCAATCCTTTCAAACGGTGCTGGTGAGCTCGAACCGGAGTGTAGCAAGACAATCTCGAGGGCAAATTTCGATTCGACGAAGAGCAGAGAGAGCGGAGGAGGGTGAGCAAAGAGGAAGAAGAGGATGTGCCGCGAGAGTGCAGCAGCAATTTGGGAGAGGAGCAGCAAGAAGAGGAGGGAATGAACAAGGCAGCCATGATTCTTGGCTGCTGCGAAATTTCAACTTCCACTCTCACAACCTATAATCTTCTACTGTCTCCATACAAAATGCACCTCGAAAGCAACCTTGAAATCTGTCAAAACAATAAAGTGCCCTCAATCCCCTGTTTGCCTTATCCTGTCTCAATCCGGTAGCAAACTTGCGCAATTCGAACACTGACCGCCTTTTTCTTGCAAAGAACGAGAAAAGTGATGTGTGTGCTGATGGCGAAGCGACTGGTGTGCATCGCCAGCACAAACGCTACGTTGAATTGTGCGGAGAAAGGTAGGGTTTAGTGGCAATGCTGGCAATGCTTGGAGCTCAGAAACTGGATTGAATGACCAAGTGAAGACAAATGGGCGTAGGGTTTAGGATGGGCAGGGCCCTCTCTGCCCTGCTGCCCGACGACAAGGACCAATGTCCAGGGACCAAGGATCAGTCGATAGTGGTTAACCCCTAACATGAGACCATCGATATGAGAACATCAACAACTTTGTTTGTAGAAGTTTTTTGTCCGGATAAATTTGATATGGATTTGCAACGATTTTTTCACAATGAAGAAAGTAAAATATTTTATTATCTTCAAAGAGCTGAATCTCCTTCATCCACGGTTAGATTCTGACTTTCTTTTTCTAAGATGGATTCCAATTATAGTCTACTTTTAGTGGTAGAAACCTTAAACTAATCGAATATGTATTGAAGATAAGGCATAGATTCGAGTACAAAGGGTCTAGTTTCGATGTGGCACGTTAGTCCTCAACTCATTCGCCATGCCACCTTGAGTCGTCTCTCGTAAATTGCCCAATCACGCAATTGTGCCCTTGGCTAGATCAAGTCTTCTTAACGACAAACTTTGATGTGATAGTTGCATATGTTGTCTTTCTGAGAGTACACACATTCGCATATTGCCCACTCGTTGCAAAGATTGTGTTCTGCTTATGCGATATAACCTCGTTTTGATGACCTAACTAACGCAGGTCCTCCTGGATATTGTGGAGGCAGAACATTCCTATCAAGAATGGTCTCGGTTTGGATGATCCGGTTCACCATCACTTCTTTCAATTTCTTGTCTTTACGAACCCAGGTTTACTTACTCCAATTTATATAGGCGTATTTCTCTGTAACATTTCTTATAAAGCTCGTAGATAAGCTAGTCCATCCTTTGACATGAGTTTTTTCTTTGATTGTCGCAAGATAACATTTATATCGGAATAAAACTTATCTATTGGAGCTACAGTTTCCTGGCCACCATGGGAGATTTTCCTATCGCCTACTACCCACATCTTTATTTTTGGTATCTATTTGTGATCAAAATACCCCAAGTACATGTTTGCGGCTGGAAGGCAAGCATTAGCTGAGTTATATATAGACATGTTCTACCCACTCCAACAATGTCCAAATTCTCGAGAACGGTCCTCTTTGGAAAGGGTCCTCGAAATTACTTGGCGTCTTGGACATGTACATCAGGTTCCCTACTCTTCGCAAGACAACAGCCCTTGTTTTCACGTGTTTCACCTTAGCACACGCGTTCTTTTGCCACGCTCGACAAACATGCCATAAGCATAAGAAAAGAGGAAACTCACACCACACTTCCCTGCGCTATGTACAATATCACACCCTGTTAAGGTTGACATACACGATATACTCGATACACTTCATTGAGTATGCTATACCCGATATGTTATATCCATTCTGCTATAAGATAAAGTAGTATTCGATACTACAATAGGAGGTAGTAGCCAATATACGATATTACATCTTCGCACTCTAGCATCGTTGTATAGCTTATCCGAGGGGGTTAGATCTCATTGTTAGCGTTGTGTACAAATGTTGTAGGTTCCACCCTGCTTTATGTAGTCGGAGTTTTTCTTTCATACAATACATCCATGGTTTCAAATCACTTTGTTTGGACTTTGCCATAACTACAAATGCAATGTCATGAGCACTCCGTTTCTCCACTTGTAAAAAACCATCATTGTAAAGAAAATAAATTATATACAAGAGTAGATATCAACGCATGTTGATGCATTAAATAGAAACCGAGAGATGGAATTTTGTAGCATAAGAAGATGGATCTAACTTTTTTGTTGTTTGTAGCGAACATCCCCTCTATGGCAATAATGCTTTAATGCCCATACTTGAGCATCATCTTCATCTTGAATTGGCTTTAGAGCCATCTAATAAAAAATATGTTATCTCAATTCATGACCCCATTTATCTTTTTTCCCGGTCTTGGCCGTAGAAGACCATGTCACGATTCTCTCGCACCCTCATTCTAATGCTCTCAACATCATTCTCATCTTTCTTGTACATTTCTTGAGAAAAAACTCCTCATATGTTCTTAATATCTTCTACACTGAGAAAATAATCTTGAGATGGAGTAAAGGTGCCTTCATTGTGTGCTTTCGAAACCAATATCATATGCTTTTGTTTAATTGATTCTTTAGGAACCTGCTCGTCAAATTGGCAGAGAACTCAATCCCGAATTTTGTCTAAGATGTAATTTTGATATTGAAGCCTTCAAATATGCAAATTTTGCTTATTGTGTACTACCGTCAAAATCAACGTGGTTCTTGCAGAAGTACAAAATCTCAGTAATTGAAGGTAATAAGTAGTACCTCTTTACATAGACTCTACATTGGCACCCCACTTTTATAGAGCCCTCGTCCTTTCCATTAGTTGCACGAGGGCCTTCTTGACCACGTCCGGAATATATTTGTTTCTCTTTGCGATTATATCCTCGTGCCCGACAAGCCATACCTTGTGTGATAGGAGCAACCTTATCTCTCTTATCTTCAAGTCCATAATGGCAACGTCATCTCTTATGGACATGTAGATTAGCACAGTCCCTGATAGAAGATTAAGCAGACAACCTTAAACTAGTAGTGTCTATCTTACCAATGATATTTGATACTGCAATTCTAACAAAAGTTTGCCTTCTCACCAACTTTGGTGGGGTCATATTTGTGACGTACAAATGTGGTCTCTACGTCCTTCCTCTGTGATTCCTTACCTTTAATGATGTCTACTAGATGCTCCGATAGAATGTATGCCAAGAGCTTCGACTGCTTCTTTCTTTCATACTCATTCCTACGAACTGTTTGAATCCTCGAGAAGCACACTTTGAAGAACCCTCGACCCCAACATTCTACCGTAGATCTTTCTAAATGATAAAAGTGGGAGGTGGATTCTCTAGAGCATCACGCATCTTCAACACATTCTCTCCGTGCATCGTGACATACATAGAGTATATGAGCCCTTTCATACTCCCTCATCGTTTTTTTGACCTTGCCTTCTTCTGGCCTACAATCCTGAACCGTTCTCTGCACCAAACACAAATGGGTGCGTCGCATGTACACAAGGTGCAAGGCACTTTTGGTGGAAGATTTAAGTCAATGTACTCTATCGCTCATGTCGGTGGGGAAAAACTTTGCAAAGACAAGCGCAGACGGGTTTAAAACAACCACGAAATGAAGGATGTCAAAGCCGACGGTAGATAAAAGGGGCATGTATCGGCTACCGTCCCATCGGCTACTACGTGAGAGGAGCTTATTGGGTAGTGGCACCCACTTGTATACATGTATGCACAGTCAAGAAGGTGGGATAGTATAGGGTAGGAGTGGCAAAGTATCGGTTAGTGGGACCTACAGTGGCTAGTAGGTACTTGCGAGGCTTGGGCTTATTGGTTACTCAATAAGGCTCATGGCGGCGAAGACGGATCAAAGACAGTAAACTTAGGGCCGCTTTACACAAGGGGCCAAGCCATTGATGGGGCCAATTCATGGTCAAATCCTCTCTTGTGATTGGTCCAATTCTTGAAATTGGCCCGAAGGGCTTTACATGGAGAGTGAAGACCAATTTTCTGAAATTATATTATAATGGGTGGGTGACAAGTTATGATACGTCCGCGCTCCAAAAGTTGGGAGATACAAGAATGGAAGGCCAATTCATGGCCTAGAGGCCGTCTCTTGATTTCAATTAAAGAACACTATCTCACTTAAATACTTCAATGTGAACAAATCGAAAAGTATGGAATGTAGCTAATAATACGAATTGGCCCCATGGCCTTGTTTTTCCTTTTAGAAATCGGCCCCAAGGGCTTCACACATGGGGGAATTGGCCCCCACTTTATTAATTGTTTAATGTGTTCTCCAAGTGGCCCGTGGAGCCAATTGGGCTAAAAATGTGAGTGAATTGGCTTGGAGATTAGTTGGCCTTGACTCCCCATGTAAAGCGTCCCTTAGTGAGTGGCTACAAATTTATGCTAATTCCAAGGGAGTTGAAGGCGAAGTAAGATATCATTCATGATGACTTCCGAAAAGTGAAAAATAAAATGTTCCCGCCCAAATCGTCCTAATTTGGAGGGACGAAGAGAGAATGGAGGTAGCTTTCAAGCATGGGTGTTTTAAATGCGGACATGAAATGCCCAATGGGGCTAGTGGTTGCCCTGCTGGAGATGCCCTCGGCACCCGATTCAGTAAACTGGGCAAAGGGCGCGAATGCGGGAGTGTACAACTCAGTGTCCAGCTGTCGGGAGCTCCCCAGACGGGATCCCGCCAAAAAAAGCAAAAGCCTAAACGCCCAAAAAGTAAAAGTGGACCAAAAGGCACCATTACTGCACTGTAGAGTGAACGAGTCAGCAAGCCTCCTCCTAGAGAACGAACAGTACTGGGATCCCCCTCTTCCCCAAGCATCCTCTTCTTTTCTTTCATCGCCGTTGCTCGATTCCTCCTGTTGCAGCTTTTCACAGTCCTCTGCCCGGAGCCATGCTGCGCACGCGCCCCGCACCAGCACCATCTAAATCACCACCGGCAACGGCCCTTCCAGCTTGCTCCTTTCAACATGCGGAGCCCTCGCCCCGGTTCTCTCGGCCACAGGATTTGGCTACTTCTCTGAGGTTTGTTGCCCGATTGAGCTTCTTTTCCCGGAAACATTTTGACAGTGAAGCTTGTGGGGAGCTTTGATCGAAGCTTCCCACAAGCTTTTGACAATTGCAATCCACAACTTGTGTTTTTTGCTTTGCAGTGTCCGTTCAATTGCTAGGTTTTTGAAGAGAGTGCTGTGTTTTTGGGTTTGCAGTTTTTGAGGTAGAGAGGGAGACGGCTATGGCGGACAGGGGTGGTCCGTTTCCGAACAGGGATTTGCCCAGGCATGGTAACAGCGGCGTATACGGGAACCAGAACGCTACTGGCTACCGGAATAATAATGTAAACAGTGGTTATGGCTATGGGAGTAACCATGGGAGCAATTATAACAATAATTCCGGTTATGGCAACAATAACAGTGGGTACGAAAACTACGACAATTATGATCGCCGAGGCTCCATGGACGTTCGGAGGCCGCAGCAGCAGAATGCCTACCGCATGCGTAATAACCGCGGTGCCTCGAATTGGCAGCGAGGTCCGGTTGCTCAGCCTATGTCGTCGTGGCGCCATGATCAGGGCCAGCCTCCGGAGATGGCAAGCCGCAATAGCCACCGAACTCCAGGTCGGATAATCCTCACAAATTGACGTTCTAGAGTGTCTTCTACAATGTCATTGGAAAACGTGCCCCAGGTGGTCAGTTCAGAGAGTCAGCTGGTGATGTATGTTCCATTCCTAGTGCGGCAATTAATAGCAAGTGTAACGCTTCTCGTGATGGTCATGTGCTAGTGGTAGTAATTGGATTCGGTTTGCTGGAAGCATATTCTGAAAGTGTTGGATTGGGCTTGCAGAGTATGTGCAAGCTGATGTAGCTGGAAGACGGCCACATTCAGGTGGCTCGCGACCCAGGACTCCGGAGGTTGTAAATGCATATGGAGCTGGCGCGCGGCCAAAAACCCCAGAGATGGCAAACGCGTACGCAGCTGGTCCGCGGCCTAGAACGCCTGAGACTCCCAGCGGCGCATATGGAGTTGGCCGGCGACCGAAGACGCCTGAGACTCCTAGTGCATATGGAGCTGGCAGACGACCGGAAATATGGAGAAATCCCAATGCATATGTAGCTGGTCCGCGTCCTAAGACGCCAGAGACTCCGAACGCATTTGCATCTGGGCGGCGCCCTAAAACGCCAGAGACTCCAAACGCTTTTGGATCTGGGCGGCGGCCTAAAACGCCAGAGACACCGAGCGCTTACGCATCTGGTCCACGACCTCGAACGCCAGAGACCCCGAACGCATTTGCATCTGGCCCGCGACCAGAATTGGCAAGAACGTACTCAAATAGCTCCCAGTACTCGAATAGCTCCCAACCTAGAACAGTGGAGCTGCCGAGCGATCCTCGGCGCTTATCAGGCAGGCTGAAAGTCTCTGCACCACCTGTTCGTGTACAAGCCGCTTATGCCGACGTTGGAGTTGAAGCCGATGGCCTCTCTTCCGCTTCCATTGTTGGTACTTGTCAAGACATGTGCCCAGGTAAACTATTTCTCTATATTCCTTCACATTAAGACATCTAGGACTGTGACTTCCTAAAGGTTTTACATTCTTTGCAGTTCATGAGCTTATTAGCATGGATAGATATTTACATTGCACCAATTTCAACAAGTGGGCGGTCAGTTCGACCGCTTCAAATGTCATCTGCCTATTTTCTGTTATCCATTTTAGTGTCTGTTCCAATTGCACGATAGGGCCACTAGTTTGGAGGAGTGTAAAGTGGGTTTGATTCTTTCACAGCTGTGTTCGATATTGAGTTTCTCCGTACTTCGATTTTTGATTTGAGTAGTCTACCGTTGCTATTGTTTAGGAAGTTTCCTTTGCCGCGCTCTGATATGAGTCTCACGCTTGTTGAATGGCAGCTCGCGAACGAGAACAGCGTCAAAGACTGAGAGATTTGGCAATCTTTGAGCGGATCAATGGTAATGTGTCTAGAACATCGCCAGCTCTTGCTGTTAAGAAGGTATCGCATCGCGCTCAAACAGTTTCCATCCGAGTTTTGTTACAAATTGGCACTTCAGAAAAGAGGTCGGTTCTTGTTTGGGTGTTAACATATTTGGATTGCAGTTTTGCAGGACCATTTCTGTGGCCGAACTGCAACCTTCAGATGTACGACCGCAGCCAGTGCTGTGGGGGACGCTGCAATACTTGATGCATATGTTGGACCGCCGTGAATACAGCTTCGAATCTGTGCACGCCTTCCTTTTTGACCGGACACGCGCCGTGCGGCAAGAGCTCGGCATGCAATGCATCGCCAATAGCCAGGCCATTACCATGTTCGAAGAAATTGTAAGCTGATGCCTCATTTTCTCTCTTGACGTTGTTATAACTAAACATACTCATGAATCAAAAGCATTGTAGTTGTGAAGTTGCTAATCTATCTCCGACTTGCAGGTCAGGTTTCATATCATGTCAGAAAGGGAGTTACGGGAAAAGAATATTGCTACTGGAAATGATGCGGATTCGCAACTGAATTTCCAGCAGCTCACCAAATCTCTTCTCACTCTCCTCAATCTCTATGGCGCTGTCGATGCCGAGGGTGGCTCGGGGTGGCTGCATGAAGCAGAATTCTACAGCTATTATGTTTTGCTGAACTTGGGTGACAGAGACCAATTTAAGGTGAGTATCTATATAGGTTCTAGACAAGCTTACATTTTCGGCCTAGCAATGTGATACATGGATGCTCCCGTTCATTCAACAATCTTCTGGAATGTCCCCAGAACCATCACCTTCTTCCAAGATTTTGACATGGTATTTTTTTTGCAGGCCGAACCGTTGTCGTTGTGGTTCCGGAGAGTGAGGTCATCGGTGCTGCAAGCTCCAGACTTTGTTTATGCGAGAAAAGTGCTAAGGTAAATCGACAAGCTTGTGCTTCGATTAAGCATGTTATAATCTATGGACTGCTTCTGAGCAATCGGGAATGGGATGTTGCAGATGTTACAGGAACGACAACTACAAAGGTTTCTTCGATCTGGCGCAGAAAGCAACCTATCTGCAAGGCTGCCTGATGGAGCTTTACTTCGGCCAGATGCGCAGTCTAGCACTGAAAGCTATCAACACAGGCGGATACAAAATGAACCCTTACCCAGTGGCCGAAATTGCCAGCCTCTTACTGATGAAGCAAGGCGATACCGAAGACTTGTGTAAAGCCCACGGCCTGAAAACAGGTATCGACAAGAATCATCAACTAGCGCTAATGGCCAAGCAAGCGCCCTTCACCCCATCCACGCAGATCTTCAGACACCAATGCACGCTCATCAGTAGAAAACGAGCTCCTACCTTTTTCCAAGAAATCGTTGGCGAAATAGGTGAAGTTGAGCGGTGATGACACTCCTGAGCTCCCTTCGTAGCTTGTAAAATATCCGGGTTGCCAGGAATTGAAATTCAACTAGTGTACAGAGAATGTCATTGTGTCACTGGATTTTCTAATGAATTCCTAGTGTTTATGGACACTGATTTACTGTTTATTCATCATCATCACTGCATACCTTTTCAGTGGGCTCATAAATCAGCAAACTTTGTCAGCAAAGTGGCTTTATGCTACAAGTGCGGTTTATGGATATCTTTTCAGAGGTGATTTGTCAGTGGGAACATTCTGGAGCAAGTGGGTGACAAAGCAAGAAAACCTACCGGCAGTAATTTTCCGTGTTTGCAGCCCCAGAAATGAAGATTGCTCCGCGGAAGTGGGAGTCTCGGTACTCATGGCTACACCGCAGTAGCAGTACACCTACTCATGTCTATCTGCAGCCTTGTACGCGATCTCCATCATGTACACAACTGCTATTAACTTTCAGATTCCACTTGCACACGCATACACAAATTCAGTAACATGAAATCGACTACTCAAGACAAGAGACACCCTAAAATCTTGCAAGCCTTTGATAACCTCTAACCTCATCATGCGATATGATTTTGAGTCACCCCTTTCGCGAGCACTGATTCAGATATCAAAGGTCCAATCAATACAGGAGTTACATTTAGATGTGCTTAGAGTAGAAATCCGAAATGCTTACTAGAATGTTACATCAACATGCACAGAAGATTGTTGATATAGCGCTCGATACGAATAAAGAAGGGATCAATACCGACCTGCCAAGAAAATGGGGCGCAGCGCCATAGCCACGGCAAACGAAGCTTCGATGATTCCAGCTCTGGACATCCTCCCGCCTCAATCTTAGCTTACCCACCAGCATCTGATGCATGAACTTTCAAACTGTTGAGGTCAGAACAAAAGATCTCCGAAGCAAAGGTCAAACACCGCATGCCGATCAATCTGGAAAGAAGAATAGAGCAAGCAACAGAGCACCGTCATGTTCATGAGTAGGCTTTCACTTCGTCACGTACAGTTGATGCACATGGTTTGCTGCCCGGAGATTTGCAGAGGACAGAATGGCTTTCGTATCAACAGCTTGATGTTACGCTCACAACTGTTATTTCTGAATTTTGTGCAGAAATTAAGCTGTAACCATTGAAATATCTAATCTGGACCCTATTTGGTGGCCATGATATGAATAGTTGATCCCAAAAGTCAAAATTGACCATATTGTGGTCAATTTGCTAAAAACAATGTTGTGTTTTGCAAAAACTGAAACTTTTTGACTGAATGGAACTCAAGATTCCTACCGTGAAACGTGATAATAATTGGTACATAGACGAATTAGACGAATTGCAGTTTATAAACAAGATCCTACAGTTGGATTTCTCAAAATCAGATTCAAAACCAAATTTGTTTATGGATTTCAGACATGGTCGTAAGTTTCTCCATTATGGGGTTGAGCTTAAATTTTATACTTGACTAATGAGATGAATTAACTTACTCCCATTCCTAACAAAGTCAAAGTCATGCAAAGTCTCTCATAGTGTACGACATTGACTTCATCATTTGGTCTCTAATGAAGACGGAGAACCTTCATACAATGAGTTTCCTTATTTCGTGCGTTACACGAAAACAAGTTATAGTTTTGAGCAATAATGATGTACATGAATCACAATCAACTTACAATTTGTAACACATATTCATGAGAGAAATACAAGTGCAATGTTGATATCTTTGTGTTTTTTTCTTAACTAAACTCTTGAGACATCGATTAGCGTGAATTCTTATTTGTAATTGGGTCAACTTAAAATCAAAGTAAAAGTAGCATCATCAACTATCATGATACCTTCAACCAAAATCTCAAAAAGTATAAGGTTCTAAGAATATATATTATGACAAGATATGTCTGAAGTCGTAACGAATAATGGCGTTGAGCTTTCATTACTACCCATAGAGGAAACAAAGTACAAAAAGTCTCAATGCATCAAATTTGGTCATAAATGACAATATTTTTAGCAAATCATGAACTAAATTCAAATTTAGACATACAAAAGAAGATACCTACTTGGGTAGAGTCTCATCTCCTCAAACAAGTTTTCTTTCTTGAGAAAGATCAAGAATATCTACCCTTTCCCATTGGAAATGATCAAAAGCAACCGACTTGAAAGCAACCTATTAAAAAATTCACTCATTCTTTCAATCGCACTAAGAACTCTCCAATCTTTGATTTACAAAAACACACCTCATGAACATTGTAAATACATATCACGAGTTTAAATGATACATAATCACACAAATCTATAAACCAAGATAGAATCACTATAGTAGAGTTGTCTAAATTACTGGAGCATGTCCCAAAATGAAGCTCTAGTACTCTTCACTCACACATACATACTAGCTTCCCCATCAATGCAGTAGAACTCAGTGCAAAACATCATAGGGTGATACCATTTCAGAAACACCTATTGATTTCCAACTTCAAAAATTCATAACTCATTATAGAAGAGTCCAAAAATGATGATTCCACTTGCCCTATTTTTCTACTAATTTTTCCCAATGCACAAAATCTCTTGCAATGGCAACATGGCCGTAGATTTCCCCTACTGAATCATCTTCATACAGCTTACTGTAACAAGTTCGTCTTCCCGCAACAACAAGAAGCTTGCCCGTTTGTGCATTACACGCAACAGATGATTTTGACTTTCCTCAACATCGGCGAGCTGGTGGAGGAAAATGAGGTACAGCATAACACCAAGTATGTTGTTGCACTTGCATAATGAGGCTAATGATCTACTCCTGCTATGTCAAAGCCCTTCTTAAAATAAGGTACTAGTGTACTGTACATTCCGGCAGTGGCAGACTTTCTTCGTTTCTGGTGGGGGAGAGGAGAGTGTTGTAAATGATGAATGGAAACAAAGTACGTACACTTGTGAATGATAGGTGGACGCCGTGTATGACAAACGTAATAATATACCATACGTCCTCCAGGACAACCCTCCCATTACCACTGCCTTGTCGAGCTGGAATGACATGACTCTCCTGCCAACTCTCTACACCTCCCCTTTTCAATTCCCAATTATACCACCAGTTACTATACTAAGGTAACCTCCTCAATCATGGTTCAAAGCAATCTAAAAGTGGTAATATCATTTCTGGACTCTTCTACATATTACTATTTGAAGTTACAGGTGGTGCTAAAATGGTATCATGGTACTGTTGGAAGAAGATTAAAATACACTATTGGCGCAGAGCACTCTCCGTTAGTTTATGAACAGAATATGGTTCTTTAGAACCACGGAAAGAATGTGCCTCGATGAATCCAATCGGACTTACCAACACAAGAATGACATGTTTGAATAGAATATATTTACCGGCAGATTCGTGTCAATGGAACATTGTTTCTGCGGATTAACCATATATAACCCAGACTGGCTGGCATGCAGACTGAGTGAGGTTGACTGCTGAGAGGAAGCTATTACAGACAAGCGCTAAAAATGAGACGTGCTATCGTCGTTTTGCGATACGTAGTTCTGTATCACAAGATGTGGATTGCATGGGTATAATTGCATTGATAGCAGGCTTTTATTTTGTGATCGCATCAGGTGTCGTTTTTTCGTGTGGTGTTAAATCGAAGTGCCGTGCTATGTAGCTCCTTCGTATGTATGATATGTATATAAACAAGATTTGTTTGGCGTTGGCAGTTTTTAGATGTTGAGTTCCTGACTGACACTGATCTTCACGTGGGCTCGAACAGTACTAGCATTTATTCACCCTTCCTTAGTTGCTTGGCAGCTTTGCCATGACAGCCATGGCTGAGTGTTATCATGTGCACTAATCGTTACGAACAAGGCTCTGAAAGATTACTATATCATTTTCCTTTTCCTGCTTGTCGACCATTACACCGACATAAGCCACTTGCTGCTGTCCAAAAAACAGAATTGCCTCGATCGATGAGGCTCATGAGCTCGTGCGCAACTGGGCTCTCAGGTGCTTCTTGTGATGAATGTCGTAAAGCTGCTTGGAAAAATGATTAAAAGGCTCGGATCATGCACATCGCAGTAATTCTATCCATGAAGATCGATGTTATATCTGTACACGGAGTTCATGAGCAGCGATTATCCATACACGGCTGATGATTGAATTACAGAGTACATGATTGATTTCGGAATCGTGAGTTTCGTCTCGGATATGGCGGATCGCACGATGAGGATGTGATGGTCCAGTAAGTTCGGGATAATCGATTAAAAGGGATCATGCACGAAGAGTGATTTTATCCATTAGATCAATAGATGGGCTTCATGAGCAGCGATGTTCTCCATACACGGTACGACGACTGTAGTGCATGATCAAAACTCAGGTGAATTACGTTTCGATCGGATATGGCGTGATCACGGAACTTACAAGAGGATGATGGTGATGATTCAGTGATGAAGACAAAGAGGAAGTTATTGCATGCATCGATGGAAGCGAAAGGTTGATAAGATGGGGCGAGCTTGATGATTGGGTAAGTTGGTGATGGATGCGAGAGAGAGAGAGAGCGAGTGCTGTCCTCTGACATCGCTGTCGAACGCATCCCACTAATGCAGCAAGCAAGGACAGAAAAGCTAACGTAGCTGCTACTGCAACCAGTGAGGCTCGAAAAGCATCACGAGCTAACCCAGGCTGGCAGCTGGATGACGGACTCCCAGCGACGGACCAGGACTGTGGTGCTCGCGACTACTGACGGCAATCATCGGCACCTCATCGCGCGCTCGCAACCGGACAATCGAAGTGGGTCCGGGAGCTAGCTGGGCCACAAGTAAACAGTTCGCGGTGCTGGTTCTCCAACCGACAGGCTGCGAGAGAAGACAATGGAGGTAAGTTCCTGTGGAAGAGAAGACAATCGGGTTGCAGCATTAACCCCACATGCGTGTGGGCCTCAGGTGTCAGGGCCCTGTCAGGCATTGTAGCTAGGAATCCGATGAGGCCGGACGGAGAGTTGGCGCATTGAGGATTCGATGCCGACTCGAGCTGCTGGTCACGAGTTTTGGGCGTTTCGTCAACGCTTAACTCATGAGTCGCCGGCCATGGTGGGTGAGTCTCGGGGTTAGGGGCTAGCTTGGAGCTGGCACTGCGACTTGATCCCACATAAACACATCCACTTGTCACGTACTCAGTCTGTCCCTTTGAGAATTGAGAACCTCTTACTTTGCAACTAGTCGCGCAAATTGCACAATCATTGTGCTTTTGTCCACATGATCACATGATCTTTACTTGCATGCCATTCTTGGGGATGCAGTCTGGATTTTGAGGTGTAGCGACTATCCTACCGATAGCAATTAGCGGAAATTGAGAAACTAAGCACTGAAGAATATTCTGTTTGCTAAGCAGATGTTGTAACGAAAGCATGATTATTTTCTCCCCACACCATGGCTTTTTGTGATCTCCATAGTCAAGAATCAAAGGAATTTGGCATATGATTTGAAAGCCTTCCCTTCAAACACACTGCTCCGTAGTCATTCTAAACGTCTTTAGCATCATATAATTGAGCTAATAAAAAACTGGAACCTTCACAGAACTTGAACATTTATTAGAGATGTTTAAATGAATTACATCAAAATTAGAGATTGTACAAACTTTCCCAAACTCACATTCATCACATTTCCCACTCCCTTGGAAAGTAATCCTCCAACAATGGAGAAACTCTTTCTGAGCTTTTAGTTCAAAAGAAATTGGATTCGTTGTTGTACCTGCCGCATTGATTTCTCTCCTAAACACCAAAGTACACGTTGTAGACACCGTATGTATCCCTAGTTTCATCTCAGTCGTATCAAGGAAGTGAAAATATGCACCATGCGAGCCAATGTATGTGTGCTGGATTATTGTCCCTTTTGGGTTGATGTTTTCTTCACTGTACGAGGCTGCTCTTGCTGATAAGGCCTAAGGACGACGACACTGACTTCACTTTGTTGTTTCATAATCAAAGAACATTTCTTTTGGTTGTGACGAACAATTCACGATGCAACTTGTGCGGCTGGATGTTGTACGAATATTGGTTGATCGACATTTTGTCGAGGTAATGACAAGTTCAACCCCAGAGTTCCTGGCTGATTTTGACATGCTCTTGTGGTAGAAATTCACTCACTCACAACCTTAATTCTTCACACTAACATTTGAGGTCTTCTTTCTCTTCCTAGAGGTCATGCGTTTTACTTCCATTTTCATAAAGTTATGAGTTTTTCCTTTTTCTTTCTCGACGCTATTGAGTGAAAAGTAGACCCGGATACAGAAGAAGAGTGTAGTTAGTGGTCGTGATGATGAAAGGGAATTCGCTGGGACGTTACCGAGATCCTGGAGCGCAGGCAAACAAGGGAAGGAAGAAAGGCAAAGAGATCAATCACTCTACATTGATCGAGGAGGAGTCCGGATAGTAGGCATTGTAGGTGGAAGGGAACGTGTCAGCGGATTACCAGGGCGGATTAACTGGCAACACACACACTCACACTCACAGGCACAAGTACACAAATCTCACTGCAAGCTAGTGCCCACTGATCATGCCCACTCGATCCTGCCCTTACAATTCCATCACCACCGCCTCTCGTGCCGCATGTTGTGGAGGCTACCTTCGCCCCCCTTAAACTTGACTGTCCTTCGAAAACTGCCATCGCCACTGCTCTAACTTGCTCAAGCTTCCTGTCAAGCACCCCGGATTCCTCCGATCGTTTTCGGGGAGCTCTGAATCTCCGGTGTCTGGTTCAAAGTGCCAGTCACTGACAAAACCTTGCTCGCATTGAACGCTCAATATTGACCTTTGAATGTAATTTACACACACGGATCATATTGACTTGAGATCAGTCGTGGATTTATAATCTCAACGGTGATGTGATTAAAGCAACGTTCGGAAAGTAAGTTCTTGACAAGATCCAGCTATTATCGCCTTCTCTATAACAGCAATCGGTATGATACTTGGCCTGATACTTGGCCTGATACTTGGCTGATACTTGGCCTGATACTTGACCTGATACTTGACCTGATACTTGACCTGATACTTGGCTGATACTTGGCTGATACTTGGCTGATACTTGGCTGATACTTGGCTGATACTTGGCTGATACTTAGGTGATATTTAGATTATGAGTCAAAAAACCATGAGTCCGATTCGGTAATGGACAATCAACTACCTGCCGAAACTTCTCGATCGTAAAAATTAGTAAGAGTAAATTCTTTCTAGAAGCAATATAGTAAAGCTATGTTGGGAGTTCTGACAAATATTGTTATGCAAGCACTGAGAGGTTTGTTGCATGAAATGGTGTGTCATGGCAGGCATTGAACTAACTCACAAGGCATTGGTGGCAGTGATTATTTACAAATGGATGATCAGAGAAGGACGAGTTTTGGACATTTCCGAGGAAAAAGAAGAATTATTAGCAATGGGGACGTATGATGGTATTATTTGCTTGTGAATTCCCGTTTGTCGCTGTCATTGGCGTAATTGGGGAGCCTGTGAGACGGGGCGGCAGCAGCAGGACACTCAGTCACCATTTTGGTACCTCAACCTTACATCCATTTGTATGTACAGAAGTACCGCGGTGATCAACAAGCTTGGCTTTAGTGGACGAACGTGTTTGGAAGCTGCCATGACGCGGAAACATGGTTGGTTTTACTTCTGCGCGATGATGCGTAAATTCCTGGGTTATGGTAACAACATAATGATTGACCAGCATGTAACATCATACAGTATTTTCTGCCAAGATATGTGAACTCGGTCACAACATTTGAACCGCAAGATGTATCCCTCAAATTGGAACTTATAATGTTCACCGGAGAGAAGTGAAAGCTTCACATAACCATTTGTGAACGGCTCCAATGGACCTATATCATTTGCCCTATATAACTCGGGATAACATGTCCTTTATTGCTAAGACATTAGTGGGTAGGTAGAAACTAGCATGATGTTCACTACCAAGAGGGGTTGGTAATCAGATGGTGTTATGACCTCCAGGCCTAAACATCCAAGAATAGGTCAAAAAAGTATTGTATTCATGTCATCCATGAATTTATTTTTTTATTTTTTATTTTTTTTATTTTTTTTATTTTTTTTTCTGAACTAATGACTTCCTTAAATTGATATTGAAAATTTTCTTTTTCTCATTTTCCATAAGGTAGGAGGCTCAATTATCAAACAAGATCAAACATCAAATAAGTTAATAAATTGCACATTAGAAACATTCGAGCAAGAAGTACATCACAGCTTTTGACCTCAAATTTTAAATGTATCCATAATATAGATTTTCAAGTGTGTGGTTTTGTGCACACCTACCACTCTCACTTCCAAAATACATAAGTGATTCAAGACAAACTCAAAATGGTGATCTAGTAAATCTCCTACATACTTTGCACATTTTCTAAATTTAATTCCATTGGTCACTCCCCACGACCTTCCCAAAATATTAAGCCCTTTGAGCTTTTTGGCAACTTTGAATCCTATAAGAGACCGCTCACCTTTAGTAGGCTTCTTGGTTGCTAGGTTACTTGGTTACGTAGGGTAAGTACACCTATTTTTGGACACTTAAGCTATTCACTATACTTGGAATAATAACACATATGATTTTCTACTTTTGAGTGCTTAGCAAGTATAAAAGACAAGATTTTCCTATTTTTGTGGTATTTATAAGCACTGACATATTTAATTACAAAATTTAGAAGTGACTAATATAGATACACCTATAGTCGTTCACCCTACTGCATGTACATATGAGGAACATATTATCCAAGGAAATCTTCATTCGATTGCAAGAAAATCTTCATTTCGGACTGTCCGATTCAGGGGGGGCCATCCGGATTTAGGTTCTCTTACCCTACTTAGAGTTGAGCAGAGCATGAGCTTGTTTTGTGGTGTTTTGCGTACATATACTACTTACTCCCCACTAGACCCTTCTTCTTGATGTATTTTTTAAACAATTAATACATCGTTTGGTTCAAGACAAAAAAATAATAAACTTCCTACACTTAAGTATAGAAGCAAGACTATGCAATCAAATCACACATTTTAAATTCCAAAAACAAAAGAAGTAAGAGGGGAGATATGTCAACACACAATATCCATTAAGGACATGCTAAGTCCACGATCATTAATTGAAGGCCGATTTGTTTTCAAAACCAAATATGCTGATTTGGGTTCCGTTGCTGCAGAGGCAGTGAGGGTCATGACCAACAATAGTGGATAGTGGTTCATAATGACAACAAGCCCCACGTAAATGGAAATCATCAAGACCAAGACTGGTCACTGAACCAACAAACCGACCGACCGACCGACCGACCGATTTAGACCACGCACTGCCGCAGACTGCCGCCACCGGCTTAACTTCAGCATGTTAACTGCTAATTGGGTTTCCCATTTCAGCAATTTTCCCTGAATCAACGGTTGATGTCAGTGGGCAATAAAAGTAACGTAATTAATGACAGTGAAAAGAGACAAAAACAAAACAGAGCTCTTATTTGTTTTTGCTATAGAAAATTATGCATATGTATATTCCTATATAACTACTGACAAAAGCCGATTGATTCACTGCACCCTCTGATTTGCTGATAAGTTAAAAAAGAAGTTTCAAATTAT
This sequence comes from Bryum argenteum, assembly GCA_037043015.1. Lineage (NCBI taxonomy): Eukaryota > Viridiplantae > Streptophyta > Bryopsida > Bryales > Bryaceae > Bryum > Bryum argenteum. Next base: position 2,257,237 of record CM073323.1, on the reverse strand, counting down.
ACATTGCTTTTGAGTTTTTTTTTTACCCCATTTGATCACTTATTGTCGTTCTCCCTTTCATGTGATTTTGTATATGATGGCTTATGTCCTGCAGGCACCGCCCGCCCTGCAAGCAGTCTGATTGTTTTGTCAACTGTGGATTCGAGTCATTCGAGTAATGATGTAGTAAAATTTATGTTTGTTTATGTCGCGCGTCCTATGGCATGGCGCCACATCTGAAAAAAAATAAATTAAACTAATCATTCTTTTTCTAAAAAGTGACTGTCTCAACGTTTACTTTTTGGTCTTGTTCAAATCCACTCGATGCGTTTTCCCTATTTAAATTTTTTTTTGACCAAACAATGTATTACACGTTTTTGAGTAATATGCTTTTTTAAATTGGTGATTGAATTGAGTACCAACTCTTGCCACGTGGCGCTTTTGATATATATATTCTTCAATTTCCTACATGCATTTATATGCATGTTCATATTCTTGTTTGATGTCAATACACCTCATTCAATACTTGGTAACTCCCATAGATGCACTTATTTCATTCTTGAACTATAAAAATTTACCTCCCTCAAAGTACAAAGTGGGTTCTAACAAGAAGTTGAAAATCCTCTAACAAAAATGCACATATCAGTATGTAAATGGTGTTAAAACAAGATGCCACTATAACAATAAATACCTCAATAGGTAAAAATCTGCAAAAATCAATGTGGGTGAGATTTGATTAAGTCATATTAACCGGGTACTTAAGTCACATGTCTAGCTTACTTAATCAAACAGCCGGGTACTTAACCCCTAAAGATCCACGATGTTTTGGGAGCTTGAAACCCCAACACTGACCACTATGTACTAGTGGGGATACCTCCAATATTTTTGGAAATTTTTGATAATTTCAACCGTAGGATCTTGAAGTAGACTACCATTGGTAGTAGTGTGAAAATTTTCAACCGCTGGATCATCACTAGATGTGAGATCATAACATTTGAAGTTGACTGTAAATTTTTTTTGGCCTTGACTGTAAAAGCCAAATCGGTGGCCGTGGTCGTTTAGGGGTTAACAAAGTAGCAGGTTTCGATGAGGCGGGAGCGGGAGGGACCTGATTACCTGCCAAGGGAGATCGAATATCAGCAAGTCTGAATCTCATGAGTAAGTAACTGAAAATTGGGGGAGGCTGGTTTCTTGGCATGGCTCACTCATGATTGCAGCCGGGCTTGCCTTGGCAATGGCTACCGTGGCTCATCATACTCCAAGGGGACCGAAAAAATTAAAAACGGAGGGTAAATTTGAATTTTTTTGGAGCTGTTGGGCCAGAAGTGGGTGTTATGGATTGTCGCTTAACCTCGGAAATGGTCCTGCGACAAAGACAGTTACCTTATGTTTCAAATGCGCGGGCTCACATGCTCGACAAGTGTCTACCCCGGAACTCTATGATATACTTACAGCTAATCTTTGCTGTAAGAAGCTTTGTCATTGGCCCCCAAGTACATCCCGAGTACGTGTTAGCAAGCTACTAAGAGAACGACGGTTTCTCTATTAGTACAACCCCCAAAACTTCCCCGTTTAGGAAAGCCTAGCTACTTGTGTGGGAAAATCATTACATGTGGGAGCTCGGAGGCTTTTTTGGGTAAGTGGGGGAAGAAATCGATAATGGAAGATGTGGTGTTTCCACTAAGTTGAGCGACTCATTCCATTGAGCTAAGTGGAATAGGATATTCTTGTGGGAAAAACTTGTGGACAAGGGCATGATATGGTACCACTAAGACGCGTCTCATTATATGTGACCTATGGGTAATTCATTACATATGTGCCAGAAATTCTTTTTTCCCCGTGTATACCACTATAGCCATGTCACCTATAATACCATCTGGTTAGAATAATTTTTCAATATTGTTTTTTTGATCAAAAAAAGTAGCTTAAAAAAATCACACTATTTTTGGAGGGGGTACCCATGTCATGCCCTTACCCTTGTAGGAAAAACTAGTGGAGAGCCCGATGAGAATACCACATCTTTCCATTACTGTTAGAGTTGATAAGAGCTTGGAAGGTGTCACGAGTATGGGGGGTAAGCAAGTAATGCAATTGTTTTAACTTTGGTCACAAGGGCTCATGCTATACGAGTTCGATGTAATGTTTTTTGTTTATTTTTTCGGGGTTTTTTTGGGGTTCCGATTGTGGAGACATGCCATCTTCGGTGGTGGGCCATTCATGAGCGAGGGCTTTCATGAATGCAATGGCAAACCGAACACGAGAGAGTCTACTCGGAAATTAAGACCATGAGAGTGAAATATAAGCAGACTGCAAAATGCCTAACAGTTGAGAAGGTACAATAAGGCAGTTTGTACAATAAAGAGCCTCACTTCCATTATATCAGGTGCTGAGTGCTGACCCTCAATCTTTTTGTGAATCCCATAAATTTAAACACCTTTCTTCTAACTTCCAAACATTTTAATTACATCCCCAAAACTCAATCAATTCGAATAGATCCACTTGCATCACATAAATATCACCCATGGTCACAATATTATCCATATGCATAATAATCATCTGTGTGATAAGCGCCTATTGTAACTTAACTTGTGCCTACAAAATTTGTGCCATTGAAGCTAATAACTTAGGTTATAAAAAAATGGGAATAATTGCACGAAAAGAGTATGGTATAAATTGGTTGAGTATGTATGTGACAAAAGCTGTACCGTACGTCCCAAGCAACTTGGGACGCTACTAACAATGTGGTTGGTTCAAGAGAATAAGGGCAGCTACAATGATAAATGGATGAAACTTTGTGCATATTTAACGGATGAAAGTTTTCACACATCCACTGAGTGCATCATACATGGCCTTTGTCACATGCATTGAAAAAATTGTATCATTTTGACCAGCCGCGCAAAAAAAAAAAAAATGTGACCATTCTGAATAATGTGGCTTTCATGATGTTTTCATTGGCAAAGAGCATAATCTATGGATGGCCACTTTTGGTCGGAGCATATTGTGCGACATTCGAACTTATAAATGGATGGTTTGTTTATATATGGCTTTCTACCACCCACCGGTTACTCGCCCACAGACATCGCAGTCCACGGCATATACCCTTCCCCTGTAACTTACCCATCAGCATAGCAGTTTTTTCCACTTGAACGTGACAAATGCCACCGCGCCCTAGAAACTTACAAAACTCCCTTATTTTTTACGATACCCCCCTTTTATTTTACTATCGTATATTTTGAAAGGAGCATTTTGAGAATAAGGCCGTCGCAGAAACTCAAACATTTGAATGTGGTAGCGTGCTACTTGTTGATGATGAAGAATGAGTAGGTGAATTATGGTAAGAATGAGTAGGTGAATTATGGACTAGGTAATGGGGGCCTCGAGCAGCGTTACGGAGAGTAATGGAGCAGCGCGTGAGCGCTGCGACAGTATGATCCGGCGCTGCGAGAGGCTCACATTACCGGGCGTAATTCACCGGACGAGAGGTTTTCATCCACAAAGCTCCATATTACAAACTTTCATCCGCACACTAGACATTACGGGCTGTAATGTGTCTGTCGAACACCAATCGGATGTTTCCACGTCAGGCAAATGTTGAGGCCGGTTAATTACGGTTGAGCATAACCATTCTACATGATTTCATGTGGTTGCGTCCAATTACTTTCATGTGATTAGTTTGCTACTTTTGTGACAAGTGAACCCCTTCAATGAATAGACATTTCTTGCTTGCGTAATAATAATTTCACTACAATGAAAGTCATTTTTGAATCAAACTACAATATGATAAGTAAATGTTATTTTCTTTCTCAAATAATTTAATGAATGCTAAATTGTGCTATTGTCGTAATCAAAACCTTGCCGTCCCTACATTCTTGTCAAAGTAGAGGGACAAATTTTATGTCATTGTGGTATATTCTACCACTCATTTGATACATTTACATAGTGCAATTCCTAACATGAATAATATATATTTCCTCGATAGGTTTAGTTTTTGTTTTGGACCAATCAATGTGTGAGAGAAATACAATCATGAACGTGAGTGGATAGGTTTCGATCTCCCTCAAGATACATATGCACAAGAGATGAAAGCAAAAACATGAATAATAATCATGCACAAGTTAGGCAAGAATCTTGAAGTTTAGAAGCTACACAATCTATGAAAGTGAAACGGATGAGAATAATTCCTTCCATGAGCAACAAAGATAGATAGATAGATAGAAACTCCGGTCCCTTTCTAAGGGGCCGGCGTGAATGAAGAGTCCGTTCGTAATGCTAATATCCCGATGGCCACTGGACAAGGGGGAATTGGAACAATACTACTTCCCCCTCTCGAGGGTGGACACTAAAACTACGCTAGTTTCTAGCTTGGTTACTAGTGCCTTGAAGATACTTGACATAGTATCCCCCAAAGGGCTTTGAGGTACCCATACAACAAGGTCCATGAGCAACAAACTCTAAGAAGGAAGGAAGATATGATGCTCCACTCACAAAGTGAAGATAATCATCAATGCGGCACCCAAAGCTCCGAATTTGGAAAGCCAGCAGCTGCAGTAACTTCACTTGGTAGTAGTCGTAAGAGTAGTACACCTACTAACAAAGAAAAGTGCAGCAGAGTGAGCAGACACACAGGCACACACAGAGGTAGAGGTAGAAATTAGGCAGGGGTGTCTGTGGGAGAGGGGATTGGCCCATTAAAGGACAGTGAAGGTACATGAAGGCTGGCTGGGGCAAAAGTAGGGGAGGGAAGGCGATAATGCCAATTGAATAATAATCGTCACATTATATATACCATGTCTGAGCCTGCACGATCACCATCAGTCGCTCCATCGCCGCTCTCTGCTCTCTCCCTCGCTCTTCGCTCTTACCTCTGAGCTCTCACCGGATTTCTCTCATTGCTGTCAGTTGATCAGGCTTGGTTTGGTTCACCGAGCTCTGTCGGCTTGCTTATAGCTCTGGGTCCAGCTGCTTCTTGTGGTATTCAATCCAGCGCCGCCGGTGTAGAGCTTGATCGAGCTTGGTTACATACAGCGAAAGAGAACCGAGAGAGAGAGAGCGATGGCTATGGTGGGCGCTCTGTTCGTGTTTCTGGTCATGCTTGGGTCAGTGCAAGCTCGCTCCAATTTCATGGCGGGTAGATGGGGATACGCCCATGCCACGTACTACGGCGGTGCTGATGCCTCAGGAACTCAAGGTCAGTGATTCTTGTGAGTGTTGCGGGTATTCAAGAATGTTGTGAGAGGGGGCGGGAGAGGGGTTCTTGGATGGGTTCTTTATGGGGAGGGGAATGTGGGTCGGGGGCTGATTGTGTTCGTTCTTGGGACGGTGGTTTTTGCTCAGGTGGGGCGTGTGGATTCGGGAATCTGTATAGCACCGGATATGGGACGAACACGGCGGCGTTGAGTGCGGCGTTGTTCAACACGGGTCTCAGTTGTGGCTCCTGCTATGAGCTTGCGTGCGATCCCAATGGCTCTAAGTATTGTCTCCCGGGCGGGAAGACGGTCACCGTGACGGCTACTAATTTTTGTCCTCACGGCTCTCTGGGCGGGTGGTGCGATCCCCCGAAGCAGCATTTCGACCTCGCGCACCCCATGTTCGTCAGCCTTGCCAAAGAAGTCGGCGGTGTCATCCCCATCAAGTACCGCAGGTCAGGCACCGTTTCTCTCATCTCGCACTAAATGAGGAACTCTGTTCACATTGTTCTTGCAGTGAATGAGTATTTTGAGAGACTTTGTTCACATTGTTCTTGCGCTGATTGAGGTACTTTGCATTGGGGCATGGACTGACGTTAGCTATGTGCAGAGTTGCGTGCGTGAAATCCGGGGGAATGCGGTTTACGCTCAATGGCAACCCATGGTTCATGCTCGTGCTGGTGACGAACGTGGCGGGAGCGGGCGATGTGCAGCAGATGTACATCAAGGGCAGCAACACGCCGTGGGAGCCAATGAAGCGCAACTGGGGATCAATGTGGCAGTTCACAGGCGACAGCAAAATGAAGGGGCAGGCGCTTTCGTTCAAGGCCATCGCCAGCGACGGCTCAGTAGCGATTTCCACCGACGCGGCCCCGGGTAACTGGGCGTTCGGGCAGACGTTCGAGGGTGTGAATTTCTGACCCAACGCCAACATGGTCACTTCGATCAGGAAGCATTTGTAGCCGAGGCGTGTACGATATCTCGCCCGCTGACTGACTGTCTGGTATCATTCTTCCTTATTAGTAGCTGGCCTAGCTCTCTCTCTCTTTCTCATCAAGAACCAGGTGCAGATTAGTGCGTGGGACACGAGCTTGCTTGTTTCCGATCAGGCATTGACAGAAGAAGACGAAGAAGAAGAAGCGGAAGAAGCTCTGGTTGCTGAGGTGTGTGCGTTACTTTTATTGCACCACCCGCTCCTACCTGTATTTTACCACATCAATCATAGCATAGATAGTAGCATAGATAGGCTCTAGGTATAGGATTTTGCCTCTCGAGCACCATCTAATTACTAGTTACCCATCCGATGCACGAACATTCCATGTGAATGTGTCATTCAGCGAAACAACTGTGCAGGGGTGAGATAGGCTTCTGTTGTCCACCCGCATATCTACTAATAAACCGTGAGAGGTGCATGCAAGTGCTAAGTATCTCTCACTGCTTTGCTTCTCAAACATACTACCATTTCCTCATTCTATTACAGCAACACCAAAAGCAGTTGCTCAAGTGCAGTTTCAACAATATCTGAGCCTTGTGCACTGCCTTCACGAATGTTTGCTTTGTGGCGGCTGGGTAGGCGATCGAAGGTATCATTACATGCTCGATGCGAGCCCTACTGTTCGTTGGATATGCAATGTAACGGGAAAGTTAAGCAAATGCACGTATGAATGTGTTGAACAACGGCATGCCAACCCTCACACGGGAGTATCTGCCACATGAGAAGTCGAAATATTCCTCCGGTCGGAGCTCTGCACTCTAAAGAGAAATCTTGATATCACTCGTCCTAATTTCATGTAGAGCGTGATAGAGGATTTTTCAGATCTTAATTAACATGACTCCCGAGGAAGACCTTGATTTGCAGTTCTTTTGAGTCAAAGGTCAAGTCTCATTATTAAGGTGAGAGGTATCAATGCTTCTTGGGTTGTTGCCAAAGTGGAAGACATAGTGTAACACTGGACTCACGTGCATTAACATGTGAGATGAGCTCTGTATTGATCTTCATGTCTCAGAAAACATCTGGTATTTACAGGTTGAGAGTCTGTATACAGAGTTTGGAGATTTTGTTGTATAATTTTTCCATCACATCTCGAAAGAAAGAAAGAGAGTGCACGTTGCTTCTACCTACTAGAGACGATGCCAATAGAGGCTTCTCCCCCCGCCACAGACACTCCGACACTCTCCGGAACTCCTACTCGGCAGATTATTGTACTCCTATTACAATCCTTTGTTAATATCATTTTGTGCAGAGAGGTAGAAAATTGCACTTCTGAGGTTTCAAGCTCCCCAAAACTACAATTTTTTGTAAATATCATTTTGTGCACAGAGGTAGAAAATTGCAGATATGAGGTTTCAAGCTCCCAAAACACCACCACAATCTCTAGAAATCAATCACCCTAGAGAGGAACTAGAATGAATCACCCCAAAAAGGGGCTTCTCAAAAAATTGCAGATTCGAGGTTTCGAGCTCTCAAAAACACAAGGTTTCGAGCTCCCAAAAACAGAAGGATCTCCAGGAATCAATCACCCTAGAGATGGACTTACTTCCGAGCAATAACTTCAGATAGATGGGAGTTTGTCATAAGACACTTCACACGCATAAATCTTCAAGCAATAGTGACTCTTCTTCTGTTCTTACTAGAGAATCTGAAGTTAAAATGCTAATACGATTATTTTTTCAGTGCTCCGAAGGCAAAGCAAAGCTCTGGGGCGATTATGAAGCTCAGACAGTCATCTTGACTAGTGCCTGACTAGTCTTCTGGTCGCAGGCCTCTTCTACATGAGTCAAATATTCACACATGCTGGCTACGCGCTTCAGAAAAACAATTTGTCAACACTCACTTGGTACTGCCCCACTGATCCCACATTTTGCATTTCAAGACACATGACGGGTTGACTTCTTTTTTTTATGTGCACATCAAATTTATGTACCCGGGTTTTGACAGTGTGAACCGCAGGGGGTTTCGAGCGGCTGCCCTGTTGCACTCATGGTGTAGTACTAATAAGGGTGGTTCGCGCTGGCTTGTCCAGGAAAAAAAAGTTTGGGGCTCGCGAGCAAGTTTGTGAAAGAACGTGGCGCGATGGTGTGATGAAGAAAGTTGTTGAGTTTAGGACTGTCAGTCAGATGCTCATGCTCATGCGTGTGGATGCCTCTTATTCCACAATCGCGGGTGACATATAACATGTCCACATGAGTTTGTCCTTGCTCGCTAGGGATATCCAATCTCTTGGCATGAAACGATGATCCCCACAATCAGTTCAAGCGAGTGTGCATCTCCATTGCGTGCTCCCTCTTACCCGATTGCTTCGTATTTCAACTACAATTACTTGGTCGTAACATCACTCTATTTGCGATTGTGGGTTCATTTTTAGGAACACTAGAAACTCAACTCACACTAGTAGAAAAGTGGCTTGAGTATACCAAAGGAATACACTCCAATTGAATGCAAATGTTTTATACCCACCTTGGGTGTAAATTGGCACATGTGGTGGACTCGTTGGTATCATGCCTGGTGTTCTCAAGCCACTATTCTACTAGTCGCCAACAGTAAAAAGATGGTTTGAGTATATCACACAAGTACGTACACCCCCACAGTGGCAATCTATACCCAAGAAGGTGGGTGTAAATTTCCACTAAGTGTGTGCTCGTTGGTAAAGTGGCTAGTATACTCAAACCACTTTTTTAGTAATGGTTACTATCCCCAGTTAATCAATCATGATCACTCTTTTTATAATCTTGGATATGTAGTACTCCCTCTGTCCCATTATAATTGTTCAGGAGGTTCAATGAAATCTCCCTCCCGAGGTAGATTTGAGAGAACCTATTGGACAATTATAATGGGACAGAGGGAGTAAATAAGCAACTTCTTGTTCCTTGAAAAAGTGAGTGCCACATGTCACTACTGCTTAAAACCCTTGACACAAGTGATGTGGCACTAGATGAAGCTGCCTGTTAGTTCCAGAAAATTGGGTTTTATTTATTTTTATTTTCTAAAAAGAAGAAGAAGAAGCTACAAACTTAGTTTCATTGTTTTTGATGTACCACATTTTCTCCAAGTTTGAATATAAATACAAATGACATGTGGATGAAAAGGGGTCCATCAAAATTGATTGAAATGCAGGGGGGGCTTGATATTTCATATTAACCCCATTCATTCATTCATTGATTCATGTAAAGGGAAATGGACAGGCCCACTATTCTCACATGATGTCAGTCTCACATGCCTTGTGAGGCTTTTGCTCTCGGAGGACAATGACATGTCATAAAATCAATTTCCAGGGGGTCAATTTAAACCTCCCATTTTGCTTGCACAACATCACATCCTAATTAAAGTTGCTCTCTCTAAAAGTCAAATTATGGTGACCCATTAGGTCATGCAATAATGGGATGGATGGACGTGGAACCTCTACTCTCTCAGTCTCTTTTGTCTGTTGAAATTGGTTAAAAGACAATTGTACTGGCTATGTTTATTTGAATGATGTGGATTTGTGTATGCACATTCTTTGCAAGCCATGTGGCAATTGCAGAATTAATATAGTGTACAGTGCCCAGCAGGTTTGAATTGTCTACTGCACCCAGCTACAGTCCCTTGCAGCTACTGAAGTTTGAACATTCCACTGATAGTCATACTAATTATGAAATACAACACTAAATATTGATAGCCTTGAAAATGTTGCAACAATAGATAGATAGAGACTCCCGTCCCTTTCTAAGGGGCCGGCGTGAATGAAGTGTCCTTTCGTAATGCTGATATCCCCATGGCCACCGGACAAGGGGAAATTGGAACAATACTACTTCCCCCTCTCAAGGGTGGACACTATAACTACGCTAGTTTCTAGCTAGTTACAAGTGCCTTGAAGATATTGTAACACATATTATTAACCCTAACACTAAATATTAACTACTCCAAGGTTTAACTAGATCCCCTAACAAAAACTTGTTTTATTTTTGTTTTTATTTTTACTTTTTATTTTTTATAATCGAATTTTCTACATGCTTGTATTTGATGAGCAATAGAAAATTTCAATATGATGAGCAACACTTGGTGAAGAAGGAGTTAAGGGTAAAGGCACTATGGAAGATTGACGCGGGGCTGGCCATGGGGACAGGCTCGTTGGAGAGCAAGGTTGCCGAGGACGTGGATGTTTGATGATCTCTAGCTTGTGGCCATAGTAGGGGTAGCATTGTCTTATCAAACAAAATTCTTATTCATCTGTCAAACACAACTTAGATGAGAAGTACATTTGATACATTGATGACGTCTTAGATGTACAGTAGGGTTCAACATGGAATGGCGTTTTTGGGTTTGCAGTGGGTAAAAAATCTAGTTTGCCTATTTTGGAAGCCTCTAGAGAGCTCAAAAATTGGTATTTTACCTTGGAAATTTTACCATAAGGCTTGAAATCAAGTTGTTAGTATGCCTACCAAGTTTCCAAGCCAAACGGTTCACCAAAAAAAATGTTATTCAAAATCTACCAATATAGGTAGCTGTAAATTGTTTTTCACTCCTGCCAACTTTGACAACCTCCCAAGAATTGATATTATTTTTCCTTGCTTTGATTTTTTTGTGGTAGAACACAATTTGTGTTAGTGATATATGGTAAAAATCTGAAGTCCAGAATATTAGTGAAAAAAAGATATTCCCAATCTACCAACATGTGTTATTTTGAGGTATGCTTGTAGAAATCAACTCCACTCCAACCAACTTTGACACCCTCCCAATGGCTAAAAAATGGAACATTTGCCATGAAAGTTTTGTCACAAGATAAACTACATGTTAATGACTAGTGTGCCAAAATTCAAGCTCTTACACATTACACAAAAAAATTACTCACAATCTACCGACATGTGTAATTGTGAGAGCAATTTAACCCCTAAACGCCCAAGGGGGGGGTAAAGCTCCTAACAATTGGTAATAATGCTGATTTTTTCAAAATTGCTTAAAAACAAATAAAAGATGAAAATGGAAAATCCAACCGTAGGATCTTCTTTGGAGCATGGCAATTAGTATGACCTCCAAGTTGCATGCCATTTGGAGGTATGGATTTCAAGATCCATGCAAAAAAGGGGTGAAGATCACACCACCAAAACTTTCATGAAAAATCTCTTTCGCCCACTCTCACAAATTGAGGATCAAGGCTTTTACTATTTATCCAAGGAGGGAGTAGAGTAAACCCACCGAGGAGTTGAGCAAAAAAAACGGCGGATGAAAAATCGATGGGATGAAAGCGGGGTTGTGCACCAAAGACGGAGCCTCACATCCAGAATGTCGAAAAACGACACTGTGGGCGCTTAAGGGTTAAGAGCGTGTTTGGAATGTTCATGCTTAAAAGGGTGGATAGTGAGCTTCTAGTATGAAATTGTCCATATGATAGAACACCTAAATAAAAATTCTTCTCAAAAAATCAAGAACATCCAAATTTAGTTGTGCACACTTGTCACATCCCAATGACTATACTTGCTTAGGATTTGCATACCACATAAGCACAGTTGTCATATCCCAATGAATACACTTATTGAGAATTTGAATGCCACATATGCATGAAAGAGCTTTTGTTCCCTACATCAATGCTTGCTTTGAGAATTGACAATCATTGTGACTTATAGACTGTGTGATAATTTGAGTTTGAGAGGGTTCATTTGAGAGGAGAGCACATGTATGGTGATGTGGGAGCAACTGGATGTGCACACGAGGGCTTTTATAGAGGAGAGAGGGCTCTAGTGACTGCTTAGGGACTGAAAATTTGCATAACCTTATTAGGCTCATGAATGTTGATTTTAGAGTAGGGCATGACTGTATGGACGTGTGGTTGGATTTTAGATCAAATTTTCATATTGCAGTTCTGATTGATAGCTATTCCGGATGAAATCCGCGCACATATTGTGGCTTTGAGTGAGGGAGGGAAGAAAGGGGTTTAAATTGCACCTATTATTGGAGTCCCTGTTAGAACAGTTCAGAGGTTGGTGAAGAACTTTCGAGAAAATGAAACCTATAAAAGTAAAGCGTCCTCTAGAAAATATGAAAAAAAACTTAGTGATAGAGATGATTGTGGTATAACACGTGTTTTACAAGTTGATCGTTGCATCACCTTGTTTGACATTACTAATATGTATCCTTCTAAAGTATGTAGAAATACTATGCGAAAGGCGTTACATAATAGTGGCATTCATAGTTGAATTGCAGTCGAAGAACCTTTTTTGACACCTCGTCACATATCTCAACGATTAGCTTTTGCTCGAAAGTATTGTGGATGGAGTGCAAAACAGTGGGAGCAAGTTGTTTGGACGGATGAGTCCACGTTTGAAGTTGGTAAATACTCTAGACAAATTCATGTTTGGAGAACTATGCATGAGCGCGTTACTTCAAGTTGTATAGTTCCATCTTTCAAGAGTGGCAGGACTTCATTTAGATGAATTGAGGTGCATTTTCTAGAGGGCAGAAGTCACAACTTGTTTTTATGCCTAAGGATCGGCGCTCTGCAAAGGATTTTGTTGAAGTGCTTTACAATGTGGAGTTACTTCATTTTATGAAAAAAAAACCACAAGAATTACTCATGGAAGATGGTGCCCCTGTCCATAGAAGCAAACTAAGTAAAGAATGGAGGCACGCACACTGTTTAGAGAAGCTTAATTGGCCCGCAAACTCTCTTGATCTCAATCCAATTGAGAATCTTTGGAAGATTTCGAAAGATGCAGTTCCACATCGTTCTATACGTCCTAAAAACACAAGTGACGTAAGAGTAGTTATTGCAAGAGAGTGGGAGAAAATTAGTGGTCAAAAGCTCCTTCAACTATGTCATTTCATGCCTGCTAGGTTACAATCAATGATAGAGGCAAATAGAGGACATACACGTTGGTAGATTAGGTGCTACTTTCTTTGTGTAAGAGCTTGAATTTTGGCACACTAGTCATTAACATGTAGCTTATCTTGTGACAAAACTTTCATGGCAAATGGGCCATTTTTTAGCCATTGGGAGGGTGTCAAAGTTGGTTGGCGTGGAGTTGATTTCTACAAGCATACCTCAAAATAACACATGTTGGTAGATTGGGAATATCTTTTTTTCACTAATATTCTGGACTTCAGATTTTTACCATATATCACTAACACAAATTGTGTTCTACCACAAAAAAATCAAAGCAAGGAAAAATAATATCAATTCTTGGGAGGTTGTCAAAGTTGGCAGGAGTGAAAAACAATTTACAGCTACCTATATTGGTAGATTTTGAATAACATTTTTTTTGGTGAACCGTTTGGCTTGGAAACTTGGTAGGCATACTAACAACTTGATTTCAAGCCTTATGGTAAAATTTCCAAGGTAAAATACCAATTTTTGAGCTCTCTAGAGGCTTCCAAAGTAGGCGGACTAGATTTTTTACCCACTGCAAACCCAAAAACGCCATTCCATGTTGGACCCTACTATACATCTCAATAAAATTGTGTCTAACAAATGAATAGGAACCTTTTATAATAAGACAACTCTAAGAAGAGGATCGGTGATTAATTTTCGAGATTATGCGGGCTTCTTAATTTGCAACTTTGGAGACAAGGCATAGATGAAATTGAATCATTTTTTCTCCAAATTGATCATTCTGGAAGGGAAGGAGGAGCGTTGGAATCAACCACACTATATGTCAAGGGTTAAGAATCAAGTTCATAAGCTTATAACCAAAAGTTTATCCTAAAAGAATTTAGAATTCAACTTATAACTATCAATACTAAAAAATAATAAAAAATATTCCTAAGCACAACACTCCAACTTCTAAGCGTATTTAAAGATTTTATTTGGTATAGTTTAAAAATTCTACAAATACAGCCTTGATTATGGCCATATATGCATATTAATATTTAGGTATAAAATATTCCAATAATACAATACAATGGTGTTATTGTACAATAAAGAAGTAATACTAATTATATATCTTGGCAAAATATCTCACTCTATTTCTTAATTCTATTTTAGAAATTAAATATTTTTGCCTACTAAATTACTCTCTTATTGATATGTGAGTTGCATCAAATTTCTATCCAAACTTAATATGTATTAATTGATTAGAATTGTGTTTTTTACACAAGATTCAATAGTTAAGTCTATCAAAATCTACGTTGTGATACCTCCGACGAGAACTTCCTATAACTAGTATTACAAAGTACAATTTGTACTTTAAATGAATTTAATTTTCGATATGCAGAATCAAACAGATGAGAGATAGAAACTCCGGTCCCTTTCTAAGGGGCCGGCGTGAATGAAGTGTCCGTTCGTAATGCTAATATCCCGATGGCCACCGGACAAGGGGAAATTGGAACAATACTACTTCCCCCTCTCGAGGGTGGACACTATAACTACGCTAGTTTCTAGCCTAGTTACTAATGCCTTGAAGATACTTGACATAGTATCCCCCCAAAGGGCTTTGAGGTACCCATACAACAAGGTCCAAAGACCCCCCACAATAGTTGGGTGGACTATAGTGGTGAGCACCACGCCGGCATGGGGATTAGAACCCACGACCTCCTCATTGGGGGCCTAAGCCCTAACCACCTAGCCAAGGCTTGTGGTGCCTGAATCAAACATACATTAACTAGAGATTGAAATAGAATCTTCTTAGAGATAAATGCAATCATACTTGCCTATCATGATACATGCAATTTGTATTGTTCATTAACTTGTTGAGGATGCAAAATGTTGGTGAGGCAATCTCCATCATAACAAGCATGTTGCGCTCAGGTAGGTTCTCCTTCACTTGTTCCGCTTCACAAAAACCTCTTAAGAGTTTTCAAAATTGTAGCAGACATGGCGTCGATACTTTGGTAAAAAATGTAGATAACAATGTAGTGTATATAATTCATAGGCCATGAAACAAATTGATTATCAGGTTGATAATGTTAACACTTAGCATGTTCAAGTTGTGCTTCCAATGACATCAAATTTTATTATTATATTTGTTACTTTTCCTTACATTTTTTAAATTTGGTTTACTTTTTTAAATTTAGTTAATCTTCAAGAGCTCACAAAATTACTGACAGTGTAGAAGAAGGGAAACACATGATGCAGCATACGACGACATATTCTTGTTCCAACATTACTAGATCTAGTACGCTTTGGAATTTATTATTACACTTGAAGAAACTTAAGGAAAAATGAAGAATATAATAATTTCTTTTGATGTTATTAGAAGCAGAATTTAAACAAGTACTCTTGTGATCCTAATGACGAGTCATTACAGATTGTATTTTTTTTGTTATTTCTAATAGTGGTTATTTGGACTTTGGAGCATGGTGGAGGCAAGAAGGATTACCATGATGGTAATTAGCATGGTGACTAAGCAACGTGGCCTACGCCTAATGCCCAATGCAGAGAAAATATCTCCAAGTACTCCTCCATTTTACTACTCTATTTTATTCTATAAAATTTCTATTCCTATCACTTACAGGAAATATTCCTAAATTCTAAACATAATATGTTTTAAATAATAAAAAACTTGTATTGTTACATTGTAAGAGCAATAAAAAGCAATATGAAATACAATTATATATTGATAAAACGCTTTTGCAATGAATTTACAAATAGTGTTATTAGGGTTTTCAAAAAAAATTACATACCACTATAAACCAATTTTTATATAAGGTACTCAGTAGAGTGAAATTCCTTGCAGTTTCAATCTTACCCTTACTTCAAGAATAAAGAAAAAGTCATGTCACTTCAAAGTAGCAAGTAAGAACAAGAACTAATTTCTCAGACTCATTTTCCCCTATATTCATTATATTCATTGCGGTATACTATGTCCCAAAATCTCAGTGAAGCCCTTAGAATGCGGGCCGTAAATCACGGCTTAAAAACCGGAGAATAGGGGTAGGGGAGGGTCGAGCTGGAGGGGTCTTGGGGACATGGGATCTTGGGGGCGGGAGGTCTTGGGAGAAGGGGGTCTTGAGGGAGCGGATTTATCTCATATCATTTGTAGCTCTTTCCTCCCCCTAGCAAGTACAAGAGGGTTGGGGCTATCCTCAAGAAAATAAAACTTTATAAAATAAAGTGCACTCATGGGGTCCATGTGGCATCCCCTTAAGGAGGTCAATGTGGCATGAGAGAACTTAGGTTGATTAATGTTGGTGCATACTGACCTTCACTATGCAGCAACATCTCAACTATACAATATACAATAACCACCTATTTACAAAACAAAGATGATTATTCTTATATCCACCAATTTACGAAACAAAGATGATTATTCTTAGATCTCCCTTTCTGATTTCAAATGTGGAATTGCCTCATTATAATCCCTAATCATCCATAAAGTCGTTTATCTACATTTTGGATGAGCTCTAACTTGTTCTCCTAAACTCTGTTTTGAACAAAATCATTTGGGTCCCAAATCAAGTCTAGTTTGTGTGATAAAATTTTCAAGCTCATACACTAAAGTATGAATTAATGGCATGCATTCTAGTAAAGGCAGCATTTGGTTTTGAGATTTCAAACATTATGCATATTTTACCATTGCCAATTGTGTGAATCCAAAATACTCTCTGATAAATTTTCTTTACATGATTGGGCCGAAGGTCAAAGAAGGACATTTGGATGAATGCAACAACTTTGAAGAGTCATAACTTCTTCATCCACGGTCTGTTTTAGATGAGATTACTTGGGTTCGTCTCCGAATCAAGTCTAGTTGTGTAATAAAATTTGCATACCCTAACAACTAAGTATGAATAAATGGCATGCATTTTAGTAAAGGCAGCTCTTATTTTTGAGTTTTCAAATATGGAGCATGTTTGACGATTGTGAGGCAATTATGGAGAATCAAAAAGAGGTTTTCATGCAATTCTTTTATACAGTCATGATCATAAGATAAAGCCTCACGGGTATTTTTGTTGGAAGATTTTTTATCCAAATATAATTGGTATTGGATTTGCAATGGAAAAAAAGTGAATAAATGGATGACCTTTTAGGAGCTATTATAGCTCCTTCATCCACTGTTGGATTTGGACTCTATTTTGTGGAATATATCCCAATTTGAGTCTGGTTTTATCGTAGAAATATTGACAAAATCGAATATGTATTGAAGATGAGGCATAGATTTGAGTGTAAAGGATTGAATCTTGGAATATTTTTCCTTTGTAAATTTTTTGGCACTTTTCACCATTGCAAGGTCATCATTTGTGCAAAGAAAATTTTCTCATGATTCTTTTTGTTCAAGGGTGTTATTGAGATGAAGGTTGACATCTTTGTAGTTGGTGATTTTTTTATTGCAGTAAGTATATTGATAGCATTTTCACTTCAAAGTGAAAACATTGAGATTTTGTGATATGTTTTGAGTACTAATGTAACACAGTCTTGCAATCTATGAGACCTCATGACTCAAAATTTGAGTCACATGATGTATAATTTGTTTACTACAAGAGTCTATGGTTGAGATCTGAATAAATTACCTTTCTTACATTTATGACACTTCTTTTGAGAAGGTGTTCCTTTTTCAATTAATAAGTCAAACCATTTAGGGGCTAAGAAAATCTTAAAAAAAGAATTTGTTGGAAGATTTTTGGTATAATCCAAATACTTCTCGTATTAGATATGCAATAATGTTTCTACCATGAAAAAATTAAAATATTGGATGAATCTTGAAGAGCTTTATCTCCTTCATCGACCATTAGATTGAAAGCTTTTCTTTTGAGATGGATTCCATTTGGATTCTATTCTTGGTAGTAGAAGTTTTAACCGAATCAAAGATATTCTGTAAAGTTGAAATGGTGTGATTTAAATAAAAGTGAACAACTTTCTCGATGATAATTTTTTAATTGTGATTGGTTTGTTGATAGAATTTCCACTCTAAAGTGAAAATGATGACATTTTTAACTCGTTTTGTGCACTAATGCACTACAATCTCACAATCTATGATGCCTCATGATCAAATTTTGGTCTCCTTGTCTTAGAACAAGTCTATTACAAGTTTATATGGTTGAGATCTAAATAGCTTACTTTCATTTTCAAATATGACATTTTTTTTTGAATGTATGTTTTCTTGACTAAGATAGGATGGGACGTTCAAGGCTTAAAGTTTCAAGTGAAATACTCCTTGTTCATTGATATTTAATCTTCAAAATAAATATCATTACAGATTTGATTAACAATGCAATGAGTATATAGTTAATTTCAAAGTTTGTAGGATAGGCTTACTCCTTATACATCATTTGATAAGAATGCTTTACAATACGGACCAAGAGCCATGACCATGATAAATCAAGAATGGAGTTTTGAGTGGCTTGTTAACTCTTATAGTATAAAGAGGATTTGGAATTTCTGGAGGGTGACAAGTTTAACCCTTAAACGTCTGGCTATACGGTGGAGGGCAGCCCAGTGTATAATTCTTGAGAATTTGGTGTATGGGGGCAGTCCAGGGAAGGCTGAAAATAGCAGGGAATACGAGGATGGCAGCGGACACCCTAAAAATGGCTCGGTGAAGCTGCAAGATGGGCAGCTCTACATCGTCTCTCCGTAGACGCGAGAACATAGGGATCCAAATCGTAAACACAGGGATCAAAATCGTGAACTCCGAACTGCAAGATTGAAGCCCTCGTTGCTTCCCGATCAATTTGACACCTCTCGCAAGTTGTACCCCCCGACGACCAAGCTGCTACAGTCTTTCAAAAAGGTCAAATGGCCCCCTCGGGGCCGCTCGGACGTTTAAGGGTTAAGGTCAGTTCTCCAATATAAATCTTCATCATGCTCTCTTTTACCCTTCTCCTTTTCCTCCTTTCTCCTCAAATAATTTAACACTAGCCAATAAATGTTTTTTGAGCCTCATGGTCTTTTTTATTGTAGTTGAGTCAAGGCATTTGCTTTGACTCAACTGTAATCAAGAAGACCATGAATAAATAATCTATTATAGAAAATTTAGCATACTTGCAAAAGTTAGTGGCCAATCTCCTTTTTTCAAGGTAGTATAAAACCAAATGGGACCAAGAGCACTTCACTCTCCAATTACAGATTTTAGAAGGCCATGGTCAATCTTCATGGTCCATAGTGTGTACATATCTCCAGATCCTAGTGTAAGTGATTGCGCCTACATTGTATT
The DNA here is from genome assembly GCA_037043015.1 of Bryum argenteum. NCBI lineage: Eukaryota > Viridiplantae > Streptophyta > Bryopsida > Bryales > Bryaceae > Bryum > Bryum argenteum. The sequence continues at coordinate 2,238,014 of CM073323.1, read as the reverse complement.
CATTTGACACTACTTTGAACCAATCAACAGATGTAGAATCCAAAATTCAAAACTATAACTATTGAAACAAACATTATAGTAATCCTACAGGTGTATGGTAGGAACACCTATTGTTGCGCATGTAAGAAACTCACTATATTTAGAGTGCTGGAATGAGTGGTTTCATGTTTTTCAGTAATTTACAAAAAATAAAAAATAAAAATGTCCTTTTTGTGATATTTTAAAGTACTTACAAGAATAAGTACAAATTTTAGAATTGATTAATACAAGTAGTCTTGTAAATCGGGTACTCTACTCGATGTACACATGGGGTATATCAAGGGTAATGAAATCTTTAAAGAAAGAAGAATTTGATATGCTTATGGGTTATTCTTAAGAGATTTCACCAATGCTCATCATAAAAAGGAAGAATCTTATTTGGAGGGGAAATTTTGAGTATAAAGAAACCAAGGTAGATTGAAGGCCAAGGCTATTTGGAAGGCTAGTTGCCACTCAAAAATAGCATTGGCAGAACCAACAAGAGGCATGTTTTTACTAAAGCCCCTCCATCCATTCCAAGGGCAAAACAGTAGCTGTGGTGCAAATGCTCTAACTATCATAAATTGCGCTAAAGCTTTTACATCCTCCATTCTACTTTAGCTAATCAATATAGAGTTCACTCTCCATTATAAATTGAATATTATTTTCTTTTTCTAAAAAGAAGTTTTCCTAGCTATTACAGCGTTAACACTGTCTGCCGCTCGTGCTGGGCCTGCCGAGCCTGGTGAGGCTGCTGGCTCGCTTTGTTTACACACGTTTCCAGCAGGAGCGGCAGGTTATACTGATCAAGTGAAGAGAAAATTCACCAGGTTATACTGATCAAGTGAAGCATGGAATCATTTTTTTTTTTTGGACTATTTGGGAGCCCGCTGGGTCTGTTGCCGCAGCGCAGCTGCTTCCAGGACTTTGGCTACCCGCCAGCCAGGTAATCCGGAGTCACAACTCCAAGCTTAAAATAGTTAGTGACAACAAAAGCGACAGGCAATGTAAACGTACTATATGATCCAAACACACATTGCTCAATAAAAAATAAATAAAATAAATAAATAAATAAATAAAAGTGTACGACCTAATATCTCATGCCCTAAAAATGATCAATAATGTGAGGCTTTTTGCAGGGCAAGTTGGAAAAGATCATTTGCCTGAAGGGAAACATTCCACTTGCAGTGGGTCGGCTTCCAAAAATGTCGCATGAATTCACAGAAGCGGAAGTGTAGTCCATCAGAGGATGCCCACATTCTTGGCTGACAGGCTCTCTTTTTCTTAACTTGACATTTTCCTAATCGACCATCTCAACTGCTGATAATGTTGCTCCTCTCTTTTAATAACCTCCAAAAGCCCAGGATTATTTTTTTAAAAAAGAGATGTCTGCCCTTTCCTGTTTTGAAGCCCAAATTCCTGTAATCTAAAATGACAAAGTCCCGTTTCTGAATAAAGTTAAGCAGGATTTAAGAGCACTTAATTAAGCCTGGCCTTGAGTGAGTGGATCAAACTTCAAAGCCGGCTTTGTGACAAGTGAAAGGGGTTTTTCTGAGTCCACTAACCCTAAAAGTGACTCTTTGGTGCTTGAATTCATGAATGCCTCACACTTGCCATGGTTTCAAGCCTTTCTTTATATGTGTTATCTTTGTTATTTACAGAATGGGCATGGGTCTTTGCCGATTTTGGGATACTGGATAAACCTACAAGTTAGTATTGTAGACCTATAGCTAAGTAGAAAGAAACAATTGCCATGTTTTAACCCTAAACGTATTCAATGTCGTCTTTCTACGTCTTCGATAAAAGGGTAGAAACTTTGAAGAGCCATGATTTTTGATTTTGATGAAATCACTTGGGTTGAGTCCTAAATCAAGACTAGTTTGCACACCTATACAATGGAGTATAAAATTTATGACATGCATTTTAGTAAGGGCAGCATTTAGTTTTTGAATTTCAAACATAGGCATATTTTATGATTGCAAGCCTAAATAAATATACTATAATCTAGTACGGTTAATATCTAAAGAACTTGCGTTCATTTTCATCTATGACTCCTCTTTCAAAAATATGTATTAGACTAAAAATAGGCTGGACTAAAAAAAATCTTCTCGGATAAGCTCTCATATATTATCCACAAAATTAAAAAGTGTTGTGTACCTAATGAATGTAACATTTTCCTTCAAAATGGAAAAATGTTACATATAATGTTTAAATGTACTGTATGCATGCATGGACTATATAATATTAATATTAACATGGTCATAAAGTAGCTAAAGTAAAACAATCCCATAAAAGTTAATAGCATTAAATAACGCTGTATTCGTGCAGTCACACGAATGGATGCACTTAACTTTCGCCTTTTGAGAGCCTTTGATATAAAGGTTAAAATCTACATAAATACATCTCTAAGACCTGTTGACCGTGAATCGTTGGGGCCCAGGACCGTGAATTTCTGGGGCCCATGACCGTGATTTTCTCACATGGTTAAAGATAAGCTTTCACTATTACTGACTACTTTTGTCCAGTATCCTGTGATCCAACTTGCAAAATGGTCCAAGAGTTCAAGAATATTCTGTGCAGTACTTGCGTAGACCTAGAATATTCTATAAATATACCATTTCTTTTTAGTATTTACAGAGCATTTGAAATATTATGATTATGGATATCTCTAAGCTTCATTATAGATTATTATGTTGTAAGGCGCAAGTATGTGGTTGAAATTTGATATCCTTGCCTTGCAACTACAGTTGAGTAACATGTTTTATCTAAAATATTTCTGCAAGTCAGAGAATGTACAGTCATCCTTCATGTCTCGACTCTTGCAACTCAAAGTTACAAAAATTAGCAGATAAATGTTGCAGTAATCGGAACATAAGAGCCAATTTTTCAATGAAGTTGATAGTATAGTGGCCAATAGTGGCACAATTTTCAGCATTGGAAATCTACAAGGATGTTATCCGTGCATGGGGAAAATCAGTAGAAAGCTAGAGCAAGTGGAATTATCATATTTGGACTCTTCTATAGTGGGTATTGAATTCTTAAAATTGGACTAAAATGGTGCTCTAAAGTGATACCCTATAATGTTTGCGGTGAGTACATGGTACTGTTGTATGGAGAAGCTAGTATGTACCTAGGAGTGAAGATTACCATAGCTGCTATATGGGACCTGCTCCATTTTAGACCACTCTAGTATCTATATTACAATACAGGAGGCTTTGTCTCACACGACGGTTCCGAGCTGGAATCCGTCGTTGAGACTTGCCTCCTGTATCAACTTATTTGAAGTTTATGAATGTTTTATAGCTTTAGGCAATCCAAGTTGAACGTGCTCAACGGCACGGGTCCCACTAGTATTTTACAATACATCACGACAGCATTTTACAATACAACACGACAACATGATTAAAAGTGATAAAGGGAATGCGATTCCTGAGAATCCGCTAAGGATGAAGCATACAGCTTCTAAACAGTGCTCACCGAAGGTCCGGCCGTCCGGGTTCCGCACCCCAGCAGAATCTTACGACCGCCCGTCCATGAGCAATTGAGCATCGACAAATTGCACATGAGACCTGAGATGCAAGTGTACCAATTCTAAACACGACAATCATCGGAAAGTAAACTGCACAAATTACTGCAAAGTACTGTAAATGCAGTAAGAGATCTGGATAGATTATCCTACACCCATTTGCGATATGATTTGTGATAGAAAGCGGAGTTGATCTGGAGGTAAATCTATGCAGCAAGCCGAGCGATGATCACGAGGAGGAACGAGGAGCTAGTTGCACATACACGTGTGGCGAAGAGAAGGTTATGGGTGCCCGATCACCCTTTCGACCATGTTACTACGTCCATCGATTGCACAGTACGTACCGTGGATCGCATAAGTTAAATTGCATGCAGTGACATACTGTAGAGAAATTGACATAAAAGCCAAAGGAGCACTCGAGAGGCCGGCTGATTGTCGTGAAACTCGGACAACCAGTGCGTGTGAAGGCGTGACGGGCTCCTGGAAAGCTCCGGAACAAGTCACGGCGAACAAACAGGCGTTCCTGATCTTCCGTACTTGCTGCGGTCGGACTGCACAGGGATCGCAATACTCGACTGCCAATTAAAGACTCCTCATCCGGGAGAAAACAACGGTGGTGGGGAACGAGCTCTGCACATCAACCGTGAAGGGATCTTACCCCAGAGTCCCAGACACTATGCATAATATTCAATTATGCTGCGGTGAATTGGCCAAAGTGCAACAATCTAAATTAATCCTCCTTATCATAATTATCATGCCGGCAGCGAGCGCTGACTTTCTCTCTCGACCTTTCAATACAATTAACTGCCATGTCCCACCAGTGTCCGTGGACTATGAAAAGCCGGTCGACCGCAGCTCCATTCCATCGCAGTCTCCCGCCGCCACCGCCCTCACATTCTCTGAGTGAGACTCCAGCCTGAGCTCCATTGCAATCTCCATGACAATGGCGAGAACGATGTTGCTCCTGCTGTTGGCAGCTGCTTGCATTATGCAAGCGCAGGCCGCATACGGCCCTGGTGCTTGGGGTCAAGCCAGAGCTACATTCTACGGTGGGAATGACGCCGGCGGCACCATGGGTAAGCCTCCACCTGGAAATACCATTGGTCCCAACCAATGCTGAATTGCCACATAGACCAGCTTGCACCCAACAATTCGAGTCTGGGTAGCTCCATACGTACGGTAGTAGAAACCTTCAATTGCAAACAAGAAAACAATCACTCTGACTGTCTCTTGTTTATGCTGTTTTGCATATAAAAGTACTTAGTTTTATAAGCGAAACAATACACATGTTTCATTACAACAACATGTGTATTGATATAGCACCATGTCTCTGCTGGTTTGCTGAATTTTGATCCGTGCCGTTGCGGATTGAATGCAATGCAAGAGGAGATTTGCTTCGTTTAGAGTGTGGATGCAATGCCTGTGCCTTAATCTTTCAGTCAATTGGGGAATGTAAGTAGAATTGCGTGCTGTGGGATGCTGGCAATGTTGTGTTGTGAATATGGTAATGGGAATGGCAGAATGGATTACTGAGAATGATTCGCTTACATCATTTACCTTTCTGGATGCAATGCAAGAGGTTTTTGTTTCGTTAAGATTGTGGATGCTGTGCAACACTTAGCTTGGAGGCAATTGGGGAATGGCAGGAAGTGGGATGGGGGTGGAGTGGTATAATTATGGCTGATGATGGTACGTGGTGAATGTGGTGCAGGGGGAGCTTGCGGGTATGGCAATCTATACAACACAGGGTACGGCACCAGGACGACGGCCTTGAGTGGCGCCATGTTCGCAAACGGCAATGCTTGCGGAGCATGCTACCAACTGACGTGCGTGACCGCCAAATCCAAGAGCTGCTATGGCGGCGGCAAATCCATCACCGTCACGGCCACCAATCTCTGCCCCAGCGGCAGCGAGGGCGGCTGGTGCAACCCCCCTCAGAGGCACTTCGACCTCTCTTTCCCCATGTTCACCACCCTCGCCCCCATGCGTACCGGTGTCATCGACGTCAACTTCCGAAGGTACCACTCCTTCCATCCCAACATTGCACTTTATGCCTCTCTTTATGCTAATGGAGTGCGCGGTTTTAGTTTTGCTAATGGATTCTGTGGTTTTGGTTGTAATGCTAATAGAGTGTGCGATTTTGGTGTGGGTGCAGGGTGGCTTGTGTCAAGAAGGGAGGGATGAGGTTCACCATCACTGGCAACCCCTATTGGTTCATGGTTCTTGTTTACAATGTGGCTGGTGCTGGAGATGTTCAGAGATTGTTCATCAAGGGCTCAACCAATAGGTGGGTTGAGATGAAGCGCAACTGGGGTCAAGTGTGGACATATAGTGGTGGACCTAACGGCATGGTAGGACGAGCTATGTCTTTCCGCGCACACACAAGTGATGGTCGGCAAGTCGTCTCTAACAATGCATGCCCAGCGTCATGGAAGTTTGGCCAAACTTTTGAAGGTGTAAATTAGTGTTTCTTACGAAGTTACAAATAAAACTTTTTGTTTTTAGTAGGCAAATACGAAGGTATAGAATTAGGGTTGTGTAGTTGGTTTTTATAGTGTCTAAATGAGTTCAAGGTTGCAGAGGTGAATGTTCACCCGCTCCGTTGCAGAGGTGTATGTTCACCCGCTCCTGCGCAATTCAATGTACCATCTGTACCACTTAGAAAAATGCTAGTTCCAGCGTAAGTTCCGACGAACAAAGATTTCGTCTTTACTGTCAAGTGCTCTTGACATTTTTGTGACGCAAATCCTTCAATAAAACACGCAGCTACTGAGCCTTTTCTGCTCTGTTAACGAATCAGCTTACTAGTAGTATTGGCCGTCTCCTACGCTGTTGTTATATGCAATTGACCTATCATTTTAAATCGAAAACATTAATCCTCTTTTTATACTGAGAAGCTGAAATATAACTCCTGGAAACATGTTGATTCCCATCAACGACTTCTTAGATTCAATTCTACCAGTCAAAATCTCTGCAGGGTGCACTCCGTCCATGTTTTGCATTGGATGTTTTTCACTGAGATGCCACATGTTACATTCCAAGTGATTCGTATTTGCGCAAAGGTTTTGATGAGTGTGCAGTTACTGGGGTGGTTGTTTTACTTAAGATAAAACCACTAGCCACAATTAGTGAATTACAAGTACCAAGTCCTTATAGTAATTACAGCTGAGTCTTCACTGCCTTCACAAACAGCAAGCTCGCTCGATCGATAGTGTCTCCATAAAATTGCACGTCTGTCTGGAGTACGTACTTTCAGTCACGATTGATTCTGCCTCTTAATCTCAAAAATGATCAAGAGACAAAACTGAAACGGGATGATGCGAGTGGGAGCTTGTCACTTACTCTCAATGCAAGAAAGTCAATCAATCTGCCATTTAAGGAAACCATGCCAAGGTTATAGTGATTGCCGGAATATAAGAGGGGGTGCACGCTTGAAACAAATGCTCAGTCTACTGATGCAAAATAGCGCAGGAAGGATCTGGGTGAACAATCTCAACATAGGCTTTAGCAGACTCGAAACTAGTACGTGTTCTCACTTTCTCCAACATTGTTACGCTTTGGTTCAGGTTGTGCAGGAGTAAGTTTCAATTGTGGAAGGCCTGCAATAGGACACTTTCCGGTGCCCATGTACCTTGAGAATGAAAAGCTTCCGACGTGAGAGAATAAGCAATGTAAGGCTTCTCTGAGCCCAAGGAGAAGCGAGGAGGCAGGTTTTTTCAGAAAGTGGTGCTGCCATTGCACAGCTATATTTATAGAGCTGCTAACTCCATGCATTTAGGCTCAAGGAAATCACAACACTTGTCTTTTCATTGTTGGACAAAACGGCTTGGGAACCTCGACTGCTATGTTTACTTCTCAGGTGTTTCTACGCTACCAGCCTATCTTTCTCAACCACTACTGTAGAGATACTTGATGAAAAATTGCCTAAAATGACCTTTGTTTACCTTAGGTTCAACAAAACTCAATCTAAGCATGATTCAGATGATCCAACCGTAGGATCTGAAAGATAACTCGGCTTCTTACACATGTGTCAATTTCGAACCATTGAATCTTTTTCATTTGTGAGATTATAGTGGTCAAAGTTGGGCTCGAATTTCCTCATGCGGGAACCCCAAAAAAGCCATTTCGATTTTCTTGGATCGATACAGGTTAACTCTTAACCCTAAAATGTCACACTTATTAAATAGGGTTACAATAATTAGTCTTGTACACTCTTTACGTTAACCCCTAAAGATCCAAGAAAGCCGAAATGACTTTTTGAGATTTCCAGAGGGAAAAACGTCAGTCAACTTTGACCATTATAATCTCAAAATTGGAGAATATTTTACGGTTCAAATTAGACACATGAGGAAAGAGTCAAGTTAACTTCAAGATCCTTCGGTTGGATTTTCAAATTAATGCTTAGATTGAGTTTTTTTGGACCTGAAGTAGAAAAGGGTCCTTTGTGATAATTTAGACAATTTTGTATCAAAGATCTTTTGGGGTTGAGAGTCCATCTTCCAGTTGCTGTCCTTAGTCTTGTATTCCGCTGCAGTCCTTGGCATTAACCCTTAAACGTCTAAGGTGACCCGAGGGGTCCTTTTCCAACAGAATCTTCTCTGTAGCTCTCAATGTCCTCAACTTTTTACTTATATTTTGATGTCAAAGTGGTCACCTTCTTTTGATGCATTCAAAAAGTGAAATTTTAGAATTCAAATCACAATTTGTATGAGTGATTTTGTGCTTTGAAAGGATTGTGGTAGGTAGGTAGGGGTTGTACAATACTTGTAGGAGGTTGCAAGCTCATCATTGATTGGATCATTCATGATACCCAAGTTCAAAAAGTGCACTATTCATGATGCCCGAGTCCAAAAGATGTTGTGATCCAATACTGGGCTGCCCAAATCCGTATAGCCTGACGTTTAAGGGTTAAGCCAAGTGGACATGCATTTTTGCAAACAAAATGAAACAAGATGGCTATACGAGATTACTTGATGTTTAGTAATGCTTAATAAAATTGGTGTAAACCTCAAACTCCAAACATGATCGTCTGCAATGAAGTTGGCCATGTTATTCTTGACCAGCCATGATTCATCTTGATCCTTTACTAAGGTAGACAGACCCATTCCTGACCGGCGACCAATAACCGATCAAGCCCAATTCCTAGATTTTGAAAGTGCAGATGTACCTCATTTGTATATTTGAGCATGTGATCGGCTTTAGGTTCCAAGCAACTTTTCACTTTAAACAATTGTAACTATTTGAATAATGCAAATAAAATCACGAAACTTTTTGCATTCAACAAGAACCTTATGTTTGCACACATGAAAAATTCTAAGAAATATATATACCTTAATATCATGTGCTAAAATCCTTGAGTGGTCGGTTATAGGTGCCTCTACCTTAGATAGATAGAGACATGAGTGGAGTAAATGGAGAGAAATTTTGCTTTCTTGTGAATATTCATATGTTGTCAATGTGAAGTCACTATGGCAAAGAGCACATGACCTCCACATGACAGCATCACAAAACCCCACTTTTTCCATTGAAATGGTCTGCTTCACATTTGGTGCATTGCTTTATAAGCAAACATGAATGCCTTGCTTGAATTCTCAGGTTCATACTTGTTAACCCTAGAACGTCGGAGCCCATAACCGTGGCCTGAACTTTGATATGTCTTAGTCTGAATCCTCCATTTCGCCACTTTACCTGAAAGTAAAATATTTTATTTTATTTTTCGTAGATGTGATCACATGCTTTTCATATGCTGTAAAAATTTCAGATTTTTTTGGGAAGATTTGAAATTCAAGTGAATTTTCAAAGAAAAACCAAAAATAATTCATATCAAATACAAATCACTTTCAAAAAATCTGAAATTTTTGGAATAAGGGGACATTGTAGTGAAGAATAGCATGGTGTAATCCATGGTTTTGTGTCATGCTATATTTGAAAATTGAGAAAGAGACCCTATAGGCATGTAAACTTAAGGTGTCAGTAAATCACTAGATATTAGGAATTTCTTGAAATTCTAACTTGGAGTAGAAACAAGACTTGGTAAGATTCATTTTATGAATTGAGCTTGAACTCAAAAGAGATCATTTAGTTGCCTAAATTTGAGACTTAATAAAAGTAGGAAAAAGTTGCAGAAATGCACTGTGTGGTGACTTGTTTTTAACCATTCTTTCAACTTTCATACCACATGTGATCTTAGGAAATACCTTAAATGACCTCAAATGAATTCCATGATATGCTATTATCATTCATAAATCCAATTACAAAAATCATGAATGAAATTCATCCCGCAATAATAGGTTACAGTGAAAATGTTCTGTTCATCGGACATAAAATGGCCGCTCCGACGTTCCAGGGTTAAATCTGCCAGCCGAATCACCCTAGAAATTGCTGCATTTACACACCAAAAATGCTTTCTCTCAGTTTAATCAACAGTGACAACACCCTAATTAGTGCACCATCACAATTTTTTATGAAACTTTTCATCCAGGTAAGGTTTTTTTGTCACTACTTAGATTTTGTTTTTTCTTGAACAGTATATGCTTTACTGAAGTTAAACACATACAAGAGCCAGAGCCCACTACTTAGATTTTGAATTTGGCCTCAGGTATGACTTTTTTAGATTTCTTTTAACCCTTAACCCCTAAACGCCCAAGGGGGGGTAAAGCTCCTAACAATTGGTAATAATGCTGATTTTTTCAAAACTGCGTAAAAACAAATAAAAGATGAAAATGGAAAATCCAACCGTAGGATCTTCTTTGGAGCATGGCAATAGTATGACCACCAAGTTGCATGCCATTTGGAGGTATGGATTTCAAGATCCATGCAAAAAAGGGGTGAAGATCACACCACCAAAACTTTCATGAAAAATCTCTTTCGCCCACTCTCACAAATTGAGGATCAAGGTTTTTACTATTTATCCAAGGAGGGAGTAGAGTAAACCTACCGAGGAGTTGAGCAAAAAAATGGCGGATGAAAAATCGATGGGATGAAAGCGGGGTTGTGCACCAAAGACGGAGCCTCACATCCAGAATGTCGAAAAACGACACTGTGGGCGCTTAACCCCTAAATGGTTTGACTCATTTGTAGTAAAATGAACACATCCTCAAAATCATTTTCATAGGTGGAGGTAAAAGTGTGTTATCCAAATCTCAACCGTACAATCTTGTCGTAGACATATTGAACATCATGTGTGTCAAATTTTGAGTCATGAGGCTTCATAGATTGCGAGATCATAATGTATTAATACTCAAAAATGATCACATAATTTCATCATTTTCACTTTAAAGTGAAAATGCTACCATTAGACTTATTGCAATGAAAAAGTCACCAATTAGAATGTTGTTCACCTTCATCTCAGTAGCATCCTTGAACAAAAAAAAACCATGAGAAAAATTTCTTTGTGCAAATAATGGCCCTGCAATGGTGAAAACTGCCCTAAATTTTACAAAGGAAAAAATGTCTAAAACTAGACTGCTGTCACTGAAATGCATGCCATTAATTCATACTTCATTGTATGGGTCTGAGATTTTTATGACATGAACTAGACTTGATTTGGGACCCAACCCAAGTGATTTCGTCCAAAACGGAGTCTGGATGAAGAAGTTATGGCTCTCCAAAGTTTCTGTCATCCAAAATGTCGTTTTTCGACATTCGGCCCGCTTAAGGGTTAAGGGTTAAACGCCCAGCCAGCCCAAGGGGCATGATTCCAACAGAATCTTCCCTGTAGCTCTCACTGTACTCAACATTTCACTTATATTTTGATGTCAAACTGGTCACCTTCTTTTGATGCATTCACAAAGTGAAATTTCACAATTCAAATCACAATTTGTATGAATGATTTTTGTGCTTTGAAAGGATTGTGGTAGGTAGGTTGGGGTTGTACATAACCTTGTAGGAGGTTGCAAGCTCATCATTGATTGGTCTATTCATGATGCCCACGTTCAAAAAGTGCACTATTCATGATGCCCAAGTCCAAAAGATGTTGTGATCCAATTTTGGGCTGCCCGTCTCAGACCCCATGGGCGTTTAAGGGTTAACCAAACGTTTCAAACTTATATAAAGAACCAAAGCAATTCCACTTTGTTCTGCATTTGCTCCCAAAAGTTGGAGCAAAGAAGGTTGGCCTCAAAGAAGATTTTGATTACAAAGATGTAAACGTAGAGATGTTAACCTCTAAAGATCCTTCGTGTAAATTGTTTAAATTACAACAAACAACCTCCTTCTACTTAGAGACCAATTTTTTTAAAATTTAGAATATACAACTATAAGATCTTAAAATTAACTTGACATACTACTTTCATTCCAAGTTTGAATTGTTGATTTTTCTCCATTTGTGAGATTATACTAGTCAAAGTTGGTTGAATTTTGTTCTTGGGGAAACCCTTTACTCTTCAAGGTGCCGCTCTGGCTAATATATTGTGTTTCTTTTGCGTATTTGCATGTCTATCGGTCCGTACCTTGGAGTCTACTCTCAAAGGGAGTTTGTATTGAAACAAATAGCTTAATAATTATGAATTGCTCGCCCCATTCTATGACATACCTTGTGGTATGTAAGGACTTTTGTGTGGAATAAGATACGGCGTATGGAAATACGTATGAGAAGCCAAACCTGAATTGCAATCAATTGGCTCGGAGATTAGCACCTTATAAATACACTCGTGTGCACTGTTGGAATTGAGTCGTGATGTCACTGGGTATTTTTTACAAATGTGAAGAGCATGCAACTAATGTAAACTCAGTGTCTTGTGGTTTTTTTCATGCAATCTTACCAATACCCTAGGATTGATCAGTCTTCAAAAAATCCTCTTGACATAGTGCACTTTGATTGTCACATCCATACGGTTGGGATTCCCAAAACATGTTTTTAAATATTAGCTAAATTTGAAGAGCAAAACGTATTGCCTCCTCTATGGTCACTAATCTACGCCTCCCGTGGGACTTTCAAGGGTTAATCCCGTTTTGGGTTTTAAGAATCTTTAGAGGTTAACATAACATATAATCACATATGTTAGACAATGATAAGAGTTTGGCAGCTAACTTACTAGAGATATAGATAACCTGTTGTTTTCAAAGTAATTTCTCTAGTTTAACCCCTAACTTTCCTTGAAGCCCAAAATGGGTTTTTGCAATTCCGGGTAGCCTAGATGAAGGGGTTAAAAGTAATATTTTTGCCTAAGAATTTTATCGGATCCTCCTCATACTGCAAAGTGTATGTAGTAAAATTTGCAAAGTCAAATTCCAATTTTTGAGTCTTCTAGGACGATCCTTGGGTTGCAAGCCGAGATGGGGCAGCTCAAAAAAGTAACTTTTTTGATTTTTTTTTTTTTTTTTTGAAACATGATTATTACTAAATCACTACTCAAATTTCAAAGTGACTCAAGTCAAAAAGTTTACCAGTTTTAAAGGGCAGTCTCCAAAAAAAAGTTGGGAGCTTGAAACCTCAAAACCGAAATTCTCTACCTCTAAGCACTCGTGGGGGTGTAAACCGCTTTCTTTTCTTTTTTTAAAACTTCCAACCGTAAGATCTTGTACCTAAGCCAATTTTCAGTATCTGATGTAAAAATTGACCGTTGGATGTTTACCATTTGAGAGATAATTACATCCAAAGTTTGTCTCCCAAGTTTTTTTGGGTATTGCGAAGATTGGTTTTGAAATTTTTGGAGGCTACCCTTGTAAAATTGGTAAACTTTTTGACTTGAGTCACTTTGAAATTTGAGTAGTGATTTAGTAATGATCATGTTTCAAAAAACAAAAAAAATCAAAAAAGTTACTTTTTTGAGCTGCCCCATCTCGGCTTGCAACCCAAGGATCGTCCTAGAAGACTCAAAAATTGGAATTTGACTTTGCAAATTTTACCACATACACTTTGCAGTATGAGGAGGACCCGATAAAATTCTTAGGCAAATATATTACGTTTAACCCCTTCATCTAGGCTGCCCGGAATTGCAAAAATCCATTTCGGGCTTCAAGGAAAGTTAGGGGTTAAACTTCCAAATCTGGGCATTAATAAGCGGATTCCATTATTGGATAGGTAAAATAATTAGTCTTCTGTAACCTGAGACTTTAGATCAAATTCATTTTTGGTATGAACTTGACTTTTTGCTGCCATGTGGGGAGATTCAATACAAAACAAAACACATGAAAAGAACACACTCGCAAGTTTTACTGCAAATATCACTGAACTGATTCTTAGCAATCAAGCAATGACAACTTGTGTGCATTTTAAACCCTTAAACGTTTATTGGGGGTCTAGAGCCTAAAAACATAATATTTTGCAAAGTGTCATAGATGAAAATGAAGGCAAGCTATTTAGATCTCAACCGTACAATCCTGTAGTATACTTGTTGTAGGTCATGTGGGTCAAATTTGAAGTCATATTAAGGTCTCATAGATTGCAAGATCGTAACATATTAGTACCCAAAAAAGTTCACAAAAGTTCAGCATTCTCACTTTGAAGTGAAAATGCTATCGACAAACATATTGCAATGAAAAATTCACCAACTACAAAGTTGTCCAGCACTCCAGCCTCATCTCAATGACACTCTTGTACAAACAGAATTCATCAAAAAAAAAAAAAAAAAAAGAAGAAAGAAAGAAAAAAAAAGGGAAAAAAATAAAGAAAAAAAAAAAAAAAAAAAAAAGAAGTTGGCTCAAACAATAGCCTTGTAAGGGTGAAAATTGCCAAAATATTTACAAACAAAAAAGAGTCCATATCTACACCCCTTGCATTAAAACCACTTGCATTAAAAATCTTGCCTTATCTTCAAAATGCCTTCAATTGGGTCAAGGTATTTACTACTTAACGCCTAAAGGTCTGAGCGTGCCGTGGCGACCAGTAGAATACGGTGTATTTTGGTTGTATTTGGAGTGAATGCAGACCTTTAATGGGTTTGAGTTCAAAGAAGAAGTTGACATTTGAATTAATGCAATTCTAGTGAGCTATTACGATTCCAGTTTAGAGTTTCTTGTTGGTAGCAAATCCTAATTATACGACAGCGTACATACTATCCCCGAGGGACTTTTAAGGGTTAAAGTATACTCTATCTGGAACCTATCCTCAAAAAACAAAGTTGAAATCCAACGGTAAATGAACAAGATATAGCTCCTCAAAAATTATCCACTTTTTCACAGTGGTATAACATGCTTGTAACAATCATGGAACAATCTTGGATCCTAATCTGTAAATATTTCAATTAAAAAAACCAAAAAAATGTTTAGTATATCCCCATTCTAGATAACCAAACTTAGTGGTTCATAACTAACCAGTCCAAATTGTTGTAATTAAATGTTTTAGGTAATTACAATGATTATTCAATTCATGTGTGCTTACCAATATTTGTTTTTGAAAATTTTCGTGAAAGCACTAACTACACTAAATAGGTAGATTAGTGTTAGACACCAATTTATATACGGTAAACATGTTATTGTTGGTCAAAAATTTTACCCGCTATGTTCGTCAAGATGGGGATCCTTCCATAGTATAGGAATGGATGCTCTTGGTAATTGTTTTTGGTCAAAAGTAAAACCTTATAGCATTTTTTAAATCTTATAATAATCTAACACTAATCTACCTATTTAGTGTAACTTGTTTTGTCCACTTCGTAGCTGCCCATTGTAAAAGAAACTCCTAAGGTTTCAATATGTCTAGGATCATGTAGATTTTTCAAGATAATGGCAACTATATTGTAATTAGTGCAACCCAACTAGCTAAAATCAGTATCCCCTGTATTTGAAATCATACATAAGACATTTATTGAATTACACGAGAGATCATTAATAATTTTTGAAGTTTGTTGAAAGCAAGGGGTCAACTCGAGATTTGAAGGTAAGTTCATAATGTTGCAAACAACTTTAATTTGCTGATGACTGTAAGTTAGTACGCAGATCGCAAGTGATCATAATGTTTGAGTACAAACTACCCGAGTGATTATTCGAATTACCCTTAATTGCAAACCATCGACAACTTTGAAACCGCCTTCAATACTAAAAACTCAAAAAGGAACATACCTGTATGAAGAGCTCGTCTAACACCAAGCGGTCATCGTTTTCAAATCATGGGATGACACACACGAATCGAGAAACCGTCCAATTTTTTTATTTTTTTTGACCTTGCCTCACCACATAATGCAAGGTTTATATGTCTATTCTCGGAAACAATTATTTTCACGAGAATAGACATATAAACCTTGCATACATCCACTTTAATTTGTTTTCGTAAACGGAGAAGGACTTGTTGTGAAGAATTGCCAAACTTTTTCAAATGAGACAAAAATTGTTTCGATAAAGTAATGATGCAACATCCGCTCATGCTAGAAAATTTTGGAGCCAATTCGATGAGGGACCATGGTCATTTGACATAAAGAGCATCAAATTAAATAATGTTGTGATATTCACTCATGTGAGAAATTTTCCGAGCCGATACGATGAGCGACCATGGTAATTTGTGAGAAATAAATAAAAGCAATGAGGAGGTGTTTTTTGTACGTTGTGGATTACGTAGTATGATGCATTGGTTGTACTAGCGAGCGGTGGGATTGAGGAGTACGAGGGAAATTGAAGACGTGGGAGGGAGGTAGATGGCCTACTAGTCCCCATGCTCATGCTCCGATTATAACTTGGCCGTTGTAGTTTTAAAGTTCATTTGCAAGGTCGTTGGCCCAACAAGGCCAAGTGTTCGGAACCCGCAAGGGCATGCCCGTCCGTCGATGGCCGGCGGGTATGTGGGGTAGTTGGCCCCATTCCTCTCCGGTACTCTTGTCATTCGTGGTCCTTCCGCCCCCGGCCCCCCAGCCAATCGGCGAGGGCACAGGTGGCCCGGGCCGGCCCTTCGTCCTTCTGCCCGACAAAAAACAATCCGCTCTCATTGGTATGAGGATTTCAGTTGCAAACGAGATCTGATCTGACTCATTGCACCTACATTGTTATGGATCTGTCGGCGTATGTACCTTTCTCTCGGATGACCAGAATTTCTTTTTTTTACATCATCGTTACATACCCAAAATAAGCGTGCCATGAATCGTAAGAGGCCGGCGGGGGTTGAGCAAACAAAAGTGCCAAAAATCGTGGGTCGTTAGAGAATTTGAATAAATAAATGTTTGTTGGTGAGTTGATCACAATGTACGCTCATTTAGAAGTGTTTATGGTGAAACCACCTATTGTCGTGCACTTTAGGGAAAGTGAGGGAATCTACATACTTGGAGTCTGTGAGAAATGAGCGGGTTACTATCTTCCAGGGATAAGAAATAGGATAAGACGAACTTTCCCGAAATTTGTGGTTTTTTAAAACACACACATAATTGAAGCCTAAAGGCGGGCACCCTAAATATGTAAGCATGAGGTACATGCAAGGGAAGTCAGATCTTTATAAGGCAAGAATCTTGGGTGTCTGCCTTTAGGTAGGTGCCCGACTTTAGGTGGTTTCACCATAGAGATAGAATCCACACTGTTTGAAAGTAATTAGACGTGCTCTTATTTGGATATGTTGGTATGAAGTTCAATTGTTTGAATGAAATCTAGCCGTTTAGGAAGGTTTTTAGTTTGGTTTTCTAATATAGGTAGAACTCGTTCGGTTGGCTCTTAGGGGTTGATACAAGTTTGGTGCATTTTAAAATGGAATCGAAGTGCATTGTAACAAATATGTTATTTAGTGGTTTTATTATGATTCATGGTTTATATTTTGGAAGTATAACCATGGTTAGGAGGTTATTATTGTGTTTCGCTTCTTTATGAAAGCGTTGTATTTGTTGGGGGAAGTGATTGATTGCATGCATTTTGAACGAGTTTCTCATGTTTTTTTATGTATAGAGGACTAAATGTCAATCTTATATTGGAATTGGCTTGAATAAAGTGTGTTATCATGATGATAAGCCTTCATGACATAATACCAATGGTATAACGTAACATTTTTAGAAACTGAACAAATTTCATCTGAATAAGTTCCTCATAGGATTTTTTTGGGGTAAATGTGCAAATTATGTGGGAGATTAATGATGAAGGTATCAAATTTTTCTCTAAGTGTTTTTTTATTTAATATTGAACCTAGAAGGTGATGTCATATGTGTTTCTTAAACCGATTAAGGTGTGCGTACAATTGAGAATGGGCAAGTGAGTTTAGTGCATAATTTTTGGAGCTGCTCAGAAATTATGTCAGTTCCTTCAAGTCTAATGACTTCCACATTTGCATACTTAGGTGTTGTTGATAACTTTCATAAAAGAGTTGCCAACATTGCTCATAAAAAGACCCTACGTGTACCGTAACACCATAGCTGGTTCGTTCTTAAATGATTCTAAAAATAACCAAAAAAAAAAAAAAAAAGGAAATTCCATGCCTTCAAGAACGAATTTCAGGAAAAATAATCTCAATATAAACCGAAAATTGAGAAAATAGAGTATAATGATTCTGGAGGAATTGTGGACTTATTCTGCCGCCCTCCAAAATGGGTAAATGACAAAACTATGCGCTGGCCTGACTAATGTAGCTGCCAAATCTATTGATTTCAGTTCTTGCTTAGTCTTGTCATTATGAAGCTCCATCCACAAATAAACCCCCTTCTCTGCCCCGAATTTTTTTTTCTCTAA
This sequence comes from Bryum argenteum, assembly GCA_037043015.1. Taxonomy (NCBI): domain Eukaryota; kingdom Viridiplantae; phylum Streptophyta; class Bryopsida; order Bryales; family Bryaceae; genus Bryum; species Bryum argenteum. Next base: position 2,219,899 of record CM073323.1, on the reverse strand, counting down.
AAATATAGAGACGAATTTAAAAAATTTGATTCGTGAGAAACGAATCTTATTTTTTCAAAAAGAATAATTATTCGTTCGGCAGAGAACAAACCAACTATGGTGTTACGGTAATTTACATGGATCACATGTAACTAGGTTAATAGATATTATATACGTAATGATGTACAATGCCATTACATATGATACAATTATAATATCTGAGAATCTATTTTCATTATTATTACATCACATTCATGAAATTACGATATAATTCTTCTTTATGTATTTTAAGAATTAGAATTTGCATCGAACAACTATATGTGATTGTTTGAAGCATTTGGATTTTTATTTGCATACTCAATATGGAAGAAAGTAATTATGCACCATTGTTGGCATAGTAGCAAACAATTGTTGCTACAAGAGCTTGAGTTTTCCAATAGAATTATTAGATGCAAGTAAGCCTTACCTTCTAATTGTGATGGCTATGTTTGAGTCAATCTTCAACAGCGAGGGAGGAATGAGATACGTGCTCCAGATTCATGCAATGGGCACAAGTGTTGAAATATTTTATGGATGACACTCCTTTTAAAAAGTCTCAAATCAAGTGCTAAAGCAATTCATCTAAAAGGATTGTACTACATTAGATGGTTTGTGTTTTTCACTTCATAAGTTTTTATGAATCTATAAGAAACCATATCTTCGTAGTAAGTAACACCTTTTCATTCACAAGAAATTTTAGTAGTATCAATAGAAAGTTTAACCTCGTTCACCACAACCCATATCAAATATTAAAATAGAGGATATGAAGCTATATGACTTTATATGGAGCTTGCAATGAATGCATAACAACTATAAGTTTCAAGAAACAAGGCAACAACCAATTGTTCAAAAAAAAAATGTGGCAACTTGAAAAGGACAATAACTATTAGTTCAAGAATAAATTCAAATGGCTGATAAGAATATTTCATACATGTTTCCAAGTGATCAATACTAAAAATAATGTGTACTCAAGCTTATCGAGTCCTTAATCCTTGTTTGAAGGACATGATCTTACTTTTTGGACTATTTTCACATTAGATTTTTAATCCACATGCTCAACCTATGGCACATCATTGACGTATTTCATTTTCAAATTCTACACATCATGTGTTTGTACATGTTTCCAAGATTTGACATTTACTAATTAAAGCTTTTTAAGAATACGATTCATTTGTTTTTGGCCACCATATATCTATTCTTAGATTTAAAAAATATCTTCCCAATATTTACACTAAACCCTATGGCATCTCTATCTTAGTGATCTAGATAGGAAAGTTGAACATAAAGTATCATCATCATTTAGGTGAGGGAAACAATGCTCATAACAATATTATCATTATGTAGGTGAAGGAAACAATGCTTCGTTTCCAATTCATAAACTACACCTATTTTAGCATGAATGTGATACCAAGCAAGGTTGATATGAATATATCTCACAAAGTTGTAAGGTAGAGGATAAGATACATAGTTATTAGTTAAAACCTCAAATAAAGTAAACAAAAGATTAAAAGTATACTCCATCTATTTCATTACAACTGTCCAGTAGGTTCTCTCAAATCTACCTTAAGAGGTAGATGTGAGAGAATCTACTACACAATTGTAATGGGACTGAGGGAGTCGAAATTACTTCGTTCTCTAATATTTAAAACATATAAATGATGATTTCTGAATTCAGTAGCAACTATGAATCAGTATGAGGTTAGCAATTGAACTCTACTCGGCTTCTCGCTTGTCATGGTAGTTTGAGCCATGTTACATTGGTAAGTACATTATCTCATAATGTCATAGTATATTTAAGTATGATAGAAAGTTGAGCAACCATAACACCTCTCTATAACCGAATTCCGACTTAAAACGCCAATCGAACTCAAAATTTCCTCTTTAAAGAAATTTTTAGAAGCAATGCTTCAAAGCTTGAGAGATAGAAGTTGCTACCTTAGCTAAAAGAATATCTAATAAATTCAGTTTTAACAAATTTGCATGAAGAATCTTTAGGTGTTAGTACCTTACATCCTCGAGATGTAGAGATGTAGCCTAATTGGTGAAACAAACAAAAACCTCATCCTCATCAACATCCCTTATAGCGGACTTCTTCTCCTTGTCAATTCTAAACCGATCATCTTGACCAATTCATACGTAATGAAAATGACAAGTGATCCTCTCACCCACCACCGCAAACATTTTTCAATCTCCAAAACTAAGATAATGTGATACGAGGGATTCCAACATCCCTATCCTAAACACACTCACTACGAAGGTACGAGCCCAAAATGTCAGATAAAGCGGGAGTAAGGTAATCGATACTCATACATACTGCACATATCATATGAGCGCATGAAATGGGTGATAATGAAAGACATGATATTGAAGAGCTTTCCAACAATTCAAAGCTTCCACACACAAGCGTCTCAAAATGTCCTCTCAAAATGTCAGATAAAAAGCGAGGTAAGGTAATCCAGACTCATCCATAACAGTGTACGCGAACTTTTCTGCCACCATCCGGTTAACCCCTAAATTTCCTTGTTGCAAATCGGTTTAAGTCACAAAATTTGACCTTCCTTTAGATTAAGTTAAAAATTCTCAATCTAAGTATTATTTGAAGGATTCAACCGTAAGATCTCAAAGTTCACTTGACATTCTTCTCACATATCAAATTTGAACCGTTCATTCTTCCTCATTTGTGAGATTATAATGGTCAAAGTTGGCTGAGTTTTTCTCTTGCGGGAACCTCCAAAACCCGTTTCGAGTTTTAACCCCTACCTTTCCTTAAAACCCGAAACGGGTTTTGGAGGTTCCCGCAGGAGGAAAAATCAGCCAACTTTGATCATTATAATCTCACAAATGAGGAAGAATGAACGGTTCAAATTTGGTATGTGAGAAGAATGTCAAGTGAACTTTGAGATCTTACGGTTGAATTTTTTGAATATTGCTTAGATTGAGATTTTTTGAGATTAATCTAAAGGAAGGTCAAATTTTGTGACTTACACCGTTTTGCAACAAGGAAATTTAGGGTTAAGGAAAGTCGGGGGTTAAAATCCTCTACTTCGCATTATCATGTGGTCATTCTAATTGATATCCGCGTTCTACGTGAATGGTACCCATGTCATGACCCGGCGATACTCGTGCATTTTTAAAAAAATGATCGCCAAAAAGCCGGAACTTTGAAACTCTACTCGGTCTTTCATTCCCGTTCATTCGGCACATAAGCGAAATGGACGATGATAACGGAGACATAAAATTGACGAGTAGGGTTGAGGAGGTACTTGAAATGAGAAAGGACCAAAGCCATGGAATCAGCTGACAAACTACTGGAGTTGGTTAAGGCTCCAAACTGTCAACAGAGAGGAGTGCACATGATGCAATCTTAACTGGATGCCTGGCATTCCCTTCCAGGCAAGCACTTCCCTGCCCACAAAAAATAATATGACTTCCATTTTTTTTATTTTTTAAAATTTATTTTGCTGCCCTGGCTGCCCTGCAATTTGCAGTGTTTGTCCACCTCTGCTAGGAGCAACAGCTTATATAATGAAGCAGAACATGATTTTGTGTCCCAACTGGCCAGGGTGTCATCATATGCCCAATTGTGCATTTGCCGATTTTGTAAGTTGTCGCCCAAGTTGTTCACGTGCAATTCCTTCCTTTGCATTATTCGATGTTGAGGACCAACCCTCCACATGCATGTACGTCACCACCGTGGAGTACGACCAACTCGTTCTAACCTTGTTCGATCTTTGTGCACATGTAGTGGATAATCATAGCATTGATTTTACATCAAAAAACCAAGTTGTGCTATGTGATGTAGGTAGGTTGGTCGTGCTTATGACCTTGTAGTAGTAGCACGTCTATGATTGCCTTCTCTAAGTTGGTCATGCATCTCGGAATGATTAGACTTTACGATGTTTTGTTGTATAGAAAAGATTACGTGGTTAACCCCTAAAGATCCAAGAAAGCTGAAATGATTTTTTGGAGTTTCTTGCAGGGAAGAAAGTCAGACAACTTTGACCATTATAATCTCACAAATGAAAAAGAATGGACGGACCAAAAGTGATTTGCATGTGAAATGACAAGTTAACTTTGAGATGCTGCGGTTGATGTTTTTGGAGTAACGGTCAGGTTGAGTTTTTTTGGACCTTCGTACTTAGACTAAGATCAAGAGAAGATCAGAGAGAAAAGGCCATATTAATTATAATGGGAAAATTGCATGATATTGCGAGGATACATTATAATGAGCTAAAGTGTACTCTCAGATTGGGTACTTCACTGAAATTGGACAAAACTACCAATCATCGATGATTTCAAATGGTTAGAACTTACTCAAACTTTATCCAAATCGGGCATATGAGGTGAGGTTTTTCGACATCTACACAATGAGTAAGTTATAACCAATTTGAAATTGTCAATGATTGGTAGTTTTGTTCAATTTCAGTAAAGAACCCAATCTTTGGGTAAAGTTTAGCTCGACTTGAGCTAAATTGTCATTAAAGCGGGAGGTTGGAAATCTCCCAAAATACCAAATATGGTGTTAGAGGATCTTAGTTCTTGATTAATTTGAGGAATATAACATGGTTTTAGTGATTTTGGGACTCAATTAGTGTCAGGAGTTGATGTGGTTATGAAGATGAACTAAACAACAGCATTAACACGGTACTGCTCTATATGAATAAGACCAGAAGTTGTTCATGAATAAATAATGGATTAATGAGGAAGCAAATTAAATTGGGATAATGTACCAGCAAGCAAAATAATGGGTATGATGGCTATTTAAATAATACTCCTTGGTACTACAATGTGACACAATTTCTTAGAATTTTATAGTAAGGGTCAAGTGCAGCACTTGACCCCTTTGTACAGTTTCACTAATCCTGCAGCTCTTTGAAGTAGACTTCTCAATAACTGCAAACAAATGTGAAGATTATGAAATTCAAATCACTTTTAAAATTGCAAGTTACCTCTTCGTCAAGAGGAAGGGCTTAACCCCTAAAGATCCACGATGTTTTGGGAGCTTGAAATCCCAACACTGACCACTATGTACTAATACGGGTACGTCCAATATTTTTTGGAAATTTTTGATAACTTCAACCGTTGGATCTTAAACTAGGCTACTATAGGTAGTAGTGTGAAAATTTTCAACCGTTGGATCATCACTGGATGTGAGATCATAACATTTGAAGTTGACTGTAATTTTTTTTGGCCTTGACCGTAAAAGCCAAATCGGTGGCCGTGGTTGTTTAGGGGTTAAGGTGCTCAATAATTGCTCTAATTCTAGGGAAATCTTTAGGGAAAGGTACGAGTGTAAGTAATTTTTGGTGGATGGGGAAAATTAGTAGCTTAGTAGGAAGATAGATTAAGTGGAATAATCAATTTTGGATTATTCTACAGTGAGAAGTGAATTTTTGAAGTTGAGTACATAGGTGTTTTTGAAATGGTGTCTTAAAGTGACATCCTATGATGTTTGTAGCGGAAACATGGTACTGAACATTGTATGGGGAAACTATTACGTATCTACAAGTGAAGATTACTAGAGCTTCGTAATGGACTAATGGGACCTGCTCCATTTTAAACCAATCTACTATGATTCCAACTCTTAGGTCATTGCGATTGCTCAGATTCCGACTCTTGTTTCTCTGTTGGTTGTATTGTACATGTTGACCTTGTCTTCTGTTGCATATTTTTTTCGGAGAAGTTGTCAAAGCCTAACTTTGGCGCTTTTGTACAAAAGTAATTTGGTCTTGATTGTTTGTTCTAAACCTTCATTATCTATGTAAACACCATATTTGATATTTTGGGAGCTTTTCAACCTCTCACTTTAACCCTTAAAAGGCCCTTGGGGATAGTATGTACGCTGTCGTATAATTAGGATTTGCTACCAACAAGAAACTCTAAACTGGAATTGTAATAGCTCACTAGAACCGCATTAATTCGAATGTCAACTTCTTCTTTGAACTCAAACCCATTAAAGGTGTGCATTCACTCCTAATACAACCAAAATACACCGTGTTCTACTGGTCGCCACGGCACTCTTAGACCTTTAACCCTTAAACGCCCATGGGGTGTGAAACGGGCAGCCCAAAATTGGATCACAACATCTTTTGGACTTGGGCATCATGAATAGTGCACTTTTTCAACAAGGGCATCATGAATGCACCAATCAATGATGAGCTTGCAACCTCCTACAAGGTTATGTACAACCCCAACCTCGCTACCACAATCCTTTCAAAGCACAAAATCATACTTTCAAATTGTGATTTGAATTGTAAAATTTCACTTTTTGAATGCATCACAAGAAGGTGACCAGTTTGACATCAAAATATAAGTGAAAAGTTGAGTACAGTGAGAGCTACAGAGAAGATTCTATTGGAAGGTGACCCCTCGGGTCACCTTTGGCGTTTAAGGGTTAAGGGTTAATGGTAATTTAGCTTGAGCCGAGCTAAACTATACCCACAAATCGGGTACTTCATTGAAATTGTCAATGAATGGTAGTTTTGTTCAATCTCGATGAAGTTCCCAACCTATGAGTACAATTAGTCTGAACTCAAGCAAAAATGTATTCGCCCAATATCATGCAGTTTTCCCATTACAATGAAACTGGCCCTTGAACATCTTGTAGTATCTGCCACTTCAGAATCTGCTTCATAAAAGGTAAACAACTTACAGAAGGAATGTTGTCGCTCTTGCTCATACATGATCCACAACGCCGATCATCTATGGTAGAGCAGCCAAAAATGGCGCAGTGCCGAAAATGGAGCCCTAGTAATCTTCACTGTCACGTACATAATAGCTTCTCCATACAACAGTACCATGTACACTCTGCAAAGATTATAGGGCGTCACTTTAGGGCACCATTTTAAGAACACCTACATTTCCATCTTCAAAAATTCATTACTTACTGTAGAAGAGTCGAAAAATGATGATTCCACTTGCTCTAGTTTTCTACTAATTTTCCCCATGCACAAAAATTGCTTGCACTGGCAACATTCCTGTAGATTTTCTGTGCTGAAAATTGCGCCATTATAGGACACCTTACCATAAGGATTATTACGGCGAAGGAAATCTTCTTCATTGTTTGCTGAAACATCCAACAGAATATATAATTGCAACTCTGAGTTGTGCAGTCAGTATGAAGTTACAGGAAGCTATGATACTCCTCCCCTGAACTGAACTCAAAAATTTCCGGCCTTGGATACTTACCATGTGTTAGTACAGGAAAGTACAACACCAACAAAAATGGTGAGAACACCAATGATCTGATGACATTGTTAAGGCGCCAAATCTTCACATACGTGATGTGAACAAGAAAGTGTTTGTTACTGGGAGATCACAAATCTTTCAGGGAAGAAAGTGTAGGTGGCAGGAAAAGGGGGGGGGGGGGTAAAAAGATATGGGAGCTGCCTTCATAATAATGTGGCGCAGCTGCTGGCAGGGACACCACAGACAGGCGCACTGACAGGGGCAGCGGCAACACACAAGTACTGCCACTGATGAATGAATGATCGAGCCCGCCATCGATCGATGGATGGATGATAGCCATCCCCCGCCTCAGTGTCTTATAATAAAAGTACTCGCACTGGGCATTGAAGTGGCACAAGCCTTGATCATCCCACTCCCCAGCTCTCGATTTCGCCATCCATGATCACTCCCAGTGAGTACCAGCTCGCCTATAATACCGCGAGCTTCACCCACTCTGGCCTTCGCACTTGAGCTGCTGCACCAGCTCCATCCTCGCCTGCTTGAGTCAGAGCTTGGCTGTAGTACCTTACATTCTCCAAGCTTCGAGCTTTGGGTTCAATCGTAGCGAGCATTATGGCTATGGCGTGCAGAGGTGTTGCGGTTTTGGTGCTTTTGAGTCTCGTGGCCGCTTCTGTGGAAGCTCGCAATGGTCATGGTGGTCATCACCACGAGAACAGCAATGGCGGAAACAATGTTGCGGGGAGCAACCATCATTCTTATGCGGGGAGTAACTGGGGTCAAGCGCATGCTACTTACTATGGAGGAGCAGACGCGTCCGGCACTCAAGGTCGGTAGTTTCTTTGCTGTAGTTTACAGCGGGGACTGCATTGTTGCATTGGCAAGATTAGGTCCAGCTCTTTTCTTTGTGTACTTCTTTGCTGCATTTTTAGTTAGTGTACTTTGGGTGGTTTCTGACGTGTTTCATGTTTCAGGTGGTGCTTGCGGATTTGGGAACCTCTACAGCACTGGCTATGGCACGGACACTGCTGCACTGAGTGCGTCGTTGTTCAACAGTGGTCTCAGTTGTGGGGCTTGCTATGAGCTCACTTGTGATCCCACTGGGTCCAAGTACTGCCTTCCGGGAGGGTCCGCTATCATCACGGCGACGAACTTCTGCCCCACCGGTTCCAATGGAGGGTGGTGCAATATGCCTAAGCAGCACTTCGACTTGGCGCAGCCCGTCTTCAGCAAGCTTGCGCAGACTGTCGGTGGCGTCATCCCCATTAACTACAGAAGGTAGCAAACTCACTCTTACATATAGCGAAAGCTTTCAACATGTTAAAAAGTACAAACCGGTTGATAAATACGCTCGTTGGAAGTGGTGTCTGATGTTCAGCATGTCTTATTGTATTGCAGAGTGTCATGCTCGAAGAATGGAGGAATGAGGTTCACTATCAACGGCAACGCATACTTTCTGCTGGTTCTCGTCACCAATGTGGGAGGTGCAGGCGACGTGCAGCAGTTGTACATCAAGGGAAGCGAAACTGACTGGGTGCCATTGAAGCGCAACTGGGGACAGATGTGGCAGTTCACTGGTAACAGCAGAATGCACGGACAAGCCGTCTCCTTCAAGGCAGTGACGAGCGATGGAGCAGTGGCTATCTCCAACAATGTAGCTCCTCCGAACTGGGGCTTCGGACAGACGTTCGAGGGATCTAACTTCTAAGCACCAATGGCACCGAAGCATGCACAGTTCAGAGTCGGAGTTTTTGTTGCAGGATCATCCGACATAGCTGAGGTGTGCCAGCGACCGCCCGCCCGCTTTCCACAGCAATGAATGAAGCTCTCTGGTCATCGTCGTCTTCAGTACGTGGTCGTGCTCGATCATGCAGGCTCAAGACGACGATGCCGTATGAAGAGTATAGAGGATGCCGAGGTGTGAGCCGTCACCCGCTCCTCCCCAATGTACTATTTACATCACCTACATCGATCAGCATCATACATCGAGCGGCACCGACTAGCAAGTCCTTCTGATTTTCCCTGGCGCGCTTTTTCATGGAAGTAGACAGCTAGAGAGTGTGTCGATCGATCGATGTGTTGCGAGCTAGTGTGTAGGAGAATGAGTGTTTGCCTCTACAAAAGGCTCCATTAAATTGAGACGTGCCGAGGTGGTTCAGATACAGACACGCCCATTGTGCAGCTTCGTAGATTGACCACCCGCATGCTTTCTCCCTGAACGTTTCTCGATCAATAAAAGTGAGTCGTGCACAAGCGCATATGCTTGCTTGTATCAATTGTATCTACCTTTTTCTCAAATATCTCGTAACGACTTCCTTTCTTCCCATGTGCTCTTGTTATGGACACGTACTATTGTGCCAACGTAACCACTGCCACTTCAAACCTGTCCAGAAACACGGAGTCTTGCAACAGAGCAGCGATACCCCAGAGCTTCAAATCAAACTTCCAAGTGCTTATTTTAAAAAACCCAAGCAAGTGATTATCGTCTATAGCAGGATAATTACTGTCATTTAACCTTTGCAACCGATGCTACCAAGAGGACAGGGTAATTATTCATGAGATCGATCACTCAAACAGCCTTCAAGAGCATTCACATACTGTGTTTGTTGTTCCATCCCAGGACATGTAGCTGAAAGCTGAATACCAGTTTAAACTACTTGCATTTCTTAATGTTATATTTGATTGGGATAATGTGTTCAATACATACATCTTTGATGGCTCTTAACTTATGAAGGTAATGGAGGGGATGAGAATGCATGGAAGCTACAAGATAAGTGGGGAAATTGAACATTTAGTGAGGAATTCAAAGAAAAGCAAACAACGTAGGCAGCTGTGTCATGCATGTACAATGATAATATGTGTATGCCATGATGATCATCATAAATTTGTGTATTCGAGCCTACAATGAAACTACTCCTCTTCACACTCAGCTTTCAAATTTGCTTCGTGATCGAATGCTGAAGTTAGTAAGAGTATTACTTGGTAATGACGGCTGGCAGCAGATTGAAGTTAGTAGGTGAATGTCATTGTGAAAGATTGAAAAATAATCTGCTATGCGAAGCACACACCGCATGCTGATCGATATAATACTGTCAGACAGGTTGATCGGCCACCAATGCATGCTAGATGCTGCCTCTAAGGAATCGCGTAGTGACCACAATTGCCGAGTGCTCCAGATTCGAATAAACCTCCACCATCCAAGCCATTCCGATGAGTTATGGGTCCTCATGCTATGATGAGGAACGAGGCGTTACAAACAAGAGGTTCCTAGCGGACTCAATTTGCTATATCGACCTTAGTTTTGTTCTATTGATGGTGTTGCATGTGCCATTTTGACATGTAGTGATTGGAGCACCATGGAATCATACTACCAACATTGTGCAAGCATATTGTAAATCCACAAGTGCACTAGATTTGAGGTATCCTTAACATGCTCCATGAATGTTCTCAAATCTACAAACGTGCTAGATTATTTTTATAACCTTGATCAATATCCTCAATGCATCAGACATTCTTAGTTTTCTTTTCCCAAATCCACCATCTTTCCTTTCTTTGCATCGAGGGTTTTTTCTCATTTGGCTATATGTACAAAGGAAGATAAGTAAAAGAAATAAGGTGCCAAAGCATATGGTATGCACACCTATAAGCGGGCACCTACCTAAAGGCGTGCACCCAAGATTCTTTCTTTCATGAAGATCTAACCTCCCTTGCATGTACCTCATGCGGACATAATTAGGGTGTCCGCCTTTAGGCTACTGCTTCTAAAATTCGTATTTAATTATGTGTGTTTTTTTTAAAATCACAAAAATAGGGAAAGTGAGTCTTTTCCTATTCCTCATCCCTGAAAAACAGTAACCCACTCATTTCTCTTTCCAAGTATATAGATTCCCTCAATTTTCCTGAAGTGCACGATAATAGGTGTGCATACCATACATATTGTTGACGTTCCTACTCAGAAGCTGAGAAAAGCCATGTCATACCGTTGAATTCAATATTGTTAAAAAAATTTGGCTTTTCCGGAGCGTGACTACTCTGCCCCCAGTCTGTGAATGATGGACGGGTGCCAATCAGGGTTTGAGTGGAAGTCATTAAATTCATTAGTACAAATACCACCATCCACACTTGAATTTCACTGCCACCAATCGGAGGCGTAACCTAATTGTGTAAACTAAGTCCGAGCTGACACGACTGGCGTGGCCTATTTGACCACATTATATCAAGCTAGCTTTTGTTTTGACCGCATTATGATAAAAGGAGTGTGATCGAGTGACAAAAAGGAAATTTGTGTCAAAATTCAATGCCAAACTGATCACGTCCAGAGCATGTCACTGGGCGATTTCTTTTCTTATCTCGGTATGCAGAGGGCTCATCAAGTTTTGAATCCAGCCGATTAGTTTCCGTAAAGAGATGATAGATTTGATGAGATGATAAAGCCGCTCGATCAATATGGAGCCTGAGTGGCCTTATCCAGCAATTTCAGGCTCTGCAAGCTCTGCGGCTTCCTTCCTTCGCCATGTCCTGCAATCACTGATATGTCATTTTTGGTCGCCACGAAAGTATGCAAAGGTTGGAAAGTCTGATTACATAGTAAAGTGGCCAATAATCAGCACGGAAAATCTACACGGACGTTAGTAGTGCATGGGCAATATTAGTAAAAAGCTAAAGCAAGTGGAATCGTCACTTTTGGACTTTTCTGCAATGAGTTATGAAGTTGGAAATCAATAGGTGTTCCTAAAATGGTGTCCCTAAACTGACACCCTTCTATGTTTACAATGAGTACATGAGACTGTTGTATGGAGAAGCTATTATGTACCTGTGAGTGAAGATTACTAAAGCTCCATCATTGACCGTCCTACTATTAATACACAGTAAGTTGTAAGAAGACTAAAGTGTAATATCGCTAAAGTTGCACATTTGGCATTCAATTGATTCACAGAAGAGAATCAATTGAATTATTTCCTCAAATTTCTCTTAAGTTTTATGCCAAATTTCTCAAATGATTGATACATTTTTTGGTTGAATAAAACAAAATGATTTTTTCATTTCCCTGTGGCCCATCCATGGCTAGCAGTATTTTAACAACGCAGGCTCTTTAGATCAGCTAGAGTTCTTTTACAAATCCGGACACGTATCATCTCCTTTTTGTCTCATGGTGATCTCCTGGGAAGATGTAAATTCGCATCATATAGATTCAAAACCGGTCTCAGCCAGGCTCAAAGTGAGCATTGTCAATATCCAACCTGCTCGATTTGTTACAAGACCTCGCGCGACATGACTTTGTCAGCCCAGAATCTGGTTGGAATGTATGTAAGATTGAGTTTGGCTGTACATATCATACGTACTGTGAATGACAAACGCTCAATCTGAATGGAATTTGCTGACTGGTATGTAGTACTTATCATACATATATGACAACTTCAAATGTGGTTGGAAATGGCTCCTATTATTCGCCATTGTTGGGAGCGCCACTAAGTAGATCGCCAACCGACAAACAAGAACATCCGTCGAGGATGATGCAGGGCGGGGACAAACTGCAATTGATCATGGAGAAGTCGATCATTTTATTTTATTTTATCGGGATTGTCCCGGCCGGGGCTCCAACCTTGGATTCCCCGATGGCGTCAGAGCGTGAGAACATGGATGCGCTGACCCTCTGGACTTATGCTTCTGCCTCTTGTCGGTTGGCAATGGCCATGGCCATAGCCTCCTCCCATCCTCCGCCACCCACAATCCTCTCATTATTTTTAGGCATATAAAAAGCGCACCCAAGTTATGTGTATATGTGAGGCACGCTTCGGTTCAGCGAGCGCCAGGACCTGACACTCCCAAACTCAGGGTGTCACAATAATGTTGTCTCGTCCACAATATTACCCATTCGCACTGGTTTGGTTCTATTTACTTCAATGCATCGCAAATGGCGCATGGGAAAAGTTAGTGAGGTACCCTAAGCCCAGAGTCAGTGTTCTTTTTACCTGGAAAAAGTGACTTCCCCATGCATTTTAAGTACCAAGACACTTCTTGGTGAACACCACACCATGTGTAATGCGTCAAGAGGTCAAGAAATTCTCTCGATTGTATCATGAAAAAATGAAACACTTGCTATCATTATTGTGCCTCTAAATATATACATACTCGTGTCCTAGAGCAAAGAGAGACACTTGCTACTTAGTAATTATGGATTTATGGTCAGAATTTAAAACCCGCATCTCAAAAAGACAAAGATGGTTCACTAGAGAATCATTTCTATTGTAACACCACATTCAATAAACTATGAAATTTCCAAGTCTCATTAGTGACTAATGAATGTCCCGTTGTGAGCCTCTAATGGCCCCTTCTTGATCACCTATGATTATGATCTTACCTGCAGAACTTTCACTAGTAGAAAAATGTCCTTGGTACACGGGCAATGGTTCGTGGCAGCTACCAAGGAGGCATCCTAGAATCCGTGGAGACCACCCCAAGGCCATTCTTGATGATTTTGAATTCAAAAATGGGGTTTGCGGCCCCAAATTACCCTTGGAGCATACTCCTTGGCAATTTGAACCGATACATTAAAAAATAGGGGGCTCCTTTATACCTCCCCCATCCTCCTTGGTAGTTGCCACGAACGCTTAGCCTTGGTACACCACACAAGTACACCCAGAGGTAGATATAAATAGTCACCACTTTGGGTGTACTCGTTGGTATACTCCCTGGCGTACCATGTACACTTTTCTACTAGTGTTTGTTATACTCATTTAAAGTGTTCCAAGACTATTGCTTGCTTAGTTCCCAAATAATGAAGATTTCCCAGTTCATTGATACGGGATTCTCCATGGATTGACCCTGAAACCAAGATCATTTTATGACCATTTCATATGGTGGTATCACAATGATACTTGTTGAATGTCTGTACCACAGTATACCAAGTGAAGAACATTGCATGTGCTTATTTCTCGGAACAATAGATGACCTCGAAGCGACAAATTCGACACAATTATTGTGACACAAATATGGGCAACCATGAGGAAAGTGAACAAAATTTCACAGAGCAAATCTGCAAAGCTTATTCTTCTGTAAGAAACCCGAAGCTTTTTCTCATCTACCCAGGTACATGTTAGCACAGCCTTTGCACAAAGGTGCTCTAATGTCATTGGAGTTGCGCGCGCGTTGCATGTAAATGCGAGGCGGGGTTGGTGCGGACAGAAGCCAGAGTTTGACAATGCCATTCTTTTACAGTTCTAGAGTAGTCATGTGCGGATTGTAAGAAAAAATTGTGTGAAGAAAAGACATTGAATTATCAATAAGTTGTAAGTACACACTCATGTGTTGGGATTGCGTTTCCAATGCCACACTTGAATATGTTGTAAGGCGGGTTTGACCGGAATTTGAGATGAGGATTTAATCTCTTGTAAGGACAGACTGAGGGACCGACGACGTATCAGAAGTGGCGGACTCCTCCCGGGGCTCTGTGAGCATTGGCAGGCTCCCCTATCACGAGCTCCTGACTCAAAGTGGGCGGTTTCTGGCACCTCTGCGTGTCTACTGCGGGTACATATGATCGCGTGACTGGTAACATATCACATGTAATTTAGTGGCCGACACTTCACACTATTACACTAAACTAAAGACAATATTTAGTGACAATCAAGTTAACCCCTAACTTTCCTTAAAACCTGAAACGGGTTTTGGAGGTTCCCGCAGGAGAGAAACTCAACCAACTTTGACCATTATAATCTCACAAATGAGGAAGAATGAACGGTTCAAATTTGGTATGTGAGAAAATTGTCAAGTGAAATTTGAGATCTTACCGTTGAATCCTTCAAATAGTGCTTAGATTGAGATTTTTTGAGCTTAATCTAAAGGAAGGTCAAATTTTGTGACTTAGACCGTTTTGCAACAAGGAAATTTAGAGGTTAACTCCAAGCATGGCTATGGGGTTGAGAACATCTTGCTAGTGTGTTGATGAACCATATGAATTTCAGTTTCTATGCATGTTAGCTTACAACTTGACCTCACTCTGGCATGATGTTTAATGTTAAGCAATATTCAGATGTACCCATTGAGAGTAGAAGAAGAACAACTCCAACCTATTTGGAGGCAGGCGTGAATAGAGTGTTTGTTCGATTTATCCTTGGATCTATGCGTGTAGGTCATCACACCAATGGCGGGACTACTAACCCCTCTCGGAGGGAACAATATGCTAATTACCTGTTTATTCTTCACTTTTAATTATTTTGACTTTAATTTGTAAAAGCAATAACTGATAATTTCCTTTCCTCGGTTTAGCCCAGCCTAGCAAGAACTTGCTTCAGTTCAAGACGCATTCTTCAAATCACTAGTAGAGAAACATTTTTTTTCACTAGAAAATGTAGTCATATTGATAAAAATGACTAAATCTATATGATTAGGAATTTGACTCTTATTAATCATTTGAAGTACATGTTATGTTTTTTTAGTTCTTCACATTGGAAATATCTGTGTTAGCGACCTCTTGACAAAGGATAAAGCTTTTAAGTGATCGGTTTTAGATGCCTTTGAAACCACCCAAAATGCACTGAACATTCCTAATGCAAATTGATGACGACTTTACACATTTGTGCACATGAATATGTGAGTAGTCACAAGGCACTTGTTGCTGTAGGTACATTTATTTGGATATTAACTTATTAAGCAGCAGAATGCATAGTTTGTCGTGCTGCACTCTGAGACTTGGACACCTGAGTGAGGACTTGATATAGGTTTCTCTTATCTTTCTCTCACAGTGGGTTTGAAAAAAAAATTCTAAGTTATTGCAACAATGACTCCTCCAAAATGAAAAGGAAACTCATGTATTCAGTCTTGCATGTCTTACAGCGGAAGTCACACTTCCTTTGCCTTCTTTCAAATATTAACTCCAAGATAGCACGAAGCGCAGTGATTTGACCTTCAATATGCAGCAACATTAATTAATTAGTCTCAAGCCTTTTTTTTGCCACATGGACCCCTTTAAGGGGATGCCACATGGACCCCATGAGTGATATTACATATTATTCACATTTTATTCCATGAGCAAGCCCCTAGTCCCAGCCCTCTTGTACTTTCCATAGAAGGAAGCAGTTACAAACAATAGGGGATAAATCTCCTCCCTTAAGACTCCCGCCCCAAGACCCCTCCTTCCAAAACCCCGCCCAAGACCCCGCACCAAGACCCCCCGCCCAAGACCCTCCGCCCAAGACCCCGCACCAAGACCCCCCGCCCCAAGACCCCCAGCTGGACCCTCCTATCCGAATTTTCCGGCGTGAAATGCGGACCGCATTTCTGGAGCATAAGTGAGATTTTGGGATATAGCACGAAGCGCAATGATTTGAGCTTTTGAAGTTCATAATTCCAAGACAACACTAGGAGTATTGACTTGGTAGCACAAAGGTTTGTGATAAGACTAGTATAAAATTGTCATGAGTACATCACACGAGTATACCCCAAAGTGTTGTTTTACACCCAAGGAGTGTACTTGTTGGTACGGTATTATGCTTGGTGTATTTAGGAAAGTTTTCTACTGACTAACGATATCAGTGAGTATAAAGATTAATGTTAGCCTTTGTAAACCTTATAAAAAGTGCTAGGGGAAGATAGAAATAAATTCGTTCTCTATCTCCATGGTTGGGCACAAAGTTCTAGTGTACCTATCTTGCAATTGATCTCGGTGTGTGACCCACATTTCTTGTTTTTACCTTCTTGTGATTGGTCATCCGTAAGTCTTATTTCTTCTTCTCCTCTTCCATTCACTGCAGCATATGATCAATCTGCACAAAGTTCAAGTCTGTTGAGAAGGTTGCATCGCTTGTATCAAATTCTGTAGTCTCTGCTATCACATACGCTCCACTTTGAAGTGACTTAAAACTTATGGCAAGCCGATGGCAGATAGAAATCAAGATGAACATGCAAAACCTCAAGTATGACGAAGTCATTCACATGGTAGAAAACACACACGTAGTCTCCATATTAGCCCCTTGGAGTACGGAAGATGGTTAAAAAAATAAAACCTAGCGCTGCAAGTTCTAGATATCTGACACATTGTTTCCAGAATGGTTTGTTTGCAATTCAACCTGCACTGTTTACACTTCGATGTTTTATCCTCTTAAATTGATGTGTACATGCGAGGATGTGATTTGCGCATGGTTGCTGAGTACAAGGAGGGCATGGCTAATTTTCGGAGATGGAAGCTACAATTTTGCAATTCAATTATCTCTCGTGTGCAACTTCAATAATTCATAACTCATTGTTGTGCAAGAGTCCAAAAACGATGATTTCACTTGCTCTATTTTTCTACTAATTTTTCCCATGCACAAAAATTGCTTGCATTTGTAACATCCCTCTAGATTTCCCATGCTGAAAATTTCGCCATAATTAAACACCTTATTTAACGAGAGCACTCACCTTACATGTGATAGTATAAAAACGATCAAGAAGTAACGGTTTACCCAAAA
The DNA here is from genome assembly GCA_037043015.1 of Bryum argenteum. NCBI lineage: Eukaryota > Viridiplantae > Streptophyta > Bryopsida > Bryales > Bryaceae > Bryum > Bryum argenteum. The sequence continues at coordinate 2,202,248 of CM073323.1, read as the reverse complement.
GTGTAGATCCAGAAGCTTCTGAACAAATCAATGTCAACCGATACCTCCAATTCTCCTGAATTCAGATTGTTAACAGAATGAATGCCTGCTTAGAAGATGCCATGATTCTTCTTCGCTCCAAGCTGCTCTGCGTTCCTTTCAAGAATGTATCATGGAACAGATTGATACGATAATGAAGATTGGACTCATAAGCTATTCTCGGTACTAGTCGTAGTCTCACAAATCGACAACTGTTCAACACGTTCGATGTAAGAAAGTCTACGAAACTGGTTGAAAAAATAAACTTCCAAACAAACTAAATGCTTGATTTGATCAGTTTAACTTAAGTCTCCCAACGTGGTGGCCCAATGGCTAGTTTAAAGAAAACCTCCACCGAAGTGGCAAATACAAGATTGAAGCTGAATGCTAGAAAGGACGAAAGCATGTTCAAAATGATGTGCATCGTCACAATCCCAATTTACATCGCACTTCCTGCAGTAACTTCACCGGACTTTCTTAGTGACAGATCTCGCAGGATATGCATCTTGTAAAGCTCAAACCAACGCCGTTCACCATAATGTAATTGCTCATCACATTCAAATTTGATGGGCCAAAAGTAGCTAATCACTGATCCTTGTTCAAATTCTCTCTCCAATTTTCAATAGGACTTGACAATTGAAGAAACCTGCCTTGCCAAATCCGAATGGAGATTAATCGTGAGCAGCAACTTCGCAATAAATCCACCGATCTTCAGATAACGAGTGCTCGAGCCGCAAAACTGAAGATCAAGTCAATGACTCAAAATGAGAGGTTCCTCGTGAAGACATTTTGAAGTTTTATCTTGTTTGGAAGTTTCTTTATTACTTAGGTTTTTGTGTACCTTTACATATTACGAGTAACTACGTAAGCCTCTTAATGATTTTGTGATGAATGAGTTTAGAGTAGGTAACTCAGTTGTGCAATGTATCATACTATCATTACCAGAGGTTGTCATGTTGACTTTGCATGAAGTTGTAATGCCTCCTTACAATACATGCCACAGAAAAAAAATTATTATTTTGTAATGCTTCATGCTAGTACTCTATAGGATCTTAGAGTCACAAATTTTGAAAGATGGAAAATTTAAAAATCATTCATCGACTTCCTCATTTTGGAGGGAATAAGCAACTAAACATCCCAACCTATTTTTAGCCAAAAGACATATTTTTTAATCTCCTTGGGCCTATAGGGGATTGATGACACTCCAAGAGAGGTGATGTTTTGAGGCTCAAGGTACCAATGATGTCTAAATAATGGTTAAATGAGAAAATTGTAAATAAAGGCTAATTTGTTAAAACAGGATGTTTGTAAATTTCTTCTTTACCTTGCTCAATCAATTATCAATGCCTTGGTTCAATGTGCCGAGGTATGTTTGTATGTTATATCTCATTTTTTAATAGGCCATTTGAAAATGGAAATAATTCACATTTGGAGGAAGGGCTGCCAAGTGAAATACAATTTATTGGTTTTTAAAAATCAAACCTGAGTCGAGTCGGTTCATTGGTGAATAGACAAATGATTAAGTATCACTAGCAAAGAAATAGAAGGATTAACAATGAGTTAGGTGCCCAAAACAAATTTATTTATTGTAAGTGCTCACTGTTAAATAATAGAGCTTCAAGAATGTTCAATGTACTCAGATTTTACTTGAGATAAAGTGACAATTGAGTGTCGTCTTTTGTACACCGAAAGTACACCATCTACTACCCAAATGCATTTTCACCCACTAATTAACAACGTTCACTCAATGAACTAATCAGACAATTTTGAAAACCTATAAATTGGCAGAATTTCTCAATAAGATCCTTTTATCATCACAAAATACAATTTGATATTATCAAGGTTAACACCACTAAAAACAACAATAATCATTCTAATCTTCTTAGGCACTAATGCAATCATAAAAACTTTAATTCAAGTTATAAGTAACACCTCTAAACCAAAAATTTAAGAAGGACAACACTACATGTAAATAAAGCTTAAAAGAGTATATACATAATATATTAAATTTACCGTAGTAAAACCCCTCATATCTTGTAACCCTTTATATCTTACAAAGAGCACTTAGTCCAAAATTTGTAAGGTGTGAAAAATTTATACCTTTGAGCTCTTGGGCTTGAGTGTAAGATATATGGGTAACTAATAGATGTGAGTTTTATATGATTGATGGATGGTTCAATTGACTTCATGGTAAGTAATAAGATAGATGACGTACTCCAACTTTCAATGCAAATCAACAAATTATTTTTTTAGGTACCACTATTTTTTTAGATATTAGGTAGCACACTCGGATGGGAGTACTTTTGGTGTACAATGATGACCCTTGTTTGTCACTTCATCTCAAGAGAAATTTGAGTGCATTGACCTTCTTGAAAATCTCTAATCTAAGGATGAATAGTTACAATTGAACAAATTTGTTTTGAGAACCTAACTCATTGTTATCCTTTCTTTTCCTTGCTAATGTTATTCAACCATTTGTATGTACACAAATAAACCGACTCAATTTCAATATTCTAATACATTAATAAATTGTATATTGTGTGACAACCCTTCCTCCAAATGAGAACAAGTCTAGTTTCAATATAGAAATTAGAAATACGGTACTTGTTATATATTGTGAAAGATTTTGGGCTTCTTATTATTGACTTGTTTATGTTTTTTTGAGATTGGATCCAATTTGTCACAAAGGCATTGACTAAGCAACTAATAAGTGAGAAGGGGGGTAGAAATTGGATCGTACCTTAAGGAAACAACACGTTGAGTGGGCCCTCTTAGGCAAGGGAGGTGGTTGTTACTTCTTGCAATGGAAGTGAGGTTTTCTGACGTGCGCTTTTACTTGCTGACTAGCTACCTTACCCCTCTCCTTGGATGCCTATTTGATTTTATTTGAATCCACCCACCCCGCCCAAGCCATTTGGCACCAATCATTCATACAAAATTATTGCCTATCAAATCAGCCATTGTTTTTCCCTCTATGTATGATTGTTTTTGTTTGCTATGGTGCTTGTTTCTCGATTAATCATATCACAATTCAAAGCAATTGCAACTCACACATCAACACTGATTGGAGAGTGTTTAATTTGATATATCAATTAGTTGTTCTTCTTCCCTTAAAAGAAAAAAAAAAGAAAAAAGTGGATTTATGTAATTATGGAAAGTAGACATGCACGATTGGGATCATGTCATGTTGGTATGAATATCCAGAATAAGCCAAATGGACATTTAAATTTAGAAAATTAGCATACCACTCTTTATTTCTTCAACTATTTAAGAGGGTTATCTCTCATGATTAGAGACCAATAATTATTTCACATATCATTTTTGTCAAACTAAATGCATCTTCACCCACTAATTAAGAAATTTCAACTCAATAAACTAATGGGACAATATATGTCTATTTTTTAAATAAAAATATTATTGGCTGTAATTTTGAAAAAGTCAATACGCATTCTTGTATTTATTACAAACTCTCATTTATAATATTAAAATTCACACCACTAAGAAAAGAGAAATCATTCTAATCTCTTGTGGCAATAATGCAGTCTCAACAAGTTAAATTCATAGGTAGATCTAAAAGAACCTACCTTCATCCCAATTTACACATGCTCGTCTCTAAATTACCCATATTCCTTACACGAATTGCACTGTTCTCAACGGAGCAAAATATTGCATTTCATAGTGTTGCTTGACAACCAAGGTTATGCATGGTTGTTGCAATGAGGTCTTACTCATTGTGGCTTTCTTAAGCACTAGTCAACCTCACAACCCAAAATCTCAACACCCATTTTGGACCATACTTAGTCCCAATGGACAAATTACCTTCAGTCTCAATTTATGTCAATTTCTTATACGCTCCCCTCTCACTTAAGTTTTAGATTCTCAGCAGGTCTTCACGAGCCTTTGTTGTTATAGGGCATCAATATTCCTAAGAACATCAGCAAAAAAACGCTAATAAAAAGAGAAAACAATTGCTTTACACTTGGAACAATTAGAGACTTGATCTCAAAATTAAAAAAGCCAAGGGTAATTACCAAGTGTGTGATTCTTCCAATCAACCAACAGTTTGACACAACTTGAAAATGTGTGTTAGGCTCTTCCAAATAGTAGTTTAGAAACTCCCGTTTGTCACCCTATACCTATATTTAGCTAATATTAATTAGAAAGTGTATGCAAATTATTCTGGTGATCTGGTCTACTTTTGACTAGGGGAAAAGTCTAAGCTTTTGGTCACTTATACTATCATGGCATGGCTAGTTTGTGAGCCTAATGTCGTATATGGTTGATGCCAATAAGGTAGTATATGCAAATCAAGGTTTTGAATATGTAGTGGGTCTTCACAAGGACTAGGGGTGAATATGCAAGCTTGTGGTGATTGACGTATACTACCCTAGCATGGATATTTGGGAGCCTCAGTGCATATTTAGCTAATACTAATTAGGCGGTATAAATCTAGAAGTGAACATGCAATTTTATGATGTTTCACAATATCGTGTTATGGCTAATTTGTGAGCCTAATATCATATACAACATTTAAGAAAATATTTGATGTTAACTGGGTGGTATATGTGGATTACGGGTGACCCTTAAGGGTGCTAAGGGTACATTTGCAAGCAATGTAGTGATTGATTTTATCGTGGTAATAGAAGAATTTGGATGGATTACAAATAATATATAAGAATATAAGCAATAATTAGCCTCAAGCAACTTAGACTCTTTGTAAGTTAGCTAATGCCTTAAATCAAGTTTGAATACTTGCATGAGTGCGGGTTTCACTCATACACATCTTTCAAGTCATTAAGATTTCAACAAATTGTTTTTTTAAAATAAATAAATAAAATCAATTTTCTGTAGCAAAATTACAACCACAACAAACAAGCCTATTTTCAAAATTTAAGAAACACTCAAGCATTGAAGTCTAATAAAAATAAGATAAAAAACAAATCCATTCATGTGACACATTTGAATCCTTCAATATGTAGCTATATACATGTCTTTGAGTTCCACTTAAGAGTTGACATGTATGAAAGTCCGAATCATCATTTAAGATGTCTTCAAAAGTGTGTTCAAAGTCACGATCATCTCTTAGAGAATTTTTTGGGCTATCACAATGTTCGAGTTTAATTAGCCTTGATAGAAATTTGTAAGCCTAATGGCATGACTAGTTTGTGAGCGTAGTTATATAATTAGGCTAATGCTAATTACAAATTATGCAAATCAAGTGTAAGAGTCTAGCTGTCAAAACAAGCAAAAACTACAAAAGAAATATATTGATCCAAGACTTAGGTTTACAATGAATAAGAGTCCCTTATATACTAATCTCTTGGCTCAACTGCCGAGGCTATACTTTAGCTCTACTGCCGAGGCTATACTTTAGCTTTACTGCCGAGGCTATACTTTAGCTCTACTGCCGAAGTTCTATTTATAAAATTAATAGCGAGTGAACATCCGAGCTTATCAACGAGGCCTTGGCTCATGACAAATGCCTCCTCCTCCTGTGCTGATGAATTAACAAGTGTCATAGAAGAGAATGTGCCCAAGGAATATCAGTACCAGATCCGCGCAACAAGCGCTCGTAATCGTCTAAGGCCATGACATTTTGTAATTGGTAAACAGGTTCCGAAGTAGGCTCCGGCCATCCTGTCCACTTTACAAGTAGTTGCCAACCGCGCCCACGACGTCGATGTTGCAACACTCTTTCAACAGCATACTCGTCCTCGCTAGTGGATGCCTCGAAAGCGGGATTGCTCAAAACAACACCGGGCCATTATCACGAAGTTAGTTGGGAAGGCAACGGATCCTCACCGCCTTCTTCACTAAACTCACATGAAAAGCAGGATGAATACTGCGACGGTGTATTCAAACGAACCGCATGTGTACCTCACGCACTCCAATACACGATAAGGAAGAGCAATCCAATCAAGCTTCTTGATTGGCGGGACGTGTTGATGTTCTTCAACTTCAACCACACACGATCACCCGGACGAAAATCCTCGGCCACCGAAGCGTCGTGTATTTGATCGGCGTTCTTGAGTCTCTTGCGCAATGGCCATTGCCGTTGTTGCGATTCACTTGAATTACGCCGATCTTTCAACAAGCTTGCGTCCTTTTTCCGCCGGTGACAACGAAGAACCCGCCTCCGGGTATAGTAATATTCATGACCGAATGATGATAACCGTGAGTCATAAAAATGCAGACATACCTATAGATCTGCGACACACGATTATTCAACGCCATCATCGCGATCGGCAAATCGAAAAGCCCAATCTTCTTGCTCAAATGTCGTGAAAATACAAAGATATGTTTCAAGCTCTTGATTCGCCCTCTCTGTTGCACCATCTGTCTCCGGATGGAAAGTCGCCGACAACCGACGCGTAATCTTCATCAATCTGCATACTGGCCCAAAGCGGACTAACAAATTGATTACCACGATCCGACACAATTGCTGCTGCAGCAATCCGTGATCTTTGAAAAACTTGCTCAAAAAGTTTGTGAGCCACATCAAGTCGCACGAATTGTCTTCATAAGACAAAGAATGATAGATTTGGACAAACGATCTGTTACAACCATGATATTTTGCGATCATTGCTTGGTGCCAATCCCGTAATAAAATCAATGGAGATCTCGGTCAAATCCCGTGCCGGAATTGACAAAGGTTTTAGCACCCTCGCTTCGCTTCCCGCCAAATCTTCGATTTTCCACACACGTTGCGAGTTCCGCACAAATCTCCGAACATCTTGTGTCAACCTGCGCCACGATATTCACGTGCAATCAAGTCACGCTGCCCTCACCACCTGGATGTCCCGCTAGTGGTGAATCACGAGTAGATTGGATCAAACGCGTCCGATGAGGTTCGTGCGCGGAATCCATATTCGTCCACGCCAACGCAATCGATGACTGAATCTACGTAAAACTCACTAATCATGATAGGTAAGCCCCATTCTTTAGGTAGTCGGCGCCACCATCCATAACCGCCTTTCGCATCTTCCAATAACGATGATTTGTTTGCGGGGCAACATCCCATAATGCAATCATCTCTGCGTTAATAAATGGACATATGGGACGCGGGGTCATTATGGACTCAGAAAGCGGGAGCCTCTTTCTCTCGAATCGCATCACCATCCGTGATCCATGCGGATTTAGCGACAACCTTCAAAGACCATCATCTCCGTCAAAAGTTCGATGATATCGATTCATAATTCGATCATCATCTGCGTGTTAAGAAGATCGCATTCCCGACGAGAAAGTGCATCCGATTGAACTTGATCCTCGCCAGGCTTGTGCACGATCTCAAAGTCAAAATCATTCAACTCGTAGGCCCAACGCATTTGCCTCTCGCTCAAATGTTGCTTCTTCGAAAATAAGCCAAAGTGCGATGATCCAACTCACTTCAAAATGTTGGCCAACAAGAATGTACGCCACTCGCGGATGCAATGTACAATCGCTAGCAAGATTTTTGTCATTAATCGGATAATTGGACTCACGGATGTGTTTCTTCGAGAAATAAGCAACCGCACGCCAAAGTCCGTCCACCTTTTGCATTAAAGTGCCACCAACAAAGATAACCAGGAGGAATCACATTCAATGGTTGTTTCCAAACCTGGAGTCCATTTAACGAAAGACACGGCGCATGAATTAACGCCTCCTTCAATCGATCAAAGGCATGTTGACATTTCGATGTCCAATGGAAAGGTTGATCTTTCCGCGTTAGTCGAGTAAGAGGTTACGCAATGTTAGAATATCCATCTATGAATTGTCGATAATAATTGCGTAAACCTAAAATCCACGAACTCCTTTCACTTTTGTTGGCGGCTCCCATCGACGAATTGCCTCAAGTTTTCTTTGGATCACCGCAAACCCCAACCGGTCTTCACCAAATATCCAAGATACTTAATTAGCTCGCTTCAAACTCGCTCTTATCAAAATCAAGTTGAAGCCTGCGTTAGCAAGCTTACGGATGATCCGAGAATCGCATCACGATGTTCTTTTTCGAAAGATCACTATAGATCACCACGTCATCAATATATGCGAGCAAAGATATATCCAATTCGTCGCAAGATCCAATTGATATATCATTTGAAAAGTGCAGTGCGCCGTCGGTCGCAAACGGTGTGACCAACCACTCATATAAGCCAAAGCGTGTTTGTTAACGCCGTCTTCCACTCGTCACCTTCTTTCACACGTATCCGAGGTAAACGCAGAGATTACATCAACCTTGGAGATATATTTTGGTCGCAAAGAATGGATCTTAACGTCTCATCAATGCGCGGAATCGGATAGTTGTCCTTCCGACTCATCTCGTTCAATCGCCGATAGTCAACACGTAATGCAATCCTCCGCCAGGTTTCTTCACAAATATGACCGGAGCTGCTGCGGGTGAATTACTTACGCGAATAAATCCATTATCCAACAACTCCGTAAGGGTCTTGCGCAAAACTAATAATTGATCCTGGACATCGACATAATGGCGTGGCGGGGATGTCATCATTAGTCTTCCTTCAATAAGATTGATCTCGTGATCAACCCCTTTCCTATATGCGGGGCAACGACTTTGCATCTTGTCGATTAAAAGCGTCAATAAGCGGCATGAGGTCGGGAGCATGTTGTGCCGGGTCCCTATACACCTACATTTGTAGTGCCTTCCGGATGTCAACCAAACGGCACTAAAAACCTCTACTTGGTTCACCGCTTCCGCAAAGTTTGAATTCATGACGACGATCTCTTGCATTGGCTCCAACGTAATCGGTCGAGTCTTCACAATCATCTTGAAAGGTTTTGAACGCAAACCTCTTCTTTAGCAGATCGAACACTTGCATCATGTCGCTCCATCCAACCTTTTCCCAAGATTATATCATCTATCCGTCCCGGAATAACATAGGCAACAATCTTCTCCTCCATACCATCAATATCGCCACAAAATTTGCAATTTGGCAAATCATAGGCCGCTTCTTCATTGTGTCGAACTTGCTCCAAAGATCTAGGTTGAATAGATGACGATCCAACCCTCTCCGTCGAACAAATTGCTCGCATACGATTGCAAAGCATTGGCATCGAGAATCATACAAAGACACGAGTAGATATAATTGAGTTTATTAAAACATCAACATACTTACCACCCGTGTCTAAGTTCGTCTCCTAGATTCTTCAACTTTGACAACCGCCTCCACGCCTCCGATCGAGTCTTATGCCGGAAGCTACTCGTTTTCCGACTCTACATCGAGTCACAACTCTCCATCTCTTTGACCTCCTCTATCTTGACATTGCTCTTTCTTTCTCATCGCGCACTATCGAAGTTTTGTCTGCGCTCTCTTTCTTCTTCTTCTCATTGCCTTCACTTTGCTTGGATGAACAGTCATTTTGACGCGGGCCTCGCTTCAAACATAAAAAAGCGTCCCCTCTTGGCGACATCGTTGTTGTTCCTCCAAAGTCGACGTCTCCGAAGCTTGCTTATTTAGATCGTAGGCATCCAATCCATCTCATCTCCATCCGGCCATACGCGATTTGATGTCGCGATCGGATTCCGCACGACCTTTCCGATATTGCAAGCAATCAAGTTGAGAGCCGACCGCCAACAAAGCTTGGACAAACATACCATAATCGATGTACGTCACAAGTCCAATCATTGCGCGTTGCATCTCTCGAGTTGAGAGCACCGCGAAGATATCCTATCTTCACCATATCCGGAACCATGGTAAGTTGACTCTCACCAAGCTCCTTCTCAAACTCGGGCAAAAATGTTGCGAATGACTCCCTACCCCGCTTCATTGCTTGAAGCCGATTCAAATCTTACGTACACACGCATTGGTCGATGTATGTATTTGTCAAGATGTTGAATAAAAGTCGCCGCATTGCAACCACGTTGATTTTGGTAGAAAGATACTACCATCATCGCGCCCAGCGTCCATCCTCGAAAACAAGTATGCGGCTTGATCTTGAGGTGTACCAAATCTGACTCCATCAATTGAAGCTTGTTATCCGCTTCGACCTTCCATATGGGGTAGCCCTTGCGACTCCGTCAAACTTTGAAATATCGGCAATCGCTTGCAATGCGACGGCGATTCCTCCATATTGTTCTTTGCATCGATTGCGGCATCATCTGCGATGAAGACGGACCTCCTAAACTCGTGAATTGTCCGGCCCATTGGAGCCACTGCGATCATTGTGTGCAACCAATCGCTCGATAGCCAACTTCTCGAACTGGCGAGAAACTTGAAGTGTGTGCGCGCAACCTCACGATCTCTTGTTGATAGTCTTCCGCCGCAATTTCTCCTTGCGCTGCTGCTGCTTCTTCTTTGCAAGATCTCATCATCGATCATCCGGGCGTTCTCCATCTCAAAAGCAACACCTCTCAATCAACTCTTGAGGCTTCGCAAAGCCTTCAAATGCGTCCGGTTCTGTGGCTATCTTCAATCACTACCACGAGGGTGGATAAGTTCCTCAATCTAATCAATGTCCTACTTTTGTCGTTTGAAAAAACAAGGGAGGATGAAGCCCTTCAGAAAATCAAGAGAAGTCTTGGATTATGTAAGAGTCTAGCTGTCAAAACAAGCAAAAACTACAAAAGAAATATATTGATCCAAGACTTAGGTTTACAATGAATAAGAGTCTCTTATATACTAATCTCTTGGCTCAACTGCCGAGGCTATACTTTAGCTTTACTGCCGAGGCTATACTTTAGCTCTACTGCCGAAGTTCTATTTATAAAATTAATAGCGAGTGAACATCCGAGCTTATCAACGAGGCCTTGGCCCATGACATCAAGGTTGTGAAGGGGAACATTTTCAAGCTTGTGTTGATTGATTCTATCATACCATAACTAAGAAATTTGAATGAACGACACGCTGGCAAGGTAAGAAATTGCAAGCTACACTCGCAAGCAAAGGCAACTTCTCAATGACTAAAGGTGTGAGCTAATGTGATTTGTGAGTTTAAATCTAGCACTATCTATCGTATTCTGAACCCGCAGGCTTGCTTCGCGTTTCAAGCACGGTAGAGGACTCGGCGTCAGCAACTTCATGCCGCACTCAAGTAATCCAATATGCACTTCTACGCATACTTAGATGGGTGGCTCTTCCGCCCAAGGTTACAAATACTTGCTCTCGGGCGTCCCGATAGTTTTTCTACATATTCTTGCGTCCATGCACCCCAATCCAAAGCTCATAAGAAATCGCTCACTGAGAGCTCTCCAATCTTCCTATAGTGTCATGGAGCCCCATCATGTTGATGTCATTGAGGACGACGACATTGTGGTCGATCTTTCATGGAACCGGCAAGAACATGAGAGAAAGAATTGCGAAGATTGCCGCGTGCCAAACATGAAATACCAGCTTGATCTCAACAACTCTCCGGAGCAAGAAGAGTACCCTCTCTCGCCAATTCCAAGTGAGGACCTCCACGTCCCTAGCGCCACGCACGATTACGAGTAAGTGGCGTGCAATCGCGCATGCTGCATTCTTGTCTTGTTTCTCTTTATATGCTTACTTTACTGTCTGCTATCACGATGTAGTTCAGAGGTTCGACATACCAACGAAATAAGGAATTGGAGCAGTGTTGGTGAATGGTGATTAGAATAGTTTTATTGGTGGCTTAACATATCAACCAGTCTATCAACTATATAATTATTGTTTTTTAGAAATCTTAGAGAAACGGCCTGGTGAATTTTCCTCTCTTATTATTGCTCTTTGTTGATCAAGAAAAGTCCATAGCCAAGGCTCTCAGTTTAAGGAAGTTCTATTTTTGAAACTGGTATACGTAAAGTAAGAATGGAGTATTGGTCGTCTCAAAGGTTGTTAAATTGGCTTAACATTGCAAGCAATTGATCAACTACCTTCTTAGAATGCTTCTCAAGCTCATAATTCAAGAAAATGTCGTGATGGGGTTTTGCATTTCAATCGTTGAAAGGTCAAACATATCACACAATCACTCTTATGTAGACTCATAGAAATGAACTTGAGGCTGTTGTGGTTTTTCCTTTTCTGTATTACACTTTGTCGATCAGCAATACCTTTGTAAGTTTTCTGAGTAGTCTGTCGATCTCCTTAAGTAAAGTCACAACAAAGTGTTGTGAAGCTGTGTAGAAGGGAAATAAAAATGTAATTTTCTCTCGCAGCTGTAGAACAGAGACATTGCAATGGCCATGAAGTAAACCAGAGGAAGAGAGACTAAGCAATTGTTATGGACATGGCACTGAGCTTGGTTTCTGCAAGAGATTGGATACCTGTCTGATAATAATGTTATGCAGAAACAACATGGAAGCTACGTTCGACATCGACAAGTACATCGACTGGGACCGTGTCACACTCGACTTCATGCCCGATGGACGGCTCCCATCCTACAAAGGTTCCAACTCTCGAGTCCATGGCAACGACCAGTTTGATTACCGCAACTTCGATCTCAACTATGTTTTGGAGGACGTTCAAAGCCGAGAAGACGACGTTCGAACAACTTCTCCTAGTGCTATGAACAACGACAACAATGGAGACTCTCATCATGAGGATGAGTACATCCCTCGGTGGTTGTTTTGAACTCTGCATGCTCGACCACCCCGACATACTCTTGCAACGTGTGTGTAGAAAGCATTGTGTAGGAGGCTCTTTCTTTCAGCATGTTGACCTTCCAGGTTAGGGTTGAGACACAACAAAAGACGACATGGTTCAATAACGAAGACTATCATCCTAAGGACAAGTACATTCGCGTGCAGTTGTTTTAAACCTTGCATGCTCCAGGACCCCTTAATGATATGCTACTTGGGTGTAGAAAGCATAATCTGCATGTTTCATGATCAGACTCTTTGGGTTCATGCAGCGGAAGATAGGGTTTTGTGACTTTTGTCTTGTTGACTGGGTCGGAGGGTGTAAACTATGCGCCACAATCCAAGCCTGCTTCTTCTTCTTATCTTTACTGCTGGTTGTGTGCATAGATGTTTGAAGTTTAGCCTCTTCGTTTCTTCGTGTTGGCCTTCCAGAATAGTGGAAGATATGGCCTATTAAAAATAATCTCGTTACCTCAGTTGGAGAGTGCTAGTCAGCCTCTAAAAAACTATTACAGTGGAGTAACATTAGACCTTTATTATTGTATCAGACTTTGTTATTGTTGAAAATCTTGGAATCGTGTGGAATTGAAATAGGTATGAGGCCCTTGAAATAGGTATGAGGCCCTTGAAACTTACTTGCTGCTTTTGAATGGTTTTGAGTAGAGGTGCTGAATTACGTAGTTGAGTATGGCAATTTGGTATGAAGTTAGCGAAGTGAGCAATTTTTGTGCATGGGTGAAGTAAGTAGAAGAGAAGACCAAGTGGTACTATTATCATTTCTACAATAATACAATATGTTGTGAATTTTTCAAGCTCGACTTGTAGATGTTATTGAACTAATGCCCTAAAATTGACACCCTCAAATGTTTATCATGAGCACATGAACAATTGGGCTCATACATGACCAAAGTTTACCAACCATTATTGCATCCGAGCTAGTTTTAAGCAATACACCTTGTAAACATTTTATTTTTTATAATGAGCAAACTTGCATACATTTAGATGCAATTTACAACTCCTCAAGCTCCCTTTGAGTATTAAGGGATCCATCGCATCCATGCTAACTATCAATCATAATAATTGTTTGCCAAGTCTTAAGATTATAAAATTATATATTAATTTGTATTCTTCACGCTCAACTTTATCTAAATATAGACTTTTTTTTTATTGGTTTGAGCTCTCTCTAAGTAGTTATGTCACTTGGAGCCCTTTTTACTTCAAATAGTAAATAAACATGCATGTTCCAGAGTACAATTCGCAATTGCTTATGCTCCTTTTGTATATTCAAGTGACCCTTTGCATCCATGCTAGTTATCAAACATAATTATTGTTTACCAATTTAACACAAAATAGTTGGTGTACTAGTAAACTTATTATTCGATCCTTATTCACCAAAAATACATAAATACATACATACACACATACATACACACACATATACATACATACATACATACATACATACATACATACATACATACATACATACATACATACATACATACATACATACATACATACATACATACATACATACATACATACATACATACATACATACATACATACATATGAGTGGAAGCAAACTAGGGTGGATCATAAAGTATGTTATGGTCTCAAATTCTTGTGGTTTTTTATGATTAAAGGCCATTCTTGGACCCTTCTACATCCTAATGATCCTATCCCTTGAACATTCCAGCTTATTTTTAGCCAAAAAGCACATTTTCAAATAAAGAAAGGAATATGACCTTTCCACTAGTGTACAATAGATTTGTTTGTTATTATTTGAGGAATATTTTTTACTATTTCATTTTATTTTCTCAAATGATCACAAGAAAATTCAAAAGGGTGATCTCCGGAGAAGTTTTAGTCATTTGGAATATGTACAAAAATCTCTTATTTTTGTCTTAAAATGGATCTTAAATATGTTAGTTATCTATGTCCGATAATCACAATACTTGGATTCGTAACCTCCAACATTTGGCAATCTTATGATCTGCATAAGCGAGGCAAATCTTCAATTTTGACCTGGTCAAGGACCAAACCGTAAAACTCCACGATTGCCTTAACCCCTAAAGGTCGAAGGTGCTTGTTGAACCTCTACACTCGAAAACTACAATTTTTGACCATCTTATGGAGATTTAGGTACGACTAAGATTTTTATTGTTTCTTCAAACTTCCAACCTTAAGATGGTGTACCTAAGACTATTTTTATTTGTAACTATTCCAAAATTGGCTATTGGATGTTTATCATTTGAGAGATCATAAGATCCGAAGTTTTTTCATTCAATGTTTTTAGAATTGTGAAGTTTTGTTTTGTTATTTTTAGAAGCGGCCTTGTGAAGTTGGTAAATGTTTTGACTTGGGTCAGTGTGAAACCTAAGTAGTGATTTAGTTGTAAACATTTTTCAAAAAAAAAAAAAAAAAAAAAAAAAAAAAAAAAAAAAAAAAAAAAAAAAAAAAAAAAAAAGAAGAAAGAAGTTTACGAGACCAAACTGGCCTTTCATGACTTAAGACCTAAGTTTTTCAAATTGAAATTGGTCTTTGCAAATTTTACCACATACACTTTGTAGTATAAGGAGCACCTAGTCAAAATCTTAGAAAAAAAGAAAAATTACTTTTAATCCTTTCATCTAGGCTGCTCAAAATCGCAAAATACCAACTTGACTTTCCTTGAGCCTAAAGAGGTTAAACACCCTGTTATTTAAGCATTTTGCACACATAATTTCTTACCATTCAAACTCAGACCGGAGTTTTACATTCAAGAGCTCTTGCATCGTCAATCTTGTTAAGGTACATGTCGAAATTACAATTGGTACTAGTTTGTTGTAAGGTGAGCACATTCATAGAAGTATAAAGGACTAAGGTAGAAATATTTATAATCATATATTTTAGAAATAATATATTTATAATCAATTTAAAACTAAAGATTGTAATTCTTCCCGTTTTTGAAATTTCTTCATTCTTGTATGTACCTCATTTGTACATGGAGTAAAGTGTTTAGTTATGATTTAAATTATAATAATCACTTCTAAAATTCACAATAGTTAGTCATATTTGTAGAAACCTGCGTCTAGAACAGGAGAAAACCAATAGAATTGTGTTGGTTATTGAATTGGATGTAGAGTACATGGATGCAAAAGTTAACAAGTTCAGAAATTGCATTGATGGAAGTCACCAAAATTGAACAAACACTCTATTCACGCGAGCCTCTAAATACGTTGGAGTTATTCTTCTTCTTGAAGAGAATTGTGTTGTTCAGAATAATCTCTAGTAAGGGTATTTCTATTGTAAAAAGTGCTCTTTAGATAAATTGTTGTTGCGAAGGAAGGATCACGAAGTCATGGTGCGATGGTTATCTCGCATTTTCAGCTACCTAGAGCGATACCATATCCGCAGAAACAAACTCCCAACTTTGACTGAAGCCGGTGTCATGTGTTTTCGGGACTTGGTGTATGCGGAGATGAAGGTCACCGTGAAGGACGCAGTCATCGCAATGATCAATCGCGAACGTGAAGGCGAGCGCATCGACCACGCAATGGTGAGGGAAGTGGTGGGAATCTTTGTGGCCATGGGGATGGGATGGTCTATGAAGGCTTACGATCGAGGCTGATTTCGAAGCTTTCATGCTTGGAGATACTAGCGCCTTTTACAAGAGCAAAGCCTCGTCTTGGATTCAGGAGGATTCATGTCCTGTTTACATGAGACAAAGGCTGAAGAATGTCTCAAGCAAGAAAAGAAAAGGGTCAGTGACTATCTGCATGCGAGCAGTGAGCAGAAATTGTTGGAGAAGGTGCAGCAGGAACTATTTGTGAAGCATCAGATAGAATTGTTGTTGGAGAAGGAGGATTCCGGATGTCACACTTTGTTGAGGGTTCACATGGTTGACGATCTTGCTCAAATGTATCGTCTCAGAATTCCAAAGGGTTTGAAACTTGTGGCAGCTATATTTAGGGAGCATATTACAAATGAGGGAAACGTTATTGTCACGCAAGCAAATGATGAGATGAACGATACTAACGGAGCGCAAGAGCATGGATTAGCCTTCATCCGAAAGGCTTTTGGTAATCATGAGAAGTATGTTCAATATGTTTGCCGATGCTTTGATAATCAGCCCCTCTTTCACAAAGCATTGAAGGAAGGTTTTGAAGACTTTTGCAACAAATGTGTGGTAGGAAGTACAAGTGCGGAGCTCTTGGCATTGATGTGTGACAACGTGTTGAAGAAGGGAGGTAGCAAAAAGTTAAGGATTGATGAAGAAGTCGGAGAAGGTCGTGGGGCTCCTTGCGCACGTTAGTGACAAGGACTTGTTCGCAGAGTTTTGTAGGAAGAGATTGGTCAGAAGATTGCTTTTTGACAACAATGCTAATAAGGATCATGAGCGGAGTATCTTGACAAAGTTGAAGCAAGAATATGGAAGGCAGTTTACTTTGAAGATGGAGGGCATGGTAATTCTCAACATACGATTGTAAATAGCGTTTTTTGGTTCAATTTTTGACTTCTAAGTTGTAACAGAGTTTTTGTTGATTTCACTGTATTATTTCAATATTTATTTGTATCTAATTTTATTGTGAACATTTGCAGATAACCGATCTTGAAGTTGTAAGTGAGAATCACACCAACTTTGAAAAGTACCTGACAGAAAACGAAAACACAAATGTGGATATTAACTTGTCTATGATGATTTTAACAAGTCAGAAGTGGCCTAGGTACAAGGCATTGGATGTGGCACCACCGCATGAGATGGTTAAGTGCATTGAAGTGTACGAAGAATTCTACAAAACAATAACAACACAACGCAAGCTTATTTGGATCTTCTCATTAGGGACGTGCAACATGATGGAGAAGTTTGATGCGAAGGCCATTGAGTTAATTGTGGCACCATATGAGGCAATGGTCCTTCTTCTATTTAACATCAAGGATAGGTGGAGTTACAATGATATGAAGAAGAAGGTGAACCTACCAGATGAGGAGATTGCTCACTCATTGCATTCATTGTCGTGTGCAAAGTACAAGATTCTCAACAAGGAGCCTGCTACCAAGGTGGTGGGAGAAAAGGATATTTTTGAATTCAATACAAAGTTCACAAACAACATGAGACGGATTAAGATTCGAGTGCAACGAGTAAATAAAAAACAGAATGTGACAGATGATGCTGGCAAGGATCGGCATTACACCATTGATGCTAAGATTGTCCGCATCATGAAATACAGGAAACAACTGCCTTTCAAACAGTTGGTTGTAGAATGTCTTGAGCAGCTTCAAGGATTGTTTAAGGTAAACATTATTCTATCAACCTACTATATTATATTGTGTTATTTGGCATTGTATTTCTATCATACTGAAGGCATTTATGTCGTTATATGGCTTCTAGTTGTTGATTGTGCGTATGTACCAGCCTCATGTCAAGGCAATCAAGATACGCGTGGAGGACCTGATATCTCGGGAGTTTTTCGAGAGAGATAGCTACAACTCGAATTTGTTAAATTATTTGACATAGAGAGAGTATAAACATGTCTATGTATTTTCAGGAGTTGATTGTGAGTCGTTTATTACTTACTATACCTTGCAAGTGTTGTTTCACTAATGATAATGAGGACATGTGACTTATGCAGAGTAAATCACAACATAAAAACATTTTGATCATAATGTTGTGCATGACTGTTCTTTTGATCTTATATTTGCGTGCGTGCTACATTAGAATGAGAATGTCTTCCTTGAGGTTTTGGATAAATGCATCAATTTGAAACAACCATATTTATGTTCAATCTATTTCAAGACATTTTTTTAGGAGCTTTCGAATGTAAGACCAACCACTCTATTTAGACAATTTATAGTTTTGAAATGTCATAGAAACTACTCCATTGGTAGAAAATTACCACCTTAGTGAAAAATTAGAACTTCACAAATATTACAACATTAATTTGTGATGTTGATAGAGTTATAGATTTAATTCGTGGAATTAGGCCTTAATGACTTTTTATCCAACTTTGATGGTGGTTGAAGCCAATATTAAGTGGATTATGTTGGCCACACCCCTAATTGTTTCTTAATGGTAACAAATAATCTACTAGTATTCAAAACGCTTCATCTTCAAAACAAATGTTAAGCCAAAGGCCCTTACGAGCCATAGGGGCTCTTTCCACAATTCGAGGTGCCCAAATGTGATTCCTCCCGCCTTGGAAAATTCTCTAGGAGGGCTTCTTGTTGTCATAGCTCTATCCTCCTTTTGTTTCGATCAACATTCATTTTGTATGATCAGTAGTGATTTTGGAAATTAGAAAGCAAGTGATTCAGAGATTTTAACTATCTGCCAATCCTGCCCGATTACTTCATTGCCATGGCAGTTTTAGTCCCCTTTTCCAACCTCACCCCACTAGACCCACTCTTCAAGCCCCTATTGCAGAGCCATTGCAACTCGTCCTCTCGACTTCTTTACTTCCACTTTCTACTGCCGAATAAGAGATTCTCTTCTTCTGAGCTTGGGGCTGCCGTACACCACTCCAAAGGTATTCAAGGCTCTGCATCTCGCTTGCTCTGCTCTCTCGTCCTCGTTGTCGTCAATCCAGGTTCTCCACTAGCTCACACCCTTCAATCCAATGTCATGCCACTATAAGATACTAAGACCATTTAATTGATTTTTTGAGTTTAGTATATCCATCAACTATATGACCACAATGCGTAAATCAATATTTATAATGTGTACAATACAATGATATCAACATCGACAAAAGTATACCGTACTTTGGGGGCAGCTTCGGCAAAAAATAACTGCAAATTATAACATCCGATTCTTTAAGAAATTATGATATCAATTTGCCGGAAAACTATGAAAGAAATTTAAATAAATGACGAATCATCTTGAATCTAACGCATGAACAGGAAAAAAACATATATTAAAGGAATTGTCATATCCCATGAAGTCCTCTACTGTACTCATAGTTCCTCATGAGCCCCTTGCATATTAAATAAGGCCACTTTCAAAAAAAGACGATGGCATAACACACATGCAATGAAACTTCCATCAATAGTGGATGAAAGTTGAACTTATACTTGTTTATTTCCTCAAAAAGATGAATCTTAAGAAAATCCTTTTTTTAGTGTCGGACATTTAAATCTGAAATTAACTAATTATTCGACCAAGGGGTGACGAAGCTGCCCCTAAGTACGGTATATGTAATGAGTAGGCGACATCACATAAACAAAACATATTTTTGATAAACGAATGTGTTCCATCTCAATTGCAATTGGAATTTCAGGTTATTTTATCCTTATCTTAACATGAGTACTTACCTTCTTACCTTACTCACTAGTTGGTAAACAACTCGTCACTTCAAATACAAATACGCGAACTACTTACATTTACAAAACCAGAATTTGAACTCAAATTTAAAATTCATGTTTACAGAAGATATTGTATCCAATATGTTTCCTATGCATAGTTCTCTAAAAAACTATGACGTATCTCCTTTGAAGTTCTTCATGGTGGCCCAATCTTGGTACTACATCAATCATGAGCACTCTACCTTGTAGTACATGATATATGGATCAAAAGACCCTCTGAAAGTTTTCCCTATGATTGAATAGTACTAAATATGAAGATTCTCCTTTAAATTCTTTCCACAAATACCTAGACCCAACCGATATAAAAGAAGATATCTTTCAAGGCATTGTTCTTTATACTTTTGTAGCTTCCTTTTGAGAGGTAACTAAGGGACGCTTTACATGGGGAGTCAAGGCCAACAAATCTCCAAGCCAATTCACTCACATTTTGAGCCCAATTGGCTCCATGGGCCACTTGGAGAACACATTAAACAATTAATAAAGTGGGGGCCAATTCCCCCATGTGTAAAGCCCTTGGGGCCGATTTGTAGAAGGAAAAACAAGCCCATGGGGCCGATTTGTAGAAGGAAAAACAAGCCCATGGGGCCAATTCGTATTATTAGCTACATTCCATGCTTTTGATTTGTTCACATTAAAATATTTTAGTAAAATAATGATTTTGTATTGTAATCAAGCAACAGCCTCTAGGCCATGAATTGGCCTTCCATTCTTGTATCTCCCAACTTTTGGAGCGCGGGCCGTGTCATAACTTGTCCCCCACCCATTATAATATAATTTCAGAAAATTGGCCTTGACTCCCTATGTAAAGCCCCTCGGGCCAATTTTCACAATTGAACCAATCACAAGAGAGGATTTGGCCATAAATTGGCCCCATCAATGGCTTGGCCCCTCGTGTAAAGTGGCCCTAAGAAGAATAAAAGTTACCCATTTATATTGGGTATTGGTTTGGTGACCTAGCCAAGAGAGCTCTGGCATAATGAAAAAGTACATGTTAGTCTAGAATTGAGTCCGCGATATCAAATCTTCGTGAATGGATTTGCTCCTCCATTCGTCATCTACTGAAAAAAATTTATAGCTAAGATTGTTCGGCTAGATCGTTTTGCACTCTCATGGACGCTTCATAGGAGGAGTTGAGGGCCATAAATCTCCAAGCCAATTCTCCCATATTTTGAGCCCAATTGGCTGCTAAAAAACACATCAAACAATTGAAAAAGTGACTACCAGTTCTCCCATGTGAAAAGCCCTTGGAGCCAATTCACAAGGCCATGATGCTAGTTCGTATTATTAGCTGAATTTTATGTTTTCATTTGTTCATAAAACAATATTTTATTGAGATGATGATTCTGTATAAAAAATCAAGGAACGGCCCCAAAACCAAAAATTGGCTTTTCACTTTTGCATTTCCCAACTTTTGGAGTAGATGTCACAACTTGTCCCCTACTCACAATAATATAGATTGAGAAAATTGACCTTGACTCCCCATGTGAAGCCCTTATGGCCAATCTTGAGAAATGAACCAATCACAAAGAAAGATTTGGGCATGAATTGGCCCCATCATTAGCTTGGCCCCTTGTGTGAAGTTGCCTTTACTTCTACCTTAGGTGCATATAAATCCACCAATAACCTATTTAAAACGGCACATCACATGCTATTTAAGTCATGAACTTAATCAAGAAACTCAATCAAGGGATAGATACTATAGAATGACATTTAACACTGGACTACTCATTCATTCTAAGAAACAAGTCTTTCGTCATAGATTTGTTTATTCAAAATTTCATTCTTCATCGTCCTAAACCGTAGAATAATTTTTACAGAATGTGGTTGTTTATCTCTCAGGTGCTTGCTTTATCCATGAAGTTTACCAGTTGGAAGTCATCATTCATTAAGCAAAGCCATCTGACACTAGATAGAATGAGACTGAGGTGTGGGTATGAACTAAAAACACGCTGTGTGCCTGAAAAAAAATGGTGTTGCTCTCTATAAGGGATTGCTAGAACTGAATGATATGGACGAGCCGTTTCATGAAAAAGAAAACCCCCACAGCTTCAGCGTGTAATACGAGTACTCGTGTGCTCTGCCCTTGGATCTAGGCCAGCAATAGTTCTGGTCGAAAGTGCTTGCTTCCTCTGCAAGTCGCTATGAATCTTCTGCAGATCCGCGACAATAGATCCGAAGCTAGGTCGCTCTTGCCAATTGTGAAGCCAGCACCTCTTGATGAGCGCATGGACACCTTTGGGATAGTCCTCAGACAAGCCCAGATCCGGACGCTTCCCCTCCTGCAGCTTCTTAGACGCATGGTTACTTTTCTTCCAGAACAATTTGGCTTCCTCGTACCGCAGAAGCTCCCACAGAATCATCCCAAAGGAGAACACATCGACACTGGCGTGCTCAACGCCCGAGTGCTGCTCCGGAGCTTGTCGGTACCAGCGCGGAGTGGCCCGTGATGCTTCCTTTCTGAACTTTCGCAGTCCGAAGTCCGCCACTTTGGCAGTCATGGTGTCGACGTCGATGAGGATACAGTCCGGCGTGAGCTCGCCGTGCATGGTTAAGGCTCCCTCGTCATGCAAGGCCGCCAGCCCACGAGCGATTTGCAGGGCAATGTGCACTGCTCGGACCTTGTCTTGCTGCTCTGGGGTTCTGGTCTCGAAGAATTTCCGGAGCGTCACTCCGCGTGCAAGTTCTGTGACCACTACGAACGGAGCTCGTCTCGTTGCTCCCAGGTAATGCACCAGATTGGGATGCCGTATTCTTGCTAATAACCCCACCTCCTCCTTGAAACTCGCAATGCTTGCGTCGTTGTCGATTAGTGTCACCTCGATGTACTTTGCAAGCACGCGCTGCGATGTCGTTTTGAACTGAGCTATGTACACCGACAAGAATCCGCTGCCTGAGTGTATTTTGTCCTGACGATCTATTTCCTCGTACGGTATGCTCCAATCCCAATCCTCTTCAGGTATATCTGTGCACAGAGAAGGAAAGCTCTTGTAAGCTAACGCCCAATCGACATTGTTGAAACATCGACAAACAATGTTTCAAGGTGAGATTGCCGAGAAGATCACAATCAACTACCTCGATGCAACATGCCTTATGATTCGAGAGCAGGTGACTACCGACATTCTAAGCACTGTGAGGGTATAAAGTATGGGTCTTCACTACCGTCTACAAAAGAGGCCCCTTCACGCTTGCGAAGTTTCAAATTTCTTTGATCTACTCTTTAGGATGGTAGTGATTTAGCAATATGGTCATACTCTGCACGTCATCACGATCATCCTTGCACGAGGAATTTCCGACTTCTGGAGTCAAGCATGTGACGTGGAGTATAAATTGAAATGCATAATAGACTAGATTGAATGAAGCAGAGGGGCTTACCTACGAAATGGATTTCATCTATGGCGGAAGTATCTACGAGAACCGCTTTCCTCTCCGAAGAAGCGAGTTCCCATCCGATGAAGGCGGTAACATTCAAGAGAGAGTCGCGAAAATGCCGAATCCGCTTGCAAATGTCAATAAAATCAGGCCGATTGATTGGATCTGTGTCCCAGCACCGCTTGATATAGTCGGCCAGTCCCGGAGGAAGAATATCCTCCGGCAACTTAGGTCGTAATTCACCTCCTTTCACTCTGGCATAAAATGACCAAGTCGGCATAAGCTCCGCACTGGAAAATGGTTTCTTCGCGCACAAAATCTCAGCACAAATGATGCCAAAGCTATACACATCCGGTTTGAATGGATAGTGCTTCCGCTTCGGACATCGACCTGGAGTGTGCGGTTTATTATTACGAATTCGGAAGAGCTCAGGAGCTTTCCACGGAAGAGAACCCACATTAACTAACGATGAGTACGTCGTATGTCTGAGATTCGCTTTGGCAAGTCCGAAGTCTGTCAGTTTCACATTCAAGAAGCCTCTGCTCTTCCGCTCCGGATTCTCACATGGCTTCACAAGCACGTTCTCACCCTTCAAGTCCCGGTGCACCATCCCTTTGCTATGCAAGTAGCGCACCCCTTTGGCGATTTGCAGCATGATATCAAGCGCAGCGAGAAGGAAATCCGGGGAGCTTTGCAGATGACTCCACTCCTTGCTTGTAACGTAATCACTAAGAGTCTCATCCATGAGCTCCATGACGAGGTACAGGGTGCCTCGATCGTAGAAGTAGCCATACAGCTGAATGATGTTGGGGTGGAAAATCTTCGACAGAATCTTGACCTCCTCGGGGACAACTCCGTCGGCATCCGAGGTAACTACCTGTTTTAGGGCGCATGGCATGCCCAGCCACTGGACTTTGAACACCCTACCATAAGACCCTTCTCCTAACAGACGCCTCTCACGCAGTAGCTCCGGTATGTTCAGGTTCACAGCCAACGCTTCTCGAGCATGCATGTGGTGCACTCCCAACTTGCGCGCTAAGTACGAGTCCAAGCTCCGGAGTTCGGCTCCATTTCGTACCTCAGTTTTTAGCCTGCCGAGGAGCACTTCGCGATCCACTCGCAGGCTTAGCTGTTGACACTCACTCTCCCATCGCTCGTGGAAGTCTTCGTGCTCTGTCATGGCTAACTTCTGAAGCTCCCATATCAAATCCTTCTGCTGTTTCAATTGCCTTGTTGGAGTGCCTCGCGATACCTTGATGACAAGTCCTAGCTGATTAGTAAGGCATTCCTTATTCGGAAGATAAGTTCATGCAATTCATTCAACAGTCACACAAGCGACTCGTTCCCTTGGTCATCTACTCATACAATTCAGTTGCTTGCTACCGGATTTGGCAATCAGACAGGGCTTCTTAATTTCTTCACAAAACAATCGCCAGTTGGAGTACTACAAAATAACAGCTAATCTGAAAAGAGGTTCCTGCCCCCTTGATTAGCTGTGAGTATTCTAGCACTTCCTCTTGCTCAAGAGCCGATGACCGAACGGAATTTGAGGTTTACTCCTTCTAGAGGAGATTCAAGTAATGAAGGAATGTTGAAAGGATGGTGTTTGGTGGGGTTGGCACATACCTCGATTGCAATCTGCAGTGCATAGATATACCAAGTGAGGTCAAGGATGACCTCGGCAAACACGGAAGTGTTTTCCACCAGCTCCACAGCTGCCAACAGCCACACTTTGGAGCTGGTGCAGTGTTTCTGAATCAAGAACTGCGCGTCATTTAAAGTTTTGTGAAGTGCTGTAAGCGCAGGAGCACATTGCTCACTGTAGACGTCGATTTCGGAGTGCCGCTCCTCTAGCAATTCGCGAGCACGGCGGATGTACTTGCTCACGAACCTCTCACACAGAGAATGGTTGAATTGCAGAGAGTTGCCTATAGTACTGCGCTCAATGCTATTGATGCATGCGAGGATTCGCTTCAGGCATTCCTGGGCTGTTTGACAATCACTATCGGACCTCTGTAACAGTCCAATAATGAAATCACGTCAGCAAATTCTTGCGAGAGTTTATTACGTAGAGCACTCCCTTCAAATCAGGTTAATTCCTTTACTTGAAGATCCAGTCCTGCCTCACGACAAAGACTTAAAATTAATGAAGTACTGAATACTCGTAAGCGCCACCGACCTAAAACCGCCACCCTAAAACCTCAGTCCATAAGTACGTGTGGTCAATCAGACGACCTCAACAGTCTCTGTAGTTCTAAATTTTGAGCTTCAAGCATTAGAAATCACTAAGTTTTGCATAAATCACATTCTTCAGTCATTCGATCTCCATAACCAAGGAAATTATGTAAAGTTTGACTAGCGACTCCACAAGGGCGACTTTCAGTATCCTACAAAAGTTAACTGAGGAAGAGGAATTGACGAACGAAACGTCCAACAGCTACGTGTCCTGACAGCTAAAAACGACACTAGGTTTTGAGAACTTTGTCGTCGATGAAGGAACTAAAAATCCACTTCGATACGCAACAATTTCTTTCTCTGAGAATTCAGGCTTAGAATCAGTTAAGACCCAGACAGGAGATCGTTGCCGGCT
The DNA here is from genome assembly GCA_037043015.1 of Bryum argenteum. NCBI lineage: Eukaryota > Viridiplantae > Streptophyta > Bryopsida > Bryales > Bryaceae > Bryum > Bryum argenteum. Next base: position 2,176,398 of record CM073323.1, on the reverse strand, counting down.
ATCTGAAAACATCGGCACTCACCGCTAATGAGAAAGAACGGAAATATTCCCAGACATTTGCGACGACTTCCATCACACAGAAGTGGGTATGTCGGCCGGCAGTAGCCCTGATGCTCACAAACGGGGAGCTGCATCAGGCTCCGGCCAGAGCTTCACACGGATCTAATATCACCAGCTCGAGAAGCCAGTCTCCAGCCACGTCCACCTGTAATGCAAAGGCTTGAGTTCCTGCACAAGGCAAGACTATGAGCCCACCACACTAACCTAGAATGTCCTTTCTCAGCGACAGAGGTAACGACACAACATCTGTGAAAACACAACAACCCATTGATGGTTCGACACTAACCGAAACTCGAACTCCACTTCTCCTGCTGCATAGAGTCCTACTAAACAATCATCGATCGGGTGCCGAGACTTTGATCTAAGGGAGCTCATTTGGGTCGGCGAAGAGAACACTCACAAGCTGAAAGGACGACGTGAGGGCCGCCCCCAGGACCCACCGGCCAGTTTATACTCATTGTATAGTGGACGGTATCGTTGTATATTTTAAAGTGTGACAGCTGCCTCGAGAAGGGTATCATCGGCCCCACTGTCTGCAATTGTATAGTCTTGCTGAATCTGAAGCAGGACACTTCGTGAACAGTTCAAGGGCAGAGAAGCGGCCGCATTTGAGTGAATGTTTCGTTTCATGAAAAGAACGTTGCTTGCATTTGCAGATTCTATTGCTCATTGAATCGTCGTTAACCCCTAATGTCGAAATGAGCCCTACCAGGGTCGATTCAACTCCGACTCTGGTCGGCGTCGATTCGACTCCGTCTCTGGTTAGGCTCTCAGTTACTATTGAATGAAGAAGTTGAAACTTTTGGCAGATTGTACAATTTTTTCATATCTTTTCGAAGAGTCATTTTGAGTTTCAAGATTCGTTATACTTGAGGAGATATTCATGATCAAAGTTTGATAATATTATTCAAAATCTGCCCAAAAGTGCCCAAATTGCAGTGTATGCTCATTTATTTTTATCATGTGCCCAAAATCAATTACATCCTAGTTTCTTCAAAAATTCACCAAAGATTGAGATTTTACTTTTTTTTCAAGTTCTGTTTTTTGTACATGTAGAAAAAGCAGCGAGGCATACTCATCGTTTGGATTTCCAATCCAAAAGATTTTCACATGCCTTTTTTGCTATCAAAGACCGGCCTTTGTATTTACATCTTGACATACCTTCATGTGAATAATCAAGCAATTCTAGAGATGGTTTAGGTCTAGTAAGGGTAAAAATTATATAATTATAATCGCAATTTATTTAGGAAAAACAATTTGAAGAGCCCTAATTCAGATTTACTCTTGAAATTGGTTATCTTGGCTCACGAAACACTTCAAACCCACTTCACAACTAAGGAAAAAACACTTTTTGATATCAACTTTTCTCAACTTCAAACATTATGATATCCCAATTCGGTGAAGAATTTAAATCTAAGATTTCATTCAAACATACATGTATAAGGTAGGTACTAGATCCTACTTGCAAACTCAAATATTTCTCAAAAGTTAAAATATGCACCTCGTAATGACAAAGGGATGTTTTGAGGCTTTTTGGCAGTTGTGAGGCCTCACGACGTTAGGGGTTAATTCTCGACATTGGAGATGTATTACATCATTCTACAATATGGGCTTAAGTCTAGGACATGTGCGAATAATTCAATCACCTCTTCTTGACTTCTTCTCTGGTAGTGTAAGTTTACGATACAAGTAAATAAGGTTTCTTGTCTTCACTATAAGTGCACTCATATTGTTCAAAGAAATTGGACCAAAATAATTCAGACTTGTATAATTGGTGATTAAGAATATGAATAATTATACTCATGTGACTATTACCTCCAACACAGCTAGAAACACTAATGGAAAGGTGTGCCATCAAGTTAGTAACTCATTTTTACTTGGTTTGGAAAAATAGAACATGGTTGATCAAAATACTAGTATAGAGCTTGATGGCTGAAAAATGGGCAAGGGTGCAAGAAATCCATCCCTTCCATTGGTAGAGAAGTTAAGACCAGCCTTTTGAAGTTTACACTAGGAGAGAGGCCAACAGTATGTCAATATTTTCATCTTGTACCATTTTCATCTCAAATTGACATTTAAGAGTTCGCGACATGGACCCAAATGAAGCAAACTGGAACTCCCAAGTGGTGAGTTCTTTTCTTCTCCTTCGAGCGGCCATATCAAGACACTAAATGCACTTGGATCGTTTTTTATTCATGACCGGATTGGCCTCCATTCTAACCTCTGGCCCCGGTGACAACCCACCCTTAGTTCAGCTGTAAAAAAGAGAAAATCCATCCATTAATAATTACACAATTTGTCAAGTCAAGCTTCTAGCTTGTGCCCAGGTCTTCAGTCAGCTGCGAGACCCTGTACGGCGTACGCCCTACAAGAGCAAGAATCTCTAACCCAGAAAAAAATCAATTAAGAATTCACATATTATTCACTGCTCCTATTCAGCAGCTGGCAATTTCTGCCAAAACAGATATAAAAGTGCGGCTTCATGCGAGAGTCCGGCACGATAAAGGCAACAATCAGGTAAAAGAAGAAACGACACACTAACTTTCTTCTCTACAATTTACGGAGTTGTCGGTAACATAAGCCCCTTCCTTCGACGTTGAGAAGGATACGTCATCATCTACCACGTGCACAACAAAAGAATCGCAGACATTCGAAGAATTTGGCATCTAAAACATTCTTGCTAGGAACAGTCTAGTCCATAAGATACCGACAATTTGTGTACTTGTGGAGCACGATTGGTGAGTTGAGTAACTCTCTCAATTCAAGCATGTAGAGGTACAAACTTTTTACGCCTATCTACAGTCACATGAATCAAATGAAACGCAAAACCTGGCTACTTGAGGGTAGCTTTGCAAAACCCCCAAAGAATCTTAATATATTGTTACAATGATCGTAGAACTCAGTCTCATCACGCTATTGTCGGGCTTCCTGGTCCGAATCTGACATACACGCGACCTGATTTCGAGATTCGGGCAGAGTAGACCTGCAACGAGAATATGACCATGAATCAGTTAAAGAACGCTCACAGAAGTGAAGAGGATTCGTTCGAATGCAATAAACAGATCAAAGGTTGCATACCTTGGCGTCAACAGGGGCCTCTTTCGACTTCAACGATCCGATTGCCCATGCAATCGGTCCATCTTTGGGGCAGTATTCTACCACCTTTCCGTCCTCCAGAGCGAATGAGGTGTGACAAAGAGGGCACTCTACTTGTGGGCCGGCTGCTTGTGTTCCATCGTCTCCGCCCTCAGCTGTAGTAACCTGAAGAAATCATCACAGTGTGAACAAATCCTCCATGAACTGAAATATTTTTCCATTCCGGGTTTAGGGTTGTCTCACCTTGCCCTCGATTAAGGGAAACTTGCATGAAGTGCAGTTAGCTTGAATAGCATACAACGCATCATCTCTCTTAACTAGTATGTAACTGCACAGAAGAAGGTGCATCAGATTCTTATCGACGACACCAGGCTCGCTTAGTAGCATATGAACATAAATCGAAGAACTTCAAAGCATTCCTTTGTATCTTCAAACGGAGAGTCGTGGCAAATCGACGTACCCTGCATTATTATGAATGATAGCCTTGTTCTTGCCTTCCGGAAGATCCTCTACTGTCAACACCTGCGCGCACATACTCGTTCAATCTCTGAAAACATTAAAAAGGAAAGCTACGACTTCATACTTTTCATTCTCAAAGAAAGTGGGTTCACAGAGAGCTGGAAAATGGTTAACCCTATTGAGAGCAGCAGGGACATCTGGGTCAGAATTCAAACCATGAGGTACAGTTCTTTGCTATCACTTTATGACCTCATTCATGATGTAGCTCGTATGTTGCTCTATTACAATTTCCATCCATTGTTGCAGTTGGATAGTCTAACTCAAGTCGATATGGCAGAGAAGGGTTAGACCATGGATAATGCCACAGGGACTGAAAAAGAGATCATATAATTTGTAGTTCTGAAACGTATGGAAACGGCAACCACAAATATTGTACAAGCTGTACACTATTCTGCAAAATTAGGTCGAGTGTATGTTCATGTGAAGAATGCAAGTTGAGACTCAATCACATTGAGAGAATTGTAAGAGGCCTCACCTCCGTCCATCCATCAGATGCTCCATCGGATTCGCGACCGCGCATGATCTTCCGGATGCCTTCTGCAGCTGCCTTTTTGGAGTTGTACCCTCTGCCTTGCTTGGGAGGTCCCTTCGCAGCTCTGACTTGCACTCCTCTTTCCCTGCATACTCCATCGCCCACTGATACTTGATAGGCCCCATATGAGAGCTCCTGCGTCGATGAGGAGCAACCTGCCTGCTCAAAACAAGTCACGACGAAATCAGAATCAGACCACTCCCCAATTGCACGACCTGCAATGTCAAACTCTCTAAACATCTGATTCCGCGAACGTCCAGATGTTGTCATCTTCGGAGTGCGTTAAGAAGCTCCCAAGGCAGTGCTACATTACAATGCACTTCTCATCCTGGCCATCCCTAAAATCGCTCAGTGCTTGCACAACCTCTATGTATATCCCATTGTGAGCGAATGCCAAAATGCATCCGAAACCTCATTCGTCGGAGAAGACAGTAGGAACCGAGAAGAAGAATGTGCCTGCTTGAAGAAAATCAGAACGGCATTGCACTTAGGCCTACTGAATTGCACACTCTGCGGTTGCCAATTTCCGAAATCTCTATTGGGCTGTTTGAGAGTGCAGTTAGGAGCCCATTTGTTCGACAATAGCAGTACACATAGGGAAAGTTGAGAGTATCACGAAGAATAGGGTAAGAATGCGCAAAAGACACAAATTTTCAGTAAAGAGGAAACACACACTGATTCTTGTGATGTACCCATTCCACTGATTCACATTCTAGCTAGCGAATGTTAGAAGGATACACCAGTCAAGTACGTCCAAACATGGAATCACCTACAAGGGCAGTGGCATTTGCAGATCATTCACATTAAACAACCGATTGAAAAGTGTGAGCTAGTGGGGTACCTGGAATGACGACGAGGAGGACGAGAGAGCAGTGAAGCGAGATGCGGAGCACGTCATGGCCATGGTGGAGGTCGTCATTGCTGCTCCCTAAACGGCTGGAACAGATCCAACTCAATACGCAATCGCTTCTTCCTTTCCAGACCAGAAAAGCGAGCGTCGTCGTCACCACCAAGTGATGAATCCGCCATATCCACAATTTCTTGATTGCCAAATTGAGCTCCCCCTTCCATTCCTGCCTCAGATGAATGTTCTCGCATCACCTTTTCATCTCCTTTTTGTGGTGTATACTTTTCTCAACTCTTTAGGCACCCTCTCTGCTGGTGATGATATGAAGTTGATTAAAGTTTTTTAAGATGGAGCTTTTTGAAACCACACTACCTAGTCAATTATTTGGAAGCAACTTGGAGGCCTTGTGGACACACCTTTTGTTCATTTTGGCTCCAACCACCAAATGGTTAGAATGAAAATTATTCTAATGCTTGAATTCATAAGTGTCTTTGATTAAATTATTATTTCATTATTGCAAGTAGATATACCCAAGATGGGAAATTTTTCCACAATCGAGGTAGAAAGTATGAGTTGTCTCTCATCGGTTGTTGGAAATATATTCAAATGTCTCAAAGTAGTCATAGTTAGTATAACAAAGATGGTAATTCAAATAATCCATCGATTCTAAGACTCACGAGGGCATCCTCATTCTAAAGCAACACACACAAAGTCAAGGTCAAAAGACTGACATATGCAAATTTATGATCAAACTATTTTTATAGTGTGCTTTGATGTGCATAGCTAACATCTTCTCATCATCACAACTGAACGAGCACCTAAATATGAGCTTTACAATCGGCTAACTGATTCACATATCTCATTGTCTCTATGCCAAATAATTCAACATGTTCTGGTTCTTGCTATCTCTCTCCAAGAATTCGCGAGATATCAGGTCCTCCACCCGTTTCTTGATTTCCTTGACATCAGGCTGATACACACAGTAAATACTTTAGAAGCCATATCACACTAATAGATGCTTTTCTAGAAGAAGCCACATTCCAAATAACACAAGATATATGTAAATAATATGTACCTTAAACAATCCTTGAAGTTGCTCCACACATTCGACAACCAATTGTTGGAAAGGGAGTTGTTTCCGACCTTTCATGATGCGAACAATCTTAGCATCAATGGCAAAACGCCGATCTTTGCCAACATCCTCTATCACCTTGTGCTTTTCATCCACTGGCCGCATCTGAATCTTAATCCGTCTCATCTTGTCAATAAATTTCGCATTGAACTCAAAGGAGTCATTTTGTCCCACGACCTTATTATCAGGGTCCTTCTTGAGAATCTTGTACTTTGCACAAGACAACGCATGCAATACTCTAACAATGTCCTCATCGGGTAGGTTCACTTCGTTCTTGATGTCATTGTAACTCCACCTATCCTCAACGTTGAATAACAGAAGTATCACTGCCTCATACGTTGTCACAACTAACTCGATGGGCTTTGCATCAAACTTCCCTATCATGTTGCATATCCCCAGGGACAGGATCCAAGTAAGCTTCTGCTGCGTTGTAATTGTTTTGTAGAACTCCTTGTATATTTCAACGCATCTAATCATCTGAGGAGGTAGTGCCACATAAGATGTCTTGTAACTAGGCCATTTGTGACTTGTTAAAACAGTTGCAAAAAAGTCAATTCCCATTAATGTGTTAGTGTTTGCCGTTAGGTACTTCTCAAAGTTGGCATGGTTCTCACTTGCAACTTCAAGATCGGTAATCTGCAAATGTTCACGATATAATTAGATAAAGATAAATATCAAAATAAAATAATGCAATGATAAGAACTATGATACAAGTTAGAAATTAAACAAGTAAATGACGTTTTTTGTAGGTGTGTGTTGTAAATTACCATGCTCTCCATCTTCGAGGTAAATTCTTTTCCATATGCTTGCTTCAATTTTGTCAAGATACTCTGCTCATGATCCTTATTGGCACTATTGTCGAAAAGTAACCTTTTGGCCAATTTTTTCCTACAAAACTCTGCAAACAAGTCTTTGTCACTAATGTGTGCGAGAAGCCCCACGACCTTCTCCAATGTCTCCTCAACTTCTTCGTCCATTAGCTTTTTACTTCCTCCTTTCTTCAACAAGTTGTCACACATCAAGGCAAGGAGCTCTGCACTTGTACATCCGATCACGCGTTTGTTGCAGAAATCTTCAAAACCTTCCTTCAATGCTTTGTGGAGAAGGGAATGGTCAACAAAGCATTCACGCACATAGTCAGCATACTTTTCATGAAGACCAAGAGCCTTTCCAACAAAGGCTAAACCATGTTCGTGAACTCGAGCGATATCCTTCTTGTCGGCATTTTTGTTACCCGCGGCGTCATTAGCTTGCGTGATAAGAATGTTTCCCTCATTTGTTACATGCTCCTTAAAAATGGTTGCCAAAGGCTCCAAGCCCTTTGGAATTCTACAAAAGAGGCGATACATTCTCGAAAGATCATCAACCTTGTCATCCTGCAACAAAGTGTGACATCCTGAATCCTCCTTTTCCAGTATTTGTGTATGGTAATTCACAAGTAGTTCCTGCTGCACCTTCTCCAACAATTTCTGCTCACTGCTCACATGAAGATATTCGCTGACCCTGTCCTTTTCTTGCTTGAGACATTCCTCAGCCTTCGTCATGTAAACAGGACATGAATCCTCCTGAATCCAAGACGAGGCTTTGCTCTTGTAAAAGGCGCTAGTATCTCCAAGCATGAAAGCTTCGAAATCAACCTCGTAAGCCTTCATAGACTCCTCCATCCCCATGGCCACAAAGATTCCCACCACATTCCTCAGCAGTGCCTGATCGACTTGTTCGCCGCCTTCACGTTCGCGATTGATCATTGCGATGACTGTATCCTTCACGTTGGCCTTCATCTCCGCATACACCAAGTCCCGAAAACACATGACACCGACTTCAGTCAGCGTTGGGAGTTTGTTTTTGGGAACATAGAATCGCTCGAGGTAGCTGAGTATGCGAGATAGCCATCGCACCATGACTTCATGATCCTTCCATCGCTCCACGAACTCCCTGAGCATAAACTCTTCGTGCTTTTCGCGAAGCGCAGGCAGCACTTTGGAGTTGATGTACTCTTCCAGGCACTCTCTATATCTATCGTAGAGCTCCGCAGCGTAGTTATGGGGATAATGTTGCTGGCTCATGTTGTAAGCTGTCGTGTAAAGCTTACTGTAGTCCTCGACGGTGAGCTCCTGCTCCGGCACATCTTCGATCACATTCGTAACCTTGGTGATGCCTTGCTTCAGGATGCTCCATCCTTCCTCCAACTCGATCACCGGAGCCATCGTGATGGTCCCGCAATACTTTACCCTGCCAGGCGAAAAGCAAGCACAACCCTACCAAAACCCCTCGAAAATGTTAGCACCTTGCCGCTCTTCCAGCCCTCTTACCCTGTTCAGATCATCCACCCAGAGCAATGCCACGACCCCCAAAAAACGGACCTCTCTCCCCAAACAGTAGCAACTGAACCCGGTTGGCTTACCGCTACAGAGATTGAAGTTGCGGCTGTGACTCCGGAGGGTCACGAAAAGCACCGAGCTCCCGTGCTTGTCGAAAATCTCCACGTTCACGTCCGCTTGCGTGCCGCCCCCCTTGATGTCCCGCGTACGTGCACTGATTATACTGCCAACCCAACCCCGATGAGCATCATAACAGATTTTTTTATTTCCTGTAAACGAAACTACAAATGCAGCAACATTCAGTTCCCAACAACGAAAGGGATCAACAAGAGCAACAAGAGTAAAGTAGCGTGATCTTGCACCGAAAAGAAAACTAGGAATTGCAATCGGTAAACTGTAAAACATGCATAAAAGGACTAACCGCTGATGCAAAATCTTATACTTGCTCCGTGCTGCACTAACGAGGCTTGAATTGGAATAACTGGCGAGGATTGGTAACTATGTGCTTCAGACTCCGCACTGCTTCCTGTGAATAATTCAAACTTCTAGACACTTTTCATCAATGCCTATTAAACGTTTTCAATTGAGGGTCAAGTTTTCTTTTCATCTGGCTATTCAAGCGTTTCACAGAAGTCGGTCACGGAATTTCAACCCCTCAAAACTGAGTCTTGAAATGGTCTTTTGTGGCTTTTGGTATTTATGTGGTTAAGGGCATGACATTGTATGTTTGTACTTTCTATTTTTTGGAATTCAAGTAAAAGTAGATTTTTTAATGACTTTTCAATCAAAACAATATATTCGAAGTGTCCATCGTCTACTATGACCTTAGAATAGCAAGGACTGTAAGTAAGAAAAGGATGGTGAAGAGCTTCACATGCTCATTGTGTCTCACCACCTCACGCAAAATGATACTTCCTTTACTTTGTGTAAAAAGAAAAAATCCTTATCGATTTTTTTATGGTATTGGAAGGCTTATGATTTTCTGAAGTTCCCTGTTTAAATTTGGACAACATGAGTAGGCTAAAATCTCTCTCAAATTATTACTTAAGAATGAATCTAAATTTAAGATTTTATATTGTGTAAATTCTTTATTCAAATGAAATTAAAGTATTATCTTGTTAGATGCTCCTACCTAAAGTATCATTTACAAATAGTCATTATTTAAGTCCTCATAAAGGTAAGAATAATCAAATCATGAGAAAAGAAAAATCTTTAACTATTTCTTATGCATAAAACTCATTTCTCATTTCCAAACTAAGAATTAAAAGTATCATAATGAACCAATTCAAAAGCCTTAAGGTTTTCTATGTGTTCTTGGAGAAGTATTGAAATTTAGCATAAATATTTTGATGAATCGTATTTGCACCTTTTAAAATTTTTGAGACATAAAGATAACCTAAAGAATTCGGAAGAACTTTAGAACTTTAAATAAAATTACAATAATCTAGGATCTTTAAGTTTTGCCAAGAGACATTGTGCTCCAAACCTCTTGAACACCTTGTGTAGGAAAGCAATGTAATAACAAAAAAAAAAAAGTTTTATGAATTAGAGATTATTTACAACTTTTTTAACGTATACTATTTGTTTAGAGAATCTATCTTGAATATGAAAACCTTTGAAGAGTAGTATTGATCATAAAATTATTGATTGGGCTTTTAGAAGTTTGTATAAAGATGACCAAAAGTCTTTTTTTAACATTATTTTCAATATAGAGAAAAATAAGAATATTTTAATTACAAAATAGGTTATAGACTATTTCCAAAATTAGAATCTTGAGTATATCATTACTTTAAAGAAAGGGACAATTTCCAACAAAAATAAGAAAGAAAGCACAATAAAGGCAAGCTATAAAAAGTAAGAGACCCTTAACTATACGATCTTGAGAAGGCTATTTGGTGACCCTTCATTGCACTTTTTGCACACACTATGCTAGTTGGTGTTTAAAAACAAAGAAGGAACCTCAAAAGCACCTTTGAGGGGTTCTATAATAACTACTTTTAACATGGTGGATCACTTTTGTAGCGTTCGACGACTCAGATACCAACACGTAACTTATTGATGTAACTCTAAACAAGAATTTTAAGACGTGCATGCCAAATTTCATTTGGCATCTCGTAATGACGCTTGGCATGAAGTATCAAGCAGATTATGGGGCGGAAAGAGGAGAAGATTTTTCATAGGTGATTGGTTCATGTTTTTAGAAATCTTAAATAGACCAATCACATGAGAGGAATTTTTGTCCTTCTTAGGCCCCATGATAGGCTTGACTCCCAGAGTAAAGCATATCTTAGTATTTGCTCTTGTTTGCTTCATAGCTTGCTGAAGATAGATAACAAATATGCGAAGTTGGCGCAACTTCACGAAGCTGGGAGCAACTTCATTGTGCAATTCTCTTGAGTCTTGTTATCTTTCCCCTCATTTGGTATCAGGCATGCTATTAGAACATTGGGGTAGTGCGCCACGGAATGTAGTGAAGCTTGGCACATGTTGAGAATTTATTTTTTTGTTGTCTCGAAAGAAGTTGATACATGGCGTATATAAGAGAGTTCCTCCTCATAATCTTCTCGTGTGCACATGCTATCTATCTAGAGTGCAAATAGTGAAGTTTCTTACAGGTACTATAATCTCGACACCTTCATACCTCTTAAGATAATTACTCTTTTTTGTTGATTTGATTGGAGTTAGGTATTTACATTTTCAAAATTCTATGTGGTTACAATCATTTTCACGTAATTATCTTCTTCCAAAATATATTTCATAACTCCAAACCACATTACTTTTCGTGGTTTATGGTGTTACAACTTCAGAATATTTCTCTCTGAATGCTTTGACCTCCGCAACGTCATAACTCCAATATCAGTCGAAGTGCTTGAGAGCACAGCATTCTGAATTGATTTTGTTTTTATCGCTAATTGCTGCTTTAAGTTCTAACTTTGAATTGTCTTGAAACGATCTGGGTGCGCGGGCTTCATACGCCGGGCTTCAATTGACCCGTTGATGTGTGTGTGCGAGTGTGTGAAGGGAATTTGAGGTCTTGCTCTTCAGAAATTACCGCAAGTCTGATCGAGTGTAGAGGGACCTGCATCAGCCATGGGGCTAAATTATAAGCCCAAGTTTACACTGTCGGGACATACAAAGGCCGTGTCCAGTGTGAAGTTTTCACCAGACGGAAACTGGGTGGGGAGCTCCTCGGGGGATGCAACGGCACGAGTCTGGAATCCTGCGAATGGAATATGTGAAAGGTCGCTCGAAGGTCTCGGCCAAGGCATCTCCGACTTTGCGTGGAGTCCGAATTCTCGCTACATCTGCACGGCATCCGATGACAAAACTCTAAAGATATGGGACCTGCAGACGCGCGGTTGTGTGAAGACTCTCAAGGGTCACACCAACTACGTCATGTGTGTCGACTTCAATCCGAAGGGCAACGTGATTGTGTCCGGATCGTTCGATGAGACGATTCGTCTCTGGGATGTGAAGACCGGGAAATGCCTCAAGACTATACCCGCCCACATGGATCCTGTCACGGCTGTTCATTTCAGCAGAGATGGATCACTGATTGTGTCCAGCAGCTTTGACGGTTTGATCCGCGTTTGGGACACTGATACGGGGCAATGTTTGACGACCCTCGTCAACGACGACGACAATCCTCCTGTCTCGTTTGCGAAATTCTCGCCGAATGGGAAGCTCGTACTAGCAGGCACTCTGGACCATAAACTAAGACTATGGGATTACAGCTCCGGCAAGGTTGTGAAGGAGTATACAGGACATGAAAACAGCAAGTTCTGCATGCTCGCCACATTCTCAGTCACGAATGGGAGTTATGTTGTTAGCGGCTCAGAGGATGATTGTGTGTACCTTTGGAACTTGCAGGACCGTAAGATAGTTCAGAAACTGGAAGGCCATAGAGACGCAATCCTTGCGGTATCCTGCCATCCTACCAAAAACATGATTGCGTCTGCATCTCGAGATGGAACAGTTCGACTCTGGGAGCAAGAATAGTGTTTTGTGTGCTAAGGTAGAGATGCATACGTAGCTTAAGTTTCATTGTATTGGCATGCTTATCAAAAGCGGATACACACTTGTAGGGGTGGGGAGGGAGGGAACCAAATATCGTGTACTAACTTTGCTTAATGTAATAGGTACATGTATTAATATTGTGGGACCCTGATTTATTTGAGAGTAAGAACTGTGGTACTCAGTGAGTTAATTAGATTGTGCAGATCTATAGAATTCGGGAAAAATGCAAACACTCCTGAAAAAGACGTAATGATTTCTTCTAACTTGTACTTGTCTGAATAGGACTGAACTAGAATGTGATTGTGTTCCCTTGGACCTTTAAGGACAATATGTTAGAAATTTAAGTGCATGTTAGAAATTCTTAAGTCTATCTTGGATGGATTTCAAATTCACACCATAGAAACTAGACTTGACTTGGGTTTCAATGCAGCGAGTTCTATGAGAAAGAGACATGAAATGAAGAAGTTATGGCTTTAGATAGTTTCAATTTTTCATTCACAATTTTAAAATTGGCATTATGAGCATTCACGAGTTAAACTTAGATTCTAAATGAACAATTTATCTTTTGCCTTTTTACTTGTCTCGATTGGCCTATCTTCTACTACGATGTGTTAGGAAGGTCCAAAGTTTGCTTCTCATTCTTTGTAAAACACAATGTCTTATTGTCAATCTTATTTTTTGGTTATTCAAAATCTATGTAAAGGACTTTGGCCTTAATCCGTAAAGACCCATGAGGACCAAGATGAGTTTTTACTATTTCGAGCAATCTAAATAAAGGTTCTAACTATTTTGACTTATAATTTGGGTGTGAGTGTAGCATTATTTACAGTAAAATTTTCAAAGCCAAACTCCAATTCTCTATGTTAATTCTTGGATTGTGTTGGAGAAAGTGACCTCGGTAGATTCTCGGTCGAATAAGCCACGTTCATCAAAAAGATATGTTAAGATATTATGCATTCACTCTCTAGAACCTACTAGAATCTACCTTTTTGGTCTTTATCTCGATAGCATACCCATTACTTTACTTTACTTAACTTGTGGTTAATTGCTTGTATTCATACAATATATATACATGGTGGAATGGAGCTCATTGCTCATTCTAATTCTATCCTCCTCATTTTATGTGTTCTCTATTCCTTCTCCTTCCCACCAAGTTGCGAGCCGACTAATGGGGCACTGGAACTCGTTTCAGTTCTTTTTTTGAAAAACTCTAGGGATTATGTTCAAAACTAAATCATCACTCACATTCCCAAGTCCTAAGTTGAAACTTTTACCAATTTTGGGCAATGGTAAGCTTGGAGTATCACTTTTTGGACACACTAATTAGGTTATTCTTATTGAAAGCCTCCAAAGTTTGTCTAATTTAGTCATTTTAATCAAGTAAAAAGACCCTAAAATAGAAAATAAAATATCATGCACCTCACTGAAATCAAAGTATATATGCCTATAGATTTTCTTTTAGATTTTTAATTTTTTTTGGATCCATTCATAGATGAGGGAAAAAGTGTTGAATTTGGGGATTTGCAGGCATTATAGTGCACAATGAATTAATTTTTTTATTGTTAAATAAATTATTTTGTATTCTATACAAGAAGATGTAGGTCATATTCAAAAATTATATTAAAATAAAAATGGTTGATATTCCATTTGCTTGATTCTATGGATTTTAGGTTATTGGGACATGACTTACTTTTTCAACTAAAAAATCAAATAAAATTACTTCAAAATTTTTTTTTTTAATTTTTAATTTTTTTTCTTGATACATTATAAGTATAGACAACTAAAACCACATCTAATGAAGTCTTATAGTATTACAGTTTAAAAATGGATATGTTTGTCACATCAGCATAGAGTGCAATTGTTCATGGGACAACCTTTTTGGGTACCCCAACCAGACCATCACCCTTTTACAAAAACAAGCGACCCCAAAATTTTCAAAAACAATCTTCACGACGCCCAAAAAAAAATTAGGAGACAAACATCCAATTCACAAGTTCACCATGTATTATAATTTTGAGACCCTTTTGGTTTACAAATTCATCAACAATCAATTTGAGACTTTAAATCTTTTGGAAAATCCAATGAATATGTACCTTACATCAACTCCTATAATGAATTAATAAATAAAAACACCAATCCCCTCTACATGATTGGCTTGAATATAATGTTTGTTTGACCTACCCTTGCTGATATGCCGTACATAGCAAGGTTGTCTTACTAGACAAAATTCCTATTCATTTGTCAAACACAATTTAGATGAGTTGTACATCTAAGACATTTTCAATGTATCAAATGTACATCTCATCTAAATTTTGTCTGACAAATGAATAGGAATTTTGTCTCATGAGACAACACTGGTACATAGCACCAATGGTGTAAACTTGAATGATTCATCAATTGGGCTAAAACATTTTCAACAATTTTAAGGCACTTGTTTTAGGCCTTATAGTATAAGAACCTTTCATGCTTACTTTGGTCAAAATCCAAATCCGGGCAATTGAACCTTATTATGATTCTTAATACTATCACTTTTCAAATTGTAACCATTCAATTACATAAGTAAGTAGCTAAATTAGAATCTTACAAGTTACAACAACTTTATAAGAGGCTTTTGCTCAAGTGTTTAACTCAAATGAGCTTAGCCTGATTAGTAATAAAAGTTGATGTAAAGTGCACGTTGACTTGCATTTCCACATTTTAATTTTCATCAGACAATCAACTAATAAAGTAAGGGCCGGTTTACATTTGGGGCCGGATGGAGAGCCGGCCCGAACTCTTCCAATTTCAACCAATAGGATCGCTCGATTCTCTAAAATCCGGCCCAAGGGCTTTACATTTGGGGCCGGCCGGAAGCACAACTCATCCTACGTGTCGCCTTAGGTGGCATGGTTTTGGCGCCAAACCATCCGGCCCCAAGGGAGCAATTGGGACGAGGTTTTGGTGGCCCAATTCCCCATCTAGGGCCGGATGGGGCTCCATCGTTGGATCTTCCAAATCTCAACCGTCAATAACTTGAAGAGTTTTTTTACTTGTTTTCGTTTTGTTTTTTATTTATTTATTTTTAAGTGCCCCTATTCATACAAACTTTGCGGCCTTCCCGTTTCGTTTTTTCTAATTATTTTTATTTATATTTATTTATTTATTTTTTATTTATTTTTTATCATTTTTTATATTTTTATATTTTTTGTTTTTTATGTGCCACTCTTCATACAGACCTTGTAGCCTTCTGGTTTTGCTTTTATTTTTATTTAATTTTTCTTTAATTTTATGTGCCCCTATCCATACAGACTTTGCGGCCTTCCCGATTTTTTTTTTTTTTTTTTTTTTTTTTGGTTTAGTTTTTAGTTTTTAGTTTTTGATTTTTTTTAATTTTTTTTTTAATTTTTTTTTTTTAAGAAAAATAATGAAAAGAAATTGAAGTTTTGAGTAATTTTCAATCACGCTTTGAGAATCCAAGAACATTGGAATTGCAAATCTGGCTCCAAAATTAGGCTTTAAGGCTTTACATTACTTGGGGCCGAAGTGCTTAATTAGAAATTTGGCCCTCAATCCGGCCCCAAGGCTTTATATTTCTTGGGGTTGGATGGAAGAATTTAAAGAATTTGGGGCCGGATTTGGGAACGAATTGAAGCCAAATCCGGCCAACCTTCCATCCGGCCCCAGACCCAATGTAAACCGGGCCTAATAATGAATTTGTAAACCAAGAGTACCTCAAGACAATCCATCGTGAACTAGTGGGCAACCAAACACAAATTTCTGGAGATGAACAGACATGAGAAAGCTCGGCGTAGCAAGGAGTTCATCAATTTTGAAGAACTGAGGCAGTGAGAAAGAGTCCTACTCTGAAAAATCATAAATTTATTAACCCCTAAAGGTCTGAGTGTGTCGTGGAGACCAATAGATTACGGTGTATTTTGGTTGTATTTGGAGTGAATGCACACCTTTAATGGGTTTGAGTTCAAAGAAGAAGTTGACATTTGAATTAATGCGGTTCTAGTGAGCTATCACAATTCCAGTTTAGAGTTTCTTGTTGGTAGCAAATCCTAATTATACGACAACGTACATACTATCCCCAAGGGACTTTTAAGGGTTAACTAACATGTTCAAGACCCGTTGCAATAACAAATACGAGGCAAGTTGCAATAACAAATCACAATATGCATCATACAACTGAAGTTCAATTTGTAACCATTGCATGTGTCAGTGAAACACCTATTTTGTTATAATGGGAATTTTCAAATTATCAAATCAATGACAATTGAGCTTGAGTTGAGCCAAATGTACTATGAGGGTACATTTAGCTTGACTCGAGCTAAACTCTAATTTCTCAAAATTAGTGAATGTTATCATCGTAACGAATTACTTGCTGTAAGTTTAACGCCCTATCTCACATTCAAATTTTGGCAAATAAATAATGATTGTGAGATAAAGAAACAATGGCTTAAAGTGAACATTTTCCAAAAGATGAGCATTCAAAGATTAGCTTTCTTAACCCCATCTTTTAAACCTCCTCGTAGTTTTTGGTGCAATTCTCTTCAGAGAACAAGAATACCCCTTCATTATGAATCCTAACAACATTATAAATGTTGGCCATTGTTCTGGGACCCAAGGGTAGTCCTTTGAAGGGTTCAGGTTGTACAAAACAGTGTTGCCTGATATAAGAACTTGGAATGCAGAGCAGATATTCACGAGCCCTGGCTGTAACTCCTGAAGATGTTGAGCTTCTTACAAATGTAGGGGACTGTTGTCTTCAACGAGCGGAGCTCTATCACACTGCCTTGCCACGGAGTGAAGGTTCTTCTGTGTCGCTGGAAGCATGGGGACCAGTGAAAGAAATTTATGAGCATGGGCTTCAGGTCTACGGCAAGGCATGTGCGAACGCTGATACACGTATTGGTGACGACCTTGGAGGGTTGCTCCAAAACTGGAGTGCTTGCTTATGCTCATTTGCAGAGGTAAGAGCCAAGTTATCGTGCATAGACTGTCTGACTTTCTTTTACATTGTGAAAGCATTGTCTTGTTTCTGACGAGCCCTCGCTGCAGCGAACACCAGATTTGCAAGAAGCGAAGAAAGCGTACGCACAAGCTCAGGAGAAGTTGAGGTCCGCTATCAAGTTCAAGAAAACTGATGTCACTCTTTTTATTGCTCTCGGAGAATCGTTTGCCAGTCAGGTTGACCGATCCACCGCTGGTCCTGCTTCTTCCCAGCAACAGGTAAGCTATAATCAACATGTACTGTCACTTTGCAGCAACTTTAATAATGTTATGTCTCGAAGGCTATGTCTCGATGTCTCTTTGAAAGAACTGGAGCTTCAAACTGCTGCTTACTTTTTCGATATTGGTAATTTCTCGTTGGACATCTAAAAAGTCTTCATCTGCTGCAGATTCTGAAACTATTAGAGGAAGCAGTAAATTCCGGCTTTGCAGCTGCACTTACAATAGACTCGACGAATGTGGAGGCTCTCTTGGGATTAGGTGATGCTCACACTGCAGCAGGGAAGCTACTTGCTCAATCAGGGAATATGGCTCTTGCAAAGATACATTGGAAGCAGAGCTCAGAAGCATTTATGAAAGCATCCAAATTTTTGGCAGCAGGTAATCTACAACCTCCCTTCTTCATTAGCTATAAAACGATTTCAAATCTTGTGCTCTCTCCACAGCCTTTTACTGATTACCCATAGATCACTGCACTACATGTGGGGTGCTTTATAGTACCACATATTAGCTGGGTAGCTTCTTGTGTCAAAAATGTCAAACCATGATACTCTTCCATTCTTTGTTCACATATGATACAATGGTCATGGTGCAGACACGGAGTTCAAATACAAGCTGAGCTATGAGGAGCAGTGCGATGCTCTGTATAATCTCGCTTGTGCAGCGGCTTTAGCTGGGCAGGAAGCAGAGGCGGCCACAGCCTTGAATCAGCTTGCGTCCGTCAATGCCATTTCAGGCTACGATCTAGGCCAAGACGCAGATCTGGAGTCTTTGCGCACCAAGGAGTGGTTCATTGCATTGTTACAAAATGGAACCTCTGGTAGTAGCAGCATGGAGTGACTCGAGCCATGTACGGTATCTTAGCGGACTAATTGATAAGTTATTTCCTCACTGCAAAAGCGTCACCTCTGTATTTTTGAATGTTAGGTACAATGCTCTTAAACCGCTCGGCACCCCAAAACCGATCAGGCCCCATTCCTAGATTGTAAAAGAACAGATGTACCTCATTTGTACATTTGAGTATGTGAGCGGTTTAAGGTCATGTACAGTTTTGACTTCAGAAATTTCTAGCAAATTCAGCTTTTGCTATTTAATTGTGGAAATTTTCGCACTCACTCTCCCCCCTGTTTCCGCATCCAAGAAAAATTTCAAATAATAGACATGAAGTCACAACCATGCTGAATCGCTTATTCGAGCGGTTTAAGGGCAGTGTACCTTAGTACTAATCATTTTTGTCTTTTGTCAGAAGTTTGACAGTGTCTTAGGCGCATTGATTGCTCTTCTGGCGGAATGTGAGTATCCAGAATGGCGTCATTCTATGTCAGTCTCCAGTTCCAAGTACTCTCTACATCTTATTGTCGTCTCTGGTTTGATGTTGTTGGAGTTACAAGTAAACTTGAAGGAACAAGTTACTTCTGTGCAATATCCGGTGGGTGTCTCGATTCCTAAAAGAGAAGCTCTACAGTGAAGCTCTACAGTGTGTCCAGGCAGCCATATCTGAGCATATCTGAAATTTGTGAACCAAATTTTTTTGAATTCTATCTTGGGATCTTGTTTATAAATGTCTAATTGGTTCATCCACCAATTTTCATCAAATTTCACTGGACTGATTTTGAGTTTCATTTAGTCAAAGTTTTAGTTTTTGCAAAAAGAACGCATCTTTTGTGGTTGATTTGATTTCAGGGTTTTACCCCTGAATGTCCCCAATGTCGTTTTTCTACGTTCTGGATGTTGGGCAGAAACTTTGAAGGGTCATAGTTTTTTTTATTCAAAGTCCGATTTGGATGAAATAACTTGGATTGGGTCTCAACTCTAGTTTGTGTGGTGAAAATTGCATATTGATACAATAGAATATGGATTAATGGCATGCGTTTTAGTGAAGGCAACTTTTGTTTTTGGGTTCTCCAACATGGGGCATAGTTTTCAAATGCAAGCTCAATCTTGTGAAACCAAAATTAAATTTTTATGATTTTTTTTTTTTTTTGCATGATCATGATCTTAAGATGAAACTCAACAACTTTTTAGTTGGAATTTTTTTGATCCAAATACTTAAAGTATTATATTTGCAATGATGTCTTTCAAGTGAAAAAAATGGATGATTTTTGAGGAGCTATATCTTCTTCATTCATTGAAGGAATTCAACTTTATTTTTTGGGATGGATTCCATTCAGAGTCTAGTCTTAGTGGTAGATATCTTGACCAAATCGAAGATATTTTCTAGATAAGCATAGATTTGAGTGTAAAGGGTCTAGTATTGGACAATTTTCCCTTTGTAAATTTTTTGGCAGTTTTCATCATTGTAAGGCTATTATTGAGCCAAGAATTTTTTTGATGATACTTTTTTGGACAAGGGTAATATTGAGATGAAGATGAAGAACTGCTAGTGGGAGATTTTCTCATTAGAGTAGCTTTGCTGAAAGGCACCACAAGCCTTGGCTTGGTGGTTAGGGCTTAGGCCCCCAATGAGGAGGTCGTGGGTTCTATTCCCCATGCCGGCGTGGTGCTCACCACTATAGTCCACCCAACTATTGTGGGGGGTCTTTGGACCTTGTTGTATGGATACCTCAAAGCCCTTTGGGGGGATACTATGTCAAGTATCTTCAAGGCATTAGTAACTAGGCTAGAAACTAGCGTAGTTATAGTGTCCACCCTTGAGAGGGGGAAGTAGTATTGTTCCAATTTCCCCTTGTCCGGTGGCCATCGGGATATTAGCATTACGAACGGACACTTCATTCACGCCGGCTCCTTAGAAAGGGGCCGGAGTTTCTATCTATCTTTCTATCTATCTATCTAGCTTTGCTGATAGAATTTCCACTCTAAAGTGAAAATGACCAAATTTGGTAGCATGTTTTGTGTACTAATACATTATGATCTCGCAATCTATGAGGCCTCATGACTCAAATTTTGGTCCACATGACCTTCAAGAAGTCTATTGCAAGTTTGTACGGTTAAGATCTAAATAGCTTATCTTCTTTTTCATATATGACACTTTTTTGAAAATGTGTTTTTCGCTAAAAATTGATTGGGACCTTTAGGAATTAATGAATGTTTTGGTTGCAATTAGTATTTTAAGGTTCATACTTGTGATTGGTCGTTCTCTTAACGAAGAAAGGGTCAATAGCAAGTTTAACTTGGCATTTGAGTTGGCATGTTCAATCTTTTACTTTGCAATTTTATCAAGAAATATCACAGAGGGAGTAAGGGGTACAAAAACCATGTCTTTGAGGAAGATTGTAGACTACTTGAGTATTCATGATATAGTAAGTGACTGTGCTAGTGTCCACCCTCGAGAGGGGGAAGTAGTATTGTTCTAATTTCCCCTTGTCCGGTGGCCATCGGGATATTAGCATTACGATCAGACACTGCATTCACGCCGGCCCCTTCAAAAGGACCGGAGTTTCTATCTATCTATCTATCTATGACTGTGCTATAGGGTAGTTGATTTAATTTGCAAGGGTCCAAGTTTGACATTTAGTCGAAGTTAATTGGTGAGTAGCCCCATATCTTGCATGAGGATGGTGTCACTTTGTCGTAATAAGAATAAGTATTATATTGAATGTGATATTGTGGCCAAAAAAATCAAAAAAATCATCACTACTATCTATCTATTCCAATGTATGTTGTTTGATCCTTCAACACTTGATGCACTTTTTCCTACATAAGATAGGTGTATGTAAAAGCAACCTTGTGTTTATAATTCATCTTCATTTTCCTTGCAAATCTATCATTTACCAACACTTGGCTTGTAGTAAACAAGTCATCTTTTCATTTGAGATATACCAAACTATCATGTTTAATGAATGCACAAATTCCATATGGACAAGCTCAGCGGGAAGTGGATAAGGTATCAACTTTGAAAATTGTAAGAAATTTTACCAATAATCATGGATTTTGGACTTATCTTGAGTTCATGCCAATTTTTTCAAAGTGTATTCCTTATCAGATACGAGATACTAGAATTTGAAGATGGAATCTATATACAACTCATGTACGTAGATGGAATTTATAATGTACCTCCTACTCCAATGCACACAATTATTTATTAAAGTTCGACTGTGGACATTGCAACTTGTATCTTCATTGAGATAGTTCTAACAACACAAAAATAGCAAAAGAAGCACCTCAACTCACCTCAACTCACTTGTGAGATGTGAAAGTTTGAGATACTTCTACCAAGAAAGAAATCGGTCCAAACAACTCATTCTCATTTCACACAATGATGAGCACCCTAGATCATAATAAGTATGATAATTGACTATTAACAAGAAGTATCCCATTCTCATAATACACATATAAATTGTTTTCGTGTGCAACACTTGCATGAAAGTGTGAATACATCGTCGGTCACAAGAAAAAAATTCAAAAAAATTGGCATCTGTCAAGCCTGATGTTGAGGTACAAAAGAAAGTACTCTCGCCAGTGTAAAGCTGCAGGCTCGCTGTCAACTCAAGAGATACGTGGTGAAGCACAAATGATGATGCACTTCATAACTTACAGCCCGGATTTTTATAATAATGCAGTCAGGCACTCCCCAGTGCTCTTTCACTGTAGCAGTAACATAAAGAGTTTGACAGGGCAAGCAGCTCCAGTGCACTTTTATGAAAAAGAGCGTCTGATTGATAAAAGAAGGCAGACGTACAAAGGGTGCAGAGCTCCCCCTCCAACAATGTCAGATGGGATCGCCACACTACCATCTCGTGATGTACAATACAGTCCTTGGATACTCGTAATCAAGCGGAAAAAAAAGCATGAAGAGCTTGCAACCTCTTGTAAGTTGATTGATTGGGTGTCTTCTAACTTAAAAAAATTGATCTCTCAAGTACGACTGCTGTAAAATGATACCTGTCTTGTGTGTTGATGGTGGCTTTGTCACCGATTTGTTCACAAATGTACAAGCCCAAAAATGAGTCTATCGAAGAATGGCCGCTACACTATCAATGACTTCCTATTTGTCTTCGCTCCTCTATCAGTAACCGCAACCCTGTTTGCACGGCCTCTGCACTTACAGATGATACTCTACACCCATCGCTCACCTCAACCTGCACAATACGAGTTTTCAATGAATCATTGGGAAATGATATGATAATTTAAGGAATGTGTGAGTCTGAGTGTGTGTGTATTTACCTCACATCCAATACCATCGAATACAAGATGGTCCTGACACGCTATGCTGGCCTGTTCCACGTTGAGTCCACAAGACTCCAGAAGCTCCATAATCTCCACTAACAGACCGGGTACTTTACAACACTCTATGTGGATTTTCAAACCTTCCTCGATCCTCACAACCTCCACCTGATAATGCAACAGAACTGCGGTGTCAGCACTGATCAAAAATAGTGATATTCTATAGGAAAAATATATTGATATTCTAAGGCATAGAGTAGGAGTAGCCTACTGACCGTCGGTTGCGAGCACACGCCACAGCTGGAGCAGCTTGATTCTGCTGCATTAGAATAATCCACAGGCCGTGATTGTTCGCAGAATTCTTCATCCTCCCAGAAATCCACAACACTCGAATCGTGCTCGGAATCAAGCTCGTAATGAAGCTCTTTCACTTGTCTCTGAAGCTTCTCAATGTACTCGTACGCACCGGTCAATATCGAAGCCTTCTCCTCCTGGAAAAAGAAACCACACCATTTCAGCCCCCCAAGGAACTTGAGCTACATGAAACTAAAATGTATCAAGAGGCTTCATGAAAAAATATCATAGATGGAAATGTATATAAGTTATTTAGATCTCAACCGTACAATCTTGTAGTAGACTTATTGTGCGTCATGTGGACCAAAATTTGGATCATGAAGCCTCATAGACTGCGAGATCATAATGTATCAGTACTCAAAACAGACTACAAAATTTCATCATTTTCACTTTAGAGTGGAAATTTTATCAACAAAGCTACTACAATGAAAAAATCTCCATTCCGACGGCAGATGTCGTAAATAGCCGTTGTCGAGCATGACGGCCACGTCTGTGTGCTCCAGAAGAGAATGAGTAGATAAGACGCTGTTGTAAGGCTCCACCACTGCTCCTGACACTTGAGGGCTTGGAAAGATGCACATGGAGAGCTTCGATTTCTTGCCATAGTCCACGGACAGTCTTTCCAGAAGCAGAGAACCCAGGCCTGATCCGGTGCCTCCGCCCACCGCATGGAACACCAGGAATCCCTGAAGACCGGTGCAATTGTCGGCGAGTTTGCGAATCCTGTCTAAGCAAAGATCCACGATCTCCTTCCCGACTGCGATTCAAGTGGTCTCAAGTTATGTAATGTTTGATGAGATGGACATTAATATGAGGACATAGCACATATACTTTGGATATTTTTCTCTATATCAACAAATTTCAGCGTCACTGGAACTAATGTAAGGACATATTTCTCTAGCATTCAATGTGATGCAATCAGAGTTACCTGTGTGTCATCCATTATTCCACCAGTCCTCGTGTTTTCACATTCAGCTCTTCGAAGTGAATAGAATTGCATTGATGCTTCAATGAAATTTGCATTAAAATAGGAGCAAGGTACATCCAACCATTGAGTAGGTGTACCCCATTGAATCATCAAATATACTCATTTCTAAGAGTTGAAAGAAGAAACATAAAGCGGAATCATGGGTTAAACTTACAGGAAAAACATTAAATACTATTAGCAATATAATCTCAGTGCCTGCAATTTCTTACACTGCACTTCCAAATTCGAAAACTGAACAATATCTTACTAGTGTAGTGTCCACGAGCAAAATTGAGGGAAACTTCAGGTAAGATCTCCAAATCCTTCCATTAATATTTTGGACCAAATACAGTGGTGGGATTAAAAAAATCCTCTAGTGAAGGAGTTAGAGCATCCCCAGTAAGCCTGTAAGCCTCTAAACCTGTAAGCCTGAGAACGTCGTTATCCCAAACCTGAGTGTCTTTCCGAAGCAAAACATTCCAAATCCGTTTACAGGTTTACAGGTTTGCCCCAAAAAACCTTCCAAAACCAGGTTTCAACCTGTAAATTACAGGCTTACAAGCTTGAATACAGGTTTGGACTGAACCGCAATTCACGTCTTTCCACATCTTTCCGTTTACAGGTTTATGGTTCAGGCATTACTGGGGATGCTCTAATACTTCAGGCAACTACAAGAAAGAATCGGGCAACATCGCCTTGAACTCACGATATTTTAGAATAATACGTGCCTGATTCGGAAACTGACTTTGCAGATGTGGCCACTCCCTCAACGCGAGGGTGCACTTCTTTACCTTCTTCTCAAGGACCTTCAACACTTTAAAATGTGAGACGCTGCTTCTAGCCTGGATGACCTCACTGGAGATCCGTTTGAAAGCCTCCAACCCCTCCCTGTCCGGGTTAGGCCCGAACTCTCCAAAAGCGCGGCACGACAACTGCAGTAAAGAAACATTTAGAAAAAGACCTAAGACAAAAAGACCTAATACCTAAAGGCAATAAAACACAAATCAAGACAAGAAGAAAACTTACGAGAACCATCTCAACTACTTCCGGACTCTGGTCGAAGTAATGACGCGCCGCTCCTTCCGCAACGCCCTGCTTCTTCACAGCCCATTTCAAGATTTCGCCGGCTGTGAGGACAATGTCGTCCTCGAGAGCGTCCAAAAATAGTTTCGTATGTAAGTTACTGCGCCCTTCGAGAGTCTGGAGCCGAGCCTCGAACCGAGTTAGCCTAGAGGACTTGCTGGTGCAATAGGAATCAAACCTGGGTACTCCTCATCTGACAATGCCAGCGCTAGGGACTGATCGGCCATTGGTGACAGGGTTGTCAGTGACTGACAGGAGAAGCGCAGCAGCGATGAGTGAAAGACGGCGGAGAGAAAGACGGCGATCAGCCCGCGCACATATTGAGTAAAGCACCCGCCAGCCGACACGCATGCCACGCCCTACCGCAGCACAAGAAAACCTAGCCCGCTTTCGTTACAGATCACGAGGCAATGAAGTCAGTCCTCATTTCAAGGGATGTATGTACAGTTATTCATCCATGCACAGTCGCTCAACAACTCATGTGCAACAAGGCCATCCCATGGCCCTCGCACATGTAGAATTCCTCCTCAGCCTGGGCCTGGGCCAGGCCACCTAAAATTGGGAGGGGCCCTGGCGGCAGCTGCTGCGGCAAGGGCCGGCAGCTGGCTGCAGGGCAGCCAACCCCCCCCCCCCGCCCTCAGCCCAGCCCCCCCCCCCCCCAATTATCCCAACCCCCCCCCAATTATCCCAACCCCCCTCCCATGGTTAACCCCGCCCCCCCATGATCCCCCCACTGTATTCCCAGCCCCCCCCCTCTTACACCTGATTAATTTAGATGCTATTTAGTTTTTTTTTAAATAAATTTTCATTAATTAAGATACTAACTTTATAAATATCTTTACCTAAAAAAAATAAAAAAATTCCCATTAAAAAAATTTACTATAACATATTAGTGTTTTAAATGTACTAAAACGTTATTGGAGTTCAAATTATATTTATGAAAATAGATACAAAAATTATTAAGACTTAAAACTATATGTGAATTAAGGTTCTTTGAAAATAAACATATATCGTAGATAATAATATGTAACAAAATATTACCAATTATTATTCTACTATTTTAGAATTTATTTTGGTTTGTAATAAAGTAAAATTACCTTTAAAAATAAATAATATGACATCAAAAGTATAATGTAATATAATATAACACTATATATATATAATATGAAAAAACACAATATAATATGTCTGGTATAAACCAAACATATTAAAACCTCACGAAATATATATCTAAACTCCTGTACTATATATATATATAAATAAATAAATAGGAATTATAAATATAACATCTACATATGATAAAAAAACATACGTAATAGTAACTAAGTGCGATCTCCTTGATTCGCCTTTAAAATACTAGCTAAAAGCTTAACCATCTCAATCTGCCCGCTCACAATCCTCTCTATTTGGCGCTCCTCGGAGGCCATGGATTCTTGCGAACGACGCTCTTCCATGTCTAGCATCCTCTCTGCAAGGCGGTCCGCTCGCTCTTGAGCTGCAATCTGCGCCTCCTGCCTAGTACGCTCCAGCTCGTTAGATCTTGCAAACTCAGTAGCTAATTTTGCTGCATGTACAGAATCTCCTGTTACCTTCCGACGCTTGGCATTTGGCTTGCCAGAAACGCCAGGTCGAGAACAAGCAGCACTGCGAGGGGACGAAGGCTGTGGGGTCGGAGACTCAGGGGTTGAAATATCCTCCTCAAGATTAATGTGGACCGGTCGTTGAGGTGAATCCTGCGAATTTGATGCAGAAGCATCGTTGTCCATGCCTCCAGGTAAACCGCTCATCTTTGTGGTGCCTCCAAACATCGCTTGCATATTTTCGTAATATTCCCAACTAGATGCTGCCGCTCCCGTCTGCCCCATCTCTTTGTTCTCCGACTTCAACTTCTTTTTGAGCTTCTCCATCTTAGCCCTGCATTGGTGATGAGTACGAGCAGGATGTATGGGGTGAGAAACATTCAAAATATCAGCAATTTCTATGAATTTTCCCCTGCCCATCGGATTCCTATTGTTAGCAATATATCTCTCCTCGTACAATTCTAACAAACGAGCCGTAGAATCAACATTCCATTCGCGGCGAGGAACCTTTGGGGGTGTGGAAACGGCACGAGGAGAAGATTGAGAACCAAAATCTAGTGGAACTTGGCCTTGAAGTACGCTAAGAAATTGTGAGGTATAGGTGGGAGAGTTTGCCATGGTAGCGTAAGAGAAGAAGAAAAAAAACTAGAAATTCATAACAAAAGAAAAAACCCCCAAGAAGGAGAAACTTGGAAGAAGGGAGAGAGAGATAGTTTGTGTCCATGCATGTGTTTTATAGGTGTTTGTGTTTGATTGTTGTTTTTTTTTTGGATATGGTGGATAAGAATTAAGAGGTGGTGGGTGAGGCGATGAAGGAAATACAAAGGAATAAGGGAAGAAGTGAGGGTTAAGGGGATGGAGGTAAGTGGAGTTAAGGGGTAGTGGGTCACTTTTGGTTTTTAGGGCAGGTTGGTGGAGCGTCGGGCAGGAGCCGCTCGACTTGGATGAGGGGTGGGCTGAGCTGGTAGCTCGTTTTGCCGTCAGCCTCGGAGAGGGCTCACGGCAGGCTGAGGGTGGCTGAAGAGCCCTGTTTCAGCCCTCCGTCAGCCTCATGTGCGCGGGCTACCAGTGTACCCGGTATGTGTTTTGTCACCTCTACTGGGGTTTAGGGTTTTAGGATCCGAGCCGCTTGCTCATCTGAGGAGGGGAGCCTGGGCACCATCGCCGGGACAGTCCTTCTCTCATCATCCCATTTGATAAGGAAATAAGTGATTTGAATCATACTCTGTCAATCTTTTGTTGCATTATAACAAGTAGACGTGATCTTGTGCAATGAGAGGTTTATGAGATTTGCTAAGAAACGCGTGGAGTCCATCGATTAAACTGTGTTGAGAGAGAGAGAGGAACAGCAATTGGCCATGGCAGCTGCGATAGCGAGGGCGCAGCGGCGTTCTCAGTCGTTGCTGAAGCTCGTGTTGCCACAAAGCTCAGTGTGCACGTACCATTCGTCGTCATCGTCGTCGTCGTCGTTCGAGATTCATCCCCGGCGCGCGTTGGATTCTTCGTCTGCGAGATCTCATGAGCTGAGTCTATGGCGCCATTACTTGAAGGGCCTGGTGTCTGTTCGCACCATGGCCACCTTCAACCGAAAGTGAGTTCCGTTTCTCTCTTGCATCGATAAATGGCACACCCTCCCCCCCCTGTAATTGCTTCATTGAATTGTCTGTTATGCGCCACAACCGTAAAATTACACATTATTTTCATTTCGGAAATAAACTGCGAGGACATTTGAGCAGGACTAGTAAGAAAGCTCGTAAATAGGGTGACTTGATATTTCGAGGGTTATGTCTGTTTTGTAGTTTCCCGGTTCTGATGAAAGTTTTACATTCATGGAAACTTTGATCGAATGAATACTTTCTAGGGTTAGTACAATATGTAGTGCCATTTACCTCAAGGTCTGAAAAATCGCTCCGTGCACAAATGAGCTTATGGAGTAGTTCGTTTTTGAGGTTTATTCTCAACACACAATCTCTTCTCATATGATTAAATTTCAGTTGATTCAACTCTACAAGGAATAGCAAACTGTAAATCAATGTGGGATAGAGTTGATGAGTTATTTGGGATCATTATCATGGCTAATCAGTTCAATGGTTGCTAGTTACGATCGCAATACCCGAAGCAAGCGAATAGGCACTTTAACATAGTGAATATAGATAAATTTAGTAGTACATGTTACAACTTTCAGAGTAAAGTGTGTATAGAATATTGAGTACAAACCACAGGATAATTCAGCATAACATACGGGTATGATCTCTCACTGACTCTCTAGATGAATGCCCTAGATTAGTAGGATTTTGAAAGGATTGAAAATTCCAATCTTGATTACACGAAGCTCCGGCATAGATCAGCACGTAAAGTTTTTTGACCTTATACCCATGGACTTTAGAATTCTGAACCCTCATAAGCTTTTTGCAGTAAGCCACACATGAACATTGGGACCATTGGACATGTGGACCACGGGAAAACCACTCTCACAGCAGCAATTACCAAGGTACATTTTTGGAGCTTCTTTTGTTTTCTTCATGTCGTTTTGGTGATTGTGCTACTTTGGATGGGTTTGGGTATCAGTTATGTTTCGCCATTTCAACGCATTCTTTGCACAGGTATTGGCTGATGAGGGTATGGCTAAATCAATCGCATTCGACGAGATCGACAAAGCCCCGGAGGAGAAGCAGCGGGGTATCACTATTGCCACTGTAAGTTCTAGTTCTTGTATTTTATATTCTATCACGTGTTCTTTGATTGTCTCTTTACTTGAAGAGGCCATGTTTTGAACGATCTCTCAATTTATGATGCAGGCGCATGTTGAATACGAAACAGCAAATCGACATTATGCTCATGTCGATTGTCCAGGACATGCTGACTATGTGAAGGCAAGCCTATAACGCTCCTTTCTGGTAGTTGTAGCATTCCTTTTTGGTATTAGGATGACCTTGGACGCTTTTTTGGACATTGTCGAGAGGATACATGCGACCCCGTTCATGTCTTTCTGATGGTGAATTTTATTACTCTGCAGAACATGATCACTGGTGCTGCACAAATGGATGGCGGTATTCTAGTGGTTTCAGCACCGGATGGGCCAATGCCTCAAACTAAAGAGCATATCCTTCTAGCTCGACAGGTCAGTTGGTTTTACCCAGTCATTGTTTAAAAAGTGTGACTATGTTCCCTTGTCTCAGTTCGGCGTAGGAATTGGTTTTCAAAATTCTATACACTCCAGTTGTGGTTGCTCCTAAGTTTTCTTTCCGACTTTTGGCTTGATTTGCAATCATGTCAGGTCGGAGTTCCATCATTGGTGGTTTTTTTGAACAAAGTGGATGTTGTGGAAGATGAGGAGTTGCTGGAGCTTGTGGAGATGGAGTTGCGAGGTGAAATATTGATACTGGCTTCGGATGTTGATCGATTGTCTGCTGCAACATGTGAACAGTCTCTGACCTGCCCGTCGTTGTGCAGAGTTGCTCTCATTTTACAAGTTTCCAGGCGACGATATCCCCATCGTCAGGGGTTCAGCTCTCGCCGCCTTGCAGGGGACGAATGAAGAGCTCGGGAAGAAAGCGATTTTGCAACTGATGGCGGCTGTAGACGAGTACATTCCTGAGCCCAAGCGTAACCTTGACAAACCTTTCCTCATGCCAATCGAGGATGTTTTCTCTATTCAGGTACGATAACGTTTAAACTTGTTTTATACGTAAGAATCTTGTCTCACCTCCCTGTTAATTAACCAAGTCTCTAACTCGATCGACAAGTACCAACACTTACACCCTTTTGTTAACGAAAATGACCACTACTTTGTTCTATGAGTACGACAACCCTCACTTTCAGTAACTCGGAAGGTCCTTTTTAGATTGCAGGGCGAATACATACTCACATTTTTGTTTGACTCTGTTATCAGGGTCGTGGAACCGTGGTGACAGGACGTGTGGAGCAAGGCATTGTCAAAGTGGGTGAAGAGGTAGAAGTTGTTGGACTTCGCACGGTACGTAAATCTGGATCTGATTTTCTCTTGTGCAGATCTGACAAGTGGTTTGAATTCGGTTCTCGTTCTTTTTAGCTTTGCCTGAACAGTTATTGTATTGCAGGGCCCCAATCTCAAGACAACTGTGACCGGTGTAGAGATGTTTAAGAAGCAATTGGATCAGGGCCAGGTACTATTCTTATTCAACTTTAACTGTTCCCGAATCAATTCTCGAGTGTTAGATATGGTTAGAGAGACTTGAGTTCGTGCGTATGAAGAACTTGGGAGTGGGTACTCCATCCAGATTGACTCTTTTCACTTAGTTCGTAACAATGTGGCTATCTGATGATTTTGGCAAAAGTGGTGTTAATTATCTTGAGGAGTACGTCCATTTTATTTATTGCTCGATTAATGGTGCTTCGATATTTCAGGCCGGAGACAACGTAGGTCTTTTGATTCGTGGCCTTAAGCGTGACGAAGTACAGCGTGGTCAGGTGTGTAAAAGTCTGGCGGCCGCAGTTTTAAGCAATAGTTTAACTGTTCATTGTTTTCAATCAAGTGACAGACCCTACGTTGCGCCTTTCTTCTTATATCATGTCAACAAATTAATCTTGTATGGGGGATCGTTTTAGGTTATATGCAAGCCTGGCACCGTGAAGACAAGCACGAAGTTTGAAGCGGAGGTTTACATTCTGACCAAGGAAGAGGGAGGCCGACACACCGCTTTCTTTTCTAACTACAGACCCCAATTCTACATGCGTACTGCTGATATTACTGGGAAGGTCGAGCTCCCAGAGCATATCAAGATGGTCATGCCTGGAGATAACCTGACCGCGACTTTTGAGCTTATTATTCCCTGCCCTCTCGAACACGGTAAGATTCTTTTCTTGCACTGAGGCATTGGTGTAGATAGCAAGCTCACCGTGGTGTATTGGCTTATCTGTGTGTTTCTGTGATCAGGGCAACGGTTTGCTCTTCGAGAAGGAGGCAGGACTGTCGGTGCTGGCGTTATCTCTAAGCTGTTGGCTTAATTCGATGCACACTCTCAAGACCAGGAACGGTACAAGACCTTGTTAGCAGTGGTGTAGTTTTATCAGAAAGATTCTGCCCCACTTGAGATAGTTTTATCACGACCATTTCTTTTCTCATTCTGCCAATGAACGATTGTTCCTGGTAGAATGCTTACTTTTGACTCTAATAAATCAATCAAAATTTAACATGCTTCTGTTTTGTTGAACATCTTGCATTTAATTTGTGATGCTAGAAATAATCTGTTTGCTGCAAGGGCTCCAGTGTTATGATCTGGGCGCTGTCGAGATACGGTTCCTTGTCCTTTGGAAAGGCTTTACTCGACATTCTTACAGTGATAACTCAATGGAGTTAGCATTTCAAATGCAAGGTGATGGAAAATCACTCGTCTGCTTGGTCGAGAATTGGGTCTCCTGTGTTATCCGGCTTGTTTTTATGTTGTTCAGTGTTCAACTTTTAGCAACGAAACTTATCTAGGGTGCCTGCTATTCTGTACTTCTGATTACTGAACAGCAATTGATGTCCATATGTCTTGACATAAACAAATCAACCTTGACCTTTTAACCAGTCAATCTTGACCGTCAAACGTTCATCCCCGGTACAAATTCCCGAAAATACCGCGCGTGCAAACCGTTCGGTTGCAGTCTTCTCGATGAGAAAGTAATCTTACCCAGTCCACACACGCTTTCATCTTACAAAACTCCTTTACTATCTACCTTTCATCCTCGACACACGCTCGAAACTAAATTGAACGTACACGCTGCATACTTTGAATAATAAAATGTAGGACCTGAAAGGGTAAATTCTAAGTTGACATTCTTCGATGAAACCTGAGGACTAAATACGGCATACGGGGTCCGGAATGACCTTTATAAACTACCAGATGATGGTGAGTGGTACCTTTGGGTGTTAGCCTGGGGACCTAGAGGTTGGCGGTTCGACTCCGGTCGCCGTAAAATCTCAACTCTTCCGGATGGAAACCCCGGCGATGGATTGCCTCGAAGCAATTTGTCAGCTTTGCCGCGAGTTGCAGAAAGCAATTCGTGTGTTATAAAAAAAAATAAAAAATAAAAAAATACGGCATACGGCTTTTGTTACAGCATTTAATACTTTCTGATCAATTGGCAACAGTGAAAGTATAAAAGTGGGGCCGGTACGTCGACGATTTCGCACACAATTGCGGCGACGGGGGAGGAATCACACCCGGATTCAGCACTTTGTCGTCATCGCAAATGGCTTCCTGCTTAACCATTCGCAATGGGCGTCATGGGGACCAGGGGATTCGTGAGGCGAAGCATGAGGCTGAGAATTTCGTTTCGGGGGATCAGACTTCATGGAAGTTCACGGAAGTAGATGATTAAAGTTGGTTGCTCCGCCTGTGTTATCCTACCACATCCACTTCTCCCGAAAGCTGTGGGCCCTGTCCTTTACCATTAGGACACTTCTCTGTTGTGCTTTCAGTTGTCGAAGAATCAATTTGCCAATTTCTTTCCTCACCTGCAGGATGCAGATCCTGGGCCCCATATTGTGCAGGCAGTTTCGGCGGCTGTGACCGGCCTCAGTGGACACGGTCACACGGCACGCTCCGTAATTTCCAATCTTTCTCCAGGTCGCTGCGAGTATTTTAATGTTCATGTTCCAGTTTCATCATTAACCCTTAACCCCTGAGCGCCCCCTCCATATCAAGCAAAATTAGGCTGTGGTGAACCTTGATCTGTTTAAAATGACGTTGCTCAAAGAAACAAGGGATCAAGTAGATCCAACCGTTGAAGTTGGATTATGATTAGGGTATGAATGTGTGCTGAAAATTTGAGTCAAAATGACTGTATGGATTTATTTATTATACTAGTCAAAGTTGGGTTGACTTCTGATCGGACAAATTCTTGGCGGACAGATTTAGTCCGCCAGGGCGCTCAAACGCCCAAGCAAGCCCGAGGGGCATGATTCCAACAGAATCTCCTCCGTAGCTCTCACTGTACTCAACATTTCACTTATATTTTGATGTCAAACTGGTCACCGTCTTGTGGTGCATTCAAAAAGTGAAATTTTACAATTCAAATCACAATTTGTATGTATGATTTTATGGTTTGAAAGGATTGTGGTAGGTAGGTTGGGGTTGTACATAACCTTGTAGGAGGTTGCAAGCTCATCATTGATTGGTCCATTCATGGTGCCCAAGTTCAAAAAGTGCACTATTCATGATGCCTAAGTCCAAAAGATGCTGTGATCCAATTTTGGGCTGCCCATTTCAGACCCCAAGGGCGTTTAAGGGTTAAGGGTTAAGCTACACCATGTATTTCATCTGGTGCGTTTTGGAAATTTTCCATCGGGAGGACGAATGAGAACCCTCTATCAGGCTAGGGTCTCAGGTAGAAAAGAAGTGAAAACACAGAGCATCCCTTTTAAGGGTGAGTTTTAAATTTTCCAAATTTAAATTTCAACATTGAAACCAAAGACCCCAAATCATATTCCTTTAAAAACCTAAAACCAATAGCCTACAAACTGAACCCCATACTGCCATTTCCTTAGCAGATCTCATTTACCACGTCAGATTAACCCACAAATGCAAATCGGTCGTGGGGGTCAATCATCCATGTCTCTTCAATTCGTTCACGTCTTATGAAAATCATTTCTTTTACATGGATCGCAGGAGTTCATTGACTTAAGTCGACCGAGTACTGTACATGCCCAATTTGCCAACCCACTTGTGGTAGCCAACTTAACTACTCCGTTCGTTGGGGGTGGGGTAGCGTGTCGGACAGGTAGATCAAGAGTGCGTTCATACGTTGGACGGTTTGGAAGATTCAGATTCTGCTGGTCTGCGGCCTCTGTCCGTTTGTACAAAGCCTACACTCTGTCCACAAGTTGCTACTGATTTCATTTGCCCCTTCGTCAATCATTAGGTGTGCATGGAATTTGTGACGCCGCATCCGTGACCGTCAGGCGCTTCATTGCGAATTTTCAGAATTGGCTGCGTGAATAGGACATGTGTGGTCACTACGCCACGGAACCTCGCCATCACTCTTCCGTCCATTGCCCGTGCACGCCACAAGCCTTGGGTCTGGGAATCCTGATAGTCGCGGCAGCGAAATCGTCTGCATGGGCTGATCGGAGCTAGCAAAGAACGATCTTTGAGAGTTTTTGAGTTGAGAGTGACGATGGCGAGCGACGAGTCGCCGAAGAAAGCTAAGTACGAGACCTCGACGTCGACGGAGAGGACGCCGTTGCTGCCGAGCAAGAGGCAGGATGTGGTCGAGGAGGACGATGCATACGATGACTACCACGAGGCGTCGGTGGCGGGCGGGGTGTTCAACCTGTCTACCACGATCGTCGGCGCCGGCATCATGGCGCTCCCCGCCACTATGAAAGTGTTGGGCTTGCCGCTTGGCATCGTCGGTATCATCATCATGGGCATCTTGAGCGAGAATTCTATTCAGATTATGCTGCGTTATACGCGCCCATGTCATGCGCGGTCCTATGGCGGCTTGATGGGCGACGCGTTCGGCGCCCTCGGCCGCGCCATCGTCCAGCTCTGTATCATAATCAATAACTTCGGCATCCTCATCGTCTACTTGATCATCATTGGTACTCACTAGCATCCCTTGCATCGCCCCCACCCATCTTCCTCACCCTGGCATTTAGTCAATAGGGTTTGGAATCCCATAATTGGCTGAAAGTTTGAAATTGCAGAGGGATAACTCTAGGGGAAATTGTGCTTTTTGTGATCACTGAAGCCATTTTAATTTGTTCCACGGAAACTGGGCCGTTTTGCAAGGTTGCACTGGAAACCGTACCTCAAAACCATGTGTACACTAGCTCCTCGAGCTGAGTTTTTCAGTCGGCCCCCTACTTGTGTTCACTAGCTCAGAGTCCTGTGCAACCCGCCATTTTAACGATCATGGCCAAGTTGTGTTTTGAGGAGGTGCTTGGAATCTAGCTCTTGATTTTGTTGATTTTGGTCTTTGCAGGGGATGTGTTGTCGGGAACTTCAGGAGCAGGACAGCATTACACCGGTGTACTGGAAGAATGGGCGGGAGGTCCAACATGGTGGAACGAGCGCACCTTCGTTCTCTTTACAATCACCGTGGTAGTGCTGCTGCCTCTCGTCTCTTTCCGACACGTCGGTACGCCTCAATCTTCACCTTCTCTTGCATTTCGGTTCCGCAAACAAAAACGAAAGATAAAATATTCATGTGGTTTCGTCGCTTGTGGCAGACTCGTTGAAATGGACATCAGCATTGTCGGTAGCGCTGGCAGTGGTGTTCGTGGTGATCATCGCTGGCGTGACGATGTGGAAATTGGTGGCTGGCGACATTCCATGGCCAAGACTCACTCCACAAGTCTACGACCAGAAGTCATTCTGGCGTCTCTTCACCGTCATCCCCGTCATCATGACTGCCTACATTTGCCACCACAATGGTAAGCATTGACTCTCCGTTCTTGATGAAGTACAGAAAATTCTTCAAACCCTTGTACTGAAAAGTGTCGATGATCGATTGCAGTACATCCGATCGCAAATGAGCTAGCTGGGGCGGCGGATGCTTCAGACGAGAAGATGCAGCAAGTAGTGCAACGGTCGATGTTCCTGTGCGGCACCATCTACCTCTGCACAGCCACATTCGGATACCTCTTGTTCGGAGACGCAACGGGCGACGATATCTTGTCCAACTTCGATACGGATCTGGGCGTCCCATTCTCGCACGCCATTTGCGTCATCGTTCGGATTAGCTACGCCGTGCACATCATGCTGGTCTTTCCGCTGCTCAACTTCTCCCTCCGCCTTAACCTGGACGCCATTCTCTTCCCCCGAGCTACCGCTCTCGCCCACGACACCGTCCGCTTCTCGCTCATCACCGCCTTCCTTATCTGCTGCATCTTCTTCGGCTCAGCTGTCGTGCCCAATATCTGGATTGTGTTCCAGTTCACCGGGGCCACCGCCACTGTCTGCCTCGGATTCATCTTTCCAGCCCTCGTCGTGCTCAAGTAAGTCTCTCCCTCCATGCTCTTTGGAGTTTGTATTGAAGCGTTTTGCTGATTCGGATTTATTGTGCAGGGACAAGCCCTTGTTGGCAACCAAGAGAGACAAGGTAGAAGCCGTGGTGATGGTGATCCTGGCCATTCTCTCCAGCGTAGTTGCTGTTTCGACAAACATATTCAACCTTCTGGAACCTACAACCCAACCCGGAGGGGTTCCAGCAGGTCTTAGTACAGGTTACTTCCTCAGGTCATGATTGTGATTATTTTGGTTATCTGCCCACTCAGCAGAAATTGTAAATTTGTCAACTGGTGGTTGATAGAGATGAGATCACCCCAAACAGATTTGTAAGTAGTGGAACTTCTGCATTTGAACCTCTCAAATGCGGTCATTGAGAAGGTCCCATTCAGGTAGGTAGGTATTGTATTTATTGTTCATCGACAGATGAGCGCAAATCTAGGTATTTATATAAGGTATTTCATTTGTACACTGGATTCATCACTTGATTAATCTGATCACTCCCTTATCTATAGTTCGACACTTTTGTTCGTTCTTTTGTCTTGTTGAGCTATAAATCATGAGAAATCTGTTCGTAAAAGGAGAAATCTAATCAGTTCAGAATTTTGAACGAGAATGTAGGCAAGAGCCTTACATGCGATGACGATGTCACTCGGCATTTTGTTTCTGTGGATACTCTCCTCAAATTCTAGTATGGAATACATGTACGTAACAAGATTTACACTACCACATAATTAAAATTTGCAATTCTGAGACTCTGACAATAAAAGCATCAAACAATATGTAGGGTGCTAAAATTGGCATAGTACAAAGCTTGAAATACATTCTACATGGGAGCATAACTTGAAATGCATCCCACGTAGGGGTGTGTTCAATCTGCTTGCCACCTAGAAAGTACACCATACGGCAGTCATGTCCTTATTTCTTGGAATCCTATCCAGAAAGGCATCTACATTAAGATTGTTGTGAGCCTCACTACTCACGATTAGTACACACCTACTACCTCTCTAACAGCTGAGGACATCCAGATAGGTGAGCATGAGAGTGGGAAGATTTCCTATTTCATCTTGAGACTCCGTGCACTCCACTGAAAGTCACTGCTAGTAATGCAACTACGAAAGAAAAAGCCAGGTCCTTTCGATTACAGCAACCTGATTGGACCTTGCATCCTTTGCCAAGAACCGAATTCCCAGTTATTGAATACGGTGAAAACGGTGCGAATCCTCCAGTTGCACATTCTGGAAAAGCAGCTTCAGAAGAACGAACTTATCTGCTCGAACTCATTCGCAATGATACCGGCTCTACATGCAATGTAGAAAGAGGATTTATAAAGAAAAGGGTGGTGGGGTGTTCTCGGGAACTTGGGGTCCAGCTTCCTCCTGGAACGACGACCTAATATTGGGAATCTTCCACTTGGCAGAGACGGTGAAACCGAGGGATGAGAACTTGTTTCAGGGATCTCTTGTTGCTGTTTGAGGATGCTGCCATGCTGAATGCCGGACCATTTTATCCAATTGCTGCCATGGATACCTTACAACTTCGTGGCGCTCTCTCTTTCTCCCCCTCCTCCTCCCTCGCTCACGATTCACTAGTCTCTCGTCATTCTCGAAAGCAGGTGTTTCTCTGCGCCAGCAAGCGCAGGAATTCCACAGTTTCGATTCGAGCCAGGCGAGGTAATGGATTTGGCGAGGAGAAGAGCGCCAGACCGTCTTTAGGGGTATCTGAGGAAGCAGTGGGAGCGCGGCCGTTGTGGCAGAGGGCATGGGGATGGGGAACGAGGACATTAGGGATTGAGGAGAAATGGAAGGAGGATCCTAGGGGTCGCCTGGAGCTTGAGGAGCTGGACTCGTTCCTGGAAGGCAAAGTGGACTTTCGGTGGAAGGATGTGCTGGATCCCAGCGTGGAGAATGTACTAGCGCTCGTGTTGACAGGGTTGTTCTTGTACGCCATTGTCTTGATCGGGTGGCAGTTGCTTGTGGTAGCCGCGGCCATCACTCTCTCGGCGTTGAAGTACGCCGTCATTGCCGCTGTCATTCTCGGTGTACTCATCTTCTTCATCTGACATCGCCTTAGCTTTTATCGATCCATCTTAGGGTTGCTGGTCCACTTTGTGGACTGATCGTACAACAGGCCTCCCGCAGTCGAAGAGATGCTGGATGCGAGGCCACTGGAGTCGCCTCATGAATACAATCGAGGGGAATCCTACGGAGCTTCGGAATATCACTGAGCTAGTTCATTGCATCTTGATGCCACAGGTTTTCTAATTCTCGTTCCTTCTGTACAGATTTTTTGTGATCAAGCATGACTACCTTCACTTTCTCATCGTTGTTGTAGTTGATATAGTAACGGTTTTAGCCATGGTTCGAATGTTTGGCGGTTGTAATGAGCGAATTTCCATATCTCGTTCTTCATCCAGCAATAGCTAGATTTGTACGATAGAGGCTGGGAAGAGATGAACATTTATGCTGTGGACCATAAATATGGAGCAAATGAGATTCGTTGTAATGTCTGTACTCGCCATCGTTTTTGAAGCTATTTGAAAGTTAATGAAGCAGGTCCGTGTACGATATACCTGGGCCGCTTATTACTCTGCATAGATTCTCATGTGCAGCCGTTGAACGTAAGTGCAAAAGGATGATGGCTTCAGAAATAACAGGCGGAGAGTAGTGCATGAAGGCCACGCATAAATTTATCGAAATAATTGGCCTGCTACTCTAATTCGCTGTACATGCATCACTACAGCAGCTGGGACTTCACCCTCCTGCGGATCATAGAAAAGGGCCTATCAGCAACTAGTGAAGCCATATCTTCGTTGGGGAATGAGGATGTCCCTATCTCCACATCTTCAGCAATCACTAAGAATGCTACATTCTCCGCTGTTTCTTATGTACATTACTGAAAACGACACGAGGAGGTTGTACGTTGATTATGAGTTTGGGTCCCAACTTGCAAGCAAACGCAGGATGGCCTTCCTTCCTGCAATGGTAGCAGGTGACGATTTGGGTGAAGACATTCTGAGGCACCTCTTCGAACTTATTGTTTAATAAGTTTTTCACCGGTCTTTGTCCAACCATGCCCTCCTCAGGAAGGATGTCGAACTCCATGTCAGGAAACTCGTACTTGCCCACACAAGGCGCCTCTTTAGCAGCCAGAGCTTTGTAGAAATCGACCACTTTTTTACTAACTCTGCACAGGCTCAAACCCATGCTTTCGTCAGAGTCGCAGAACTTCGATTAGAGAATCTTGGTGGCTATTAGAAATGAAAGAAAGCCAGGATGTACCTGATATCTCTGGGATTGAACGTTCCTACGACTTGCAAGCCTTCCATTGATCGCGCTCTACTGAGAGCCACGTAAGCTTGGCCCTCGGCAAAAATACCGTCAAGAGTAACTTGAACGTAGTCTAGGGTCATTCCTGCAAGCAGTCAAAAGCAACAATACATAACGACTTGATCAAATGCTTCCAACTGTCAAGCAGGTAGAAGTTTTCCTAAGTTGTCAAAGGTATGGATTTTCTTCAGTAGAATCAGAACACTTGTTACCTTGGCACTTGTGAATCGTAAGTGCCCAAGCCAGCTTGAGAGGAACCTGCCAGTGCAATTGCTTTATCAAGTCAAGAGACTCATCTGCCTAGAGAAAATATTGCTGACCTAACAACAATGCAATCAGGAACGAAGGTCATTTTGAGTACTGGAAATGGATCTTAACACAGCTAAAGCTAAAAATCCAAAGATTGCCAGAGTAGGAATAGACAATTGAGTATGCCTGGAAAGTCTGTGCTGACCTGCAACCTTGTGCACTCTCCAACGTTTAAGCTTTCATAAGAGAACTTCTCAGGCACACAGGCGATGCGTTGCCCATTTCTGAACTTCACGACTGGAACGTCTGTAATAGAGCTTCTACTTAGATTACTGATTTTTTGCTTTGTTCTACTCCTTTCCCAACGTTCTTTATCGGTTCCAGATTCCGAGTACTTCCCCAGGAGTTTCTCTAGCTCAGCCAGCACCACATCCTTGGCTTTCCAGCCCACCAAGATTCCTCGGGATCCATTAACCAGATCACTTTCGCTCCCCTCCAGTACCAGGTTCCGCACGAGCATGACCTACATAGCAATGTAAATGTAATGAACTCGAGCTGCACAACGCCTAGTATCACAAGGAAGAGGCGAGTAATCATTGTCAAAAATCGTAACGGTGTAGCTTGCAGTCATACCTGTGCATCCACTTTCAAGTTGATCTCTTTGGGCGCAGGGCAATCTTTCCAAAAGTCTGCTTTCCCCAGGATCTTTCGCTGCTCTTCTTCAAGATCGGTATCAGGATCCTCGGGATTTATACGCTCGTCAGCAACTATACGTACATTAGTACTCAACAAGGCATTTAACCGGTCGTTATTAAATTTATCAACCTCCAGATTCCTGACAAAAACGAATCACCGATTTATGTCATAGATAACCACAGCACCCACAGGCCGCTGCCAGCGCCCAATGCACTGTACCGATCTCAAGAAAGTCAAGGAGATTCATAAGCAAGTAAAACAAGCTTCGGAACATAAATGCAAGAAACTGAACTTACCTTGAAAATAGAACAGTTGGTCGGATGCCGTTCGCAGGAGGGAGAGGCCTACGACATCTTAGAATGATTTCTTCATATGCTGCTATATTCTCCCCAGTTCTGATACCATTCAGCAAGTCGACAAAATGATTATCCTCCTGCATTCCGTCGATTCAACTACCTCAGTAAGTATAGCATGTCATCCCATGCACCTCAACACGCTAATAACGTAGCCATTAACAGAGCTCTAAGATCGCATGGCATTGTCAAAAGTTCTGATAAACACAATGTTCAAAAGTATCTAGTCTTGAATCAACTCGAAGATCGTCATCTTCAGCAGGAATTCTAGGCCGAATTGAACTACGATGCAGCCTGCTGTGGAAAATAAATGAAATCCTTGATTTCAGATCCGTAACTTGCAACGTTAGTATTTTAACTGAACTTCAGAAATTGCATAAGTGACAAGTGCTATATTTTGACACACTAGTAGATCATTCAGACGGGCACCCTACACTCTTTCATCCCAGGGCAATTCTGCAATTCTATCCAGACGATCTTGCTCGAGACGGACTCCTCAGCTAATTGATGCTTACAAATAATCAACAACTCCTAGGCGTCAAATATACCTGACGAAAGACACGGCTTAAGATGACGCTGTTCAACTTGGCTCGCTCCCAAGCAGGTGCCTCGAATGCTAGCCCTATACCAAGAAACTGATCAGGGGCGGATTGAGTATTCTTGTTCTCAATAGGCTGCAGTTGGAAGAAGTCACCTGCAAAGATAACCTGCAAAAAAACACATTTGATATGTAGCCTTGACATGTTGGGGTGTATCAAGAACGTTTATCCACAGAAATCCGCACCTGAAGTCCACCAAAAGGTTCACCCGGGAGATCATCCTGCTTTGTCCGGATCCTTCTAATTGTTTGCTCCAGATACTCCAGCAACTCAGCACTCACCATCGAGATTTCATCCACAATCAGAACACTTAAATTGCGCCATTTCAGCCGATTGGGCATGGCCCACATCCTGAGGAAATCCTTGCGACGATTTGCCCTGCCAATTCCTGTTGCACTGTGCAACGTGGTGCCTCCAATAG
Source organism: Bryum argenteum (assembly GCA_037043015.1). Taxonomy (NCBI): domain Eukaryota; kingdom Viridiplantae; phylum Streptophyta; class Bryopsida; order Bryales; family Bryaceae; genus Bryum; species Bryum argenteum. The sequence continues at coordinate 2,133,928 of CM073323.1, read as the reverse complement.
GAATTGCTGACCAGGCAACATCTTAAACCATGTAAGATGACGAGTCGATACCCCAGAACGATGTTACAGATGAATTCGATGCAGGATTAGCTGCCTCGAAACCAGCACTTGTACCATGGAAGAATGTTACAATATCTCAAAACAAACAAGCTCTTGAACCAGCCTCACCTGCAATGCCTGTTGATGCTGTGACAGCCACCTTGCATAAAAAGCATGAACAAGAGTATTCCGTACGACCGTGCCCATCGCAGAATTTTTTCTTAAAGAATTTCAGGATCTGTTGGAGTACGAAAGTCTTTCCAGTTCCTCCAGACCCCGTAAAAAACACGTTCTGTGTGCAAATCAAGTCAATAGGTGCAGAACATTCAGACAAAAGCATGCAAACAAAGGTATGTACGTTGACATGTCAGACCTTCATGGTCTCAAGAACGACCAATGCTACTGATCTTATTCGGAAGGAGCTACGTTTGATCACTGAAAGAACAGTGTATGTGTCGATAGAAAGAGAAGCTTCCATATGACCTAATCCAGAACTGCCAGAACAGACATTGAGGTCCATCAGGAATTGAGAAGATCTACCTTGCCAGCTCGCACATAATCAAGCACCTGCTGCTGCTCGGGAGTGAGGTTCAAAGGCTCCTCGTCAGGAGAAAGGCATATTGGATCGAGAAAACTACCATCACCGGCATAGGGAGTCTCTAAACCCTCGGATTTGAAAACTTGTAGGGGTATAAATTCCTCGGCTTCGCTTTTAACCGGATGCGCTCTCAACCCCGTTATCGAGGAATCAAATGGTGATCCACGATTATTCATCATTGCTCCCCCATTTTGAACAGCATGTTGTCTATTACCCAAAACCCTAAATTCTGCTGCAATTGTACCACTACGCCTCCAAGTCGACTAGACTCTGCGGCTTAAAACAGAGAAGCCTACCCAAGCTGACAGAAACCTAAAACATTTGAGCAAAGCGCACACTGCATTCCCTCCAAGCGATGTTGGCCACTGGCGCTCTGGTACATAATTTTGGTCTGTCTCTCATGAATCTACTCGAGGGGATTCCTGCGGGGCTTCGAAACATCAATGAGCTTGGGAACTGCTAGATCAATGCAATGTGATGCCACAGGATTTAGAGTTCTTGTTCCTTCTGTGCAAATTTATTGTCGTCATGCATGACGAGCTTCATTTACTCGTTGTAACTTAGTTCATTTAGTCACAGTTTCAGCCGGTTCACAGTTGTGATGAGCGAATTCTTCATGCCTTGTTTTCCATCCAGCTAAGGAAAATGCTCAGAAACTGAGCAAATTTTAATTGAGCAAGTGCCTTCTGATTCTTTTTGGAGAATCTGAAATGTTTTTTTCTCCATCCAGCTTAGGTAACATGCTCAGAACTGAGCAAATTCCATATGAGCATGTGCCTTATGGTTATCTTCAGAGAATGTGAAAAGTTTGTGGGTTAGTAATGATGAAGGGTGAAGTTTGTGATAAAATTTTGGACCGATCCTAATCTAGTTAAGGTAGAATGCCCTTAAACCGCTCAAATAAGAGATTCAGCATGGTTGTGGACATCGTGTGTATTGTTTGTAATTTTTCTTCGATGGAGAAACAAGAGGGAGAGTGAATGCAAAAATTTCCAGAATTAAATAGCAAAAGATGAATTTACCACAAATTTTTGAAGTCAAAAGTGTACATGACCTTAAACCGCTCAGTAGACTCTCCTTTGTGGCGGGTCACGCATTTAGCAAAAACCGTGCAAAAAGATTCCAGATCAAGTCACTATGAACCCTCAGATTTCAGAATATTCTTTTTTGCCGTGGGTACAAAAAGGTCCAGGCCATGGGCGGTTTAACAGGCAGTCTAGCATGCGCTTCAGGGGGCCGAACGGTTTAAGGGCATTCTACCTTACGGATTTTAGAAGGTGTCTCTAAAATCGACAGTGGATGGAAATGGCGGTTGTATTGTACAGTAGATACCCTGTCCCGCTCGAACTCCCATGTGCCGCCGTCAGTCATAAATACCACCGGAAAGCTTCAAAAAAGCGTCTGTGGCTACAGAAATAAGAGACAGAGAGTCGTGGATGAAAGCCATGATAAATACAGTGACTCTTAAAACTGAGTACAGGCATATCATATTGAAATTCGACAAACAATGAAAGAAAATTGGATGCGTCAAAAATGAACCTATAAATTCCATAGGATTACCATTGCAATTGATCATACTTCCACAAAATTGAGGCTTACTATACACAAGCATGCACATACAAATAAAAATAAAGTAAAATTTAATCTACAACTCAGTTCTGCTTGATGAATGAACCTGAAAATTTGTCCATCTACCCGTAGCAGTTATAGCAACTGCAATGCTCTTAGGCATGCTGACAGTCATTGGGAGTGATTGAAGCCCAACAATCCTCGACACACTCGCACAATTCTAACATTCCTTTGGGAGGTCTCTCATATTGGTTCAGCCGGCGTTTTAAAGTTGCCCGAAAGTGTTCAATTGGATTCAAGTCTAGAGAATGCCCCGGCCACTTCAAAACAACAAATTCTTGCAAATTCAGCCAATGCCGCACACTCCTAGATGTATGTTTCAAGTCATTATTACGTTGAATGATGAAATTGGCTGGATCCAAATCGTATGCATAGAGTGTATGAATCAACGCTCGCTCCAAAATTTCTCTATACATAATCCATTCTTCCTTTGATCCTACACATCATACTAGGGCCACTTGAAGTCATGCATGCCCAAATCATCTCCCCCCACCTATAGACTTGACAGTTTGTTGTACCATTCTTGCACTTCTACTCTGTTTATCACAAAACGAACACCTACTTCGACTAGGAGAGGAAAATCGGTTGATTTTTGTTTCATTGGAGAATACTATACAATCCCAATTATCATCAGTCCAATGGCAATGACGTTAAACAAATTCTAATCGTCTCTTAATTTGAAGAAGTGTAAGATTTGGTTTCTTTTGCTTCACTTTACATTTCAAACGTGCTTTTTGAAACGCTCTTCTAGAAGGAGTATCGCATTGTACATTCAAAGCCTACCACCAAAACTTTGATTGACATCACTCAATTCACTCAAATATTGCTTACAAAATTTTGCAATCCAACTTTGGAATACCTGTAACTCTCTGGCAACATTTCTAGTATTCTCACCCCTCCTCAACTTTTCCACAATAGCTTCTTCTACTTGTTTTCTAGTAGTAATAGAGGAGGAGATGCTCAATGGAACCATTATGCTCAATTTGCATACATGATGTGCACTACATGGGGAGACATCATAAATGTGAAGACCAAGAACATTCTCACTCAAGAATCAAACTCAAACCACTTGTACATGTCAAATTTGTAACATTCATTGCTTAACCCTTAAGCGCCCACAGTGTCGTTTTTCGACGTTTTGGATGTGAGGCTCCGTCTTTGGTGCACAACCCCGCTTTCATCCCATTGATTTTTCATCCGCCGTTTTTTTTGCTCAACTCCTTGTTGGGTTTACTCTACTCCCTCCTTGGATAAATAGTAAAAACCTTGATCCTCAATATGTGAGAGTGGGCGAAAGATATTTTTCATGAAAGTTTCGGTGGTGTGATCTTCACCCCTTTTTTGCATGGATCTTGAAATCCATACCTCCAAATGGCATGCAACTTGGCGGTCACACTAATTGCCATGCTCCAAAGAAGATCCTACGGTTGGATTTTCCATTTTCCTCTTTTATTTGTTTTTACGCAGTTTTGAAAAAATCAGCAGTATTACCAATTGTTAGGAGCTTTACCCCCCTTGGGCGTTTAGGGGTTAAGCCAAGTGTGAGCATAAGTGAGGGCTAATTTACTTTGATATGATCTATCTTAAATTATCTTGCATTGCTTAACTTGTAATTTGGTAGCCGGATTATTTACATGCATGTATACTTTGAGCCATCAACTAATTGCATATTAATCACATCACATTATAATATATGAATGACTAAATGAATGACTCAAGGTAAACTATGTTCTTTTGTATATTCATATTAAGACGAATGACGTGCAACTGTACATGTACAAGGCATGGAGCCACTGTAGCAACTGGAGCTCCACCATCTGTGGATCAGAGAAAACACCCTAGTAGTGACCAATGAAGCCATAGATTTGATGAAGTATGAGATTGCCACTCCTCCACCTTGCAATCACTAAATATTCGAAATGTTTCGATGACTCTTATCCCGACACGCATAGTGAAAGCAACAGGAAGAGGTTAAGGGTCCCAGCCTGCAATCAAACGCATGATGGCCTTTCTTCTTGCAATGGTAGCAGGTGATGGTGTGGATGAACACATTTTGAGGCACCTCTTCACACGAATTATTTCTTTAGTTTACCAATATTCCATCCACCCGTCTTCGTTTAGCCATCACCTCCTGCTCCTCAGGAGGAATGAGAAACTCCATGTCAGGAAACACATACTTGCCCACGAACGGCGCCTCTTTAGCAGCTAGTGCCCTGTAGAAATCGACCACCTTTTGACTAACTCTGCACAGGCTCAAACGCATGCTTTCCTCAGGGTCGCAAAATTTCGATGAGAGAATCTTGGTGACGGTGCCAACCGCAAGGAAGCATCAGAAATGAGAAAAGACAGGACGTACCTAACATCCCTGGAATTGTACATTCCAACGACTTGCAAGCCTTCCATCGATCGCGCTCTACTGAGGGCCACATAGACTTGGCCCTCGGCGAAAATACCGTCAAGAGTAACTTGTACGTAGTCTAGGGTCATTCCTGCAACCAATAGCCACTAGCCTTGTCAACAGCGGCATGAACACAAAACGATTAAATCAAGTGCTTCAACTGTCCGAGCAGTTAGAAAATGTCCTTAGTCGTTTAAGACATGAGTTTTCTTTACTTGGTACACATGCGTGTTTCTGCATCTTTACCTTGGCACTTGTGAATCGTAAGTGCCCAAGCCAGCTTGAGAGGAACCTGTCAGTGCGATCTCATCAAGTCAAAAACTTCATACACCTACAGAAAATGTTGCTGACCTAACAATATTGCAAAAGGAAAGATCATTCTGGGTACTGGAAGTAGATTTTTAAAAAGAACTGAAGCTAAAAAAATTCGAAGATTGGCAGAATAGGAACGCAGACAATTTAAAATGTCTAGAAACTCTGTGCTCACCTGCCACCTTATGCACTCTCCAACGTTTAAGATTCCATGAGAAAACCTCTCAGGTACGCAGTTGATGACTTGCCCATTTCTGAACCTCACAGTTGGAACCTCTTTAATGTGACTTTCACGTAGATTGATAACTTTCTGCTCTAGTCTAAGCCTTGCTTTGCGTGCTCCATCGGTTTCGGAGCCTGTTCTTAAATCATTATAGTAGCGTTTCAGGAGTTCCAAATTTTCAACCATCAGTTCATCCCTGAGCCTCCAGCCCACCAAGATTCCACGGGAACCATTCACCAGATCCCTTTCAGTCCCCTCCAGTATCAGGTTTTGGAGAAGCATGACCTACATGGTAACGCGAATCGGATGAGCTCGAGCTGCACAAGAGCTTGTATGACAAGGAAGAGCAGAGTAAAAATTGTCAAAATTCGTAATGATGTAGCTTGCAGCCATACCTGTGCACCCACTCTCAAGTTGATCACCGTTGGCGCACGGCAGTCCCTCCAGAAATCTGCAGCTTCCAGGATCTTCTGCTGCAATTCTTGACGAGAGGTATCACGCTGGTTCGGGGCTTTGAAACCTTCTTTGCTTTCTATACGCTCGTCAGCAACTATACGTACATTTCTACCCGGCAGGGCATTTAACTTGTCGTTATTGAATCTATCAACGTCTATATTCCTGGTAAGGTACATTCACCGATATTTGTCATGGATAACCACAGCATCCACGTGCCACTGTCAACGCTCAGTGCTTTACCATCAAGAGTCAAAGATAAATATTTGATCAAGTACAACAAGCTTCGAACATAAATGCAAGAAAATTAACTTACTTTGAATATAAAACGGTTGGTCGGATGCCATTTGCAATGGGGAGAGTCCTACGGCATCTTCGAAATATCTCTTCAAATGCTGCTATGTTCTCCCCAGTTCTGATACCATTCAGCAAGTCGACAAAATGATTATCCTCCTGCGTGTCAGTCAATCTTCAGAAAGAATTCTAGTCGAAGTGAACTTAATTGCAGCCTACTGGGAATAGTAAAATGAAACCCTTGAATTCACCTTCAATGAACTGCAGTATTGGTATTACAACTAAACTTAAGGATTTGCGTAAGGATTTGCTGAAGTAACCCGTGCTATATTCTGACACCCTAGTTGATCATTCTGACGTGCTATATTCTGACACCCTAGATTCTTCAATCCCAGGATTATTCCATCCAAAGAATCTTATTGAAGACCAACTCTCTAGCAGGCTAAATCATCCCCACGAATGATCAGCAACTCCTAGGCATCAAATTTACCTGACGAAATACACGGCTTAAGATGACAGTGTTCAACTTGGCTCGCTCCCAAGCAGGTGCCTCGAACGCTAGACCTCTATTGAGAAACTGATCAGCGGCGGAGTGAGTATCCTTGTCCTCAACCGGCTGCAGTTGGAAAAAGTCCCCTGCGAAGATAACCTGCAAAAATGCATTTGATGAACCAGATATGATATAAAACCTCGGCATGTTTGTGAATCAAGAACTTATATAGAGAGGTTCACACCTGAAGTCCACCAAAAGGTTCACCCGGGAGAAGAGCCTTCCTTGTCCGGATCCTTCTGATTATTTGCTCCAAGTATTCCAGCAACTCAGCACTCACCATCGAAATTTCATCCACAATCAGGACACTTAGATTGCGCCATTTCATTCGAATGGGCTTGTGCCACATCCTGTTGAAATCCGTGGGACGAAGAGGAATGCCGATCCCTGTTGCGCTGTGCAACGTGGTGCCTCCAATAGGAATTGCTGACCAGACAACATCCCAAACTACGTAAAAAGACGAGCCAAAACCCCAGAACAATGTAACTCATGACACCAGAGCAGGATCAACATCAGCACTTGTACATTGAAAACATGTTACACTATTCCAAAATACACAACCTCTTAGACCAGCCTCACCTGCAATGCCTGTTGGTGCTGTGACAGCCACCTGGCATGAAAAGCATGAACAAGAGCATCCTGTATATCGATATTGAGAGTGTCCCCCGTTGAATACTTTTCTGAAGAACTTCAGTACCTCTTGAAGTACAAGAGTCTTCCCGGTTCCTCCAGACCCCGTAAAAAACACGTTCTGGTGGAAATCAAGTCAACAGATGCAGAAATTCAGACAATACCGTGCAAACAAGGTATGTAATTTGCAGTAATCATATCTTTGAAATGTCAGGATTCATGCTTTCGATGCGATTGATCTCATTAATAAAGATGATGCATGTGTCGGTCAGAAGAAAAGCTTTCAAATGACCTATGCAAACAAAAATGGAATTGAGATGACCTACCTTGCCCGCGCGCACATGCTCAAGCACCTGCTGCTGCTCAGGAGTGAAGGTCAAAGGCTGCGAAGCCTCCTCGTCAGGCGTTGATGGAGTAGGAAGAGATGGTGGATTAAGAAAACAGCCATCATCGGCTAAGAAAGCTTCTGGGTCCTCGGTATCAAAACCTATAGGGGTAGAAAAGTAGCTCTCATCCTCAACAGTAGTTTCACTTTTGACCGGACAACTCAAATCACTTATTGAGGTAGCATTAACGCTCATCGTTGCTCCCCAATTTGAACAGCATATCCTTGTTCAGAAGACCTCTTCTCCATAACCCTAAAATCCTGCTGCCACCATACGAACTACCTTGTGTCAATTCAAGTCTACATAACCATCGACAGACTGTAACTGAAAATGGGAATTCTCCGGAAGAATCCATTCAATCTCAATACTATACAGGAATGTATACCAACTGACCACTGCATCACCTCAGGTAACAAATATTGGAACCAGAACAGAGAATACTCCACACTGGTGACCACAAAAGTGAGGATCGATCAAAAAGCAGAACGAAGTACACATAGCAAAATAGAACTGAGGCGTCAATTTCACGATACGGACATCTCTGAACTAGAAGACTCTATCAAGGCTTGCGAATGTTGAGAAGGAGCTCAGCCCTAACAATTGATTAGAGGCAGGAGCTGCAAACCTGTTGAAATCTTCATTCCCGTGGAGTAAAGAAGAATCCGGCTTCGCATCGTGAGCTTGTGAGCTTGCTTCCGTGTAGAGAAGAAAAAGCAACAAAAAATGGGAGACAAATGGCGACGGAAAAGGGAACCCAGAAGGGGCAAGGTACTGCCGTCGTAAGGAATATTGAGAGTGTCGGCATAGACGGCGAGTAATTTGTTGAATGAAGTGTGGTTCTCCTATGGCTTGCAACTACACTGCAGAATTTTGGTACACTAAATTTGATAATTAGTGTTAGATACACTAATTTACATGAACATGTTATAAGTTTTTACTGTTGTTCAATAATTTTACCCACTATATTGGCCAAGATGGGGTCCTTATATAGTATCAGAATCAATGCTCTTGGTAATTTTTTTAAAATAAAAGTAAAAACTTATAACATTTTCAAATCTTATAATAATCTAGCACTAATTATCAAATTTAGTGTAGTGTCCCGGATACTAATTGTGAAGAATTGATGATTTCATATCCATGTGAGTACCAAGCAGGTTTGCGGTAAAATCCCAGATTAAAGTGAAATACTATTTGTGACCTACATTTGACCAAGTAGTGCACATTCAGTAGCTCTCACAAATGTTTGAGAGGAAATTGTTATCATAAACCTTTAACAATATTTATGTTTTTATGGTAAAGATTTTATTATATATTGAACAATATTTGCAATGGTGATTTAACTTGACAATGTTACCTCGGTCCTCCTTTGCATTGTGAACACTATCAAACAATGTTCAACATAATTTTGATATGAGCTCACTCCTCGACTTGGCTTGAGCAGATGATGGGAATTTATTTTATTCAGGAGTAAGCAAAGTCCATGCTTAACCCTTTAGAGCATTCCCAATGGACTAGCTAAGGGGAGAAGGTTGCCTACATTTAGCCAAGCAAACGTCATTTTCCTTCCCAACGAGCAAAAGGACTTTCTACCTAACGTTTATACAGTTCCTAAATAACTTTGGTAACGAATGGGTCCGTAATAACAACATGTCCGTAGTGACTTGTCTCTTATGATAGACCACAAGTTGTGTTATTACAACCTTAACCCCTAAAGTCGATTGAGGCCATATTATGGTCGTTTAGGATTTGGTCAACCTCTAACACTACTAGAAAATGCTGTGGAGATCAAGTGTAAAACAAGTAAAAACTGTTGTGCCCAACAGACAAAATGACTTTCAGTTGATTGCAGACTCGGTGATCCAGAGCATTAGCGGGATGTGGATGATCAAGAGTAATGTCTTCCACTTCTGTTGATATCAAGAAATACTTCGATGACGTGTCAGAACTCAACCATGGGGTCTTAAGGATGTGGCACCACGTCCCGATGTTGCGAAGTTTTCATTCCCTCTCTTCACAAGGCTCTATCCACCATAGCCCGACACCCTCCGCTCAGTGAGACCGCTCCTCTCGTGCTGCTGAAACTTCTCCAAACCCTAACATCGTTCCTTCTTCGAAAGTCCGAGCTCCGCCTCTTGAACCGCCTAGCCGGGAAGCTTCACCTCCTCTACGATTCTTTGCTCCACAACGACCACTCTCATTCTTATTCTTCTCTTTTGCTGAAGTAGCTTACAATTCACCATCTTGGAGCTCATGACCACTACTAGGAATCATCACTGTGAACTACGGCTGTATCGTAGCTAAATACATTAGAGAAACTGGGAATGTGTCCCCGAAAATCGTAGCCTTTATCGCAGGTATACGTAGTTATAAAATTTGCGTCGATGGGGTGTAGATTCCGTTACGGCATTCAACAGTCTTGGGAACTCCACGTTCCCATGCGTTCGTGGTTCCCGACGGTTAGAGTACACGTAAATGTGGGCCCAGTAATTGCAGATATTTTGAAATTATTTACATCTACGCAGGTTAAAAGTATTAATGTAAGGTTGATATCGAGGCAGGTTAAAAGTAACAATATAATTTACTTACTGGCGTGAAAGTTGAGGTTTTACTTCGGGAAACAATCGCAATTACAGTGTGAAACTTTATGGATCCGAATAACTTGCCGGAGTGAAAGCCGGAGAATTTTGGTAATGGTAAAGTTCTTTTATTAGATTTACATCTGCTTATAATACAAGTTGTGCTGATTGGTGTATGTCGACGGTGTCATTCGCACTGAATTTGTAATTTTGGGAAGTGCTCAGGTCTTGCGACGTGCACATAATTCAGTGGCTGAAATGGGTCTATTTCCTCGGCTCATTATCGAGTATGAAACAAAAGTAGCCAGTAGTTGTATTATATCAGTCTCATACCCACGGTCCTTGTGATATATGACAGAAAAGACCACGTGCACACACTTTCAAAATATTGCAAACAAGTAAGGCTTTTAAATAAGTACTATAGCAAGCAGTGCAAGATCAGTTAATAATACAAAAAGAACTCGCAATACCGCGTCCTCCGCAAACGTCTGTGAACCTGCCTGTAACTACAACATTTACAGAATGATATACACATCGTACGATTCGCATTTGGAAATTGGAAACTAATATCTACCAGAGATTAGTCACGATCGTCGGCACTCCCATCATCAGATGAAGAGTGTGGCTCCTCTCTGTGCGTATCTTCCTCCCGGTCGGACCCGCAGCCCTTCGACTGCTGATCGCCATCATCTCCGTCGTTCTCTCCATCCTCTTCGCTGCTACCTGTCTTTGTAGACCCGGATCCTCCAGAACTGGCTTCTTTATCGCTGTCGGCTGTCGCCCTCCTCTTCGTCATCAGACGAGGTCCTTGCACTCTCCTCCTCCGTGTCATCAGAAGTCTGAGTCTTCTGAGTTCGACGATTGTGCTGGCCCGATTTCGAAGTTACTGCATCCTTAATTGCCAGAACCTTGTCCTTCTCTCCTCTATTCTGTTTGTAGCGCTTCCGTGTCATGTCAAAGAGGGGACGAAATCCTTCTCGTTTGGCTATTATAACCTCGTCCTCCGTAGGCACCCTCTTGAACTCGTCCTCCTACACATTGATCAGAGCTGTCAGATATCAGGCCACACTTCTATATACAGAACACCGTCAACATCCAATTTACACATGCCCCCCCTAGGTACCATTCAGCTCCATAAAAGAATGGCACATGTCTGGCCAAACTCTGCATATTTAACTAGCGGCACTTTCCATTCGACACAAGCCCAACTACTTGTGCAGGACCCACGTATCACCAATTCACCATCCTGCAAACAATAGATATTGAAACTCGAACTACATATACTACACATCAGATCATAAGTAAAGTATGTAACTTCAAAAGGATGAGAGTACTTACGAATTTCTTGATTAAACCTGCCACTCCCAGCGAACCGAGTCGGTGAGTGTATCCCATTCTTTCTGTCCTTGCATTGGCCGCTTTTTTGCATTTGTTAGATTTTTCCTGGTATGACTGGTTAGAAATGGAGGCCCAAATATTATTCCAGGCCTTGACGGTAAGACCATGAGCGATGGGAGTAAACTTCTTTGAGTTATGTTTCTTCATGTGATTTCTTGTTCTCTGCCTCCTTTGCCTAATATTTGTTGCTACATCTTCTAACACATAGTCAATGTCATAATTACCCGGATACAAGGACATGACCCTATTCGCAAACGCTCTCTTCAATGCCTTGTCTTGCGATGGCCAAGAGACGTCCCAGGGGAAAATCCATGGAGCTCGATTATGCGTGTAACTCTGCATATGCTTCCAGAATCTCCCAATCGGCTGGCCCTCCGCATTAACCTCGCATGGAGGAACATCCTTCACAGTATCCCATACGCCTATGGAATGGAAATCATTGATTACGTTGCTCTCACTAGGCAAACTAAGAGGTGAGGAATCTATTGAATGGGATTGATTTTTCCTCCCCACTGTGATTGGGCTTACCTGCAGGCCCTCCTTCGATGTGTTCCTTGTGTGACCTGTGCGCTTGGATGGCTGGCCCTTGCTGCTCTCTCAAGGGGAGGGGACTTGGGATTTTGATTTCTTCGTACCTCCTGCCTCGAGTAATGCCTTCTTCTTCTCTAAATCTCGCATAGCCTGCTCTATGCTCTCCATTTCGGCCTGTTTCTTGGCCGCCTTCCTTTGCCGCCTCAACTCCTTCTTCGATTGCTCTGTTTGCTCTGGCGGTGTTGCAGCTGTCTGCGTCTTAGACCTCGATTTTGCACTTTTTTCCGGACTCCTAGTCTGCCCTTCGTCAGCTCCAGCTCCTCCCAGTTTTTCCTCCAACATCTGCAGTGTACCGGGTGTTATGTGAGTAACAAACTATTAGAAAGCAAGTAAGATTCTAAAATAACTGTAGTGACTTTGCATGACTGTAAGTCCAAAAAGGAATGAAAGGAGAAAAGTGTCCATACCTCTGCCTTGGCCCGTAGGTATCTCGCTTGTTCAAGAGGCAAGAGTTTGCTGAGAATGGCGTCGAGGTAGAGTTTCTGCTCCCCTGCCTTTTCTCCCTTCGCTACTGATTTCGAAGGTGACATCGTGGGAACCAACTTCTTCACGGGAGGAGACGTATTCCCCCGACTCTGACTGCGCCTTGGTAGGCGAGAGCTGGGAGTCCCCTGAAGTGCAGACTGCGGAATTGGTGATGGGCTTCTGGATCTCGCCCTGTACTCCGCCAAACAGTCCGCTACAGTGAGCTGACACGGCTTAGGCTTTGTCTGGACGGGAAGGCTCGCCATCTCCGCACCCGTTTGAGGGAATTGAACTCCCTCTGCACGAGGCGCTTCAACTTCAACAGGGTCGGGTACTACCTCCGTGGGAGGGAATTCAACCCTCATGGCGTTGTTCGTCTCTGTTTCTACAGGTAGAGAAACGAACTGCGAGCCTCCTGCGTCATGAGTATCCACATTAGTCAATTCATAGGTTGAAACCAACGCAGCTTCAATTTGAATGTCCGAGGCCAGTGAAGTTTGTGGTTGCGCTTTGTGGGTAGTTCTAACTCCCTGATCTCTGCCCTAGACTTGTGCAGGGATTGGTGCAAGTTGGATCGCTTTGATCGCCTCTTCGTGACTGTCCTCCGCGTAAATGTTGAGCGACGGCTCATCTGCTGACATTGTGTCCCTCTGCACCCCTGGGCCCTCCAAATCCGGATGTGTAAGTGTATTGTCCTCCGCGGCCATTGTGGATTTCACAGGCTCTTCATTTGTTCGAACGTCGGCCACCTCCTCTGCATGAATGCCTGATGTGTCTTGTGCGTCAACACCTGGGAAACTAAACCCTGCAGTAGGAGCCAACGCGACAACTCAATGAATTGCAACACACGTATTGGATTTTTACATGCGAAAATGAAGTTTCAAAATTTCTTACCTTCAGCTGCTGCTGAACATGTCGCAGTTGCTGGAACAAGCGGCTGCTCCTCGGCTTCTAAAATCTTGTGCAAGCTGCGTCAGGCTACTTCTGTCCCGGGCTTCTCGACGTTGGTATCCAATAACTGCGTCTTAGCCGAATTCTCCGCCTGCTCTTCCACCGATTGAGTACGTTTGTGAACATTCGGCTTCGAGCGTCCAGATTGGTTCAACTCCTCGAGCGTTTCGGAGGAGGCCGTGCATTGCGTGGTTCCTGCCTGAAGAGTGCCAGTAGAGGTCGCAGAGTCACTCACCCTGCACTGGCGCCTCGATGTTTTCTTCTTCTTCGCAGGCGACTTGATTGACACATCGATGACGGTGCCGGCACTCCGCAGGTACATCGAGATCGTCTCATGCTCCTCCCCTTCTGCGTTTTGCGTCCGCGTTATCTTCCTCGTCCACACTTGGTGTTGTCCTCCTCCTTGCTTCTTCCTCTTCTTCTGTTTCGAGCCAGCAGACGTCCCTGCTTCTATACCTGCAATTGTTGGTTTGAGGCTCCTCGTCGCATACGGCTGCTTCGCACTCATCTGGACAGCGGTCTTCTTGTACACCGTATCTACCTCCTTAACCCTGAGATTGCCCACTCCATCGTCCTCGCTATTCAATCCTGTATCATACACACTCATGCAAACTCTTGCAGGAACATCCCCACATCCTCCGCCACTCTCGGTCATTTCTACTTCGCTCAACCAAGCTTCTACAGCAACTTCCTAGGTGGTTAAAACGCCGACTACGCTGAAGTCTTACCACCTAACACTGCAGCAGAAACTAGTTTGAAGAAGAGAGAAGACTCAAAGGAAAACAAACATGACCCACTGAGGAGTAGACGGAACAGTTGACGTGACAAAAAACCATCCCCAGCGCAATAAACCCTCACTCGCACTCTGCTGTGCACATTTCAAAGCAAATCCGACGTCGCCACCCTCACCAGCAGTTCCCACCTCGGAAGTAACTGAAAAACTAGACGGAACTCGACTCTCCTCTACATGTATTCCCTCCCGTCTGCAGTCCAGAACTCGCTAGCAACTGATGTAAGCATCACAGAGGAAACTCAAAGTATCACTCAGTAACAGGAAACCTGAAAAGTGACGTACTCCCGGTACCCCCTACAACTCCGACAACTGAACTCGCACTCAAGACCTGCAACTTCGACAACTGAACTCGCACTCAAGACCTGCAACTTCGACAACTCAAATGGCGCTCAAGACCTGCAACTTTGACAACTCAATTGGCGCTCAAGAACTCCTGCTCCTCACAGCCTACGACAAACTCCTGAATCACACGACTGAAAACCCACCGACGCGCCACAACTGAAAACTCCGCGGATCCGAGCGCTAAAACAGGGACGAGCGAAGGAGGAAACACCAGAAAATCGAACAACGAGGAGCAAAACAAGAGCGACAAAACTGCAGAGGAAAGAAACTGCGTAAAACCGCGAGGAAGACGGGCCGCGTCGGCAACGGAGTCATGATAAATTCATTAAATGCGCAGCCATCATTCGCGAGTCTCGGCAGTCTCATCAGTTGATGGCCTAAAAGGTACGCTTCCATTTACTACGTAACTCCTGATTTTGTGATGATTCCATATCTCATATATTCATTAATTTTAAAACCGTTTATTTCCAGGTCAATGTAGGAGGTCTACTGGGTCCAATTTGATGGATAATTCTAATTCCCATGGTATTAGGGGTAGGTATGTATATCAGTGTATGTAGTACATGGGTCTCTACGTGTGTATGGACGTATTATTGTATTTATTTTTTTGCCAAAAACATGCATAGTAATAGTGTTACCTGTTATTAGGGGTATTTATGTATGTCTGTCTATGTAGTATGTAGGTACTTAGGTGTGTATGAGAGTATGACAGTTTTTGTAATATGTAAAAATCAGAAGAAATTCTGGGTTTCAACTATAAATTGTTTAAAAATCATTCCATTTGATTCCCTTAAATGCTCGTATTGTATTATAAAAGTTTGCTCAAGACTCCTAATTTGTAAACTTCATGTCTAATAGGACCTCAGACATGCCTCCCCGAAACAAAGTTGTAGGGGTTGCACAATTTACTCCTACCTCTTCAACCGCTACCCACTCAGTCCCGGACGCTACTCTGTCCCCGCCGCCAAGATCTACACAATCTAGAAAAAGGAGAAAAGGGGATGAAACAACTATTGAAGATGCAAGTGACATACCTGAGTTCAAGGTGTATTGCCCCTGTCGTAAGTGTGCAGATGGAGAGAAACCAAGTATGAGGTATCTATCAATTGTTGATAATCATATTGCCATTTATAAGATGTCCGATAAGTATCAGGTGAGTCCTCCACATTCTTGGCTTTCAGTATATGACCATTATGCATATAGACTTTTCTGTATATATGTACTCATTACTTTGAAATTTTGTCTTACATAATCAATGTATACGGCGTGATAATTTATTATCAATATTGGAGGCAACTAAATGCTCAACTTTTTTGGTGGTTTTCAAATCCTAAGTCATATCAAAATTGAATTATTGGTTTTAGTATAGGTTGTTGTGGCCTCATACTCCATGGTTTACGAAGTTCATGGTAATGGAGGGAATCCATATGATTTTTACCGTGTGTATTGGATTCTCCTAATTTTCATTACTTATACAGGGATTATACGAGGCTCAACGACTCTGTGTGGACCCAAACGGTCTGGATCCTACTTTTGTTGGTAGAGAAGAAGACGAAGAATTTGTAGAACCAAATGATAACCAAAATATATTTTGGGACGAGAATTTTGTATTAGAAGAATACATGGATCTCCTTTGAGGGTGGGATAAGGGTGGATTCCAAGAGGGTCACAATGGGCCACAAAACATGGAGGCTAAACTATCGAATCTTGAACAAGAAGCGTCTACCATGATTTTTGATGGTGCAACATCAAGTCGTTTATCTATAATTTTTTTGTTACTGAGCATTCAAGCTGATAAACAAATTTCCAATGTTGCAATGGATGCCATTTTCAGGGCAATATCAGAGAAAGTTATCCCGGCAAATTTGAACTCCAAAATGCCTATTTGTAGAGCGGAAGCTCGAAAGATAGTGAGCGACGTGGGATTTGACTACATTGTCTATCATGCATGTCCTTGTGACTTAACTCTATACTACGGGCCTATCAAAAAGGATTGGAAATTTTGTCCCAAATGCAAACTTTCCCGGTATAGCAAAACAACACAAAGCAAAACAGTTCCTCGAAAGGTATGTTGCTCTCTACATTTGTAATAAGTATCGTTCCTAAGTTTATGATAATATGTAATATTGGAAGTACAATTAACTACGTTTCGGTTCTAGGTTTTTTTTCCTTTGTTTTTTTTGTTTTCTTTTTTTTTTTTTTTTTTTTTTTAAAAAAAAAATAAATTAATATTGTCTTATAATTATCTGTTTCCATGGAATCTTAAGGAATGTATCTCTACAAGCGTACGGGCAGAAAGTACTTAGAAGGAAAAAATCAAATTAAAAAAAAATAAAAATATATTAATATATAAATATAAAATTTGGTAATCACATGGTACCGAAGTCCTAAGAAGTGCTGGTACCATTCCCGTAACCTCGTCCTAAACAGCCGTTACTATATTTAGATTGATGGTCCTTTTTGTAGTATAAATGTTATTCTTTACTGATCCGTTTTATATCTCAAACACTGTATAGTTGATTTCTACCCCCCCCCCCTTCTAAATTTTTATACAGAAGAAGAACATTACAGTGATCATTCCTCAATTCAGCAGATAGTGTGAATTCTATGTACTAACTTTGTTAATTTCAGAGGATGTGGTATTTTCCAATCATTCCACGCCTTCTTGCTTATTACCAGAGCCCAAGCTTGTCTTCACGCATGATATGGCATCGTGATAATAGGAGTTTGGATGAAGTAATGCGAATACCTGCTGATAGTCCTGCTTGGAAGGCTATGGAGGATAAGTATGACAAAATGAAGAATGCCCGAAGTGTTATGCTACAAGTTAGTACGGACGGGATCAATCCAGCGGGGTTAAATTCAGCGAGTCATTCACTATGGCCTATTACCTGCACTTTGCTCAATTTGAACCCAAAACTAGGAATGCATAAGGGGCACATTCTACTGTCCACTATTGTACCGGGTATGACTCCTAACTAGAAAGTGTTGTCCATCATCAATCTTTTCATTATGTAATATTTGTCCTATTCGGTATTGTTAAGTCACACTGGTTCATATATCACTGAATACAACAATCAAATGGCTTTCCTCGAGGCATTGCTCACATAATAAGGGGACCCATTTTCATATGGAACGTGTACAGTGAACCAACCTTGGATTCGGAACATGACTCACAGAATGTTATTGATGTGCAGGCAAGAGAAAAGTAAAGAATTTTAACACATACATGGAACCCTTGATTGACGAGCTTCTAAGGTTGTGGGTGGATGGTGTTGAGGCCTACGATGCCCACAGTAAACAAAACTTCAGACTATATGCAATGATGCTATGGTCATTACATGACTTCCCTGGTTATGGTGTATTTTCGTCCCTACAAACGCAGGGACTAAAAGCTTGCCCCCCTTGTGGCCCAACCGTCATAGAGGCAAAATACAGTACATACCTAAAGAAGGTAGTATATACTGGGCATAGAAAATACCTTCCAATGAAGCACAGATACCGCGCTATGAGAAACCGTAACAAATTTGATGGTACCTCTTATACTAAAGTTCCAAAGCCGGAGAGAACAACTGGTAAATTTTGGCAACAACAATGGAGAAAGGTCCAGCAAGAAAGAGTACTCCTGAAAGACTCCGGCATGAAGGATAAGTCAATTTTATTCCGTCTTCCATACTACAAGGTAAGTTTATTGAACTTAGGCAGTGTATTCATAATTTTTTTCAATTAATATTTGGCTGATATGATGAGGTATTAAGTAGGTTCTCAGCAGGATACAAAATTTTTACTCAAGACAGTAATGAATGATAAAATAGAATTTTAATGCTATTTTAGAAAGCTGTATGTGCCAGCAACAATAAGGAATTGTACCATAGCAAATGGTTGCTGAAGTAACATAAGCGAACATGTGTGTCATCTGAACTTGGTAAACTATTCAGTATAATTTACGTTCGTTGTAAGTAGATGTCTTTCAACGAGAAGGGAATGTTTTAAATTATCCAGTACATATACAGTTCATATAGTATCATTTTCTTTCATTAATATCAATATTTTATTTTTATTGTTGTTATTCAGTTATTTAAGGTAGTTTTGTTGGAATTTGTTGTTTTATTTTGCTTCAGTAGTGTGTATAATTGAATTAAATTAAAAAAAAGTAGTGGAAGTCATGAACACCCATGCAATATTGTTGTAAAGATGAAGTTAAGGGGATTGTGTAGTACACATACAACACATACAAAAGTGTAAGTGGAACAATAAAATGTCTTCTACATATTACATACCGTTTTCATATGTTAGGAAGTCAAACCATATTATCCCAGTTACCTAATGTTTGGAAATGAAGATGTCACTTCTCTATCTATAAAAATTATTGTTTGAATTGTGCATTAAGATACCCTTAGTATAACTTCATTAAAGATACCTAATGTTTAGTACTAATAATATTTTTATTTGTAATTTTAATCTATCAGCACCTACTAGTTCCTCATTTGTTGGACGTGATGCATACGGAGAAGAATGTATCTGCTTCATTACTCAAAACGTTCTCGAATTGCAAGGGGACAAAGTCCGATTCGCTTGCGTTACGAAGATCTTTACAAGAATTCAATGTTCTACAAAGATTTCACCCAATTGAAGATGGTGTGGATGATAAGGGCTTACAAAGGTGGAAATACGAACCGGCGGATTGGATTTGGAAAACCGAAGAATACGATAGTATCATTCAAATGATATCATCTACTCGTACTCCTTTTGGCTATGGATCAAGCTTTTGACACAAGTTCAACAATCGTAAGCTAGTAGGTTTCAAAACTCATGATTACCATAATTTGCTTCATGATTTATTACCTATTGCAGTGCGAGGTACTCTTACGCCCGATATTCGGAATATTGTATACCGATTATCAGCACTATTCCGATGGCTGTGCTCAAAAGAGATTAAGATTTCTGATTGCCCGAGGATGAAGACTGAGGCAGCCGAGATATTGTGTGAAATGGAAATACACTTACCTATTTCTATTTTTGACATTCAAGTCCACAATATCTTGCATATAGTAGAAGAAGTTGAACTTGCAGGACCGGTCTCCATACGGTGGATGTATCACATTGAACGCTACCTCAAAGTATTAAAAGATTATGTGAGACAACGAGCAAGACCGGAAGGTTCCATCGCCGAAGGATACATTTGTGCCGAATCAATGTTCTATGTGAATGAATATACTCAGAGGTTAGATAGATTTGCCACACGACTACAGAAGCCGACAGAGGAGGATGTACGATCGAAGGGGATTGTATTGCCAAAGTTATCTTCATATAAATCTCTGGATCCCATTTTCCGTGAACAAGCCCATAGGTTCTTGTTACTTAATGCGCCATGCATGGAACCTTGGAGACAGAGATTTGACTTAGAGTGTGCGGAATTCATACAAAAACCATCATTCAAGGATTGGGTCGAAGAAAAGGTTCGAGAGGACATATCTTCAAAAAAAATGGTGTCCCAAATGGTTATAGATATTATTCTAGGGCCAGGAGACAAGGGCCATTTCTACACTATGTGTTGGGCGTATGGAAGTCACTTTCGCATTATGGCAAGGGATTTGACCAAAAAAACCACATTTGACAGTGGGATTTCAGTAGTTTACGACATTGGAGGGGAGAAAATAGAGTTCTATGGATACATAGACAACATTGTTAGGTTGAATTTTGACAGCTTTGAAACCGTGTTGTTCAGGTGTCAATTTTGGGATTCCGTGATTAGGCAACATGGTTCAAATGCTACGGTATTAGAGGATGAATGTGGTTTTGATCGTGTTAAGGCAGGAGAATTTTTAAGGGCATCAATGGCAGAGGATGATCCCTTTATTTTTCCTAAGGATGTCAGTCAGTTGTTTTATGTAGATGATACCATGAATGTAGGCTGGAAATTAGCCATTAAAGTCAATCCTCGGGCAAATTTGGTAGTATACAAAAAACCAGAACCTCAGCTTGCTGCATCAGGCCTGGAAGCCTTACACCCTTTGCCTCCTGAGAGCATTATGGAGGCAAATATCACTGCCGGAGGAGGTGCAGAATTGCCTGCCCGTAATGCACATGTATCCAAATTACTGTCAGTTGAGGCGGATGATGATGCCGGCGAAGGAGCGGGATTCGACGAAGATGTTGATGACAACAACGACGTACCTGTGGACGTGATTGCAGATGGGTTTGAATCCGATCAAGAGGAAACACCCACAGCATTGTTGGAGGATCCGGAAGACTTTGAACAATTTGCTAGCGAGAATGAGTTACTCGACATTGAAAGTGATGGGGAACTGGAAATTGATACGCCAGTGCATCGTCTTTGAAGTGCAGAACATGCATCGAGACGGGTAGGAGGATATAATCCAGAAAGTATCTTCTGGCATTACCGAATAAGGTTCGAAAATTATTTACCGTGTCCAATGTCGTGTACAGGAAGGGCGCGAGTATTGAGGACTTTCGGGTTGAAACTCCAAGAATTTCAGCTATGGTGACAGCGATATCCATTGGAAGGGCCTGTTTATCGGCAAGGAAGTCGCAAGGGACGAGGGGGTGTACAGAGATGACGAGTAAGCGTGAAGGAAACCTCGTGAGCAGGCCGAAAAGGCTGCGATGTAAGTAATCTGTAAGGTGCAACCTCCAGTGGAGGTCAACCCTCGAATTGATTCAGCTACAAGCAGGCAACAGTAATTCGGGAAAATTACTACGTCATTATCGTGGCTTTCGTAAATTTGCACTTTTGCGTAGATGTTTTGTCAGCGAGGAACTTAGTTGTGTGGCTACACATGCTCCACAGCCTCCACAGGTGATGGCCGTGACAATGAAGAGAACGGAGCAGGACTTAGATAACACGTCCGGCAGGGAGGTTTGAAAATCGTGCTTTCAGTACAATTGCTACGAAGTGCATCGTTGACGTAAGAAGCTGCATTTCAAGGTTCGCATCTCAGACCAAGTACGTAGGACTATTTGTCATACGCTTTTACAGTTCAGTCGTTTGTTTCTGCACCGAAATTTTTTTATTCCTGTGCCGAAATACACTGCACACTCCAGAAGTGACAGTGCATGATATGCTGAGTCTGCATGCACAGAGAAGAAGGGGGAACCATACGGAATACCTCATGTGGGTCAAAAATATCCGCAAGGTTCAAATATCTTGGGTCTGTGTAATGAGCATTGTTCGAATCAGGCGTGGAAAAACCGTTTTCTCAATTTTATGTGTCGTACAGGCTGTACACATTTTTCGAAATATGGCGCCAGGTCGGGCTTCACGTCGTCGAAGGTCCGCTACTTTCTGCAGAGAGAGAGTCCTTGAATTAGGCACAGAATTCCAAATTCATGGTGGCAGCCAGACCTTCAGCATGGAGCATACATTGAAGCGAGCTAATGGGGACATTGACTTTGTACCCAAAGATGGATTCGAAGACAAGGAACTCGTTCCAGGACTCCCGAATGTCATAGTGGCCGAAGAAGTGTGGCCAAGGATACGCGAGGGAAATCACATCAGCCAACTGCAGAACATGTTGAAAATGCGGTTAGTGTCCAAGTTCTGGTGTTCATTCATGGATTGTACAGAGCTCATGGACCGCCATCAAATGTCAAAGTATAACAAGGTTGGTCCGTGGAGATATAAGGAAGCTCCAGGCAGGTTTCAAGTTTTTGCTCGGTTATTGGAGTAGGGTAGAAAGTTCAGTAACCACCTCACACTAAAAGTACTCTGCTATCTTCCATGGTGTATTGTACTAATGAAGTAATGTAACTACATACAGACGTTGCTGCAATGAGGGTTGTTCTCCGGTTCTGGACAAGGATGGGCATGGAATTTCGTGTAGATTAATCCTGTTTTTCTCGTCAATAAACGATAAGATCACGCATGCCGTTGTTTTCATAACAGCAAACTCTTGTAACCGTATCTCATATTTTCTCACCCCAGCTACTTGGTTATGTCTAAATTTATGAAAACTACCAGAATTTTAAAACTGATTGGTTTCGGTGGCATGTCTATTTATCTATAGCTGTGGTGTTACAAGTTGTACGGGGACTTCCAAATTTTCGATACGCTGAGTAATTTGTTACAACTTACAACTGCAATCAGAGTCACCCCATAAAACATAACCATACGTTCACCCAACAACGTTGCCTACGAATCACATTGATAACTTGGGATTTCACAAATTTAACCAATTCCACTGTAGCCTGTAGGTATGCCTTCCAGTAACTGTTTTTAGTAAAAGTAGACATAATCACCGTAGACTATGTCCGTACTTAGGGAAGAGATTTGCAGACTGAACTCTAACTCGTAATAGATATTCCATTTCGCATTTAAAAATTGTTGTGAAACTTTTGCAGTAAATTTAAGTTTTCTGAAAAACTTTATCCTTTACATGTTCCTATATGTCCTCTTCATAAGTGACAATCTGTCCAACAAGACCCATTCCTAAACCTAGGATTATCATTTACCTTTTCCAACTACTATTCAATTTTGTAGTTAAAATATTCACTTACCATGAAATCCACACACGCAGTGACATGTTAATTTTACCTCTTCTAAGAATTCGGGCTGAGCATGACCATCCCACGCGATTTCCATTCCCGTATGTATATACCATAGTCAATCTTGGATCTACCCATGTAGTTACCATGTCTAAAATAGCACCAATTTATTTTAAACCACTACACTAAATAGGTAGATTAGTGTTAGATTTTTATAAGATTTGAAAATGGTATAAGTTTTTACTTTTGATAAAATAAAATTACCAAGAGTATTGATTCCAATACCATGGAAGGATCCCCATCTTTAGGAATGTAAAGGGTAATTTTTTTGACCAACAGTAAAAACTTATAACATGTTTATATGAATTAGTGCATCTAACACTAATCTACCTATTTAGTGTAGTCTGCGTTGAACACGTCGAGTTACAGTACAGGACTGGATTTCCGCAATAGTAAAACTGCCGCGTGATAAGGACATCGCGTTACAGGGAACTTTGCGTTCCCCGAAAACAGAGCAGTTCCCAGCGAACGTAGTGCGATCGTAGCTACGGAGACAGGGATGACGACTTTTTACGGAACATAGTCTGAAAAATTCGTAACGTAGCGAAATCCAAAAACGTAGCACAAAAAACGTAGCTACCGGGGCAGTATTCTAGTAGTGGACCTCAAGTAATCTCTCACACTTTTTCGACACCACCCGCAGTCTTACTACTTCAATTTTGATCTCTCGAAGTCATCAGTCTCATTGTTGAGGCAAATCACTGTAAGCATTCCGCCTATTGCAAAATCACCGGCGAGGTTACTCACCGTTTGTTTTAGGGTTTTGCTGTTCGCTTAGTTTTAGGGTTTTGAAAAATATTCCGTCATGCCAATTGTCACAATTTGAAGTCTGGCAGTTGCTGGATAGGGTTTTAGGGTTTAGAGTGCCGAATTTGGCGGTTACAGGTATCTATAGCTCGTATTTCGCTATCAGTTGAGTGAAGCTCCGGCACAGCATGACCGTCCTGTGATTAACGTTGATGTGAAGTTCCAGCCAAAGACTTTGTTTTGCTCACCGTGTCCACGTGGTGACGTGGACATGGTGGTACACTCAGCCAGATGTACAGGTTGGCAATCCTCCGTAGCACACCCGTCGAACCCCAACACGAATCAACTGAAATCTCTTCCTACTATGTGAATCAACTTGTCCGATTCAAGAGAGCACCCCAAGAGAATTCTCTTCAGGAATAGTTGATTCACTGCCTTCTTTTCTAGTTGTGTAACTTACCATTTTTAGCTTGCATAAAGTTGAGAACTTTTGCAAGTTGGAAAGTTTTTCCATACCCTTTCAAAAAGTTATTTCAAACTTTAAAATTCCTCATACTTTAGGAGATATTCACAGTCAAAGTTTGAAAACACTATTTGAAATATGCCCATAATTGTCCAACGTGCGGTATATGCTCATTTATTCTCAAAAATCAAATACATAATCTCTTACAATGTGCTTGTACTAGTCATGAGTTGTTGACACTTGTTGAAAAATACCAAAATTCCAATTTAATATTCTTGTACAAAGGATGCTCAAAACTCGTACTTTCTCATGATGACTCAAATTAACAACTTTAGCCATCTCCGCTTCAGTTCTACAAATCTATGTTATACATGCTCTTTTCCAACTCCAAAGTTTGGCCTTTCATCATACTTTGGTCTCCCCAATACCATGGTCCTTGTGTAAGACCACCAAATTAAAACCAAGTCTTTGCGCCAATCCATGTGTCCCACCCAATTTCAATGGTGATGACATCGACAATCAGGTGGTTTACTTTAATTTAAAAAGAAATGAAAAGCTCCTGAACAACAGAATGATACCAACATTTGAAGGTGGAACTTACTTATCCCTTAGAGGTGAAGCTCTACAACGACGGTATCTGAAGTGTGAGAGCAAATTTGATTTTAACAAATCTAACCGTACGGTCTTGTTCATCCACCAATTTTTATCAAAATTTTGCGAAAACGATATGCAAAAAAAACACCATATGGTTTCTTATCAACAACCCGGATCTATTTCAAGTGCTTGCATTGCAGCAGTGCAGAACAACATGGTTGATCAAATGAGAGAGTGCAATTACACAAGGTAACCGAAGTGCCAGCGGATGACCCACTGCACAGATTGCAGAGCAGGAACACCTTGTGGGTCACCACAAGAACAATGACTTTGAGTGGGGAGTTTCATCCAATCATACTTACGATATTTACATCCGTTTTAGTTTATGGACATGATATGGATATACATGCCTGGTGTTTATAGCAACACTGTAGAAACCAAGAGTTTAACAGTTCCAATTCAATATAGACTCATTTGTTCTTTTGTCCACTTTCCTCACTCAACAAACGAACATATGCTGACCAACAACACTAGATAAATTATACTTAAACCATGCATCTAGAGCCAATCAAGATACAAGAGCGAGAGCCTCAGCTATGACTTCGAGCAGCCTGTCTGTTTGAGACGCTTCACCTGTCTGTTTGAGACCCTTCACGACCACTTCGTCACTCGCTCTTCGATTACATAAACTTCATCTCATATCTCATGCTCGAGCGATATCATTCTCAACCGGGTCCACATCAGCACCAGGGCTACATTCCGGTTGTGCAAACAAATCCACCGCCTAACTGACAACGTTGGTGTAAGCTGTGCATCCCTCACAAAGGGAATCAAGACAGGAATGTCGCTTCTGAGTCACTCGTTAACTTATATCAGTATTCTGAACTGATACTAGTAATCTCTTGCCTGGAAGTCGCCTTCAGTTAAGCTCCATGTCCTCATCTTCGTTGTCGGACTCCTCCCTGTCGGAATCCTCCTCCCTGTCGGACTCCTGCAAAATCTACCACAACATCCAACAACATACATGATAGGTTCATGGCTGACTGCTTAAAATCGAGGACAGAGTTTAAAGTTAAGAAGTCTACTATTGCCATCAGTTTACTCTTCTCAGCACAATTACTACGCACCTGTTGCTCTCTCTGCAGCTTGTTGCATTGAGTTCTCATCCTCGCCCTCGACTGAACCACTTCTCCCGTACTCACGAAAGCCAGCTCTTTCAGAGTGCTCCTCGCCTGCATGCCAAACGTGCAAACACATGAGCTAGGTTGCTCAAGGTATTCGAGATCAATGTACGAAGATCGTATGTGTACATTACCCTCTGGCTCGGCCATCGCTTCAGCCCAAGCTTTCGGCTTGCTGACTGCAGTGTAGAGACGCCAACGTTTAGCTTGTCGGCAGCCTCAATCATGCTTAGCTCATGCATATCCGCCAAATCTGAGAGCGTCACATGTTTCGGTTCACTTCCCGCCCGCACCTGAATTGTGAAAACAACAACTTACATGTGATACAGGAAGAAGCGAAAGCGAACAACCACATTCAATTGCGCACATAGTTTGAATAGAATTTTTTTTTAAGAAATAAAAGAAACAAAAAAATAAAAAAATGTGACATACTAACCCCGTTACAGAAATGTCGCACCCTGTTTCGTCGACGAAGACGCACGGAGGGAGCCGGAGCAACGGGACGCTTGGGAACCACTACGGTTTCACTCGAAGGAAGCCCTTCGGACGCATTCGGATCACTCCAATCTGATGAAGGTACTAGATCCGATTCGTCTTGGCTCTTCTCGATGTCAACTACATTGACCCCCCCTTCCGCTTCCGCACTCTCGATGGTCGCATTCATCACGTGCTTGGTCTTCACATTTGCAAGCGGTTGCTCATCCTCATTCGCAATCTCCCGATGGTGTTGTCTCGCACGAGAACTACCAGCTTTTGCATAATACTGGCGTGCCTCTAAATTATGTGGTGTCGCCAAATCCGACAGTCTCACACGTTGTGGTACAGGTCGCTCCTGTAGCAGCTGAATATCAAGCACCCCAAGAAAAAAGAAATGAAAAGTAGCGCAGGAAACATACATCAAGAATAATCACATACAGTGACATGTACAAGAAGAAAGCATTCTGGGTAAGTTACCCTGCTCGATGGAGTTCGCCTCTTCCTGTTTCGTTTAGGAAGCACAGAGTCAGCCTGCGCATCGGCATCGGGATCGGGATGCTTGGGAGCCTTGCTACCATGAATCGAAGGAGCTTCGGACGCAATGCCATTCCCAACACCATTCACTTGCGGTTGAAGCTGTACATGCGCTGGCTGATCATCCGCGGTCGCAACCCCCGGAGGATGCACATTTCCAACCTTGCAATGGCGTTCATGACGAAAAGCAGCTTCTGCATTCTGGCGAGCCTCTCGATCTCCTCCGGTCCCAGGGTTTCTGGGCGACTTCTCCTCGCTCGCGTTCGTCCTCAACGTCGTTGCTGAAGGTCTCGACTGGGGGTGCTTGGAAGCCAGAACTCGAGAATTCGACTTTTTGCTGTTGTTGTTTGGGTCTGGACGAGCACCGTCAGCAACTCCGGGGGTGAGGAACTCGATGTTGACAGGCTCTACGACAACCCTCTCGATGATTCGGTTGTCGATTTCTGATGCTTGTAGTTGCGTGAATTTCGCTACCATGGATACGAGCTGCTTGTCACCCACGGAGGTGGTGGTGATGATGCTCTCGATTGTTGCATTGCTGACTACGGCTTCAAGTGTGTCGGAGTCGTTGAGAAGTAGCAGAAAAACTCCTTCATCAGGTCGGACATGGCCATGGCTGCGTGCTTTTCGCTGCAAGGTAGAGTAAGATCGTGAAAAAATCAGGTTCCTCTGGTGTGAGCTTAACATTCTAATAATCGAGAGCTCTGTCGTAATTAAAACGTCAATGACTGACAAAAAAAAAACTTTGCATTTGCATATGAAATGAAGTGATCTTACCTGAAGAAGCAAGCGGTAGTTTTCAAGAGGTGTAGAGGGGAGTAGCGGCCATGTCCAATTGTGCCCTCTCACACTAGCTGATATTCTTACTTTTTGAGAATGTGGAATAACTTGATGAGTACAGAGGTCCATTAGTACACTTCCAAAGAAACTATATAAGAAAGTATGTAAAATCAGAGAGAACGGAGAGGAAGAGATAGCAGGAGAATGGAGAGGAAGAGATATCACAAGAGGGAACAAGAGAATGAGAGAGAATAAGGATGGAGTAAGAGATGAGCAAAGTAAGAGCACGAAGAGGCAAATACGCACAAAGAGTTTTTGAACACTCTACAATTTCTACCATTGTACTTCATCTTTGTCAGCCTTGTTAGTAAACCGTTATTTTTTCACCCTTCAAGGACTTTGTACCGTTATTTTTTCACCCTTCAAGGACTTTGTACCGTTATTATTTCACCCTTCAAGGACTTTCATCTACTCATTAAATACTTTCAACAATTATACTTGATAGAACAAATCTGCTAATGTCATTTTCTGTTCCTCCT
Source organism: Bryum argenteum (assembly GCA_037043015.1). NCBI lineage: Eukaryota > Viridiplantae > Streptophyta > Bryopsida > Bryales > Bryaceae > Bryum > Bryum argenteum. The sequence goes on along the minus strand of CM073323.1, from coordinate 2,105,420 downwards.
CTGCAATGTTTTAATGTAAACTTGGTTTAATTTTTTTTCTCAAGTGAGGAAGTTAAGAGTGTTCGCTCCTTCACCGTACTTAATTAAGTTTTTGGCTGCCAATCTGCATTCATGATTTGCAATTTTTTAAATAAGTTGTATTATCTTAAGATAACGATGTTCAAAGACTCAATGTGTATATTAATAAAAAATGATTGTATTTGACCTAATTGTGTTGTATAAAACTTATTCAACTCAACTAGGCAATTGAATAATTGCATAGTCAGTCATAGTTTTTGGTAACCAAAAGTCAAGTATTATTGGTAACCAAAAGTCAAGTATTATGCTCTTTCCTTTAGCATTCACAATTTTTTATTAGTATATTGCAAACATTCTACAATTATATAATTATAATTATTCCTTTAACATTCTAGATGCAAGGTTTGTACAACACTTAGTACCAATAAATTGATGGAAAAATCATGTGAAAGCTGAAAAAATTAATTGACAGTAAAATTTCTAAATGATCTTAATATTGATGAGCTCTACGACATCTTACAAATACTCCATAAAAAAAGGATCCACCGTTAAGTTGTATCATCTCTTCTATACATGAATACATGATGCGCTTAAAGCCTAGAATTCCTAGTATATTGCCTTGTGGATATTGAGGCTTAGAGCAACAACAAAAATCTTAAAAAGAAAGGTTTATGATGAAACTAGACAAGCCAATCTAGAATTTATATGTACATATTCTACAACAACAATCCCTTGACACACTTCTTACTGCTCTTTGTAGAATGCAGCTAGAGCCAAAACAAGTAGCTACTAGCTAGGAATGGCGTCAACTATACAAAACCTATCACATGAAATTCAAGTCTATTCAAAGCACCTCCATTCAACAACTACGGCTTTGAATGTGCATCTGGTTTCTGTCTTACTCAGTCTTGTTAGCCCTTTGTTTGATCTGGACGTTGTTCACTCAAACTTGAGATAATAACATCATTCTCACAGAATAAAATTTTCTAATACCAAGATTCTCACATCCCATCTTCCTGACAAGACTGCTTCTACTTACACTCACACAACTTAAAATTATAGTCATGATCAGTTGATCACCGAGAAAGACCACAGCACACAAATATGGGAGTCCTCATCGTCACCTGCTAAGAAGTTAAGCCTAAACGTCAGCTAAAGAAATTTAAGCCCGAGCCAAGGCAACAGAACTTCCTGCTAAAGAATAATGAGCTTACAAAATATCAGGCTTACAAATCTGAATGAAAATTGATACGAACAGTAAGCAACAATACATCGTCTATATCAGTATATAATGCCTGGGTACATACGGTGACAACCAAGAAGCTCGAATCACAGACGGGTTCGTTCGAGAGTGTCATGAACAAAAAATGGGGTCCAGAGTCCTCCTCAACCTGCATGCACAATAATTACAGAATTGCGCACAATCCTCTGTACTGAGTGCTGAATGTTCCCGTCGCAGAGGGATAACAGCACACTGAGCTTATACTCACTCCACCTCAAACACTTTCGTCACTCTTCGCCATCTCTTCCTCATCTGTGTCGAATAGCAGATCGTCCTCGTCGAAATTGAAGACCATTGAAGATGCTTGAGGCTCCGGAGTTGGTGGTGCAGTACTAGCTTCGGAAGAGGAGGTATCGTACTCCTTTAATTCCACTGGAGCCTCTGAATCGCTAGCACATGAAACCTCAACTTTGAAGCTACAGGAACTAATGTCGAAGTAACCAGTTCCATACAGGTTCTTGCATTTGTCTCGCACACAGGGAGGCAAATGGTACGGTCTTGGGGGTAACTCAGGATGCATTGGTAGTGCCACGATCCCCTCGAAAGTCATTCCAGGCAACTTCGGTGGCACCATAAACTCCGACATCAGTGGAACAGCAATGGGGTACCCCATGTGGATGGGTACGTCATCTGCAGGAGTAGCGGAACTAGGATGAAACGGCGGCTGCTTCTTGATCCTGTCGAAGATCACAAGCTTCACCTCTTCAACTTTCTCATAAAGGGCCTCAGCGTCCATCATTAGTATGCCTTCGATGTCGGAATCCAACAGAGTCGTCACGAGCTCGTTCGTTATGTCAGAGGCAAAATCCTTGGTGTGCATGGAGACTAGTGGAAGCAGAGTCGCTCCTAGCATCTGTTCAAATCACAGCACACAACCACACTAGGAGTTACATACAGAAGAGGCAGTCTACCTTTGCGAATTCTACACCCCCAACAAACTGACATGACAAGTTTTTAAGGACATGATAAGCGAGAAGAGTAAAGTGCAACACTCACAGCAGTTCGCTCCGGTTGACTGTTGGCACCAGCTAACATAGTCTTCAACGTTTGTAGTGACCACGGCTGGGGAGGCCAGGGCTCTGAGATTGGAGCAGGGTCAGTAGCTTGAACGCTTGGACCAGCAGGGACATAGGCAGCTGGGAAGCTTGGGGGATTTTCTGACACCATTTCTTTTAGCTGCTTCTCAATCTTGTACTTTCTCCTTGCCTGCTGAAATTATCACACACAAATTCCTTAAACTTGAAAGCTAGAGAAGAGATTGATTGAATTCAGTGTTGTTTTCTAGATTAACAGGGTGCTAGGAGTTAAAGAGAGAGCTCAGTCTCTTACTTACCTCGTTTCGCTGCGCGCTTGAACCCCTTCGCATATCAACAGAACGCAGCTTTGCATCTGCATGCCATATTGCAATGGCTTGGGCACTTCTAGACGAGGACCTCATGTTGAGCTTAGGTGAGGAATTGGTGGACACCTCGGGGAACATGTGTGCGGTCTTCTTCACTACCTCAGCCAAGGTGAGAGGAATGGGTGGATTCGGATGAATCGGATTCGGATGAGCGGACTCCATAGGGTCAGTGCGACGCACAAAGAACTCCACATTCACCCGGTTGCCTTCTAGCATCGAGTTGTTCAAGCTCTGTATGGCTTGCTTGGCGTCTTCCTCATCCTGGAATTGCACGAACCCTCGTCCAGTGGGCTTGCCCAGAGGGTCTCGCTCCACTTTTGATGATATTACGACCCCGAACTCGCCAAAACGGTGGTGAAGAGTCCCAGAGTCTATCGACTCGTCCAAGTTCTGCACTCATGGTTAAACATACATGCAGTGTAAGTCCTGCTCTTCAGCAAGAGATAATCATAATCAAAGGGATCAGATCTTCACTTACACTGACAATGATGTTTGCCTTGTCATTGTAGCGAGAGGCAGGATCAGGGTTAAAAAAGGCTATGCGCATGGGCACCTCCATCCAGACATGATAGTTGAGTGTTCTCCAAGCTAGGCAGGCTGAAAACCAAAACAGTTGTAGAGTAGTTAGTGATCATGATCATGCATGCAGGGAATTGAAGTTGGCAGCCTCCCCATAATCAAAGAAACCATAGTCAAGGCCACAACTGCAGAGACTGAGTTTAGAGGTGAACTTACCCTCGTCTACTGTGCTGTACGTGACATGCGCGCTACAGCTGGGAACCCCGGCACCAGGTTTCAGCTGATTTAGGGCTTCAGCTGATGTAATATTGATAGGTTTCGCAAGTGTGCCGATCGTACCAAATAACTCGCTCAGCTCATCGACTCTGTCTGTAGCTGAAGCGTGAAGGTCCACGATATAAAGTTCGTTGGATTGGTACCTGGGGAGCTTCATGCATCTTGAAATCGTTGATACCAGAGTCTGATGAAGTTACTTGAGGCTTAACAGCGCCTCCTTGCACAGGATTGCCATCGACCATGAGGTCCGTGCAATCGACCACGGCCGGGTCATTACCCTTGACTAAAACAGTCATGTCGAAATGTGGACTAGTTCTCCGAACGTCTGCACACAAAAAAGCAAATGCTCTGCATGGTTAAACCTGAAGTCGAGAACCCTGTGAGCATTACCCACTATTCAGGCATGGGTCGTCGCGATCTGCGATTGAAGAAAAGCAATCTACCGTATGAAATAATTTCTCAATCTTCAGAGTTCCATGACATAATTACGGAAAAATCAGCTAGACTCTAGTGACACCGATTATTTCTTACACAACTACAACTTTCTACAACGTTTCGACGACAACATGCATTAGGAGAACAACATGCATCAGGAGAACGGCAGATGACGGTAAGCAAAAAGCAGGGAGGGCGATCCTGAGGCCCACCCTAACGCAGGGGCAAAAGATGCAAAAGACTCCTAATCATTCTGAAATGCAGGTTGTAGAATCTCTTGTAGAATCTCTGAGTAGTAGTGGAATTGCTTCGGTGGTGATGAAAGGGCCGGATGTAGCAAAGCGCAATCTGCACACCAACGATTCGCAAGCATGGAGAAGAATGAGGAGGAGCTCTGGGAGAAGCCGTAAGCATAAACCGCTGTTTCTGCATAAACCGCTGTTTTTTGCAGTTCCCGCAGACGGCTCCCTATCAGGTAGTCAACCTAGTCGTGGTCGCTCGTGGTCAACTACGCGTAGTCTCATTAAAAAGACTCATGTGGACAGAGCGCACATGCAAAATTCAGGTTGTAGAATCGTACGCTGAGGGGTGGAAGCATACAAGGGTGGACCACTTGCGGCCAAAAAAACATACACCCAAAGTACAGGAAGTCAACCAACTGATTTTTTTCTTCTCACAGCGTACTGTAGGTACTCTTGGCTAAAAATGGGTATCCATTGGCCTAATTAGGATACGGGTCAGCGTACTTTACGCCGTCATAATCGTGCTTTTTTGCAAGCTGTCAGATCAAGTCGTTAATGTGGCCCCACTATCGCTGAGCCGTCCGATGCTATCAAGAATGAATGGTGTGGATGGACTGAACCGGCGGTCACCGGTCATGGTGCCGATCGCACCGGCGGTCACCGGTCGAGACCGCAGTCGTCTTGCACCTCTCTCCCGCCAAGCTGACACTTTCAATTTTCCTTGTTTTGCGCTCGCTGCTCGTCTCGCACCTTCGCGTCTTGCAATCGTTGAATATTTTCTGTTCTGTTGTGTGCGTTAGCTGTTAGGGTAGGATTGCTGTCGTTCGGGAAGGCTTTCGTTTGTTGTTGAGGTAGCGCAGGGAGTCGTGAGGGAGGTTGTGAGGGAGGTCGAGTGGTCGCATTGGAGTTTGAGTGTATGCGTAGGAGGTCGAGTGGTCCCATTAGAGTTCGAGTGTATGCTTAGGAGGTCGAGCGTATACCAATCGTGCATCACCATTCTGTGTATTCCGCGTTTAGTGTAGCTGTAGGCGTTGTGGGTGCTGTTTTTTGACTGCTGAGGGACCGATTGCTGTCTGTAGGCTGAGTGTTTGCTGTAGTACTGAGGGTTTGGGTGTGTTTGAGAGCGCGAGAAGTGCGTTGAGAGTGAACATAGTAGTTGTTATTGTTGGAAGAGGGACCAGTTGCATTAGGCTCTGAGTGCAGGTACAATGGCGAAGGGGAAACGGTCGGAGCCTGGCGCACGCGATCGTGGGCAGCTCACTGCCGGAGACCGTGCGGCTATTCAGTCTAAGTCTGGAGCGACAGCTTCGAAGACAATGTCCGGTGGTGGTTCGAAGGGAGCGGCCGCCGGAGGTTCGAGTGCAAGGAAGAAGACAGGGGCTCCAAAGAAGGTGGCCAATGTAGACGAGGATTACCACATGTCGGAGGAAGAGGACCTGGACGACGACATTGATTGCAAGCTCGACGTTGAGGGCGCACTTAGGAAGTTGAAGCCGCCTCCGAAGACGATACTCGAAGCTGAGTTCCGTGATAAGTATCACTTGGACGGTACCGGCATCAATCCTCACACCTGGAAGGGCGACGAAATTCCAAAAGAAGACGTTGCTGCTCTTTTTGGCAAGCCGAAGGGTCTCAGGGGCAGAGGAGGATACAAGTGGCAGGTGTGCGAAGATGAGAAGATCAGAGCGCGAATCAAGTACCTGCACCCCAGGTGCTATCAAACAGCCTTGAATTGGATGCCAACCTGTATCAAGGTGAAGTTTGCAATGGGGATCAAGGTTGTCATATCGGGCGTGTTGAGGCAATCGGGCGGACAAAACGGACGTACGAGTTGTCCCGGACGGACGGGCGTGCCCGCCCACCTTGTTTGAAGGGGGCCTGTAATTTTTTCATGGGTAAGAAACTTTGCAGTAAAAAGCCACGTAGGATGTGACGTGTAAGTCCATCGTGGCGTCGGGGCGGGTGAAATCGTGCCATGGCGAGTGAACTTTTGTTAGGGCGAGTGAACTTTTGAGAGGCGGGTGAACTTTTGAGGCGGGTTACATTGGTGGCGGGGCGGGCGGGCGGGCGGGGGGGGGGCGGGGGGGGGGAGGGCGGCGGAGGGGGTAGGGCGGGGGGGGAGGTAGGGCGGGGGGGGTAGGGGCGGGGGGGGCGGGGGGTAAAGGGGGGGGGGTAAGGGGGTAAAGGGGGTAAGGGGGGTTAGGGGGGGGTAAGGGGGTAAGGTGGGTTAGGGGGGAGGGGTAAGGGGGGGTAAGGGGGGTTAGGGGGGGGGTAAGGGGGTAAGGTGGGTTAGGGGGGAGGGGTAAGGGGGGAGTAAGGGGGGTTGATGCGTTTTCATTTATTTTTTAAAAAATTTTTTCTTGAATTTTTCTTTCGAGAATTTTTTTAAATAGAAATATCGTAGTATTTACAAATTGATTCATGCATAGGTTGAGTGGTATTAGGCAAGGTATGCATATGAGCGGTTGGAAGAGTGAGGAGGGGTGGGAATAAGTAAATATGTGCACCCAAATCAAAACAATGTAATTAAATATGTCATAGGACTAAGTACACATGCATCGAATAAGAGATAGGGGGGGGTAGGGGGGAGGGATAAGGGGGGTAGAGGGAGGGATAATGGGGGGTAGGGGGGGGGGGAAAGGGGGGAGGGGGGGGAAAGGGGTGGGAGGTGGGAGGTGGGATAGGAGAGGGAGTAAGGACACGTCTTTGCGTTTTTTAAATGTTGTTTAAATTTTTAAATTTTTTAAATAAAATGTTATTTGAAGAAGAATGAATTAAACATAATACCACCCACCAAGACATTCTTTAGTCCTAATATAAATTGTGATCGTAAAATCAAATATATGATTAAACCATTAGGATGATAAATTTATTTGTAATATAGTATTGGGAAGAAGAATGAAATAAACATAATACCACCCACTAGTACATTCTTTAGTCCTAATATAAATTGTGATCGTAAAATCAAATATATGATTAAACCATTAGGATGATAAATTTATTTGTAATATAGTATTGGGAAGAAGAATGAAATAAACATAATACCACCCACCAAAGACATTCTTTAGTCCTGATATAAATTGTGAACGTAAAATCAAATATATGATTAAACCATTAGGATGATAAATTTATTTGTAATATAGCATTGGGAAGAAGAATGAATTAAACATAATACCACCCACCAGTACATTCTTTAGTCCTAATATAAATTGTGATCGTAAAATCAAATATATGATTAAACCATTAGGATGATAAATTTATTTGTAATATAGTATTGGGAAGAAGAATGAAATAAACATAATACCACCCACTAGTACATTCTTTAGTCCTAATATAAATTGTGATCGTAAAATCAAATATATGATTAAACCATTAGGATGATAAATTTATTTGTAATATAGCATTGGGAAGAAGAATGAATTAAACATAATAGAAGGTGGGATTGGAGAAAAATAGCACACATTTTAAGAATATCATTTTTTTGGGACGTGGTAGCTCGACTTTGAAATAGAGGGGGGAATTGGTTTGTAGTGGGGCAATCTTGAATAAGAGAGGAAATACGGAAACTTCATTTCTCTCTTTCCTTGGATCCCCCCTTGGCTCCTTCTTCCACCTACCGGGTATTTTTAAAGTAATGAAGTCCAAACATTCCTCACTAAAGCCCGGATTTGGACTTTCCGGATATAGTGGGGGAATGTTTGACTTTTCTACGATTGTATTGAGTATGCCTTCCCTTCCCTCCTCTTCTTTCCCCTCACCCCCTCATCCTCACCCCCCCATCCTCATCCACCCCCTCACACCACCCCCCCCGCACCCCACCCCACCCCCCCTCACCCCACCCCCCCCTCACCCCACCCCCTCATCCTCACCCCCTCACACTCACTCCTCATTCCCCTTACCATCTCCGCCCTACCCCCCTCGGTACCCGCCCTACCCCCATGGTACCCGCCCTACCCCCATGGTACCCGCACCTCCCCGTAATCCGCCCCCCCCGTAACCCCCCCCTCCTCTCTCACCCACCCCACGTAGTTTTTGAAAAAAATTTGCCTTCTCTCTCACCAATCTTGTGTTTTGCAAACAAGCATCATTAATGGGATAAACAAATCCAAACATTCCCTCATTAAAGCCGGGATTTGGAGTATCCCGGATATAGTGAGGAATGTTTGGATTTCAATGATTGGATTGACCATCATTCCACTCCTCTTCCACTTCCTCCCCTTCTCTCCACTTCCTCCCCTTCTCTCTCTCTTCCTCCCCACTCCTCCCTTTCTTCTTTTCTCCTCCCCCTCACCCGCCCCTCTCATCCTCACCCCCCTCATCCTCACCCCCTCACACCACCCCCTCACACCACCCCCTCACACCACCCCCTCACACCACCCCCTCACCCCACCCCCTCACCCCACCCCCCTCACCCCACCCCCCTCACCCCACCCCACCCCCCCCCCCCACCCCACCCCACCCCCTCACCCCCCCCCCCCCCCTCACCCCACCCCCTCACCCCACCCCACCCCACCCCCTCATCCTCCCCCTCACACTCACTCCCTCATTCCCCTTACCATCTCCGCCCTACCCCCCTCATCCTCACCCCCTCACACTCACTCCCTCATTCCCCTTACCATCTCCGTCCTACCCCCTTGGTACCCGCCCTACCCCCTTGGTACCCGCCCTACCCCCCTTGGTACCCGCCCTACCCCCATGGTACCCGCACCTCCCCCGTAATCCGCCCCCTCCCCGTAACCCGCCCCTCTCTCTCACCCACCCCACGTAGTTTTGAAAAAAATTTGCCTTCTCTCTCACCAATCTTGTGTTTTGCAAACAAGCATCATTAATGGGATAAACAAATCCAAACATTCCCTCATTAAAGCCGGGATTTGGAGTATCCCGGATATAGTGAGGAATGTTTGGATTTCCAATGATTGGATTGACCATCATTCCACTCCTCTTCCACTTCCTCCCCTTCTCTCCTCTTCCCTCCCCACTCCTCCCTTTCTTCTTTTCTCCTCCCCTCTCCACCCCCTTACCCACCCCCCTAACCCTCACCCTCCTCACTTCCCCTCTCCCCCCCCTCACTTTGGATTGACATCCGCTACCGGTATGTTTATTTTTTATTGTCCTATCATGTTTATAAGAAATTTATTAATTATTACAAGATTTAAAATAATTTTTTTCTCCCACTTAACTATTTATCAAGCTAACCATACAATGACACCATGATAATTAGCATTCACATGATCATATGATTATAAACACATGCATAGAGTGTGCCAACAAGTTTGCAAAAGAAAAGCATATGTATTTCAGTAGTGTTTAACGATATAGAAAAAGAGAAGTATATCTTGGTTGCTACATTAGAAAATCGACAATTAGTTCTCGTCCATTGCTGCACTGCTTGGGCCGGCGTCGGCATCATTCGTACCCTCCGGCAAATCTTCACCCCCGCCCAATCGAAGTCTACGAACTGCTGATCGAGTCCTCCTCGCAGGCCCGTCTTCTTCAAGAATATCCCTCAGGAATTGCGATTGTTGCATGGCTCGAAGCATGCGTCCGGTTTGGGGACTATGTTATTCCATAAGAAAATCAATGCTTCGGTGGTGTAAAAGGTCTGCCCAGTCGGATTCATCCGTTGCCCAATTCATCTCGTAATCGCGGTCGGAACGCTCTTCCGATTTAATACATCATTCCATCGGACTTCCATTTTAGCCCTTCTGGATGAATCCCAAATCGAAACTCCTTGTGCGCTTTGTCCCAATACCCGTTGTAAACCTGGTAGAAGAAGTTTCGCTTGCCATTGGCATTTGAGACATTTGATGGAATTAAATGATGGCAGGCCCTCGTAATTGCCTCCGGATCCCTTTCGGCCCGAATTCTGGGCGGCCAACCGCTTCTCTATAGAAGTTAGAGACGATTTTCAACTCCATACCAAGTCTTCTCCCATTTCCCTTTGTGTTTAGGGGCATTGGTTTCATTATACTCCCAATGCGGTGGCATGTAATCCTCTAATCCAAAAAGATTGTACAAGCGCTCGTGGAAGGGAGATTTACATAGCGGACATCGTCGTCGAACAACCATGAAGCCAATCGTGCAAATCGGATGAAGTGGGTGGAGTGTGGTAAAGGAAAAGAAGGGTGGGCCCAACCCAACCTCCCCCTCCCCTCCCCTCCCTCCCCTCCCCTCCCCCCCCCCCCCCGCCCCCCGCCCCCCCCCCCCGCCCGCCCCCCCCCCCCCCGGCCCCCCTCCTCCCCGCCCTAGCCCCCCTCCCCCCCCCGGCCCCTCCCGCCCCTAACCCCTTTTACCCGCCCGTCCTCGACCTACGTGGCGCATACGTGGCGACCAAGTGGCTTGGTTTTTACCCAAACCCTTGCCACGTCCTCGTTTTTTTACCTAAATTAAAGTCAACAGAGGTTTGACCGTATCGGGCGAGCGAGAGCTCTATCGGACGGACAAGGCGGACGGACAGGCGGGCGGGGTGCCCGCCCGGTATGACAACCTTGATGGGGATCACTCTGGAGGTGGCGAACGGCGTTGGGTCGGTGAACTGGGCGGCGTACGCGGCTAGCACCAACTTGACTCAGCGAGATCGGAAAGACAAGTACAGGGCAAAATTGGAGTACTGCTTGCACCAGAAGATCCAGCGCATACCGAAGTCAGAGTTTTACAAACTCGAAGTCCCTGAATTAGAAGGTGACGACCCCAAGAAGGTAAGCACTTGTGCACATTGAGCATTGAGCCTTCTAAATTCAGCATGCTTTGTTCATCTTCTGCCTTGAATGAGTAGTGCGAGCAATGGAGGTCTAGCCAAACACCGAAACCAGTGCTGAAACCTGTACAGATGTCGAATGACCAAATGCATTCGAAAGGGACCTAGTATCTAGGGCTTCACACTTTCCTGCAATGCAATTCGAGGACACTGCTGTAATGGTATATAGTATCGCTTATCTTGCCCTGTTTGCATCACTGCCCATGATAGCCTAATCTGCTCATACGTGGTTTCTATACAAATTGCGTAATTTGAGCACCTCTGTTGTACGTGTTGTTGTTGTGTAGGACGTGTCCGAGGTATGCGCATCCCGGATTCCAACCAAACAGGAGGAGGATACTGGAATGCAAGCAACCGAGAGGTTGGAGCGAATTGGGGAGCTTCTGAAGATCCTCAACGTGGAGGTGAAGGACAACAAGAATAGAATGACGAAATTGGGTGCTCGATTGGAGGCAGCCAGGGGAGACATTACTAACTGCACCAGAAACATCAAGAGCATTACAAACCAGATCAAGGGATTGGAAGCTCAAGGACGACGCACTGGGCAGGATGTTTCGGTACGGGTGAAATGCATGGAAACATGCATAGGAGATGCGGAGAAGATGCAACTAGCAGCCCATGAAGAGTTGGCCCAGGTGGAGTGCGACATGGCTGATGTTGAAGCTCGGCTCCGGGTTCAGCAGCTGCAGGTGGGAAGTTTGAGCGAGGAGGCTAATCTCCTGAAGTTTGCGGGACGAGTGTCGGGCATGCAACCGTGGCCGATGTACTATCCTGCTGCGGCACCGGCAGAAGACGAAATCCAATACATACCGATTACAGTGTGTTCTTTTTGTAGCTATCCCTTTCCTAATTTCGATGTTGTAGTTGCAAATTGTTTGCACATCTATCATCCTTGGTGTGCAGTAGTTGTTTTTGGAAAGGGCAGTAAATGTTGCATGCAGGGTTGTGATGAAGTTGTTCACCCGAGCTGGCACCAAAGCTTCGGATGGAAGGCTCCTTCTGACGAGCTGAAACAGAGGGCAATAGCAATTGGTGCTGACTTTGTACAAGAGAAGTGGCACCTCGAGCGGGAGGAGGACGCCCAGGCCAAACTAGACGGTATATTTCTGACACACATATTTTGGATTTGAATGTGCCATTGGTTTGTGTGATAAACTCTTGATCTGGAGTGCAGGTTAGTGCATGTATTGAATATGATAGAGAATTCTTAACCTTATATGTTGCTTTTGTGTGCAGAGTCTGATGACATATCTCCTGCAATGGGGATAGACACGAGTAGCCTTGCATATGAAGAAGATTGTGCTGACAAGCAGCCAGGTTCATGTACCAAGACTCTTTCAAGGGACCTCGGAAAAGCAACTGAGACGACCGCTGTAGTGGAAACGGTCACTCCTCCAACCACGCGAAGGATGTCTCGTGGTGAGACAGAAGACATGGGAGGAGCTACGCCACCATCACCGACTAGGAAGTGTGCAGCGGTTTTGATTCCACAAACTCCAAGATCAGCCAAGAGATCTAAGGCAGTACTCCACCACCCTTCTATACAAGCAGGTGAATTATGATTTCCCTTGTGTTTTGAGATGTGAATTCCCTGATCTGCCTGCATGAAGATGTTATTGTCTAGCGGTGCTAAGCCTTGTTTTTTGATATTTATGCGTAGATATTTTGAAAGGTATTCCACAGCAGGAGTCGGAGTCTGAAGAGGACACTGCATCATCGAAGAGAGACGGAGATGATGGCTCTGATGAAGAAACTGATCATGATGGTGGCGATTCGGCTGGAGCAGATGATGCGGCCCAGGTCATTGAAGTGGACCCCAGTTTGTGGAAACCGAGGGTGGGTGCCAGATTACGAGGGAGTGAAGTGCAGAAACAACTACAATCATGTGGTTTTGTGAAACTAAAGCATCCGGGACCAGCCCAGACGTCCATTCAGGCACAACAGCGTAGCGAGGCAGTACAGGAGTGTGTAGAGCCTACCCAAGAGGAAGTCCAGGCCCCTACTGAAGTGCTGCCAACTGTAGATGGCCGTGTATCGGGAGTAGTAGAGAGTGTATCCATATTGGATGCTACGCAACCGGGTGTGACCGAAAGTGTACCCATAGTCGACCACATAGAGGCGGGTGTCACAAACAATGTATTCACAGTCGAAGACACTGAACTAGCTGTAGTCGATAGTACACTCATAGTCAACAACATTGAGTCGGATGTACTCGAGAGTGTACCAATGGTGGTCGACACTAGATTGGCTGTATCCGAGAGAGTACCAATAGTAGACGATACTCAACCGACTCTATCCGTGCCTGTACTGATGGAGGAAGAGGTTGTACCCTTTGGTGATGATAGTGTACAACCGATCAAGGAGTGTATGCCCGACTGTGAGGAGAGGGTACTCTCGGGGGAGGAGTGTATGCCCCAGTGTGAGGAGAGTGTACTCCCGGTCGAGGAGTGTATACCCCAGTGTGAGGAGAGTGTACTCATGACCAATAAGACTGTACCGCCTAGCAGCGCGATTGTACCTATGGGTGAGCATAGTGGACTAGCCGAAGTAGATGTTGTACCACACAATGCACCTAGTGTACAAAACATTGGACTTGCAGGTGGGCCAGTTCTGCAAAGTCCTCCTACTGCAAGTAGTGGCGTAGCAGCCAATGCTCAGGCCGCAGGAGCTGCAACATCGCCAACGACTATGCAACGAAGATTGGTTATTCACAGCAGAGGGACGACAGGGGCTACGTTGATGAAGATTGTGCCCGAGGCTTCAAAGCGAGTAGGTCCTCCAATCGATACTCCAACCGAACATCACATCGAAGGTATGGTCGACGTGGCTGTTGTAAGTGCAGATGTTGTGGGGGAGCAGGCCCGGATGGGCAACGAAGACTTGGGACGCTGGGCAGCGGCAACTCGAGCTAGGGGTCCAGAGGTACCCGTAGGTCCTTCAGATGTTGATGGATCAGGCGTACCGAAGACACGTAGAAGGTCTCGGGGTCCCTCAGAAGACGTTGGGTCGAAAGACCCGAAGAAAATGAAGGCCATTTCACAGGAAGAGGCGGTGGGAGGAGCTGCGGCACCGAAGATGAAGGATTTGGCCGCTGTGCATGGATCCCCGATCGGCAAGGCCGCTCTATCAGTCCAACGGAAGCCGGTGAGCAAGAAGGGGATAAAGAAAAAACGCATTGTGGAGATGTGTACATGATTTTGCATTGCAATTTTCATTGCTTCTGTACTTGGCGATAAGTAAATTGCTTATTGTCTATTCTTTTGTGCAATACATATTAATTTTTGTTGAATCGTGACCAACGCAGGTCACTTGGTATGATGAGAATGATATTGCTAAGGGGAAGGAGCCCATGGCAATCCCTGTTGAGATGCCTGTGGATGGACACCCCAATATGCCCGAATTTGTGTATGTGCCGGAAAGTGTGTTGCATGATAGTGCTGTGGTTGATCACCAACGGGAGAGGTCCTGTAAGTGTGTTGGGGAGGATTGTGGTGACTCTGTTACAGGTTGCTCTTGCATTGCCAAAAATGGTGGCATTGCACCTTATACTGCTGACGGGCAGCTCATCGATATTCTGCGTACAGGAGGTCGCGAGGTAAGCATTCGGACACTTGACAGTATATTATTGCCGTATTCTTACCGTATTCTTGCCGTAATCAGAAGGAAATACAGTACTTAATGCAATATGTATTGTTTTTCCTTCTTTTTACCGGCAAAATTTTATCGTTAACCTGTTGTTTGTGAAGGTATGCGCGCCAGTTTACTGTGATCCAGGGGAGGGTTGTTACAAGTTTGCATCTCCAGTACCAACTAAGTCTAAGGATGAAACAATAGGGTGCCATGGACATGTTCCGCGCAATTTTATTTTTGAGTGTAATCTAACGTGTCCATGCAGTCGAAAATGTCGTAATAGGGTAGTGCAAAAAGGACTGAATGCTAAGTTAGCAGTATTTTGGACTGATGATTGTAGGCAATGGGGAGTTAAGTGTCTTGAACCCATCGTAAAGGGAACGTTCGTCATGGCATACAATGGTGAAATAGTCTCTAATGCAGAGATTATGAGGAGATACAAACCGCAGGACAAACGGAATTCATACACATGCAGTCTTGATGCTGATTGGAGGGCCGAAGTTGCCTGCACCGACGACCAAGCTTTGAGTATAGACGGACTAAATTTCGGGAACGTGGCTCGTTTTTTGAATCACAGGTGTGAGGATGCAAATCTTTTGGACATGCCAGTGAAGGTGGACTCCAGCGATCCACGTTTCTTCACGGTTGCTTACTTTGCAAAGACTGACATACAAAGCGGTGAAGAACTGACTTGGGTTAGTTCCTGGTTTGTTACAACTTGTTTTTTCGGCTTTCAGTTGATTCACTTGTACTGCTTCAGTATGAAAATGTGTGATGTGTAGAATCGTGTACCCTGCAGGACTACGGTGAGGAGTACTCTGTACAGTTCGGAGGTTGCGCTTGTGGCTCAAAATTCTGCAGGGATCTGTGAGCCATACAAATGGCTCACGTATTAGTTATTGAATATCTAGATACAAAATACATTTGATTATAGTAGTTTGTGTGGTTCCTATAGGCTAAATGCATTAAATTTGAATTTATAGAAATAGGCTCGGAAGTTATTAGAATAATTAAGAAAAGCATTGAGTATGGCAATTTAGTGACAATTACATGATTTTATGTTAGGGAGGATAACTAAATTGTTAGAATTGAAGAATATTTGATGTGAGGTAGTATTAGAGTTAGAGGTAGATAGGCAATTTAGAAAGTAGAAAGGTAAGAAGGAAGGTGAGGGAGTAGGATTTCTCCCTCATGCTTCCCCTCTCCCCTTTATCTTTTCTTTCTTTCTCATTTCTTTTACTTGTCTCTCTCTTTTTGCTAGGGTTTGCTAGTTTTGTCTCTCTTGTTTTTGGTGTATGTGTGTGGTTTTTGAGATGCTTCTAGGTTGTGGCTATGGAGAATGGAGTTAGTGATCTAAGATGGAGAAAACACACAAGTAGAATGTGTGGAGTTGTTGGATGTGGGTGTGAGTGTGGGTAGGTTAGGGTAGAAGATAGGAGAGTGGATTTCCCGACCAAGATCTGGATCTGCCAACTTTGGGAAGGTGTAGCGTTTGGCTGGAGACGAGTTTGAGCAAGCCCTTTGGAGGAAAGGAGCGTCTTGAAGCCAGCTTTCCAACGAGCCCAAGCGCGCGGTCATAGGAGCAGCGACGGGGAGCTATGGCGGATCTCCCAAGAGGACTTCACCGGCTTGCGGCGGACGGCGAGAAGAGGCGGCGCTGACTTGAAGAACGATTTCTATCGGTAGGAGACAAATCTGAGCAAGCCCTTTGGAGGAGAGGAGCGCCTTGAAGCCAGCTTTCCAAAGAGCCTAGGCTTCCTCTTTTTGGATCATGGACGGAGGAATGGTGATCGATTAAGTGAAAGCATGTCTACTGTGGAGGGCAAATTGAAGGCCTGACTTTGAGGCCGCATAACTCAAGTTTTAGGAAGAACCACGAGACGTGCTTCCGGATTCAAGTACATCATCAAGCTAGCTCTCTGTAGACTCCTAGCTTGCCTCAAGAAGAGCAAGGACGAGGGAGATACGGCCATTTTAGTGGCCAAGGGTCCAGCTGAGGTTGGACCCCAATTGTACTTCTTCTTCCCCATTGGTTTTCTTGTGATGTTTATTGCATCTCGTGTCTTGATGATCGTGTGATGGTGGATGCATGGTGTTTGTGAATGCTTGTTAGGATTTAGAGTCCATTGCTTGGAAGGGCTAGGTAGGTGTCTCCACTCTCAACCGGCCCAACTCTAGGGCTTTTCTTCCTACGGGTTGAATTGCTCATAGAATTTGGTGCGTTTGCGGGAGAGAGTGTCATCTAACTTGTGGTAAAAGTGTGTGAAATGATTTTTGAAGGATATGCGTACGGACTAGGAGCTTGAAGGCATGTGTGTTGTTTGTGTTTGTGTTTTCATTTCAATTGCAATTGTGGGTTGGGCGTTTTGTGGGTGTTGTTGCCCTTGTGAGTAGCTCATGACATTGCGTCGTGAGTGTGAAGGGGATTGTGCCACCATTGTTGGGTGGGGCTCCTTTGGTGTTGTATTAGTCGCTTTTCTTTATTAGGTCGTGGTTTCTGTATGACGGTGAGGTCGGATTAGTGGCCGGCGGGACCGTTTATGTCGTTTGAAATTGGGGGAATTGGGAGTGATGCCCCAAGGATCCTAAGAGCTTGTGGATGCAGGTTGAACATACAGGTTGCCCTTCACCCGTCCATCACATCTTTTGTGGTCCATCCATGTGTGAACTTAAGAAAAAAATAAATAAATTAAATTCTTGTAAACCTTTCGTTGATCCGGTAACCCAAGTGGGAAATTGGAAGTGGATTGGGTGATGCCGCCCATTCAAGAACCGCACGAGGTTCTTGATTGGATTCCACTTCAAGACGTGCACCAATACGGTGAGGGGGTAGAGGATTATTTGTTCATGAATGTAGTAAGGCATTAGGTTGTAATTTTCACTCACCAAGAAGGAAGGTATGGACTTCGCATGCTGAAATTTTCTTAGAGAGGTGTGTTTTGGCCTTTTAAGTCATCCAAACACTTTAATGGACTCAAAAATTTCACCCTTTGCTTGATGTACTTCCCTTGCTTGCTTTTATTCTTAAATTTATGTAAGAGTGGTGTTTGAAAGGAACTTAGAGGCAATTATAAGGTGGAGGTAGGTAGGAGGGTCTTGAGTTTGAAGTGGTGTGTGTGGCTTGTACAAAGGTTGATCATTTCAAAAGAGTTGTGTGATTATGAGGAAACAAGGGTAGAAGGCAAGGCTACCGTTTCTTTCTCTATTTTGCAAAACATATGATCATGACTTGATTGGATTAAGATAACTTTGATACAAAATTGCACACTTACTTCAAGTAGTGTGTGTGAGGATGTACAAAGGTTGATCATTTCAAAAGAGTTGTGTGATTATGAGGAAACAAGGGTAGAAGGCAAGGCTACCGTTTCCTTCTCTATTTTGCAAAACATATGATCATGACTTAATTGGATTAAGATAACTTTGATACAAAATTGCACACTTTACTCGAACTCCCGGACCTTAACTCCTATCTTTGCTACCTCCTTTCCATTGCAAGTCTAGGAGTCACAATTTTGCATTGATAGTTATTTTTGAGTTTGGAGTGACTTTCTATTAATAGTAATCTGGACCTTGTACCCAAGTACTCTTATATGATTCAAGTGAGCCGGTGGTGATTGATGATTCTAAACCTTGTTAGGAAACCATTAGAATGAGTAGAATTTATTACACCTTTGAATGAAGTGGGTAGTAGAGCGCATGAGGTCTTGAAACCTTGACTTGGCTATATATAGTATCTTTGGACCTCCAACCGTTTATTGCATCTCTTCAACATTTGGGTGAAATAGTCCTTGTAGTCATCTTCTTGCTTCGGTGTTGAAAGGATTGGCACGGTTACAAAAACTTAGTTTAGGTCAAACCTTGGAGTAGCTCAAATAGCATCCTAAGGATGACATGGATAGTACGCCCGAATGGTGACTACCCGATCACAATACCGTCAACGCCAATCTTTACACGATAGAGAAGAAGAGACTAATAGGGAAAAACATTCAAGCCCAATAGTTGGAAGAAATAGAGAACCATCACCAATTTTCGTTGTTGCTCCCGAACCCTTAGAAGAGGAATCCACTTACACTATAGAGCCAAACGATAGGATAGAGGAAGACAATCTACTCCCACCCATGGATCCTAACAATGCGGCGGATGCCATGATGGCACCCCGTGGATTGCCCATTGTAATGCCCCAAAACTTAGCACCACGATCCATGCCCATACACTTGCCTAAGTTTTTGGGGAATGTCTCATGAGGATCCTTCACACCACATTGAGCGGTATATAGAGGCTCTTATTACAAACGTGATTCCCGAAGAGACTTATAGATTAGTTTGGTTCTCCACTACATTGGAAGGCCAAGCTTACAATTGGTACCGATCACATGCTCCCGAAACCTTTGCTAATTGGCAAGCTCTTCAAACCGCATTCTTGAGACAATTTAGACCGAGACCGGACAACAAAGTGCCTTAGTAGCTCTCACGGGAATGCGCCAAGGTCTATCCGAAGAAATTTCGGAATACATTCGCCGTTTCAATACGGTTATAACCCGCTTTGTTGGTAACCACCTCACTGATGAGACCATCCGGTATTACTTCATTCAAGGCTTCAACAAGCATGCCACTATGAGAGAGATTTTAAATGCTGACCACGAACTTTGGAGGATGCGCAAGAAGTCGCCCGACATGTAGAGAGGATTGAGAAGGAAAATGATAGGATGTGGAATCGAACCATAGCACCGGTGCGGCATTTATTCCCGCACACTATACACCTCCAAATCCTTTGGTCCCTTCTAGAGAGCAATCTTATACTCCTCCTAACAATCAACCGGCGCCTTTGGACTCTAGGTTGCCGGTTCCTCAACTTGAATGGCATGCACAAGCGGAGTCCTCACGATTTGAGAAGATGGAGAGAAGGCTTGATGATGCAATTAAGAGCTTTGGGAACCAAATTGCTATGGCTATCAATGCAAAATCAGCACATGCGCCTCCTCCCTTGAATGAGACCGAAATTTCCCCCAACATGTGGTGTAGGAATTGCAACCAATATGGCCATAGTGAGACACATTGCCAATTGCCAAAGACTCAAGGTCCGTATGTGGCCCCTTTACCACGTCCATATCCACCTATGCAACCAAGAGGTGCTCAACCTCAATCCAAAGGTATTCCATGCCCCACTTGTCATCGAATGCATCCTCTTGGCCCTGGACTTTGTTGGGTAGAATCTGGTGTAACATGTGGAAATTGCGGAGGCAATCATCCTACCGAGAGGTGTAGAAGACCTCCAAGGGAACCCAACTTGGGCAATTCAACCACTCCAAACCCTCCTCCGAATTTGTTCTACAACCGCCCACCTCAAGGGACTCAACAAGGTTATTACATTAATCCCCAACCGGCCCAATGGTACCCTCAAGGTGTTGGACAACCACTTGGACCTCCTATGGTGGCACACTCATCATATTCTCACCAACCACCAAATGTTCACCAAGTGCCAACCCTGCGTCCTAATCATGTGCATTCTCAATACTACATGGGAATTCATCCTACTCCTCCTCATATGCAACAGGGTGTCACTCATCAACCTCCAATTGTCTCACAAGATGCTCGAAACGAAGTGGTTTTTCATCCCAATGTGGCTCAATTTCCTACATCTTCCACTCAATCGGAATTCAAGGCAAATCAAAGTGCCAATATGATCATTCATGAGTTGGAGACACAAGTCATGACTCATCTAGTCACCATCCACCCATGCAACATGTGGCGGTGATGACAAGGCAACAACGCTTGAACAATCCTTCCTTGGATGCCATCTCAAAAGAAACTAGTAGCATAGGAGATGCCCATGATGTTCAAGCTATGAAGAATTTTGTTGGTGAGTAAACTAGAGAGATTCTTCATGAGCCACCTTTAGATAATCCCTCCATGGAAGATGCACCACTATATGAGCTACTTAGTGATGAGGAAGATGATCTTCACCAATTTGTGGAACCCATGGAGGTTTGCAATCAAGATAAGAGGGTGTCAAAAAATCGGCATAGCCGTGTATTCAATCCGGCGGAGGAGTATGATTTGTGGTCGGATCTTTGCACTCTCCAAGCTAATATCTCTATAGCCCAACTCATCCAAGTTGCTCCTTCTTTGAGGAAGGAATTTAAGGAGGGAGCCACAATGCCTCGTAGACCTAAACAAAAGATCATGACTACAAGGGTGTATGTAGAGAGCTTGATTGATGATGGAGCTTTTGAAATTGATGTCTCTATTCTAGACAAGGTGATTCCACATGCCTTGATAGATGGAGGAAGCGGTATTAATATCATGCCACTTTCTACAATGGAGAGTTTGGGTTTGGTACTAACCGGTCCTTCACCATACATAGTGAAGGTGGCGGACGAGCGCTCCATCAAGCCACTTGGCCAAATTGTGAATTGTCAAATGGAAGCCGGAGGAGAAATCTACACATTGACTTTTCATGTTTTGAGGGTTGTGAGAAAAGAGGGGGCATATCCTCTTATTTTAGGCCGAGATTGGTTGAGGAGGGCCAATGCTTCCGATTGTTGGTCTATTACTACATCCACCTTGACATTTGGTCCATTTGATAACCGGGCCTTGGTGACGTTGGGTACTCCAACCACTTCACAAAGTTCAATCATAGGAGAGAAACCAAAAACCAAAGATGAGCTTAGTGTTGAGAAGGTGGGCTATGTACATCCTATGTTATTTGTGGGAAAGAATCCTATTGATTTAGGGCCAATTAAGAATTTAGGTCCCGGCCTTTATGATTGGGAAGATGATGGTGAATTCACTACGTGGCTTCAAGAGCATCTTGAGGATCATGAGACACCTCGAGTCCAAGCGGTGCATGTCATTTCCACGAGGAGAGAGGAAGTACATGAGGTTGACATTGATTCCGGTTTGGTGACCTTGCTTGATGAAGTGGAGTATGAAGCGGTGTATAATCTTGAGATTGATGGCACCCAACCTCATGGTATGGAAGGATTGTTGAATGAAGAGGACATTCTACCACCACCACTTCATTTCCGCAAAACCTCCACAAGTTTGGAGGTTGGAAGTGACCTCCTATATACCCCGCGGTTCCTAGTGATTGGTATCATGGCCCTACAAATCCAATTACGGTTCCTATTAATGATTGCCAAGATGTGGATGTTTCATTGGAGAATGAGGAGGCACGATTCATCAAAATGGGAGCTCAATTGACAAAGGAGGAGATAGCAAAGTACAAAGAGCTAGTGCTAGAATTTCGAGACATTTTGCTTGGTCTTATAAGGATCTCAAGGGCATTCCACCGGAGATAGTGCAACACACTATACCTCTTCTTCCCGGTACTCAACCGGTTCGACAAAAGGAGAGGCGTATGAATCCCCGTCTTCAACTTATTGTGAAGGCGAGTTAGAGAAGCTTTTGGAAGCGGGGTTCATTAAAACTGTAGAGATCATGATTGGGTGTCTCTTATGGTCCTTGTCAAGAAGAAGAACGGCAAATTGAGAGTGTGCATTGACTATCGGCGCTTGAACAAGGCCACTCAAAAGGACCATTTTCCTCTCCCATTTGTCAATCAAATTCTAGATGAGGTAGCCGGTCATGAACTCTACACATTTTTGGATGGATACTCGGGTTACAATCAAGTGTCCATACATCCAAATGATTACCACAAGACTGCATTCACCACACCTTGGGGAACCTTCATCTATGTAGTCATGCCTTTTGGATTGTGCAATGCTCCATCGACCTTCCAAAGAGCCATGACCGCCATCTTCTTTGATTTGCTTCACAAATCCATGTCGGTATTCATTGATGATTTTAGCACCCAAACCAAAGCAATAGACCATTATGTCATGTTGCGTGAATGTTTTTGAGGTGTCGGCGCAACCAACTAGCATTAAATCCAGCCAAAAAGTATATATGGGGGTACAAAAAGGAGTGTTGCTTGGCTATGTAGTATCTAAAGGGAAAGAGCCGGATCCCGAGAAGATAGAAGTGATTCTCAATCTTGAGCCTCCAACTACGGTTAAGGGAATTCAACGAGCATTAGGACATTTTGGGTGGTATAGAGACATCATGCCAAATTATGCCACGGCGGCCATTCCACTCACCAATCTCACACGCAAGGATGTTAAGTTTGTGTGGACCCCGAATGTCAGCGAGGTTTTGATGCTCTCAAATCCAAGTTGACATCCTTTCCTTGCCTTGTTGCACCGGATTGGGAGAAGCCCTTCCATGTATATTGTGATGCATCGGCGGTGGCCGTTGGAGCTACATTGTGTCAAGCTCATGGTCCCGAGAACAAAGACCGTCCTATTGCTTTTGCTAGTAGGCAATTGACACTTTTTGAGCGGAATTATTCCACCACGGATAGGGAATGTTTAGCCATGGTTTTTAGTGCAAAGAAGTTCCGCCATTACCTACTCATGAATCCGGTGGTGTTTTTTGTTGATCATTTGGCATTGAGATACATGGTCAACAAACCGGATCTTAGTGGTCGGGTGGCTCGATGGGTGTTGCTCTTAGAAGAGCTTGACTATACGGTGGAGTACAAACCCGGGCGTCTACACTTACAAGCGGATCATCTATCTAGAATTTCGGAATCCTTGGGTATGGTGGAGATTGATGATGAGCTTCCCGATGCTAATTTGTTTTCCACCACCGTAGTTCCTACATGGGATACTTACATATCCGAATTCTTAAGTACTCAAAAGCTTCCTGAGCACTTGGACGCTAATGAGAGGAGGAAGATTAGAGTGAATAGCGGCACTATGCAATCATTGCAAATCGGTTGTACCGACGAGGCATTGATGGTGTTCTTCGTCGATGTGTGAGTGAGCCCGAAGCTACTAAAATCATTGAAGCATGTCATGATGGCGCTTGTGGAGGACATTTTTCCGGGCGTCTTACTGCACTTAAAATTCTTCGCGCCGGTTACTTTTGGCCCACCTTATTTGCGGATGCACATCGACATGCCGGTCGATGTGATGCTTGCCAAAGATATGCAAGGAATGATCTTCATATGGCACTTCCACTTCATCCTTCCTTACCCTTGCTCCCATTTGAGAAATGGGGCATAGATTATATTGGACGGTTCACCCTACATCACCACGTCAAAATGCATACATTCTATTGGCGGTGGATTACTTGACCAAATGGGTAGAAGCCAAGGCGATTAAGACCCATGACAAAGAAGACCACGGCAAGGTTTATGTTTGAGCATATTTTCACTCGCTTTGGAGTCCCCAAAATATTGATTAGTGACCGTGGTACTCATTTCCTCAATGACCTTATTGAGGAACTCACTAACGCTTATGGCATTGATCATAGGAAGACCACACCCTATCACCCACAAACCAATGGCTTAGCGGAAAGAGTCAACCAAACCATTGTAAGGATTCTAAGAAAGACCGTACATGACAACAAGAGAGATTGGGATGCTAAACTTAATGCGGCGTTGTGGGCATATCGTACTACCTTCAAGGTCACCACAAAGCAAACTCCATTTGCTTTGGTCTATGGCGTGGAAGCCATCTTGCCAATTGAGATTGAAATTCCTTCATTACGCATTGCCCTCAATGATAGATGGCCGGTTTCAAAATCAATTCATGATAGGGTGCTCATGCTAGAAGGCTTAAATGAAACAAGGAGATTTAGTGCTCAACACATAGAGACGGCTCAACGGAGGAAGAAGGCCGCATTTGACAAGTCCCACAAGAAACGAACTTTGATCCCCGGGACCATGGTGATGTTACAAGATGGTAAGAAGCTTGAATTTCCAAGCAAGCTTGATGCAATTTGGTTGGGACCATATTGGATTATGGAGGTGTATCCAAACAACACACAGTTCAATTGGCAACATTGGATGGGACATATTTTCCCACACGTACGAATGGCGAGAGATGCAAGACATACCATGTGTGACCGTGCTTGCCCAATGGGGAGCCTCTTGCCTACGAGGCTTCAAGACTCTAGGCCCGTTGCATTCTCACGAATGCCCATGAGATGGCCGACACTGTGAGCCATACAAATGGCTCACGTATTAGTTATTGAATATCTAGATACAAAATACATTTGATTATAGTAGTTTGTGTGGTTCCTATAGGCTAAATGCATTAAATTTGAATTTATAGAAATAGGCTCGGAAGTTATTAGAATAATTAAGAAAAGCATTGAGTATGGCAATTTAGTGACAATTACATGATTTTATGTTAGGGAGGATAACTAAATTGTTAGAATTGAAGAATATTTGATGTGAGGTAGTATTAGAGTTAGAGGTAGATAGGCAATTTAGAAAGTAGAAAGGTAAGAAGGAAGGTGAGGGAGTAGGATTTCTCCCTCATGCTTCCCCTCTCCCCTTTATCTTTTCTTTCTTTCTCATTTCTTTTACTTGTCTCTCTCTTTTTGCTAGGGTTTGCTAGTTTTGTCTCTCTTGTTTTTGGTGTATGTGTGTGGTTTTTGAGATGCTTCTAGGTTGTGGCTATGGAGAATGGAGTTAGTGATCTAAGATGGAGAAAACACACAAGTAGAATGTGTGGAGTTGTTGGATGTGGGTGTGAGTGTGGGTAGGTTAGGGTAGAAGATAGGAGAGTGGATTTCCCGACCAAGATCTGGATCTGCCAACTTTGGGAAGGTGTAGCGTTTGGCTGGAGACGAGTTTGAGCAAGCCCTTTGGAGGAAAGGAGCGTCTTGAAGCCAGCTTTCCAACGAGCCCAAGCGCGCGGTCATAGGAGCAGCGACGGGGAGCTATGGCGGATCTCCCAAGAGGACTTCACCGGCTTGCGGCGGACGGCGAGAAGAGGCGGCGCTGACTTGAAGAACGATTTCTATCGGTAGGAGACAAATCTGAGCAAGCCCTTTGGAGGAGAGGAGCGCCTTGAAGCCAGCTTTCCAAAGAGCCTAGGCTTCCTCTTTTTGGATCATGGACGGAGGAATGGTGATCGATTAAGTGAAAGCATGTCTACTGTGGAGGGCAAATTGAAGGCCTGACTTTGAGGCCGCATAACTCAAGTTTTAGGAAGAACCACGAGACGTGCTTCCGGATTCAAGTACATCATCAAGCTAGCTCTCTGTAGACTCCTAGCTTGCCTCAAGAAGAGCAAGGACGAGGGAGATACGGCCATTTTAGTGGCCAAGGGTCCAGCTGAGGTTGGACCCCAATTGTACTTCTTCTTCCCCCATTGGTTTTCTTGTGATGTTTATTGCATCTCGTGTCTTGATGATCGTGTGATGGTGGATGCATGGTGTTTGTGAATGCTTGTTAGGATTTAGAGTCCATTGCTTGGAAGGGCTAGGTAGGTGTCTCCACTCTCAACCGGCCCAACTCTAGGGCTTTTCTTCCTACGGGTTGAATTGCTCATAGGATCCATTGGTGGCATATTACGGCTCCAACGAACCAGTGTCCACAGCGCTGAAACTTGATTGACCATGTCAGCTCCGTTTTATCACTTTCGACTTTGTAGTTTAGTCTTTTGCAGGTAGCTGTAAGTACGTACTTCTGCACTGATGGTCAATAATGCTCCGTCTCTTGTGTGGGACGAGTTTGAAATTAGGAGCTGTTGGAACTCTGAGCTCCATTCACGGAAAGTAGCATTTTCTGAATAATAGTGCCAATAACATGGCATTCTCCTTGGTGAATTCTTCTTGTGTCTTGCATTTGCTCTCTAAGATGGTCCTCTGGCGGGTATTGGAAGTTGCGGTTACTTTGGACCTGTTGCGGTTAGTTTGTAGTTTATTCAGTTTCAAGGGTGGTTACCAGTTTTCTAATGTAGTGCTCCTCCATCAACTAAGATATAAGCCATGCATATGATACAAGGGGTCGAAGAACTTTTGGGCGAGAATTGTGCATTTCAAGATTTCCAACCTGAAGCAAACCATAAACCAGGAATACTAATGATCCTGGTTAATTGGCTGGCTAAGTAAAATGAGAAAAAATGAATATGAACCTGCTAAGGTCATAAATTGATTGAATTTAAGGGAATAGGGCGCTCACAAACGATTCAGCATCAAACGGTTGCAGGTGTTCAATCTTTCCCTGATGCCCACGAACTTCACTAGAATGCTCTGTTTATCAAGTTTCACATAGAGTGTAACAAATAGAGTATGAAATTATAATAGAAGGATATATTATCCAGGTACCAAAAAAATACCCTTGTCATGTGAATCACTGAACCTACAGTACATGGTACCCTAGATGGTACACCTCCTACACAAGACATACACCACATACCCCTACCAGTACTCAACATCCTGTCCTCTACATAATCAAAGTGCGTTGACATCTGCTTCCCACCATTGTTGCAACGAGGTTTCAATCTTCTCAGCTGTCTCCACGGTCATTTTATAGACTGAATCACCTCCCTTAACGGTATGAGGAGCAAGTACCATAGGAAACTTGGAAAGTCTAACAAGGTGAGAATAAACGTGTCCAACGGGGCGATTATCAAGATACACGTAAGTATT
The DNA here is from genome assembly GCA_037043015.1 of Bryum argenteum. Classification (NCBI taxonomy): domain Eukaryota; kingdom Viridiplantae; phylum Streptophyta; class Bryopsida; order Bryales; family Bryaceae; genus Bryum; species Bryum argenteum. Next base: position 2,078,410 of record CM073323.1, on the reverse strand, counting down.
TGAACCTGACCCGTGTTTTTGGTAATAAGTACCAGCAATGACATACTCACCCCTTTGGAATTCTCCTCCCCATGGACATTCAAAATCAGCCTCTACTCTAAACTTTGGCTTTGTGCATTGAAGAATATAGTATTGCACCCCTTCTTCATTTCCTTCCTCAGCGGGGACTACGAAGTTGTCACCAACTTCTACAACGTTCCCAGCGTGCTCATCTGCACCCCCCTCAAACCACTGTTCAGGATCATCGTGTTCTTCAATTTGTACCTGTACGGCTTCCGCGTCATATGGTCTGAGACGGACGAGTCTCCAATCTGATACGTGTGCCTTTTGCTCGCAATTACGCCAGTCCTGATTGACGCAAGGAGCACAGAAGCAAGACAACTCTCGAACTAATAAAAGCGTTGGATCAGTAAGAGAATTTCCGTATATACTATGTAATGACATAGAGCCTTGAATTGTCCTGCAACTCCATTCTCTATTTCTATTCACATCCCCGACGCCAATATGCCAAAATTCTCTTGATATTGGCACCTCTTTCGTGATATCAGAAGAACTCATAACACGATGTGAGAAGCGGGACTTCAGAAATTGAACACAATGTTCTGCATTGGACAATTCATCCTCTGGGTGTTGAATCTGATGCATGCGGAGAGCTCGTTTCACAACTGCTCCAGCTCCGTCCCACTCGCCTGTAAGAGCGATGCATACAACGATTCCAGATCAATACTTTTGGTTTTATCACTAGGTACACGCAATGTATACACAATACACAGTACACTATACAAAACACAACTTACAAAGACATGATAAATGTAACGCACCTTTCCCATGGCCTGAGCCAAAATAGTTCCACCGCATCGTACATCCTGTAAGACCTGGATAACGTGCTACGAAGTACATTGCTCGCGAGCCTTTGAACTGGGATGAGCATCCGTCGCTGTAAACCCAATGCTCTTGTGGTCGGTATCCTGTTGTTAGAAGCCAGTTCCAATGCAATAACATACAATGTTGAACGAACAGGGAATCGTGCTTTTTGTCATGAGAAATATAGTAATGAGTATGCTTATTAATACCTCCCTCTTCACCTTCACAACTAGGGGGTGCTCTACACAAGGTAATATGCACTAATATCGTAATACTAGTACTATACCAATGCATACTTTGAATCTCATTTTGAATGGCAAATGTATAATTTTCTGCAAAATCTATGTGAGAAATGAGGACACCATCAGGAACATTCTCCATCATTTTCCTGCACTCCCCATCCTGCCAGCTTGCAATAAAATTGTGAGTAATAAACTTCGGAACCTTTTTCTTCAAGTACTCTACTAAAACAGCAGGAGGGGTCTCCCGATAAACCTGATGTATCCTTTTTTTGTCTAGGCCTGTTTCTTCATTACGCCCAACAGTTACATAATCGAAGCATTTCCACTTCACAAGGACATCATTAGACATAGATAACTCCGATGGACAAAACTTTAATCTATGTACCCCACATGCTTGGCACCGGCCCATCAAGCAATCTAATTTGTGCCACCGGTCGAAGTCAGTCTTGGGACAAACACATGCAAGCCACAATGCACTGAGCCGGGTGAACACATTAGTATCAGCACAACAAACATCAGAACCATGTCCACAAACGCCACACTCACACATGCAACCAGATCTACGATGAAAAGCAGTTGAGACGCTTCGTACTGAGTTCAGAGCATCCCTCACCAAGTCCATCTCGACATGATGGACACAACAACAACTATTTTGATCTTTCAACGGTTTAACGTACCAGGGCTTGAGATACTCAAATGCCCGTTGTTTGATACGACATTCTGGATGAGCATCCTTGAAACCTTGAAACAGCTGAGCCTGAACACAATCCATGTTGGGTGCTTTAGTACATCAAACGTAGGACATACAGGTTCAGGTACGAAACGGAATGTGATGAGTACTGAAATGTACACCATGTTGTCATATATAATACAGACAATACTTTATCATCTCAGCCATGTACAACCGAAGTATAACGTGAATGTACCAATTTGTGAGGTTGTTGTACTCAGATAGGTTCGAGATACTCTGTATTAACCGTCTAAGTACTAAAGATACACATCGTTACGAACGTAGGTACAAATACTCTACACCAGATACTATAAAGTACTATATACTTTCTCTACCTCGTACTGGTGAGTACTCCATACGAAGACAAAGGAAGTAAGGCGTGGTACATGAGTATGTTCAAGCTGTACTAAATCACCAACTAAGTACCAAGAAGAAATCTGCCAAGTACTCATAGTATCGATAGTTACAATGATTAGTACGAAAAGTGTAGTACAATGTAAAACCCTGTACCTCAATTCTATACCAGTGCTACAGGGGCAATACTACTACAATACACAATGAGATGCAGATAGAGTACCCCTGGTCGAAACTAGTAATTAAACTAGAATGAAAAAACTGCTAAGTACTACGTATCATGAACTCTGTATCCTAAAAACCTCGGTTAGTACGGACAGTACTATCCCGATGAAGAAGTTCTCGCAGACGCCGGACAAAGTACGACGCCCATACTGTTCAACTTACACCGGCTCCGTCTCAACATCATTGAGTACAGAGAATTCAAGGAAAAGGAAGCCCGGTTACTGTAAGGTGGACCTAAACCCTAAACCACTTGGTTGTTTCTCTTGAAGCAGTTTATTAGAAACCTCAATCAGAAACCTCAATCACAAAGGAAACCCCAAAACCCAGAAAACTCAAACATTGGTAAGAATGACCCACCTGTGTATCAGTAATGTAATGAGTAGCATGAACAATGTACTCCTTCCTCCCAAGCCGTCGTCGTGTAACATCCTTTTTGTTTGGAGAAACCCTAGACTGGTTGTGCCACCACAACCGCACCTTTTCTTTTACATAATCCGTCAGACCTGCACGCTTTGCTCGCTCCAGAAGGTTGTAATGCTGCAAAACATCAAGTCCAACCCTCCTCACAATAGCATTACCTATATTTCGATGATGAACCTGAAGAACTCGTCCAAGAGCACGTTGCCCCTCAATACCTTCACTAACAGCTGCATCAAGCAACACCCCTTTCCGTGCTAGAAATTTTTTTGACTGTGCACCTTTCACAGCTTGCAACTCTCTCCTGTAGCTCTCCACAAACATGTACATCGATCTTGCCTCGGAAGGCCTAGGATAGTATTCTGGTAACATAGGCCAGATGATATCGTTATTCAACAATCTCTCCATAATATCTCTACAAACGTCTGGAGTTTCACAAACTGTCAATTCTGAAGCGATATACAAAGCCAGCCTTCTCGAGATTCTAGTAGCTGTGCGATCAGGTAAACCGATTGCTTCTACTGAACCCTGAATGCTTTTACGTCTGCGTTGCCTCTCCCGAGCTGCGTCTGCTACCTTTGCCCGCCACTGGGCTTTGCGAATACGTTCTGCTTCCCGCATGGCTCTAACAGCTTCAACGTCCGCCGCAACTTCTGCTTCGGTAGGAGCGAAAAGTACGCCGTCTGCAGCCTCTGCAGCAGCCTCACCGAAGACGGCCGCAGCTGCTTCGTTAAAAAGCGCCGCCCTCCGTGCCCGCGGCCCAGCAATCTTCGCGCCATGGCGTGTACGCAGACCGTAACGGTGATTCCCCATGAAGATGAAACGAGCACTAAGCAAACGAGAATACGGAATTCGAACAACGAATGCTTCAAAGCGTGATGCACAAGAAACAACGGAGAGAATACGCAAGCTCCAGAGGAACGACCTCTCGTCCATACTACCGATTCTCGCGGAAGGTGACGATGCCAGAAACAAGCGGGAATGCGCACCTTGAACGGGTGGAAGCCAAAATTAGACAGCATCTCTCATTCGATGCTGTAAAGTTGACGGACGTTGATGCTACGCAGCTTTATTTTAGGAGATCCAGCCCACTCCCTCACCTTTTCCGAAATTCCCTCGAAAGGAAGTTCACGATATATCTACCCCGTGTGTACATGACGTACAGGAGGTTGTACCGGATGACCTCTTAAACCGCAATCCACATTTCATTGTTCCCGCGCTATTCTGGAAATTTGAAGAAGTGGCTCTTTTAAATCTGCCCTCCCTATGCAGGATGCAAAAAAAAAAACTTAAAAAATATTAAAATTTAGACATAATATGGACCGTACAAATTATTTGGTAAAATCTGATCTTTGACCAAGATTTTATTAATGTTCTCAATGTCATAAGTGACATAGGAATACAAATTCTAAAGGCAATTATCATGCTTATTCTAATCCTTGAATAATTTGAGTACTTTTTACACTTCTACTATAAATTCTAGAGTACTTTTGTGAAATTTGCAGTATCTGGGACAGTACTTTTTTATTTTTTAAATGCTCAAAAGTTTATGAATTATCATGAATCTAAAATTTTGTTTAGTTGATTACATAAGTCTATAACTTCAATTATCTACTATTGCGTACCAATTTGTGAATAAGACCATAAAAGGTGTACTTAATAAGATTTGAAGCAAAAAAAGTCACAGTTTTTGTCCATCGGGACGTACTTTTTGGTCCACCCTAGCATGCTTCCACCCTGAGTAGTGGAATTGCATCGGTGATGATGAAAAGGCTAGTGATGAAAATGTTGGTTGTAGCAAAGCGCAATCTGCAAACCAACAAAAAGCATGGAGAAGAATGAGGAGGAGCTCTGGGAGAAGCCGTGAGCATAAACCGCTGTTTCTAGGCGCCCTCTCATTATTCTAGGCGCCCTCTCATTAAAAAGACTCACATGTACAGAGCTCAGATGCAAAATGCAGGTTGTAGAATCGTACATTCGTACCCTGAGTACTAGTGGAATTGCGTCGGTGATGATGAAAAGGCTGGTGATGAAAAGGCTGGTGATGAAAAGGCTGGTTGTAGCAAAGCGCAATCTGCAAACCAGCGACAAGCATGGAGAAGAATGAGGAGGAGTTCTAGGAGAAGCCGTAAGCATAAACCGTTGTTTCTAGGCGCCCTCTCATTAAAAAGAGTGATATGCATAGAGCGCAGATGCAAAATGCAGGTTGTAGAATCGTACCCTGAATAGTAGTGGAATTTCGTCGGTGGTGATGAAGGGGCTGGATGTAGCAAAGCGCAATCTGCACACCAACGATTTGCAAGCATGGAGAAGAATGAGGAGGAGCTCTAGGAGAAGCCGTGAGCATAACCGATGTTTCTTGATGTTTCCGCAGACGGCTCCCTACCAGGTAGTCAACCTAGTCGTAGTTGGTCGTGGACTCGTGGTCAACTACTCGACCTCTCATTAAAAAGACTATGGACAGAGTGCAAAAGCAAAAGCATATTTTGGGCTTTTTGTGGCAGTTTGTAGGTATTTGTTTTGGAATTTAGCGCATCTTGGTGAAAGAAATCATGACAATGAAGTGATTGTATGGGAGGGTAGAATATCTTTTCTGAAAGTTTAAATTCAAAAATTCGCTACTTTAGAGACTCATATGGCCTTAAAACTAGACCTAAAAAAATAAATCGTAGAACTAAACCCGAGACTTATTTTTTTCAATAAAACCCACTTACCTACATGCATGAGGTTCTTACCATCTATGCCAACAAGGATATGCTCCATCTTACACAAGGCACTTGTGCAATAAATGAGTACTAGTGTGAATATTCTTGTTTGTAAAAGATTCTTAAAATAAAGTAGAAATAGGAGCTACGTGGCGGAAGCTACTAAGCTAGATGTCCAAGTTTTGATAGTAACATTGGGGTTGTAATTGGACTATTAGAGTGCTTCTATCAACAAGTGTTAAGAAGAGCAAGTGGCAAGTGGCAAGTGGTATTAAAATGCCCTTCCACCTCTGACAAACTTGACTATTCAGTAAGTACTTGTTGACATAATTACTCCATTCTAATTGAATATCCACCCACTACCCCCTAACCCCGTGCCCCAACCGCCTTACCCCTCAAACTATCTTCATTTATATGCCTTTTTCCACCATGCTCTCCACCAATATGTCCCCTCTAATTGCCTTGCCCCCTCGAGCAATGAACCATTCACATGCGAGGAATGTTTACCCTCCATCGACCCCATGGTGGACTTGACTCTTCATGTAAACCGTCCCAGCCTTATGATAGAGTTATTTTGAATCATGTGTAGGCAATTTTATTAAATAGGTAGAATCCTCGTAAATTTAGAATTTTAGAGACATTCTCGACTCAAGAATTATTCACTCGATATCATAATTATGGAGTTTATCTTTGGAATCTTTTGAGTTTTGAACGCCCGCCAACAGGTTCACACATGTCTATAAAATATTTACTCCCATAATATATTAAACCATTGGAAAAAGACTCAATATTCATATAATACACACACCAAGGTTGGTTCATTTACCATGAAATAGGCATATAAGAAATGATCATGTCAAAAAATTTAACAAAATAAACATGTATTAATAAGACCTATTATTTAACCCCTAAAGTCGAAAGCCCCCAAAACTGTCATAACTCCTCAAAACCACCCTCTTTCAATGCAAGATGAAAATTTTAAAGGTTTGACGTAATCTCAAGTATGTAACCGTAAGATCTTGTACCTAACTTGTCCATGTATGTGTGTACCAATACTTAGTCTGAAATTCCTTACCAATTGTGAGATCGAATCATTCAAAGTTGAAAAAAAAGTTTTTTTCCCTTGTTGCAAAATGGGTTCGAAGTTTTTTGTGAGCCCGAAAAACCAACTTCAAGAGTAAACTTGAAATGAGGCTCTTCAAATTATTGTTCCTAAGTGTCTGAGTTAGGAACATGCCTATGCAATTTTTACCCTCATGCGACCCATAAAACATAAAGAAATGCTTGATTATTCACATGGAGGTATGCTGAAATTCAACTTCAAAGGCCCCTCTTTGACGATAAAAATGGCATGTGAAAAATAATTGGATGAAAGATCCAAACGGTGAAACTATGCCTTAAAACCTTATTTCCAAGTACAAAAAACAAAACTTGAAAAAAAGTAAAATCTCAATTTTGGTGAATTTCTGAAGTTCCTGCGATCGTATTTATTTTGGGCAGATTTTGAGAATAAACGAGCATATACCTCAGTTTGGGCAATTTTGGGCAGATTTCAAATAGTGTTTTCAAACTTTGACCGTGAATATCTCCTAAAGTATGAGGAATTTTGGAGCATGAAATGACTTTTTAGCTATGGAAAAACTCAAGGTTCAACCTGCAAAAGGTTTCAATGTGAGACGAACTAAATATAGTAAGTATTGGGCTAACCAGACTGCAAACGACCCGATTCGGGCTCTTTTCGACTTTAGGGGATAAGCCAAGAAATTTTTTGCCTTAATTTTTTTGGAAATAAATTATTTCAACCCTCCAAATTGTAATGAAGAGATGGCACTAACCAAATTTGAATATTCGTTTAGGAACCTAGAACCTTCGCCAACTATTTATGTTGTGTACTTCATTCAATCGGAAATAATCTTGAGTTTGAAAAGCTTGAATTTCCACAACGTTAGAAAGTGGTTGTTATTATTTTTTTATAAACAAGTCCTAACCCGTGTCCTCCGGACACGGACATCAAAAAAGTAAGATCGAAATTTATGAAAACATGTAAAAAATCCAAACCTAGGTATAAAAAATAATTATACCCTATTGAGAATCCTCCAACTACGTATTTCTTTTTATACATGAGTTTAAATTTTTAGTTTTTTACGTGCTTAAAAAAAATAAATGATCGGCCCTTTTTGATGTCCTAGTCCGAAGGATATAGGTTAGGACTTCTATATACCGATGTCCTTTGGACAAAAAATAAAAATAAAATAGTAGTCAATTAATTAGTGAGTAAGTTCCCCTCGTCCCATGGGTAAGCACTTTATTTGGTGCTCTTCAAAAACTACACCCTATCCTCGGTTCCCTCGTAAATGGTCTTCCTACTTTGTAAGATTTATAGCATGTCCTACGTTCCCTTTTTCTGGGTTATCCATGCTTTGGCCCGTTCCCCGTTCTCATCATTTCTTTTGTGTTTCAACAACTTTCCTTTTTGGTTTCCGTCATTTGTTCCTAGTTTCCATCATTTGTATGTAGTTCCCATCATTCGTTCTTGGTTCTCATTATTTGTTAGTATTTCTCATCCTCCTTTCGTAATTCTTATCCTTTAATCTCGATTCCTGGTTCCCCTCGGATGTTCCTTTGATCTCCCCTCAAGTGACTCTTTCTTTGCTCCCATTTTTATGTTCCATATTCCTTGTCTCTTTAATTCCTTGTATTTTTATTATTGGGATCTAATAAACTCTTAATAACAACCACATACCACTTAGAGAACTCTTCAAAATCTTCAGAACAGTTACTGTTCATGTCGTGTATACATGACCAACTGATAATGGCCATGACCATGCATGTCTTTGATTAATTTCTCCCCCTCATCCCGATGGATGAGCTTTTTATTTGGTGCTCTTCAAGAACTGACCCCTATCCTTGATCTTCTCGTTGATTGTATCTCCTTGCTTTATAAGAATTTTAGAATATCCTTCATTCCATGGATCCCTACTTCCCAGCTGTCTTCTGTTCTATTCTCGTTCCCCATTCTCTTTTTCTTTACTAATCACTCCCAACCTCTAATTTCCCATTCGCGGTTTCCATCCTTTGTTCCCAATTCCGGCTCCCCCATCCGGCCATCCCCCAATTTCCCTTCTTGGTTTCATCATTTGTTCCCGATTTCCATAATTTGTTCCCAGTTCCTATCATACATTCATGGTTCTCATTATTTGTTTTTGTTCCCATTCTCCGTGCCCAATTCCCAGTTCTTGTTCCATGTTCTCTTGATCTCCTCTTTACTCCTTACTTTGCTCCATTTTACATGTTCCACATTCCTTGTCCCTTCGACTCTTGTTATGTTAATGAGATTTAATAAATTATTAATAACAATCAAGTACTACCTACAGAAATCCTTCAAAATCTTTAAAACTCTTCATACCGTGTATACTCTCATGGGCAAACCACCCTACTACCGGGGAGGATCACGAAGGGCAAAGAGAGAAAACCGGCTGCATCAGGTTGCCCATCAGGTTGATCGCCTTTCTGTCTCCATTTGTTTTTCAGGAAATGCTTTTCCATCGAATACAAACACACAATAGAATTCTTCTCTTAAGATATTCATCACACCCCTAATTGTATCAATACAACATGATCCATATTCTGCTTTTTCATACCCTTCATGACGTTGTACATCTATAGCTTCTTTTAAAGATAATTTCTTTTGTATACGATGACGTATTGTACACTTAGACATGATAAACATCATAGCGTTGACATCGACAGCGATTTTCATTCGTTGTATTTTATACAGTGGTACCCTTTGTATCAAGGGAGATAACAATGTTGAGATTCCGACTGGAGACAACCTGCAAAGGATCGCTAGCAGGTAATCGTGTTCTTTTATATATATATAGATAAGAAAAGAACCTACAACTTAATAACTCCCTTGAATTTGAATATTATGGTCTCACATTGGTAACCTCAGAAATGTGGAATCCTTGGTATCGTGCACATGCACAATAAGTTAGGTACTGAGTCTTATACTACATTCCTCAGAAAACACGTCTAATATCGAGAAACATCGTTTTGCCCTTTCAAGTTGAGCTCTTTTGCTCCTCTGTGTTTGATATCATTCCTACATACTGTAGCTTATCTTCATTTTCTTTTACGATGTCCACTTTTTGAAAATTTTAGATTTGAACCCAGAAGATAGTCTAGGAGGATGAGGGCTAAGGAATAGCTTATAGCTTGCTTAACCCTAGAACGTCGGAGCCCATAACCGTGGCCTGAACTTTGATATGTCTTACTCTGAATCCTCCATTTCGCCACTTTACCTGAAAGTAAAATATTTTATTTTATTTTTCGTAGATGTGATCACATGCTTTTCATATGCTGTAAAAATTTCAGATTTTTTTGGGAAGATTTGAAATTCAAGTGAATTTTCAAAGAAAAACCAAAAATAATTCATATCAAATACAAATCACTTTCAAAAAATCTGAAATTTTTAGAATAAGGGGACATTGTAGTGAAGAATAGCATGGTGAAATCCATGGTTTCGTGTCATGCTATATTTGAAAATTGAGAAAGAGACCCTATAGGCATGTAAACTGAAGGTGTCAGTAAATCACTAGATATTAGGAATTTCTTGAAATTCTAACTTGGAGTAGAAACAAGACTTGGTAAGATTCATTTTATGAATTGAGCTTGAACTCAAAAGAGATCATTTAGTTGCCTAAATTTGAGACTTAATAAAAGTAGGAAAAAGTTGCAGAAATGCACTTTGTGGTGATTTGTTTTTAACCATTCTTTCAACTTTCATACCACATGTGATCTTAGGAAATACCTTAAATGACCTCAAATGAATTCCATGATATGCTATTATCATTCATAAATCCAATTACAAAAATCATGAATGAAATTCATCCCGCAATAGTAGGTTACAGTGAAAATGTTCTGTTCATCGGACATAAAATGGCCGCTCCGACGTTCCAGGGTTAAGTCAAATTGTATGGTTCTAACTTCTAACATTGGTTACGTAGGAGTAACCCCAATTCCCTTAAAATGGCACTATGCCATGTGCCATTTTGTCACACTGGAACTTACATTTGTGCTCATACAAAAAGGTGTATTCTATAATATCACAATTTTTTTTTGGTAATATCACTTCTTTATATACATTGTCACACACTTTCCCTAATATCACCTTAAAATTCTGTTATATCACATAGTTTTTGAACTGTAGTTCAGAATGTTGAGGTGTGCCATTTTACCGGAATAATGCCATTTTAACAGAATTGAGGTTGAGTATAGAAACAGCTGTATACTAATATTAGTGTTTGATGTAGTTGTTTTTTGGAGAAGAATTAAATATTGATGGGTGCCTTAATGAGTTTGTGATTTATTTTTATTTTTCTTTATTTTTCTTTTTTCCTTATAAACACTAGAGTGACTAAACCTCAATTCCGTTAAATTGGCACAATTCCTTGTGCCATATTGCCAAAGCCATGTTGTGCCAATTTGGTTGCGTTTCTGAAACGTGCCATTTTACCGGCATATTTTTGAACTCAAAATCTCAAAGATTTATGCTTGCAAAATGGCACGTTTTTTAATATCACCCACATCTTCCATTATATCAACAAATTTCTGTAATATCATCAAAAATTCCATAATATCACACTATTTGATTAATTTTGACCTTCAAATTCTGTCGAAGGGCAGTTTTTTCTCAACGGCCGCTCAGAAATATCTCTGGTTTTGAGCGGCCGCTCAGAAAAATTTGCTCTATTATGTCAAAAAATGACAAAAATGAGTGTTGTTTTTTTCATTTTTTCCACCTAAAATCGTGCCATTTTACCATAATATTGCCAAATTAACGGAATTGAGGTTACTATCATATCTCAAATCCAGAAGGTTTGTGTCTATACGATTTTTATTCTCGTGGAACATATTGAAATTACTAATTGCTTTGAAATTTACCCTCTAAAATCACTCTAAAATTTGAAGGCTGCCCTTGTGTAATTCATGGAATTTTCAACTTGTTTACACTCAACCATGTATTTAACCATGTTTGTTTTGTGGCACTCCAAGTAGGAACTTGGTTGAAAACATAGTGATCATTAAAACCAATCTTTAAATAAAATATTAATATTAATATTAATAAATAATAAAATCTAGTAGCCCCACTTTGCTTTCAGGAAAAAAATAATAACCCCTAACACCATAAGTCCTTTCAACCCCTAAACATCCTTGTGGTCAAAACTCAAAAATAGACTCTTTGGGTGGGAGGCATAAACTTTGAAGAGTCATACCTTCTTCATCCGAGGTCTATTTTTGAAGGGATTGCTTGGAGTTTGTCTAAATCACGTCTAGTTTGTGTGGTAAAAACTGTATACCCATACCATGAAGTATGCATCAATGGCATGCATTCCAGTGAAGTTATTGATTGCTTTAGAGTTTTTAAACATGGGGCATGTTTTATCGTTGCAAGTAAATCATGTGAAATTTAAGAATGATAGCTAGTTTCTCATGAATATTCTTTTATTGATCTTGATTGTAAGATGAAATCTATCAACTTTCTGGTTGGAAGATTTTTGATCCAAATACTTCTATTAGATTTGCAATGATGTTTCCACAATAAAAAATGTGAAAGAATGGTTACTTTTTGAAGAGCTATATCTCCTTCATTCACTATTGGCTTTCAACTTTATTTTGGGATGGATTTCACTTAGAGTGTGGTTTTCATGATACAAACCTTGACCCAATGAGATCTCTTTTGAATCTAAGGTAAGAAGTTGCGTGCAAGCAGTGTAGTTTTAAACTATTTTTCTTTTGTAAAGAAGCCCAATTCCGTCAAAATGGCACTATGCCATGTGCCATTTTGTCACATTGGAACTTACATTTGTGCTCATACAAAAAGGTGTATTCTATAATATCACTTTTTTTTTTGGTAATATTACTTCTTTATATGCATTGTCACACATTTTTCCTAATATCACCTTGAAATTCTGTTATATCACATAGTTTTTGAATTGCAGTTCAACATTGAGAATGTTGAGGTGTGCCATTTGTCGTAATTCATGATAGCGATATTCCCCTTTAGTGTTCTTTTAAGTGTTAAGAACACTCTCAGAGGTGATATCCGGATTAATCGATCCGCGGGGATTCACTGAGCTCCAAAGTGACTAGGATAACCTTCCCGGGACGGTGCTTCTATCATCGTCTGTCTTACTTCTCCTTTAACCAGGATGGTCTTTGATCTCCTGGTTAGCAACCGCTTCTCTCTGTCCTGGTTTCCTTCCGGGGAGTTTAACTCCTCCTACCCTGGTCAACCAATATATCTCCAAGCTGGTTTAGTTTTACCTCAGTTTGTCCATCAGAGGGTTCTCCCTTAGTTTAGAGTGCTGGATTTAGGGCACTTGACTTCCTCTCTCCTCGATTCTCTCACTACTCAACACAACACATAAACACACCCACAACGCTCTTTTCTCTTAGGTCGAATTCGCCGGGGTTAGACTCGGCCCCCTTCAATACCAGGATTGTTAACCCCGGTACAGGTCACTATAAGGGTGCCAATGTTTCCCTGTTGGTATGGCTACTCACACGTTAACTCCCAGACCATGATAGAAGGTAGAAAGGGACAACTTTGGATCTGAGATCCGGGATAGTAGGAGGACTAAGACCCACTCTCCGCATGGTGACCAACTTCCCCCGCTAGACCATTGTCCCCGGGAATATTAGGGAACCCCTGTTCACCTAAAAAATCTTGACTCGTAGTGACGCCTAAACCGCCAAAACTCCTTACCTCGGACACTAGTACGGATCTCACCAACACTAACCTTCCCTCCAGATCTTCAAGCAAACAATGCAAGGGACTTAGTTGCACCACCACACACACACAAAACAACAAGGAAGACGGTTTAGACTTGGAAAGGCGGCCGCAACCCTAGATACTTCGAGAATGATGATGATACAAACAAAGACCCAAAGAATGAGAACATTCCTTGGCTAAGTACTTCCATGCTACTCCGGGTTTCATGCTCCAGATCCGCTTTTAGTGGATCACGAAATACCCGGACAGGATAAGGCCCACGTGGCCTCTCCTGGACCGCCTATAAGTCAAACACACAAAAACTACTACAAGTCCAAAATGGTGTGAACACACCTCTATCCTTCTACTACTAAATGCCTATCTTCTAACCTAACGCTAGATAGATCTAGCCCTGGTCAACTTCATGCGAGGTTGGCCATCAAACCCAACCAGGGTAGGTGCGCCTCTTGGCCGCTACCCTGTCTTCACTCCCCTGGTCCACTTGGGCGAGGATGCTGGTCACCTCCGGTTCTCCGCGCTCCTCCGGATGGCCACCCGCACCTTCCTTCAGATCTGGTCCTCCCCTGGGTGTGATTCCTTCGGGTTCCACATCCAAGGGTTCCGTTCCCCGGAGAGGGCATCAACCTCATCCGGGACAACTTCCTCCGGAACCACTCACGGGGTCTCGGGTATCAATGGTACCCCGACTCGACTTCGCTTAGAGGTGGGTCGAGAGTGTCGGGCGGGCTCCTCAATGGGTGGGCCCCTTGATTTCCCCGGGAGTGACTTCCCCTCTGCGACGAACTCCTCTCCCGGAGTACCATCCTGCCGCTGCTGGCTCGTCGACCTCCGGCATCTCGATCGATGGCAACTCCGGCTCGGGTGGATCTCCTTGATTACCTCCTCTCCTAGTGGAGTCCCCGCAGCTGACTACCCTGCTCCCGGGTAAGCAATCGATTACCTCCCCGTGAGTGGCACCTCCCCTCCGGGAGTGGCACCCTCTCCTCTGCTCCCAACTCCGATGGAGCACTCACAACGGCTTCCTCTCCCGGGGGAGCTTGTTCATCCATTGCCGACTCGGGTGGGACCACCACGGGGACACCTTTCCCTGGTTCGACGTGCTCCTCTGTCTCCCGGGGTTGGTGGGGGGCGTGACTATCTCCTCCTCCATCGGTGAAGCGGCCCCTCCTACTTCTGTCCGGGTGGATGCTCTCTCTCCTCCTCGGTGAGGGTGCCTCTACTACTTCCTCCCCGGGTGGATCTGCCTTTGCCTCTCCTAGTGCAGGGAGAACCTCTTCCTCTACCCTGGGTTCGGGTTGAGCTTCGGTGGCTGGCATTCCTGCTAGCTGTACTTCTTGCGTCCCTGCAGAAATGGATGGGGCAACATTCATGGCCTCTGACTCTTCTGGGGGCACCTCCGTCGCTACCCTGGGCACGAGCTGGGCCTCATCCATTACTCCTGGATCGCCTTCCTCCTCCCATGCCATCTCAACATCGGGTTGGGCTTCTTCCACCATCTGTTCCCCTGGATCAGCTTCGGCTAAGGGGGCAGACACCGAAGGAGTCCCACCTGGTCCTCCTGTTCCCCCTGTTCGCACCGTAACACCCCAGGTTGTCTCCGCCTCTGTTGCTGTTACCTCGGCTGCTGCTGCCTCTCCTGGGAACCGCTCATACATCTCCTTGAGGAGGATCCGCATCTCCTCCAGGGCACCTTCTATCCGCGCCGTATACTTCTTCAAGAAGGCAGCCATGCGCACCGCGGCATCCGCGCCATCACCCTGCAGGTGCGCATCAAATAACCGCGCCTTGGCCTGAGCCTCCCCTGGCGTGACCAGAGTCTTCTGCAAGGCGAATAGGTTAGCCCGCGCCCACCCATTTTGGGTCGAGACATACTTCTTCAATGCCTCGATCTCCTTATCCTGGGTCAGGACGTTGAGGGAGAAATCCATGGCACGATCCGCAGCCTCCTTCACCTCCTTGTTGAGGGCATCTCGCTGCTCTTGCATGGCTCTCACCAGCTCGGGGTAGCGCTCCACCGTATTCGTCTTCAGGACTTCCCCTACTCCCCTGAGCGATCGATACATCGCCTTGTGCTCCTCCATGCACATTTGCAGGGTCTCCTGGATGGGGTTCAGGGGATTCTCCTCCGTAATCCTGAACAGGGGAGTAGGTGCACCGGGATGGCTCCTCTCCTTCTCTCCGGGACAGTCTCCTTCCTTGGAGCGGGGGTGCTGGACTCTCTCTGCGTTAGATGGGGTCTTGCGGGCTTCCGGGTATGTCCATGGACTCGGTTTCGGACCATTGCTCTCCTCGGTCGTCGCTTCCCTGGGCACCCTCTCCTGTCCTGGACCCGCGTACCCCCTCTTCGGGATGCTCCTCTTCACTCTCCCCTTGGCCAGGGGTACCACCTTCTTGACAGGTTGCGTCTCTCCTACTCCCCGGTCTCGATGCAAAGGTCACCTTCCTTCTCTTTGAAGGCTTCTTGACACTGGGTGAAGGGGATCCCATCCCAGGTGGCCGACAACTCCGGGTGCACTTCCGGAGTGGCCTTCCTCTTCTTCCTTGGTTTGGGGCTCTCCCTCCGGCGGATCCTCTAACTCCTTCCCGCAGTGCGGATCGTGAGGAGATCCTTCTCTGGAGGGGTTTGCCGCCGCACGGGGTTCTCTCATCCGAGTCGTCTAGGTGGATGGGGCCTCGGGGTGTTGGTTTGGGGCTGCCTCTGCGTTGTTCTGGCAGTGCTGCGGCGCATTGCCCAGTGCGACGGCAGTGACTCTCTCTCCGAGCCACTCCCCTGTACGGGAGTGATGGGGGAGAAGGGGTTGTACTCCCCTGTGGGAGTCTCCTGTTGTACTCCTGGTGAGGTTGTGGTGGGGGCCCGGGGTGGAGTAATCTTTGTCCCTTCTCTTCTGCAGCTCACAGTATCCCCCGATCTTTGGATCGGCCCGGCCTTGATGTCCCGGCTTGTCCCGCTCCTTCCTTCGGGGGAAACTCTCCTAGGATCCTGGTTCGCCTCTCCTCCAAGGCCTTGGCGTATTGCGCGGCCTCATCATCATCCAGGCAGTTGTAGGCGTCGTAGAGGTGGAATAGGAATGGAGTTAATGGGCAACCCTTGCCATTGTTTATCTCGGACACCTTGCCCGGATTACTACGTCCTCCAGGATGATGTGCCATCCAATTACCTACCCCCGCGTATGACTCCGGGATAGCCTTGGCGAGTTTTTGTTGGCAACGCTCGAAGGCCTCTGTCCGGGGTAAGTATGGGTAGGAGGAAGCTGCAGACACCCTCTTCAACCTGGAATCGAGGCAATGCTCCACCTTGAATCCGTCATGCTCATGTGCGGTGGGAGAAGCTCCGCCGCACTTCTTCGTCTTCCCGCACCGTGATGTACCCCACCTCGGATTGGCAAGAAAGTCGTAGGTGATCCTCCAAAGCCCCCTCCCCGGACATTAGGCCGCCCCGCACCATGTCCTCCCGGAATTTGGCGGTGCGCTCTCTGTCTGGGACCTCCCTTCAAACGCGGGCCTCTGCGCAGTTCCAAGGTCGGTTGTAAAACTCGATGCGGCCCATCCTCGTTAGGTCTTCCTTGGTGTCTGCGGTGAGCTTCCTTGATGGGGATCTCCGGGTGCACTCCCCTCTCCCGGATGGCTTGGGCGGGGACTTCTCCTTCCGAGCTTTTCCCTTGGCCGCATTCTCCTTGGGCGCCATTGCTTCGCGCTCCCGCACTTCTACCCCGACTGGCGGCTCACACCCTTCTCCTCAACGCGGGTACACTCCCAGTGCGCAATCTCTGGCCTACCGACACACACTCGCGCTCGCAAGATGACGACACCCGGGCCGCAACACGACAAAACGTGGAGCGGCGGCGGGAGGGAGAGGAAGAGAAAGAGTGGTGGCGCGAAATGGGGGCCGCCGTCTGAAAAGGATTAGGGTTGACAGGCCGGGTCGGCCCGCCGCCCATTATCCCCAACCCGCGCCCGGCCAGGACACCGGCTATCCAGGGTTACCATACCCGGGTTGACCTTCCCAACCGGTAACCTCAAAAATCATTTTAACCGGGGCTAAATACTTTTATTTATTCCTAGCCTTTCTATACTAAGGAAACCAAAAGAAAAGTTCCCTTTTATTCCTAATGCTCACAAAAATTCGAAAAATTTAAGCTAAATGCAGAAAACCAAAGAATTAGGAGTTTGACACCATTTTACCGGAATAATGCCATTTTAACAGAATTGAGGTTAAAGGTTTGAGTAACTTTGACCATTGCAAGGCTATTATTTGAGCCTAGAATATTTAGGATGTGTCTTTTGGTAATAGATGTTGCTAAGATCAAGCTTAACTTTCTATTTACTGAAACTTTCATTGCAATTAATGTATTGGTAGCATTTTCAGTTCAAAGTGAAAATATTGGAATTTTGTATTCTTGTTTAAGAACCAATTTGTAATGATCTCGCAATCTTTGAGGCTTCATGACTCAAATTGTGGTCCTCATGACCTACAATAAGTCTACTACAAATTTGTACAATCACGATTTGAAGAGCTAATCTTCAACTTCACCTAGGACACTTTATATATATATATATATATATATATATATATTTTTAATTTTTTTAATTATTTAAAAAAAAAAAAAAAAATTGGCTAGAAATACCTTGCGACGTTGAGGGGTTAAAAAGGAATTGATTTTTCACAAAGCTCTTTCAATTTTATACATTTTGCAAAAAAATTGAGGTTGAAATATGAACTTGATACTCAATTCAAGATTACCAAGATCCCAAAACCAAATTTTGAGTCATTAAACCCCTAAACGTCCTAGGGGTGATTTTAACCAAAAACTCATTTTTGAAAAAGTTGACATAGATGAAAATAAAGATAAGCTATTCAGACTTCAACCGTACTACTTGTAAGTAGACTTTGTGTAGATCATGTGGACCAAAGAGGTACTCATAGAACCTTATAGATTGCAATATCATAACAGTCATTTTTGTGTGCAAAAGAAGTTATAAAAAACTTTCACTTCGGAGTAAATATACTACCAACACGAAATTTACAGTCAAACATCACCAAATAGAAAGTAGTTCATCTTCATCTCAAATACTCTATTGTTCCAAAAAAAATTATCAAAGAAATATCTTAGTTCAATAGAAGCCATACAATGGTGAAAATTGCCAAACATTTCACCAAGGAAAATAGTCCAAAACTAGACCCTTTCACTTAACCTCATGCTTTATCTTCAATACATCTTTGATAACGTCAAGGTTTTTAACACTAAAATTAGACTATGATCGCAATCCATCTCAAAAAATAAAGTCAAAATCTAATGGTGGAGGAAGGAGATATATGCTCTAGAAACATAATTGCAAATCCATTACCAAAGGCATCCAGATAAAAAATCTTTCAACCATAAAATTGATAGAATGCATCTAAAGATCATACCCTTGAAAAAAGAAAAACTATTTTTGATCTCACATAATTGACTTGCAATAGTAAACGAGCGAAATGATAAAAAAACCAAAAATAAAATATGCTTCAACTAAAATGCATGCCATTTATTCATACTTTACAGTATAGGTCTCCAACTTTTACCACACACATAAACGTGATTTGTGACCCAACCTCAGTAATTCGGTTCAAAACGGGGTTCACTTGAGGAAGTTATGGCTCTTCAAAGTTTATACTCTTCATCTAGAATGTAGTTTTTGACATTAGAAACATTTAGGATTAAGATCTCTAAGAGTTAAAGGAGTAAGTTAGTATAAGTTATCATATTCAAATACATTATTAACCCCTAAAGATCCTTGGGTGTTTTTTGGAGCTTGAAACCTCAAAACTCCAATTCTCTACCTCTATGCACTTCAAGGGGTGCAAAACACATTTTTAATTCTTTTTTTTAACTTCCAACCGTAAGATCATGTACCTAAGCCAATTTTCAATATCTCATTTAAAAATTGACCGTTGGATGTTTACCATTTGAGAGATCATAACATCCAAAGTTTGTCTACAAAGTTTTTTTAGGCATTGTTGAGATTTTTTTTGACACTTTTGGAGGCTGCCCTTGTAAAATCGGTACTCTTTGTGACTTGGGGCCCTTTGGAACTTAGGTAGTGATTTGGTCATGAACATATTTCCAAAAAAAAATCTCAAAAAAATATTAAATTTAAACTGCCCCAGTTCGGCTTGCAAACCAAGAATTGTCGTAGAAGACTCAAAAATTGGAATTTGACTTTACAAATTTTACCACATACACTTTGCATTATAGGGAGCACCCATTAAAAAATTTAGGCAAAAATATTACTTTTAACCTATTCATCTAGGCTGCCCAAAATAGCAAAAGCCCGATTTGGTCCTCTTGGATCTTTAGGGGTTAAGCTAAAAAAATACAACTACATACCTAAAACTCAAACTAGAATATACTTTCCTGCTTTTCCATAACCTTGATTTCATGAATTCTTATGCCTCGCCTACATAATAGCTTAGTGGAAGTTAAACCCATTTCTTATATGCATGCCAATGTCCTCAGTATTACATAATTCCTCCAATAAACACATTCTTCAAAGATTCTATACTCATGTAAACATGAGTCGCTCTATATGTAGATTCAAGAACATCTTTGAGTTATGATCAACAGATTGAAAACAAGAGCGGACGATAAGTGATCTTAACCCTTAAACGTCAGACCCAGCCCGAGGGGTTGGGTTTTTTTTGAGAGAATCTTGCTCATAACTTATACTCCATTATACCAAATGGAATTTTAGAATTCCAAACTGAGCACTTTAAAGAGGTATATACTTTCTTAGAATAGAGCTCAAGCAAATTAAAAATAGAATAATGCTAAAAATGGATATTAAAAGAGATTTTGGGTGTGGTATCAGGAAAGCATATGACGTTTAAGGGTTAAGGTAAGGTGCTCTAAAATGAATAACACAAGCTTTAAAGTAAGGCTCTACATTTCTTCACCTTAATTTACATAATAGTTTCGCAACCCAACACCATCATGTGCTCACGATGTACATGATAAGGTGCCATTTTAGCACACCGCGTCAAAATAATCATAGTAATTTGTTGAAAAGTCCAAGATTAATGACTTTCCTCGCTTAAAAGTAAGGTGCTCAATGCCAACTCAATTTATAGGACATTAGTTTACAGGGATGTTACCAATGCAAGCAATTTTTGTGCATGAAGAAATTAGTAGAAAGGTAGAGCAATTAGTGGAATCTTCTAAAATGAGTTCTAAATTTTTGCATTCATGAATATAAGTGTTTCTCAAATGGTGCACCAAAGTAAACCAATAACAACCGCACAGAGAACATTATATGGCAAAGCTATTATGTATCTTTGAATGAAGATTAGTAAAACTCCATTGTGGGACCTGCTCCAGTTTGAACCACTCTACTATGTAGTAGCCTTCTACTTAGGACTGAGCCATTTACTACTATGTAGTAAGTTAGCCTTCTACTTACTGAGCCATTTACTACTATGTAGTAGCCTTCTACTTACTGAGCCACATTGAGCCATTTAGAGCAGCTTACTGTGCCTTAGTGGGTTCAACCAAGTTACATTCGGGTAATTGACTCAATGAGTCAGTCCAGAAAAAGCACCTGTCTCGTTGCACACTCCCCACGTGTGGACAAGCTGCGCCATGTGTCAGGAAATTGCACAGCGCACTACATTTCTATCCACCTCACTTTCACAATGACG
The DNA here is from genome assembly GCA_037043015.1 of Bryum argenteum. NCBI lineage: Eukaryota > Viridiplantae > Streptophyta > Bryopsida > Bryales > Bryaceae > Bryum > Bryum argenteum. The sequence goes on along the minus strand of CM073323.1, from coordinate 2,057,406 downwards.
TCGAAGGCCTTGAATCGCTCCATAAAGATCCCTGATCACTCTCAATCAACATTCGTAATGTGATCGATCCCCATGCCAAGACGTGGGATCCAGTATATCCATTCCGTGTGCAGAGCGTCGAGTCATGTTCGTCGTATGATCGTCGTTCCTTTGATTGCGGAAACTTGCGGTGTGTGAAGTTGTTCGACGAGGAGATTCACCCAGTTTTTGAGTCCGGAGAAGCATTGTGGCAGTAGTGTGGGTGAAACCTCTCCGTCAAACAACTTGGACATACCGATAGTGTTCCTTAGTTACTGTGTGTGTGAGTTCGTGTTCGGTGTGTGCAGACAGCGAGACTGAGTTCCGTTGAGATGATCAGACTTTGTTTGATATTTGTTTTAGTGTTTCAGCTGGGCGACTCGAAAATGGTATATTGTAATGCGAATTCCTTTACTGTGATTGTGTATGAATGATCACTCTCATTCGTTCAAACATGCTTCGTGCATTAATTACCCGGATGAATGTGAAGAAAAATTTGGTGATTGGAAATATTTTAGATAGTTTGGAGCTAGTACGTGTGTTGTGCAGCTTTATCGTTGTGAGGTGAGTAGCAGCGTTCCCAGGACTGTTTTTCAATAATATGGGGATAGGCTATCATTGGTCGACAAAAAACGCTTCTGGAGCTACTTTCACGGGCAGTAGTGGAAAAAATATGTCTGCCATTGTAGTATTTTGACTACAAAAATAAGCTGAATGTTGTTTGACTATGCGATCATGCATCCAATTTTGTTGAGTGTAAGTGACTACATTGTGAAATTTTTGCTGCAATCAAACGCTAAGTGATGGAATGAGTACTCAAAAAAATGCTAAGTGGGAAAAAAGTGAAGGTCATGTGTTCAATTGTTCATAACATTCGAACATTCAAAAATGAGAGATTCACACAAACATTCATAACATTCAAAGATGTGATCAAAACACAAACATGATCAATGTGCAATTGGATTTCAATGTGAATGAAGAATTACAAGTTCAATTGTAAAATTTTTATCTAAATTCTAAGTCACTAGTGAGGGAATCGAACCCTTGTTGCAAAGCAACACTGCCCATTGCAGCACTAGTGTCCTGCACACAAACAAACAACACAAACAAACAACACAAACAAACGACACAAACAAACAACAGAGTTAGGAAAAAAATCGGGCCCACTGCTCTACCGAATGGCAGCCCAAGGCTCCACAGCTCCACCAAATGGCCGCCCGGGGCTCATTGCTCCACCGAATGGCGGCCCAAGGCTCCACAGCTCCACCAAATGGCCGCCCAGGGCTCACCGCTCCACCGAATGGCAGCCCAAGGCTCCACAGCTCTACCAAATGGCCGCCCAGGGCTCACTGCTCCACCGAATGGCCGCCCAGGCTCCAGGGCTCCACTGCTTCACCGAATGGCCGCTCCAGGGCTCCACTGCTCCACCGAATGGCCGCTCCAGGGCTCCACCGAATGGCCGCTCCAGTAACTCCTCTGCTCCAAATGTATCAAGGAACCCACACTCGAATACTAAGCTTCTCTAAATGAGCTTCAAGGCTAGCATAGCATCATGGAAACTAAGGAAATTTGGGAGTTGAGGATACTAGAATTTTGGAGTTGAGGATACTAGATCTCTCAAGCATCCCCTTGCCGGCCCACCGTAACAGCCTCTTTCCAAGACTTAATAGCCTTATCATAAGGAAATGACTTCAAGGAAAAGAATTTTTGCCCAAACATACGTACCACAAGCGGTAAGTGCTTGTCTAAGCGATTCCTATGGCATGATTTCGGGAACTTCAAGGAAGAAAACATCATCTCATCCTCCACCGAACCCAACACAAGCATGCACCCAATTTTTGCCAACTTGATATACTCGGAATGAGTTTTGAGAGGTGCGGGAGGGTGACAAGTTTCGCCAAAGCTTGATCAATGGATTCACTTCAAAGGGGGCGGGTGGCACACGCCTCAGATTTGCCTTCATCGAGACCTTGAACAAGCCTTTGCCGAGTATCAAGGCTTGATGCATTGAGCATCTCGGGGACCCTACAAGGCTTCTCCTCCTCGTTCCCATCATTCATTTTCCGGTCGCCACAAAGAGAACCGCTTGAGCACCTCCAAATGCTTTTGAAAAGCGTGCCCGTGCCCCTTCCGCATCCCAAGATTGAGGGTAGATGATCCCAAAGGCATCCAACAACTCTTGATGAGGGAACCGCCGGTCCAACTCATCCAAAAAGAGCTGGGCAACCTCTGCACAATGCATCACAAGGCACAAGGCATGCTTAGTGTCCATCACAAGGCAAAGCATGTATATGTTGCAAATCAGCAGGCATGTGAACACAAGTTTAGAAGAAAGAAAAACAAGAATAGAAAAAGTTGAGAAACGAACCTGAAATCTGCCTTTCGACATTCAACTGGCAATGGTGAAGTTCCTCCTCTGTCACAAACTAGAGCTCACCGGTGATCTTGTCGTGGCACCTTGCAAAGACATTTGTTGTCCCAAAATCAAAGTACAAGTACTTGATTCCACTATCCCCGGGGAGCTCCTTCCAGGCCATTGGAATTGCCTTGTGGCGTAAGCCAAGCAAGTCATGGTACTCCCCGAAATCATGCTCCCGAACGCCGTAGGCTGGCTCAATGTATTTCGTGACAAGCTCACCTGCGCCACCTTCACGACCTCCAAGAAATCACGAGATAAACACATCTCGTGATTGTGAGAACTTGCAAAGCATGTGAACTTGATGAGAATAGTGGTGGACAACCGAAAGGGACAGGAGGACTTCGACATCAACTAGAGTCTCAAAGTTTAGGGTGGCCGTGGCACAAGCTTTCTTTCCAGATGGGGCTGTCATATCCAAGCCCATCTTCATGACAAGTGTTTTGTACTCCTCAAAAACTCGCATGGCTGGACTCCGCATTGAAATCCAGCGTGTGGTCACGTTCCTCAACATTTTGTTTCCCTTAGTTTCCATGATACTAGCGAGCTTCTGGAGCTCAGCATGCTTCTTGTTGCTCCTGCAAAAATACGAGTAGATAGATGCCAACATGCTTTCCAAACGAGAAACCATGGGAAAATTGGACAATGTCTGGACAGCCAAGTTAATCCTGTGGGAAGTGCAGTGAATCCCCAACATGAAGGGCGCTATGCGCTTCAACTGAGTAGTGACTCCGTTATGAGTGCCTTGGAAGGTGCTGACACCATCAGCGCCGAAGGACACCAACTTTGAAGCCACTTGCTCTCGGGTCAAGCCACCTTCATCGAGAAGGGCGTTCAAGATCACCTGCGTCAAGTGATCCGAGCTGCCGTCCTCCAACACGCAAGACAAGTGCAGCAGATGCGGCACCCTCTCCCAATTGCTCAAAACATAGACATGCACACCACACCAGGCCGAATTGTCAATCGCTGTGACTTCATCACACGAAACTGCTATCACATCGCGAGACCGCACTTCTAATTTCGGGGCCTTTAGAACACTAGCATGCATGTGTTCACTGATATCCCATCCCATTGACTCGCTCCAGTGCTTCTTAGGCATATTCTTAACCCTAAGATGTTCAAACAATGCATGGCACCTCTCATAATCCACCATAGGACGACCATGACTTAAGATTTGAAAGAGAGAGGCAAATTGTACTCCCTTTCGTTTGTTCTCTGTGAGGACACACCGACTGGCTTCAATTGCTCCACTCTGAGCCACTCAACTTCCGCCCTGCCCACAGCTTGGAGTTCTTCACGTGCTTGCAATCAAGCTTTGTGTAGGAATCCCCCACCTTCATCCCAAGCAGAGGAACACCATCTTGTCGACAGGCCCTCTTCCCCTCATGCTTTTGCAGGTTATCATCTTTGGGCACCATGACCTTTCTCCGGCCATCCAGAGTTGTGCACGTGGTGCACAGCACCCCCACAATGTTACCTGCACCCCAAAACAGCCCCACAATGAACAAACAATGAAAAACAAAAACAAAAACAAGAAAAACAGGCAAGAAAACACTTACCTGAATCGTCAAACACCCCCTCAGCCCAGGTGTACTTTGCGGCCCACACTTCCTGTCAGCGCCGGGTCGCGGCACTTGTGCTATTCTCCATGACTTTCTCCTCTCTTCGCACGACAACACGTGGCACATCCAGAGTTGGCTGACTTCCTTTTCTTCGATCTTAGAAGAGCAGGGGGTGTAATAGGCGAGGTCACCGTGGCCGTGGAGTGCTCCGGCGCTGCATGCGACGACATCAACCCCTCCAAACGCGTCTCAGAAATGTGAGTGACGTCGTCCTGCAACAAGCCATCCAACCCAAACCGAGGAGACTCCACCAAATATTTCCCCACCCCAGAACAGTTCCTAGTGCTCCCGAAAAATTTGACCTTCATCCCTGCTGGAAGACCCAAGGGTCGCGGAGCCATCACACCGACACAGCAACACCCAGCACCCACAGAAACACCCACGGAAAAGAGACAACACCCACAGAAATATCCACAGAAAAGACCGCAATATGCCAATGCAAACCTCTCGAACAATGCAGCCAAGCTTTCAACCCTCAACCGCTCTCAGATTAGTGAAGCCCTCGCAAATGCAGCAATTCAAAGCTCTATACTCTCAATCCAGCGTCGATGCAAAGGCTGTGAGTGATAAGTGACACCGGCCATGTTAAGTAGTGAATGCGAGTCATGTGCGCAAGGAAACACCAGAGGCACGCATTCTCCACTAAAGGTGACCAATTGCAAGGAAAACCGGCGGCCATAATGCGAGATTGAGCGTAAACCGATGCTCACCGCTCGGAAGTAGAAAACCGCGCGGTGCGGCGCGAGAGAGAGGAGCAAGTGATCAATGCTTACAGATGCAATTTGCAAAACAGAAACTGGCGGCACTGCAGCAACAAGAAGGAGAATTGAACGCAACACAAGCTCCGCATCAACAGCAGGATACGCTACGCCCCCAAGTTTGAACTCGCATTCAATGCGATCTTCCCACGCAAACTGGAGGAGCATCAAAGCTACCCCCCCCCCCTTCACGGGCTTAGGGCAAGCTCAATCAACGATCAGGATTTCGCCGCATCGCGACGACACGACGTGGATGCATCATCATGGCGCGAAGTGGGTGGGGCATCGGGTCAAGTCCCAAGCTCATGTCTCATCGATTGGGGAGAGGCTCCGGCCATCAGACCCGGCCCATCATTAGTAATCCAGCGATTTGGGGGGTTTAAAAAGCCCCTATTTACACTGGGCCGGTAGCTGCCCATAAAAAAAGGTAAAAAAACTGCTAATTTTAGCCAGTTTCGGGAACGCTGGTGAGTAGAGAAAGTGGCTCTGGGAACTCGAGTTAGGTTCAGGCTGAGTATTTGTAAATGGTAAGGAAGAGGTAGTTATTGGTCTGAAAGAGTCAATGGCAGTTGACACTGAGGGGTGTTTATTGTTTTTATGTAAAGACAGTCTTGTGCACATGGACATTGTGAAATCTTAATCCTTTATCATGTTAATATTAATCCATAACTTTTATTTTTAGTTTTATTTATTTTTAATTTTTTTTTTTTTTTTTTTTTTTTTCTTTCCCAGAGTCTTACAAGGCCAAGAAGTGTTTACTAGTATTTTATTATTGAAGTGAAGGTGCGAAAACAAATAATAAGGCGTATCTAACAAAGTGTATATGAGAAATAGAAAGCCAACAAGATGATTTAATATAAGGAATAAATTAAACAAGAACAAATTTTGATCAATTCATTCCTAACCCATTTTACTTTGGTCTTACTGTTTTTAGTCTAGAAACACGATTTTCTTCAAAATGTCGGAAATGTAATGTTTACCTAATTCAACCATGCAATATTGTATTGAACCTATGAAAAATGATGTGGATAAATTAAAAGTTTGCATATATTATATAGAGTGTGAGATAATAGTGTATTCAAATTTTTATGAAATGGTCATGAAATTCTATAACTTTCACTTTGAAGCAGAATTTCTACTGAACAAATGAACTGCGCAATAAAAGAATCCTCAACTTCAAAGCTCATCACCTTTATCTCATAAATCATTATTTTACTTGAAAGGTATTGATACAAATTGTTGGCTCAAATGATGATCTTGCAATGATTAAACTTGCCTCAATTTCTTCAAAACAAAAGTAGTTCAAGGATAGATCATTTGCACTAAAATGCATGACAAGTCTTGATCTCCAATATTTGGATCTTAGTGTGCTCAGGGGTTTGGTTCTTATAAAAACATCTCTTTTAGATTTCTGAGCAATTCCCACCATTGCAAAGTTATATTTGAGTTGAGGAAATTTATATTTGATTGATTTGATACAAGGGTATTCGGAAGATGATGGTGAGCATTCATCTAGTTGGGAACTTCCAAATTGAAAAATAATTGATAGTAGTTTCATCACTTAGAAGTAGAAATGATAAAATTTTGTTTTTATTATTATTATTATTATTATTATTATTTTATTATTTTTTAATTATATATTAATAATATTTATTATTAAGGTTTTAATCATTTGTTATGAACTTATGATCACATAACCTACAAGGCTTTATAACCCAAAAGTTGAACAAAATGACTTACAATAAGTTGTTATAATATCGTATGGTTGAGAATTAGTTAACTTAGCTTCAGTTTTACTTATGAAAATTTTAAGAAATTTGTGTTCCTGGGTTGCAAATGGCATGAGACATTAGGGGTTAATGAAGCTACCTCAAGTCTCTAACCTTATTAAGATTTAAAAAACATTAGGAGAAAGTTAAGTAGAACATTGGTTGTAAAGAAGTGTTTCCTGTCTATAAGATAAAAAAGACAATGTGATCATTTGGGAATTTTGACCAAATCACTTCAAATGAGAAATTGGTTTATAATAATCAATGATTCATTGATAATGTGACTATATAAAAAGAGCAACATTTAGATTTTTGTAAATTTTTAAAATTATAATCTTAGATGGTAGTTAATCGGTATATTGTAATCATAATGGAATATATGGAAAAATACCATCACAAATATTAAATTATTCAAATTAAAAATGATGTAGACATCTACATCACATAATAGAAACCAAGACTTTCTTTTTAACACTCAACATCGTTGTTCCTCCGTACACTTTGCTATATTGAGAGCACTTAGTTAAAACGTGAAGAAAAAACATTATTTTGAGTTTTAACCCCATTAGATTGGTTGTCCAAAATTCCAAAAACCTATTTTGGCTTTTAAGAATATTCAGGTGTTAACTACCTAGACATTACTAACTTGGTTATTCCATAAACTCCCTATATGTCATCCGATGGTCAAATTTCCATTATCTACATATCTTCAATCCTCAAATTTTCTCATTATATTCAGTCGAGAATCTATCTAGACAGTAATTATTAATTCTGATTTTTTTTTTTTGTAACTATCAAGCAAATTTTCCAAATCTATCTTGTTAATATTTCCCAAATTGGTCTACCCACCACTTTCCAAATTTGTCCACATATTAATACCCCAATCTATCTACAATTGATTCCCAAATTTTTTTAACTATAAGTTTTCAAATATATATCTAAATACTTTCTGGTTTCTATATTTGTTTAACTATTGATTCCACAAAAATATATCAATTTTTATAGATTTTTTTTGGTTGTGTAATACACTCTAATAGATCAGTAAAAAATTAAGGAAAAGTGACAAATATTATAATTTATTTTGACGTTATTAGTGTAATTTTCCGCTAGTGCCACTATGTACATTATACATGCCACTCACAAAATTCAATATACTCACGACTTAGAAGACTTCAGGATGTTCGGCTTTGATTAAACCCCCTACAATCTTACATTTAAAATTCATAAATAATTCAAAAATTATAATATGACTTGGATGGACTATCTATACACTTTTCACCTCTCTCTAAAACCATTATGTTAATACTCTACTTCAAGACTTGGAAGATCACTTCAAGAGTCAAGACCCTTACTAATTGGTTTACTGCCCTGCTATGGTAGCCCATTTTTTTGTACATTCATCTATTTTACCTATTTCAAGACAACAAAATGAATAAAAGCAATCAAAGTATTAAACCCTAACTATCTAACACTCAATGTATGGAGGATGTACTTCAGGTCCAGATTATGTGGGCGTGTTGACGGCCTTCTGCAGAGGGAGCACGTTGACAGGAGGGGAACGTTCCGGGCAGAAGCAAAGCGTAATTCCATTGTAATTCCATTCCAACCGCAGCCAAGATTCGAATCATCTACGCCATCATTCAGATGGCCACACTACGACAGCTCCGGGTCGCACGGCAAGCAGCCTGTGCAAGCGCAAGCATTCTATGACGAGGAAGCAAGACTGCAAGAGCTTACCATGGTCTCGCACTCTCGCACTTTTACATTCTTGCTCGAGCTTGATCACACCATCGCGCACAGGTATCCTCTTCCCTTACTCATACCTTGGATGCTCAATTGTGGACATTGATAATTGGGTGCACGGCAACTACTGTTTGCGGAGCTTGTTGTGGTCTCGCACCAGCGCTAGCTTAGCACCTTGCATTCCTGCTCAAGCGTGATCACATCCTTGCTCACAGGTATCCTTACACTCACACGTAACCTGGATGGTCAATTGGTGATTCTCCAGCCAGGTAATCGATAACGAGGTGCACCGCACCCTTCTATTTGTTGTGGTCTAGCACCTGAGGTAGCTACACCTTCTTGCTCAAGCTTTATTGCCCCTTGCTTGTGAACAGGCACCCTCACAATAAAATATCGCTTGGGGGGTGAATTGAGGATTACTTGACAACCAGGTGTGTGCCCTTTTTTTTCATTGTAAGCTAGAAATTTTTGAAAAGACCGAATCAAGATCCTGGTGTGGTCTAGCACCAGAGCTAGCTTAGCCGTCTCGCAACCCTGCTCCAGGGTGATCGCACCCTTCCGCACGATTACCCTCTCACAGAGCTCGGTAGTCAGTTGTAGATTGATCAGCCCAGTGATCGATAACCAAGTACACCGTAGTTACTGCTTGCCTTGCAAACTTCGAAATTGTTGAATGATTGTGCATGTGTGATAAACTCGTTCATCGATCGTATTGTCTCTTGCTTTGCAGGCGGTTCAGTTGGTTCACCGAGTGCCGCTCTCTTGGAAGAGAATAGAAGCCAGAGCCAGCACGCTTCACCCTTGATCGAGATCGAGTGCGAGCTTAGCCTAGGCAGCCTCGATGAAATCTGATAAAAATTGGTACTTGTATATACAAGATCGAAAGGTTAGATTTGTGAGAATCAAATATTAAGAAAATTTGCCCATAGATTGTAGATACGGTGGCTTGGAGGTCACATAAGAGCTTCTCCTTTTGGGTAAGTTCCACCTTCTTCAAACCTTCTTCATACATTGAAATCATTCTTTTGTTCAAGAGCTTTTCAATCCAGTTTTATTCGTAAGGCATCACGATGGTCGATGTCATCACTATTGAAATTGGGTGGAATACGTAGATTAGTGCAACTTGAACTCGATATTAATCTTCATCGAATTGTAAGGGGTTTAAGCAAAGTGGTTCACACACATTGAGCATCATTCATATCATGCACCATTCTCAAGCCATCGTCCATTCCTCTGTGTGCTGTTGTTCATGAACACCAGTTCTAAATGCACATTTCCCACACGAACTCCTTACGTCTTCGCCTCCTTCGCCTTCTGCGCTGCAGTTTCGCCGTAGCCGCCTTCGCCGCAGGTTTCGTCGCCTTGGCCTTCCCACTCTTCGGCGTCACCGCCTTCCACGCAATCTGAGGCTTCCTCCCTGCCTCGGGCTTCTTCACTGCCACAGCAACAGCTGAGGCTCCTTTCTTTGCAGGGCGAGTTGGAGGGGCTTAGCCTTCTTCCTACCGGCCCAGCGTTCTTTGAAGAGGCCGCTACTTTCGCGTCCTTCGATGCCGGCGCAGCTGCCTTTGTCAGTGCCTTCGCCGTCACCACCACCTTCGTTTTCTTCGCCCGTGCGGCAACGAGGTAAATAAGAGCTCGATCTTCTTTCTATTTCAGCTAAGTAGAATGCTGCTAGCAGATTGACTTCCTCACATCCGTATTCATGAAGATCCCTCGGTACCAGTCGAAGGAACTTTACGTAGCCAATCTGCATCCGTTCGCCATGAAGAATGTGGACGAACTCTCTAACGGTCTAACCTGTCTATCTAACCTGTCTAGAAATGTTTAACCTGTACACTGACGAATATTAGAGTTGTTTCGCCCAACCATAGCCAAGAGCTAAGTAGCGCGTATGTTGAGAACACCACTCTTGAAGACGGTAAGCTCACTACAAGAAAAGAGGGGGGGTTTGCAACGTTACAAACGTTGCGTTTGTGCAAACGTTGCTCAATTTTAGCAACGTTTTGGAACTTACTTGAGCAATATTATGAAGAAAATAAGTTTAGCAACGTTTTCAATTAGATTGTAGATCTTTTTGCTTGGTGATGCAATAATGTTGCTTATTTTCTTGGTAACGTTGCTCAAGCAAGTTCCAAGACGTTGCTTACCTTGACCAACATTTGCACACAAGCAACGTCTCTAACGTTGCAAACCCCCACTTTTTTTTTTAGTGTACTTCTAGAATTTGATCGCATGTGCTACGTTTGTGTTTTCTTAAAAGTCACGTTTGGGGAATAACTTAAACTACCTTGTATCAAAAATGTTTTAAACTAATCCCTAAACGTTTCTATTAATCAAGAAAACACAACTAAATTCATTCAATTTCTTCTCTAGATTTCAAGTTGAAGGAATTTGTGTGTGATTTCAACATGTAAGGAGAAAATACAATATTGAGAAGAAGCTTAAAGAAATGGTGTTTGGAACTCCCCCAAGCTTCCCCAGCTGCCTATGTCCCTGGTCCAAGCGTTCAAGCTACTGACCTTGCTCCAAGGTCAGAGGAGTCAGAGCCCTGGCCTCCCCAGCCGTGGTCAGCACAAACGTTGAAGACTATGTTAGCTGGTGCCAGCAGTCAACCGGAGCGAACTGCTGTGAGTGTTGGACTCTAATCTTTTTGCTTATCATGTCCTCAAAAACTTGTCATGTCAGTTTGTTGAGGGTGTAGAATTCGCAAAGTTAGACTGTCTGCCTCTTCTATATGTAACTCCTAATGTATGGTTGTGTGCTGTGATTTGAACAGATGCTAGAAACAACTCTGCTTCCACTAGTCTCCACGCACACCAAGGATTTTGACTCCGACATAACGAATGAGCTCGTCATGACTCTGTTGGATTTGGATATCGAAGGCATACAAATGATGAACGCTGAGGCCCTTCATAAGAAAGTTGAAGAGGTGAAGCTTGTGATCCAAAAGCAGCCGCTGTTTCATCCTAGTTCCGCTGAGATACACATCCACAGGGGTATCTCGTTGCAGTTCAGCGGATGTTGGAGTTTATGGTACCACCGAAGTTGACTGGAATAGCTTCCAAGGGGATCGTGGCACTACCAATGCATCCCGAGTTACCCCGAGACCGTACCATTTGCCTCCCTGTGTGCAAGAAAAATGCACAAAAGAACATGTACGGAACTAGTTACTTCAACATTAGTCCTGTTACTCCTGTAGCTTCATAGTTGAGTTTCCTGTGCTAGCGAATCAGAGGCTCCAATGGAACTAAAAGAGGACGATGCCTCTTTGAAGTTAGAGGAATTTGGATCCCATTTTCGGTCAGCCCACAGTCGAACACATTTATGATTTGAGCTTGTTGGTTTTCACCGTTTGTAACCAGGTCTTGTAGACGATGACTTGTTGCTTGTCAGACTGTGCGTATGAATTTTCATTCAGATTTGTAAGCCTGAAGTTTTTCAAGCTCATTATTCTACCACAGGAAGTTATGTTGCTCTGGCTAGGGCCTTAGATTTTTAGCTGACCGTTCGGGCTTAACTTCTTCGCAGGTGACGATGAAGACTGCCATATTTGTGTCTTGTCGTCTTCCTCAGTAATCATGAATATAACTGTAAGTGAATAAAAGTAGAAGCAGTCTTGGCAAGAAGAAGGAGACCCTATGGAGCACACTATTCGCATGCACTAGTACAATTTGAGGGGTGTGCAACATTTTCTTCTCAAACGTTGCTTAAATTTAGTAACGTTTTGGAACTTTCTTGAGCAACATTCTCAACGAAATATACAATGTTATTCGATCACCAAGCAACGTTATTTTTAATTTGGTATAAAATATTGCTTATTTTCTTAAAAACATTGCTCAAACAAGGTCTAAAACGTTACTAGACTTGAGCAACGTATACACAAAAGCAACGTTTCTAACATTGCAAACCTCCTCTTCTCTAGTAGAGATGGGCACTCCATCAGATATGATAGTTGAGTGTTCTCCAAGCTAGGCAGGTTGAGAACCAAGACAGTTATGCAGTAGTTAATGAACATGATCATGCATGCACAGAAGTTGACAACCTCCCCAAAACCAAAGAATTCATAATCAATACCACTATTGCAGAGCTTAAAAGTGACTTCAGCTAATGTAACATTGATAGGTTTCGCAAGTTTGCCGATCGTACCAAATAACTCGCACAACTTGATAGCTGAAGCGTGAAGGTCCACAATATAATGTTTGTTAGATTGGTACCTGGGAAGCTTCATCTTCGAATCGTTGATACCAGAGTGTGATGAAGTTACTAGAGGCTCAACAACGCCTCCTTGCACACGATTGCTATCGACCATCAGGTCCTTGCAATCGACCACGGCCCGGTCATTACCCTTGACTAAAACAGGGTCCTGCACAATCATGTCGAAATGTGGACTAGTTCTCCTAACGTCTGCACACAAAAAAGCAAAATTAATGCTCTGCAGGGTTAAACACTTAAACATGAAGTCGAGAGCCCTGTGAGCATTACCCACTATTCCGGCATGGGTCGTCGTGATCTGCGATTGAAGAAGAGCAATCTACCGTATGAAATTATTTCTTACACAACTACAACTTTCTACAACGTTTCGTCGTTTCTACGACAACATGCATTACTTCAAAAGGAGAATGGCAGATGACGGTAAGCAAAAAGCAGGGAGGCGGATCTTGAGGCCCATCCTAATGTAGGAGCAAAAGATGCAAAAGACTCCTAATCATTCTGAAATGCAGGTTGTAGAATCCCTGAGTAGTAGTGGAATTGCGTCGGTGGTGATGAAAGGGCCGGATATAGCAAAGCGCAATCTGACAAACCAACGATTTGCAAGCATGAAGAAGAATGAGAGGAGCTCTCGGAGAGCCGTGAGCATGAACCGCTGTTTCTTGCAGTTCCCGCAGACGACTCCCTATCAGATAGTCAACCTAGTCGTGGTCGGTCGTGGGCAACTACGCGCCCTCTCATTAAAAAGACTCATATGGACAGAGCGCAAATGCAAAATGCAGGTTGTAGATTCGTACCCTGAGTAGTAGTGGAATTGCGTCGGTGCCTCGGTGGTGATGAAAAGGCTGGGTGTAGCAAAGCGCAATCTGCAAACCAACGATTTGCAAGCATGGAGATGGAGAAGAATGAGGAGGAGCTCTGGGAGAACCGTGAGCATAAACCGCTGTTTCTTGCCGTTCCCGCAGACGACTCCCTATCAGATAGTCAACCTAGTCGTAGTCGGTTGTGGTCAACTACACGCCCTCTCACTAAAACAGGGTCTTGCACAATCATGTCTAATTGTAGACTAGTCCTCTGAGCATTTGTACACTCGTCATAAAGCAAAAGTTCTGTAGGTTTGAACCTGAAGTCCACAACCTTGTGAGCATTACCCACAACTCAGGCATGTATCGTTGCCTCGCACCCATTGAGTACTCGGGCGCTGGGCCCTTCCTTGCCTCCGGCCGTAGCACTCCTCAGCCTACCGGTACTAATCCCGGATCCAGTGATCCAGTCCAGTGACTGGCTAAGTGGATTCGGCCTAGACCGAGCGCCCCCCATACGATAGCGAGCCAAAGATCCGGCCGGGGGGACAGGTTGAGGAGCTGAATGCAGCCTTGCCCTCCATACGATAGCGAGCCAACGTTCCGGCCGGGGGGACAGGTTGAGAAGCTGAATGCAGCCTTGAAGAGGACGCCCAAGAGCAGATTGCGATCTGTGAATCTGTGATTAAAGAAAAGCGACCTACCATATGATTGAAGTAATTTCCCAGTCTTCAGAGTTCCATAATATATTTGTGAAAACTGACATCGATTACACAACTATAGACTTTCGGCGACTACTTCAACAGGCGAACAACAGATGATTGTATGGAAAAGGCAGGGAGGCCCACCCTAACGCAGGGGCAGAAGATGCAAATGAAGACTACTAGTCATTCTGAAATGCAGGTTGCGGAATCGCACCCTGGGTAGAAGTGGAATAACTTCGGTCCGTGATGAAAGGGCCGGCTGTAGCAATCTACGAACCAAACAATTTGCAAGCATGGAGTATGAGGAGGAACTCTGGAATAAGTCGTGTCTGAGCATTAACGGTTGCTTCCGGCAGTTTACTGAAGACGGCTCCCTATCGTAGTCAACCCAGTCGTGGACGGTCGTGGCCCTCTTATTAAAAAGAAATCGTATGGACAGAGCCTAAATGCAAAAGCACAGTTTGGGCTTTTCGTGGCAGTTCGTAGGTATCTGTTCTGAGACTTAAGGCCTGTTCGCACTTGGCCTTGGAGGAGGTCTTAGGAGGGGGTCTTAACTCTATTAAAGAGTGTGTGTTCGCACCTACATTCATTAGTAATTACCAATCCTACATGGATGTCCACATGGCACACTTTAAAGAGTAGGGTATTAGCAAACATTTAGGAGGACAAAAGAGCTTTGAGCAATAGTAGGCAATACTTAACCCCTAAACGTCCTTGGGGTATTTTTGGCCAAAAACTCATTTTCAAAAAAAATTATATAGATGAAAATAAAGATAAGCTATTCAGATCTTAACCGTACAAACTTGTAATAGACTTGTAGTAGATCATGTGGGCCAAAACTTGACTCATGGGACCTCATAGATTGGGAGATCGTAACTTATTAGTGCGCAAAACAGGCTACAAAATACCATCATTTCCACTTTGAAGTGAAAATACTACCAACATGAAATTTGCAATCAAAAAATCACCAACTAGAAAGTTGTTCATCTTCATCTCAAAAACACTTTTGTACCAAAAAAATTCATCAAAAAAATATCTTGGCTCAAATAGTAGCCTTCCAATGGTGAAAACTGCCTCAAAATTTACAAAGGAAAAATAGTCCAAAACTAGACCCTTTGCACTCAAATCCATGCCCTATCTTCAATACATCTTCAATTAGGTTAGGGAGCACCATTCAATTAGGGATTTAGGGAGCACCAAATTGGAAAGATTCTCAAATTTTCCTCTCTTAAGAGTGGTCTTATGTATTGTCTTACTTGAGGGGCCATTACGTAATCCCCTCACTATTGATTACACCTTTACAAGCCTCATTGATGACACCTTTTCTCAAGAGAAGGTATTCCTCCCCAAATTGTGGGGGTGTTAAATCTTTAGCCACGCTCTTTGCAAAGGCCAAGTGCGAACAGGCCTTTATTGCATATTTGCATTTGGGTGAAAGGAATCATGACAATAAAGTGATTGCATGGAGGGCAAATTTTTTTTTTGAAAGTTTAAATTCAAAAAATTGCTAGTGCAGAGACCCCATATGACCCTAGACCCAAGAACTAGTTCTAAAAAATAAACTATAACCTCTAAAACTAAAGCTGAGACTTATTATTTTCAATAGCCCCTACTTTCTTACATGCATGAGGTTCTTACCATTTATGTCACCACTTGATTGACTTGAGGATATGCTCCCCCTCACACGAGGCACTTATGCACTAAATGAGTAGTAGTGTGAATATCTTTGTTCATAAAAGATCCTCAAAATAAAGTGGAAGTAGGAGCTATGTGCCAGAAGCTACTAAGCTAGAGGTTCAAGTTTGATAGTAGCATTGGGGTTTTGATTGAACAACTAGAGAGCGCTTCTATCAGCAAGTGTGATGAAGAGCAAGTGACAAACCTATTAAATATGTCCTTTCACGTGACAAAATTGACTATTCAACTTGTACTTGTAAACATAACCACTCCATTCTAATTGGATATCCAACCACCTACCATTTAACCTTGTGACCTTTTAACCCGCCGTGCCTCTTCGAAAGATTGTATCTTTCTTTATGTGCCTCCTCCCACCATGCCCCACACTAATGTGATCCTTGTAACTTCCTTGCCCCCTCAAACAACCATGCCCTTACTAATGTGCCTCTTACCACCATTCCCCAACTATTGTGCCACAAATTGAATTCTATCCTAAAAATGGCTATGCCTACTTCAACCCTATAATTTCTTGTAGTATTTCTACCTTGTAAACTTCATTTTTTTTATGTGTGATTTATGTGACTAATGAAGTAATTGTGAGGGTTTAGTTCTTCATTGTACAACCTTCGGGATGCTTTACATAGAAAGTCAAGCCATACATTGGACCGTAGGGGCAAAATTATCTCTCATGTGAACTTGAGAATTATTCACTCAATATCACAACTTTGCACTAGACATCTGATTAATTAGAGAGTCTCTAACCAAGAATGATTGAAGTTCTGGAGAGTGTTTGTGCCATAAATCACAAGGCAATTCTTGTAGGAACTGGGAAAGAGCTTCCTTGGCCGAAGAATGAATAGGTGAGGGGAATTGGAATAAGATAGTTGAGTCTTTTTTCAATAAGATCGCCCTTATGTGGATCGTAAGGTCTCATAGATTGCTAGAGCATAATGTGTCGGCAGTGTCGCTACTAAAAAAAATTCTAGAGTTTCTCTATTTTTCACTTTGAAGTAAAGATTCTACTAACAAATCTATTGCAATTTAAAAATCACACGCTAGAAAGTGCTCACATTTATCTCAAGATGTCCTTGTGCCAAAAGAAATTAGGCAAAAATAATTTGGGCCGAAAATCTAAAATGATCCAAAATGTTGTTTTTGTAATACTAGGCTGGGACGTTTAGGGGTTAACACCTATAGGGGTTGAAGGTATTACTTACTATGAGTTATGATATACAAATACATATTAAGCTTTGAGATATATGTACATCTCTAACACTCAAAACCTAAAATGAAGTTTCTTGTACTTCTATAACCATGATTTCATTATGAATCCTTTTGCCTAGCCTACATAATAGCTTAGTGGTAATTACACCCATTTCTCATATGCAAATCTTCTCACTATTACATAATTCCTCCAATGAACACATTCTTCAAAGATTTTATACTTACGGTAAACATGTGTCGCTGGAAAATTAATGTAGATTTGAGAAAATCTTCAAGTTATGATCAACAAATTGAAAACAAGAGCGGACAATAAGTGATCTTAAAGTAAGGTGTTCTTAAATGAATAACAGACTGAAGCTTTGAAATAAGGCTCTACATTTCTTCACCTCTATGTACATAACAGTTTCGCAACCCAACATCATCATGTGCTCACAATGTATTTGACAAGGGGCCATTTTAGAGAAGGGTTGTCTTATTAGACAAAGTTCCTATGCATTTGTAAGACACAATTTAAATGAGGTGTACATCTAAGACGTTTTCAATGTATCAAATGTACATCTCATCTAAATTTTGTTTGACAAATGAATAGGAATTGTGTCGGATAAGACAACACTGTTTCAGAGCACCATATTAAAACACCTATTTATGGGTCCAACTTCAAAATAATCATAGGAAATTGTAGAAAAGTCCAAAATTGACAACTTTACTTGCTCAAAAGTAAGGTGCTTACTAATGACTCATTTTCCAGTACAATAATTCTATAGGAATGTTACTGATCCAAGCAACTTTAGTGCATGAAGAAAGTAGTAAAAAAGTAGAGCAATTTGTCGAATCGCCATTTTTGGACTCTTCTACAATAAATCTTGAATTTTTAAATTTATATATATGAGTGTTTGTAAAATGGTACAGCAAGGCTATTAAGTACCTCTGAATGAAGATTAATAAAGCTCCATTGTGGGACATGTTCCATTTTAGACCACTCTACTATGTAGCCTTCTACTTAATTTTTGTGCATGAAGAAATTAGTAGAAAGGTAGAGCAATTAGTGGAATCTTCTAAAATGAGTTCTAAATTTTTGCATTCATGAATATAAGTGTTTCTCAAATGGTGCACCAAAGTAAACCAATAACAACCGCACAGAGAACATTATATGGCAAAGCTATTATGTATCTTTGAATGAAGATTAGTAAAACTCCATTGTGGGACCTGCTCCAGTTTGAACCACTCTACTATGTAGTAGCCTTCTACTTAGGACTGAGCCATTTACTACTATGTAGTAAGTTAGCCTTCTACTTACTGAGCCATTTACTACTATGTAGTAGCCTTCTACTTACTGAGCCACATTGAGCCATTTAGAGCAGCTTACTGTGCCTTAGTGGGTTCAACCAAGTTACATTCGGGTAATTGACTCAATGAGTCAGTCCAGAAAAAGCACCTGTCTCGTTGCACACTCCCCACGTGTGGACAAGCTGCGCCATGTGTCAGGAAATTGCACAGCGCACTACATTTCTATCCACCTCACTTTCACAATGACGTCGAAGGCCTTGAATCGCTCCATAAAGATCCCTGATCACTCTCAATCAACATTCGTAATGTGATCGATCCCCATGCCAAGACGTGGGATCCAGTATATCCATTCCGTGTGCAGAGCGTCGAGTCATGTTCGTCGTATGATCGTCGTTCCTTTGATTGCGGAAACTTGCGGTGTGTGAAGTTGTTCGACGAGGAGATTCACCCAGTTTTTGAGTCCGGAGAAGCATTGTGGCAGTAGTGTGGGTGAAACCTCTCCGTCAAACAACTTGGACATACCGATAGTGTTCCTTAGTTACTGTGTGTGTGAGTTCGTGTTCGGTGTGTGCAGACAGCGAGACTGAGTTCCGTTGAGATGATCAGACTTTGTTTGATATTTGTTTTAGTGTTTCAGCTGGGCGACTCGAAAATGGTATATTGTAATGCGAATTCCTTTACTGTGATTGTGTATGAATGATCACTCTCATTCGTTCAAACATGCTTCGTGCATTAATTACCCGGATGAATGTGAAGAAAAATTTGGTGATTGGAAATATTTTAGATAGTTTGGAGCTAGTACGTGTGTTGTGCAGCTTTATCGTTGTGAGGTGAGTAGAGAAAGTGGCTCTGGGAACTCGAGTTAGGTTCAGGCTGAGTATTTGTAAATGGTAAGGAAGAGGTAGTTATTGGTCTGAAAGAGTCAATGGCAGTTGACACTGAGGGGTGTTTATTGTTTTTATGTAAAGACAGTCTTGTGCACATGGACATTGTGAAATCTTAATCCTTTATCATGTTAATATTAATCCATAATTTTTTAATTTATTATCTAATTTAATCTATATATATAAAAGAACACGATTACCTGCTAGCGATCCTTTGCAGGTTGCCCAACCTGATGCAGCCGGTTTTCTCTATTTGCCCTTGGTGATCCTTCCCGGTAGTAGGGTGGTTTGCCCATGAGAGTATACTGATGTATATGAAGAGTTTTAAAGATTTTGAAGGATTTCCGTAGGTGGTACTTGATTGTTATTAAGAATTTATTAAATCTCATTAACATAACAAGAGTCGAAGGGACAAGGAATGTGGAACATTTAAAATGGAGCAAAGTAAGGAGTAAAGAGGAGATCAACCGAACATGGAACAAGAACTAGGAATTGGGCACGGAGAATGGGAACAAAAACAAATAATGAGAACCACATGTCAATGTATGATAGGAACTGGGAAGAAATTATGGAAATCGGGAACAAATGATGTAACCAAGAAGAGAAATTGGAGGATGACCGGATGGGGGAGCCGGAATCGGGAACAAAGGATGGAAACCACGAATGGGAAATTAGAGGTTGGGAGTGATTAGTAAAGGAAAAGAGAATGGGGAACCAGAATAGAACAGATGACAGCTAGGAAGTAGGGATCCATGGAATGAAGGATATCCTAAAATTCTTATAAAGCAAGGAGATACAATCAACGAGAAGATCAAGGATAGGGGTCAGTTCTTGAAGAGCACCAAATAAAAAGCTCATCCATCGGGATGAGGGGGAGAAATTAATCAAAGACATGCATGGTCATGGCCATTATCAGTTGGTCATGTATACACGACATAAAGAGTAACTGTTCTAAAGATTTTGAAGAGTTCTCTAAATGATATGTGGTTGTTATTAAGAGTTTATTAGATCCCAATAATAAAAATACAAGGAGATAAAAAGACAAGGAAAATGGAACATAAAAATGGGAGCAAAGAAAGAGTCACTTGAGGGGAGATCAAGGGAACATCGGAGGGGAACCAGGAATCGAGATTAAAGGATAAGAATTACGAAAGGAGGATGAGAAATACTAACAAATAATGAGAACCAAGAACGAATGATGGGAACTGCATACAAATGATGGAAACTAGGAACAAATGACGGAAACCAAAAAGGGAAGTTGTTGAAACACAAAAGAAATGATGAGAACGGGGAACGGGCCAAAGCATGGGTAACCCAGAAAAAGGGAACGCAGGACATGCTATAAATCTTAAAAAGTAGGAAGACCATTTACGAGGGAACCGAGTATAGGGTGTAGTTTTTGAAGAGCACCAAATAAAGTGCTTACCCATGGGACGAGGGGAACTTACTCACTAATTAATTGACTACTATTTTATTTTTATTTTTTGTCCAAAGGACATCGGTATATAGAAGTCCTAACCTATATCCTTCGGACTAGGACATCAAAAAGGGCCGATCATTTATTTTTTTTAAGCACGTAAAAAACTAAAAATTTAAACTCATGTATAAAAAGAAATACGTAGTTGGAGGATTCTCAATAGGGTATAATTATTTTTTATACCTAGGTCTGAATTTTTTACATGTTTTCATAAATTTCGATCTTACCTTTTTGATGTCCGTGTCCGGAGGACACGGGTGAGGACTTGTTCTTATATATATATATATATATATATATATTTTATTTTTTTTTTTTTATTTTTTTTTTTTATTTTTTTCCTGAGCTTTACAAAGCTAAAAAGTGTTTACTAATTTTTTGTTAAAATTAAAATGAAGGTGCCAAAATAACTAATATTAAGTGATAAGTTGTATCTAACAACGTGTATATGAGAAATAGAATTAAAGCCAACAAGATGTTTTAATATAAGAAGTTGAGGTAAATCTAATAATTGTGAGACCGTCATGTGAGGCAAGAAATTGTATCAATATTTATTAAGTTAATTAATATTTTATAAGATAAAGGTGATGAGCTTTCTAGTTGAGGATTCTTTTATTGCTATTCATTCGTTCAGTAGTAATTCTACTTCAAAGTAAAGATTATAGATTTTCATGACCATTTCATAAAAATTTGAATACATTATTATCTCACACTCTACAATATATATGCAAGCTTCTAACTATCAGCATCATTTTTCATAGGTTCAGTGCAATATTGCATAGTTAAAATATGAAAACATTGCATTTCCAACATTTTGAAAAAAATTGTGTCTCTAGACTAAAATATGGACCCAAAAGTTGAACAGAAGTTTGCTGCCAGCATCAAAAGTTGTAAACCTCCTGAAGTTTATAAAGGAAAAGGTATACAATATCGAAACGAAATTCTACATAGAAAACAAGGAAAAAAAAATGACTTACGATAAGCTGTAAGCCTGTAATGATTTTGTAAGGTTGAGAATTAGGTAACTTAGCTTCATTTTTACTTATGACAATTTTGAGATCTTTGTGTTTCTAGGTTGAAAATGGCATGAGACATTAGGGGTTGATGAAGCTACCTCAAGCCTCTTAACTTTATTTAGATTTAAAGAAACATTATGAGTTAAGTAGAACATTGGTTGTAAAGAGGTGTAATCTATCTATAAGATAAAAAAGACAATATGATCATTTGTAAATTTCGACCTAATCACCTTAAATGACAAATTGGTTCATAATAATCAATGATTCATTGATAATGTGATTACATAAAATGAGCAACATACAAATTTTGTAAAGTCTTAAAATTAATAATTTTAGATGCTAATTAATCGGTGTAATGTTATCATAATGGAATATATGGAAAGAAACTATCACAAATATTATGAAAATTAGAAAATTATCCAAATTAGAAACGATGAATACATCTACATCACATAAAAGAAACCAAATTTAACTATTGAATAGTCAATATCCTTGATTCCTTGTTCCTTAGTCCTTACACTTTGCAAGGAGCACCTGGTAAAAATCTTAAGCAAAAACATTTATTTTAACCCCTTAAGATCGGATGCCCGAAATTTCAAAAATCCATTTTGGCTATTAAGAATGTTCAGGTGTTAACTACCTAGACATTACTTGGTTATTCCATAAATGCATATATATGTCATCTAATGGTCAATTTCCAAATTATCTACATATCCACAATTCTCAAATTTTCTCATTATTCACTCCACAGTCTATCTAGTAATTACTAAATCTAATTTTATTTTTTTAAGTATCAAACAAATTTCCAAACCTATCATGTAAATATTTCCCAAATTGGTCTAACCACCACTTTTCAAATCCGTCCAGATATTAGCCCCTTGTATGTTTGGAGCTTGAAACCTCAAAACTGCGATTTTCCACCTCTATGCACTCCAGGGAGTGTGCAGCAAATATTTAAACTATTTTAAGACTTTCAACCATAAGATCTTATGACTAAGATTAATTTTAGTCACTATTCTAAAAATTCACCGCTCGATGTCAGTCATTTATAAGATCATAACATCCAAAGTCTGTGCAAATTTTTTTACTGGAATTTCAAGAAACTTTGAAGCTTGTTCTTATAAAGTTTGGAGGGTGCCCTTGTAGAATTGATAGATTTTTTGACTTTGGGCTCCTTGGAACTCAAATAGTCATCTGTTATGAACATATGTCTTAAAAAAAATTTTAAAAGAATAAAAAAATATAAAAAAATCTCAGGCATAAAAAGTTTTTTTTGCCCGCCTAGCCACCTAGGGTGTGAAAACCAAAATTTGCGTTAAAAATCTCAAAAATTAGACTTTAACCTTCCAATTTGTTGCACACAAACCTTGTAGTATAGAAAACACTTAGTAAAAATCTTAAACAAAATTTTTTAATTTTAAGTTTTTAACCCAAAAACCTAGGGTGCCCAAAATGACAAAAGACCATATCAATCTCCAAGGATAGTTAGGGGTTAATACTCCAATCCCTCTACTATTGATTCCCGATTTTTCTAACTATTAGTTTTCAAATGTATATCTAATTTCCGGTTTCTATACTTGTCTAACTATTGATACCACAAAATATATTGATTTTTACATTTTTTTTGTTTGAAAACCTACGCATTGATATGATCTTCCTCCCATGGTTGTCCAACTATCAATTTTTATGAGAATTCACTCACCAGTATAGTCCTACGGTCCTACCATAATTGACCAACTATTAATTTTTTATGAGAATTCACTCATCAATGTATTCTTCTTCCCATAATTGTCTAACACTCAAATCGAAAGAGACTCTCCTTCTTGATACGGTCTATATGAGTGATTCTTTCTATAACCTGCTAAGTAATTCTTTCTGTAATCGACTACGTGTCAATTCCAATGCGAATCTACTCAATTCCTCATATAACCACCTAATTGTCAAACCTTAGAAGAATTTACTCAACAATATGGTCTTTCTACCATAACATCTACGTGTCAAGATTATCTCCATCCCATAATTATTTATCAAGAAGATCTTTGTCCGTGAATGTTTGAAAGCAAAAATAGTCTTTATTTAGTGATTCAGTAACAGTCAATTTCCATAATTGAGCGACTATTCTCTAAGCTTCTATTTTGTTTGATTGCTAATATCCATAATTATCTTACCAAAAAATGGAATCTTTGTGGTATACTTGTTTGCATAAAATATTTAATATTTACAAGTATGGACTTGCACCAGTTATATTCCACAGTTAGGTCCCCGTCGTCTCCACGGAGAAGCTAAAAAAGTATCTTGTGTCTACCATTTTCTCGAGCAGTATTATGTTTATTATTTTTATGTGTGCATGTCTTTTCATTTTTTATTATTATTATTATTTTTTTTTTTTATACATAATCCCAAAAGCATAAAAGGTAGGTAGGTAGATTTGTATGTTGGTAGGTTGGTATATTGGTAGGTTGGTACCAGGGTTGTCTTATTAGACACAGACGGACGTCAGACAGACACGACATGTCAGACAGACATTGAGCCTCAGAATGTCTAATAGAATCTACAGAATCTTTTTTTTACCCTGGATTTACCCTGTCCACGTTGCATCCTACGTGGCTGCCACGTAGTGTGTACAGCTCAGCAATACGGTTCGTGACTGCGCCACGTAGGACTGGACCGGCGGTCGCGTCATCTAGACCGGCGGTCGCCTTAGCGACCGACAATCGCCCAGGGTCGACCGACGATCGCCCATGAGCGACCGACGTTCGCCCCTAGGCGACCGCCGATACAGCGGATGGGCGAACGTCGGTCGCTAGGGCGACCGCCGATCCAGGTGATGGGCGAACGTAGCTCATAGGGCGACCGGCGGTCTACCCTCTAGAAACGAAGGACATGAACTTTGAAGAGCCATAACTTTTTCATTCGGACTCTGTTTTTGACGAAATCACTTGGGTTGGGTCCCAAATTAAGTCTAGTTTATGTCGTAAAAATTGCAGACCCATACAATTAAGTATAAAAAATTGGCATGCATTTTAGTGAAGGGAGTATTTGTTTCTTGGGTTTTTAAACATTTGACATGTTTTACCATTGCAAGCCTATTATGTGACATCAAAAAGGTTTTTGCATGATGTGTTTTAGACAAGTGTGATCTTTAAGTGCATCCCACAATCTTTGTAGTTGGAAGTATTTTGATCCAGATAGTTTTAGTATTGGCTTTGCAATGATATTTCTAAGATGAAAAAAGTGAAAAAGTGGATGATTTTTGAAGAGATAGATCTCCTTCAACCATCGTTAGATTTTGAATTTTTATTTTAGAATGGGTTCCAATTAGAGTGCTGTATTGGTGATAGGAACCTCAATCCATTCGAAGATATATTGAAGATAAGGTATAATTTGAGTGTAAGGGGTCTATTACTGGACTATATTAATTGTTTTGTAAACTATTTGGCAGTTTTTATCATTATTGAATCATCTCTTCCCTCCTTTTATACACACACCCCATTTCAACAAATTTAATGAATCTCAGGTATTTAATAGAAACTACTTACCTTCCTCTTATAGTCCAAAACTTCTAATCATGTTTCATATAAATTACATAGGAAAAGTATAAATACTACTCTCTCTCTCTATTTCCCTATACATCTTACACTTCCCTATGGCTCAAATAGTAGCCTTGCAATGATACAAACTGCCAAATAGTTTACAAAACAATTAATATAGTCCAGTAATAGACCCCTTACACTCAAATTATACCTTATCTTCAATATATCTTCGAATGGATTGAGGTTCCTATCACCAATACAGCACTCTAATTGGAACCCATTCTAAAATAAAAATTCAAAATCTAACGATGGTTGAAGGAGATCTATCTCTTCAAAAATCATCCACTTTTTCACTTTTTTCATCTTAGAAATATCATTGCAAAGCCAATACTAAAACTATCTGGATCAAAATACTTCCAACTACAAAGATTGTGGGATGCACTTAAAGATCACACTTGTCTAAAACACATCATGCAAAAACCTTTTTGATGTCACATAATAGGCTTGCAATGGTAAAACATGTCAAATGTTTAAAAACCCAAGAAACAAATACTCCCTTCACTAAAATGCATGCCAATTTTTTATACTTAATTGTATGGGTCTGCAATTTTTACGACATAAACTAGACTTAATTTGGGACCCAACCCAAGTGATTTCGTCAAAAACAGAGTCCGAATGAAAAAGTTATGGCTCTTCAAAGTTCATGTCCTTCGTTTCTAGAGGGTAGACCGCCGGTCGCCCTATGAGCTACGTTCGCCCATCACCTGGATCGGCGGTCGCCCTAGCGACCGACGATCGCCCATCCGCTGTATCGACGGTCGCCCCGTCAGGAGGGGTGCGCGGAGGCTCGCGGACACTTTCTCCTTGGGTGCTTGCCCATCACGTAGACCGCCGGTCGCCCTATCAGCGTCGTTCGCCCATCGACTGGATCGGCGGTCGCCCTAGCGACCGACGTTCGCCCAAGCGACCGACGTTCGCCCATCGGCTGGATCGGCGGTCGCCCCATCAGGAGGGGTGCGCGGAGGCTCGCGGACACTTTCTCCTTGGGTGCTTGCCCATCACGTAGACCGCCGGTCGCCCTGTCAGCGTCGTTCGCCCATCAACTGGATCGGCGGTCGCCCTAGCGACCGACGTTCCTCCATCCGCTGTATTGGCGGGCGCGGGATTTGGAGGTTTTGAATGAAGTTAACACCAAGTATCCTATACCATGCCAGGGTTGAATCAAATTAACACCAAGTATTTCCTTCCATGTAAATCCAAGTTCCATGTGGCTTCTTTCATGATTTAATATATTTTATACGGTTAGAGAAAATAATAAAACCACCTCCTCCCCCCTTTAGTATAACTTCCTCTATTACTTAGCATCCTACAAAGTCAAAGTAAATCATAATATGTAGATACGTTTCTCTTAGGGGAATTTTTGTTCTTCCATAATTTTTATAAGGTATTTTTTAGTCTACACAAGTTTTAAAATCGTTACCCCTTTCCACAAATCTATTTTCCGTATATCATTCAATATTCTACTCATTCAAATGACTTACAAGTAAATGATGACCTATAGATGACATATCCCCACGATTTTCTAAATAACACCATCATTTCCATAGGGTCATCATTAGGTAGTCTAAGTGTTTAAATTGTCCCATTACCCCCTTTATCTATTTTTTCTTATTTTTTGAAGTTTTGGTGTTTGTAAGTGCTTGTAACCAAAATCCACCCTATAGATCCTTTACTACAACGATATTTTTTTATAGCTCCATCATGTTCATAAGGTAGTTATTACATAGTCCAATTATTTTTAAAATATTTTTTCTCTCCATTTAACTATTTTTTATCTATTATTTAAAGCTCTACTTACTTCGAAAATTCTATATTAATTTGGGAAAAATAGTACAGGTTGTCCTATAATATTTTTGATGGTTCCATCATTTTTATATGATCCATATTACCTACACTAAATAGGTAGATTAGTGTTAGATACACTAATATACATAAATAGGCTATAAGTTTTTACTATTAGTCAATATTTGTACCCTCTACAATGGTGAAGATGGGGATCCTTACATAGTATTGGAATCAATACTCTTGGTAAAATTTTTATCCCAAAAGTAAAAACTTGTAGCATTTTCAAATCTTATAAAAATCTAACACTAATGTACCTATTTAGTGTAGTCCAAATGTTCAAATTACATTCCCCACTTTGTTTTCGTATGCATGTGCGCACACCGCCTACTTTCACATGACTATTTAATTTTTAGAAATTCGGGAAAAATACTTTCGTTCGTCCTGTGCCCCTAAGATTTATACCATATATTTTACACAATATGAATCACCTAGGAAAGTTATCAACACCCCTTCCACTCCCTTTTTGCTTATATATTTACATATGCCCCGTGCTTCAAACCCCGCAATTCAAATATCCCCATATAAATTCAACCACATAGGCGATCGTCGGTTGCTCAGGCGACCGCCGGTCCAGGCAAAGTATAAATACTACTCTCCCTCTCTATTTCCTTATACATCTTGGACTTCCCTATGGCTCAAATAGTAGCCTTGCAATGATAAAAACTGCCAAATAGTTTACAAAACAATTAATATAGTCCAGTAATAGACCCCTTACACTCAAATTATACCTTATCTTCAATATATCTTCGAATGAATCGAGGTTTCTATCACCAATACAACACTCTAATTGGAATCCATTCTAAAATGAAAATTCACAATCTAACGATGGTTGAAGGAGATCTATCTCTTCAAAAATCATCCACTTTTTCACTTTTTTCATCTTAGAAATATCATTGCAAAGCCAATACTAAAACTATCTGGATCAAAATACTTCCAACTACAAAGATTGTGGGATGCATCTAAAGATCACACTTGTCTAAAACACATCATGCAAAAACCTTTTTGATGTCACATAATAGGCTAACAATGGTAAAACATGCCAAATGTTTAAAAACCCAAGAAACAAGTACTCCCTTCACTAAAAAGCATGCCATTTTTTCATACTTAATTGTATGAGTGTGCAATTTTTACCACCTAAAATAGACTTAATTTGGGTCCCAACCCAAGTGATTTCGTCAAAAACAGAGTCCGAATGAAAAAGTTATGGCTCTTCGAAGTTCATGTCCTTTGTTTCTAGAGGGTAGACCGCCGGTCGCCCTATGAGCTACGTTCGCCCATCATCTGGATCGGCGGTCGCCCTAGCGACCGACGTTCGCCCATCACCTGGATCGGCGGTCGCCCTAGCGACCGACGTTCGCCCTAGCGACCGACGTTCGCCCATCACCTGGATCGGCGGTCGCCCTAGCGACCGACGTTCGCCCATCACCTGGATCGGCGGTCGCCCCAACAGGAGGGGTCCAGATTGGCTCGCGGACACTTTGTCCTTGCCCCTAAGGTCGCCTAGAAGCGGTTGCCAGGGCGACCGCCGGTCTCCATCTTCGATCACGGTCGCCTTCTCATGGCGGCGGCGGGCGTCGGCGATCGCGAGAGGCGACCGACGTTCGCCCGGTGCGACCGTCGATCGCTTAGCGAGGTCGCCCACCCGCGGATCGCCCATCGTGACGTGTATTTTGATTTTCCACGTCATTATCAACCCTACGCCACGTAGGAAAATAGCTTTTTACCTCAAGGTAAATCTCAGCAAGTTTTTTACTATGTAATTTTTTGGTACGGTCGACATTTTCGTCGACTCGACGCTTAATGAGACATGTCCAATACGACAAATCGACGGACATTCCGAAAATTGTGTCTAATAAGACAACCCTGGTTGGTACGTAGTTAGGTACGTAGGTGGGTAGGAAAGATCACCCAATTACATTATATATAGACTAGTAAGGTCCCCCGTCGGCCCAACGGGGAAAGGTCTTTACATAGTACTTTTAAAAAAGTGTCATGTGTCTATTATTTCCCAAACCGTGTTCATATATATATATATATATATATATATATATATATATATATATATATATATAATCCATAATACATAATCCAAAGAACATAAAAGAAGGTAGGTAGGTTGGTTGGTAGGTTTGTATGTTGGTAGGCGGGTACATTGGTGGGTAGGAAGGATCGCCGTACGGTATTTTATTATAGAAGTAGACTAGTAACTAAAGGTCCCCGTCGTCTCGACGGGGAAGCTACCGTAGGTTAGGGGCCGGTTCGACACTTGTTAGTCGAATAATTAATTAAAGTGAAAAATCTGCATTCGACTAAAAAAAGTTTTTTGTTTTTTTTTCGACTTTTGTTTAATTCTTTTTAAAAAAATCGGCTGGAAGTAAAAATACCGGTAAATTTAAACATGATCCATAATAGGAAGAATCCGATTAAACATGATCCATAATAGGAAGATTCTGATTACTGCATGGAAAGGTGTAAGGAGGCCCATGCCTAAATTTAATACATAATCATGATGGTAGAATTAATTAATTATTCCACAACCTGGCTCGTACCGGTAACTTATTGATTGACTCTTCATGCTTAGCAGTTGCATGCATTTTAGTGTAAGAAGTATTTCTTAACTTCCTTTTCATTTGACCTTCTTGATTTTAAAATATTCAGACATCATTGATATATAATTTGTTGATTTTAATTTATTTCATCAAATGCTTACTGTATTATAGATTGATTTCGGCATTACTAAGTAATAATTTCAAATAAAATTCAACTTAGAATTTCTGAAATATTTAGTGTCGAACCGGCCCCTAACCTACGGTATTTAGAAAAGTATTCCGTGTCTACCATTTCCTACCAAAGAGTAAAAATCATAAAAGTAGGTAGGTTGGTAAGTTTGTAGGTTGGTAGGTAGGAAGGATCGCCGTACAATATTTTATTATAGAAGTAGACTAGCGATGTACGTGTCGTCCCGACATGAAAGCTTGTTATGTGGTTCTTTTATAAAATAATGATCCCGTGTCTACCATTTCCTCATATTATGTTTATTATTTTTATATAGTAAGGTACCCGTTGTTCCGACGAAGAAGCACTTTATATGGTATTTTTTTTAAAAAAGTATCTCATGTCTACCATTCCATAATATTTATATATATGCTCGTGTTTTTTTTTTTTTTTTTTTTAAAAAAATTTATAAATATTTTTAATTTAATTAATTTTAGTTTACATAATCCAAAAAACATAAAAGAAGATAGGTAGATAGGTTGATTGGTAAGTTCGTAAGATGGTAGGTTGGTACGTTAGGTAGGAAGGTTTGGTGGGTAGGAAGGTTTGGTAGGTAGGAAGGTTTGGTAGGTAGGAAGGTTTGGTAGGTAGAAAGGATCGCCGAACAATATTATTTTATAGAAGTAGATTTAACTATCTTATAAGTGCTACATCGCACATTAACTAAATCTAAAAAACCCAGTGTAGAATATCACACTATATGGCAAATCTAACTAGATCTAGACAACCAAGGTGTCGTAGAACGGTAGAATATCACACTAGAAGCAGAATGCTTTCTATAATCTTATAATGTATGTGGTGAAATGTTCAAACTTACTTTCCAAATTCATACCAACTTCCAAATAGACTATTATACCAAATGTACGAATCTCCAAATATACTTTCCAAATTTCTCTACATACATTAAGAGATCGTATATATACTTTCCAAATTTCTCTACATACATTAAGAGATCGTATACTTGATGGATGACATGCATCTAATTAACTTTTTGGCAACTAACTTCAAGCAAGCACTGTGTACAACTTCATGAAAAGTCCAAAAATAAGGCATGTCTCAAGAATATGATGTAAAATAGAATTGCCTTCTACACTCTTCGATATTGTCAAAGCATTGGAGGTCTAAAATCATTGTTAAGGTTTGCATCAAATGAATGTATTTAAAAATTCTAACACTTTATACATAAATCGGAAAACATGAAAAAAATCTCGGGAGTTTGAAACTAATAGTCGCTGGGAGGGACCCTCTAACTTACTCTTAGCCATACCAAACTAACAACTAACCATTCATAACTACTATATCTATGACAATCAGTGTAAATGCATTAATTTTTTGGTCCTTGGCAAAACTAAGATTACCGTGGCTAAGAGAATCTAAAGGGATGTTGTATAAGGAGAGTCAAGCCGTACGTGGGCCAAAGGAGGGCAAAAACTCCTCTCATGTCATTGGTTTATTTCTGGAATTTCTATAATAAATGCAAATTTCTTGATGTAATAAACCAATCACATGAGAGAAATTTTTGCCCTTCTTTGGCCCCATGTACGGCTTGACTCCCCATGTAAAACGTCCTTAACCCCTATACTTTTCCTATACTTCAAAGAAGTGTTTCTTCTAAACTAACTTATTGTAAACTTAAGTTTAAGTATATTTCCATATGTTTTTGATTGGATGCATTATAAAGAAAAATTAGTCAAGGCCATATAAATTTTGGTTTGTAAATTGCAAATAAATCTAGAATCTCCAAATTCTACTCTATTCAAAACTAATAGAGGACTTTTCAAGAACATTAAGATTTAAGGCATGACGAGTTGACGACCTTTCAAATTTCCAATCAACATAAAAAAGATTATCTAACCTCCTAGGGGTTTAATTCTATCATATTACCATGCACACCATATGAATGGTGGGTTTGACTTTCCTCTCATTCACAAAATGCACAATCATTAAGAATTTTAAGTTATTAAATATTCATCATAAATTGTTTAAAGAGATTTTGTCCTTAGGCCATATGGTCATTATAGTTCTATACGTACTTTGTGTCAATTTTTAACAAGATTCTTTGACAAAGCAATGAAAGGTTTAGTTTATATGAATGGAATAAAGATTGCTCTCTACGACTTGTGAAAAACCTCTTGAATTGCCCTTCTTTTTAAAAATCTTGTGGTTGGTTCTTAAAATTAAAGCACAATTTCCAAGGGCTTAACTTTGTGAAAGTAGGTAATTGGTTTTGCCAATTGAACCCAATGGTCTCACATATTTATGATCTACTTCATGTGAAAATAACTTTCATACATCATTCAAGGTCAAGGTTGTCATACCGGACGGACACGCTGCCCGTCCGTCCGTCCGCCTTGTCCGTCCGATTGAGTTTTGGCTCGCCCGATAGGGTCAAACGACTGTTGACTTTTAGTTTAGGTAAAAAAACGACGACGCGGCAAGGGTTTAGGTGAAAACTAAGCCACTTGGCCGCCGCGTACGGGCCGCCTGGAACGCCACACACGCTTTTTACTGCAAATTTTGTTACCCACGAAAAGTTACACACCCCCTACAATCAAGGTGGACGGACACGCCCGTCCGTCCGTGACAACTCGTACGTCCGTTTTGTCCGTCCGATTACCTCAACACGCCCGATATGACAACCTTGTTCAAGGTTAACCACATTCCACCTTATCATTGAAAATCCACAACTAGTATTAAACTATTAATTGAGTTAATCTTGGTGACTAATTAAAATACTTAAGACAAGAGCATATTCCAATAGAATCTAGAACACAAACCTCATCAAAAGGCACGTAAGAGGTACATAATACGTGCCACAGACAAAATTCAAAATACTCAGGATCGTCAGGACTTTAGTACGGCTTTGACTTATCTTACCCTTTAGTATCCCTTCAATCTCACCTTAAAATTTTATAAGTAATTCAAGAGTAGTAAAAAATTATAATTTCACTTGAATCTAATATAATTATAATTTGATCGACCTATTACCTATTTCAAAACAACAAAAATGAATCCTACAAGCAAAGCATTAAATCCTTAGTTACTATCCAAGACTCGATGCCTTGAGATGTACCCTGGGTCCAAGATTATGCTGGTGAGACCAGGGTTCGGGGAGAACCGCTGGACAGGTGAGAGTCGTGAGACTCCCTTCATCTCGGCAGAGGGAGCACGATGCCAGGAGGAGAACGTTCCTGGCAGAAGCAAAACGTAATTCCACTCCAACCGCAGCCAAGATTCGAATCATCGACGCCGCACTACGACAGCTCCTGGTCGCACACCCGCAAACAGCCTGTGCAAGCGCACTAGCATTCTATGACGACGAAGCAATTGACAAGAGCTTGTGCACTCTCGCACTCGATATTGCTCGAGCTTGATCACACAATCACGCACAGGTATGCTCTTCCCTTACTCAGACAAGCCTTGAATTGGATGCTCAATTGTGGACATTGCACGACAACTACTGTTTGTGGAGCCTGTTGTGGTCTCGAGACACCTGAACCTGCTTTTGCTTGTCTTGCAGGCCTTCGCACTCTTGCTCGAGCTTGATCACACCATCGCGCACAGGTATGCTCTTCCCTTACTCAAGCCTTGAATTGGATGCTCAATTTGGATGCTCAATTGTGGACATTGCACGGCAAGTACTGTTTGCGGAGCCTGAGCCTGTTGTGGTCTCGAGACACCTGAACCTGCTTTCGCTTGTCTTGCAGTCCGTCGCACTCTTTGCTCGAGCTTGATCACACCATCGCGCACAGGTATGCTCTTCCCTTACTCAAGCCTTGAATTGGATGCTCAATTGTGGACATTGCACGGCGACTACTGTTTGCGGAGCCCGTTGTGGTCTCGAGACACCTGAACCTGCTTTCGCTTGTCTTGCAGGTCGTCGCACTCTTTGCTCGAGCTTGATCACACCATCGCGCACAGGTATGCTCTTCCCTTACTCAAGCCTTGAATTGGATGCTCAATTGTGGACATTGCACGGCAACTACTGTTTGTGGAGCCTGTTGTGGTCTCGAGACACCTGAACCTGCTTTCGCTTGTCTTGCAGGTCGTCGCACTCTTTGCTCGAGCTTGATCACACCATCGCGCACAGGTATGCTCTTCCCTTACTCAAGCCTTGAATTGGATGCTCAATTGTGGACATTGCACGGCAACTACTGTTTGCGGAGCCTGTTGTGGTCTCGAGACACCTGAACCTGCTTTCGCTTGTCTTGCAGGCCGTTGCGTTGGTTCAGTGGATAAAAACCAGAGTCGGCAAGCTTCACACCCTTGATCGAGATCGAGTGCAAGCTTCGCCTAGGCAGCCTCGATCAAGCCTCTGGTGAGATTTCTACCTTTCCTCCCAGCTGCTAGCATCATGTTATTAGGGGGGTTTCTTTTCCAGCTAAGTACAATGCTGCTAGCAGATTGACTTCCTGCGATCAGTATCTCTTTTTTTCTGTAGTAATCATGAAGATCCCTCGGTACCAGTCGAAGGAACTTTACGTAGCCGATCTACACCCGTCGGCGACGGAGAAAGTCAACGAGCTCTCTAACCTGTTCAATCAAGCTGGTACACTCGCGAGTATTAGAGTTGTTGCACCCAACCCTAACCAAGCTGGGCGGCAAACTCTGAGTAGCGCGTATGTTGACTACACCAGCCTTGAAGACGGTTAGCTGACCGAAGACTTTGCATAATTTCTCTTCTTTGTTCTTCCAGTTTTTCGTCCCTTACTTTCATGGTTTCTTAGATCTTTTCTGAAGCTGTCTTCTTTCCTGCATGCGTAATGATCACTAACTACAGTGAATCTATTTGGTTTCCAGCCTGCCGAGCTTGGCAGAAATTCAACTATTATGTTTGGGAGAACATGCCCATGCGCGTAATGTTTTCTAACAAGGATCCGGCTTCTCGTTACAATGAGAAGGCGAATCTCATTGTCACTGTAAGTGACCATCACATGTGCCTGATTATTTCTACTGTTGAGGAACACTACCGTAACTGCAGATCTGGTTGAACATGGTTGCAGAACTTGGAAGAGTCGATAGACTCCGGGACTCTTCACCACCATTTTGGCAGGTTTGGAGTGGTAATATCATCAAAAGTGGAGCGAGACCCTACGGGCAAGTCCACTGGACGAGGGTTTGTCCAATTCCAAGACGAGGAAGAGGCTCAGGAGGCCATCCAGAAGGTGAACAACACGATGTTGAACGGCAACCGAGTGTATGTGGGGTTGTTTATACGCCGCACAGATCACCTTGAAACTGCCAACATGAATCCTCATGTGCCGAGCACTGATCACTCAGAAATGGCGAACATGAATTCGAATGTGCCGAGTTCAAAGTCGTGGCCTCCCCAACCGTGGTCAGTAGAGATGCTGGAGACCAAGTTGGGAGAAGCCCATTCCCAAGAAGAGCGAAAAGCGGTGAGCTTTTCAGTTCGATTTGTGTTATGCTGAATAAATTGAACCTGAATGAATTACATAGACGTATATGTCATGTTCTCTAATGTATAGCTAGTGTTTTGGAATGTGTGCAGATGCTAGGGGCAACTCTTCTTCCACTCGTCTCCAAGCATACCAAGGATTTCGCATCAGACATTACCAATGAACTGGTGAACTTGCCCATCGTTGAGATCCTCGACATCATGAGCATGAAAGATGACGTCTTTTACGAGGAAGTGGAGAAGGTCAAGAAGCTGGTATTGGAACGCATCAAGGAACAGCCTCCATTTACACCTGCCTATTTGCTCGAAGATGAGCCAGAGATTCTCGTATTGCCAGTACCTTTTCCAGTCGAAGCTCTGACGTTTCCACCAGCTGCACGATACATCCCATATTGGGTGCTAGAGATGGCAAGTAACAAGCCAGGGACTGGTTACTTCGACATCAGTGACAACAGCACTGATGACATCACTTCCAATGACGACAGTGTGTGCAGTTTGTGCAGGGACGAATTCGTATGCGAAAGGCATGTGGGTGATGTCACTGATGTGTGAATTCCTTGCATTTAAATAGCTGGAGATCTTACTTAGTGCTCAAGACCTTTGTGGTCTCTAGGAAACGTAAATAGATCGAACATATAAGTGGAATTATGTCTGCCTTTTTCCAGCCACATGTATGGCTTGACTCCCCATTTGAGGCGTCTTTTAACCTCTACACCTTTCTTGTAATTTGAACAAACTTGTGCTTCCTTTGAACTGCTCATAATAAAATATTGCCCTATGTTTCGACGGTTCAGTATTACACTTGGACGTGCGTTCACAGATACGGGAGAGGAGCGAATGCTGCAATTCACACTCTTGTTGAAAGAGTTCACTTCTGGCAGAATTTCCGATTTATGTAGGGTTCGGCAATTATCGATTATCATGTTTCTGTAGGTGCGAGCAGTGGTGGTCGACTGATGTACAGGATCAGAATGTAGGCCTCGATATTGAGCAAATTACGTAGAAAGATCTCCTCTTTTTCTAAAACCTGTGCTTTGCAATTGATTTCAGTTTGACAGAGTATCATTTATCGGAGAAGGTGCTCAGAGAGGTCCCTTTGTCTTGTTTGCCAAGATGAAGAAGACGGAGGTTTTCCATTTGTATTGTTCAGGTTTTGCTCTTAGTATTGGTACAGATTCGGCAGATTTGTCGCAGTTGGTTCCAAATATGCCGATAGAGGTGTTTTTAGGTAGTGTCTGGCCACTTTTAATTCACCGTAGAGATCGCTTGGAGCAGATACAGACACTCTTGAAACTCCGCCTTCTAAGTTCTGGATTCAGTTCGTTGACGAGAGTGAGGAGATGTTTGATCATCAACTGCACCTTGTTAACCCTTAAACGTCATAGCATGTCCCTCGGGCTGGGTTTCCAGTGTATTTTCAGAGGGGCTTGACGTTTAAGGGTTAAACGTATGAATGAGGAGCAATACAGGTCCGCCTCTGGTCGTTTCAGGACATGGGCGCAGAAATATGATCCACATCGCTAAATCCAGAACTAACCAATATGCCATGGTACAGGATCCGTTGAGTATCGCCATTGAAGCTGAAATCGTTCAGTATGGGCGTTGGTGCAGGTTCGTTTGCTATCGAAAGGTGGACAAAATTTCAATGCCAGATTGGGATGTTGTAGACGTTCGAGGTTGGGATGTTTAAGACGGAGACCATTACAGTGAATAATTTCTGTTTCTGGAATCCATGTGATGATTGCTGCACAGGAAGTGCGGCAGATGTGCCTCGTTACGCACAACAGGAGGCCCTCGAGAATATTTGTTACGTAGGACCTCATATTTATGTGTAGACAGAGTAGGAATTCTGTAACAGGATTGGAGTAGTCAATCTAGAATGGATATTAACATGAATAGATTGGAGTAGTTATCTATGTGATACCCAGCATATATTTATGCTTCAATTGAAATGAAAATGGTTTTTTTTAAATGGTGTGAAAACTCTGCGTAATTATTGTTCGGTCATTTACATAGGTACAGGGATACCATCAGCTGTAAAAACGTAGAGGTAGTCAAAACAAGGGAGATAATTCATAAAGCTGTTTACTTGCTACGCTAGATGTGTTATTTGAAAATCGATTTACCCTACCTATCATGAGAATGCTATTGGGAACGCAGACCGTGGCTCAAACGTGGCTACAAACACAACGTAGTAAATAATTATTAAGCATTTACAGAAAAACGTGGTTCGATATCGGAGACGTAGCTTTTTTGCCGTAGCTTATGCACCGAGTTTCTAGTAGAATTTGTTTGGATGCATATAGAAAAATTACTTAAGTAATGCCACATAAATTTTAATTTGTAAATTGCTAATAAATCTAGAATTACCAAACTTCTATTCTGTACATAGAAGACTTTTCAACAACATTAACATTTAAGGCTTGATGACCTTTCAAATTCCCAATCGACAAGAAAATTATCATTAAGCCTCCCAGGGGGTTTAATACTATCATAATTCCGTGCATACCATATAAATGATGGGTTTGACTTTTCTCTCCTTCACAATGTGTCGATCAATTCTAAGTTACTGACTTTTCATCATTGATTGTTAAAAGAGGTTTTGTCCTTAAGTAGGCCATATAGTGGTGTACTTATGTTTTATCATTTTTTTACGAGATTCTTCGACATAGCTATAAAAGGTTTGCTTTATATGAATGGAATAAAGATTGCTCTATACAACTTGTGAAAAACCCCTTGAATTACCCTTTTCTCTAAAAAATCTTGTAGTTGGTCGCTATATTTATTTGAAGAGCACAATTCCCAAAGGCTTAACTTTGTGAAAGTAGGTTATTGGTATTGTCAATTGAACCCAATGGAACTCACATTTTAGGATTCATGTCATGTGAAAATAACTTACAATCATACATTATTCAAGGTTAACCACATTTTACGTTTTTCATTGAAAATCCTCAACTCATATAAATTAAGTTAATCTTGGTGACTAATTTTTTAGATAAGACAAGAGCATATTCCAGTAGGATCTATAACACAATTCTTATTAAAAAGCACCCAACATGTACATTATATGTGCCAGTGAAAAAATTCAATACACTCACGGCTGACAAGACTTTAGGATATTCGGCTTTGACTCAATCCCTTCAATCTTACATTTATAATTCATAAAAAATTCTAGAATAGTCCAAAATTTATATTTTCACTTAGATCTACCTTTCACTAAAACCATTCTCTTAATTAGCCACTTCAGGTCTTGATCACTTTAAGACCCTTATCAATTAGTTTAGCGCCTTGCTATGGTAGCCCATTTTTTCTTCTATTCATCTATTTTACCTATTTCAAAACAACAATGAACAATGAATCAAAGCAATCAAAGTATTAAACCCTAACTATCTAAGACTCAATGAAATTTTGGCTCAATGGATATTACTTTTAGTTACATCTTAAATCTGGATTTTAAATTGTAATAATTGCATATAGTAATACGCTTTGTGAGGTAGGGGTAGTATGGGTTGTAACATACATTTGAAATTTGAATTGATCCAATTGCATATATATGGTAAGCCCTCATGATTTCCTTTTGACAATTAATTGTCAAAGCCGGTGGTTGGAGACCTTAGAGTCAACATTGTCCCAAAAAGTAACCCATGGGCTTCCGAAGATTTTAGAGTTTCACTCAACAATAATTACAATTTATAAATGACTAAAAATGATAGCTTGTAACACAAGGCTGTTTTTATCACAAACCTATGAAGGTGGCGATTCCACTGTGTTGAAGAAGTGTATTCATTATCGGTTTCTTTTTGCCTTAGTCTTACTAGAAGCGTGATCATCCTCTTTTTTGAAGCTTTGCATCGGTAAGCTTGTGATCCCTTTCGATTTGCACGCAAATCTTAGAGAAGCGTAGTCGTCATCTTCTCCGAGTCTCTGTTTTCCTTTTGCCTACAATCTTATTAGAAGCGCAATCATCAACTTCTTTGAAGCTTTGCATTGGTAATGTTTTGAGATCTTAGGGTTTATTCCGCCATTAATTCCACTTATTGGTTGAAGGTTCCGAGGCAATATCCAGGTCATAGTTAGCTTTTACATTTGAAAGGATCCCATAGCCGAATGCAGAGAAGAAGAAACCGAAAATTGGTTGCCTCCTTCCTTCGGTTGTTGTGTGAGGAGCAGGAGAAACGAGTGATCGACTGTTCTGATCCGCTTTTTCGGATGCAGATGAAGATGATGAGGCGAGGAGTAGTGACAACCTTATGGGTTGTCTTGGTTCTGCATGCCCACGAGGGCAGCGTTCAAGGCCGCTTTCTTCCGCACGCTGCTCCAGGGACATGCAATGATGAACACCAAGCGTGGCTATGCAGCAATGCAGGCGAATGCAGATGCGTTCCTATTCCCGAGACCACCGGCGAACTACGTTACGGAATAGGCCTTCGTCCAGTCCCTCCAGGGATATGCGATGATGAACACCACGTTTGGAAATGCGTCGATGACGGTTACCCTCGATGCAAATGTGTTGCACGCCCTCAAACCTCGAGGACCAGCAGCTCATCACTTGTACACTTTCCTCCCTGTCCAGAGACATGACCCAAGGATGGACGGCACCTTTGGCAATGCCACGATGAAGGCACCCCTCAATGTAAATGTATTCCTGTCCGTGCGATCACCGGCGAACTACGTTACGGTATTGGCTTACCTCCAGCCCCTCCAGGCACATGCGATGATGAACTTCACGTTTGGAAGTGCTTTGATGAGGAGTATCCTCGATGCAAATGTGTCGCACGCCCACAAACCTCGAAGACCACCAGCTCATCATTTGTTCACTTCCTCCCCGTCCCGAGACATGCCCCGATGATGGATGGTACCTTTGGCTATGCCATAATGAAGGCAACCCTCAATGCAAATGTGTTCCTACCCCACAACTGTCGAAGTCCACCGGCACATCATTTGAA
Organism: Bryum argenteum; assembly: GCA_037043015.1. Taxonomy (NCBI): domain Eukaryota; kingdom Viridiplantae; phylum Streptophyta; class Bryopsida; order Bryales; family Bryaceae; genus Bryum; species Bryum argenteum. The sequence continues at coordinate 2,017,224 of CM073323.1, read as the reverse complement.
GGCACCACAACCGCCAAGACCACCAACTCAGCTTCTTACGGTGTGAGCAACAGCCACGATGCGACTCCCGCTTGTAACTGGTTCTGTTATTACTCCCACGGCCATCTCCCGCTCTGTCAATGTATTGACATTCCGCAGGGTTCATTTGAAGCCACCACCACCTCACCTTCGAATGGTGCGAGTAACAACGGCGATGCGGCTCCCTCTCGTAGGCCTACTGGTAACTGGTAGCTGGTACTGTGATAACTCGAACGGCTCTTCCCCGGGCAATGGTTCGTAGCAGCTACCAAGGAGGCACCCTAGAATACCAAGGAGGCACCCTAGAATCCATGGGGACCTCCCAAGGCCGTTTTTGATCGTTTTGATTTCAAAATTGGGGTCTGCGACCCCAAATTACCCTTGGAAGCTTACTGCTTGGCATTCAATGTCTATACATCAAAAAATTAGGGGGCTCATTACCCCTCCTCCATCCTCCTTGGTAGCTGCTACGAACGCTTACACCTCTTCCCCGCTGTCAATATATTGGCATTCCGCACTTTTGTAACCAATTTCATCTTGGCTCACGCTTTATGTCGTGATCTACCGAAATAAAGCTTGAAGCTATCTGATGCACTTGTTCATCTTCTTTTCATCTTCTTTGCATTGTATATGACCATGGACGTTTCAGCAAGACAGTGACTATCATTGTGGGACGTAATTTAGTGGAAGTTGCTTTTAATTGTTCCTTTGTAAAATTCAAGCTATAGAAAATTGTGTCGTGGGTGGCTTCGCTCTTGATTTTTTTGTGCACGCCATACATGAAGGGGTGTGCAATGAGCGAGAAAAGATGTATTTAGTGATTTTATGGGTTTGTTGCTATTATAATTATAAGTAGATTTACTATAACGTACCTTTCTCTTCCTCTCAGATAAATTCTATTTATTTTCTCAAATTGACCATGTACCTTTTGGGGCATTTGGCATTTCCAACAAATTGGATATAGGAATGGCTAGATGCAGCCATGAAGGAGGAGTTGTTAATTGTAGCATCCTTTGAATGATCCACACCCTTTTCCAATAAACATGCTAAATGACATTGTTATATTTTGTTTTTACACACACTATTACAAAAATTTAAAACTACTTGAAGTCCAAAAAGTCCAAAGGTTTTGAAGTTTTTCGATAGGCGGCTAAAAATTCTCAAAAGTCAAATTAACTTGAAGTAAACAATACATTTGAGTGGGAGTTGAATGGATAACCACTAACCTCTAGGAGGGCACTACCTCTCGCCTGTTGTTGAGATTGTAAATCAACACATTCTACAAAAATTGCACACCTATCCGTACATAGTGAGTACAAAAGTGGATCATATCGATAGATTCGCATGACACAAATCAGTATAATTACATTCTCATACTTACTTTTTTGCTATAAAAGAATCAAGAAAATCATCCACTAAGTTACCTCTCACAATGATGACACGTACAACCGTCCATTGTCATATGAAATGCAAAAAGATGAACCATCAGATAATGTCAAGCTTTATTTCAGGAATCGCAACATAAAGTGTGACCCAACGTAAAAAGATTATATGTACTTAAGAGTGCGGAATAATACAAGCACACTTGCCGTCAGGATAACAGACCGAGACACAAGCGGGAGTCGCATGGCCGTTGTTACTCAAACCATGAGAAACTGATCCTCCTTGCAATCGCCTGGATAGATTTATTGAACGCGGCGTCCTTGAACGCGGCGTCCTTGAACGCGGCGTCCTTGAACGCCGCCCTGGAGGGCAAGCAGCATCAGGACGACCCACAAGGTCGTCACCTCCCCTCGCATCATCATCTTCATCTGCATCAGAAAAAGAACACATTAGGACAATCGATCCCCGTTGCTTGTACTCCTAACACACCGGAAAAAGGAAGCGAGCAATCCTTAGTCTCTCCTTCTTTGCATTCGGCTATCAAATCCTATTACAGCTACCTATGACTTTGATTGCACTGTTGTCGAACCTTCGAACATCTACATGCATGTCATTGAAAACAGATGTTCAAATGATCACAAAGCATAATGATGGCTTACTCTCACGGTGCTGCACAGAAGGTACACAATATGATGGGAGATTTGAGGCTCACAACAATACTGATGCAAAACTTTAAAGAAAGATGATGACAACCACGCTTCTCTGAGTATGTAGGCAAATTCGAAATGGAAATGGAAAAGATGAGGACTATGGTGCTAAAGTTCCACGTTTGTAGTGATGTCTTAGATATGTACCCCAGCCAGGATGTACCCCAGGTCCAAATTATGTGGGCGTGTTGACTGCCTTAGTCATAGGGAGCAGTCAGTACGGGAACGGAAATTCCAACTGCAAGATTCGAATCATCAGCAATTCGAAGCCATCATGGAGATGGCCGCTCTTAGACAGCAACAGGCGCACACCCGCAAACAGTCTGTGCGAGCATTCTATGACGAAGCAGAGCTTGACATGGTCTCGCACCTGCGCCTCGTATCGCCTCTTCGCACTCTCGCACCCTTACATTCTTGCGTACAGCTTGATCACAGCTTCCAGCACAGGTATCCTTTCCCTTATTTATGGATTGGATGCTCAAATGTGGACTTTGCATCCCGGCAATTGATAACCACGTGCACGGCACCCTACTGTTTGGAGAGCCTAGCCTGTCGTGGTCTGGCACCGGCGTTAGCTTAGCACCTTGCATTTCTGCCCAAACCTGATCACACCCTTGTTGGCAGGTACCCTTACACACAACTTGGGTGATCAATTGCTGATTCTCCAGCCACGCAATCGATAACCAGGTGCACCGCACCCTACTGTTTGCTGTACGTGGTTTAGCACCTGAAGTAGTTACGCCCCCTTGCATTCTTGCTCAAGCTTCATCGCACCTTGCTCGTGAAGAGGCACCGTCACACTTAAAGATAGCTTGGGCGGTGAATTGAGGACCACTTGGTAACCAAGTGTATACTGTATACCCTTCTATTTGCATTGTAAGCTCGAAATTGTGGAAACGATCGAAGCAAGATTCAGCTGTGGTCTCCCACCTGCGCTAGCTTCGATCTCTTGCAACCTTGCTCAAGGGTGATCGCACTCGTCCTCACGGTTACCCTCACACAGTGCTCGAATGGCCAGCTGATAGATTTATCAGCCCGGTAATTGGTAACAAGGGTGATCGCACGCTTCCTCACAGAGCTCGGGCGGTCACACAGAGCTAGGGTGCTTCCTCACAGAGCTCGGGCGGTCACATAGAGCTAGTAAGGGTGGTCAGTTGTAGATTTATCAACCCGGTGATCAATAACCAAGTGCACCTTAGTTACTGCTTGCGATGCAGAGGTTCGAAATTGTTGAATGATTGTGTGTGATAAGCTGGTTCACCGTTCGCATTGTCTCTTGTCTTGCAGGCCGTTGAGTTGGTTCTCCAAGTGTTGCTGTCTTGCAAGAGAATATCAGAATAGAAGCCAGACCCGGCATTAGTCTGCAACGACGCTTCACACCCTTGATCGAGATCAAGTGCGAGCTTCTCCCAGAGAGCCTCGATCAAGCCTCTCGTGAGAGCTCTACCGTTCCTCCTAGCTCCTAGTCTCATGTCATCAGGGGTTTCAGTTTCAGCGAAGTATAATGCTGCTAGCAGATTGACTTCCTGCGATCAGTATCTCTTTTTTTCTGTAGTAATCATGAAGATCCCTCGATACCAGCCGAAGGAGCTTTAAATAGCCGATCTGCACCCGTCGACGACGGAGAAAGTCGACGAGCTCTCTAACCTGTTCAATCTCTAACCTGTTCAATCAAGGGGGTACACTGGCGAGTATCAGAGTTGTTGCACCCAACCCTAACCAAGGGCGGCAAGCTCTGAGTAGTGCGTATGTTGACTACACCAGCCTTGAAGACAGTAAGCTCACTACTAGAGAAGAGAGGGGTTTGCAATGTTACAAATGTTGCTTTTCTGCAAACGTTGCTAAAGTTTAGCAAAGTTTTGGAAGTTACTTGAGTAACGTTCTCAGGAAAATAAGCAACGTTTTTAACTGGATTATAAATAACGAGGCTTGGTGATCCGATAAATGTTGCTTATTTTCTTAAGAACGTTACTCAAGCAAGTTCCAAAACATTGCTAAACTTGAGCAACGTTTGAGAAGAAAACATTGCGCAAACCCCCTCAAATTGTAGAAGTGCACTACTAGACTTTGATCTCATTTGCTACGTTTGTGTTTTCATAAAAGTCACGTTTGGGGAGTAGCTTAATAAAACTACATTGTAGAAAAAATGTTCTAAGCTACTCCTCCAAAACGTTTGAGACATTATTAGAGTTTAACCCCATTTGCTACGTTTAAAACTGAGTACTAATAAATTTTAACATATTTCTGTTGATATGTAGTTTTTGAAGCTACATTCATTTGTAGCAAAAAAGTGTTTAAAAAGTAATTCAAACTACTTCTCAAACGTGGTTTTTATGAGTAACAAAAACGTAACACATTCACCCGGTTACCTTCCAACATCGTTTTGTTCAAGTTGTATGGCTTGTTGGGCCTCATCCTTGAATTGGACGAACCCTTGTCCACTGGACCTGCCCATAGGGTCTCCCTCCACTTTTGATGATATTACGACCCCGAACTCGCCAAAATGGAGGTAAAGAGTCCTCGAGTCTATCCACTCGTCCAAGTTCTGCACCCATGGTCAAACATAAATGCACTATTAATTAGAAGTGACCTTACCGTCATCAACTGTGTTGTACGTGACGTGCAGGCACCACAAGCCTTGGCTTGGTGGTTGGGGCTCATGGCCCCCATTGAGGAGGTTGTGGGTTCCATTCCCCATGCCGGCGTGGTGCTCACCACTATAGTCCACCCAACTATTGTGGGGGGTCCTTGGACCTTGTTGTATGGGTACCTCAAAGTCCTTTGGGGGGATACTATGTCAAGTATCCTCAAGGCACTAGTAACTAGGCTAGAAACTAGCGTAGTTATAGTGTCCACCCTCGAGAGGGGGAAGTAGTATTGTTTCAATTTCCCCTTGTCCGGTGGCCATCGGGATATTAGCATTACGAACGGACACTTCATTCACGCCGGCCCCTTAGAAAGGGACCGGAGTTTCTATCTATCTATCTATCTATCTACGTGACGTGCTCGCTACAGGAAAGCCCGTCACCAGGTTTCAGCTGATTTAGCTGATTTAGGGCTTCAGCTGATGTAACATTGATAGGTTTGGCAAGTGTGCCGAACGTACCAAATAACTCGCTCAGCTCATCGACTCTGTCTGTAGCTGAAGCGTGAAGGTCCACGATATGAAGTTCGTTAGATTGGTACCTGGGGAGCTTCATCTTCGAATTGTTGATACCAGAGTCTGATGAAGTTGCTAGAGGGTTGAGGGGCGCCTCCTTGCACAAGATTGCCGTCGACAATGAGGTCCGTGCATTCGACCACGGCCGGGTCATTACCCTTGACTAAAACAGGGTCCTGCACAATCATGTCGAAATGTGGACTAGTTCTCCGAACGTCTGTACACAAAAAACAAATGCTCTGCAGGGTTAAACCTGAAGTCGAGAACCCTGTGAGCATTACCCACTATTCAGGCATGGGTGTCGCGATCTGCGATTGAAGAAAACCAATCTACCGTATGAAATAATTTCTCGGGACTTCTTCAGAGTTCCATGACATAATTACGGAAATATCAGCTAGAGTCTAGTGACACCGATTATTTCTTACACAACTACAACTTTCTACAACGTTTCGACCACAACATGCATTACTTCAACGGGAGAACGGCAGATGACGGTAAGCAAAAGGCAGGGAGGCCGATCCTAAGGCCCAGCCTAACGCAGGGGCAAAAGATGCAAAAGACTCCTAATCATTCTGAAATGCAGGTTGTAGAATCCCTCAGTAGTAGTGGAATTGCCTTGGTGGTGATGAAAGGGCCGGATGTACCAAAGCGCAATCTGCAAACCAAGGGACACATGCTGCAAGAGGGACCCCGCCATGGCCCCGGCGGAGTGGAGGGTTTTGGCAGGCGGGGGCCCGATGGACAGGCGGGCGGAGGCTTGTGGGCAGGTGGGCTCGGGCCACCATGACCCCCCACTTCGCCGGGGCCATAGGCGGGGGTCCCTCTTGCAGCATTCTACCCGCAAACCAACGATTTGCAAGCATGGAGAAGAATGAGTAGGAACTCTGGGAGAAGCCATGAGCATAAACCGCTATTTCTTGTAGTTCCCGCACACGGCTCTTTATGAGGTAGTCAACCTAGTCGTGGTCGGTCGTGATCAACTACTCGCCCTCTCATCAAAAAACTCATATGGACAGAGAGCGCAGATACAAAATGCAGGTTGTAGAATCGTACCCTGAGTAGTAGTGGAATTGCTTCGGTGGTGATGAAAAGACCTTCAGCTGATGTAATGTCGATAGGTTTTGCAAGTGTGCCGACCTAACCAAATAACTCGCTCAGCTCATCGACTCTGTGTGTAGCTGAAGCGTGAAGGTCCACGCAAGGTGCGATCAAGCTTGAACAAGCATGCGAGGGGGCGTAACTACCTTGGGTGCTAGACCACAGCAAATATTAGGGTGCGGTGCAACTGGTTATTGATTATGTGGCTGGAGAATCAGCAACTGACCACCCGAGTTATGAATAAGGGTACCTGCGATCAAGGGTGTGATACTGTGATCACGCTCGAACAGATATGCAAGGTGCTAAGCTAGTAAGGGCTGGTGCGAGACCACAACATGTTTTGCAAACAGTAGGGTGTCGTGCACCTGGTTATCAATTGCCAGGATGCAAAGTGCACAATTGAGCATGCAAGCCATGAGTAATGCAAAGGATACTTGTGCACGAAGCTCTGATCAAGCTTGAGCAAGAATGCGAGGGTGCGAGGGTGCAAGGGGGCAAAACTAGGCGCACGTGGGAGACCGTGGCGAGCTCTTGCTTCGTGCTCGCACAGATTGTTTGCAGGTGTGCGAGTTGTTGCTGTGTAAGAGTGGCCATTTGCATGATGGCTTCGAATTGCAGATGATTCAAATCTTGCGGTTGGATATACGGTTTGCTTCTGCCTGGACGTTCCCGTACTGACAACGTGCTCCATCTCGCGACATCAATGACAACAGTACTGATGACATCACTTCCAATGACGACAGTGTGTGCATGCAGTTTCTGCAGGGACGAATTCGTATGCGAAAGGCATGTGGGTGATGTGTGATTTCCTCGCATTTAAACAGTGATGTTACTTAGTGCACCTGCTCAAGACCTTTGTGGACTGTAGGAAACGGTATCATACTGATTGGTACTCTAGAGCTCTACTCCTGACCACGAGGATCCTTCTTTAAGATCTATTGGTTGCAATTTGTGTTTGAGCCTGTGCTGCAAAACAAGTCATATTTTCATTGTTAGGTTTGCTTCAGTAAAACTATAATTAGCACCCGTGTGTGTCAAGTTGAAGTGGTATATATCATCAAGTAAGTATGTGGTTCACTCATGATGATATGAGCTTTTCACTATAAGTCTTTGATCCCATTTGCTACGTTTGTGTTTTCATAGAAGTCACGTTTGGGGAGTAGCTTAAACCACTTTGTAGCAAAAACGTTTTAAGCTACTCCCCAAACGTTTTAAACACTACTAGAATTTAACCCCATTTGCTACGCTAAAACTACTAATAAGTTTTAACATATTTTTGTTGAAATATAGTTTTTGAAAGTACGTTGTAGCAAAAACGTGTTGAAATATAATTTGGGCTACTCCTTAAACGTATTGAAACGTGTTAAAACGTAATTTCATAAAAGCCGTGTTTGGGTGTTTGGGGAGTAAATCTCAATTCCGTTAAAAATTTAAAATGGCATCATTTTGGTAAAACGGCGCTTTTTGGGGTGCTTAAAATGAAAAAAATAACGTTCTTTTTTGTTGGGTTTTGACATCATAGGGTAAATATTTCTAACAGCATTTTTTTTAGAATGTTTTTGAATGGCCGTTCAGAAATATTTACCTTTCAATGAAATATTTTGAACCGTTGTTTAGAAATATTGCCCTTTGACTATGTCCAAAGGTCCAAAACCACTTAAATGTGTGATATTATAGAAATCATGGTGATATTACAGAAATAATTTGATATTACGGAGTACAGTCATGTGTGATGTTAATAAACATGCCCTTTTGCACGCATAAATACTTCTGAACTTCAGTTCAAAAATATGCTTGTAAAATGACACGTTTTAGAATGCGACCAAAATGGCTTATAGGGGATTTGGCAAAATGACACAAAGAATACCGCCATTTTAATGGAATTGAGGTTAGTAGCTTAACTACGTTGTAGCATAAACGTTTTAAGTTAATCCCCAAACGTTTGAGACCTACTAGAATTTAATCCAATTTGCTACGTTTGAACTACTAATAAGTTTTAACATATTTTTGTTGACATGTAGTTTTTGAAACTATGTTGTAGCAAAAACGTGTTAGAATATAATTTAAGCTACTCCTTAAATGTGGCTTTTATGAAAACAAAACGTAGCAAATGAGGTCAAATTCTAATACCAAGAGAACTCACCATGTTTGCTTCCACAGGCTTCAAAGCCATGGACAAATAACTCACAACAAAACACAAGCCTCGACTCTTTAGAAAAAGGACAACTTGCTCTTTCACCGTAAAGATAGATAGAAACTCCGGTCCTTTCTAAGGGGCCGGCGGAAATGAAGTGTCCGTACGTAATGCTAACATCCCGGTGGCCACCGGACAAGGGGAAATTAGAACAATACTACTGCCCCCTTTCGAGGGTGGACACCATAACTACGCTAGTTTCTAGCTAGTTACTAGTGCCTTGGAGATACTTGACATAGTATCCTCCCAAAAGGCTTTGAGGTACCCATACAACAAGGTCCAAGGACCTCCCACAATAGTTGGGTGGACTATGGTGATGAGCACCACGCCGGCATGGAGAATAGAACCCACGACCCCCTCATTGGGGGCCTAACTGCCTAAGCCCTAACCACCTAGCCAAGGCTTGTATTTCACCCTGACCATCTACAAGGTGTGAAATACTCTTGTTATCTCCCTCTTATAAGAAAATTACAATCATCGATCTCAAAATGTGCAATTGTGGAGGGAAAACTTCAATCTTTGTCTTTGATTTTGTCAGTTGATTATATGTTATCAAGTGTTTTCATCTTGAATATGTGACATCAAGGGTTACCTTACTTGAACTCCAAAATGTTCCTTATGTAACAAGTGCTCTTATTATTGTTGTGAATTGTTTGAAGATGAGGAAAATATTGTCAAGGAGACAAGGATTGGTGGACGATAGTATCAGCATCAATTGCTTTCACTTGTACTAAGGGTTTTGTTATTAAGATTATGTACAAACACTATGTGGTCCTTCACAAGGTATCACTTTTCCTATGGTAATGTGGTATTCGTTAGCATGATTGTTTTCAAAAGAAGTGAATGGTTTAACCCCTAAAGTCGAAAGCCCCCAAAACTGTTACAACTCCTCAAAACCACCCTCTTTCAATGCAAGATGAAAATTTTAAAGGTTTGATGTAATCTCAAGTATGTAACCGTAAGATCTTGTACCTAACTTGTCCATGTATGTGCGTACCAAAACTTAGTTTGAAATTCCTCACCAATTGTGAGATCGTATCATTCAAAGTTGAAAAAAAAGTTTTTTTCCCTTGTTGCAAAATGGGTTCGAAGTTTTTTGTGAGCCCAAAAAACCAACTTCAAGAGTATACTTGAAATGAGGCTCTTCAAATTCTTGTTCCTAAGTGAGTTAGGAACATGCCTATGCAACTTTTACCCTCATGCGACCCATAAAACATAAAGAAATGCTTGATTATTCACATGGAGGTATGCTGAAATTCAACTTCAAAGGCCTCTCTTTAACGATAAAAATGGCATGTGAAGAATAATTGGATGAAAGATCCAAACGGTGAAACTATGCCTTAAAACCTTATTTCCAAGTACAAAAAACAAAACTTGAAAAAAAGTAAAATCTCAATTTTTGGTGAATTTTTGAAGTTCCTGCGACCTTATTTATTTTGGGCAGATTTTGAGAATAAACGAGCATATACCTTAGTTTGGGCAGTTTTGGGCAGATTTCAAATAGTGTTTTCAAACTTTGACCGTGAATATCATTCTCCTAAAGTATGAGGAATTTTGGAGCATGAGATGACTCTTCGGAAAGCTATGGAAAAACTCTTCAACTTGCAAAAGGTTTCAATGTCAGACGAACTAAATATAGTAAGTACGGGGCTGACGAACCGATTCTGGCTCTTTTCGACTTTATGGGTTAACTTAGGTTAGAAGCTTTTCGAACAAGTGTACTTATGTAGTCTTTGGGTAGTAATGTTTGTGTACATGGAGTACAAGTTTTTTGCTCATCGATGAGAGGGTATTAGCAACTTATAGTAATGGAGTAATAAGTTTGTAGTACAAATATTGCAAGATTATATTGAGGGATTATAATACTCTATTATAAATATTGAACAATATTGGAGTACAAATATTGAACAATTGTATATGTTAACATTGGTTTTTACAAATTCTCCTACAATTTAACTAACCTCTAAATGTTAACCGCTCCAATATATCATATTTTTTGTATATTTGCTCATCTTCCAGTCTGTTCCTAGGAGCCTACCATGAAAGGAAGTTTGTATTCAAACAAAAAAAATAGTTTTCTATTGATACATTGTTTGCCCCATTTTCTAACATACTTTGTAATCTACAAGGATTTTAATATGGAATAATATACTGCATATAGAAATACGTTTGAGAAGGAAGATCCAAATTGCAATCAATCGGCTCAAAGATTTGCTCCAACATAAAATCTCCAACATTGCATCTCTAATTCTCATCAAGAACACACCTTTTTGAGAAGAAATTTTTTATCTTCTTGAGACGCATTCATCATGTGAGTTCTTGCAATCCAAATCACAGTGTTAGTTTTCATGCACTCAAAACTTTTCAGTAAGCAGTTAAGAAGGTTGCCCATATGATTTGAATAGGGAGGAAACTTCTCATTGATTGGTCACGTAATGCACTATTTATCAGAAATGTGAAACGAATCCAAAATCACTACTGCACACATCTACAGGACCTAAAATGACGTCTGAAACGACATTTAAGAGTTAATGCACTGATCTAGTATACAAAATGATCAATCAAACAAAACATCCTAATTTGATCACCCAGCAAAGAAATGTTCCGTACATGTATCACTTAACCCTTGGAACGTCTCATCGGTTATGACTTGAATCAGAAGACTTATTAGCCATGGAACAGAAAGATTAGTAATAGTTGGTATAAATGAATGTATGGAGGACCCTAGACCATGGAAGACTCATACAAGCAGAATTGTTGAGACTGAAAAGTTCGGACTAGGCTACGCCAAGATGCCAATAGTAGCTGCGACTTGTACAATGTGCAATAATACAATGTATCATATTTGTCCATGATCAACTGCGTACAGATACTGAGCTAGGACGAGAGGCATCAGAATTAACTGCTTCGCTCGATCCTGCCATTCCTGTGCCGGAAACAGTGTCAGTAGCATCTGAGGTCATCGCCTCCTTCCCTAATTTCTGCAAACAGACAACCAAGGAAATAATCAGACGGCTGCCAACACTTCATGCTTCGAGACTCGGAACAGTTCACATGAATTCCATGGCACACATCTTCTTGAAAGGAACTGTAATTACAGTGACCCTGAAGACTCGAGTATCGACAAATGAAGACTTGAGTGCCCAGGATGCACTCCTGGAAGCCTTATTGACGAGGAATTTATGAATGAAATGGACACCTTCTAGTCCTCCAATACTTTTAGCGAAAGAATGATCGATTCGTTTGCTTTGTGGCTTAGTGATGAAGTATGAGGTTTGTACCTGATTGAGCTCAACGTCATTCTGAATCTCCATTTTTCTTACATCGTCGTAAGTGAGCCCAAACCATTCGTCAATCCAATGAAAGCATCGTTTGTGACTTTCCGTAAACAATGACCTCTCCGCCTGCACGACACGAGGACTTGTTCAATACTCATCTCACAGAGGGTCAATCTCAGTATCAAAAGTTGAAGAGAAAACTTACAGCCAAAAGAACTTGCTCCAATCTGTAACCGAAGCCCCAATAGGGTACATCCACCGTTACCAATTTGTAAGCAGTCATTACTGGTTTGCATGTAGCCTGCATACGAAGGTAATTTGAGTCTCAACCAAAGCAAAGCGGAAAATTCCATAGAGGTTCAACATCTACAATAGTGGAGACAGTCCGCTGGGTGGTTGATATCACTAACACTAGAAAGTAGCTTGCCTCAAATCACGCTAAGATACGCCCTTAACCTTTACAATTGCAACGAAAGGATGGCACTTTTCTAGTACAAATCATACAGATAGATTCTACAGTAAATTATGCTGTCGGTGGATCTGCTCAAAACTAGATAAATTAACTAGTCTTACTGAATGCTTTTCAAAGCGAGTGCAGGTGTACCTGCCAACCCGGCGTAAGAAGTCCTCTCCCAGTTTTCTCGGATTTGAATTTGGTAAGGTCTATCTCCGGTCCGCCTACTATGTAACTCCAGTAATCCCTCACATTTGAGGCGATGTCCACATTCTCCACCTTCCTTGAGGCGAGAGCCTCCTGACTCAAGTTGTGTACCTGTATATCAATCACTACATAGTTATAGCAGGGTATATCTGCGTCCTTCAAAAGTAGCCATGATAACTCCCAACAATAAACTGGGACGTTCTGCGAGCTTAAGTCTCCAAACAATCACTTTTTTCTGAGCAAGAATATGTAAGCTCAACTGCCTGAAGCAAGACTGGTGGATAAAAAAGCAACATTGGAGCATTTCTCACATTTGGGGAGTTGCCGTTATCTGCTACGTGGATGGTTTCGATGGTCAGCGTGAACCTGTTCAAGTATGGACACTAAAAAAAACTACAGTCAGGCACAGACTCACAATTCTAGCACCAAGTCAAAACATATGTTCAACGTGAGAGCAAGGTACTCAAATCTCTAAAACATGCAATGCAGAGTAATTTAACTAACCTTAAGTACTGTTATTCGAATTGATCGTGGCCATGCACAGAAAGGTATAGCACGTTACAGGTCAGTTAAAGTCAACGACAAGCGATCAGTGCCTCGAACCTAAAATCTCACGTAATGTCTCAAAATACTGCATACTTGATTTACAGTAGGCAAAAGCTCAACAATGTATCTGCTCAGGAAAGTGATAAACAATTGCACGATAGTGCTACAAGGCAAGCATTGAACATGTGTTTGAGAAAGCTAACAACCATGGTTCATAGAGCCAATTGAGAGTGATCAATATAGAAAGATAAGCACACAGAAGTTGATATTAACCTGTTTTGCACTTGGGATAGGCATTCCACGCCTCCTCTTCAATATACATGTATTTTGTAGGAACAAATGTTGATAACCAAGTAGGTATTTTGCTGCAGCCCGTACCAAATTCCACATCAGGACATTAATTCCTTTTCAAAGTCCCCAGAAGCAGTTATCACACTGTATCTGTAGAAGCTCTCACCTTTGTAAGTGATAAATTTTGGAGGTATATTGACCTTTACCGAATTCTTCATTCTCGAAAGGTCTATTTATGAGAATTTCCACACCCTCGCCTCCTCCTGTCTGCTGCTCTTGTATTTTGGTAACCATGTACATTTGTGCAATTCTGTACTGCAAATTCCCAAACGATGCCGCCATGAGTTTTAACTCAATTCGACCTAATTGCATAACATTCTAAAAATGAGCAAGGATCGTGAGAGTTTACCTCTTCCAGTAACAACGGCATCACCACACGACTGTAACCTGGTCAAGGACTTTCACATTGAAACATACATCACAACACTAGAAACTCAAAACTTGAATTTCGACCTAACCTAAAAGGAAACCGTACTGATCCCAATTTGCTGTAGTAACGTCAAACAATAGTTCTTCCACCTTCAAGAAAATTGCGATAGAAAGGAGCTCGGTGTGGGGAGAAGATTGCTTGCAGTCAAAGAACGAAAGAATGAGGATACAATTCCACGATCTGCACCATGGTGCCTTGCGGTACTCTTCTGATTCACCTCAACTTTCGCATAGGAATGCTTGAATCAAATGGAAAGAGAGTGTTTCACCCTAATAATCACAACCTCGTCCTCTCCCTAAGATCTCTATAACTCCCTCGAAACTAAGAAACTGCCAGAAAGTTATCAATTTGAACTACCACCAACATAGTAGCAGATTGCTGGCGGTGAAAAATGGCAAGCTCAGATAAGAATGCCTGACAGGAAAGGGTACAGACTGACACAAGAGATGGGTCTACAAATGAGCGCCCGCCAGCCACAACAAGCTCGTGCTCAAATCACACTAATAAGAAAAAGTGGGCGTCATCACGAGTGTCACTTCATAATGATCCAGTAGGGGGGGTATCACAAAACTTCCTCCTTTGTCTGCAAGCCAGCTCCTCGACTGTTCCCTTTCCGTCCACGAAACACTCCTGGGAACATGTGCACATCACACGACCCCGGATCGAAAAAAAGTGAGGATGCTTGCCGGGTAAGTGCAAAGACGAAAGAAGAAGCTTCTGGCGAGGGAACAGAAACAGGTGGAGGCTACTAGCTACAGTGGCTTGGTCTAGTCAGTGGTGGGATTGTTTGTTTGACAAAGCTGCTTCGGTCGAATCTTCGACTATGGCATCGAAAAGAAAGCTCGTGCTGCAAATATAGTGTATAGAAAGAAATAGAGGTGGTAAATGCGCGGCACACAAGGTGGACTCAACTGAGACCCCCGCACTCCCAGGCACCGGGTTAGGATTGTGACATCGTCATACTTCATTACAAATCGTCCGTTTTTAGAACTCCGGAAGCTTCCTTTCTTTATTTTTTGGTTGAATGTATGAAAAAATATCCTATTAGATGAAAATCTGCGAATAAAGAATTGTACAGTTGAAAGTGAGCGTGTGAACAATCGATGTAAGGTCACCCTGCCTATTCCCGTCCGATTAAGCAATTCGCCCACTTACATATAAAATCAGACTATGGATTTTTTTCCCCAACTTAACAAATGGAAGTATAAGATAATGCAACTTTAAAAATTAATTTTCGATAAAAACTCAATTTACAGTGAAATTCTGTAATCTAGAATAGTATATGCCTATTAGTGGACATAGCCATATCTAAAAACGTGGAAGTGTCAACCAATATTAGAGATTTTTCTGACGTAGTGCCGCAATGATTGAACGTAAAAGTGGAGAAAATCAAGCCTAAAACCGGCATGGGCATGTGATTGCAAGTGTGCTGTAATCCAATCATCTAAATCCGTCAACTCCCTTCATTCATCCGTCCTATTCTCCCCTATAACCGGCCATTTATCATAACTCACGGTTTTGCATTGCACTGTCACGGATTTAAGCTAGATCGTAGGTCTCGGGAATGGGCAGGCGGACGGGAATAGGCAGGGTGACCGTAGTAGTTGTGAATCACGAAGAGAACTCAGTGACTGACAAGGAGCTTAGGGCATCACCACCCATTCCAGAGAAGGGAGGGTGGATCATCCTCACAGTATGTTGAGTTGAGTTGGTTTGCAAGCCGGGTGCCCCACCCATGACGCCGCTCACTAAATCCAATCCGGATTCACCACTTAGGTGGGGCCCAGTTTTTTTATTTTCCATTTTTGACCCCCTCAAGGTCATTTTTTTTTTAAAATTTGAAATTTGGGGGTTGCACCCCCATTTTACCCTAGGGGCCTCTTCTTGGAATTTTAAGGCCTTAAACACAAAAAAATACCGGGCAACCTTTTATTAGCCTCCCTCCATATTTGGAAATTCCAAGGAGAACATGGATTGGATTTAGTATTCGGCCACCTATGACTTGTATACATGGTGATAAAACAAGGAAAAAACAAAAGCAAGATGAATCTCATTGGCACCTTGGAAATCAGAGAGAAAGATAGATAGAAGATAGATAGAAACTCCGGTCCCTTTCTAAGGGGCCGGCGTGAATGAAGTGTCCGTTCGTAATGCTAATATCCCGATGGCCACCGGACAAGGGGAAATTAGAACAATACTACTTCCCCCTCTCGAGGGTGGACACTATAACTACGCTAGTTTCTAGCCTAGTTACTAATGCCTTAAAAATACTTGACATAGTATCCCCCCAAAGGGCTTTGAGGTACCCATACAACAAGGTCCAAAGACCCCCCACAATAGTTGGGTGGACTATAGTGGTGAGCACCACGCCGGCATGGGGAATAGAACCCACGACCTCCTCATTGGGGGCCTAAGCCCTAACCACCAAGCCAAGGCTTGTGGTGCCTTTCAGAGAGGAATATAGAGTTTGTCCTTTGTCCTTCAGTGGGCTCCTTTTTTGATTTGGGGTTGGAGCTCCGCCCCTCAAAATTACCCCAATTTGCATGTCAACCTCAACTTCTAACTCCAAAACAAGTTGAGTTCATCGGTTTTGCAGGATGGGTGGGGCACTTTTGAGGGCCGCCACTCACAGAAAGGGAAAAAAAAAAAAAAAAAAAAAAAAAAAAAAAAAAAAAAAAAAAAAAAAAAAAAAAAACCTCCAAACAAACAAACCTCCAGTCCCTGTGACGGGGCCGGTGTGAGTAAAGTAAACTATGCATGAGTTAAGTAAGTGGGAGGATAAATCAAGTGGAATCAACAATTTTGGATTCTTCTATAATTTGCTACGAATTTTTGAAGTTGGACTTATGGATGTTTCTAAACTAGTGCCCTAGAATGACACCCTATGATGTTGTTATGAGTACGTGGTATAGTTGGCTTTTAAAGCTATTGGATACGTGTAGGCGAAGAAGTGTAGAGCTTCATATTTGGTATTTCTACATATGAGAGCACTTTGTCTACCTCGTGTTGGAGAAGACCATCAATCAAGAAATGTGATTGGTTGAAAGTACAATTTATAACAACATTGGCCTTCTCCACCATAGTGTAAGGTGGCCTCATTAATTTAACCGGAGCATGAAACAGTTGCATAAATTTCAACAAGAGCAACTTACCTTAAAATATAATTTGTAAAACTTTGTGTCTACCTTTCTTTTTAATAGTTACTAAGTTTTTGTTCTTTCTTATTATTTTATTAGGCATGCATGAGCCAAAGAGCTTACATTAGAAGGTAAGAAAATTTAGAGCAAGGATCAAACGTGCAACCAAACCTTGAAGCAAGAAATGCTTGTAGAAAACTCACCACTATTATATAGTGTTAGTCCAAATCCCCAAAGGTCCAACAAAACTTCAATTTCCCTCTATGTAAGCAAAGCAATGTGTTATGTTGTAAAAATTTTACAAAATGATATGAGGGTCTATAACAAAAATATCATGCATAATCCAGTATGAGAAGTTTTTGAGAAATCATTATTTTGTTCTATACATATTGGGAGATCCATCGATTCGAAGGAAAACGAGCATTGAAAAAATAAATGTATAACTAATTTTTACCAATGATTATGACT
Source organism: Bryum argenteum (assembly GCA_037043015.1). Lineage (NCBI taxonomy): Eukaryota > Viridiplantae > Streptophyta > Bryopsida > Bryales > Bryaceae > Bryum > Bryum argenteum. Next base: position 1,999,793 of record CM073323.1, on the reverse strand, counting down.
TTCTACAAAGTCAACAACTCAACCGTTTTTGAGAATATTCTTCACAATAGAGTTTACCTTCCATTTATAGGATCAACATCAAATTATTTTGGATTTACAAAAAAACATATGGGAGGATTGAAATGGGCAAAGATAGACAATAACACATCAATATGTAACGTTTTTGGAGAATGTAATATTGATTTGGCAAGAGTTGAATAAAGTGTAGCTTGGAGGGACCCTCTACCTGAATTCAACTCCAAGACAAAGTGAATCCAAAAACAATTGGAACATGATAACTATCAAATATATTTTTTACCCCGTGTCGTCTCCAAAATGAGGCTAGTGTCTCCCTACTTGGCCAAAAATTGAAACAAATTTTAGTTTTTATCTAATTTTTACGAGACCTTCTACAATTCAAAATAAAATTGAGGGTTTAAATATGAGGTCTACTACCTTTTAGAAATACACCTTGGTGCTATGGGGTGACTATATAGGAGATTTGTTATATCTCATGCATCAAAAAGATATTATTTTGGGGGTATTTTGATAACCAAGATGAATTCGATGGTCCCTATGCTTATCTATCTTTCCAATTTATGGTATTTTTTGCCTTGTACTATTATTTACAACTCCAAAGCGAGGGCAATTTTTTGGACCCTTACTTTGTAATAAGAAAAAATTTGGGGGTGGGGAAGGCGATAACGGTTGACCACTACATGCAATTTTTAACAATAAAAGTAGCAAAAATTGATTCTAAAATTTTTCTTGATTAAATTTTTATCTTTTAGGGTATATTGAAAAAAGAAGTATAAATATGACACATTCTCTTACTACCTACATATCTTACTTACAATCGAGTGTCCAAAAATTTGTACACTCTATGTTACCTCAAAGTTTGTTTTTTTTTAAATATTTAAACATCATGATTTAATACCTTCCTATATTATGCCGCATGTTGCTAACATAAAAATCTAAGTGATCCCCTCGGGTATGGGTGATATAATTATTGATAATTATAGGAAATATTACTAAGTTTTTGATGAGGGTAGATTTGGGGTTGAGTAGGGAGGCACTAGACCTATTTTGAGGTGTACTTGGGGAAAGAAGAACTTCTTCTTGATAAACACATCACTATAGATAGACTAACTTTTATTAACCCTTAAACGCCCACGATGTCGAAAAACGACATTTTGGATGTACATAAAAAACTTTGAAGAGCCATATCTTCTTCATCCGAGGTCCGTTTTGGATGAAATCACTTTGATTAGGTTCCAAATCAAGTCTAGTTTGTGTTGTAAAATTTTCAAGCCCATACAATAAAGTATGAATTAATGAAATGAACTTTAGTGAAGACAACTCTTGTTTTTGGGTTTCCAAGCATGGGGCATGTATTACCATTGCAAGCCAATTATGTGAAATTAAAAATAGTTTCTCATGATATTTTTTTTTCATGATCATGATCTTCAGGTGATTCTTAACAACTTTGTAGTGAGAAGTTTTTTGATCCGAATGATTTTGCTATTGGATTTGCAATGATGTTTTGTCAACAGAAAAAGTGAGAAAATGGATGATATTTGAGGAGCTATATCTCCCTCATCCAACGTTGGATTTCAACTTAATTTTTTGGGATGGCCTCCAATTAGAGTCTAGTCTAAGTGGTAGAAACCTTAACAAGATCGAAGATGTTTTGAAGATAAGGCATGAAATTGAATGCAAAGGGTCTAGTTTTGGACTATTTTTCCTTTGTAAAATGGTCGGTAGTTTTTACCATTGCATGGCTTTTATTTGAGCCAAGAAATTTTTTTGATGAATTTTTGTTGGGTAAAGGACTCATCAAGATGAAGGTGAACATCTTTCTAGTTGGTGATTTTTTCATTGCAATAGGTATATTGGTAGCATTTCCACCTCAAAGTGAAAATGATGAAATTTTGCAGTTTGTTTTTGATATTAATATGTTATGATCTCCCGATCTATAAGGCCTCATAACTCAAATTTTGGTCCACATGATCTTCGATAAGTCTATTACAAGTTTGTACGGTTGAGATCTTAATAGCTTCTATTGATTTTCATCTATGATGATTTATATGGAAATGTGCTTTTCTGCTAAAAATAGGCTCGGGCGTTTAGGGGTTAAGCAGAAATCATTGGAGATTGAATCAGGGGTTGCCCTCACACCCTACTTGCCCTTATAAGATTCCTTCAATGATGGGGATATAGAGCTTATGCCCACCTCATTTAATTAATCCACAATTTGGCCTCGAAACTGCCCATGAAAAAGAATCGCACCTTATTTGTGTTCAAAAGTTTATAACAAATAATCTACAAAACCAAATAAAGTTATGTAAATTGCATATAAATCGAGACTTAACAAAGAAATCATCCTCAAAATTTCTCTAATTGTAGGCATGGCACCTTTTCAAGACAAAATACCCAAAAAATGGTTGTTTGGGCCTTTGTTGTTGGTAATTTGGCGTTTTATCAAAAGGTTCCTCCCGAGAACAGGAATGATACCGTCCGTGAAGGGAACGTGTCAACGTGGGAGATCGAGTTATCGGGAACGGAGTTCCCAGGACGGCAGAAGTTGGAGAACATGCTCGTGTGTGAAGCACGCTTGATGCATTCCAGATTGGAGGACCCTTGATCGCTTGTTGCTGCGAACTCAAGAGCTCAGCTATGGCGATGATGGCAGGCAGATTGGCCGCGCGTCTCCTGCGCCGATCCAGTGTCCCATCATGGCGTGCGATCTCGCCCCTCTCCACGCCGCCCACCCCAACTCATCGTGCTCCATCTCCAGGTATAGCATCTCTGGGGTTTCTGTTTCCTCACATGCCCTAATACCCAACACTGCTTCTGAATTCTTGATGGTAGCACCATTCTCACGACCCTTATTTCGGGACTATTTTGAATCGACTCCAAATTTTGTCTCGTTTGGGTGATTGAGAGATTTTTAGGTTTTCCGGTCTCCTCCAGTTGACTGTGAAGAATGTCAAGTTGGGTGAGGTGTTCTTTTGTTATATGGTTACCTCAACCCTAAAGGAATGTTGGAGTTAATGCGAGCTTTGCATGTTGGGTTTATGATTGTGCTGGTTTCATTCTCATGATCCTTGTTTCGAGACTATTTTGAAGTGACCCCGAATTTTATCTCGCGTAATTTGTCTGTTTTGAGGGATTGAGAATTTTTTAGGTTTTCCGGTCTCTTCGAGTTGGCTGTGTAAAGAGAATGTCATCTGGGTTAGTAGGTATTTGATTCGAAATGAATGTTGGAGTTAGTGTGGGTTGTTGGTTAATGCTTGTTCTTGTTTTGGTGCAGGTTACCCAGTTGCTCAGAAGTCCATGATTTTTGGAGGATGGACAAGCCAAGTGCGGCAAGTTACCGATATGACTTCGTTTCCAGACATTAAGGATGGCGCCATTCTCAAGACGATGCATGCGTTGTTGGGCGCCACTTGGTCGAAGTTGGAGCCATCAATTGTGGATGCTGTGGAGACATCTCTCAAGAACAGCAGCGACGATGTTGCAGGAAAAGAGGCCTTGATCGATGTATACACGGCAGCTAAGGCAGTCGAGAAATTTGGTGGAAGTACGTTGAATGAGATCCTTATGGAACTCAACGACTTGAGCGGCGGTACTGGAGAGGTCAGTCTCATATGAGTTGATTGTTCAGATTCCGAGTAATCTTCGTACAAAACAGAATAGTTTTGGACTCAGTGTCACTCGCCCATATCTGTAGCTTCCACTCAAATGCTTAATGGTTTGCATTGCTGTAGCAGAGTGGTATTTACCTGTCTTGTGACATGGCTGGCAGGATGTCAATTCTCTTCCTGATTCTACTGCCAACGCCGTGGAAGCTGCTTATAAGAAATATATTGCATATCTTGATTCCTTTGAGGAGGACGAAGGTTACATCAAGAAGAAGGTGGAGCATGAGCTAGGTGGTTTGTTCCTGCAAATCAAGCAGCGTCTTTCTGGCATGGATCCTAAGTGGTCCAAGGTAAGCATTTATTTTTCAACGCTGACGAGTGAGTTCATTGAACCTGATGAGTGATGCTAAACTTTCTATTTTAGTGAGTAGTCTATCAATTCTAGGCTGTCGAGACTGATTTTGATTGCACGAACTTGCAATTTGCGGTGATTATGCATTTAAGTTGATCAGATGACTAATCAGTGACTTGATTCTCCTGCAGATTACTCTACTTGGGACGTCTGGTTTGTCTGGATCTTACATTGAGCGCCGTGCTTTGGTTACATAGAGTGCCACATTATCCCATTTTCTTCAACACAAGAGTTAAATGAGTATCGTGGTGCTAGTGGACCTTGTACAGGTAGAGAAATTATCCATTTTGCCATTCCCGAACTGCATGTGACTGAATAAGCAGTTGAGGATGAGCTGTTCAAGACCCTTTACGAGGTCATGAAGAGGGTATAAGCGGCAATAGTCTGGTGTAGCCCATCTGATGCTTGGATATCAATGAATTGGTTCAGTTGTTCTGTCTGTGGGTTAGCATTCCATCCCTCCATGGCCGAGGCAATGCGTTATTATCTACTTGCAGTGTACCTCCGAAAACAAAAGGACGAGATTTTTTGATCACCGAGCTCAAGCTATACGATCTTGTAAATTTGTAATCTCTAAAGACAGGCACTTGGAGGATGCAAGATTTAGGAGTTAGGGTTTTGATATGAAATGCTGATTTGGTGATTTTATGGACCTACATGACGAGATCACGTGCTTAATTTGTCACCTCCAGCCTGAGTGGATTTTTTCTTGTACAATGAGGCTGCAGGAACAATTCTTGTAAATATAGAATGAAGTTAAAGTGTTTAACTTTTACGAATTTGAATGGCATGTGCACACTGCACAGTACATGTTTGCATGTCTTTAACCCCTGAGCGCCCCCTCCAAAAAGCCCGAAAATCAAGGTGCGCAGACCGTGCCCAAGCTTATCGGGTGACATTTCTGCAGAAATTGATTATTTTCAATTTCACCGTTGAGAAACATGAAGAACAGGGATGCGAAGGTGTGGGAAAAATTGGGATGGATTTCACCGCACGGATTTGGTTTCTATAATGGTCAAACAATGGTTGACTTATGACTCGCGGAATTCCTGGCGGACACATTTAGTCCGCAGGGGCGCTCAGGGGTTAAGGAAATTTGCTGCACCAAGAATTGCATGTCTGAGCCGCAACCAAAAGAGGAGGTTGAGAATGTATATGAAATTAGCAACAACTGTTATAGATGAAGTCATAGGGAGGAGGACCCCGCAGATGTGCAGTGGAGCTCACAAAGACGGGGGAGGTACTGGTACTGTCACGAACTCTGGTAATGCTGACGGATGAAGCTTACGCAAGCACCCGCAGCCCTGTCGTGCGAATTTCGATTTTTGCGACTTCGCAACCTCTTCGAAGTACCCCAATCTTTAAAAGGAAAATCTGATCTTTTCCCGTAGAGCTTGTTGGAGCTAGGTTCAGAGTCTACGAGTACAGCATACCCTTGGACGTTAACCCTGGAACGTCGGAGCGGCCATTTTATGTCCGATGAACAGAACATTTTCACTGTAACCTACTATTGCGGGATGAATTTCATTCATGATTTTTGTAATTGGATTTATGAATGATAATAGCATATCATGGAATTCATTTGAGGTCATTTAAGGTATTTCCTAAGATCACATGTGGTATGAAAGTTGAAAGAATGGTTAAAAACAAATCACCACAAAGTGCATTTCTGCAACTTTTTCCTACTTTTATTAAGTCTCAAATTTAGGCAACTAAATGATCTCTTTTGAGTTCAAGCTCAATTCATAAAATGAATCTTACCAAGTCTTGTTTCTACTCCAAGTTAGAATTTCAAGAAATTCCTAATATCTAGTGATTTACTGACACCTTAAGTTTACATGCCTATAGGGTCTCTTTCTCAATTTTCAAATATAGCATGACACGAAACCATGGATTTCACCATGCTATTCTTCACTACAATGTCCCCTTATTCTAAAAATTTCAGATCTTTTGAAAGTGATTTGTATTTGATATGAATTATTTTTGGTTTTTCTTTGAAAATTCATTTGAATTCCAAATCTTCCCAAAAAAATCTGAAATTTTTACAGCATATGAAAAGCATGTGATCACATCTACGAAAAATAAAATAAAATATTTTACTTTCAGGTAAAGTGGCGAAATAGAGGATTCAGAGTAAGACATATCAAAATTCAGGCCACGGTTATGGGCTCCGACGTTCTAGGGTTAATAGATACCCACCTGAGCGGCAATTGAAGATGAATGATCGCCATCGCTCCGTGTGTAGTTTCTTTGACTACTTCTCCAGACACCAGATGTGTCCATAATTATGATTGCTGACCTCTTCAAGTTGAGAACGCGATTGATTTAGTGCCGCACCGTTGCCATTATGGTTGAGCAGCCCAAAATGGCGCAGTGCCGAAAATGGAGCCCTAGTAATCTTCACTGCCACGTACATAATAGCTTCTCCATACAACAGTACCATGTACACACTGCAAAGATTATAGGGCGTCACTTTAGGGCACCATTTTAGGAACACCTATATTTCCATCTTTAGAAATTCATTACTTACTGTAGAAGAGTCGAAAAATGATGATTCCACTTGCTCTAGTTTTCTACTAATTTTCCACATGCACAAAAATTGCTTGCACTGGCAACATTCCCCTAGATTTTCTGTGCTGAAAATTGCGCCATTATAGGACACCTTACCATAGGAAGTATTAAAGTGATTTTCATGGCTTGTTGACCGTCACCTGTTTCACGTTTCTGAGACAGGTTGTTGCATTCTTGCAAGGAAAGTATTAATGATCAGAGTCGGTCACATGGATTTATCGATTAAATTGCTGAGGAAGGGATTCTGCATGTTGCTTCTACACTTTTGTATTATTATTGTGGTCTAAACACATGTGATACATAAAACCAAAAACCCCAAGTGTAAGGGAGAGTGTTTAAAAATGGAGTGGTATCAATAATGGAGCTCCAAGGGACATAATTGCATCACTATTCAACAATATTATGTAGTTGTTTCAGACATTATAGGGTGTTGAATTAGGGCATGGAAATAGAGTCCACGACCTCCTCATTAAGAGCCAAGACCCCTAACTACCAAGCCAAGGCACTATTTGTTACTAACTTACTATGGTACTTGCGGAATGAACTGTAGAACATAGAAATGTGATTGAAAGTATAATATGGGGCTTCTTTTACTTTTTACATAGTTTGACAACTTTTATGTTAAGATACTTTAAGTCATATATAAGTCAATTATCTTCATTTGGAACATACAATTCTTTTTTATTCATTCCACTGAGTTGTACATGCTACTTAAGAAGTACAATATCAACAAAGAAAGGAATCAATTTTACTTTGATCAAAATGACGGAAGTTGAAAATATGAAAAAGTGGTTCAAGCAACAATTTGCGCTTGTAAATGTACACATGAAGAATATTCGAGAAAAAAGCACCAAGACTGTTTGCAAAGTGACACCACAATTTGATGGAATCAATTTCTATGAGTCCACTGATTCTTATGATACACGAGCTCCACCACCACCAAGAAATCTAGATGGATTAGTTAACGATTTGAGGAAATTGGGACACATTTTGACACCACAATTTGATAGAATCAATTCCTATGAGTCCATCGATTCTCATGATACACGAGCCCCACCACCACCAAGAAATCTAGATGGATTAGTTAACGATTTGAGGAAATTGGGACACATTTTGACACCACAATTTGATAGAATCAATTCCTATGAGTCCATCGATTCTCATGATACACGAGCCCCACCACCACCAAGAAATCTAGATGGATTAGTTAACGATTTGAGGAAATTGGGACACATTTTGACACCACAATTTGATAAAATCAATTTCTATGAGTCCATTGATTCTCATGATACAGGAGCCCCACCACCACCAAGAAATCTAGATGGATTAGTTAACAATTTGAGGACATTGGGACACATTTTGACACCACAATATGACGGAGCTCATCTTTCAAAATCTATTGACAAGGTTAAATCAACAATTGAACAAACTAAAATAGGAAGGTTGGCGCACTTAAATCAAAACGACTTGATGGATTAGACTATTTGGAACATTTTTTATTGGATTAGGATGATGGATTTTGAAACAAGATCCAAGATTTGGAATGTCTTAATGATAGCGTTTTGTGGTAAATCATAATTGGGAAGGATTTTATTAGAAGGTAATTCATATTATTAGAGACAAGGTTATGAAATGTAGCAAACATGTTGTGGGTTGTATATCTCAATGTATAATACAATGATGTACACTCAACGAACATGAGTACGAGCATCTTTTAGTACCTATGGAAACAAGCAAATAATTTAAAATGTGCGCGACATATGTGGCCCTTTATTTCTTATCAATATTGAATTGTATTGAAATCATTCCCACTCATCAAAAACATCGATTTAATCATATAATACAGAGAAAGTGCAAATCTATGAAAAAAAATTGTATTTTTTTTGTACAGCCAACATATTGAAGTACATTCTAAGTGCAAGAATCCTTAAGTACGAATCAAATGCTCAGGACTAAATAGAGATTGGAACTCAAAGGAAAGAGAATAACCCAAATTCCGATAAAATGACACTATGCCATGTGCCATTTTGTCACACTAGATCTTACATTTGTGCTCATACAGAATGGTGTATTCTGTAACATCACATTTTTGTAATATCACTTCTTTATGTACATTGTCACTCATTTTCCCTAATATCACCTTGAAATTCTGTTATATCACATGATTTTTGAACTGCAATTCAGAAAGTTGAGGTGTGCCATCTTACCGGAATAATGCCATTTTAACAGAATTGGGGTTGAAATGTTATTGAACTCTGGTGTAGAAAACTGTGGTTAGCCCTCACATTACTTTTTATTTTGCATCGAGAATTTCCATGCATTTTGTGCAAATGGAAACAAATGCAAACTGGTATAAAACGCTTGGTCCTCAATTTCAAGAAATTTAAAATTGGGGGTATGGCGGTGGCAGCTTCTAACAAGTCACCTTCCGGTAAAATCCGACGTGGAAATCCAAAGGTGCCGAATCCGTGACCGGGTGGCCACAGTCACGCCTTCTCTGTTGAGTGGCCAGAGCGAAGGAGAAAGCAATGGCGGAGGAAGACCCTGTTCATTCCTAAGTGCCTCACCCCCTCTTCCCACAGATTAGATATTTTTGTCCGCCGACGTGTTTTTGCCCCTCTCTTCCTCCGCCGCTTGCATGCCCCCACCAATTTGTCGAAGAAATCCCATTCTTGTGCTGATTCGAATGAACGGCACCCTACAAGCTTGTACCCATTTTCATTCCGAGCGAAATTGCGAATCTTGAGTTCTAGGTTAAGCAGATCTGATATGGGGGTAGCGAACATTACATTGGGGCTTTGACAGGGCATACTATTCGTGAAAGAGTGGGTTCAAAGTCTGGCCATGGCCTCGTTGGCATCGTCGAGATTGTTTGCTGCTACATGTGCTGCGGATGAGGGCTTTCTTTCGACCTCGGGAATCACTTCTCGTACTACAGACGCTTGCAGCTGCAATTTGAGACGGAACTCGAAACCATTCGTTGGGAGTGAGTATTCTTGGTTGCGGTCGGCATGGAGGCGAAGTAGCAGCCACAAGAACGATGCCTTCCGTCATCGTTTCGGGGTAGCCAAAGCAGGTATCCTTTTTTTTTCTTTAGCTATTCTCTAACTCAAAAAGCTCAAAACTACCTCTCGAATATTCATTAGGTGTAAGCTAATTTATACTAAATATCAAGATAACATGCAAGACACTGATGGTCTTTTTACAAGTGGTTGTTACTGAGCAATTCTTACATGCATTTTTGCTCAAGAGGATTTATTCACAATGTTGTGGAACTCAGGTTTGGATGATGGTGGTCAAGTAGTGGCACCAGAAGCCTCGACGAACTCGGAGGAGGCAGTGCCATCGTCAGAGATGATTCTGGAATTACAGCTTCAGTTGCAGGTTGCAACAGTCCGAGAGGTTAGTACAATTTAGTCTTTGAGCAGTCGGCAAGAATTTTGCATGGGTAAATTGATACGTATGCATTGATGTGGTTCCAGGATTATGTGGAAGCTGCGCGTTTGAGGGATATGGTGAAGTCTCTCCAAGGTGAAGACCCTGTTGTTCGCCTTCAAACCTTAATGGAAAAAGCTATCGCCGATGAGCAATACATCGTAAGTTCTAGACATACCATTCCTTCGTCTACTGTATCTCCCATGTTTCCTTGCACAATGCATCATCTCCTCACTGTTCATCGTCATCTTGTTTTTGTTCAGGAAGCAGCAAGATACAGGGATGAGTTGAGCAAAGTCTCTCCACCAAAAGTTGGTTTCGGGCTTCATTGTCATAGTGATACAACCACAAATGTACGTCGTTGTAAATGTTTCAGTTTGCTGTTCACCGTCTAAGAGTGCAACTGATGTGCAATCTGTATAACTTGCACTGACTTTGTTTCTTCATTTATAGGGGATCAGAGTTCGAGTTCGGAGTGTGTACGTGAACGATCGCAGCCGGCCTTTCAAGCAGCAGTATTACTTCGCTTATCGCATTCGCATCAGCAATGAAGCCTTCGAGTCTGTGCAGCTTCTAAGTCGGCATTGGGTCATCACAGATGCATCTGGGAAGGTTGAAGAGGCCAGGTACATGTTCTGATAAGATTATCGATTGATTGTCTTCAGGATTGAGACGCTCCGCATACTGATATCGATATCCTTCGGATTTGCAGAGGATTAGGGGTGATTGGGGAGCAGCCGGTGCTCCTGCCAGGAACTAGTTTTGAGTACACATCTGCCTGTCCGTTGAGAACCGCCACAGGCCGAATGGTATACCCTCAACACATCTCAAGACTTCTACTATTCTCCTTTTATTAAGAGTTCACCTGCTTCAGGGCTGAACCTACGCAAAATATTTCTCAACCGTGTTCCAGCATTATGCTCTTTTGTGAACACACCCTTTGATATCTTGTTATTGTGTTGTGTTAACATTGTTTCACCACCATTATCACATTGTTAAATACCAACTACAAATGTGTTATCATTCTTCTACCAATGTCTTCAGGGTCATTTTGAGATTGTCTCGGCACTGGAAGAAGTTTGTGAATCACGCTCTGTAGTTGCTGGTTTGCACTTGTGGACTGTAACGATCCTTCGTTTCTTGCATCGCAGGAAGGTACCTATCAGATGAAGTACCTCGCCGACAAGTCGGTGGCTACATTCGATGTGAAGATCGGGCCTTTCGCTCTCTCTGTTAACGGTGATGAAGGAGGACCTGTCGTGTAATACAACACTGGCAATAACCTTATACATGATAATGATAGAACTCAGACCATTGAAGTCTTTTGCTGATACGGGAACGCCCAACTTACAAGTAGATGTTTATCAGGGATGTATGTAGCTTCCTCTGGCTCTCATGGGCGAGCAACCATGTCAGGTAGTGATCTGTAGGGTCAAATGAGTGGGTTCAGGGATGATTTTGGTATTCTTAGATTAGGTTGTGTAATTTTAAATGGAATCCATAAGTGGTTGAAGGCTCTGACCGTTTGTGGATTCTTATCATCTACTAGCAAAGATTTTTTAGGACTTGAGACCTAGCATTTCAGTAGTGCTTTTCAGAAGTGGGGTGTCTGATATCTCATGTCATCACTATCATCATAGCTGTTGCCTTTACAAATAAATTACGGAGTCTCCAAAAGGCAATGTTGATATATAGTTTTTCTGGTGGCTTGGGTTGCAAGAAGTCCAGTGTTCTAGAACATGTTCATAAGTGTCGTCTAGAAAGTGTGCCACTTTTTTGTCTTGTGGTCGTAAGTGTGATGCTTCATTCATGTACCTTTTGGACATCAAGGAGTTGGAGAGTAACTTGTGGAGGCTTCTTGATGGGACCCAAATTACACGGATCCTATAAGGTCGACACACCTATAACCGACAAGTTAAGAGCGTACAGTACCTGTATTGGTGGTGTAATACTGAAGGGTGATTTTTCCTTCAAAGAGAAACAGAAATGGTGGGGTTTGAACATTTTTCAATCTTTTTATTCCCAATATGTGATTTATTATGAATTTTGAAACTGAGTTTCGTAGTGAAACTAGTAACCAACATGTAGGTCTGCAGAAAACCATTACGGCATCCACATACTCACAGCCAGAAATTTTCTAGAAATTGTCAACAAAGTAAACCCTAAAACCACTAACCCTATTCCCAGAGAAAGGTTATTTTTATACTGGAAGCAGACTGGCTGCTGCTCTTTTCTTGTGAAACAAGCTTTGAGCTACCCACTCTCTACGAACCCCATGTCCGTGCGTTACCCGCTCTCAATTACATTCATCGACGCTCCCCTATTCCAAAATCTAAGTTTGGCGCCATCTCGCAACGGTCACTTGGAGGTCGTCTCGCGATGGCTGCTCCGACGTCGTCTCGCGCGATGGCTGATGCTGGAGATTTGCCGTCGTTGCCGGAAGCGATGCAGTATGGGTGTGTCGACCTTATTGACACTTCTGCAATGCAAATGTTGTCTACACTTTCAATTCCTCAAAAATGGGCTCAATCTTCTTGTCCCACTTCTCATGGTACAGCTTCAGCATCCGCTCTGCCAAAGTTACACCTGCATACACCACTAAAATGACAAAGTTACACATATACCTTGGAAAGCTTATGCTGGAGATTTGCCGTCGTTGCAGGAAGCGAAACTCGCCTGAAACGACAACAGACTCCGAGGGTAACGAGCCTTCCAACAACGACAAGGCATAGGTGGTGATGAAGAAGTCCCGCAGCGCGGCCAGTTGGGTGAACGCGGCACTCACGTCGTATCTCGCCGCGTTCTCCATTTAGAGCAAGCAAAGTCCCGGATTGCGAAGCTCCGTGTCGAAGCGAGCCACGAGTCAGCAATTGCAGGTCATGCTGGACAATGGACCGTCAATAGTGCCGCGAGGAAGAAGCTCGTCACCGTCCGTCACCACGCGCGCCACTCTTTCCACCCCGTCGTCGCCCCGCTGCGGCGACGTTGGGCTTCCATCGCATCAGCTGCCCATGCTCTCCCTTTCCGGTATGCATCACTCAGACTCCCGAATGCCCATTTGTCGCCCATGTGCCCTTTCCGTTGCCCTCGCGAGCTCATGACTTGCTCTCTGTGCTCGCTCCGCTTCTTTGCGAGCTCGTGTCTCTGCTGCAACTACCGCACGTTCTGCTCGGAGGCGCTGTGCATGCTCCCGTTCAGCAGCTTTGATGGCCTTTGCGTGAGCAGCCTCCGCCGCTCGAGATTCTCGCATCGCACGCGCTTCTTCTTCTGGGGGCTGCTTGGCGCTCGTGCCTCCGCAGCCTCGGCAGCGGGGCTTCTTTTGCCTTGCGCTCTTCCTCCCGCTCAATGGCCTTCCTTTTTTTCTTCTCCTCTTTTTCCAACCGAGCTTCGTCTCTCTGTCTTGCTGATTCTGCCCTTGCCTCCTTCAATTGTAGTGCTGCATTCATGTATTCATCAGAGGTTAGCATTTTTACTTGGTGAAGTCAAGAATTGGATCCTTTGATCGGCGACTAATCCTTGCTGCAACGGTAGGTAGGGTAAGGAATTGCGTGATGGACCCCACCGCATTGGCCTCCGCTTCCAAGCCCACGACCTCGGATACAGCTTCTGGCAAGGAGGGGTCGACATCAACAAAAAAATGCGCAACGTTAAAGTCTGGGACGGCTGCAAATTCAGCTTCAATTTCTGCTCTATCTCCGGCAGGTATGGTGCTCTCATCTTCTCCGTCCTCTTCTTGCTGTGATCCCCCGTCGTCACTAGTACTTCCATTTGAGTCCCTCGCATTACTGCCTGTGTCGTGTCCAGTGCCTTCTTCGTGTCCAGTGCCTACTTCGTGTCCACTGTCTCCGTTAGAGTCTCTGAAAGCCTGTGATGGAAGAAAGTGCTCATTTAAGGCGTTGAAATTCAACGGGAAAATGCCTGTAGCACTAAAACCCTTCTTGATATTGCTAGGAGATAATGCTTTCCTAAGAGCAAGTGAGACCCATTGAGCCAATGTATCTTTCGCAGCTGCTTCATTGAGGTGTCTGCTACTCCAAAAGTCCCTGTACTCTCGAAAATGCTGTTTGAATGGTCTGAAAACTGCCACATCCAATGGCTGAAGCGCATGTGACGTATGTGCAGGAAGTGTTAACAAGTCCAAGCCGGCTGCATTTGCTTCTCTTACTACGTCCAAGGTAAATGATGTTATTATGTCCATCAAGGATCGCAAGTGGCGATTTTCGAGAGAGATATCGCCACGACCTCTCACACTTGCAATAAAATGTGACATCCACGCGAAAAGAGGTACGACGTCATCCAAGCTCTGTTTGCATTGCCATTGTAGCTCCTGGCTCACATACGTATATAGTTACGAAAACGCTTGCCACGGAATATGTAGAAAGATGGGATAGAGTATCCAGCGGCATTGATGCAGACGAGAACGGATAACCATTCTCTTTGGTTTGGTACAATGCTGTGAACTCGACGCGCCCCTCTTCTAGCAATGACCAAAGCTCCACCGTTTCTCCCCGCTTGTGCCCCGGATTCGTCACAATTCCATATCCTCTCGGGTGAGTACTTGTGTAAATTGTACAAATGCTGTAGGTTCTCGTGGAAACTTCTCACGTTCTCTTCGCAAAGTCCTTTGGCACGTCTTTGATTCGAGTGTGCTGTGAAACTCGCAGAGTCAATTCGGGTGTGTCTCTTCTTCCACCAAGCGCATCCACCCTCGCCGTGGGATTCCATTACGGAATGGTGTCGACCTCTCCTTTGTTATCTCATAGACCTTCATGCGAAAGAGCGAGTTGATGTGAGACCAAATCCTCTCGTCGCACATGTCTATCGGGTATTTCACGAGCTCCTCCTCTTGGATGGGCTCAAGACACTTGGAGGGCCTTTCTTCCGAGTAGTCCGAATGCCCCAAAGCACCACTCCCGAAAGGTGGAGTAAGGTATGTTGTGCGAATTTGCTGCTTTCTTCATGTTGCTTCCAGCTGTCAACATCTGCTAAAGCGGCTCTGAGATCCTCGTCTGTCCACAGTCCCGTCTTCCGTTGTGCCCGGCTTCTACCCTGCCTTGGAATGTGCCCTGCAGATTACATCAGATTAGCATTCTAAGTTAGATTGCACCCACAAATATCTTGTCAACGAAATGGCTGATCAAGATATAATCACACCCATACCCGTACTTGAGTGCTACATATGGCTGTGCACTAATTTGATGAGCCCAGGAGATTTTCGAATGGCTCTCCAGGACGACATGCTGCGACAGGGTGGGGTCACGACTCCAGGAGCGGTTTCAATGGCAACTCCATATGAGGACAGAAACTCATTTTCTGAGCAGACTTATCCCATAATGACGCGAGCTAGCAGTAGGTTTGTACATTTTCCTTACCATGTTGCTAAGTTGAAGTTTTTGTAGAAAAAACCACCCAAATGCTAAAGGCGAGATCAGCAGCTGAAACTTAACTGTATTGAGAGGGTACTTCTAAATTAAAAGTGCAGATCCACTGAGTTAGTGTGTACCGGATAGTTATCCAAGTTTGATAATTTCTCCTCAATGTTGTGATATGCTGCCAGCTTGTGGGACAAGGCCAACGTTTTTGGAAGTTCAGATGAATTAGACGGTGATACTGTGACGACAGGAACTCCACTTAATGAGCCTCCACTGATCGATATGATCAGTAATGTGATTGGGTTTCTAGAACGTGAGTGTAGCGCTAGTATTGATCGATTAGTTTCCAGGAAGCGATACAGGAGCAAACTTCTAACCTGATCAGCAGGAGTCTGCAGATTTGTCATGAAGAGTGTTGCTAGAGAGTGAGTATTATCGAGGGGTGGCTAGCCAGCTTTCTAAGCAGTCGAAGGTAGCGGGTCTACCATAAAATCACACCCATACCCGACAACAGATTAAGGTTGACACACTCATACCCGACAGGTCTACGGCAGATATGGACACTTACCGGAAATCCTTTCGGTGGCAGCATCCTGCGAGGCGTGGACATTGCTCTGCGACTGCAGCCTGCTCTTCTGCAATTGAAGCCTGCTGCGGCGCATGTGATCCTGACTACAATACTGACCGGCTGCAGTTGGATTTGTGTACGATTAAAGACGTAACGGTTTGCCGTTGCCGACCCCGGATCGGCCGCTCCCTCCCAAGCGAATGTGCCCGCCTCTGCTCGTCGGCGGAGTGAAGCCTCGAACACCTCCGTTGCCAGCTGCTGGAGCTGGTATCTCGCTACGTTGAGAGGGCATTCGGCCTTGCGAGCGATGATGCTTGAAAGCCTCCAGGTTGCTGTAATCAACAACTTGAGTCCCAAATGGGAAATCTTCATCAAGATTGTAGTCTTGGACTGACATGATCTTGAGATGAGTCGTAGTAGTTCAACTTCTCTCCGAAAGTAGCGTTGTCATCGTGGAGTGGGAAAATGTCATGTTCTTCTCTGTCCGATGATGGCAACGGTGAGGGGCGGGTGAGAATCGCGCTTCCATGTTGGACGCCGATAGTGTCGATTACAAGTAATGCGACCTCTCACTGCAAGAACGGCACTCATGACAATCAAGTCAATTCTTCTTCGTACATACAAGAGAAGACCGGTGCATGAGCTTGCCTCACATGATAAATGAGTAAATCAATTGCATTGAGTTTGTTATGAAGACTCTCTTGTGTGAGACTCGAAAGCACTCACAATGTAATAGAAATGAACAATGTCCTCTGATTCAATCGCATTCGTGTTTTATGATGAAGTTGATCATGGCTAGATTAGAAGCCCATGTCATGGAAACGACTAGAAGTCGGCTTTGTGGAACACAATGATTGGTAATGTAGGTCATGGGAAATCAATTTGGCTGCCACCAAATCCAGCATTTCTAAGTTTGGAAACCACTTTGTTGCCACTCTGATCACAGCTGCGACACCTACCCATTTGTCATTATGACTGAACCTAATTCTCAACAAAGCCGCCACCTTTTCTTGGAACGGCTATAAACACCAGGTCGTTAATTCTGAACTCCAATTCTGAATCACCGAAATTCATGTGACATATTCCATTCTGGGAACAGGTCGTGGCTCCACCACATACCCTGCCAGTCTACAGTACGGATGTGTGTACCGTGTCGGGTATAGGTGTGTCGACCTTAGCTATGTTAACCCCTAATGTTCCAAGAGGTCGTAAAGTGGCTGTTTTGACTCCAGCTTCTAAATATATATTGCACGAGGTTGGAACATTTTGCAGATTGTATAATTTTTCCATATCTTTCTGAAAATTCATCTCATGCTTCAAAATTCCTCTCTTTAGGAGATACTCCCAATCAAAGTTTGAAAACAATATTTGAGATGTGCCCAAACTACAGAATAGGCTCATTTATTCTCCTTGGAAACCAATTAGATTGTAGTAACTTCAAGAATTCACCAAAAATTGAGATTTTGCATTCTTCAACTTTTGTTTTTGTACTTGTAAAGTAAATTCAGTGCATAATTTGGCATAATTTCACTGCTCCTTTTCAATCCAATAATCTTTCATATTTTGTTGTCTTTGTCCTCCTAGACAGAGACTACGTAAAAACTTCCCCCATCAACATACCCAAAAGTCCAATGACCTATCTCAAACCCTTTTCACACTATCATAAAATAGATTGAAAGTGGATGAGACTTGAATGAGAAGCGGATGGCAGCTGTTCGCGCAGGGTTTCAGCCCCTGCTTGCTCTGGCCCTCCCTCCTTTTCCAATTGTAAAGCTTAGTTCTTCAAAAACTCCTGCAGACGCTTTAGAAGATTCATAAGGACGCAATTGATGAGGCCTACATTCGTAATGCTAGGAGCCTCAGCTTCGAAGAGTCGTACGGGCAACACTTCTCATTAATCTCTACAAGCACTTAAGGTTACAAGCATCTAGTTTAATTTATTTGCTAAGACGCTGCTACAGTTGGTTATGTACTCTATCTGTGTGATGCTCGGAGTAATTTAATCGTGTTTTTTTTTTTTTTTTTTCCACATGAGGGGCCCCTAAGACCACTTACAGAACCCCCCTTACATGAAGGGGCCCCTAAAATCACTGACAGGACCCCCCTCACATGAGGGGGCCCTAAAACCTCATATAGACCCCCCCACATGAGGGGGCCCTAAAACCACTTACAGGACGCCTCTCACATGAGAGGGCCCCTAAGACCACTTACAAGACCCCCCTCACATGAAGGAGTCCTTAAAACCACTTACAGGACCTCCCTCACTTGAGGGGGCCCTAAAACCATTGACAGGACCCCCTCACATGAGGGGGCCCCTAAAATCACTGATAGGACCCCCCCTCACATGAGGGATTGAGGGGGCCCCTAAAGCCATTGACAGGACCCCCTCACATGAGCGGACCCCTAAATCCACTGATAGGACCCCCCCCCTCACATGAGGGGGCCCCTAAAACCACTACTAGGACCCCCTCACATTAGGGGTCCCTAGAACCACATATATAACCCCCTACATGAGGGGGCCCTAAGACCGCTTACACCCCGTATCACCACATGACACATGACTATGCTTCATTTTATTTTTATTTTTTTAAATGTAAAAAAGATGCATTTATATTTGAATTTTAGCTTACTACCATGCAAAGAATTAAGCTTTTCTTTAGGTTTATATATTGCATGAATGTAGACATTGATCATTACGATGACTTAATCTCACAAATGCTGAGAAATATTTGATTGAGATTTAGTATATATATTCATGTAAAAGTTTATGTACTATATTTTTTGCTTACAATTGTCAAAAAAGGTGAAAAGTCTTAGCTTACATTGAAAGTGGGTAGTTTTAAGGGCCAAGTATTGAAATCATTCAAGAAATAGAGATATTGACAATGTGAAGTTACAAGACATACAATGCTTTCGTTTAAAAAACATACATTTTTCCTCGCCATACATACCGCCATTGTACAACTTTGTAAATTCTCTATAAGGCCCTACTAGCTCCCTAACCTCTCTCCTAAATCCCCCTAGTACCCTATCCTTATGAATGTATAAGCTATATGGCCCATGAGGCCCGTAAAAGCCATAAGCTACACGGCACATGAGGTCCATAAAAACCTTATCACCAAAGCCTATATCATGATTTGTCAAGTCGCTGACAGCTAATAGATTTACGATCATGATCACCAATTGTTGCTGACGAAGACGTTGATATATGAAGAAGACAAACAAGGCTCGGATTTACGAAACTGGTTCTCGTACCAGGCAAGGAGAAGCATCATTTGGGTGTCTGTGGAAGATTACCTTGTGTAGTACGATGGCTTGTCGTGGGAGTACGTGACGAGATGGTTCTGAGGCACTATCTTGAGAGTAAGCCAAGTGAACACTTGGAGTCGCATTCTGGGCCAGCTTCAACATGAGGCCTTAATGAGGCGCGCGGTACGTACATGTTCAGTTCATAATTTATTGGAATTCGTAATGATAAACTTACTTCAATTTTTCCTTCTAACCACTTGTGCGGTACCAATTCTTGCAACATGATATCGTAGTATTTAGTCCTTTTTTTATATTTAAGATTGCTTTTTGAGTCGGTCGGCAAGTTACAATTAGAGCTTTCTGCAATAGAGTCAATTGTTTAGATACTTGAGTTACTTGCAGGGATTAGTAGAAGCAATGGTGAGCAGTGTAGAATCCGCGTTGGATGAGTGGGAAAAGGCATGTCGAGGTGGAAAAAAAGTTGAAATTAGCGTGAAGGACGATGTGATTGCGAACAATGTGATCATGCACGTTGCGTTCATAACGGATCGCGAGAAGGAGATGGAGATTTGTGGGACGGAGCGGCAATTTTCCCGGCTCCTCTTCGAACACTTGCCCAATCTCTTTTGGATTCCAAAGTTTAGGTAGGCAATCACTCTTTTCCCGTAACACAATAAATGCTTCTATTGTTTGAGATTTGAAACGAGTTCGAGACCTTTGAGACTATGACTTCTTAAAAGTTTGAAGGTCACATGAATTGACACTTTTTGACATTGAATTGCACATCTTCAATCATAGGAAGATTGTCGTCTGCTTCAGTAAGAAAATGACGTTCTTGCACAGTGGGTTTTATAGGTTCACAAATGTGTCACTGCTGCTCATGATTATGATTTCTTCATCTGCGGATGAACACATATCATTTTCTTCATCTGCGGGTGAACGCTATTTTCATCAGCGGATGAACGCTTTTGCTAATAAAACACATAATCTAAACGCCTCTACCAAAACGATTTTTTTGAAGGCTTTTACTCAAACGCTTTCGCTAAACGTCTATACCTAAATGCTTGTATCTAAATGCTTCTCCCACTACAGTTTTTATTGATTTGTATATGATTTTGGTAAACTAGTGTTGTGCATTTATTTTAATTTTTTAAAAAACATTTATACTTATATTTTTATTACTGGAGGTAAAATATTTTAAGTGCAGCTACAAAACTCTATGAATCATCTGTTTTAAGAAACCAAGTTTGTTGTTCGCACGAACTTAAAAAATTACAATGGCACTTACAAATAAGATATTATTGCATATGTTTTAATTGAAAATATATTGAAAATGGAACTTGAAGGTATCCAAAGCAACATAAAAACAAAGGTTCATAAGATGATAACAATAATAAATCAATATATTTTCAATAAAAATTTAAGATTATTTTTATTTTTCCCTAAGTGACGCACAGTAATCCATTGTTGAATTTTCTATGAAAATTTCGAAGTGAACCAATGTCAATCATATTTTTTAATGAAGAAGTTGAATACAGTTTGGGTAAAAAGAGGAATACTAAATTTTTATTATTTGATAAATTGTTATTTATTTCAAAATTGGGATTCAATCTTGATTAGGAACACTTTAAATGCAGAAGGTTTAGTAAAATCCCCTCTTTGTGAGAACCAAAATATATGTGTTAGATTCCTCTTTAAAAAAAAATTGAATATTTGAGAAAACGAATCCTAAGCATTATAGAAATGACTTAGTTATCATTTGATAAAAGCCAATCACTTACTAAACAATTGTTTTTAATGTTTGATCTGATTTATTTCTTTATGTGCCTCACGGTTCCACCGTTCTTGTTTTAAATGTCAAAGATTGGCCTTTGTATCTAAATTTCAGCGTACCTCCATGTGAGAAATAAAGTATTTTTGTAAGTTTTATAGGGTGTGCAAGAGTAAGAATGGTATCGACAAAATCCTAACTCACTTAGGAACAAGGGTTTGAAGAGCCTCAATTCAAATTTACTCTTAAAATTGGTCTTTTTGGTTCAAGCAACACTTCAAACCCATTTTGCAACTAGTGAAAAAAACTTTTTTTAAACTTTGAACATTATGATCTTACAATTGGTAAATACTTGACTACTTTCTGATACTTATGTATGATTGCCAATGTATTTGTCATTTGTTGTAAATTTTGGGGAATTATCACAAAGGAGAATACTTTTGAAAAATACTCTCAAATAGGAGAACAATCTCAAAATATTGGCAAAGTGGGGATGGAAAAATTCCCCAGTATGGTTTTAGAAACGGAACGAGAAGCTCTATGTTAGTTTCAATGTGCTAAGATGACGGTTTTCTTTATATTAACTTCATTATGTTTACTAGCGATGGGAATTTAAATCAAAATAAATTTTGTTCCCCTCTTTGTAAATATTCTTTAATTGTTCCCTTATTTGGAAATATTTTATAAAAGTGTTCCCATCTATGAAAACTCGCATAAAATTATCCTATAAATCCTAGAGTATTTTTAATCTAGTGACGTTGTTTCATTTGAAGATTCATGAATGAAATTTAACATTAAGTGACTAGTATATACGCGTGTCCTTCGGACACGCAAAAAAGAAAAGAAAAATAAAAGAGTATTTGTTTAATTTGTTAATATGGTCCCCCTCTTCCCATAATGCTCTTTAAGAACTACCTCCTATCCCCGGAATGTCGATTATGGTCCCTTTGCTTTTTAAGATTTATAGCATGTCTTCCGTTCCCTCATTCCCTTGTTATCAGTTCCTCGTCTCATGTTCTAGTTCCCCATTCTTAATTTTCTTTTACTCGTTCCATATCTCCAAATGCTCCTTCCCCGTTTCCATCCTTTGGCCTTGTTCCTCGTCCCACAACTGTCCTTCGCAATTTCCATCATTCGTTCTTGGTTCCCATGATTCGTTCCTAGTTCTCATCATTTGTTCCTATTTCTCATCATTCGTTCATAGTTCTCATTATTTGTTCATTGTTCCTATCCTCTGTTCCCAGTCCCTATATTTTGTTCTCCATTCCTAGTTTCCTTCACATAATGCCTTGACCTCCCGTTCACTCCTTCTTTGCTCCCATTTTCATGTTCCATATTCCTTGTCCCTTCAACTCCTTATTATATTATCATGATCTAATAAACTCTTAATACCATAAAATACCACTTACCGAAACTCTTCAAAACCTTCTAAACTCTTCATGCGATGTATAAAGCTAGGGTCCATTAGCTTTT
This sequence comes from Bryum argenteum, assembly GCA_037043015.1. Classification (NCBI taxonomy): domain Eukaryota; kingdom Viridiplantae; phylum Streptophyta; class Bryopsida; order Bryales; family Bryaceae; genus Bryum; species Bryum argenteum. Next base: position 1,977,319 of record CM073323.1, on the reverse strand, counting down.
TCACAGAATTTTTTCAATACTTTTTGGTAAATTTTGACTTTTAGAGGGGCTACAGGCTCTCTCATTGGCTCATAGAGAATGAAAATTCACAAAAACATATTCTATTATATTGTTGAGAGATATGTTTGTGTTTTTTTTTTTTTTTTTTTTTACATAATTCAAAAAACATAAAAAAAGGTAGGCTGGTAACTTTGTAGGTTGGTACGTTGATACGTTGGTGGGTAGGAAGGATCGCCGTACAATATTTTATTATAGAGGTAGATTGGATAATAACCATAAAATATTGTGATTGACTTGAGTGATGGTATGGTTGGCGTACCCAAAAAGGTTGTCTCATGAACAATTGCACTCTATAATGGTGTGTCAAACATATCCATTTTTAAACTGTAATACAAGAAGACTTCATTAGATGTGGTTTTAGTTGTCTGTACTTATAATGTATCAAGAAAAAAAATTAGAAATTAAAAAAATATATTTTGAAGTAATTTTATTTGATTTTTTAGTTGAAAAAGTAAGTTGTGTCTCACTAACCTAAAATCCATAGAATCAAGCAAATGGAATATCAACCATTTTTATTTTAATATAATTTTTGAGTATGACCTACATCTTCTTGTATAGAATACAAAATAATTTATTTAATTAATTTTTTTTTATTCTATTGTGCACTATAATGCCTGCAAATCCCAAAATTCAGAATTTTTCCCCTCATCTATGAATAGATCCAAAAAAAAAAAAGAAAAAAAAACAAAAAAAGAAAAAATAATAAATCTAAGAGAAACTCTATAGGCATATATACTTTGATTTTATTGAGGTGCATGATATTTTATTTTCCATTTTAGGGTCTTTTTACTTGATTAAAATGGACAAATAAGACAAACTTTGGAGGCTTTCAATAAGGATAACCTAATTAGTGTGTCCAAAAAGTGATACCCAAGCTTACCATTGCCCACCATTGTTTAGTTTATTGTAAATGATGTGAAGGAAGTGAGCACAAGTTTTAGCTTTGATTTTCAATTAAAAGTAGGCTTATTGAGAGTGACAAGGTAATGTGAGTTCAAAGGTGAGTGATTTTGGAGGTAAAATCAATTTATGCTGTGCAAGGTTTGGAAGATTCTAATGAAAAACGCCAAATTCACACCTTTAAATGCCTCGCCACTTAATTTGCAATAAAAATACTTGTGGAACCAATTGGTATTGCATATAAATATCTCCATTCATTTCCAAACAAATTGGGTGCCTAAAAAACCCCATTCCAAAACTTACGGGTTAGCAAGAGAGGCCCCGGGTGTACGACGGGGTAGCAACTTGCTCTACCTTTTGAATTTCTCAAATTAAAGGCTGTGCTTATCACTTAAAAATATTTTTAATCCACCACTTTTAAGTATAATGAATTTCCTCATGTCGGCGTGGTGCTCACCACTATAGTCCACCCAACTATTGTGGGAGGTCCTTGGACCTTGTTGTATGGGTACCTCAAAGCCTTTTGGGGGGGGGGGGGTACTATGTCAAGTATCTTCAACGCACTAGTAACTAGGCTAGAAACAAGCGTAGTTATAGTGTCCACCCTTGAGAGGGGGAAGTAGTATTGTTCTAATTTCCCCTTATCCGGTGGCCATCGAGATATTAGCATTACGAAAGGACACTTCATTCACGCTGGCCCCTTAGAAAGGACCGGAGTTTCTATCTATCTATCTATAATGAATTTATTGAATGCACAACAAGAGGTGTTCATACCTTATTTGCACTGCTGACAGCTTGGGGGTAAGCAAGGAGCATCCAAAACGGCACATTCCTTTGCTTACAAGGACAGTCTGTGAGATTCTGTGTGAAAAACGAGTCAGCAAAGTTCGGCAGGCACTATCCTCCCCTAAGTTATTGACCAGAAGCACGAGCGGAAAAACCTCTACGTATCCTTCGTTCCGAGTACTCCGATGACACGTCCTTGCAGACTATATACTTCGGCAAGAGGTCGGCAGCTGGTCGGCACCTAGGTTGCTGCTACAGTCATCTGATGAACTTCGAACGCGAATATCGCAGTGCCCATGTGAGAAACACGCAGTCACTGCCAACTGGTGCCGACGAGCCCGAGAAATAACTGCACTTTAGTTAGCGCGTTCAAGCTCCAGCATCCATAGCCTTGTGTGTACATTTTAGTCAGCAATTTTCCGCAGATGAACTCGTTTCTGAGCAGACTGAGATAGACTGCCACTTGAGTTATATGTGCGCATTGGGGGGTCGTCCATCTTTGTATAAGCCAGGACGCCAAGCATCGATCAGGTTACCAGGCTTCTTAGTTCCACATCTAGTGTGATCAACCTCCACATTCTTAGCTGGTAAGAACTATTCTCCTTGTTTCTATTGCCACTTCACGCAATCTGGTATTCATTCTTCTATCGAGTATCAAAATTTTTGCTAACACACTCATTGCCTTCAGATCGATACGAGATGGGCTCAACGGAGATCATTAACCGCACAACAAGAGCGTTGGACATCAAGGTCGGAAAGTGCCGGTATTCCATCAAGCTAACGACGGTGGGCAAGAACCAGAGCTACACTGTTCATGTGGACTCCCAGGACACCTACATGGAGTTCACGTTGGCAGGTGTCGATGCTGATGCTCCGGAGGTCATCGTGAGCTCGGACGATTGTGTCGACAACAAGACCATCATCATCCGAGAAGAGGACGGACGTTTCAAAGTGGACATGGAACCACGGATCGTGAGGAGGCCTTCTAGATCTGCTGCCACGAGAGTTTATTGTGAGCCTGCCCGAAGGAGACTTTCCTCATTCTTGAGGCTGTGGATCTTCTGAGGCCATAGCCAACACTTTCAAGCCTGTTGTTCATATTACTCTGGAGCATCACTGAATAATTTTGGATGTCAATTCTTGAGCTAGATTGTACAGTTCACTACAGTTATGAAGATTTCAGCTAGATTGTACAGGTTTTCTCTTGCCGCGAATTTGCAGCAAGATATTTTCAGAACATCCAAATCATCACAATGTTTAGCCCCACAGATTCTTAATACAATTCTGCGTAACTGACTCTTTCTGATTTCTGGCCTGATCTATTTCAATTGAAATTTTACCATAGTCGGATGAGAGCTCAGATAGAGGGGACTGTGATTTGAATAAAGAAACTTGAAGAATTTTAGATTCTTTAATAACTTTTGGGCAAAAGTGAGTCATGTCTGCACTCTGCAGCCGACATTTTCAATGAGGTTGCTGTTGAGTGTACCATAGTTCGATCATGCGTACAGTGCCGGAGCACATGTGAGCTATAATGCACGTTATTCTACAGGTCAACATGCCATAGACTGCCTTTTTGCAGTGTTGATAAGGATTCTTGAAGGGTCCACCCTCATCGGATTCATTCCTTATTTTGTAATTCTTTGGAGTAGGGTAGACAAATTTCAGTTTAAGAAATCTATTATACAAGGCAGGTAGTTTGTGTGTGTGAGTGAGTAACATTATGGTCTTGGGCACTGCTGGTCGGATCGGGGTGCGTGAGGTGTCGTTGAAAGTGGGGATTTTTGTAAAGGTGCATGCAATAATCGGATCACGATTTCGGCCAATGAATACTGAGATATTGAATTTCCAAGTGTTTATGGCCTAAGAAATATTGAAAATCATCTGTTTGAGTGTTGCAACACTGCGGAGGCATACTACCGTATCACCATAGCGGTTTTGTTCCTAAAGAATTATATTTTAAAAAAAACGTAAAAAATTAGAAATTACAAGCCAAGAGGAACAAAAAGTTGGGAAATTATGAGTTACTGCAACATTCATTTGGATGAGTTATCGCAACAATCAGAGCCTCTGATTAATCTCTCCTTTGCATAGGATTTACCAAAAAACAAAAGAACGAATTTCAAAAAAATCTATTTCTAGCAGACGAACCTTATTTTTACAAAAATAAATAATTTTTTGCTCGTTGCGGACCCAACCTGCTATGGTGGTACGGTATTTTGTTATGGAGTTAACCCCTAACTATCCTTACAGACTTATATGATCTTTTGCCATGTCGGGCACCCTAGGTTTTTGGGTTAAATTCAATATTTCTGACTAACGTTTTTATTGAATTTTTTTTTACTACAAGGTGTGTGCAAAAAATATTCAAAGTCAAACCCCAATTCTAGTGTTTTTAATGAAATTTTTAGTTTTCACACCCTAAACAGTGAGAAAAACACGTTTTATTTTTGATATTTTAAAATTTTTTTTTTGGAAATATATTCATAACTAAATCACTATTTGAGTTCCATAGGTCTATAAGTCAAAACGTTTACCAATTTTACAAGGGCAACCTCCAAACTTTATAAGAGCAAGCTTCAAAGTTTTAGAAATTTCAGTGAAGACTTTTGTACAAACTTTGGATGTTACGATTTTGGAGATGATAAACACAATCCAACAGTCAATTTTTTGACCACTAACTAAAAATAGGCTTGATTATAAGATCTCACAGTTGGAAGTCTACCAGTAGTTGGAAAATTTGTTTCACACTCCCGCAAGTGCATAGAGGTAGGAAATCACAGTTTTAAGGTTTCAAGCTCCAAAAACACACAAGGAAATTTAGGGGTTGACAATGTGAGCATTATTTGTCCATCTCAAAATAAATGGACTCTTAAACAACAATTTCATTATATTGAGACTTTGCATAGTCTAATTTCAATCACATCCTGTGCAATTCTTGATTCAAGTGTATTCTCCTACTACCAATAACCTAATGCCACTTGGCTCTTCGAGCCACATGTTTTCCTCTAAGGAATGCATGTTTTGAGAATGTTCAAGGACATGAATTGGCACAAAGGAGAAAATAAAAAGCACTTAAAGGATTCCTAGACAAAAAGTCTCATCTGTTCAAAGAGTCTCAATTTAATGAAGTGTTAATCTCATTTTGTAAATTCAAATCATATATATTTTGGTCTTTAATATGATTGTTTGATTCAGCTTTGAAACTTACAAATTTCCTAAAAACTTATTACATTTCCATCTCCAACGCATAGCCCCTTCTAAGGTGCCCGTAAGGCACTTGCTACAACTCAAACTCCTCTATGCAAAGTGTGCACCAAGGGGACGCCATATTCATTCTTGCAAGGAAAATAAAATTATAATAAGTAAGAAAGTGAAAAATTCTTTGAGGGGCAACAATGAATTATGGGTTTGAATTTTTGTCCCTTTGCACCCCGTGTTAAGAGTTCCAAGTACTTAACCCCTAGAGGCCCAAGGGGTTTGAAAAAAAAAAATTAGAGGTATTATAAATCCAAAAACATTTTACCCTATTTCGAGGCTTATAAAAAATAAATTACACACCCCTTATGAGGATACGTGAATTGCATTCGATAGCCAACTTACAAAACTTATGCTTCTTGTTTCTTTTTTTTCTTTTTTCTTTTTTTCTTTTTTCCTCTAAATTGCCTTGTGAGCAATTTGATATCATGCAAAGTTAATATTTTACATTGTTTAACTTTTGTTTATTAATCCGTGCAAAGTTTATTTTTTAATTAGTATAACTTTTTGCTTAGCCCTCGCAAAAGTATGGAGATTATATCTTATCTTACACTCTTGTAATTAAGCCCAAGTTGCTTGGGATCTAATGTTTGCATTTCTTTTAAATGCATCACATTTTACATGTAGTTTGGGTATTTATTGTGCCATGCTAACTTGACTTCCCGCTGCACCTATATTGTACCGTAAGATACTTAGTTGACACATGTTGTTAGAGCCTTTTAACATTTGCAAGGACCTTTTCTATTTTGTATAGCACACGCCGAACACATGGCGTTCCCTTCATCTTTGCTAGTTGCTATTCTTGCTAGCCATTAGTTTTCTCTTGCAATTGTATTTATACCAATTGTTTTCCACACTATCATCAATGCATATTGCTTGCTTGTGATTATATTGGTATCTTACAATTAGTTCTTGATTGTGGTTACAACATGGACAACATTGGATTGCCAATGTCTAGCCCAGTTTATATTGTTTGCCTATTTGCTATGAAATTGTTTTTTACTTTTTAAGTTAGAATTTACATTTGTGAAGACGATGAAAAATTGTAACCACTTGTCCACACCTTGTTCACATTTACTAACCCCTTTATTTCATGTTGGTTCGGATCAGGGTTGTCTTATTAGACACTGTCGGACGTCAGACAGACATGACATGTCAGACAGACATTGAGCCTCAGAATGTCTAATAGAATCTACTGAATCTTTTTTTACAGAAAAGTTACCCTTGATTTACCCTGTCCACGTTGCATCCTACATGGCTGCGACGTCGCCTATACAACTCAGCAATACGGTGCGCGACTGCGCCACGTAGGACTGGACCGACGGTCGCCTCGGCTGGACCGGCGGTCGCCTTGTCTGGACCGGTGGTTGCCTGAGCAGCCGATGATCGCCCATGAGCGACCGACAATCGCCCATGAGGGACCGACGTTCGCCCATGGGCGACCGCCGATACAGCCGAAGGGCGAACGTTGCTCAATGGGGCGACGGCCGATCCAGCTGATGGGCGAACGTAGCTCAGAGGGCGACCGGCGGTCTACCCTCTTTGAACGAAGGACATGAACTTTGAAGAGCTATAACTTTTTCATTTGGACTCTGTTTTTGACGAAATCACTTGGATTGGGTTCCAAATTAAGTCTAGTTTATGTGGTAAAAATTGCAGACCCATACAATTAAGTATAAAAAAGTGGCATGCATTTTAGTGAATGGAGTATTTGTTTTTTGGGTTTTTAAACATTTGGCATGTTTTACCATTGCAAGCCTATTATGTGACATCAAAAAGGTTTTTGCATGATTTGTTTTACACAAGTGTGATCTTTAAATGCATCCCACAATCTTTGTAATTGGAAGTATTTTGATCCAGATAATTTTAGTATTGGCTTTGCAATGATATTTCTACGATAAAAAAAGTGAAAAATTGGATGATTTTTGAAGAGATAGATCTCCTTCAACCATCGTTAGATTTTGAATATTTATTTTAGAATGGATTCCAATTAGAGTGTTGTATTGGTGTTAGAAACCTCGATTCATTCGAAGATATATTGAAGATAAGGTATAATTTGAGTGCTAGGGATCTAGGTTTGGACTATACTAATTACTTTGTAAAATATTTGGCAGTTTTTATCATTATTGAATCATCTCTTCCCTCCTTTTATACACACACCCCATTTCAACAAATTTAATGAATCTCAGGTATTTAATAGAAACTACTTACCTTCCTCTTATAGTCCAAAACTTCTAATCATGTTTCATATAAATTACATAGGAAAAGTATAAATACTACTCTCTCTCTCTATTTCCCTATACATCTTACACTTCCCTATGGCTCAAATAGTAGCCTTGCAATGATACAAACTGCCAAATATTTTACAAAGTAATTAATATAGTCCAATACTAGACCCCTTACACTCAAATTATACCTTATCTTCAATATATCTTTGAATGGATCGAGGTTTCTATCACCAATACAGCACTCTAATTGGAACCCATTTTAAAAAATAAATTCAAAATCTAACGGTGGTTGAAGGAGATCTATCTCTTCAAAAATCATCTAATTTTTCACTTTTTTCATCGTAGAAATATCATTGCAAAGCCAATACTAAAATTATCTGGATTAAAATACTTCCAACTACAAAGATTGTGGGATGCATCTAAAGATCACACTTGTGTAAAACAAATCATGCAAAAACCTTTTTGATGTCACATAATAGGCTTGCAATGGTAAAACATGCCAAATGTTTAAAAACCCAAAAAACAAATACTCCATTCACTAAAATGCATGCTACTTTTTTATACTTAATTGTATGGGTCTGCAATTTTTACCACATAAACTAGACTTAATTTGGGACCCAACCCAAGTGATTTCGTCAAAAACAAAGTCCAAATGAAAAAGTTATGGCTCTTCAAAGTTCATGTCCTTCGTTCAAAGAGGGTAGACTGCCGGTCGCCCTCTGAGCTACGTTCGCCCATCAGCTGGATTGGCGGTCGCCCCACTGAGCGACGTTCGCCCATCGGCTATATCGGCGGTCGCCCTAACAAGAGGGGTACAAATAGGTGCGCGGACACTTTGACGTTGCCCATCAGGTAGACCGCCGGTCGCCCTTTCAGCTACGTTCGCCCATCAGCTGGATCGGCCCTTTTTGCAGTCGGGAATTCTCCCACCTATGTTGCATGCAAGTCCGTAAGTGTTTGTATCAGCTCTTGAGAGGATGAGATGAGAATGAATATTGGATGGGGGAGGGGTAACAGAGCCATGCACTTTTTAATGTATTAGTTCAAAATAACAAGGAGTAGGCACATGCTAGTAATTTGGGATCATTGGTCCCATAATTTGCATTTCATGATCTTTCTGTTCATAAAAAATGAACATGAGAGGTCTAAATCTCTAAATTGGAAATAATGAATGGGAGGGAGGATGGAGTGACACTTTCTCATCCTCTTGGTAGGCATGGCATGATATATATTTTATTATATGGTGTATATTTTAGCAAGTCATTTTGTGCCTAACTATTTAAAATAATTGATAAAATGTGTATTAATTTACAAAGTCTTAGCCTCTTTAATGCATCAAACACTTCAATATCTACAATTTTAGAATTTAATCATGTCAATCAATTTCTAGCATTTAGATAAGATACTATCTTTGCAGCAAAACTTCATCATATATTCTAACATCACATTCAAGAACAAATTTTAGTTTCTTCTAAGATCAGTAGAGTCTTTAATAAATTATAACTTCTCCATATACAATATCCGAGTATATATATGCTAATAGATTAATATCCTTGCAATTAGTTTACGGCCTCATAACATTATAACATTGGTTAAAATGATTGGGGGGAGGCATTTGAAAATTTTGGCGGGTTAAGTATCAACGCCTTCTAATACAATTAAGAGAAAGGGGTTCGTGCATATAGCCTAGTAACAAGTGAGGGAAAAAGTTGCTTGTCAAATTAAATGGTGATATATAACATATTATAGATTTGGCAAAAAAATGAGTGACCACCATATGAAGGTAAATATTATAAGTCGACAACAATAACCATTTACAAACATTCTAATGAACCAATTACTCATAGTAATATTTAACCCATTATTTGTGAATGAAGTGCAAGTATTTGATATCCCTTGCTCATATTATGATGAATAAATCAAACTTAAATATCATGACAGTCAAGATATTTTCAACACTTGTATTCACTACTAAGACATTATAGGAACTTGAAATAAGCGTACCTTTACTCTACTTGTCTTAGGCTCACTTGACATTGTGGACCCTCAAGATTGACCATTTGGCTTTACAATAACTTGATGAAAGGAGAATGATCACTAACTTCAAAGTCCCCAAAGTATGCTAATTTATCCATAATGGATAATGATTTTATGGTCTCCTTGATTGTAGTTGAGTGGAAGTAAATGCCTCAACTCAACTACTATCAAGGAGACCATGAGGCTCAAAAATCATTGATTGGCTAGAGTACAATTATTTAAAAGGAAATGAAGAGAAAGGGAGGGTAAAAGAGAGAATGATGAGAATTTTATTTTAAAATTGAGATTAAACTTGTACGAGTCTAAATACATCTTGCACCAGAAGAGTGTCCAAGGCACTCAAAAATTCATTTTTCATTTATCATGCTAACGAGTCTTGGCCAAAAGCCATGACCATGACAATCATTTTCATTTCTTTATGAAAAATGTGAAGAAGCGGAGAATATGAAATTTGAAGAAGATGGGGACTGAAAAATGAAGGGAGATTTAAGGGAAATGAGGTGGAACGGGGAAGATGCTTGAAGCGGTGAATTCGAAATTTGAAGATGAGGGATTGAGGGATTGCGTAAAAGAGGATCCAAGAGCAAGAGCGGGAAACACGCAATTAAGCATTCATGCACTTCGCCATTTAAAAGTGCACTTGCGTAACACGATCGCCATTGCGTGCAAGATTCACAAATTTCATTTTTAATTAGTTTTTTTTAAAAAAAAATATTTTCATGGTACAATATAATATCTTATAAAAAGTAATAATATAAACGGAGTAAAATGTAACAAAGGTCAAAAATTAATGAACATCCATTTAATTAGGATGTATTATAGGGCATGAGCCGCCAAGGTTGTTTTTTTTTTTTCTTTTTTTTTTTCTTTTTTTTTCAATTTTTTCTTTTTTTTTTTTTTTTTAAAATATTTCAGCATGGCAAGGGGTGTGCGGGCGCACACCCCTAGGTTTAGGGTTTTTAGACGTTGCAGCCGTCAATAATTAGGGTTTTTGCAAAATCTTCCTAATTTCTTCTATTTCTTCTCCCAAACCCTACTACCACCTCTCATATCTTATTCTCATTTCTCTCAAACCTCACAACCACTTCATCTCTCAAACCTCACAACCACTTCATCTCTCAAACCTCACAACCACTTCATCTCTCAAACCTCACAACCACTTCATCTCTCAAACCTCACAACCACTTCATCTTTCAAACCTCACAACCACTTCATCTCTCAAACCTCACAACCACTTCATCTCTCAAACCTCACAACCACTTCATCTTTCAAACCTCTCAACCACTTCATCTCTCAAACCTCACAACTACCACATACTAATCTCACCTTCTCCTTTCATTCTACACCTTAGTATGTTTGCTGGAATTAGGGTTTGAATGACGTCATCACTCATCAGCCGCCACAACCGCCAAAAATTAGTTTTTTTTTTTTTTTTTTTTTTTTTTTTTCCCAAAATTTTTTGATTTGGATTTGAGCATTGGTCGAAGCAAGGTGTGTGTGGTCGCACACCTCTTTTTTTTTTTTTTTTTTTTTCCCAAAAAAATTTGGATTTGAGCGTTTAGGCCCAAAAGAAAAGGTGTGTTTTGCACATCTCTTAATATATATATATATTTTTTCCAAAAATTTAGATTTGGATTTGAGCATTTAGGCCAGTAAAGGGTGTGCGGCCGCACACCTCTTAATAATTTTAATATTTTTTTTTTTTTTATTTTTTTAATTTTTATTTTTTTCCCAATTTTTTTTTTTTTATTTGGATTTGAGCGTTTAGGCTCAGAAAGGGTGTGCGGGTGCACACCTCTTAATATATATATATATATATATATTTTTCCAAAAAAATTAGATTTGGATTTGAGCATTTAGGCTCAGTGAGGGGTGTGCGGCCGCACACCTCTTAATAATTTTTATTTTTATTTTATTTTATTATTATTATTTTTCTCCCAAAAAAATTTAGATTTGGACTTTAGTGTTTAGGCCCAAAGAAGGAATGTGTGGCCGCACACCTCTTCATTTTTATTTTTGCGGTTCTCGTTTATAGGGTTTAGGCCTAGTAAGGGGTGTGATTATGCATAGTTGTTATTGCAACTAAAGGTTTCTTTTCTCTCGAATTCCACATCTACAATTACCCTTTTCAAATCCCATTCCCTCTCAAACCCCACCTTGTGCTACCACAAACCATCGCCACTATATACCCCTACGCACTCTAAACCCTAATTTGAATTTTATCCTTTAATTTAAAACTAAAAATTAAAAAATTGAAGGTTGTGTGCGTATACACCGCTTGAAGGTATTTAATTACCTAACCCCCCTAAAGTTTGCTAAAGTGACCACAATGACGATTTGAATAATTTCTTCTGATTTCCTAGATTCTAGCTCTAGCTCCAAATCGAGATTGGAATCATTAAAATAATATTGTTTGAACTTGATTCTAGCTAATTTTATGAAGCCTACTTTCTACTCCAATTTGAAAATATGAGAAATATTTAAATTGAATGTGTGAGATTTTGAATTAAAAAAAAAAAAAAAAAAAAACAAAAAAAACAAACCCAATTCAAGGCAAATTCTTGTGGTTTAGTTGTTGAAATTAGTGCACTTAGCCAAGTGCATAAATGCTTAATTGTGTGTTGGGAGCTCTTGTGCACTCGCCCCTCCACACTGCCGGTCGCCCCAATCGCAGTTGAAGCGGACCGGCGATCGCCATGCGGGCTCGGAGATCGCCCATGCGGGACCCGCGATCGCCCATGAACGTTCTGTAATTGGAATCCATTCTAAAATAAATATTCAAAATCTAACGATGGTTGAAGGAGATCTATCTCTTCAAAAATCATCCAATTTTTCACTTTTTTTATTGTAGAAATATCATTGCAAAGCCAATACTAAAATTATCTGGATCAAAATACTTCCAACTACAAAGATTGTGGGATGCATCTAAAGATCACACTTGTGTAAAACAAATCATGCAAAAACCTTTTTGATGTCACATAATAGGCTTGCAATGGTAAAACATGCCAAATGTTTAAAAACCCAAAAAACAAATACTCCATTCACTAAAATGCATGCTACTTTTTTATACTTAATTTTATGGGTCTGCAATTTTTACCACATAAACTAGACTTAATTTGGAACCCAATCCAAGTGATTTCGTCAAAAACCCTAGTCCAAATGAAAAAGTTATGGCTCTTCAAAGTTCATGTCCTTCGTTCAAAGAGGGTAGACCGCCGGTCGCCCTCTGAGCTATGTCATTCGCCCATCAGCTGGATTGGCGGTCGCCCCAACAAGAGGGGTACAAATAGGCTCGCGGACACTTTTTCCTTGCCCATCAGGTTGTCTAGAAGCGGTTGCTAGGGCGACCGCCGGTCTCCTTACTGGACTGCCGGTCGCCTAAGCGCGGCAGCCCTGGGCGATCGGTGATCGCCGCAAGCGACCGACGTTCGACCCTGTGCTATCGTCGGTCGCCTAGCGAGGTCGCTCACCCGTGGTCGCCCACTGTTACGTGTATTTTGATTTTTCAGGTCATTATCGACCCTACGCCACGTAGGAAAATAGCTTTTTACCCAATGACAATCTCAACAAGTTTTTACTATGCATTTTTTGGTACGGTCGACATTTTCGTCGATTGGACGTTCAACAGACATGTCTAATACGACAAATCAGACAGACATACTGAAAAGTGTGTCTAATAAGACAATCCTGGTTCGCATGGGAATAGGTGAGGGTGGTTTCCTCTTTTGTTTGTTTCATATTCAAACTTTGAGACTTTGTACTTTATAAGTTTTATTCTTTAGAACACTGTTTTGTCCAATTAGGGGGTTGCGTCCAATTAAGGGGGTTGCGATGTTTTGGTTTATCTTTAGTATGCTCTATAAAATATTAGACTATAGTGTTTTGATTCTGCTTTTTATATTTGAAAATGCTTAATTAATGCTTTAAATGTATTGTAAAGCCCTAAAAAAGGACAAACTGGATACGAGTGTTTATTTATTTTTTACTTTTTGTCTTGTCACTCTTCAAAGTTTCAATTGCTCAAAAAATTCTTGATAAGCCTTTTAGAAGTTTTAGATTCTCAATTTAACACAAATTTTCAATGTTTTCACTCACTCTGTTATTAATCCTACATTTGTAAAAAACTAAATGATAGAAGATGGGAAAGCTATATTTGAGTCATTTGACCCAAGGATAATTTTCATGAAACATCCACATACGAAGTGTTCAAAATTGTATATACATTAGAAACAAAAAGTCTCAACATGCTCTTAAGTCACAAATAGTACTAGAAAAAAAAATATGACTATCATAAATAAAAATATATACAAATCATATTGTTGGATTATTTCTACAAAGTAATGGCTTAGGTGAATTTGAGATTCTATATTATGTAGTAATCTAAATAATGCTAATTTCAAACTAGGTAGAAAAAAACATCAGAAAGTATAGAAGTTAAATATCATGACCACCCTCTTGGGTTGGACGTTTATTAGTGTTTTTGGAAACCAGGTATGTTTGGAGGTTGAAGCTAAGGAGGATCATTCAAACCCTAAAAATTCTTACATGAATTAGTCACCACCACATCCACCACCACATCCACCACCACATCCACCTCCGCATCCACCACCACATCCACCACCACCATCACCACCATCGGCACCTCCATCACCACCACCAACACCATCACCATGATTGGTGTTGGCACCATTACAACCACCGTCACCGTGACCTGAAAGTTTATCAAAGGGCACTCGTAAAGATATTAACCAGAATTTTAACATATTTCCAAAATACACACTTCAACACTTGGTTTCCCGTGATCAATAATAGAATCAATGAGGGCCGAAAAACCTCTTTCCTACACTCACATTCATAGCTTCAAAGCTCTTAAACATTCATGAGATATGGTGTCAGAAATAATTTAACCCCTAAAGACGAGTGAGGCCTAAATCGGGTCGATTAGTATCTAGTCGGCCTTTGACTTACTATCTTTAGGTCTCATGAAATTAAAATCTTTTGCAAGTTGTAGAGTTTTTCCATATCTCTCCGAAAAGTCATCTCATGCTCCGAAATTCGAGCCTCATACTTTTATTAGGAGATATTCACGGTCAAAGTTTGAAAACACTTTTTGAAATCTGCCTAAAATTTTCCAAACTGTAGTATATGCTCATCTATTCTCAAAATCTGCCCAAAATTGATTAAAACGTAAAAACTTCAAAAATTCACCAAGAATTAGATTTTACTTTTTTTTTTAAACTTGTTTTTGTTAACATCTATTGTAATTTTGTTGGAGGGATTTTTCTTACAGATTTTCATAATCCTTGAAAAGTACCCAAATTATCAAAAGTGGAGTTTTCACTTTCTACTCATGAATCACCCAACGATGCTTTCTTTCATTCTTTTCGTACCGCCAATTTTCCATACCAACCACCAATCGAATGTAATGAAGGTTTCTTTGAAGCTTCGTACATGTATCTAGTATCGGAGTGCATGATACAGTTAACTTCCCTAGTTTCAAGAACATTAGATTTCGTCTTTACAATTCAACATAGTTTGCATAATCTTATCAAGTTTGAGCCCATCGATCGATCACAAGGATGGAGCCAAAATTTTACAACACCTGAAATGAAATGAAACGGGGTTGCAGATGCAGAGATGGATCGTCACTTACCGCCATCGCCATCACCTCCGCCACTTGCAGCCACAACAGTGGTAGTGCTAATGTAATTGTTGTAGCCCCCAGTAGAGCGACTTCCTCCATATCCAAGGTCCGCCCCGTAGCGTTTTGCGTATCCTCCATATCCAAGGTCTGCTTTATACCGCTTTGCGCGCTTGCGCTTCAGTTTCGCGTTTCTGGCGCACAACCCAGTTGACAGCAGAACCGCGCCAGCAGCTTCGAACACAAGCAAGCCAGCTCCTAGCAGGAGAAACATCGTAACCGAACAACAAACTCGACCAGAATCTTGCTATTCCGCCCTTTCTTTAATCGACCACTATGAGTCTGAAGCTAGCCAGGCATCGACCACACTGATGTATAGAACTTCGATCAGAGCTCGGCGGACTAAACGAGAGGAAGCGTCGGTTGAACGGATGAAGAGTTGTCGGCACTCGATGAATGGGTCTTCCTTAGTCTGCCGGGACCGTTCACTCTGCTTCCGATCTGCAGCACTTTTAATCTTGTTGATGGTGATAGATCAGAGAGAACCCATGCAAACTGTTCATGAAAGATTCTATTCTTACCGCTTTCATGCATCCCCAGTTCGGATTTCCGATTTGTTAAAGTCCAGGCAAGTTCGGACAAGATTCGTCTGACCGAGCAAATCGGATAGCGGGTGACGTTCCCTTCAAAGAACGTCTATTCCGGAGAGCATCGACTCAAGAGGAGCGTGACGAGCGTCCATATTCTGCAAGTTCACGTCGTTCGAGCAAAATTCAAATGAAACTCATCTAATTTAGTACATTCCAATATTGCTACATTGAGCGTAAATGCAATTGAAATCGACATAGTAATCAATCAAAAGTAAAGAGATTCATATATTGTACAACAAGATATTGTAGTATCATGTGGTTACTTACAAGATACAGTGAAAATTCAACATTGGTGCTTAGTAAAGTTCAACATTAAGAATTAAAAGTCAAATAAAAATATTCATAATAGTGAGTTCTTGTTACAAATTTGGCCTTGAAATGTCAAAACTAACTCCTTGCTATTTCACAGCCAAAGGATTGGTAAACTGTTTTTGAGACAACTCATTCCTTGATTTTGGAATGGAATCATCATTATCAACCACAATTTGGTATGTCTCTTGTTCTTGAGCAATTCTATTCCTTTTTTTGACATAGCCTTTATTATTCCATCGTAACATGCACAAGATAATCCCCACACCAATTTCAAATATAGGAACACAAAGTAGAGCACTTTCGATGGTCATTATTTTGGTTGAGACACAATTATAGCTATTGCTTAAACCAAGCGGTTTTGATTGCTTCAATTGTCATGTTTTCATTGTTATTCCTCTTTCTTGAAGGGAAAAGTATATGTGATTATAAATCAAAGTATTCTAATACCAATTTTAAGGAACAAGAGTTGGGTAAGACTTCTCTTGAACTTAAAACTAGCATCCAGGTGAGGAACTCATAAAATGCAAACATCTTGAAAATCAATACCCAACTTCTATATCTAATTTGTAACTTTAAACGGCTCATGAAGCTCAAGACAATTGGGACTTACTGAAGTATTTCAAGCAGTTTTCTTCAACTCTAATAAGAAATAGCATGTAAATTTGTAAACAAATGCAATACTCTTGCAAGTAAAAGTAAAGACTTACAGTGACATATTAAGTAGTTTCTCCAAGAATAAGTCGAACGAGCATTAAACACTCTTTTACGCCGGCCTCTAAATAGCTTGGAGTTTCTCTTCTTCTTCTTTTTATACATAAAATAAAATGTTTTCAAGAGACTGAAGTAAAAGTTAACAATTCGCTTCCGACAGCACCAAGATCCATTGCAACATGGACTTCTGAGTTGAATCATCTTCACTCATATCCTTTGATTAACCCCTAAACGCCTAAGGTGTCTAAAACGGGCAGCCTGAAATTGGATCACAACATTTTTTGGACTTGGACATCATAAATAGTGCACTTTTAAAACTTGGGCATCATAAATGATCCAATCGGTGATGAGCTTGCAACCTCCTACAAGGTTATGTACAACCCCACCTACCTACCACAATCCTTTTGAAGCACAAAATCACTCATACAAATTGTGATTTGAATTCTAAAATTTCACTTTTTGAATGCATCACAAGAAGGTGACCAATTTGACATCAAAATATAAGTGAAAAGTTGAGTACATTGAGAGCTACAAAGGAGATTCTGTTGGAAAATAACCCCCTCGGGAGGTGCACTAGGTGGTAGAAGTAGAAAAGTACGTGTGAAATAATGTAGGGTGTCAAATAAATCTTGGAGCTAAAAATTACAATTAGTTTAGATCTACAATTATAGCATATCAAAATATGCATTGGATGCCCTTATAACTAATATAGAGTGATATATAATTTTACCAAAGTAGAAAAAAGTAGAAATAGTATAGTGTATCGATTATTCAGAATTTATGCTAGAACGTCGAATAATGGTGCAGTGCCAAAAATGGAGCTCTAGTAATCTCCAGTCAGAGGTACATAATAGCTCAATTTTCAGCACAAGGAATCTACAGGGATGTCACCAGTACAAGCAATTTTTGTGCTCGGGGAAAATTAGAAGAAAGATAGAGCAGATGGAATCATCATTTTTGGATTCTTCTACAATGAGTTATGAATTTTTGAAGTTAGAAATATAGGTGTTCCTATGATGGTGCCCTATTGTGATACCCTATAATCTCTGTAGTGAGTACATGATATTATTGCATGGGGAAGCTATTATGTGCCTCTAACTGAAGATTACTAGAGCTCCATTTTTGGCACTGCGCCATTATTAAACACTACCATAATCACTTGCTTTCCATCTGAAAAAAAAAATTCAAAGTAATATAGCATATGATATATATAGATAGAAATCAAAAATTACAATTAGTCTATGCCCTTACTTTAATGACCCAAAGTATCAAATTATGTAATCATAGGGTGCCAAAAATTAGAGAAAAGGAAAATAATAGCCCCCATTTAAATACTCCATGATCGCACCTATATCCTTATTTTTTTCAAGGAGTGCACCCCGAGATAACCCCTCGTGTCACGTTAGGCGTTTAAGGGTTAAGTAAGAAGTGATTCACCGACACTTTGAGCAGGATGAGTATGTTGGCATTTCGACCGAGAGAATGGCAAATATGATTGTACTGGCATAACATGGAATTTATATCTGACAAAATAAGTACAACCATCGGCAAGCATACAATTCTAGAATCAGAGTATCAGCAGCCGCCACCTCCACAGCCGCCTCCACCTCCACCTCCGCAGCCACCTCCTACGCCACCACCTCCTCCGGCACCTCCTCCTCCGGCACCACCTCCATAGCCACTGGTACGTCCACTTTTGGCGCCGGGAGGAACCAAAGAGGGAGTGTGTCCAGTGCACATCGCTGTGGACACGGCCGCGACCGCCATGCCCATCACCACTCCCACCACCACCAACATCGCACTAACCCTCCGACTGTACATACCCAACAGTAAACACTAGAGTTAGTGCAACGTTACCAATCCTAAAGCCAAAACCAAGAGAGCAAGATCGATCTTCTCATAAACGTAACAGAAAATGCTTTTGTTACCCACACGGAATGCTGTTCGTGAAGATGAGAAGCTACCGAGGATAAACTGCAGTGTGCGTCTTCCAGCATGCAGTAGCTCCACTGACTTACAAAACAGGTAACGATCAGTAAGCTTGAAGCAGATTGGAATTTGAGATGAAGTGTGAGCCTTTTATTCATCTCCGAGCAAGGAATCGTGTCGTACACACAGGCACGATTTCTGGTAAAAGGGAGTTTAGATAGTCGGCATTTGTGAGCTAACAGTAGCTAGCTCCTGAATCTTGATAGAATCGTGTCCACTACGGAATATTCTCTTGACTTTAGAGTACAGTAGTTCAGGACCCTAGTTTTCGGTTTGAACGTTGCATCTCAAGTAGTAGAGCACTCACTGAGAAATCTGAAGTCACCAATCCAACAGAGTTTCTCCAGTTCAACAAACTAATCATGTAATTTGAAACAAGCAATTTTGTATTGTTGCATTTTTACCCACGGTTGATTGTCCAGATAGTCGGCAAACTGAAGGTTAATTACTTCGTCGGACTCTGACTTCGATTACGTTGGTGACATCTGCATACCCTACTCTGATCTGTGAAAATTGGTGTCCTTATTATTTTGAAACATTCGATGTGCACAGTATATACCGTCGGACCAACGACCGGGAGAATATATACTGTACTGATTGAAGTTTACAGAAGTTGTGAGATAATTTTCTTACGCTTTTCGGGGTAAATCTAATACTCCATTTCATGCTCTGAATCGGGTAAGCGTTCGTAGCAGCTAGCAAGGAGGATGGAGGGAGGAGGGGTAATGAGCCCCCTAATTTTATGATGTATAGACATTAAATGCCACGGAGTAGGCTTCTAAGGGTAACTTGGGGTCGCAGACCTCAAATTTGAATTCAAAATTATCAAAAACGACCTTGGGAGGTCCCCACAGATTCTAGGGTGCCTCCTTGGTAGCTGCCACGAACCATTGCCCCTCTGAATCATACCCCTATTTGCTTACATTATACACAATATCGTTCCCCGTATACTTACAAGCTAGAGTATCAACGAGCTAGAGTATCAACGAGCATGAACATCTTGCACACATCGAATGCATCCTAACCTGGGTCCGGCAAGAGCCAAAAATGGTTGTTTTCATTGAATTGATACTTTTTCAAGTCTCATTTTAGTTTGATATTGTTGCAAGCAGAAGAATAAAGGTAAAACACAATAAAAAATACTATGTGTACAAAGGAGCATCATGAGTCCCAAGAACCTCATATTGTGTCGATTTAAGATATATGACTTTCTTAGGTTAATACAAATTCAGCTTACAAAAATGATGACTTAACCTATAAAACTTTGAAAGTGTAGTATAAAGCACTATGAACATTTCAAAAGTAGAGGACTTGGTTATGCAATTAAAAATGTAGGATATTCTGCATACCAATATTAATATGAGTTTATTTTGTAGAAAATCATATCTTTGTGAAGAGATTCCAGAAAGTTTGAATCCTTATTTACAAACCCTTAGTAATATTGTTTACTAATCCTTAAAAGAAGACTTGCAAGGAATAGTGACGAGGATCTTAAATCTATTACTTATTTGTATCTTTGGATCCTCATATATTTATAATCAATCTCACAAAAAAAAATTGGTCAATTCTTGGTCAACATGGTGAGGGCTTAGGGCGCTTCCCCATGCTCCAATCGAGCCGTATTATATCACAATTTCAACTTCATCTAGTCTTGAATTGATTTTTATTTTTATTTTTTATTTTTTTTAAGGCAATTCGTCCTCATGTGTAGACCGTACAATCATATTTCTCCACTCAATTCAACTTGAGGACAAAAAACAACTCTTAAAAAAATGGAGGAAAAGGAATGTAACTCAAAGGAGGGGTAAATCCTTGTACCTCGAGAGAGTGACCCTCAAGAGAGGGCTTGCCAAAACCTCTCGACAGAGGGGATTCTATAAAATCAAACTCCCTTTTATTTTCATGGGGTGGGTACCTCCAAGCTGGATGGGAACCACCCTCACCCTCAAATAAATACACCTCAGTTGGCGATTTGGCAAGACATCCCCCAAGCTGGGACTTACCAGCGTCCATGCCTCCCTGCCCCCCAAACCTTGGCCGACCATATAAAAATATGGGAATAATTTTTTCCCCCTATTTTTTAATTGTTGATGTCATCCATGGTACCATTTTACCCATGGGGTCTTAGATCCCATTTCAGAACTAAAAATTTCAAAAAGAAGTACACTAAATTTGATAATCAGTGTTAGATTATTATAAGATTTGAAAATGCTATAATTTTTTACTTTTGTTTAAAACTATTTACCAAGAGCATTGATTCTGATACTATATAAGGACCCCCATCTTGGCCAATATAGTGGGTAAAATTATTGAACAACAGTAAAAAATTATAACATGTTTATGTAAATTAGTGTATTTAACACTAATTATCAAATTTAGTGTAGTTGAAGCCTCAAAAAATGAAAAATAATAAAATTGCCGTTTTTTGGTTGGGCAAGGAGTATGAGCGGGCCGGCGCTGGGGTAAGTCCTAGCTTGAGGGATGTCCTGTCCACGCCCTCAGTTGGAGCCTAAGGTACAATGCTCTTAAACCGCTCGGCACCCCAAAACCGATCAGGCCCCATTCCTAGATTGTAAAAGAACAGATGTACCTCATTCGTACATTTGAGTATGTGAGCGGTTTAAGGTCATGTGCACTTTTCACTTCAGAAATTTCTAGCAAATTCAGCTTTTGCTATTTAATTGTGGAAATTTTTGCACTCACTCTCCCCCCTGTTTCCGCATCCAAGAAAAATTTCAAATAATAGACATGAAGTCACAACCATGCTGAATCGCTTATTCGAGCGGTTTAAGGGCAGTGTACATTACCTCAGTTGGAGGATATTACCCTCAAATACGTTCACCTCACTTGTTTTTTTTTTTTCTTGAACAGTATATGCTTTACTGAAGTTAAACACATACAAGAGCCAGAGCCGAAGCCCGGCAGAATTAAACCAAATTCTTTTTAAGATTTTCTGAGACTAAACCATGATGCTAGTTCAGCCACTAAACATCCACAGCCTCCACCAAGTGGTGGAGGTTCTCCACCAACCGCAACTCCCAGGCGATTCGCTCCTCCGCCTTCGCAAGCTCCTACTGCTCCGTCGCCGTGCTTCCGGTCCCATATACTTTCCGTGCGAACACCTCCATCCAGCTGGTCCTATCTTCGTGTCTCGCCGCAGGTTCTTGACTTGCAGCTGGAGCCCTGTCTGCTCCTTCCCGTCCTCCTCCACGCCATGCATCTCCATACGTGATGCCTGCGCTGCTCTATGCAGCTATGCTTGATATCTTGTAGCCTGCACCCCAAATCCCCCTTAACCCAGAACTATGTTGTGAAATGTAGTTTAGTGCCTTTCGATTTGACTACGTCCAGAATGCCCCCATAGATGGTCTCGTGACATTCCATTCCAACGATGTTTCAACTCTTGTGGCAAGTTTGTCCGTGGGCAGCCAATTCCGATCGAACTTGTCCAGAAACTTGTCGATGTGAGCAGGATATGTGTGTGTTAGGTGCATCGTTCGTTCCCAAGCTGTTCGAATAATGTCTAGCATAGATTCCCAAATTCGTACCTCTCTAAACTGAGGGGTCCATTTAGTATCTGCAAATACATCAGCATTTCTATCCAACCACATGACCCAGATTACTGAGCCTCTCAGTACCATCCAGATGCTGTTACCTTTTCTGAGTTTGCGAGGGAGGGGGGACCCCAATAGACATTGCTGCCAGACTAAAGGATCCCATTTGCCCTCTTGTGCTGGAACCTGCATGACGGTGTTAAAGATCGTTTGTGCATAGTACCACGCATGCGTGGCCTTGGGGCAGTCTACAAATCGATGCTTAATTGACTCCGGAACACGAAGCAGGCAGCTAGGACAATTCCTGTCTGTTTGTGGGCACATTTGGTGGCGCCATTCATTCACTGCAACTGCATGGTGATAAACTGACCATAAAAACCCCGCCTCCTTTTGTGGCTTGGCTGCGTGCCAGACTTCTCCCCAGTCTGGCTTGTACGTGCTCGGGAGAATGCCTTTCCATTTCTCGGGGATGGAGCGGCTCAATTCTTGAATGGGTCTCACGAGTGCTCTGCCCTCTTTAGTTGTGTAATTGAGCAGGCATTGACCCTTGTGTTTGGAGAGTCGTCTAGTCCTGGTCGTTGTAGATGTGCAGTTGCTACGCCATCTCCATCTAGCCGGGTCAAAACTTAAATTCGCAATAATACCAGCATACCATAAAATGATGTTAGCGTTTTTGGCGGAGCTAGTGGTCACTGACACCACTCGAACTCTTGCAAAGCGGCCATTGTGTCTCCTTGCTACCCCTGTAAGTGGTGCCGTTTTTTTCAACATACTTGTGGCGCCTACTGTGAAGAACTCGGCCCCGCAAGGGATTTGGACCTCCTGGGGTTCCGTTGTAGCGAGGAGAGTGAAGCTGCTTGGGGCCCGAAACACCATGCTGGGAAGACCTGCAATCGTATCTGCAAAGATGCCAATAAAGTCTTCTTTTGAAGCTTCTATGTTCGGGTTAGTGAGTAGTTCCAACCATTTGGGAGGAATAGAGCGAATCAACTGCAAGTACGCGGCCTCTTCAACCACTTCTAGTTGGAACTTATTCTGTGCTTCTACCCAATCTATGATTTGCAGCCTCCTAGGGCACCAGATATCATTGATTTGAGACAAGCTGCTTCTCATAAGAGTGGGGATCCTCTTTAGATCGAAATTGTCCAGTCTAGACAACCAGTGGGTTGCAAACCATAAGGAAGTTGACTTAACCTCGTCCGCGTTTGCGGGTGGGATGGCATCTATAGCGGGGGAGAGTTTCCTCCAGGCCTTAATGATTCTCTCCCACACTTTCGAGCCGTGAGTTGAGCGAAATTTGTACAGGAGAATCCAGTTAGGGGATTTAGGCCATCTCCCTGGGTAGGTGGGTTGGACCTGCAGGATCTTGTGGCGCAGCAGAGTTTGCAAGTTGGTGTTACCGGGCGTGAGTGCTCTAACCACCCACTTGGCCATTAGGGCGTGGAGGACGTCTTCTGGGTCTGAAAGGCCTAGTCCACCTTTTGATTTGGCCAGAGTGCAATCGGACCATGAAACCCTGGTGCGGCACTTATTGACCGCTCCCGACCAAAGGAAGTTCCTTACAAGGGTCTTGATTTTCCTGAGAATCACCAACGAACCACACCAAATGCCTAGAAAGTACCAAAGAGAAGAGAGGAGGATAGAGTTGATGATTAGTACTCTACCTGATAGAGATAGGTGGGTGGTTTGCCAATAGTTCAGTTTCTTGGTAATTTTTTGGAGCAGAAAATCATCTACATCTACGGTTTGTTGGTTTAAGCCAAACGGGGTGCCTAAAAGCTTAGATAAGACCCCATCTTGGGCCCATTGACATTGGAGTCGTTGAGTCCAAGGTGGGGGGGGTTCTTGTGAGAACCAATGAGCCACACTTTTGTCCCAATTCAGTTGAAGGCCGGAAGCTTTGTGATACCTTTCGAGAGTGTTGGTAAGAATTAATAAGTTGCGTTCTCGCACTGACCCACCGTGAAGTTTGTGTCGTCTGCGTATTGAATGATTGCTTGCTGGGTGGTGGAGTTGGGCAAAGTGATCCCGCTCAGCTCGGATTCTGCAATAAGACTTTTCACAGCTGCATTGAGAGCCTCACCTGCAAAGAGAAAAAGATAGGGTGCCAATGGGCACCCTTGACGAACGCCTCTCTCTAGGTGAAACTCTTTGGATATGATTCCGTTACACAAAACTGACGCCCGGGCATTAGTAAACAAAAGCTTGGTTAAAGCAAGGAATTTGTTAGGCAATCCAACTTTGGCTAAAGCTTGGAAGAGAAACTCATGGTTAACCATATCGTATGCTTTTCTAAAGTCTAACTTAAGAAGAACAAGATCTTGATTCGAGGTCTTTGCCCACTCTATGACTTCATGAGTGACAAGCACATTATCGAGGATGAATCTCCCCTGGATGAAAGCCGTTTGATCATTGGAAATGAGCTCGGGAAGGGTAGGTTGGAGTCTAAGCTGTAAGGCTTTGGCTAGAATTTTGTAGGCCGTGTTTAACAAGGTAATGGGCCTCCAGTTGCCTAGGTCCTCTTTCTCCCCTCCTTTGTGAAGGAGTATGATTAAGCCTTTGGTAATGGCCTGCGGGAGGGATCCTTTCACCAAGGCATCATGAATCATGGACATGTAGTCATCACAGATCAAGTCCCAAAAGTTAGTATAAAACTCAATGAGAATCCCGTCTTGGCCAGGGCTCTTTTCCTTGGCGAGGGCTTTGGCAGCCTTTAGTAACTCACCTGAGTCGAGGTCACGTTCAAGTAGTCCCTTGCTAACGTTGTCAATTTTGTTGCTCATCTTGTTTGTGAAGTGGTTTCTTTCCCCCTCTCTTACTAGTCTCTCTTCTTGGCTTATGTTATCTTCTTCATACAGTTGCAAAAAGAAGTTGGTGCAAACTTATACGTTCACCTCACTTGGAGCCTACCTCAGTTGGAGGCTCTTAGCCTACCTTTCTGCCAATGATGCTATTAAGTGATTTTATTTTGGATCGTCGATACGCCTGAAAGAATTGAAAAAGGATCTGATGAAAATTGACCAGTTTCATCAATGTTCTCAGGATGTCCTCTTAACCCCTAAAAATCCAGCCGTTTTTGGAAGGTCCAAATGCAGAAACTGCCATTTTTGACCACTTTGTGGGAATGGCGGGTCCGACCGATTCGTTTTTTTTTCTTTTGGACATCCAACCGTAGGATCTTGAACTTTACCCTATGTAGAAGAACTTTTATAATTTTCATCCGTTGGATGTTTTTCATCTATGAGATTATAACGTTCAAAGTTGCAGCAATAGTATTTTTGGACATTGCCCAAACGACATAGGGTAAATGGTGCAAAGGATAACTTGATGTTTGTTACCCCAAACATTTTGCTCATATTTTTTTCCATGTAGGTAACTAAGTTGGGCACCTCCATGCAAATTTTTTTTTACCCCCTATGCTTTTAGGACCTTCCTTTAAATTTTTTTAGGCACAGAAGGTATGAAAGAGCCCATAATCTTACTTTTCATGAATTTGCACATTGCACCCAAAAAATTGGTTTACGTAGAATCCCAACGGTGAAGAGCTGCTTTCACTCAAATGTGATTTTTAGGTGAAATTTTTTTTCAAAAATACTGAAATCTCAAGTTTGTATCAATTTTCATGGGAAAAACTAGTGAAATGCCTTCTTGTTTGAGCCGGGCAAGTTTGCAATGCTGGGTCCCCATGCACACTCACTGACCCATGATCCGGAAGGTACTAATTCCTTGGAATCGCATTATGGTAAGGTGTCCTATAATGGCGCAATTTTCAGTACAGAAAATCTACAGGAATGTTGCCAGTGCAAGCAATTTTTGTGCATGTGGAAAATTAGTAGAAAACTAGAGCAAGTGGAATCATCATTTTTGGACTCTTCTACAGTAAGTAATGAATTTTCAAAGATGGAAATATAGGTGTTCCTAAAATGGTGCCCTAAAGTGACGCCCTATAATCTTTGCAGTGTGTACATGGTTCTGTTGTATGGAGAAGCTATTATGTACGTGACAGTGAAGATTACTAGGGCTCCATTTTCGGCACTGCGCCATTTTTGGCTGCTCTACCATAATGTTACTGGCATGCAATAAATAAAGTTGCCCAATGAGGCTGGTCAAGGGAATAAAAGCAAATTGTGATTGCCATGTGTCCATGAAAAATTTAGCCACTGAAACGACTTTTAGAGCCCTCATTTACATTTTGTAATAGGTGGAGGTCTAAAAAGCCGCGAATTGTCAAATTTGTGTAAAATCTTGAGGAGGGCAACCAAAAATCGGTTTTCTCCAAAACTAAACCGTGATCATGTTTAGATTGAAGTTCTAAAAATATAATTCAAAGTTCAAAACATACCATCAAAAGTTCTAAACATAGAATGAAAAAAACAACTTGTGACTAATGTGACTAATGCTCACAAGGGCAT
The DNA here is from genome assembly GCA_037043015.1 of Bryum argenteum. Taxonomy (NCBI): domain Eukaryota; kingdom Viridiplantae; phylum Streptophyta; class Bryopsida; order Bryales; family Bryaceae; genus Bryum; species Bryum argenteum. Next base: position 1,950,781 of record CM073323.1, on the reverse strand, counting down.
TAGTCACATTAGTCACAATTTGTGAAATTGGGAAGTTTAGGAAAAATATGTAGGAAGTTGCTGTGACATAGCATAAAAAGATATGTTTTTACTCAAATGTGACTTTTTGGTGAAGAGTCGGGCAAAGAGGCAATGTTGGGTCCCTTTGCAAAGTCACTGACCTATGATGCCAAAGGTTCTAATCCTCCCAAATTTCCATTGATGGTACTGACGTGCAATAAATACATATGGCTGGTGAAGGGGAATAAGAGATGTATTTGGTGCCACGTAGAAGCAAGAACACGGATAATGGCCACAACTGGCTCGGTAGGAGGTTGGGAGCTCCGCTTGCCCTCGTCAGCCCCTGTCGCACATATAGTTGGAATAATATATAGTTGTGAGACTATGTTCTTTGTGAATTTCTAAGCATACATAAGAATGATACATCTTACATGGAAAATGTTGAAATAAATAAAAATAATAGTTGTATCAATTACATACCTAAAATCAATGATTTCGTGCTTGGCGTTCTGCAATCGCAGTGTGCCACCTCTCATAACATCCCCCGTCAAGACACATCCACTTGTCACCGCATTTGTAGCAATAATAATGCGGCGAAAAAACTTTACAAACCACACATTTCCGGCGTAATTTACTATACAAAGGGGTGCAAATGACAGGTCGTCGTGGTAGCGGTGGAATGTCAGTAGGTTCACTAGATCTCATAGGGCACTCTTGTAACAATGACTCACACAAACCTTTTTTGAATTGAAGGTGGGCCATGGGAGGGATGGGCCTGCGATGCAAGTTATAATTTGCCACACAATCCAAATAAATAATGTACATGTTCACAACAGAAACGTCTAAAAGAAAAAAGAAAATCCTATGCCACCATTTGTGTGATCGCACCTGACAAGTGTATGAGGCACGTAGTTGGTCTACTACGTCGACGCCTCGCATGTGAGTCGTGTATTCGAGTAGCACGGGTGAAGTCTGAATCTGTTCGCGTGTAGGACCGTTGCGCCGAGGGACTGTTGCAATCCTCTCACATGGAGCCTCAATGGGGTTACTGTAGGTAGAAAGAAGCAAAACGGGTTTCTTGTCCTTCCACATGACACAAGAAATTGTTCTACTCAAATGCATCCTCCACACAATAGTGCCTTGAACCACATTCTTGAAAGCTGCTAGGTTCTTCAAAGTTGTAGGAAGGCCCACACGGTTTGCACGAAGGCGTACACACCTCTAGAAAGAAGAGTAGTAAATAATCCTATGCTAAAAAAGAAATTATCCATAGTTACAACATGCCAAACATTCCAAAGTCCTTCAAGTAGTCTCATCACAACATTGTTAGCAAGCCTAGCGTCTCCTACGGTTGAGCCGGATGGAGGAGGAACATTATCGTTCTTCCCACAATATATTCCAAAGCTCCATACATATTTAGAGATAGAACATGCAAGACACCAAACTTTCAAGCCCCACTTCTGAGGCTTGTTGGGCATATATTGTCGGATTGGAGAATAGGTACCCTTATACCGTATCATCATCTCATCCACAGTTACATGTTTACCAAGATACCACGCAAGTTTACAACGATCTCTAATAGCATTCACTCGCCACCTTGTTTGACTTATTTTGTCATAGCCCACATCACCTCTAGAAACTCCATCCACATTGGTAAGGTGAAGACACCTCCTCAATTCTTGGAACCTTTGCCTAGTAAAAATTCTAGAAATAATAGGGCAATGGAACAATTTATCTTCCATCCAATAGGTGTAATAGTTCGGTTGACGCTTCAATCCCATGTAGAGAGCTAAAGCCATGAAGGCTTGAAGCTCAAGAAGGGTTACATTGTACCATCTAGGACCGCCTCTAATGTTTCCATTCTCATCAATGGGACAATTGGCATAGCGGTTGGTCTCATCAACAATTCTTTGCAACGTATCAATAGTCCAAAAAAGGGAGAAGAGGTATTGGAAAGAAGGCAAAAAGCGGTAGTTCTTTGTAGGACCCTTCCTAGGACCACTAAATGGGTTAGGGTGTGGATTGTAAGCAAAGTTGGTGTTTCCCCAAGTTTCATCCCAGAATTCCCATCTTAAGCCATTTTCCTCATGATTTGATCCCGAATTCTCATTATCCCCATCACTCTCATATTCATTCTCTATGTTTGGAATGGTTTCACCGTCATTTCCACCATTATCAATACTAGGTTGAATTTCAATTTCTTCATCAACATAGTCACCATCAACAAATTCACCATGAGTTTTTTGTAAATTGGAGGAAGATGGTTGGTTTAGAAACTCACCTAGAGTGAAAGTCGTTGACACCCTGAAGCCGGGCTGCTCCATAGCCGTGGTGGATGGACCCGATCATGTGCCTAGAGTCGGTGCTCCCCGCAGTCCATTTCACTGGGACAGCTGGCGACCAGCTCGGCCATGCCTCGTAGCCCACATGTGTCCAACGGTGATCAGGCTCCCCGCCGGCCGCCAAGCTCGTTGACGGATTGGCATGCAGTCCGCCGAGGGAGACAAGCTCCGCATGTAGGCAAGCCTTGTTCTCAACGACAAGGTCGGCCGTGTAAGGTACCTCCCTCGCCAAATGTTGTAGAACCTCACCGCTTGTTCCAGCACCACGTCTCCTCTCCGCAGCTTGTGCATTTAGATCATGATTCCCTCCACGGCGCTATTGTGGTTTCATTCCGTAGGTCTGAGCATGCAACAAAAGCTCCGGAGGCCACAGTAACGCTTCAAGCCTCCACCGTCAACCCTCTCTGTTTCGGATTCCTCACTGTCTATGATATGTTCTTTGCTAAAGTAATGTGCTTGCAAGCTTTCTTGAGATGGTAGATAATTGGGGTTGAATTCACAATCAATTTCTGGCAATGCAATCGCCCGCACCTAGATCTGGAAGCCCATGCCACTCAAGTTGTGTTTTTTGTGGTTGATCAGGAGGTGTAGAGTTTGGTGAAGAGGGAGGTGGAGAGCTTGGTGTCGGTTCACGACACAATCTAGTGCTTCTTCTAACCGGGATGCCATCCCATTCCATCTGCATAGAGAAGTACAAGTAGGCATAAGTTTTGACTTTTAACACAAATTTTCTCATTTTTCATGAGATTCATTTAGCATTGAATGAGTTCACAACAATGGAGTACCTCTTTTGATCGTATGTGTATTCTCTGTTTCCCCATCTTTGTTATCTGGCCACACCGTTCTAACGATCTGGGTGAACTCTTCTCCAAAACTTCTATGTTCCACCCAACCTAGGAGATGTGCGGATTGTCTATAAAAGTGATGCGTATAATTACTTGCTAATGGTGCCTTTGGCCACGCTCTACACTTATTACGAACAGGCAAGCTACGCAAGTAAAGTGGATCAAGTAGTTGTACGAGATCTTGAATTTTCTGTGGATGCAAGTTTCTCTTCAACGCCCAGGCATATAGCTGATTAACTCCCCACGTCGTGACTGTGGGTGTCGAAAGCCGCGACCGCTTCTCCAATCGCTGGAGTTGATCTCCGTGTTCACTGCCGCTGACAGGGAAAGCAACAGTTGGAGCAATGCTGGATCCACAGGAGGCGATCGGCCCTCCACCACCGATGTCGATGTCAACGACTCTCTCCCGAGCTCCGCCACTGTGACTGTCGATGACTCGCTAGAGTCGACTCCCGACTGCCGTGTGAGAATGATCAACAGCCTTGTTGTCTCGTCCCTGGATGCCTTCTCCTCTGCTAGTGTGGAGTCCCTAGATCCAGTGTTGTTGCGGCTGCTCGTGAAGGCGCTCGATCTGCAACTCAACTCCGAGCTCCGAACGGCCGACCTTTGGCTTGCTGCTGTCAACTCCCTTGTTCCGATGCGCAGCCTTTGTTCGTCCCTCTAGCAAGCAGACTTCCTGCAGTCCGTTTCCCTGCAGCTGCACCTGCGTCACTCCCTGCTGATCAATTTTTGTTACTCCCTGCACCTCGTTTCCCTCACACACACTCGAATTGTATAGCAATGCTACAGATCTAGATCGAATTTCTGAAACCTTGAGAATACAATCATGCTTAGAAAGCTCATGCTCGGTAATGCCAATGAAATGATCAGATGTGATGAGACTCCATTTTTTTCATGTAAACTCATGTAATTTTTGCTTGAATGTTTGAATTCTAACTATGACCTTGCAACTGCCATAAGAATTCGAACGTTTGTATAGTTTGCCATTGGAGCAACGGATATAGTATTTAGGAGGTAGTTGGACAACCACTGTCTCATGATTTTCAAGAATCATGGGTTACTACTAAACACCCACTCTAAACCCCCTGCCCAAGCTCAATCTCCCTTGCCAACCGCCCATGCTGCCCACTGTACGCCCTCTCCTCTCGTTGGCTTAGCACACAGTCCATACTGCCCATTTTGGATTCGAAAACAAAAAAATGGTCTACACACCTCAAAAATTCAAATCTAGGGCTGTAATTTTTACCACACTTACCCCACCTAATTGCCGACCTCCACAAAAAAAAATTGACACTAAAATCATTTTTCATTCATCTAAACGAAGGTGCCCAAAATAGCAAAACGCCGATTCGGCTTTCCTGGATTTTTAGGGGTTAAAAAAATAGTATATGCCCTTAGCTAGAAGCATGAAATCAACATAGTCTTCGGTCAAAATTGTCGGGTTAGATTAGTGTAACTTTCTCTTGAGATGGTCACAATTTGCTTGGGCAATTGTAAGACATATGTCCTTCCTCCCCACAATTGTAACAACCCTTCTTTCTATCCCCTCCTTGACCCGGCCTTGCTTGCACAGCCTTGTTCTTTTGGGGTACCGAGTATGCTATCTTTAGTGGTCTGTCGAGAACTAGCTGCTGATCGAGTTTCATTGCAGCCTCTAACGATTCATCGTCGGCAAAATCTACATGCCCGAATCCTTTGAACTCCCCAGTCGCTTTGTCTTCTGCGAACCTAATTGACTCTATTTTACATCCCTTGAAAAACTTCCTCAACTCCTTCTCCGTTACATCCCAAGCTAGGTTTCCTATGTACACAGACAAGCAGCCTTCGTATTTCTTCGGGGGCTCCTTGAACTCGGACTTCTTTGAAAGCTCCTTGGGTCTAATCTTGCACATGTCAATCTTCAAGTACCGCCCACCCCTGTACATAAAAACTCTGTAAGTATCAAATCCACTCTCTTCACTACATTAGTATGAATAGCAAAAAGGGAGATAAGATCTGCTTACATATCGGCACCATCCATTGCTATTGCCCTCTTCGCAGCCTCCTCAGTCTGCAGAACAATAGAACTCAGGGTCATCAATCGAGGCATACAACAATGATAGATTACAAAACTACTGGGGAACAAGTGTGCGTCAGAGTCATGGAAGTGGGAACATTTAGGATCCACCATGTAGATGGAGACCTAATCTCGGTATAATGATAAGTCATCATCGCACGTAAACAACAAAATCCTAAGCAACGGCTTCTAAGATTGAAGGGGGACGAGTGTGCTTCAGAGTCATGGAAGTAGGAACATTCAGAATCCATCGCTCGGATGGACCCCAATTCTCGGTAAGATAAGTCATCATCGCACATCCGACACAAAACCTTCATTTTCTAGTGTGAGTTCTTTAGTGTCCACTCAGGAAGTGCGAAGACAGTGAGCATCAGAGTCATGGAAGTGTGGAACATTCAGATCTATCAAAGATTGATAAGTTCTGTTCTCTTGTAACGTATGAGTCATCCTTTGCACCCCTTTGGAATCTAACCAACAAGAAAGTAAAACTAGCCGTGACTAATTAAAAGCAGCAATTTGTGAGCTGAACGTATGCATCAGAATTGTCGAATTAACAGCATTTGATTGCACGAGGCAGTCATCTGTTCTTCCTATAGAATACCATCATATGCATTTCCAGCACGAAAGAGAAAAGGAAACAATCAAACACGGCTCATTACATATGCATGCATCAGTCTGTCGTTTTAACAGCATGTGACGGTATAAAACAGTCATCTGTTCTTCCTATATCAGAACATCACTTGCATGCTTCCACCAAAATAGACCAATTCCATAGCCAAAACTCAGAAAGAAGAAAATGTCACGAGAAATTACCCGAAAAGTGATGAATGCTATTCCCTTAAATTTCCCAGTGTCGGGAAAAGTCATGCAATCCAGTTCAGCAATAGTACCACAGTCTTGGAAGTACTCATGTATGTCGTCTTCGGATACGTAATATGGCATACCCCCGACCATTACTTTCTTAGGGTCCACCTTCTCCTCCGTGCTGCAAAATATGATACAAGTCATGATTCAGTTCGTACATGTTTCAAATTCACATGGGTAGCAACAAACTAAAGCAAAGTTTGAAGCTCAACCACGGAAAGGATCCAGAAGCACGAAGACTGAAGGGGCTGTGGTTAGCAGAGACGGAAATATCCATACCTTGAAGCGACTTGAGGTGCTTCCTCATTCTCAACAGCAACGGCTTCTGCATCTTCGATTTTCTTCCCCCATTTATCCGTTTGCTTCTTTTTCTTTTTCTTCTCTTTTCTCTTGCTTTGCAGCCACGGTTCATCACCTTGATGAATTCGGTCACCATCGTTCACGGCGTCAGGAGCAGCTGCGGAACCATTCTGAACGTCACCACTTTCAGCTCCATTTGCAGGAGTAGCGGCAGCCTTAGCACCATTGGGATGTCCTTCAACTTCACATTCACCTCCAGCCCGCTGTGGCTTAACTCTCTTTCCATTCTCATCCACTTCCCATCGCGGCTTCTTCCTGATTTTCGTTTTAGGCTCTCCATCCTGCACAGGAGCTGCTCCTTCGGCACCGTTCTCCGTAGAGACCCCAGCATCTTCAACCGCCGCCACAGCCTCTTCAGCAGCACGAGCCACCTTAGACTTCTTTTTCTTTGGCTGCTTCGCTGCTGCATCACCTTCTACAGCATCGCTCTCCGGAACTTTAACACCGTTCCCTGCTGCGACTTCTTCGGCATCTCCGTTGACTGCTTCCGATTTCGACTTCTTCTTTTTCTTGGCGGAAGCAAGTGCAGGGCTCTCAGCCTTCACATCATTCGTCACAGATGGTGTGGCACTGCTATCAGGCGGCGGGTTCAATACAGCTTCCTCCCGCTTCTTTCTCTTCAGCTTACTATTCGAAAGAACCATTGCTGACAGTCACCTGCAACAACAGAAAGAGCTATTAGAAACGCCATGAGCCTTAAACCCTAAACCCTACTCTCAAAAGAACCTCATCAAAACAGGATTTCTCCACCAATTGACTGCATACATATTCATCAACGAACATGAATTTATAGAGTGCTGAAGTTCCGTACCTAGACACAATAAAACCCTGAGCCGAACTTTCATCAGAGAACACTAAAAGTGGCAATCTTTCAGGTTGCAACTATCGTGATAAGTAGACGAGAACAAGCATAGAAGGGTTAGTCCGAGACGACCCTAGAACGATCATCGACTCCCAAACAAACAAGCGGCTTAAACCCTCATTTTCAAAATCCGGTATCTACGCAATGTGAGTGCAAGGGATGATGCAGCTACACACAGACATCAAAGCAGAAAGAAGGGCGAGGGTAAGTCTCGTACGGGACCGCAGACATACCTTACCTCCGATGAAGAGACAGCAACCGAATGTCGACTGCAACGCAATGCGCAAGGTTTTGAACTATCAGGGCAAAGGGCTGTCCTCAAAAGGGCTTGCGGTTGCGGCTCATCGACGGGCAGCCACTCCTGCCCGCCCTTGTTTTTGAATGAACTTGTGCGAGATGAGCAGATGCCGTCCGTTCCCTTCGGAAATGAACGGCTTCGATTAGATCCGATTGACGTCTCAATTCTATCCGGATCGAGAGGCAGTTTTTCATCCCCTGGTTCTCTTCAGCTGTTCCCTTGTTCCTTTCTGCGTTCTCTTATGTTCTTTTCTTGTTCCCCTATATCTTTGGATGGTTTCAGTGCACGAGGTTCAACTTAGTTAAGTGCATTTTAGTGCAAGAGGTTCATTTTATTTTGTTGAGCTGGAATTCAAATTTTATTTATAATCAATGGTAAGCTTGCAAATTCATCCAAGAGGTCAAGAAGGTGTATATTTTTGGCATGTATTTTTGTGCAAGCGGATTTTGTTTGAGGGTTTTGACACATGGGGCATGATTTGTTCTTGCAAGCCAATTATTAGGAACACATTTATTTTCTTAATATGTTTTCTTTGTGAATGAGTTGTCTTAGGATACATCCTAACAAATTTTTAATTGATAAAATCATTTTGGTTATCATATATTCTATTAATATTTTCATGTCAAGAAAACCAAAATAATGCACGATCCTTGAGGATTTCTATCTTGTTCATTTACTACTCCATCTCATTATTTCATGTTGTTCAAATTGCACTTCAAGTCTAGGTTTTGTAATAGAAAGTTCATTCCAATCTAAGATATTTAAAAATCTGAGAACTTCATCCAAAATGTCAAAACCCCACTTTATGAAGCATTTAGGGCTTCAAAAAGCTTACCATCTGATGAAATTGCAAAGCTAGATCAAAAAGTAGATTACTTATGCACAATCATAAGTTTTGATTACCTACCTTTGATGCTTATAGCAAGCAAAAAAGTTAATGACTTTGAGGCACAACATGAGTACCTTACGTTGCTCAACAAGACTTATCACCCAATTGATGGTAGTATTTAGTTTTATCTTTAACCCCGCATGGCAATTTTTAGCCAAAAATCACAATTTTGGAAAAATTGTCATAGTAAAAAATGAAAGCAAGCTCTTTAGATTTCAACTGTAAAGACAACCTTCAAGTTTCCAAATGTCTTCTGCGTTGCACGCCCCTACTCAAACTTGTTCTTACATGTAAACCGGATTAAGGGAACTGCAACCTGAGAATAATTCTTAATAAATATTCAATGAGAATTAGCAAAATCAAGAAAACATTGCATGTTATATATTGTCTTCAGTAAAGCCCACTCTGTCATTGCCTAAACTTTCTTCGCATCTACCAGAAGGCCTTGGTTAAATATAACATATTGAAGAAACTCATCCTTAGTTTAATAGAATGCACATTTCTCCACTTTGACATATAATCTCCTTTTACATATTTTTTGTAATACCAACTTCAGAAGTTCTTCATGCTCTTCAATGTTCTTGGAGTACATCAAAATATACATTGAATAAAGAACAACAAATCTATCTAAGTTGTCTTGAAATACGTCACTCATTACACGTCAACGGATGGCCGGCGCATTAGATAATCCAAATAGCATGACATTATACTCAAAATGCCCATACCTTGTACAAAAGGTGGTCTTCTACTCACCTCCTTCTTTTATCTGCACAAGATTGTAAGCTTGACAGAGATCAATTTTAAATAGATTTTGGCTTCCCCAAGCTAGTCCAAAAGTATTTATATCCGTCGCAATGGATACTAATTTTTCACAATTATCTTGTTCAAATCTCGATAATCTACACATAATCATAACCGTCATTCTTCTTCTTGACAAAGAGTACAGGTACCCTCGCTGGAAACTTGGAATGTCGAATGAAATTCTTTGGAAGATTCATGTCAATATACCCAACATGTACTACACCTTGGGAATCTATAGCACTACCATAGGTCCATGCTCCAGTAACATATTTGCATTCTTTTTTTCAAATACGTCCTAAAATTCCTTGTATATACCACGCTCTAGCTTGCGCTTCACTCACCCTAACTCACCCTAAGTTCTGCTCTACCATATTAGTAGTTCAATATATTATGTTGGATTTCATTGCACTCTAGTCTACATTCCACGTGCTGAAGCTTGTGCTTCTTCATACTCTAGCTTGCGCCTTTGTATCCTACAAGCAGATTAATCTTTTCATTCCTACTACTTTAGACACCCCAAAATAACTAGTTTTGGATTCTATATGTATATTTAAAAGGCTTTCGCTCCACCATCGATTAGCTCTATGTTGCAATCGCATCTTCTAAAAACTTTTGCTCGATTATCATAAAGAGGAGGATGGCACGTTTGGTTTCTATGATATTCAAGAAGGAGGAGTTGAGTCCAAAGAACAGATTTAGAATTGAAGTTGGTAGTCCTATTTGATTGAGGTTGGATGCCTAACCAATACTTTGGGCTAACTTGTTGCACGCAATAAGGTATTTTTTCAATTATGTTGCCTAATTCCATTGACATTGGATTGTACGCTACGATTTTGTGAACAACATCATGTTCAAGCTCTCTAGTTCTATACACAAGCTCAATTTGTTTAAATGGCGTTATGCATGTGTCATTTTGCTCGAAACTTGATGTACCATTTTGCTCGAAACTTGATGTGCCATTTTGCTCGAAAATTGATGTGCCATTTTGCTCGAAACTTGATGTGCCATTTTGCTCGAAACTTGATGTGCCATTTTGCTCGAAACTTGATGTGCCATTTTGCTCGAAACTTGATGTGCCATTTTGCTCGAAACTTGATGTGCCATTTTGCTCGAAACTTGATGTGCCATTTTGCTCGAAACTTGATGTGCCATTTTGCTCGAAACTTGATGTGCCATTTTGCTCGAAACTTGATGTGCCATTTTGCTCGAAACTTGATGTGCCATTTTGCTCGAAACTTGATGTGTCATTTTGGCTCATGTTCTAAAACGTTCCATCTTACAATGAACTCCGGTTCAAAAATATTTATGCCTCTAAGACAACACATTTTTTAATATCACCTCTATAATATGAATTGATATCTCTAATATTACCAAAAAAATTCTAATATCACACATTTCGATGGTTTTTGATCTTTTATAACCGGTCTAAGGGCAACATTCCTGAACTGCAGTCAAAAAAGGTATTGATTGCTCAAATATAAAAAGCTCACTCAGTTCGTCGAGTTGGGACTTGGGAGGATTTATTAGAGGTGTCGAAACTTACTCGGAAATTGTAGAAGGTTTCCATCAGCAATAGAAGCCTCACTAAAGACACTCGCTTATGTGATTTTTCCGTTTTGTGATATGTAGGAGATTGCTAGTGCTATCCATCGAAACTCTTTTGGATTAATACTTGAGAGCGTTTGTCCACACTCTACATTTGTTGGAATCCGAGTTTTGGTACCGGTAGGGGTAACCTCAATTTCGTCAAAAATGGTAAATGGTGCGTTTTGGAGTGCTTAAAGTGAAAACAATTACAAAAATGGCTCATCAAGGCCTACTGAAATGGCACAAAAAATACTGCCATTTTAAACTTGAGTTCAACAATATACCCGTAAAACGACATGTTTTGGAATGCGGCCAAAATGGCTCATCAAGGCCTACTGAAATGGCACAAAAAATACTGCCATTTTAAGGAAATTGAGGTTGGGTTGAGATTGAAAATAAAGTGTTTCAAAAATAATGCAAAAGAGTGCGGAGGCCTTCAAATGTAGCAATTTGATTGTTTCTTTAAAAGCATCATTAGTGTTTGTTGCATGATTACACTTCAAAAACATCGTAGGGGTACACCAATTAATTCAAATTGTGCATTTTGGTGCTAGATTTATATTCAAAAAAGCTCCACAATCTAATTTTGCTTAAGGGAAATATGGGCAGCAACACTTCTCGTAAGCATATAATTTTCTGTTGAATGTTATAGCGAGATATTTTCATATTTGGCAAGCAGGAGGTATGAGGGTGAAATTAACAAAACAATCTTTATCTCTTTTTTGGAACGGTTATTTACTATTGAGCATTTGATAATTATTATAATTTGGCAATTTGGGGGCCTCGCAAATGCACCGTGCCTTGTCCGTCAACCGTAATCTTCAGCTTCAGCACACGCAAATGCCCATTCGCTCTCAACAATGAAACATGCTCTGTCAACTCACCCCATGCTCACTCACGATTCCCCACGGCAACTCCTGCCACCATCACATTGTACCAAATTCAGCACTCACGACACGGTTTATCTTACCAGGGAAGTCTTGCAATTGAAAATCAACTTCTTCACGAACTGTAAAAAGTGACAAAGAACATGCAATCGACGAGGATATATCTTATGAAGGAATTTTTGCTATTGATAATCAACTTCTTCACGAACTGTGGAAACTTGGAATTTGCATTGGTCGCAGTCTTCGGCCTTGGGTAGTTGCTATACTCCTCCTTACGAACATGACTACAGAGCCGCTCATATTGCAAGCGTGACGATGAGGCTTTACATACTACTGCTAGAGCACTTGGTACCCCAAGTACCTGAAACGTTTTCTCCTGAGACATTGATAATGTGAAGCAACATGTTGGAGTTTGCTTCAACGACATTCTCAAGAAAATAAGCAACGTTATCAAATCACTAAGCTATGTTATTTATAAATTCGTAGATTTGAGGTTGAGAACGTTGCTTGAGGAAGTACAAAAATGTTGCTTAGAACGTTTACAGAAGAAACTACAATTGTGTAGATATGAGGTTGAAAACGATGCTTGAGCAAATACTTTGTCAGATATACTGGTTTCCAAATGAAATTAAGCACTATTAGAGATCTCATGTGTTATAAGATCTCTTTAATTTTGAAATTTGGCAGATGCCTGAGAGTGCATACACTACTAGGAAAGACGAGGGTTTGCAACGTTTCAAACTTTGCTTTTGCGTAAACGTTCTCTAAGTCTAGCAACGTTTTGGAACTTGCTTGAGCAACGTTTTCAAGAAAATAAGCAATGTTTTCAATTAAACACGTAATTTGTTATGATGGGAATATATACTGATTTTGGTAATTAGGAGGACTTCCATTTAGATCGATTCTGACCTGATTAGTTACCAAATCACCAGGTTTTTACTGATAATGATGAATTTTCTCAATATAAAAGGCAATAATAGAACAGATTTCATAACGCAAGCTAAGAAATATTCTCCCCCAAGAGAAAATTTTATTCATATGAAAGCACAAATACAATTTATTGGTGTAATTGTAGACCTCCAACAGGTAGGCACTATATTATCTACCAATTACGACGTGGCAGAGAGGAGGTATCACCACAAGAATCTTTCTTAGTGAATACAAGTTCCTCACTACGTGTGTATTTAGAGAAGGCAGGTTCGTCCATCTCCATAAGCGCACCACTTCTACGACGCTTCGGTGCACGTCTCCGTAATAGACGGTGAGTCTCAGACGAAAATCGTGTTGGATGAACGCGATTGTTTGCCTCGAGAGATAAGGAGCAATGAGCCACAGTATTTGGCAAGGAACTATTTAGCTCGAATCGAGCTAAATAGGCACGGGCGTCGACGACGGGGTTGCGTAATACAGCTTCACCTTGGGGTGCCGCTGCAACCGAGGTCATCACACCGATTTGATCATTGCCGGTTGCAATAACTGGTTGAATCTCAATAGGGGGACTGTCTACTACACCATCATCGTCATTATCCATGTCCTCCTTCGAGTAGTCTACAGCCGACACATCGTCCGGAGCAAAGTAGATTAGCCGTCCCCGCATTCGTTCTGAAAAAGTTCTGGAGTCGTCACTTGTAATGGAAGCCTCTGAAACCGTCGAAGGACCAATTACAAGATTTGCTTGCAAAGCACATGATGGATGTGGAGAGAGCTGACGTCCAACAGCAGCAACCTGGTTCATAAACACAGCCATATTAGGAAGTCAGTCTAAGACACTAAGTGCAATGAAAAAGGTACACAATATAACAACGCATTTAATCATGTATGTCGAGGGTGGATTCACCAATCGATCTACATTATATTTGAATCTAAGCAACCGACTTTCCTAGGGGAAAAACCAGAACAATACCACTGATAAAAGAATTTAAGGCAAATTCTTCCCACTGATTCGGTCCTGATTACACAAATATGGAAGATTACGGCTCAAGAGCATATACAACTCTGAGTCCTTCGACAGTTCATTATGCGTGGGTCTACGATGGCGCATAGTCTCGGCAAAATTCTCAGGACCGTTCAAATGCACGGAAAGACATATCTCGCCTATCCTCTTCAATAGGTCGGACTTAGGATCCTCCGGACAGGAATGGTTCCACGGAACAGTGAAAAGTGTGTTCTTTGTGGGAACCGCAATGCAAGTCTCAGGCTTGGAATCGACAATGAGCAAGTTATCGTCATTAAAATTGGCACCCTTCCTAGGATACAACCGCCGTCGAGGATATTTTAAGAGGATGGGATTTGTCGTGCCGGGGTACTTGGCGAATGCGTAATTCTTCAACAACAGATTATCGCATTGGTTGGAAGCCAAGACAAGTCCAGGGGCAGCGTCTGACTTCGAGAACAAAAAGCAGCAGAGTCCATGGACAACCTTAGGCTCTAGGGTACTCCAGACGTGGATGTGGTAAAACAAATTTAGTAAGCGAAGGAACCCGGTCAACCCGGGAGGCCGGGACGACAGTAGACGACCCTGCCGGCAACTAAGGTTGGGACGGTGGAGGAAAACACCGGAGGATTATTGGGATCCGGAAAAGACAGGCACTCTGCAGGAGTTGGGGTAGACACAGAGGCCATCGAACATAGAACCCCGTCCAGCTCCAACATCACATTCAACCACTTGGGCTTGGATCGTAAAAGACTGCGGGAGATATGCGTAATGGGTAGCTCGGGCGAGATACGCTGTTTGGGATGTTTGGACGGTGCTGCCTGCAGTGAGGGAACACGTAACAATGGCAAATGGTATTAAAACAAGAGGGTGTGTACCTCGCAAAATGCTGAAGTATGCAAAGAACTGCCAGCACTGATTGGGTACTGAACCGCCACACCCAGATGTAACATGAGGTGGTTGGTGGGGGATTTTGAAGCAATCGGACGGAACAAGGTATTCAGAAGGGGGGCCTGATAGAAAAGGACGAAGTTTAGGGCCTTGTGATGAGAAGGACGCAGACTCACTGAAGATAAAAATTGATGTGAAATAAAAGAGTCTCAATTTTATTGAATGATGTTTCAATAAGTACAACGATTATAATTGTACTATGTACAAAAAGCGAAACAGCATCCAATAATTCGGAGACTACTCGTCGACCTACTCGCCGCCATCGGTGCCGGACTCCTGTCAAACAAGGAGCGCCGGCTTTAAGATTACTAAATGCGAAAACTTCAAAACATGAGGGAATAGCAGAGCAACTGCCATCACCATCAACGATCACAAAGACAAAGAGAAGGAAAGGATAGTAACTAACCTCTGGATTTACCGGTGAAGTAACAGCCGTCTCAGTAGCAGCCACGGGAGAGTCAAGGGTAGGAGGAACTTCGGTAGCAGCCACGGGAGAGTCAAGGGAAGGAACAACTTCGGTAGCAGCCACGAGAGAGTGGGTCGGCGTCGGCGTTGCCTCAATCGGGACTTCATCCTCTTTCGCCGACTTCTCCGAAATCTCGAGGGGTATGGGGCGGGGTGCGATCTCCGGTTCAGCAAGAATAGGAGGCTGTGAAGGCGCGACGATGGCTGGTTGAGGAGGCGCGACGATGGGAGGTTGTGGAGGCGCGACGATGGCTGGAAGACTCGCGTCACAGATGCTGAGGCGAGGTTGATCGGGGTTGATGGAGGCAATGGGTTTAGGATAGCTATGCAGTTGGGATAAGATATTTCCGAATGATTGAAACATCTGCTCCATCTTGCCTAGTGCCATGCGGGTTTTGGACTGAGAGCTCAGGAATGTGGACTCCAATCTGTCCACTCGAGCATTCGCGGCTGCAATATCTGCTAACCTTTGCTTCTCTCTCTCCGCTTCTCTCTCCGCTTCTTCCTTTGCCTTGCGAGCCTTCAGAGCCTCCTTCTCCTGCCGCTTCTGTGCTCGCTTCTGATCCTTCGTGAGCATGGGGGCGACAACTTCCACTTTCACTGGTGGTTGTGAAGGCTCTCCTTCTTCCTTGAGTAGAGGCACGACAGGGAGAAGAGGATCATCCTCAGCCCTCAAAGGCTTTGGAGAACTAGGCTCCTCCGAGAAGTCGTAAAACCGGATTTCCATAGTATCCTCCGGCTCGTCCTCGGGCTTCCAAACACCTTTCACGAATCATTTGTCGTACTTCCCCTTCTCAATCTGCCTCCTAGGTGCGCTCTGCGGGCCCTGGGGAGGAGGCGCCAAAGTAGTCTCCTCCTGGGATGGATCAGGAGCCACCTCGTCGACTAAGGTCATGGCCGCGAGATCAGCATCATCAGCTTGGTCATCGTCATCCCCGTCGCCATCGCTCGCACCCTCAACATCGTCATTGTCTGACGAGTCAGAACTGTCTGATGATGATGCATCCCGTGGCAGACGCTCTTGCCCAAGTTCTTCATCGTCTTCGCCAAAGAGATCCCGGTAGATGCGATCGTTCGAGTTTTTTGAACGAACCTCCCTTCGAAACCCTGGGGGTGGAACCGTGTGTTGAACCGGAGTCCCAGCGGCCCCAATATCGACGACCCCAGGAGACTGCTCGTTTAGCTCGACTCGAGCTAAATCCTCCTCCGATGGAGGACCACGACGCAAGCGCTGGAGGGGGGGGGGCTCTCAATGTCTTCGACGACATCGCAGGCGCCATAGTTGGCTTCGAGCGCCCTCTGTGCTTGAGGCACAGAAGCACTTTTGGACCGAGAAGCCTCTCCAGCTCGCGCCTCAGAAGAAGAACGCTTGGTAAATTCGCGCGGAGGGGCGCGTGCTGTACCGCAGCCATGAGACGCAGAAGACCGAGCTGGACCGCTTCCACGACCCTGAGGGGAAGCACGAGCAGTACCACAACCACGAGGGGGAGCACGAGCAGTACTGGACGGAATTGCCACCGCAGCCCAGTCGATTGCGGGAGGAGACACCAGAGGAAGAGCTGAATCCATGGGGGAATTCATCCCCGCCGGAGAAGAAGGACCACCTTCATCTTCACGCTCGTACTCAGAAGCAGAAGAGTCATCGCTTACAGGCTGGGTGGTCTTCTTCTTAGACTTCCTCTTCTTTCCCTTCCCCGACCCTTCAGCAGAAGGCTTGGGACCGCGATTAGCTTCCGGATTTACGTATGCTGCGACGTTGATGTCGTTGTAGTCCAGATGTTGGTAATCCGTCGCAGCATTCGTATAAGCCTCCTTCTCGGTCTTGCTGATAACAACATATGTCTCAGCCTGGCACATTTGTTTTAGAAGGAGACAGAAACTTGTAAGAAGACTAAGAGAAAATAGCTCGAGTCGAGCTAAAAGGCCATGGACAAAATACATGATGAAGAGATTTAAGCATGAGACCGCTTAGCTCGACTCGAGCTAAACGAGCATTAGACCATTTAGCTCGACTCGAGCTAAACATGCATGAGAGTGTTTAGCTTGAGTCGAGCTAAACGAGCATGAGACCGCTTAGCTCGAGTCGAGCTAAACGAGCATTAGACCATTTAGCTCGACTTGAGCTAAACATGCATGAGAGTGTTTAGCTCGAGTCGAGCTAAACGAGCATGAGATCGTTTAGCTCGACTCGAGCTAAACGAGCATGAGGAATTCAAATTAAAGGAATGATGCGAGGTACTTACAATTCCAGCCAACATTGGCTTTGTGCCACCCATTATCGATAGAAACTTCCCTCCCGGAGATGAGAACATCTTCAACACCCGACAGTAGAACTCCAATCGCAGCTCACTGTCACTGAGACCAAGGTCGTGTTCTCTGTACGCGCCGGGCTTTGAATAGAGGGGCAGCTCTGGAGCGTAGAATACAGAGGGTATCGCATCCAACACACTCTGAGCATGGCTGCTCTTCTTGACAAGAAAGAGGAGGGGGAGCAAGTGCTTCTCTGAAGCTTTTCCCTCTGCAATGCCGTTGAAACGCTCGTTGCTGGCCGGCATGTAGTTGGTTGCCTTGCGAGAGTACTCATCCTTCAACTTCTTGTCGACGTAAACCATTGCCTGGCAGTGACGGTCGACGTTGGAGGTGATGAACATCCAAACCTCGGGATTCTTGATGTGAGGATCGGTCACGGTGTCTGCCCACACATCAAGGAATTCTTGAAAGTATGGACTCTCCGTGTCGTCCACTCTACTTCCACTCCCTGGGACAGCTCGCAAATCAATCAAGCCTAAATCACACTTGCTAGATTGGTTCCAAGCGTAATTCTTGTCCCAAATCCCGAATTTGAACTTGGAAGAGTAAAAGAGCCGCGTGTAAACAATTATCGGTGCAGGAGGTTCAAACGTCCCTTTGACATCCATGAACTTCTTGAAGAACTCGGCTGCATATTCCGATATCTCTGCTGCACTCCTATTCTTCGTCTGCTTTTGGCGGTAGAGGGTGAAGAAGAGTCGCCCGGGACCGAGAGAAGCATGGACATAGTCTGACGAGTCAGATTGTATTCCACCTTAAACTTCCTCCAGTTGTCGACGTCGAAGTGCCACTCGGAGTCAAACAAACCGAGCGAGGGCTTGAGGTTGTGCAGTTCCCTCGCGACAGTGTTCTTCCTCTTCCAATTTTCCACCCACTGCTTTGCACTCATGCACTGGAAGTATTTCTTCGCAGGCTTCCTCACGGCCACCTTGGGGTAGGGCAACGTTCGATCCGGAGTCTCGTTCAGCAAGTGCTGCGCCAAGACCTCAAGGTTCTCCGCATCCAACTGCCCCATTCCCTTGAAGAACTCCTTGTTCAAGGTGAACTTCTTTGAGACGGTCTCCCAATCTTTCCCCTGATTGAATGGGAGCTCGGTGTCGGGGTCGATCAGCTCACCAAGACTGTAGTCTGTGATGAACCTCTTCCACAACTCGTAGACGTCGTCCGGAGATGTGATGATGAGAAGCTCGTTGCGAAGGTCGAACGGTCTGACGATCTTGTCCTTCACGTTATTGTTGTTGATGCTGATGAACCTCTTCACCATAGCAGCCGCGAATGCCTGCACGAAAGCCAAACGATTAAAAAACAACCTATGTTGTTTTAGCTCAAGTCGAGCTAAAACGACGTCCCCAAACACGTCGACAGAGAATGCAAACAACGCCAACAAGAAAAAGAAAAGACCAAGTAATCTCGTACCTCATAACGCTTCCGGTTATCTACTTCAACCGGTGTTTCACGTCGATGCGGCTTCTTCAGTTTTTCAGGGCGGCCATAGTCTTCCCAGACCTTTCTAGCGCCCATGATGTTCGTTGCCCACGAAGGTATGAACGTCCCAGCATTGTTCGTCTTGTTCGCCATCGCCGACACGTCCAGAATCTTGCTGATGTCGGAATGCCACACAACATGGGCTTTCCATGTCTGAAGGGCGAGGATCTTCGAGTCGTCGATCTTCTTGTCACGAATCAACTGTTTCGCAGCCTCAACGTGGTGTTGCCCGTCGATAATTCGGAACCGACAAGATTGGACCAGATCTTCCCAATCCCAAACCTCAGGCTCAGCTTTGATCTTCGGCATAATAATGATGGTTTGCCTGGAAGTAACATCGAGGGAATTCATCAAGATGTTCTTGTAATGCGCGATGCCGGCCGGTTCCAGAGATCGCACGATAAACCTTGGTTCGGCAGGGTCAAGCAGGTCGATCGACACGTCAAGCGGATTGTCACGACCGAAGACATAACACTCTCCACAGCTGTCCCAATAGTCCTTCAGAGACTTTGTCGCTTCCTCATACTTGATCTCCTTCTCAGAGACAGCCACGTTCATGGTAGGGTTTATGAACGTAAGAGCGCTGCCGGAGGATTTGCTCCTCTTGGAGCCAGAGCTGGAAGAGATCGAGTTTGGACGCTTCGTACCCTGCACGCCTAGACTTCCCTCCGGAGTGCCTAGACCGGACGGAGCATTCTTGGATGGAGCCTGCAACAGCAGATTCCCGGACCGCTTCATCGGAGCCTTGCCTTTCTTCTTTGCAGTCTCGAAATCAGACAGAGCCTTCCAGATCTGCGCAGTGTAAGGAATGTACGATCTGACGAAGGCTTTTGGAAAAGACACAATGGGCTGCAATCTCGTGTCGATATGATGAAGCTGAGTGGGATCGACCTTCCCGACCATGTAGTTGCGGATGAAGTCGTGGGAGAAACGGACTTCATTGGGGGGAAATACAATAGTGAAGACGAAACCTTCGACCTCCACTGCTTCGAACTTGATCATGAGGAATTCGTCTTTATAAGTAACAAGTTCGATGAAGGCATCAAGACACAGAGACAAAAATGCCCCGTGAGACCCGGATTGTTGATAGAAGAAGAAATGTGTCTTGTTCATCGGACGAATCGACCATGACTTGATGGAATTTGGCTTGGGGGTCCACAACCTCCCCCATTGCGCGTCCACAGCAATAGCTGAAAGCGGATCGTCTGGTGCTTCGAATTCTACTGGTTGAAAGAATCCCTCAAGTGCTTGCATGTTATAAGTGACCTGTGGATAACAAATTAACAGAGGGCGAATTAGCTCGATTTGAGCTAAATAGGCACATAAGATGGGAACATAGATATGAAGTGGACTATTACCTCAGGAACAGACTCTTGCTGCTCCACTTCCATGTTGATTTCAGGCTCGGCAGGTGCATTCGCGGCCATCTGAACAATTCTGGCAGTTTGATTGGTTCTCGGCATCACTGTCATTCAAAAAATGAGAATCAAACTGTAAGATTCAAAGGAGCAGTAGAACATCGTCATTATCTTGACGATCAAACCGAAAAAACTTTAACATGTTTAGATTAAGTGGCGAGATGATTTAGCTCGAGTCGAGCTCAATGGGGTTAACCTGCTACAGGGCAGTAAGCCCATTTAGCTCGACTCGAGCTAAATGGTCCCGGACCTCAAACAAGGTCGGGCCCATTTAGCTCGAGTCGAGCTAAATGGACTTGAACTGCCACATAGCAGTAAGCCCATTTAGCTCGACCCGAGCTAAATGGGCACGGACCTCAAACAAGGCCAGGCCCATTTAGCTCGAGTCGAGCTAAATGGGCTTACAGTCCTGTAGCAGGTCAAGCCCATTTAGCTCGAGTCGAGCTAAATGGGCTTACTGCCTTGTTAAAGGACAAGCCCATTTAGCTCGACTCGAGCTAAATGGGCATGACCTCAACCTCACTATGGAGTCCATTTAGCTCGAGTCGAGCTAAATGGGCTTGGCCTGAAACGAGGTGCGAGACCATTTAGCTCGAATCGAGCTAAATGGGCTTCGGTTGGCATGGAGAACTATAATAATGAATCTAATTTATCGGGCATCGAGCTAAATGGGCATCGAGCTAAATGGGCATCGAGCTAAATGGGCATCGAGCTAAACGGGCATCGAGCTAAATGAGCTGAAAGTTCAAATGAGCGCATTCCAGCAGAAAAACACAAATTCCGAAGCAATGAACACAAATTTGCATGAAGCCACTACACTTCGAGCAGAATTCTAAAACATTGTGCCCTGCAACGTTCAAAACAAGCTCCTAAGGCACAATCTCAATGCAAAACCTAAAATTCAGAGGTATGAACTTACATGAACGAGCAGGAAACGAGGACCTGTAGAAGAATGCTTGAAGCGCAAAGCAAACGCGGAGCAGCAGAAGATGGAGCAAAACCTAAAACAAGAGCACGGGAAATCGAGAGGGCAAAAGCAGGAGGCGCGGGAGCAGCAGGAGCAGCAGTAATCGGAGGAGGCGCAAGAGCAGGGATGGCGGGAGCTGCGAAATGCGGAGAAAGTCGCCGGAAATGCGGAGAAAGTCGCCAAAATGGAGAGGGCGGAGACGCAAGCGCGGGAGCTGCTGAAACAGGCGCGAAGGAGGGCGGAGTAGCAGGCGCCGGAGGTGCACAAGGAGAGGGCGGGGCGCTGTCGACAGGCGCGGCGATACAGGAACGAGGGCGGGGACCCTATCGGCAGGCCGCTCCCGCCTGCGCAGGCTGCCCCGCCGCCATTTTCGTTTCTGTGGGCTGCCCGGGCTGCCCGGGTGGTCCATTTCGAATTTTTAAAATTATAATTTTTTTTTTCTTTCCCAAAATTTAAACTTAAAAACTTAAAAAGAACTTGTGTAAAAATGATGGTGATATTTATAACTTAATGAACACAAGTTTAATTATTTAGTCTTAACAAAATAGGAGGTGCTTGAAGATGTATTTAAAAAAAATTAATGGAAAGGGGTTTTTATATGTGAAGTAGGTAATAAGGACTCTATAAAATGCGTGGGAAAAAAAAAATCTATAAGTAATAAATAATATTTAATTCCTTCTTTAAGTAAGCCAAAAAACATTGTTTATTGTTTTTATTTTCTTTTTATATTTTCTTTAAGTATTTGAGGATTACCCTCAATCACAGACCTGCGCCAATGGAGGGCAAGCAGTAAGAGAAAAAGTTGATATTATTCTAAAAAGACCCTTAAGTACTGCCGCTTTTTATTAAATGACGTCTAAGAGGATGTCGTGCAAAACATCTTCATAGACATCCGAGTAGATGTTTACGCGGACATTCATGCCTGACTGTAGTTATGGTAAGTTGGACATCGTGTTAGACATCCGACTAGATGTTGAATGACTTGTCATCTGGTTCGACGTGGAGTTTTTGTTGCCATGTAGATAAAGCGCTGTAAATAACTTTTTTGGTCTATGTCCACGTGTTTTTTGAGGATTAAATATCCACGAAATTACTTTTACTTTTTTTTCGGCACCATTGTTATCTTATAGATATTATATTTTATGTATAATATTTTTTAAATATTTAAATATTTTTAAATCATAAAAAATCACAGAATTATAATATTCTAATTTTTTTGAATTTAATAAAAATTTACAAAATATTTTTTTTATTGAAATATAATTATATATTTTAATATTTTTTTTTAAAAATAGACCAATGAAAAAATAGTGAGAATAGTTTGAAATTAGTATTTTCAGTATTGCCACGTCACATAATGATTTAGCATTATTAGAAAAAAAAAAAAAAAACAAACTTAAGTGTGATGTTTTTTTTCTACTTTTGAAAACCGCTGCCCATTCACCTACTCTTTTAACATTAGAAATGCTTTTTACTCTGTCCACCAGTAAATTTTGGTCGTTTTTACCTTGCTGGTCCAAAATCCCTTGCCAACGTGGCAGTTTGATGTCTATCAAGATGTCTTCAAAGACATCCATGTCTTCACCAACATCTTTTTGTTTGGTGATGTCTTCATGCCCCTCCAATCCAAAATGTGCCCGTTAGACGTACAGACATCCTCCCGTCTTCGAAGACATCTTTTAAGACAGTAAGACATCACAAAATACATTAGACATTACACAAGACATCACAAAAAACAGGGTTTTCTTATAGTGTGGGCCTGGCCTTGTTCTAGGTCCGTGACCATTTAGCTCGAGTCGAGCTAACTGGACTTGAACTGCCACATAGCAGTAAGCCCATTTAGCTCGACCCGAGCTAAATGGGCACGGACCTCAAACAAGGCCAGGCCCATTTAGCTCGAGTTGAGCTAAATGGGCGTACTGCTTCGTTGCAGGTCAAGCCCATTTAGCTCGAGTCGAGCTAAACGGGCCTGGCCTTGTTTGAGGTCCATACCCATTTAGCTCAAATCGAGCTAAATGGGCTTGAACTCCCACATAGCAGTAAGCCCATTTAGCTCGAATCGAGCTAAATGGGCTTGACCTCAACCTCACTATGGAGTCCATTTAGCTCGAGTCGAGCTAAATGGGCTTACAGTCCTGTAGCAGGTCAAGCCCATTTAGCTCGAGTCGAGCTAAATGGGCTTACTGCCTTGTTAAAGGACAAGCCCATTTAGCTCGACTCGAGCTAAATGGGCATGACCTCAACCTCACTATGGAGTCCATTTAGCTCGAGTCGAGCTAAATGGGCTTGGCCTGAAACGAGGTGCGAGACCATTTAGCTCGAATCGAGCTAAATGGGCTTCGGTTGGCACGGAGAACTATAATAATGAATCTAATTTATCGGGCATGGAGCTAAATGGGCATCGAGCTAAATGGGCATCGAGCTAAATGAGCTGAAAGTTCAAATGAGCGCATTCCAGCAGAAAAACACAAATTCCGAAGCAATGAACACAAATTTGCGTGAAGCGACTACACTTCGAGCAGAATTCTAAAACATTGTGCCCTGCAACGTACAAAACAAGCTCCTAAAGCACAATCTCAATGCAAAACCTAAAATTCAGAGGTATGAACTTACATGAACGAGCAGGAAACGAGGACGCGCAATAACCTCGCAGAAGAATCCTCGAAGCTCAAACAAGGCCGAAGATGCAAGAGCAGGCGCAAGAAAGGATGACCGCGGGAGCTCGCACGATGAGGAGCAAAACCTAAAACAAGAGCACGAAAAAGGGAGAGGGCAAAAGCAAGATGCGCGCGAGCAGCACGAGCAGCACTAATCGGCAGAGGCGCAAGAGCAGAAATGGCGGGAGAGGCGCGAAGCAGGGCGAAGCGGCGCGAAGCACGGAGCAGGAGAGGCGCGAAGCGAGCGCGGAGCAGAGACAGGAGGAGATGCAATGTCGCCGGAGCGCCGGAGGAGATGGCGGAGGCGCAGTACGCAGGCGCAGGCGCTAAGAGGGAGGGCCGAGAATGGCAGAGGCGGGGACCCTATCGGCAGGCCGCTTCCGCCTGCGCGGGCTGCCCCGCCGCCGTTTTGTGGGCTGCCCGGGCTGCTTAGGCTAAGCCCACCTCCTTGGGCTGCCCGGGCTGCCCGGGTGGTCCGTTTCGAATTTTTATTTTTATTTTTTTATTTTTTAATAAACACAAGTTTAATTATTTAGACTTGGAGATGTATTTAAAAAAAATTAATGGAAAGGGGTTTTTATATGTGAAGTAGGTAATAAGGACTCTATAAAAATTATGGAATCACCAAAATAATTTCTAAGAAATCGAAACTAATTTTCCCGATTTACTTTAGATTACCTCTATCGACCAGAACTTTGAATAAGTTGTAGAAAATATAAAGAAGATGAGAAAAAATATTTTTAAATCTTAGGTTAGCTAATTATGACCCTATAAAATTGATGGTGTTATTTAGAAATTTGTGAGAAAGACGCATCTATATGCTATGAGTTTCTTACAAAAGTTTTAACACATTGGAACTTTGAATAATAAGGGAAAAAATGAATAAAATGCAAGGAAAAAAAAAAGTTGTACTGTAACTAGCTAATAATAACCTTATAAAAATTATAGGATCATAAAATAAATCATAGGAATAACGCATCTACATGTCATCAATTAAGTGGAACTTCCAGGAATTTGAATAAGGGTGTGAATAAGAAAATGATGGAAAGAAGGTGATTTTAATATGTAAAATAGCTTAATAGGACCATATGAATGTGGTGAAAGTGTAAAAAATATCATAAGACAAATGGAACTATGTCTATAAATTTCATGAGGATTCAATAACCCAGCAGAATTTGACGTAGGAGACGAGTGCAAGTGTATGCGCAAAAAGGGAGGGAGAGTGGTTTTTATAACTTTAAATCATAATTCATGTCATATGATAATTATGGAGAAAATATTAGGACCACGAGAGCAATGGAAGTATATTTTTTTTCATTTTTTTTTTTTTTACTTTAAAATTATATGTTTATTTTATTTGTTTTTGTTAATTTTATATGTTCTTGTTTTCACGCATTGAATTAAAATAGTTCATTTCTATGGTTAAAGCTTAAATTAATTAGTAGGAAATCAAAATAAAGTGAATAAAGATATTTTTAAATCCTAGAGTAATTATCCTATAAAATGTTAGTGATACCCAAAACATTTATTACTTTAGCAAAACAAATCTATACGCTATGAGTTTTTTGCAAACATTTCAATACATGCAAACTTTGAACAATCAGTGAAATGTAAATAAATATATTACAAGAATAGGATTGTTGACTTGCATTACCCTATACCGTTCTTAGTTAAAAAACTGAAATAATTAGAAAAATATCATTATAAAAGTAACGAATCTACATGTCAACATTTACAAAAACCCTTCTAAGTTTGAATAGGTATATGATTATCATTGCTAAAACACCTAAATAAGTCCATGATATATTTGTGATACATGTGTTAAAAATATTATATGTTAGAAAAAACTAAGTGAGTGTGGAATGAAAATGAGAATATTTAAACACAGTGAGTGTGGAATGAAAATGAGAATATTTTAACATGTGTCCTGTTTATAAAATTAATGCACTTTAGGTACACCCAAGAACTGAATATGAATCCTAACTGATTCTAGAAATCTAATTTTACTCTTTTATTTAAATTAGTGCATAGAACCAAAGTCCAATTAAATTTACATATAATCCGCTTATATATGTTTAAATATGAAATTGAAAAGACAAATCTCAATTGAATTTTAGAAATCTAATTTCATGATCTTATCAAAATTAGTGAGTAGAACCAATGTTTATACAATTAGTATCTTATTATTTATATTTTCATTAGTGACAATCATAATTCAAGAGGAAAACTTTACGCCCAATTTAACGAGCGAGATTGTAAGATTTGAATCATACAAGAAGAACCCGCTTCTACTACATCGCTTTCTATTCCGATTGCTTACATTCCTTACAAGAATTATGAGGGACAAAACGGAACTTGTCTTAAGTTTCAATTGGGTGCGTATAGTTTGAAGCAAACACTCGCATGTTTTGCATTCTACCATAGCAGTGAGAATCGGCGCTGCTTTCTTATTGCTTAGGAGCTGTTAGATTTACAAAGTACAACGCTTTTTGTTACAAAGTTTACGATTTTGCTGTTGCCACAACAAATACACATAGGCAAACCTAAGATTCTCAAGTTAGATTGTAAGGTACGGAATTATGGAAAAACATTCTCGATTGTTCATACACAACTCTCATCAGTAAAACACGCTCGATGTTTCATATACACCGTTGGTGATGTAATGATTATATAATGTACCTTTATTACATTATTATCTTCTAGTATAACAAAATTTTAAAAGGTCCAAATTCTATTGTGAATGTTATAAGATGTAATTTATTGTTGATAAATTGTTGTCCATGATTGTATAGACCGAACATGATTTAGGTATATTTAATATATTATGGTTTAATATAACATAACTTGTCATGATATGATATAATAATATTTATTTTAATATAATTTAATATAGTAAAATAGAATATATAAGCATTTTTCGTAATATTTAATATACATTTATATGAAATATATTTTCGTATAGTATAATATAATAAAATAAAACATATTATTATATTGAATAAGAATTAATATAGTTTAATATAATATAATAATTAATTTGATTTGATATAGGTTAGAAAACTATAAAACTATAAATCGCATTCTTTTCTATACCACAACTCGTAATATACGCCTGACATTATAGTAATTTTAACGTAGTTTAATTAGTGATAATTTTTTATTTAAACCTGGTTTTTTTTTTTTTTTTTTTTTTTTTTTTTTTTAACATTTGGTTTTATTTCTTTATTCTATAAAACAATCTTATCTTGAGATTATTAAAATATTTACGTAATACTAATCAATACCTTTAACTAGATTTCCTCAAAAATTATATAGTGTTCAACTGAAGAATTCTACAATTTGTGTTTTATGATATTTTTCCATTGATACAGATTGAAATTCAAAGTAACTACCACGCAAGTTTATCATCTTTTAAACTATAGAAGTTATGATTCAAAATTAAATAAGTGTTTAGGGTTAAGGGTTTAGTATAGGATTTAGTGTATAGAATTTAGGGTTTAGAGTTTACAAATTAAGATTTAGGTTATAGTGTATAGGGTTGAGGATTAAGGGTTAATTAATTTTAACCCCTAAAAATCCAGGAAAACCGATTCGGTTTTCTGAGATTTCGGGCAGCTCATTTTAAGCATTTAAATTGATATTTTTGCCTAAGATTTTTATTGGGTGCCCCACATACAGTAATGTGTATGTGGTAAAATTTTCAAAGTCAAATTTTAATTTTATAACCTTCATCTAGAAATTTTAGGTTTCAAGTCCAAAACGGGCAGTTTAAAATTATTTTTATTTTATTTTTTTTTTTTTAGAAACATGTTCATTACCAAATTACTATTCAAATTCCAAAGTGTCCGAAGTCAAAAAGTTTACCAATTTTACAAGGGCAGCCTCCAAAACTTTCAAAAACAATCTTCACAATTTCTAGTAATTTTACAATTTTTTCTTTCAAAAATTGCCAAAATTCGAGATTTTGGATTTTTTCCAAGATTTTTTTTTTCGAAATTCACATTATCATAAATGCACCTTCTCACCGTCGAGATTTTTCCCAAACTAAATATATCATACGTGGTGCTTGTTTTACTATATGGTTGTTTTTAGACCTTCTTTCATAAAATATTTTACATTAAGGTCAAAAAGTGGAATTGGTCTCTAAAATTTTGCATGAGCAGAACCAACTTGATTACCTACATGAAAAAAAATGAGGGAAAAATATTTGGAATAACAATCATCAAGTTGCCCTTGGCACCATTTAGACAATGCCTCTCACGCAGTGGCAAAAAAAAAAGTGTTGGTCAAACTTTGATTGTTATGATCTCACAAACGAAAAACATCCAACGGTTGAAATTTTGACCAGTCCTTTGTATACAAGTTAGGTACAAGATCTTACGGTTCAAAGTCTAAAACCAGAAAAAAAAGTTTCTCCATTTCCCCATCTCCCAACGAAGGTGAAAAATGGCAGTTTTTGGTTCTGGAGGTCGAGGAAACCCCTGGATTTTTAGGGGTTAATGATCATGATTTAGGATTGCAATGTAAAGAGAAGCTAGATAGCAACTTTGTGGAAGAAAGCGTAGATGCGGATACATTCTAAATTTTTGAAAAAACAAGTTTAGAATTCCATACTAAAAAAATCATCTTAGCATAAGAATTGAAGTAAAACTAAATATTATTAAGTTTGAATATCACACATAGAATATTAAACATGTAAAATATATTTACTCACTGAATGTTAACAAGACTTAATTCTAAACCAATAATTATATATTTCAAATATCATATATAGTAATAATACACTTGAAAAAGCTAAGTATTAAACTTATAATTCCTCAACTTATCCACTGTCTAAATACTTATATAATAGTATCTCACATAAATATATTGAATATTGTATTTACAATATGCATTCGTAAAATAATACATTCAACCTATTGAATATCATACTTAATATAGCATACCTAATTAGGTAGAACTAATCTTATAGAATCACATTTTAAAAAACTCAATATTATATTTACTATAACCGTTGTAAAGTGCAAGATATTAGTCAATTAATATTACACATATTTTAGTAAGTGCAAATGTTACAATACCTCACATCACCTGTCGGTACCTTACTGCTCTAATTTAGTATGAAATAAAATTAAGTCATTTAAGACTACATGATTCCAAGGTACACGACGAGAACACTTTGTGTTCCATCTAAACATTTAATAAGTTAGTATAAATTTCAGATAAATTAATCATTTCCTATTATTTTCCCTATACTCTATTTAAGGTAATCTTGTAAACTATGGTTCAAATAACAAATGACACTATTTCTTTAACAACTAGATTGAAGTTTTTATTTTTCTCATTGTGTAGTCGGATGAATTGTTGTAAAAAATGTTTGCAACAATGGTATAAGTATTGATATTGAAGTTATTGATTTATGAAATATCAAAGGTTAAGTTAGTTATGGACTAGGGACTAAAGTTTTTCATTACGGTTTTATGGTTGAATGTAAACTTGACTAATTTCCAATAAAATAGAAGAGGTGTCTTCACTAAAGTGCATTCCATTGATTCATACTTTATTGCAAGGTTTAGAATACAAACTAGGTTTGATTTGGAACAATACCCAAGTGATTTCATCCAAAACGGACCTCGGATGAAGAAGATATGGCTATTCAAAGTTATGCCTTCTATCCAAAATATCGTTTTTTGACATTCGGCGCATTTAGGGGTTAACATTCTAGTGCCCAATATGAAATTATTTTGTTAATTTGAGTTTGGGTTATCCATTTTCCTCGCGAATCCGGTTTTTTTCATTACAATTATGTATTTTTTATTTTTAGAAATATTTTGGATTTCTCGGTGACTTAACTTCAAATGATTTTTACTGCCCCAAGATGTCCTCGTTCCTCCCAAAGTTCCCAAGATGTGCTTGTTCCTTGCGAAGTTCCCCGTTCCTTGTGAAGTTCCCCGTTCCCCACGAAGTTCCCACTCACATCGCTTTTACTCAATACCGTTACTGGCCGTTTTTGCCGCCCTTTCTCTTTTGAGTTCGTGCTTTTTTTTGGCGCCATTTCTCTTCCCGCTTGCTCTGGCTCTCTCCTCATTTGCGCACTATGCGCTTTCTGCTCCTCTCTTGCTCCGCTCCTGTGCTTTTTCCGCTCATTCGCTCCTGCTCCGCTCTTGTGCTCTTTTCGCTCATTCGCTCCTGCTCCGCTCCTGTGCTCTTTCCGCTCCTCTCGTGCTCCGCTCCTGTTGCCCTTCGCCTCACCTCCGCACCTTCGCCATTAGTGCTTTCGGTTTTGTTAATTTTGATTAGGGTTTGGGACTCTTAGTAGCTCAGGAGTTGATGCGCGTGCTGCTTTTGAGGATGCCCAGGGCCTTCGTTGAAGTACTGCAGCTGTCAAGCACGCCGTGAGGATAAGTTCGATCTATATCCTCAATGTCAATGTAAAACAAGAATTTCTTGTTTATTGGTCATATCTTGCTTTCATCGTGGTGAATTCTTGATGGCAATGTGGATATCGTCGGAGTAGTTGTGCACGGAAATCGAGGCAAAGATTCTGTTTTTCTTGTGCACGGTTTCCAAGAACGATTCTTACTATTTGCTGTGCACGAATATCGAGGCAGTTTCATATAACAAATGCATGAAATATGACAAGCTCATGAAGTCCTGTACTTAAGGATTCATTGGAGGACCATTTAGCTCGACTCGAGCTAAATGGGCTTACTGCTCTGATTCAATGCAAGCCCATTTAGCTCGAGTCGAGCTAAATGGGCTTACTGCTCTGATTAAATGCAAGCCCATTTAGCTCGAGTCGAGCTAAATGGTCATCAAGCTTTTCCTGCGTCGCGGTGAGTGGTGAACAGTTTTCTTGAAGACCATTTAGCTTGAGTCGAGCTAAATGGTCATTAAGAAAATTGTTCATCACGCTCACCTCGAAGCTGTTGAAGCTTGATAACCATTTAGCTCGAGTCGAGCTAAATGGTCTTACTCCTCGACATGCTTCGGGATAAGCGTCATTTGTTAAGATCTTCAAGACCATTTAGCACGAGTCGAGCTAAATGGTCAGTCAGCTTTATCTGCGTCGCGATGAGTGGTGAACAGTTATCTTGAAGACCATTTAGCTCGATCGAGCTAAATAGTCATTTAGAAAACAGTTCATCATACTTGCCTCAAAGCTGTTGAAGCGTGATGACCATTTACCTCGACTCGAGCTAAATGGTTTTGAAGATCTTAACAAATGACGCTTACCGCAAAGCATGTCGAAGAGTATGACCATTTAGCTCGACTCGAGCTAAATGGTCATACATCCTCATTGGTCTTAGACATTTCTTCCTGAACGTAGATTAAGTTACCAGTGATTTCTCATGATTGTGTGTTTATTGCTGGCATTCAGGTTATCATGGAATTGAGTGAATCCGATGGCGACTGTGATTTTCAGCGTCTTTTTTCAGAGGTATTGGACTTACTTATTTTGCTTAATACTTTTTGTTTTGAGTTTCTCCATTCGTACTAATTCGTCTATGTATTTGGTGTTCTAGGACTTGGAGTGTCCTTCTGAGCTTGTTCTTCCGGACCACTTAAGAGATTGCCCCGGACTGCCCAGAAGTAAATGGGTTACGAAATTTGTGATCTCAATGATAGTGGGGACGTTGTTGGTGAAGGCATTTGTCAGACTCTGGACGCTGAAAGAATTCTTGAGAGTAATGGCGAGTCCGTATGTGAAGATCAAGTAGTTGTGCAGATCGTGAAGTGCTTGAATTTCGACTTCGTACCTGCTGAGACCATTTATGGAACTAGGAGTTGGAAGCTCAGCCATGCTATGCATGAGGGTTGGTCACTACTTGATCATTTACGAGTTGATCAGTTCAACGTCGCTGTTTATGCCCGCGATCATCCAAAGAAGAAGGGGGTGCGACCGTATAATTTGGGAGAACGGAACCAACGATTTGTAAGGACCAAGAGGGAGGAGGAGCTCTTGACGTTAGATTCAGTCAACTTGGTTGCAAGCAAGATTTGCTGCAGCAAGAACTGTTGCCAACCTTTCCCTCGAGAGAAAATTATGGCTCTCCGGAAGCAGATGTACGAGGCGTCGGGTTTTAAATTTAAGTCACATTTCAAGATCGATGTTCATAATCGTTTTCATCAGGCACCGGACGACACGATGATGGTAACGACTGAAGGCATTGATGTTTGCGCGCGTGCATGGCAACATATTAGTGGAGTTCCAATTTCCACATTTTACAAGAGGAAGGCAGAAGCTGCAGCTGGACTACGTGCTCGGCACCATGGGAATGTTGGTCAGAAGAAACCACGATTGCATGTAAAGCAAGCTGTTGCTACTTTGAAGACATTCATTGACAATGCTGCTGATCATATGCCTCACCGGTCGAAGATGTTGACATCTGGTGAGAAGGTTGTCTCTCGGTCCTTGCCATCGTCCTTCAGATGGAAGGATGCCATACCTGGGATCAATGACATCAATGAGAGGTTGGGCTTGAAGTCTATTTCTCAGAGCACACTGAGCAGGATTAGGAGGTCAAAATTTTCTGAGTATTCAAAGAAGGCGCCTGGAGACAACTTTGCTCGTTGCTCAACTTGTGACAGGATGGAGACAATGATCAAGTCTATGGTACCTAATTCATGTGAAGAAAATATGTGGATCAAGAAGCTAGAGGAGCATTTGCATCATCAAGAAACACATCGTGAGTATTATTATTCAAATCGTTCTCTTTCTATTCAGAGGCTGAGAGATGTCCTTTGTATAATACATGACAAAATGGATCATGCGAAGACTGCCTGCCCTGTATTTTCTCATAAAACAAAGGCAAACGATGCATTGATGAAGCTTCCAATTGCTGTGACTGGCATGATTGCTCACGGGCATAGCGATGTCCGGTATGCTCATTATGGGCTCGATATTTATCCAAGTGATTGTAATCACACTGTTGGATCAATATTAAAGCTTTTACGAGATCTAGACGGTATTCCGATCTCGTATTCGAAGTCATTATTCGCAAATTCGGGATCCCTGCCTTTATTTGAAGCTGTATTGTTTGGAAAAGAAGGGTGTTTAAACTCTCTTCTACCTGAAAGTGAAGTTTCTGGGGTGGCGGAGCCTCTACCTCCTGTCTTGCATGTGCAACTGGACAACGCAGCTTCTGACAACAAGAATAGATTTATGTTTTGCTTTTGGTCTCTTCTGGTACACATGGGTGTGTTCCGTGAAGTATATGTCAATTTCTTGTTAGTTGGACATACCCACGAAGACATTGACGCCCTCTTCGGACGTTGGAGCATGAATCTCAATGAGAATGACTTTCTCACACTTCCTCAGTTGATGAAGTCATTTATGGACGCGGAGTCTTTGCCGGTCATTCCTCATTTGATAGAGGAAATACCTAACTTCAAGGGTTATATTAGAGCATGGTTGTCATATTGGACAAATTACTATTCATTTCATGTCCTATAGGACGAGTTACCATTTATCAAATGTACCTTTTAAGTACATGTGATGAATAGTAACTTGTCCTGTAGGACATGAAATGAATAGTAATTTGTCTGATATGACAACCATGTATCAAAGACTACATTGGTTCGAGAGATGAAATTCTAGTTGGGCATTCGGAGGGTCAGCAGTTCAAGTTTTACAAGCATGACAATGGATGGCCCATGATGCAGTATAAGATGTTATGCACAGACAATGAGTGGTTACCTTCTACTAATGGAGGTATAAAATTGTGGAAAGAGGACCGAAGTACGGGAAAACCAATGTTACCTAGAGGTGAGATGAAACCTTTGGCGCCCATTCCCATGAAGAACCGTGATGACATTGTAAAAGGCATTGGAGGGTTTATTAAGATGTGGGAGACTTCAAGTGCGGAGGACATATCTGGAGAATTTGGTCGGCGTCATGAATTTGTTATTTGCTATTGGCGAGCTGTGATGCTTGCGTTGGCTGAGCCTATAGAAGTGTCTTCATTTTTGAAAAACGGGTGTTGGCCTTTAACTCGAGTACCTGCGACACGAGAATTCTTAAATACTGGCGAATTGCGAGAGGAATATGGGCGTGATCCGCACTTTATCAGACGGTTGTGTGATAGACCAAAGGAGTCGTTTCGGGTTGGTCGAGATGTTTTTGCTGGATATTTTGTAGCTCTACGTCCAGCTGATGGGGATGCTTGTCCTTTCTGGATTGCTAGGGCTCTAACTGATTTCGATGTTGATCACAACTATCCAGGCTGTATTCAAATGCAATATTTTCAACCGGCATCAAAAAATAGTGTTGTTCAGGAAACCTATGCTGGTTGGGATACGAAGAAGACATTCAAATGGAAAGTTGAAGACACTCACATTCCGGAATGGCTTCATGCTGATGCTATTTTTACGTCATGAAAATAAAGTGCAAAACTTGGCTCTCGGCGTCCCATTATTTCATTATCGGAGCGTCAAATCGACATCATCAAACAAAGTATTGAGCGGTTCGGCGGTGGAGAGGAGTAGCGTGACATCCCTACTTTATTTGGGCATGCCAATTTAGCTCTAGTCGAGCTAAATGACCTCAGTACAATTTGAGGTATCAATTTATCGTGTGGTGACTTTTTGCCAATAGATTCATCTTAGAAATGGACGTAGAAGTCCTACCTCTTATCCGTAGTTAAGTATTGGTACAGTGGTTATGCCTTAAAGTCAACAATTCAAGTGTTTGTAAAATTTCGGAGTTGATTGTCGATTCCCAGTTTAATTGAGTTTATCGTTTTATTGTGCTTTTTTTGCAAATTGTTGTGAGGATGCATTTTGCTTTTGCTACTTTCATCATCTTTTGTATTCAAT
The DNA here is from genome assembly GCA_037043015.1 of Bryum argenteum. Lineage (NCBI taxonomy): Eukaryota > Viridiplantae > Streptophyta > Bryopsida > Bryales > Bryaceae > Bryum > Bryum argenteum. The sequence continues at coordinate 1,915,986 of CM073323.1, read as the reverse complement.
TTAGCTCTACCACATGCGCGTTTAGCTCTACATCACGCGCGTTTTGCTCTAAAACACGCGCGTTTAGCTCGATATATATGTTGGAATTTAGGTCGATTGGTTTTTGAGAGTTTGAATATTCCCATTATAACGAATTACGTGTTATTAGATTATAAATAACGTTGCTTGGTGATCCGATAACGTTGCTTATTTTCTTGAAAAGATTGATCAAGCAAGTTCCAAAACGTTGCTCAGCTGAGCAATGTTTGAGAAGAAAACTTTGCAAACCCCTCAAATTGTAGTAGTGATAAACTCTTCGATGTGATTGTTAACAAAGTCAGTAATCATCAATTACAATTACACCAACGATATAGAGGTTAGTGGGTATATGTTACATTGAAGATATGTCGAAGCGAAAGATTTTTGGGAGGTATGTTTAGGTTGTGGGGTGCAAATGGATTTTTCATGGCGAATAGTCTTTGGAGAGTTTCTGCATTTAATTAGAGAATAAACAACACATGTTTATGAGGAATAAGCGGCTGTCACATGCATTGACCATGTTAGAGCGAGATTGAAGCAAAGTATGTACAATAGATGACAATGACAATCTGAGGGCACCAAAGGAAAGGTAAATTTCACTATGTCTGTTTTGAGAAGTCCAAGGTTGAAGACTAAAAGTGCATGCACTCGATAGGGAAGGCATTGTAATGCTAATACAAGAGTTATAGGATTAAGACACCATATTTGTTGGCGCATAATCTAGAGAAATTCACACATGAGACATGCAATATGATTTCACACCAAAACCAATGTATAGAAAACAATCTTATCTGTTTCATACAGCCCCATGGCCTACAAGGACGAATGAGACGTAAGAAAAGAACACGACACAAGAACAAAATATCACACCCATGACGACATTGTGTGGAGTAAGCAAACACAACAAATACAAAAACAACAGTATTCCATCGCAATGACCTTCATGCCGGATTCTTCGCAACAGGTGCATGCATGAAATCCAGCAGTGATTGATCCTACTTATTCCTACTTCTCTCACTTGCACTACTTCAATTTGAGGGGGTTTGTAACGTTTTCTTCTCAAACGTAGCTCAAGTTAGCAACGTTTACACAAAGTCTAGCAACGTTTTTACAAAAGAAACATTACAGACGTTGCAAACCGCCTTTTTTCTAGTAGTGTATTGCTCCTGAATAGTTGCAGGTGGTGTTTCTATTGAAATTGGTATTACATGAATAATAAAGTGTATTTTCCTTAGCCACCTTAGGTTTATGGTTTTTGCTCCAACAAGCAAAGGCTTTTTACCCAAAGTCTTTTGGCGTTTTCTAGGCTGCTAAGATTTTTTGGAAATGAAATAGTACAAGAAAACGAATCTGCATCGAGATATCACAAGAACAAAAGGATAGGAGAAACTATTGATTACGTTAAACATAATCATACTACTATGACCCTTCATTGCTACATTTACAGGTAGAGTTTCATAAGTGACAACTATAGGTTGCCTATATATCACCTCTGCTTGTATATGGTTAGGCTTCTGCTTAAGCGTGATCTTATAAATTTTTGCAAAATTCATATTCATGAAACCAACTAATGCTAAAAAGTTTAATAAACTAAAAGTTTTTATGTTTTCATTTTTGACAGTAATAGGTATGAATGCTAAATGATCGGACAAGTTTGTAAACACCTTGATATTTTGATGAAGGTAAAAGGTTCAGTCGCACGATCCCTACTGTGATTCGCCATGCTTGTTATCGTGATCAGCAATGCTTCTAATCTTTGTCATAGGTAGCTCCTGCTTCTTTTGTCAGCCGTTAGTTTTATGTCCACGTTCTCCAAAATACAAAGATAGATTTTCATTAAATCTTTGTTGTCTTTCTTCAGGTGTCAATGTCTTGAAATGTGCCGCGCAAATCTGCATATCTACTACTCCTTGATATGAATAACGATTAGTTATGGCAGTAGGTACACTTTGTTTTGAGAAGCTTTAACCCTTAAACGCCCATAGGCTCTAAAACCGGCAGCCCAAAATTAGATCACAGCATCTTTTGAACTTGAGCATCATGAATAGTGCACTTTTTGAACTTGGGCATCATGAATGAACCACTCAATGATGAGCTTGCAACCTCCTGCAAGGTTATGTACCGCCCCAACCTACCTACCACAATCCTTTCAAAGTACAAAATCACTCATACAAATTGTGATTTGAATTGTAAAATCTCACTTTTTGAATGCATCACAAGAAGGTGACCAGTTTGACATCAAAATATAAGTGAAAAGTTGAGTACAGTGAGAGCTTCGGAGGAGATTCCGTTGGAATCAACCCCCTCGGGCTTGCTTGGGCGTTTAAGGGTTAAGATTGTCGATCTTGATATCACTAGAAAAGCCGATTATCACATTTTACGGCATGACTGATAACTTCATCAAAAGTGCAAGGGTCTAGAAAAGTTAACAATAAGTCCTTCACATCATCCTGAGTTCCAAATTTGATAGAATTGATTCATTAATGTTTGTATGTCCCACTCAATATCAACAACAAGTTGTCTGTATTCACGAACAAGCATATACAGATACAAAGCGCAATCCTTGTTGTGGGCATAGATCTTGTTTAACCTCACTCAAGCCTTGTCTTGTTCTCCAAATGCCTCTGTCAATGTTTCAAGAAATGTCTTAAAATTGCTCAAAATTATTAATCTTTGCTCAAGTAAAGGAACGAACTAAAAAAATGCTGAATTTGTTAATAAGGAACCGACTATTTCAAATTTTGATTCTTTAGTAGGATACTCTTCGGTTGCAATATTGTTATCAGTTGCACATGATTGATAACCCTCTAAACTTGAACCGTGTTCCATTAAACTTCTCCGGCATACTTATTCGAGGCTCTTTGCATTGTTGAATGTATAAATTGTCTTGCCAAATAAGATATGAAACACCCTCTTCATAGATGCTATCAACGTATTAACCACTAGACTTGCGGAAGTTAAAGGCGTTACTTACAACAACTCAAACTCTAGAGCAATGCCAACCGGAGTACATTAATATTTTACTTTTATCTTCACATCTTTGACAAATTTATAGTTTTTTCACTATAACTAGACTAAAATTGAAGTCCAACCTCGCGAATGAAATTAAAATCCAATAGTGGATGAAGGAGAAATATCTTCCCAAAAACCATTTCCTTTCTTGAAAAATTCAGTATGGAAACTACCAAACAAACTAGACTTGATTTTGGAACATAACGTAGGTGACTTCACCGAATGAAAATAGAATGAAGAAGTTATGGCTCTTCAAAGTTGTTGCCTTTCATCCAAAATGTCATTTTTATACATTTGGCATGTTTAGGGGTTAGAAAATATAGTATTTACATTTCTCATACTTTGGACTTCAATGATTAGTACAACTCAAAGAAGAGAGCCTTTCACAATTCAAACAAAGGCTAAAAATTTGGTCCTCTAAATAGATAAATTTCTCAACCTCAAAGAAGGGCTTCAAACTTGATCGATGTAGATTGTTTTCCTTGTAAGTATGCATATTGTGCTTCATGCAATAAACTTTGGTGAATGAACAATAACTTTTTACAAACCAAGTTCCCAAAGTTTTGATATTGGGACATCGATGCATTGACAAGTCAACTCCTCAACCACCCTCGATGTCAAAATATGGCAGTTTGGATGACAAGCAAGAAACTTTCACGACCCATAACATCATCTAGAGTCCATTTTTGACAAAATTTATTCTAAGAGTCAAATCCTAAATTGAATCTTATTTTGTAAATAGAGTTCGTGATCCATCCAAGATTGTATGAATTTTATGACATTCATATTTGTAGAGGCAACTTTCCTTGTAGGATTTTGAAACATGAGACATGTTTTACCTATTGATTTTCTCAGAATTAAATTAGCATATTTCTTTTCACATAAGTCTCAGATTCCATATTTATGCTAATTAGACTAATAATTATATCTAGTGTTACTAATTACAACTTCTAAGTCGAAGAGGTGGAAACAGTGGTCCAAAGTCAGTAAGTGCCTACAAGGGATGGTACCTCGGTGCAAAGTCAGTTAGTGCCTACAAGAGATGGTACCTCGATCGGTGCTGTGGAGAATTCAGTACTGTACTCGGCGAGGCAAATAGATTCACCCCTTTCGAAACTTGACGTGCAAGACAAGATTAAGTCATAAAAGTTGCAATCAAATGGCCAAGAATCAAGGTCGCAGATTTGACGCACCGACTAAAAAGCCATTATCGACTAACCTCCACACAGACGGGCTTTCGGTTAATTTGAAAAACTTACACACCAATGCTCAAAAATATACTTGCTTTAGAATGGCAAATCAGGTCAGAATTCTGGATACTTTTGGGAATGATATGGTTCCATTGACCAGTCGACCTTGGCTCTCCCAGTTCTGGTACATGGATTGATATACCCCATATGACCATTTGACCAAGTAGAATACATAATTCATGTTAGGTTGACATTCTTATTTGCTTTGCATTATTGAGCCTAGTATGTGTTCGACGTTAACAAATGCAGACACTGCACCGGCAAAATGATAACATCGGCAAACAGTGCCGGCCGACAATGATTGTGTGAACGTACGTGGATGGATTGATGTTCAAGACAGTCATCTTGCCGACTGATCATGATATGGATCTTCGGAATGACCTTTCGCCACATTCCTAGACATGTAACTGCTGCTTTTCAAGTCCATCGATACAATATTTTCAGTCCAGATCTACCCGTCGGCCGACTAAGTAGATACTGTAACTACCTTGCGTTGACTTTTGGATGCTCCAGGTCTCCATCCTAGGAACTTGAGTGCGGGAATACGCGGTCGCTGACAACATATAAATCGTTCCATACAACGAAGCGATTCATCTCACATTCGTTCCCGAAACACCTTTCGCTTTCGCTGCCTTGTGAAGGTATATACCAACTGTGCGATCGAGGCCTGTCAGGATGTTGGGAGTGCTAGTAGTGGTGGTGGGCGTGGTGGTGTTTGAGTCAGCGGCAGTGGTGATGTCCACAGCTCTGTGTGCAGGCAGGACCAAAAGCTGCAAACTTGAACGCAATCCGGGACGCCGAAGCGGTGGTGGTGGTGCTGGAGGCGGAGATGGTGGTGGTGGAGGATGCGGCGGAGGCTGCGGTGGCGGTTGCGGTGGTTGAGAGCAAGCTAGATTTTTAGATACATGCTTAGCTAGTAATCTTAAGCTTGTAAGCATATTTATGTACATGGCACTGATTTGGCCACTCTGCATCTGAGAAATCAATTGACCGTCACGCAAATGTCTCTGGTGTAAGCCTGATCTACGTCGATGAATGAGTGATTCTACAGCAGTTGTAATAAACGAGTACTGCACACATATTGTTCATCAATGTCCCCCGTAGATCGTTTTCCACTTCAATCCAATTTGCTTACTGCACAAGTCATCCCCAGAATGCACAACTTCAGAGAATCGGTACTTGTCGATATATCGAGCCTGTAGACGAAACTGGTATCCATGCAACGGTAGCACACTTTGTTCACTTAGAAGTCAAAAATTCGGCACGTCATTCGATGAAGATGGTCATGTGGTTGGACACTAATCAATTATGCCCAGAGCTCATCCATGCCTCTCTTCGTGATTTAGTTTCGCATCGTGTGGCATATCAACTTCCAGGTGATTGCCTTCCTGATCATTGCACTTAAAGGATAGGGCAATAAACGCGATGTCTCCTTCTGAGTTTCCGACAGTGCTGTATTGTTGGAGCTTTGCCACATTACTTCGTGGTCATGCCATTTAGCGTTATCTACGAGCTCGACACACATGGCAAAGATGGTTGACTTGGGATAGGTGCGGCAATCGAAGGATCTCGATCAGTGAGAACTGCGAAGAGAGCAAATTTTGGGGTTGAGAGTGTTCACTGCCAGTTTCGAATCGAAATAGGTAAATCGCAATCTAAGTAACCACTTTTCACTTCCTACCACTTTTAAGAGTCAGAATTTTTCAGTTTCATAATGGTGAAACCACATGTGCAATTTTGAGATGAAATATGGAGTGAAAATTCCTAAACCAGCGGTATTCCATTTCCCTTTCGTTGAATTAGTGATATTTCATAATACCGAGAATGAGTAATTGAGCTGTGAGGGGGCAAACAATTACAGCTGTGAGGGGGCAAACAATTAAACACTGTGTATCCGTGATTCATGTCATACGCACACCCTAAATCACTTCCTATCCAATTGTTACATCTTTGATACATTTAAAATTATCTCATTTTATGGTTAACTGCTCCACTTAAGACTTGAGAGAACGATCATGCAACTAATCATCGACAATGCACAAAATTTCCGAGCATTCATTGAGGCAACAAAGATGAGGCAAAACTTCAATATTTATACATCATAACCTGAGAAGTTCACTCAAGCCATACTCACTAGCTAGCCTATTCTTGATTATAATCAACCCACGTCTGTACGCACTTCAATCGGAGAAGTGTGGGTCTCTGTCTGTAAGTGTTAATGTTACAGCCCTCAGGGGTTAGATCCCACAGGGAAATCTACTTAGTGTTGCTCTCTCTCTTGGAAGGTACCACAGCAAAGAAATCGGAGATGATTTCCAGCGGAAAGCCCTTCGTCTCCGGGACTTTGAAGAGCACAAAGAACCACGCAACTACACACACAATGGCGAACAGGCTGAACACTCCCTGTAGGCCTAGTTGTTGGTTAATGAGAGGGAATAAGTATGTCACCAGCACGTTGCTTAGCCACATTGCCGCAGCGCAAATGCCAATGCACAGCCCCCGCACACTTGTTGGGAAAATCTCGGAGCAAAAGATGTTCGGAATGGGCCCAAATCCTACAATCATCAACACACACACCAACAATCCTCAGTCGTTAAATTAAACCTCAACATCGATACCGTATTCAACTAAATCTGGACTCATTCAAGAACTCTTGACTGCTACAGGTTCTTCAGTTTTGTCAAACGGTTACTGTAGTGATTGACGATTACCATGTGAGATTATACATTGTCGGAGAATCCTCTTATAGTTTTTCCTATTCAACTTATTTCTTGTTCACAAAGCCATTTACTTCTCTACTGTTTTTAAGTCCAGAAGTGGTTTAATGTAGCGATTCGAGACTTGTTTTACGTTACATAGAAAATTGTGGATGATGCATTTGGAGGCAATGGAGTGTACCTGTGACGAATGAGCATGTGAAGACGGTGACAAAGGTGAAGGAAATGGCTGCAGAAACTAATCCTGCGGGGAGGAATATATTGGTGAGGACGAGCGCTGCGAGGGATAACACCAGGATCGGGATCGTTAATAACAGCAAATGCCTGCAACCACAGACGTTTGAAGATTTGTCAGCACAAATATGCTACATATAACTACTTCTGGGCGACCCGATAAAGGGCTCCCCGATATCTTTGCGAATAAGATATGAGTTGAAAAGGAAAGACCATGAGGTCCCCCAAGATGTTCAGATACTTAATTTCCCCAATGTTAATCTTCAATAAGTAACCATTTCACAAAAATGGAAAGTCCGAAGTGTGCTTCAGTCCAAAATGGAAAGTTGAATATGTTTCAGTGAGAACCGAGTTTTAGCCCATGGCAAAAGAGAAGAAAGGACGGACCTGCGGCCTGATTTGTCCATGAGGCTCATCGCCATGAGAATGCAAGGCAGCATGAGCAAACAAGTGACACCGCTAGCTAAAATGGATGCCGACTCTCCGTCGATCCCGATGTTTGCAAGCAAGTCGCCAGCGCCAGATTGCATCAGAATTTGAGGGGTGAAGTATAGTACAGCATTGATGCCACTAAGCTGCACTTGCAACAAGTTAAGTATGTCAGGAATCATGTAACAATAAAATGACTCAGAGAAATAAACGATGGTGCTCAAGGCCTGAAGTGTCAGGAAGATTAGATCGGCTGACCTGTTGCAGAACCTGGAGGACTACTCCCACTAGCAATGCACGACGAACACCATCTTCCTTTAAGTTAGAAAATACACTCCCGTGCTTGGCAATTTCGGCAGGGTTGAGCATAGCAGGCCCAACTGGATGCTCTTTCTGCAGCTGAGGACTAGAGGTTGTTCGAGAAACCAACACAGCAGCCTGCAAAAGTTTAACGCATTGCTTGAGTGAACCTAGTAACAATATCCCGTCATGGCGTCAGCTAGATGGATCATCGTCTGTAACAGTGACTTGAATACGAAACTTTGCTTGTTTAAGTATGTCACAGGTAGGCTTTCTTTTGTGCGCTTTTGGTTATCAACGCACCAGATGTTCGTCGCTGTTTCTGATTATATGTATGTGAAATGACACTGCTAAAGTACATTCGTCACAACATGATTGATTACAGAGTTTGGAGGGGAGATAAGAGTCGCAGAGGAAATTATAAGTACCGGAAATGCTGCATGGTCAGGAAACCCAGACAGGTTTTGCGTCCGGTTAGATAAATCGCCACCCTCACTCTTCAGATACACTCTCTTCAAACCTCCGTCTTCACCATCCTTCTGCCAAGCCAGTTGCCAACCTCCTCCCACACCCACACTGCCCAGCGACTCCGGAACTGCACCGCCGTCGTTGCTTCTTCTTGAGCTTCTTGAGTTGAAGAAACCGGGGTTGTGTCTGCAGACAAATCACACTCGAACTCCTCAAGAACAATCTCGATACCCTCAAGAATCATGCTTTTCACGGCCAGTTCAAGCCATGAATAGACAAAAAGCATTCTGTTCGTAGCAAACTGGATTAGGGTTTTTGAGAAGTTCAGAATTTTCAGAGTGATGAAATCTGGATGTGCATGATTACCGGAGTCGACGAGGAGAATAGCTGCTGCCATATCTAGGACTTCCATAATTGCTATGCCCGAGAAGAGCATGCTGCAACTGATCCTCGTGATCGCCCACCATGCCCACATCGGTCTCAGAGTAGTAGCCACCAGCTCCAAAGCGGGGTGTTCCAGGCGCTTCTTCATCCCAATAGCTGTGTTTGTCGTCATCGTCATACGCATCCCCCGAGTTCATAAAGCATGGCTCGCTCTGAGTCTGGAAGCTGCCGATCAAGGTCACCATGGGATCGACCTTGGGAAGTGCGCTACTAAGGTTACAGTCTTCAAGGGCCCCGCCATGGCCCCAGTCGCCCTCAATCGGCGTGGCCACCCAACTGACGCTCTCATCCGCACCAAAAAGCTTAATCTGGTTGTCGTCTGTGTACAGATTCTCGTAATCATCTTCGTCCGCTGGCTTGATGAGCCATTCTTCCAGGTGCGATTCCGTCACCACGTTGAGACCCTCCACTAGCAATGCAAGCTCAGCTGCGCGAATTTACACACCACCGACATCAGAGAGTGGATCAAGAAACCCACTGCTACGTTGACCCGAGGAAACTGGCTCAATGGATGTACCTGAGACATCGACCTGACCGCGGAGGTTTTGGAGCACCAGCTTCGCATCGTGCATGCGGCCCTTGCTGACGAGCCATCGTGGGGATTCCTGCAAGACGAAGACGCAAAGGAAGACGTAGACCATTGAGGGGACGGCCAAAAAACCCAGCATGAAGCGCCAATTGGGGGAAGCTTGCAGCGACAGAACAAAGTCCATCACGTAAGAGGAGAAAAGTCCTGACGATCCCAGCAGCTGCGGAAACGTGGCGAGCTGCCCTCGCGTCTCGGCGGGGGCGGATTCGGAGATCAAGATGGGCGCGATCGTGCACGCCAGGCCGATGGCCAACCCTACTGTGACCCGGCTCAGAATCAGAATGGTCACCGAGGGAGACCACAGCATGATCACCGCCGCGATGGAGTACAACAGCCCAGATACAAGGAGCATGAATTTACGACCCAGCCAGTCGGCTAATGGCCCTGCCACAACCACACTTGCAACAGCGCCGAGTAACGTGGACGCCACCACAAAGCCCTCCATCGCAGGGCTCATGTGAAACTCCGGCTTCAGATACAAAAGAGCTCCTGCAAATCAAGCGCAGAAATTGAGCTACTGATTGAATTCAGAGTGCCAATCGTCCTTAGTGTCATCGCCTGGATACCTGCTATGGCGCCACTGTCCCAGCCTTGTAGGAGATTGCCAAGCGCGGCCACGGCTGCAACACCAGTCGCTCCTCTCATCAACTCCATTGCGAATACCTTCAAATCACAACGGCATCGTCAGTTGAGGAATCTAATCTCACTGGTGTTTCAATGCTGCATTGGAGGTTCCGCTGAGCAAGCTGCATTCCAACACTGTAGCCTGTTTCCAGAGTTCAAATCCACCCAGAAAATAGGCAGTATTTGTTCTCATCACCATCGCACAAAGCTACAGACCACGGTAGAATCTGTTACCTACATTTAACAATAATAATAATACAATGCATATGTCTACACGCTGTTACTGTCACCGCTCAAGTCCGCATATCAAATTTCACAGTAGACGAGAGCAGATGGTCACCTTTCTCGGCAATCTTCCAGTCCGAACGGAGATTGAATTCAAACTCCGTCAAATGTTAAAAAAGAGAGATTCTCACAATCAGTTTTTCTCCTAGTTGGGATTGGAGCTACAAATGGACGAAAGTCCACACGAAGAGACGAAACGACGACAGAAGCAGATACAACTGCACCTCTGCCGCACCCGTCGACATCAATCGAGAGTGAAATTACGCCCCTAAAATCCAAATTCCCTTACAAAAACCTCATGCCCCGGTTGAATCAAAATGCAGCTGAAACCATCACTCTCGACTGAATGGGCTCACTTAGGATTCGGACCAAGTTGGCATGACAAGCGCCTAAAAGTTCTACGTCCAGTGCGGGGAGCATGCACCGGAGAGGATTTGCTACAGACACGGGAATATCGATGGAGGGGGGAATGGAGAGGAGGTGCCCTGGTGGGGAAGGGGTATACCCCCTCCCCTCGCGGGTTGCGGCGCACGAGCCTCCTTCCTGGCTGGGCTTATGATCGGACACTTGGCATCGACGCACCAGTGACTGTGCGCCAGCTGTACTCCCTACGGCCCCGTCATCTTTTTTCTCACGACTCAGTTTGTTTCGTTAGGCCTGCCCGCGGTCAGCTCTCTCGGTTGAATTTTACTGTCTGCTCGTTGACTGGGCCCCGACAAGTGTCCGTTCCCTCTGCATGTGCTCTCGCTCTCCCGCTCACTAAACTCACTCCTTGTTCAAGGGTCTAATTTTAACCCTAGAACGTCTAAGTGTCCGAGATCTGATACTAGACAATAGAGAATGTTTTTTCATCCAAAATCATCTTCCCAACTTCCTCATCATCCATAGACCCCGATGTTCTAGGGTTAAGTTGTGTTTCGTTAAAATCATGATTTCTTTGAGTTGAAACCACACGAGTTGGAAATTGGATAAAAGAGACTGATTCTAGTTATTGTGGGGTCCAAATACCAAGCTCTTTATTTGCACTTTACTTTTTTTATGTTGAAGAGCATTGAAGATGCAACACCATGATGAAGGTGGGTAAGTTATAAACACAAGACATTTTATATACTTGATTTTCCTAAAAGAAGAGTTTTAGTATCTCTATACAAAAGAATACGCTTGTCGTTCCAACAAAGCATAGAAAATGTATAATTATATTGCACATCTACAAAGTTTCAAAGATTATACAAACCTATTTTTTGAAGGGCAGCAGTGTTTGTATTACACTCGAAAGCGTTCACCTCAAGCTATAATGCCCGCCTCAAGCAATAGAATCCACCTCAACAAGTAGCTTCCGAGAGCTTCATAGTAATAAATATATTGATTGTACTACATCATACATTAGTAAATGCCTCCATATTCAACTTCATAAGTCATTGAAATTAAACAATACGCAAACTTAGTTCAAAGTTTATCTAAAATTGATTACACGTTAATTTGGAGTCAAAGGGAAAATTATATGATTGTAGTAAAAGTGAAGTTAAATAAAATAAATCTCAAATTAAATTGAAGTGAGTAAAAGTTAAACATTTTTGTTTTTTCTTCATTGTTTTCTCCTTGATTTTGAACTTCTAATCAACTATAGTCTAATCAATGTTAAATTGTTAAAACAAATCACTTCACTTTTATTGACCCTTGAAGGTCCTTGTGAGCCCAAGGGGCTCTTTTCCAACAGAATATGCCTTGTAGCTCTCATTGTACTCAACTCTTCACTTGTATTTTGATGTCAAACTGGTCACCTTCTTCTGATTCATTCAAGAAGTAAAATTTTACAATTTAAATCACAATTTGTATGAGTGATTTTGTGCTTTGAAAGGATTGTGGTAGGTAGGTTGGGTTGTACATAAACTTGTAGAAGGTTGCAAGCTCATCATTGATTGGTCCATTCATGATGCCCAGGTTTTAAAAGTGCACTATTCATGATGCCCAAGTCCAAAAGATGGTATGGTCCAATTTTGGGCTGCCTGTTTCAGACCCCAAGGACCTTCAAGGGTTAACCCTTAAACGCCTAGCTATACGGATTTGGGCAACCCGGTATTGGATCACAACATCTTTTGCACTTGGGCACCATGAATAGTGTACTTTTTGAACTTGGGCATCATGAATGATCCAATCAATGATGAGCTTGCAACCTCCTACAAGTATTGTACAACCCCAATCTACCTACCACAATCCTTTCAAAGCACAAAATCACTCATACAAATTGTGATTTGAATTCTAAAATTTCACTTTTTGAATGCATCGGAAGAAGGTGACCAGTTTGACATCAAAATATAAGTGAAAAGTTGAGTACATAGAGAGCTATAGAGGAGATTCTATTGGAACATGACCCCTCGGGTCACCTTCGGCGTTTAAGGGTTAACCATTGAGTTTACTTTACTACACCTTTGCAGCTTTGCTATCATATAACTCGCTTGTTCTTTTCTAGTGGAATCATATGGCATGGGATTTAACAAAAAAGCACAAGATTGACAGGTTACTTCCTCCCTTTCATAACCTTAGATAGTTGACAATCAGTCTTGTATTGATATTCAGTGTTCTACCCTTGTCTTGTGGCCATCGGGATATTAGCATTACGAACGGACACTTCATTCACGCCGGCCCCTTAGAAAGGAACCGGAGTTTCTATCTATCTATCTTCAATGTTCTTGTATGTAACAACCATTCTATGATTCAGTGCAATTAGTGTAAATGATCATCCAAACAGAAGTAATTCTTATATCAAATTAACCCCTAAAGGTCTGAGCGTGCCGTGGCGACCAGTAGAATACAGTGTATTTTGGTTGTATTTGGAGTCAATGCACACCTTTAATGGGTTTGAGTTCAAAGAAGAAGTTGACATTTGAATTAATGCGGTTCTAGTGAGCTATTACAATTCCAGTTTAGAGTTTCTTGTTGATAGCAAATCCTAATTATACGACAGCGTACATACTATCCCCAAGGGACTTTTAAGGTTTAAAGGTTTATCAGTTTGTATCAGTTCAGAGCATGCCCAGCCCGGCTCGCTAGGCCGGGCCGGGGAATTCACGTATGCCGAGGCCTGCCAGCCGCTGGGCCGGGCCAGAGGGCCAGGCGACCTTGCGGGGGCCGGGCAAGAGGGCCAACGGGGCTGGCCAGCAGGGCCGTCGCCGCGCGCCGCTGACTGCTGCCAGAGACTCCCGCCGCCGACAGCCACGTAACATTCCATCATTGGTTAAAAGAAGTTTTGTACTCCCTCCGTCCCATAATGATCTTCTTGTTCAACTAAATATTCCAGATTAAGGCCAAAAACCAATATTTTAATATTCTGTTTTATGCAAAAAATAAAGACTGATGCTCTCCTTTCATCCTCCAAGTTTGAGTTTTGAATTTTTTTTCATATGAAAGTTATGAAGGGTCAAAATGTGGGATTTGAGGGCCTTTGGGGAGGAGCACCGCTGGCCAATCAATCAACCTGTTCGCGCGCTCCTTGTCAATTCCCGCTTGATTGTGCATTTTCGCGCGCATTGACGAAACTCACCTGCCGAAATCTACAGCCCTAAAATTAATGAGTTCCTGGCATCAGGCCCCACATTGCCAAATTTACTCATTCTGAAACTAAATTCCGACTTTGCATTAATTGCCATGTGGGTCCTCGGTGTCAGGTGCCAAGTCAAATAGCCTCCAAAGCTTGATACAGTTCGGTGAGCAACGCGTACTTGCAAATTCAGTGACGGTGAGTTTAGGAAACATGTTCAGCAACAACATGACGGTTGTATCATGTGTGCACGAACCAATTTACATAGCGATTTACATGGTGTCTCGTCATGTGACCCTTGATTTTTGTGTCACCACTTCAGTCTAAATTCCAGAAGTGCATGAAGAGTAGCCTACTTCTTCAAAAAAAGTCCAACATTTCGTATTTTAAACATGTGACTCGTGCTTACAATACGTGGCTGATTGCCCATGTGGCCATCTGGAATTCTGCAGCTCTCTCAAAATATGTGTTCCTTCCTTGTTGCTACACTTCATTTGATGCCAAAAAGATCATCACAAATCAGGTGATGTTGTGGGCCGAAGGACGTCAACGTTGCCGTGGCCACGATCAAGACCAAGAGGACCATCCAACAGAGATTGGTGCCCCCACGGATTCAAGTGCGGCATCAACTACCAGCCACCAACAGTTGTCTCAAGTGGTGACCTTGCGAAGGTGTAGAGAGCGGTGTGCATGATCTCGAACAACACAAGTGTAGCGGACGTGTTCTCACGCATTGACTACAAGTTCGACCTGATGTACGCAAAGCGTTGCCAGAGGCACACCGCTGTTGGCTGAGTATAGTGCTTTCTCTCGGAACTTCAGCACTATCGCAAAGACAAATCTGCGCAGGAGCTCCCGCCTAACAACAACAAATTCACTCGCACTTTGTGATCGGCACACGATCAACTACAGAGTACCTTGTTGACGAGGGCTACAGTACGTTTTCATTCCTGATGGTTATTTGCTGGTGTTGTCCGGTTGCTTAGAAATGTGAATTTGCTACAACTACATCCAATACAACTCAATACAGTTAGAGTTCATGCTTAGCAGAGAGGTGCTTATTCTCCGAGTGTATGTGAATTGTACGGAGTATATATTATCCTTTCCAGGGGTAGGAAGGTTTAGTTTGGAATTGAAGACTTTGGTTGAAATGATAACAGCCGACATCGGAAGATTGTCGGATGTTATATTCTAAGTGAAACTAGGTGATTGAATGGGCTAATTGTTCAATCTGAAATGGAGATCATCGCGGTTTGTGCTTCAGGGTTCTAGTGTTTACCGTGACAGAGAAATTGGAATCACTATGTCTGAAATTGGAGTTGAATACATTACACTAGGCTAAAGTTTAGAACAATCATTGCAGCCGCATAAAAAATCTGTAAACGGTGATGTTTGTTGCACCTTAGCGTGTGTCAATCGGCTTTTGTTGTTGTCTGCACAATATCTGAGAGTTAAATTGCTTTGGATTTAGACTTTGAGAAGAATACTATTAGCGCCCGACAATTAGACTTTAGATCTCTTCATCTATGGTATATATTCCATATGTTGAAAATAAAGGCAAGGCTCAGTCTTAAAGCCACTTGTTTCTTATGCGGGGATGGAAGGGGAAAACGACCAAGTTTCTTTGCGAGTCCGAAGGCAAATATGATCAAGCGCAACGTCGATCATGTTATGAATTTTTATTGGCTCAAAGTACCAACGAACATCAAGAAAGGGTCGATTATAAGTGCAACAAGATCGATTTGGTTTCACCACTCGAACAATTAGTAGTGTTTGGGCAAGGGGAAAAACATCCATTTCAAATGGAAACGACTTTGCGAGATGTATCATCTCGTATTCAAGGAAATTCGGGACGAAAGAGGAAGGAGATTGATGTGGCTATTGTCAAAGATATTCCGTTGCGACAACGTAAAAACATTCGATCTTTGGCATGTGCCATGAATATCTCCAAGTCAACACTTCATCGACGCATAAAAGAAGGGAAGCTCTATCGCCATTCTAGTGCATTGAAGCCATTCCCATCAAGCTTAACAAGAAATCTCGGCTTCAATATGCACTATCAATGATTGAACCATCATCTCTAACCACGGAGTCTCCAACATTTAAAGACTCATTTGATCGTGTTCATATTGATGAAAAATGGTTTTATCTCACTCAAGAGAGCAGTTGTTTCTATTTGGTCCCCGATGAAGAAGAGCCCCATCGTACTGCAAAAAGCAAGCGCTTCATTCTCAAGGTGATGTTCCTTTTGTTGCTCGTCCTCCCGGTTTGATTACTTGAGAAATAAATATTTTGATGGAAAAATTGGAATATATCCTCTTGTTTTTCAAGAAGCAGCAAAACGATCTAGCAAGAATCGTCCAGTTGGTACGATGGAAACAAAGCCAATTTCAGCTATCACAAAAGAGGTTACAAAACGGATTCTGATAGAGAACGTGTTTCCGGATATTAGATCGTATGGCCGCCAAGCTCAAAACCCGGACGGTTGAAGTGTACGTTCAACAAGATAATGCAAAGCCGCATCCGAGTCCCGGATGATCCCATTTTGATTGAAGAAGGTAATAAGGATGGACTCAAGATTCGTTTAGAGTGCCAACCACCAAACAATCCGAGATACAAATGTATTGGACCTTGGATTCTTCCGAGCCATTCAATCACTCTGACATCAAAAGGCACCTAGTGTGATTGATGAGTTGGTCAATGCGAGAGTCACCTCATTCAATGAGATGAAGAAAGAAAAAATCGAATGATGTCTTTCTTTCTCTTCAAAAGCGCCTCATTAGTGTAATGAAAGTTGGGGGAAACAACTACAAGCTTCCTCACATGGGCAAAGCAAAATTAGCAAGGTTAGGCCGTTTGCCCATGAATTTAGAGTGTCCTATTAACATATTACAAGGTGCCTTAGACGCTACTCGTGACATGTAGTTCACTTTGGAGAAAGAAATTTATAGTAGAAGCACCTAGAATTTTAGTTTGGTGGGCACATGAAAAAACCAAAAACACTTTAAATAATTTTTTGGTAAATTTGTGTTCCACATATTGTTATTTGCTCACATGCTAATGTAGTTTCTTTTGGGTGTATTCATAGAAACTTATGTCCAACAATTCATTTTGGATTTTGTAGTAGCAATGACAATGTGCACTTTAAAAGAAAATCAAGTTTAACAAATCATAATTGTCTTTATCCATACATCATTTGTTTTTCATCCATGATGTATTCAAAATTGACTATTGTCATTAAATTATAAAAGACCAAGTTGCCTTTTAGGGCATTTTGGTGAGGTCACTAGTAACGGAGTTTTATTTTTTACTTTGAAGTATTCACACAATATGTGTCCAAGGAGTAGCGTCAAGGTGCAACGATTTTCATAACTTTTGAGTACATGGTTAAAAATTATCGCATTATAAGTCATTTTCTTTGATCATAGGACAAGTCTAGGCAACTAAGAAAGCTTTTTTAAAAATTTAGTTTTGAAGTAAGAAAATTTTGAAATTGGTTTTTTGAGCTACCTAGATTGCCCAAAGATCAAAGAAAATGACTTATCATGCAATAATATTTTAGCCATGTGATTAAAAATTATGAAAATTGTTGCACATTGAAGGTACTCCTTGGACACATGTTGTACGACACATATTCCAAAATAAAAATAAAAACTCGTACCGAGTTGACCAAAATCACAATATTGCCCAAAAGGCAACGTGGTCTTTCAAGTCGAACTTGACAATGTATGTAAATTTCATTGATGTTGATCAGAATATTAAATTATATAATGTATGAATTTTTTCAATACAATTAGGATTTCTACTTAATTAAACTTCATTGTTCTTAACCTTCTTTTAAGAGTATTTCTTCTTCATCCTTCTCTTAGGTTTAGAATTTGCTACCCTTGAAGGATACCAAACATCATAAAAGTCCCAAAGATGATGTCATTGCTCAGTGTAGAAACAAGTGAATGCACTTGTTAGTCCAATAATTTGAGCATTTTGGTGAGTACCTATGTAATGGAAGACTACATCTTTTAATCCCTGAACGAAACAAACTGTAAGCCCTTTCTCGTCATATGTCATGTATGTTATTTTCACATATTTCATAGGTAAGCACTTTTTTAAGCTTTTCATGAGTAGAAACAACGTTCAAGAGTATATGCTTATTTCAATTAGTGAAAAATTTGAGTTGCCATATGAGCTACAATATGAGTCGTATGCCTCAACCCCATGATCCGTTCAAGGGTTAAGGGTTCACCAAAGAACAATTATGTGTGAATTAAAAGTGACCTTTTCATGACATTTTCTTTGGATTATTTTAACCTTGTGATGCTTCACATTTTTTTGCCTTACATATGGGAATTCGACATTGGTGGAAAGCCTATCTTTGACTTGTTGAATGCAACTTTGTTTTTGTACATCAAAAGTCAGTAAATAAAAAGATTCACAATACAATATCCAACCAACTATTTTGTTGTGATATTTGTTTTTTTTTTCAACGTACAGTGACAAACGAAACCAAGTACTTTTGTGAAACATTCTCATTCAAACAACCATACCATAAGCATCAATCGATAAAAACCAAAACTGTATACATGAAAGTTGTAGAGCATGACATACAACACGTCACCATGGAAGTTTGAAGAAAAAATTAGTTGTTCTTCGAAAGAAAATTAATTCCAAAGTTTGCTATATCAAAAACTCGGTTTTGTTCAACGTAGTTTGGTTTTACTTTATCTTTTGTCAATTTTTTCTTAAAACTCCTAAAAAAAATTTGGCAACTTAGCATGTTGGTACACATCATTTTTTATTGTTGTATGCAAAAATTGAAGGAAATTCAAATTAATAGAATTAAAATTATAAACACTTTAACAAACATGCAAATGATGTTGTTTCTCACAAAACAAGGATTTCCTCTTTTTAAAATTTCATGACAATCAAAAAGCATTGCAAATCAACCGGCAATGGAGAAGTTCCAAGTAATTGCGGGAGTGCCAACTCAACATGTATGGAGCCGTCACCTTCCGGTCAAAGGTGCCATGGAGCTCCCACTTGCTCCCCAATTTCATGGGAGTACTAAAATACTCTCTATTATTTAATTCTTGGGCCCACTGTCATGATGACTACACTCTCCACACGTTTCCATGAAATTGCTCTTTGAATATGGAATTCATTTCCCGGGCTCTTCTTCCATGTCACACTAGGAAAATCATTTTGGGACAAGAAAAGAAGAGTAACTGGAAGATCATTATGGGACGGAGGGAGTATTTGAGAAGGGCCACGGGAAAAAATGTGGATATGACGAGCTAGAAACAAGGGCCCTCCAACCCCACTGCCCGGGTTAGAGGGTTGCCGTATGGGCTGGGGGCTCCCACACGGCATTAAAGGCTCCACAGCCCGGCCCCCCGTATGGGCTGGGCATGCTCTCAGTAAGTTATTATGAAATTGTGGGTAATTGACAAGCCTAGTAGTTGCACACAATCCAATGTGAAGGCGTGAGGTGGAGATGATTGGGAATTGCATAGGCCTTCCTGTCAGCTGTGAGCCTTCCACTGGCAGATGCTTCCACCATACCCGTACATATGATGGGTGTACCTTTTTCATGTCCTCTTCACAAAAAATAAAAAAATAAAATTTATATGTATATTGATTCTCCATGCAGAGGTTTTGCTACTGTACAGATGTAATTTTCAATTGATAAATAAATAAATAAATAAATAATACCACATCTTCTAGTGGTGATGAATTATATTTTGAAGGTTGCACTTTAAAATTGGTAAGAGCTTGAACATGGATTTCTTGAAATATTGTCGAGTAGTAGTATCATCATAAACATATTTTCGAAAAAGAACTAAAGAAATATAAAAAACAATATTTTAAATAAATAAATGCTATTTGAATTGCCCTATATGAACTTGAAAATTAAAATTGAGTCAAAGAATCTTAGTTTGGAATTTGACTTTGAAAATTCTCACACACATACACCTTATAGTATATCAAACATCTAGTAAGAAGCTCAGGAAAAAAGATTCAATTTTAACCCCTTCATATAGGTTGTCCAAAACAATGAAAAGCTCATTTTGGACTGCTTGGGCCTTTAGGGGTTAACCCCTAAATTTTCTTGTTGCAAAACGGTCTAAATCACAAAATTTGACCTTCCTTTAGATTAAGCTCAAAAAATCTCAATCCAAGCCTTATTTAATAGATTAAACCGTAAGATCTCAAAGTTCACTTGACATTCTTCTCACATACCATATTTGAACCGTTCATTCTTCCTCATTTGTGATATTATAATGGTCAAAGTTGGCTGAGTTTTTCTCCTGCGGAAAACTTCCAAAACCCATTTCGGGTCTTAAGGAGAGTTTGGGATTAAACATGTTGATTCTTGATATTTATGTTCAAAAATATCAACATTCAAGGGATTCCCATAAGTCATGCATGAATGACCTAAGAAGTTCAAATTGAGATGTGAGAGGCATCGCGCGGTCGTGTTGTAAAATTCATATGCAAACGAAATAAATGAAAGAAAAAGGACAACAAGCCAGGATGATGTTACAAAAACCGGTGGTATACTCACCACCCCGCCTCTACTAAGTTAGTCAGTATTAAATCTGCTCCCTTGCCGCCATATTTGTACTAGTGAAATCAGGGCATGGTGACTATTCAAAAGTAAACCGAAAATGGACACTCCAGTTCCATGTATTCACTTTAATATGCGTGGCTACACTCCAAGTGCACATCCAAGAAACAGCATGTTAGAATTGCGCATCAAGCTGCAGCTGCACTTCAAGCATCTCAGTCTGATCTATTTTCCTAAGCACAAAAATTTCAAAGAGAAACGCCATGTCCAAGGAAGAGACAAGTGGCATGCAACTCATGCACGTTACAACAGGTGGAACTGTTCCATATTGCATCGCATATCACACAGCAACACACGTAAATGAAACATCATGACTTCTACTGCAGCTTCTACATACTCTTTCACTTTACACTTCATGGTCGCCCATTTATCATACAACTCTTGCTAAAAGTGTACATGGTACATTCATGTCTGATGCTCAATAAGCCTACTGTATGAATGGATGCAAGTGCGACATGATGCATCAGATGATGATGATGTCTGCTTTGCTTGTAAGTGCAGAACAGTGTAATTCTAGGAAAGAACTTACGCAAGTCAGATTTATTGACCGCCCTGATGTAAATTTTGAGCCTATGAAAGTGTCTGATCATTTTGGGTCTTCTGAGCACATATTGGTGAAGTGATCAAGTAGCCTGAGCTTGATATTTTTATACTGATAAGATTACAGTAGGTTTTCAGAGAGAGTAGCCAGTTGAAAGCAGAGATGGTGTCGAAATACCGTAAAGCAACCTTCCTTTGCAACATTTCTCATCTTTGTGTTTCTAATTTACTTTGTATTTTGAGTATTTGTAGGATAAAACTTTTAAAAATTTATAATTTATTCGGGTGTCGTAATAGTGCCACGCATTTGGGGGCTTAAGAAGTTACAAGTACTACTGTAACATGCCCGAGGACAGTCAGAATAAGCATACACATCATTCTCTCTCTCAAGAGGAGGGTGATGGTACCCCACCATACAAGAAGTTCTATGACCCCACCATACAAGAAGTTCTATGACCCCACCATACAAGAAGTTCTATGACCCCACCATACTTGGGTGGACTAGATTCTAAGCTCTAAGCACACCTTGTTGGCATGAGAATTTGAACTTTCAATCACCTCATTTGTGACCGTAAGCCTCAACTACCAAGCCAAAACCATTGGTGCCTCTCTCCGAAAAATGTAAGTATCATTCTATAAGTATCCATCAGTACACAACCAATGACCCTTTGCATTTTTGGCAAAAATGTAAAATCATAAACTAGTTTCAATCTAAATGAACAAAAACTCTGATTTAAGACCAAAAAAATCTTCCCACCCATCCAAGTATCCAACCTCATAACCATGGAACTAATTTTTTACTATTAGCCAACAATCTTTAAAACTAACAACTGAAATTTACCTTGGATTAAGTCCTAAAACTTCCTAGGTTTGTATTTCTAATTTCCTAGTTCACTATTTTCATTGAAAATAGTATAGAAATCAAGTGCCAGTACAAGGGTAGAAGTATCCAATCTTGGTGTGGTTGGACGAGACGAACTCACGGCCATGGCTGAAAGTAGAGCCACCGAGCAGGAGCGATCCATCTCTAGACCTTCAAGAAGTGAGGCCCTCCTCCTAGAGGTCAAGAGTTCCATGTGTCAACGATCTTGTGTTTCCGCTTCCAATGAACACAATCATCTGAGTGCTATCAGATAAGTTAAAGAACTGTCAGTCCTGATCGATAACTTCAAAGGTATCTAGATCACAATCGCCTTCTGTCACCTGTCAAATGCTCGGTTTTTGATCATTGCACAGGAGCCAGGGTCACTCCTGTGCATGTGCGTGAAAAGTCGGAGACGAGAGAATTTTCAATGGATGGCAGACAAGTGCTTGAGCAAGCAACACAAGTGCCGGAAACGAAGCTAGCTCTGGTGCGGCGAGATACTTCTGCTGCTGCGCTCTGGAGCGGTGGGCCGTGCTTCCGGTGGGCTCCGTGACTGCTGTTTTGTTGTTTTGTGAAGATTCCACTAGTTTTGTGCTATGACGGCACTTGGTTGGCAGCTAACATTCCATGGAAGATGCTTCTTGAAATGGGGTCGGGAGATTGTTGTGGCATGGGTTCGATGTTGAGAGCCTCACCTTCAGTGACACCCAACCCAGTTTAGACCTACTCATGGCCAAGGTGACAAACTAAATATCATCTATAGGAAGGTGCTCTATAATGGCTCAATTTTCAGCATTGGAAATCTAACCAGTGGAATGAAATTCTTGTGCTAGTAGAAAGATAGAGTAAGTGGAATCATCAATTTTGGACTCTTTTACAGTGAGTTTTAAATTTTTGGAACTGGAAATAGGTGTTTCTTAAATGGTGCCCTCAAGTGGCACCCTGTATTGTTTGCATTGAGTACATCATAGTATTGTATATGGCGAAGCTATTATATATCTCGAGTGAAAGTAGTATAGCTCCATTAAGGGACGTGCTCCATTTTACACCATGCTACTATATCACGGCAATAATTGAGTAACATAGATGCTATTAGTAGGTCTAAATTGTAAGATGGGTAGTAAACCCTAACTTCTATATTGTCAAGCCTTTTATGATATCACCCGTTTGGAATATAACATGTGGATAATGGTCAATTAGATGTCCACTTTAATTTGTGGAATAAACCTCAAATGTGAATTATAGAATGTGAAGTAAATGAGGTTCAAGTATATATGAGAATATTACATTCAAGTAGCCATGAATGTTAGATTTTAGATTTGCTATTTGTACTTGATTTGAACTCAAGGTGGGATACCCTACATGCCATGCTTGCAAAGTCAATAAGAGTTACAAACTTTTTGCTGAAAATAAATTTTGTTGACGCTCTTGCCAAATTTAGAGAAAGACTCATTATGATTGAAGACTTATTTTGAAATCCCTCCGTCCGTGCAAAGAGGAAATTCTTTGACAACCTTGGAAGCTCATATAAAATACACAAGCCAAAATGAACATTGTAATTGAAGCAAAGGCTTGAAACATGCAATAGTAGTTGGTGTATGTAGTACTTAGAACTTGGTGAATGTGATTATTCACTACAGTAGTCCAATACACCTTGATGTCATTGCAATGCCCTCTACTGCTTTCAAATCTGATCAGAGTACTGAAGGAAATTTCAA
The DNA here is from genome assembly GCA_037043015.1 of Bryum argenteum. Lineage (NCBI taxonomy): Eukaryota > Viridiplantae > Streptophyta > Bryopsida > Bryales > Bryaceae > Bryum > Bryum argenteum. The sequence continues at coordinate 1,892,330 of CM073323.1, read as the reverse complement.
TCTTTAAGAAAAACTGACATCAGATAGGAATTCGTAAGCAATGGAGACCTCACTGTACACATGCTTCCATCAACCCTTGCAATGTAAGTCAACGATGCAATTTTAAGTTTGTACATCACAATCGTAAGTCAACGATACAATTTTAAGTTTGTATATCACAACAAAGTTGCTTGCCTATCACCTCTATATACTGTATTTCCTAGTAAGTGCAGTTTCGAAATTTCAGAGTCCACAAAGTTTAAAAAGCTTCATTTGCGGAATGAAAATAGCAATAACAAGAACAAAGAGTTTCCAAAAGAGCCCCATCGACATGATTTTTTACGTCTGTGGTGCACTTAACGTACGAATCCACTGCCAGTAAGGAAAGGGTCCTCAAAGCTCGGTCATATTCACATCTAGCTGATACAGAAATCAACACATCAAGCTATGCCCAGAACAATTAGCATCATCTCCGGGCCGTTATAGGAATCGAGAGCCCCGGAGTATCTCAATGACCTATTGATGCATCTGCAGTTATTAAAAAACTTACTTACAAAATCTGCAGATTCTGGGCTTTCTCCGGATGAGTACCGACGTTTCTCCATCCTCAGAGAGCACTGATACTGGAGAAATGAGGAACTCACTTGTGTAGCATGTGAATATGGAAGCCTAAGCCTCCGACAAATAGTAGAACGAGGGCCTGCACAGCATAACAAAATACCACACATCAAGACATGCCCGACGATTGTAGTTGAAGGCAGATGCATTGTGGTATGAAAGCCATCGAAGACTCTCTGTTCACCGTGCTAATCTCCTTTCCTTAGCACCAAACAACCAGGTTCAGTTCTTTGCTGAGTGAGCTTTGTGGCAAAACAGTGATCTCAAGGACAAGCAAATATGAAAGGTTTACGTACAGCGATGGTGCAGGCCATCAACCCCGTGCGTTCACGGTAGTCATGTTTCACGAACAGGAAAATGCCAGCGCCGATATACCAAGGAAATACGGCAATGAAGAAACCCATGATAAACCTGAAATTTTACAAACAATGCACAGTACAAAGTTAAAATCATCCCGTAGCAGCGTTACAATTCACATTCTTGACCAGTGCTTGGTGCTAATGGATATAAAACATTCACAAAACCCCACATTAGGTTGACCACGTTCTTACTGTTTGGTCAATGAATATATATATATAGTACTAATGTGAAGTTAAAGTTCGCGTAACATGAACAGGGTTGGTGCCATTAAAGTAGCAACTATAAAGTCAACACTTTCTTAAGATGATCTAATGCTCCAGTATCCCGATTGATCACAATAACTTGATGGAGTGCAACGATCAAACGATCGACGAAACCAAGGCATTTTAAAATATCGTCAAGCTGTTCCGAGTTACTCAAGTCGAGGGTCGATGTAACATAGCACCGTTAGTAAGTAAAGATTGCTCATTGAAATGCCTTAAAGTCGATCAGATATCATTCGAGCACGTAGGCAATGGAGATTATAAATTCTGATCCCCAGAAGATGGCCAAATGAATCTTACAAGAACCAACCGAAGCCAAGGCCGCAGAAGGGAAGTTGTCGATGATGATTCGGGACTTCATGGCAGTGGTGATGACAGGTCTGAACTTGAGGACTTGGATACTGAGCTCCTTGATAACTCCCCGAACCTTGATAATTCCCCGACCCTTGGTAACTTCCTGAGCCTTGATAACTTCCTGGATAATTCTCAAGCACCGGATACCCTGCAAGACAATCAACAGCGAACCTTAAACCCCAAGTACCACAAAATCGCAATTCATGACCTGTAATAAATCTCACCTCCTTGCAAAAAGCGCTATGATCCAACAGAAAATCCCCACCCAAAAGTGATCCGAGACCCGCTTTGTTCACAAAGAACCCTAGTTTCCCGATCGTTGCTCAAAACCAAACAACCCTGTCAACGCAATATAACTCTTCCATTGACCTAATTTCGTCAGATCGTTGCTAGAAGCCGAAAATACAAATTGCTTGACGTTTAGTTGCCGAGATTCAGCGAAAAGGGAGAGGGTACCTGGCACAACGGGGTACTGGCCAACTGTGAAAGGATTGCCGACTACCGGAGGAGCGCTGGGCTGCGGCAAGCTTGGTTGTCCATCAAAAGTGCCGTATGATTCTCCCTTCTCCATCCCCATAGCTGAAGAAAGATGAATGAGAGTCAATGTTGCATGTCAACTCATCTGCTTAGAACGTCGTTTCCACAATTTTCGCCCTCAATCAAAGCTTCTGCGAACGTGAAATGTTGTGTGCTGCTTTTGAAAGTGAGAGAATTAAGTGAGGGGTAGTGATTCTTGACTTGGAGGAGGCGTTTCCTCATTAAAATCGTCCATTTGCAGAAACCTACTCGAGCAAAAGAGAGATCCGGCATTGCTCCTGCCTCCGTCCGCGGAGTGGGTCCCCATACTGCACGTCATTCTGTCATTCACCCGAAATAGCCACCTTTAGTGCTTTAGTACTTCTGTACCTCAGTACTTTATTACTTTAGTTCATCATCTATGATCAGCGGTCATATGGTATAAAGTAAGAGGTGAAATTGACGCTTTATTTACTTCGACCTTCCATGTCCTTTGTTCTTTTTCTTGTTTTTGAAGAATTGCAATCTCCACTTTTAGGGCCACTTTATACTTGGGGTCGGATTGAGGGCCGACCCCAATTCTTCAAATTTCAACCAATAGGATGGCTCGATTTTTTCAAATCGGACCCAAGGGCTTTATACTAGGACCCCACTAGGGCCCGACCAAAACTTCACTTTATCCTATGTGGCATCCCACGTGGCACTGTTTTGGCGCCAAAATGTTCGGGCCCAAGTGATGCAATTGGGACAAGCTTTGCCAAGTCCCGAACTCCCCAACTTGGGCCCAAGCCCTAATTGTCAAATCCAGCCCAGCCTCCAGCCGGCCCTGGCCTCTGTATAAAGTGGCCCTAAAAGTGCAACTTTTTTTGTTTTTGAAAGAACTTGGACATCAAAGATGTTCATGAGTGTGGTGCAAATAATGTGTTTCTTTGATCCATTCTCATAATCCTAATAACACCAATAGTGTGACATAAAGTCCTCTTGGAGTGGGCACGCTATTAGTTTTGAAGAAATACCTACATTGCTTGATTTAATTAGTGATATGGCACTAATTGTCAATGGTTGCTAATGTAAGTGAGTACCAAGGTATGTATTTAGGAAAACCTTTCCGTAAAATGGGACACTTATTGAGACACACATTGACCAAGTGGTGTTCATTGATCTCCTATGTAAAATACTTGAGAAGAATCTTTATTTGAAAACCTTGACATTATCTACAATAAGACATTGAATACACTGCTAAATGTAACTAAAATACTTCATTGATTGTGAAGATTACAAGAAAAGCATCTAAATAATACACAACTACAACCCCTAAACATCGCCCATTCTAGTAGTCATCTTTTACGTTGGGGTGCAGGTATAAGGAGTTGTTAACACTCCCTTTTTACTCAAGCTTGGTATGTAATATAAGCCAGGTATAGCTCAAGGTGGAAGAGGGAATATAGTGGAATTAGAATAGTCAAGAATATAAGCCCACATGCCCTCTCACACCACCCTCGCTACATGTCCATTCCATGTATTTGCAATTTAGACAAACTTGCAACCTATGGAGATCATCAACTCATGTTGGCCACCCTTGCTCAAACTAGTACGCCGAACGAAGATTTTAAAGGGCTCAAGGTAGGGGGAGTTAAAGAGCCCACACCCCTAGTTTAATTTTACAACTACCCTTTTTAGCTTACTTAAGTTATTTCCTACCCCTAGTTTAATTTCACAACTACACTTTTTATCTTAATTATGTAATTCCCTATATGATGTTACTTTGTGAAGCATGGAATCACATTGAAAATATGTTAATTATATATTATCATGTGACTAAAACTTCACTTAGATGATGTACTAACACTCCAATGATCGATAAGAATATCTTATAGAGTACCTTGGTAGTACCGGTGAACTAAATGTTCATGATCAGGCTATTTGAGATGGTGGACTAGTAGTATCCGCCTACTTGAAAGAGAGCTGGCAATAGTAAAGCTCTTGATTCGATCTCATTTGTAAAGGGTGAAGCAAGAAGGAGTCTAAATCATTGCATAGATTTATTTTATTTTATTTATGGACTTTACCAGATTGACACAAAAAATCTCACTTCATGTCTACATAGAAGTAAGCCTAAGCCTTTATGATATAAAGGACTACATTACGTGTTCTATATATTAAAAATTTTAAACAAGAATCATGATATTCGTATAGTAAGTAGTATTGTGAGAACATCCTAGTGTGGAATTTTTCTTAAGGGAAGCAAGCTTATTTTTCTTAAGGGAAGCAAGCTGAGTGGTAGCGATTAGGGCAACAGCCAGCAAAACATCGAGTGAGCAACAGGCACCAGGCATCAAAACATAGAGTGAACAACAAGCAGCAAAATATCGAGTGAGCAACAACTAGCAAAACATCGAGTGGGCAAGACATGTTGATCAGTGTTATGTTAAGATTAGTATTGTAACATTGTAGTTACAAGTGACATTTAGTGTTATGGTTCGCAATTATAGTTTGTAACACTAATCAACAACTGTCGTCCCTACTTTATGCATGTCACATTCTAGCATATGCACATCACTCTAATATAATACCCAATCTAGCATATCGATGGTTGTTGGTCCAGGGAGCTTCTCTCAAGCCAGTTCCGAGCTTTTGGTGTTGTCTCCGATCCACTTCAAATATTTCTCACTTCCACCAGTGATAGGCAAAGCGATGACCTCGGGTGTGCTACACAAAGTCAAGACGCACGGGTTACACAATCAACCATAACAGAGTCCCAAAGTGAAAAGGAAAAATTGATGGATCCTGCTAGTAGAACCATAGAGTTCCCAGCAATTCAACCATTATCGAAGAGGCATGATACAATTGAAGTTCCCGACAAGAGTGACACACTTACTCGTAAGGGTGGTTGTTATTCACGTGATCTGTGAGTTCGCTAAGCAGGGCCTGCCGGGTTTTTATCATCAGAAGGATTTCTGTATCTGTCTCAACCTGCAACATCGAACTATAATTAAAATCATTAACATATGTACGAACAAGAAACCCCAGCAATAACCTTCAAACACCATTTGAGCGACTAATACCTTAGGGTAAAGATTAGTTATGACCAGGTTGGGAAATCCACTGCTCTCTATTAGATGGTGCTTGAATGTGACTATTATGTCCTACGATACTAATGAAGGATCTGCAATAGAGGTTGAACCATTTGCCAGGAGAAAGCGATCACTAATGGAGGTGACACTCATGCAAATGTAATGAAGACTGTACCTTACCCTCCCACCAATAAGTGGACTCCACTCCTGTATAAACCACCCACAACAGAAATAGAGCACGCTTCAATTTAGTTTCGCATATACCGGGCTGCAATTTGTTACACATTCTGGTCCAGCATTCTAGATTCATCTCAGACAATATTCCGGATAGTATCGACCTGGAATTTGATTCACGCAGGCGGCAAGCTTATTCTCGATGATGCTATGCGCCAGCTTTGCCCCTGAGATTTCAATCACAGCACAGTCCACAAATGAGAAACATTGAACACAATAAAGCATGGACTTTAGGGTTATGAAGAGCGGGAGAAGGAGAGAGTAACCTGTTTCTTTGTTAGGAACTGTGACGTACACAACAATGGAAGGCACGATATCAAGGGCCGCCATGGAATACACTCGAGAAACTGTTGCACGAGGAGTGGAAACTCGGATGCTGTTGGTCCAGCCTGAGCTGTGAAAGTTGGCAAGTATCAGCACCAACGCTACTCCGGCTACAGAGGCCTCCAATCCTCGGCGAATCATCAGCGTTTCAAGCTCTTTACAAATTGAGATCACACTATGACTTCATTTGAACAGAACAAGAAGAGGCCAAAAGAGCAAACGACGAATTACTGAAAACCAGATCTTCAAACTATGAGAAACATTATGAATAAACAGCAGCGTCATCATAAGTAAAATGTTTGCCTCAGCACGGTGCTTACCTAGCAGATCAACGAAAGGTTTCATAGAGCCTCTGAGCTATCGAATTCAACAATCTTTATCATGTTTCTTCTTTCATACAAAAGAAGTGACTCTGGACTGACCTGCACCGGATGAGGTTTCGAAGCGAATAGGTCTGAGAGGAGAAGTTGCAAACCCCAAATCTACTCAAGCTTAACATGCTCACCTGCAAGAAACACTATATGGTCACTACAAGAAGGAATGTGACCGTCGGGCGTAGCGGTACTCCAGAACTTGCAGCCCCTCCGAAAGCTAACTACGAAATACTGCCAATGCAAAACAAGAAGAAATCGTAGAAGAATCACAAAATTGGGATTGAAATGTATTTGAACAACTTGTCAAGGCAATATGCGATGCAAGAATCCTATTTCGCAGAAATCAGCGAAGAGATAGATAAGAAATGACTTTCTAAGCGATGCCCCTGGCAGTCGATCTGTGAAAAAACTGGGAATTGGGAACCTTTGCGAAACTTTCTACATTGAAGGAGCGAACATTAAACCGGAATCCACAAGTGAAATCGTGCTTGTTGACCAATTCCCCGCTCATTGTAGAGGCAGTCATCTCATCACTTTCGTAGATTATGGATGAAAACCAAGCAACTGAGCCTCGCCTCTAAGGGCAGGACAGTGGAGTACCTACGCCCCATAGCCCGCCCATAAAACCCTGCCTGCATAAAATAATTTGGGAGTAAATTTTCCCCCTAAAGTTTTGTTGTTGATGTCACCAATGTCATCATGAACACTTCCAAGGGGTCAATTGGGGTCACAGATCCCATTTTCAAACTCAAAATTTGAAAAAAAATATTGTACAACCTCCAAAAATGCAAAAATCAGATATACACGAATTTTTGCCGGGCAGCGAGTATGGGCGAGCAGTGGGGCGTAGGTCCTCCACTGTCCCGCCCTTAGAGGCGAGGCATGGCTAGGGTGAGCTGCTCAATAAGGATAGCGCCTTCTAAATTCTTTAAAGTTTGGGGAATATCATATAGAGAACACTTTTGTAGAATATTTTCAAATAGGGGAACAATCTTAACATATTTGCAAAGAGAGGAAGGAAGAATTTCATAGTACCGGTTCAAAAGCAGATCGTAAATGCTCTATGTTGGCAGAACGTAAAAGCTCCATATTGACTTCAATATGTTTACTAGTGATGGGAAATGAAAATGAAAATTTAATTTTGCTACCCACTTTGAAATTGTTTGCAATTGTCACCTTATTTGGAAATAGAATGTAGTGTTTCTGTATATGAAAATTCCCATTGAAGGTTTATGTGATTTCTATTCTACATTCTAAACGCTAGTTCATAAATCTTGATTCCATACTCTCGCCTGTTTTTCCAAAGTTTCTTTTTTAGATTTTTTTGATTTATGAGATTTCAATCAGTAAGAGTGTTTCGAAGTATTTTTCATAAATTTTTCTTACATAATCATGAGCTTAACCCCTATACGTCCCTAGTGTCGAACACGACATTTTGGATGAAGGGGGGAAACTTTGAAGAGTCATAGCTTCTTCATATGGACTCTGTTTTTGACAAAATCACTTGGATTGCGTCTGAAATCAAGTCTAGTTTGTGTGCTAAAAATTGCATACCCATACAATGAAGTATGATTTATGGCAATCATCTCTCTATATATTAAGGCAAATAGATTATGTTTTCATGACACCATGATCTTGGTGATGGCGGATAAGATGCATGAGGTGTTGTTGGAACCGGATTTTTAGGTAGGGGTGCGGGCAACAATTAATTTGCAAATTGGATAGACGGATCCCAAGATAAATAATTTCAAGATGTTGACCACATAAATATTGAAGATTATTTGTTTAACTGTGGTGTGGGCGTACTAGATTTAGTCAAGGCAGTTTTTGTTTTTGGGATTCCAAACAGAGCACATGGTTTACCATTGCAAGCTAATAATGTGAAACCAAAAGGTTTTCCATGGAACAATTTAATTTAAGTATGATTGATACATGCATCTTAACAACTTTTTAGTTTTTTGATCCAAATAACTATGGTACCGGATTCTCAAAGGTGTTTGTACAATGAAATCACTGAAAATATTGATGATTCTTTAAAAGCTAGATCTTCTTTATCCGCCATTAAATTTCGACTTCATTATTTCATGTTTTTAGATGGATTCCAATCATAGTATAGTTGTATTCCAATCATAGTATAGTTGTAGTGGTAGGAAAATAAGATGTATGAGATAGATACGATGGAAAAAAGTTTTATGTTTCATGTTCTGGTATCAATAAAAAATCTGAATAACATACAAGCATCTTCAAGCATTTCCAAGAGTATAATCTTGTCTCGTGTTCATTCATGAACTATCTATGAAACGTATGCGGTAGTAGAAAATGACTACAAGCTAGACTTGAGAGGGAAAGCAGTTTCGCCCTTCGTCGACACCTCTGAATACATGTCGGTGATGGCTTTTGCGAAGAAAACCTTGGCTTGTGGTCTCTTCACCTGCAAGTTCGAAGTAATGCATCAAAATTAATGAACTCCACAAAACTCAACCAAACAAGTATACTGAAAGCTACACTGCAACAAAATGCACTATGGCTTACCTTGAGGGTGGGTGTAAGTAATCCATTTTCGATCGAGAAAGGCTCGGCTGTCAATGTTACCGCTTTAGCGAACTCGAATCCCCGTAACTGCAAAACAAAATCCATCAATTATTAACAATTCAGTGAAAGCCCATTCCGGGATAATTAATGGACAAACCAGAATATAAAGCCAAAGGCAAACCAGGAAAAGAGATTAATTATAACAAACCAAGCCACTATGCACAAGTTTCTCTTAATATGGACGTGAAACACTCTTATAATCTTCATACGAAATGGTCGTCAGGATGTAGCTCTTCCGACATGATTCTATTTATATAGGCTGCGTTTAATAGCTGGTCCAGTCCAGCAACATAATGCACTCAAGATAAAAAATTGCAAAACTCCAATATTGTCACCATTTAATCGCTTGAAAAGACTTAACATTCCTTGTTTCTAGGTTTTTATTTGGAGATTCTAAGCATGTTCGTCTAGTGGTGAAAACATTGGCAATTTTATTGTTACGTTCTCCACAATATGAATAATAAGTTGGTTGTTTCGATATTAAGCATCTCTGCTTTTGTAAGGGTTGAATCCAAACCTGTGCTTCACGACCAACAGCATCCATGTCCGCAAGGACAGCAGCGCGAACAACAGGGTCAGCACAAAGCTGCTTCATATCATCTGCATGCTGCTTTCCACCAACATCAACAACAAGAATGTTCTCAGTGAGCAGTCAATTATCATCGCTCCCTTTCACGGTCTCCAGATAAAGAGTATATACATAACAATAGAGTTGTGTATCTCATGCGTAATGGGTTCATAAAAAGAGAATGGTTAATGCTTGCCTTGATACCCCTCGATTTCGCCCATGCTGGAAGAGTCTCTGGATCAATAACGACAACTGCCACAAGACTGGCATTGAAACTATCACCTGTGCAGATTCATCCTCAGATTGTTTAGTGCTTACAGAATGTGGCAACTTCCGCATATCAGAATAATACAACAATTTCCACTAGTTTCGACCTCGAACGTCCCATTGGTTGATCAAAGAAACGCACCGTGTATGAAACACTGTGAAATGAAGCGACTGCGAAGGTAAACGTTCTCGATCTTCTCAGGAGCGATGTACTCTCCTTGAGCCAACTTGAAGATATTTTTCTTCCTGCAGATGTAGAACTTAGACATGTAGGAAAAACATCTGAATCTCTTGGAGATTCAAGAACACTATGCGCACCAGATTTGATCTACAGGGAAATTCAACATAAATATATCTCGATACAGGTGATGCTTGATTGCGGTACCTGTCAATGATTTTGAGCCGGCCACCAGGCAACCAACATCCGATGTCGCCAGTATGCAACCATCCCTCTTCATCGAAAATCTCCCGCCTGCAATGAAACTGGAGATGAGTATCACGTTCGAGTTTGAGTTGAAAGTACACGAAGTATGTGAAAAGGAAACATACGTTTGCACATCGTCTTTGTAGTAGCCTTTGAAAATTATGGGACCTCGGACACAAATCTCTCCTCGCGGGTAAGGCTTGTCGTTGGCGGTGTACTCCATCTCCGGAACGTCAGCTAGTTTTACCTCTGAAAAACGAATAAGCAAAAGTTAATCCAAGCAATCTGGTGGGTTCAAACTACAGAGTAAACAGCATGTCACGAAGGTAATGAGATTGAAGCAATTTACCACATGAGGGGCTTGGGGCTCCGACATGGCCAGTTGTGTTATCCCCAGGCAGAGTACAAGAGATGAGACACGAGGTCTCCGTCATTCCATAGCCTTCTGATACATGGCAACCGAAACATCTGCAACAGAGAAAACCGAGGTTGGCACACTATCCACTAGACCCCATTACGTACAAGAAAGTTAACTGATTCGATCACTCAACCCTCTTTCCGATGTGCACTAAGCCCTCGTTGACCCGACTCTTCACTAGTATAAGAACAGAACTAACAATGAGACTTAGAAAATTCAATATGTTGTACGTGCTACTCAAACGGAAGTCCTCCATGTGCACAACCCTTCCTTGAGGCATTTCCATGATCGTACGAACTGCCGTGAAGGAATATAGCGGCATGTAGAAGCGAATCGAAAGAAGACAAACGTCCGTGGAAACATCATGCGACAGCAAAAGAATCTTGGACGACATCATGTACCACCATGTACACTCACATTCTTAAGAAGTCCATGACGTCTGGGGAAATGGGTGATGCTCCCGACAATATGATACGAACCCGCCCCCCGAGAGCTGACTTCACTTTGTTGAATACCAAGCGGTCCCAGATAGGAGAAGCCGACGTTCCTGCAGAATGCCAAGAAACTGATGATTCGAGCAACATGGACAGTCGACTTCAAATAAGTTGAACATAAGTATCGATCTCTGTTACAGAGATGAATTGTGCATCACTTGCAGCAGAATAATTTTTACATGGCGTTGTCTTCAAAACTAACCTTTCTCCAGTGCTCGTTTCTTCGCATTATAAGCTACATTGAATAGCTTCTCCTTCAGACCCCCAGAAGCTTTCACTGTTCCGGTAATTCTGCTCCACAAACATGAAATTCAAAATCCTCACGTAACATTCTACCGCAGTACTGCGGATTGCTACAACCTCCTATAACCCCAAGAATGAAGACATCCTATCATCTTTCTTTCACAAACAACAAAGTATCGAGGTCGCTTCCAAAATACTATTGCTCGTCACTATAAAGCATTCCTACTGTAGATGACACGTTCTGCTAGTTTTAATTTCTCCAAGATACGTTTGACATTTCTCAGAACCTTTCAGAGATGCACTCACTTGTCATATATACGATTGTAAAGGCGTGGCACACTGGCGAACACTGTAGGCTTCAGAGTCTCCATGTCATCCATAAGCTTCAGAATATCCTGTTACATAACCACAGGGTAACTGAAGAAATTAGCGAAGAACTCAGAAATATACAAACTGCAAGTGCTAATATCATCAAAGAAATGAAATGACGCTGTTATCACTTCTGCAAGTCTTCTTCGTGATTTTTATGCACTCAGTCACCCACCCGCTGAACTTCAGATTCAGGGACTGTCGCAGTTTGAAAGATCGTAATGAACAGCAAACGTAACTAACTGGAATTACGTGCGTCAGGACCCTTGATAAAGCAAATAGGACTAAGCTGCTTCTTACCCCTTGGTAAAAGCCAACTGCCGTACCATGATGCAACATAACAAGCATGTTCATCCTCTCGTATATATGGGCTAGTGGCAGGTACGAAATATGCCTGGTGACCAAAGAAACACAAGAGTTATGATCCTCGCTGGTATGCTGAGAGACAAATCACAAAAACTAGACGAGGCTATTGTCAACTTACACGTCAGAAGCTAGGATTTCCGTAGCTTGACTACTTCCAGCAGCACTCGCAATGAGATTGTAATGAGATATCATCGCTCCCTGATTTCAAGCCCCAATATGATCAGGCCATAGAACAACCAGCATCATGTTGCCCCAGTCCACCTTACAACAGTCATTCCATAAAGCCCTAAACACAACGAATTCGGATACGAAATTGAAGCACTCATTATCATCACATCGATGATTTTGATCAGCAAATACTCAAGTACTTGAAAAGGCGCTGTGCAATGGTCAAGGCAATTGATGTTTCTGTACCTTGGGTACACCGGTGGTGCCACTTGTATAGCATATGGTTGCAATATCATGTGGCTTTGGTGCCACAAATGGTCGCTGGTCTGCTTTGCCCTGTTGAGCAACAGATACATATCAGAACTTCAGCAATTCCACCTCTCCAGTGGCACTTAGACGCACCGGCCCTCTCGATCCACTAACCTCAACAACGGTATCAATCGATAAGGTGAGTAAGACGAGGAGCGACATCAAGTCCGGATGATGTTCCTGACCCAAAATAATGCCCATTCTAAAGATTGCTTGCAAGGATGAAGAAAGATACCTGAGCTTCAAGTCGAGAGTACGGCATAACCTCAACTCCTGCCTGGGGTGGGAGTGAAGGCACTAAACGCTCCGAGCCACCCACAACCTACAATTTACAGATAAAGTTTCATTGTTTGCAGTATAATCGTGACATAGATTGTTGATAGAAGCGCACCGAAGCCCAGATACTTTCATACAAGCTGCCTACTACGACAGCTGCCTACACTCCAAAAAAGGATGAGGTCTTTCACTATTGAAGTAGTTCAGTGCCTACCACAATGAGTCGTAAACAAGGAAGCTCCGATAGGCAACTCAGGAGCTGTTCCAACCCACCCAACCAATTTATCAGATGATTCCAGGAACAGATATACCGGTACTCTCCACACCCTTCGCACATATATAAATGTCAAAGAAGACGTGATTATTGATAACTTACGGTTTGCAACTTGTCTGGAGTACAGAATACAGCAGTAACTTCCGCATGGTTGATGATGTATTTGACAGCATCAGCCCCTGCAAATGATTCTTATGAGAAACTAATAACTATACCCATATCATCACGAAGTCTTCTCAAGAATGGATACTGATAAAGATCAACAACTAATAGTATGCTTGCTGTACACAACTTCCAAATACATGTTTAATCAATGTCTTAACCGATCTATCAAGAAATTGGAATCGAGACGAAGTGTCATGTTTTCTAAGCAGCTTACCAAGGGTGTCATAGAGCGGAACGGATACATAAGAATAGGCACAACATGCTAGTTCTGCGACGACCCATTCCGGTCGATTAATCATGTACAACCCAACAGATGCACCCTGCGAAGCACACAAACAGCCTCTCAGAATACCACTCCCCTTCGAGGATGAGTAAGATACCAAAAACGAAAAAATAAAGAGCAACAGAAACACGGCATTCGATTGGCAACGAATTTTATAGATTCCATCATGACGAGGTAAGAGAAGCCACTCTTCTCATCGGCTGTTATCCTAGTTACCTTGGAAACCCCATGTTGGAGTAGAGCAGATCCAATTGCAGTGCGAGCGGTCCCTACTTCTCCATAAGTCATCCATCTGTACCTGCAGAAGGTGCAGAGATGCATTGGTCAGCTCTAGACACTGCACATGCAAAAAAGGTGAGATGTTGCAATGTTCCAATGGATGAACAAATGTGAGGGAATGCATATCTTACTCGCCAACTGTACCGTCTTCGCGGACACGAGATCCCAAACACTTATTCTCCCCGAAAGTAGCCTTTGAGTACCTTCACATTGATGCAAGCAAGATATGTTAGCCGAAAACAATTCAATAGTTTTCAGAATCATTGTCACCTTCTCGGAAGCCAATTTAATCAAGAGAACATGGTCATGCTAGGAGCAGATTCAGAGTCATATGAAAATTTCGGTTCATTCTCCACTATATAGCAAGAAAATATTGAAGCCTTACAGAAAATTGTCGTGCAAGGTCCGAATCTCTGGATGTTCGGGCCAATAGGTCAAGAGCTCTAGAGGTGACTTCACTGATCTGTGATAAGCCAGACCACACAGCAATATCGTTCAAACCTTCATGATATGGCTGATTGAAAACAGCCTCCTCGCTGACACAAAACTGCATCGTTGATTGAATAATCCAAAAGATGAACAAAAACATGGATGAACTCAATTACCTGTGAACATTCCATTGCCCGCTGCTCAACTTCTCGGGCAGCTTCACGCTGTAGCCGTCCTCTGGAGACAACGACACAATGATACATCAGGCTTACAACACAACCAGATATCTGAACCTTATCAAGGATGAAGCACATACAAAACAGAACTGGTATCAGTTGTGATCATAACAGCCAAATTCCGAGGGGAGCTCTGCAATTAAAAACGGAAGAACCAGGAAGAGGGCATCAATAATTACTCATTGGCATACCTATAATGTACTCCCCAGCTGTTGGCTGACTCTCCACTTGCAGAGACTCTCCTGTACAGCAGAAATTAAGAAACAAAAACAACATGATTTTATGAGTATTTCACACCAAAACTTGCGATCCAAGGACACAGTTAATTTCAAAGGTCGAAACTGCAGATTTTTAAAAAACAACCAGTCATATTTGAACTAGCACCATGTGAGACAAGGACAACGCACTAAATAAAATATGACCAACTCAACGAGGTAGCTTGGACCTAGTATCTGATATTGTTCTGTCATACAAGCCACCTCTCCATGCTCATTCCTTTCATTTCAGCTGGTAAAAAGTTGATATCGGACAAAACAAGGTAAAGGACAAGGGTTGCAACAATCAAGGCGTAAGACTATGTGTTAGCTCAAGCTTGCTGATCAATCTAAGAGGCCATCGCTAAGTACTGCAAGGACACAAAGATTTATCACCTCTACAAGATCCTATAAATGCCAATCATTCTCGAAATCGAGGTATACAAAGTGAAAATTATACCCGACGGAATCTTCGTCTGCAAATGTGCATTCACCATGCGCAGCCGCCTTTGTGCCGTCTCCATGGCCAAGGGATCTGCCTCCATCACCTCCTCCTCTGCTGCCTGAAGTGCGCACGACTACACGATCAATAAACAAGATGACATAGTAATCTAAAACTTCTGCACTACATGTGTCCTACGAACAAAACGCAGATTCAATTCAAAGTGATGTTCCATACGAAGTGAACTCACTAGAATGACAAATCATTCTAGTCACAGCCTGCGTATGTCAGCTCTCGTTAACCATATTATATCTCACTAACTCTCAAATTATCAGTCAGTCACCGATGTTCTATTGCTATTGCGTATTTTACAGCATTGAAATGTAGTGCCTATTTGTACAGACTTACCACCCAGAATCTGCTCGCAAGTATAAAATAACCTAAAAACGCGTAGACATCCAATCGATAAAGCTCAAGGGGGCAACAAAGTCCAATATACTATTCACTGACCGAATGTTTTCGAAAGCAACTCATCACTTCTAAAGAATAATTATTCAAATGCGAATGTAAGACCTTCAAAAGTAATCTACATCCACAGAATTTCACCCGACATAACTGGCTCGTAGTGTCTCCATATTCAAATTGCAATAAAGTCCATTAAATTGCACACTGTCAAGAGGGTGGTAACCTAGAAGTCGACTATCTTTAAAATAAACGTACTAGTTACATCGCCTCAATCGCGTTCATACTATTGTCTCGAAATCAAACACACTGTAACTAAGCCTTGCGCGATACAACACCATCACAATTGCTAAAAAATTGACAATACTGACAGCAAAATTTAAAGTGGGGCTGAGTACGCAAACGGAACTCTAGTCAACAACACGATGAATGAGCCGCTCAGGATCCAAGAACCATGAAAATCGAATTCCAGCAACAAATAACAACCCAGAATTGAGATGTTTCGATCAAGAGATTGGTAGAGAGAAGGTGACCTCGTGAGTTGGAATTGATGTTGCTTGTGCAAAACCCAGCTCTCGAAGTGGGAAGCAAAGGGAGTTCTCTTCTGTGGCACTCCAATCGAAGAAACGGTGATCAATCGCATTGGCTTCGGGGATAAAACGGTGGAAGCCAGGATCCGACGGATGCCAGCATCAGCAGATGTATATCGAATGGCAGTTTCCACGTCAGCATTACACGATTACATCCAATTGCGTATTGACAAGTGGCAGACGCTTTCTCTAATAGGTAAATAATGCATCACCTACTTTTACGCACTCCTGTGCTTACTAGTAAAAGTTTTCTTACTAATGGCAACTTCTAAAGTGAGGAACTCTGGACGAAGGTGGTTCTTTTCAATTGTCTCGAACACATATGGAAGTCTTTGAAGCATTTCTATAGGTCAAAATTGCACTATATTGTTCTGAAAGTTTTGGTTTAAATTGGGGAAAACCTTTGAAGAGGGAGGTTTAATGAACATTGTGTTTCCGCCAACTTGAATATGGAATTCTTATTCTTATTTTAAATTCTTAGTATTTCGGAGAATCCCTTAAAAAAAATGTATGAAAGTGAAGATTTTAGAAATAAATCCATTAGAAGGTTCACTCGTGATATATATTTGTATGTAGTATAAGTTCTTGATGTTGTTAGAGCGTTTCCAAGAGCCTTCCTAAAGGACTAGCTGAATGTAACTAAATGTAGCACCCCTTTAGTGTCTACCATGAGAGGGGTTAGTAGTCCTACGTCATTGTTGTTATGTCCCATGGGCATATCATCAAGGGTAGGTTGAACGAGCATTTTATTCAAGCCATGCCTACAAGGGTTTGGTGTTCTCATTTATTTAGCACCCCTTTGAATCAACATCCTTTTTCAACAATGTGGTTAAATGACCATGCTATGTTCTATATTCTCAACATGTACAAGGAATTGAAGACAATAGACTGATGCTTAAACACGAAGAAAATACAAACAAAAACAAAGAAAATAGATGCTTGAAAAAATGAAAACATTTTAACGATGCTAAAAACAATGAACTCACACCTGCTTCGTTAAAAGTGCTCATAGGCATGTGCACTTTTTTTTTTGTTGTAAAATACGTTTTCTCTAGAAACGACCTACAAAGTGGTAACTTTTTTGGATATTGTCTGTCTAACTTATGGCTTTTCACTTGTGTAGCTTTTTCATAGTGTGCTATTAAACATGCGATTGCTCTCACATTTTTAATTTAGAGGAATTTACATTTGATGAAACTGAGAATTTAGAGGCAGAAATTTCGAGATTTGTAAAAACGTTGAATGTGTATGATGTGATAAATTATATTATTTCCCTTAACTTGATGTTGTATTCATTACTGTTACTGAGTTTATATATAAATACTTGCCTCTCATGTACAACTGCTACGAAGCGATTGTGTAATATCCTCGGTATGTCATTGCTTGCATGGATACATCAAATTGCTAACGTGCCTCATTGATTCAAAGTAGGCCTATTCTACTTTCATTGATAGTCTAGGTTTTCTTGCTTCAAAGCTCTTATCGGACATAGGCACATGCCTACCCGGACTATATTCTTCTTTTGTACTTTTGGTGTTTGAAAATTTTCAAAGTAAAGTCATCACTATTATAAGACTTCTATGAAATGACAACATTCAAATACATAATAGACACAATAAATACAAATCAATTTATTGAAAGGAAATTGCAACACACGTACATATTTATATAACCAACATAAATTGAAATAATTCTACATAATGCAAGCTCTATCATTTATGTAGAATCTACTCTGTTGAATTTGGTAAATTCAAACTAAATGGATCTCTGTCTGATGGATATACCAAAGCATTCTCCGCAAATTCCATTGCTACATTCACACCAACATCAACTTCACCAAGTTCCCTTGCAGTTAACTCCGAAGTATTATGATACGACGGTAATTCAGTGTGGGTATAAATGAAAGAGCATTCATTCGAGGCACTTGGTGATTCTTTGCGTGTATACCAATGATTACCATCAAACCAAAGTTTAAAAGCGGAAAAATAACGGTAACCATCTTCATTCATATCTTGATCTTGAGAAATTTGGGTAGGGGAAACGTGAAAGGAATCTTGAGAACAAGATCCTCCAACTCCTCCAACGCCTCCGACTCCTCCAACACCTCCAACTTCTCCAACTCCTCCAACTCCTTCCATGTTTGTAATGTTTACTGTCGTATTTGTACCTTGAAGATTAGGTGCATTTCTTGATTGCCTACGCATCTTCTTTGGTAGAGGAGTGCAATCTTCATCACTGCTCTCGATTTCATCAATTTCATCGGATGAAGAGTCGATTTCCATATCTCTCCAAAGCGGTTCATCTCCATCTTCCGGTGAAATTCCATCTACCGTTTCCGCTTTCCACTTGCGAAGCCAAAGGGTCATGTTCTCGTCGGATTCAAATAAAACAAGATGTGTTGTTTTGCCAGCTAAAGCATGAATCATATGAGAAATTCCGGTACCAATAATCATCCACGAATCCGATCGAAAATACGATGAAATGATTTCATCGACAACTGCTGGACACCGCGCATCCCGGTACTTCGAACACATATCCCAACCATTCAAAGGCTCCATAAATGAAGAATCAATAACCTGAACATCTTCGGCAAAATTCTCCGCAATTGATGTTGTTGGTGGGTGATGCATTACAAAAACAATCGGACCTAGTGGAGTGTATTTTGCAATCACTTTACCACAATCTTTTATTGTTTGTCCATGCGCTTGTGTTTGTGGAGCAAAAGCATAAATACCTGTAATAATTTGCCATCCTGGTGAGTTCGACACACCTAATGCAGAAATCACCAACTCTACATTCTCACCAGCTGGAAGCATGAAGATCGCGTTCCAACGCTCGACATCACCCATCCAGGTCGAAATTTTTTGGATGATAGACTTGTACTCAACCTCGGTCCAAAAAAGTCCATTTGGACCCTTTCGACAATCAAAAGTCCATAATGCAGGGCGACAAAATGTTCCGTTTCCTTCAGCGAATACGGATCCACCGACTTTCACCTTCGTCTCCAGACCTGCACCCCGTTGACCTTCTCCAAAATCGAACTCCATCATCCAAACTCCATCTTCACAATCAGGAAAAATCTCTTTTCCATTGGCAAATAAACCTAGTTTTCCTTCCAAAATCAATTTCACGTGATTTTGAATCTTGAAAGGTATTAAAGACTTGTATTTAGCCATAGTCTCAAATGAAGTCAAGTCCTTAATGTGCATCCAGTTCTTTTTGAACTCATTCGTGACATTGCGCCCCAAAAAATCAAATGTTTTCTTGTCTCCATACTGTGTAATCTCACGATCCAACCAATTTTTTTTCTCTTGTATTCCACCTGTTGCTTCAGTGTCAAGCCATCGCATAGCATTCTGAACCCCTGCACGAAGTTTTGACTTCTCGGCCCAAGCATACAATGTGTGTGGAATAGGATCAACACTTTTTGGACCAAAATAAACTTTTTGATCCATACCTGCTGCGGTTACAGTAGCTCCTTGGCACAATACAATAAAATCATTTGAAGTAGTCCCTTGCAAAGGTCTTAACCATGTAATGGCCATACGCTTACGTTCATAAGTCTTTGATTTCTTGTGCTTTCCTTTTACTCCTTGTAACTCGTGAACCTTATCTTTTTCGGAAAAATATGTGAACCCATGATCATATGCGTTACACATTGCCTTCAAAGCCATCCAGCAGTCATCATTGACTGTTGCCATAGAAATATAGTCTCTGAATAAAAGATTCATCTTCTGAACAGATAGTTTTTTATCTGCATTGTCGAGGCGACTACTAGTAATGCTAGGTAAACATTGAAGAAATAAACGCCTCTTCTCCACATCTTCATTGTTGTACGGATTAGGCGAGCCAAATTCTTTCCAAACCATACGTATCTTCTCAAGGGTTTCCCCTACCGTACTATGGTACTTTCTCATTGTATTTTCCTCGTTCTTCTTGTACGATGCCACTAGATAGTTCAATTCTTCATTGTACACCACAACCAATGCCGGTCGCTTAGTAAACAACCTTTGAAACTCTTCATCCGATAGTATACCAAGTATCCGATCCTTCTCTGCTAACACTTGACAAGCATGTAAGATATGTTGACCATCAACGGGTTCCCAGGTCACAAGAGGTAAAAACTTCTCTCTTTTTTCCTACGGAGTATTGCCTGGCATCAAGTCAAGGCATCGCAAAAAATCACTCCTACTTTCTCCTTTTTTGAATATGTATGGTTCTGAACTCTCTCCAGAATCATTCGTAGGTGGTACATAGTGCATCGGTCGTAAAGTCATCAAATTTGCTTCGGGAAACTGATTTTCCCTAAGTCTCTTGTAAACAGAGTTTGCATTTGCAACATTTAACATCCGTTGATTCGTTAAAATGTTGCTTGCTGGTCGTATCTTTGCAACATCTACTCCAAATGAGAAATCTTTTCCAAATACAAATCCGGAATCGATTTCGCTTTGAGTTAAGTAAAGCATGAATTCATCATCCTTGATGACTTTTCAGAGAGTAGTACCAGAGAAAAGAAGTCGATTAGTGTTCCCACGACTTTGCAAAGACGGTTGTATAGGTTCAACAAAATCATACTGTTAATCCTTCATTCTCACGTGCAATTTGTGCTCCACCTTGAGTTTGAGATAACCGAGAATTTCTTCTAGCTTTTCTCTTCTTAGATTTGGAGCCAACCGACGATGGAGTAGATGATAATTGTGCAGATCCAGAAGCATCTTGTGTGGAAACGAACGAAAGTCCATACATTATAGGATCATCAGCGGCCAATACTCCAGTCTCATTTGATGATGATCCTGTCCCATGCATTCGCCTTTCGTACTCTTCCATATAAATCCTCAATTTCTCAATTTCCAATTCGCTCATACTTGTCACGGAGATCACAATCCTTTCACGCAATTCTTGTTGGTGAATATCAATACTCTCCCACCATTTTGAATATTTCGCAAGTCCGGTAAATCGCATTCCAGAGTAATCTGCATAACGAACAATGTTTCTGGTCTTCAAGATATAAGACGAAGGCTCATCTTTATTTGGGCCGCGCAAAAAAACCTCGCATAAGCCTTCACCATCCGTAGAAGCCAGCTCAACAATTTTGATTACTTTGCCAACAGAATTTGTCAACCCGCACCAGAGGCCATTGTCTAGCCATGCATATTCCGAGATATGCAAAATTGGTGATTTTTCGGCTCGAGACAACCACCATCCATGATCCTTGAAACTATCGACAACCAGATTGGAAATATTTGGTGATTTTTGCCTCTCCATCTTCTACCAAAGACAACAACAAAAAAACGTATCAGCTTCAAATTTTATTGATACAAGTTTACACAAAAGAAAACATAGTCTTCAAAAAACACGATAGGCATATGCCCACCCTCCTAAGTCACCAAAAATCAATCTAATTACAAAAGAGGAGGTAGGCATAGGCCTATCCTTCATCCTTTGCGCTCACAAAAACAAAGTCGGAATTTGAACACGATAGGCATGTGCCCACCCTCCTAAGTCACCAAAAATCAATCAAATTACAAAGAGTGTAGGCATGGGCCTATCCTTCATCCTTTGCACTCACAAAAACAAAGTCGAATTTGAACACGGTAGGCATGTGCCCACCCTCCTAAGTCACCAAAAATCAATCTAATTACAAAGAGGAGGTAGGCATGTGCCCACCCTCCTAAGTCACCAAAAATCAATCTAATTACAAAGAGGAGGTAGGCATGGGCCTATCCTTCATCCTTTGCACTCACAAAAACAAAGTCGGAATTTGAACACGGTAGGCATGTGCCCACCCTCCTAAGTCACCAAAAATCAATCTAATTACAAAAGAGGAGGTAGGCATGTGCCCACCCTCCTAAGTCACCAAAAATCAATCTAATTACAAAGAGGAGGTAGGCATGGGCCTATCCTTCATCCTTTGCGCTCACAAAAACAAAGTCGGAATTTGAACACGGTAAGCATGTGCCCACCCTCCTAAGTCACCAAAAATCAATCTAATTACAAAAGAGGAGGTAGGCATGTGCCCACCCTCCTAAGTCACCAAAAATCAATCTAATTACAAAGAGGAGGTAGGCATGGGCCTATCCTTCATCCTTTGCACTCACAAAGACAAAGTTGGAATTTGAACACGGTAGGCATGTGCCCACCCTCCTAAGTCACCAAAATCCAATCTAATTACAAAGAAGAAGTAGGCATGGGCCTTTCCTTCATCCTTTGCACTTACAGAAACAAAGTCGGAATTTGAACACGGTAGGCATGTTCCCACCCTCCTAAGTCAATTTCAAGTGCTTTGAGGTTAGGTTCGGAAACTAGATTCAAGGGGAAGGTTTGGCTTTAATTTGGAATTCCTCCCGACATGATGAATACACGATTTACTAGTTACCAAACTAGGTGAACTTTACGATGACTGGGCATAAATACCACTAAGCTGGACCATACTATTACCAAGCATTTCTACTGTAGTTATATATCACTTACCAGCTAGCTATTCCTAATTTAACCCAGAATCAACTTTTCGGTTGGTATGAGGAAAAACAAAATGATACAAAGTCGATTGAGAACCTAGAATCATCAGGAAGGTCGTTGAAAGTGGCTACCAGCAAGATTACTACAAACATTACGTTCACGATGCTAATCTAGTCAAAGTACAGAATATTCACGCCGTGTGCTAGGAGATGCAAACGAGAGCACAAGCGATAGACTCCTACCGAACTACCAAACTGTGTATCGACCTCAGGCTTTGAATGCGTAAAATTAACTTGCCATCCAATAGGACTGGTCAGTAAATTGAAAGAGTTCTTCTTCGTATGTGCACATAGAAGAACCACTTCGCATTCCAAGGATATGATAGACCACTAGCAAGAGCAGCACATCTGACGACAAGAGCAGCACATCACATACGTCCGAATCTCACGCTTCTGAATCTCACGCTACTGATGTCGTTGTGGATAAGAACACGACAGTGTATTTGTTACTCCGGAATGTGGTTGATCAAAGCGTAGAGATTTCTAGGTTGCAGAAGAAACGTGACGACCTTCTCAGGTAATTTACTCACTGGTCTCATTATAGTCAGGCTTCGTATCATTCCTACCTCAATTGATTGTGATGTGTTGGGGTGACAACGTTTCGCAAGCAAGGAGGCTCTCGTGAAGAAAACAAGCATTGCCGACTATCTTTGAGAAGGTTCCTAAAGTCGTCGTGGAAGAGAATGAATCCAAGGCCTCTAAGCTAGGCGCCGAGTTGCAAAGCAGATACGGAGGCCCGATTCACGAGGCCACGACCAATTTGAGAAACTCTTCATCAAAGACCTAGTCATTTGGGTACGATTGTGCTCTTATTCGCTACGAGCTTCATTTGGAGGTTCATGAGCATCTTGGTTGTTTAAGGAAGAATTTCTACTTACGGTGCGGTGTCGCGATGCGATGTACAAATCTTTGGATTAGAAGCGCGGCCAAAAGCAAGAGGTTGAAGTCTTTCACCGCAATGCCGATGATCGTCACCAACGTCGGCCTGTTTTCTTGTGAGTCGCAACAGTGCCGCGATCGAGTATTGTCTACATCAACGGTGGACTTGTTGCTACGGAGAAAGCAACCTCTCTCTCTCTCTTGACTATCCACAAAATGAATTAAGGTTAACCTAACCTAACTCATACCTAAACCTAACTCTTAAAAGTAAAAGTATAGCCGCCACAAATTAGGGCAAAGTGACTATGTGAAGGTGCTCCTAGCAACTATAAGAGCATACGAAATCATAGTTCATTTCTTTTCCAATTGGTGAGTGTGATGGTTGGTCATAAACATTCCATCCCGTGGAGTTTTAAAAACATCCGGTTGGTTTAAATCGAAAATGGAAATCATGCATAGTTCAAACTAAACAAAGTCGAAGTATTCTCCAAATTTTGTTAAGGTAACATTATAACCCACAACTTATATTAGTTCAAAATTGAATTTCTTTTTTTAAAATACACTTTTTAGTTCAGTCATTAATAACTATGTAATTTATGATTTATGTTGAAATTATTAAAGCCCGGTAATACATGCCTACCCTGCCTTCAATGATTGGATATTTTGTGAGTTTTATGAAGGGTAGGCACATGCCAACCCCTATGAAATTTGGTTACTTGTATTAGGGATTTGAACATTATTTATTCTCTAACTGTTGAATAATTGTCGTATGCACATGCCTACCGATTTAGAATTTGATCACTTGTATTTGCGATTTGCCAAGCAGGTTGTACCCATTTTGGAACTTCTACCTAGAAAATTAACCATGTGTAAATTATTGAAGCCCGGTAGATACATGCCTACCCCGCCTTCAATAATTGGATATTTTGTGTGTTCCGTGAAGGGTAGGCACATGCCAACCCCTATGGAATTAGGTTACTTGTATTAGGGATTTTGGATTGCGTTGTAGCGTTGTACTGAGTCTTTAAGGTCTTGAACATTATTTACATTATTTTCTTTAACATTCTCAAATTATTGAATAATTGTGGTATTCACTTGCCTACCTTGCCTTCAATAATTTTATATCTATAAGTTATTTGTAAATTTGTACAAGGAGTAGGCATATGCCAACCTCAATAAAATTTAGTCACTTCAATCACGATTTTTGCTAGAGTCGTACTTTACGTGTTACTCTTTTGAACTCTTTTTACATGAAATTTTATTTTTATATATCCATATGTTTTATCTAAGGTAGGCACGTGCCTACCCCGCTTTCATTAATCGAATATTTTGTAAGTTCAATGAAGGGTAGGCACATGCCAGCCCCTATGGAATTTGGTGACTTGTATTAGAGATTTCGGATTGTGTTGTAGCGTTGTACCGAGTCTTTAAGCTTTTGAACATTATTTATTCTCTAATCATTGAATCATTGTGGTATGCACATGCCTATGGATTTAGAATTTAATCACTTGTATTTGCAATATGTCAAGGAGGTTGTACCCATTTTCGAACTTCTACCTAGAAAATTATCTATGTGTAAATTATTGAAGCCCGGTAGATACATGCCTACCCCGCCTTCAATAATTGAATATTATGTGAGTTCTATGAAGGGTAGGCACATGCCAACCCCTACGGAATTTGGTTACTTGTATTAGGGATTTTGGATTGCGTTGTAGCGTTGTACCGAGTCTTTAAGGTCTTGAACATTATTTACATTATTTTCTTTAACATTCTCAAATTATTGAATAATTGTGGTATGCACTTGCCTTCCTTGCCTTTAATAATTTTATATCTGTAAGTTATTTGTAAATTTGTATAAGGAGTAGGCATATGCCAACCTCGATAGAATTTAGTCACTTGGATCTCGATTTTTTGCTAAAGTCGTATCTTATCTGTTACTCTTTAGAACTCTTTTTACATGAAATTTTATTTTTATATATCCATATGTTTTATCTAAGGTAGGCACGTGCCTACCCCGCTTTCGATAATTGTATATTTGTATGTTCCATTAGGTGTAGGCGCATGCTTACGCTTATAAAAATATTCACTTATATTTGTGAGCTTTCATCGAAGTACCGACACTTTGTAACTCTTTAATATCATTTATTTTACATTTAGTGAATAGGGAGTGGATTCAAAATTCACACCTCCCTCAACAATTGTATATTTGTAAGTTACATGAAGGGTAGGCACATGCCCACCCTTATAGAATTTGTTGACTTGGATTTGGATTTTCGGCCACTTCTTTGTTACTTCTTTAACATGAATCTTTATATTTGTACGTTCACATGTTTTATCAGAGGTCGGCACATGCCTAACCCCTTACTTGTTTGACATTCAATTTTTTTATGCAGATATGAATGGGGCTTTACGTTGTAGTCTATCTTCGGGTGGTGGCCCTAGTTCAAGTGGAGAAGGATCGGCATTGGTTGGAACATGGTCTGAATTTGAGAATTCAAAACTTGTTTCTCTATTTAACATTGATGGCACAGAGGTTGCTCATGGTGTGGTGCAAGAAGTGAGAGTTGGAAGTATTGTTGGAGGTCGTCCAATACGAATTATAGATGAAGTAGTTTGTGTGAAGAGCATTTTAGATGGAAGTGCACATGTGTACGAATTACACATGGCGAGAATGGAAGAGTGTTTGGACAGAATTATAAGGTGGCCTAGGTCTCAAGTAAAGGAAATGAGGCCGAATCCACCTTCCAATCCGGGGCAAAGACTTCCTTACCTACAACCATCAATTCCACATGAAAGTCAAGTTGGAAGCAACAATAGTACAATATTTCCAAGGTTTGTACACTCATTGGACGGGTTGCCTTCATCTCCTAAAAAAACTCATACATTTTTAGGAATCGCAAACAAAAAGCTACAAAAGGTCCCCGGATCATTGGAGTTGCAAGAAAGGAGAAGGTGACATTGGCGGCGGTCACCTTTGCAAAAGAACAAAGAATTTGCTCAAAATGGTGTTTGGCTTCAATCGATTCGTTTGATATCTTATCTCTGCGCTATCAAGCTTGGAAAAGTAAAGATTACAAACAAAGAGCAACTTGGTTACTCACTACCTTGAGGGCATTCAAGGTAACTTCTCTAGAAAGGCCGGAACAATGCAAATTTGAGACAAAGATTTGTGGAAGTCCGGTTTGCAATAGTTGCTTTGCGCTAGCCATTGGATATTGCAGAGAAGATTGACCAAGATCATATCTAATATTCGAGAAATAGATATGTATGAAGCTATCCATGGTAACAGAGGTAGCCGTCGAGAAACATCGCATATATCCATGGCAAGGGCAAAATTTGAATCATACATCAATATATTTGGTGAAACTCAACCCCATAGGCAAGTTCGCCGAAGAAGTGATGGAGTAATTCTCCCTGTAGTTTGTTTGCCCATGAGTGTACGTCGCCAAGAAGTATGGACAATTATCAACTCCACACTTGTTCGAATGGGAGAGAATCAAATAGGGTTGTCCACTTTTTCTAAAATGTGGAGAAATCGAATTTCCTAATGTGCATGTTCGGAGTCAAGGTTTTCAAAGTGCCAACATTGTTGGGAATACAAAGAAACTCGAAAATCGCTACTCAACGAAGCAATGAAGGAAGCCGTTGATCTGACCTATCGTCTACATTTAGATTTGGCCATAGAAGAGCGGAAAGATTATACTCGAGCAAGATTGGCTGCAATAGAGAGCCCAGATGAGAGCATGAGTATAATTATTGATGGAATGGATCAAAATACAACGTACGTGCCAAAAATCAAGCAGAATGTGAAAGGAATTGAGTCCCGATACGTGAAGACTCATCTATGTGGAGTATTGGTGCATGGAATAGGACTATATTGTCATGTGTGGGTGGATTCTCATCACAAACACGATAGCAACCAGGTAGTAACATCAATCATGAAGGTTATCCAAGATGTGAAACGGCGTCGAGGTAAATTACCTCCGCTTCTTCGCATTCAAGCAGATAATTGCGGAAGGGAAAACAAGAATATATATATACTTGCAATGTGTGCAACGTTGGTTGCATTGGGTTTTTTCAAGGAAATCCAATTATCTTTTTTGATAGTTGGTCACACTCATGAAGATATTGATCAACGTTTTAGTTCCATATCTTCAGCATTGAAGCGACAAGATATCAATAGTCTTCAAGAATTGTTGGAATGTGTTCGTGAAAGGCCAACACATACAGAGCCTTTTGTGCATGCCGAGCACTTGGAGCACATAAGAGATTGGAAGAAATTTATTACTCCTTATTTAAAATCAGATGCATTTGTTGGTACCAGTCAACCTCATCATTTTCGATTTTATATGCGGAACAATAAGCCTCATGTCCAATATAAGAGTTACGCAAGAACCCCTTTGTGGAAGCCAGAAAATGGACACGAGTGCCTTCACTCCGTTCCTCCAATTGAGTCCGAGGTAATATTGGCTCAAGTTCACCATGCGGATGATAGGGAATTGCGCGCACTTCAAGATTTCATCCACTTGAAAGAACGACATATTGCTCGACATGTGAATGTCGAAAAAAGTCTCATAGCAATTGAAGAAACTTCAAAACTCATTTCTTATTTGACTGAGTTTCCTTTGAAGGATAGAAGTGAAGAGTCTCGAGCGCTATTTTGGCCAATTGGCTTGGAGAATCCTATTGGTATTGAGGCTTCCAACAACGATATGGATGTACAGCAAGATTGTGCAATCTTGAATGTTCTACAATCCCTTCCTCCGGTACTGGTGACAGATTACTTCGGACCACGCTCAGAAATGCCTAGAGGTCATCGCGTACGCGGAAATAATAGTGTACGTGGCCGAGTGGGGCAACAAGTTCAGAATCAAACTAGTACATCACAAGATTTGAATACTGTACTTTTAGCAACCCTAAATCCTCACAAGGACGTTGAAATAGGGATGTTTGTTGCCATGGGAACGAGCGAGGATGATATGACAAACGGTATACCTTTTTTTGTTGGAAAGGTATTGAAAATTGTTAGACAAGAATTTGCTGATGGTGAGGTTAATGTTCTTTGGTACCAACCAAAAATGCCACCAAGGTTGCGAGATGACGACGGGAAGTTCTTCAAACGGTATAGAAATTGTATAGAACGCTCTTGGGAACCTTCACGGGAACCAAATGATTTTGTACCTATACAATCAATTTTTGCAGCATGGAAAGGTCCAGTAGGGTCTAGAAACCTTGCAAATGTTAGTTGCATAAGAACGGAGAAGGAGTTGAAGATACCCGATGCCCAGAAGCTATTTATGTATAGGCATTTAGAGTCAATAGAATGGCAACATATGGCGAGTGTTGACATGGATTGACATTTGAAATTTGATCTTCAAAGTCATTGAGCTCTAATAAAAGCCTCGAATTTTATATGATATCATTGCATTGTATTATATTGCATTTTATTTAGTTTAGAGATAATTTTCATACATAAGTTCTAATTTCATAACGATATCAAATGTCATGAATTGATTTGTTTCTCTTACAACCTATTAGATATTAATATTGAATATGATTATTATCTAAAACATACTTTAATTATGAATGTCATCTTAAAAAAAAAAATTGGCCCCAAATTGCCTTCTAAATTTGTCTCATTGCAAAAATATTGACATGTGTACTTTTCAAATGCCACGTGCACTTTTAATGAAGCAGGTGAACTTCAAGATAGAAAGAAGCTCAAATGATGATGAAGCGTCATAGCCATGAAGAAAGTACTCCGAAAAGTATTTTGACTTCTAATATGGAGAGGTGCATATCAGTAGCACTGGCGAGTTGTCACATGTGGGAGGTCCATGGCGTTTTTCTATGAGACCGCCAAAGGTAGCAGGTCCTTTAGCGAGTCGTTAGGAATGCTCTTACAAGCTACAAGAGTACAAATTGCACATAGGTAGTTGGAGATGAAAAATTGCATAGAACAGGTTTGCTAGATATGTACAATTATACTCAGATATACTTTACTCAACTACACTAAATAGGTAGATTAGTGTTAGATACACTAATTTATATAAACATGTTATAAGTTTTTACTGTTTGTCAATATTTTTACCCTCAACATCCGTCAAGATGGGGATCCTTCCACAGTATTGGAATCAATACTCTTGGTAATTTTGTTTTACCATAAGTAAAAACTTACAGCATTTTCAAATCTTATAAAAATCTAACACTAATCTACCTATTCAGTGTAGTGAAATGTCTACGCCACAATTGAGTTGATTGTCTCATGAAAGTTGTACCGTTCCTCTCGCTATGAAAACCATCCTTATTTGCACTGACAATTATAACAAGGTTAAACTACTTAATGTAAAAATATCATCGAAACTCATACTAAAAAACTCGGAAAATGAAGTAATATAATGCATAAGCTAAAGTTGAATGAGGCAAGCATAAGTGAAGCGCCATCTCTAATTTGGTAATCCTCCTACAAATCAAATCACGCTTCTCAAAGTTGGACTTTTACAAAAATAATAATTTAAAACCAATGTTAGACTTGAAATGAAGCAATAAAAAAACCTAAGCTTTCGTAAAACTTATGACCATGATGGGTACAAACTTTCACTCTAGTGATGCATCTCATCATATCCAAAGCCGCTCACTACATTCAATCATGGTTTTCAAGGAGGTGGGGCTCTATTTTTTGTTATTTCATTTTTGACACCCGGAAGTCATTCAATTTTTTTTATTTTTTATTTTTTAATATTAGGGTCTAAAATCCCATTTAAACACAAGGTGCCTCTCTTTGGAGTTTTAGGGGATTATACATTACAAACTAGGGGCATCCTTATTTAGCTCCCTCCATATTCGGAAATTCCAAGGGAGGACCCGAATTGGATTTAGTCCCAGCCAAGTAGCGCACGTCACTCTCGAGCTGAGAACCGGTCCGGGGCCGGTATCCGACCCGGTACCCAGAATGGTGTGAAAGCGAACGAGTGTATCGTTCGTGCCCACGAGGCCAAGTTATCACGACAGACTTGTGGCTCCAGCACCAGCTCACCTGCTCTGCATCTTTCGCAGTTCACACCTATTCGCTCATGCTCTTGCCACCCTGCAATTCCTCCACATTGCCCGTACTCGGTGTCTCATCAATCCCTGTTTTGATTCCGAAGCTTTGTGTCTAGAGTTTCATGGCTTCCGCCACGATGTCCCTTCAATCCTCGGGGGCCCTCGCCGGACTGGGCTCTTCGTCATTGCTGCGAAGCAGCAGCCGCGATAGCCAGGCATTGCGAGCTGGTAGGCTACCTCATCTGTCTACCCTTGCAATTTCAGTCTTATATTGCACCTATTTTATTGTATAGGCCTCGGTATTGCAAGAAGATGTGTATCGCAAATGTCAATTGAGGCCATAAGCCATTTGATGTAAAATTACTCCTGTTAAAAGACTCCACACACCCTATCTTGGGGTCGACCGAGGAGGTCCCCTCTTGAGCCCAATTTGGTCTTCTGTTCATGTGCTGAGAGATTTTCGAATGCAGGTCCTGTGAAGATGACGAGCAGGAATTCTACAAGACAAATGTTGTCACCAGTTAGAGCTGCCAAGCTTCCACGAGGGGTACGAATCTCTGCACAACGTGTACATTTCGCTGGGACTTAGGGTTAGTAAATGGCATTAGTATGAGCAGACATGAATCTTACGTGGGAAATTGCGAATGTGCAGGTTGACGTACCCAGGGATGAGCCGAAATTGCCCACCCCATTCTGGGGCTTCACCGAGAATGCGGAAGTGTGGAATTCGCGTGCAGCTTCGATTGGAATTTTCGGAATCCTCATCGTGGAAGCTGTAAGTCCTAACCTTCACTTGTAAAATCCAATCTTCTGTTCACATTGCTCTTTTATCAGAATTGAACAAGTAAACTAGAACAGTGCAAAATGATCACGCCACATCTATTATTTAAGGTATGTAATTTGTTTTGTGCATGTTTTAGTGAGTAACACTATGATCTTGGGTACGGGTGGTTAGAAAAGGGTGCATTAGGTGTCTCCGGAAGTAGGGTTTTTTTGTAGAGGTGGAGGCAACATTTGGATTCTGATCAACGAATTTTGAGATATTGAATTTTTAAGTATTTATGATCCCAAAAATATAATTTATTATGTTTGTATAAATATATGCTCATGAATTTATTTGTATGAGCATGGCAATGCCGCAAAGGCATACTAGTATACTGATGCAATGTTACATGGTGTTTCTGTGACCAGATCATCCACAAGGGACTTCTACAAACGATCGGCATTGATGTTGGTAAGGGACTAGACTTGCCATTGTAGGAAGTTCGGCTGAAGGCTCAGTGCATGCTTAGTGGGCGCATTTGTGTGGCCCTTGATTCATTTCAAGATGCATTAATAGGTATCTGTACATCTTCAAGTATTGTATAACATTCTTTTAATCGAGGAGCTTAAGTTATTCATTCCCTAGGAGATATTGCTTTCAGTGTCCCAGTCTGAGTCTTTCTCGATGCTGTCGCTTGATTCGTGAATCTTAGGTGATGCGAGTAATTTAGGTCGATGTCAGGTTTCAGATTTTACGTCTCTTCTACATCACTAGTAGTGCATGACGCATTTGTTACCGGAGAAATGCAGAACTTGTGAATTGAGAAAAAGTGCACACGTTGAGACCGAAGTTTTCCTCGTGAAAATATAATTTTGTCAGTACGAAGTATAAGAAAAAATTGTTTAGATGAAGAAGAAACATTTACGCATGCTTATCGATTCAAACTTGTAGCAACTTATGCAGTCACATTCCGTTATCCGGATAACTTGTGGGTTTAATCTTGAGTGGAGTACACCTTCCGAATACTGAAGTCTCCGTACCGCTTTTCAAACCTAAGGATTGAGTGTATTTCACATATCACCCTACACAGTTTTTGCTTTCATCCATTGCAGGAGCTCATCTGTCAGTATTTTCAATGCAGCGTCCAAATTTTGTGACCATATTTGTTTTGCCAAATAACTTGGGTTGTTCTCTGAGCATGTTCAACGAATGGATTTAGTTCGAATTTTGGGACTACATTTCTCTCTGGTGGCCCTCGCAGTACGACAACCCTGCGTGAAAACGAGATTCAGTTGGCCAGAGCATCATCTACTTCTTTTCAAAGAATTAGTAAGGTATGGGCACCTAAATGCAAGCACCGCGTAAACGTGCATGTTAGAATCTTGCTTCAATGAAGATTTGATCACCCTCCTGGTACCCTTAATGTACCCCATGTGCACATACAATACAGTGTCTGATTACAGGGTAATATATATGATCACTTCTAGATTTTGTAATTATTATGGTAAGTGCTTATAAATATTGTAAAAATAGTGAAATTTTGTCTTGTCTATTAGTTAATCACTAAAAAATAGTAAGCCACTAATTCCACCAATCTTAAGTATAGTGAATTCCTCAAATGTATGAAAATAGGTGTTCATACCTACTTACCACCTATTTGTTTTGAACATGATAAAGGTTTGCAAACTCACGTGTACCTTCCACTTGATTAATCCACTTACATGATTCTCTACCTTATACTTACTGGCCCACATTAAGTTAATACAAGAATTTAAGATTCTATTTCAGATTTTGACTGGTACATATCACGTCGGGGCAATCAGAAGTTGTCAAATTCTTTTGCATAACTTTGACAATCTGATAACAACGTAGGATACAACATTAAGCTCTAAATGCTTAAGGGGTTTGAAGAGAAACTTAGATGTGATATAAATTGTGTATTTCCTAAATGTTATGAAGCTTTGTTCAAAAGTAGTTTTGAAGGCTTTAATGCAATCGACGTACCAAATTATTAGGGGTTAACCCCTAAAGGTCTGAGCGTGTCGTGGCAACCAGTAGAATACGGTGTAAAGTCCCTTGGGGATAGTATGTACGGTGTCGTATAATTAGGATTTGCTACCAACAAGAAACTCTAAACTGGAATCGTAATAGCTCACTAGAACCGCATTAATTCAAATGTCAACTTCTTCTTTGAACTCAAACCCATTAAAGGTGTGCATTCACTCCAAATACAACCAAAATACACCGTATTCTACTGGTCACCACGGCGCGCTCAGACCTTTAGGGGTTAAGGGATTACTTACCACCAGATACGGTCGTACATGATCATGGAGCATTCGATAACGGCGACGGGCAGCTGCTTCGATATTTCGAAGGACTCTCAGGAGGCATTTAAACAATTAAACAAATTTTACTATTAATCACCTAATTTCAAAGAAAGCTCTTCTAATCATTCAATGAAATGTAGGTCTGAGTATCAGCTAGCAATGGGGGCAGACCTACATTTCATTGAATGAAGTGTAGGTCTGAGAGAGCTCTATTAATCATTCAATGAATTGTAGGTCACTCAGACATTGCTAGTGGGGCAGCGGGGGCAAAATCATCCCTACCACCACGTGAATGTGGTCATTTTACTGATAATGACCCAATTCAAAGAAAACACTTCCAATGCATTCAATGAAATGTCGATGGGGGCGAAAACTTTCCAACAACCACGTGTGGGTGGTAGATGGTTGCCGACTATCGATTATTGCCAATGATGATGCGTGGCAGTGCCAATTGGCCACCACTTGATCGTGTCCCCATTCAGTCAATCTGACATCGATCGTCCGGACGGGATTCTAATATCTGCAGAAATGACATTCAGGAGGTTCGACACGATTTTTGAAGCACGGTCGGTACAGACTGCTTGAATGTGGAAATACTCACGTGAACATCGGTAGTCTGCAGTCTACCGGTAATTTTGCATCGTTTGTCGTCGATGTTGGATCACGGACATCCGCCGAAGGGGCAGTCAACCAATATCACTCCCCCAACTTGATTGCAACTCATCAGGCTGCAATTTCTACGCGTAAGGTAGAGTGTCCTAAAAGCGCCACCTTAAGAGATCTGACCTATTTTTAGCACTAGTAAATTCAAAATAAAATTATGACCACATTCGAAATAGGTTTTTGGGAGGATTGCAAAAATTTGCAACATGTAATTCGCATTTGTGAATTTTATACAAAATTCCAAAGTGCTAAGTAAGATTTGACCCAAATGCGTTATATACAAATGAGGTACATATGTATCTTCACAATCTACAAATGAGGCCAGATCGCTTTTGGGTCCTGTGGCGCTTTTAGGACACTCTACCTTACTTGATACAAAATGTGATCTTGACTTTATCTTGCCATAGTCAACTGTGCAGTATCTTCAACTTCATGTCATTTTACCTGAATTTACCCTTCAAGAAATGTACTGGGTAACTCACAAGTAGCCACTGGTTATAAAAAATAACTATAATTATATATATATATATATATATATATATATATATATATATATATATATATATATATATATATAATAATATTAGGAGCGGAAAGGGAGGTGCCCCATTAGATATATTTAATTGCAAATTCTTCCGGATCGAAGTTGCCAACGCTGTTGCGGAACAGGCATGCTTGGGCCCCATCAGCCCTGCCATTTCCATTTTCAAGCACAGAGAAAGCTTCGAAATCCATGGGATCGGAGCATCGGGAGTTCGGGACTCAGAGATGGTCATATGAGTTTAAAAGTACTGAAGAAACCTAGAAATATAACCGCAATTCAGGCAAAAACTAGAGGAGACTACCCAATTGGGAAAGGGAGTTGTGGTAATTTATCAGAACAACACGTTCGATGGCGCTACGGTTTGCCAAAGGCCTCCATCGTTGATCTCTGAGATCGATGGTCTTCTTGTGCTATTCTGTAAAATGGAAAGGGAGGACGCCGGATTGCGGAGCTCCTCGGTCGAGTTGGACGCTACAGACAAACCGTGGGGCCTGCCATTGACCACAACGTGGCCCAATCGGGTGGCCCAATCAATACTGTAGATCGCCAACTTTCTGGAGAACCACTTTCAGTAGAGCTCATGGGTCCAAAACGACCGGCCCGGTCAGAAGCGCAGTTGAGTACGTCAGGTTTGCTTCCAGTGCCTCACAAACCTTACCCTTGCATGAACCGGATTCACTTTGAATTTTGACAAATGGAAATCGATGTTTTTTCCAGTTTGAATGGATGAAGTAGTTGCCACTCTTGCCACCGACCCCTCATTCGACGTGATTGAGAATGTCGCTTGAAGTGCAAGCTCCATTTGAGGACGACGTATCCTTCCCCAAGCAGACGAAACCAGCTATCTGGTGGTAACCTAAACAGACGTCACTTGGGATGTCACCAGAACACATTGTCGGTCTGAACGTTCGGTCCACCTTCCTGAATTCACTTTCGCCAAGTGCTTTTTCTTTTTCAGATTCTTTCTGTAAAGTTCCATTGTCGATCTACAGAACTATTGTTCGGAGATGACCTAATTAGAACATTGAGGTAGTCAAGCTCCGGGAATGAAGTAATTCTTTGTTGACGCCAACGATACTTTCTACCGACAATTGGTCAAGTCGGCAGCACAGTAATACATTCCGAGATCGACGTTTCTGGGGCATGAGTTACCTGCTACCGGATTTATCAATGGTGCAAAGTCGTTTGGAGCGCTCACTAGATTATGATTGATCATAGATCATCGTGATGATGGAAGTGCTCAGGTAAGACTAGCGCGCTCGTGAAGAAGTTTCACATCTGTGGGCATGCTGAAACGTGCGGTAAAGTGCAACACCCTTGACATCAGGAGTCTTTGATTCATTTGATAGCCGGGCCAAATTCTACCTCTAGTAATAGTTTAGTCTGCAGTCGTCGTTCGACACCGTTTTTGTCCGCATCGATGATCTTGGACTTGTACCAGTCGTACTGCTAATGCCAATCTTACAACCAGATCCTAGACTTTCCTGGTCAGCAATTCGAAATGAATGATCGAACAGAGGCATTGAACTACAGCACTTCTCTCACATTCACTGAATCAAAACGTGTCTGAAACAACAGTAAGTTAACCCCTGAAGAAACTTCCATGTACGAAACTTTGGAACGATTTAGTTTTTGTCAACGAACGGAAGGTGAAAGTGAAGGGGGCTTAGCATATTTTAAGTCGGCTTGGGTAATACTGTAGCAATTTGTCTACCACCTGGACCTCACATGATATATAACTTCTCATGCACAACCATTTCATTCACAAATCGCTCGAATGTTCAATCAGTTATTCGCCCTTCCCTGACAGACTTTGAGGCTTTGTGAAGTATTACAGTTTTAGATACAAATACAAAATTCTCTTTGAAGGTTCGAGACTTACACTCAGCAATGGTGTCAACACGAGTTCATTTCGATTCTGAAGGAGAAATGCCGGTGACCAACCACTACTGCAAAGGAGAAGACTGTGCCTACTGCATCGGCAAGAATAGGAGGGTGACAACATCAAGCCTGCAGAGTTTCTCACGTACTCGTCGTCATCAACAATCGCTTGAATATGGCGATGTGCCAGCAAGTTCGCAATCCTCTGAAGAAGTTTATGGGCTTGCAATCTCTGACGACATATCGACATCGACTGGGTCTGAGCCTGAGGCTCCTCACGTATGTAGAGTGTTCCCTTGCAGATTCTGCGGAAGGTCGTGGTAGTGATGGTCTACAAAGAATCACACCTATGGATGAACATATCTAGAGGTCGACAAAATCTATTCCGTCACATTGACGATGAAAATTAATGCTCCCATTATACTTGGTTGCCATGTACTTATAGATTCCGGGGTCTAAATTCGTCCTTTCATGTTGTAGCAGCGGAGCTTTTTAGTACCTGAAAGATCGATATGGTGGAGCTCCTGGAAAGATGATGTGTCCTTCAGGCTACCGCCTGGGCAGAAGTCTGTCCATATCAGCTAGGACACCATTTGTTTTAAATCCCACAGATCGGGAAATACATTATTCATTGAATTGCAGTTGCATTAACTATATACACAATGAATGGAGTTTCATTTGCTGCTTGAACATGATCATTAGATTGCTTCTAGAAATTCGGAGATTTGATGCATTCTGAGAATCAAGTCACAAACAAGTTCCGCATTCTGAAAATTGTTGTGGCCCACTGTGGGCCCTGGTTTGTGATCCTATTACCTTTCAGAGATCAGCCTACACCAGAAAGTTCCACCCAAGATGGGCCCTACCGACTCACCGCTGCCAAATGTGCAACCGTTAACGAACGCCATTCACCTTGGAGATCAAGTAATCGTGCAAAGTGAACAGGACAGGTCTTGGAGATTTGGCTGCTATAATTAATCATAGTAAACATAGCAAGACTTAATGGCAACTACCGTAGCCCCGAATGGAATGCAGAATCAGGTTCAATCCGCGTTTAGCATTCGTCGGTATCAAAATTCGATAGAAATTGTCTGCCGCTTGCTATAGAACTTGCAATAGCCGCCTGTTAGGAGCTCATTACGTATTCAGTAACCTCCCAGTCGCGAACATATTGAAAAATGTGGTTGGAGGAGGTATCGGTTACTTTGTCGGTATGACATCG
This sequence comes from Bryum argenteum, assembly GCA_037043015.1. NCBI lineage: Eukaryota > Viridiplantae > Streptophyta > Bryopsida > Bryales > Bryaceae > Bryum > Bryum argenteum. The sequence continues at coordinate 1,854,485 of CM073323.1, read as the reverse complement.
ACGTTGCTTTTCTGTTCCGGAACTCACTATCTTGCGTTTTCAGAGCCGGTTAGACAGCTGCTCGGATTCGCTGACATCCTCAGAGGGAGACCGTGGAACGTCGAGGGAAGTTTGAAACTCAAAGTCAATCATTTTGACCTAGTGTGGAGTCACTATTGCTGGGGCCACACATCTGGAGGCAAGAACTGGACTGCTGGTTGATCTGATTGATGAGTTCGTTTCTAGAACGTTATTCTCTATTTTGAATACCTGGAAGTTAGATGTTCCGACAAACTAGTGTTCAGAGAATTGACTACCAATTTGAGATTCCTAATAAACAATGTCAGATGAGAAATCATTGTACCCAACAAGCTTGCTGATCAAGGAATGACCTCTGGCCTGTACAAACACCGGCCTGGATTGGTGATAAGATTCAAAATACAGCTTCTCATCAAAAGATAAGTAGGGGGCTAATCGAATAGGGGCAGGGTAATGAGTGAAGTTTTGACGAAAGGGGCAACCCTCATGGGGGCAACCAGCTCAACGCAAAGTACGCCATAATTATTATTAAGTCAGCGGCCGTCCTTGACAGTGGGGGCAATGAACAAGACCCAAATATTAGCTTTACATCACTATTGGTAAGTGGGGGGCAATCGGGTAGTTGGAGCTCGTGACTGCAAAGGGGGTCAAAATGCGGATCAGAATGATCCTATCCGCTCCAAAGGTCGTCTCCCGGCCAAGAGCGGCAGTCACCTTCAAAAGAGATGAATCTTCTCCACCGGAAAAACTCAAGCCTTAATTTACTCGACACACAGTTGTCCACAGTCACTTCAAAAGTGGACACCTGAAAATTGAGAGAATAATCCTGGAATGTCTGCATGAGTAAAGTTCGCTGCCGTTCTGCAATCGTGTCTGTGAGCATTTGACCAATGAGGATACTAGGACGTAGCCTCCGATCGCCATGTGCTAATGGCTGCGACGTAGCCAGGAGGTGATCTGAGCTGTCAGAAATTAGTTTACCAGTGCTCAGATGATAATAATATCAATGCAATTAGGACTGGTGGTATTCGGTGGAGCAGCGGGTGGCGGGTCAAGAGTACGGAGGAGGTGCTGGGGGCATCTCACGTGGTGGTGGCGGTGGTGGCGGGTCAGAAGTACCGGACGAGATACTGGGAGGCATCTTACGTGGTGGTGGCGGGTGTTGGCGGCGGGCGTGGCGTACCGGAGGAGCTCTGGGAGGTAGCTCGTTGCATGCCAGGTGCAGTGTCTAGGAGTCACGGTCTTAAAATTTAGAAGTATAAATTAATAGACAATTTCGCCGAGCGAGGCCCTCATTCCGCTTCATGCAAAACAAAGAAGAAAAATGCATCAATGGTCTCAAGAAAAAATGAATAAAAATTAGTACTGGTGGCCTTGGGAGCCACGATTCCATCCTGAGCAGACTTTCCAAGAGTTGAAAACTTACCACCTCAATGAGACTGCAGTACATTGTGTGAATGTGTGCTACTACTTTAATCTTTAGGTTTTGGCAATGTGCCGGTTAAGCGCATGGATTAACCTCAACTTTGAGTGATCAACTGCCGCCAAACCAGATTTGACCCAAATTAAGTAGGCTGCAAAATATCGTTGAAATGTACAACGAAAGTCCGAGGCATGTCCGGGAATCCGAACTGATCGATTTGCCGGCAATGCATCACATACTCTAGCTGGATCAAGTCATGGATCTATTTTGTTATGTAGATTTGCAAAAACACTGATTTTACATGATCGCATTTCAATCTCTGCTCGATCATGAGTAATATGATGCATGATTCTTTGGTGCTCGCGAGTGCGGTTAAGAAGAGCTTCTACATTTACTAAGTAATGGATCGATCGTGAGAGCTCCTGGCCATGGCCGTCAGAATCTTTATTGGGCCGTGTCTTCCAATTTCGTGACGATCTGAGTAATTAACTGTATTGACGATACCATGTGGATCATGCATGACATGCACAACCTTCCGGATTTCCCCCAATCTAGTTCCTCTGGCCCACTGTGAATCCTGATTATCCTGAATTTGGGGAATCAAATTCCTGTCTGTGTCCAATTCGAGAGTTGCACCTGGACATGGCAGGCGAATGGGCTCGGTCAGACATGATACTTCTGCAATAGTGTTGCTGACTTTTGGACCTTTAACGAACTAATTTCGCAATTCGAATACCAGTGCTCGATGGTTACCATGAATAGACAGCTGCTACAATAAGTAGAATTGAATACAGAATTAGGTTTCCTGATCACTGCATATTAAACAGCATCTTCGGTAGTCGTAAGTACTCGGTTTAGGCTTACGGAACGAGATTTGAGGCATTGTCGTTATGCAATTTAGCTGGCGCTTCGTTTCCTGACAAGTATGGAGTACTGATGGTGAGATGAGATGGGAGATTGTGCACCATTTCTGGACGTTTTAAGATCAATTCAGTGTAACAAGTCGCCCTTGCCATGGCCACAGCCCCAAATGCAGGCAACCAGTTTGTTCCAGTTAATTGCGGCTCCTAGACGAACTAGAGATAGAACTCGTTCCTAGTCGTACGTGTGGAATGGCTGCAGTAACGGACTAGCTAGTGATTGAGTTTGTCCACGAACGTGGAGTCCCAATTGGTGGCCTGCAACTGCTACAGTAAAATGAACAATTAAAAACTACATCCGACCATGGCACGACGTCTACACCACTAATCGTCTAAAACAAAACCTTCTCCCTCAGTAGACTTCTCCAGTACAGTTGAAGTGCCATTGCGGCTTGAAGAGGTGAATATCCTCCACCGGCGGCCCACAGTCCCAGAGCAACGTGGAAGGTGAGGAGGTGGAAGGTGGGGAGGCGGAAGGTGAGAGGATACCACCAGATTGAATGTCTGATGTTCGTTTGCCGCCCAAGAATGGTCCGGCATGAAGGTGTGAGTACAGCATGAACTGCCAGACAAGGACGTCGCCTGGATTCGGCAGACGGAGTCAGACATTTCTATGGTCCATCGACGTACATCCCTCCTGATGGCTGGGTCGAAAAAACCTTCCTGCAATCACATGTCAGGCGCGTAAAAGTCTAGTCTTTGTCCTTCATTATAATCACGAAAGGAAAACGATCGATGGTTGTCAATGACGTAGGGCTGTAATACATTGGTCAAAAGATCACATGTCGAAATCCTGTCGGGTTAAAACTTTATTGCTTTGTTATTATAGACAGAGTCCTTGTAATAACTGCTGTATCGAAGTTTTTGACATTTTGACGTCGACGAATTTTGACGTTGACATTTTGTCGGTACGAATTTGATGAAGGTTTTCTGGTTTGGAACTGGTCCGGTTGGAGATGACCTAAATATAACATCAAGGTAGTTAAGCTCCGGGAATGAAGTAATTCTGTGTTGACGTCAACAATTCTTTCTACTGACGATTGGTCAAGTCGACGATTAGCACAGTAATACATTCCGATATCGACGTTTGTGGGGGCAGAAGTTACCTGCCACCGGATTTAACAATGGTGCGATGACGTAAGTAGTGCTCTACTAGTCTACTCAGTATGACATCACCGTGATGATGGAAGTGCTCAGTTTGCAAGCGCGCTTGTGAAGAAATTTCACCGGTGTGGGTATGTCAAAACGTGCGGTAAAGTGCAACACCCTTGACATCAGGAGTCTTTGATTGATAGCCAGGTCTCCTCTATTAATAGTTTAGTCTGCAATCGTCCTCCGCCAACGTTTTTTGTCCGCATTATTGATCTTGGACTTGTACCGGCCAACACGATCTCAAACAAAATCACCCAAACTAGAAGAGTTAACATTTTGTCGACCTGCAATTGCCAATCTTACAACCAAATCCTAGACGTACTTAAGTAGGCAATCCAAAATGATTGATCAGTCTAGAGGCATTGAACTACAGACATTCGCTAACATTCGCTGAATCAAAACGTGTCTGATTCAGAAGTAAGTTAGCCCCGTTTGGAAACTTCCACGTACGAATTCGGAACGCCTTAGTTTTTGTTAACAAACGGAAGGTGTTAGTGAACGGGCTTAACAGTCAAGAATTCACTCGGCTTGGGTAAACTGCAGCAATTTGTCTGCCACCTGGACCTCGCATTCATGATAAATACCCCCTCATGCACAGCTTCTTCATTCACAAATCTTTCAAACAGTCTGTTACTCGCCTTTCCTGACGAAGCCTTCGAAGGCTACCTGGAGTTCGACAGCTCGTCGTTGCTCTCCAGATACAGTTACGAAATTCTTTCTTTCTGTGGTTCGAGAATTATCGGAAGAATCATGGTGTCAGAACGAGTGCATTCCCATTCTGAAGGAGAGGGGCCGATTCGCGACCACTATTGCACCGGACAAGACTGCGCCTACTGCATCGGCGACAGAAGGAGGATGACTGTTTCAAGTCTGCAGAGTTTCTCATGTACTCGTAGTGATCATCAATCGCTTGATTGTGGTGACGTCTCTGCGAGTTCGCAGTTCTCTGAGGAAGTTCATGAGCTTGAAAGTTCCGCCGACATTGTGTGGGGGCTACCGACATCGACAAATTCCGAGCCTGAGGCTCCTCACAGATGCAGGGTGCTCCCTTGCAGAATCTGCGGAAGGTCTTGGTACTGATCGAATAGCACGGTGCGGTCTGCACCTGTAGATGTACACAGAAGTTGATGATATTCTTTCCGTCGCATTGACAGATGATGATTTACCGTAGTTAAGGGAGGATAGCTGTTCCCGTTATACTTGGTTCCCATGTTCTTATAGATTCTGTGGGTCTGACTCGGTTCTTTCATATTCTAGCAGTCCAACTTTTTAGTACTAGAAAGATCGATTATGATTGTGGAGCTCCTCGAAAGATGATCGTGTCTTTCAAGCTACCGCCTGGGCAGAAGTCTGTCCATATCAGCTAGGACAGTCACCATTTGCTTCGATTCCGACAGATCAGGAAGTATATAATTCGTTGATTCATGAATAGATTGATTCTACACAATTCTCAGTTTCAGTTTCATTTGCTGCTTGAACATGAGTATCACGACTTCTAGTATGGGAGTGCATGACGTAGTGGTCTTCCTTGAATGCTAGCTTCTGTAATCCACAGCTCTTGTAGATTCACGAATCCGTGGTCACTGCCTTCCGGCTATGTTGCGTTTCGAGTCGTCGAACTTCGTTTCAATTGGAATAATCAAGTGTATCCATCCAATTATCGATGTAATAACAAAAGAGCGATCGGTATATAGTAAATGCATTCTCAGAATTGATTAAAAAACAAGCTCCGCATACTCGGAACTGAATCCATTGTTGTGGCCCTACTGTGGGCCCTGATTTTGTGATCCTACTACCTTTCGAAGATCTGCCTACACCAGAAAGTTCCACCCAAGATGGGCCCTACCGACTCGCCGCTGCCAAATGTGTAACCGTTAACGAACGCTATCTACCTTGGAGATCGAGTAATCATGCGAAGTGAATAGGGCCCTGAATATTTGGTACAAATCTTTGATCAAAATGAACAGAGCAAGATTTAATAGCAAATACTGTTAGTAGCTCGAATGGAATGCAGAATCAGGTTTTCTATTTCGCATTTGTCGGTATCAAAATGATCTCGAAATTGTCTGCCGCTTACTCTGAAACCTGCAATAGCAGCCTGTTAGGAGCTCTTTACGCATTCATTAACCTCCACGTCTCGAACACATTGAAAAATGTGGTTGGAGTAGGTATCGGTTACTTTGTCGGTATGACATCGATTACTTTGTCGGTATGACATAGACGTTGCTTTTCTGTTCTGGAACTCACTGTCTTGCGATTTCAGAGCCGGTTGGACAGCTGCTCTGATTTGCTGAATTTCTCAGAGGGCGACCGTGGATCGTTTAGGGGACTTTGAAATTATAGCTTCTCTTCAATTGTCAAGTAGGGGGTGAACCGAGTAGGGGCAAGTTAATGAGTGAAATTTGGACAGAAGGGGCAATCCCCCCTGGGGGTAATCAGCTGAACTCAAAGTACCAACTTTACACCATTATTAGTAGGTCAGGGGCGATCCTCAGTGGGGGCAATGAGGTCGACCCAAATACTAGCTTTACATCACTATTAGTGAGTCGGGGGGCGATCCTGATGGGGGCAGTCAGTTAGTTGGAGCTCGTGACTCCAAAGGGGGTCAAAATGCAAATCGGAATGATCCTGTCCGCTCCAAGAATCGTCTCGCGGCCAAGAGCGGCAGTCACCTGCGAAAAGAGATGCATCTCCTCCGGTCCACCGCCAAAATTCAAGCCTGAAATTACTCACATGTATACAGTAATCCACCGTCACTCCAAAAGTGAGCACCTGGAAAGTGAGACTGAGGATAAATTTTCTGGAATGTCTGCATGAGTAAAGTTCGTTGCCGCTCTGCAACCATGTCTGTGAGCATCTGACCCAGAAGACCCAGCCAACAATCACCACGTGCTACTGGCTGCGACGTTGCCTGGGGGTGACCTAAGCCATCATTGTACATGGTGGCCATGGCGGTCACGACTCCATCTCAGACGTCCCCAATGGAAGTGTATTTCATTGTACAAGCCCTCATCAGCGAAACTAGGGCTGAAAGAACGTCGGAGCTCTCGTATGCGTGTCATACACAGATCGCTCGAACTCTACGTGACCAGCTAAGTGACTTAACAAGGGTGTGATGACGTAGTGCTATTCGAGTTGATCCATGATGGTTGGGATTGCCGATATCCAATTCAAACAGCTCAACAAAGACCACCAGTGGCAGCAGGACTCCTCGTAATCCTCCAGACTTTTCTACCTCACTGAGGAGGTAGTTTTCTATGACAGTCTATGACTTAGGAGATCTCATGTTGACTTGTACAAATCAAGCACTCGCAAGTTCTGGAAGAAAGTCAAGAGACAGTGTTTGATTGCTTTCCGAGTCACCTTCTAGTACAACGAAACTCCCTGAGGCATATCCGGCATTTCAAACTGATCAATTTTCCGGCATCATATACTCTAGCTGGATCGTCTAACGGAGTCATAATCTGTCTGCAAACAAGTGATAAGATCGATAAGCAATTTCTCTGCCTCCTCCAAAGCTTTGCATCTATATATACATTTCATTTCAAGCAACACAACCTCACCACTCATCCAGCTATCCATCTTTCCATAATTCCTGAGCGTTCACCTCAGCCCAATTTAAGGAGTTGCTTTCAATCTCTTCCAGGACCTGTAAATGTTCGAGAATTTTCAATAGGAATCATCATGTCAGAAGTTGTGTCTTTCGAATTTGAAGGAGACCAGCCGCGTACTCCGAACCACTACTGCACTGGACGATACTGCGTTATCTGCGGAGGCAGCGGCAGATCGAGGTTGACTGCCACAAGCCTGAATTCACTTGCACATCATGAGCATTGGCAGTTCCGTTCGGACGATGAAGGAGCGAGTCTACAGTCCAGAGGAAGGGTTCATGAATCATGCGACATGATATCGACGTCAAGTGATTCGGAGCCTGAGCCAACATGCAGATGCAGAGTTCTCCCGTGCAGCAACTGCGGAAGGTCTTGGTAGTGACTGAGGACAGTCCCTGGCTCTTGAAATGATTGTACAGATGTACAGAACGATTGGCAACATTTGTCCCGTGACTCCCGTCGCATTGACGATTAAATTACAGTAGTAGAAGATTAATTGATCATGGTTCTTTCAATTTATACACTGCGCATGTACATATTCTCAATTCTTTCTTACTGAAGCATTTTATTCAGTACCATGTAGCTCAGCTTAAATAGTAGTTGCAACTTACGGAAGTCACAATCGTGTTGGTTTCTTTCAAGCTACTGCCAAGGTTGGAGTCTGGTGGTATCAGGACACTATATGTTGATTCCAATGTAGAAGATCAATAAATTCCGGAGGTTTTGATATGTTAATGCGCAAATTCACTGATTTTACATTTCGATCTCTGCTCGATCATGAGTAGTAGGTGACTGAATCCTTCGTGATCATTATCTTGTGCATGAATCTTTGGTGCTGTGAGTGCGATTGATACGAGCTTCTACATTTACTAGGAACTGAATCGATTGTGCAAGCTCTTGGCCATGGCCGTCTGAATCTGTTCTGCCGTGTGTACCGATTTCGTGTCGATCTGATTAATGAACTGTATTAATGATTCTACTAATGATGTAAAACAGAGACAACCAGGTGCAGATAGCTTTGATCGAGATTGCGATTGGTTACTTACCACACCGTGCTTTTTTGCAGAGGAGGTTGTATGGAACCTAGTACAGAGTTGACATGCTGGAACAGTTATTGATGAGAGATTGTGGATCATGCATGACATGCACAACCTTCCGGATTTCCCCAAGCTAGTTCCTCTGGCCCACTGTGGGTCCTGATTATCCTGATTATTTGAGGGATCGAATTCTTGTCTGTGTCGAATATGAGAGTTGCACCTGGACATGGTAGGTATTGTGCTGGGGCCGGCATGTAAATTCTGCAACAGAGTCGCCGAATATTGGGACCGTTAACGAACGAACTTCGCATCTCAGATGAGCAGTGCTCGATGGTCATCATGAATATCTGAGGTTCGTTAGCCGCCCAAGAATGGTCCGGCATGAGGGTATGAGCACAGCGATGACTACGTACACAGGACGTCGCCTGGATTCAGCAGACGAATCCAGACAATTCTATGATTCATCGACGTAGGTCTCTTCTGATAACAATTCGGTGAACCTTCCAGCAGTCACTTGTTCGACATGATAGTCTTTACTCTTTAGAACTCCGCAACTGCTTATTTACATAAACTAAGCGATGGTTGTCCATGTCGTACAGGACAGTGTTCAAAAATTCACATGTCAATATTTTTCTTTAACGAGTAGCTCAAAAAACAAAAAGATTATTACCTTGAACTTGAACTTTGACGTAATTACATGCCAAGTGTCTGATCCGAGAACAACAAAAGGGGTACAAGAGTTCAAGCAAGGACCGAGCAAAAGAAGGATCATTTTTTTCCTACACCTTCGTATACCTCAAGGGTAAGAATTTTTCATCTATCGATTGAGACTTTGAGAGCTGCACAAAAGAAGTTTTCTTGTAATTTAACCCCTAAAGGCCCATGATGTTTTGGGAGCTTGAAATCTCAACACTGACCACTATGTACTAATGCGGGTACGTCCAATATTTTTGGAAATTTTTGATAACTTCAACCGTAGGATCTTGAAGTAGACTACCATAGGTAGTAGTGTGAAAATTTTCAACCGTTGGATCATCACTGGATGTGAGATCATAACATTTGAAGTTGACTGTAAATTTTTTTTGGCCTTGACCGTAAAAGCCGAATCGGCGGCCGTGGGCCTTTAGGGGTTAATAATCAGGTAATAATGAGGGTCAAAATATTGTAAGTAGTTTCTCGCTTGCTCATGAACATTCAAAGTACGTCTTTAAATCCATTATGATTTTTTATTTAAAAAAATACCACATTAATTCAATGTATTGTCGTTTAAGGTTTCTATTGCATTTTAGTTAAACGACAATATGTGCACTTGAAATGACATTTTGTGGTTTCGCTTGCTTTTAATATAAAAATTCAATACTTAATTAGGTATTTTCTCAACTGTTACAATAATAAATATGATTCAATATCCCCAAATCACTTATCTCAATTTACTTGTGTCACTTATTTGAAGTCACTTAGGTCAGTTATCTCGATTCACTTATGTCAGTTATCTCAATTCACTTATGTCAGTTATCTCGATTCACTTATGTCAGTTATCTCGATTCACTTACATGTTACTTGTCTTGAGTCAATTGTGTCACTTGTGGCAAGTACTTTTATGTCACTTATCTCAAATGACTTAATACAAATGAATCATCTTAAATGACTTATCTCAAATGACTTATTTTTAATGACTTGTCTTGACTAAAGTATCTGAAATGATTTTGTTTATCTCAAAATAACCAACTCTATTTTTTTTTTTTTAAAACCTATCTATTTCACTAACACTAATTATTTTAATTGACCAAAAACTTTGTATGCCTCATACAAATTTCATTATTCTCACAAGGATATTATTCTTTTCAATAATCCTATCTTTTTTACAAAGCTTTCATTATCACACAAAAATATTGTTGATTTTACACATGATGTTTTGTCACATATAAAGTGTGTTTATTCTAATAATTTAATTTATTTCATAAAGAATATGTTTATATCACACATAATTTGTTTAATTTACTCTGTTATTTCATGAACACTTTATTTAGATAATGAAGATTTTCATTACTTAGTAAAAACTAGGTTGAATCACAAATACTTGGTTTATTTCATGAAGACTATTTATTTCAAAAAACCTTATTAATTTCAACAAAGATCTATGTGACTCAAAAATACTTTGTTCACACTAGCTACTAACTTAGATTATCATTTAAAGAATTATTCCAATAAAACTTGTAGCCTTGTAGGAATCAAATTAGAAAAATGAAATTTACAATGAGTTACATCTTATAAGAATATTGATGGTGATTGTTTATTTGAATCAATTCCGTATCTTTTTAATTATCAAATCTATTCAATTTTATTACAGAAAATGCCCTGAATCATCTTCCAAATTGTTTGTTTTTTGAATACGGCATAGCATTACAAACACATAATTAAAGAACTGACTAATATATAGGAATAACCTGTGGATAAAATAATGAATCAAGGTCATACTTCTCGGTATATCTATGTACATGCTTAGAGTCGATATGGAATATTCATGATGTATGAACATTGTATGGTAAGTAAATCTTGCTATGTACATTAAAACATAGAAAGGTTCCAAATTTTTTACTTCATTAAATTCAAGTCCTCAAAATTGCTACACACGTCATTGACTCATTGGTGTATACCAAACTCATTCAACAAAATTTGTATTTATCTTGTACATTCTACAATAATCACCACATATTAGTTCACATGAAGCACCATATGAATGTCCAGTTATTACTTTGGGAGAATTAATGTTGAAATTTTTACATTCAAGGTGCAACTCAAACCATGAAACCAAAGAAATTTTAAATTGTACGATTAGATAAAATTTATGTAGAAGAAAATTGCAATCACTACAACAAAGAATTTATTCTTTAATAAATCATATTTGAGCAAATGTTCTTAGCCAAGACGCCACATATGGGGTTAGAGATGCATATTGACCAGATTATGATAAACCTAAATATTATGCATTTTAACTATAAAAGATAACTATAACTATAACTATAACTATAACTATAACTATAACTATAACTATATAACTATAACTATAACTATAACTATAACTATAACTATAACTATAACTATAACTATAACTATAACTATAACTATAACTATAACTATAACTATAACTATAACTATAACTATAACTATAACTATAACTATAACTATAACTATAACTATAACTATAACTATAACTATAACTATAACTATAACTATAACTATAACTATATATATATATATATATATATATATATATATATATATATATATATATATATATATATATATATATATATATATATATATATATAAAATTTTATTTTTTAAATTTTTATGTATGTCATCCATAATGAGAACATTATAAGTTCATTATTTATATGGTTCTTATGTTTTTGAATAACATCATATAATGGATCTTGTTACTTTGATGGGGCAATAATGAAACGATGGAGGGTGTGATCCCAAATGGCGACAAATGCAAATGGGGCAAAATGCAAAACTCGAGCCTCAAATTAGTCGCCACATACTCCACAATCAATATAAAAGTGGGCACCTGGAAAGTGAGGATAATCCTGGAATGTCTGTAGGTGTTAAGTTCGTTGCCGCTCTGCATCCGCGTCTGGGAACGTTGACCTCTAGAATGCAGCCGACAATTACAACGTGCTACTGTACTGGCTGCGACGTAGCCTGGGGGTTCTAAAATCAGTAAGTGGTGGCCATGATAGCCACGACTCCATCTCAGAGTTTCCAACTGAGAGCTGAAATACTACCACCTCGAAGAAAAGTTGTCGGCGTGAATTATCAATTTCATTACAAGATGGTCACGTTGTCAATTGACCAACCCACCTGCGTGCCACACCCAGAGACCGATCGATCTGTACGTGCCAGCCAAATGACTCATCAACGGTGCGATGACGTCGTGCACTTCGGGTTGAATCGTGATGGTTGGGATTGCCGACATCCACTTCAAACGGTACAACAAAGACCGCCAGTGCAGCTGGACTTCTCGTAATCCTCCAGACTTTCCTACCGCACTTGGGAGGTGATTTCGTAAGTCGACTTGAAAAGATTAAGCACTCAGTTTCAGGTTCTGGAAGAGACAGTGTCTGATTGATGTCCGAGTCAGCTACTACTTATCAGTGATTCTTGCTGAAGTTCCGGTTAAGCCCATCGATTAGCCTCAACTGTCTGTGATTAACTGCCGCCAAATCAAATTTGAATCAAAGTTGACCCGAAATTGACGAGGGTGAGGAAGCAGGCTGCAAGTATCGCTGTTACGTACAACGAAATTCCCTGAGGCATGTCCGGCATTTCAAACGGATCGGTTTGCTGGCAATGCATCACATACTCTAGCTGGATCGTCTAACGGAGTCATAATCTGTCTGCAAACAAGTGATAAGATCGATAAGCAATTTCTCTGCCTCCTCCAAACCTTTGCATATATATACGTTTCACTTCAAGCAACACAACCTCACCACTCATCCAGCTATCCTTCTTTCCATAATTCCTGAGCATTCACCTCAGCCCTTAATCAAGGAATTGCTTTCAATCTCTTCCTGACTGTAACTGTTCGAGAATTTCAATAGGAATCATCATGTCAGAAGTTGTGTCTTTCGAACTTGAAGGAGATCGGCCGCGTACTCCGAACCACTACTGCACTGGACGATACTGCGTTATCTGCGGAGGCAGAGGCCGAGCGAGGTCGGCTGCTACAAGCTTGAATTCACTTGCACATCATGAGCATTGGCAGTGCCGTTCGGACGATGAAGGAGCGAGTCTACAGTGCAGAGGAAGAGTTCATGAATCATGCGACATGATATCGATGTCGAGTGATTCGGAGCCTGAGCCAACATGCAGATGCAGAGTGCTCCCGTGCAGCAACTGCGGAAGGTCTTGGTAGTGACTGAAGACAGTGCTTGGCTCTTCAAATGATTGTACAGATGTACATAACGGTTGACAACAATCGTCGCGTCGCATTGACGATTAAATTACAGTAGTAGAAGATTAATTGATCGTGCTTCTTTCTATTCATACAGTGCGCATGTGCATAATTATTCTCAACTCTTTCCTATTGAAGCATTTTATTCATTTTATTGACAGTACCATGTAGCTTAGCTTGAAAACAATGAAAAGTGGTTGCAGCTTACGGAAGTCACCATCGTGGTGGTTTCTTTCAAGCGACTGCCAAGGTTGGAGTCTGTTGGTATCAGGACACTATATGTTGATTCTAGTGTGGACGTTCAATAAAAGTCAGGACTTTTCCTATGTGAATGTGCGTCTACATGATTGATTTCCGTTTTCTTCTTGGGTAAGATTGATTAATTGGCTTCATTAGCTAGTGAGTCGGTGGTGCTCGTGAGTGCGATTGAGTTGAGCTTCTTCGTTCAGTAGGTTATGTTGCGATCGTGAAAGCTCGTGGCCATGACCGTCTAAATTCAATTTGCTTTGTCGTGCAACTTCGGTCCAATTCGGTCTAACATCTGATTTGAAACATGCATTACTGCACAATAATATCATCTTAATAGAAGTAACAAGTTCAGATAACATGGATTGCGATTGTTACTGGTTAGATACCGCACCCTTTCTCAGGAAAATTACTTGTTTCAAAAACTCAGAAGAAAGGTCACATGCTGGAACAGTTCACGACGAGAGATTGTAGATGACATGCACAAATTTCCGGATTTCAGAAAAGTAATTTCTGTAACTTACTGTTGGTCCTGAATTTGGGCATTCGAACTGTTGTCTGTGCCCAATATGAGAGTTGCACCTGGACATGGCAGGCTAATGGGTCCAGACAAACAAGTCAATTCTGCAACAGGGTCGCAGAATTGGGCACCGTTAACGAACGAATTCAGCATCTGAAATGAGCAGTGCGAATTGTAACAGCCGCTACAGTAATTCGAATTGAATACAGAATCAAGTTTTCCGATTTCTTCTATAATAGCATTGTCGGTAGTCGTCAGCACTCCCAATCGTTTAGCATTTGAGAACCTGGTACAGCAGTTCAGAACCTCTTGAACGTTTTCCTATTTGAAATCGTCTCTTGAACGTGTTCCTATTTGAAATCGTCTGCTGAGGAGACGAAATTTGAGGGGTTGGCGCTTCTCCTCCTAATATTACTATCAAGTACAGAGTAGTGATATGAAACCCTGATAGAAAGCTGCTCGGTTTCACTGAGAGATTGTGGATCATTTTTGGAGGTTCAAGGATCAAGCAAGTGCGACAAGCCATGGCCACACAGCCCAACATTTTTGCAACCAGTTAGTTCCGGTAAGATTCAAATTGCGGCTTTTAGAGGATTTAGAGAAAGAACTCGTTCCTACTCGTATGAAATGGCTGCAGAAACAGACAAGCTACTGTCGGAGGATTTCCACGAACTATCAATTCTTATCTGAGACCTGCAACTGCTAGAAAGGACCAAAATCAACTGTACATACGATCTTGTGCACGATGTCTTTTCCAAAAATCACCTAATTGAAAAGCTATCATTGCGTCAGAAATCTCCTGTACAGTTGGATAACCTTTGTGGCTTGAAGAAATGAAATTCCTCCACCGGCTACGTGGAAGGTGGGGACTAGGGAGGCGGAAGGTGTCTGAGAGGATATCAGCAGAATGTCTGAGGTTCGTTAGCCGCTCAAGAATGATCCGGCCTGAGGGTATGAGTATGTCGCTTGTACCGCAGGGACTGTGGGGCAAGGACGGCACAGACGCATTCAGACCTTTCTGTGATATATCGTCGTACGTCGCCGCCCAGATGGCAATGTCGACCAAGCTTCCTCCTTCCTAGTAAATGTTCTTCGCTGGATCTGCATGTATAAGATTATTGTTCGTCGACGACTTAGGGCTAAGTTACAAGTCAGTGGTCAGAAGATCACGTTTTACAATTCTGTCGGGAAGATATTGCTTTGTCATTCAGATAGAGTTATTGTAATTTCTGCTCTTCTTCAAAGTACAACAACCTATTACCTTTTGTGAGGATACTTGCACCTTCCTATTACCTTTCGTGAGGATACTTGCACCTTCCTATTACCTTTTGTGAGGATACTTGCACCTTCCTGTGTATGGGTGGTGTTATTAAATGTGTAATCTTGCAAAAGAGATTTGATTCAAGATATTATTTATTGTTTGAAGTTTAAAATTACACAAATAGGTATTAAGATTTTGTCATTAAGGACATGGAGATGGGCCTTTCACCATAGCCTTCTCCATTGAATGTTATAATTGAGACAAGAACTCATCATTATCTCTTCAAGAATTGTTGCTAATGCCAATCACGACCAAGGTCAAGTTTTGTAACATTATTCTCACATGTGGAGTGCCTTAACCAAATAGAGGTTGACACCAAAATTGCACATTAACCGAAGAATACATTTTTTTTGAAGTAATCTTGTGCACACCAAGAATGTCAAAATTTCACCTAAAAATTTCTTGTTAACAAATAGTAACATATTAACCTTTTGAATACTTTTACTATTTTGTTCCATATTTTATATTGCCAAGTGTAGTTTAAATGTGTCATCAATAATTTACGTACCCACAATCTTACTATGGTCAATCTTTACTCACCATAAATTACAAAACATATGGTTGTGGATGCTCTGGTTAATGATTAAGCTTCATAATCTTAAGGTAACTAGTAGTATGGGAAGACACATGTACGATTATCTCTGTCAAGATTCAATCAAAATACTAGATATTGCAAGAGAACTGAAAAATGAAGTCACCTGAGTGTTCAATTTTCATAAACATGTTCATGTCCACGAGTACTTCAGTGAGACATGGCTCCAAAAATAGATAACTCTGACACATCATCGTCTTCATTCATATCTTTGTAGGACAGAAATCAGTAAATGATTGGAAAATGCATGATTGATGAGACATCGACAATAAAACTATCACAGCATGTAAATTGATATATATCGACAAAGATTCACAATACAAAACTGTCAGTACAATACTGAATACTACTTCTAAATCCTCCCAAATAGAGTACAGGGAGTATTAGTTCTACCAATCACGCGGTCAGACTCCCGTGCAGTAGAGCTTGAAAGACAGGAAATATTTCTCGTCTTCCTTGAACACCTTATTTCAAATCATCAAGTGAGAATTTTGTAGTTACCGCTTACGAAAAATAAATCATACTGTGAAGCTATCAACATGTACGTCGAGAAATGTGGCCTCGGCATGAACAGGCCGTGTTCGTGCGGAAGCCAGATTTCGGATGCAGCATGCATGAAAACGGTCATTCACTCCCCCTCCTACCGAGGACACATGAGGCAGTTGCCATCATTGGTGCAATAGTGATCAGGCGGCGTTGGATCTGGCTCAGACGCCGAGTGCTGTTGACCTGCACGTGTGGAATGCATGGACAAACTGGTTGTCCTCCTCGTGCGGCTCTTGTTTCTGAGTCTCCGGCAATACAGGCAGCCTGGTCCGATGCAAACGTGGTTGGGTCCTATTCCATCCCCTTCGGAGACGGAGACAACCAGCTGCTGCAGAAAGGACGCCATGATCTCTGCCCAAATTCACGACCAATTGCTCCGGAGAGCCTGCACCGTGAATGGGACGACTCTAGAAGCTCACGGCACTGATGAATCGCTGGATGAGTGTGGAGGATGAGTTGGATTTGGTCCTGTATATATATATACTGTCTCGAGCCACTAGGCATATCACTCCAACTTGAACTATCAGGCTCAACATCTGAGCTTCCGGGTCTAAACCGACTGACTATTACTCGTATTTGACTGCAGCCAAAATCGAAACCATGGGTTTCGATCAGTTACAATGACGTTAGAGTTTATCTGTGTCGTCCGATTATGATCTCGAGTCAGGACACAGCATCGAGACAGGTCCGTCGCCAATTCAAGCTTTTGATTCTAGTCTCTGCACTCATCAACGTCTTGAATCAGGGCTTTTTTAGACGAAAATCCCTGGAAATTCTAGTTGAATTGATATTGGTTGTTACCATGGGATCACAACGTGAGGTTGAGCCAATGGCTTTCAATCTTCACCGAAGATAAGCCACACGAGCCATGTCACAATCACAACCTTAATGTGAAATTACGGTCAACTTAGGAAAATATTTTTGTCGACGCTGAAGAATGGCTAATTTTTTTATTATCAGCCCCCCTTCATGCTCCCCACTTCAAGTTATTATTGACCGGGCTACCAAAGAGAGTGATCTAAAACGAGTTCTCCACGCTATGTTTCATAAGCAGAGTAGCCATTGTTCAGTACAATTGCGATCATGACAGTGGTCGTTCCATTTGTTTCAAATTGACTAACTTCTGTTGAGTGTTGACCACTTCCAAATTTTTTTCATAGACATCTGAAGGATCTATGTCGAAAGCCTGCAGTCGGTTCAGATGTCTGTCGATATGATGATTTGTGAGGATCAGCAAATAACTCCATTCCAGTAACAAGATGAGTGGAACTCACATGTCTGCAATTATCCTCTGATACATTGACATGGCAGACTTCTTAAGATTGCGTTTGTGGCGAGACTGTTTGAATCTCGTCTGTGAAAAATTGTTCGGAAAGCGTGTATCGTAATATCATTCTGAGCAATCACTCTTCTTTCACAATTTGAATGGACTCGAGGGTGATGATGACGAGAGATCTGGAGATCTGGAGATCTGTGGAAGTCATGGCCGCCATAGTGAGTTTGGCATATGTTGATACACTACCATAGACTTGTGGCTTCTTCAATGAGACTGATGGTCACACTAGCCTCTAAGTAGAGCTCATATAGATTCATACTAGATGGAATTCATCGAGATTGAATAAAAGAAGAGAACATGCAAACATGATTGCCTCCTCTAAGAAAACGCTTTCATTTGATCACATTTTTCAAGATACCCAATGTGTTAAATTGTACCGCTTTCGTTGATCAATGAAATTAAAATCAATTCCAAGTTGTTGCATGCACTTTTTTACTCTTGGATTCATATCTCAAGTCTCTCATAGGTAGTGATACTGAGTGTGAATCTGCATAGGTAAAAATAATTTTGGGATAAATTTTAGATTGGAATGATCATAAAACTTGTAACATTTTTTGAAATTAAAATCCACTTTAATGTTCTTCCCTCGATTATTATCTTGTTCTTGCATCCATGGCGCCGAACTAAATTTCAACTTTAGCTAATTTGGGTGATGGTCTCGTTGGGGTACCCAAAAAGGTTGTCCCATGAACAATTGCACTCTATGCTGGTGTGTCAAACATATCCATTTTTAAAGTGCAATACAATAAGACTTCACTAGATGTGGTTTTAGTTGTCTATACTTAGTTCAAGAAAAAAAATAAAAAATAAAAAAAATATTTTGAAGTAATTTTATTTGATTTTTTAGTTGAAAAAGTAAGTCATGTCCCAATAACCTAAAATTCATAGAATCAAGCAAATGGAATATCAACCATTTTTATTTTAATGTAATTTTTGAATATGACCTACATCTTCTTGTATAGAATACAAAATAATTTATTTAATTATAAAAAAATTAATTCATTGTGCACTATAATGCCTGCAAATCCCCAAATTCAGCATTTTTTCCCTCATCTATGAATGGATCCAAAAAAAATAAAAAATTCAAGAGAAACTCTATAGGCATATATACTTTGATTTCATTGAGGTGCATGATATTTTATTTTCCATTTTAGGGTCTTTTTACTTGATTAAAATGGACAAATTAGACAAACTTTGGAGGCTTTCAATAAAAATAACCTAATTAGTGTGTCCAAAAAGTGATACCCCAAGCTTACCATTGCCCATTTGACCAATGCAAGAAATTATGCTTCAAACGAATGATCAATGATTATAAGCTATTCTTCCGATCTAGTGATGCTATATCTATTAATAATGAGAGATTTTAGATGACACGCATCACATGCACGACCGTCCAAATCTCTGAATCCATCTGATGCTAGCGGATGTATACTACAAGGAACAGTTGAAGAGGAAGAGTAAAGTAGTATTTCCAGAAGATGATAGCATAGAAAGTGATGAAATCTAGAGCTTTTCAATAAGGCGATCCATCTGCTGGTCTACCTTTTGAAGTAACTCATTAGTTTTAGCAAAATGCTCTAACATTGCTATTCAGCTATCTACCATTTTACCAAAGTAATGTAATGCCTGATCTTGAAACTTGTTTTTCTTCAAGGCAGAGGATGGTTCGAAGTGAATGGTATTTACCGGTTGAATGTCATCTTCCATACCATTTGATGGATTTCCTTGTCCGCCCACACTAGTGCTGTCCATAGTGGTTGCACTCACATGCTTCATGACGGAACCAGCTTGGTGCCACCAATGGTCAATCGAGTCATAAAACTTACATTCATGGTGATCATTTCCTGAAATTGAGTTGGCAAGTTTGTCCTCCTTGTATTGCTTGAAAACCATTTCAAATTTCTTCCGGCATGCCTCGGCCGTTCTTGAAATACCAGGAATAGCTACTATCAATCGTGCTTGAAGTCGGACCCATGTATCAACACCTACACAGAATTAACATTATCATTAGTACCTTCCACAATCATGTACCGAAAATGATCATGAAATGCGAAAAAAATGAGCTGAAAGCCTTCAAAATCGCTTTGAAAAAATTACTCCAGCATGTGGAGCTAGAGTAGAAGGTGTATATATACATTCTCAAGAGAATGGACATGCGTGGAGAAGGTGGAGGTGGATGGCTAGCCCAAGTGGCTTGCTATGATGACCATGAGGTCCATGGTTCGATACTTGTTGGCGGTGTTTTGCCAAAAATTTCTTCAAGGCCCATTTCAAGCCCTAATGGGGGGGGTAAGGGGGGGCCAACTCGGGCCTTTACTCGACTACGAGCAAAGGCATCCGCCTTTTGCTCGAACCCCTAACTTCTTACAAAAATATTTGCAAAAAAAAATAGCAATGTACCTTGTTTCTTGGCGTTCTTCTCAAATTCTGTATGCATCTCAGTCTCCACGAAGAGCAATCAAATGCTCTACCTCGCTGTCCAGCCAGTTTTTCTTCTTCTCTCCTTCTCCTCCATTTTCTTCTTCATTTTCTTCTCCTTCTACCTTCACCTTGGCTCTCGTCTTGGCTGGAGCTTTCTTCCTTGGAAGTGAACCTCTCTTCTTTCTTGTGGTTTGAATCGGTTCTTCAACAATCTCCACGTCATTGTCTTCTTCTATTTTTCTTCCTCCTTCAAACTCTTCTCTCAAATTCCTTGCTAGTGGAGAAGGGTGTTGAACATATGACCTAAAAGCACTTGCTAAAATTTGCATTGAGGGCTCAAAATAATTCTCACTACCAATGAGGTTGTCCTCCTCTTGGCTACTAATGTACTGAAACTGAGAATAACCAGCCATTGCTAAAAAGTTGCAAAAAAAAATTGCGAACAAAAATTTGCCAAGGAGCTACTACAGCAAAGGAAGAGAGAAAGAGAGAGAGAGAGAGAGGAGCTTACCAACGCCTTAGGGTTTAGAAAACGTGCTCTGAATCAACGGTCCAGATCTGAAATCAACGGACCAGATCTGTTTTTGAGAAATATTTTTTTATAGAGAATGTGTTGTCCAAAAAGGACAAGGTCTTGAGCAAAAAGTGCTGCCACACAAGCCTCCATGTCATTTTTTCATCCACGATAAAAGTGCACCACCTTTGGATTCTTCACCAAGTGTAAACACCCACCCGTCAAGAGTGGCATTTTCGACCAATCACATTGGAGAAACGCCCTTTTTTTCTTGACTGGTGGACTTCTCCACCGTAGTGTAAACCGGCCCTAAACCTAATTCATGTGGCTCACTGTAGGTTGGAGTGTCCTGAAATTGTGCATTCAAACTCGTGTCTGTACCCAATATGAGTGTTGCACCTGGACATGGCAGGCTATTGGGCCCAGGCAAACATGTTGATTCTGCAACAGCGTCGCAGTATCTGGGACCGTTAACGAACGAAATGAGCAGTGCGGATCATAACAGCCGCTACGGGTGGCTCGAATTGAATACAGAATCAGGTTTTCCAGTTACTTTTATGATAGAATTGTCGGTACTCGTATATCATTTAGCATATTGAGAACCTGCTACGGCAGTTCGGAACCTCTTGTCTGCTGAGGGGAGACGAGATTTGAGGAGTTGGCGCTTCAGAATCTCCTCCTGATATTACTATCAAGTAAAGAGTAATGATATCAGACCCTGATGGAAAGCTGCTCGGTCAAACTGAGAGATTGTGGATCATCTTTGGAGGTTTGAGGATCAAGCAAGTGCGACAAGTCACTCATAGCTACCATGGCCACACAGCCCCCCATCTCTGCAACCAGTTAGTTCCGGTGAAATTCAAATTGCGCCTTTTGACGGAATTGAAGAAAGAACTCGTCCCTACTCGTGTGAAATGGCTGCAGAAACAGACAAGCTGATGTTGGAGGATTTCTACGAACTAGAGCAATTCTTATCTGAGACCTTAACCTGCAACTGCTAAAAAGAACGAAAATCAACTAAGTACGACCTTGTGCACGACGACTTGGCCACAAAGCATCTAAGAAAAAGGCTTTTTACTGCGTCAGAAATCTCCAGTACAGTTGGATAACCTTTGCGACTTGAAGAGATGAATCTCCTCCACCGGCAGCGCTACACGTGTGGAAGGTGGGGACTAGGGAGGCGGAAGGTGTCTGAGAGGATATCAGCAGAATGTCTGAGTGTCTGAGGTTCGTTTGCCGCTCACGAATGATCCGGCCTGGGGGTATGAGTACATAGTCGCTTGTACCGCAATAACTGTTGGGCAAGGACGGCACCTAGATTTGCAGACGGATCCAGACCTTTCTGTGATCTATCGTCGTACATCGCTCCAGCTAGATGGCTCCGTCGACCATCCTTCCTCGAAACACTTTCTAGTAATGTTCTTCATGTTTGAGATTATTGACTGTTGATTTTTGCAGCTCATGGCTTTCCAAGTTGTGGTAAGGTTTGAACACCTATTTTTGTACATTTAACCCCTGACTTTCTTCAATACCCTAAACGGGTTTTGGAGGATCCCGGAGGAGAAAAACTCAATCAACTTTGACCATTGTAATCTCACAAATGAGGAAGAATGAACGGTTCAAATTTGGTATGTGAGTAAAATGTCAAGTCAACTTTGAGATCTTACGGTTAAATCTTTCAACAAATTCTTAAATTGAGATTTTTTGATCATAATTTAAAGAAATGTCAAATTTTGTGAGTTAGAAAGTTTTGCAACAAGGAAATTTAGGGGTTAAAGAATTCACTATACTTGGAATGGTGGAATGAGTGGCTTTTCTATTTTTTAGTGCTTGCCGAATACAAAATACGAAGCTTCCCCATATTTATAGCACAAGTTTATAATATTAACTACAAATTTTAGGAGTGACCGATATAGGTTAATCTATAAACGAACCCCTATGGTATGTACGAATGGGATACATTAAGAGTGATTGTAGGGTGAGCACTCAAACTTGATAGTATTGAGAGGAAGAATTTGACATGCATGCACGCTTTTAGGGGGGCGGTTGTCTTTAGGTATTCATATTTTAAATCTCCCTCTCTGCAAGATTTGGAGCCTTTGCCTTTGTATTGGTGATTTTTCATATTCTAATTAACTTGAAAAGAGATCTTGAATTTTTTTTGTGTGTCAATAACGAAGGGCTATAGGTTAGTGGTCAAAAGATCACATGTTACAATTTTGTGAGGATGAATTTACTTTGTTATCTCAACACTTTATGTCCTAGTAAAGAGTTCTCTTATTTAAATTTGAAGAACCTACTAACATAATTTGTTTTAACACCATATTCATTATAATGGAAAAATTGCATGATTTTGAGAGAATATATTTTAGCTCTCGAGTTGAGCTAAATTGTACCCAAAGATTGGGTACTTCACTGAAATTGAACAAATCAACAAATTGTTAATATTTCTAAATAATATATAGCTCACTCAAATTTTGTCCAAATTGGGCATATCATAAGTTATTTGACATGTCGGAAAAGAGTAGATGATTGTCAAAAAACACCTCATACGCTCAAAAAACTTCCGTAGGTTATGACCATTTGAAAATGTCAAAGATTAGTAGTCTTCTTCACTTTCAGTGAATTAGTCAATTTGTGGGTACAGTTTAGCTCGACCAGGTTGGAGGTTGGATTTCTCCCAATAATATTAAATTTTATGGTGTTTTTTACACCTTTCCAAACCATCTACAGCTGTCAAGCCAACTAAAACTAGCTGTTTTGTGGGCATCCACTATGATATAAAGCTATAGCTAACTAGATTTTTTAATGTGGTCCTGAGGAAATTATAGCTAGAGTCAACTATCAAAATCAAAAGTGTTGCCTAGATACAACTTAGTTTAGGTAGCTAAATAGCTAAACGCATTAAGCTTGATACAAAAATTGTTAGTTTTTGTGTAATGTGTGCTTTTAAAATGATTGATTCAATGAGGTGGTTAATGGGTTGTTGCTGATAATGCGACTAAGAGAGATCGAAATTCAGAATTCCTCAAGCAAGAATCTGCTGCACTATCAAAGGAACTAATGCAAGAATAAAGTGGGAAATGCATGCAATCAAAAATTTACCAAAGACATTGACCTCTTTCAGGTATCCAGTGGGATAGGTAACTACCAATATTATTGACAGTTGTTGGCGGGCCATTGTCAATATTATTGATAGTTGTTGGCAAGTCATTGTCAAATAATGTAGCTATTACTATAACTAGGTGCATATTTAGTGTAGCCTTGAAAAAGAGCTATTTAGCTAGCTTACTTTTTAGGGGTAATGGTTTTGCTCGTAAGTGTAGCTGTTTTATCTATGGAGCTAGTTGCATAGTTGGGATTGTCAACCTACTTGATTTATTTTTATTTGTTTGATATTCTCTATTGCCATGCCATTCTTGAAATCGTGTGATCAATATTTCACAAACAGATGATTGCGGAATGCTGCGAATATGATTGGTCAAAGCTTCATAATATTGCGTTAACTACACAGAGACACATATTCAACCAACTCATATTGAAATTCGATAAAAACTAGACATTGCAAATTGAAGTCAGTTGTCCGATCGATTTAATTTCATGAGCGTGTCCTTGATTACTTCAGTGAGTCATGGACAGGTCTAGAATCACTTGACTGTGACAAATTATTGGATGCATTCAGAATTTTGTAGGACAGATATCAGTGAATAATTTCTTGGAAAATGCTTGATGGGACATCAAAACGATCACAGCATGTGGATAAATTGATATATCAACAAAAGTCACAGTACAAATCAGAAGCTTATCTCTAAATGACTAAATCCTCCCTGGAAGAGTATTGTGACTAGTACAGGTTCTACCTAAGTAAGTAAGAACTGGTACGAATCATGCTGTCAGACTCCCGCGCGTGCAGCAGAGCTTGGAAGACAGAAACAAATCTCATCTTCCTTGAACACCTTATTTCAAATCATCAATCGAAATCCTGTAGTAACCGCTTAAATGAAAAATAAATTCTACTGTAAAGCTATCAACATGTGGCCTCCATGAACAGGCTCGTGCATTCGTGTGGAGGCCAGACTCCGAATGCATCAAATTATCAATCGTTTACTTCGGACATTTAGGGCAGTTTGGACCCCAGCAGTAATGATCAGGGGGCGTCCAATCTGGTTCAGAGACCGAGTGCTGTCGACGTGCACGTGAGGAGAGCAGCAACGACACATTGCTTGTCCTTCTCCTGCGGCTCTTGTTCCTGGGTCTCCTGCAAAACAGGCAGCCAGGTCCGATGCAAACGTGGTTGGGCCCTGTTCCATCCCCTCCAGAGACGGACGCAATTAGCAGCTGCAGAATGGACGCCATGATCCACGAACGGGTAAGAGTAGTTGATAGCTACAAACAGAAAGAATTGCTTCGGAGAGCCTGCACCGTGAATGAAACGACTCTAGAAGCTCACGGCACTGATGAATTGCTGGATGAGTGTGGAGGTTGAATGAGATTTAATCCAGTATATATATGCAGGACATATCAGTCGAACTTGAACTACGATTAGGCTCAACAATTTCGAAGAACGTAGCTGCATGATCTTCTGGGTTCAAACCGACTGACTGGCACTCACTCGTATTGACTGCAGCCAAAATCGAAACCATGAGTTTCGATCAGTGATAATGACGATGAACTTCATTATTTGTGTCCGATTTTTGAGCTCGTAGTCTAGAGTCTAGACACATCGGACGACACAATTGAAGTTCGTAGTCTAGTCAAAAGTCGAGACAAGCTTTTGACTCTAGTTTACGCTCATGTATCGAGACAAGCTTTTGACTCTAGTTTATGCTCATGTATCGAGACAAGCTTTTGACTCTAGTTTCTGCGCTCATGAAGGTCTTAAATCAAGGACTTTTTAGCTGCAAAACCTGAGAAGTTCTACGACTCAAAGTGACATTATTTGTTACCAGAGAGCATGATTGGGATTGCAACGTGAGTTTGATACAACCGGCTTCAATATACATCGAGGATATGCAGTTTATGCCACAAAGGCCATGTCATTATCACAACCTTGCTCGGAAATTACGGTCAAATTATCGTCAGTCAACTCGAGATAAAAAATATTGTCGACGCTGGAAATCGGCTGAGACTTATTATCATCCCCCATCATGCCCCCACTGTAAGTTATTAGTGACCCGTCTTCCAAAGAGAGTGATCTAGAACGGGTTTACCCCGCTCCGTTTCACGTCCAAAGGTCATCTATTGGACGTCGACAGCCTTCGGATGTCTGTCGGTATAATATTTTGTGAGGATCAACGAGTTACTCAATTCTAGTGACAAGATTTTCATTTGCATACTGGAACTCAAATGTATGTCTGCAACCATGGTTATCGTTACACAGCAGGTTCTTAAGATTTGTGATTGCGACAAGACTGTTTGAATCTCGTCTGTGACGAATTGTTTGGAAAGCGTGTAATGTATTATCTGAGCAACCACTCTTCTTTCACAATTTGAATGGACTCGAGGGTTATGATGACGTGAGATCTCGAGATCTGTGGAAGGCATGGCCGCCATGGCTTTTTTTTCTGAAAATATATATTTACACATATGTACTTTAGTGTGCCAAATTCACCCTGACTCGTGATGCACAGAAATTCTATCCTTCGGAGGTATTTTTGGACAGGAAAATGATATGATATAAAAAATAGAGTACCGATTCACGATTTGATTTATAACTTATTTTGTAACAATCACCATACTCAATAAATTGGGAAAGTTATGCACAAGATAATGTACTAGGTAACTCAAAAGAAGCCACAGACTGGTTACGGAAAATAACTAGTGGAGCATCCTCTTGAGCCGTGGGAGCAGCGAGATGATGGTGCTGAGATTGAGAAGCCTTCTCTTCCAACAGCTCGTTCCCATGATCTCCATCAGATTCAATTATGTAAGAATTGTTTACCAAAATGAAGTTCATTAGAATTGTTCACTAGAATGATGTTAGTTGCCGCCAAGGGTAACTTACTATTATAACAATCATGGGTGAAGTGCTAGAATGTGGCAACAATGTTAAGGATATTGCAGACGAACACAACTATTCTTGGAGTAGTCTACGTGGCATGGTGGTTCACATGCTACCGGCAGGTTCTCCCAGCAAAAGGAAGTCAAGAAGTGATCTAGGTTTGGGGAAGAAAACAACGCAGTCCAGCGGTTACTTGTCTTCCTTTGCCTCGGGCCCCTTTAAATAATTATCATTGTCAAGTAAGGTTGAGCGTCCATACTCGACGAAGTACCTAAAGCCATATAGATAATGCCAAATTTGCTCACAAAAAACTTCCTTACATGAGGAAGCCATGTTATTTAGACTCATGATTGAATTTCTCTTAGTTGATTAATACATTGATTGGTTCAAAAAAATAAAAATAAAAGTACTATCTAAAATTTTAGTTTCTTCATGATTGGTTTTAGATGAACCTACATATTGGTAAAGTGTACACCTCCTCTGTTGGTGGGAATCCTCTTAAATGGTCAATTTTAGGTGCCTCCATAGCTCCACCTTACCTTTCACGGTTTCAAAAAAGATGAAGAACTTCAACCCTAATTGGGACCGACCTATCCTAGTATCCTTGGATGCATCCCTGACCGTCATAACATCAACAACAAGACTATTACCTCCTCTCGGCTTGCCCTAAGGCCATAAAACCAATGACAGGACTACTACCTTCTCTTGGCTTGCCCTAAGACTATAACACCAATGACGGGACTACTACCTCCTCTCGGGTGGACATTGCTTCAATGTCAATTTGGTTTCTTTCACCCGATTTATTACAAAAATTCTGGGAATAATTTTTTTTGGTTGTGAGAGTAGACAGATTGTGTTGCACCACCAGGCAGGTGGAATGTGACAATTAAATGCATTTTTAGGATATTTCTTGTGTTTTTATTCGGTAAGCCCTTGTAAGCCATTGACCCTGTATGATGGATATAAGCTTTACAGTGAAACATATTCATTATTTAGGTTTTACATCACCAGCATAAAAGCAATTTACTTTCGTATACTTGCAAATGAATACTATAGGTTATATCTCTTTTACTAATAAAATTACAGAGAAATTATTGGAGGAAAACTCATATATTTAACTACCTACTGTAGTACTTTTGTTTGTAGTGTAAATTGATGTAGAATGGAGTATGGAATCAAATTCTAAGCAAAAATTAGACTTGTGACTTGACCTATCTAGTAGACACCACTAAGGTAGTGACTATTTGACAGGGCTAAAACGTGTTCACTAGCTCGGCCCAAGCAAGAGATACATTCTAGCTTCCACCTTCATTTTCGATGGTACTCATGGCGTATATTCTAGACTGAACCGTTTAGGTACCCTTACAAGTTCTAGTGTTCTACCTTCAAAATTTACAACTTATCCAAGATAACTTCGAGACTATAATTCCAATTGGTCCCAATCCAACGAATCTATACATACTTTGCACGTGTACCAAAATTAATTACCTTGGCCACCCCCAATGAGCTTGACAATGTGAACTTTTCTTCTCAAACGTTGCACAAGTCTAGCAATGTTTTGGAACTTGCTTGAGCAACGTTCTCAAGAAAATAAGCAACATTATATAATCACCAAGCAACGTTATTTATAATCTAGTTGAGAACGTTGCTTATTTTCTTGAGAATCTTGCTCAAGCAAGTTCTAAAATGTTGTTAGACTTGAGCTAGACGTTTACTCAAAAGCAACGTTTGTGGCGTTGCAAAACCCGGCCTCCTTTCTAGTAGTGTTTGTTAAATTATTATTTTTATATATTGTATCTACGTTGACTGCACTCAGTTCTATCAGAGTCCTTGCGCATTAATATCAGCCCCTAAAAGTTCCACTTCACAAAAGTATCAAAACTTTTGAAACTTTGAAAACTCACCATTTTTTACTAAGTCACAATTTATTAACACGTAATTCGTTATAATGGGAATATTCCTGAAGATTATCAAATTGAGCTTGAGTTGAGCCAAATGTACTATGTGGGTACATTTAGCTCGACTCGAGCTAAACCCACATTTCTCAAGTTCAGTGAATAATACCATTATAACAAATTACTATAACGAATTACGTGTTTATTCTACACATTATTTTGTACACACCTAACTTAAAGTACTACTCACATACTCAAATTTAATTTCTATAAAAAAATAATTCTGCTATGAGATAATAAGAGGTGGTTGATTGATAAAAATTGGCCAAAGCGAAAGTCATGTTCATGAACCTTTCAAGTTTTCAACATAACCAGAAGTATGTTGAGTTCATTTTCGGAACATGAGCAGACAAAGCCATAATAAATGGTTCTGGAAAATGGAGCCAAAGTAGCCACCAATTCATGGAACTGACTTTAAATTTCAAAACAAATGTTAACAAATCTATCAGAACATCATATGTGATATGTCTCATCAATGATTCAATGATTCAAAGACGTTAACTTAAATGTCCAGATGGTTTTATCTCGGTGAACTTGCTAAAGTGGATGAGCAATTTGGAAAGCCAAGAGTTATGAAAAGGTCTAGACGAGAGCCCTAAAATCACTGGGCACTGATTCCTAGAGCAGAGCCATACAAGTAAAAGAGGGGTCAAGCGCAGTTTAACACCGACATGTCAAGCTGGTAGATATCGGGGCCGATATCGATCACAGGGCAATTTGATCCCCTAAATGCAACTTTAACTAGACAGAATCTCAATCGGCACTTCAGTTGAAAGAATCGTGTCTCGAATTACACCCGGGGACAGCAACTCCCTCGAACGAACCGAGCAATACTTGTAGCAATGACGGCCATGACTTCAACGCTTGTCTGTACAGACTTCAGGATCATCACATCGTGCGATCGATGTTTCACTGAATATCTGGAGTCCACGTCGTAGCAAGCAAGTTTGATTCGAAAGTTGTAGATTATCGATAATTTCAATTGAGTCGTAACAAGATGTACGCTGCAACTGCAGTCTCTCCTGTACCGACAGCCCTGCAAAGTTATTTAATTCTGCTACCGACAGCCCCCATAGGCTGTTGCCAAATGGAGTTCTATTTTTGAAGCTCTATGCTAGTGGGAATCGTTCATCAGGCAGAACCCTTCGTGATGAAGTGAGTCAATTTGAAGCTTGTGGTACTGCATGAATCTGCCAGTTGTGCCCCAACAACTTTTCGTAGTACACGACATTTTAAAGGTCATGAACTTGTGCCAGCTGATCGCTTGATTGCATGCATGGAAAGTCCAGAATTACTTGGGGGCTTACAGGGGGCAAACAAGGCAATCTGCCAATTATGCAAACGTGGACAGTTAGAAATTCTGTTATTCTCAACATTGACTTGCTGCTGATAATTCGAAAATAGCACGGACCGTGTAAACTGCTCCATGGTGTTGCAAGGAAGTCACGGGATTCTTTCTCATGACCTTGGTTTCGGAAGAAAGTTTTAGATCATCTACAGATGTTTGACTTTCTATTACGTACTGAAACCACATATTCAATAATTTGAGAGTCATTTGCGCTGGCGAACCGGTTTAAACCATGCGCGAACTCGGAACACACTGTTGTGCTATTACCTTTCAGATTGTAACTAATATTATTCATTTAACTTAGATCATGTCAACATTGATCACTCAATTTTCGAACAGGTTCGAAGTTTTGCAACTAAGACGAAGGAATCGTTCAGCCCATTTTTACCTCTCTCAAACCAAATTTTGAATCTGAAACATCTATATCCTGGTAAAACCCACAATTTCAGTTGATGATAAAACTTTGAGACCTAGTGTCGGCAAGTCATGCATTGATATCAGTCAATCGGAGCAATTAAAACAGTCGGTCATTGACTGTGAGCTACGGTCAAAGATAGATGTTGGTACTACGTGAACACTTTCGGATAGACTGCAGTAAAGGCCCACAAATTAGTAGCGTTTCCATTCAACTGAACTCGGAAGACCAGTTCGATAATTTCCTAGCAGTTCATTGTCTGGTACGTCGAGAGTCGAGACTGCATATAATGATGTCGCGATCCCACTCAATCTCCACACTCATCCATTGCTTCCTTAGTTTCCATATCGTGCAGCGAGCTTTTAGAGAGACGTTTCATTCACGTTCTATGCAAGTTTCGGGAGCAATCTATCTATTGCCTCGTTACAGTTCGTGAAACTGATCAGAGATCATGGCGTTCTTGGTGCACCAGCTGTTCATCTCTATTCCTGAAGGTGATGGATCAGCTACTGCCGGGTCGTGTGCCCAAGGCCAAAGCCGACACGCGACAGTCAGAGGAAGGATGACAACAGATGGACTGCGTCACGGCTCACGTCGTCTTCGGCAATCGGCTGGAGAACCCGATAAAACTTCCGATCACTATTGTAACAAACCAGACCCTTGCATCCATTGCGGCAGTTAGATATACAACGGCCCATTTCAAAGACTACTCCGCTATTGCAGCCGGAAGCGGAGTCTCGTCACGAATGCTCGCCGTATGAACATTTTTAGGCTGACAAATAGTAACGATAGCACAATGACAAGCTATACTTGTACGACGTGTAATTCAGAGTCGCCTTGACAATCAAAGTTGTTGCAGAAAACTAGGCGAGATTAGAATAAAGCTATGTATCAGTAGACTCAGGCTCTGGTCCTTACGTAGTCTGGGACTTGAATTTTGCATCTGGAACTAGATTTCAGGTGCTCAGAAATGATGGTGTCCATCAAATCTGTGTAGCCTTTCGGACTTGATCCGAAAGATTTAGACACCATAGATACGCTTTATAGTTGATACTCATGCTTAGCTAGGAAGTGTGAGCTGTTGATCCACATGTTTTCAATCAATTAAATATGCTGCAACCCCGGTGTGCAGCAGAAGTTCAAAATGTATTAGTCAATGTTCTTTCGAGAGCCTGTTTTGCTCAACGCATGTCAATGCTCTTCAATCTCAACCGGAAGAACAAGACAAGACCATCACAGACTTGAAGGCAGATTCCAAACCATTCAACAGATTAAGTTCTTTTGAGAGATAGAAGAACTTTTTATTTTAATTGTAATAGTTTTTGGGTAATAAGACATTTTGATCTTGCAATCTATGAGGCCTCACACTAGTAGGAATATTAAAAATAAATAAAAGTAAAAATGACAGTGTTTTGTGTCATTGTGGATGTCCAATTGATGTCTAAAATTGACACACTCTAAATAGAGTGTGTCGTTTGGGACAAGTCATTATGACCACTATGTCATTTAGAACAATAATCTATAAATATTTACATTTATTGTCTCGGTACATGATCACACCTTGAAAAAAGAATTTTGAGATCAATGCCGGAGTACATTTGAAGTATTTACAAAAAATTATTATTAAACAAAAATTGGAGTACACTAGCATCTACCTAGTCCTTTCAAAATGACATCTACCTAGTCCTTTCAAGCAATGAACTCTAAAACCCTAAAAAATGAAATGACAACCATGCATACACTTAATTAGACTAAATTTGCAATCTCACAAAATCACCAAGAGCGTAAGAATTGCAACGAATATCACAAATAGTGCAAAGGGAAGGATTACAATTGGCAGCAGGACCCTTGGCCACTAAAATCAGCCTTATAAATAGTATCTTCAAACTCGGTTAGCACTTAGCACGTTCAGTCTAGAGTTGAAAACTCGGTTAGCACTTAGCACCTTCTGGAGTTGAAAACTTGGTTAGCGCCTTTTGGAGTTGAAAACTCCAACTCTTTTAACTCTTACCCTAACCTACCTACACTCACAGTCTCACACCCGCATACAACCTTCACATATATTTTACTTGCATTGATGTTCTTCTCATAAGAGTCACACATTTCAAATTCCTTTTGCTACACCCTAGAAACATCTCCACTCAAACACACTCACATAAGAAAACAAGAGATAAAAAATATTAGCAAAAGTCTAGTCAAGAAGAGAAAGAGACGAAGTGCACAAAAAATGACAAAGAAAAAAAAAAAAACAGGAACATCAAAAGTAAATGAGAGAAAAAGGGGAAACATGAGAGAGGAATTGTCCTCTCTCACATTTCTTTTTACCTTGTTGCTTTTTCAATTACCTATCTACCTCTAACTCTAATATTACTTAACATCTAATATACTTCAATTTTAGCAATTTAATTATCCTTTCTAATATAGAATCAATCATGTAATTGTCACTATTTTTAATAATCATATTAATAACTTTCTAACCTATTTTTATTCAAATTCCATTTAATGCGTTTAATCTATAGTAAGTCAGTAACTACACAAATCATTATAATCAAATGTATTTTACATTTGGATATTAAAGAACTAATATGTGAGTCATTAGGATGGTTCAGAGAATCCTAGACCGTTATAGAGACATACAGAGTAGATTATCTAAACCTCCACATGTCTATATATTATTTCTATAGTTGTGTGCATTATATGTAATGTGTTATAATTTCAAGAACTTAGTGAAAGTCAGTATATTAGTATTTGTATTTGTATTTACAACACTATTGACATTTTAGATGATTTAATAGACTTCTATTCTCATTGACGTCTCTTATTGTCTTGTTCAAGTCCATCAAGAATGATACAAAATTTCAGAATTTTCTAGCTATATTTCCACGGGGCTGCGTTACTAAATCCACCATGAATCCATGATAAGTAATGATTACTTACACATTCCGGAAAATATCCAAATATTTGCCGGAATATTCATTAGTCATATATAAATTTTTTTTTAAATTTAAATTTCTAAATATATCAGCTTATTGCCTAAACAACCTAATATTATGAGGTTTCCGGAATTTAGAAAGCTGAAGCGGAAGCCTTCTAAGTCTAGGAAGTGGAAGCTTTCTAAGATTGAAGACCCTTTATGAAAGCATACTAGTCTAAGCTTCCAATATCTACTAAAATTTCTATAAACCAATGGACATTCTAGAAGCTTCCGAAAACTTGGATTAAGAAATTACATTCATTGAACAAACCCTAAAAAGTTCTTGAGAGGCAAAGTATTCATAGTGTGGATGATGCCATGGTATTGCACGTTCATGACAAACTTGAGCACTTCTTGGTATTCAATCACAAGCTTCTCTTACATGTGTTTATGATTAAAACTTCAAGTATAGCTACAAAATTCTAAATCGTATGTCAATTACCCTCCTGCAAAATTACATTCAAACCACTTGGTTACAATATTCTAGTAATTTCCGAATGTATCCTCGACTAGCCTTTTCATTTAAGGTGTCATTTAGGACCCCATTTGTACACTTCGTCATTTACGACACTTTTTGGGAAAGTTTTTATCCACTCATTTCTACTACTAGTGTCAAAATTTCACTTACATAACTAACTTGCAATAAGTCTTTACAAAATTGTACGGTCAAAATCTAAGTTACCATTCACTTCCATATAAGAATTTTTTCTTGGGAATCTTGTCTCGTGTCACAGAGGAATCATATATGTATTTTATGAAAATTAAACTTATCACCTTTCTACCTTGACGTCAACTCTATTAAAACAGCAATATTACACCAAAATGGCACTCTTTAAGACCATGTTGGTTTTCACTCATAACTTTTCCAACAATATCAGTAATTGACATGACATTAGTAGTCGGTAGCTCTCCTGAGATCACCACCGACTAAGAAGCGAGTCAAATATATGGTGGCCATGGCTGCGTTGCAAATCCCACAAGTTTCGCATTGCAAATCTCGATAAAGGCACAAATATCCCATCCCAATATTCTGCTAAATTACTATTCCTGAGAGGACCGTCGTGACTAATTACTAGCCCACGTAATTTCTAGATTTCCAAGCAATCATGAAGAAATTAAATATTTCAAGCCTCCCGTTCGAGGCAAATCAGTTCGTGGAAAGATCGTGTCATTAACAACGCGTCCCGAAGCAAGTCAACCCGAAGCAGACGATGACACATCTTATGCTTAAGTGTCGTGCTCATGAACAATTTGAGGATGATTGTTGTGCGCAGATCAATCTCTTCAGGAGCCGGGATAGAATTTGCTTGGGGGGGCACCTGGGGGGGCACCTGGGGGGGCATTCCTCGGGTCAAAACATACTTGGGGGGGCGTTTGGAGGGGGCAAGAATTTCCTAACGTCTACACTTTACTCTTTGAACATATTCATGGTCATCCATTGACTGCTGAAGATTTATTAGACTCAATTGCAGTTTCGAGGTAGCCTTGAGATTGTCTCGAGCTGGAATTTCAAATCTAATGATGTAGTACAATTCAGGATAGGACATCATTGAACTTATCATCGTGCGATTTCAGATGATCTGAGTCCTGAGTGTTACTTAATTTCATTCACCTCATTGCAGTTGATTTCACCCAGATGCAAGATTTCAGTAATGCAACAAGTCATTATGATTCGAATCTGGCGTTAGATTGTTGACTTACTGACTCGACTCAGTAGGTGCGAAATCGGAGAAATTTACAGTGGTCTATCGTAACTGTGACTAGCAAGATTTTGGCTGCAGTCGACGGCCAATATGAAACCGCCAGCAGTCAGTTGGATTGGACCCGAAAGATCAAGCAGCAACGTCGTTTGAGCTTGACTGTCATGAATCACAAAGCTCTTGAAAATGTAATTTGTCTGGTAGGTCGACATTATGTATATATACAACTCAACCTCACTCACACTCCTGGACCAAACTCATCCAGCGATTCATTAGCTGTGTTTCAAGCTCTCCATTCGTTGCCAATCTGAGACCGACGCATCATTCTTGATACAGTCATGGCGTTCCTTGTGAACGAGCTGATTGTGCCTGCTTCCGAAGGAGATGGGACAAAACATCACTGCTGCCGGGGAGATGGCTGCATTATATGCACAAGGCCGATTCCAAAACAATCTGGGGGGAGAGTGCCTATCAGGCTGTGCAAGGGATCACTTCGACTTCGGCATTCAACTGCAGAGCCAGATCCTACAAAGCCAGATCACGATTGCCTGGGAGAGAAGTGTCCCATATGCAGCAAGTGAACGCTGGTGCATTCCAATTCCGAGCCTCCGTCGATCCATGCGAATGCACGACCGTGATGATTTAGCTGAGGATCGATGTAGATCCATTGTGCTTCAGCATACACTTTAAGTATGATTCAGAAGACAGAGTGTCAGTGACGATCTGATCGATGTGGAGCCGAAGCTTACTGAAGCACTTGGCTGAATTTTGCATACGTACTCCTTGATATGCTTTGAACTAGGATTTCTCATTTGTGTTTAAAATTAGTAGGGTATAAGGTGCCTGGGCAAGAGAAATGCGTATTAGCTTGAATGTCTCTATCAGCTTTCATCAACAGTCAAACATTTGATGTGAATCCATCAATGTATTGCTCCGTTGCTTGTTTCGATTCTGAGCAGGAGAATTTGAAAATAGAAAGTGTGACTGTTGTTGTTCACTTATGTGTACCATCTCAAGTTTATATTATGTATCATGGTTTTATGAACGGAGTGGTAATTACAGAGTACTCAATCACCAGATTATAAGGTTCCACCATCAATGGGTGCAACAACAGTAAGTGAATTTGTGTCAAAAACCCCAATTCCGTTAAAATGGCATTATTCCGGTAAAATGACACCCCTCAACTTTCTGAACTGTAGTTCAAAAACCATGTGATATAACAGAATTTTAAGGTGATATTAGGGAAAACGAGTGACAATGTATATAAAGAAGTGATATTACAAAAAAAATTGTGATATTACAGAATATACCATTTTATATGAGCACAAATGTAAGATCGAGTGTGACAAAATGGCACATGGCATAGTGCCAATTTAACGGAATTGGGGTTCAAATCTCTACTAAGTTCATATCATTATTTGATAATGACTCTTCATGGCAACCATTTAACTTCTAAAAGTCCAATTTATTGTAATTCATTAGAGGCTCTTGAAAGGAGTTTGCAAATAAATTACGAAGTTTTGAGAGAATGATAATGTGGGATCCCTTTGTTTTATATGATCCCTCAGTACTGAATTTTAATCCGTGTTTGACTATCCTTGAATTCCAACACGAACTTTTGTCATTTTGGGCACGTAGCTTAGGTTTTTGGTTAAAGTAAGATTTTTTAGCTAGAATTTTTATTAGGTGTTTTTCTATTCTACAAGGCGATTGTGCAATAGATTGCAAAGTCAAATTCCATGATTTTAGTTTTCTAACTAAACTTTTAGTTTTTTAACTAAACTTTTAGTTTTTGAGCTCTAAGCATGTGGAAAAGAACTTCTCATTTTCAAAAAAATTAGAAATATTAGTAAAACAATTTGCACAAAATTTGGATGTTATTATTTTGCAAATAATGAACTTGCAATGGTCAACTTTTGAATTATATAAAGTTGAATTGCAAATCAATCAAGGAATATAATTCTTTCTCCATCTGAATACTGGATGAACTACAAATTATACCTTCACATTTACATGAGTTACGAATCCTACCTTTCGTCGTTGACTGAAAAATTGAGCTAAGATTATACTTAAGGTAGAGGAACCCATAGTCGATATGGTCCCCATGCCCAAGTTGTAGGCTCCTCAATTGCCAGGGTCTGATTGACCAATTGTCGACATTTGGTTTTGGCAAACAGTGAAAATCATGGCAACTTTCTTTGATTGTGCATGGTGGCTTCCAGGTTTAGAATGGTTGCACTAAATTAAGCAGCAAAATTAGGTGGCTTGGTTATTGTTAGCCTTGTGCTCGGCTTTAAGCATGACCGGCCTCTAGTGAATGATAGTATCAACTATTAGTTATGTGGTTAGCTTAATTACATCAGTTTCCATCATGGGAATTAGTGAATTTGTGTTTGTGAACTAGTCTTATAGTTATCGGTTACAGGTGAAGCTACATATTGGTAACTAGTCCGGATCAACTTTTCACCTTTTTAATTTGTAGTAATTTCAATTTTGAGAAAAAAAATTTGGAAAAATGTGCATTCCACCTAAACCTTATTTCCCTATACAAGAAAAATTTCTCCCCATGAGTAATACAACTTCTACTATGCAAATCGCCTTAACTTATCGACTATGGGTTCCTCTACCTTAGGTGGGATAGATGAATACTGTTGCAAGAGAATGAATTACAGTTTTTCCTTTGACTTTTTCCCATACTGTTGAATCTGCCTCTGAGAGTTTGCCGAATGGACAGCCACTAAGAAGCGTAACATCCGATGGAATCTGTTGAAGCTCCTTCGTTTCCCTGTTCATATTATTCCCCATAGACGAGGGCCATGTTTTCGGTAAGAAAAAATTTTCTGCCTCCTTGTGTTTATCGACCTGATATCAACTTACTGTCGAGCATCAACTGGAGGCACCTCGTGGCTAAGAGGCCGGATTGAGATAGGCTTAAGAGAAATTTCTCGATCATCGTTGATTGCGTATGGCGCTCACTTAAATGGCGGCTTCACAGACACCCACTCAAGTCCTCCACCGACAGACTTGCTCAAGTTCAAAGCAAAACCGTGATAAGTCTATGGATGTATTTCTAGGCTTTGGAAATTGAAGCAGGCTTTGATTTTTCACAACAAAGTCCGGCAATAAAGTAGGACTCAATTTCGCCAAACCTTCCACCAGAGTGATGACACTTTTCCTCCAAAATATTAGCTTGCGGTGTGACTATAGCTCGGAAAAGAGTGAAATCGATCTCATTTTGTACATGTGCAAGCCGTTCACGATTAAGTTCGCAGACTCAAAACTTGTACAGTCATAGCAAATGTGGGACCATGTATCTAAACAGTGCACGAGAGATTTGAAGTGGAGTGAATAACGAGACATGATGAAGAATGATGCCTCTAGACTCTACTTGGTCAAAACGTACACAGTAGGGGATGTACTGTACTCTATAATACTCTGTAGTCAAACCCAGATATCACATTACCGACATTCCATAGCAAATCTCACAACAATAGCAATTCCACAAAATCATGTAATCACCATTCTACAAAAACGACAAACGGTTCACTTTTTTGAGTCATTTAATCAGCACCGAGTTATATTGACTTGAAATTAATATGGTGGCCATGGAGGCCTTGACTTGAGTGTTCGCCGTCACATATCTCGAAACTGAAAGTGATTGTCACTGACCTTACGATCGTGGGTGGATTTAATGGATTGACAAGTGTAGGAACGTTACAGTGATAACTTCTTACTGAACAGACTTGCATCCGAAACCAGCTGGTTGTCGATTTTCGTAATTAAATGGCGAACAGAACGAAGTGATCTGCGTGCTTTGGAAATATTTGCGACGTGGGGGTGCACTTGGAATGTTCATGAAAAGAAAACTGCCCATTAATGCACAAGAATCTAGACAGTTTTCGACGTTGCACCCAACAATTCCCCGTGAAAATTAATGTGCATGGTTCATCAACGCATGCACGTACCTCCTTCCATCAAAATTCACCTCCATGGACGCCTGGGGAAGAAAAACTTTGAGCTTTAGTAGTTTGCAATAAGAAACTCTTCATGATCGTGATCGTTGACTGCCGGTTGGCCGTAGTGACCATTTCAAGGCAGCTTCAGCCGCAATCTTTATTGCAATGTCTTGATTTCACTAAAAAATACAAGACGTTGAGAAATGGAGAATTGAAGTCAAAAGCTCGATCAGGCGACGGTTCGGTAACTGACAGACTTGATATCTCCATGATAGTATCATGAACTCGTCGTTGTGGCTTACAACTAAAATTCATGGTTTCGATTTTGGCTGCAGTCAAACTAATAGCAGTCAGTCGGATTGAACCCGAAAGTTCATGACTGCAACTTTCATTGACAAATGATTTGCTTGAGTCAGAGTTTCTGATAGCTCAGCACAGCATATATATATACAGGACCCAATCCCATTCAGCCATCCATCGATTCAACAGTTTTCAGAGAGTGATTCAAGCGTAGATTCTGCAGTACGTGAGTTCCACAGACGTTTCATTCACGGTGAGATTATCCTTGTAGCAATCTCGTATCTGTTCGTGAA
Source organism: Bryum argenteum (assembly GCA_037043015.1). Classification (NCBI taxonomy): domain Eukaryota; kingdom Viridiplantae; phylum Streptophyta; class Bryopsida; order Bryales; family Bryaceae; genus Bryum; species Bryum argenteum. The sequence goes on along the minus strand of CM073323.1, from coordinate 1,814,926 downwards.
TTGGGGCCGAGATCATGGCGTCTTTTGCACAGCAGCTGATTGTCTCCGCCTCTGAAGGGGACGGCACACCTGGCAACCACTTCTGCATCGGACCAGGTTGCCCAAAATGCAACAGGTCCCGAAGGAGGTTGACAATCAAACCGTCCATGCTCTCCGCACGAGCACGTCAACAACGTTCGACTTCGGAAGGAGATGGAACGCCGGGTAATCATCATTGTAACAATGATGGCAGTGGACAGTGCCCCAAATGTCCGAAGTGAACAACCTTTTGTTGCCTCCGGAGACTCAGCGTCCGCAAGAAAGCCCGTTGCAACGGTTTCAAGCTAATAATTCTATAGTATCGATAGCGTAGTAGATTTATTCCCCAATAATTGTAAAGTTATGTTATCGTCTGATAGCATAGACTTCATGATATCGCATTGACGATGCAAGTACGTAGCTGCAAGAAGGAACAAAGCCCAGTCTCGAATTTTGTGTGGATTCAAGTTGTTTGAATTCCAGGATAGGAAATATTTATTTAGTGCCAGCTCTGAACGAAATCTCCAAATTATTATGCTCGTGGAAGATAGAGACTAAGTTCTCAGATGTCGCTCCGTGAGGGTAGCAGTTTGGTTTCATGAATGTATCGTCCGGACGATCGATATTTGTTTTGATACCATATAAATTTGTTTTCAGTTCAATCCGCATCCTATTGTTGTGCATCAAGTCATTGTAAGAGCAATGCCGTGATAATGCTTCCAGTTGATTGTACCATGAAAACTCCATTGGAAGAAATGTGTTACTTTGTCCTTCATTTGAACACCCAACAGACTATATTATCATCTCAAAGGAAGATGACCCATTCAACATAAAAAATGCTTTCTTTGATTTATACTAATTTAACCATTACATTTCTTGTGTACTCTAGCAATTATCAAGTCTACAGCTGGTGAATCATCGTGCATCTTGCTTTGATTTCACCCACCGGATGCCATACAATCTAGGCCCACAAATGCAAGTAACGAAGGCTCTTGGTGGGCTTGTCATGGGCTGATGCTGAAATGTCATTGCAGGAGTAGTTTACTGCAAAGAATTGGTAGATTGACCCCACCCCAGGTTCTCAGGGAAGAGCTGCCGACTCGACGACCATTGAAAGTGAAGCAGTTTAGATCCTCGATTCGCTTCGCGGCCTTTATCCACCCTGATCAAGATCGGAAGAGCTCGAACTCTGTACCAGAAACACTAATTAAATAATTCAGACTCAGGTAGAACAAGGTCTTCTGATCGTAGGACAGGGTCTGGTGTGGATACGAGTATTCATGTCGTCTGATTGGATTATGGCGGTGTGGAAATTGCAGCTTCGTGTGAAACATTCAATACCTGGAAGTACTAATTTAAATAAAGTTAGTTCGTGGAAAGTTGTGTGAAATGAACGACGCGTCCCAAAGCAAGTCAAACCGAAGCTGATGATGACACAAGCCTACTACATGTGCTTACCTTTCAGTGCCGTGCTTGTGAAAAACTTTGTGCAGATTGGGACAATTCGAGGGTTATCAATATCTTCGGTAGCTGGGTTAGAATTTACTTGCATAGGGGGGCGAGCGGGGGGGGGCAACCTTCGGGTCAAAATGCACTTGCAGGGCGTTTGGGGGGGCAAGAATTTCGCAGCGTCTGCACTTTACTCTTATAGCTTGATCATGGTAATTCATTGACTGCTGAAGATTCATTTGACTCGAAGTAGCCTTGAGATCATCTCGAGCTGGAATCTAATGTGGTTCAATTGAGGACAGCACATCACCAAACTGATTAGAACTTGGATTCTTGCAATTTTAGATGAATACGATGATCGATCCGGGAGGAGATATGATCAAGTGTTAACTAATTTTCATACACCTCATTGCAGTTGATTTCACCTAGATGCAAGACTTCAGATATGCAACAATGTAAATTCAAGCTATTGTGATACTAGTTTGGTTGACTTACTGTCAGTGAATCATAGAATGATCTAATAGGTGTAAAATCTGAAGAAAATCAGAGAGGTCAATCAGAACTGTGCATAGCAAGTTGTTCAATATTTTGGCTGCAGTTGGTGACCAATATGAAACCTCCAGCAGTCAGTTGAATTGGACTCGAAAGATCATGCAGCATATCAACGTCGTTTGACAAGCTTGACTTTCATGAATCACAGAGCTCGTGAAAGTGTGCTTTGTCCGGTAGATCAACATTGTGTATATAAACGACTCAATCTCGATCACTCACAATCCAGCAATTCATCAACGTTTCATGCTCTCCATTCTTAAGCAATCTGTGACCGACGTAACAGTTCGTAAATTGGGGTGGAGTCCATGGCCGCGATCCTCGTGCACGTTGTGTCCGCTTTTGAAGGAGATGGGACTAAAGATCACTATTGCCCGGGAGATGGCTGCATTATATGCACAGGGCCGATTCCAAAACAATCCGGTGGCAGATTTCCTGGCAAACTAGTACTTCGGCAAGAGCCAGATCCTACAAAGCCAGATCACGATTGCTTGGGACCAGACGTATGCCCCATTTGCAGCAAGCAAGTGAATGCTGGTGGCTTCGGAGCCCAAGTCTCGATCCATTCGAATGCACGACCGTGATATATAGATGGCCGGGGATGTAGAATGATCCATGATGCTCGATCCAGTGGAATAAATTTGACAGCATGCACTTCATGATGTAGAAAACAAAGTCTCGGTGACAATCTGTTGTGGAGCCGAAGCTTGAATGCACTGGAGTAGCTGAAGTTTGCGTGGTTCTGATCCTTGACATGCTTCGAACTAGAGTTCGGTAGTTGAAAATAAGGTGGGCAAGGGATATAGTTCGTCTTCATCAGAAAATATGTATCAGTAGCAGCAATGTGACTGCATAATTTTATTGTACACGTGTTTCAATTTTGAGCAGGAGGATTTGTGAATAAGAACTTGTGTTGTTTTCACTTATGAGATGAATTTCATGTATCTTAGTTTTACGAATGGAGTGGCAATTGATGAGTTATTGTGCCAGTACGCACTTCACTTTGTTACGACACTTTGTTACGACAATCACAGTAATGACAAGATCTGATATTTGTGAAAGCTAGCTTACCCCGATGCTGAAAGTATCACTTCATACTTAGAAGTAGGGTGATCAACAGATTTATAGGTTCCACCATAAGGGCAAACTGCTTGAAAATATGTCATATCTCTAATGATATGATATCACTTTCATATCAAATATATGTCATGTTTAAATTCTTTTCAACTTATAGAATTGATCAGTTTCAGTGAAATTATTTTGTAAATGAAGAAAGAAAAATTTAGGGGATAATCATTTTGGGATCCCTCCATGTTGTACGACTTAGTGTGTTGATTAACCTTAGATAATGTCTTAAGGCCTCAAAACTGCAAATACAAAAGCCGGTCTTTGACAATAAGAGAAGCATGTGAAACATTCTTGGATTGAAAATTGAAATAGTGAGAACATGCCTTGGTACCTATTTATATGTACTGAGAACAAAACTTGAAAAAAGTAAAATCTTAATTTGTGGTATATTTTTGAAGTTACTAAGATCTAAATTGATTTTGGGCATATTTTGAGAATAAATGAGCATATAGCGCAGTTTGAACAATTTTGGACGGATTTTGAATAGTGTTTTCAAACTTTGACCATGAATATCTCTTGAAGTATGAGGAATTTTGAAGCTTAGAATGAAGTAAGAGAATGAAATAAGAGAATGAAATAAGAGAATGAAATAAGAAAATGAAATAAGAGAATGAAATAACACAGTTACTTTTCTCTCTGACTTTTTCCCCTAGTACTGTTGCCTGTTGCTTGCGTCTGAGAGTATAACGAATTGACAGCCACTGAGCAGTGTATCATGCGATGGAGTCTGTTTTTAGCTCCTTCGTTTCTTCTTTCAGATTATTCCCCACTGACGAGGGCCAATCATGTTTTCGGTTAGAAATAACCCGTAAGTTGCCTCCTCGTGTTTATCAACCTGAGTGATATCAACTTACTATTGAGATTCAAATGGAGGCACTTCGTGGCGAGAGGCGAAGAGGGTTAAGATGAGCTTCACAGTCACCGACAGACTTGCTCAAGTCCAATGAAGACCAACATGAGTCCGTCGATTTATACCAGGCACTCATTCATGATTGGAGCCTGATGTGGATCATGTCTATTACAACAAGCCCTCCAGCAAACTTTCCAACTGAGTATAATAACAATATTCCTTCAAAATATTAGCTATGGTTGAAAAGATTAAAATCGATCTCATTTTAATCAAAAGCCACAGACTCACAGATCAGAATATGTTTACAATATGTATAGCCACAGCAATCGTGGGACCATGTATATAAACAGTACACTAGGGATTTGAAATGGCTTTTTCGTGAATAACGAGACAGGATGGAGAATGATCATGCCTCTAGAGTCTACTTGGTCAAAACGTAGCTACACAGTTGCGGATGAATTGTACTCTACTCCGTAGTCAAACCCAACCAGTCGGATACACCACATTACCGACATTCCATAGCAAATCTCACTTTCATAGCAATTTATGCACAAAAATGTTTAATCGCTACTACACAGAAACAACACAGAACTCACTTTTTAACGTCATTTGATCACCACCGAGTAATATTGACTCGAAATTAATGTGGTGGCCATGGCGGTCTTGACCTGAGAGTTCGCCCTCACAGATCTCGAAGTCGGAAGTGATTTTCATCGTGAGTTTCGTCACCGACCTCTCGATCATGGGTGGTTTTAATGGATCGACAATTGCAGAACCGTTAGAATGATAAATTCTTACTGTACAGACAAACATCCAACTGGTTGACTGTCAATATTCACGATTAAATTGCATTCAGAACGAAGTGATCTGCGTGCTTTGGAAATATTTGCGACGTGGGGGTGCACTTGGAAAGTTCATGAAAATAAAACTGCCCTTTAATGCACAAGAATCTAGACATTGTCTCACCTTCTTTTCAACCTGATTTCAAAATTATTAGACAATTCTGACGGCGCTCGTGAGAAATTGCTGTGCATGATACGATCAATTCAAAGCCATGCAATTATCTTCATCAAAATTCACTTCCATGGACGCCTGGGGAAGAAAAACTTTGAGTTTTAGTAGTTTGCAATGAGCAACTCTTCATGATCGCGATCGTTGACTGCCGATTAGCCTACGTGACCATTTCGAGGGAAGCTTCACTGTGTCGAGATTTGTGTCAATTCTGCAAGTCAGCCTCAATCAATACTGCAACTACTTGTATTCCCGAAAGAATTCAAGACTGTTGATAATGTGAGCTTCTGAAGTCAAAAGCTCGATCTGGCGACGGTTAAGTTATCCATCTCCACGATGACTCTAGATCGATTACGAGATGATGATCGGACAACACATTCAACTTACCTGTCCTCGTGGCTATCTGAAACTCATGGTTTCGATTTTGGCTGCAGTCAAACTAGTAGCAGACAGTCGGATTGAACCCGAAAGTTCATGACTGCAACTTTCATTGACAAATGATTTGCTTGAGTCAGAGTTTCTGGAAGCTCAGCACAGCATATATATACAGGACCCAATCCCATTCAGCTATCCATCGATTCATGTTCAGTTTTCATAGAGTGATTCAAGCGTAGATTCTACAGTACGTGAGTTCCACAGACGTTTCATTCACGGTGAGATTATCCTTGTAGCAATCTCGTATCTGTTCGTGAATTGGGGCCGAGATCATGGCGTCTTTTGCACAGCAGCTGATTGTCTCCGCCTCTGAAGGGGACGGCACACCTGGCAACCACTTCTGCATCGGACCAGGTTGCCCGAAATGCAACAGGTCCCGAAGGAGGTTGACAATCAAACCGTCCATGCTCTCCGCACGAGCACGTCAACAACGTTCGACTTCAGAAGGAGATGGAACGCCGGGCAATCATCATTGTAACAATGATGGCAGTGGACTGTGCCCCAAATGTCCGAAGTGAACACTATCTTGCTGCATCGGGGGACTCAATGCCCAGCAGTTCACCGAAGTCAATGTTTTGTCAAGCTGATATGTGATATCGATGGCACAGTTAATGCATGCCTCAGTAAATCGTTATATATGCTATTTTCTGATAGCACATACTTTATCATTTGCAATCCAGAGTCGCATTGACGATGCAAGAAGTTGCAAGAAGGAACTAAGCGCAAGCTTGGATGTTTTGTGGATTCAAGTTGTTTGAGTTCCAGTTGTTTGTAGAAATATATTCATTTTGTGCTAGTAACAGACGAAATCTCCTAGGCTCGTGGAAGATGGAGACTGGCTCAGATGGCATCAGTCTTTCAATAGCAGTTTAGATACACGAGTGTATCGGCTGATAATAATTCAGATTACTCTGAGAAGGAGCTATCAACATATGCAGCTCCCCTTTCTATCGTTGTGCATTACGTCAGTTCAATAGCAATGCCATGATTTCGCTTTCAATCGATTGTACCATGACAACTCCAACAGAATACATGTATAATGGTTAGTTCTAAGTCCAACAGCTAAATTCTTCAAAATGGTGATCATCGAAAAGGAAGATGACCAATCTAGCACTTCTTTTTTTAAATTATAGTAATCAAATCATAAAAATCTTTACTAGACTCTAGCACGTTTTATATTTCCAGAGTGCACCCATGCCAACACATCATGTCTTGATATCACCCACCAGATACCATACAATATATTTCTTTCAGAAATAATAACCAGCTCAGCCTCGGCCTCACAGGCCCACTAATGCAAAGCAAGGCTCTAGGTGGGCCTGCGATGTCATTGTTTACTGCAAAGAATTGGTAGGTTGACCCCGCCTCACTCTCTGGAAGCGCTGCCGACTCGACGACCATTGAAAGTGAAGCAGTTCCGATCTTTGATTCGCCTCGCGGCCTTTATTCCCTCAATCAAGATCGAAAGTGCTCGAACTCTGTGCCAGAAACACTAAATAATTAAGGAGCTGGAATCTAGAAGAATCAGGTCTTCCGACCGTAGGGCACATTGTCGAGCTTTGTGTCTGGTATACATATGTTTTTTATGGCGTTTATGGCGGTGTGGAAAGTTAAGGTTCGTGTGAATTTGATACCTGGAAGTACTGAATTGAACATGCAAGACGTACAAATCAATTGAAAATGCTCTGTCCGGTTAGAATACTGGTGTGCGGCTCTAATCTAAATTTCGCTATCAAGCATGGAGTTGTCATTGAATCACACTCTTGATAGGCAGAGGAGGAAAAATATTCATCACTTTATCGTCGATCGAAATCGAAGCTCAAGCGCCTTGTAGGACATCGTATGATGACTACTATTCTCTTCGATCGACGATTTCTGACTCAATGGCCACATTCTTCCTTGGAGTTATGCCCGATCAACGGCTTCTGCAGAGAAATCAGGCATGTATTGATCCTTTGAGACCATTGATAAAACCAATTACATTGAGATCAACCCGAAATTGCTATCTAAGCCCTCCAAGAAATCAATGTAAAAAAGACAAGTACCTCAGTCGATCTTAAGCCAATAATGCATACCCGAGGTTGCATCGCCCAATCATTCAATCAACCCCATATTGCAGACCATCTTCGAACGGGCCTGCCATTTTTTTCTTTCGATATCTACTGACTCTCAGTCATGGTTACCAGAGTATAAGGTATATTCTGTAGTTGTGTCAAGAATCTTCCATATACATAAATTTTAGTTTGTTATTATAATGTATATGAAATATGGGAAGTTGTAAGTACATAAGGTTACTAAAATTTAACTGAAATTTGAAAATACGAGAATATGCTTGTACTTCGGAAAGAATGCGCTCATGCAGCTTCCAAATTGCTTATTGACAACACGGTAAAAAGCTTTGACTCCTCTCAACTACATGAATTTTGTTGATAATTTAATCTCCTGCATATTCAGGTAACAGATGGGCTCAAGTGAAAGCTCTGTAAAACCCCCATCATTTTTCGAGATCATTGACTATCTTGTGCAGAATCGTCAACCCGGACGAATTTCTGATGCAAATGTAGCATATCGCAAGTTCGGGCATGCACATATGAAGACTACTAGTTAGCCGCCTGGAGCTGATCGAGGTAGTGGTTAGAGTGACTACTTACACAGTTGACTTCTGCATTCAAGATTACCTTGGACCAATCAAGCATCTCGGAAGTGCACACGATCGAGAGTAGAGTTCACATGGAAGTAGATTATTCAGAGTTCGAAGAATTTTTGAAAGTCAGTTAGTCGGGATCGTAGGGTTGGACTAGAGGCACAAATTGCATGAAACATGTGCTTCAGACTTCAGTGACGTCAGGCTCAAACTGAAAAGTCACACTTGAATTTCCATCAGCTGCTGAGCTCGTATGAAATACCAAGCGCACAATCATGATTTACGGTCGAAGTACCCATAACCACCAACATAAGAAAATTTGCCCATTTGTAGCTGGTCTATTTATAGTGGGTAATTTTTTGGGGGTGGCAAGATAGTTTTTAGGAAGGTTTGTAATTTTTTTTATATTTTTTTGTAAAACCCATGAATTAATACAAATTTTCAAACAGTAAAGTACTGCAAGACCCGTAATCAACCTATAGGGTATGCAAAAACCACCTTAGCTGGTACAAACTTCCACTCATGATTCGACCCAAAACTATCAGCTTTTTTATTGTTTTGATTGGTCAGTTTGAATTGAGTGTCCTGACAATGCTAGTTCAGGCTAGGTGCGGTTTTGGGGAGACCTATAGGTTGATATTGGGGGTGCTGGTGGTTTTAGGTACTTCTACCTTAGTCCAAAATATTGTATTTCCCAAGTGGTGTACAAGACAAATTAGTGCATATTCTAGTAATTTTGAGGACACAGGTGGCAACTTCTTTTGCTTTTCTCGAAGAGGTGACGGTACAGACACTGCGAAAGTCGTGGCCTTTATGGCTACCATATATTCTCGATCATGGTTTTATGGGAATGAATGAATATGAACTTGGTTTTGATTTTTTTGTTGCTTTTCTAGTATGGCTGATTTACAAGTGGCGCAAAATCTAGTGAACATGACATGTGTAATCTGAAATGTAAGGGAGAGTGCTATTAAATGGTTCAGATTTTTCAATCTGTACTGAAGATAACAGTAAGAGCAATTTTCGTGCAGGGAAGTGAGTGGAAGGATAGCCAAAGTGGATCCGTAAATTTTGGACTCTTCCTCAATTTGCTATGAATTTTTGAAGGTGGACTCATAAGTGTTTCTAAATTTGACATCCTGTAATATTTGGGATGAGTACATGTTATTGTTGAAGTGTGAAGCTATTATGTACCTCTCAGTGAAGAAGCCTAGCGCTCCATTAATCATTATTGATAGTGTTCATTTTTTAGCACTTAGATGATACACTAAATACCTTGTGAGAAAACCTTGTTTGATATTCTCTCATGTTGGCACTTGTAAAATTAGGAGTAACTTGATGTTGACTTAAGTACAGTGTCTCCATCCCCTTATTGTCACACCTTGGACAATATGTCCTCTAGCACATTACAGGCCTTCGGAGTGGGACACGTGGACAGTGGCAAATTAGATGGCTACCTTTAGCTTAATTATCTAAATAAACCAGAAAATTTGTGAAGTAATTGAACGTGATATGTAGAGGTTTGAGTGCAATTGTGTATATAGTCATGTAAGAAACTAAGAATATAAATTGAACATTTGATTATCATTCAAACCTCAATTTCATTGACCTGGGCAAGCTTGGGGTGTTCCAAAACATGTAAAAAATTGTGAATTTAAGTTATTTTGAGCCAATAGCAACAATGCTTGATGTCGCAGAAAATGGTTTAGATAACTGAGAAACTAGACCAAAAAAGAGACATTTAGTCATATTTTTAATGCTGAAAATGGTTTAGATAACTGAGAAACCCAACCAAAAAAGAGACATTTAGTCATATTTTTAATGCTTAACTGATTAATACATTCATTTATTCTTTCAAAGATTGAAGAAAGATGAGATGTGTATCTAGAGTAGATTGTGGTACAACTACAATGCATAGCTTGCATGTTGAATTGCTTGTAATTATGTTGAATTGCTTGTAATTATGTTGAATTGCTTGTAATTATGTTGAATTGTAGTAAGAAGTACCATATTAGGTATAGGGTTAAGCTCTGGCCTGAGTGCATCACGCGCTATTAGCCTATTACATGCCTGAGGGCGAAGTCCGAGAGCGTGTAATAGCACGTAACACGTAATTCATTATAATGGTATTATTCACTGATTTTGAGAAATGTGGGTTTAGGTAGAGTCGAGCTAAATGTACCCACACAGTACATTTGGCTCAACTCAAGCTCAATTTGATAATCTGAATATTCCCATTATAACGAATTACGTGTTACGCGACGCGCGAGGGCTGGGGCTTAATCCAGCGTTAAGCAGTGCGTTGACGGTGCAACGCACCATTAAAAAATTTAACAGTGCAATGCACAATTAAATCTGCGGGGGGAAGGCCCCACGAATTTTGTGGTTGATTAAACGCGTCGATTTGGTAAGGGACGAAGCCCGGCAGTGCTTAACGTCCACTTTACACTACGGTGGAAAAGGTCGCCAATCGGTCAAGAATTTCAATTTCAACCAATCACATTTCATGAGTCTCAAATTCAATCAATCACATTTGAAATTTCTCCTTAATTTCTTGACTAGTGGACTTCTCCACCGTAGTGTAAACCGGCCCTTAATACTTCAAACAATTAGCAGGCCGTATCTCAAATTCTCAACCTCTCAAAGTCAAACATATTTATCCAGAGATTCTTGACATATAAAACAGTTTCACAAAAATTAGTGTTCGTGTTCACATCAGAAAGCCCTCAGGTGCTCATCACCAAGTAAAAAGTGACCCAAGTATACACTATACAGTAGCCATGGCGTACCATGGCCTCTACGCTCCCCCTTCATAGATGGCCAAAAACACCAGTCATTAAAGTCCAGGCGGGTATAATCATGTGAGTCCTTTTTCGCCCAAGTAGAATCTGTGGACATGTACAAAACTTAGAGTCCGTTCACTCGAGGTATGTGCCGCTGGCTATCGATCTCATCATCGAGAGTTCATGTAGAATCTGCATCGTTCAATTTGCGCAAGACACTTCACATCTTGCAACCATAAATCACGCGTGACTGTACATTTTCACACTCCCGACTAACTAAACTTCAACATATGCATGATCCATCAAAGTGAACATTTCTCAACCTTCCGAAGAAATTCGAGTCATCGACGTGTGTACCTACGCAGTACTCCCATATCGTCACGTGAGCTTTCAATATCTTGCTGTCAAATAAAAAATTAATATCCATAAGTTGACTTTGAAATCTTTGTACTCTACCGACGGGCGGTTAAGTTAGTTATCCCATACTCCCAGATGCCCTGGAAGTTTCGAAGTGGTGTATTTACTGTGAACAGACGTGTAAGTAAAGTCGCTTGGTTCAGTAAGTCAACTGGACCTCATGAATCAAACACAACCGCTTGCTCGAATTTACAGCAGCTGCTCATGTGCACACAAACACAAAACAATCGGAACTGGACCCGTTGAAATGCAGTGAAAGAATTCGGTAAGAAGTTGTTGATAGAACACTCTTTACGAGCGATGTCAAAGACCACACCGTAAGGCCTTACCACTGAAAATCGTCCAGAGCAGCATCATGAACGGACAGTCACTTATTCTCGTAGTTGACTGCTGATATGTCAGGCTGTATCATTTTCCAAGCAGATTCAAACTGAGCTATGTATTCAGCTACAATCTGCTTGGAATGTGTGTTGTGCGAACCAAACACCCAAGACTTTGGTAATCGACCAAGGTCAACGTGATTTTCTGATGCTTTCAGCTCATCGCAAGCTTGATCGATCGGGCTAAGGTGTGCTGAGTGTGAATCTTTGGGCAGTCACTCAGGCTGGACCTGGAAGAGCATACAGTAACATCTTTGACAATCGATGAGCCATGTAGCCTCCCACGATTGCATATATATTCACAAGGACACAGCCTGCACACTCATCTACTGAACCCTCCTTGCCTTGCAATCTGCTACTTGATAATCAAATATCATGGCGTTCCTCGTCACAGCCTCTGAAGGAGATGGCACCCGCAATCACGTCTGCATCGGACCAGGTTGTCCCAAGTGCCGGAACGCAACTCCTATCCAGGAAAATCGGTCGGAGACTGAGCCCGATCCAACGCCAGACTATCACCATTGCATGGGAGCTGGGTGCCCCTTCTGCAAGCACCCTGCGCCGAGCCGACCAAGCTAGAGGCGGTATCATACATAGCCCGTCGAACTTCAGCCTCCATGATGCATGCAAAATGGAAGGATGAGACGATTCCCGGGCTACGGTTCTCGGGTTACAGTAGATTGGGTTACAGTATATTGGGTCCGTGTCAAGAGTTATGCAATGTTCAGGTAATTAGTGTGCTGGGAAAAGCATTTGCTTCTTCTCACTATCGACTTACTTAACTACTTAAGTAGCTAAAGCTAGAAGCTCAGGGACCACCTACATTGGTTGCAATACTTTTGAAGCTATTGTGGAGTTAACCAATTGAGGATGATTTCTTTGAGTATTACAGATGAGCATACTTAGTACTAGATAGATGAGGATGAAGTAATAATGGGAGATGAGCGATCGTCTCTTTTAGATATAGTATGCGATTAATGACCTTAATCTTCTGTTGTCATCTGTAAGGATTGATACTTTTCGGAAGAATCCATTATGTGATGTACTATTCAGAAGAAGATGATGACCAGTTCATTATAAAATTCTGTTCGAGGTGATTGTAGAGTTTCCTCAAGTGACATTTCCTCCGGCAAGCTACCCACAGTAGACATAATGATCCAACATAATTTGGATGGAACATGCTGTGTCTGCGCAACAACTTGAAGGAAGCAGCCTGAATAGATTGATTGTAACATGCACTGGCCTAGCCTTGCATTTATTTGAGTGATATCAAGGGTCAAGCACATGAGTATTTAGAGCTGCCACATTATTCGATCCGTTTAGCAAATCTGCAACTAATGTATACAAACTTCAGATGTAACCAGTGCATGGAAATCAAGACTTTGCTGAAAGTACTTTATTTGACAAAGCTCGACTTGAAATACTGGATAGTAGTGATTGAGCTAGCCTATACCTCACCTACCTTGATAACAAAGTGCAAAGTTACTATCCACAAGCAGGTCCGTAAAGACAAATCAAATAATGATCAAGTATGCGAACCATCAAGTATACTTGCAGTAATCTGAGAAATTTTCAAGAGATACTGGCCTTCATCCGATGTACGGTGGATAGTGGGGCCAGTCCCTTCCACAAAACATACAGGGGATGTCTCTACAGAAGTGAGGTGGATCAGAGAACTCAGCAGATGTAAACCTCATCGCTCTACGACTAGAATAACGAGTCGCATGTTGCTCTATCGAATCTTGATCATGGTGTGCCCGGCGAGCAACTCCGGGGCCGTTTCGTGGCTCATTACAACTACGAGCGCCTGAACCACGGCTGCAGAAACAGGTTACTAGATTGCCGTAAATCCTTTTCAAGAATATGAGTGCAGCTGCGCACATGGTGCTATGGGAACGAGGGTGTGATTTCATACCAGACGATATTTCAGAGGGAGTAGTACTCAGCACTCCTTAATGGGCCTTGAAAATTTGGAAACCAAACAGAGTCGGATGGAACAAAATAACCCTCAATTAGGAAGTGACTGAGCCATTGGTATTGCTTTTGATCTTCCTAAGAATCGATCATGTCCGCAGAAATTTTAAAAAAGTAGCTGTGCTCGCCTCGTGTAGCTAACATATAGATAAATCTAATGACTCATAGCGCTGACTATGACTTTACGAAATCAGTAAAATGTCAAGTCCCCTTTAGCACGACCTAGCTTACTTACAAGACCCTTACTCAAGAATCGTAAACACTGCTGCTGAATCAACTTGACAAGGTTCCAAGGTTCCAAGTTCTTCCGACTCTTCTGACCTGCTCTCTGATGATCTGTCTTGTACTTAGCTGATACTTAAGAGGTTAGAAGCGGAGTCTGGATGGGCCATGTGCTCTGAGTAAATGATCGCAGATGTAATCAGATTGCTTCGTACATAGGACGTGAGAGTCTGAACTCCCCCAATACTCTGCAGTGTCTGTTGGTTTCCAGGTGACACTCTGGTTTCGTGATTTAGGGTTATTTCTGGCTACGGGCAATCGCTCGTACAGTCATGTCTGCAGCAAGCTCTGGATTTAGTTCTGTCTGCAGCAAGGGAGGCTCGAACTGGTTACTAGGTTGGATACGTCAGCAACTACCTCGTCGGTATGAAACTCTGGTCGACTTGTAGGCGGGATTGAGTCGTGTCGGTGGAGTAGCTAGGTGACACGTCAATCTGAAGTGAAGATGAACTTCTTGACCTCGATGTCTAACGAGAGTTCTGAATCGCAAAATATTCCATCAGCAGTTGTGTTTATTTCATTCATTGTAAGGAAACAGGAGTAAGCATTTTAGTTGCAGACGAGACTACTCCATAACCGCAGTTCAGGCAAAAACTATAGAGGTGGCACCTCCTCATTGGCTAATGAAGCTGTGATTATTTCCATAATGTCACTTGCAATGGCGCTATCGACTTCTTCATTTTGTACCGATGATCTCCGAGATCAACGATCTTCATTTGTTGTTTTGTAAGAAGGAAGAGGAAGGGAGTTTTTATACCCTGTTTTTTTTCCACGGGCAATTAGTAAGGGATAAATGACTTTTTTTCAATTTTTTTTGTTTTTTGGGAGGATGACGATTGAGTTATTTTCAAGTTTGTGCAATTTTTTAAATTTTTTTTGAGAGTAAATGAATTTTTTTTGGATTTTTGAACTTTTACTTTAATATGCGGGGAGGGATAAATTAGTCTTTCTTAAAGTTTTGAACTGCGGTTATGCTAGGGAACTCAAAAAGAGCCCCTGGTTATGGAAAATATCTAGTGGGGCACCTCCCTCGCCGCTCCCGCGGCTTGAAAGGATGCCCCACAGGTTATTTTCCATAACCAGTGGCTCCTTTTGCGTTACCTAGTACATTTCGTCTGCGGAGTTGTGGAGCACGATTGCCAACCCACTATTGTGGGAGGGATTTTTCCTGGAAGCTCATATAGCACTCCATTATTAGGTACATAATAGTTTCACATTTCAGTAGTACCATGTACTCATCCAACATTAAGGTACCATTTTAGAAACACCTTCAAGTCCATCTTCAAAATTATCTTGTATAAGAGTCAAGATTTTATGAAATCAATCCCATTATCACTATCCTTTCATTTACTTTCCCCATGCATGAAAATTGCTTTGACTATTATCCCCATTCGAGGTTGGAAAATCAAGAATTTGAACCATTTTTAAGCACTCTCCCATGTATGGAGCATTAAATACATATTGTTGTTTGATTCGTAGACGTCCTCTAGTCCAAAAATTGGAATCCTGAATGTAGAGTAGTGACTTCTTCATTCGTACTTTGTTTCTTGGCAACATTGGTGTGCCAAAACCCAAATTTATTCTAGTTTTTGTGATAGAAATTGAGCCTCCTCTGAGATCATTAGCTTTATGGCTAGCATTCTAGTGCAAGGACTTTCAAGATGTCTTGAAGAGAAAGCAAGGATTTTAGTGCGAGAGGTCTGACATAAACTGATTTTCATATGATTGTAGAATTTGGGGCATAGCTCACCATTTGGAAGTTCTTTGAGAGACTTATTAGTGAAGTTTTTTGTAAAGGGATTGCTTTGCAAATAATGTTTAACGATTTTCTAGTTGGTAATTTTTTATTGCAATTGGTTTCTTGGTAACATTTCTACTTCAAAGTAAAAATACAGAAATCTAAAGTTTTTTGGTATAAATACATCATGATTTTGTAATTTGTGAGGTGACTTAAAATTTTATTGACATAAGCTCCAATAAGTCTTGTACAAGATTTTATGGTTAAGATTATAAGCTTATTCCCATTGCGTTTACAATACTTTTCAAATAATTGTGTTCTAAATTCAAAATAGACAAAGACTTATGAGAATTAGACTAAAATTAATTGTAATTTAAGTGAAATATAGAAAGAAAAAGATAGATATATAGCTATAAATTTTTTATTTCCTCCAATCCACAAAGTATCTTATTTGTCCTTGAATAATTAAAGTCAAATCTGCACATTGTAAATTACACTTCTCATCTCTCACTTGCATCGTAGGGGCAAGTAATTTACTTAGTTGTGAGTAAGTAATTTTATTACTAACTAGTTGTGAGTGGCCAAAATGTTAAATAATCTCAACAATGTCCATTTTACATTATTTACAGGTAGTGTTTCCTGTACAACAAACAATTATTGTTAAGAGCATATTTGGAATTCTACTATTAAATTGAAATTGAAATTGAAATTGAACAAGAAATTGAAAGATTAAATTGAAATTGTACAGTTGTACAGTACCCTCCAACAAGTGTTGCAACACACATTGTTTTTTCACTTAAAACATATCCCATGGCCTGTTTTAGAATGGTGGTGTTGGCATGATAATCATCACATCTCCATGAGATTTTTTGCATCATGGAAGGTGTTCCAGTTACCTTCATACACCAAGCATTTTCTAAATATAAAGAGGCATCCATTGCCATGTGTCTACCAAAATTGCCATCATGCTTAAAAATCTTGGAAAATGGTACCCTTCTTAATGTGATCACTTCTTCTCTGGGATATCAGATTTTGAGTATGTTTGAGCTTGGGAGGGTCCAGAGATACACATACTTGTTTGTAAGTCATCTTGATGGTACACATTTCTTAGAAAAGTTGTGTGCAACAAGTCCTGTTTGTCAAACATATCGTTTCTGTGTTGTTGTTAGGACCTTTTTTATCAAACTTTTTGTGGATGTAAGTGTTGTTTGAGGATTGTGCACCATGACAAGGAGTTATGTATCAAATGATATACGACACATGATAGTTGGTATGCAGAAAGCTGGCATGTCGGTGAGTGAAATTGGAAACATTGTAGGAAGGCCAAAATCGACTATTTCAAGGATTCTCAAGCGATTTAGAATTAGTGGCTCTGTATTGCCAACAAGTAGATCCGGTAGGCCAAAAAACATGAGTGATCGAGATAGGAGAAGGCTCCATAGAGATCTTAGTAGTAATCATCGTGCTCCTCTTGCAGAATTGTGCAGCAATGTGACATCTTCCGTGGGTATGTCAACTTTACGTAAAGAGCTTCATGAGCTTGGTATTACGATTGCATTGCGGTGAAGAAACCATTCTTGAGTGACATACACAAGGCAAAGAGGTTGGCTTTTGCAAAGGGGCACTTGCATTGGACGATTGACGATTGGAGTAATGTGATTTGGACCGATGAGTCATCCTTTGAAGTTGGAAAACCATCACGCCAAATTAGGTAATGCGGCGAAAAGCATATGAATGCTACAACTACAATTGCTTAGCACCTACATTCAAATCCGGAAGGACTTCAATTATGGTATGGGGTGCTATGTTTGGCTCTTCTAAGTCTTATTTGGCGTTAATTCCTCCTAATAGACGACCGCCAAAGACTTTGTAGAGATAGTATCTCAAGGAGCATTAGAGCATTATTATTGGCACCATGACCACTATGAGCACCTCATTTTAATGGAGGATGGTGCTCAAAGACATGGTAGTAATATACAAAAAGATTGGAGACGACAACTTGGATTGAAAAAGCTTGAATGGCCACCAAATTCTCGACCTTAATCCTATAGAGAATGTCCGGAAGCAAGTTAAAGATCAAGTGCAACGAGAGAAATAGACCACGAAACAAAGACGAAATGTGGACATCGGTCAATCACGGCTTGGGAGGATATACCTCAAGAAAGCATCAAGAAGTTGATTTCAACAATGCCAACCCAGGATGAAAGTTGTAATAGCGACTCAAGGTGGTAGCACTCGATGGTAGTAGGTGTTCCATTTCTTGTAGAATATTTGTTAGTGAGTAAGACATATTGTAAACTTCATATCATATTAGGCTTCTATACTACTATAGCTTTGTAATGATACCTTATTTGACTTTATTTGATCAAATTTTGATTTAATATATGAGTTTGATTTCCTTAGCCTAGAATATGAATGAATGGAAACTATGAAAATACTTTAGAGCCACATAGAGGAGAATTTTACCTACATAGTATGCATCTTTGTAATACCAAGAATGTGAACAATGATATATCCTATAGATTGGTGCAATCAAATTTTAAAAAATCATCATATATATTTCTCAGTTAATTTTTTTTGAAATTAAGTGAAAAAGATAAAATAATTCATCAAAAATAGAGATTTTGTTTTTTAACATTGACATTTTATGAACACGTGAAGGGTCCATAACACAAAAGATTTAATAGGATAAATTTGATAAAATCCTCCCATTTTGAAAATGAATTAGAGAATTTCAAGAGTTCACAAAATGGTTGCAAGACTTGTTGGAGGGTACTGTACATGCTTTTGAGATTGTGCAATTGTCGTTGTCATAAAATTGATTTTGTGTTGGAACTTATTTTTCATTGTTTTAATCTAAACCCTCTTTATCCACCTTTGTTTACATTGAAATCCTCAAAGTTGGACACACATCCAAAAAAAGAGGACATAGCTCAAACCCTACATGGCAATGTCCAATTTCAAATCAATATGTTGTTTTCCCGTTCATCAAAAATTATTTGTAAGTGACCATATAATTATTGTAAGAAGTCTCTAATGTCATGTATATTTCCTTAAGTGATTCTTAATTTCTAACCTTAAGTGATTCTTTTATTTATGCTTCTTGAGATGTAGTATCGTGAAATGAGAAGGGTCGTCGCTGAGCTCAAGATGTAACAAAGTAGGCCTCCATGGTATACTAGGTCAAACTTAATTAGTGTGAATGAATAGATTGACTTATGTATACACAAGATCTGATCCCACAGATGAATCAACAACATTGATGATTCACCAATACCGTATCCATGAATTTGTTCTCAAATCCATCTCATACGCCAAATGTTGAAGATCTACCTGGTATTCAAATTTCGGATCCTCCATCCGTCCAATAATTTTTTTGAAAGGCAAGCTCCTGGGAAGTGATTCATACTTTAGATGCTTTGTATACTAACATACTGAAATTGAGTCTGCGCTACCCAAATGCGCAGCTTACATGGGTTCAAGTACGGGCAGCTTCTCATGTACCTCCTCAAGGGTAGTGTCCTTGATTATTGTACTGAAACTTCGGAAGCTCAAAGACTTGATTTTGATATAATTTAAAGCAATTAGCCTTCGATCGAGTGAGGTTCCCAATCAGATCAAACCGTAGATTAACCCTAGAACGTCGGAGCCCATAACCGTGGCCTGAACTTTGATATGCCTTACTCTGAATCCTCCATTTCGCCACTTTACCTGAAAGTAAAATATTTTATTTTATTTTTCGTAGATGTGATCACATGCTTTTCATATGCTGTAAAAATTTCAGATTTTTTTGGGAAGATTTGAAATTCAAGTGAATTTTCAAAGAAAAACCAAAAATAATTCATATCAAATACAAATCACTTTCAAAAAATCTGAAATTTTTAGAATAAGGGGACATTGTAGTGAAGAATAGCATGGTGTAATCCTTGGTTTCGTGTCATGCTATATTTGAAAATTGAGAAAGAGACCCTATAGGCATGTAAACTTAAGGTGTCGAGTAAATCACTAGATATTAGGAATTTCTTGAAATTCTAACTTGGAGTAGAAACAAGACTTGGTAAGATTCATTTTATGAATTGAGCTTGAACTCAAAAGAGATCATTTAGTTGCCTAAATTTGAGACTTAATAAAAGTAGGAAAAAGTTGCAGAAATGCACTGTGTGCTGATTTGTTTTTAACCATTCTTTCAACTTTCATACCACATGTGATCTTAGGAAATACCTTAAATGACCTCAAATGAATTCCATGATATGCTATTATCATTCATAAATCCAATTACAAAAATCATGAATGAAATTCATCCCGCAATAATAGGTTACAGTGAGAAATGTTCTGTTCATCGGACATAAAATGGCCGCTTCGACGTTCCAGGGTTAAGCAGCACAATGGCTGCCGCGCCACTCTCAAGAACCGGAGCTTCTCTAAACCCGTGAATGTCCCGTGAGCTTTTCACTGAAGGGTGTCTCGATAACCACGAAGTGCGGCTCTCGATGCCGCAGAATGAGCCGCAGACACTGCGCGGAAACTGGAATCTTGTTTCTTTTACTTTACTTTGTACTGTTCCTTTAAAGTGTCACAGACAGAGGGACAGAGCGTGTGCTAAAAGACTAAAAACAGTGGCCTGCATGCTGTCTAACTGTCAGATACCATATATTATACCCACATTTCAACATTTCAAGCAGATTGGACGCTGCATTTTAATCCCCAGATAAGTTAACTGCTCATCGATCGATTCAAGAAAAAAATCAAGTGCTCACAACAAAAAGCGTTCAGATAGAATAATTAAATGCTGTCGACTGTTCATCACCGAGTTGATATTGACGCGGTCGAATATATGGTAGCCGTGGCCACGCTCATATGACTTCCAAGCTTCGCCCTCACAGATGTCGAATAAAACTACCTTGGTGTCGAGGTGTGTATGTATGAAATTTCAGAGTATCGTTTGATATTAAATCTGAAATTGGGCCCGTACCATACACAGTCTGTCGAACTCCCTGAATTTCAACTCAAGCTTTCTTCAATTGAATTGAGCAAAGACATGATTGTCATTTTGCAGCTTCTATTTAAATAACACACGTGTGTGTGTACCAGTTCAGTTAAGATATAATAATCTGTCCCGACTAACTGGAATTCAACGGCTGATCCATCTGAATCATGTACTTCGACCCTTCAACTCGATCCATGGGCAGGCACGTGAGCTTCGTAATTGTCCAGGTATGTCTAAATTCTTAAAAGAATACTTCGCTGACTTCGAAAGTCATCTACAGACTCTCACCGACGGACTGTGGATTCCACCTCCGAACAACTTGCAGGCAGTTGATTATTCCCGTCTTGTGTTGGCCGGAAGTTTCGATGTGATGTTGAGAAGCGCGCTCGACGATGCAAGTCAACCGGGGCTAATGAAACGAACACCGGCTCTTGTACAGTACAGACATTTTGACAGCTCACATTTACACTGACACAGCTTTGGAGATCGTACTCGTCAAATACTGAGAGCACTTCCAAATTGTAGAGAGCTCTATACAAGTTCCCTGAAGCTGATCAAGGAACTCTCTCATGTCAACAATCATATTGGGAACAGTTTATACTTCGTACGCTCCGAACAAAGTCTAAATGCAACTTTGATAAATACTGATTCACTCCCAGACGTTGACTGCTGCTAAAATCCTCTCTCGGCCGGAAAGTACCTACTGTCAATGCAGAGTCGTCAGTGTACAATTCTTGCACTTTGTGTATCACCTGTCTACCAATTTCGAGACTTTGATGATCGATCGACCCCGAAGGACTGGAAGTCATCAACTAGATCTGCGCAGTTACTGACATGCCTGTGTGAAACTACGAGCAGGTGGAGCAACATACAGCGAAGTACGTTGTTGAAAATTGGGATGCTAGAAAGCTCGACTGAACGGTGGTATAAGTATAAAGAGACAGTAAGGCCTCCACATACATTCAGCATCTGTAATCGGGAGCATCTTCCTTCATTCGAGTTGCTTGCAATCTAGTGTATCACTCTTGCTGATCATGGCGCCCTTAACTGCGGAGCTGGTCGCCATCGAAGGAAATCGCGTGGATCCATGCAACCCCAAATGCCCAATGGCAATCCCTTCCACAGGGAGGGTGACAACCAGAGCGTCACAAGCAGCTGGAGAGCCAGATCCTACACAAACAGATGATCACTACTGCATGGGAGCAGGCTGCCCCAGGTGCAAATACAGTACGCCAAAGAATAAAGGTGATGTAGTCTAGTGCTGCATTTGGGTCCTTGAGAAGCTATTCTCTTCATAGCATACGGTACCATGCCTTAAAATTTTATGTGTCTATATGTCTACGTCAATATAGTCAGTTCTTATTAATCGACGATGAAATTGTGTGGTAGGAGCTCAGCCCCAGCTAGAATCAATGATATTGTTGATGATTTTGGTGAGTATATCATTCAGAGATTGAATGAGTTCCTTCATGCTACAAGTTTTAGCTAGTATTACACAGTAGAGTGAGTTGCTCGCTGATTTCAATTTCGTTGAGATAAAGTGCGGGCTGGAGTCTGACTGCCTCGGTGCAATGTTATCTATTTTGATTAGATTCTGCTTGCATGAGAGGATCTATTTTTAACATGCTACATATATTGTATGTGTGATGGCCTGTGGTAGATTGTGTAATGATTACTCAATCATGCTTTTACATGCTCTCATGAGAGTTGTAAGGTCAAAATCACCTCAATCATATTAAAAAATTAATGTTATGTAGGTATCTCATTGAAACTCAGTTTTCGGATATTCAACAGGTCTTAAAAGTTGAGTGTTTGACATTATCAAATTAGTCTACATACCAAATTGGATCAAAGTTCTACCATTTTGAATCAAAGATTTACCATATTGGATCAAGGTTTTTACCATTTTGGATCAAAGATTTATCATATTGGATCAAAGTTCTACCAAATTGGATCAAAGTTTTACCAAATTGAATTAAAATTTTACCAAATTGGATCTAAGTTCTACCATATTGGATCAAAGTTTTGTAATAACATTTTATATTTTTCAATTTCTTCTTTTTTAGGGCAGAATGACATCATTGGCCCTTATTCCATTACTTTCACCCAAAAATGTGACAATGGCTTCCTTTTACAAAACTATAAGAACATGCAATTAAGCAATTATGCACTTGGCCATTTAAAAGTGCACTTGAGGTACTACGACGGTCATTGTGTGCAAAAATGATTTTTTAAATTTTTCAACTTAAATTTTTTTATAAAAAAGTTGTTATGTAAAAATATTGCATAATGTCAAAAGTGGTAATATAAGAAGTCTTTTAATGGCATTGCCAACGTATTTTTGTTATAAATTCCTATAAATAATATGATTATCTTTGTCCAAGGATATTTGAAATGTATATTATATGCTGCTAAAGTTTTGTGTAGATTGTAGTTTATATAATTCCTGGTTAGCAGAATGACGTAAGCACCAAATTGTTTACAAAACTAGGCATCAATGGACATTTGATAAAAATATATTCCATATTATACAATCTTGACCATATAATGAAATTGCATCCATATGTCCATCGCAACAACTTGTCTACAAATCATCTTTGCGATCTTGTACTATCTAGTACATATATACATCTAGAA
This sequence comes from Bryum argenteum, assembly GCA_037043015.1. Classification (NCBI taxonomy): domain Eukaryota; kingdom Viridiplantae; phylum Streptophyta; class Bryopsida; order Bryales; family Bryaceae; genus Bryum; species Bryum argenteum. Next base: position 1,791,644 of record CM073323.1, on the reverse strand, counting down.
ACACCTAGCATACACAAAACACTCGGATTACATACTAGTATTTAATGCTACTTACAACCGGTCATCGTCAATAGCTTCGGTTTGCATTACAATATATTCTAATATGTGAGCCTTCGGAGATTGGATAATGCAAATGTTGCTTGGAACCTGTATTCCAAATACATTGTGATTTCTCCTCCAACTAGGGCCAGTCAAGACTCTTTCTGGTTCACAACATACAACAAAAACTCAAATATTAGTGAAACAATAACCTCTAGATTAAAAAGTCTTCTATTAAAATCATTCAAATGTTTTGAATGTTTAATATTAGAAATTTTTCAAAAAAAACTTAAGATACAACAAAATTGTTTTCATGCAGCAATACAAACACCTTCAATGATCAGACATTCCTCAACTAAACACTTTATTTTGAATTCATTTTTTTTGTTACATTTGGAGGATTCCTTGGAGGTAGCCAAAAAATATTTAAGAATAAAAAATATTTAAAAGGTTTTAAAAAATATTTAAAAGGTTTCAAATACAAGGTTGGTTGATTTCCTTCAAGGGGTGTGCATATGTACACCCCTGAAATATTCCTTGGAGGCAGCAAACAAACCAAAAAAAATTAAAAAATATATATAATTATAAAAGGAAAGAAGAAGAAGAGGATGGCTGATTTCCTCCAGGGAGGTGCGTACGCACACCCCTGGAGCATTCCCTGGAGAAGAAGAAAAAAAAAAAAAAAAAAAAAAAAAAAAAAACAAAACAAAACTTATTTTAGGGTTTGTGGCGACGGCAGCGGCGACAACAGAGGTGCAGCTATGGGAGGGGAGAAGGAGGGTCGAGGGAGAGAGAAGGGAAAAGTGGTGCGGATGTCGGAGAGCATCCTCGCAGTAGCCTCTCCTTCCTCTCCTCTCCCACATCCTCCACACCTACGGACTGCGCAAGACGCCTCGCTTGACAAAATCGTCCGAGAGTCTCCCGAGGTGCAAACAGGATTCCAAACGAAGCTCGAAGTGCGTTTCATATCCTGGCATGGATGTTGCTCCCGACCTTTACGGTGGAAATCGGCCACCGAGCATGGTGGTACCACTCACGTCGCGATGTTTGTGAATGTACCTCACATCAACGTCATTCTCTGTATCGGCTGCGGTCTTCTCGTGGTCGTACAAAACTTCGGTGTTCCTCTTCATGTGTGTGCTCTTCGGCTCATGTGTCTTGCGCAAGTGCTTCGTCTCCGAGGATAGATAGATAGATAGATAAAAACTCCGGTCCTTTTTTGGGGGGCGTGATTAGAGTGTACATTCGTCAAGCCGGTGTCCTAATGCCCACCGGACAAGAGGACTCGGTACTAGACTACTCACCCCTTTCGGGATTAGACACTATAGTAGCCAAAAGAAATGTAGTAACCAAGAAATAGTCAATATTATCTTTCTAAGGTTTGTGTAAAGTTATATTTTGTACTTTATTGTGGGTATGGTCGCCGAGCCATGATTCCTAGTTGATTGGTAGGGATGTTTGAGTCACAAATAAGCGGTCCGGGTTCGATACTCGGTGGATCCGTTTGAGCGTTTAATGTGATATACATGGCTTGGTCTTTGCTAGTGTGTTATACACATAGGGGAAATTTGTACCAATCAATCGGCCTTGTCCCATCTACCTGAGACAAGTGTGACTATTCTTGTGGGAAGTGGTTTGCGCCATTTCTCACGCCCTCCTCCTTTTATTGTTACATTATTGTGGGGATTGTTTGGTTATTCTCAATTTTCCTTTTGTGTAAAATAATTGATCCGGCGTGTTGAATGGCGATGGTATTTATTTCATGGAATGTGCGTTTTATGCATGTTTCTGATAAGTTAAATTTTTCTGCAAGAAGTTTCATTGATGGTTTGTGTGTTGTGCCTCTAGCACCCGCTGTGATGACTATGAGGGGGTCTACTTTCCATCCTAGGTTACGGAGTTTATCAAGAAGTGGTTGATATTTGTCGGTTTTGTTATTAATTGTTTCTTGAGAGAATCTATCGTTACAGTATGTGAATTCTATAAATTGAAGTGTGAGGTTGTCTATCGGGTGTGGTGGTGGGTCGTTTTTGTGTGGTAGACCTTTAACGCATAGTATATCCGGTTTGAATCTAGCGTTGCAATGACATTTTTGTTGTGTACATTTGCATTGTAATAGCCATGTAGGGACCGTATTTTCTTGGGAGTTGTTATTAAATGTGCCTGCGTTCATGAGGATATAACAACGTGATTTTTGAGATGAGAGAATTAATTTTCTTAGTTCCCATACGGCTTTGTTATGTCTCTTGATTCTAAGGGCGTGTATGTGGTGGTGACCACATTTGAGTAATGCGTGTAACCATGTGTCGGCATCCATGGAGTTACATATAGAGCAAGTTATTGATGGGAATCGTTCTCTACCAAAGAATAGTTGTTTCCTTGCGTTCCCCATATATTGGCCGGTGCGTAGCTTTAAAATAGTTGTTTTTTGGGAGTCCGTAATTATGGGGTTTAGCCAGTATGCATTTGATAATTCATTGTCAATATCCGGGTTTGTTGTCCATTTGTTGATGTTGGGGAATTGGTCAGCGAGTATTATAAGGTTGTTGTCGTAGTCTTGTTTGTGTATGTATGTTTGAAGGCATCTGACGGGGCCTTTGTCTGGGCGAGTTAGGGGTCCTGGCCATTCATATTTCTGGTAATAGAATGGTGTGGTGTGTGCAAATTCATGGGGTTTTGTGGCTACCGTATATCGTTTGGTGGCGCCGGCTTTCGCAAGTTTGTCTGCTTCCTCGTTGCCAGTGATGTTAATATGCGCTTTAACTTTGTGGAATATAGTAGGTTGAGTACGGTTTTGTAATATCTCAACCATTTCTGTTAGGATGGTTTTGTCAGGATGGTTGTGTTGTGTGGATGGGTGTAATATGTGAGTTTTTAGATTATATAGGCAGTTTATGCAATCCATGAAGATATAGGCCGGTTCATTTGGGTATTTGGTGTTGATTAAGTGTAGGGTTGTATATATAGCCATTAATTCGGCACGAAAGCATGTTTGAAGGCCAGGAAGTCTTTCTGATATTTGCATGTCAGGTTTTGTGGGATTGTAGATGCCGTATCCAGCTTTTTCTTTTTTCCAATGTCCGTCGTCGGCTTCTTTAGGTGGTATGAAGGAGCCGTCCGTATAGTAGCTGTATTGCGGTTGGAATTTTAGAGTAAGGTTGATTTCAAACGTTGGTAGAGGGGGTATACATGTGGGTTCGGAGTTTGAGTTTGTATATGAGGGGTATAACATTTTATTCCATCTTTTATTTTTATTGACGATAGTGTTGTATGGGGTTGGTGGAGCTTGTTGTATATAGTAGTGTGGGATTGCCATGGCCTCAATTGCATTTTTAATGTTGTTAATTTGCTCTAATGTACCAACGTGATTGTTTTGATGGTGTATGCACATGATGGATATTGCAAGTGGTTCGGTTGTTGGTTTGTATTTTTGTGGGGGTGCTGGGATTTCGTATGTGATGGAGTCTGCGGTGAAATGGGTTATTATATGTGTATCGGGGAAAGGTCCAATATACGGGGTTGGGTTTTGGTACCAGTTTGGGTCGGGGGTGACTATTATGGTGATTGTATTTGCGTCGTGTTTGGCCGCTAATCTCGCCCAGTGGATGGCTTGTTGGGTTGTTTCCGGATTATGGGTGTGCGCATACCCTATGCCCGTCCATTTATATTCAAAAGCGTTGCCACGAGATCCAAAGATTTTGTCTCGGGAGAAAGGGGAGAAATATTTTGTTATTTTGGTGGAGCATGTAATTGGTGATGAAAAATATGAGTGATTGATTTGGAGGTTAGTGGTGATATGATCGAGAATGTTTGTTGGAAGGGTGTGGTGGGGTGTTAGTTTCGGGTTTTTTTTGGAAGATTGAGCTTTATATCTTTGGTATAGCCATATTATTTCTGTTTCAAATGTTTGTGTGTATGGCATTAGCCCGTGTGAGTTGTTTGAGTATTTGTTAAATTGTTGCCATAGCCACTGTAATCTGTTTATGGGTATAGTGGTGAGGTATCGGCCATTGTCTTCGTATAGGTGAGCTGATTCGTTATTTATTTGTATGGTGGTTTTGTTAGTAATAATGTCTCTTTCTGGATTACATTCTGCAAAGTGTATTTGCGTAAGTGGGGTAATTGATGGTGGTGGTATGAACCTGGTGTCCTTGAGTTGTGCTTGTATGAAGTGAGCGTTGATCAAGTTTCGATAGTGATCATGTTGCGATTTAGTGTAGTAATCCGTAAGTAGTTGAATATTGTGTGAAATGACTGTTGGATAATTTAGGGGAAATAGGTCTCTCTGTTGGAGCCATTTCTGGTATGTCGTGTTATTGTGGTGCCATTTGCATAGGTATGTATTGTGGGTATTAGGTATTTTGTATTTGTCTTTTGCAGTTACTGTTTTGTGATTTAATATTGTAGTTATGGGGTGTTCAAGAGGGTTGTTTTTAATGTTAGGTGGTGGGCTTATTTGGTGAGTATCTTGGTGGGTAGTAGGTTGTGGTCGGGTATTTAAATGTCTTGGGAGTAAGTCAAAATTGTCTGAGATGTATATTGGTTTGAGTTTGCGGGCCGGTGGGTGTTGGGTGCAGGTGTTAGGGCAATTTGGGTTGCATTTAGTTTGGCAAAATAGTTTTTCAGCTATTTCTAGCGCACTTTTCTCAAGTTTAGTTGGTGTTTTATGGTAGGTTGCAAAGTCAGTTGGTGACATGAGGTACGTACCGTTTGGGAGAGAGATGTGCTTTATTTTGTAGATATTGTGTATTAGAAGCTTGTGTAAGAGCTTGATTGATAGTTCCGGGTTGAGGTGAGGAAGTTCGGTTGTGACTTGTTCTAACCACTGTCGTTCCAGTACGGTTTTGTGTAATTGGAAGTCATTATTGGTACTTTTTAGATGTATACCTCCATCTTGTTTGAGAAGAAATAGTGTTCTTGATATGGGAGAGTTTATACAGTCGGAGGCTTTTAATCTGGGGATGTTTTTGGCGCCACCGTGTTTGGACGTTATGTGTTGAATAAGGCCTTTGTAAATATTGCCTAGTCTTCCTTGATCATTAAGTGCATTTCTAAGTTGTTCGCCGATACATCTTAGATATGCGTTTTTTAGTGAGAATGCTTGAAGACCAAAGAGTTTGTGAGGAAGTTGGGTTATCACGTTCGCTGTGCATTTTGGAAGGCCACAAATTGTTTTTTGGAGTCCTATAATTTTTTTGTCAAGTTTTTTGATGGTTGGAAGTGAGAATGGGACTGCGTAGAAGCTATATGCGATCCCTGCTCTGATGACTGTATCAACCATGTTGATTTTTTGTTTGATTGTTGCGGGGCATTTTGCGAGTTGTTTACATTGGTCGATGAGTTTGTTTGTGGCGATGTGTGTTTGGATTTTCCATTTTAGAGAGGGTACCATGTGGATACCAAGGTAGATATAAGGTTCGTTTTGGTGAAGGATAGGAATTGGTTGGTTTCTATAGGTGATGTGGTGTTGCTCTATTTTTTCCTTGAATTTATCGGGCTTTATTTTGGATTTATTCGGACAGCCTGTAATAGCACATTTTTCTGTATTTGAGGTCCATACCGGCCCCATTCGAGAAATTTATCTATTTTGTATATTTGAGTTTGTATGGATTGGAGGGTGTTTGCAAGTCAGCTAAATCGTTTGCGTATCGGCAAAGAATTTGTAATGTTTATTTTCGATGTACCAAATGTATAGCCATTATTCCCTCTTTGTAGCCATCTTAGTAGTGGTTCTAGAAATATGAGAAATAGGTAGGGGCTTAATGTGTCGCCTTGAATGGTTCCTCTTTGTATTGGAATTGGTTCTGTCTTGCCAAAATAATCGCCTGTGAATATTGTGGAAGAGTTTGCGTATATGTTACCAATTAGCGTAATGCGTCTAAAGGGTAACCAAGGTCTTTCATTCTGCGAGTAGTAGTCGGCGTGGGGAAGGAACCGAATGCGTTTTTAAAATCTATATATAGTATATAGATGTCTTGATTTGTGAGTTTTCGTCCTCTAAAAGGTCGCAGTGATGAGTTGTATTTGTCTGGTTGTGCTTCTTTCTGCTCGGAAGCCTTCTTGGCTGTCATGTAGTATTTGGTGATGTTCGCCATATGTTGAAAGTATAAGTGTGAGAGTACTCGTGAAGAGTTTGTAGATTGTATTGGCTAGCGCTATAGGCCTGTGGTTTGGTAGTACCGCTGGATCGCCCTTTTTGTATAGTAGTATGGTTAGGCTTAGTTTCCATGATGTTGGTATTTGACTTTGTTTGTAGCAGTGGTGAAAAAACATGGATAGTAGTTTATGAAAGTTGTCGGGCATGTTTTTTAGAATGGAGTTAGGGATTCTGTCCGGTCCCGGTGCTTTATTATTGGATAATTGTTTTAAACATTGGCTATATATTTCATCGTTGAAGTATTCAAGTAAGGGGGTTTGTGGGTTACCTCTTTTCTCTATTACAAAGCCGTCTAAATCGTGCCATGGGTATTGTCTCACGCTACATGTGCATAGTGTTGGGTGTTGGGGTTGGTGATAACATGTTGGGACTGTGGGCCTATTAGTTTGAGATTGTTGTGTGTGTATTTCAATTGCGATGTCTTTCGGGTTGGTTAAGAGGTTGTTATATCTATCTATGATGCAGTCAAGTGGTGGGGTATCTTCTATGATGCAGTCAAGTGGTGGGGTATCTTGATATTTGAAGACTTTTTTGTTTTTTTTTTTTGGATTTTTGTCGTATAACTGCCTATATTTCGTGATGGCTTTTTTAATGCATGCTTGGGTGAATTTCGTAGTGATTTTTTGTGCTTGTTTTTTTGATGATTTTGCTATTTCTGCTAGGGTTTGGATCCATTCTTGTGGATTGTTGGTTTGTGGTGGAGGTGGTGGAATGTTTGTGTGTGTATGTTTGCTTAGTTCTTCTATTATGGGGTGTTGCTGCCAATTGGGGGTGTTTTTTGTACTGTATATAGCCTTGCGAATTAGATGGTATGTGGTTAGGTGTTTTTTCCATTGTTTTTGGAGTTTTCTTGGTAGAAATCCTCCTTGTTCAGATGTGCGTGGTGTTAGTGTAGGCAAAGGTGGTGCGCTGCAAGTGTTTTCAATTAACTTGGATGTTTTTTGAATTAAGTGGTCTAGTTTTTCGCATGCCGTTTGCCATTGTGTAGTTGTTAGTTGAGTGTTTGAGAGAAGAGAGGTGAGGTTATTGATTTCGTTTGAGTTGTCTTCATAGAATATTGTTTTAAATTTATCAAGGTTTTCTTGTGGAATAGGATTTAAAATTCTTATCGGTTTAGATGTTGGTTCTTGTGGGGGTCTTGCAAGCAGTGTGTTTGGAGGTATTTGAAGAGTAATTGGAGAATGATCTGAGTTGAGGTTATGTTCTGTAATAGTTAGCGATGTGTATGAATTGTTATTGGGGGTATTTATGAAAAATCCATCTATTAGGCTAGTTTTGCTATAATTTTGTCCTCCTTGTCTTGAATATACAGTGTTTGTTGGTATATATGTTAGTTGTAGGGAATCTGTGAATGCTCACCAATCTCTGTCTTCTAATTGCGGTGGAGTTGTGTTTAATTCGTGTCGACGACCTATGAGAGCTATGTCTCTATTAAAATCCCCACATAATATTTGAATGTGGTTAGGGTGTGCTGTAATCTGTTGTGTTATTTGTTGTTGTATTGTTTCTATGTAAGGGGTGTCTTCTGGATGTGACGGCATATACATGTGTATAAGTAACCAAGGTTGTAGAGGTTCGTTTTTTATTTTTATAATTTGTAAATATGGTGATATTGCGGCGGGGGTTGGGATTTTGTTAACATTACCTGGGTATGTGTATTTGTTGTTTATAAATAACAAGAGACCTCCTCTTGTAGGTGTATATTCCATTCGTTGTTGCATGCATCGTGTTAGTGTGTGTGTATTGTTGAAGATCATTTTGTGATTAGGGAATAAATTTTGAAGATATTTGGTAGATTTTGTGGCAGTTAGTTTAGTTTCTTGTATTGCAATGATTGCCGGGCTTGTTGGGGTGTTAGTGATTAGTTCATGTAAATTTGGGAGGGCGGTGTTGAGTGATGAGGCATTCCAAGTGACTATATGCGTTTTATGGTTCGTGAGTGTGATTGTGTTGTTTTTTGTGGGGGGCATATCCGGTCTTTGGAGGTGGATGAGAATATTCGGGAAGGGGTTCATTGATTTTTAGGGCTTCTGCAAGTAGGTTATCGGGTAAAAATGGGAATTCTTTTTTTAATTGTTCTTGATTGGGTTGTGTGTTGTTTTGTTGAATGAATTCATATAATTGTTCGTGTATGGTGTTGGGGGGGTTTATTAGGTTAGAATTAGCGTTTTTGAATTGTGTGTATGGGTGTGTGTTATTAAGATGTCTTTCCGGTGGGTTTTGAAGTGTGGCCATTTTGTTAAGTAATATAGTGGTCCAATTTGGGTCATTGGGATGTTCGAGCATGCGGGTGCATGTTTCTGGTGATGGGTTTATTGTTGTGATAAGAGCATATAATATGCGTGGTGCTGGATGCTGAGAGTTTTCCCGGACGTAATTTGTGAGATATGGATATTTTATTTGTGCTTCTGGATGTTTTGGGTGAATATTTATGAGACATGGTGCAAATTGTGCTGATAAGTGTTGATATTCCGGGTGTAGTCTAATTGTGCATGGTATGAAGTAGATTTTGCATCTTCGTTTATGGACGGATGGGTGTGTTTTGAGTACATTCGGCATGGGCCCTGGGTTGGTTTCGAAATCTCCGCATTTTGGTAAGTGATATTTGTCTTTGTATGTGTAGTGGTATGTTTTAGTATTGTGGGTTGATGTTTTTGAAATTTTTATGAGTGTGATGTTTTGTGTGTGTATTTTTTGGATTATTAGTTCATAGGTGAGCTCCGGAGTTCGGATTTGTTTGTTTGTGTGTCCGGTGTATTGAGTGGGTTTTAATGGTTTTAGTTTTTTTGAGTGGCATGTTTGTGGGTCTTTCATGGGGTTTTTTGACTTTTTGTAAGGTTTATTTAGTTTTTGAGGCCCAAAAAGTTTCTTTATATATGATAGTGTGGATGTGATGTTATGTACGTGTAGTTTGTATGGGTTTAGTAAATTTAGTTTATAGGCGAGGCCGGGAGACCGAGCTCGATTTTTTGTAGAGTTGTGTGTATGGTTTGTTTGTTTAGTTTTGGACATCTTGGAGAATTTTTTGTGGTGCAGATATTGTCTTGTGATGGGATATTTCGGATTTTTTGTGTTTATTTTGGCTAACTTCTGTGGCCGGGTAAGTTGGGTTTTTTGTGTTTTTGGCTTGGCTTTGGTAATGTTTATTTTTGGTATAATTGGGGTTATATAGTTTCTACTTTTATTGGTTGTATTAAAAAATACACTTGGTTTTGAGCTATGTGTCGTTGGGCCTTTGGTGTGCCAATTTAGTTTTCCGTCTCCATTGAATCACTTTCTTCCCTTTGGCCTAGGCATAATTTTTTGTTGGACTCAATGGTTTGCATTGTCATGGCAAACATGTCATGCATAGCCTTGAGTTGTTGTTGAATGCTTTGTGATGCTTTTAGGTGTACCTTCTCCACATAGCTCATTGCTTCTCCAACGATCTCCTTTTTCATCACCCCCATTTCCTCTCTCATAACTTCCATGGTTTTGGTACTCCCTTTCTCCACAGCTTCATTCACAATTTGTTGTAGATCCTCCTTCGTGTATGATTTTGTTGCCTTGTTCTCCATGGCTTGTACCGTGCTTGCAAGGGCGTTGTTAATGTCGTTAAACCCAAGTCTTTTTAGATCATCTTCATTAGGTTTGATGGTTCCTTCCAAGCTCTTGGGGTGGGGAAAAAACTCAACATATTTGTTTAATATCTTGTGAGTTTTTTTGACGAATTTTTTGTAGACTGCTATGTTTAGACATTCTACATTGCACATTCCGACATGTTTACCTTTTTCAAGGTGAAAATACACGTCTACCACATTGTCTTCACCCATGAGTTTTCTAATTTCAATTTCTATTGTTTCCTTTGTTTTGGTTTTGTTAAGGTTTTTGACAATTAACACAAGCACATTTCTTTTTGCTTTTTCGTCATCCGTTAGCTTCACTTTGGATGGAATTGTTCCTTCCAAGATTTCATTCTCAAATCTAACTTTTTCTTTTTTCAAAAGTTTAACTTGAGTTGGTGAAGTGGTTACTATCCAAGCAAAGTCGGCCTCTAAATTCTTTTGGACATTTGTGATCTCAAAATCTAGCCCTCTTTTAAAGCCATCTTCAACAAAGGCCTCCATCATGGTGGCCCAATGTTTGTTGGAGATGTTTGGGCTATTGATTTTGACGGACAGTAAGCTGCTAATAGCCAAAGCGTCATAGGATTTGCAAACTTTCCCTCTCAAAAGTTTGCCATCTATATTGAGAATAAATGGCTTTTTACCTTTGAGAAGGTCCTTAGCATCGATTTTGGGGTTTTTTAGGTGGATTTTGAGTGTCCCACACCAAATATTTGATTGGTGGTAGCAAAGGTAGGCAATTGGTTCACCCATGAGAGTGCCCAATTCAATGCCCATGTTTGCTAATCTAGACTCTACTTGTACCCCTATCTCTTCCTTTGTGGTAGAACGGGTGCTAATTTCAAAATAGATGGCAACTTGGTAGTCTAGTGCATATCCATATTCATCTATTTCCACCTCACTTGGGACTTGGGTGAAGTTGAAGTGTTGCCCCTCTTTCCCATCAGATCTATTAGAAGGCCATTCCTCTTGTAGAACATATGGGAAAGAAGGGATGCTCTTCTCAAACTCCTCTCTCTCCACTTTCCCTAGACCTTTTTTGATGAGTTCTTCTTTTTTACTGATTTTCTCTATCATTGCATCATTATAGTGATCCAAGAAATTGTGAGCTTGGAAGCCTAGCCAAAATCTCCTCTCATTGATTTTTCCCTTAGATTTCTTTGACGTGACAACCAGATTATTCTCATCAATTTGCCTTTTAGACGTCAATCCTTCTGACATAACAAGATCTTGGGTTAGATTTTTAACAACGCCCTTGGAGGTTGAGCTTGTGCTTTGTTGGGCCATCCTACTACATACAAAAGTTTTTGTAGTGTTAATATTGCTTTTTTCCATTTTTCTCCAATTAATCCCTTCTTCTCCTTCTCCCCCCATCATGATATGGGGGGCTTTGTAAAGTATGAAGATAGGGGGGAGAGTTTTCTTTTTATCATGCATTTTGAGGATACGTGTGCTATCTTCTTTACTGCTCCTATTAATATTCTTAATATTTATACTTTTGACACATACCCAAGAAATCATACTTTTAAGAATGAGGGCATTCATTGTGGCACATACATTGATATAACTATTAACTTTATTACTATTGCATAATACTTTATTATGAATATACATATTACTTATGCACAAAGTATCATACAAACATGTAATCTTATGATTAGTACATTGCACATTGTACATTGTAACAGAAGTAATTCTTTGGTTCATTAAAACAGTCATATCAAGTGTAAACTTAATCGTGGGTTGGAGAGTCTTACCTGGAGAGATGTTACGTTGATTTACTGTCTGTCCCCCTACCAGCCAACTTTTTACTCCGGGTAGGAGCTTTGTTGAGAGTGGGTGCAGCAGTCCTGCTGTAGACAGTTGTGCGATCACACTTTCCTTCTCTACAATCGGTTTTGATTTTTGGAGTTGTGATGTCGAATGTGTTCGGGGTTGATTCGACGGGGATGATGCAAGGCGCCTTCTTGATAGTGTGTCCTGATGTGAATTCCTTGAAGCAGATCTGTTGCTCCTTCTCGGCAGCGTGTGTTCACAGACGGTGCACCGCGACGCTGTCACGGCAAAGCTAGGGTTTGGCTTACGTAACCTCGGCGAACGGTCCACTTGGGGCTGCAGCAACACAAACTTGATCGTTGGTATTCTCCTCGTCGATGTCGCACCCGCGCAGACGCACTTACGGCTCCAGACAAGCAGCTTCAGTGCACCAGCATCCTCCGCCCCAGTTTCGGCGACAACACCCTCTCCTTCCGCACCGACAGCAACCTCTCCTCCCGCAACGACAGCGCTAACGTAGATCTTTGGCACAACGGCGTTCTCCTTTAGTTCGGCAATGCTTTTGCAGCGCTTGTAGCTCTGCGAAATTTGACACTCGCACGACACCACCAAGCAACACCAGTAGCCACAGTATCGGAGAAATCTATGCGAGTAGCAACAATTAACTTGGTATATACTAAACGAGCGCGATTTGCACTTAGGTTTCTTTTGGATTAGATCAGGGGTGGAATTGCAAAAGATTTGGAGAAACACACTTACTTGATTGGTGACACTTTCGCAGGCTCCTGTGATCCTTTTCTGTAGCGGCACTTCTAGTAGAGGACTCAAACACACTACAGGTAACTTGCTATAATAATTACTCGTCTGATATGCTAAGAGAATTAATATACGAATACTAAGCCTTCTGAGGTTTCGGGCTATTGCTACTGCTATCCTTGCACACAGATTACAGGGTACTTTCGAGAGGGTACTAGGGAGAGCAAGGAAAGCTACTAGTTCTGAGGCATACAAACAGCGTTCGTGATTGCAATGAGAAGTGAGTACCGTCTTACAAGCAGTTCTTCTTATATGGTGGCATTTCTTCTTCTTTTCCGCCGATGAATGCCGTTCATTGCAGGAGCGATGGACTGTTACGTAGCTGTTCGTGAGTTTAGGGTTTAGGATACTTACCTGCAATAGTAACGTTGGAGTGGATCTGCATCGCCACCGTTCGTCAATCTTCGAACATGACGTGTTGGCATCCCAGTCTGCCTGTGCAGGTTGTAGTCGTTGGTGGAGGATTAGTTCTTCAGCAACATCTTTCTTGCAGCAGTCTTGAGCGGTGTTCGATTTCCTCTCTTGCTTCTTCTTGCATATGTTGCTATCTAGCTTGGGGTTTGAGTATCTACTGCTGCAGTCTGTTGAGGTCACGTGTAGCGTTGTTGCAGTTTTGCTGTTGATCTTGCTTTGAAGCACGTGCGGGGAGGTGAAAATGCGGCTACACCTTCCAAGGTCGAATTGGGCCTCGTATGCAGTAATCAGTTCAGCAGTGTATATAACTGCTTCACATTCCAGCTGCTTCACATTCCACAGACCGATATCTTGTGTTGATTGCATGACATGTTGGGATGCTGACATGCTGCATGACATGTTGGGATGTTGACATGCTGTCTTGGTGGCCACCTTATGTTGATTGCATGACATGTTGGGATGTTGACATGCTGTCTCGGTAGTCACCTTGTGTTGATTGTGCTTGCAGGGCGGATGCAAAGTCTTGCATGTCACTTGGAGGTTACGCCGCTCGACATTGTGGTACTTCTTTTGGAGGTTCTTGTTTTGCATGCTGGAATGCGGTTTCGGCATCATCATGTACATCTCTACCGACATTCTTCTCATGCTGCGCAGGGCAAGCATTGCTTGCTGGGGCGGGGTGGGAGCGATCTGGTCCATCTTCTGCGCCTTCTTGATAGGGCGGGCCGCACCACAGAGTTTAGACGATAGATCTAGTATGTAGCTCATATTGTTAGAAAAGCACAATGTAGAGTTGCAATAGAATTTTGATGCTACTAAAGCATATAGACACAACAATATAATGTAACAGCAAAGGTTTGTGGTATGAGAAAGTAGCCTGGTTGTTGCCGGAGTTTTGCAAGCTGCTGGACTTCTGCTACCGCGCATATCTTCCCTTCAGTTCCTTGTTTCGGGTGCAAGGGAGAGAGAGCTGTGATTGGCGTAGGGTCTATAGCGAATGTGGAGACTAGGGGAGCCGGAAATGATCATTGCTTAGTGTTCTGTATGACCCAACTCATACAGCTACAGATCTGCCAACACTAGGATGCCAACACCCATCCCAGATTTGCATTCTAGATCTAGATCTGAATCTAGATCTGAACTCTCTTGGAATGTTTTTCTTGTTTCTCTAGTGTGAGATTGAGCGTATTCTGTGAAGCCGCATGTTTCTAAGCAATGTCACCGCAGCCCAGCCTGCAACTCCCCTTCAATCAACACAAACACATAGTACCCATTGCTAACACAAGGATGTTAGAAAACTAACACCCATCTCTCTCTCCCTCCTCACCACAAAACGCGGAGCGTTTCAGCCTTCCATCGCTCTCCCTCGTCCAGTTCAATGGTCTTGTTCTCCGAGGATACTACAAGCTTCTGGAAGAGACTGGAGATGTTGCCACGATCTTGAAGGAGCACATGAAGATCCTGAACCAGCTGACATGTTCAGCCAGCTTGCATCGTTGTTTCAGATTCTGCTGCAAGGGGGGTACCTACGCAGGGGTCGCACACCCCTGGAGCATTCCCTGCAGGAAATCAGCCATTTTTTAAAAGTTTTTTACTTTTTTATTTTTTTTAATTTTTAAAATTTTTTTTATCCTTCTCCACCAAGGAATGTGTGCACGCACACCCCTTGAAGGAAATCAACTACCCCTAGCTTAAAAAATTAAACAATCAATAAATTTAAAAAGTAAAAAATCAAGAAATTAAAAGAATTGTATTATTTTGCGAGACATAACAAGTATAAATTCAGTTTGAAGATTGTGCAACTATTGTTGATTTTTTAAAATAACTTAAAATTAAAAATTGTTCTAGACTTTAGCAAGATATAATAAATATATTAGTTTAGAGATTTTGCAATTAACATGATTCACATGAAGTCATTTTAGGAAGTTTTAAATAAAATTTGAACATACCACAAAAGTAATAGAATTTACCGAGACATAGACCATTGTATTCGTGATTCTTTAACTAATGAACATCTTTCACATGAGGTTATTTTTAAATTTGAACAAGTAAAAATTACTATGTTAGACTATATTAATATTGACCATGATGATATTGTGTTTCAATGATATTCAAAGTTGCCACGGCTTGCACCACCACAACAAATTCTACAATTGACAAGGATTGGGAGAAGCACGGATGGTTTAATGATAGGATTGTTATGTTTGATTGATATATTTGAATTAGGTATCAAAAGTTTGGTTATGATATTATACATGTTTGATTATAGTATTATCATTAATAGTTTGATTATGGTCTTTACTGTTATTACTTATTAGTTTCTTAAGTATGGTTATGAATTGTTTGTATAGATTTGCATATAATATAGAGCGAGATGCTCCATATTTTCTCGTTGAATAGTACATGTTGGCCTTATATCTCTTATAAAGTATATTTGTTTTATGAATGCCAAAAATAGTATATATAGAGCCATATGTATATGTACAACATGGAAGTTTACATGTGGTGCACAAAGTACTAAAACAAATGTTGGCAATCTTTGAACATGATAATTTGGCAATGTTCTCAAAGCAATAAAACATGATTTGGCAAAAGATTTATTATTAATCAATAGTATTTTTCATTAGTTCAAGTTTAGTGCATGCACATTATGCACAATCTTACGGAATTAGTGAAAATTATTCACTTATGTACACATTGAGAAACCAATATTCCATGATATTGTCACAAAAATATAGCAAAGAAAAAATAGGGATTTTTGGGATTTTTTTCCTTCCAAAAAACATTTCCGTTCAAAATCTTGTTGTTATTGAGTGCCAATTAGCGCACTTGGCCAAGTGCATAATTGCTTAATTGCATGTTTAAGTAGTGAGGAGAAGCACATACAGTTTCAAATTTTTTTGGAGGAATGGAAGGTTTCATTTAGAACCTTGCATTCATGTTAACCCCTAAAGGTCCAAGAAAGCGGAAATCGCTTTTTGGAATTTCCGCAGGGAGAAAATTCAGCCAACTTTGACCATTATAATCTCAAAATTGGAGAAAGATTAACGGTTCAAATTTGACATTCAAGGAAAGGGTCAAGTTAACTTCAAGATCCTACGGTTGAATCTTCTAATCAATGCTTAGATTGAGCTTCTTTGCACCTGAAGTAGAAGAGGGTTCTTTTTGATAATTTGAACAATTTTGTATCAAGGACCTTTAGGGGTTAAGTACACACATTAAATAATAACAGTTTCATGTGCTCATGACATGTTACTATAAACTCCAACCATTCAGTCCTTTATTCATTTGCATCATTTATGGAATTTTTGGCATGGGAAGGCATTTGATTGACTCTCTCAAAAAATGCACACAACACTTCTTGAGACTTTGACTTTGAAATAATATCGTAGGTGGAGTTTTTTGTCCAGGTTAATTGTTGTTTTTGTAATGGATAGATAACTCAATAAAGCACAAATTTAAAAACTTATTTTCAAAAAAATATTTGCTTGGCTTTACAATTGATAAAGGGGGTGACTTTAGGTTTTTCATTGATTAATTTGAACCAATACAACATTTATTTTTAGTTAGGAGTCTAACATATTTATGCACCAGAATACCCAACACCATATTCAATAATCAGAAGTTCAGAACCTACATGCGTAAACTACAAGAAAGAAAGGCAAATCTTCATATCTTACACCCTACAACACTACAAATATATTATATTTCAAATTTGTAGATATTACTTTCCAACATTCTTGCACATCGAATGATTGGTATATTTTGAGTTTGAAATTTCTAACTTAATGAAGTTGTATATTATACACAAAATTAAATTAAAATATAATATAAAATTACTTTTGTACTAATTACAACTTTTAATCTATAATTTTTATTGAGAATTTTATGATTTTGAATGGGGTTTGAGTAGACCATCTATTGCCCTTATGACATGATGTGATGGAAGTAGAGAATAAAACATATGAAAATAGTATATGAAACCGGGCCCACGGTCCAAAACATTCCTAAGAGCAACTTCAAAATTAATTGCACCTCTTTATAAATCTTACGTGGGAAAAAAAAACTATGTTCTTGAACGCATCGCAACAAGAAGATTCTGAAAAGAAATTTTTTTCATTTTTTTACAAAACATTTCAAATAGAAATGAAGAGATGGCATTTACAAAAATGAGATATTCCTATGGGAACCCGGGTCCTGCCAACCCATATTATTTTTCTTATTTTTTCCTCTTCTAAATAATTCTTCCCAACACACCAAGTTATTTTGAAAATCACTCAATGACTTCGACACTCTAATATAAATTAAACCCATCCATTTGCACTTAATAGAAGTGACGGAAAAAGGTCAATAGTGCTGATACTTTAACTAATTTCAGGTGCCAGTTTAAGGGCAATTACAGGTGCCAATTCAAGGGCCAATTTGAAGTGCCAGTTTCACTCAGTCAATTTGTAACTACAGCGGTACTGGTCGAGAGAATAATCCTTCGGCCACATCGATGCTTCGATTCTCTCAAACCATCTGCATGGACGATGCTTCAAGCAAAGCATTGACAATGTAGTTTCACGAAAATGTTCATGCCAGAGCTTCAAGCTGCCACAAACGTTACGAGAGTGCAAGAGCGTGGCATTTGATGCACAGATTGTTCGATTGGAGTCGGTGGTTTTCGTCGGAGGCCTCAGTCGGCAATGTTTCCACGGAGGTGAGAAGGGCGGTGGGAGCACGAGTTTGGGTCCGATGGGGGAGCAATTGGGTGCCAGCGGGGTACCTGGCGCTGCCATTTCCGCCACTGGCTTGCCTGAGATCGCCGCTGCCAAAGCCTTGCAATGGAATGTGGATCTAGAACGCGGCTTGCGGACCACCAAAGCAGGTACAACGCAATCTGGAATCAGAAACTAGGGTTCAAGGTTTAGGGTTTTAGGGTTTTGATTGTAATTCGATTGATTGCAGGTGCCCCCTGTGAAGCGATTCTCAGAACTGGGCCGCGGATGTTATGGTGGAACGAGGAGCCCATTACCTCTGTGGAAACAGCGGCTCTTTACAAGCTCGTAGATGGCGAGGACAAAACGTTCGCCATTGCCATGCTGCAACGCCTGGCGGATTCGTTCCGAACTGGAAACAATTTCACTCGACTGTGTATTCTTAAGGCGTTTCTTCTGGTGTCCAAGAGTAATGCAGGCATGCGAAAGAATTCTGGCACAGGGTTGTTTCAGAAAGAAAGAATTGCTAATCACCAGGAAGTTTTGAAGAGGGTGAAATCGGTGATGGACAGTGGCGATGTGGTCGCTAGGGCTTTGGCTTTGCGGATGTTGGGATGCCTCGGCGAAATTGCTGCCGACAGTGTGGACGTGCACCGACTTGTTTTCGAAGCTCTTGAGTCGCCACATTCTAAGGAGGTGAAATCTCTGAAACAATCTACTCTCCTTTCTTTACTGCTTCCATCAGACCATACATCTCTGATGCCTTATGATGTCTATCTGACACATGTACACATGGTAATACCTTCCTTTTTTTTTTCTTTGCAAGAGCTCAAATAAACTTTTGAGTCCAGTAATCATGAAGTTCTTATTGTGTGGTGTCCTTCGCATAAGCGTCCACTCGATTGTTTAGTCCTCCCTTTTGAATCAATAAGTGTTTCACGTAAGAACTTCACAACTCGAGGTTTTCCTACAAATAGAATTACAGCATATTGCAGTTCCACGGTTTAAAGATATAACAGTGTGAGAAAGCATCAAATTTTGATTGGGGGCGTCTACCTTATGTGACTCATGTGACGGTGGATCAGGTGGAAGCCGCACTCTTCGCTACGGGTTGTCTGTGTGAGTTATCGTTGCATTTTGCGGAGATCGCATTCGAGAAAGTGGTGGACATGATGAACGCCATGGGGTCCTCTCCGGCGCTGAAGCTCTCTGTAATTCGCGTCTTCTCCACAATCGGAGCATCTTCTCATCTCTCCATCCAGGCTCACGAGGTTTGTGCTCGTTTCAATCACAGCCCTTCAGTAACTTGCGGCACCTTGTTATGCTATAGATCTCGTTATTGAAGGTTGCACTGATATGGATCAGATGTCCTTGTTTCTCTCACAAATATTGGTCTGGTGAAATTGTGCAGGCAGGGGAATCTCTGGTGATGCGATTGCCTACCACGGACATCGTTTCTGCCATGCTCACGTCTCTTACTGCGCTGGCACTCAAATCGACCGTCACAATTGAAAGACAAGTATGCTATCTTTTTTTAAGGCTTTTGACTTGCAAATATGGCCACATGTGTTTCGCATTTGTCTTCTGCACGATCGTCGACCTTTCACAGATGATTATATTGTTTTGATCATGTAATAGTAACGTACAGGGTGGGCAGATGGTGCTGTACGCTCTTATTTGTTCTAAGTCTGCCTGTCTTTGGTTCTGAAGATAGTTGTGAAGGTTTTGAGCAGTAGATCGTTGACGGTGAACTTGCAGTGCCACCTCCTGTTGATATTAAAGTGGGCAGGTGAATTGCAGGTGGAGTTGCTATTTGCTTA
Organism: Bryum argenteum; assembly: GCA_037043015.1. Lineage (NCBI taxonomy): Eukaryota > Viridiplantae > Streptophyta > Bryopsida > Bryales > Bryaceae > Bryum > Bryum argenteum. The sequence goes on along the minus strand of CM073323.1, from coordinate 1,772,317 downwards.
TGTGAGCTCCGATCCTCGTGCTACAGTTCGTGCTGTCGCGCTGCAATGCTTATCCAAGCTAGCTTTTCGAGCTGCCCGATCCACAGTCTCGAGCAAGTGGGACTTTTCTGTTCTTCTTTCGGTTGCCCAAGATAACACCGCAGCTCCAGTTCTTCGAGGCTTCGCTTTTGAAATCCTCCACAAGGTTCAAGTTTGTGACTTTCACTGAACTTGCATTATATGCACTGTATGGATGCGAATGTGCACACCATTTCAGAGTCGAGTAGGTTGCGAATCTCTAATCTGGCTCTGCACATTTTACTGTTCTGCAGCTGTCAGCGTATTTCGTCAGAGTGGAGGCTAGCACCGAGCTTTATCGCTTTCTGTCGACAGTCGAGTCGAATTTTTCGTCTTACCCTTGGCTACTGAGACAAGCAGCTCTCGAATGCTTGGTATCGTTTTGTTGCAATTTAGATGCTCCACAACCCATAACGACTAAGATCAGCAAAGCCGGTTTAGAGGCAGTTGGTGGTATAAGCAACGAAAAGGGTATGAACATATACGTGCGCAATGGTCCCCAAAGCAACAGGAACTTTGCATTAAGAGTTGGATTGATGTTATGTGACCAATTGGCCTTGGAGGGTGCTCTTATTTCACGCAACGCAAAGAAAAGTGTCACTGGAGAGGCGAAGGAACAATTTAATCCTGACAGGCTTCAAGTCATCACAAGACTTGTCTCAAGGCTCATGCAGAAGTGCCCTGAGGTCGTACCCTTGATTTTGGAGTCACTTTCTTTCCAGATTAAAGCGGTCACAAAGAGGTATGTAGAAGGTCTGAGATCATTGATGGAGAAAGCAGATACAGTAGCTCTGATGGAGATAGATCGCAAGGAAAGCACAAAACCAGAGGTGGTTCCTGAGGATGCCAGCACGCGCTTAGAGATGGAATTAGAGTTCGTGTTGACTCTTTGCCATTGCTTGTATTCGGGCGTCAATCACATGGATACGACTGCAGCCTGCTCAATTCTTCCGAAGCTTCTGGACTTGACAACACAAGTATCAGGAGACGATTCTGCATGTCACATTTTAAGAGCCACTCTTCCGCCATTATTGAGAGTCTGGAGTTTGAGTGGAAGGAGAAGCAGTAAGCACAAAGCAAGCATTGAAGGCCACATCACCAAGTGCGTCGATAAGATGAGAAAATTTGGAGAAGTTTGGACAGCGTACAAAGTAGCGTCGGAGGCAGCAACGAATGGGTTCTGGACACCTGCGTGTACTCTCTTTGAGGTACTCATAAAGAAGGTGCGCTCAGAAGGCTGTTACTCTTGGCTTCTGGGTGTCTCACACTTGGCAAATGCTGAAGCTATTCTTAGTTTCTCCGATGAGGAAATGGATCAGGGTTGTAAATTACCAGAGGTGCCTGGCACAAGCATGGCAATGGAAGTCGACACGGATAAGCAGGTGCTGGAACGAGGCGACTTTGGTAAAGCTGCATCAAGAGCCTTGCCTCTTCTTCGTCAAGTAGGAAATGTACTTGCTGCTGGTGTATGCTCTGAGAGGACATTTGAGTTTCAGCGATGGTTTGTATCCATTCGTCTTCGCATGGTACAATCCGTTGCTGAACTTCTTGAACTCTTAAAGCTTGTGTTGTCAAGCTATAATCTGCCAAGTACGACGACACCTGCAGTTGATATGAACATGGACTGCCCCGTTCCAGCTGGCGATGGTACTGTTTCTGACTGGCAGACTGAATCTACTTTCAGAAGCGCGGAAGAGAAAGCTTCCCGGATATGTTCTCAGCTGATGCACCTCAGCAAAGAGCTGGATGTCCTTGGGTTATCGTTTCTAGGCCTTGATCAGGAGAGCCTCCAGTGTCTTGTTGAAGCTGCTCTGAGCTGCTCTTTACTTGCCTTCTGCACAGCAACTGTCTTCAGAGTGGTCGTTCCTTCGGCTGACAACCTCATGCACCGTCCTACCGCCAAGAATCTCTACCTTCGTTTGAAAGAAGCGAGGAATTCCCAAGGTATCGAGCTTTTGCAGTCCTGGGCAGGGGCCCAAGACGAGACGAAAGGACATCTTTCGGAAGGGTGTTACCCCATCGGCCCTCTTGTCAACGTCTGTGATTGGGCTTCCAAGATAATCAGCAAGTTAGAGAGAGGGAATTCTATAATGAGACAACGAAGTAGCTTTCAGGATGTTCGTGTGGAGGCTCTCCAGTTCTTACAAGTTTTGGTTGGAGAATGTTTACATATTCCTTTCCCTGTTCCACGGTACTTCTTCTGTACAAGGTACTCTCCTCACCCTCTTCGTGATCTTCACAAAATATCTGTCTTCCAAATCATGAATACTTAACTAGTTTGTGCATTGCTGGTTATAATATCCTTCATGTGTCATCTCCTATATCTTCACGGACCTGCGATTTGAGTACGTTGGAATTGTGTGCTGAGTAAGCAGGCCACGTGCAGCAGTGGAGTTGTTCGTAGCTCAAATTGGAGGGGAAGAGCACACCGAACTCTCCATAAAGCAAGGCTCTACTCTTGTTTTGAGTATCTGCGCGCAACTGAGTAGCCTGCCGGCGGAAAGCGCTTCAAGGATATCGTCGCTATTCTGTGTCCTATCATATCAAGGTGTTGAGAGTACCTCGATTGTAGAGGAAGATCTGTACGCGGAGTGGAAATTGGGGTGGCATGACGGCCAGATTCCCTTGGACTTCTCCGTGATTGAAAAGCTGGTTCAAAGAGCCAAGTGTGAGGATGTGGAGGAGGCTGTGGAACTTGAGCATGACTTGGTGTCGTTGCCAGTTGTGAAAGAGGACACACACTCATGCAAGAGTGTCAAACGAAGTGCTGGAAGAAGCATTGCCGTGTTTACAATGGATAGAAACGGCAAAGGCTTTTCCTCGTGCAATCTGGATGTTTCGGCTTTTCCATGCGGCCAGTACCAGTTGTCCTTCGACTGTGTGGGCATGGATACCAAGAACAGACCGTGGGTTCCTCTTCCTTCACGAATTCGTGAGACCTTGAAAATTACTGCAAACAGTGCCACTGTCTGAGAAAGTAACTGCCTTACCGTCAGCCACAATGTCCCTGTTTATACCTCGCTGGAAAGCATAAGGTATATTCAGCTCTCTAATATCTACGTTGTTGGTATCATTGAAATGCTTGGAAACGTTTTTTAAGGAAGATATGGGAGCTATCCTTGTGGTTGCTTTTTCTCCATTTACACCTTGTTTCTCCCGGCTATTGGCATGCATTCTCAACTGCATAATTTCTTTCCTTGTTTTCAAAGCTAACCCATTTTGCTGATCTGCACAACACTGATGATTTGCTTCTTACAGATGGTTACGAAGGCATTGAAGGTGTGCAACGCTAGTAGAGGACTGGAGTGAAGCACTTCGCGATCATGTGGTCTGCCTTTTCCAGTTTCTGTGTACTTCGCCAAATCGACAAAAGAGGTCTGTAACATATGACAATACAGTTTAGCACAAGTTAAAGTGGAAGATATACATGGTCTTGCTGGGGCCCTTTTCACACCTTAAGCTCTTTTGGAGCCTTCATGCACATATCTTTCCGTGAAATTATTGAGTATGGTACAGTATGTTTTGATTGTGGTGTGTCCATTTGAGTGCTTTGTGTGAGACCAAAAGGATGTGACCTTTCAGAAGATGATATTCAAGAGGTTTCGGTGTCGTCAACTTGGACCAGTTCAAGCTTCGCATGTAAATTGATTCACTACCTTATGCGAGTTAATCAGAACTTGCGAAGTTGCTAACGTACTCGACATATTGTACATGTAGATATTGATTTGTGACAAATTTGACAAAAAAGTATCCCTTCGAATTTATGAGAAAATGTGTCAAGGATAATTGTTAATCTCACGAAGACTATTTCCTCGAAACGGAAAAGGGTTGTACTGGTACGATTGGAAGAAACCAGGAAATGTTCTCGGACTTGATGAAATAACGTGGACAAAAGTGAAAAGTAGCTTTCAAGATCCACTAAAAGCATCTCTTTGTCAATGGATTTTTCAGCGCTACAAGTTTCTAGATATGCCCATATGATCCTCTTCACTGCTGCATCATTCTGGTTGGTGACTGAGTTGTTTATCTTGTAGCGAAAATCACTAGTCTTGGAACAAGCCTCCACTTTTCAGTTCAAGAACTACAGTGTTACATACTCGTTAAGGGGGCCACCTGTAACCTGTACCAGAGAATGTCGTTTACGAATCTATTTTGATCAGCCGCCATCTTCTAGCCTTGCGGCAACTCCCTTACTATTCTGCTTGCATGCAGAAAGAGCAAGACGTTCGAAATGTGATCTGCACAAGTTTTCGCTCTTCAATGTATGAATTTAGAGGGTTCAAGAAGTTTCCGGCTGAACTTGCTGGCTGCTGTTCATTACCAACGTCTGACCAAACTGCGGAAAGATTTGAACTACCGTATCAATGCGACTCCTCTAAAAACTAATGACTTCCATGAATGAGGCACTCCAGATTTCGGTCTGCATCCAACTTATGCTCAGCACGTCATCGAGATATCAATCACGTCGAATATGGAAGCTTGCATGTACCAATCATGGTACAGTAATTTATAGTATGCCAAACATGATCTACATACATCTCATGAGAAATACAAGCCGATTCCTCAGGCAAAAGAGCGATAAAATCTACATTGATGCTCACACCCGACTCCTGGGGCTACTTAACCGTGGCAGATGGAAGCGGTGGGCTGGGACACACAGATGTTGGCGAATTTCTTCTTGGCCTCCTTCGATCCCTTCTTCACCTGGTCTTGCAGTCCGAAGCCAGCGTTCTGGGGGGTGCCCTCCGTCACGGCGAACGCCGGGGTGGCGATGGCCAACACAGACGCGGCGGCAGCGGCGATCATCGCACGCCTGTTCACGATCTCAGCATCGGACTTGGCCGCGCACCTCACGGGTCCCATCTGCAGTCATATGGCCAGCAATTTCAAACTCGATATCCGCTCAAATTCCATAGCCGACGACAATCGAGAAGGAGATCGCTAGTCCCCGTACAAGAATGTGCAATACAATATCCCAGATCATACTCTTCGACGTTGGACTCGTTCATTATCCAAGGCAGTACATGTGGTCACTTTCGACGTGCATGCAAAATATTCGTCATTACTGACGATAGAATAACAGGAATTGCCCATGGACATTGTCTGGACGAGATCCTCGTCCATAGGCAGGAAGTTCGCTAAGTAGACATATTCATCCTTCATTAAAAATGGCTAGAACTAGCATATCAGGCAGCGCTGATCTAAGAACACGCGCTTAACATCATGCAATCGCAATATGCTTTGACATGTGCTTTCAAGCTCTTATATCAGCCGAAGCTACAGGAATGCGCTACCCTCGATGTTAAACAAATCAGACGAAACCCCAACAATGAATGATCGGTTTATGAAGAAAATGTACCTGGACGGAGACGGCAGCGGAGCGAGCAGGGGCGGCAATGCGCTCGCCAGCCAACGAGGCGCAAGCGCCGACGACGGAAGAAGCAGCAACAAGTCCGGCCATGGCTGCAACTGGTTAATTCGACAAATTAAAGACGATAAAATTGCAGATCGAAATGAAGCGCAGATCGACAATGTAGTTTTGAAAGATCAGAAGATTGAAATATGAGCACAGGGATTGCCAATAGAGCAGCTGTCGATAAGATAAGGTGGGCTTGTGATGCTCACCCTCCATTGGCCGTCTCTGTCCCTCATCCATCCGCCCTGGTTTGTTTTCATCCAAAAAGCTTCTGCTTATAGACGAGTCCCCTTTCTCTCAGTGACACTTGTCGTTGTCCTCCATCAATGGCGGGTTACCTTTCCTTACATTTGGATGATTTCTGTCGATGTGATATCTCGGAACACTCGCTTTGATTGGAAGCCAGATGATTCATATCAGTGTAAGGTTACAAAGCGTATACCGTACTCAGTTGAAGAATACAGTACACTCTAGAAGTATTTGATAATTTGAGGACGTATTTGGTGTAGTCGATTGTTGTATATGCAAAATAATCATATAACATAAAGGTTTTTATACATGTAATGGGTTGTACTGCAAGTAATATTCTTGTATTTGACTTACTCGTGTCCTCTGGACACAACATCAATCAAAAAGGTCAAATTGAAATTTATAAGATGTAAAAATATATATAGATATTAGTATATACTCATGTCTTTCAGATATGCAAAAAAAAAAAAAAATAGTATTTGATTAATTCGTGAGTAACGTCCCCTCGTCCCGATGGGTGAGCACTTTATTTGGTACTCCCTCTACCCCATTTATATAGTCCAGTAATTCTCTCAAATCTACCTCATGAGGTGGATTTGAGAGAACCTATTGGACTATATAAATGGGACGGAGGGAGTACTCTTTAAAAACTACCCCCATTCTAGGTTCCGTGTCGATGGTCCCCCTCCTATTTAAGATTTATAGCATGTCCTACGTTCCCTTCTTCTCCCTTTCCTATGCTTTTTAAGATTTTTTTTTTTTTTTTTAAATTTAATTTTTGTTTTGTTTTTTTTTTTTTTTAATTTAATTTTTTTTTTTGTTTTTTTTTTTTTTTTTTTGTGAAACAAATTGAGACACCTCAATTGCAAAGTAAAAAAAAAAGTTGCAACGTGGTGGCCCCTCGCCGGGACCGGCCAGGGCAAACTTAACCAAACTTAGACATAAACGTCTAGGATTCTGCACTAGCATGGGTTGCTTTTTAAGTCCTTGTAGCATGTCCTCCGTTCCCTTGTTTCCAGTTTCTTGTCTTCTATTTTGATTTCCCATTCTCCATTTTTTTCTTATTGGTTCCCTACTTTCAAACTCCCCTTCCCCATTCCCATCCTTTGTTCCCAGTTTCCTGTCCCACAACTTTCCTTCGTGGTTTTTATGATTCATTCCCTATTCCCATCATTTGTTCCCATTTCTCATTATGTTTTCCTCGTTTCTAGTTCCCTTCCAATGTTCCCTTAATCTCCCGTTTATTCCTTCTTTGCTCCCATTTTCATGTTCCATATTCCTTGTCCCTTTCACTCCTTTTTATATTATTGAAATCTAATGAACTCTTAATAACAATCAAATACCACTTACGGAAACCCTTCAAAATCTTTACAACTCTTCATGTCGTATATACATTACTAAAAGATGATGGCCACAACCATGACCATGCATGTATGGATCTCCAAGGAGAGGCAGAGAAAACGTATTCCTTTTTATATAGAGACAAGTTCTTACCCGTGTCCACCGGACACGGTTATCAGAAAGGTCCGGTTGAAATTTATGTAATGTGTAAAAATTTCAGACCTGAATATTCAAAAAAAAAATAAAAAAAAAAAAAAAAAAAATAAATAAAAAAAATCAAAGTTGGAGCTTTTTGGTGATGTTGAAATTATGGATTATGCAATCAATATCCAAGTTCCCTACTTTCAATTCTCCATATTGTTTAAGATTTATATCATGTCCTCCGTTCCCATCCTTTTGGTTCCCCATGTTTTTTAAGATTTGTAGCATGTCCTTCGTTCCCTTCTTCCATTTTCCCAGTTCCCCGTCCTCTATTATGGTTACCCATCCCCCATTTTTTTCTTAATGGTTCATAACCTCCAAACTCCCGTTCATAGATTCCATCGTTTGTTCTTAGTTCCCCATCCCAAACTTCCTTGATTGGTTCCCATCATTCTTACCTAGTTTCCATTATTTGTTTTTGATTCTCATTATTTGTTCTGGTTCTTATCCTCCGTCCCAGTTCCTGAATCCCCTTTGATTAAATTTTTATGCATCTCAATCATTTTGTAGCATAACTAGTGGGACCCGTGCCCTTGAGCACGTTCAACTTGGATTGCCTAAAGCTATGAAACGTTCATAAACTTCAAATAAGTTGATAAACTTCAAAATGGGTATTGACCGTTGGAATCCACGACGACGGATTCCAGCGCGGAACCGTCGTGTGAGACAAAGCCTCCTGTATTGTAATATAGATATGTGTTGAATAACAATCATCATTTCATTAAGGAATACTATGTTATTTTGAAGTGTACTAGTATGCCCTTGCGGCGTTGCCACGCATACTTAAATAATCTTATAATATCCATCTTATTGTTTCTGCTAGATTTATAAGTAGGTCATTTTTGTGATTTCTGGTGATTTGGGGGCCACTAAAAATTTCAAATTTCAAAACAATTTAAACCAATTTTTTTAAATTATAATAGATATCAAGAAGCTCACATATATTACATAATATGTAAATGCCAAATTTATAAAAGTGAAAGTCATTTTCCTTCATAAAAGGTTCAAACTTAAAACCTTCATAGCAAGTGGGTGACATCCTTGAGTGCAATTGCAAATTGTGATGCAATTATACATTTGTTATCCTAATTATGTGGTAGGTGAAGCAAGTTGTCATGTCATGGAGACATATTATGAATGGTAGGTCGAACAGACACTATATTTACGCCAACCTGTAAGAGTCTGGTGTTCTTCTTTTTCTAGTTAAAGCAATTGAATGCATACGTGGAGAAAGGAACTACAATTTATTTATTTTTGAACTTACAGTCCTATTTTTTTTCTTTTGGGTCCAATAATCAACTTCATACATTTGCAAATCATTGTAGCAAAATATTTATGCATATGGTGACCAAAGTGCAGTAATTCATTAGGTTATACAAAGCAAGTGGATGATGCCCCTTGACACCAATTGTTTGCCAGTCCCAACATTCACAACCCAAATTGCATGTACGCACATGGGCTCATCTCTCCTACACAACCCGCAAACCTTATCTTCCAAATTATTTAGATAATGTTTTGCGTGCTAGTTTGAAAGGCAACACCAATCCAATTGTTCAAGCGAGTACTTGTAACCAAAAAGGTTACTAGCTACAACTCCCACGCACAACAAGTTCTGATACCCTTCCATAAGTCACCATTTGCTTTCTTGACTCACACATAAAATAACTTCATCATTTTTCTCATTTTGCTTACGAGCTCTAAAACCTTTCTTTCCTTCTTTCTTTCTTGCAATTCAACATTTTTACTTCGTGGTGTTGATGGTGCCTTTCTTGCTTGGCCTCATCTTACTATTCCACCTCCTCGAAAAAATCAAATTTATCAAATGAATCAAATTTATTTCAAATTTATTTTTCAAATTCAAATTCATCAGTTACATATTGATTGATTCAAAGCTTGTCATGACGGATCTCAAAATGTTGATTAAGCAAGAGTATAGAAAAGTTAGTTTGTACATCTTTGGAAGTCAAAAAAATTCCATGAATCTTGTAGGTATAGATGTACTAATGTGGAATATAGATATTTTGAGATAATAGGTAAATCTTGGAGAAAAATTTCATAAGTGCAATAAATGTACTCTATATACAACAATATCGTTCAAAAAGATATAGGTGGAATCAAAAGGAATATCAAGATTCTATTGATTAGTTACTTGATTTCTTCTATAATCTTGTTTTTCTATAGGTTAGAATTTATCATCGCAAGTAATTCTAATAATTATGTAGATATTCAAATATTCTTTTTATAAAGTCCACCTAATCTTATTGATAATTTTTGGTAGGTGAGAATTGGCATGATTTATAAGCATCACAGAAGAATGTATTAGAAGTAGCTCTTTAAAAACATGGAAATTTAATAAAACATGAGAAGGAATATAAGCATGGTTCTTGTGAAGGGTCAAATTCCCATTTATAAGACATATGGAGAAGTGTTTTAAATTAAAGTTCATGAACATATTTTTGACTGATTGTTTAGAGTAGATAATATAGAGAGATTACAAACCAATATGTTGTAATCAATGATATAGAGAATTTTATGATATTTTGAATGTATTTGTGGTTGTGATCACAACTCCAAGCTTACAAATTTTGAGCTAAATAATGACAATAGATTTTCAAGTGATAACATCTATTTACATTGATGCCCAATCCTCTTTTATTTTGAAAAGCTATAGGTGGTTTGTAAATAATCAAACTTTTTTTAGATCACGACAATATAAGAACATAAGCATCACTTGTATTTAGGAATATTAAAAACCTGAGTCATTTGTCTATAGGGACATAAGACTAAGTGCAATATTGTTTACTCCAATATGATTCTAGCCTATTTGATTAGTATGTAGTATGTTAATATTATTCTACACCATTACTAAAGGTGGCCAAAAAGTACAATGAAATATCAATTCTTTTTTTTATCGTCACAAACCAACCTTTATATATGGTCTTCAAGCAAACCCCCATACAAGATATCAAGCTTTTCTCTAAGTTACATATGCCCCATGGCCGTAGAATTATGCACCATGAACCTAACTCCTCTAACAAGAAGAATTTGAAAAGCCTCAAATCATTTTTACTACATGAAATCATTTTCTATGCTCGCTAAATACTACAATATCATTTTATAACAAGGTAAATTATTATTATATCCAACTTTGTACATTATGATTGGTGAACATGTATGTTAGTTACCATATCCTACAATCAAATTTCTCAAAATACTTCATTGATTGAAAATATGTGAGCTAGCATTAAAAGAGGGCGGTTCTAAGAATAATACATTGAAGTTGAGCTCTTCAACTTTCGAGGTTGAGATCATTATGGACCAATTCAAGTATTTGAGCCTGTGCATATTTTCAATTTTATTTGAAAATTAACATGAATATGAAGATATAACCAACTTCACTTTATTTTTGACCAATCAAACTAGACTAGATGTTTAATTGCAATTCTCATTTGGTTTTAAGTTGGTAATGCGTTTAGTAGTTGGAGTAATTAGTAAATACTCACCACTATATACAAAACTTCTGTAAATCAAAATTACAATGAAATAATATTCAACTACTTTCAATTATTGAGATAAGTAATCTTGTCAAAAAGAGGGGAAGTAGGCTTCAATGGGTTGATGTAACTTCTACCTAACCTAACCTGATGAATAGCACCAACTATCTACAAAAATGCTTAATGAGGCTACATGAATCAAACACGGACCATTGCTATTACACGCTCGTAGTTTCACCATAATACCCAGTCGTGTTAACGATGTGACAACCAATCATGATACATCCGACACGTGGTTTTGCATCCAAACTTGTGGGGAGGTTTGGTTGAGTGTCCGTAGGTTACTTAAGAGGTTCATATTCAAATTATTCTTGAGTTGAGTGATGACATCGGTTGGATGGGGACCGGTCGATTCGGTAAGCTGATTGGGTTTCTTAGTCGGCTAAGTGGATAAAAAATCTCGACTAGGGTTTGGGTCACGAGACGATGAGGCAGGAACCAAGGGTTTGTGGGTGTACTTTGTCAGTTGTGGCTTATGTTGACTGGACCGACCTATTAAAGTGTGTGGGTTGGAATAGCATTGTTCTTAACTAACAAAAAGTGCGGCTATGTACCCTCGTATCTAATTTGTTCCAATAATTGATGAAGCTCCCATTGTTGTATGAGGGAGTATTGGGTCACTACACTAATACTCCCTCCGTCCCATTTTTATTGTCCAATAGGTTCTCTCAAATCCACCTTCCAAGATAGATTTGAGAGAACCTATTGGACAATTATAATGGGACAAAGGGAGTACTAGTTTATAAAGTATTAATAAACTAATCAAAATCAAGATATCATAATAATCTTAGTTACTTTACAGAGTCTTCTCACATACAATTAAAAATTATCCGACTATTATGTTATGTCATGTGCACAAATCATCAAGATTAATTTATGGTAGAGCAGCCAAAAATGGCGCAGTGCCGAAAATGGAGCCCTAGTAATCTTCACTGTCACGTACATAATAGCTTCTCCATACAACAGAACCATGTACACACTGCAAAGATTATAGGGCGTCACTTTAGGGCACCATTTTAGGAACACCTATATTTCCATCTTTGAAAATTCATTACTTACTGTAGAAGAGTCCAAAAATGATGATTCCACTTGCTCTAGTTTTCTACTAATTTTCCACATGCACAAAAATTGCTTGCACTGGCAACATTCCTGTAGATTTTCTGTACTGAAAATTGCGCCATTATAGGACACCTTACCATAGACATTCTTATCACTCCAACTCCACGAGGGGTTTTGATGGTCCTAATTTATTTACCTGCAGTAAAGAGAATATGGCGGCAGGCAGGCGAGCAGAATTTGGGCGGGGCAGTGGCCTTTGGCGCAGTCCCATGTCCTTTTGAGGTTGGCCCTCCCATGAGAAGCCTCATGTCGGCAACAAGAAATCGGAGTTTGAATTGTGCAGCCATCTCCGTTCCCTGGCCCGCTCTCTGTGCGTAGTATAGCACGTCCATGGCTCAGCGATGGCCTCTGCTCTTTTAGGGTTCAGCATCTAAGCACTCGCTCTTGTCGTTCTTTTTTCTCTTTCTTTTTCATTTCTTCTTCAGCCACGACGGTAACAACGGCGGACATAGATGGAGCTCGACAAGCTCACCGCAGAGGTTGTACGTTACATGCTCTTCCGATCGCACAAGCAACCTAATGTGCCTGTCAAACGAGAGGATTTGGCCCACCTTATTACGGAGAATTACAAGCAGCGCAATCTCCCGAGCTCTGTCATTGCAAATGCGCAGGTGTGCTGTGTGCTAGTCACGTACCTGACTTTGAGGCTACGGCTTTTGCACTCCTAATCACATGCTTTTATTCTAACAAGCTTAAGTACATGAACCTTCAGCCGTCTGTTTAATTTGGTTTCTGCGGATTATGGCGGATTATTTTTGTTGTTACGCGGCACGTTGCAATTTTGCAGGCTAAGCTGAAGGCCACGTTTGGTCTGGAAATGGTCGAAATCCATCTCTCTCGGCAGACAAAGGGATCGAAGAATTCCGCGTCTCAAGGTAAGATTTCTCAAACACTTTTATTGTTCTGTCCTCGAACCAGGCACTGCGTTTCCCTGCTGCAGGAGCATGGATGTTGTATCAACTTATCTCGAAATGATTCCAAGAGTTGTAGTTAGGTCGTGAAATTGCCTTCTTTCGGATCTCGGTTCTTCTTTTTCCCTAAAACGATATCATTCAAGCTCCAGGGGCGGACAGATACGATGGACAAGAAAATGTTCAATTCGTATGACTAGAAAACCAATCGTTATTTAAGTTGAGTATTACGTGCTCCAGTAGCAGGGTCATGGCAAACGTACTAAACCCTAGCATTGAGAGCATTTCGCTTCCGATTACTTTCTCATAATTGTTCGGTGGATTCTTCGTGGCTTGCTGATCCAGCACCATCAGCTGAAGTCAAGGTGTACGTGCTGAAGAGCCTTGTGTCGGAGGAGCGGTGCAAGAAATTCATAGAAACCCCTCTTACTGCCGCCCCCGTGGGATTCGCGGTTGTTGTGGTTGGCATTATTCAACTTGGGGGAGAGAGAGTCCCAGAAGGTAATGTACTGAGTTCTTCTGGTGAAGAGCGGTCTACGGGTCCTTCGCCGAACACCACTTCTGTCATTCTACACATCACTTCATTTGCAGCCGCGATGGTCTATGAAAATCCACTGACCTGTTATGATGTCGTTTTCTTGCTGCCCTAAGTAGTTAACAATCATTTTATGTACAGACTGCACTTGTTGTTAGATACATGTAGTACTTGGGTTTACGTTCCAAGCATTTGTTGGTCCACTGACTGAATTTTGGGGCGCTGTTTGATGCGGTTAGAAACGCTGTGGACACAATTGAAAAGAATGGGTATTCACGAGTGCGACAATAGTCACCCAGTGTTTGGCAACGTCAAAGAGGCTATACAAACACTAGTCAGGCAGCGGTATGTTCCTAGAATCCGGTTACATTTTTCAAGAGTTTGTCTTTTTCCATCGACTTCTTTAGTATGGCTTTCTTCCCTTTCCAATACCAGAGTTTTTAATTTTCAGTTTGGTTTGGTTCAGAACAGTTCGTCAGCCAACTCCCTAGCTCCTGATCTAGCGTTCTGAATCTTCTGATGCCCTCTTAGTACCTTATTGACTGACCTTGTGGGATCCATTGTTCGTTGGCCAGGTATATTCGTAAGGAGAAAGTTCCAAGTAATGATGGTGATTCATGGGTGTTTGACTTAGCTGAGAGAGCACTAGATGCGCGTTTCAAAGCCCAGGTCCAGGCCTTCATTGGGAAAGTACAGTGATTCTGAACCCTATCATGAAGATATGAAAACAAATAGATAGCTGTTTCTGTCTTCCTTACTTATGCTCGGCTTGGTTTACCATTACCATATGCTTGGATCTAGAGTGAATCTTTTTTCGACTGCAATATAGATCGCACTACATAATTGTTCTTCTTTTTGGAGTTTTAAAGGATTGCTTATTTTTCAGTATTCGGTCTGCAGTTTAGTTCGTGATAATTCTGCTTCTTCTACTCACTGTAGGTTGTCCTTCCGTGTAATGCAGATAGTGAATGGCGCTGGTGATGAAAGGCGATAATCCGCTCTGTGCGGTGCCCTCCGTTCATATAGCTCCTATCTCAGCAGCAGATGCTTTCAACACATGGCATCACTTTTCGGGGTTATGAATACCCCTCAGAAAGCGATTAACATTACAAACGGTCGTAGGCACGATGTGCAAAGTTTTGGACTGGTTGAAAATAGAGATTGTACACTAAGAACTCTGATATCACTGTATTTTACAACCTCGTAAATTCAGGTACTCTCTTTAACCGAAGAACTAATACCCTTTTCTCGTCTTTAAGGAAGCTATTATCTGTTTTAATTCCGGAGGTTGAAATTGTTAATGAACGTCAGTAATCTATTGTATTCTGGATAATGGATAACTGCTTCATCCGGAATGAACTGCGCTGAAGCACAAATTAAAGTATCATACACGTTGAACTTGTCATAGTTCAAGAACATTCTCTTCGGATAAAGCTTTGTGCAACAGTAGACTTGATTGAATTCCTTGCTTCTCCCCAATGAATTTCAGTTCATGTGTAAAAGGTTGACTAGTTTCAATGTTTTCTGGTATGTTTGATTACTTCTTTCGCACATAGAAGTCTTTCGCACATAGAAGTATTGTTGAACTAGTGATCGAACGTGAATGACATGGCCCCAAGGTGGCTCAGCATTTTAGGAGCTCTCTTTTTGTGACCTTGGGGTCAAGTTGAGCATTTTAGGAGCTCTCTTCTTGTGACCTTGGGGTCAAGTTAGGACCTTGTCCATGTGCATATAGAATTTATTTGTTGCAAGACAAGACAAATATTATTTAAAAAGACAAATATTATTCAAAATTGTCTTTTACTCATTTAATGCAAGACAATTAATGCAAGACAAGACAAATATCATCCAAAATTAATGCAAGACAAGACAGATATCATCCAAAATTAACGCAAGACAAGATAAATATCATCCAAAATTGGCCTTAGGGTGGATTAACGTCGGAGCCATGCTTTGCTCCACTAAATGGTAAAACAAAATTTGCGTAAGATAAAAATACTAGGATATTATTGGTTCCTACTCTTAGTGTAAATCCACTCGGGATGACCTTTACCTCCTAAATCAGTGAGCTATTCCATAGCCTAGCCCCAGAAATGACCTCAAATTCAGAGTGTAAACCCGCCCTTAAATCTCTTGGAGTCGGCCCCTTCATCAATCCTAGCCCCTTTACTAATGGGGTTCCAATTACCACAATTTTTTATTTGGTCCTCACGTGTAGGCCGCATTTGTCACGAGTATGTTATTTTGATACAAAAAATCTCAAGCTTTTAGTTATATGATCTATCTTAAATTAATGCAACCTATTTTGACTTGATTCATTCACTTGCATAAAATATAAACCCTTGTTTGGAGTGAGCATCATTGAAATAACGTAGTAATCAAGTAGTAAAGAACCAACCTATTTCTAGTAGTTATATGATCATATCGTGAACTTGGAGAATGTCACCTTATGACATTTGAATGATTGAATGTAGGTTATGCTTATAGAAAAGCCCTTTATGTCAAAAGGAAGAGTTTTGAAGGCCAACATAACCAATATTAGGACATGACTTGACGATCAACATGACTTGACTTGGACATAATTCATATCCTCACAAGAGATATGAAACCCAGGGAAAACCTTGATTCTTCACATGCAAGTATACTAGAACTCAAATACAAAGGCCCATTTTTTATAGCAAAAAGGTAGTTAGTTATTTTTTTGTTAGAAAATTGAACTACAAGAACATGCCTTTGTATTTGAAAATTGAACTATGTACCTCCTAGCACACATAAAGAATATATTTAAAAACTTGAAAGAAAACAAGATCTTAGTTTTTGGTAGAGTTTTGAAGTTTATGTAGTAACTATATTGGGGAGGTTATTTGGAATACATAAGATTATACAACAATTTTGGGTAGATTTGGAGCTCTGAATAAGTTGAATAAGTTACGTTTAGTTCATTTCCATATATGACACTTTCTTGAGAGTGGAGAAACCTGATAGTTTAAGTATTCTTGAATGATTGATGGAAAAATTCTATGATTTGCAAAAAATTGAACATCATAATGTAAAATTATAATCTTGACTTTACGCAACTTTTGACGTGAATGATGTAAAAGAGTCTATTATTAAAAAAAGTAAAAGAAAGGGCTATAAAGGGGGTGGATGCTTATCAATAACCTCTATTGTGTAAATCAATCAATCTCTTTGAAGTGGAATATCCGATTGCGTACCATTTACCACACAATTGACTTGTCAGTTTCCCAAATCAGCGAGACCACTCAGAATTTGACCACTGGCAGGTACACATGACCGGCGGACGATTCGGCGGAGCGCACAACCGTCCATCAGTCGCGCGAGGGCAAGCGCTCTGGCAAGACGAATGCACATGGTCATCCCTGTCCACGCCGATGTTTTGAGCCCCTTTTTTCATTTCACCATATTTTTCATGATTCATCAATCCATTGCAGTGTTTAAATGGAGAAGCCGCAGGGATGGTCGTCTTTGACACGCCTCCATAACAGAAACAACAGCAGCAGCGGGGCTGCTGCTGAAGCCTTCCCGTCGTTAGGAGAGAACTCGGGGGTTGCCGTGCGACGAGGCGCAGTAGCAGGACCGGCGCCGTTCGTGAGCGTCGTGAGCAAGGGCTTAGTGAATGAGGCGGGGGTTGCGACCAGTACACCGGAGGATGCCGTGGTTGCTAGACTGCGGGAGCGGCATGGCTGGGCAGACAACGTGCTGCTGCGCGACATCCTGCACGCCGTGGATGGAGACGAGGCCATGGCATCCCAGCAGCTTGATGCCATGGCAACTCCTGCAATACCGCCAGCTAGTGTCAATGACAGGATTCGTCCCGCTGGAGCATCGGAGTGCGAGGAAAATGACGTGTATTTGAAGTTCCGAAGAGAAGCTCTGCGACTGAGCCGGTACGTTCTGATTTGTCGGTAGCGTGCGACTTTGTTCCTCTTTTTGCATGTCATCGGTGCTGAATTTTTTCTCTGAGTCCTTCGACTACAGTATTTCCTTCTGACATGTCCCGGTCAATTTTGAACACGTGTATGATAAAGCTAAAAGCAGCTTCTAAAATTTCCACTTCTTTTTGTCATGGTTATTATCCTCCCTTGATGTGATGTTCTTGAAAAATAAAAATTTCTGTTAAAGAACTTGATCTCGAAACAATTTATCTGCCGACGTTCATGCTCTCAACTTTCATCATGACTTACGTGCTGTTCTACACTTCAGATTTCACAGTAAATTTTTCAATATTTGTGATACTTTTACGTGTATTGATTTGGGGTGGACAAAATTTCTGAGAAGGAATCACGTTAACTTGGTACAGGGCGAGTGGGAAGTACGCTCGGGGTGCATACAATGCGTACATGGCCGGGGATCATGCACACGCAAAGCAGTTTTCTCGAGAAGCTCAGGAGAATCTCAAAACTGCTGAACAGTTACATGCTCAAGCAGCGGAGGAGATACTTTATTCTAGAAATGCAGGTAAGAACATGCACAAATATTTCTACTGTGGTCGAGTCTGCCAATTTATCAACCATGCATCTCTTACGAAGCGAGCTCATTTGTGGTTTTCGAATCATGTAGATGTGAATGTGTGGGCGCTTGATCTGCACGGTTTACACGCCACCGAGGCGGTTCATGCCCTGAAAGAACGCCTTGCTCATCTTGAGAAGGAGCTGGCAGCGAATCCAAATTTTCTTTATGATCATCCGCAGCGGACGCAAGGCGTTGGGAAGGGGCAGCCGCTGCCTTTAGCAGCTTCACGAACTGTTTTGAAGAATGAACTTTCCGTTGTTACAGGTATATTCAAATGTTTTACTCAAATTCAATAATTCTGTCGCTAATGAGAATTCTTGGCAGGATTCCTAGGCTTGTAATTCTCCATTGTTGTTGATGACGATGTAATACTGACCAATGTTTGTTGTCACTCATTTCGATTCTCATATTTTGAAAGTACATCAGAAATTCTTATGCTCTGTTCTCAACAGATTTGGTTTTCGTATCCAAATTAATCTCCACAGTGATCTCCAAAATCTCACCCTTTAGTAGTGCTTGAAGTTGAGGCGATTAGCACTTTTCACCTTCAATCTTTCATTTCATTCCGAATGCAATGTTGCAGGTGTTGGGCACCACAGTAAAGGTGGTCCTTCTCTTCCATTAGCAGTCAAAAATTTCCTCTTGACTCATGGGTACTTTCGCTACACCTGTTACTCTCCTTCCAGAATCACTTATCAGTATCAAGTGTAGCAACGTTGGCTTTGTTCTAAGACTTGCATTATGCTTGTGATATCGACTTGTTTTGCAATTTGAAAACAAAAGCGCGCCACACTTAGTGCCAATGCTGATATTTGAGCTCAACTCGCAGGTACAAATTTAGCGAACCAAGGCCTGGAGCGATTTCTGTCACTCCAAAGCGGCACTACACTTAAATCTCGCAATCAGCGAGAGGGTTCGCTACGTGTACAGTTTCCTTCATTGTTGTACCAATAGTCTCTTGATTTGAAACAAGCTGTGCTGGAAAAGTCGCATAGTGCTAGGTTTAGGTTGTTCCCATTCTGGCATATGCCTTCACAAGATCCTAGTTTTTCGAGTGTCATTCACATACATATCTTCGGCAACACCTTGTTGCTGTTACGACTCGTAGCTCCAGTCGTTTGTATTCTACTGCTACGACTCATAGCTCAGTCGTTTGTATTCTAGACACAGGAAGGTCATTTTAGGTAGACAGCTTATAAGCTCATTCTTCAACATGATGGACATGGGTGAATAGTTCATGTACAGCAAATTATGGCCGAAACCCTGTATCGAAGTCTGGGGGTGTAGAATAGCTCGAGTAACCTAGTTTGGAATTCTCTCATAGTCTGGAAATTATTGACTCTTAGAAAATCTGATTCTTGTATATGTATATGGGTACACCTTACGTCAATGCCTAAACAAATTCAGATCATTATTATCGGTAACCTATTACGCCCAGGTTTCTGTCTCTCTCACCTTCCTAAAGAGCATACACCACTTCGATGTTTTTGTTGTTGCTTTCTCGTACTCGTGCCACTGCATCTTTTAGACCATCTGTTGTGTGTGCCTGCTCTAGTCTACGAGGAAATCTCGTTGGGGCTTCTAGACACTGTCAGAGAAAAGGTACATGGCCGTGCCAACTCCTCTTGAATACGTGAATCTCAGATTCAGCACCCAATTGCGCGGTCAGTACATGAGAGCTTTGTTTGGCACCAAATAATTTTCATTCTAGATTTTGGAAAAGAAAGAGATCAATCTAGTTGTTATTCGGCAACCTGCAATATCAGTTGACAGTAAGTTGATGTTGCATTGCGCACCTGGTTTTGAGAAGGTGCATGAAGGAGACTCAGACTTCTGTATCCTTGTATCAGAATCCATCGTGACAATCATGTGGACCGGAGAAGCCTCTAGTCTTTGAATGGCAGCTACTGCATGTTGTGACGAGCTCCTTCCAGATTTACTCCACCAGAATAAAATACACTTTCGAAGCATTTGATACAAGACTATTATACAACATATTGTACATTGCATATTGTACAACACAAGACCATAAAACCTATAAACAAGTCTGCAGCAGCCTCAAAAAGCAAAAGAGCCAGCGTGGTCGCACCTCGTCTTTCACATCCGTCGCCTAAGAGATTCGAACTCTTGCGGGGAAACCCCATGTACTTAGCAGGCACACGCCTTAACCACTCGGCCAAAGCGACACTGCTGGCTGGTTGATGTCTGCTCGGCCAGAGTTTACGACTATAAACCGGACAGTCAAAGGTCCACTGAAAACTTTCAATCCTTCATCAACTGTAATCGAGACTCTACAATGAACGCTCTCTATTTGGAGCACCGACATCCCACAACCTGCAATCCAAGTGATTAGGTCTCAGAATATTGTACAGTACTCCAAACGCGGTGTGGTGAAACAACGATCTCGACCTTGCAGCCCTTCTGTCGAAAAACCAACACGAGCAGAACACAGCAATGTCTCATCAATCAAGAAATGTGAGCGGGAACCAAAAAGGGTAGATGGGATCTCAACAGCTTGCTAACAAGCACAGCACAGAGCAGTGTAGCAGCCCTCTTCGGATTTTAAAAAGCACAGTAACTTACTTCGATAAGAGCTCCTCCAGCAGCCCTAGTTCCACGCCTCGAAAACGCCTTCTCCCAATTTCAGGAAACGACAACCTCCGCCTGACGTGCTAGATGCGTGCCGAGCAAAGTGATTACGCCCTCCTTCGCCAGAAATGATTTGTGAAATTGAGAGTGGAATGAAATAGGGTCCTAGGGTACCTCAAGGCTAAGGTCTCATCGCCTCCGGGTTAAAAAAAAACATGCAAACGCAGAGTGTTTGTTTGGAAAGGTAAACTACATTTTTCTGAAATTGTTACTGCAAAACTGAACTTGGTCATTCAAAATCTTCACCCTATTGACTACGAGATTTAATCTCAATCGATAATCATATAGTCTTAGTGCTGGGATTTGTAAATTTGATATACGAGATCTATGCAAGGAGGACATAATGACCTGTACAGTTCACATGATTCCAACCTTGCAAATACGATCAAGCAGATTGAAGAAATTTTAGCAATTGTGGTCAGCACCTCTTTCGAGAATTGAGTACCTAATATGATATTGATTTGTTTCCGTAGTGTACAGATCAGGTTGATCGTAATTTCATCGATCATGTCGGACAATGTCTAAATTACGTAGGGAGATCTATTACTCGACTATCCAACTACGCATTGGATAATCAAGATCAGGGTGATAAATAGAAGTTCCTGCTACCGAACTTATTGATAATTGAACAAGTGACCCCTAGATGATTGTAACTACCGAGGTTTAAAAAAATGTTGTTAAATGGATGATATCCCTCCCCGTGGGTAGAATATTACTGTTCCAATTCAAGGCTAAGAAAACTGGCTTCTTTGAAGATAGGCAGATCTCTGACTTGAGTGAGCGCTTGTGGCAAAGCAGCCTTCTTAGCGATCACCCCCTCGGTCCCTGGAACCTGAGTACCCTCCTCTCCACTGCTGATCATGTTCATGAAGAAGCTGTGCCTGTAAAGATGCGAGGCAGCAAGGGGTAAGAGAGACACGGACAGAAGTAAAGTGGTACAAAAACTCAATTCATGTTTCATGAGAGCGGAATCTTACCATCGTAGATCCGAAGTTAGCTCGGGATGAAATGCAGTTGCTAGCATGTTGTTCTGCTTCACCGCCACAATAACCTTCTCCTTGCTACCTCCTTTCTGTAATAAAAGGGGGGCAGCACTATCAGAACTTCGTAGTGCATTACGGATTATGTTTTCTGCATAGAGCTTGACAACAGCTAATTAAGATCGGGACTAGTTCCTGTTATCTCGTCGGGCGATTCCATGGATATTTTGCTCTGGCAGAGATTAAGAATTTTTACCTGGTCTGAATCGTCAACGGATTGACCTGGTGCCAAGGGATACTCAGCCAGCACTTGCACAGAAGGGCCCACGTCCACAATCGCAGGGGCGCGAATGAATACAGCACGACAAGTCTCCGAACCTCCCTCTTTGGAAGCCAGAATTGGAACAGGAAGCTCCATTTCAAAACTGTTCAACTGCACGACCGAGTAACACTTTGCTTACTCCGCTCGGAACGACACTGGCACAGTTAGCAAGCAAACGATTCTAAACTTGACGTTCGTAGTACCTGGCTGCCGAAGAAATTACGGTGCACAGTGCAATCAAGACCTCCCAATAGCTCTTGGCCTCCCGTCTTCACACCTGCGTCAAATCATCAAATTCAAGCTTCAATCCCTACACCTCAAAGTGGCCTAGTGTCTCATTATCTTTTCTACTTCAAAAGTCCCAAGTCCGTGAGGATCCATATTAATAGGTCGGCGATAAATTACAGAAAGTAAGGCTTAAACCCGTCTCTTAAACCCTCGGACGTGTTAAATTACAACAAAAGAAAAGAAGTGATAGAGCAAGGAATTCAGTTGTGCTCTAACCGGAAGCTCTGTCAGCCAAAAAGATGAGGCCAGCACATGTGCCCCAGATCGGTTTTCCCGAGCTAGCAAATTCTCGCAACGCTGGAAACTGCGAACATTAACAAGCAATGAGCTGGAGCTCGGAATGAAGCACAGGATTAAACAAGGAGAATCAAGGAATGGGCACGAACAAGCATGTTCTTCTCCGCCAATTTAGCCATGGTGGTGCTCTCGCCGCCCGGAATGATAAGACCCGACAGGCCCGCCAATTGCTCCGGCTTGCGAATCTCCAAGGCGTCCACACCCAGCTTGCGCAAACCTGATACAAGCAACATCAGCCAAATTGCGAATGATGAAGCAAAGGGAAGGGAATTGGAAGAGAAGAAGAGGCATACAGGCGATGTGCTCCCTGAAAGAACCCTGGAGCGCCAAAACGCCCACCGCCATGGCTGCTTGCTGCTGTGGATGATCAGTGCGAGAGGATGGGTGCGAGAGAATGGGCAGGGGGCGGCGAAACAATGCGGAGAGGCAACAGTTGAAGAGTAGTTGGCGAGCTGGTTTTGTGAGGAGCAGAGGCGGCCAGCGGCGGGCGAGCGTGTCCCCAGCGCTGGAAATTGGGACACCAGACGCCGGTGGCCCCACTGCAACTGGCTGCCCGGCCACGATCGTCTGGGGTCGCTTTGGACGGATCCTCCTGCAGTCCTGCTGCTTTTGATTCTCGGCTTCTCGCCCTTTCACTCCCTCGCATGGCTTGCGTCACCCGACCCTGTTCCCCCGTTCCTGGGAACGCACACCACATAAGCCGACAAGATTCCTTCTTTTCCTTTCACTTTCTTTGACCAAGCTCTCCAAAGTGTCCATCAAATTTTGTTGTGAAACCACGAGAATTTACTTACTTCTGGGCATGCTTGAAATTATTAGAAATTATCCTCTCTAAAAATGACCAATTCCCAACAAACCGTTTACTAATAGTGTGTTCCTGAAGGCAGCTAAGTCTCTAGCTAGAGAGAAGAGCCACGGGCGAGATGGTGTGCCAATTGAGTTTTACACTAAGTTTTGGCCTCCAATAAGCCAAGATTTCCTAACCATGGTCCAAGAGTGAGTGTTTAGCAGTTCTCTACGTGGCTCTCTCACTCAGGCTTTGTCACTCAGGGTCTCATCACCTTTCTCTATAAGGGCCATGAGAAGGAGCTCATAGGAAATTGGAGACCAATTGCTATTCTGAATTCTACTGACAAAATTATACTGCTAAAGCTCTGCAGTTTAGACTCCAAGCTCTCTTTCCAAATTCTGACTAGATTGCTTTCATGCCTAACATGTATATCCTTGACAATGTTCTTGTTACTCATGAAGTCATAGAATGGGCTAAAATCTCTAATTATGACCTTATTCTGCTCAAATTAAACTTCAGAAAAGCCTATGACACCGTAGAATACTCTTTCATGTTTCAAGTCTTAAAGGCCATTGGTCTTCCCCCTTTTTATATTGTCTTGGTCCGTCTCTTGATGGTTTATTAACGCATTAGCTTTCGTCACTTGTAACAGCCAAATCTCCCAATCTTTTGGTCTGAACAAAGGAGTTAGGCAGGGCTGCCCCTTCACTCCCTATCTCTTTACTTGTTGTTGGAGAGGCTCTTAATGCCATGTACAAGTCTCTAGTCCAAGAAGGCTTCCTCCATGATATCTGTAAGGTAACTTACATTGATAGATGGATGAATGAAATCTTCTAACCACATTGGACAGTGTGTAAGCAGAGGATGAAAGGAGTCAGACAACTCCCAGTTGAGGATGGATGGACCGGAGTCAGACAACTCCAGATTGAGAACATGTGCACTGGAGTTAGACAACTCTATATTTAGTGCATTGGAGTCGAGACACTCCAAGATTGAGAACATGTGCTTTGAGGGTTAGATGACTCTATATTTAGTGCATTGGAGTCAGACCACTCCAAGATTGAGAACATGTATACAAGAGTTAGACAACTCAAGATGAGGTACACTAGAATTAGATTACTGATAGTAGTGAATTAACTTTACTCTAAATATAGGAGTAA
This sequence comes from Bryum argenteum, assembly GCA_037043015.1. Lineage (NCBI taxonomy): Eukaryota > Viridiplantae > Streptophyta > Bryopsida > Bryales > Bryaceae > Bryum > Bryum argenteum. The sequence continues at coordinate 1,747,915 of CM073323.1, read as the reverse complement.
AGATCGTGATGAATTGTCTTTACTCTAAATATAGGAGTAAAGATCTAGAAGAGTCTCCGAGTTAAAGAGATAGAAGGATCTAGAACGATCTATGGATTATCTTTACTCCAGATATAGGAGTAAAGAAGATAGAATGATTTATGAATAGGCTAGACTCTGGAACATAGCCTAAGATAGACTGTAGTTCCTTTTGGGAAGGAACTCATATATAAGCTCGGGGGTGAGAAGGTAGAGGCTCTCTTTGACGGTGAGCTCTTCTCTATGGTTGGGAGGTTGAGCTTAATAAAGTTCTAGGTTTTGTCTTCCTAGCTAAATTGTGTTGTGAGTTGGTAATAAACCTATTAGAGGTTGTTACAATTGGTATCGAGCGGTATGGATCCTCCGGGGTTTGGAAGGAGAGTTGATCCTCTTGCGGGTTTGGAAGAGAGGATTATGAGAGGAGTGATGGGAGCCATGAGGGAAATTTTGGATTCATTTCAACTGAGCTCATCCTCTTCCTAGAGAGAATTATGTACAACACGGAGCTCCACCTCTTCCCAGGTGTTCGTCGAGACGCTCCTCGCCCTCCTTCATCTTTTTACCGCTAGATGAAGAGAGATAGAGTCTGTTGCAACATCTACGTTGAGGGTCATGGTCCTAGAAGAGTTGATGTTTTGAACGACTTGAGGAAGTATCCTTTCAAGCCTTCTTTTTTGGGAAGGAACGCAAACCGGAGGAGGTCAAGTCTTTTATTTCCATCTTTGGAGGACTTCTTCACTTGATTACCAAGATGATGACAAGATCAAGGCTATGGTGGTTTGTCTTCATGACAAAGCTCGTGTGTGGTACGATAATTTGAAGAACGACCGGGAGAATCGTGGATTTCAACCTCTGTCAAATTGGAGCACTTTCAAGCATTTGTTTCTTCAAGAATTCCTTCCTGGGAATTACGGAGAAGACATGCGCCAAGGGCTCTATGACTTGAAACAGGGAAGTTTGTCTGTAACCCAATACAAGTCAAGAGTTTGATTTTGAAATTGAATATGTTAAAGGTAAGGAAAATGTGGTGGCTGATGCTCTTTCTAGAAGACCGCTAGCAAATGCTATTTCATGCATCAGAAATTCTCTGATGGATGAAATCAAATTGCATTATCCTAATGATGATTTCTTTAAAATTCCATTTGAAAGTCTGTCTAAGGAAGCTAGAACTGTGAATGAAATCGATAAGTTTAAGCCTTTTGAATTGAAAGATGAAGTTTTATATTATTATGGCAGAGTCTGTATTCCCAAGGCTGGGGAATATAGACTCAATATTATGAATAACCTTCATGATATTCCAATAGCAGGCCACCCAGGTTTTCAAAAGACCTATATGGCAGTCAAGCGTCATTATTACTGGCCAGGAATGAAAAAGGATGTCAAAGAATATGTTGAAAGATGCTTGAAATGTTAAATCTCTAAGTTTGAACAAGTGAAGAGTCCTGGATTGTTGCAACCTCTTAGTGTTCCTAACTTGAAATTTGAATCAGTCAGTATGGATTTTATTGTTGGATTGCCTAAGACTCGAAGTAACTTTGATAGCATCATCGTGGTTGTAGATAGACTCACTAAGATAGCTCATTTTATTCCTACAGTTACTACTGTAACTGCTTATGGGGTAGCTGAGTTATTTATGAGAGAGATCTTCAAACACCATGGAATTCCGCGTGAGATTATAAGTGATAGAGATCGTAAGTTTGTGAGTGAATTTTGGACCACACTTTTCAAATTGTGTGGGACCAAAATTAAGTTGAGTACTGCATATCATCCTGAGAGTGATGGCCAGATTGAAAGAACTAACAGGACTCTTGAAGATATGTTGAGAATGTATGTTGGTAAGAAACAACACTCATGGGATAAGTGGTTGCATTTGATTGAATTTGCTTGCAATGATCATATTCATAGTAGTATTGGGGTAAGTCCATTCTATGTTTTATATGGTCAAGAATGTAGAACTCCTATAACACTCTCTACTCCTACTACGAGATTTGAAAGCATTAATGAAATGATTAAGGAAATGAATGAAATTAGAGAGTTGGCAAAGTTGGCTATGAAGAGTGCTCAAGATAGAGCTAAACACTATGCTGATAGAAAAAGAATCTTCCGTGAATTTGAAGTGGGTAATAAAGTCTTTTTGAAGGTAGCTCCAAAAAGATCTGGACTCAAGCTTGGTAAGTCAAGGAAGTTATCACCTCGGTTTTGAGGTCCTCTTGAAATTATTGAGAGAATAGGACAAGTTGCTTATAAACTGAGGTTGCCTGAGGATTGGCAGATACATGATGTATTTCATGTGAGTTTGTTGAGAAGTATGTATATCGATCCTAGTCATATTTTGCCCGATCTTCCAAAAAGCGCTCCCGAGGAGAACTACTTGCTCAACCCGAGAAGATTTTGACGGTGGAGAATCAAACATCGAGGAATAAGACATTCCGTAGATTCTATGTGAAGTGGAAGGATTATCAGGAAGAAGAAGCTTCTTGGGAGAGAGAAGTTGATTTCAGAAGGGATTATCGACTTTGTCATTGAGGACAATGACTTTTAATGGAAGGGGAGGATTGTAAGGTAACTTACATTGATAGATGGATGAATGAAATCTTCTAACCACATTGACAAAGTGTGTAAGCGAGAGGATGAAAGGAGTCGACAACTCCCGATTGAGGATGGATGGACCGGAGTCGACAACCCGCATTGAGAACATGTGCACTGGAGTTAGACAACTCTATATTTAGTGCATTGGAGTCAGACCACTCCAAGATTGAGAACATGTGCACTGGGGTTAGACAGCTCTATATTTAGTGCATTGGAGTCAGACCACTCCAAGATTGAGAACATGTATACAAGAGTTAGACAACTCAAGATGAGGTACACTAGAATTAGATTACTGATAGTAGTGAATTAACTTTACTCTAAATATAGGAGTAAAGATCGTGATGAATTGTCTTTACTCTAAATATAGGAGTAAAGATCTAGAAGAGTCTCCGAGTTAAAGAGATAGAAGGATCTAGAACGATCTATGGATTATCTTTACTCCAGATATAGGAGTAAAGAAGATAGAATGATTTATGAATAGGCTAGACTCTGGAACATAGCCTAAGATAGACTGTAGTTCCTTTTGGGAAGGAACTCATATATAAGCTCGGGGGTGAGAAGGTAGAGGCTCTCTTTGACGGTGAGCTCTTCTCTATGGTTGGGAGGTTGAGCTTAATAAAGTTCTAGGTTTTGTCTTCCTAGCTAAATTGTGTTGTGAGTTGGTAATAAACCTATTAGAGGGTTGTTACAATATCAAACTGCCTAACTCATGTAACCAACACCTAATCATCTGGTAAGCAGATGACAAGAATTTCGTACCTTTGAGCACTCAGACTATCCTTCCTACATCACTTCTTTTTTAGGTCAATTCATCTTGGCCTCCCGACTCCACTTAAATTGGACCAAAATTGTAGCTTATTAGCTAGTTAACTCCTCCCCCTCCTCAATAGCTTGCCCAACTTCCTTGTCAATAGGCCCAAAAGCATGTCACTCCTAAGCTGTTGGGCACACCTTTTGATCTCCATGCTCAAGTTTTAGATATAAATAAATTCTTGTACAAGAAATTGTACATGAAATCAGCCTACTCAGAAATTGTTTACTTCTTTTTAGCACATCGCGTCACTATCCTTGACACTGTTGTTCTCTCCTCTTTGTGGTACTTTTGTGCACCTAGGTCGGCTCTTTTGATTTTTTTAGGAAAATCAAGAGTCTAGCTAGGATTTTTTGTGGTCTAACTTCGTTAAATATAAGAGGACTAGAGTAGCCTGTGATGACTGTTGTCTACCTAAGTCCAAAGGGGATCTTAGCCTTCTTGACCCAAAGATTGTTACTCATGCTATGATGACTAAGTGGATTATAAGAGCTCTTATTCCTTGTTCTACAAAACTCCAGCTCCTTCTGCGTCACAAGATTAACCAAACTCAACCTTATGAGCTTGGTAGGTGGCCCTCTACTCTAGCTTGGCTAATGTTACATAAATTTGATGCTTCTAGAGGCTTTAGATTATGGAACAGAATCATCCAAGCCTAGAGAGAGCTAGCAACTAGAGTGACCCTTCTTCCTCTTAAAAGCATTGATGAAATTTGTTCTACTTCTATTTGGTTCTTTCTCACCTGCTACTTCACCACTCTTCGTTTGATGTCCATAGAATCCCTAAACTAATGATTAAAGGATTTTCTCAAGTCGAGGATGTTTGGTGTCTAGATTAGAGTAGATTTTTAACTTTGTCGGAGGCCCAACTCATGTATGACGTGCTTGACTCATAAGCTAATGCATGTGCTAACCTGCTCAACTCCATTCTACCTGCCTCGCTTCTAATGTTATTCTCTTCCTCTCAATCTAAACCATGTGAGTACTAAGGTCTCTTCATCAACTCATTACAAGAGCTTCCACTCATGATCTCTAGAACCCCTGGAAATTTCACTCCACTCGTACAAGTGCTCAAACCCACATTTTCCTCCCCTCTAACATCGCTCTTTTTGATCTTCGCCCTCTCACCTCCTCCGATCTTGCGCCCCCATGCTCTCTACTAATCTTCCTATTGTGAGTCATTTAGCTAAAGTTAGAATCTCCTCTCTGTTTTAGATTCTCCCCAAAAGAGATTCTCTCTTTCTTCTTTGGTTTGCAAGTATTACAATAGGGTTGAAGTTTGATCATGGAAGGTGGAGCTAGGATAGGAAGACCTCCTTACTTGGCAACACAACCAAGAAATAGCGCCTCTACCTAGCCCCCGCGTTCCAGCTGAAACGTTCAATTCTAGAGAATTGGCGCCTACACATGCCCATGGACTTTAAACCAGGATAGAGTGAAGTCTAGAACAAGGTCAAGCCATAGAAGGAAGCAATGTTCATATGGTCCGTGTATGACAAGGCTGTAGCAGTAAACATTTGGAGGCAGCAATGAGACGACTACTTGATGCTAGGTGCCCCAGTTGTGAAGATCCATTTCCGGAGACCGTTCTGCATCAATTCTTTCAGTGTTCCAAGGCACTACATGGCCGGAGGTATGTCCAAACCAATCTATTTAAACTTACGCAGATCCCTTAGTCTAATGGCTTATAGAATTCACTTCTCTGCCATCAGTGCTTGTTTGGCTCTCCATTCCACTTAGAATGAGATGCCACTAAGCTATGGACTATTTTCCAAGGCTTTGTGCTATGGCTTCTTTGGCATCCATTTTCACTTAGGGTGAGATGCCACTAAGCTATGGATTGTTTTTTGGGGCTCTGTGCTATGGCTTATTTGGCTTGAGAGGAATGCAGTGTGTTTCTCTCATGGTTGGTGGACTGGGCACTTTAGAGAGCTTAAAATCTGGAAAGCCATCAAGACCACCTTGCTCCACACCAAACACATATTCATTGCCACTCTCAGCATTCATCCATTTACTTAGATAGATTTGACTCACATTGGTTGACAACCACTGATTTTTGTAGGAGGGTTGAGCTAACACTTCAGTGGCTCAATCCTGCACCCTCACTTGGCAACTTTGAGTGAGCCTTGTTGAGATTATCCTCCCAATTTTTCATTGAGCTCCAGATATTTGCAAAAATCATAAAAAGCTGTAAACTCTCTAAGCTTGCATGCTATGAACTAGATGTATTGTTTTTAATCAACAATACATTGACTGATTCAAGCAAATCAAGAAAGAGAAAAAAACAGAGACCGATATCCTTATGTTAGAAACTGAACATTTCTAAATTTAAACTGTGTTAAAAGTACGTTCTCAATATCTGAATCATTCAGCACCAAGGTTGTATCTGAGGTCCGATTAACCCTTAAACGTCAGAGCCAGCCCGAGGGGTTGGGTTTTTTTTTTAGAGAATCTTGCTCATAACTTACACTCCATTATACCAAATGGAATTTTTAAAATTCCAAACTGAGCACCTTAAAGAGATCTATACTTTCTTAGAATAGAGCTCACGCAAATTAAAAATAGAATAATGCTGAAAGTGGAGTTTAAAAGAGATTTTGGGTGTGGTATCAGGACAACATATGACGTTTAAGGGTTAAGGTATGAGCACCTGTAACCGAAAAGTTAAGCATTTCAGCATATCGGAACTTGGGTTATCAATAAGGAATTATTTTTTGTGCGTAGTAACATAAGGTTCATGAAGAATGAGGATTTTTCAAAAATAAATTAAGTAATATTAGAATTACTACAAATTCTTTTCTGCAAAAGTTGTTCAGAGCCCATGGCAAACATATAGCTTCACCCATGACCGACAACACTTAGAGCAATTACGACTTACATAAATATGAAATTTTAGCCTGAATGCGATACAAATTCAGCACTCTGTGGACCTAAAACTGATAAGTGGATATTCTAATGTGAACACGATCACGCCCACTCTCAGCCATCAAAAATGGGTGCCGATGTTTTGGCAGCTTCCTTACCACAAAGCCATCATGGTCCTTGCACTTTATGATATTAAAAACTGTTTTTGGTACAACCATTTGCGTTTATGGGAAACTCTAATTGTCCGTCATGGGTGTGTTTCTGGTTATGGGTGCTTATACCTTATGGTGTTCAATCTGAGGACCCATTACGGTACTCAACTTCGGAATAAAATAGATTAGCCTCTAAATATAACATATGGATTGTATAGTGAGACCTGGGCTGCCAAATAAAATGGTCATTGACTTCATATTGCACCTGCTCACAAACTCAATGAGAAATGAATTTTTGATTTTAAATGCATCTCAATGAGAAGATTCCAAAAAGTAAAATTTGATCTCTAAACCCTTCAAATGGTGATGAAGAGATGGTATTTGCCAAATCAAATAGGGGAACCCGAGATCCCACTAGATTCGTACATCAATCATAAAACAAACAATTTCAAATTCGTAATGAACGGACAAGAGTATTATCACAATTCCCATACTATCAGCTCCCCTGATCAGCTTAGGCTCAACGAGATCCAATACATCATGGCTTGAAATATGCTACCCCCTTCGAAGATATGTAAAAAATACCAGACATACAGAGGTTCCCTTCTGGATCAGGAGTTCACAAAATGTTTACAAACATTTTAGGAGGTCTAATCAAGATAATAACGAACTATTCTCACTTTCGCGAGTTCCTGAATTCAGCTTAGAGTGTACAATATCAATGTCATAGGTCGAGCACTACCCTATTACTGTATGTTCAAGCCATGGGAGGTGTGATTGACATCATGCAAACGGAGGTTCCTGACCTCCTATCAAACAAAGTTGTTAAGGCAAAAGATACATTTTTGACAGATAATATGGAAGTGAGTCATGGGACTTTGAAACTAAAACACAACTCTGATGTCCCGGAACTTGAACATTTGGAGATAGAATTCTACAACCGGGCTTAAGGCAAACACCGTCTCACATAAAAGTGCATTTGCATTCTCAAAATTCTGCTCAAACCCAGACATGAAAGAGGGGGAGTATATAGAAGCTCAGCAAGTGCACCATTTGATGCGACCTCGCAACTAACAATCGATTGCAGTGTTCATTTACCCTCGGCGGGCACTAAGAATGGGTGACAAGTACGAAATACGCATCCTCAGATCTATAACAACCACAATAATGACTCTCCGCTATGTCTTAAAAAAGTGAAGGTTTACGGGAACGCCACTCAAACTTCAGTGGGGAAAAGTTTCGCTCCCAAAGCTACAATTTGGAGTGATGGTCCTTGGCTGAACACCAAGAAGTGACTGCCTGCATAAGTAAAACAGGACATTAGAACAAGAACACTTCTGGCACCAGTGAATCGTGATGTTAATGAATGGTAAAAGTCCTAAGAACAGGCTCAGCTCAGTCAAACCCAAAGTCTTTGGTGATAGCAGATGTTTTCACAGCAATTAGAATTTCAACAGCACGAGGTAAAAAACCTACTCTTATTTCTTCTTCTTCTTGGAGCCCGCTTTTGCAGGTGCCTTCTTCAGAATGGGCTCTGGAGTAGGCGGAGGAAGTGTGGTAGCCAAGTGCTGTTGAATGGCAGCAAATGGGTTGGCTTTGAATTGTGGATGAGAAAGCACTGCTGCAAGCTGCTTTGTTTCATTCGTACTACACCATCAAAAACAAAATCACATGAGCTTTTGAAGTAAAATCACATCTGCGTGCCAACAAACTGAATTGCATACAGCAAGCGAATTGCTGATGGAGTCGAGCACCTACAACTCGAACGCTGTGCAAGGCGAAACTGAAAGCCTTGTGCGAAAGAGAGATTTCTTAAAGACAGCTGGGAAAAGAAAGGGACGTACACAATCTTCTGCTTTGCTTTGCTTCGAAGAACTTTAGTTCTCGTAGATGTAGTCGAAGAAGTGATGGAGGGCAAGAACTCCGCAAGCGAAGAAAGATCGTTCAATGTTTTCCCAGTTTGTGATTTGCGCCTTGATTTCTGCACGCGAAGTGATGCAAATATGCAGAGGTCTTTCGGTTACACAAACAGAGACGAAGAAGTGCACGAGGGTAGAATTTGCATGTCGGAAAAAAATTGCAGAGTATCTCAAAACGTGCTGCCGCTAACCGCAGAAGGCTAAGCCAAATGGAAGGGCAAGTCAAAGAAGCAGATTTGTAAAATGTAATGAAATGCACACACATACCTTCGAGATGGTTTTCTTGGCAGACAGAACCTTCTGCGTTTCCTCCAACTCTGCACAAAGTACCAACATCAGAAAAGCCACAAGGAGCCCACGTAAATAATAACCGGCAATACATGCTTCGGGAAGAATACTGACTACTCAAAAAGCGCATCTGCTTCGCCATCTTCCGCTTAACGCTTGCGCGCTCCGACTTAAGATCTGTTCCACCTTCGCTGCCCCACTCACTGCAATACGTACTCCACCAAGAATGAAGATAAATACTGGATCATTATTCGCGAAGGATCATTCACCACTAGCCGGATAAGAAACTCCAAAAAAAACTCCATGCAAATTCTCTACAAAAAGCCTAAAATATCTAAGTTTCTAAAAGACTTCAATGAACTAAGTTTCATTAATGAACATCGACTGACTAGAGCTCCATGAAGTAATAATTGCATACCTCGCTGCATCGTGAACCATAGTATCGTCATCTGGCTGCGATTACAAAACGAGCAACCACCGTTTATCAAAATGAAGCCAATTCTCCGCAGTTGTGCAATCGTACGGTTGAAAAAGCTGAGGACACAGGGGTTCTAGTAGGCAGGAGCACGTTACCCTTTCGGACGTTTCCTTCTTCGTGGTCTTGTCACGAACCTTCTGTCGGGCTGTTTTCTTTTTCACCTGTCCACCCGAACAAATTCATCATCCCAGCTCCGCATTACTGAACTATTCCTTACACCGTAGTATTTCGACAAGTCAAAATCAAACTGAAGAGGAATTGCAACTGAAAAGCAACCAAAGGCACCGTGTTGATGCAGTAATCAGTATGACTTACCATGGCTGCAGATTGACCTCCTCACTCTTCTGCGGAATCAGATTGATTCAGCAACTTCCTTCAACTAAACCCTAAACCCCTAAAACCTCCCGAAAATTAAAAGACACTCAGATGGCCGCATGTCAGCGGTAGCGCTTGGGGAAACCCCGCGGTAACTCCGCGGTTGTCTGCGGCTTTTTTAGAGTCATCCACTGCCACATTTCCCTGCTCGTTTGAGCCTCTCTTTCATTTATTATTTCCTTCTTCATTCTACTTCTCCTTCATATTCTCGTCTTCTTTTTATATTGCTTTAAAATCGTGTTATCTTTTTCTTTTTTTTCTTTTTTTTTTTTAAAGTCAATTCAACGGAAATCATAAAAGAAAATTGAGCTCGATCTTTTTTTTGGAACTTTTTATTCTTAGAGGAGACTGATATTGGTACTCAGAAAATTTCGGATTTGACATGGAATTGGATCATCAAATTGAAAAGTTAGATGTAAAATAGAAATTCATCAACCGAGTGTTCGAATTGGCCTATGGCCTATCACATACAAGTACCACTACGGATATTAGCTGAAAACTTGCAAAATAGCTACTACGGATACTACTAAGTTGTAACAGTCTAGAAAGTTTGATAAATTCTGAAAATGTTATGCAAAATTTGCTGTAAAGAATTTGGAGTTTCCAATATTCGTATGTATATTGATTGAGATACTCCTTGTACGAGGAAATAATTGCACACTAAAGTTAGTGCAGTAGGTTTAGAAAACGTCAATCAATTACAATACCTACAATTTTCGTGGGGTGACAGAAAGAGAGAGAAAATTGTACCTGGACTCAAATGAGGTGGACCTTCCATCAAACAGTTTTCTGTTCTAAAATCACATGGCCTGGGAAGATACTCGGTACGTCCATTCTTGAAATGCACAAACAATGTACCTTTTTCGATGTGGACACTTTCAAAGCAAAGCAACACGACATTCCACATGAATCTTTGAACAGAATGAGGCATATGAAACAAAATGTGTCACTTGAATCTGAAACAGAATGTGTTAAATGTGCAGCTTTTACTGTTCTCTAAAGAAAATATTGCCAAAGGCTAGTACATGAATCATGTCTCATCTAACAAAAGAGAGACAGGTTCAAGCTTGGGAAATTGAACTTACACTGTCTGGGTGATTTCTTTTTCTTTTCTCTCTCCTGTTCGTGCAACATGTATGAACTTGGCTTGATTCGTACTCAATTTGTAGGTTGGGGATTTAAGCAGTTGAATAATGTGGAGAGATCTCAGTGCAATTTTGTGACGATATCCACATTTCACCTGAAGAACTTTCTGAACTATCGAGAGTCCAGAAGTAGTTCAATGTGGCAAATGAATTTCTCAGGGCACCACCACCTGTTCACGCAAATGGAGCTTCCCAGTGTGGAGTTGTCTTGTGCACATGTTCCGGAAGCAATAGCCACGATGAGTCTCACATACCCACTCAAGGTCGCTTTATACTAAGGACCATGAAGATTTACCATGGCCTTCTAAAATTCCTTGATTGGAGAGTAAAGTGCTCTTGGTTTCATTTGGCTTTACTTGAAAAAAGGAGAATGACGAGTGCTAGCTTTGAGGTCCCCAAAGTATGCTAAATTCTGCATTGATAGTGGATAATGTTTTTATAGTCTCCTTGATTGTAGTTGAGTCGAAGAAAATGCCTCGACTCAACTACAATCAAGTAGACCATGAGGCTCAAATAATATAGATTGGCTAGTGTTCAATTATTCAAGGAGAAAGGAGGAAAAAGGAAAGGGTAGAACCGTAAAAGAGATAATGATGAACATTAGAAAATTGAACTTAAACTTGTCACGGTCCAAATCCACTTTACACTACAAGAGTGACCAAGCTGATTATTTCTGATTAATCATGGTCATAGCTCTTGGCCAAGAGCCATGACCATGAAAACAATTTTAATTTTCTTGATCATGGCTCTTGGTCCATAATGTAAAAGGACCCTCAATCTGCCCTCACACACGCAAGGATCGAGTGCACTACACATTGCTAGTGTGTCTCTCAAAAACACTAAGATTTGGTTTCAACGCTTGTCTCTTAAATCTAGGAATGACTAGCCTTAAGAAAAATAAAAAAATTGGGAACGGAATCAACAATTCCGAGTTTCTAGGGTTGTAGGTTCAATTGACAGGAGGTTACGCGCTAAACAAAACTACTAATTTGATACCATCACACACTGTATCATTCTCAAGAAGAACAAACATGTCCGACACAAAACTCTTACTTTTCGAGTAAGAACAGATGTAACTCGGATTACCTTCTTGGGTGGACTTTGAGAAGCGAGCAGTGAAGATGCAGATACCATTCCTCACATGCATGAGGGTGAATGATTTTGCTGGAAGAGGAGGAGGAGGGACTTTGTGTCCAAAAATGCTGAATCTGACTGGATCTTCTAAGGATAGATCAGAATCTCGTGATAGCTAGATCCACGTTTAAAGTATTCGCTCTGTGAGTACATTATTATCACCTCGAAATTCGATACCACCATCGAAGTGACTGCCGAAAGCTTGTAAGAGCCACAAGCAACTGTGGTAAGCTATTTCCTGAGTGGGGGACTTTAATCACACTTCCCGATATCAACAATTATGGTGTGCACATTTGATTGGACCGTTTTTTAGTTGAACTATAAGCTTCGGTATGTTGCCAATGAATGCATTGTGAGGGCTATGGTTGAGCGCGAAACTCTCATTTTACTTCGAGGCTTGTGGCTCGGATCGATTCAGCATTCTGGGAGTCTGGAAGCAGGCTTTGAACATGTCGTGCCACCGGAATGAGAGGTGCTTCTGCTCATAATGATGTGTACATGCGAGTAAATAAGACCGTGTTGCGGAATATTGTGCTTCCAGTTCTTTGGGATGTTGCGCTTGTAAGTAAATTTGCTCAAGGCCGTGACTTAGTTGATAGCTGCCATGCATTCATGCATCCGCGAGCAGTGCAGGAATTCGAATTCCAACCACCACTTCGGTAGTCTGGAAAGTCCCTCGTTTCGCTCGCAGGAACGAGACATTCGCATTTATCGATGCGGAAGATTCTCCCAGATTCAAGATTCAAGATTCAAGATTCATGAGGACGCGACCAGGCTGTTCACAGCTTTAAGAACATTCTTCGTTTGCCAAGCTCGAGAAGTCAACTACATTAATTACCATACTTTGTCGGAGATTCGATTCTGATCATGTAACTACTTCTGCTTGCGTTTTCCACATGGCTTTGGAAAATAAACATTGTACAACAGTGCAATATACAATGAATTGTTCTAAATGATAGTACCCATTTTGAATGATTTTTTTTTGCAAAGTAGACGCAGCAAGTTACAAGAAACGAGACTTTTTAACAATGAGATGCACGAGAAGAAAAGTGGCGCAGGAGTATCAAGGATCGAATCACAGCATGTTACTTACATAAGCAGAGATGAGAGGGAGCTCTTGTACACTCAGACGTTTCATGACATGGGCTTCAATCTTTGTATCATGCCCTTTCGGAGCAAAGCATACTTTCAATCTCGTACATGGATATGCTCGTACTAGCATATTTTGTCTTCATCACAGACAAGAAAAAATCGTTCTACATATCCATGAGATCGAACATCCCTTGCGATCGAGGAAGATGAATTAAAGCACCCGAGCCTCGTAGCACTTTAGAATCGTCGCATGATTTCTTTTCTCATAGATCATCAATTGCTTCTGACCGATTCACGTACTGCAAATCAACCCTTTCAGTTTTCAGGGGTGACTTTTCATTGACTCGTCAGGACATGAGAGCTGCACAAAATACAACAAGACATGTGTGAGGGTGGTCGACATCCAGCTTTTCAAGTCCAGGACTGGTCCAGCTTTTGTGTCATGGAGTTCATGATGTAAAATTTTATTGCTTTACAAGAATGGGTGCCCATGTCCACATGATGGCAGATCCTACTTTGGCATATATAATTGTTGAATAAGTCTACCTGTAGCGATTGTGGTGCATGTGTGTCGCCTCTCCGGGGGGCCTCCCTAAAGTTCAAGATTCACTTCCAATTAGGATCTGCCAACAGTCATAGTGACTCCGAGTACATGAGGTGATTTTAATGCATTCCATGTGTACCATATTTTTTTAATGCTAGTAAGGCCAAAAGTATTTCGCAACGTGTTAGTAGTGACCTTCTTGTACGAAAAATACTTGTTTATGCGTTTTGTTTTGTGGGTACTTTCCTCGTGCACTAAAGTTTATCAATGTCTTGGACATTGGACATATAGTTTCGTTTCAATAGAACTAAATAGATAGATAGATAAGAACTCCAATCTCCAAGAAGAGATTGGCGTGAATATAGCGTCTGTTCGTAATGTCTTTACCTCAATGACCACAGGACAAAGAGGAAACAAAACAAAACTACTCACCCCTCAAATAGAACTACAGTAAAAGAGTTCACCTGTTGAAGAGTGTTAAGTGTGTGTCAAAATTGTTTAGGCCCTATATAAACTTATGGAATAATTTTTTTGGTCTTTGAAGTTATAATATACCATCTAGAATAGTACTTTAGAATATCTCCGTGCTTACTCCATACTATAAAGAGAAAAAAAAGAAAAAAAAGAAAACAAGAATAATCTTATTTTGAACCTATGATCTCGAAATTCCAAGGAATCCTATTCCTTAAATTTAGTGAAAATGTACAGATACACTCATACAAGCTTAGTACTATATCCTAAGGTAGATGTCTAAAACACATCACAAATTTAAAAAAACTAGAGGTAGATTTGGGAGAACCCACTGGACAATAATAATGGGACGAAGGGGGTGCATCGCTATTTGACGAGCTCACCATAACGAGAGGGCTGCCTGTGAAACCCTCATGCATGGCTTGCCAAAGGGAGGTTCTTGCAAACAACATTTCTCCTCCATGTAGGAGCAAGAAGACAGGCCCACATTTATCCTCTTCCATGTGAGGTTCCTATATGTGGAGGTTACTATATCAATCTATATGAGTATATCCGGAGTGGCACAATAGACCCAAGCTTTGGACTCACTACACAAGAGTTGTTAATTAGTGTTAGGAACAACGTTCGAACAGTAACACTAAATGACACACATCACCATAATGTTACATCACAATACTTTTCAAATAATTACACTGAATGTGAGAGCATACAAACTCCCTTGCAGATAAAAAAATATATTAGAAGTCCTCGGTGCAATTGGTGACTTGAAGTAAAGACAAAAAACATTGATTGCCCAAAGTGAACACTAATCTCAAGAGAGTTGAAAAATATTTTCCTTTACCAAAAGTTACTAGTTACACTCATCTCCACGCAACACTAATTAACAAGTCTTGTGTAGTAGAAAATGGTGTCCAAAATTAGTCGTAATTACATGTCTGGAATTACATAGAACTAATTTTTTCCTATGACCTTTGTGTCCTTCAATCATTATCATAATTGTCAATTTTCATCAAAGTTTAACTAATTCAATACTAGTGTAGGTTGGTTCACTACACTAATAAAAATTTACATAATATTGGTAGTTGTGTTTATTAATTTGAGCATACAAAGTTGTAGAAAGGAACTGCGGTTCTATGTTATTCCTGGCATGTAATTACGGAGAAATTTTGGACACCAATTTCTACTACACAAGAGTTGTTAATTAGTGTTATGTGGAGATTATTGTAACCTGTAACTTTTGGTCAATAACATTATTTTCTCAACTCTCTTAAGATTAGTGTTCACTTCAAGCCGCCGTTGCAAATAATGTCCTTTGTCTTGTTTCCAAGTCACCAATTGCACCACTTCCAAATCTCCACTTGCAAGAAAGTTTGCATGCTTTCATAATTAGTGTTATAATTTGAGCCATTATTGTTGTAACACTATGGTGACGTGTCATATTTAGTTTCATAGTTCGCAATTGACGTATACGCATCTTGTCTACTCATACCACATATGCACTCTTGTCTACTCATACCACATATGCAGTGGTAGGTTGAGACCTTCAAACCACCCAATTGTTAAAGTCAGTAGCAATCAACCCCCAAGGGAAAAGCTCTACACTGACCTCCATGACAACCATAATTTTGTGCACAATCTTTTCTTTCTTTCTTTTTTTATTTTTAAATTTTTTTTAAATTTTTTATTTATTTTATTTATTTTTTGAATTTGATTGTTGGGTAATCCAACCGTAGGATCTTGCGTATAATTGTCTAAGTAGTAAACTAACCAAATTCACAATTTTCACTACACGAACCTTGAGTTAAATTCAGTCAAAGTTTTAGTTTTTCCAAAAACAATGCTCATTACTTTTTGAAGCAAATCGACCACAATGTAGTCGAATTGTACGTCTAATCAGAGTTTAACCCTTAATTGACATCCTTGTTTTCCACAAATTGGAGAGAAATGCAACGTGAAGTCTTCTGGCCTTATTTCTGCACTGAAGGTAAAACAATTTTGAGAATCGGAAATGGCGGTTATCAAGGTAACTTGGTGATGTGACCAATGCAAAAAAGATCGATCACATCGGGTAAAATTCAAAAAATGGCACCATTGAGAAAAGAATGTTTTGGTTGCTGATCATGAGTGAGAAATATCATATAATTGTTTTTTTGGTTTTTCCTCCCTTGGGTCATTTTTTTTGAAAATTGACATCATAGAACATGGTATAGGGATAAAGATCAAGATTTTTTGTTATTTTGAAAAAAAATCGTCAGAAAAATAAAAAGAAAGGCCAAGTCAAAGAACATTGAGGTCCCATGGGATCACGGAAAAACAAAAGAATAGGGGTGCCTTTGGACAAGATTTGCACCCTACTAAGGTACAGGCACCTATAACGGAGAACTTAAGCATTTGAGCATGGAGTGGCTGTGATTATGAAGGAGCAGTTATTTTTCCTTTGTAGGGAAATAAGGTTCATGAAGAATGGAAATTTTTAATTTTTTTTTCAAGGAAATCTGAAATTACTACAAATTTTTGAGTCAAAAAGTAGCCCAGACACACAACCGCCATATAGCTTCACCCATTTTGGATAGGAATAAAAGCAGTGAAGGAAAATCCATTGCTGAGAAACCATAACAGACATCATGCAAATGGAGCATGGAGAGAACCTTAAACGGACAAGTCTGGACCACAAAGCTAACTTAGAAGCCCCCAATTCTAGCCATAGCCATATTTCCGTATTTGGTAATTAGCAATTTCCGTATTTGAGTGCACCAGTTTCGGCTACCTCCCCTCCACTATGAGATCATGCACCGCACTCTTGACGGATAAAATTATCTCTTTTTGGTTCAGCCATGCGCGGCAGTGAGAATACCTACTTACCGGTCATGGGGGTGCTAACTGGTATGGGTGTTTGTACCTTAGTGAACACAACAATTAAAATTGGTTTCGAATAGTACTACAAAAAGGCATGCCCACCTCTATTGAGTCCTCAATTTTGAGCTCTCATTTCTCACGCTCTAATAGGGCTACTGACGTGGTTGAGGCAATGTTCACCTTCTTTAATGTTTATAGAATAGTTGAAGTACAAATTTTTATTATGAATGAGCTTTAACCCCTAACTTTCCTTGAAGCCCGAAACGGGTTTTTGCACTTTTGGGCAACCTAGATGAAGTAGTTAAGAGTAATAGTTGTGGCGTTTACACTGCCTGCCAGCAGTTTCGGCAGGCAGCCACCGGCTCAATTCCGTTCCCACTTCCTGCTGAACCTGCTGACCAATGAGATAGAATCGTTGCGGAAAAATGGTGTAAAAATAGTCTTCCTGCTGTGCCTGCTGGTTGAAGATGGCTGTTCCGGCCTGCTGGGCGCGGAATCCGCTTGCTTAACTTAAACCAAATTTGGGGCTGCCCAGCAGGCGCAGCAGGGAGTGTAAACGTAGCATGTGTCGGACCCCAAAAGCAAAAACAATGACCTTGGTGACAAGTTTGGTCACAGGTGACAATTAAGGGTTAACATTTGGAGGGCGAAAACTGGGAAGTGACAATAAGTATGACCTGGAAGGATGAGCCTCGTCACCCCTACTGTTCTCATAATAGAAAATCACAAAAGGGGAGTCAAACAATATGAGCAGTGCAGGGACCCAGCTCTACGAACGACACTTGCTGACCCATGATCGCTTTGCATTCACACAATCCACACCATCAACAGTGACACTGTTTTCTACAGTTTTCCCGAATTTTTATTCACAGTCGACTTCTTGTCAAGAAACATCTACAAAAGAATTAAGCTATTTCCCCTAAGTTACATATATATAATTACTTTCTGCTTCTATGATACATGTAAGCAGAGGCGAAATGAGGAACAATGTCTACTACTGTGTGAATTCTGAGCTGACTACCTCAAACTTTTGTCCTTGGCCAAATCAGAGAAGAACTGAGTGAAGACTTCTTCATAGTGAGGCATTTTCCCAAACCCTGGAAAGTAGTTGATATCGATGACATAGTATCGATTTGCACCTCCCTTCTCTCGGATAATGTCCATGTTGAACAGTTGAAGACCCAGTCTTCGCCGAAGCTCCTTGGAAAGACTTTCAAGCAGCTCCCGGGGCGGCAATGCAGCAGCTTGAGGATCGAGATCAGCATTCTCGGCAGATTCAGATGCACACGATACTCGTGGAAATGGCATCACACCAGTACCACATGTCTGCCCTTCTTGCACATCCGGCAAGGATAACCTTCGTACTACTCGAACATGGTCGCCGACAACGTAGGTCTTGAACAATACGCCCCCTGCAATAATAGGATCGGAAGTGTTAGTAGGTCATACGTGATTGATCCACTTTCTCATGTGCGTAATGTGAGCTCACGTAGGAGGCTCACAAACTGAATTTGAAAGTTTTGATAAGTACTGATCGAACGAAAAGCAAAAAGAATGTTGAGGAACTACATTACCATGGTTGACAAACTCTTGCAGCATAAGGGGCGGGTCTAATTGGTTCAAACAAGACTTCTCATATGCCAAAGACATTTCATGTGCCTTTGCAGATCCATCAGAGACCAACGGCTTCGCTACCAATGGTAGCTTGAGGCCAGCAGCGGAAACAGAGGCAGGAATGGATGTTGCATCGCCAGTAACTACCAACTGTCTTGGAACTCCAACAAATCCTCCGCACTCACTCATGTCCAGCTCTGCCACATCTTGGAGCATAGACTGCCGATTCCGCAATTGCAAAATCGCTTCAGGAGGGTCTAGCACAATAACATCCGGATACTTTCTCTTGTAGTCCTCCAGTGACTGACGCCACTCTTTCCCTGTAAACTTGTGTAAAACGACGTCGAACGGTCCTTGATCCGTCAGTGGTAAGCTGCGGTCAATTGCAGTGAATACGATACCCTTCAACCTTGCAAATTCCTCTAGCTTGGGTTGAATGAAGCTCTTTGTCTTCTTGGAAGTGAGAGCATATCCAACGGTGAACGATGGAAGGGTCGACAAGCTGTAACGGGGTGAATCAGAGCGACCATCTCTACTGTAAGGCTTTCCGTCTCTCTTCCTCTCTAAACTCCTTCTCTCGCGCTCTCGTCTGCTCTCCTCTCGCCGACGACTCTCCTCCCTATCACGAGACTGTAACAGTCCCACTCCCCACAGACTCTCAGAAGCCGGGGACGCGACCGTCGTAGCATTGTTGTCGAACCTCATGCTTCAAGCATAAGCTTCTGATCTTGCAAAAAGGAACTCTCAGCCTCCAGTATACCCGTGTGTTCCTTCGAAACTCTAAAGTAAGCTTCTGGAACTAGAACAGGAAAGGGCGAGAATGGGGTGCGAGAAACAGAGCAGACAATTATGCAATGGAGGTGCAGACATATGTGGAACAGGAGGGAGACAGAACAGTGACACTTTTTGCCATGGATGGAATTTTGGGTGGGCCGGGGTTCCCACAAACAAAAGCGCGTCCAGCTATGCTCAATATACTCCTAGTCTCCTACTAAAGAAGATTCACTTTAGCTCAGACTCATGAGATTCAAGGAATCAGGCTCAGCCAATGAGATGCACACTTGCCCGAATGTCCTCACGTCAATAATAACATGCTCCACGAAGTCATTTTCGTCCAATCACCCATTCAACACCTCTTGCTTTTCCTTCAATCTGTTGCCATACAATGAAAAGCAACACCTGAGCAATAATTTTTCTTTCCCGGAATGGAGCACATTACCGCAGGTACGATGGATCTTGTCTTTGCCTTGGTGTTGCAAGTAATGGGTAAATGGGAGTACGACCTTCACTGTCGTACAACAATAATTTCCATCACTTACTTATAAGATTGTGGGAAGAGGAAGAAAAACTCCAACCAACCCTAATTAAGGTTGGCGTGAATATAGTTTCCGTTCGATCTATCATTGTGAATATAGTTTTTGTTCGACCTATCCTTGTATGCTTGTAGAGAGATCATAACACTACTACCTCCTCTCGAATTGGACACTTTGCTAATTTCTACCTAGCCACTAGTGCCTTACAACAACGCGACATGGTGTCCCCCAAAGGACTTTGAGGTACCCATACAACGAGGTTTACAAGTTACCCCTTACCATAGTTGGGTGGACCATGGTGGTGAACATTGCGCTGACATGGGGAAGAGAATCCACATAAGGTTGTGGGAGTAATAATAGTACGACGAGATTTCAATTAAGAGTTCACATCATGCAATGATCACAATGATGTAATATTTATTATTTATGCCGAGTTCAAAGACTTGTATGTATAATCTTACTTTTTAGTTGGAAACTTACTGAGAAATGACTAGAAGCTAATGAACAAAGAGGAGGTGATACAAATCATTCTTTAAGGATGGATTCAAGTTGCTCAAGAATAGTTTTGAAGCTTGCATACTTAGAATAAGTGCTCTTACTGTACAACTAGTATGCCACACAGCGTCGTCACGCTCATGCAAATACTTTCTAGTACTTACGGAATCATAAATACATTGAGATTCAATATCTTCGGATTTAGAAGCGTGATTCCCGATTACAGAATCATAAATACATTGAAACTCAATATCTTCGGATTTAGAAGCGTGATTCCCGATCGATCCGATCGTTGCCCGCGTGCACCACTACAAAAGAATCGGCTTCCAACAATACCATGCGTCCCCATTCCATCGCTGATGCCCGAGCATAATGTCACCTAGATAAAAATAAAAAATTTTAAAAAATAAAAAATAAAAATAAAAAAATAAAAAACGAAACAAAATAAACCACCTTCCTTAAAAAATAGATTGGGTACAAGAAAGATCCAAAGTTTTAGGCCAACTTTGAAATCATATAACTTTCTCAAAGTCAACCAATTTTGGAGACACAAAGTGTGTTAGAATCATAAAATAGTTTTCTTTTTGAACATATAAACCAAATACTAGTATATATAAGGATATGTATTCCACAAATGGTACATCAAATAAGTAACTGCTGTTAGATCTTGAAGTGTCCTCTGTAAAATGAAATCTCAGAAAAAATTAACTTTTAAATGTCCCATATTTTAGAGGATTATGAGAATGGAACTACTTCCAAAAATTTGTGTGAACTTCTTAGAGAATGTGTCCACGTAAGCCTTAATTTTGAGGTCCAGTTACCAAATATATTGGAGAATAAGTAACTTAAATTCTTATTCAGGCTTAAAAACCTTCAACACACAAATTTCTGTTAATATTTGAGACATACTAAAATTAGAAGAGTAATCCAAATGGTCAAATTGACATTACGTTGAATCCAAATGGTACATTGAATTAAACGATCCTTTATGTAATCAGATGAGGATTCCAAATTGTCAATACATCAAATTGAACAATTCTTTATAAAATCGTCTAGATTTGAGGTGGGCAGTTTCACATGGCTATATCTTAGAAA
The DNA here is from genome assembly GCA_037043015.1 of Bryum argenteum. Taxonomy (NCBI): domain Eukaryota; kingdom Viridiplantae; phylum Streptophyta; class Bryopsida; order Bryales; family Bryaceae; genus Bryum; species Bryum argenteum. The sequence continues at coordinate 1,726,662 of CM073323.1, read as the reverse complement.
ATTCAGAAAATTCCAATTAAAACTAGTCTCAAACTTAGCATTGGTTCTCACTCATACAAAATTGGAATTGCGCGTGCTTGTTATTGCCGAAAGCTTAGTGCACTCTCCAACTGTACGGGAAAGAAAGTGATAGCCAAGAAGAAAATGCAAGCCCGATCAAGCATATTATGATTGCTTCTTCCAAAATCAATGAGTACGTACACACAATGTGCAAAAGTTGCGGATCTTCATGAGAAAATACCACGTCAGGGAGTCGTAAGTCGTAAGATCACCGGACCTTACTGCACACGTCATGCACAGATCGCAACACGATACCGAAAAAGGGCACCTACATTTATTCAACTTATCAAAAGCCATGTCAAAATTTTGCGTCACATAGAAAATTCCAACCCAAGCATTTACGGAAGCTTTCTCAACCCCATTTAATCAGCAGGAACCTACTCTAAAGAATATTTTTAAAAATCATTCGAAAGTAAGTATCGTTATGCTGAGATTCATAGAAGTGGGGTGCTGAGGCCGATGCCCAGCTCATCTGCAAGCCCATCCCAAAATGGTAGCAACACGGCCAAGGCAAGCAATAACACTATCGAAAGGCCTACTTTCCTAACAGTTCCAACTCCACTCACGTCGTTCAAGCACGGCTTCTCCGGCGCTCTCTGCACACCCATTGCCACACCATAAGATCACCAGCCACTCAAAACATGACAAAGATCTGCCATTATCGCACTCGTGTAGCTGGAATGGAGACAAACCTGAATAATAAGAATGTATAAACCCCATGGCAATGAGAGTGGTCCTCCAAGCTGCACATCAACGAATGATTTATCAGTTTTGAGTGCATGATTACCATTACATTGAGAAGGTGCTTAGTAGATCATAAGCCAATCGGGATAGCGGAGTTCACGGTCGTACCACTCCTAGGCCGAGCAATATGTACGTTAGAAGGCCAGAAACATTGAGAGCTGTTTTCCCGAATGCCGCCTGCAATTTTGCAAACAAGAGATAAGTCTACGTTGCTTGAGAGCAGGTGAAGTTAAGATCCATGATTACCTTGCTAGCGGTTATATTCTTTGAAATCTAAATACTCAAGAGTAGAACTACACAACCATAACTGCAAAACTGTCACCTGCATAGTGCGGCCACCATCAAGACAGCCCACCGGCATCAAATTGAAGGCAGTCGTAGTCAACCCACACCTGTAAACCCAATCTTCATTAGCAATCAGGCATGTGAAAACCTATACTTCATACTAGCTATGCAGATGGATGAAGAGACATGTGAACGCGGTTTCAGTAACAGCGATAGCTTGGAAAATGATTGACAAGAGCCAAGAAGCAAACACATACCAGCCAGCGATTACTAGTGGATGAATAGGCACTATTGCAGCATGCACGGCGCTGCAACCAATCAAGCATGTTAAGAAGTAGAAAAATAGAATTGTAGATGCTGAAAAAGGGAACCAAATGCACCTATTTCTGACAGTCTTCCACCTCACGATACAACAAAATAGGTTGGCCAGGAAGGGATTGTTAACGAAGGATGCCTTACTTGTAGCCAAGAACTGCTCGAGTAGCAGTTCCCAAAAGAAGTGAACCTTGAAACAACAAGCTCGGCACTTCTACAAGCTCCCCCGAAGCCTCTGGGCTCACGGATAGCCAAAGTCCTACAGCCAGCATCGAAACCGACAGTATTGCCCCTGCTAAAGGGCCGGCTACTGAGACATCAAATTTCGCAGTTCTGTCGGGTAGGATAGATTTGAACTGCAAACATGAATTGTTCAGTTTCATTAGTACACAACATGAGAAGCAGGTTGAGTTGCTTGAAATCGATCAATTGAGGTAACGTAAGTATGGCTGCTCCCAACAAGCAACTAAGCAGTTGATCTACGGAGTCGATTTTGACCGATTACAGGGACGAAGAAGGTAAACGGAATATTCCCGAATCCTTGTAAGCAATACGCTGTCCTTGATCAAAATGAGATGAGCAATGCATCTGTTCACCAACTCCTCAACTTGGACAATTCCAAAATCATTCAAATTCAAACCAAGAAACGTACCTGGGTGACTGCACCAAAACTGCCAAGGGTTATATTGGGAATAAGATAGGGGATGCCCAACTTCACTCCCCTCGGTGCTGCTGCTAGCCAGTGTCCCACCTCCTGATAGTTTTGACATTGTCTTTGTTAGAAAAGGTATCACATTCTTTTAATCTCATACTTATACGAACATTGTTGCTGATTGGTAATCCTAGAGTACTGAATACTGTATAGGCATAAGCCGGTCATTGCACATACATGGAATAACTGGACTCCAAAGACACCATAAGCCAGAGGCAGCGCCGCGTCGATGAATGGCACCAACACTTGGAGGTCAGGAGGTTCTATCGACTCTGGATTTGTGAAATACTGCACAACGTTCGGCGGAAGCTTCGATAACTGCAAAACCAAACATTTTCTCAGCAGTCAACAAAAATGGCCAACGTTCAAGTAGTTGAACTCCAACCAGCCCTACGAGCATAATTCAACACAGCGGCTGCTGAGTTTCTGACAATGCGCGTGCCGACTAGAGCCTGTTTGATTCACATCAGACGCACAGAATCTTTCGTCACTGGATCCCCGAAAATATCCCCTCTTCGGATGGGACAGAAGTATTCTCATCACGGATGTGCTCATTACCTCCTCACTTCGTACTAACAAGAACAAAAGCTGACCTGTGATGCGAGCGATTCGAATGCTTGAAGAATGTGGGAAATACGGATTAAGCTACTGCAGATCTGTAGCTCAACAGAGATGTGAAATTCCATGAACTTGCCTGTGAAGCAATGCCGAGCTCAAGACAGGAGCCTGCCGTGAGAGCGAACAATATTGCCGCAACAACGTATTGCCACAATGTAGTCGGACCTGGATCTGAAACCTCCTTTCTGAGCAAGACAAAGCTAACCCGAGGTCCACCCCGGGGATCCTCTTCTTCAGCGTTCGGCTCCTCCACCATGAACAGATCATATTTTGAGCCAAATAAGTCCCGCGTACCCTTGGTCAGCCTCGCAAAAACTTCCTCTCGTTGCGCTCTCAAATTGCCTAGAAGAAGCACGCCTTCGCCCACGGGACCAAACGGCTCTTGCCCAGTCACCCAATAAGTGCTGTATCCACAAAGCTTCTCCTTCAACACTTTGACATCCTCCGGATCCACTTTCTCAGGTCCGATCAACTCCATCAACCGAAAAGCATCCAATTGCACATTACCCGATTCATCCTGCAGTCAATTATCAATCAATTAACGACAAAGACGCGCCACCCTATGCCACAATGTTCCCTGTTATCCCTTGTACATGTTTTCCGATATCAGATTGCTCAACCCGCAATCGAGCGTAAAAATTTGGAACCAAGTACATGGACTGGACTCGGCAACAAAGGCCTCCATCACAAGCTATGATGGTTGGTGAGCAAGTGCACATACAGGTGGAGGTGTGGGAGGAGGAGATGAAGAGTCAGAGGAGTCAGGCTCATTCTCCGGCTCCAAGGTAGACTTGCCTCCCCCTTTCCCGCCTCCTCCATCCTCCGTAGCTCGGCAAACCCTAATCCCACGCCTGGATGCCAATCCCAGCTTGCTGAAACTCAGGTGACAACAACGAGAAGACGTACTCGTGCTCGCCGCGCTAACGTTACATCTTCTTTGCGATACTCCAGGTTCTTGAAAACTAGCAGTAGCAGGGAGGGACCTACGAGAATGGAAGCATGTCGAATACGGCGGAGTCTTATCGACTCGCCTCAACACAAATGGCGATGCTAAAGTTCCTATGCTCGTCATCTCAATTTTCCCCAAACCCTAAACCAGACTCAATTCAGCTAAACCCTGAATCTTTGCAATGCCAGGATTCCCTCCACACAGCAGCCTCCCAATTGCGCTCGCTTAACCCCTACTCAATTTGAATTTCATCTGAAAAGCCAATTCCTTTGTCAGGCTCAAATTCGAAAAATCATCGCGATGAGCGAGCCACTGGTTACAGTCCAATTGAGAAGCACAGGGGTTTGGCGATATCGGAATGCAATGAAAGGAGGCTGCACGAATTGTAATGATCCAGCAATACGGGTTCGAACCTGAAGAGCTGGATTGTTGGCAGCTGAGAGTGCGTCAATTGAGCTGAATGCAGCAATGGATGGGGTTGCTGGTGTGCCTGCAAATGTAAGAGGTCGTTGAGAAGCAGATTGTAACTTGGATGGAGAAGAGCAGTTCCCCTCGGCCCAAAAAAAAGAGTAGTGAGGAGCGACGGAGGAGAGCGGTCAATGGTCGCTGCGGATAGACCCCCTGTTGAATGCTACAAGCCGTAGTTAATTAACCGTGGTTAATTCTGCACGCCTGGTTGCGCGCCTCGTTATCACACCAGCATTTCTCCATTACACTTGATTTGTTGCGGAAGTGGGAGGTGGGCATAGCGTAACACACTGCAAGTAGTATGCTATGCTGGTTTGGACCCTCTTGAGCATAATTGTAGACGACAATGTAACACTACACAAGAGTTGTTGATTAGTGTTATAACATCAATTGCAAATTGTTACACTAAATGTTACACGTCATCATAATGTTAAAATATTAATTTTCAAAACATAATACAAAAAGTAAGAGTATAGAAATATTCTTGACAAGGAAGGAATTTACTGGATTTGGTGGCAATCGGTACTTTAAAGAAAAGACAAAGAACATTCATTGCAATGGCGGTTTAATCTAGTATACACAAATCTTAGAATTGTTGAGAAATAGTGTAAAGGTAAACTTTGAATTTATAATTCTCCATATAAGACTAATCAACAACTCTTGTGTAGTCGTAAAGTGGTTGGAGTCTACCGCATGAGAACACCCCATAGAGGCAATTTACACCCAGGTTGTACTTGTTGGTATACAGACTAGTGTACTCAAAGCATTTTTCTATTCAACCTCAATTTTGTTAAATTGGCCTTATTCTGCCAAAACTACAATTTATGGGGTGTTCCAAAATTTGCATATAACATAGGATTTTGTATTTGTTAAAGTTCAAACACGGACAAAGTCTAAATATTTCTCAACTACAATTCAAAGACATTGTTGAGTCTGCATGGCGGTTGAGAAATTTTTGCCCTTTGACAAAATATTTCTCAATTGTAGAGAAATAAGAATGTTTTTGAACTGCAATTTTAAAAACAAAATGCTTCTTGACTGCTTTTTAAAGGAACCTCAAGTCCGTTAAAATGGCACTATGCCATGTGCCATTTTGTCACACCAAATCTTGCATATGTGCTCACATGGAATGGTGTATTCTATGATATCACAATTTTTTGAATAATGTCACTCCTTTATATATAGTGTCACTGATTTTCCATAATATCACCTTCAAATTCTGTTATATCACATGGTTTTTGAACTACAATTCAGAAAGTTGAGGTGTGCCATTTTAGCGGCATAACGCCATTTTAACGGAATTGGGGATAAGGGTAAAATATCATCAAAAGACGTTATTTTAGGGCAATTTTGGTGAAATATGTTGTAGGTGAAAAACTTGTTCTACAGTGTAGAGAAATGTCCCATTCGCTTGGAAGATATAACCTCAATTCCATTAAAATGGCACTATGCCATGTGCCATTTTGTCACACCAAATCTTACATATGTGCTCACATGGAATGGAGTATTCTGTAATATCACAATCATTTTGATAATATCACTCCTTTATATAAATTGTCACTCATTTTCCATAATATCACCTTCAAATTCTGTTATATCATATGGTTTTTGAACTGCAGTTCAGAAAGTTTAGGTGTGCCATTTTAGCCGCATAATGCCATTTTAACGGAATTGGGGATATATTATTCAGCCTCTTAGTACAACCTCTTGCAACCACTTCTTTTGTTGTGAGTGCTTCACGTCTTCACGACCGGGCTAGCCTACAAGGCATAGAATGCTTTCAACAAGACCTGGAAGAGTTAGTGGAGTCATTATGGTGCCTAATACATTGCCCATGCTCGAAATGCACTGAATTTATGCTTCGTGAACAAATCACATCCGGATCAAATATCTCTGCAATCGACTTATCAATGGATGTTTTTGCGTCTTCAATCCTCATCTAAGACCATCTCCACATTGTCATCCAAGGGTACCTCAATCAATTCCCAACACTACCTAAAAGTCTTTGATCATCATTGCAGATAAAAAATAATAGGCGCGCAACCCTCGCAACATTAAAAGTTTCATTAGTATGTTGGTTACATACTAGTTCTTAGCTTTGTGTGTTATATCCATTATCTTGTAAGTTATATCTTTTGGAAGAATGGTTGCTTTCACTACCAAAGCCTCAAGGGCAAGGAATATTGCAAATTTCTTCTTTTGTTATAGTCTCCATAGCTTTGCAGTGCTTGCCAACTTTGGGCATGCTTTTTTGTAATTGGTGTCTTTTAATTTTTCCATAAATGGCATGAGCAAATTCTTAGGGTGGTGTACCCTTACATCCTCATTTGACCATTGAAAAACATGCTACTTAGAGGCATATTAACTAGATATACCCTAAAATGGCACCTTTTAGAACAGGGGCTAAAATGACATGTTCTAGAATGCGGACAAAAATGGCACATGTGGTTTGCCAAAATGATACATTTATAGAATAACATAATTTTAACACGATTGAGATTTCTAGTGCACTTAGAATTGTGGGTGTAGAGCTCTTTGTGGGCGTGAGTGAAGGAAATTAAATAGTTACAAATGTAGGTCAAGGCCTCAAGGGGCTTTATCAAGTGTAGTTGAAGTTTAAAAAATGGTTACAAATATAGGCCACAAGTCTGTACAAGGATAGTGGAGCTCGCGCTATCTCAAGATAGTCTATGTGAACAACAAGGAGAATGCTATGTATACTAACTAATACTACAAATGCTAATCACAATCAGAAGTGAAATTTGATGTCCCAAAATCTTTACAATATTTGACTATCGGGTTGCAAAACACATACAAGAAGGGTGAATATGAGTTTGTTAAACATCCTTACCATTACAAAATTGTAAGAAGGACATTCTTTAATCATCCAATCAAATTCCACGAAGGAGAAAACTCACTAAAAATCCATTGACTACAAGTCTACAATGAGTAGTATTTTTTTACACAACCATATCCAATGTAACTTCAAAATGAAACAAAAGATGTGGGATAGGATCAAACCGAGATCAATCATACATTAACCATAATGTTGATGGCACAGGTCTATATCAACAATGGTGCTTATATTAGGGTCTATATCAACAATGGTGCTTATATTAGGGTCTATATCAACAATGGTGCTTATATTATGGTCTATATCAACAATGGTGCTTATATTATGGTCTATATCAACAATGGTGCTTATATTAGGGTCTATATCAACAATGGTGCTTATATTAGGGTCTAAATCATCTCTGCTTGATAACAGAACATGCGAATGCAGATTGTATATGCGAATGTATAGAGTATGAAAATATTCAAATTACTTTTCGTCATTTCCATACAACATATGAAAATGATGGTGGAGAACATCGGCCGTTATAATAGCAACCGATTTAGGCGGACGAAATGCCAACCATCTATTTAAACGAAACGGTTCTAGTTCAAATTTCCCGAAGAGCTACTAAATATGAAAATCATCCAGATGAACAAACTGCAAACCTGGAATATACTACTCAAACATTCGAATCCAAAACAGTGAAGGACACTTATTACTGATCAAACTGCAACAGTTTTGCTAGCATACGAGAGTGGATGTGGCGAATGATTGATGCTGGTAATGGTCTAATTGAATTTCCGGCAGTTGAGGCGGATGTTGCCGGCAGTGCCTGTGAGCACGTTGATGTTGCCCATGGCGATCATGGCATTTCGGAATTTGGGGCCGAAGGTGTTGAAGTTCGTGTTGGCGGCCACCAGGGGCGCTGTTTCCGGGTCGTTCTGCAGGTTCTGGTCCGATGTGAGCAGACCCTTCTTGGCCTGCAGGTTCTTGTAGTAGGCTTCATCGAGGTTGGTAGGCGTGGTCAAGTCCAAGTTCACGGTGTTGCTGCTTCCCGCCGGGCAACTGGCCTTCAATGCTGCTGCGTATGTGGGATCCAGCGTCGGGTCTGCTGGAGTTGTTAGCCGGTTCTGAATGGCACCGCAATGTGCTTTTCCCACACTGTGCCCCCCTGCACTCATTTGTACTCAAATCAGTTTCCAACCGAACACCTGATCTCACCCATACGACCGATCGGACCCCAACCGGTTCAACACGAATGAAAGAATGTCGAGACTGCGCTCCCTACCCTTTGAGTGCAAGCTAAAAAGTGATACACATGTAGTTGCTACGAATGGTATCGAACAACAAGTGAGGCAGCTCATTCATTTTGTAGTATGAGGGTAGAACATGCATTTGACGTGATTATTTTACGATGTTGGAGGGAGGTTGCTTTTTTGTTCTTCCCCAAGAGCCGGACATTGTCAAGTATATTTTCGTGCGTGTGCCGTTATATGCAATAATACCTGAGAGGGTAACAAGCTGATCCGTCGACAAGCCCACGCCAGCGAAGACTGCTTTGAGCTGGGGTACAGTGGCCTGAAAAGATGGCAGTTTCCCACTGGTGCTGGCGGCTGTGGAAGTGAGTCCGTCCCTGCGTCCTGTCGGCACCTTCCAAGTAATTCTGCCTCCTGACATCTGCAAAACAAAGTATGTTTAGCAAACCGGAGGGTTGCGGATTGATCAAACATATTATGACGGCTTTTGGTCTCCTACCTGCTCGCGTCAATTCAATCAATTCTTACTCGGATCGTTAACTTTGTGTCTAATGTCAAAAGAGCTAATTTGCTACTTTGACAAACAAGGTGCGTGGTCGATCAGGCTTTGATGTGTCAGTACCAGTTTTACGCTGAGTTGAGAAGCCAGAGCGAGAATATCGGCGCAGGAGACGACACCAGGGCATATTTTCTCGACTGCTGTCTTTGCAGCGTCGATCACTTCGAAGCCTTGCAGAGTCTGATTTGGAACTGCATCCTTCTCAGATGGTGAATCGATCAGCACTGAGCCATCACATCCCTGTTAAATTCAACAGTGATTCACTTTCATCAGTTACCCATATCCAAAACAAGACAGCTTAATGCATGCACCCTGCTCGCTTTCAAGCTAAACACATCATGAGAAGAGTAGTGGTCAGTAGAAATTAGATCTCAAACAATGTAAGAAGTACAAGTGATTTATCCTACCGACATCTACACTTATAAACTCTGCCCCAAACAATAGAAACCTGCCCATGCAAAACGATCCGAATGCATGCTAGAGGCAAGAAAATGCATGCATGCTTCTTTCATTAATGTAGATGGCGATAATAGTGTCAAAGTGACATTACATTGACGAAACAGTCATGGAAATGCATGCGCAAAACGCCGGGAGCGGTGGCGCGGTTGGCATTGAACGCGGAGTTCACAGCGGAGGTGATGACATTCTCCGCATTCGGGCAGCTGGTCTTGTAGAAGTCCGTTACAAGCTGAGCCTCGCTCAATGCGGCAAGCGAGAGAATCAGGACTGAAAGCAGAGCATTCATCGACATCTCCATGATGCGAGCTTACTAAAGTCCCAACAGTAGCAATGCACCCGCTGATCGGTAGCTAGGTAACTGATAAACTGACAAGTTGTTTGCAGTTTGTGTGAGTTGGGAGTTGTAAACTTACAGGTGCTTTATATAGTGAGTAGGATATATTAAACAATGGCCATGGTGATAAGGTAATTTGCAGGTTGACCTCAAGAGGTTGACAATGTGGTGCTCTAGTTAGTACGATGCAAGCACCTTGCAAAATGGTTCCTGGAGTGTAGGTCATGTAGGCCGATGTTGGTTCCAGCTGTTGGATTCATGCTTTTCATTCTTACTGTGTTTATCATCCTCATTCTCAACGTGGTGTTGATTGTCTGTTCTCAATACAATAGAATATGCTCTATCGAATCTTATTGAATCATGCAAAAGCCAGAAGATATGTAAACCTGTTTGACAAACTGAGTAGAGGCAGCCATCACATGTATATCAACTATCAAGCCAAAATTTACTGCTGTACTCCATTGATGTAAATTTTGATAGCATATTAGTGGCCTGTCGGCCAAAGTATTAGGGCTCGTAATTTCAAAGTTAGAGGATATTAAGGCTCCCAATGTAATTTGTACAGTGACTTGAATTTTTTTACTCTGTTGGTTTTCGACCGTTTTCAAGTGTCAAAATATAGGTTTTAACAATCAAAATGCTTCGAATCACTTATATACTGGTCTAGTTTAGGAATCCTGTGGGCATATCGTCGAGGGTAGGTCATATGGACACTATATTCACTATTTGGATACAGGAGGTCTTATGTTCCAACTCGAATTGAGTTGAAAAAAATGACTTCGAATCTCCCAGGTATATCAAAATAGTTTGAGCACACCATGAACTTTTATCCAAACATTACCTCATTCTGTACAGTTGGCAAGCTTCCACAAAATTAGCACGTATTAGAGGATTACAGTTCAGACTGAGTGATAATATCGGAATAGTGATCAATTTTAAATACAAGCTGTGGGTGCTCCCTAATGGCAGGTGTAATCTTGGAAGCTGAACCAGAAATATGCCACCAATTTGCACTTTTTGACAAATAACGCTTTCTCGGTATGTGAAAATGGCACTTGAAATGGTGGAGATTTAACTGCCACTTAAAGTAACTGACTTGCACAATCTTATAAATGAATGATGTCATGATTCTACTTGGAGCAGTGCACACCATCTGACGCTCAAACACGCTATCTGAGCAAACCAAGCACCAGAAGGATTGCAAATATTATGAGGAATGCCGAAATTTCAAGCAATCTCGACGTAAGAGATAATCAGCATGTGGATGTTGTCGCCGTTGTAGTAAGTGAGTCAAACTGACGAGTAGATTCAAGTAAAGCCAGCTCGTGTATGTGGGACAGCTGCTGCCGTTACCACGGAATCTGCAAGCACACTGACTTTCGCAACCAAAGGACGATGATTTAATAAATCCTACGCCCCCAAGTTGAGGATGGTGGAGTTGGATTCAAGCTAATCGTATGGATGTGGCCACTGTCAACGAAGCATCATCAGTTACTTACTTTAATCGAAACGTACAAATTTTCTAAACAACATAAATGCTGCTTCATCGATCGCGCGCAGACGTGAGCTACAGTTAGCTAGCTCGTATAGATCATTTGAGATGAAGCCAACTGAGGGCGGTGAGGCGTTCGTTTTGTCAACTGGTGAGAAGGAACATGGAATGTGTCGAGCACGAGTCAAACCTACATTGCTGACTTTGAGCTGATGATGAGATTCTCGATGTAGCCATTTGTTGCTTGACAAGCATTTTCAATCTTGCCTGGGACTAAAGTCTGAATCGACGAAGGATCGGAAAGTAACTGCAGAGATGAAACACATCCTTGGTTTTTATTTTATTGGTTCTGGAGACGACTTTGGGATGCTCTCGTTGAAGAAATGGCTGGTTTGAAGGTCAAAATGACAGATGAGATGACAGTTCCGAAGTTACCATGGTCATGTCGTAGCTATGCACTCGCTCTACGAAAGCTTTGGTCAAAGCAGAAAGTCAAGTGGTTGATGTCAAATGGAACAGAATCGAAAGATTCTCTTCGCACCAAAGTTTTCCTACTTCGATGCACTCAAGGTTGTTTGATTGGACATTCAAATTATAAGTAAAATGAAATTCATCTTTTATCCATAAGGAAAAGGATCATAATAAAAAGATGTGCACATAGGATGCCATAGAGAAAGAAAGACAGTTGAGAAGTAATATACTAGTTTAGTCCTTTCATTCTTTAACGCCGAGAGCATGGTTGTCATATTGGACAAATCACTATTCATTTCATGTCCTATAGCACGAGTTCCTATAATTAAAAGAACTTTTCTTTAACCTCATTCTAATGAGGAGCAGCTACTACCTTTAATTCAATATTTAACTTTTAAGAACTAAATTTAGGTCATGACGATATAACATCAACCATTATGAGAATTTGCACTATTATCCAACAGTTGATAGAAAACATTATGAAGTCTGAACTTGCCATATATTCATACTGAAAATCCTTGATTTTTAAGGGTGTACTACTTTGACCCCAAAAAATCCTCAGAATCCATTTTGGGATTTTGGGCAGCCGATTTGAAACGGTCAAAATTAATATTTTTGCCTATAGAACTTTTACTGTGTGCTCCCTATGTTGCAAAGTGTATGTTGTAATATTTGCAAATTTCCAATTTGAAATTTTAGGTTTCAAGGCCAACATGAACAATTCAAAATCAATGTTAAATTTTTTTATTTTTTTATTTTTTTTGACATATGTTCATTAACCAATCACTTCTCAAATTCCAAATTGACCTAATTCAATAAGTTAACCAATTTTCACAAGGGCACCGTCCAAAAATTACAAAAACAGTCTTAACAATTCTACTAATTTTACACTTTTTCCTTCTAAATTTGTCAAAATTTGAGCTTTAGGAATTTTTCCCACAAAAAATTTCTCAAGATTCACAAACTTATATAGGCACCTACTTACCATTTGACATTTTTCAAAAATTAAATATATCCAATGGGGTGCATGTTTTTCTATATCATTGTTTTTAGACCTTCTTCTAGAAAACAATTTGCATGAAGGTCAAAAAAGAAGAATTAGAACTCTGTAAGTCTCTAAAATTTTGAATTAGCGTACCCAACTTGGTTACCTACATGGAAAAACATATGACCAACTTTTTTGGAGTTCCAAATTATAGATCTTTTCTTGCACCATGGAGGCAATGTCTCTTGAACAATGCCCAAAAGCACTTTTGCGCAAACTTTGGGTATCCCAATCTTGCAAATGAAAGATATCCAACGATCAATATTAGGACTAGTAACTAAAAATAGGCTTAAGTATAAGATCTTACGGTCAAAAGATTAAGAAAAGTAAAATTAATTGGTTCACACCCACAGGAGTACGTAGAAGTAGAAAAGTATACTTTTGAGGTTTCAAGCTCCTTAAAACACAAGATGTTTAGAGGTTCATTGATAGGTTCTTGTAAAGGTTCTTTAATGTTAAAATGTCATTTAATCATATGTACACTTTGCATTTGACATATCATAATTCTAAAATTTGTATTCATGTGTGTGAAATACAACACAATATGTTACATGTTTTCACTTTATTTTAGCTTATTTGATGTATTTTGCATTGTATTTTAACCAATCTCAAGAGTCGTACTTCTCCAGATTATGATTCGATTGTTATAAACTGGTTTCGTAAGATTTAAGGTACTTTTTTTAGACTTCCTCAAAGGTAAGTCTTACATAGATTCGAAAAAAATTGACTTAAAGCACTTGAATCTACCCAAATCGGCCGTCCTCAGCATCAAGTCAAGTCTCAAGTTCAGCGTTAAATGCTATTTGTTCCACTACACACGCCTAAAGTTAAGTCATAAGTATTCAATTTTTGTAATAATTTGGATCTTATGCTCTCTTTATTACTAGAGAGAAACATGATTCTTCTTTTAGTGCTACCATATCTTCTTTTGGTTTAGGAGAGGCTACTCATCTTGTCTTAGGGTGTTGTTAGGATAACTCTGATATACAAATTCCTTTCACATTTGAAGTAAATTCTACTCAAAGTTGAAATGAGAATCAAACCCCAATTCCGTTAAAATGGCATTATTCCGGTAAAAATGTAAAATGGCACAACTCAACTTTCTGAACTGTAGTTCAAAAACCATGTGATATAACAGAATTTTAAGGTGATATTAGGGAAAATGAGTGACAATGTATATAAAGAAGTGATATTACAAAAAAAATTGTGATATTACAGAATATACCATTTTATATGAGCACAAATGTAAGATCTAGTGTGACAAAATGACACATGGCATAGTGCCATTTTAACGGAATTGGGGTTATCATCAAGTTTGTAATTCATCCACCATATGAGTGAACAAAGACAAATGTATATATAGAGCAAGGTGAATATTATATTATTATATGCATAGGGCTTAGTGAATATATTGGAGTTATATTTATGACCCTAGTTTCTCATAATACCATAGTCATTAGGGTGAAACAACCTTTCTCCAAGCACCTTCCTAAAACCAAACCCTACTGGTCCAAACTAAACCAAGCATTAACCACCAAAAGTGAAGCTCATTAATAACTTGCCTCTTACACAAATGCTAGGTGCTTTCTTCCCATTGGGGGGATTTTGTCCACATGTGGGTTGGTGTGTGATCAAGGAGCTTGCTCACAGGAAACTTAGCATAGAATGCTGAATGCTTGTACTTGTGTACCAAAATATATTTTTGTCTTGCTGGAGTAACACTGCGTTTAGAATTGAATTCAAACCTGACTTTGAAGAATGATCATCAATGAAACAACAATTCATCACTATGGTATGGTGCTCTATAATGGCTCAATTTTCAGCACGAGAAATCTACTAGGATGTCACCAGTACAAGCAATTTTAGTGCATGGGGAAAACTAGTAGAAGAATAAAGGAAGTGGAATCATCATTTTTGGACTCTTCTACAATGAGTTATGAATTTTTGAAGTTGAAAGTATAGGTGTTCCCAAAATGGTGCCCTAAAAAGATACCCTGTAATGTTTGCGGTGAGTATATACCATTGCGTGGGGAATCTATTATGTACCTCTGACTCAAGATTACTAGGGCTCCATTTTCGGCACTGCGCCATTTTTGGCACTGCTACCATACATAGTTCAGATGCAACAATTCAGGTGAAAATCTGAAGGACATGCATGCATATTAATGATACCGGAGGCTTTTCATTGATGTAATTCGACGAAACTTGAATCATGTTGGAGATCCCTCGCCGACAATTCCCTCTTAAAATGAGAAGCAGAAGCATTCATGAATGCGTTTGTGGCTGTCGATTTGTAAGGATGGCGCTGTTGCTGTCGATTGTTACATGTTCATAATCACATAACCGCAATTCCTTACATGTAGTTACGTGTTCCTATTTGATTTGTTTCGGTGGATCAAGAGTGCAGCTTCACCTTTAATGAACTGTCAGGATTGCCTCTGCCACCAAAGAATTCAAGATCAAGTATCACTCAATTGATGGATTGCAGAGTTCGTCTGTCGGATGACAAGCGTGTCCGAAGCCGTAAGCCACGGCTCGCCCTGAACTCTCAAAGTGCTGTTAAGGATTTTGATCTGCAGAGAATATCAAGCTAGGTCCGAGTTTTGACAATGGAATGGGATACTGCAGTACGATGAAGTCGAACAATCAGCTGACTCAATTGTTTATCGAAACTGAGGAAATTCTAGAAAATTAGCCCGGCCCCATCAATACAGATAACATTCTACAGTACTTAGTCCATTCAGGCGCACGCAGGTGCATGTTGCATAATTTGGTGCTTTCCTTTCGGGATGATTTGAGTAGAGCTGTATTGACTATTGAGCGATTCAATTGTGCACAATCATACATATATATATAAGGCTGTAGCATGATGACATCCCGTAGAAACAATTCACATTGCAATGTACGTATTCTTTCAAGTTTCAAGAATATCTGAAAAAGGAATGTTCTGGAATCTAGTCCTTTGATGGTATTCCATCTCAGTCTGTCAACTTTGTTCATGACGCAGTATGTTATTTATTATCCATTATCCCTTAAACGTCAAGCCCCTCTGAAAATACACTGGAAACCAAGCCGGAGGGGCATGCTTGGACGTTTAAGGTTTAACCTTCAAATAAGTTTTTTTTTTTTTTTTTTTTTTTTTTTTTTTTTTTTTTTTCTTCTTCAGATCTAAGTATGAAGCATGAATCTCTATATGAAAAAAACAAAAAGCTTTCTTTTAGATTTCCAAAAAAATAGTTAAATTGTGCCAAACTCAAAATTGCATTTATTAACTTGTTAGTACAAATAGTGCTAGCATGTTATCTAAAAGTACCCCATTTAGAAATGGGCTACGGCCATGCCACATAAAATAGCCCTTATAAAGGATTCTAGTCTTATGTTGATAAATCCATATCTTATTGACTTAGTCGTGAATAACTTAAATGAATTAAACCACTGTACAAAAAATTTGGGAAGTACTCACTTAGTAGTTCGTACACTTTTAGTATTTCCTTGAAAAACAAATCCTTTGTGCACAGGGCGTCTTGTCCAATCACCCCCGCCTCCCCGCCCTTTTGTCTTGTTCGTGCCATTCTTCTAAGTCCCCATCCTTAATTCCTTATGTCCTTGCCCCGCCCCTACATCCCTAGTTTACCACCCTTTCACGCCTTTTGTTTGTACCTTTGCAGGCCTTCATAGTTCATACCCGCGTTCTTGTTGCGCCCTTTTTGTCTCTACCCTGCCCAATAAGGCCCCGCCTTGGTGCGGTGGTGCCACGTTGGACAAACACTTTAGAATCCGACATGGTTATTTACTGTCAAATCTTTTATCTTCAAATGTTTCACGACCCCCCTAAAATCAAGAAAAACGGGGTGTGTGCAGTGCCGTCTGGTTTGCTTGTATGATGACCACAAGGGCATTCCTCGCTAACGGATAAAATAAGCTACATTTGGCCACGTAAAGGTCATTTTCCTTTCTCGGCAATGTGGCTATATGCGATCCCCCACCTTTGGCAACCTGCCGGAGGGACACTTGAGACCTGCAAGACGTAGCAACCTGCCACATCCCTCGCTACCTATCTAATTCCCACTTGAGCAAACGTATCATTTACTTTAAGTTAACTTACCATGAAATTTAAAGATTTCGTGCCGACTATTGGAAAACCTCAAACTACTGAATTATTGGACTTCAAGTACTTAACTGAGATTTAACTAATTATGGACACAATCATAGTCCAGAAATAATGTCGGCTGTCCGCCGATATTACCTTTAGACTCCGTTAGTAATCTTTCAAAGGTCATAACTCAGTCAAATTTTGTCCAAATTAAACATATAAGGTGTTTTTTGATATCTACGAAAAATGTAGATGTCAAAAAACACCTCATATGTTTGATTTGGACAAAATTTGAGTGAATTATGGCCTTTCGAAAGTCGCTGATGTGGGGATGTATCGGCTGGCTGCCGATAAAACCAAGGTTCTTCATTAGTTGCAAAAAGTCCATAAGTTGCAAATAAGTCCATAATTAGTTAAATATCAGTTACTTTTGAGTTTTATCATGGACAGGTGTGGACGCGTGGTAGAAGACAAAATATAGCAAGGTTATTTAGCCAATCCAATGGAAAAGTGTGTGATGCTAAATTTTAGCGACGGCTCTTCCTTGGCTACATTCAGGCATTTAGCTAGTCAATTAGCCAATTTGTTAAATAACTGAAATTCTAATCCCCCTATATAACAACCTTGCTTAAGGTAGGCCGTAGGCCTAGGTATAATTCCAAGGGCTCTCATCATTGTACACTTTTGTTGCTCCAGAGGATATTCCATGTGATTTCTCCCTCTTCTCCCTTAAACTCACATTTGCTTGCAAGTATAAAGCCTCACTTCTTTGATTGCAATTCGTTTGTTGATAGTATTTTCACTTCAAAGTAAGAATGTTGAAATTCAATAATCAATATTCACTTCAAATACATTATAATCTTGCCTCATGACTCCAGATTTGACTCAAATGATCTACACTAAGTTTACCACAAGATTGTACAGTTTCCATGTGAATAACCTACATCATTTTTTGTTTATGAAGCTTTCAAGAAACTACATTTTTTGATCAAAAACTTGCAGGGACATTTAGGGTTTAATAGCTTACCTATATTTTTGTTTATGGAAATTTGTGCTTCAAGGCTGAAAGTACCAAAGGGTATCGGGGGGTCAACCTCCAAAAGCCCATACAATCACTCTTGGATTGTTTGGAACTTTGAAGCCTTATCACACCAAAACTACGAACAAAATCAAGTTTTATCACATAAGGCAAATGTTGCATGAGTTGTATTTGATGCAAAATGCAGCATTTCATTCACGTATGTAGTCTATATTTAACCCCTAAAATTCCTTGGTGTTTTTTGAGATTCTGAAATCTCAAAACCGCGATTGTCTATTTCTATGCATTGACTCCCTAGGGTGTGGAATTGTGGACCGATTTCTTTTCCTATTTTTAAGCTTCCAACCGTAAAACTTGTACCTCAAGCTAAAGTTCTGAATCTGGATGAATGGATGTTTACCATTTGGGAGATTACAACATCAAAAGCTGGTCTCCCAAGTTTTTTTGGGCACTATGAAAATTAGTTTTGAAATTTTTTGAGACTACCCTTGTAAACTTGTTAACCTTCTGACCAAGGTTGTCGTTCAGGTAATCGGGCGCGCAAACCGAGCGGACGAGGTGTCCCAGGCAGGCAGCCTGCCCGTCCGGTTTGACAACCTTGCTTTTGACTTGGTTCACTTAAGAATTTGAGTAGTGATAAACATACTTCAAAAATAGCACAAGTAAAGAAATTGACTTGACAGGTTTATCTAACAGTGGTATCAGCCATGAAGTTGAGATCAGAATTTAAGGCAGTTGAGATACAGGACGAGTACTGATGCTGCATTGCAATTGCCTGTGCAGCTGTGCTCATATTCTGTCGTCGATCTTTGCCTTTCGGTTCCACGCTCTGCATAACCAACTCTGCTAGCTAGCTTCCACATGGCTTCCACGTTGTATTGCCCTGCACCTCTGAAGTCTGAACCCGTCGATATGGAGAGTCCAAAATTGGCAACTTTAGCGACGAGTTTGTTACAAAGTACTATGATGAACATTGCTCTTCACACCACGGTGGTACATCACAGGCTGGCACCCCATGTGTAGATACTCCAAAACTGAGAAACATTCAAATTGAGATCGCGGTCAACTGGTCGAAAGGCACAAGCAGACATATGGAACAGTTCGATCAAGATATTCTGGCTCTTTACCTTGTGCATAATTGAGTGCAATCTGCAGCGGAGTTGCCCCATGTAGAAGCAGATGATGTCACAGGCATCACTTGGACGGAGCATGCTTACAAAGTGTTGAGGTTGGTAATGTTCGCAGGTCTGTCCAGAAAAGGACCGGACAGATAATTGGTCAGGTACCATGGAAGCCGTGTATTCACATGGGTTTGGAGGAGATGAAGTGCTTGAATTGATGCATACATTTCAGTCACTCGGGGAGGAGACTCAGAACAAGTCAACCAATCGTAGGGACGAGTCAAGCATGGATCACCAGTCCGCCTGGACTCCATTCCAAAGGCCTTCTTTATGCCTTCGATAACTTTCACTGCACTTAAAATAACATAACAGGTGTGATTATAATCAAATAACTTATGACGATAAGAGACGATCAAGGTGAATTGTAAGGCACGCGTACCGTCTGAGGCAAGAGTTCCAGCTTGTTTAGGATGGACAGTAAAGACCTCAAAAGCATTCCAAATGGGTGGTGCCGCTGAAAGAGCAGATTATTTTTGCTGGTGCCATATTCAGAAGTCCGGTAGCATCGATCTAGTGTCGACATCGTGGAGATTTCGATGGGCTTGTATAACGTATTCAGAGCGCGAGAGTACACAATCACATCGGTCTCCACCACTGCACCATTCACAAGGATGTCAAGGACCCTAGATATATTCAATTCCAGTTACTTACATCAATCAAGGATTGACAGAGACTCTGGTGATGTATTTCTCTTCCATCGCCGACTGAAGCGATACTCCCAACCATATTGTACTGCAAGAAGCAGCGAGATGCAATAATGATTGTGCAGAGAATTTATACCTCCTATTCATGGAGGTATATGTTGATCATACAAGGATTGTCTGGGAAGAACGGTGGACCGTTATGTCAAATAAATAATTGGAAGGATTTCATTGACAGGCACGTTTGTAATCGCTGTTCTCATGACTCCTGCCAGGGGTTTACCCGGGGCAGAGTTCGATTTCTTTACAGCTTCTAAGGCTACACTGATATTTAAATATTCAGGGTTTGCCACTGTTTTATACCAAGTACGGTGATACTTGTCCATTGGATAGCTATCGGAGGTTATCCACACCACAACATCGAGTTATGTGCGGAACTTTTTGAGAACGAATGCAAACCTACTTCATGAGGGAAAGTAGTGTAGACTGACCTGATTGGATCATCTTTACCCAAGTCATTTCGAAAGTGAGCCTCAAGTGAAGAACCCATTAGAACAGTGGCATACATACATGGTTGAGTTCAATGGCCGCAGCTCAATTGCAGACATGAAGAGGTTATCTGGCGATAGAAACAGAACTGGATGTTGAATTTGAAGGCTCGAAAGTAAGACTCTTCTGATTTACCTCGATTTGTCTGCTGTGAATGTCCATGTTACTTACTTTCGCTTGGAAGATGTCAAGGGCGAAACTGCGAGAATTACATTCAAGTACATCGAGATACGAGAATCCCGCAGCTAGAGCTTCCATTCAGAGGTGTTGACTCCATCTTCATGGGTAGGTCTAGCAGGAAACAAAAATCGTTAATGTGCAAGTTGCCTGCAAACGTACGAGCAACGTCAGTCGGCCCTTCATCGCCCTTGGCAAGACCCACTCTCACTCTTAGGTAGGACTAAGCAGGGTTGTCTTATCAGACAAAATTCCTATTCATTTGTTAAACACAATTTAGATGAGGTGTACATCTAAAACATTTTCAATGGATCAAATGTACATCTCATCTAAATTTTGTCTGATAAATGAATAGGAATTTTGTCTGATAAGACAACACTAGGATTGAGGAAGGATGCTCGACTCTTATTGTTTTATAGATTTGATCACTATTCTTATTGTGCATGTATTCCATGTGTACATGGAATAGGATGACTGGTCATAAAGTCACCTATACTAGTCACTTCTAAAATTATTACATGTTTGCAAAAGTGTGGCTTGATCCCTATACGCAAGAGCCTATTTATACCCTAACATAAGTTAAAGAAGAGTGTCATAGATGAATATGAAAGTAATCTACTCAAATCTCAACTGTGCAATCTTGTATTAGACTTATTACAAGTAAGTCATGTCCACGGGTCAAATATTAAGTAATGAGGCATGATAGGTTGCGAGATCATACAACAAATATATAAGTACTCAAAAAAGTGTTTAAGTTTTCATTATGTTCACTTTGAGGTGGAAATGCTATCAATAGACCTATTGCAATGAAAGAATTACCAACTAGAAAGGTATTCACCTTCATCTCAATAACCCCCTTATACAAAAAAGATTCAACAAGAAAATTTTTCGATCAAGTAGTATCCTTACAATGGTGAAAACAGCTCCAAAATCTACATAGAGAATAAAGTTCAAAACTAGACTCCTTAAAATATATATCATCTTCCCCACATCTTGGATCAAATTAAAGCTTCTATCACAAGAACAAGAACTAGATTCAAATTGAAATCCAACCTAACAAACAAAGTTAAAATTTCACAGATGATGGAGAGGAAAGAGCTCCTCAAGAACCATGTATATTTTAAGTATTATCTTTGTAAAAAAACATCATTGCAAATCCAAAACCAAAATTATTTTAATTAAAAATCTTCCAACTACAAAGTAGTTGGATTCCATCCTATATTCATACTTATATGATACAAATACATAAAATACCAAATTAGATTTCACATAATTGGCTTACAATGGTAATACATGCCTGATGTTTAAAAACCCAAACACAAAAATTGTCTTTACTAAAATGCATGCCAAATATTCATCCTTTCTTGGATGGATTTGCATTTTCTAAGACAATATCTACAGTTGATTTGAGACTCAATTCAAGTGATTTCATCACAAACAAACATTAAATGAAGAAATTTTGACTCTCCAAATATTCAGCTTGTCATCCAAATTATCACTTTTTTGACATTGAACACGTTTTATTAGGGATTAGAATTTTAAAATAGGTGCCATAAAAATTACTTTGTCATTTTTTTTTTCTTACTACAGAAAAACACCATTTTACTCATTTTACTCATTTTACTCATTTTACTCATTTTACTCATTTTACTCATTTTACTCATTTTACTCATTTTACTCATTTTACTCATTTTACTCATTTTACTCACTTTACTCGTTTTACTCGTTTTACTCGTTTTACTCGTTTTACTCGTTTTACTCGTTTTACTCATTCCGTCACTCAACAAATAGTGAATGCCTTAAATTTCAGAAATAGTTACTTCTATCTTATGTTAGAGAATGTTATGTTCAAAAGGGGGATTGGACCCATATTCATATGCAAGGAACCGGTTCATAACACACTGATGCCGCATTTGACTAAATCCGAACTCATTCATTCAAGAGGACTTTGGTGTGAGAGAGATAATGGATTCTTTGGTTGTGTAATTACACAACCCAAGAATAATAGGGCGCTTCATCAATGAATGTGACGATGGTTGACTTATCATCCTTACAAATTCATGATCGCTGATGGATATCAGCACTGTGAAGAAGACTTTTAGTATCATTTCATAAATGATCTCACGAGATGTATCCAGATTCTTGGGAAACTTAGCAAAGAATGATTGTATTTGACTGTGTACATGCTGAAGTAACATTGCATAAAGAATCCATCTCAGAACATGACTGTGAAGAATGATCATCAATAAAAAGAGACTTCTAAATCAAACCTCGTCAACCTTAATTATAAGTTACTACAAAACACAGTTCCTGAGATGCAACAAGCCAGGTGATAAATCTGAAGGACATGCATAATATTAACGGGTGCTTTTCATTATAGTATTTCAACGAGGCTCAAGTTTGTGAATGTTGGAGCTCCCTCGCCGACAAGAATGAGAAGCGGAAGCATTCATGAATTTGTAAGGATGATATTGTGGCTGTCAATTGTACAAGGCAGTTACACGTTCCATAATCACAATTCCTTACATGTAGTTACGTGTTCATATTTGGTTTGTTTCGGTGGAAACAAGAGTGCAGCTTCGTCATAAATGAACTGGAGTGACGTACTCTGCCACCATAGAATTCAAGATCAAGTAACATTCAATGGATGCAGAGTTTGTCTGTCGGAAGACAAGCGTGTCCGACGCCGTAAGCCACGACTTGCTGAGAAGGATTTGGAAAAAGAATAGCATGATCTCTCAGAGAATAATAAGCAGCTGATGTAGCATTCTGAGTTCCTGACAAGGATCTTACGCTCATGAAGACGAACAATCAGCTAGCTGACTCACTCGAATGTTTATCAAAATGGAGCAAATTAGCCACAGCATGGTTTTCAGCCCTACAATTTGAGATCGCAATCTGCGGATGTCCATCCACGTTCACAGGCAGGCATGGTCCGTAATTTGGTGTTTTCGAAACATAACTTCCCTGTATTTTCTGTTTCAGCATCATATCAAGCCAACCATTATTTTCATTGTTGAAAAACACCCTCCTAGTTCGTGGTTCTGATGAAGTGACACAGTTTCAAATGAGCACAGCGAGGTCGAAACAAATATTGCGAAAGGGTACGGCCACGAAAATAATGAGCCGGAGGCTTGTCAGATGCAGTATTCGCAATATTTGTTTTGGTGCAGTTGGCAATACTCTGCACGAACACAATTGAGTTACGGTTCTTCGTTAATCACTTTTGGGAAGATGTGCTCAGTGTCCAGTATTGTTGTCCCTTGTGAGTAAGTTAGTCCCAGGCACGATGTGCTGAAACGTAGAATTCGACCCTTACTTATGATGCCGCGTATTGCAGGTAAGAATGTTACTCATGAATGATGCCATATATTGCAGCCAGGTAAGAATGTTGACAGAGACTGACGTGCAAAATATCTTCATTCAACGGATATGGTCACACTTGTCCATGCTCATGCAACAGCCTGGATTGAAACTTCATCAATTAGTGCCGAAAAGAATACAATCTCAATTTTGTAAAACTGGCAATATCACACAGTTCATTCCAACGTACCATCAGCTAACTACACTACATGATCTAAGTGAATTACGTTAGACTCTCTTCACTTTCAATTCCCAAACCCAACTACTACCGCAGTTGGAGTTGAGTTGTGATTACATTCTTGCACCAATAAAACAAAGTTGAAATGCGAAACAAGTGAAAGGCGACGGTGGCGAAGCATCGTGGGGAACGTGAGGGTGCGCCGGGACTCATGCACTCAGATACGTTGCACGCAAGCAGATGGAATGTGATATCAATCATGCAGCGCGCGGCGGGATTCATGTAGCCAGGCTGACTTGGACAATGACTACAAACAAGGCATCAGTCTCAGATTGATTTGAATTGCTTAGCTTTGCTTCGAGAAGCTCTGTCTTGGAAGAATGTGTGAGTGAGGAGCAGCCACCGAATCAGGCTTGGATCAAATGAACGTGTTTCATATGAACGTGCACACCGTTGCTCTCATATATATCTCTATTGAAAACGACTACACGGGACGTCCTTTTGAATATGGCCGTTCACGAAGTATCAAGTTCACGCTGTCGTAGGTGGAGGCCAAATATCTACATTCACATCTGTAGTTTTTGGAAAGAAAGAAATTAAAAAATAAAAAAGGACAAAAGATTGTTTACAATGACATCGAGGAATGAGGTGATTGTTAGTGGATACAAATATGCTAAAATTGGAAGAATTTTAAAATCAGACATTCTAGATTGTAAGAAAACAACAATGAAATGTATATGTATTATTTATTTATTTGGGACAAATTATTATTTACTTGGTTTTCTTTTACTTTATCATTTGATGGTGGGGCAAAATTTGGGAGTTCAACGGACAAGGAAAATAATAAAGGTTCATTATGTGAAGGATGATGTTGTTGTTTGAGGACGTGTCGACAAGTGCCCACCTTTTCAAACATAATTGTTTTTTGCATTTTCGGTTTCCTATAAGCCAACTTGTATAACACAATAGGAGTTTGAAGTGTAACAAGTGCATGTTGCGATTGCAAGTATACTTAAAAACCTTTCCCATGTATATTTTGGTGTGGGTTAGATAAGGTTGTTAAAACAAGTGAATGCATGGATATTTAGGGGTTATCAAGGAGTGAAGTGTTTTTATATATACAATCATGTGGAGTGTGGTGCTTGTTTTAGGAGAAATATTAATTTAAGAACAAACTCTACAAGTCAATACTAATATGTTGATTAAAAACCAAGAGAGTTGGTAGAGTGACATTATTTGTCTGTCATGAAAATTGTTGTATGAAACAGCTCATATGTTTCTCAAATATCTTATGGCAATGAGGGACTTCACAAGCAAGATACTTTATATCACAAAATGAATGAAACGACCTCATATGAACAAAGTGATGAAGTAAGAGGATTACATAAGTACAAAACAACATCCTTCAAGTCTTTTGAACTAAGAGTTTTTAAAAATCACCTTTCAAGAATACCAAAGTCTTTCATTAAATCGCTATTTTTCTTTAGGCCTTTCGACCTATGATCTCTAAAACCTTCACTACTTCAATTCTTGAATACAATTGTCAAGAGTGACTTGTACAATATTAATATCAATAGGTATTTTAAAACCCCAAAAATTCATGAAGTCTAAGTGCACCATATCAATTAGTAATCATAATAAGAACAATAGCAATTTTGATAATGCACACAAATGTGGCAAAGGTGAAGAATTTAGTAACAATGAAGATCAAAAGATGAATATTTTGTCTTTACAAATGAAATTAGAAAATTATTCAAGCAATAAACAAGACATGTAATGCACTAATAAAAAAGAAATAACCTCAATCACTCTGTTGTGATAAGCGACTAGTGGAACTCCTCGTAGAGATAGAGGACCACCGGAATTCCCGGGAGTTATTAGAGTAGAGCAGTTAGCTAGGAGTTAGCCCACCTACTACAACAGTACAACTGCAGTTAACTGCAGTTGACTCCGAGTGCCGTTAAGGCGCCGCCTGTTTCACTAACCCCCAGATCATATAAAGCCCGAGGCTCTCAAGGCCTCACTCACTTTTTCACTCATTCCTGTTTTGTTCTTCTCTCTCTCTCGACACTCTCAACACGTTATCAGCACTTTCGCTCTTGCTTTTTGGTGCTAGAGTTTGAATTTAGGGTTATTTTTTTTCTTTGCTTTTTGCTCGTGATGTCTTAATCTCGTTGCTTTTGTATATTTGCTTGTTGGATCTCTTGGTTTCTCATGTGTTTCCAGATCCACCGTCGGCGTTGCTCAATCATAACCTCCTACTTGATTCTTCACGTTCTTCTCTCATTCAAGAAGCTCCTTTCTTTGTTCTGATTTAAATTGCTTTAAATTGTCTTGAGCGCTCTTTGCTTTTTCAGTTAAAACCCTCGTTCTAATCACCCCTTTTGACCTAATTCTTCTTATTTTTCGTACTTTTTCAGTTTTCTCTTCTTTTTCATAGTAACCCTTGTCTTGTAACTACTCTTGATGTTCATAACACCGAAGCACCGAAGCAGCCAAGCGCAACCCTTGCAACGATAGAGGATTCGGTCAGGGTCATGGGCGTGACGGCTACTCTCGTGGGCGTGAGGGACAACACTATGACTCAAGTCGCTACGACATGTACTATCACAGCGACCGCCGCGACTACTACTGGTACAAAAATGATATCAACCAAGACACAACACACTCGAAGATTCAGAGGAGGAAACCGTCAACAGTCGACCAGCGTAGTTGGATGAACCAATCTTCCAACCCACACGATTATCTTATTGCAGTGTCCTTACTTTTGTTTTATTCTTAGTGTCGTTTTGTACGTGGACGTGTTTTACTCTCTAAGTTAGTCTAATCAGTCGGAGGGGTCCGGAGTCCGGACCCACCTAAAATATATGTTATGAGTGTGAGTCTTTTTGTATGTGCGGATCCTGGTTGGATTGTGATAACCTCACAAGACGGAAGGCGGAACTTTAAGTTCTTCGAGGGCCGGGCAACGAGAGTATTGCCCGGGGGATTCCCCTCCAATGGGATAGAGCAATGTTTGCTCCTAGCCCACTCTCGGAGTCTGATCAACTACCGAGACTGAGAGCTAATGGGATCCACTTTTCCATCGCGCATGGAAATGATGAAGAGGTTCTTGAGCATTGGTGAGGGTACTAGTGACGCCTTGCCACCGCATAGCGGCAGCCAGACCTAAGCGTTGCATGATGCAAGCTAGCCCCACTTACAAAAGTGAGGAAGAGGCTGGGATACAAAGACATGAATGTCTACCACGCCTATCCCTGAAGGGGTGCCCATGCCTTCTTTTTTGGCCGCCGGCTCTATTAAAGCTAACCTTGGGCATTACTGGTTGTGGCACCCTGGGAACTGTAATTGGCACTACCTACTGGCACTACCTGTTGGCACTATCTACTGGAACTAGACTTATCTCCACAATGTACGACGTGCATTTCAAGGAAGCTTCATTTTCTACATTATAGAAAACCTACTAACTATACACTTTGAATTGGAAGTGTTGGGGGCACTTTTTAGTGTCTTGGATTACAAAATAATTGTTATGCAGATGAGAGCAAACTAGGAGTCATATGTCAAGAAGTTACAGAAGAATTTCAACATGGCGGACACCATCATGATTTCAGCATCAATGATCGGGAGAAGGAAGACCGGGGAGGATCCATACCGTCCGTGCGAGGAGGAGGAGGAAGAAGTTGATAGACCTAAATACCTCGCAGCAGACCTTGTGGAGACACAACATGTAGCAGTTATGAAGATCGAATCCTCCAAGAATGTTGCCGACATGCTGACCAAAGCCTGCCACCCTTCAAACACTGTGAACTAGTTCGTGCTGTTGGTATGCGCTCGCTCCAAGATTTGTAAATGACACACTCTTTTCTATCTTTGAACTTTTCCCACATGGTTTTTATTCAAGGCATAGTTTTTAATGAGGTGTTCCTTAGTCGAGGAGGAGTGTTGTGATAAGCGACTGGTGGAACTCCTCGTAGAGATAGAGGACCACCGGAATTCCCGGGAGTTATTTGAGTAGAGCAGTTAGCTGGGAGTTAGCCCACCTACTACAACAGTACAACTGCAGTTAACTGCAGTTGACTCCGAGTGCCGTTAAGGCGCCGCCTGTTTCACCAACCCCCAGATCATATAAAGCCCGAGGCTCTCAAGGCCTCACTCACTTTTTCACTCATTCCTGTTTTGTTCTTCTCTCTCTCTCGACACTCTCAACACACTCATAGTCATAGTCTCTTCCTTAGATTTATGTAAGTTGTAAAGCATTTGAAAGCACTACTAGTAACTAAGTATAGCATGATCATATTGTACAAGTTTTAACATATTGAATGTATGAGGATCCAAGATTCCAAGGTATTGTATTGTATAAGTATCGAAGCTTTTGTATTGTACGAGTATCCAAGTAATCCAACCTCTCACGTTGTACAAGGGTGCAACCTATCAAATTATGTAAGTGTCCAAAATGTTATATTGTAGAAGAGCCCAACTTCTTAAGTTGTACAAGGGCTAACCTGTCAAGTTATACAAGCAATCATTTTGTCAAGTTGTACACGCTCCCAACCTGATGAAGGTGTACAACCTATTGACGTGAGTTTTTACGACAACTCGAGACACGTAGCTAGTTATATCATTTAAAGGCTATTTAGTACCCTCTTCAATTCTCTTCATAATAAGTATTTATGGCTTATAAAGCTCAAGTTCTACTTATTGCCTCTTTATTGTGTATGATTGTAAGTTGTTAAAACAATTGAAAATACTAATTATGACTAAGTATGATTTAGCCCTACGAGGTAAAAAAGCTCTAGGGCCGTCACAGGTGACACGCTACTACTAGAGTATCCCCTTCCATATTAAAACCCAGAGTACTTCCCAATGTACTATATGTATAGTTGTCAGTTTGCCACGCTTCATCATCACCTTCTGAGCATCTTTTTATTTCATTATTTTTACCATCTCTTTAGTGTTTTTATCTTTTTAAGCGTCTATTTTCTTTATTTTTGTTCAGCATCTTTTTATTGTCCTCATTTTTTTTAAACTTCTCTTCAATTCCTCGGACTTGTTGAGAATATAAAACATAGCATGGTCATTTAGGAAGGTCCTTGGAAAAGGGTGTGGATTCAAAGAGGTGTTGCATTCAACAACCCTCATTCCTGGCTATATTTAGCCCATCCTGTAACCAGGCTCTTGGGAATGTTCGAACGCAACTTGAAACATGTAGGTATTTTTAACAATTAGTGCCCATTCGATATCCTGTGAAAACCATTTTTATAACAATTTGAAAACCTTTTTATAATGAAGGAATTTGCAACACCTCTTTGGGGGGACTTTGTTATATTGAGACTCTTTTTAGGCACCACAAGCCTTGGCTTGCTGGTTAGGGCTTAGGCCCCCAATGAGGAGGTTGTGGGTTCTATTCCCCATGCCGGCGTGGTGCTCACCACTATAGTCCACCCAACTATCGTGGGGGGTCTTTGGACGTTGTTGTATGGGTACCTCAAAGCCCTTTGGGGGGATACTATGTCAAGTATCTTCAAGGCATTAGTAACTAGGCTACAAACTAGCATAGTTATAGTGTCCACCCTCGAGAGAGGGAAGTAGTATTGTTCCAATTTCTCCTTGTCCGGTGGCCATTGGGATATTAGCATTACGAACGGACACTTCATTCATGCCGGCCCCTTAGAAAGGGACCGGAGTTTCTATCTATCTATCCAGACTCTTTGATATAAAAGAGACATTCTGCATAGAAGAATGTATGAACAAAAGTTCTTAAGATGAGATTGTCAAAAGTTTCAAAGTAACAAACTTGCCCATCTTTGGTAAATTAGCTTTGAATCGGAGACAAAAGCTATTTCTAATGTTCGATGAATTTAAAATATGAAGTTACTTAAAGAGAAAAGGCTTAAGTGCATTGTTAAGAATGTCTAAGAGCTTCTCACAAGGTTTGTTTTTGAGCCTCCTACAAAGTTACTCAAGGCATCTTGTTTTTTTGTTTCCCCCCCTATTGCTTGCTAATCAAGTAGTACTTTACCTCATCATATCTAAATCACCCAAATGCAACTACCTTATAACATAAAAAGTTACTTCATTCATAGTAATAAAGGTACCATATTTCCTCTCAATACTCCACTAAGAATCCTGGTTGTGAATTGACTCAATCATCAAGACCTTGTTTTCAAGTGAACATATAAATAAGTAATGTATCAATCACGACTTGAAAGGAAGAAGGCTTAACATGAACTTAAAACTAAATAAATTCTAAGAAAAATTCTAAAGCACACCTAGCTAATTTTGTCTGCAATGATGCAATGAGGAAGCTGTGTTCAACAACATTGATTTCCAAAGGCAACAAAAAAGATCCCCCAACAATTTCACTCACCAACCTTGAAAAGTCAAAGAGTTCGAATTGATAAGTACAGTGAGAGGACCGAAAGTATAACTACCGGTACTTTGGTCAATGATGCCGCTGAAAGTATATAGTAAACAACGGTGCCAAGGAATCCAAGGGTTGTTGAACATACTTGTTCATTCGTCACAAGTCAAACCTTAATACTGACTAGATTATAGATCCTTTCTCCCTGCCTGGGTTTATTGATGGCAATCAGCGTCAAACATACTACCTTACTACTCCTAGCGGCAGGCTCATAAATAGAGGAGATTCGGAATCGAGTTAGTTCCGAATGATGAACGATTTTGTCGTGAACGGCTTGTAGGCTTAGAAAACATACAAAATAATATCATGATATGATATAAAACTCCACTAACAGGGACCCCTCGCAGGGACAGGGAAAGTAAACTTAATGAGCTTGTGCAGAACTTTGCTGTCAAATGTGTGCACCTCAATGTGGTACAATGATGTACACCAGTCAGACGTAAAACTCGTAAGTAAACAATCTGTGTGAAAACGTGCAGAACAATGAGAGATCGTCTTTGCTCGGGGGAAGTCGCCATTCACGGTCACGGACTAGTCTATTTTACTGCTGTCGTCCATGATTTTACTGCAACGCTCTTTGAGTACATGATATGAATCCTCCTACTATTTCAAATCTGGCACTCGCTCGGTAACTTTTGACTTCGATGGACTTCTGCAGCCTCGTACTTGGTAACTACAGTGAAAGAAAACTACCTTTTCAGGTTCGATGGAAGGTAAAAGCAATGGCAGGAGTGACTGAACGCACAAGTTGAGCAAAGAGACAGCCCCAGGTGGGCGTCTGACTAGCGCATTACGAGCACGCCGCTGCGGTCGCGACCAACCAACACTGAACTTCACAGCAAACTCAGAATCAATTGATTCCTCGTGCATTTTCGGGAACACAAGCATTGCCTGCATGCAACCTGTTCCGTTTTTACTGCTTGCTTTTAGCAAGGCAGTTCAACAGGACCCCACTGACACTGGCTCAGCTGCTGCAGGGGGTGCCCACAACAGTAATATAACATAACTTTAATATATATGTTGACAAGCTGCATCTATTTGGTTAGCCAATGCAAGAGACCCTCTAATTAAGGTGCTCAGAGATAGAGACACCGACCATGTACCAGCGAGAACGACACTGTGGTCAGTGAGGTATACTTACTTCAGATTAGATTATTCTTGCAGATGATACAAGATCGATGTCCAAAAACCTAAATTTGCGCAAAAGGACGGTAAGCTATGTATGTATGTATGTATGTATGAGTCTATATTGCGGTCCATGTTGATTCCTGGTGCTCCGAAGAACAAGTTGATGTCTGAGAAAGTACCACAAGACCTGGTTGAACTATGAAGGCAGCGCTAGCTAGAGAAGGAGTTCAAAAGTAGGAAGCATGGAGAGAGAAAAGACTAGCTGTGGCTACGAGCATGGGCCGAGATCGGCGGAGATGACATGCATGGGGTACTCGGAGGAATTGGCATACTCGAACGCCACACTGCCGCCGGCTCGAAGCGGCGCGCCGCCCATGACCAGGCAGTCGTTGTACCTGATCCGCTGGAACACGCGCGAGTCCAACGGCCGCGCCGACGCGAACGCCGCGCACGCGACGTGGATGTTCTTCAGTTGGCAATTGTGGTTCACGCACAAGTTGGTGATCTGCACGCTGAATGCCGGAATGCCGTTCTGGTTGCCGCTCTTGCCCTGCGTGATGCTGATGTCCGCCTTGGTGCACGACGGCGTGGACGCGCGCAGCTTTCGGTTCACATACGTGGGCGCC
This sequence comes from Bryum argenteum, assembly GCA_037043015.1. NCBI lineage: Eukaryota > Viridiplantae > Streptophyta > Bryopsida > Bryales > Bryaceae > Bryum > Bryum argenteum. The sequence continues at coordinate 1,694,660 of CM073323.1, read as the reverse complement.
ACGGCCGCCGCTGCTACGGACGCCCCCTCGAAGCTGCCTACCGAGTGCGAGAGCAGCAAGAACAAGCAGACGAGCCAAAGCCAGAGGTTATACCTCGCCCTAATCGTGATCGCCATAGCTGCACTTGAGTAGCGCGCAATGCTAATTCTGACAGCACGTGAAAGCTCATGAAACCTAGAGAAGTGTAGTGGTCACGCCATACGCGTCGTCAACTCGATCATAGCACAAAAGCTGGTGAACCTCAACTTGACTCAAGCATCAGCAGCTGCACCATTTCTACATTTGCCATATAATGATGGCAGCCACAACGAGCACCCTCCAATGTGTCGCATCCCATCTCGAGTGCAACTGGCCATCAGTGGTACCCAACAACCCCTTTACCTCCGAGTCCACAACTACAGCATGGCCTACTCACATTTCACACAGACACAATCCTCGACTTCCGTCATCTCCACACATGAGATGGAGTTACGCAGCTTTCGCCTCCACGTGCGGCTCTAGGACGCTCTCGCTCACACACACGCACACACAGGAAGGCCAATTAGCAGCAGCAGTTCCAAAAACTAGCCAGTTCGTCCTCGTCCTGGTGGGCAATTGGAGCTGGAAATTACAGTGAGCTAGTAATGAAGAATTAGAGTGAGGGAAGAAATTGGATTCGCAGACATGAATGATAGATGTTGTGCGTACGACGACGACGACGACGACGACCGTGAAGGAGCTAGCTCGATCTAAGTCTACAGAGACCGACGGGAGGGGAGGGAATGGGAGGCGACATGACAGTTAAGGTAAGCTATAACGTCAAGGCGTTCACAGATTTGCATCCGGATTTAGCCATCTGATATCTCTGACGCTGCTGCTGCAGGCAGGCTCTAGTTGGGGTGGTGGAAGTAGTATGTACGAGGTGAGTAAGGAGTCCACTGTGTGCAGAGACTGGCCTATTTCTGTGTAACCGTGCGGAGACTAGTGCAGCACTCATATATCAGCAGTAGCCTAAACAATTCATGTTGTCTGCACAGGGACACTTATGATCATCTGAAGGGAGCTAGCTGGTGATCACTCAAGGCTACATTCTCTCCGTGCTGCGGTTGCTGCTGCTGCCGCTGCCGCTACCTGCCTGCCTTTTGCTGCTGCCGCCTGCTTGCAAGGCACTGGGTGCGTGGCCTGATGATCTTGTCTTTCTCTGACACGCCTGGTTTCGCCATGTCCATGAGAGTTTATGGGCCCCAGTAATAATGGGTGTACAAAAGGGGCAGAGAAGAGCGAGAGAGCCGCGGGGCTCAGAGCTGGTCGTTCCAGGACACCGGCAATATTGTGAGAGCCCGCTCTTTACTCCCTCAGGCTCGTACCATCGCAAACTTCCAGAACATTCGGTTTGCCATGTGTGAATATTAACCCCCGCAGTTGCCTCATAAGTTACCTGCATGATGACGTTCGCTTAGGGTTACTAATAGTAAGTCTGCGACGACCAGATCACCTCCAGATTCCGGAAATTGCCAGCCCCCCTCTGCCATGTCAAAGTAAAGGACGGACACAAGGGGGTACATCACGTAGGCTTGTTTCGCTTAGCATAGCCTGCAGACAGGCGCGCAGGTCATGAGAGCTGCAGCAGCGCAAGGTGTACCTGCAGCCCCCGGCTCGTTCCGTGTCCCTGCTCTATCTGAACTCCGTTTGATTTTCGAGGATGGTCTCAGGCTTGCATGTGGGACGACATAAGTGCACGTCATCAGAATATCTGCTGACAACTCACAATACTTCGACACCATGCTTCATCGATCGAACCATACACAACAAGACGTATTTCACAGGCTTTCAAGCTTATTCTTGCATAGTGAGTCAACTTGACATGGCGCCGGGGCTATTAATCTACACCTCTTCTCATGCAGGTTCCAGGGCACGCCAAAACCATCAGCACGAGCATTTCTAACCATATCAAAATTTAACTTGTCTACTGTACTACCTATTTAGGATCAAAATGCCTACTCCATTGAAAACACAATGGATAAATACCGATGAATCGTTACCAACTCATCTGAGGTTTCCAACTAAACTGAAACACCCGATAGTTTGTCCGATATATGAACACCATATCCCTCCCAAGAAATGATGATGCTCCTGCTCAGATACGGAGGAACGCCCATCTTTTCGTGTTGATGCACCTTTCTGTACTCAGGTAGCTCCAGATGAGAATCCAATCGGATGAAATAGTCATGATTGAAGGGATCATCACAAAACGGCAATTTTTAGATCACCATTGGTGTCAGGACTGGAGCTCCACTCGATGAAGCATTCTTGAAAAGATAATCGTCTCTGAGCTAAATTTCAACCATCAATAGGTGAGCCATCAGTAAGTTGTGTTACGGTAAATGGTGTCCAGTAGCTCTCAACTCTGTCGTCGCAAGTAAGGGCCATGCTGGAGAAAGTACAGAACTGGAGAGAGAACCAGGCATACAAGAGCAATTGTCACCGCCAAAGCCTCCCGGTTCTCCATGTTCTTGATCCTCGTCCTGCATTGACAGCTAGCCCAACGTTAGCAAAACCTTAACACAACATGTATCCGCATCAAACACCATTTAACTTTACCGAAAATCAGAGACAAGACATAACAAGAATCGAGTCACAGAGATTGCGTCGTGGGCAGATATCGACAAGGAATACTGTACCTCATCATTTCCATATCATTGTGGAGGCTGTCAAATTTCGTACTCAATCTAGCATCCAAGGCTTCATTCTCTAATTCTCGCCTCATTTCCTGCGCAACGTTCATAAAGCATCGTAAGCATCACAATTAAGAACATGATGAACACATAAAGCTGCCGATACCTGGGTCCCCTGTCAGTGCAACACTGAAACGGGTCCAGACCGGGGCTTCGAAGAGGATTGTAAAAACATAGAAGAGGTACCCTAAATGTTGGATAACATTTACTTGAGCGAGTGAACGGTGATTGAGTCACCGGAAACTACGGATTAAAAGCAAACATTATCACTTGGTACGACTTTCAGCTGTGAAACCTACTCGAACGATGATAAATAATTTGCTTGATGAGTATACTTACAATTTCCTGCAAATGGGCCACAAGCGAGGCAGTGACGGAAGTCTCGTTCCGTAATTGCGCTGTTACAGTGGCAATGTCGTTGTCAATGTCGACGAACATCTCCTTATACTTCTCAAACAACTCTCCCAGATAGCTATCGAGTAGTGACTGGTTCAGCTCCATCATCTTTACCTTCTGCATCAGTATTTTTAACACGGATTCTCCTGATGGTCGGCCTGATAAATGTAACCATCCTTCCTGAGAGGGACCTCCCTTGGCCGGTTCTTCTTTCCCTCTGGCCTCCGAACCAACGTTGTTTTCACGTTCGTCCTTCACGGGCTTTTCAAGAGGCTCAAACAAGAAATCTGAAGAGGCATCATCTTCAAATGAAGCGTTCACTTTTTCAACTGAACCACTCTCGGAGACATTTTCAGTGGATTTGGCGCCACCAACAGCCGATGACGTCCCATTGGGTATGAACCGCCGATTGGTTTTCGTATCGACGTCTTCAACAATCCAATCCTCTAAAAGATGCTCAATAGCATCAACTCCATAAATTTGCAACACGCTTAAAGTGCAGTAAAACTCAGAACCGTAGTGTGACAGCAAGCGCAACTTCAATGTCCGGACCCATTTGGGTTCTGGGAGTGTGAAGTTCTGAATATGTCGAACATTTTCAGCTTCAAAACTACCAAGAGACATCCATTCATCCGTCGGGAAGACCTCAGGACTGCCAAGAAGTTCGAAGTGCCTCAAGTTTGAAGAATGATATTCCAAATTGCCTACCATGATGGTGTCAACGAGAGTCTCTTCTGCGAGCTCGACCACGATGAACTTATCATCAGCACTGCAGGGATTTCGCAAGTACTTGTCTTTGTCTGGGCTTAAAAGGTTTGATGCTCCTTTGGCATCCTTGTTAGAACTGACGAGTTTTGCACCATGTGAGACGTCGGCATAGTTGACTCTTCCTTCCTGGCTTTGGTGCTGCGAATGATGAAGGCCACTGCCACTCCCATTCACTACAGGCCGTTTCTCGATAGCAGATTTTTTATACTCGTCCAAACTCTTCACCTGTACCACGCGCGGTGGCCGGTTCACCTCTTGGTGCACATCAACTAAATTGTCAGGTGACCGAGTCACCTTCTGATTAACCTCAACTAATCCATCAGGTGGCTGCTGCTTGTCGTCCTGGTGCACCTCAACGAGTTCGTCACCATTCGTTACCTCCTCACTCAGAGGAGGCTCAGGTGAAACGACTAGAGATGAACCTTCATCTACCTCTTGTTCGGGTGTGAGGTCCCCCGTCTCCTCGACTTCTTCATCTGAAGATACTGAATCCACATCAAGGCCAGGGGTTGTAGAATCGAGACTTGACGCTTCAGTCATCGATGGACCACAGAGGCAAACGCGAGCTCCGGATTGTGACAGATGGTTGAAAGTATCCGTCTGACACAGCGGTTCACAGACAACTGTCTTTGTATCCGTATCCCTTCGACAAATCGAATAAGGTTTCTCACTGATAGGAGCAGCCTCTCCTCTGTCGCTGGACGGAAACGAGCTCTCTTGAGAAAGACAAATTTGGCCCAGAGACGGTAACCCGGACACCCATGACTCCGTGGTGTCAACGCCCTGCTCCTCCGAGCCAGATCGGAGACAGTCCGCACCGGATTCACCCACCAGGCAGAACTTTAGAGCATCGGGAATCAGGAAAAGATTGGTGATTCCATTTGAAGCTTCGTCCTCGGACGGAGGTGGCTCTGAAGCAAAAACCTCGCCACCCTCCACTATCGAGCTTGCTGAAGCGAAGAACGACATCTGCTTTCTGGACGACAAGTCTGCATGGGAAGACTTAGCAACGACGTTGTCAGGGGTGAAGCTTCGAGCGGTAAACGCCAGACTTCTAATTGAGCAAGCTCCGTCATCCAGTGATTCACTGTCATTAAGATGACACCATTGTCGTCGCGAAAGAGAGCCATTGGACTGTTCAGACTCTCTGCCTTTCGAAGGCGAGAACGGGGACACCCAGTGCCAAGCTGTCGCGTCCAACAACCCTACAAACAATTCCAAGTCAAAGGATTTGTCAACGAACACATTCCGAAAACCTAAAAACATTCACGAGCTGGCGCCACTCGCTCTCCAGCTCGGGGTTCAGGGTTTAAACGTGTGAGCTTCAGACGCTATCAAGCCGTTCTCCACACATTCATATTATGAGTCACAGAGAATAGGTCTGTGCTCTGTACACGTATCCTACAAGACTTCAATTACGACCGCCACTAAAAGATCACTGGACTTCACTCGGCACCTGAACCTAAAGTATAATTAACGACACACAATTGAAAAATTCTTAGCCACAGGTCTAGAGTGAATTAGCAAAATAGCACATTGACAAAAAATCTACTAAACTGAACGCCATCAGATTGGGCCATCGGTAGACAATTGCTACGCACTCGCCACTACAATTTAATAACAACTAAGCGAGATCTTGAACCACCTGATCTTAGATCATTAACCCCCACAAAGTACGAAGCTACACAAGACGAAGTGGTATAGGGATTCCGGAACGCGATCCACTTGATGAACATACGGCATTCTTCACAAGAGGAAGGCGATCGGACAGAGAATTACCTTCAAGATCTGGAAGCGTGGTAATTGACGGAAGGAGCAGGAGCAAGGACAGGAAGCCAGCAAGCACAATTCCCACTGCGGCGCACCAGCTACCTCGTCGCGGCTTCTGTAGCTGTGGCTGTGGCGGTAACGAAGCTGGTGCTAGGACCTCACATCTCTCGCACTTTCCCACTTTCTTCGTCGTAGCCTTGCGATATTGATGCTTGGACTTACCCCCCTTCTTCTGCATTGCTCGAACTCCCATGTACTCCGAGATTCCCCAGCTCTCAATCTCTCGCCCCGTTCTCAGCAGATTCAAAACCCGGCAACACCACGCCTTCTTCTGCTTCCGCCCCAATGCCTGCTAGCGACCTCGAAACCCAACCCCATCTCTCCACACAATACGAAAGCCACCCACCCACGCCGCAAATCGAACTCACTCGCTCACAACGCACAAGCAAGGAAATAGGTGATGCGGCTCTGATGATTGTCATATTTCTTGTAGGATGCTCCTCCCCTGTTTCCGCCCAAATCCACGCCGGACGAACATTTCACACTGGTCGGTTCCACCAAAGGCTAAAATCTATCGATTTGGCATCTCCCCTGGCGGACAGCTGGTAAAACGGTCCAGCGTGGTAAAATTTCAAAATGGATACGTATGGGAAGGGGCAGGGGGCTCAATTATACGTATGGCCTTGGGAATGGAGCACCATACTTTAGTAGAATAGTCTGGGTGTTTGTGTAACTGCGAAAGACTGCACGCGCTTTCGGTGGCACTGGAGCTAATCAAATACAAGTTTGGTGGGTGGATTATCAGCTTCTTGGAAGATTTGGAATACTCGGCATGATGAACTGGTCTAAAGTCTATTGAATCAGACCCAGTTTGTGCACATGAAATCAAACATGGCACACCTTACAACGTCACGATCCACGATTTCATGTCCAATGTAATGGGTTACTGTACAGTGTCCACCATGAGAGAGGTTAGTAGTCCTATACCACTGTTGGTATGTCCTGTGAGCATATCACCAAGGGTAGGTCGAACGGACACTATATTCACACCAACCCATAGGGTCTAGTGTTTTCTTCTTTTTCTTTTCTTCTTTTTCTAATGGGTTATTGTTTCTGAATTTGCAACATGTCCAACTTTGAGTTCCGAGGAAAATTAATGATGACTTATTTGGAAGTACATTCATCCATTTCTTTTATAATATGCGATAAAATTATGTGTTGGATTAGTTTGAATATCAGCACATGATCAAATTGATAGTTTCACCGACACCCTAATGGGATGGCTGTGAACATAATCCTCCGCTTAGATTTTGTGTTCAGAAGTGCTTGGATGCCACTATAGACAAAATTGCAATCAAATTGTTTCAACTTTCAACTTAACAATCAACATACTTTGAGATTGTAGCATATTGGCCAAATAAATTAATTTATATGCCAAATCTCATAAGCGACTATAATTTATGGTTACCTACCACTATTAATTCTTAGTTGGTTTGAGGACATCTGGTCTAACGTAGATTTACCTCAACTTTATGAAATATGCAAGCAACCTCAAATAGATGGCTTAATTTTCAGCACACGAGAACTATAGCAAAGCCAATAATGCAAGAAATTCCATGCATGGGAAAAGTAAATGAAAAGATAGAGCAAGTCGAATTCATAGGCATCTTCAGACTCTCATACAATCGATTTTGAATTTTTAAAACTTGTCTTACATATGTTTCCAAAATGGTGACCTAAAATGACACCCTAATTGTTTGCCGGTTATCATTAAATGAGAAAAGATTATTGGAGCTTGATTATTGATTTTTTAGCACTCTACCATAAGGTAAAGTGGAAGGTAAGAAAAATTTGTGGTCGAAGCTGAGAGCAGATGAGAAGTGAAAATGGTGACGACACGTGGAAGCCAGGTCAGCCGAGGGACCTCATGTCAATTTGGACGTCAAGGAGAGTGCCGGAGCTACTAACACCGTGCCACGTTTGCGCGATTGCCAGCTGGATTTTCCACGGTGGCACTTGGGATCCTTCGTCGGTGGTGTACACTCACCCGCCCACTTTCAGTTGGCTTGAGGGACACGAAGGATCCAAGGCCGGGCCGGGCCTATGACCGTGTTGTGTATCGTTTTGAGCAACAGGGTACATGCCATTTATTTTACATATTATTTAGGGGAACACTTTTGTAAAGTATTTTCAGATAAGAGAACAATTGCTAAATATCTGTTTCTATTTATTTTCATTTTTAAATTCCATTTGTAGAAGGGCATGACTATAGATTCAGGTTAGACTAAGATGGTTAATAATAGCTCGATTTCACCACTAGAAATCTATAGGGATGTTACCAATACAGGCAATTTTTGTGCATGGGGATAATCATTAGAAAGATAGAGCAAGTAGAATCATCTCTTTTGCACTCTTCTACAATTTGTTACGAATTTTTGAGGCACCACAAGCCTTGGCTTGGTGGTTAGGGCTTAGGCCCCCAATGAGGAGGTCGTGGGTTCTATTCCCCATGCCGGCGTGGTGCTCACCACTATAGTCCACCCAACTATTGTGGGGGGTCTTTGGACCTTGTTGTATGGGTACCTCAAAGCCCTTTGGGGGGATACTATGTCAAGTATCTTCAAGGCATTAGTAACTAGGCTAGAAACTAGCTTAGTTATAGTGTCCACCCTCGAGAGGGGGAAGTAGTATTGTTCCAATTTCCCCTTGTCCGGTGGCCATCGGGATATTAGCATTACGAACGAACACTTCATTCACGCCGGCCCCTTAGAAAGGGACCGGAGTTTCTATCTATCTCTTACGAATTTTTGAAGTTGGAAATATAGGTTGTTTCTTAAAATGGTGCCCTCAAGTGATACCTTATAATGTTTGCAGTGAGTACATGGTACTCTTGCATGGAGAAGTTGTTATGTACCTATGAGTGAAGAATATTAGGGCTTCATCGTGGGACGTCAGTGCTTAATTTTAAAGCACTCTACTATAATGATACTCATTTTTGGTGTTGCTAAAAATCTTAAATTATATTGTTCTTTCATTTTTTTTAATTTTTAATTTGTTTTTTGAACCCGTTAATGTATTAATACATGAACCGGAATAGTGTCCTACTCGCCGATAGTGATTTTTTGTTGTGTTTTACTAGAAAATCCTCCTTGCAAACTAAGCTTGGAAAAACTAAGAAGTCCCTCCACATAATGACAATAGCTACTGCACTCAAACTCTATGACAATAGTCCATGGTTTGGTGCCTTCATGCGCTTTTGTTTTGTTTTGGACATGACATTATGATCTTGGGTACGACCCGTTGGATTGGGGTGAATACCGTAAGGTGTTGTTAAAAGTGGATTTTTTTGTAGAGTTTTGGAAAACATTCGGAAACAGCCGGATCGCGAAAGGGGTGGACGAATCCTGAGATATTGAATTTCAAAATACTTGTGGACCCAAAAATACTGGAAAATATTTGTTTGAGCGTGGCAATGCCGAGGGGACGTATCAGTCTATTCTTAAAGGCAAGTAGTTTGTTTTTTTTTTAATTTTGTTTTGGACATGACACTATTATCTTGGGCACCGCTAGTCGGATTGAGGTGCATGAGGTACCGTAACACCATAGCAGGTTCGTTTATAAATAATTCTCAAAAAAGAAAACGTAAAAAAACTGAAATTACAAGGAAAAAGAAACGAATAACATTAAAATTGTACCAAAATAAAAACAAAAGTACAGGAATCGAGCCCCCCGAACAGTGTTGGTCCTTAAACTGATTGCGAGACAATGTTGGTACTTAGATTTCATTGATTGCAAGACAGTGTTGGTACTGAAATTTCATTTCATTGATTGCGAGACAGTGTTGGTACATCTATCTCTTGCACACGAATAATTTTTTATCAAATAATTAAGAAAACGAATCTCAAAAAAATCATTCTTTGGGAGGCGAACCTTATTTTTTCAAAAAAATTAAATATTCGTGCGGCAAGTGGCAAACCTGCTATGGTGTTACGGTATCATTGGGAGCAAAGTTTTATGTAAAGGTGTGGCCAATGATCGGATCGTAATTTCAGCAGATGGGCCTCAACGTATTGAATTTCCAAGTATTTATGGCTCCATGGATATTGTAAATTATTTAGATGAGTGTAGCAACGCTGCGTGGACATACTAGTTTTATGTGAATGTGTAGTGCAATTTCCCCTTGTCCGGTGGCCATCGGGATATTAGCATTACGAACGGACACTTCATTCACGCCGGCCCCTTGGAAAGGGACAGGAGTTTCTATCTATCTATCTGAATGTGTAGTGTGAGTCTTGTAGAACAATATCATCATAAATCTCGAGTTGTCATACAATCACCTAGATCAATAGAATCAACCTCATCGAGATGTCAAACGTGATTTTGCAAATGTTCCTAAGGAAAAATAATATTTATAGTTTTAGAGAAGAATTTTGAACTAATTTTGAAGCCGATGTAAATACAATGGTCATTTGACCTATTTTTGAATATTTAAGCACCTTTTATCCATATCTCTACCATTACAAGTTGCATATAGGAGTTGAGATGTTTTTAAATCTAGTACAATACAAAGACTTTATGCTTCTGAATGATTGAATGACGCAAATAAGCATGGGCATTGAACCTTCAATGCCCATACGTGTCTTTTTATGGAAATATAGAGTTTGTGTAGTTGTTTCTCCTTCTTCCAACCATAATATGTGCCAAAATAACATATGAGAATAGAGGTCTTTGAATATTCAGTGTATACAATGGTTACAACAAGATTCCAAAGTGTGTGAAAATAATAAATGTTGTTACATGTAGTCCAAGTGGAAGCAAAAAGAATTGTATTTTTTGGTTCTTTGGAAAATCGTCAACACTTCCTCAAACTTCCTCAAACATCAACTTGGCCTTTATCAAAAGAAGCTTCGACTACTATAAACCCCAATTCCGTTAAAATGGCACTATGCCATGTGCAATTTTGTCACACTAGATCTTACATTTGTGCTCATACAAAATCGTGTATTATGTAATATCACAATTTTATTGGTAATATCACTTTTTTATATACATTGTCACTTATTTTCCCTAATATCACCTAAAAATTTTGTATTTTCACATGGTTTTTGAACTGCATTTCAGAAAGTTGAGGTGTGCCATTTTAGTGAAATGATGCCATTTTAACGGAATTGAGGTTTATACCTTGCGTGTTTATTTTGATTTTGATTGTCTAATTGTACACCATTCATTTTAGAATGAAAGACACTTACTATAAATTCTAGTAGCAAAAAGTAAATTAATTTGAAAGATTATTATATGGTTTTTGGTATGCAATTATAAATATCAAAAGTACGTTAACAATTAGTGAAACTTTAGTTAGTATAGTGAGCTCTAACTAATTAAGGGATGCAATTGTTCTTATGTGATAAGATTCACTTTCAATTGTATAAAAAATTAAATAAAGGATTTGGTAGAACTCACCTTTAAATATCAATTGTTTAGAGGTCTAACAAAGAGTTCATTGATTTCTAGTTCAACTTGCCGACACACATACTAGTGATAGTATATGTAAATGAATAGGTGTAAGAGTAGTAAAAATACATAATTTGGAAATTAGGAGTAATGATTTCAAATATAGTGAAGTTTGATCTTTCTTCAATATTGTAATATAAACTTTGCGTTATTTTCCTTGATTAATATGTGTTGTCCAAGAACTTCCCTTGTTTGTTCCACTTGCAACTTTAGACCCACATATTTCTTATATTCTTGAGCTACAATATTTAATATAAGGTAGGGTACCCACAAATGAATCATATCAATAATGTTTCACCAGGAGTTCGTCACGTAAAGGTACACAATATCTTTGCAATCCAATTTTCCATTCACTCACAACGAACATGATCGGTCTTATTTTAGAACATCATTTCAAAAACACCTACAGTGGTGCTTGGATTAGATAAACGTTTTCGGACAGACGAAAACGTTGATCTTATCCAAGCATTGATCATAACGAGACAATGCCTCTTTGGCCCCATAACGAGACAATGCCTCTTTGGACCAAAAGGGACATGGACACCGTTCCTAACTAGACGTTGATATTAACGAGGTTGATCTTATTCAGGTACCACTGTGTAAGTTCAATTCAAAAACTCATAGCAAATTGTACAAAAATCCAATAATGACGATTCCACTTGGTCTATCCTTCCACTTTTGCCCATGCACAGAAAGTGCTTACACTGTTGAAGTCACTATAGATTTCCCATGCTGAAATATGAGACAGAGGAATAAGATAAAGATAGGCGTCTGAAAAGAATGCAGGCGAAATCCGGTTAGAAATGGCTGCCGTTCCACACGTTCAAGTGTTTCACTCTCGCAGCCTCGCCTGTGTTCGGAATCGAGTGGTTCGAATTTCGATTCTGCTGATCCTATTCGCAAGGATACGGTGGTTGGCTTTTGAGGGCAGCTTTACCCCATCACCAAGCTAACTTCTTTCACATTCCCTCCGCCCATGCTGGCGTCTGACATTGCTCCAACCTCGAAGCAATCCGTGCATGTTGAGATTTGCTCACTATGACTTTGCAGAGAGCTTTGACTTGACTTCCACTGTCAGGTCCTTGGTGCCCTCTGATCGTGGTTGATAACATTCTAGGTGGCCAGTTGATTATCATCTGCAATGGCGGCCGCCTTGGTGCGCCATTCGACACTTCTCATGCCAGCGCCAACTGTGACATTCATCCGAGAGTTGAGAAGACTCCGCCCCGGCATCCCTTTCTGCTCGCTCCACACCGTCGTGGCAACTGAGGACCCTGTAAGTCTTCTTCCAGTTGTGTTTTTTCTCACACCTGAATGGCTTACATGGCTAGAGGCTGTCAATTGTCTTCCAGTTTAGCACTGTTAGTCATTGATCAGCTGTATACCTGCATTTCTAACATACTAAAGTCTTCTATCGATTTCGAGATTGACCTAATTCTCGTTGGCGCATCTGGCCTTCTGCTACTCTGAATGCGATTCATGCTTCCAACACATGACTGTAAATTGAGCTTTCTCAAAGAAAAAAAATAAGCACCTTAGTTCACCAGTTGTGTGAGATTCCAGATTCTAGGGTTCCGTTTGATGTGTGGCGGGGTTTCGATTTCAGAGTGGCGATCGGTACAAGAACATTATCACAACTGGCCCACACACATTCAGGGGTGATCTTAGCGAAGCATGGGGAGCTGCCGGCACAGCTCCTGAGTATGCTTTCCCCTCTTTACCTATATTAGGGTTTCCATCGCTCCTTGTTTGCAGGAACCACTGGTGTAATAGATGCTGTTTGTGGTATGTTATGCTTGAAGGCCAAAGGACTATGCATTCGCTGGCTTGGCGATGTGCTCATCAATGACAATACGCTTGGTCAGTATTTCTTTACCAATTTGACCACCGCATTGCACTGAAGGTCTTGTTTTGAGAGAGAAATGGTGCGTTTTGCAATCGTAGGTTACCTTTCTAGATATTCTCGTGTTATGGGTGATTCTCTACGCAGCTTAGCGATTCCACTTGTTTTGGGGAGCTCGTCGTCTCATTAATGATCCATGAGCAGTTTGCAGATAGGAAGAAATGGCCGCTTCGACGTGTGACAGTAACTGTCAAGGAGATGGGCAAAGATCTGCGTGAGATTTGATCATCTTTGTCAATCCCAATTCCCAAATATTGATCGTTGTACTGAAGATAGATGTTGAGGATTTCAGCCTTTTGGTCAATTCTATGTCAGGACAACAGAAAATCATATAGGTATTGGTCTTCGTCTGCAAGACGGATACAGAGGATCTGTTGACTAACTAATAATTTTACTGTGCAGATGGGACCCTCCCTGATGGGCTTCAAGTGATAGTCTCGCTCGAGGGTGAATTAACTACCGCTCAGAAGGAGAGGTTGATTGAGATTTCAGGTACGTTCCGAATGATAAATGATACTTCAAAGACTTTCATCTCCATCTACTCAGTGCTTGAGCCCTCAGAAACTTTAGATTGGAATGTTGATAGAAACTTTTCTTTTTGTGATAATTTTCTGACACTCGAACGGTCACTTGCTTTGGAATTAAACGGAATGTCGAAATAAAGCTGCGTGACAGCGAAGTGTTTGGGAAAAGAGTGAAACTCAGGGACCAAGTCTGCAAAACTTTTCTGCTTATGTACTGTTTCTTATGTCAGTCATAAAGTTCGTCCTTGAGATAAGCCAGGAGCTTCACTTGCTTCATCAAGTTTGACTTGGCCTGACATTTCTGGATGTGTTGTGATCAGCCAATTGCCCAGTCAAGAAGATGATGCTTGGGAAGATGCGTGATGGAATTTCTGTTCACCTCTCTCCGTAGGCGCGAGAACGAATGTTGCTGGACCAGAAAGTTTTGTGATTGCGCACTCTAATTGAGCTTCTGCAAACCCGTTGGCAGCGGATATCAGCAAGTAAACGCCGATTGAGTGACTCCTTGCTATTGCCACTCCACCTATTTGTCTGGAGGTATGAGAAATTAGTTACCAGTTTCTCGTAGATTTGAAAATGCTCTAGCTTGGTCCAACTTCTACCAAGCAAGTGCAGGAAAGTTCAGAGTAACGGAAACACCTGCCGAGCTTCTGAGAATTAGGCATAATCTTTGGGCCTCACAGCCTCTAGCTATTCGAGCTGCGTCAGTTTACATTGACGCATGTGTTTATCAGGTCAGTAACTGTATAAATACGAAAAGTTTCATTGCGTGACAGTCAGCTTGGCCGAGTGGCACCTACCGGATGAATGCGTCGGGGTTCAATGTCAGTATTTCAGTTCCGGTAAGGTATGGGGTTCGACCCCGAAGCACCCTTCCTCGAACTGTGCTTGAGCCGGAGGTGGCTTTTCGTCTACAAACCAGTTTAGTTAGAGCGGTATGTGATTTACGTGGAAGCCCGGCTGACTTCCCTCAGTCCCGCGCCGTTAGGGTTCTGCAATGATCCTATTGAGCTTATACAGTTTTTAACCTTTGTACATCGGCCTTTATGTGCGTAATCTTCTTCATGCCAGAAGGTGTTGCCGGAGCGCACCGGTTGATGGACAAGCCATTATGTCGAGATGGCTCATGTTTCTCCTCATTTTGTGCTGCGCTCAGGCCGGAGGTGGCGCACCGGTTGTCCAATTCTCCGTGACTGGAGAGTCGAGTCTCAATATTACTGCGCTTAGGCCGGAGGTGGCGCACCGGTTGTCCAATCTCCGTGACTGGAGAGTCGAGTCTCAATATTACTGCGCTTAGGCCGGAGGTGGCGCACCGGTTGTCCAATTCTCCATGACTGGAGAGTCGAGTCTCAATATTACTGCGCTTAGGCCGGAGGTGGCGCACCGGTTGTCCAATCTCCGTGACTGGAGAGGTCGCTTTTCTTTATCGTATGTGGCTATCGTTTGAGACTAATCTTAGAGACTAATCGTCGGCTAACGTCTGTGGCTAATCGTCTGTGGCTAATTGTCAGAGACTAATCGTTAGAGAGTTTTGTGAGTTCTAATTACATAATGTTTTGCTTAAGAACTCCTCGCATCCCAAGAATTTGTTAATCAGTGGTCTGTTTTGTGGATTGAAACACAGTAGAGTAAATTCTGCATTGAAATAGAGCGAGTCCTGAATTGAAATAGAACGAGTCCTCGATTGAAATAGCAAGTCCTGGATTGAAATTTGAAGTAGAGCGAGTCCTGAATTGAAATAGCGAGTCCTGTCCTGAAATTTGAAGCAGAGCGAGTCCTAAATTGAAATAGAACGAGTCCTCGATCGAAATAGCGAGTTCTGGATTGAAATTTGAAGTAGAGCGATTTTGAGAAACTTACCCGTGGTAACACCATCCGAGTAAGTTCATTACGCATCGGTACCAACATGGCGACAACATCATGGGCGGAACGCAGGCGGTTTGAGTTCGGCATCATCATTCTGCATGACTGCAAGCCTGTGGATGATCTCTGTCAAGAAGCATCGGATCTCATCGTAGCAGCACACATACCTAGCACGTATAGAGCTAGAACAATCAGAGTATGTAGCTCTCTTTTCTATCTTCCAGCTTGTAGCCATACAAGCAAGAAGGCCGTGCAGACAGTGTAGATGTTGCTGGTTAATCCATGTATACATTATTCTTGGTAATCGAATCTTATGTTGTCTTTCTCTATCCGCTGGTACCACTGTTTGTCGTAATGCGAACTCGTCATCGTGTAGTGTCATAGAATTGCTTACTTCAGGTTATGGGCCCACTCACCAGTTCCTAGAATAACTGTGTGAGTACCATTCTTGGCTTTTCTTGCGTGTCCTTACGGTGTCAGTCATGACAGACTCTGGGCTTAGAGATTTAGGAAACATAGACCGCTTTGATGGAGAAAACTTCCATTTATGGAAGTTCCAAATGCGTGCAGTCTTTATGGGTAAAGATTTGTTGACAATAGTAGATGGATCTGAGCATAAACCAGCTAACATTGGGCCGGATCAAGCAGCTTGGGTCAAGCGTGACAGTCAAGCTATTAGTCTCCTGTGTCAGACGTTAGATAAGAAGTACCTAGGATATGTCGTTGCATGCACATCCTCTCACGCCATTTGGGAGAAGATTCGTGTCATCCAAGAACAAGACTCGGGAGAGAGTGTTCATGCTCTTCAGCAGAAGTTTTTCAAATGCTCATTGGAGGAGGGGGAGAGCATTGCAGCTTTTCTTGGCAGGATTGACATGGTCATCAGTCAGCTTGCAAGCCGTGGTGACACAACCTTTACCTCAAATGCAGTGATTGCCAAAGTTATGAGCAACCTCCCAGCCGAATATGATAGTGTGCTATCAGCATGGGAATGCACTCCTGTCGCTGATCAGACACTCGGCAATCTCACGCTACGATTATACCAGCAAGAGGCTAGGCTCAAGAATCGAGCAGAACAATCAGAGAAGGTGATTGCGTATGTCGCGTCCAGCAAGGGTGCAAGCGGGAAGAAGCCGGGAGGGACAAGCGATCCAAGGCCGAATCTCACGTACGAGCAGCGCCAAGCCAGGCGCAAAGAAATAGACGAGAAAAAGAAAACTACTGAGTGCCATAACTGCAAGCAGATAGGACATTGGGCGAGAGAATGCCCTCATTCCACAAAAGATGACGGTGGAAAGGAAGAGAATAGCGGAGGCAAGAAAGTCAACTCTTACAAAGCATTTGTAGCGAGCACTTCACTAGCAGTTTGCGATGATTGGTATGCAGATAGCGGATGTACCCAACACATGACGGATCGAAGAGCATGGTTCCAAACATTTCAGTCAATTACTCCTTCGCCAAAGTTCGCAGTGGAGGGGATTGGAGGGTTCGAGACTCAAGCCAAAGGTGTCGGTGATATACTCGTCAGAGTAAAGAAGTCCTCCGGCCATGAGATCAGCCTCCTCTCTCAAGTACTTTATGTACCCAATCTTGGACGTAATTTGTTCTCTTGTTACATGGCAGCACAGAGAGGTATCTTCACACTTCACATGAAGAACGGGTGTAATCTGATCGATATCAAGAACAACACTGTAGTCATGACGGGGGTGACAAAGAATAAGCTCTATCGGCTTGATATTGAGGTAGTGCCGCCACCACCTGCACAGGCAAATGTTGCGAGATCCTTCGGGTTTGAGACGAAGAAAGAAAGCACCCAGACTCTAGCTGTCTGGCATCGACGGCTGGCGCATGTGAACAACGACACGATCAAGAAGATGGAAGCCACTGGCATAGTCGACGGCTTAATCTTGGACGGTAAAGAGATCGAGTTCTGTAGTGGCTGCGCATATGGCAAGATTCACAGGAACCCATTTCCTTGGAACGATCCACGAGAGATATCGGTTTCACCTGGTGATTTGGTGCACACAGACTTGTGCGGGCCGATGAGTCAAATCAGCGTGGGAGGGGCAAAATACTTCATCCTCTTCAAGGACGACGCTACTGGGTTCAGAGCGATTGAATGCATCAAGTCCAAGAGTGAGCAAGAGGTTCTTTCATGCCTCAAACGGTTTGTCGGACAGCTCCGACTTGAGACTGGTCAAGAAAACAGGGTTGTACTGCTGGGAGCACCACGGAAGCCGAATACATCGCGGCTCATTTAGCTACGCAGGAGATTGTGTGGGCTCGGCGCTTGCTCACCGACTTGGATTACGCACCGGCAGGCCCTACTCAGTTGTGGTCCGACAACCAGGCTGCCATCCGCTTAGTGAAGAACCCCGAGTTCCACCGTCGAACCAAACATATAGACGTTAAATACCATATGATCCGAGAAGCGTATGCTGCAGGTCACATTATTCTTGATTACGTCAGCACCAAGGACCAAGTAGCAGATCTGCTCACTAAACCTCTACCGCGTGATCGCTTTGAGCGCTTGCGCAGTCTCTTGGGTATGACCTCTTCAGTTGATACCTGATGCGAGTGGGAGTTTTGAGAAACTTACCCGTGGTAACACCATCCGAGTAAGTTCATTACGCATCGGTACCAACATGGCGACAACATCATGGGCGGAACGCAGGGCGGTTTGAGTTCGGCATCATCATTCTGCATGACTGCAAGCCTGTGGATGATCTCTGTCAAGAAGCATCGGATCTCATCGTAGCAGCACACATACCTAGCACGTATAGAGCTAGAACAATCAGAGTATGTAGCTCTCTTTTCTATCTTCCAGCTTGTAGCCATACAAGCAAGAAGGCCGTGCAGACAGTGTAGATGCTGCTGGTTAATCCATGTATACATTATTCTTGGTAATCGAATCTTATGTTGTCTTTCTCTATCCGCTGGTACCACTGTTTGTCGTAATGCGAACTCGTCATCGTGTAGTGTCATAGAATTGCTTACTTCAAGCGAGTCCTGAATTGAAATAGCGAGTCCTGGAATGAAATTTGAAGTAGAGCGAGTCCTGGATTTAAAAAGAGCGAGTTCTGGATCGAATTAGAGCAAGTCCTGGATTAATTAGAGCGAGTTCAGAAGCTTTGGTGTTTCTTCTTGGTCCCCTCTCCTGTTACACGATTTTCAGAAAGTATCTCTGAGCACCTAACTGCAGATATATAGTTTCGTTATTTCAATTGTATATCCGGAACTGAACTAGTTACTTGCCGGAGCTTTATGAGGGGTCGTTTGCTTAATAACCTCCTATTCTTGGTTGAGATTCTTAACTCCCTTTACTTATTTTTATGGATTGAATTAGAGCGAGTTCAGATGCTTCTCTGTTTCTTCTTCGTGATGCCCTTTTATGTTGACATGATTGTAAGAGTATTTCTCAGCATCTAAATGCAGTTTTATCAGTTCCTTTCTTCAACTCTACACCATGCTTGTTTTATGTCGAGGGTTTACGAGGATGGTCCTCTTACGCACAATATGAAGATAGCGGGTCAATTTAAATATTCTCAAGTGTGATTATAGTACAGTTTCGGTTTCATAGAAAGAGAGGTGATACAAAAGATGCAATACCGTAAATGTTCTTCTGGCTTTTGTTCCTTTTCATCGTTGAGGTTTTGGATTATCATATTTGATTGCTTCCCGTAGTGGAATGGTTTTGCCTCCAGTCGATTCATGTGAATTTAGGTTTGACCTTCAGGCATTAGGAATTATTTTCTTTTTATAACATAAATGAATAAGTATTTCTGTAATAACAGTGAATAAAATTGAGAGATATGTTCCTTGAAAGAGTCTAGGTGTAAATAGTCAAATAAAAAGTATAAGGGTGTGGGTCATGTTGAATCATAGTAGTAGGCCTTACATGTACAAGACTATTTGAGATTCCATCTCATAGATGTTGACTTTTAGTCTTCTATGTAGTGAAAGAGGAGCAATCTTATGTAACGACGTTTTTTTTGTCTTTGTCTTGTTGAAAAGCTTTTTTAGTTTTAGTTTTTCATGAAAGCTAAAAACATTTTTGGAAGGTTCTTAGAAGTTCTTTTAGGAAGAGCTTATTCTTTCTTCATGTCTTGAAAGGTTGTGTTAATGATGTCATTCACCTATGAGCTAGACATTCCTTTTATGCTATTATAGGGTTTTTTTTTGTTTTTTGGTTTTGTAGGAAGGTACAATAGAGAGATGTGGATGCATTCAAACTTGACGCTTAAAAAACAAGTGAACTTGCTTCCCTCTTTTATTCAAAAATACTTTGATGATGTTTTAGAGTTACATCTAAATTAGGATTAATCACTAGTATAGACCCATGTCCTCTGGACAAAGAAAAGAGTATTTGATTAATTTGTCAGCAAGGTACCCTTGTCCTCATGGGCGAGCTCTTTATTTGTTGCTCTTCAAAAACTACCTCCTATCTTCGCTTCCCTCGTTGAGCTCTTTGAGATTTATAGTATGTCCTCCGTTCCCTTCTTCTCGGATTCCCATGCTTTTTAAAATTTATAGCATGTCTCATGTTCCCTCCTTCCCATGTTCTTAATTCTTTGTTTCCCATTCACCGTTTCCTTGTTAATGGTTACCTATCTCCAAACTCATGTTCTGAGTTCCCATCCTTTGTTTGCGGTTCTCCGTCCCATACCTCCCCTTATTGGTTTCCATCATTTGTTCCCGGTTCTCATCATTCATTCCTTGTTCTTTTAATTTATTCCTAGTTTTTATCCTCCTTTCGTAGTTCTTATCCATTATTCCCTGTTTCTAGTTCCCCTCCAATGTTCCCTTGATTCCTTGTTCACTCCTTTGCAATCTCCCGTGTACTTCCATTTTCATGTTTCATATTCCTTGTCTCTTTGACTCCGTGTTATATTGTTGGGATTTAATAAGCTCTTAATTACAACAAAATATCACTTATGGAAACTCTTCAAAATCTTTCAAACTCTTCATGCCGTGTATACATGACCAAATAATGATGACTATGACCATGACGGACCTTATTCTTTTATATATAGAGATAGTATAAAAGGTTACAATCCTTTGACGTTCATTCAAGGTTTTGAAACTCACTGCAAGAATATTATATACAAAAAATATTGTGCACAATATATTTTTCATCATTTTTTTTTTCTCGTACGGATAAATTTTGTTGTTTGTTTCCAATACAATAGAATATGAAAAAACTCATGTAATAGTTACTCTCACACCCTTTTTGAAAGCTAAAATCATATATTTAAAGGTACTTGTATTTTAGAGTAAGGCAAAAGAAGGATAGTTTTATTGTGCTTTGATGACTTCATAAGTTCATAGTAATTGCTCTTAACAATATGATTGTTGTTGTTGTATATTAACAAATGTATAAGAATAAACTATGTGTTGTGTGGTTTTCCAATATCAGAAGTTGGGTGGACAACTGTAATAAGAACTTCAACGCTAAATGGGCATAGAAAACTAGTCCTTAATGGCTAGCATTATAAATCTTCCAACGACCCAACTTGCAACAATAATCTCTCATTTTCATCACATACTCAAAATTTAGATTCTAATCGTTGATACATCACCATACTCAATGACTTTTATCAAGAGATTTATTTTGTTCATAGAAAATGGTTTTAGAGAGGAGAAATGATGGTACGAAGTGCATTGACTAAAAAATAGTTGTTGAACTGTTTATAAGTCAAAAACCATGAAATAATGAATTGGTTCAAAAAATCTCAAGAACAAATTAAAAATGTGATTTGCCCATATTTGGTCTTTAGGGGCTTACGTTGAACTCTAGAACATCTATTCTTCTCATTTGTATATTACGCCATTACTCTATTGGTGAAATTTTGAACATGGAAAATGCTTAGTTGATACTATTTATTTTTTGGTGTCAGAATATTTGAGCGCTATAAGGTAGTGTGCTCAATAATTGCTCAATCTTGAGATTCTCAATCAATAAATTTTGATATATCTCAAATTCATTATGAATTTTGGAAGTGGAAGCCATAGGGGCATCAATAGCCGTTTAGTCTAAAGTGTACAACTTGATTACATTAAAAATTGGAAGTAGAGGCCGTAAAGTACCACATGCTTGGATTAGGCTATTGAATGTTTGTCGAGTGCTTGACGAATTTGAACCCCTAAAGATCCAAGAGGATCAAATGGGGCTTTTAGCTCTTTTGGGCAATCTAGATGAATGGGTTGAAAGTGATATTTTTGCCTAAATTTTTTAAAGGGTGCTTCTTATATTGCAAAGTATATGTAGTAAAACTTGCAAAGCCAAGTTCCAATTTTTTCTGAAATATGTTCATAAGCAAATTATAACTTAAGTTCTAAAGGGCCTTAACCCCTAAAAATCCAAGCGTTTCCTCAACCTCCAAAACCAAAAACTGCCATTTTTCACCTTCGTTGGGAGATGGGAAAATGGAGAAACTTTTTTTTCTCGTTTTAGACTTTGAACCGCAAGATCTTGTACCTAACTTGTATACAAAGGACTCTTCAAAATTTCAACCGTTGGATGTTTGTCATTTGTGAGATCGTAAAAATCAAAGTTTGTCCAACACTTTTTTTTGCCGCTGCGTGAGAGGCATTGTCTAAATGGTGCCAAGGGCAACTTGATGATTGTTACTCCAAACATTTTTCCCTCATTTTTTTCCATGTAGGTAATCAAGTTGGGTACGCTCATGCAAAATTTTAGAAACCAATTCCACTTTTTGACCTTAATGTAAATTATTTTATGAAAGAAGGTCTAAAAACAACAATATAGTAAAACAAGCACCACATATGATAAATTTAGTTTGAGGAAAATCTAGACGGTGAGTAGGTGCATTTATGAGAATGTGAATTTTGAAAAAAAAAAATCTTGGAAAAATTCCAAAATCTCAAATTTTGGCAATTTTTGAAAGAAAAAATTGTAAAATTACTAGAAATTGTGAAGATTGTTTTTGAAAGTTTTGGAGGCTGCCCTTGTAAAATTGGTAAACTTTTTGACTTTGGATACTTTGGAATTTGAATACTAATTTGGTAATGAACATATTTCCAAAAAAAAATACTTTAAAAAAATTTATTTTAAAGTGCCCGTTTTGGACTTGAAACCTAAAATTTCTAGATGAAGGTTATAAAATTAAAATCTGGCTTTGCAAATTTTACCACATACACATTACACTATGGGGAGTGTCCAGTAAAAATCTTAGGCAAAAATATCAATTTAATTGCTTAAAGTGAGCTGCCCGAAATCTCAGAAAACCGAATTGGTTTCCCTGGATTTTTAGGGGTTAAGTCAATAAGAGTACCAATTTTACAAGGATAAGCTCTAAAGTGTCATTTTTTTTTTTGAAAATACCCACAAGAACTTGGGAGGCAAACTTTGGATATTATAATCCCTCAAATGGAAAACATCCAACGTTTGATTTTTGGAGTAGCAACTGAAAATAGTCTCAGGTACAAGATCTTACGGTTGATTTTTTTCAAAAAAAAAAGAAAAAATGTTTCACATCCCCGAAGGTGCATAGAGGTTAAGAATGGCACTTAGATAACTCCAAAATTTTACAATTCAAAGATCAAAATTATGCCGTACTTTTCTGGTCGGAAAAACACAAATAAATCTACTGCCGATCGAGGTCCCAGAGAAGTATAATTAGATGGAGTCGACACCTCAGGTTCAAGACCTGGTTCAAGACGTGGATTCGGTTGTTGTTTCTCTCCTAGTCTGATGAGCAAGGCCAGTCATAGCGATGCTGGAGCTCGTCTAGATTGCGTGATTCCTCCGCCCAGAGTGCTCCATCAAGCTTCATTTCTGCGGAGAGATCACTAGTTTTCTACTGTATTCAATCTAGGTTGCGTTGGAGCACGAATTCGAAACCGCAGAGGCTGAAGTCGTACTCTAGGTCACGTATTCGCGTGATCCTTCGGCTTGATGGTCAGTTTTCGCTCTTATCTTCTCTTTCGGGTGCTTATACCCATTTCTCAGTTTTATTTATCGATAGATTAAGCTCTTTCTGCGTGGCATTTTTGGGCGGTTTGGCTCGAGGAATGTGTGGGAGAAGGGTGCGTGGGTGCTTTGTGGAAGAACAAACAGCACTAGTGCTACTGCATTTTTTTCCGTCTTCGAGGGCATAAGTTTGAGCTTTGGATTGTGCAGCTTAGAAAATCAGGAGAAAACTAGGGTATCAGGAGCGATGGAGAGGCTGAAGAAACTGCTGCAGCATCCCGACAACCGCGTGTGCGCGGATTGTGGAGCGCCAGACCCGAAATGGGCGTAAGTGTGGCTGGTTTTTCATCCTGTCTCTTATCGTTGAGAGTTCGCAATGCTGAATTGGATGCTTTTTCTTGCAGATCGACAACGATCGGGGTGTTTTTGTGTATCAAATGCTGCGGTGTGCACCGGGGGCTAGGTGTGCACGTTTCAAAGGTAAGCATAATTTTTGTCCTCATTTGGTGAGGTTCCTCTTCCTCGATCGAGAATGTGCTTATAATCGCTTTTTTTGCCTTGTATTCAAGGTTATGTCCGTAACGCTGGATGACTGGTCAGCTGATCAAGTCGACTTTATGGAAGCCATAGGTGGCAATGCATCAGCTAACTCAGTGTACGAGAATTTTGTTCCCTCTGATACCCGAAAGCCTCCTCCCGATGCATCTGTTGAAGAGCGTACCGACTATATCAGGTGCACTCCTTGTACCTCTTACGCTTAATTCTCATGTGGGAAGCTCAGAGCGCGTGCAATGTTCTTTCCATCATTTTAAAATAGTGTGCTGTGTAACAGATGCCCTCGAAACACATGTCCTTAATTGTCATTTGATTTGTGCAGGCGGAAGTACGAGGATCAAGAGTTTATGAAACCGACCTTACGCATGAAGGCAACTTCACGCACGAGGTCTTCTGCTTCCACCCAAGATGCAGACAATTTACCGGCACCAAGTTTCAGGGTTCCCGCCATCAGCACCAGGGATTCCATGTACAGCAGCAGGGACTCTATGAGCAGCAACAGTGCGCTTCTTTCTCCACCTGGTAGTTTCAGTAGTTACATGAGCTCTTCTTCTACCGCTCCAAGTCGTAGGAGTGGTGCCTCGTTGTCTGGTGCCTCCTTGTCTCGTACCACTTCAACCCCAAGCACGGTATGTCCAAACTAAGCATTACATTCTCATATCATGAATTCACGAATCTATCACATCTGAACTCACGTGCTTTTGAAATCTAGCATCTGCATGATTGGCGAACAATCTTACTTTGCAACATCTGACGTCCTGAGTTTCAAACTGCATCATTTTGATGGGAAGTATGTCTTGGACGTTGTTCGTCGAGTAGTGGAGCTTCCGGAGTAATCCCATACTACTGTAACACCAGATAGTTAAAGACGGCATCATTGTGGGATTTGATTGATTGAAACGTTCTTGTTGCATCTTCGTAGGCTGGCATGGTTGAATTCTTGGGGATGTTGAAAGTGAGAATCGGAAGAGGCATAAATCTGGCCGTCCGAGATTTGCTGTCTAGCGATCCGTACGTTTGTGCAACCCTCGGAGGACAGGTACTCACGAATGTTTGCCTTTGCCCTAAGTGTCGTACTCGTTATGAGATCCTCTCTAGAAAGTGCGCTGATCTTGTCCACCTTCCTTGTAGAGCGCGAAAACTAAAGTGGTGAATAGAAACCTCAACCCAGTCTGGGATGAAGAGCTCATGCTTTCGGTACCAAGCCCACCTCAGCCACTAAAACTGGTAAGACTCTCATTCATTCTGCAAGCTATAGTATAATAATTGTGCAACCGCATAAGCGGTTTCATTCTTATTGCGTGTGACTTACGGGTAGAGTGTGTATTGCAGCAAGTGTTCGACCATGACGTGTTCTCAAAGGATGATTCAATGGGAGAGGCAACAGTAGACCTGAATCCACTGATCCTGGCTGCTCAAATGCACCAAGGGATGTTCGAGGAGTACGGGTGTGAGCAAATCGGGCGGTGGCTGGCCACAAGCGACAACGCGCTTGTAAAAGATAGCAACATTGAGGTGATAGACGGATTGATCAAGCAGGAGGTGCATCTGAAGCTGCAGAACGTGGAGAGGGGGGAGATTGAGGTCTCGCTTGAATGGGTGCCTCTCAATGGATTGTAGTAGCTCACGATTCCCGCACCCATTGCCCTGCTTCCTGCCACTCAATCGTGTCAATCCTAATTTCACCGACTCACTCACGGTGCCTGTGTCCGTGGGATGGTCTGTGCCCTTATTGCCTCTGAACAAATTGGACTGTTTTGAGAGCCCATCTAAGGATGACTCTCAACTTGTTGCCTGAGTTCAAATAGTGTCCATGACAATAATATGGAACGGGTGATATTCAAGTGGATGTTAAGGCAGGTGCTTGGGCAAAATCTGTGTGAACCGGGACACTGTTTGTGACACTTTCATGTAACCTTGTAATCTTTTGTAAGGGCAGGTTCTTGCACAAATAGGTGACGTACATTCACAACTAGCTACTAGATCAAATTTATCATCAAGCATTGAAAGAGGGCAGTTTTGAGAGAGTAACAAATAAATAATTGTAACCTGGTCACTTCTGTCTGGCGCTCTTTCGAAATGTGTCGAAATTACCAAGGTTACAATGATTATATCAGGTAAATGTTCAAAGGAACAAATATCTCTAAAATCATGTTTGGTAAGCTGAAAGAGTTTACACACGTAAATCATAAAATCACAGAATTCGAAGGTGCGGATGCTGGTGAAGGACATGCCACATGCATCTGGTAGGTTTCTTCTTTTCTACATTATAATACCAGACTGTACTATACAGGTACAAATAATTCATTGCAGGTCATCATAACTGCCCCACTGCTGTATAATTTAATGTCAATCATTCTGCTTTAATCGAAGTACTGTAGTCAAATCTCTACAGTAACCCACTCTAATCTGTCGTTGATACCGTAATACCGTATTGCCATTCAACTCATAAGGATGGTTCTTTATCAGCTCAGTACACTGAATAGGTAGATTAGTGTTAGATTTTTATAAGATTTGAAAATGCTGTAAGTTTTTACTTCTGATAAAAAAAATAAAATACTAAGAGTATTGATTCCAATACTGTGGAAGGATCCCCATCTTGACGGATGTTGAGGGTAAAAATATTGACCAACAGTAAAAACTTATAACATGTTTATATAAATTAGTGTATTTAACACTAATCTACCTTTTAGTGTACTACAAATGTTGTGTGACAAATAACTCATCCGCCGGGCTGAGATAGACCCACCTGTAATTTGTAGCTTAACTCCTAACAGAAGAATTTATTGAAGAGATGATTTTTGAAGAGATGATCATTTATCTATTTTGGCAGCTTGGATAAAGGGGTTAATTCCTGAATGATTTGACTCAAGTTTCGTAGGGAGTTTCGTAAAGTGTCATAATTGGAAACAAATGTGAGTTATTTAGATCTCAACCATGCAATCTTGTAAATACATGGTGTACTGTGCATCACGTGGGTTGAATTTCAAGTGGTGAGGCCACATAGATTGTGAAATTATAATGTATTAGTACTCAAAAACATCATAAATTTTCAACAATTTCACTTTGCAGTGAAAAGGCTACCAACAGACTTATTGCAATGAGAAGTCATCAACTTCAAAGATTTCATTTGAATAACACTCTTGAACTAAAAAATACCATGATGTATATATTTCTTTCTCCAGTAGTAGCCCTGCAATTTTTAAAATTGCCCCAAAATTTTCAAAGGAAAAATGTCCAAAACTAGGCCCCATGCACGAAAATGAATGCCATAACTTCCTCACATTTTGAATGGAATTAAGTTTTTCACTACAAAAACTAGTTGAAGATTGACATCCATCCCAACAAACAAAACTAAAATTCGATGGTAGATGAAATATGTATTGTATTTTTATAGTTTCTTCAAAATATAAACATCATTGCAAATCCAATCCAAAACCTAAACTATTCAAACCAACAATCTTCCAACTACAAAGTTGTTGGATTTTATCTTGACATCATACTCATCCAAAAAGAATAAATCATAGAAAAGTAACTTGGATTTCACATTATTGGCTTGTAATGATCAAACATGCTCCATGGTTGAAAACCAAAAAAGAAGAGTTGCCTTCACTAAAATGCATGTCACCAATCATTGTATGGGTTTGCAATATTTATCACACAAAGTAGACTTGTTTTGGGACCCAACCCAGGTGATTCCGTCCAATAAATAAAAATCTGAAATTTTTAAAAATGAATAAAAAAAATAAAAGAAATAAACTTCACATGTAAAAGTTATGGCTCTTCAAAGTTTATGCCCTTCATCCAAAATGTTATTTGTCAGCATTCAACCTCGTTAAGGGTTCCACTAAGATTTTACAATAAGTTCCCTATACTATAAGATGTATGTGGTAATAAAAAGAAAGTAAAATTTGTTTTGTTGAATTTATTACTCATATCTTAGTTCCAAATAAAAAATGGGCCGAAATAAACTTTTAATTTCAACATTTCCTTGAGTTTTATTTTTTATTTTTTATTTTTTGAAACTTGGTTCATAATTCTATTACTATTTAAATTCTCACGTGACCCATGTGAAACGTCTACCAATTTCACAAGGGAACACTTCAAAAATCATAAGGCTTAGCTTCGCACTTATTTGTGATTTTCTATATTTTTTTTTTCTCTCAAAATTTGCCAAAATTTGAGATCTAAGAGTTTCTTGAAAACAAATTCACCTTATTTTCTTTTGTAGAAATTTGAGCATTTTGGTAACACATGAAGGCTAGCAGAGTTTTGAATTCAATACTCCCTCTATCATATTATGATTATCTCGTGAGGTCACTCAAATCTATTTAGAGAGGTAGACTTGAGAAAACCTATTTGACAATTACAATGAGACAAAAGGGAATACAACTATATCCATTTGAATTAATACACTTCAAACAATTTCCTACTCCACACACTAAATTTATCATAAGTATTAAATGTGAACACTTTAAATTTGACTTGCTCCAAGCCGGCCACACGATTAATTGGCACACGCGATCATCCGACCAAGTTGATTTCCTGCCGTGGCGAGGCCCTTTCACCGCAAAGGTCCTGCCACCAGTAACGGCCTTCCTACACCAAAGAGTTACCTGTGACCATGGATCAGAAACTTTCTGAACCGTCAGATCCATATTTTCAACGGCCACGGTTACTGGACCGCGGTTCTTTTCCCGACTGCCGATAAATATTCCGTTGCCGATCTGTCGGTGTTGTAGCCTCGGCAGTGGTGTTTGTCGCGATAAAGCCTCGACCCCATCCCCGCAAGCATAGATCCCAACAGAGTACTTGCGATCATTGCGCTGGGTTAATCTCTGTTCCGTCAAGATTGATGCGCGAGCTGTTGTTGCCCATGTTTGGTGCTACAGCTGCTTCCCTCCAGCGCATTCGTGTTGCGTGAATCGTCACGCCAGCAGAGCATTGCAGCACTATTCTCGTCTCCTATCTTGGGACTTTCCCGTTTTTCCGGAACCTGCCAATTTCAAGTTTATTGGGTTTAGATCCTCACCTCGGTCGAGTTGGCCATTTGTCGACATCATTCTTTGCTCTCTTTCGTGGCGCGCAAATTTCAAGATATTCTCTATGGTGCTCTTATCGAGTTAGTTGCATTGCGTCGAGAGTTGTCTTGGACGGTTTTGTGTAGATGGCGGGTGAGGGTGAGGGGGTTAAGAAGCGCGCTATGGAGGCGTCGGAGAGTGACGGGGAGGAAGAGTACAGTGGCTGCTGCTTGTTCCGATCGGGTATCCGCAAGCTATCGAAAGGCGCCTCTTACGCGAGGTTGGAGTCAGACGATCCAAGCGAGGCGAAACCGAAGCTCCAGAGGTCGCGGACGGTGTGCGCGGAGTATTTCTGCTGCTGTGGGCCGCGAGGTTCGAATTACACCACGGTCGAGGTTCGATCGCAGGATCGGAAGTGGGAAGTAGGCGTGAACGAGGAGGAATGTGTGAAGCGGTCGTACTGGCGGACGCTGGTGCACAAGCTAACCTCGCATGGGCATGTGCGACGCCCGTCGCGCGGCTCCGATTGGCTCAGCTATGACTCACACGCGTACCAGATGAACTTCGACGACGGCTGCGGGCGCGGGAATTGTGTCTCGTACCTCTTCACGGACCCTGACATGGACGGCTCCCCCGAGGCGCGCGCGCGCGCAATGCAAGCGGCGTTTGTGAAGAAGTTCCAAGGGATTGCATCATCCCCGGGTAGTCCCATGAGCCCCGTGCTCTCCCCTCTCCCCGTCAAGATGCTGTCCAAGGAGGAGCTCGAGAAGTCGAAGCAAGGCGCCGTCCCCATTTGGCAACGCCGCCAAGGCGTCCCTCCTATCAAGCTCGACCTCAGACAACGCGCAGGTCCCATGGACTAACACCCACCTTCTTGCAATTCTCTCCCACATCTCTGTATCATAGTTAAGAATTTGGTGAGCATACATACCACCCAAGCATTTTGCATCTTGCTTCTCATCTGCGGATTAGTGCTATCGTTTTTTAGACTTCTGTCAACAAACCATCTTAACAAATTTTCCCACTTAGGGTTGTAGTCCGCCCGTGGGCCTACTTAATACATCAAGCTGAAATTACAGTGTAAATATAATCTGCGAGTTGCAGAATTTTGGTGTTTACGCCGAGGATTTAGTGGGTAGGCTGCATGCATTTTTCTTGGTACATGTTGGTAGTGGGTGTGGTGAGAGTACTGTGATGAATTTGCTTGCATTCTCATCCAACACCTAGCATTGCACCGTCATAGTCTACTGGGGCAAGATGAAAGATTGTTTTATCAGAATCTTTTCTGCAAATAAGATGTTGTAAAGTGCACTCATGCTTACACTTTTGTGAGGAAGACAAAGATTAAGACCTAGTGTTGGCCGATCAGGTCCCAAATGACCTCCATAATTCGACTCCTGGTCTTCTTAAAGCAAGAGCAAGTGGATTGAATGAAAGGAAGGTAGCTGTCGAGTCTTCAATAGAATCTGACATCATTCATGTTGCGGTTGCGAAAACGACATAGGAAAGTTCCGAGTTTATGACAGCTTGTCAGACCTTTCAGTCGATTCATTTTTATCAGCATTTTACTGGTCGTTCAACGTATGAATCGGAAACTCTTTAATTTAATACTTTTTGTTCTTATCAGCAAATTACCATCAAGTGTCAATCTTCCAGAGCCCTGATAATCTTACCAGTCTCATTGCTAACATCGTTGTTCATGTCCAATCAGAGGTGAGTTAAAAAGCGTACAGCATCATCTAATGCTGCAGATAGTCCTGTTTGAGACTGTAGACAGCCTTGCTGTCATGACATGGCATCTAATTGATGTTGACTGTGTTTTGTAAAGGTCGGTGAAATTCTGAGTACTGAAAATTTCTGGTCGTCGGTCAATCTCATTGGTCTCTCATTCGTCTAAGTGTACTGGGATAAGGCGGCGAGTTTAACCTTAAATCGATATTACAAAGTGGGAGAAGTATCAAGTCCAAACCACCTTGTTAGGTAAGCCGATCTCCAAAGTGCTAAGTGCACAGTATTCATCACTTCCAAACGTTTCGTAAATCCATATACAATACACCCATCAATCTAAACATCTACCACTACCAGTGTACAGACATGGTATATCATTCAGATACAGTATACAGAATGATATATCATTCAACCACTACACGACTCTAAACCCCCAATTTGAGCTGCATGCTCGAATTTCAACTGCAACTTAAGTCCCACGTCTCT
This sequence comes from Bryum argenteum, assembly GCA_037043015.1. NCBI lineage: Eukaryota > Viridiplantae > Streptophyta > Bryopsida > Bryales > Bryaceae > Bryum > Bryum argenteum. Next base: position 1,663,488 of record CM073323.1, on the reverse strand, counting down.
GTACATATCAGAATTGCACTTACAAATAGAATTCCTCAACGAACACAAGGAGGCGAATGGGTAACCATAAAATGTTCTAATGACTAAGGTTGAAATGGATTGCTTCACTTGATAGTATTACGAAATGTCTTAACCTCTTGCAACTGATCTTACGCAGGAAATAAGCCTCCGTGCAAGAGTGAAGAACAATACCTACTGCCTCATTCTAATGGCGACAACTATGTTTCAGCTGGTCAAGAATAACCAGTAAATTACCCGAAGGTAGTCAAATAAACAATCATGTATACCCCGTCATACAGTGCTTATTTGAGACCTTACCATCAATGCTACAAGAAGTCCCAACTACCTTCATGGAAGTCCAATGCCGTAAGCCGCGTTTCAATGTATTGCAAAAATTCTCATGTTGTGAAAGACTCTCCACAACCACATTGACCTTTTGAATTAGGGTTGATGAAAACAAATTCGGATCTGCGCAGAGCAAAGACACACTGATTAGCATTTTCATAGTAAAATAGCTTTCAGCAACGAGCAAGATATCGAGACCTGAATTTTGCACACTGCCAAGCCGAAAACGAAGCTAGTAGTTCAAATGAGGCTCATATGTTCTTACTTCAATCGGTCTTCCACATAGTCCATTTTAGTGCCAACGACGTGCATCAGTGCTCGAGGGTCTATCAACACCTTCACACCTTTATCCTCTATGATCTCATCAAATTTTCCTCGGTCATCTGCAGTACGGAACATACGAAACAAACCGTCATATAAAGAAAGGAGTACAAGGATCGTTACTACTAGGATATCCATAACTCATCCTGCATGGAGATACCCGCCTTTACAACAACTATGACTGGAGGCATAGTGGCTCTCGGCAATCGCTCTCGTCACAACTATGTACTTGAGCTTTTCAGAAGCCAAGGACAAGGCTGAAAAATTTCATACTAATTATAACTGATTCCTGACTTGGAATGTTTCAAAGAAAGTACTGCAAGCCACAATGATTATGAGAATAGAGCATAAATTATATCAAGTCTCAGAAAAATTGGATAGCACCGATCTGCTGAAGTTAATGAATACATATAAAGTCAACCTTTCTAAACGATGCGATGTTCTTTCCTAATCCTATGAATTGACCCGGTCTGAACTAAATTTTGCGCAATATGATCAATCAAATTGGTCACCTTCAAACCTTCAAAATTAAAGGTTAAGCAATTTTATCTCATCATGTAAGTAAATCTCAGAAGAACAAAGTGTTCTCAACTCTCAAGCTAAAGCATCAGCGGTGGTTTATTGGCAGACACAACCTCAGACTACGAAGGAGGCAAAGATCAGGATCACAACAATTGATGGCCTGAGTAGTGAGAGGGTACAAAAGAACAACTTGCAGGAAAAGAAAATTACGTAAAGAAAGAAGAGAGGAAGAAAGGCAGTGTCTACCACCAGTATGGATCAATTGATCGCCAGTTTATGGGTTCATACATGGACATTGCACCGTGGGACCCTAAATACCATCTCTAAAAACCTCGACCAGAAATTCAGAAATAATACATAAAAAACGCATATCAAATCAAGATGTAAGTCTCATCTAATACATGTTCCATAAGTTGATATCTTCTGAGATAAATTCACACTCATTACAACAAAATTCTTAATCTTTGAAAACCTTTGCTCTTGTACAAATTACGTTTTAATACTTGCGATAGTCAAAGGAAATCTAGCCATAACTCTTAACTCCCAATTCAAAGAATGCAAGTTTCTATACACACCAGCATTTTTAGACATGTCTCACTGTCGAACAGTCACCGAAAAAAACAATAGATAAGACCAGGAAAAACATGTCCATCAAAATCGCAGCCCTATAATCTTCAACAATGCTACCGTGATAATTGAGAAGATGCAGATGGTGCTAGTTCCTCTCCCGAAGAAGCTTTGAGCTCTGCAATCAGTATCCTCTATGTGGAGTTCGTTCACTGAGAAGAGACTGTACGAATTCAAACAGAACCGTGCTCAGTGGCGAATTCGGAGGGAAAAATTAAGCGAGATTCGTTAACGATCGGGAGCCAGGTATTTGATGAGATTGAATTGAACTATCGTGAGTAATCTCTCAATGAACTGGTTAGGGTTAAACTACACAAGGATTGAGATCCAGCAACAGAAAGAGAGACAGAGCCGCCTCTGCAACCCGAACGAAAGCGAAGTGAGTAAGTGTACCAGCGTAATTAAGTGTGTAAGTGAGTCCATTGCAGCCGCGCACTTTGACGCCCAGGCGCAAATACTCCTTCTTCCTGCGATCCAGCAGCGTGCGAATCTTGTTGGCCGCGGCCTCTGTGAGCGACAGCGCTTGGCGTCGCGCGGCACCCGCCTTCGCAGCTGCCGCTGCTACCGCGTACATTGCCCCTACCAAAGCCTGGCACCAATCGATATTGCACTTCACAACAACATGCTCCTACAGAATGGCTCGCTCTTTCTCTAGAAACGCTCCCACTACCCGTGTTGTGACAATGACTCAGGGTGACAACCTCGACAAATGGAATCGCGAAACAGGAGCGGCAGTTGTGTGATTGAACAGAATTGAGACAGCGATGATGGGAGGTCCTCTTCTCGTGAAGTGGAGGGCTGCGCTTGCTGCTCTCAACGATGGAGTTGCCGAACTTTCCTTCTGATAACCGGATATACCTGGGTGACACCCGGCGTCGATCTTGCGCCACGTTCTTTTGTTGGTCGACGAGACCCGGTTTGGCATGTGGCCTCCACGTGGGCTTGGTCCACATCTAGACCTCTTCATAATCACCTCTCCCAAGTTAACCCTTAAACGCCCAAAGGGGCTCAGAGCCTAGAAACACAAGTTTTTGTAAAGTGTTTGTCGATATTGCCTTTGGAGGTGTTGTATTTCAATTCAAAAATATTTAACTTTGTTGCACTGAACACTGTTATATTGTGCTCGGTATAAATAAATTTAAATAAATTTCTGAAAAAACATGCCCCTTGCTTGAGCCATCTTGCTTAAGCAAACCAATGATTTCCATTTAACCCCTAACTCTCCTTGTTGCAAAACGGTCAAAGTCACAAAATTTGACCTTCCTCTAGATTAAGCTCAATTAATCTCAATCCAAGCATTATTCAAAAGATTCAACCGTAAGATCTCAAAGTTCACTTGACATTCTTCTCACATACCAAATTTGAACCGTTCCTTCTTTCTCATTTGTGAGATTATAATGGTTTTCTGATTTCAGTCAAAGTTGGCTGAGTTTTTCTCCCGCGGGAACCTCCAAACCGTGTTTCGGGTTTTAAGGAGAGTTAGGGGTTAATGTAAGAATGTAAGAATGTCTCCGTCTCACTATTAAATGCGAGGTGTAGTTTGGGTGGGAGGTGTAGTTTGGGTGGGTGTTATAGTGTTATAGGATGATTTTCAATGTACTCATCATGGATATTTTAGATTGTGCCATTCAAACCCTCAAGTTCCAAGGGGTTCATTTATGTTAATTTAACTTTGGGCACGTTATGGGGTTTCTACATTGTGTGAGTTGATTTTTTTGCAAATCATAGAGTTTTCCCATACCATTCCATACAAGACTATTCTTGCTCCACAATTCCGCCTTGTACTTTAAGAGATATGTGCTCTTAAAATTTTTGAACATTGTTATGGCATGCCCAAAACCAAAGTTGATGCTTGGTCATTCTTAAAATCTACTTAAAATCAATTGGATCACACTAACTTCAAAAAATTACCAAAAAGTAAAAATTTGTTTATTTTCAAGTTTTGTTTGTGTGCACATCGGAGAGTTACTAAAGCATGATCTCACCATTTGAATATTTTATAGAATAATTCTTTGCATGCCCATATTATTGTCAGAAAATGACCTTTGTATTCAAATTTTCAACATTTGTACCTCCATGTATATTTATATTGAACATCCATAAGCTTGCTATAAGAAGTCTTACATCACTTCGTAGTGTCGTTTCATTACATTTAACATGAAACATTATTCCCATTGATTAGGTACTATGCATTTGAGATGGTTATAATAACTACGAGGTAGAAATTTCTTAATATTGTTTGATTATGGAGAGGCAAATCCTCCATTTAGTGAGGGAATTATTTATTCTCCATTGGACTCACTTCAATTGCAATTATACAAATATGTATAACAGAAGATTGCAAATATTTAGTACGTTAAGCATACATTTTTAAGCCCAAAGAATGTCAAAGAGCCCCCTTTATATATGAATGCCAAATTACAATGTTGAAAGCCATACTTCACAAAAGTTATTGACGCAGGGTTCAACCTTAATACTTGTAGAGTAAGTAGGTGAGTTCCTTCAATGCAAGGATGCAATTGTCATAATCATACTCTAGAGTTATTTATACATACATAGAGAAAAGAACTAAATTTTTTTGTAACATGTAGTCCCTCCTCCTTTAGTTGGGTTTTAACATAGTTACTCGATTCCAAATCACTATAAGAAAACATGCATGAATTTGGTGGCCAAAGTGCAACTATATGGATGACAATGTAAAAGTTTGGAGTTTTTTTTGGATGGAATTACTTGGGTTGGGTCTCAAATCAAGTCTAGTTTGTATAGTAAAACATCCAGATCCATGCAAGAAAGTATGAACTTATGGCATGCAATTTCGGGAAGAAAGCCTTTGTTTTTTTCAATGCTGTTTTTTGACATTCGATATGTTTAGAGGTTGATGTCTATGCATAATTTTAAGAGGTTAATGTCTATGCAATCCAGTCCACACTCTATACCACGCCTTAAGCACGCAGGGTGTTCAAACGAGGATATGCGTGCAGCAATAGTGTCTTGGCTCGAGGAATTGTGATGCCGAACTCCTCGCTCATGTCCACATCCTCGGCGTGCTCGCCGCCGGGAAGAAACCACTCGAAAGCATGCACAAGCACGGCAATGGTCCAGTGTACAGACATGGTGCCCATATTGATGGCAGGGCACGCTCGTCGCCCCGATCCAAACGGAAGCAGCCCATGATAGTCCTGCCCATTCACATCCATGTCCGGGCGGCGCATGAACCTCTCCGGCTCAAATTGGAGCGAATTCTCCCACTCCTCTGCGTTGCGACCGTTGCGACCGATGCCGTATGCGTGCACCAGCAACCGTGTTCCCGCTGGGATCGAGTATCCCGCCAGCTCGCAGTCTTCGGTTGACTCCGGTGGGTGCAGACGAAACACTTCCTTCACCACCGCTTGCAGATACATCAGCTTCGGTATATATGTCCGCTTCTTCCACCATCCCACATTTTCCGACCACGCTGTTGAGCTCCTTGGTAAGGGTCCGCATCACTCGCGGACTGCGCATCAGCTCTGCCATTGTCCATTCCACTGTCACCGATGAGGTATCCACTCCTGCCGCTATCATGCTCTGAACAGGTCCACAAATTCAACATCGCATCATGAAAGCAAATTCCACAAATTGAAAGCCAACATCGTTTTATGTTGTGCATCACTTTCAAAAGAGAAGCTTTCTGAGAGCTGTATATGTGTTCATGTATGGGAAGAGTAGAGAATGCGTATGATCCCAGATGATGCTTCTTCAGACTGAGGTGTATGGTGCTTACCATGGCGGTCGCTTTGATGGTTTCAACATCCAGCTTCAAGGAGTCTTGGAGGTGGTCTTGTTCGTGCATGGAGCGCAGGAGGACATCCACCATCTCCTTGTCGGCCTCGGCAATTGGTACATTCTGCCACTTCTCCTCATACTCCTCCACGACTTTGTTCAGGAAAGTGGAAAGACGGGATTGCACTGATTTCATGCGCTTCTCGATGCCTCCGATGTCGAAAGGGCGCGGCCATGGCACGAAGTCTCCGAGCATGAACAAGCCTCTCAGTTGCTGCAGCTCGTCAATGACGTCTTTGAATTCACGCCCTTTCGCATCCGTTTCTTCGTCTGCTCCACCAATGGACCCGGTAAATACCTCATTGGCCACTTTGATGTTCACGTGATGTCCACCAGCTTTCCTTGTGCAATGTCTTGCACTATGGAGCTGCCATTCAAGACGAATCACATACGGGATTACCAGACAAGCAGCTGGCTCCTATGCCAATAGGAGATATACTGCACACAAATCGATGAGCCATGGTCCAAATAGTCCAGATTTTGTTTGTTCATCAAAGAAACATGATGCTCTGTCCTGATAGCAGGTTTCTCCTATCAGTTTTACTGACACTGATGATGTTCCAGAGAAGAGAACATGTACTCTCTCTTCTCACAGACCAACACTTTATATTGTAATTGATCATGTACATTGTGACATTAGGCATTTTGTTGACAAAAGGATATCATATTCAGTATCTTAGCATTTGTTGCACTTCTTCTATGCGGATGAGCTGCGTAGCTTCGAGCCTCTTTGATGTTAAGACTTAAGAGCTCCAAAGTTGCAGTCTTCCGAAGTTGGCGCCATAGAGATGAGTATTGAGCAAAGGTAATTCCTTGTGTTTTGATTTTCACATTCAACACAATGGTATAAGATGAAAAAGATTAATATCATAAAAATGAGAAAGGTATGAAATGAGAGGCTCATGGGCACTGACCTCTGTAGTTGTAAGAGAAGTAAATTGCTGAGATTTTGTGTTTGGGGTGAGATGCCCAAATCTTATGATGAGTAAGCAAGACCTCCTTTGCCATAGCTGGTGATGAAACTACAATTGCTCGAACAGAGCCCAACCACAACATGTAAATGTCGCCAAAGTCATTGGCCCAATTTTGCATGGTAATATGTGGTTGCTTGCCCAACAATGGCAAGTGGCCTAGAATGGGCCATGCGCGTGGTGGTGTTGGTGGCATTTTCCTTTTTTGTTTGTGCAATTTGAGCACAATGATCACCACACTGGAAAGAGTTGCATAGAATGCAAATTTTGCAAACATATTGGAATGATCTTCCATGATAGTGTTTTGCTTGTATTACAACACGAAAGGCATTGTTAGAAACATTCATTCCTTTGCTTGCTAAGTAATACTCACATGCATGACTTAAAAAAATTTGTTTTGGAGATTTGACATCAAGAAGAAGCTCAAAAAGTTGGACGATTGTACTAACAATACGTCGAACCCATCATGAATATTCCATCACTTTATTGTCGGGAAAAATCAAAGCTCTAAAAGATTAACTCCAACTACTTTGCAAAACAGAAGTGAAACACGAGAGTATAAGACTTAATTGTTGAAACACAAGCAAAATTCAATTACATGTCATGAGTGAAAGACACTCTAAGTGCTTCAAATGAACACTACTTAGATTCATTGGCTAAATTTCTATCATTCCTCATACTTCAACATAAACCTTTATAAGCAAACCTATTAACTATAGAAAGTTAACCCTGTAAAGTGAATTTTTCTTGAAAATACAACGTAGCGAGCCTAAACACAAGAAGAAGAGGCATGTGCTCAACTACAAATACGGACAATCAAATGCAATGTGAAGGAACTTCTGCTCTGAAAACATGACGTAGAGAAGAGAAAGAGTAGTAAAACCTGTTGCTCGTAAAAAATAAAGTAATCCTCTTGCTCGCTCTAAGCTGCACCAACTGCGATGTTTCTAATCCTGAAGGCGAAAAGACTTGAATTCACCCCTTTCTCACGCATGCTCGTCAAGTGCTAAAAGCAAGAATTAGAGCGTGCAATCCTTCAGAGCAATCTTCACAACAAGCAGAGCAAGTAAGGAGAACTTGAGCATTTTTACAATTTTGAGTGTTTGAGAGGATGCGCCATCAGTAGGTGCAGGTGATCCATCAATGGAAGTATGGAACACACAATGCCAGGTCTTTGGTTGGGATTGTATCTTATCCAACCATATGGGCACTATATCGTCATCACTACCTTATAAAACTCATTCTTGCTACAATTTCCACCTACCTGATTACGCATTCTTTCTTACAATGCTCATGCGAATAAAAATGTAACTTACTTCCATACAAATTGTTATTCCACGTTGAAAGAAGATGCTTATACACGAATGGTCCCACCCTTGAATTGATTCCATTCAGGTTACAAGAAGGTGCTTGAATCTCATATACAAATGGTTACGGTTAAATACATTTTTGAGGGGTTCTTCATTGCATAAAAGATCAATTAAAATATTAAAAGGGGGATAGATTTCGAAGAATATCATGTGCATGGCAAATCATATTTTGATCATCACTTAATTTTACCATTCACGCCCATGTCTTATTATTTTCAAGAATCACATAACTCACAAAAATGTCAAGTCGAAAGGTCAAGTGGTAAGGCAAGAATGAGGTGAAAATTTACAAGATCAACCAATCAATTCACCACATTGTGACGATATATCACCAAAATGTCAAGCCTATGTGAACAATCACCTCCATCTAGATCTACACACAGGAAAAGAAAACATCAAAGATCAGATCATTTCAAGAGTTCAGAGAACCACAACAAAATTTAGTGATCACAACTTCACATTTCTATGACCCCAGAAATAAAATCCTCTCCTTTGTTATGTATGTATGAAGAATGGTCCCAATACGTCGTAGAAATGCTACCAAGACATAAATATTTAAGTTTGCAATAATTGGTGTCTTGAACAAGAAAGCTACACACAAGGCTCCCTCTCGTAAAAGACAATGTGGTACACCGTCTTCATCCAAAATGTTGCCCTCTCAAGCGATTCTCCTCCAGCTGATGGAGATCCTCACTTGGTGCCACATGTGGAACACCACTCCACCATTGGTGCAGAAAACTGCGCTAGCATGTCCTTACTTCTTCTTTCAATATATGTCCCTATGATGGCTACTTTTCTCCTTCTCTCGCATCGTGCCAATTGGTGAGTACCCATTGCTCTTGATTCGTTAACCTTCACCAACAATCTCCTCGATGTTAAATTTTTGAATCATTCTCATTTCCAATAGTTTTGAGAATTATTTGAAATTCCAAGCCGTATGTGGTTGCATTGAGCAGATTTTCTTATTGAACGGAGATAAGATGGGAGACAAATCGAGATATATGAATGGTAATAATTTTCTACATCCTTGAGAATAGTCCAATCAGAACTTACCTCTTTCTTTCTATGCATTGAAGCTTCCTTGTGAAGATCTTCTTTTGACATAACCATTCACGTCCATGTCTTAACATTTTCATGATCTGAGAACTCACAAACTCTCAACTCTGTCGATCACCTTCAGGCCAATCCACCACTACATGCAAAGTATCCAAAACAAAACAAGCTTTCCCTCAACCTACCATAATCGTCGATGACTGATCAGCGACAACGATGTATGGCGAGCAAAATGACCGACGGATTCGATTAGCACATTTCAACGGTATATCACAAAAAACTGCTGTGCTTATGAGAACATCCTCAATGAGATTCACAAACCCATGGATGTTTCATTTCAAAGGTTCATAGAGCCACAACAAAAATCAGTCTTTCCAATTTTTCCATTACGTATCCCAAAAGGAAAACAATTGTTCATGTTGTGTGTGTACAGAGGTTCCAATATTTCATTAAAGTGATACTGAACACTAAGCAAAATTTTGATCTAATCTGTTAAAAAGGGAAAGCTACATACACGGCTACACCCAAGGCTCCCAGACAGTCGTTAAAAAGCGAGTGCACAAAACTGATTGTCGTTCAAACAGTTGCCCGCTACATTTCATCTGTTTTGGAAGAATGTGGAGGATGCAAGTACATATTTTTTTAATTTTATGGAGACCCTAAGTAAACAAATACAACTACAGTGTAGAATTGATATTGAAATAGATTCACTTTCGAAGAACTTGGGAGGATAGAAATTAATACTTCAATATTTACCAATCCAAAATACGTTCTTCATTTGAGAGTTATGTGCTTCATATTTCCTTACTTCAATTCTCTAATGATCCCTCTAAGGTGAGAAAATCAAACCTTCTATCTAACGTGACTAATTGTTTCTAGGACTACATCATTTAACTATTGTGAAACAGTGATTATCTTCATCAATTTTTTTGAACATACTCGTTCAACTTGGATCAATATGCCAAATTTTCAGGACGAGATTATTGAAAACCTAACTCTACTTCGTAATTGAGATTTCTTAAGCCCGTGATTTTCCACAAAGCCTCAGAAAGTGAGAAGTGGCCTCCAATTCCACAGTCGGAAATAAATACTAAAGGAAGAAGACCCCTAAACACTTGAGTGCAATCCTTGAAAAACCACAAATCAGTAGGACGATGGTAAATAAGTAGAAAATTTCTATACAAAAAGAATTTAAGGCCGCCGCCGATACACATGGAAATAGGAATATCACAAACTGAGTTCTACGATCTTCACCAGCACCACATTCAAATGCTGCTGCCCATGCTAAGTAAGGCATCTGAGCGATGAAGATGATAAATGTCCCAGCGAGTTCTAGAACCTAAATGTATGATGCATGATGTATGCCCGGGCGCAGTTTTACATGTCTTCGGTTATGGAGCGTTCTGAGTAACAATCACCTTATCCTATGTACAATCACCTCTAGCTGCATCGAACATAATAGACACCACAATTACTCTGGATGCAGCTCCTCCATTCCGACCAACGACTACCATTCTTGTGAATCATCACAGAGACTACTGACATTGTCAGGAAGCAGCTTGGTTCCATGCTTTCAGTCGAATCAGTCTTCCCAATCTCCCCTCTACCTTTTCGCTGGCTTACTTTTGCCTCGCGATCCAATTGCAATTGTTCATGAAAGAATGTACAGGTTCCAATTTCACAACCTTTGGTAGATTCTCAAGTTTCAGCCTGGCGGGCCTGTGCAGCTCCAGTGCACTGGTGCTGATGGGCAGTCAGGGCATCAGCGTATCGACGGAGACGATGCCTATCAATGTCAGAGAGTAGTAGAGGAGGCTGAATTGGGAGTGCTGCAGCCTCAACTACAAGGAAGTAGAGAAGTGCAGCAGCCTTCTCATAAGCAGAAGCTGCATTTCTCATATTATCCATTAACTCATCCACCTGACAACCCACCACAAAAGTCTCCTTAGTTGAAGTAACAAGGACTAGTGACGGAGGCTGATGTACAGAAACCTTCCTAAATGAGCAGAAAGGTAAATAAACTTCAACAATTGAGAAAATTCATGCAAGAAGTTGAGACGGATATTTTATGTACCGCTCCAGCCTTGCCGATGGCAAGTGCTGTTTGGAAGATAAGCTCCATGGCATCCGGCATCTCTGCAACCCATTGATCAACTCCACTAGTTTTGAGGGCAATCATAATGGTGCGAAACAACACTGGTCTTTCATAACAGCTCCCACTCTACAACCACACTAGTCTGACTCTCAGTCTACAGACGGACCAAATGATATTTCATTATCTGAATGAGAAATTTCAGAGAGGTTCACTTACCATCGCCATTATTGATATGCACTGCTAAGGATTCGGCCCGCTCGACAGCCGACGCAAACTCCCGTTCCATAAGGGAACATGTGTTGGCAACAGATCTTTCCTGGTTTTCGACATCTTCTGAACTACCCCTTCCTTTACTGCTGCCAGCATTTTCAAATGCACCAATAGTTTCTGCCCAAGTTTGACAGACTCGAAGTGCCTCTTTCCAGATTGCAAGACACACGAGCTGAATTGAAAACGCTTCCAGCCCCAGCCCCGCGGTCATCTGCAGATAACAGCAATCGAAGTAAGGTTAATGCAACCACCAAGTACTATTACTATGTATGAGGAGGACAAAGCTTGCCACCGACTAAATGCAGATAGTGCACTGAGCTACTACTGGATGTTGGAACAACCCATACAATTTTCTAAAGAGTACAGAAAGGAGTCGGTCACCATTTAATAAGCTTCGAGAAATTCCAATAGTGTAACTTCTCTGGAGATACTGATCCTCACAGTTCATTGTAGGTGACTGATAATTACAGCCAAGTGAATTTGTTACAATTGGAAGAAAACCGACCTTATCTGTTGCAAGTTCTGTGATGAGGCGCGCGCATCTCTGCAAAGAGGAAAGTCGCGTAGGTGGATGTTGCGAAGGACCTTCGATCTCAGTTGAGCTATGTGATGGAGCTGAACTATTACTAGCACCGCTACCAACTCCCCCGGAGTTTGTTGTGCCCACAATCGCGTTGTGTGCTTTGTTAGGGGAGCCATTGAGCACTTTTCCTGTATATTGAATGCCGCCTACATCAGAAGCGCTCATCGACATACCAAGATTCTCGGATGATGTTATTGGAGCTGTCACGAGAACATACTCCCGCTCAATTGTGTCGATGGAGTCTCCCAAAGCACCTGCAAACCATCCAACGAATGTGCTAAGACGAGCAATAAATGAACCCCTGGATCCAATTCGATATACATAAATCTCATTTATCAATACATAAAAAAATAAAAAGAAAAAAAGGCTTCATGAAGGCCCTTTGCAAGAATGCAAGGGAAAATATAAACACCTTTCAGTCTCCCAAACGAAGACTTCGGATAGGCACGAGCAATCACGGGAGATGCAACTGTAACTCAGTAAAAAATGTTTAAAAAAAAAGGTAAGCATTTTGGACGAAACGGTATCACAAAGCACTATACTATAGATGATATAACTAACCTTAAACATTTCGAAAAAAATTAAAATGTGCAGTGCAAGAAATAGTGTATTATGTCCTGAAAATGTGGATATGAGACGTTGTATCCGTACCTTTAGTCGAAGAACTAGAATGGTAATCGACATCCAAAGCTGCACTTTCTTCAGCGCCCCGGTAGAGAATTCTAGATCTGTCATCAGTATGATCTGTCGCAGGAAAGCTCATCCGAGTTGGGGGTGAATGGCCTGCATTCGTTCTCCTGCCGGTAGGAGGAAGAAATGGACTGTTGGACGGTGACGCTGAGAACAACGGAGGCCTCGAGAAAGACAGTTTCCCATCTACAGAGCCTTGTTGCTCATCGTCCAAAGGAAATTGGAAACAATTTTCTTCTGAGTTTTCGCTTGCGTCACCCGTGCCTCCAGAAGTGCTCCCTCCTACTTGAATATCCTCTGCCTTGGGTCTAGAGGCAAAAGTGATATCTCTTAATATACTATATATTATTGATTCACAACATAGACTGTAGCCATAACATTATAAACTTAAATAACAACGTGGGCAAAATCAGCAATAAATGAAAAATACCTCATTGTTTTGATGAAAGGGTGAGCAAAAAACTCCTCAAAAGCCAATCGTTCAACTGTCCAATATCACACAAGGGTCAGAGTGCAGACCTAAGCTACAGCATATACAACAAAGAGCATGTCGACATTACAGTCATAGCTGATTGCATCTTAGATAGCTAGGAGCCCCTCGAACGTTAATTATAGTCCTTTACAAAAAGCTACAATGATGGAGAGTCGGACGCACCTGGGTCTCTGCGCAGCAATTTTCGGCACATGTCGAGACAGTCGGGGTGCAACTGGGCCGAGACGTCATCTGGAAAGCGGATTTCAGTTGACTTTATGATGTTTTGAAGCAACTGCCAGAAAGAAACGGCAAGGGTGGAGAGGTTAGGACTCCGTACTACGAAATAAACCCCAGATAGACTCCTGCTTGATGCTTCGATGACCGAAGGATTTTAAACTTTTCAAATTATCATGTCGTAGGTATACGACTCCAATAGGTCCAAGAAGACGATGATATTCATATGATCTCAAAACTGCTACATGAACATAAGACCCGATTCTAAGCGGATATCAAGTTTCAGTTGTTCGAGACCGAAAGTCGTAGCAATAACCTGAACATGGTTGTTCCCACTGAAAGGAGGTTTCCCAGTCACCAACTGATAGAGAATGGCCCCAACACTCCACAGATCTGCCTGCAAGAATCTCCACATTAGCATCAGCAAATCCTGCACATCATAAAGTGTTGCTACCTCTAAGACCCAACCCCACCTGACCTTGGACCTAGTCACCATTTTGAAGCCTGGCAAACAAACGAACTGAATCTTAAGAGACAAAGGGGATAATACCTATTACCCACTTTGTCTCACAGATGACAGTTGGATTCACACTCAACTATGTTACAGTCAAACGCAAAGTCTCCTGGAAAAACACGACAAAAAGCGAAATGAAAACCCGTCAATTCACTGTTGACGAAGAGCATAAAGATCAACCTTTCCAACAAAGAACTGACTTCTGATACAAGAAACTATACCTTTGCGTCGTATCTCTTTGACTGAAGAATCTCCGGGGCCATGTACAGTGGCGAGCCACACAAGGTCTCCGCCATGCCCTGCGGCATCAGTGACCTGGCGAATCCGAAGTCCGCTATCTTCAAAACTGCATGATCATCGTTTGTAGACAGCAGCAAATTCTGCAAGGATGACAGCATTGTATAATTTCCATCAAACTTGTTAGCCCCCTGCAGAGCGACAATTCCGAAAGCGACCCATCCGGATAGAATAAACATCGATATCATCGAAGTGAATGAAATTCCTGCATATGCTGCTCACGAGATAAATAAAATTGAACAACGATAGTCTCTAAGAACATAGTCGACGTTGACAAAATCTATAGTAGCATACACTATCAACGTTAAAAACTTAACGCTCAACTAAACCCTGAACAGCATATGAGATTCCAAAATTCATAAATGCGACCGACCTGAGGCTTGAGGTCGCGATGAATCAAGTTGTTATTTCGAAGAACCTGCAGCCCGGCTCCTGGAAACACAAACAGCACATGATTCGAACATAAATTCGCATCAAATTTCAAGAGAATTGGCTACGAAATTGGCGAAAGCAAGAAAATACATACCGAGCTGGCGCATGAAGTGGCGTGCCACAACTTCAGAAACTTTGCCATAAAGCTGAATGTAGGCGGCCAAATCCCCACCAGCGCAGTACTCCAACACGAGATAGATTCTATTCTGGCCCTGCACCAGCCATTCCATCGTCAAAAACCAAAACCCCGCGCCTTCCACCAATTCAGAAGATTAGGGTTACACGAGAAACCCTAAGCAACGATACCTCGACGATGTCGTGCAAGCGGATAATATTGGGATGATCAGTACGCTGCAAGATGGCAATCTCGCTCCGTAAGCTTTCCTGCAACTTCTTGTTGAGCCGCTCGGTGGCAATCTCCTTGATGGCCACTTGAAACCCCGGGTGCTGCTTGTGATGCGCCTTCCACACCACCGCAAAACTGCCCGCGCCAATCTGCTGAGTCACAATGTACTCCCCGACCATGCGCTGGTGCCCACCGGCTTGCCCCAGATGCGGCGAATTTCCATGAAAGTGATGATTCCCAACCCCGAGACGCCCCGCCATCGCCACCTCGAACGTGAATGTTTCTCTCGTTCAGGGCTGGAACTAAAGCGTAATAAGGAAGGGCGAGGGATGTCAGGCAGAGTAGTGGATACTCTATCCTAGAGCGTGCAAATTGGAGCAATTCAAGTAATCTGGACGATGAGGAGACTCCTGCCTGCTCCCATGCGTGCAATCAATTAATGTAATCCTCGTGCAAGAAGCGATCTCATTCCATCGATTCTCTCCCCTTCCCTCCCTCGCTGCCCAATGTTCCGTTTCCCTTCTTCCACCGACATGTGTGTTTAAAGCATGCGTATGCGTGCCCCGCGGCCTTCGATGCTTCCTCCGTGGTCATGGGCACCCCTTTCGACTTTCGACTTTCGTCCAATCCCCTCGTTTACTCGTGGATGAAACTCTTGGGATGTCGACATTTATTCATCCTTCTAATTCTTTTCATCTGGTCCCACACACTGACAGTTGATTCAAGAAACCCAGTTGACTCATGTACACGCTCATTGAAGGGACAATTTAAGTTAGTGGGCCCGCATGAGAATTGGATTTGGTTCTTCTAAATAATGTGGTTTGGTCCTATGGGTTTTATGTTGAACATTTATGATATGAGTTCTTTAATTTACACTTTGTCGATCATTACATGAAATTGCTAAGAGCCTATGTGATGTTAGAGTAGGAGAAAAGCATTCATTGGTGAATTAGTATATTTTTTTATAGTGAACTTCAGATCTCCAACCTAGTTCAGTATGTTAAGTTCATTGTATATGGTGTGTGTTCACAAGTTCAATTTCTTAGAGAGTGTTTGTAAGGAAAGGTACAATGTTCCTTTCAATGTTGTTCATTTGCAACCTCATTATTAGTGCAATTAACATATTATATCTAAATTCGAGGATATATGGTATATACAATACTAGTGAAAGATCTTACATAACAAGTGTGCCTATGATGATTGAAAAAATTACGTCCTTAGTCACCTCAATAAAGATGATGAACAAAGTAAGATTCCTAATTCTACTTTCTTATGAAATTGTAAATTTGTATTAGCTACATGGTAGGTATAAACTTCTAATATTATTCATACAAAATTGAAAGTGCACAATCTTGACTTTTACATATTAAAATAATCTTCTCTTGGTTCTTATCTCAAACACGAAAGTTGAAGAGCTCAAGGCAAGAATTTACAGAAGTGGTAGGAGATTTCACATCAAGGGATCGAAATTGCAACCTTTGGGCAACAAAACCCTTGTGAATACCTCGCTACTATCATATTTTTATTCAATGTCACTATAATCATATACGTAACTAAGACATTTCAGTTGGTAAATTTTGAATGGTAACTTGCCTAACTCATTGAGCACCCCTTACCATAAACAATGTTCAGACAAGGCTATAGGGGATCCATCTTAGTCGTTGCGAGGGGACTACTTGTACCTTACTAATTTCAATCCATTGCCACGAGACAACTACAACCTTACCAAAACATAGTAAATGACAACGTTTTAACAATCAACTAAACTAACACAGTGTCTATCTTCACACTTTGAACAGAAATGGTGTTCTTTATAACTTGCTCACTACAACAATTGATCATGTCTACAATGACTTTATATTATTCCTTGAATGAAAATCGGTTGGTCTTGTTTTCACATCCTCACATACACATCATCTTGCAATATTTTGTTTCTCAATCATAAAAATCCTTGAATGCCAAATCAAGGCTTTCTTCACGTACAATATTTGAATAATCATATGAAGTCAATATCCAAGTAAAATCACACAATCTCCACCAATCTTCATGTTTCTTTCTCTCAAATTGAAAAAAAAAAAAAAAAAAAAAAAAAAAAAAAACTTATATAACAACGAATCAATTGCAAATCACCTAATTTTCAAGAGTCACGGTTACCCTACAAAAGTGTCAAAACGGTCTTGTTAACCCCTGAAGTCAACACATTTGTCTGTTTTGACTTTAATCAACCTCTTTCTTTCTAAATTTAGATTGTGTGAAGTTAAGACCTTTTGCAAGTTGTAAAGTTTTTTCATGGCTTTCTAGAAAGTCCTTCTGTGCCTTAAAATTCCTCATTCTATAAGAGATATTTACGGTCAAAGTTTGTAAACATTATTTGAAACCTGCCCAAAACTGCCTAGATTGCGGTTTTTCATCATTTATTCTCAAAATTTGCCCAAAATCAATCAATTTTTAAAAAGTTCAAAAATTCACCAATAATTGAGAATTTATTTCTCTTCAAGATTTGCTTTTTTCTCATGTAAATATGATTTTAAGTCATTATCTCGTTCATTGGATTCTTAGTCCAATGATTCTTCACCTCCATTTTATTGCCAATAATCGGCCTTTGTAATTGAATTCTGAAATACCTCCATGTGAATAATCAAGCATTTCTTTGGGTTTTATAGGTTGCATGAGAGTGAAAATTGCATGGACATGTTCCTAACTTACATAGGAACAAAAATCTGAAAAGCTTTATAACAAATGTTTTACCAAAATTGGTCTTTTTGGCCCCCCAAAAAACTTGTTATTCATTATGATCTTACAATTGGTAAGGAATTTGAATGTGAGATTTGATATACATATATACATACAAGTTAACTACTGGATCCTACGTTACATATGTGAAATTATGTTAAAGTTTGAGGCACATATAGTGATTGAAAAAACTGATCAAACGTTGGATAGTTATGATTTCAATTGTTATGAAGTGCGATCTGGCAAGTGGCATGCTTTAGTTTAAAGGCTTATCACAATCTATATTAAGTTGCAATACTTCAAAACATACTTGTACATATGGCAATCATTTGTGTGGACAAATAGATGGCTAGTGATCATCTCTCTTATTTGATCACTTTTGACAATTCATGAAATAGAAAAACTCATGAATAGATGTGCACAAATTTGTAAAAATCTTCCTGTAGCAGTTATAATACTTTGGATTTTCTGGTCTCTCATAGCTGTGTACTCTGTTATCGCTAGTGTATAGGCTTTCTTCTTTAGTGATTTAAGATGCTCATAGCATTATCTCGACAGACTCACGATAACATAGTCTCGATGCTCTAGAGAGGATGTTCATAGAAGAAGATAGCAAATACTTTGCATGCAAGTTTGGGAAGTGTTCATAACCTTTGTCACATACATGTTTTGGACGTAAACAACTTTTGTGGAGGTAGCCTCAAAATTTGGATAGAGCACAAGAATGTAGGTGTCTGTTACAAATGGTGAGGGGAAGAATGGGTACTTGTGCAATTTTAGCAAGGTCTTCGCAACAAGTATTGGGAATGGAAGCCTGGGTGGACTTTAAATTTTTCTCAATCTTTTTAGAGCTCTAATATTAAAGGTCTTTTTCCTCTAATATGTAATATATTAGATAGTATGTCAATAAAATTACCAGCTCCAATTTCATGTGTTCATTTTTTGTCCATAAAGGATTGAATGAAGTGTTTGCAAATGGTTGATCAGTTTTGAAAGTCACTGTAAGAAGACTTTTTTCGACGATTTTCGTTGAGAAAAATGAGCGGACGGAAAGCCTAATCTGTTTTCATCCATTCAAAACCCCTGTCTCCTTATCGAGGTTTCTCTTCACTGTGATCAATGGCGTCGTTGCTGTGAAAATTTTGCACAATTCGGGCGCGGATGGCGGCGGCCATCGGGCGAGGGAGCTTGACACGATCGCTCCCTGGAAATTCCTGTCGATATCGAGCTTTTTCAAGCCATTCGACGTCCATAGTGTCCTTTAGCTTAGTGCGTTCCTGTCCTCTTTCCAGGGCTGTAAAGCAGCAATGGAGTGCCAGGAGAGGTTCCATCGCGACAGTTGTGAGCGCATACTCTAGGATTGAAGACTCGCTTCCCACGCAGGAGGATATCATCGCCACTGCGAAAGAGAAAGGGCTGCTTCTGGCGCTCAAGCCCACGGGCCCGTTGTTCGTTGTCACGGCAATCGACATTCCCACAGGAGAAAATCTCGGCACGGCAGATGGATTTATTAAGCCGTGGATTGACACCAACATTTTGCACTTAGACAGCATTAGGTTAACGAAGGCGAGCGCCACGCGCAGTGGACGCACCATATTCGGGGCCGCGGTGTACATGGGAGCTTTGATGGTCCGCCACGGAATTGACTGCGCTTGTGACCGAGGAGAGCTCATGGCTATCAATGACTCCGACGAGTACCACAAGAAATTGGTTCGGTATTACAGCAGGTTAGGGTGGAAGCCCGTGCACGTCGTGACAGGAGACTGGACGGATTTCTTGCACATGCTCGTGTGGGGCGGCGTCGGAACACGCATGGACGCAGATCTCCGTGAGTTGTTAGGAAAATGGGCTTCAACGATGAAACCGACCTCTAAATCGAAAGTTATGGTCGAGTCAACGTAGTGCTTGAATCTGTAAGTTCGACATTTCTTCAGCATTATTGCTTACGGAATTCTATTCCTCTGATGTGAAGATTCTAGCTTTTATTCATTGTCACCACCGGTACATTCATTGCAGCCTGTTTGATATCAACTCGCCGGGGAATACATCTCAAATATCCTTATTGTTTGCTATCTGAATTGATAATTTTTTTGTAGAATGCATATTGTGAAACTAGCGGATAGGTAGCCCTTCTGAGTTTCTTAGGGTGTTGCTTTATTGAAGTTCAAAATCATCACATGGATTGACTTTGAGCTGCAGATACGTCGTGTATGCAGATGTTTTTGCATGTCTATGGGTAGATCTGCTGCAGCTAGATTTCTATTCAGAAGGTTTATAAAGTATCTCTTGAGGAGAATGATGAAAGCAGAACTCTCCACGAGCGCAGTTGTGCTGTAAGCTTCTGTTTGGTGGTTGAGCATTTCGTTTTCACATGTTGATTGGTTGTTCAAGTAACTTGCTGTTTATTTTTGTTGTCTCCAGTCAAGGCATCGAGCTACTTTAGAGGCTATTGCACATAATCAGAACGAGAAGTCGGTAGCAGACCAAACATCCAGCGTTTTTGTTTTATTTCACATTCTAATTGAATATTTAAATAGAATTCCCAACCTTGCGAGAATCAAACTGTTTCCGACAAGTAGTTTAACTTCATCTATCATATACATGTAAAGAATCATCTAAGAATCATCTGTAAACTTAATATCTTATTTCCGTAGCAGCATCGGCATCTCAACATCGACATCTCGATTTTTCGACATGCCTGCTCCAACAAATTAATTCTAGGAACTACTGAGTTACTCTTGCATTAGCTACTTGTCCCGAATCGTCTGATCAGAAACAGGGGTGGAATGTAACGAACACCGTGAGGAAGACCTCAAATTGACTCAAATTTTGAGCAACAGTATGCTCGAATCGTCTACAAAACTTCAATGGCAATTTTTCGTCCGAATCTGGGGAGATTCACCGCTTCATCCTTTGACGAAGGAGGTCAGGGTGCATGTTCAGTCTTTGCGAACATCTAACGCTCCCAAAATTTCCAGCGGGACTTGTTGGCGGACGTCAGGTGGTGGGATGATCGCGGCTCCATCTTGACGTCGTACTTGCCGTTCACTTCCCTGATGATGATCCTTTGGTGGTCGACGCATTCATCGGAGCTGACAATGACGGAGAGGGCTCCCTCGCCGTTGTCTACTCCCAGGGTGTATTCCATGTATGTGTCGTCATAGTTGCTGTGCACCGTATAGCTCTTGTTTGTGTCTACAGTTGCTACCTTCGTGAAGTGGCGGCAGTTTCCTACTTTCATATCCAGCGGCTTCGATGTGTGGTTGATGATTTGCGTGGAACCCATGTCGCGGGATGCTCAAAATCTGCAACCATACAACACTTAGAAAACCCAAGCGTAGTACTCCAAAGACGCAATCCGCCTACTGTGAGACTCTTAAGAAAGTGGACATAGCCACGAGACCGTTCAAGTTCTGTATCCAATGATGTTCATGATCGTCTCTAAAGCTCGACGTCAGCTCTCCAATGGATCATCTACAATCTGCAAGAGATGCAAGACTGACAGATCTATCGAGCGCACCTGAATCTGAACAGAATCGATCGGTCGTTTGGCTCCAACGCAATGACTGCTTCGATTACACTGCTGCCGTAGTCTGAGTGAAACTCTAGCTGATTCAGGATGGTGCAAACTTGTGAGGACATGTAATTGAAAGCCGAATGTAATACAATTCAAGATGCAGTAGCTAAAATATCTCAAGCTACCCAGAAACGTGCGCAATGATCATGACGTCGGCGGCACGTGGAAGTCATTCTTTTGTCCTGTCCTCCCGATATTTTGATACAGTGAATTCTTTCGGCTGCCACGCTTTGCATCTTGTACTGTATATACACCGACTTCGAGGCACACGTGTGTCTGTCATTAGGTTATGCAGACTTACCTCCAGGCAATCATTCGAAACAGTAGTCACATAAGAAAAATCATGCACACAATATAATTTCTGTACTTAAGATAGAGACAGTAATCTGTAGAACCGACTTTCCAACAATTTCCTTGTAAATATTGGACCGGATTTTGTGGCCTCAAAGAAAATCAGCTTTCGCCGGTTCAACGCTGCCAGAGTACGTAATATAGTCAAACAACACGCTGGCTCCTGTAACCAACTTCGCCGATGACTACCGTTACGGGTGTTCCGACTGTCTGCAGTCGGCCTGAAATGCTAAGAGCCTGTGATTACAGTGAATCCACCATAACGGACGGAGATCGAGTTCGTTGTCTGCTCATTGTGGTAAGTCGGCCATCTCCGGTCACTCATAAGTGAGAGACAATTCTCAGTATGATTGGAACAGCAGCTACATCGATCAGTGGAGAGGAGGAAAAGCTCGCGATGGGTGCTGCGATTGTGCACATTGTGAACCACACCACAAGGCCACTGAAGGTGAAAGTCGGCAGCGAGCTTGTGTTTACGAACTTGGCGACGGTGCAACAAGACACTGAGTACAGAATGGAAGTTGATTGTAGCTCCACTGTTCGAGAATATTTCCTGGGAGTCGACGCCTTCGGCAGTTTGTTGCTTGTGAGTGCGCATGAATTCAAGCACACCCGATCGATTGTTGTCAACGAAGATGTGGATGGTGGGTTCGATGTGAAGATGGTGTCCAGAGATCATGCTCGATTGAGTTGGGACGGGATGAAATCATCCTTCTTGAAACTCTGGCAGTAATAGTTTAGATCTCCTTGAATGTATAGAATTTCATTCAATTGACCCATTCTAATCCGATCGATCTCTTCGTACAATTGCTTGTTCTACATCATCTACTCTCATCCACAAGCTTGTATAGTTACTGCATGGAGATTTCTCTGTTGGCATGCGGTGCCTTTGAGGATTCAAATTGGGGAAGAAACTCATGATTCACGCTCTTCTTCGGATATTCGAGTGAAGGTTGATTTTAGTACTGACACCATCATGGTTTGTCAATGAGGCATAGAAGATCTTGTAGAGAGATTTTAAAAAATTTTTAAAATTTTTAAAATTTTTAAAATTTGAAAATCAGAATTGAGGCCCCCTTTTACATTAGAGATGAAACTCCGGCCAAACTCGACTTGGGTCATGGGCATGCCCATACTTGAGAAGCCAATCCTTGAGAAGTCATGGCCTTTGTTTGTAGTGTAAATTGAGAGATGGCCAAAAACTCCCATGTGGAGCTATTTCTCAAAATATATTAAATGATTGGTTGTGGTTTTTTTGCCCAATGGCCCTGAAGATTTTTAGTTAGGCCCACCTCATTGAGGTAGGCCTAATTTCAATTCTAGGGGCTGTCCAAAAAAGCAATTTTGTGCCAACAAGGAAAAAAGTGCTTGCCTTGTCATTTTTGGCTCCCTTTCTTTCTTGGACTAAAATTTGCTTCATGAAGCCTCTCTTCATTCGCTTCTAAATTCCTAGGCCTCCCATTGGTTGAAATTCTCTTCTTCTTGACTTGAGTTCTCAACTCTAGTGTAAAAAGAGCCTAAGTGATTCCCAATCTCTTAACCCTTTTGTATGCTGCAAAAATATGCGAAAAATAAGTTTTCCTAGGCTTTGACATGCAAATACAGAAAGTCATTGGAAGCTTTAGTTTGAGAAGAGAGACTACCAAACTTTCTAAACCTTCAAAATGATATAAATAAATCTCGCCAGAAGTATGGAGTCACGAATAAGTGATTACTACACACCTCAAGCATTCTCCGCACCATTTTCCAACCTCATACAAAAGCTTCGATCCTCCATGTTTTAACCCCTAAATGCGCAGAATGTACAAAAACGAGGTTTTAGATGGCTTGCACCAACTTTGAAGACTCACAATTTCTTCATTCAAACTCTGTTTCAAATGAAGCCACTTGGATTGGGTCCCATATTAACCCCTTGTATATTTTTGAGCTTGAAACCTCAAACTCCAATTTTTTACCTCTATGTACTTCCCGGAGTGTGAACTGAAACTTCTAGCTTTTTTAAGACTTCCAACTGTAAGATCTTATAATTAACCCTATTTTAGTCACTGTACCAAGAATTGGCCATGGGATGTTTACCATTTGCAAGATTTTAACATTCAATGTTTGTGCAAAGTTTTTACTAAAGTTTCTAAAAACTTTGAAGCTTGCACCTATAAATTTTAAAGATTGTACTTGTTGAATTGGTAATTTTTTTGACTTGGGATCCTTTACAACTTAAATAGTGATTTGGTTATAAACAGATTTCCAAAAAAATTCAAAAAGTCTTTAAATTGAGAAGTTTTGTTCTGCCAGCAATGGGTGTAAAAACTAAATTTGCGTTAAAAAACTCAAAATTGGAATTTGACTTTGCAGTTTGTTGCACACATCTTGTGATATAGGGAATGCTTATAGAATCAAAATAAAATTATTATCTTCAACCCAAAAACCTAGGCTGCCCGAAATGACAAAAGACCATTCTGGTCTGCAAGGATAGTTTCGGATTAAGTCTACTTCGTGTAGTAAAAAATTCCATACGCATTCAAGAAAGTTATGAATTAATGGCATGCAATTTAGTGAAGGCAACTCATTTTCTTGAATTTTCAAACAAGAGGCATTGTATTGCAAGCTGATTATGTGAAATCCAATTTGGTTTTTCACGAATTTGTTTTATATAAGTAAGATCTTAAGATGAAATCCAAAAATTTTGAGTTTTTTGTTTCTTTTTCTCTTTTTATGAAATTTGAATATTTTCAATAATCTATTTGCAAAGATGTCTCTTTACTAAAAATATTTGAAAATTTATGGTTTCTAAGGAGATATTTCTCTTTCGTCCACTATTGAATTTCAACTTTTTTTGCGGGGTTGGATTCCAATTTGGATTTAGTTTAAAAGGTACAAACCTGAATTCCATCCAAGATTTGAGGAATACATGGGATGTCTTTTAGTGCAAGGGGTTTAGATTTGAACATTTTTTCTTTGTAAATGTTTTGGCAATTTTCATCATTACAAGGCCATTACTTGCACAGAGAAATCTTTCTTATGGTTTTTGTTCAAGGGTGTTATTGAGATGAAGGTAAACATCTCACTAGTTGGTGGTTTCTTCATTGGAATAAGTCAATTGGTAACATTTTCACTTCAAGACAAAAATGATGAAATTATGTGATCTCTTTTGAGTAGGGTGTAAATTACATCATACATTATATAGGGAATACTTTTCACTTCATATGTTATCCTTTATATAACTTCCTAAACGATTCTTCTTCTTTGCTTTTAGTATATAAAACCCTCAAGAATTTTATGAGGATCATTCTATAGTATTGGAGTCAATAATATTGGTAGATATTTATATCAGGATTGAAAATTTATAGCACTTTCAAATCTAAAAAAAAAAACTTACATTAATCAACAACTCCTCTAAACTCGTTCTATTCTATAACTACTTGAAATTGAGCAGTTTTATGACATCAACAAAAAACTGTATTCTGTTATTTTTGGGTCGTACATACGAACATATGACGTTCAAAAATCGGGCCTATGATCAATCATTCAATGACATATAAGTGGGAGTTAGGGGATAGGCGGCTTTGAAATCTTACGTGGAAGCGTAGTATTTGATGTGGCTAGTTTTTTTGAGTCCGTACTATACCTGATTTATAACTACGGCGGAGTTGTAACTGATGACATGGACAACTGTGATTGGTCGAAATGTGACATGGAGGCGCAAGATCTGATGTGACGAGTTTTTTTTTTCCATATTGTGACTGATTGTTTACTATAGCGGAGTGGTGACTGAGGACGTGTCCAAGTGTGGTTGGGCGAAGTCTGTTGTGATTTAGGCTTTGCCGACGTGGTTAGCTTTTTTGAGTTTGTACCATAGCTGATGTTTGACTATAGCTACTACTTATACTAAAAGTATAAAAAAATGTAATAAAGAAGGAATAAAACATACAACTGATAGAAGCCATGTTAGATTCCCTTATTAAACTAACAACAGTTCTTGACATGGAATAAATTTAGAATGACTGCTCAAGTTCCACGTTAGCGTAGACCCATAAGACACGTCAGATGGGGGAAAATCAACCAACATTGCCTCGAACATATGATTATCGAATGACTCTTGGTTTGCCACGGAAGTAAAGTGGACGAGACGTTGTAGATGCAGTTGGCCTTTGAGGCCTTTCATCTATCGAGGTTTCACGCGATCGACAAAATATGATTGGCAA
Organism: Bryum argenteum; assembly: GCA_037043015.1. Lineage (NCBI taxonomy): Eukaryota > Viridiplantae > Streptophyta > Bryopsida > Bryales > Bryaceae > Bryum > Bryum argenteum. The sequence goes on along the minus strand of CM073323.1, from coordinate 1,637,661 downwards.
ATGACATCGGGCTCCTTTAGAACTGCTCTACTCATCATGTAGTTATACGTACCACGCTCTCTCCCGATCACAAAGACCTATATTGCTAGTAGTTTATTAACCTTCAATTTGTATACGAATACTATTGTTAAGAGATTGTTGCCCGCCAAGTAGTTCGCTATGTTGGATCGTGATTGTATTCCTCTCAACTGATTAATACTTGATTGTTAACCCTTAAACGCCCAAGCAAGCTAGAAGGGCCTGTTTCCAACAAAATATGCTTTGTACCTCCCATTGTATTCAACTTTTCACTTGTATTTGGATGTCAAAATGGTCACCTTCTTTTGAAGCATTCAAAAAGTGAAATTTTTACAACTCAAATCACAATTTGTGTGAGTGAATTTGTGCTTTGGAAGGATTGTGGTGGGTAGGTTGAGGTCGTAACCTTGTAGTAGGAGGTTGCAAGCTCATCATTAATTGGTTCATTCATGATGCCCAAGTCCAAAAATGCTGTGATCCAATTTTGGGCTGCCCGTTTCAGACCCCATGGGCGTTTAAGGGTAAAAATATATTGTTGATATAATTATTGTTGTCAAAGCGACTAAAAATGTTCAAAGAAACAATTCAAAATGCATGCACAATGTTGTCATCTAGACGTACATACTGTACTGACAGTTTGTGGAATTCACGGCCCCACTTGAACTTTATTATTAATTTCGAAGTCTAAATCTGCACTGATGATTGATACGGCTGATATTGCCGCCTCGTTTCCTGGAAGATTCTCTCTATCATTCAACCATTCCCATGCCGTGCACAAGTTTTCTCATATTCGTCACCGTGATTGCTGCCCATCGCTTAGCCGATAGATCGACTCACCATCTCGTCACTACCAAGCCTACGTTCCTTCTCCTTCCGAAGTTGCACTAACTGAAAGTCTCTTGTCAGCACTATCGGAGCATGGGGTTGTCCCAGACTTAACTTGAGTTACTACACTGGAGATGCGGTTTACCTCCTGATCCTTCCGCTGCAAGGTCAGGCAGCTTACAGAAGACAAAACCCACCTTCAGTTGATGAGTGACCAAGTGGTGAATAGTACAAGCTAATGCTGTTGAGTGATCCAAGTTACATTGCTGTGCTGAGCCTCAACTGCGTCGTCGAGTCCAACTCTTTTTTCCTTTCCACATGGTTGGTCGACACCTTATGCTCTCATTTTCTATCACTGTACAAAGGCATCCACGTCTTGCTAATGCACTACTAGCTTATGTTTATGCTTCTAGCTCTGCTCCAAGTTTTGACGAGCATGCAGGTAGCTGCAACGTTACTTGTAGGGTACAAAGAGTAATGTATAAAACATATATATTCACGAGGAAATATATCTCTCCCAGCCGTAATTTAAGTCCAGCTGATCACTACCTCGACACTGTAAGAAGCTGTTGTGGTGCTGATCCATGAGAGCTCCCGACGACTCCGCCTTCACAGGAGCTTGAGCTTGCATGGATGAAGCTCGCGCTACCTCTTGACCGTAAAGCTCCTGCAAGCTCGTAAACGAGGCTGCGTTCGGGACCATGCTCCACGCCGGGCGCTGCTGGTGCTGTCTGTGGTGACTGGCGTTGTTGTTGTTGTTGTTGTTATTGTCGACGTTGGAGTCTTGGAGGTCTGATAAGGTGTGGAAGGAGCTGCTATTGTTGCTATTACTGCTGGGCCAGAACGTGGCGGAGTGAACCACGGCCGCTTGGGTACCGTTAGAATTGCCGGATCCCTGCGCGTGCAGGCGGTTAGCACTCATCTCTTCGTGGAACTGTGTAGAAGACTCCTGCCCAACACCATCCTCATCCTCTGAACAAGAATAAGACCCACTTCAGTTGGCGGCTGCCACAACCGATCGAGGCTCATCTTTCACCAGCTTACTTAACATCAACAGTAGTACGTCTCTGTGTATGTGTATGTATCCCATCGTACCGTAACCTACATATTATACATGTATGACTTCCCCATGGTAGTAAAATTTCAAAATTAAAAGCCGGAGTAAGAAAACAAAGAAAACGTAGCACGCGATAGTTCTACAGCTGCATAATCTACTCTGTCACCCCTATCCCATAATACGAGCACCGTCAACTTGGAGTTCGTATTAGAATTTGCAACGACTCAGTTACGTATTGTGTCAATATGCATCAGATGGAAGCTGATGAAAAAAGGTAAACTCCGAACTCATGTACGAGCAATGGCCTGCATCAGTGATATGGGTGTTAGCGGGTTAAATCAATCCTGGAAACGTCACAAAAGATAAGCCTATGGAAGCATTCGTTTATCTGCTTAGAGCTTGCAATTTCAGCTGTAAGTTTAACCTACCATTGGCGCCGTGAGGCTCGCCGCTTCCGGTAACGCCACCACTGTCTTCCGCGTTACCCGTGAGATTCGTGAGGAAGCTCTTCTGGGACGAGGAGTCGGAGTTTCGAGATGGTTGCCTGGGGAGTTGATGCATCGACATGAGCGCGTCAGGCTGCGGCAGCCCTGGCATGCCCAGGTTGGAAAATCCGGTCGGAATCATGCCCACGGTCGTCACTTTGGACGCCAGCTCCGTCAGCTCTGCGTGCGCCGCTTCCAAGCCCGGCGAGTCGGATGTATGCCCCGCCAGCGTCTCTTTCGCCTTCTCCAGAATGGACTGCAGGTACTTGCCTTGCGCTTCGATGCGCATTTGCAGATGTCTCTGCACCTGCCATTGCCATAACAGAGAATTCATCACTATGATCGATGCCTTGCAGCTCAACTTCGAACCCGCATCATTTATTTCGATCCCCGAGACAAGTGAGGAAAGAATTAATACCTCTAATTGATCCTGTAAACGCTGCTGCACTTCCAGTTGTAGTTGAATCGCCTCCGTCATTTGCAAGCCACTGTCACATGGTTTGAAACTCTTTAGATGGTATTCTATACTGATGCAGAGGTAATCGATATCGTGTTGCAGATAGAACATGAGCAAATCTCTTCATCTTCTGCAGCACTATGAAAAAAGTCGTATATTTGGAACTTACTCTTGAGATTTTTGAGATGATAAGGTTCCGTCTGACATTGAATTTGATCGTCCACCTCCTGGAGAATCTATCAAGAAAGAAAGAATTAGTCGGTTTTCCAAGAACTACTACACCGGTAGTCGGTTGACACGAGTACTACAAGATTACAGATAAAAGATAACGGAATCCTTACCACCATCTTTACTCGATCCATGAAGGTGTGAGTCCCTGTTGAGCTGCTTGCCAAGCCTGTATTTCTGCAAATCCACTCATCATTATCAGCCTTACGTACATACCACTCCCATTCTCTCGAATCTCAAAGATTACGTGCGCCGGGATTCACTGATACAGTCGGACACGAATATCTGCATACCTGAAGGTGACTTTTCAAGTGGTAAAGAGTCAGCCCTTTCACTCCCATGATGCGCATCACCGATTTCGGGGTTGCCTCTGCAAAGCAAAGCAAAAGTTAAGGACCCGAGCATTAAGACACAGTCCAAGATTGGTGAACAATCACAACTTCAATGGTCCACCAGTTCCATAATAATTAGAGTCACTTTGATGAAAAGTAGCGAGTGACGAAAAAGTATGGTAGGCCACTCTAATCAGTTCATGCACTCGATGATGATGGAGGACTCAGCTTGTGAGACAACTTCCTTTCCAACAAATCCGATTATGAACCACTCTCTCGATGTACACAACGTCTTTCAGTGTTTGTTACGTCGGGATTACCGAACTGGTCTGTCCGTGAAGACAACTCCCCAAAAATCCTCGTCAATTGACCCAAGCGCAACATCCTAACTACAAACGCTTCCTTAACGCCAACCGCAGTTTCAAAAACCCTATATTCCTCTTAAAAGGAAGAAAAATCTGACGAGCACGTGTAGAAAAAGTCGTGCAGATCCATTGTCAATAGGATAATCTAAACGTACGTAAGGTACCTAAATGTCTGCAGACAGTGGATGTAAAGCAGGCTTGACTCAGACAGGCGATAAATGCCACAAAATTTAGGCGTGTACTGTAACGTACTCGAGACACTTGGGCTCACTCGCGAGCACGATCACTAGAAAGAAGGGAGTACAATCAGTACCACCTGGATGCGAGAATTGGTAGGAGGGTGGTAACTTACTGTCTGCCCCGCCAAGCTGCGTGACGGCGTCGACGAAGCGCTCGTGAAGCTCGGGGGTCCAGCGCAGGCGCGGCTTGGGATCGGCAGGGCTGAGCGGCACCATATCGCCCCCATTCATGGCACTGCCGTAAGGCGATTGCAGCTTGTCGGACATGTACACCGCACCCGGTTGCGGACGCGGCTGGAACGTCGGCGTGCCCGGGCTCATGTATTTCTTCATCTGAAACATCTTGCTTGCTTGCTTGCAACACTATTCTCGATCCAACCACAACTGGTAGAGGAATTACGGGCGCGACGTTTCAATCAGATCAACACGAGGTGGACGTCTATACAATATCCATGGCTCCAAATTCTCCCTTTCTCGTAATGCTCCCTCTACCAGAAAACGTTCCTGCAATTACCGCACAAACAAACCCATCAGTCACAGACACGGACTCAGAACACACCCCGAAAGATCCGCGAGAGTGGCACGCACCAGAATGAAAGGCGGGGGAAGGTTCGAAATGGTGAATGATGCTTCCAGTCAGCGACGGCGAAAGCTGAATGGGGTGCAGGAATTGGATTTGGCAAAAGTGACGAATGATTCGGCGTGAGTGGCGGTAGATGCGGGCGGACCCGTACTGCGGCACAGAGCCTTGAAGAGAGAGACAACAGCCCCCACGAGTGGGAATGGAATGGAATGGAACTATGGAACACTGGGACGGAGCGTGGGATGGAATGGATCGAGAAAGGCGGGCACTGGCACTGATGAGCAGCAATGATGTTGAGCAGTGCGTGATGAGCAGTGGCTGGCCAGGCGCAAGCCGAGGGAGCGCGGGGGGAGGAAAGGGAAGGCTGGGGCGGAGGGCGATGGTTTATACAGTGCAACCAGGCCCTCAGTCCCACTGGCCCGGTCTAGAAGAAGAAGAAGAAGGCGCTACAGTAATGCTAAGAGGTAGGAGCAGGGGGGGCCCGGATGAGCGGAGATGAACACTATCATATGCGAGTGAATAGTGCATGAGTGTAAACTTACCTCGAGATACAGTCAAACAATAAATCAAGCAGCCCAGCCTGGATGGCGTGCCCCAGTACTGTAGCCGGCCCTCCGCCCCCACCCCCGCCCTACTCCTCTTTCATCTTACTTCCTCTCTTTCGCTTCTTTCGCTCCAATCTGCAACACTCGGTACCGCAACACACTTCACCGCTAGAAGAAGGAAAACTATTCGTTGTGAGGTTGATACGAATAGAGTGTTCGCTCAAACTAGCACTTAAAAGTGTCCCTACTACATGTGAGGGGGTTTACAATGGGTCCATTGCAACATTGCTCTAGAGAAGCTACCTCTTTGTACTTTCTCCAACATCCTAATCCCAGTTCTATGATTAATATGGGGAATGTTGCTTATTAGATTAGTATTATTGCTACATATATGCTGGAAATTGTTGCTAAAACAAGTTATAGGATGTTGTTTTACTTTAGCAACATTTGCCAAAAAAATCTTGGGACCCCCCCCCCTCCAAATTCTAGTATTGTGTGTTCGAAGGTTATGACACCAATGGTGTATAACTTTACAGTGTATGAGCAATGTAGAGATGAAGTTGATTTGAGACATTCATCATGTACATTTTTATAGACAAATTGGACAACCTATGGAGAATCATCAATCAAATATAGCATAATATAGATTTAACTACAGGAGTTGAGATATTGCGTTTCAGAAAAAGGGGAGGGTAGAGGAGAGAATGATGATGTCACGGTCTATATCGACTTACACTACAAGAGTGACCACGCCACTTAAAATACCATTCTTGATTTATCATGTTCACGGCTCTTGGCGGAGAACTATGATCATGAAGATGATTTTAATTTTCTTGGTCATGGCTCTTAGTATACAGTGTAAAGAGACCCTTAGCATTTGAAAATATCAAAGCACAATTATCGAATTATAATCCTCTCACTTGATTTTATTGTATCTTGAATTTCCAAGGTTTAGTAAGCGTAGACACCTACATTCCTATTGCATTGGGGGATTGTTGGTTAGTGCCCATGGTGTATGCATGATATACTTTGAGTGCTTATTATTACTCAACTATAACTATCCATGTTTAGGGCTGAAGTAGAGGTTAACCCCTAAAGTCGAATGAGGTCATATTCTCGTCGATTAGGGTTTGGTCAACCTTCGGCTTTCTAAATTTAGTTCGTACTAAGGTAAAACCTTTTGCAAGTTGGACAGTTTTTCCAAACTCTTCCTCAACCTTTAGAGATATTCACGGTCAAAGTCCGAAAACTCTATCCAAAATCTACCCAACTAAGATCTTTTGAATCACATAAACTTCAAAGTTCACCAAAAGTTAAGATTTTGCCATCTTCTCAAGATTTGTTATTTGTATATGTAAATAACGTTGTAAGGCATGATCTCATTGTTTGGATCTTCAATCCAATGATTTTTCACATGCCATTTTCATTGTCAAAGATTAGCATTTGTAGTTGAATTTCAACATACCTTCATTTGAATAATCAAGCATTTCTTTAGGTTTTACAGGTCGTATGAGGGTAAAATTTGCATGGACAATGTTCCTAACTCACCTAGGAACAAGAATGTGAAGAGCCCCATATCACAATTTTTTTACCAAACATGGATCTCTTGCCCCCAAATTAACTACTGTAGTTCTCCTTTCTACATCAAGGGAAAAAAACCTTTTTCTCCAACTCCGAACATTATGCTCTCACAAACGGTAAGAAATTTGAATCCGAGATTCGAACATGCATATACACATACAAGGTGCTATGATCCTACGGTTACATACCTGAATGTAATTTCAAAATTTGAAAATGTCCCGAGGGTAGTTTTTTGCAGTTTTGAGACTGTTTGACTGTTTCGGGGTTAGTCGACATCACCGGGTAATGGAATGGAATGAACCAACCATCCCTTCTATCAGGAAATCGAAAGAACAGAATTGTCCTTGGCACTTATAGTAGCTTACTCCGTCGGTGCCCTCCTGCAAGTAAAAACAATTTGAAGAAAATACATTAAAAAAAAGCCTTGTTTATATTTCAGTAAGATTCTTTTTTTTCTTTTATCTTTTTTGTTGCAGAGAATGAAACTGTGATTTTGTTGTCAGCCAGCTTATGTCACCTCCAAGGGCCATCACCAAGGCTCTTGAATGCAGAACCATGCAATGGCCGTCAAAATGGCCAACTATATGATTGTTAATGTGCGATATTTGACATGTGGGTGGATTCCTTGAGAAATGAGGATATCATAGAATTGCGGGCACCCTTCCATTCCTCAACTACACAATTTGGAAGTATCACTAGCCCCTATGGTAAGGTGTCCTATAATGGCGCAATTTTCAGCACAGACAATCTACAGGAATGTTGCCAGTGCACGCAGTTTTTGTGCATGGGGAAAATTAGTAGAAAACTAGAGCAAGTGGAATCATCATTTTTCGACTCTTCTACAATAAGTAATGAATTTTTTAAGATGGAAATATAGGTGTTCCTAAAATGGTGCCCTAAAGTGACGCCCTATAATCTTTGCAGAGTGTACATGGTACTGTTGTATGGAGAAGCTATTATGTACCTCTGACTCAAGATTACTAGGGCTCCACTTTTGGCACTGCGCCATTTTGGGCTGCTCTACCATACACGTAGTTGTTTGTTTCATCTCCAATGTGACATGCATGGGTCTCCAATCACCTCAATCACCATGGTGGGGGCACGGGAGGGCTTGCTTTCCTCACATGATTGATACCATTCATACTTTTGTGAGGGATGCATACCTTACCTTACCTTGCGCTCTCAGAACAGTTGGACAATGCTCAATAGATCTAAGACGTGGGTTTGACAATGTATATGCCCCTACTCGATCAATTAGTGTGGCCCACAGTATACAGAAATTTTCTCTGGTTATGAGTTTTTGGTAATCTCGTATGTACTATCGTAAGAGCATCACTTGCATCCCGGAGTCTGGATTCTAGTTTCCCGTGCTCTTTCGAATCGTCGCCCCCATGCCTGTGACACAATCCCTTACATACGACACCAGAGAACGTTTTATACAACACTCACATATGGTAGGAGTGCCAAAAATGGCGCAGTGCCGAAAATGGAGCCCTAGTAATCTTGAGTCAGAGGTACATAATAGATTCCCCACGCAATAGTATCATGTACTCGCCGCAGACATTATAGGGTATCTTTTTAGGGCACCATTTTAGGAACACCTATACTTTCAACTTCAAAAATTCATAACTCATTGTAGAAGAGTCCAAAAATGATGATTCCACTTGCTCTATTCTTCTACTAGTTTTCCCCATGCACGAAAATTGCTTGTACTGGTGACATACCTGTTGATTTCTCGTGCTGAAAATTGAGCCATTATAGAGCACCATGCCATAGATTCTACTCTTATGATTTCTATTCACTTATAACACTCAAAGTAACATAACTCCAATTACAGCATCTATTTTGTGCAATTATTACTCATGGATGCAATCTACTGAATGAGGGGGGGCTGTGCTTCGTAAGTACAATGGGAGTAGGGTCTTTGTTCAGACCTTGTGAGTGGAAAGCGTCACCAATACCGTGCCATATCGGCTGTAATAATGAGTCTTCGTTGGTTATCTATAATTCCACACTACCTTCTTGGATTATTTGTTTCTCGCCGCTCACTAAATCCAATCTGGCTTCTCCAAGGGGGATGGGGCCCCAGTTTTTTGTTTTTTTCATTTTTGGCCCCTTAAGGTCATTATTTATTTTATTTTATTTTGGAATTTTGGATTTACCCGAAGGGTCCTCTCCATGGAAATTTAAGGGCTTATACACAAAGAAATACGGGGCACCTTTTCATGAGCCCCCCTCCATGTTTGGAAATTCTATGGAAAAACCTGGATTGCATTAAGTGTCGAGCCTTCGTCTCCATCTATTAGTTCTAAATGGGAAATCCACAAAAAATCTAGCTAGTCTAGAAAGAAGTTCATTGCCGACTATCTTTTATTTGATTCTAATTTGTAGATTATTTCTAATTTGGTCACTATGTTAGCCTTGCACAACATTTGCCAATCGCATAATAATTAAGAAAATATGAAAGAAAATCTCCAGTAAGCAAGAAAATGCTCAGGTGGAGAAACGACAAAATTGCATAGAGGTCAGAAGCAAAGAAATGTAAATAACTGTGTTGAATAGTTGGCCTAGTATGCAATGTACATTGATGATGGTGTCACGCTGCCTTGACCAGTGTTGTCTGGAATGTGACATGCAGTAATGGTTAATGCAATCATGAGTACAGTACATGTAGTTTCTTGTTACTGGGGTCAACTGAGCTATATATATATATATATATATATATAGAGAGAGAGAGAGAGAGCCATTAAATGGAGATGCCACTTACACACTCCCACCTCCCAAAGTCTCCACTTCCTACTCCCCTCACTTGCCCCCTAATCTTCAACTCCAGCAATTTTCATCGAAATTTTATCTCATATTGATTCATAATAGAAGAAGTTACAAAGATCATTTGGATATTGAGACTTGGTAAGACTTGTATATTAGTATAAATTAGGTACTCTGAGTGGAATTTCTAGGACGTCTAATAGCAACAATCTTGTGCTTGTTACGAAACCATGTTCCGCATAGAGGACCACGAGACAAGTTTCAATTCTTTTGGACCTGCAGGCAATAAAACTACATTGAATGAGATAAAAAATCAGAAGTGGTTTGAAGTTTGATAAGTTCCTTATTGCAGTTTTATTCTTCTTGTACATTATTCTCTATACTCAACTTCACTTTTCTTCAATTATGATGATTAAACGAGGAGGTCATTGCTTTCAACAACATGAGCAACTTCAACTTTCCTTATCCTAAAGAATTCATCTAGTTTTTCCAGGTATGTCACAACTTAGGTCCGATAATAGTTTGGTACTTACCATATTGCAGTTTGGTTCTAAACATATTTTTATCTACAGTCTAAAAAAGTTCAGGGTGTAATTTTCATTGTTTCTAGTAAATTGACCTATTTTATATTGATTGATGACTTGGTTTAACATTTGATGATTGCCAAATAATTCTTTCTGGTAGTTGGCTGTTTTATTCCTGGTCCATTCAAAGCTCAAAGTTGCTTCAATGAATAAAAAGAAAGTGCAATTTTATCTAGATAGAAAAAAATCTAGCTTTCCAATCATAGAACTATTGAAATCCATGATACTACCAGTTTTGGATGGCATGGTAAAACTTGTGTGTCTCTTCCACAACTCCATCATTGCTTATTCATCATACACACACGAGTGGAAAAAGCCCCATTACCAATCAAATTGTGAAGAGCACTAAATGAAAGATTGAGAACATTTTTAACATTTTTTTTCCTATTTGTTTCTCATGTCGAGATTCAAATTCGGTCCGAGGATGAAGATGATATGACTCCTTTGATATCAACGCAAAATCTTGAAGCCTAATTTTTTGTCTTTGAGAACCTTAAATCAAGCCAAGATGGTCTAAATTTATGGCATGCATGTAGTTTTTGTGGTAAGGTTCTAATACATGGAGCATGTATTACTATTAGAAGTCCATCCCTCGGATGATTTCTTTTCTTTTCTTTTTTTCTTTTTTTCTTTTTTTTGTTTGGATTTGTTAAATATAAGCGGCGAGGTATAATGACTTTGTAATTGAATTTTTTTCGATTGAACGAAATTTGCCATCATATCTCTATGTCGGAATAGTTCATGTAATACGTGGAGTTGTACTTGTTGTTACAATGTTTCGACTAAAGCAACTTTCTTGATGTTCACTATTCTAATAATAAAAACGATGAATAAGATGACCTAGCATTGAGAATGTGGAATGAGAATTTTGGCACGCAATCCATGGGTAATTCCATCATCCATATCAACAGGACTACAATAGGGTATGGTACTATATGAGGGGGGCAATAGGAAGGAAGGCCTTCCCTATATCCCCTCCGTCCCCACTGAATGGGAAATTCACTCATTTTCATTCCCTCAACTAAAATACCTGCCTGCCGTTTACATTCCCTTTGAGGTTCCTTCAAGCAAGCAAATGCTGACTTGGCACATACGGCTCTATCCCAATTTAATTTTTGTGGGTAAAGTACCCCACTTTGTAAAAAGTATCCTATAAATATCATGGGGAGCATCAACTTGCTCAGTGGCTATTGATTTATTCAGGTATTGCCATGATGTTCATTTGCAATCTGATCGGATTTGTGAAAGAAAGTCAAATGTGAACATGCCTTTTGTGCCTTGGAAATGACTTAGTAGACTTTCAAATGATGGTTCAAAGAAGGATTGAACAATGGTTAGTAGCTTCATCATGCAATGTAGTCTTGCGTATGAAGTTGTAGTGCTTGCTCAAAGTTCATTCCTTGAAATATTTCAGTACATGGCTTTCATAATCTTCCAATTAATGTGATATGTATTTTTTTTGTCTTGTAGAACTTGTCAGTCTACATTAGTACTATGTAAAAGCTTATTGTTACAAAATTTGTTACGAGACAGTAAAAACTCTTTCACCAATTTGCTTATTTTGGGGGAAAGTTGAAGGTTGCTATCTCTTTGTGGATTAAGTGGAACTCACTTCAATGTTATTGAAATTGAATGACGAGGACTTAGATCCATCTCTGCTAGAATTGGCAAGGTTTAGCTCTTGTGGTTTTATCTTTCGCAGGAAAAGGAAACATCTTTCTTGTGAAGAAAATGATACTTAACCCCTAAATTCCCTTGTCTAAGTCACAAAATTTGACCTTCCTTTTAGATTTAGCTTAAAAAATCTCAATCTAAGCATTATTCAAAAGATTTAACCGTAAGATCTCAAAGTTCACTTGACATTCTTCTCACATACCAAATTTGAACAGTTCATTCTTCTTCATTTGTGAGATTATAATGCTCAAAGTTGGGTGAATTTTTCTCCTGCGGGAATCTCCAAAACCCATTTCGGGTTCTAAGGAAAGTTAGGGGTTAAAAACTAAAAATAATACTTGGCCTTATCTTTGCACTCTTCAGAGGCCAAATAAAGGAAAACCACTCATTAGACCCACATCTAAGTTACTTGAATAAGCAGTTCTACATCATTTGAAATGGTTATTTATTTATTTATTTATTTATGCAATTGGGGGCAGTCTACAGTGACAAATGACAAATACGGAATGGGCTGTTGTCCAGATTCCATGTATCTACTTGACCCACTGTAGCCTCTTCTATGATCGTTTTTGAAGGCATGGCGAAAATGAGATAACTGTAACTTGGGCTTTGTCTGCTCATCCTTATCACATATATGGATTTCATGACATAACTTGGCCGGGCAATAACCGGCCTTGAATACATATGCATCCTCATCTATCACGTTCAGAGAGGAACGTTTGCAAACTGAAAAAGATCGAGTCTCTGAACAACAAAAATCAAATAAAAGTGGAAAAATGGAAAAAAAGAAAAAAGGAAAAAAACTCACACATATTGAGCAGGCGAGCCACAGCCCCACTCCCATGGGTAAGCGTTCGTAGCAGCTACCAAGGAGGATGGAGGAGGGGTAATGAGCCCCCTAATTTTTTGATGTGCAGACATTAAATGCCAAGGAGTAAGCTTCCAAGGGTAACTTGGGGTCGCAAACCTCAAATTTGAATTCAATATTATCAAAAACGGCCTTGGGAGGTCCTCACAGATTCGAGGGTGCCTCCTTGGTAGCTCCCACGAACCATTGCCCCACTCCCATGCTACGTGACTCGGGCAGCTCCAACCTTGCTCCCATGCCCGAGTGGATGGGTCACTTTTGTTTTTTTGTTTGTTGGGCAGGTGCCGTAGCGTTTGGGCAGGGTTTTGCAAAGGCGAGGCACAAATTGGCGCAAGTTTTTCCCTAAGCGTGCGGAGAGAGGCGTTGGTTGGCACATCCTCGGCATTGAGAGGCCCGACATCGGCCTAACGCCTCATGTGAAAAGACTTTCACGCAAACCAATGGCTCTTGTGTTCTTCAGCGGCAACTTGAATTCTGGCTCCAGATTTGCCATGCTCCATTATCGTTTTGTATTTATGACTGGCGCTTTGCAAGCAACTTCATGATGGTTGGATCCGCAGTCATCATGTGACCGCTCCTGTCGGAGGTGAATGTTGTTGTGACGTCCGAGAGTGTCCATCACGGCTAATAATGTCGTCAGAGGTGTAGTGTCCACCTTCGATAAATGTTACACTTATAAATGTTAAGTCACTATATTTGTTAACAATATTTTACTCCCCTCATATTGCTAACTAGAATGTTAAATGTTAACAATAATGTTACTACCCTCTTTGTTAATTTGCTATTTATAAATGTTAACCCGCGAAATACATCCATTAATGTATGATGACATTAGTAAAAGTACATCGAATCATTGTATCGATAGAAATAGTAAACCAAAATTAGTGCATAACTTAGATCCTACAACCCTAAACATCCAAAACCTCCCCACATTGCACTTGCAAACCTCGGTGATCCATTACGGCCACGTTGTAAATTGAAAATGCTTCAGAATCAGTCCTTTGAATTGTAGATTGTACATGCTTCAGAATCAGTCGAAAGAAACATGGATTCTTCTTTTGTTTCATGAATTAACCCCTTACTCTCCTTGTTGCAAAACAGTCTAAGTCACAAAATTTGACCTTCCTTTAGATTAAGTTCAGAAAATCTCAATCCAAGCATTATTTAAAATATTCAACCCTAAGATCTCATAGTTCACTTGACCTTCTTCTCACATACAAAATTTGAACCGTTCATTCTTCCTCATTTGTGAGATTATAATGGTCAAAGTTGGCTGAGTTTTTCTCCTGCGGGAACCTCCAATACCCGTTTCCAGTTTTGAGGAAAGTTACGGGTTGAAGACTGATTGATATTATGTTTTGATATTATACAAAGGAACTCACACCTACAATTAAATTTAAATCAATTCATGCAGTAGAATAAAGAAATGCTGCATCAAAAAATACCGACTCTGTATTAACAACTTTTGAAACATGTAGCCGTAGGATATACCGATATAGTAGCTAACTTATACATGAACATGTATACTAAAACTCATATGCAAATTCCTCACTAATTGTGAGATCATATTGTTCAAAGTTGACGAAAAATAGTTATTTTCCATATTGTTAGATGGCAAAGTAAAGTTATGGAGGGCAAAAATTACCATTCTTGAAAGGATATTTGACATGAGGTTCCAACTTCATTGGATCTAAATATAATTAAACATATGGTGACCAAATTCGGATGGACCTCACTCACCCTGAGAGGTTAACCACTAAAGATCCACGATGTTTTGGGAGCTTGAAATCCCAACACTGACCACTATGTACTAATGGGGGTACGTTCAATATATTTGGAAATTTTGATAATTTCAACCGTGGGATCTTGAAGTAGATTACCATCGGTAATAGTGTGAAAATTTTCAACCGTTGGATCATCACTAGATGTGAGATCATAACATTATTTTGAAGTTGATTGTGAAATTTTTTTTGGCCTTCACGGTAAAAGCCGTGGTCGTTTAGGAGTTGAACGGAAACACCAACCTGATTAATTTGTTATCCGATTGTTTTTTCTTCTTCTAAGGAGCAAGTCCCATTTGGCAAACTTGTTAGGTAAGAGCTTCTCCAGCGGAGACTCTGGGAGGCCAAGAAAACACTAACCTACTGGCAAACTCGGAAAACAGAATCGCACCGATAACTCTGCAACGGTAGCATGAAAGTCGGGCTCGGCCAAGGAGGCCCAGGGCACGGCCAAATCGCAGGATATAGAGAGCTCTGTACAGAGCACTTGAGAGTTGGTCAACGCGAATATTCGTGTATAGTGCTGCAAAGTTGCCCTGTGACACAGGATAAGACGGGTTTCAGTCTCCTCCACGAGAGCCACCAGTGGGTGTGGTGCCACTGGCCCGACAAATCAGGCCTCTGCCACTTTCCGCGAGCTCCGAGGGAGGCTCTGCTAGAGCCATTTCCCAGAGTATCCGTTGGAGATGCTCTAAGGTATGTAAGCACAAAAGAGAGGAACAAGTTGGTTTTAAGCATTGATTTTTGTGAATGTGGTCGGAGTACCTCATGTGGTGACAAAGTAAGATTGAGAACAGAAATCAAGTAATCAATCAATCAATCATGAGAAGAAAGAAGTATGTTGTAAATGCTGTTGTGTAAGGAATTTCAACCCCAGCTCCTGAGGATTCATGGTCGGCAGATTTCCAGGCTCTAAGTTATACAGTATGTCCATGACTTTGTCTTACAGAAGATTGAAATACAATTTGAGGAGTTTCCTACGTATTTGAGATCATGTTTAGCTGTTGTTATGTTTCAGGCCACACGTTTGAATTTGTGTCACGGTTGAGATGTTTTCTGGGATTTCTTTTTCCAAGTAAGTTATATTTTAGTAAATATACGATAATCCAAATATCATATTGGTATGAGAAAAAAAAAGACTGGGATGGGCGACAAGATTAGGTTTGTCAAATTTGAAAAAATAAAAATGAATTACCCCGCACTTCAGTGCTGAAGAATCCTTCCTCCCTCCTTAATAGAATTCTATCTCCTTTCATTGTATCAACTTCCTCCCTCCATATTGTTACCCTCAGACCTTGTAACCATGTAAGCATGTCACCGTGTATTTCCTCATTCCATATTGTCACCCTCCAACCTTATAACCATGTAATCATGTACTTCCTCCTTCTATATTGTCACCCTCCGAGCTTGTAACCATGTACCCATGTACTTCCTCCCTCCATGATATCACCCTCTGAGCCTGTAAGCGTGTGACCATGTACAGCTCCAAACAACCCAATCGTATCGTATCATGTCATTAGGTGTGAATGATGCTATCAAAAGTGATTGAATCAGGCCATTCTTTCACCATCTCAGAATCAAGTGGCCACAATGAGCACTTCAACCTTTCCTTTTACCTCAGCTGCGTGATGGTAGGCCAATTCTATCATATATTATTATTATTATTATTATTATTGTATACATGATAGGGTGATCTTATCAACTTCAGTTGCTAGCAAATTCCTAGATAACCATCAGGCAGGCACCCTCTCTTACTGGAACTTATGATTGAAATGCTTTCTGTTTGGAGTCAAAGGGGGGACCACGTGGTAGGCCGTGCTATTTCCACTCTTGCCTCTGCTCCCTCCTCACACACCATACACCATGAAATTGCTCTTCATGTGTCGACGGGAGCAAAATTGAAGGAGGACCCAATTCTTATCCCTTGCTTTGCCTCTCAACGCAAAAAAATCTACCGCTTACGATGGAGTATGGAATTCAACCTCTAAAGTTTCTCATTGGAATTTATTTTTAAGAAATAAATGAATAATTATATTTACTCTTTTTACTTTAATTTTGACCTTTAGTAAGTTGGCTATCTCATGGGATTTACGGATGTGCATTTGCTCGTGCAGAATGATTCTTATGAGCCTCCATAGAGAAATGAATGAAGATTATGTCATGGGCAGTTTGAGGGCCATTGAATGGACGAATCAACTTCAAGTTAAGGTTGTAAGACATGATTCATCATTTGGATGTTCTATTCAAGAATTCTTCATATGTCTTTTTTATCGACAAAGATAGGCCTTTGTAATTGAATTTCAACATACATTCATGTGAAAAATAAAGCATCTCTTTAGGTTTTATAGGTCCACTAAGGGTGCATAAACATATCCTTAACTCACCTAGAAATAAGAATTTGAAAAGCCTCAAGTTGTATATACTTCACAAAATGGTCTTTTAGGCACTCAAAACACTGCTATTCCTTTCTACACCAAAGGATACAAACTTTTATTGTTTCAATCTTATTTATTTCCAACTTTGAACATCATGATCTCATTCTTAGTGAAAATTTATAATTTGAGAAGTAGAAAAAGCTAGGTACTAAATTCTATGATCACATCCTTGAAAATACGCCAAAACTTTTGCGGGAAATCTCACCTTTTATTGAAAGAAAAGGCAGTTTTGAGACATTTGCGGCTTGTTAACCCTAAACTACCAAGGCCTCCGATTAGGAGATTTGCGATTTCGGGGTAGCCTAAGTGAAGATGTTAAAAGTAATATTCTTGCCTAAGATTTATACTGGATGTTCCCTATACTACAAGGTGTATGTGGGAAAGTTTGCAAAGTCAAACTCCACCTATGGAGTTTTTTAAACTCAAATTTTAGTTTTCAGCGTTGGGGCGGGCAGAAAAAAACTTTTTTTTTTTTTTTTTTTTTTTTTTTTTTTTTTTTTTGGAAATCTTTTCTTGATTGATTTTGTACTTAGGTTTCCAAGCGACCCAAGTTAAAACTTTTACCAATCCTACAAGGGCACCCTTCAAAAATTACAAGAGCTAGATTCAAAGTTTCCTTTGATATTACAATATTTTCTTTTAAAATTTGCCAAAATTTGAGATTTTGGAATAATTTGTTTTTTTTTTTTTTTTTTTTTTCTTAAAATTCACAAACTCAAAAGGTATATATTGGCCGTTCGTTTTCCCCTAAACCATATACAATAAACGTGGTGCATGTTTTACCAAATCCTTGATTTCTACCTTCTTCTAGTAAATAAATTGCATGAAGGTTCAAAAGGCAAAACAAGTGTCTAAAATTTTGCATGGGCATGCCCAACTTAGTTATATACATGGAAAAAAAATATGAGCTAAATGTTTAAGGTAATAAGCATAAGGTTTTCCTTTGCACAAAGTGGACTATGTTTGCTAAAAAAAAAGATTGCATCGACTTTGAATGTTATGATCTTACAAATGGCTTCGATCCAACGGTTGAAATTTCAGCCACTACCTCTAATAATAGTTCTCTTCAAGATCATACGGTTGAAAGTTTCAAAAAAGTGTAAAAAGTATTCTCACACTCCAAAGTTTACAAGGTGGCATGGAATTGCAATTTTGGAGTTTGTAGCTCACAAAACACCATGGTAGTTTAGGGGTTAACTTGAGGGGTTACGCATGATCACACTTTTCGAGAGAATGAAAACCTCATAAACCCTTGTGACGTTGCAAACACCACAATTCATTTCTATGAACTTTCTGAAAGGAGGGACGGCCATGCCAGAAGCACACAGCCTCAAAATGCTATGAATCGCAGATCTAGCTTCCCTGTGTGCAGTTAACCCTGGAACGTCGGAGCGGCCATTTTATGTCCGATGAACAGAACATTTTCACTGTAACCTATTATTGCGGGATGAATTTCATTCATGATTTTTGTAATTGGATTTATGAATGATAATAGCATATCATGGAATTCATTTGAGGTCATTTAAGGTATTTCCTAAGATCACATGTGGTATGAAAGTTGAAAGAATGGTTAAAAACAAGTCACCACACAGTGCATTTCTGCAACTTTTTCCTACTTTTATTAAGTCTCAAATTTAGGCAACTAAATGATCTCTTTTGAGTTCAAGCTCAATTCATAAAATGAATCTTACCAAGTCTTGTTTCTACTCCAAGTTAGAATTTCAAGAAATTCCTAATATCTAGTGATTTACTGACACCTTAAGTTTACATGCCTATAGGGTCTCTTTCTCAATTTTCAAATATAGCATGACACGAAACCATGGATTACACCATGCTATTCTTCACTACAATGTCCCCTTATTCCAAAAATTTCAGATTTTTTGAAAGTGATTTGTATTTGATATGAATTATTTTTGGTTTTTCTTTGAAAATTCACTTGAATTTCAAATCTTCCCAAAAAAATCTGAAATTTTTACAGCATATGAAAAGCATGTGATCACATCTACGAAAAATAAAATAAAATATTTTACTTTCAGGTAAAGTGGCGAAATGGAGGATTCAGAGTAAGACATATCAAAGTTCAGGCCACGGTTATGGGCTCCGACGTTCTAGGGTTAAGATTTAGAGCAATGGAAACCTCGCCTGACTTCTCAAACTGCAAGCAGTGACAATGGAATATTCCGGAATTTCTAAGATCCAATTGCTATATTTGGAAAGCATGTTAGCAGAATATTATATCTCCAAATATGAAAGAGAGAAAGACTGTGAACCGTCCAAATGAAGAAGAAGTTCCAAGCTCCTGGTGGAATATGCTTATGCCCCCTTCCCACAGGTGGACAGAGAACACCCCCTGCCACCCCGTAACATCCTGGGCGTCCAAAAATCCGGTTTGTGTTCACATTCTGGAAATGAGGAGGAGGATATTTGAGACGGGAGAGGTTCGTGCATGATTGGCATGGACCCTGGCGTGCACATTGAGGTGGACATGTGCCACCCCTCGACACTAAGGGCGGGACAGTGGAGGACCTACGCCTCCCTGCCCGCCCACAAAACCCTGCCCGCATAAAATAATTTGGGGGTAAATTTGCCCCCTAAATTTTTGTTGTTGATGTCACCAATGTCATCATGGGACACATCTTGGGTAAATTGGGGTCGCAGATCCCATTTTTAAACTCAAAATCTGAAAAAAAATATTGTAGGGCCTCCAAAAATGCAAAAATCAGATTTTTATGAATTTTTACCGGGCAGCAAGTATGGGCGGGCAGCGGAGGCGTAAGTCCTCCACTGTCCCGCCCTTAGAGACGAGGTGTGCCACCCCGATAACAATGAAGGAAATATTACCCAAATCATGGCGACCTCAAAAGTTCACTTTTCTGAAGTGACAGCCCAAAGTGGTGGGCCGGGCAGGTCGGGGAGGGGGATTGGGCACGGGCGACTCATTCAAACCCCCCGACCCCCTCTCTCGGAACGGCATTGTGTGTGTTGTCGACTTTCCTTGCTTGCTATTGTTGTTCGGGTTTCCTTTTTCTTCTTGAATTGTGTCGTCATTTGCGTGATTGGATTCGTGGTTTGCTACTTCTCACATCGCTCTCCTCTCCGGTAGTTTTGTATCCCGGTTCTTTTTGCGCTTGTTATTGGGCTTGATTGTAGTCTCGATTCCGAGCAATCAAGCGGATTGCTAGAGTTTCTTTGGGAGCAACATTAGAGCATGCGTGACGCATCCTCTCCGCCTTCCGTGACGTAATCGTTGAATTCTTCTTGTTACGTAATTGGCGGTCGTTTCAGATCGGGCGATGTCCGCATTGGGCGCTTTTATAATCGGGTGTTGGGTTCGTGTAGATTGCGGAGGTTCCGAGCTTTAGCGAAATTCTTCGGCGGAGAGGGAGGAGTGCGTGTGAGGGGGAAACCAAGCCTTCATAACCTTCGAGGTAAATTCAGGCCGTAGTGACTGGGCCGAATTAAGTTATCTGTGGTCGCATGTTCTCAAGGCTAGGGTTTAGTGTCTTCCCGTAGCAGTTTGTCATCTCTTGTCATGGATCGACGTCTTGATCCCGAGAACGTGGCTTTCTTTCTTCCGTCACTTGTGCTGTTGCTCCAGAATGTTGTAGATAACATGTTTAGACCCGGGGATTCCCTTCCTCCAGATGAGGGTGACAACTCTGTCGATGTCCCCCAAGTTCACGAAACCTTGATTAATCTGAACTCCATTGTCGCATCTGTTTTACACGACTTTCGCATAGCCCATGCTAGAACCCTACTGGATCAGGAGCTGAGTTGGTGGGTTCTCCCCCGCTCAACATCCTGGTTCTCCCGTTTTGTTCTTCAGGAATATGACGATAATCGTTGGCTAGAAAATTTTCGTATGTCAAAGTCTGCTGTCTTCAGTCTCTCCAATCTCTTGCGTCCCCGTATAGAGAAGCAGAATACAAATTACCGCCTAGCAATCCCTCCGATTGTGCGGGTAGCTTGTGCTCTTTTCAAACTGTGTCAGGGTGCCAGCCTTCTCCTTTGCTATGAGTTCTTTGCGATCGGTACAAGCACCGCATCTGGCATCATAAGGGATGTCGTCAAGGCAATTAATGATGAATTGAGACATGAGATAACTTGGCCTACGGGTCAGAGGTTACAACTTACGATGGCGCAGTTCCGAGAGTTTTCTGGGCTCCCTGGGGTGGTCGGAGCCATTGATGGCACACACTTCCATATTCGCAAACCGAATGACAGCCCAGAAGATTATTTTTATTTCAAGAGTGGGGGTTACACGGTACAATGCCAAGCTGTGGTGGACAGGTCAAGGAAGTTTATCGACTTGTCTGTGGGAATGCCGGGCTCTACGAATGATGCACGGCAGTTGAGGCGGAGCATGCTCTATCATAGAGCAACAGCCGGGAATCTCTTTGACCCTGCTGATTCGATTGAAGGTTTCGTACCTTACCTGATAGGGGATAAAGGGTATCCGATATTGCCTTGGCTCATTACTCCATTTCGGGACCTTCAAGGCCGTCGCTCTGTGCAAGAGTCACTTTTCAATCGAAAACTTTCGAGAGCAAGGTCTGTGGTGGAAAATTCTTTCGGAATCTTGAAGCAAACATTCCGAGAATTGCATAGTGCGTCTGACTTACATGTGACATTGCTTCCAGACGTAGTTGTCTGTTGTTGTATCTTGCACAACATGTTACTAGGACAGAGTTCTGAGGAGGTGGAGCGATTGCTCGCAATGCTGCAACGGGAAGGGATGGCCCCCGCTGTGGACGACGATCCTGTTCCAGAGGAGGGAGAAGAGGACGGGGTACCGAGGGATGAGGTGCAGGGCGAAGAAAAGCGTCGGCTCCTCTCTGCTTTTCTTGTCCAAGTCAGGAATTGACTCCTGCGAGGCTGGGGTGGAAGGTAACATTTCGGTGGACGAAGGGGAGGTAGGCGGGTGAAGCCAAGCTTACGGCACAGCAATATCAAGGTAAGTAGACGCTCACACTCATGCAAATTCTGGTTAACATAAAGAAAACCATGCGTTGTTTTTTTTTTTTTTTGTATAGATTAAGGTGGAGGGATACATGAAGGTAGAGGAACATTTTATTTTTTTTTTTGTTTTTGCCACTCGGCTACTTCAAGTGGGCATCCTACATACTACTGAGATAGAAGATGTTGTGACAAACTAACATAAACTGCTGCTGCCTCGTAGATGATCACGCTGATGGAGATTAACATGTGACTTTCTGTTCTGCAGGTGGAGTAGATTCCTTAGGTCGGAGCGGGGTCACCAATAGTGTCAGCTGTTGGAGGTGTTTCATGAGGTCCGGTCCGACTAGAGAGAGGTCCTGTGGTTGGGGTCACTGGTGGCGCAATGGAGCGGGATATTGCAGTTGCCAGGTTCGAGATAGCCTGCACAACCATGGTTTGATTCATGAGTCCAAGTCGTACATGTTCCTGGGCTATCCGTGCGTTCTCCATGGCCACGATGTCTCTCTCCCGCTTGTACCTGAGATTCTCCTGAAAGTGCCTTGTTTGAACCTCCAATTTTTCTCGCTCGGTTGTCTTCTGTGTGTCAGGGTGATGGTCTGGTTGGGGTACCCAAAAAGGTTGTCCCATGAACAATTGCACTCTATGCTGGTGTGACAAACATATCCATTTTTAAACTGTAATACAATAAGACTTCATTAGATGTGGTTTTAGTTGTCTAAACTTATAATGTATCAAGAAAAAAAATTAAAAATTAAAAAAAATATTTTGAAGTAATTTTATTTGATTTTTTAGTTGAAAAAGTAAGTCATGTCTCAATAACCTAAAATCCATAGAATCAAGCAAATGGAATATCAACCATTTTTATTTTAATATGATTTTTGAATATGACCTACATCTTCTTGTATGGAATACAAAATAATTTATTTAATAATAAAAAAATTAATTCATTGTGCACTATAATGCCTGCAAATCCCCAAATTCAACACTTTTTCCCTCATCTATGAATGGATCCAAAAAAAATAAAAAATCTAAAAGAAAATCTATAGGCATATATACTTTGATTTCAGTGAGGTGCATGATATTTTATTTTCTATTTTAGAGTCTTTTTACTTGATTAAAATGACTAAATTAGACAAACTTTGGAGGCTTTCAATAAAAATAACCTAATTAGTGTGTCCAAAAAGTGATACCCCAAGCTTACCATTGCCCGTCATTAATCTCACTGAGAGCTTTAACCATTTTTTCTGCGCTAAGGTTGACTCCATCTGCAATAGCCGCCCCATCGGCACTTCGCTTTTTACGATGTCCCGTGCTCCCCATGGCACGTCTCAAATCTGCTGCAGCAGAGGTGGCGGTCGATGACAGAACATGGATCTCCTCGGGTCTACGCCCTTGCCTTGATACTGGTGGGAGGGATCCAAGCGGTGCCGACTGGCCAGCTCTCTCATGCTGCAGGCGGATGGGGGAGGTGTTCGGGGTGGGCAGCGGGACAGACCTCGTGGGAGTTCCGACGAGACAGGGCGGAGCGTTGAGGTTTATATCCTCACCAACGCGCCTGGGACTGTGGGATGCGACTCCATGGAACCCCATGTCCGCCACAGATGCCGTATGCCCACCTGCATTGGGCAAACCGTCAAGGCGGAATGGTGCACCGTGGCTTTGAGCAGTGGACATGTCGGGAGAATCACTGGCAGAGAGGTCTATGGGGGTCGTAGCCCTCCCTCGGCCTTTCCCGCCACCCGGCTCCCTATCTTTGTCGGGAAATCCAAATGCGTAGGAAGGTCCTCTGCAATGGGGGCCTGATAATTGGCATCGTTCGGGTCCATGGTGTCCCGTGAGTGCGGGAGCCTCATGGTCGCCTTATCTCTCGAGCCATTTCGACATATTCCTATATGCCACCGCATAGAAGGACTTTGGTAGCTTGTGCGACTTCTTCTTCTTCTTTGTTGTTTCTTTGAAATATTCCTCACTATTCCTCCCCGTCCTCGAATGAAAATCCCAAATTTTTTTAAAATCAGACAACAATGTGCTCCATTTGTACTTGCAGGCATCTCTGTCTCTATGAACATCTCCCTCCCCCTTGGAGGCATTCAGAATCATCGCTATTTTCCCCATTTGCCTAGTTCTGGGCACATCAATTCTCTCGGGTCCTCTACCGTTAACTCCTCTATATACTCCTGCCTCTTTGCTTCTATCAATGCGAGGATTTCTACCTTGGACCAGTTTGGGTCTCTCTCCTTTTTACTGGAAGTACCTCCCTCTTCATCAGTCCCTCTTCGGGGCCCCCTGACTCCTGCCCTCCTAGGCAGCGGTATCCCTGAGCTGGTACTATCTGCGAAACAAAATTTCTTTCAGACGGTATTTCTACAAACTATTTTGTATAAGTCCTTACTTTGGCATCGGAGGGGGTGTTTGTGGGTGTGCAGGTCAGTCCCTGCTCTAATCTACGACAGCATGGCGAGACAGCATGGGGAGATGGCGTTTCCTTCACGAGAGTGGAGCGAAATCACAGCACAGCTACGACTTCGAACTCAAAGGTAAGCTAGTACTTCAACTCGAACTCCAGCTAATTCAAAACAGTTAAGTGAAAATATGGAAACCACAATGACATGGTGACTTACTTGCAGGTGTTGATTCTGACAGCAGGTTGACCACAAAGTCGGCCATTGCAAGCGAACGGCTCTCCTCGACAGTCGAGGACGTGATATCAGTAGCTCATAGACAAAAAAACTAGTACTGTAGCGTAAGAGATTAGAATGGAGGCGTTGTTTGTGTCAACGCAGCTCTTATGCGTGAGTGGAAAATTTTCCCAAAGTGGGCAGTTTATCAGGGCAAGTTCCCGGGCAGCTAGATTACTGCCGAAAGATGTGTAACTCCCCCGAAATAAACTCAAAAAAATCTTCAAAGTTAACCCCTCCCCTCGTGAGCCACTCCATACCACTCCATGAACAACCACTATTTTACTATTCTGGGCATTTTTGCTCCTTCCGTGTCCATTTCGTGCCACCGCCGTGCAACCGTTGTTACCAAGTGCCGATGGCTGGGCCACGTCGGATGCTGACTCGGTTCGGTAGTTAACGAGCTCCCCCTGTGTGAAAGCGGGGGCCCATACCACCGCTAAACCTCCATTCGTAACTACGTCTTGACCACCTGTGGGAAGGGGGCTTTACTATGACAAAGATGTTGCCTCCTCCTGAAAATTTGTCACTTCTAAGGGTCGAGGCACTCCCTTGGTTTCGGTGGGCCCTAAGAAGTTTCCTAATTTGGTCATATCATGAGTCCCTTGAAACCATGGTTACCAAGTATGGAGTACAAATATATGGTACGTACTTTACTAGTGTACAAATACCAAGATAAAGTATAATTTTCATGATATGAAATGATGTTATGTTTGACTCAACGACATTAGTGAACCAATTATGTCGAAAATATTCTTACCATATGAATTAGAATAAAATTGGGATCCATCTTGAAAAGAATAAAGTTGAAACTCAACGGTGGATGAAGGAGATATAGCTCCTTATGCATCATCCAAATTTCCAAAATTTTCATTGTATAAACATCATTCCAATACCAAGTTATTTGGATCAAAAAACTTCCAGCTAGAAAGTTGACGTTGGTACGCATCCAAAGGTTCTTCTTATGAAAAAAATATTCATGAAAAACCATTTTTTTGAAATCTCATAAGTGGCTTGCAATGGTAAAACATGCCACATGTTTTGAAAACCCTAAAACAAAAGCTACCTTCACTAAACTGCATGTTACTGATTCATAATTCATTAAAGGGGTTTTAAATTTTTACCACACAAAAAAGAGTTGATTTGAAACCACCCACATGATTTTGTCAAAAACGGAGTTTGGATAAAGAAGTTGTGGCTCTCCAAAGTCTTAGCCCTTCATCCAAAATGTTGTTCATTGAAATTAGAGATGGTCAACCCCTGGAGGAAAAGCTTCACAGTGACCTCCAAGACAACCACATATGAAATCCGTGAACTATATTTAAAAAGTTTGAATTTGGAATATCCAACCATTAAATCCTACTTAAATCTTCTAATTAGTCTACCCATTAGTATTTATCAAATTTCACTGAAAGAATCTTGAATCATATCTAGTCAAAGTTTCAATTTTACAAAAACGACATATCTTTCTTAAAGCATATCGACCACAATGTGGTAGATTTGACTTGAGGAGTCAAGGGATACAATATTTAACCCTATACAAAATCAATGCTTGAAAGTACCTGTTTATACTTATGGCGATCACCTCTGAATGCCTACCGATGCGATTATTCTCAAAACAAGTGTTACCTAGAGATTAGTGTAATGGGTAACTTTCGGTTAAGAACACTATTTCTTACCTTTTGGTTAAGAACACTATTTCTCAACTCTCTTAAGCTTAGTGTTCACTTTGGGCCGCCATTGCAAGCAATCAATGTCCCTTGTCTTTTCTTCAATTCACCAATTGAACCACTGCGGAGATATTCTCTCACTTGCAAGAAAGTGTGCATGCTCTCACATTTAGTGTTATGGTTTGACAATTAGTATTGTAACACTATGGTGACGTGTGACATTTAGTGTTATGGTTTGCAACTATGCAATTAATGTCTGTAATACTAATTAACAACTCTTGTGTAGTAGAAAAGTGGCTTGAGAACACCAAGCACTACAGTGCGTAAATACTCATTCATTCTCAAAATCTGCCCAATATCAATTAAATTGCAGAAACTTCAAAAATTTACCAAAAATTGAGATTCTGCTTTTTTTTCAAATTTAGTTTTTGGTACATGTAAATAAGATTCTAAGGAATGATGTCACACTTCGAATCTCCAATTCAATTGTTTTTGACACATGCCATTTTTATTGTCAAAGGTCAACCCTTTGTAATTGAATTTTAACATACCTCCATGTGAATAATTAAGCGTTTATGTAGGTTCCATTGGACGCATGAGAGTAAAAATTGCATGAACACGTTTCTAACTCACCTACGAGCACGAGTGTAAAGAGCCACAAGTCAAATTATGGTCTACCAAAAATGGTTTTTTTGGCTTACAAAAAAACCAGTTACCTTTCGACAACAAGAGAAATAAACTATTTCTTCAACTTCAAACATTACGATCTCACAATCGGTAAGGAATTTGAATATGAGATTTGATATACATATATACATACAAGTTAAGTACTAGATCTTACAGTTACATACCTAAAAGTTTGTCAAAAATAAAACTTTCACCTTGCATGAAAAGTGGATAGTTTTTGCCACTTCTCAAACTTCTGGGAGTTTGAGGCCTAGTCTGACTTTGGGGTTATTAGGCCTTTCCCTTTACCCCTGCACATACTCCATGCTTTACTAAAGCCTCATTTCCACTACATAAGAGTTCTTGATTAGTGTAAGATATTTTTGAGATTTGAATAAATACTTATAACATGTTTGTGTAAACTAGCGCCTTCTGCATGTGTGCAAACCATTTAAAATGGTCGTAACTTATTCATACAATGCATAAAAAATGCATGTTAGAGTGCGTTAAAATCCACGTTTAGCAAACAATAATCTCCAATTATTTCAAATTATGATGAATGTGTAGACACATGCAGCCTGACTAGTGGTACGAAGGAGTGAAGCCAGGGGAGAGTAGGACGCGGCGGTAGGGAATCCAGGAGAGTAGGGGAGCGAGAAGCGTGCTTGCAGGCCAACTGGAGCGACTCTGCGACTTCACTCGACCTTGTCTCATCCTGCTCCTCCCGAATCATTCAATAAACAAGCATTTGCAACAAAGAGGCAAGGTGCCCCATGTTCTCCTCCCCGTTTCCAGCCTCGCAAGCAATCAATAACTTATTCATTTCCATCGTAAAATACTCTCCAACAAATACCATAATATCTTTTCTCGTCCAGCAAAATTGCACCGATTCTCCTCTTGCTAATTCAGTCATCCCGTATTTCCTCGCCCATTTGCGTATTGCCTCTATCTCGATGAATGGACGGATGATCTCATCCTGACACATGCACGGCCCTCCCCAGATTTTGTTCTGGCACCTCTACATTCTCTGGCATCCCCAATCCACTGTTCAATCGTTGAAGTTCGCAAGCACGATCCTTCGATACCATACCCTGTGTTGCAAATTAAGCTTGTGTAGTGTAGAAAAATAATGCAGTTTGTCTGCTGTCATACGAATCTGACAAGAGACTAGGATGGTTGTGATAAGGGCTGTAGCATCTTCCAAGGTGATACATGATAAGAGCTAGAGTGGAGCCTATGGGAAGAAAGCTAGCGGAGCCACTTCCCTATGACAGTCCTTATGATTGGAGTGGCTCCGTAGCAATGGGTAAGCCAGAAGTGAAGCCAGAGTCAGTCAGACCGCCGCTTGCTGCAATCACTTATGACATTGTGTCTGTGTCGCTCTCCCCGAGTTCTGCAATCTTACTGTATGCATGGCTCCTCGAAGTTACCAAGGCTGAACGACAGGAGATAAAAAGATGTGTGCACAAGTTTAAAAAAAGTCTCGTTCATCACATGAGCTCCTGAAAGCTGGGGTTAAAACTGGCACCACCACCAGACTGAGTCACTCTGTTTTGACCCGATCTGCAGTACGATTTTTCACATGGGGATCTGGTGCAAGAAAGAGTAAAATGCGAACAACCAAGACTGACTTCCATCTTCAAAGCACCGAGATCGTTAAACTAGCCAACTCTGGAAGATCCGGCATGTTGACATCGAATGTCAAATGAGTCCACGCTTCGTACGTTTTTGACCTTCGGTTCTCCAATCACGTTTTGCTCTGATTAATGGAATGTGGCAACCTGTTCACAGGAGGCAACTTCAGCAACAGAAATGAGCGTTCTGTAATAAGAGCAGAATGTAAGATAGAGGCGTAGCTATAATAAGCCAAAGAATGAGAATGTAGCGGTGCTGGATGATTTAGGCCATAGTGACGGTCCCACCAAGAGGACGAGAAGCTGGAATGAAGACCTTGTGTTGTGTTGCATTGGAGAGTACAAGGCAGCCTTGGATGATGTGAAGTGGGAGACCAGTCAGTGTGGAGATCTCTGTGGTTACTTGGTCCACGACGATGGCAACGTGCACACTCCTTCCCGTGCATACTGATCTCGAGAGAGCTGTGGCTTGAACATCAACAATTTTGTTTCAACGCGCGTTGATGGTTTTGTCCTTACCCACCCGGCCGCTCGATCTCTGTGTGCTTGCTTGCACCTCGCTCTTCGTTTACTGCCCATGCATGTATATATACTTCCTGTGCAGGTCGCATAACCTCACAATTTGAATACGTGCCGGTACCGGTGAAAATTTCAGAGGAGCATTCTTGGAGGAGTTTTACTGATTTGTTTTGATATTAAGTTTTTACACTAGGTGGAAAGAGATAGTGTAGGGACTTTTATGTGGTTTCTTTTGGACCAAAAGCATGTGGTCTTCTCATAGGTGGAGAAAGATGTAGATTGGATGACTTCTTAATTTTCGTGTGATTAACCCCTCAACATCTTGCCTATATTTAACTTACGATCAAAGTGCCCTAGATGAATATAAAGGTAAGCTATTCAAATTCCAATCAAAACAATCTTGTTATACACTTGTAAGTCATGTGGAGCAAAAACTGAGTGATGAGGCCTTATAATGTAGGATCAAAATGTATTAGTATTCAAAAAAGATTTCAATAACACCCTTGCAAAAAATAAAATCATTTATGAAGTTTTTTGCAATAGTGAATACTACCCCAGAATCTACAAAGGGAAAAAAATAAATCCAAAACTAGATTTCTTGCACTAAAATGGATGCCATATCTTGCTAACATCCTGGTTAAAAATGTAATTGTTATCACAAAAATTAGACTCAAGTTGGACTTCAACCCAATAGCAACCTACAAGTAGTCAAAGATCTCCAAGGTCAAGCCCAATTTCGGGCAAATCTCTAGTTCTCTACAAATAGTTTCCTTAGTAAATGAATAGTTTGTTCATTTGTAGTGCTCCTCTATGCAGAAAGTTACAGACTTCAACTTCTGATGTAATATTGTCACTATCTATAACCCCGGAAGAGGAAATTAGAAGGAATTCAACCCAAAACACAAGGTTAATTTTCAACTATGGATGATTGAGATATGGCGCCTCAAGAATCATGTATTTTCTCAAGTTTTAGATGTGGAATTATTGTTGTAAATCCTTTTCCAAGATTATTTGGATAGAATTCTTTCGACTAGAAAGCTGTTGATTTTCACTCTCATATCATACTTCTGTAAAAAAAATACATAAAAAACTTCAAACAATTTCATTCTGCTTGCGTTGATAAAACATGCCCCATATTTGAAAATCCCAACATAAGAGATGCCTTCACCAAAATGACTGTCATTGATGCACCATATTAGATGAATCTCCAAATTTTACAACACAAACTAGACTTGATTGGAATCCAACCCGAATTTTCATCAAAAACAAACTCCGAATGAAAAAGTTATGGCTCATCAGAGTTTGGACACTGCATACACTCAACGGTCAAGCTAATCGGAACTAATAATTGAAACATTGAGTACAATATTGAATTAAAAATCCACTACCAATATTGAAACTAAAAACTCCACAACCGCATTTCCAAGATCCACAAACCCCTTGCGTTCCATCCAGGTCTTCACCAATTTCTAGTAAGTTTGATCATAAACAAAGTGTTCAATCCAACCCACTACTTCCTGTACGTACCGCTCGTAGTTGTGACCACACAGCAAGGCCCCTGATTCAAGCCACACAATCGAAGCCACACAATCGAAGCCACACAATCGAAGCCAAACAATTACTGGAACCAACCTAATAACATGGATTTGACACGCATTTCAAACCAGTAAGTACATGGCAGCGTGCTCCATAATATGATTTTGCTCATCACAAGAACCGCTTAACACTTTCTCAAGACATGCCTTCCACTCACCACCAGTCTCTGTAACTAACTCTAACGATCTCATGCACTTCATTCACAAAATTCAGACATGAAATTAGGTTTTGATCGATGCAATGATTCGGAAAAATGATAAAAAAGTGTGAGATGGAATTAACGGGCAAGATGAAATCTACTTACGGAGGTATGAGCACCTAAAGTATAGATTGACTTGGAGCCCCAACGTTATACAACTCCGTGAAGGTGAACTTGAGATACATGACACGATGCAGTAAAGAAAGCAAGCCGAGTCGACAAACGTCGACTGGGATTCAACTAACGGCAGTACCACCTTCAAAGTAATGTTGTATAGAAGATTAGTTTCAAGAGCACTATTCTATATCTAATCTAAATTAATGAAGCATTTAGTTTTACAGAAACAGAAAGAGAACAAACCAAAGGACAGAAAGTGAAGCCCAAGCACATTGACCCTGTACAATCGATTGAACGCAACCGCATGGGTTGCAAACCCGACACACGACTTGGCTTACCTGACTTCTATGCTTCTCTATACTATGCAAAATAGTTGGAACTCCTGAAACGAAACTGGAGACAAGATGCTAACCAACAATCCAGAGTATGTGAAGAACCTTTGAAGAGAATTGAATGATACAGACTACCTGCAACAGATTTGTGCATGTTTCACCATCTTCAGAGAAAATCGGTGCAGATTTTTCACTTCACCTATTTCCATCTCTTTCCCATCTTGAATTTCTTCATGCCCTTGAAGCCCTTGCGAAACTTGCCACCGCCCCAGCCTTTGTGTTTTCCATGCTTGAACTTGCCATGGCCGTAGTTGACATGACCCATACCGTGTGAACCCATCTTGTACACACCATATGCACCTGCCAAAGCAGCAGCTCCAGCCACCAACCCCCCTGCAGCCAAAGCCAAACTTCATCAAACTTCAAGGCAGATGATTCATCCATGGAAGGCGAGCTCCGAACAAGTTCACCGACTGCACAATCTAGGAACATCTCAATTCTATTATATAATCTTCACAACCAAGTGTTTCTTTAAAAACTCAACTAAATGGAAGAGAGGTACGAATGGAAAGGGTAACATACCAGCTCCAGCTCCGGGAAAGGATGGATAGCCATGGGAGCCGCGAGCATCCGGGTAACCAGAGGGCGTTGCAGCATACTGAGGCGGTGCAGCAGGGTACCCAGACTGCGGAGGGTAACCTCCCGGCACTTGAGGGTAGCCTGAGGGCTGAGCGTATGCTTGCTGCTGTGCATATGCTTGCTGTGGGTATCCCTGTGGCGGGTATCCCTGTTGCGGAGGGTAGCCTTGTTGCGGAGGGTAGCCTTGTTGCAGAGGGTAGCCTTGTTGCGGAGGGTAGCCTTGTTGCGGAGGATAGCCCTGCTGTGAACCGTAACACTGTTGAGGAGGGTAACCGTATGCTTCTGCAGGGTAGCCTTGTTGCGGAGGATATCCCCCTTGATGTCCCGATCCATAGCCGTGTGTCAACCCTTGCACCACCATACTTCCTAACCCTCTCTCTCGATCCTGCATTTCATCAACATCTCAGTCCACTAATCATCATGTGAGAGAGCATTTGCATTGACAAGCACAATTATGAAACCCTAGTTTAGACGTGAACATCGAAGCAAGCTCCCCACTTACATAATCGCCACTGGGGTTGTTGGGATCGGGGCCACTCGGCTGATTCGGTTGACTATGCGGATTGTTCGGATCCATTCCCTCCGATCACGTCCACTGGAAAAAAATAAACGAGAGTTGCCTGATGGCTGCTTGAAGAGAATGCAAATGCGAGGTTGACGAGGTACATTAAGGAATGCAGAAGATTGATGCTGCATGCAAGGACTTCACTGCTGAAAAAAAATTGAGGTGAGTGAGAGAGCTTTTCGATGAGGCTGCGTAATCACACTGCTCTTACGAAATCGGCGTCTCTGCGCGTTAAAACGCTACCCGCCAGCGTATGGAACCTGCAGCGTTTTCGGCTTGATCTGGGTCGGCTGTGTGCGGTGTCACATTCTATACCCGGTCTATGGCCCGGGTGAATTTCTACCCAGTTGCCGATATACCCGGTTGGGTGACATATTATGATCAAGTTTGCATTACCAGCAACGCTTCGGTTTGCAGTCTCTGGAAATTGTAGACTATTTCATGAATGTAGAATTGCTTGAACCCTTGCTGTAAGTAGACATATTACAAAAATGACAATAAAAATTACGAAAACCTTACTGGATCAATTTTCTTGAATCCTCCCAAGTTGTTCATCCATTCTACTTGATATCCAGATAAGAGCGGGTACACAAACAATGCAAGTAGATTGAGAATGCAAGTGGATAGGTCACTGCAGGCGGGAGAATAAATGTTGAACTCCCGACATGTATAGAGCCGACAAGTAATTTGTTAACCCTTAAGCGCCCAAGCATGCCCCTCGGGCTTGCTTTTCAGTGTATTTTCTTTTCAGTGTATTTTCAGAGGGGTTGGGCGTTTAAGGGTTAAGTGTCTACATTTCAGTTCTAAGAACCTTCTAAGATAGTGATAATCATAGATTCACGCCGTCTAATCGAATTGCTGTGAAATGATCTTCGCTAAGAATTAATATCTACCATGTAACACATTTAACCTGTTCAGATACAGAACAGGATATGGTCATTGTTGCTAAATCTCGCTTTAATACACAAGGGGCAAGTCCTGTCAAGCAAGAGTCGGAGTCCGCAGTTGCTCATTCCAGGCCTCCCTCTAGGCCTAAGCTGCTTAAGGCGCTTATTGTGTAGTTCATTCTATCAATTACCCCGAAAAGGGCATCAACAGTTCTGTCAAGCAAGACCTTCTCTGCGGGAGAGTGAAGCAACCAGCTTCTGCAGAGATTTAATTTCTTCTGCTCTAGACTTGGACTCTTTGCGAACTTTGGCAAGTTCTGATTTCACGACTTCCAACTCCTGAGAATGAGAGCAGCAACATGTTTTATCAGGTCGCTCCACCACGACGTCCTTCACTTCTCCTTCCGAAATCTCTCCCTCTTCTGTCTCTAAGAGTTGGAATTTGTTCACCCAGGGTGAGCCCCTCGAAGGTTCTGAGGTCGAAGTATGATCCACAACCACATCACGGAATTCTGTATCATTCAACTCCTCGGCTTCTGAAACTCTCCTCCGCTTTGCTACTACGGCATTCTCATCGGAAGACCTCTTGCTTGACACCGGCAGTTCCTCACTCTCCGGTTCAGTTGTTACCACCGACCTTAAGTTCGCCATTTTGCGTACTTGAAACTCTGCCGTTCTCGTTTGATTTCCTGCTGGATACATCAACGTCACCGTCTTCTGTGGGTATCCAGCTGAATCCTGTGATCACGAGATAGTGAGTACAATGGTACTTAAGTAAAGCTATCGTACCACATTTTAAACTGCCTTCCACCTGTCCGCTGCCATGATACATGTGAAGTTGATGATCCCTATCAATAGATGGAGAGCATACCTTGCCCGATACTCCCTTTAGGTGCTCAAATGCATTGTCAGCTTCTTCCGTGCTTTCAAATACTGCTATAGTCGAGCCTGTTTTGCATCTATGCTTGCATACAATATCCTACAAACGTAAAATCCGACAGCACAGGTGAGGATTTTGCGATAAAGATGATGACAGGGACTACAACAAGCTAGTACACGACAGAGAGGTCCAATAGGATTATCATACATAAATTGGTGTTTGAGAAAGACCTGTATATGACAAGTTGAACCTCCTGGAAAGATGGACCGAAGTGAAGTGAGAGGGATTGACACTGGCAATTTGTGCAAAAATAATTTGGATAAATCCTCTTGATTCACCTCCTGCCAAGTGGAAGACAAGGAGTAAGAAAAATCGTTAGGCAGCGTTAGCGCTTCTTTCTCAGAACACCAAGTTTTATGTAGATATTCTCGTGATCTTGACCACATTTTGTGATCCTACTGGCAATCCAGTAGATAGTCTAGTATTAAAAGTCATAAAAAATAGTATATAGAGGTCCATCAAAACTCATGAGAATCAGATAGATACCTTTCGTTGGAAAGCAAGCGACAAACTGCTCGTGTCATGCTCAAGCCGGTGATGAACCAACCGCATTGGTACGATGGCATCGTCTAAGCAATTGTGAGGTTTGTCGTCCTCTCTAAAATTGTATTTCAATAAAGCCTGCAGCTCAATAATCTGTTGGTTATTCATTCAGTTCCCGAACAGTAAAGACGATTCACAAATTGAATATACATCAGATTGGGTTGCTGGAAGCATTTTCCAACCTGACAAAGATTGGAAAGGCTTGGAATGTACGACGGCGGCCAACTAGGGTCCCGAAACAAAAATGATGTATCGATCACCCGCTTATGATCAATCTGCAAAGCTGCAATAAAAACGAGATATAAGTTCTAGAACCCACGTTTGTCACATTAGGCCGTTCCAGTCAACAAGGACCTGACTCTTCAAAAACGGTAATATCTGTCTTGATCTCACAAACTCTGACCTGCCTAGACCAGATACACCGAACCCAGTCAAGACATTATCGGCAGAAAGAAGATGTATTACCTCTCAAATCATGGCATAAACTGTGTCCAACAAGTATAGTGCCTGGGGTTAATAAATCGAGTACTAACTTCTGCAACACCGAACACATGAAGTTAATAAACAGCAGAATTCTATCAAGCACTGAATATAACCTCCTTGTCCTATTGCAGTTACTAAAATCTGCTTCGCTGTATAGACTTCACAGTACTCCATCCTATAAGAGGATATGAATGTGGATAAGGTCACCAATAGCACAAAGCAGTAATTTGCAATTGAGACTCGAGGACTTTGACGAATCTGATAGAAATTCAAAATAGTCTCTGCTCTGCAACTCATAAAGTTCGAAAACAATTTCTCAAAATCCACTCTCATCAACATGATTATTTGTTGCTCAGACGAAATTTATAGGTTGCCATTGTAGAAAGGACGGTACCTGGGCATCAGCTTGTGAGAATGTAACACCCTGCAGATCCTTCTCGGTAACTCCAGTAATACTTGTTACATAATCAATCACCTTTCCGTTGGGCATGACTACCTTATCAACCAGTGGCTGCAGCAGTTCAAAACCACAATCTTCAATCAGAGTATTGGTCTAATGTACGAGCTGCTTCACAGTTACAATTTGTTTCATAATCTGGAACAGGAACTTCCAAACAACCGCGTTACAGTTGTAACTAAGGTAATGTGGAAGCCACAGAAGATCCTTAGGAAACAAGCACTTCACCAGAATCATCAGAGACAAGTTTACGAAATACATGAGGCATTCCTTCTGATAGCACCCAAAAGGACAAAGAATGATGAGCTGCAATTCCCGTGAAAAAATGATAATATCGTATGTACTCACTTGGTAATCACTCCCAACTGCACATATGCGAACAAGTTCCCTGGCATCACCTTCACACACGACCATCTCACAATCAAGTGATATCAGCTTCACAGAACTGTTAGGATCTCCTCTCTTTGAATGCTTCCAACCCTGCAAATATCACAACACCGAAAATCAAAGCTAAACCCCCAGAAGAAAACGTTTCGGCAACAGGAGGTTCATAAGCCCCTCTCCCTCCCTCTTGACGATGCCCAATCGAGGCTCTTGCAAAAAAAGATAGCAAATCAAAACTTGGAATACAGTGCAATTTGTCAAAATAGGCCGGACAACTTCCATCATGTTGCCGTAGCATGATGTGGCTCATAACAAACGCTATGACTCTGAAACTCTAAACTACAGGAAAGAACCTGGTGCATGATTGACTACCTCCATCCAGGACTGAAAATTATAGGAGGACCAAAAGCGCGGATGAGATTGAGTGAACTCCACGAGCTCCTGCACTGCCGTCAGCACATTAACACTACTTCAAACTTCATTATTCAGCAAGTTCCTACTATACATTCTGAAGTAAGCTTTCCATAGTAAAATGAACTAGATAAACTCTAATTCCTGAAGCTGCTGCAGCATAGCTTGATGATGAAAAGTAATCACGTGAGGAAGAAAATTAAGAGGTCGAGACATTCCCCTTAACTGAAAAAAAAAATCTATCAACTGAAGTTAGCGTACCATGGCTGAACCTCTCGACTAATACCTGTTCCGGTGACTTTGCAAATGGATGCGTCTCGTTCAGTAATTTCTGATTCTCACAATAAGTGGTCCAATTACGTATTCTTCTAACCAGCTGCATCACCGATTCATTGTTATCCGTGAATGAAAACGCCCAGAAATAAAAGTAAAGCACAGGAGCCAAGAACTACAAGGCAACAAAAGCAGGGGCAATTTTCTTCCAGAGCATATAACAGCCTCTCATAAGCTTTTGCAATGTGAAAAAAGTACATTTTTCATTATGCAGTCTGAATTTCTAAACTGAAACCCGATGCCCCGAATTGAATGACGTTGAAAATACAAAAAAAATATAGGATTTGAGTCTATAGTGATACCTCAACGTCTTCCTTCTTGGTAAAAGTCTGTACAAAAGCAGCCAACACATCCACAGGATGCTTCGCAGGGTCACTATGAGTCCCGCCCCTCTTCCTATTCACCATTGCTACAAACTCCTTCCAATCGCCCTGCTTTCCCTTGATCTGCCTATACTGTGCTCCCTTCACTATTTTCACCAGCATCTGATCATAGCCACGAGTACATCAGTAAACCCTAATTTCTTTGAAATTGCAAAATCTGATGTCTAGCTTAAACCCTAAACCCTACGCCTCTGTAACTAATTGCAGCAACAAATCCATCCTGTTTTCGGTGCAAAAATTTCAATCCTTCGCTAGCGAGATTCAACTCTCCCTCGGAATGCAAAACCAGACGATTTGCTACTCTATATCACTAATGATATTCAAATTTCACAGATTTCTCTTGCGTTTTAGGATCGGATTGATTAGCTTTCTTCCTGCTTACTTCGTGATCTGTGTCTTTGAATCCAGTGAGATACTTCTGCCGTTTCATGGTCGCCATCTTTGCGTCCAATGCAGCTACTTTTCAAATTTCCTCAAAGAACTCGAAACTTGCAAACTTGCGGGAGAGGACTGAAGAAGTAGACTTTGATGCAATGGATGGATGATATTTCACACCGGTAGATGGACGATATTTCACACCGGTAGATGGATTTATTTTACACCGGTAGATGGATTTATTTTACACCGGTAGATGGATGATACTTCACACCGGTAGATGGATGATATTTCACACCGCTAGGTGGATGATATTTCATACCGGTGGGTGGACAAGTTTATAGTTACAGAAAATGTCTAAAAAACCTCTGAAGATGTAAGAAGAGTATATAGCTTTTTATAAATATTCATTGTGTAAATAATCTCAAATCCCACAAGTTACAACAATTATGTGTACCTTTAAAACATGAAGGAACTAAAATCTAAGAAAATTTTAACAACACCTTCCAAAGTATGAGATAGGCGAGGATTAAGCTTCGATTAAAGATCTCATAAAACCATAAATCCTAAGTATCTTTCTAAGCACAAAAAGAGTGCTTAGCTACTTGTTATGCTATCTTAAATTGAAAACAAATGATAAATAAATGAACAATTTTGGATAGAGAAATAAATTATCTTGATTTTTTCTATACAAGATTTCTAGTAATTTTCATGAAGAAAAAACTAAAGCATAGAAGAAAAAAAATTCTAACAAATTCCCATAATAACTTGAACTTTAAGTTATTCAACATCCAAAGCATCAACCTTAACCTTGTGGTATAGTAATCTATTCTTACGTTTAGGATGATTGTACCTATGCACACATTAACTCCTAAAGTAAAAAGACCTTAACTTTGTTTTAGTTCGAAAACACCTATTTTCAATGGAAGGTGAGAATTCTTAGCTTGTAATGTATTCTGAATAGAAGTTGTTTTTACTTACAGTTGAAAGGGACATTCTAAAAGTAGATATATGAGCGTGTTTGAACCTTTGAGATGCTTGTTCCTAAATTAGACAAATGTATACAGACTTTTTACCTTCATGATGGCTCCAAAAGCAAGTGGATATTTGTACAAAGCCAAGTGCACTTGTACAAGACCACGGATGTAGTGTGAATTAGTCATAGCATCCTTTTGTTTCACAGTTATTTGTGTGTCCCACACCATTGAGACAAAGATCGCTACCAACAACTACCCAACAAGAGTTGTGTTTGACAAATTGTTTTCCAATACTAACATCACAACATCACAACATCGATGGAGTGTATCATGCGTTCATGCTTGACTGTTGACCAAAAGGTTTGCCTTTCTTTCGTCTTTCTTGGGACGGAAAAATGTACGTACAGTGAACACCGCCACCTTCGGTCAAAATTAGCAAGCTACAGAAGACTTCCAGCACTTTTTAGCTTCAAGCTAGTCAGCCTAGCGAAAGACAAAGCGCATCATTCATTAACCTATGCCAGTAACTGCACCACCTGTGATACTGAAGTGAACTTTGTTGATGATTGTCATAGATTGAAATTCTCGATAGGTCTAAGTGAATTTTACATCATAGAAGTGATGAAGGAACTAACCTTGTGATTGATAGCATACATCAACCATAACATCCAAGCCATGCATGTGAATCTGGTTCTGAAATCATCAACACATCGAAAAGGGGTAAGCCGTTAGCCAACATACTGATTGAGTTGAAAAGGTTGCCCGTAAGAGTGAGGATAGACTTCCTGAAATGATTCAATGTGAAAAAAACAGTGCTCAAGGTCTGTAGATTTCTTCAATAAATAACTTCAGACTGCTATGACTTTTTTTCTAAGAATTTGTTTTACCTGCACAGATACTCTGTACTTACCAGTACGTAAGAATATCCACTTCGAATGTAAAGTAGTATTCTTCCGAAGGAGTTAGGACGAGTAACAATATGCGTACAGGTCACACTAAACACCATAATGTGGTGGATAGCCGTAAATCATGCTGTGCATGTTGCTTGATCATCTCAGTTCTGTGAGCCTTATCAAGGCAGATGGTATACATACATTATCAATGTTGGTCACAAGTAATGTGTTGGCTACAGATCAGAATGAGAGGATGACGATTTTAACGGTCCCGAGTTGTTTCGGTTCCTGCATGAATGAAACTAGTCTTCTCTCGGCCACCCCTTCTTGATGAGTCGGTCTAAATTCTAGGACGGAACCCAAAAGTACGGTAAGGCACCAAAGCCGTGATGACTACTTTTCTAGAGAGTCAACCAGGGTCAAGAAATCCCACCTCCAAATCCAGCTTTCTGTGGGCTTTTGAACGAGCTCTTCACAACCATCGACGTATAATTGGATGACCCGCCTCTTCATAACGCTTCTACTCAGTGGCTGACACTGCACTCTGTCAGAAAGAAAGAAAAAGATGATAACTGTGAAGTGTCCAAAGCATCAAGTCCACTGCGTCAAACTATCAATGAAGCTTTCAACTGTTGACTCAATCCAGTATCTTTGAGCTGTAGCTATACAAATCTTCCGACAGGACGCGGAAAAGAAACTTTCTGTGAGTTGAATGACGGACACCCTGCCTGAGCAGGTAAGCATCGTATTCACCTCAAATCGTACGAACGGAAGATGATTGAAAGGCATCTTGATCAAGAGGAGGTTATGGCAGCACGGTGATGCAATGAATGGAAGCTGCTTCGCTGTCTCTCATGCCGTAACTGTGAAATGGTTTTTTATTTTCTATGTGGTCATGCACCGTGCAAGATGAGGCCGTATACCAGGCAGATAACGTTCATTGAGAGTATTAACCAAGGTCAAGAGCTGAGACATACCTGGTCTTTCGGCAGCTCACTTTGCTTGCCGGCACCGTCCTGGTCTTCAGGAGCAGATTTGAGATAATTCCTATTAAGCTTCTCGGCTTCTACTGAGTGATGCAATAGTCCACGAGGTCTTTGATTGCGCTAGTGATACCTGGAGTTTTCGCACTGCAATTCAACGGGGTCGCCTCGATCTTGAACTTCTTTAGGTTTCATGGTAATACGCTGCAGGTTAGCACCTCAGACAAAGCTCATGCAGAGATCCCTCCAGTTCATGTTTCTGAGTAGTGTTCAACGTCGTTTGGGTCGCTACACTCTTATGCTCTGTTGCCGAGTTACGCTCTGATTATACAACTCGGTCATTGATACCTTGAGAAAGAGGTTATAACTGAAAGGAAGCTGTACTGATTGTTACAGGCGCCTTCAGAGACGACAAAGTGCGAGAATCTTCTACTGCTTAAGAGGCGGCCACAGCGACGCTTCAGACGTGGTATCTAGAGCCGGGAACGATGATAAAATACATTCCTGGAATCGAGGCGTTTAGTAGGCAAAGGGAATTGTAGTAGAAAAGCAAGAGAGCCAAGGGCAGGAGATTGAAACGTTACTTTGATGGTGATTTGGAGCTGGGTGTGGAGGAAAAATGGATAGTTGTGCCGCAGCGATCTCCTTCTGAAGCGGCCCATCAACCACTTGGAAGCGCTCAAGCACTCCACAAATTATAAACATGTCCACGTGCTGGATTTTTTTTCTGTGTATCCTCCTTGGCCCGATCCAACCGGATTTGGTAACAGCAATGAAGGGTACTTCACCTCGACCGGATGGTGCGAGTCGAAGAGCTGCCGATTTGAGCCGATTCCGAGGTGAGCCGCTTGAATGCGTATAGCTCCTGGTCCAAATACTGCATTCAAAGCTGTGAGGTGACTGATGCATAGTCTCACTTTTCTCAGAAT
Organism: Bryum argenteum; assembly: GCA_037043015.1. Classification (NCBI taxonomy): domain Eukaryota; kingdom Viridiplantae; phylum Streptophyta; class Bryopsida; order Bryales; family Bryaceae; genus Bryum; species Bryum argenteum. Next base: position 1,596,283 of record CM073323.1, on the reverse strand, counting down.
TGCAGGCAACCGCATTGGCAACCAATCTCTCCATTGGGTTGAGCGAGGACAAGTCGGTTTTACTCTCGTGGAAAAACAGGAGCGCATATCTCATTGCCAATTGGGTGGAAAACAATGCGTCTGGTCCGTGTGGTTGGCCTGGAGTGAGCTGTGGGAATTGGCAAGGCGAAATCCGGGTCACCGTCCTTAATCTTGCTTCAATCAACTTCAGTGGGTCTATACCTGAAAGAATCTCCAGCCTTTCGGCTCTCGCTTCTTTGTCATTTGCATCCAACAACCTCACTGGGAGCATACCTCCAGATATCGGCAACTGCTCCAACCTGCAGGTAGAGCTACCTCGCCAAATTCCTTTCTCCACAGTTTTCCGATAGTGGAGATGTTTAAGCAAAGTGCTCACGTGCAGGATCTGAATCTCACCGACAATAAGCTCACAGGAAGCATTCCGGAGGAGCTCGGAGGACTTGCGGGATTGAAGAGCTTGGACCTGTCCCAAAATCAGCTGAATGGAGTCATCCCGTCCGGAGTTTTTGCAGCCTGCAATAACCTCAGCACCTTAAACGTGTCCTCCAACAGCCTTGAAGGAAGCCTTCCAGCAGGGTTAGGAAATTGTAGAAGCTTACGAAGTGTGGACGTTGGCGACAATTCTTTCAAGGGAGAGATTCCTCCAGAGTTCGGTCAGCTGAACTTCCTTGAAGTGCTCGTCATGCCTGAGAACAGTGGCATCAATGGATCCATCCCTGATAGTCTCCTCTCAAATTGTGAACATCTATACAAGCTCGATATTGCTTGGAATCAGATGACAGGCCCTCTGCCACCCAAGCTCGGAAACTGCAACAACTTGGACATGTTGATCTTGCAAGGGAACTTCTTCACTGGATCGGTTCCGGAAGAATTCGGCAAGCTCAAGGCGTTGAAACTTCTGGGGCTAGGAAACAACAATCTGACAGGACCATTGCCGCAAAACCTTAGCCATTGCAGCTTATTAGAAGTTCTGGACGTCGGGAACAACGCTCTCACAGGGTCGATTCCGGCATGGCTAGGTCAACTTTCGAAGCTTCAAATTGCGACATTTCAGATCAACAAGTTTGTCGGGACGATTCCAGTGGAGGTGACGACGCTCTCGGCGTTGCGTTACATTGACCTGAGTAACAATTCTCTTCAGGGAAGTGTGTTGCCGGAGTTTGGCCAGTTGAGCAGCTTGCGCCTCTTGCGCCTCTCGTTCAATAACCTCACGGGAAACATCCCCGAAGAGCTCGGATTTCTGTACAAACTACAGGGATTGGACTTGTCGTCGAATTTTCTGAATGGATCTATCCCGTCAAGCCTCGGCAATCTTCGGGACCTTCTGTGGTTGCAGCTGGGAAACAACTCTCTCGAGGGCAAAATTCCGCGATCGCTCACGAACTGCTCCAGCTTGATGTGGCTTAACTTGGCGCGCAACCACTTAAGAGGTCCCATTCCGCAACTGAGCTCCACAGGGTGGGACTCGGACCGCGTCTTTCGACAGAATCGAGAGAGTCCCTGGATTTTGGATGCAGTGGGTGAGTGCTCCATATTGTCCACATGGTCGCCAGAGCAATCTCAGCACTTTCAATCTCTGCTCGATTTGTCCGATCCTAAGAAATGCCACCGCTGGTTACCGCTCCTCGTTCAAGGAGCCTTGATGCTCCGTAGTAGCCGTTTGCTTGGCCACGATAAAGTGCTCAGCTACTGGCAATTAGGAAGGAACAATCTCTCGGGTCTAATACCTGACCTGCGAAACTCGTCGCCGTTGGGATTCCTCATTTTGGCGGAGAATAAATTGGAGGGCCCGATCCCTGGACCTGTCGGTGACCTTCCCCTCTACAACTTCAACGTGTCGCACAATCGCTTGAACGGATCAATCCCGAACTCATTGGGTAACGCTTCCTTGTTGATAACTGTCGACATGGCATACAATGACCTCTCTGGTGAATTACCACCCGAGCTCGGCGATTTGTATGCACTAACTGTGTTGAACGTCTCCTATAATCCGAAGTTGAGAGGTCCCATTCCAAGCAAGGGACAGTTCACAACGTTAGGATGGGAGCCCTACATCGGTGACACCAGCCTCTGCTTCAACGACACAGATCCGAAGTACACAGCAATACTCGCCAACTTGACCACGAGTTCAGTCACAAATATTCCGAAATTATGCAGTCAAGTGCCCGGAGTGATCTCATCGAACGGAAGCACTCAATCGAAACGAAAGAAGGTACTCAAGATCCTCGAAATCAGTCTAACAAGCAGTTTCTGCACAATCTCTGCGGTCCTACTATTATGCTCGCTGTATTGCTTCGTCTCGAGATGGCGGAAGCAAGTGCAGGCCAACAGCAAGGTTGACTTCTGGCACGAGAAGACGCCGTATGATTCCAAAGACATCATGATTGCGTCGTTTGGAGCGCCGTACCTGGAGTCTCTAACATACGCACACCTCGAGCAAGCCACGAACAACTTCAGCGAGGCGAATATTGTTGGAGACGGCGGGTTCGGAATCGTGTACAAAGCTCAATTAGCTAATGGCACAACGGTCGCCATCAAGAAGCTGATACAGAACGGCGCGCAGGGAATCCGAGAGTTTCAAGCGGAGATGGAGACCCTAGGTAAAATTCAACATAAAAATCTTGTCTCTCTGCTTGGTTACTGTTGCACGAACGACGAGATGCTGCTGGTGTACGAGTATTTCGTAAACGGGAGCTTAGACGACTGGCTGTACGAGAGCGAGGGAAAAGCTTCCAAACTCGAATTTCCGCTCCGAGTTCGCATCGCACTGGAAACCGCGCGGGGGCTAGCATTTTTGCACCACGAGTGCGCCCACCTGATCATTCACCGCGACATGAAGTCCAGCAACATCCTACTAAACGAGAGCTTCAGGGCGGTCCTGACGGATTTCGGCATGGCTAGGATCATGGACATTGACTGCACGCATGTGAGTACCGTCGTGGCCGGCACGCCCGGGTACGTGCCGCCCGAGTACTCCCAAACGTGGCGCGCCACCACCAAGGGCGATGTGTACAGCTTTGGGGTCGTCATGCTGGAGCTTCTGTCGGGGATGCGCCCTACAGGCCCCCATTTCAATGACCAGTGCGGCTCCAATCTCATTGAAATGGCCAGGCTTCTGGGCAATGCGGACGACATTTGTGACGATATTGTGCTGCAATCTGGGCAGGCGGAACAGATTGTTGTGTTCCTGGCTCTTGCCATCCGGTGCACCGATACCTCACCTTCCAAACGCCCCTCCATGCTCGAGGTTGTGCAGATCCTTGAGACCCTCGCTGCGCCAAACTCTACACCCTGATGCCATTTCACTGACTGCTAAATTTTGTCAGACGCTGGGTCCAACCTCCTTTCTGAAGATTCTCGTTGTAACATCGTAAACCTCCTTGCAGACTTGCAACACTATCGCAACTAATGCACAAATGCAGGAGGAGAATAAATCTAACTTTGAGGATAGTGTCAGCTGGAGAGAATTCAATTGTTTAGACCTTATCAACCTAGGAACGTGAGTACTCAGGCTGTGTCACATTGAGAGAAGCCAAATTGGGTCTCGGGAAGTTTCGACTCGGGAAGTTCAGTTTCATCAGAAATTTGTAGAATATACAGAGTAGGGGTTTACCATACAATAGAACGATTTGCAAATGCAGAGTAACACAAGAATCATTACTGGATGTCAGTTTTCTCAGTAACCCTTCCATGATCTCAGATTTCTCAAGAACAGGTTGCGACTCTACATTAGTACACGTATAGAAATTATTGATTCATCATTTACAGTACTTTGAATGACGGCTACAAGGGAAGAAAGCGGATAGGAACATTTGATGAAAAGGTATTGAAATTTTTTGGACTCAATTTGAGTTCGTCACATGAAAAGAGTCGATTCGGGCCTCATCAAATCTAAAACTAGCATCCTTGTACTTGGTTATCGACCACAATGTGATAGATTGTCAAACCAATGATCCTTGAGAGATTAAGATATCAAATTCTTCCAGTATAATCCAGAATCTAAACAATGGACTATGTGGTGAAACATCTGAAGTAACATATTTCTCCTTCGTCATGGCAAGCATCTTGAACCTCGTAGATCAAAATTACTTCCTTCCACTGCCGGCAGCTCGTGCTTTTGCTTTTACTTCAGCGTCCTGCCAGCAATTAAATATACTGAAAGTTCAGACACTTTCAAGGAACAGTGAACATTTTCATGATAAGAATCTGTTATAATCGATACGAACTTGAAATTCAAAATGGCCGTCACAATTGAAGCTTTTCGTAGTATACGGGACTTATGTAGTGCACCCCTTGCCTTTTCTGATGCTTATAACTACCTGAGTGGGATGGAGAAGGATGTGGTTGCGAGCTTGTGACGGGTTATGATTCTCAGCGCCCTTGCTCCAGTCATAACTGACCTGTTCAACACCAGCTCTATCATGTGAGTAGGAATACAAGAAGCTCAATTGTTCTTGTAGTGATAAATCCTGAAAGGAGAACTTGCAATAGCGATACAATACTTACCCCATAAGCGAAGATGGTTCCATCGTGATTGAATGCACTGCAAGGAATCGGCTGATTACTTCGCTGCATTGCCTGCTCAATAGTAACAAAGCATCATCAGTTGACGATTGATATCAACCAAAAAGCTTGGCACATTTCACACAGCTTACACAGCTTACGATTCAAACAGCCTAATAACCTTAAGCACTTTGGCGGATGGAAAACTACCTTCAATCTTTGTTTACTATCCTTGTCCCAGAAATTATATGCTCCATCTGATCCGGAAGTGGCAAATGTTCCGTGGACCTGCGAGTTTGCATCCCAAAACGAAAGATTCAACATTTTATACGGTATGGAGATTATCTGTAAGAGATTGCAGCATGTAAAAGTTAGAGCATCTCAAAAGAAGGAGAAAAGCGCCATCCGAAACAGAAGGATAGCTTACAGGATGGAATTCGATAGAATTGACTGCATAGATATCATTGTTATCTCTATGACACTTAAACGTGAAATTCTTAGACTGCTGAGCTTCATCGATGTGGTGAACAGCTACTCTCCCCTCGATAGAACCAACCTGCACGAACAGCAACAATAATAACAATGAAATAGTCAGCTCGCTTACAATACAAGATCTTCGGAATTGCAACCATAAACAAAATCTGCAACAAAGGAAGATACTTACAAGAAAGCCTTCCTTGCCAGGAAATGTTGCAACACATCGAGTTTGGTACTTCAGTGGAGATGGTATCCGCTTGAACTCTGTCTGTTTCAACAAGTCAGGCTAAGAGTACTAGTAACTAACACCTTCGACATTGGAGTATTTTGCGTTGAGGAAGGCTTATGTGTTATCACCGATTTACAGTCTGTCAAAAACCAAACGGATGCATAGGAAAAAAAAATCTCACGTGATATTAGTATGCTTACTTGCGGGCTTTGGAGATTGTAAACAACTATGTTTCTATCTGCGGTGGCGACCACCATGAGCGGATATCGCACACTCATAGCATGACACCGTTCAGGAAGTTGCTGAGTGTGTGCAGGAGTTTGCTGCCTTAGATCCCAGTATCTGCACAGAAGATTCAGATTGTCCTACTTAAAATGCTGCAAGCTAACTCTGGAGTATATCGCAGCCCACGTTGTCACCTATTCAGTATACTAGCTATCAGATAACATAGGTGTAGAAACTAGAAAACAACAGTGACAAACGTGAAGATTATACATCAAACTCAAAGATGGCTGAGTCACGTTTCTGCTTTAGGATCTCCTGAAAGTCAAGGACTATAATTGCACAACCCTAATTTATCAGTGGCTTCATGTTTCGTACGTACTTGACAGTTTTATCCCAGCTTCCAGTAACAAGGAGATTCATCTCGGTAATCCATGAAATGCTCTTAATCGGCGCATCATGCATGCCTACAACGACTGCCTGGCCACCTGATAGAACAGGCCACATCTTCGCTTGCTTATCACAACCTCCTGAGTACACAGTACTTCCATCCTCCTTCCAAGCACAACAAAGAGCCTGCAACATTGTACGCATAGTTATCAATTGATGGTAAAAAAATTCATCGGACTAGGCTAAGGAGAAGACCTTACATTGTAACCTACAACGCGATTGAAACTTCAGTATAGGACACACTAAAAGCCACTTCAATGACGATACTGCAGATGAATAAAACTAGCGTTTGGGTATACTAAGCAGGTCAGCGCTGGAATCAGAAGACTCCTGAGTGGATCACAAAAAAAAATAGAGGTCAAAGAAATTCACGACGATCAGTGCACTTACAGGTTGATCATGCGAGATTGCAGCTTTTGGAACACTGCTGCCGTTAGATTGAATCTCCCAGCACCTCACCTGTTCGTCAAGAACAGAAGAATTGAGATTCACTCCACAGACTGTGTATAACTCAAAAAATAACAGAAGACGTGAAGATATATATAATTTCTGTGATAGAGAGAAAGGATGAAGGAAATAACTGTAATAGCGACTAAGACAGACATAGGGATACCTATCTTGGTAGAAAAAGGAATGCAGAAAGTGACATCACCTGATTATCCCATGAAGTTGCAATAAGATGATTAGCCTTGGGACTGAAGGAAAGACTGGAAATACCATCAGTCGGAGGAGAATTGATCTAATCCAGACAACAGAAAACCAATCAGTCTCTTGAAAGATTCCACAAAATTCTCCACATAAACGCACGATTTCGCCAAAACGACGATTGAACGCCATTAATAGGCCATGCACACTTGCACACCAGAGTGACTATCACTACAGAAAATCTGGATTGTAAGGAGAACATCGAAAGCTTATATCAATTGCTCAAATATCAACCACTTTAACATGCCGACCTTCGTCACGCGCACAATCTACATCCGTATGACATTGAAACACCAAGACTCTGCAGACTTCGTAGGCAACTCTCGAAAAACAAGAGAAGCAAAAGCCGTCGAAACAACTTCTTAACATCACTACAGCGTCTGCACACTGCAAAAGGGTCCGAGCACAAGGCCGAAAGTAACAGAGTCCGAAGACCTAAGACTGCAGGTACTGCTTTTACAGTAGTAGTGTCGAGGATTGTAGCTCAAGTAGTCTCCAATCTCTAGCTACGGTAGCAACCGACATTGGTGTAACTAATCCTCTTCATAAAAGCATCCGCTTGGTGTCAACAAGCACCAAAATCAGACCACTAGTTGAAGCTCCTCTGCGGACTAGACTCGACCGATATGAGGCTAGATACACAAGCTAAATTGGTGATAGAAACCAAGAACGTAGTAAAAATACATAGATCTACCGTTCATCTTCCTCGCCACGTACTTCTGAGCCCTAGGTTCTAAAACCCTAAACCCCGGCACTCAAAGAACTCGGCAGATTTCTCTATTGAAATTGCCTTCTTGTGTGCAATCTCAATTCATACTAGCAAACCACAGAGCGAAGTTCTGAATCGATACTGTGATGATCAAGAGCAGTTCATCACCTATACTAGAGTCAAGCAGTAATGATACCCGAATACATTGCAGCACTGCGAAGTGCGAGTAAGAGAATCGAACCTCGAATGATTTATTAGGATTGTAAGCTTGCGTCGAGACGGTGTTGAAATTCGCCATGGCAGAAAACTTTTGGAGTGGCAAACGACTTGCGGGAGAAGTTTATATACAGAGGTGGAAGGAGGTCCTACAACCGTGAACAATTAAACGGGGTATAGTATAGTTCTCCTGCGCGGAAAATCAGGAAGGGATAGCGCCTTCTTGCTTGAAGCCTCCTCCAAGGCAAGCTCCCGCTTCAAAACCACGCGCGAATACAATGCTGCCCGTAAGATCCACACGTGAATGTATATATTAAATAGAACAGTGTTCTTACAGACTTTCTCTTCGGACCTTCTCCACAGCCTTCTATGTCAATGCAACACGAAAGATCAGCGATCGATGAACACTCTGTGCAAGAAGCTGAATCTGTACTAAACCTCGTGGAGTTGCAGCGGTACAAATATGAATTGGCGGTATCTACCGCGAAACAAAGTAACCTAAAGTGCAATAATCGTACTGAAGTTGCTCTCTGTCGGAGCTTAACAAATGCGATACACTGACGATCTGATCTAACGCTCACTGTAACAGACTTGAAAGTAGTTCGATTAGACAGATGGCAGTACCGCCGATTACTTTTTGATTTAGACGAACTTCATCGGATGCTGCGATGCGAGTACCGCACGAGCAGACATATCAAGAGCGGTAAGCTGCTTTTAACGGCCTTGACTGTTAGGGTTTCTTAACCTCTAAACCCTAAAGGACCAGAGATTGATTGTTTAAAAACAATCAGTTAGATTGATAGCATGGTGAGAATGATACTTCTGAAATTTCTACAAAATCCAACACACAAGTTAGAAATCGTAATATGATGATCAAGCCGAGCAGATTTAAGTAAATTGGAAGCATCACCTTATGCATATTTAAATTTCTTTCACAAAGTATGAGTGAGATGTTTTCCTCTAAGTGCTTCACGTAAAGAACTAATGATTTCATATGTCTCTAACCCCTAAACGTTTCTCGAAAAACGACATGTTGGATGGAGGGAGAAACTTTGGAGAGCCATTACTTCTTCATCGGAGTCCGTTTTGGATGCAATCACTTGGGTTGGGTCCCCAATCAAGTCTAGTTGTGTGTTAGAAATTGCAAATCCATACAATGAAGCATAAAAAAATGGCATGTATTTTGTTTATGAACTTCAAACATGGGGCATGTTTCAACATTGAAAGGCAATTATGGGACATCATAAATATGTTTATTTGAATTGTTTTTACATAATCATGATCTTAACCCCTAAAGGTCCAATCGTCTCATACCTCCGAAATCAAGAATTGCAATTTGTGACCATCTTTGTACATGTCGAGGTTTGATTCGATTTTTTAAAAATAAAATAAATTATATATATATATATATATATATATATATATATATATATATATATATATATATATATATATATATATATATATATATATATATATATATCCAAAATTTTGAATTTTGATAAATTTTGTAAGAAATTATCTAGAAATTATTAGAATTGGTGAAGATTGTTCTTTATAATTATTTGGAGGGTGCCCTTGTGAAATTGACAAAGTTTTTGACTTCCATCATTTTAGAACTTAAATAGTGGTTTGCTTGCTTTGAGAAATCATCCACATGTTGCTATATGTTTGACTTAAATCGAACAAAAAGAAGTGTGCAAATAAATAGGAATAAATATACCCACACATTAAAATGATTTGAAACTCATCGTACTAAATATACAAGTTCTTATGAGGTGTGATTTCTATTTTTTTTTTATAATATATTTTTGATGTAAAAAATTAGAATTTTTACTTATCTTAGGCACTACACAACAGACTCTCTTGACTTGAAAGTATTCAACAAGATATGAATGGATGCACATTATTTTGATTCTCATACCATATGCTCGTTCTACATGCAACATCAACACTCATGTAGTGAGGAAGAATCATCAAGAATTTATGAAGTTACTTGAGAAATATCAAAAAAATCTTAATTTTAATTTCCCCAAACATGCAACATGCATTTATAATCCATGAGGAGCTTCTTACTATTTAAAATCTCATTCATAGTAATTGGAAGCTAAATATTCAAGTTTGAACCACACAAAATGGTGAAATGTATCTGTTACTCAATTATGTTACTAATTTGATAAGTTTTATTTGGGATATAAATTCCTAATTATTACAAAACATATAGAAACATAGAATCATACAATCAATAAGTTAATGATTCAACTTCATCCTAGTACCCACTACAATCACCAAAATTCTTGACTCAAATAATAGCCTTGCAATAGTCATGATGCCTCAAATCCTTTGAAGAAAATGTATCCTCTTGTTCTAAGAATCATATCACATCTTTATAACATCCTTGAACTAAGATATCTATCACAAAACTAAGTTGAAATTGGAATAGAATCCAAAATATATTGCCAAAACAAACATTGCATGTGAATACAATCCTTCAGAGTTTGTGTTATCAAAAACAACTAAAAACAACACCCTCAAAGACGCCTTTAAAAACTAAGTACACTGATAAAAGATGACTTGTATTATTCTTGGTCGTCTTCTTCGTGAGTGATGTAGGAAGGTACGGATGGTATAGAGTCCCGGCCACCATCAATAGATTCCGGTGTTGCTTCATTTAAAACCAATCCCCGCATAGTGGATAATCGTACTTGTAAAGCATACAAGATATGGCCTTCATTGAGTTGAATCCCTTGGCTTATACAAAACATTTTTGCATTGCTCACGATGTTTCTAATAACTCGGCCATTCAGCTGAGCTCGCAAAACTTCCTTCCAAAATGCAGGAGATGTGCTAGCAATTCCAACTCGTTCCATGAAAGAGCTCCAAAGTTGGCAGCGTTGAGCAATATCAAACTCATTATACTGAATTGACAACGATATTCGAGAGTCAATTGCTGGTTCTAAAGAGTCTGGCTCATTGGTAGTTAGAAACAAGATACCTTGATAGTATTCAAGCACTCTCAAGAATACACCAGTAAGTGCATTTCCTCGACTAGCATCTGTTGCGAGAGGTGAGTATTTTCTTGAGGACAAATAAACATCAGCTTCATCTAGCAACAAAATGGCTCCCCACAATGCTGCTAACTCGAACTTTCTCACAAGTTTTGTCTCAATCTGCTTGGGTGTTTTACCCGCTGTTGTAACTGTCAATTGCCACAAAGGACATTCCATTTTCTCAGCAAGAGCTTCAACTGTGAAAGTTTTTCCTGTTCCAGGAGGCCCATGTAGTAAGATGATGCAACCCTTACCTTTGTTGGGTAAAGGATCTACTTCTACCTCCTTGAAACGAGTTTCAGTATCCTCCAGTGGCTTCTTGAGATAATATTGTGTCATTGCAAGGAGCATCTCCTTCGAGCGCTCGTCGTTCATCACCAAAGTATTGAAAACAGTTGGATCGAATGTAATCTCTTCGAGCCCCAAGATAACAAAGCAACCCCATCTTCTTATAGAAAAGGAAAATCCATAGACAACTGCAGGACAAAACTGCAAGTTTTTATCACTTTCAGATAGTAACTTCCTCTTGTCTTGCTCCACGGCACCCTGCGACCACCCATTTCTAGGTTTTGCAGTGCCCATATATCGTGATGATTTCATCTTTGAATAAGCACCTTGGTCAACCATTACATGCCCATCCATACTTTCTCTTGAATGACGAGCATTGCTCTCGCCCGACTTTTTGGACCAAAATATGAACCCTTTGTATTGTAAATAACAACGTTCAGTTTGAAAAATAAGTTCATGGTATCGTTTTCCTCTCTTGAAGAAGTATGCTTCTGTATCTTGCACATTGCTTCCATACTTGATTGGATGAACATCCAAATTAGAAATCATTGATTCTTGGAAGAATTCTGGAATTTGCCTTTTAAGTGTTTTGGGACCATAACTAACACAATCGTAATCCCACACCTCCAAATCAACGTCGAATCCCCTATTGGATCTAATTTTGTTCAATAGGGAATAACGACATGATAGCACTTTTCCACAAAGTTGTTCTTTAGATATGTCGCAATAAAATACCACCTTCTCATTTAGATGGATTAACGTCCATAACGTATCCCATGTTATAACCCCTGCATTAACCATGCGCTGATGCTGTAAGATGATAGTCTCGTATTCTTTCTCAACAAAGCGTATCAAATGAAACAAATGCATCCATGTTGTATTGGGATCAGGCATTTTGTGCGTTGGTGACTGCTTGGGATCCATAGATGTCAAAGTCCTTTGCAAAATATCTTGTTGATAAAGTGAAAATAAATGTTGTCCTTGAATCTTCTTATGATCATCACAATCTCGCAAGCATTGAGGAAGTAATTCTTTCAAAATATCCTGTAAACTTGTAGAATAAACTCTTAGCACAATTCTCTTGGGGAGATTGGAGACCACTGAGTTGTCAATTTCCCCAATTGTCTGGGATCGATATACCACTTCAAATGGCGGTTTACCTTCATGTTCTTGTAGAATTTCTTTTACATTTTCCCATCCATGTTTGCGTTCTGAGTATCTTTGTTTGGATATAGGCCATTGCCACTCTAAATTGTTCACATCTGTATTTTGCTCATCCTTTTCTGCTCACAAACAAGAATTCAATGAACGTCTTAATATACAATAAATCAATCATATGACTACCAAAAAAAAAAAAAAAAAAAAAAAAAAAAAAAACTTATTACCATCCATGTTCATGAGTTACAACATGTTTTATCGCATGTAGTGATAACTAAGTGTGACAATTGCAAACAAAGGCATTGATTTTCCTTCTTTACTTTTCAAGATAGACATTAGATATTGTAGATGAGATTATTCTTTGAGTTATAAGATGCTGCACCTATTTGTTGTGACATAATAAGTGACTAATGTTATACTTTGTTATAGTTTTTGAGGTATATTTGAGCAAAACATTTCATTACATCTCTACACTTGTGATTTTTATTTGTACATGTGACATCTAGAAGAAGGTTTGACTATGCTTTTATAGGATCCTGTGACACAACTTCATATAATGATAGTGTGTTTTGCATTCAACCTAGATGACTTGCTTACTCATCTAATTCTTTACAAATAAAAAGGTTTCAACTTACTTGTGTTTCAATGAGATTCCTCTTGAACTTAATTCTTGATTTATATGTGTAATAATTTCCCTATAGAGAAGTTAATATAAAGAAGCACCAAAAATAAGCTTTTTACCACTTGATATTTTTTACCAACAATACTAATGAAGCAATGAAAACAATGTCTTGAGGAAAGTTGAAGATGATATGAAAACACAACAAGAGCTTACCTTCACTTGATTTGGTTGCATCTTCTTGAGTGATATTCTTGCCTTTATCCTCAATCATATTTTTTTTCACCTGGTTGTCTTCATCTTTTTTTACATCACTTTTCACATTTATTGATACAGCTGTTGTACCTATTTTTACATGCCAATAAATTTCCAATATGTTAGAATTAAACGTAAAGATTTCATTCAAACTCCAATTTGTGTCAGCAAACATGAAAAGCAATACCAAACTCTAAACCTTCAACCAGAATCATATAGAAATCTATACGAATGTATAAGCAACTAATGAGTGAAAAATGCATAGGCTAAGAATGTAAAGACCATTTTCCTCATTTAACCCTCAAACCAAAACTTTTTATATGGCGAGGGTGGGCTACCGCTATGTTTTATATGTGTTAAACTTTCTAAACGAGGTTACAAAACTTAAGTTCAAAATCCTTAAAACCTCATGTATAACTCTACTAGATACTTATGAGATGATCTTTTCAACACTTGATCTAAGCTACTTTATGACAATTCAAAAATACGTAGTTTTGATAGTTTTTTACCTTGAACTGCCACCTCCTTCCTTTTCCAACTTGGATAAGTAAGTGCTCGGGGAGCAAGCCTAACCGTTAAGTAAGCAAGCTTGATGTGGTCCAAAATTCTTCTGATAGTAATGTCCATCCTACCAAAATAAAGCATGAAGTACTAATTTTATTAAAGTGAATGAGATTAATGGGAACTCATAACATACATTATCATTAACAACACTATTTTATGGAGCATTATCTAATGATCATGTATAAATTCTATTACATTATTAATTAAAGAATAAATTTGACACTAAAATACTTCCTCAAAAATCAATATCACACACAAATGCGAATGTTAAACCAGACAGGTATGTTAATATCATAAGTTTATAATATTATTGATAAATCCATGTTTTGACAAGATAAGCATCAAGTAAAAAAATTGAAATTCCACAAATTTAAATGGTCTATCACATGAATGGAATTTCAATAGTCGTTCAATTGAAGGCTTGTGGAAATTCATTGTTGTTATGTCCCATGAGCATATCACAAAAGGGTAGGTCAAATGGACAGTTTTTTCACGCTAGGCCTAAAAGGATTTGGTGTTCATATTTATTTCTTTAGTTGAGGTGATAACATACCTGTCTGGCAAGGTGTGCAGAATACCTATCATAAGGGCAACACCCACATAGGGAAGCCAAAGCTGTTGAAAAGGCAGCAGAAATATAAAATTGGACACTTCCGTAGATAAATAATACATGTGGTACAGCACGAAAATGGTCAAGATTGATGCTGGCACCCATTCCCGAATCACTGCCATAAGATTTGCAAACATGTTAAGTCATCAGCATAAGTATAACCTAGTCTTTTGAGCGTTAGAATACCCTCTTTTATCTTGAAAATCTGGAGGGGAATTGATCCATGTGCATTTCTCTCCTTCGATTTTTTAACAATTTTAGAACTCCTTCTCAAAGAAAGGTGAATTTTATAACATTGAAAAAATGAGTGGACACAGTTCACTCATTCTGGAAGAGAGGAGAGAGTGCGTACGAGTTCTGAGTGTGTTGTCAACCATGGGGAAAGGCTCGCTCCGAACGGTGAGATATCGGTTGTCTACACAAACTTCTCTGCTTGCAAATATGTGAATTGGCTTGTTGGACAATACAATTGGACTGTAACACCTCCATTCCTCAATTCCATCTGGGTAGGCTTGCGTCTGTTTTTCTGGCTGCAGTATCAAATACTCTTCGGAAGTTGCTGCTCTCAGCTCGGCTCCTTCCAGGTAGCGTCCTCTGACCGTCAGCACTCCTGATTGTCCACCACAATTGTTAGATAATTATGCAAAGAGCAGGTTCTTTGAGGTAATTGAAACAAGCAGTTAATTAAGCATTATTTCTCTCCACACTCTCATCACTTGAATCTTGATCTGTAATGGATTCATATACAGCTCTGCTTATGGAGTTCTTGTACATGCACCTATTTCACGAAGAGTATTGTACTTAGCCAAGTACTACACAGTCAACATACAATCAGCTTATGTGCGTGTTTACCATAGTGTGTAGATAATTTTACCTGATTAATGGACCTCTCTGAATGTAAAAAAAGTAAGAGCACATAAAGACTTACCTGCAACATACTCGGCTTGCAGAATCGTAGGCACTCTTATGTCTCTCAAACTCAGCAACGCAGGATTCATCCTATCGCCTGCAGTGAGAAACTGTTAGATATTCTGCTAAGGTAGACCTGTTTATACAGCTAATCTAAAAGCATATCAGTTTTTCAAGCGATCACATTCAAAAATTCTACCAGTATATGTAGTCCTTTGATGTATCTGGTCGATTCAATACAGGCGTGTACATCCTTACAGTGATACTCGCATCCGAGAGAGGGCAGCTATTGCTCTATCATTGATTACGACATAGATTCAAGAAGCACACCTGTACAGTGATACAAGTAAGAACTTCCAATTTGCAGGGTGAAGCCACTGTCAATTGTCATGCCTTCGATAGCATAGTCACGCAACAAACGTAGATTCCTCTCAGTTGTTTCCACACTGCCGAGGAGAATCCTAGAGGAAAACATCTCCTCGACGAACTTGGCGCCCAGCTTCGCCACCAAAAACATCTTCAGTACGTCAAGCCGAGTCAAGCTTGTCGGTAACGGAATTTCCCCGGGAAGGACAGCTTGGATCGGAATGTTCATGATGTGTGAATCTCCGCCGTTTGACGCACTTGAAGCAGTAACAGTCTCCTCTGCACGTGCATACAATTCAGAATGCTCTGAAAAATGATTCTGACTTTTTTGGCACTAGCTACGAGAGCGCCATGATCATGATGTGACCAGACTTTAGACAAATCAATTAAGTCGTGGAAGCATACCACTTTCTGGATTTAGACTATCGTATGGGGAAATAGTTACACAAAACATGTCACGGCATCTAGGAGAGGTGTATATGAGGCTAAATAATCTGAACATGCATATAGAGGTCCAAAGTAGTGAAACTAAATTGAGTACCTCCATCAACCTTTAAACATTCCTTGTTTGCATGTAGATGCTGAATGATGTGATCCACTCGCTGTTTGATGTCGGGTTTCAGAGCACCTTCTTGAACCTTCTCCGTTGATGTTGAGGCATGATCAGCAATTGAAGAAGTTTCTGGTGTCGTCTTCAGCGTACCCGATGTATATTCCGCATCATAGGGTTCAACATACGACTCCGGATAACCATTCTTGGGAATCCGCTTGACGACTTCTGAGGTGGATGCCGAAGAAACAGTGCTGTCCGCATCTCCGCAAGGCTGAGCATGCCCATTACTGCTAATTTGAACGCCATGACCGCTCTTAGAAGCACTTAGTGCAGATTCTAACATTCTGCAGAAATTGCTGTCAGGATCCAAAAAAGCCTTCTCTCTTTCCTCGATTTTATCCAAAGCCTGCTTCAGTCGCTCCACAGTAGACTCCAGCTCCTTATTCCTCGCTCCTCGGCAGAATTTAAGTGCTAGGAGCGGCAGAAGGAGATACATCATACACCTTACCAGAACGTCGGCGATCATGTTTAGAAAAACTGCTCCGTAGGCTTCATTCAGCAAGAATCTGTTCACTCTTCCCATCCAGCTCGTGGCACCTGGCGGTGCACAAGCTGAAGCATCACTCAGCTTCCTTGACCAGTGTCCAACGTCCATGGCGGACACTGGGAGTGAGGAATTGACAAAGGTTCTGCTTGTTGCGAGGTGTCTCGGGAATGCTTCGTTCCAACGTGCAAATACTCCAACACTCATCTAGCTAGCTAGACATGTGAATCTGCAAGAAGGGAGTGGTACATAATCACGGTGCCAGAGGCGAGTTATTAGAACGACAGGCTCAGCACAGCCCCTGGGTGTCGTCGTCCCTCGCCACTAAGGGCGGGACAGTGGAGGGGTGGCGCCTCCACTGCCCGCCCCTCTCTCTGCCCGTTCGACCTGCCCTCTCGACGGCCCGATACCCGCACAGCCCACACAGCCCGCAGCCCAGAGCTCAATGTGCCCGGCAGTCGGCCCGCTGCTGCCTACGTTCTGACTCGGGGCTGTATTTTTTTTTTAAAATTTTTTTATCTTTATCAAATTTTGATGTATGGAAATATTCTATCGTGTGCTCTTTATCTAGACATCAAATTGGCGTTGAAATCGGTCTTTTTAACCCCTAATGTCGTAAGGTCTCGAAACCACCAAAAAGCCTCAAAGCAGCCCTCCTTCATTGCCAAGGGCAAATTTTCATGCCAAGGGCAAATTTTCATGTTTGAGATATTTTAAGATTATGTAACGGTAGGATCTAGTACCTAACTTGTACATGTATGTGTGTACTAAATCCTAGATTCAACTTTCCCATCAGTTGTGAGATCGGATTGCTCGAAGTTGAAAAATAAATTCTCCTAGTTGTAGACTAGGTTTTGAATGATCTAAGGGCCAAAAGAACCAATTTCAAGAGTGTATTTGAATTGAGGCTATTTAAATTATTGTTCCTAAATGAGAAAGGAATAAGTCTATACTATATTTATCCTTGTTGAACCTATAGAACCAATAGAAATGTTTGATTTTTCACATAAAGGTATGTTGAAGTTCAAATACAAAGGCCAATAAAAAAGGCATGTGAAAAATACTTGAATTGGAAATCTGAAAGGTGAGATCATGCCTTGGTACCTTTGCTACATGTACAAAAAAACAAAACTTGAAAAAAAGTAAAATCTCAATTTCTTGTGAATCTTTAGAATGATTGCGATTTGAACAATTGATTTTGGGCAGATTTTGATAACAAATCAGGATGATTATACCTCAATTTGGGCAGTTTCGGTCAGATTTCAAATAGTGTTTTTGAACTTTGAGTGGGAATATCTCTTAAAGTATGAGGAAATTTGAAGCTTGTAAGCACTTTTCGGAAAGGTTCGGAGAAACTCTACAATTTGCAAAAAGTTTCAACTTCATACAATTTATATTTAGTACCTGAGAGCCTTACAGAGTCAAATCGATCACGTAAGGCTCATTTTGACATTAGGGGTTAAGAAAGTTCAAGAAGACAGAAATAGAATGGCGTGGCTGCTAGAACCTCCGGGCGAGTACTGTTGGTGAGACGTAATTCAACGAAATATTCTTAGAAGCAAATAAACTCAGGCAGCGAAAAAAGTTCAAAAAGTTCAAAAAGTTCAGTGATGTTGTGCACAGACATTGTAGAATACTGTATGTGTGCGGACTCCCCCGGACTCCCCCGGACTCCCCCGGACTCCCCCGGACTCCCCCAGACACCCTTTGATGCTGGTCAATGTAGCAAGATTCCTGAAAAGAATCGTGCAAGAAGCCAAAGTTTCAGGACCACTTGGACTGACATGAATAAACAATGGAACAACAATGAATAAACAATGGAACAACAATGAATAAACAATGGGCATTGAGTTTATAGTTGGTAGGTTCTAGACGCCTCTTTTACATCTCCCAAGGGCCTGGCCATACCTCACCAATTGGACAGCCATTCTGCTGTTACAGACATGAGAGGAGACATGAAATGAGACGTGAGATGAGACATGAGATGAGGTTGTTTTTCCCGATTACAAAGTTCTCGCCTGGCAGTGTGGAACAGCCAGTTCACAATATTTTTCAACCGGCATCTGGAACTAAATGGAGGATTGTATCGGTTACAAATCAATAGAATAGTACTACGAACAATGGATGAGTGTTGGGAAATTGGACAGAATGAAACCATCTGTTCATGTTCCATCTTTTTAATAAGGTCGATAGTCAATCACCGCCCTTTTAATCGATCTGGTCAGGATCTTTAGAAGTGGAGCGGGAGGTTGGGCTGGTGCAAAAGGGGCAGTGTGACCCAGGCCTGAGGACAATCTGGCGGTTAAGGTCCGTCTTGAATCAAAGCCGGCTCCTCTTGCTCTGGGCAAGGCGATTGCCAATTTAACCCCTAAAAGCCCAATCGACCATATTCTGGTCGATGCCGATTTTTGAGGGGCTCCAGTGGGTAAAAAAAGTAACTTTTTGCTAAGTATTTTTTTTTTACTAGGAGTTTGGTGAGTTGAGAACTACATCCAATTTACAAAACCTCATTTGAATTCATAGAATTTTTTCTACTAAGCTTCAAACACAAACAGGGCAAAGATTTGGACTTGGGCGCTTGTGGGCAAACATCTAGAGCCAATCAAGTGTGAGTTTGGCCATTGATTGGGCAACAACTTGAAAATGGAAATCTTGAAATTTGTGAGGGGCGAGAAAGGGTTTGAGGGTCACCCATAATTCCTCCCCTCACTCTCCTTTGTTCACATGCTTACAAAATGTTAAAAAGGGCAATGGATAAGGGGGAAGGGGATTGCTTTTATGGGTAAAGGGGAGGGAGACTTGCTTATGTGAGACAGGATTTGGGTGGATGCCATACGCGACAACTCACATGCCACCTCACATGCTACTTGCTATTTTTTTATTATTATTGAATGTGTTTTATAACAATTATTCTTCTTTTCTTGAATCAGTAGTGAAGGGCCCATCCGCACCCTTTATTTTCCATTGTGCCCCAAGGTGTGTAAAGTTTTTGAGAAATTTTGCAATGTTTCAAGATTTTGTGTACCTCAGCCCATTGCAAGCCACATTATAAAATATGTATACATCCTAAAATTCTACTTTTTTTTGAAAATGGTATAGAACTACACATGACAATGTATTTCCAAGAGAGGCTGGGTTTTCAACATTGTATGAAGTCGTAATAATTGCTCAAAGTCTGCTGCCCGAAAAATCAAAACTTGCATATTTTTCATCTAATGCATATATCTCCCAATCCGTGCGGGCAAGAATTCTGAATTTTTTTGTGAAGGTTTCCATACTACTATCCTACAAGATCCTACGGTTGGATTTGTTCAGATCTAATTTCAAAAATCCTTAAAAAATGCTGATTGTCTTGCTCTTTCTAGGGTGAAGTTCAAGCTTCCTACCCCCTTGGGCTTTTAGGGGTTAATGGAATTTGAGCATTGTCAAAATTAAACGTAAGCCTCATATATATTACAATTAGCTTTTTCCTTTCATGATCAAGTGTGTGAATCAGTGAATGGGTAGAGGCACCACAAGCCTTTAGTCTGGTGGTTAAGGCTCATGGCCCCTGATGAGGAGGTTGTAGGTTCTTTTCCCCATGTTGGTGTGGTACTCACCACAATACTCCGTTCAACTATGGTGTGGGTTCTTGGACCTCGTTGTATGGGTACCTCTAAAACACATTATAGTTATTGTTGGATGATGAATAATGTCACTCACAACAGTAAAATGCAGAATGGTTGAATGTTTCTCCGTCCAGCTCCCTTGTTCTCAGTTTTCTGGTTCTCCGTCCAACTCCCTTGTTATCAGTTTTCTGGTTCTTCGTCCACAATCATGTCACTCGCAACAGTATTAATGTTTCATTTCTTTGTTGGCCGGCTTTAAAATGCCGAATGGTTCTCCGTCCAACTCCCTTGTTCTCAGTTTTATGGGTACCTCTAAGACAAATTGTATTTAGTGTTGTATGACGAATACTTTAGTCACTTCAATCATGTTACTCACAACAATAATAATGTAAGTTTCATTTCTTTCCTGGCTTTAAAATGCCAAATGGAAGAGGGTGGCGATGGTTCTCCGTCCAACTCTCTTGTTCTCAGTTTTGTGGTGGTCGCTAGAAATTGGTTCAAATGTAGAGCTCAAACCTCTCTTCTTCTTTTTTTATTTTATTTTATTTATTTATTTATTTATTTATTTCATTATATTTTTATTTTTTATTTTTTTTTACTTTCAAAGGTTTTCGGCAAGATACTTTTTTCTGCTTCGTTTGAAGCTATAGGAAGGGCGAATGCAAATAGGGGCATTCTTTGCTTTGTACATACACAAGTGGAAGATTTAGGAAGTGAAAAAAGTGCTTCTCAAGGAAATGGGGTGTCATGTTGAAAGTGTTATATGGAAACTAATTGAATTGTAGAATTCAATTGAGGATTCCAAGCCGGCTAGGGTTACTT
This sequence comes from Bryum argenteum, assembly GCA_037043015.1. Classification (NCBI taxonomy): domain Eukaryota; kingdom Viridiplantae; phylum Streptophyta; class Bryopsida; order Bryales; family Bryaceae; genus Bryum; species Bryum argenteum. The sequence continues at coordinate 1,575,405 of CM073323.1, read as the reverse complement.
TAGCTTAAAATCCAACACTAAATGGAAATTACTTTTTACTAATATTCTTTAGAATTTACAATTATTGACAATTGGTGTTGTAATTAGCATTTAGAGTTGCCATAAGTTAATCCTTGTTGACAATTAGTGTTGTTGTTTGCATTTAGTGTTGTCAACACTAAATATAATTTTTAGTGTAGTGGGTAGGTAGGAATTACAATAGCATAGTATTCACCCGGACAGGGGTTAGTAGACCTGCCATTAGTGTAATGACCTCCATGCATACATTCAAGGATAGGTCGAGCGAACACTCTATTCAAGCTGGCCTTTAAATAGGTTGGAGTTTCTCTTCTACAGAATCGGTTGAGAAACAAATGTCTCATCCAAATTGGCCACACAAAAACCATATATTATTATATTACATTAAAAAAAATATGCTACATTTCAGGGGAAACGACAGGACATGTACAGTACACATTAATCAGGAAGCTCAGCCGAAGCCAGCTTCAGACGAGACGATAAGAGAGTTCCCGGAACATGCACTCTCGGAGGCAAGGGTGGCAGATTCTATAGCAACTACTGTAATCCAATACTATGAATATGATTTCTCGGCTCTAGATGCATGATTCTGCAGTAGATTCAATACCACCGACACACACGTATAGTCAACATACAGACATCAACAGGATGTAAGGCTGACATGTAAGGCGCAACCGAGAAAGCCACCGATCGATCGAGGACCTCGATCGCCGCTCATGCACGCACACATGGAGAGAGTCATGGAGACCCAAGAGTAGAGGTTCCTGGTGCTCCAGTCTAACCAAGGAGGCCTTTTGCCCCGCCTTTTGCTGCACCCTCAACTATATGCCGCTTTCTTGGTCCTGCATGAAGGTCGCCACCGGCGGCCAGTCCTTGTTGCTCGATCTCCTCCCGCTTCTGCTGCGTTTTGTTAATTTTCATCGCATGCTTGACGACACGCACAGCAGCAATCGGTGCTTTAGGGGTGAAAACCTTGACGGCGTTCACTGCAAGGCTGGCGCAAGCCTCTCCGAGGTTTCGGTTCTCTTTCTTGTACTGGTCCTGTAACTCTGCATACGTCGACATCTTGCCTGCTCGTTCCCGTACTGCAAACGTGAGCGATAAACGTAAGTACTATGAAAGCAAGGCTGAAGAAGATGATCACATTGCTCGATTGTTGATGTGCTTGCTGAGAAGAGTTCGTGTATATATACTGCATGCTACAGGCTATGGCCAAGTCTACGGCTCCCATGCATGTGTACAGACTTTTGAGTGCCAAACAATCAATCGCTCGTTTGCAGATTTTTCATACAATCCATTAATTACTGGGATTTCGAGGCACGTCCCAATATTTTAATGGGAAATTCCCTTGAGAAATGGCCAATATTTTTTCGGAATTTGAACAAGTCGAGAGCTCACTTTCAGTAGATTGTTGAGGTATTATAGAAAATTGCACGGTGAACAGAAGCAAAGATGGTGGATTCTAGAAAATGAGCAGAAGAAGGGAAACTACTGTAGAGCTAGGCAAGTGTATCTACTATATGTAGTAGAAAATCTCAACGAATTACACCAGTAAACGATGGCCTGGTGAACAACGTATGAGAAAAATTCCTCAGAAAGAAACAATGTTCATGGTGTTGTTTAAGCATTCATTATATTATAAGAACTCCAATCTTCAAATCAAAGATTGGCGTGAATACAGCGTCTGTTCGTAATGTCTTTACCTCAATGGCCACAGGACAAAGAGGTAAAAGAACAAAACTACTCACCTCTTACGAGAATAGACACTAAACTATACACGAAACTGAACTAAACTATAGTAACCGAGATAAAACTAAACTAAAGTAACCAAGATAGAACTATTTAGGGTGCGAGTGTTTGGCAAAGCAACGGGTGTTTTAAGTGGGATTTAGGTGGGTTCGTGGTCACCAAGCCGTGTAGTCCTAGGGTGGTTGAGGTGTGGGACTTTTGTAATCGTCTTGGTCCGAGTTCGAACCCGACGGGCTCGTTTGAGCGACGCACGCATGGCTCAATTTGTCTGTGAGTATATGGCACGAAAATATTATCAACCACCCGGCCTCTACCCGAGAAGTCGAGATCAAGCGACGGTCTCGCTAACAACTTGATGGTTTTGCACCACTACCCCCCTTTTTGTTTGTCATGGGGTTCGATATTGGTGGGGAGGGTTTGGTGGTTTTCTAGTTTACGTTTATGTAGGAGGATTAATGCGGCATGTTGTATGGCTATTGTATTAATTGTTTTGAATGCGCCTTTTATTTGTTTTTTTGGTGAGTTTGAATGTGGTTTCTAATGGGTCCATTGATGGTGTGTGAGTTGTGCCTCTGGCGCCTGCGGTGATGACTATAAGGGGGTTGACCTTCCAGCCACGAGCAGCTATTGAGTCTAGTAATGGTTGGTATTTGTTGGTTTTATTTGTGATGGTTTCTTGCGGGAATCTATCATTACAATATGTGAATTCGATGTATTGGATTGCAATGTTGTCATTGGGGTGTTGTGGAGGTGTGCCACTATGTGGGAGACCTATTACGCATAGTAAGTCAGGTCTAAATCTAGCATTGCAGTGGCATCTACGTGTGTCGCAAGTACAAGGGGAGGAGCCAGCTTGGTACCGTGTTATCTGGGGATGCGTTGAGATGTTTTCCGGCATTTATAAGTGTGTAGCATCTAGATTTGGTGTTTGACAAGATGAGTTGTTTGATGGTTTTGGCTGCCAGATTGTGTCTGGTAACTCTAAGTGAGTGGATGTTTGGTTGAGGGCATTTGAGTAGGACGTGTAGCCACGTGTCTACATCCGTGGAGTTGCAGATAGGGCATGTCTTTGATGGGAACCGTATATGTCCAAAGAATAGTTGTTTTCGTGCGTGTCCCATGTATTGTCCTGTGCGGAATTTTAATATGCTAGTTATTTGAGAGTCCGTGATTTTGGGTTTTTAGGAAGGCATTTGAGGATTTCGCATGGATATTTGGATTGGAGGTCCATTTGTTTATGTTAGGAAAGTTTTGTGCTAGAATTGTGAGGTTGTTTTCTCGGTCGTATTTGGTAAGATATGTAGCGAGGTTTCTGATTGGACCCTTATCCCGATTACGTAGTGCGGTCCAGGCCATATATCTTTTTGGTAATAGAAAGGGGTAGTGTGTGCAAATTCATGGTGTTTTCGGGCGAATTTATAGTTGTTCTCGTTTCCCGCTTTTGCAAGCTTGTCCGCTTTTTCATTGCCAGAGATGTTAACATGAGCTCGTACTTTGTGGAATGTAGTGGTACGTAGACGTATTTTTAACATGTTGGTTATGGCGATGAGAGTGTTTAGATCGGGGTGGTTGTTTTGTAGGGTAGGATGTGTTAGTTGTGTTTGTAAAATGTACAAGCAATTTATGCAATCTGTGAAGATAAATGCGGGTTCGTCGATGTTTCTGGTTGTGAGGATTTTGAGTGTTTTGTATATGGCCATAAGTTCTGCCCTGAAGATGGTTTGTAAGCCCGGTAGTCTTTTAGATATTTGTATGTCTGGATTGGTTGGGTTATAAATACCATAAACGGCGTTTCGGAAGCATATAGCAGTGTTGTTGTTTTTTGTGGTGGTATGAAGGATCCGTCTGTGTAGTAGCTGTATGCAGGTGGGAATTTGATAGGGAGATGTGTATTATATTGTGGAAGCGGAGGTGTGTTTGAGAAATTGAATGCATAAGTTGGAGGGTATAGTAGTTTTGTCCAATTTTTGTTTTTGTTGGTGTGGTGTTGGCGGGGAGTAGGAGGGATTTCTTGGAGCTTAAATTGTGTGATAGAGAGGTTTCTAAGTGTGGTTGTGAGGTTTAGCATGTCCATTGGGGTGGTGAGATTATAACTTTTGTGGTGGATACAAAGGATTTGGATCGTGTTTGGTTCGGTGCGGGGTTTTTGTGTGGTGGTGAGTACGGTGGGTTCTTCATATGTTATTGTGTCGTGACAAAATGTGCAAGAACGTGTGTATCTGGGAACTCGGTGGAGTATGGTGTTGGATTGTGGAACCATTGTTTGTCTGGTATGACAACAAGAGTTGTGGTATTTTGGTTTTGTTGCGCGGCTAATCTGGCCCAATGTATGGTTTGTTGGGCAGTTTCTTCGTTGTGTGGGTGGGCGTAACCAATTCCTTGCCATTTATGTTGAAAGGCAAGGCCAGTGGAACCAAATATTTTGTCTCGAGGAAATGCGGAGTAATATTTTGTTATTTGAAGTGGGCAGGTTACTGGTGATGAGAGATAGGTGTGTGTTATTTGGAAAGTTGTGATAAGTGTATCCATTATGGCAGTAGGGAGTGTATGATGGCTTGTTGTTTTGGGATTGCGCTTGGAGAGAGTGTGATTGTATCTTTTGTATAGCAGAATAATTTCTGTTTCAAATGATTGGGTAGGGGGGGTTAATCCGTGGTTGGTGTTGAGGCATGAGTGGTATTGCTTCCAGAGCCATGTGAGTCTTGAGGGGGGGGTGGTGAGGAGGAAATGGCCGGTATTGTCAAATAAATGTGCTGTATCATTTTGTATTTGTATGGTGGGGGAGTTTGTGAGGATATCCTTGTCTGGGTTACAATCTTGGAGATGAATTTGTGTGAGGGGTATGTTTGTTGGTGGTGGGATGAAGCGAGTGTCTTTTGGTTGTGGCGGTGTGAAACATGTGTGGATGATGTGTTTGTATAGTTTGTGCTTTTGTTGTGTGTAGTAGTCAGTTAGAAGATTAAGATTGTGTCTTATGGCGGTCGGGTAGTTTGGAGGGAATAACTCTCTAGGAGATAGCCAAGTGTGGTATGTGGGTTGGTTGTTTGTTTCCCAGTGACATATGTACATGTGAGAGGAGTGCATTATTTTGTATTTGTCTTTTTTAGTAACTAGTTTGTATGCAGATATATGATGTATGGGGAAGTTAATCGGGTCATTAATGATTTGTTTGGGTGGAGGTATTATTGGTGTTATTGGTGGGAGAGTTGGTTGTCTTAGAGGTGGAGGGGTAGGGGGAGATATTTCGTGGTTATGTGTGATATATTCGTTTTGTAGGAGGTGGGATGGTGGGTGTGTGTTACATGGATGTGAACATCCTAGGGTGCTGCAGTTACTCTGACAAAAGAGTTGTTGTGCTAGATGTAAGGCACTTCGTTCTAATTTTGTGGGGTTTGTATAGTATATTCTGAAGTCTATGGGTGACATAAGGGTGGTTCCATTTGGGAGTGTGAGGTGTTTTATTTTGTGTATTTTGTGGCGTAGCAGTTTATGCAATAATTTGAGTGATAGTTTTTGGTCGAGGTGAGGTAAAAGGTTGGATGCTTGGGACATCCATTGTGTTTCTAATTCAGTGGCTTCGAGTTGGAAGTGATCAAGTGTGCTTTTTAGGTGAATTCCACCAGCTTCTTTGAGTAAGAAGAGTGTTCTTGTGATCGGAGAGTGAATGCAATCATTATATTTTATGCGGGGAATTTCTTTGGATCCACCAAATTTTGCTAAAATGTGTTGGGTAAGGCCTTGGTAAATTGGTCCAAGTTTGCCTTTATCATTTAGTGCATTTATTAGTTGGTCTCCAATGCATCTTAGGTAGGCATTTTTAAGGAAAATGCTTCAAGTCCGAAGTCTTCGTGTGGTAATTGTGCTATAACATTTTGCCGTACATTTGGGTAAACCGAGATAGTTTTTTGAATCTTTGGTGATTTTTTTGTCTAGTTTTTGACCATTGGTAATGAGTATGGTAATCGCATAAAAGCTATATGCGATGCCGCACGTATTCATCGTGTCCACCATGCTAATTTTTGTTTGATTGTAGTTTGGACAATTAGAGAGTTTTTGGCATTGTTCGGTAAGTTTTTTGGTGGTGAGATGTGTTTGGAGTTTCCATTTTAGTGTTGGTACCACTTGAATTCCAAGGTATGGGTAGGCTTCGTTTTGGTGTAGTGTTGGTAATGGTTCGTTTTTGTAGTTGATGTTTTGTGTTATGAGGAGGGTTTTGAAGGCGATGGGTGTGAGTTTGGATTTGTTTGGGCAGCCTGTAACTGCACATTTGTGTGTACCAACTTCGAGTCCTGTCCAGTCACTGAATTTTTCGATTTTGTTCATTTGTGTTTGTAGTGCTGGGAGGGTAGCAGTAAGGGCAGCTAAATCATCAGCATATGCAGCAGAGTTGATGGTTGTGTTTGATGTGCCAAATTTGTAGCCATGGTTTCCTCGTTGTAACCATCTTAGAAGAGGTTCTAGAAATATGATAAAGAGGTAGGGACTTAATGTGTCACCTTGGATTGTACCTCGTTGAATTGGAATTGGTTTTGTTTGTCCGAAGTGTTCTCCGGTATATGTGGTGGTGGAGTTAGAGTAGATATTTCCAATGAGTGCAACAACATCTTCTGGGTAGCCAAGATCTTTCATTATTGCTAAGAGTCTAGCGTGGTCTAAAGATCCGAATGCGTTTTTGAAATCTATGTACATAATGTAAATATCTTGGTTTGTGATTCTAGCATCTTCAAGAGCAGCTGTGAGAAGTTGGATTTGTCTTGAGGTGCTTCTTTCAGCTCGGAAACCTTCTTGGCTATCATGAAGTATTTGATGGTGTTCTCCATAGGCTGATAGAATGAATGTAAGGGTGCTGGTAAAAAGTTTATATATTGTGTTGGCCAAGGCAATAGGTCTGTGATTGGAGAGAAGTGAGGGGTCACCTTTCTTGTATAGTAAGATAGTAAGACTTGTTTTCCAGGATGCGGGTATTTGTTTTTGCTTATAGCAGTGTGAGAAGAAGAGATATAGCAGTGCTTGAAAGGAGTCTGGCATATGTTTGAGGATGGAGTTGGGGATCTTATCTGGGCCGGGGGCTTTGTTTTGTGAGAGGTTTTTTAGGCAAATGTCGAAGGTTTCGCGATTATAGTATGTATGGAGGGGGATTTCTGGGGTGCCTCTCTTTTCAAGTGTGAATCCGTCTAATTCATGCCATGGATATTGGCGTACTGCACATGTACAGTGTTGGGAATGTTCTCGTTGAAAATAACATGTTGGGATGGTTGGGCGATTGGTGATTGATTGTTGTAAAAATATTTCTTGGGCAATATCCTCTGGGCTAGTGAGGATTTCGTTAGTGCGTGTGGTGATGCAGTCAAGTGGTGGTGTTTCTAGGTTTTTGAACACTCGGTTGTTTATTTTCTTGGGGCTAGTGTTATATAGTTGTCTATATTTGGTTATGGCTTTTTTGATGGATTGGCGTGTGTATTTTGTGGTGATGGCCCGTGCTTTCTTGTTTGTTGTTTTAGCTATGTCTGTTAGTATTTTTAGCCATTCGTGTTTGGTATCGTCCGTTTCTGGGGGTGGGGGTATGTTCATATGTATGTGTTGTTGTGCGTTATGTAATAATGGGTGTGTTCTCCAATTGTCATTGTTGTTAGCAATGTAAATTGTTTTCCGAGTTAGGTGATATGTAGAGAGGTGTTTTTTCCATTCTTTTTGTGATTTGCGAGGGAGAAAGCCACCTTGAAGGTTTGTTTGTGCGGTGAGGGTAGGGATAGGGGGGGCGGTGCATGTGGTTAGTAATGTTTCTGTGATGTTGTGAATGAGGTGGTCTAATTGTGCGCAAGCGTTGATCCATTCTGTGGGGGTGAGTTGATCTTTTTGTAGAATTGTTGTGAGGTCATTGATAAAGATTGCGTTTTGTTCGAAATATGTTGTGGTGAATGTGTCTAGGTTAGCTTGGGGGATGGGGTTGAGAATACGTGGGGGTTTTGTAGCGGATACTGGTGGAGGTCTTGCTATAAGTAGTTGGTAGGGGATATGAAGCGTTACCGGCGAGTGATCAGAGTTTAGTTCTAGAGTGTGGTTGGTTGTAGATGTGAAAAGATGGTGGTTTGGGGAGGTTGTGTAGTAACCGTCAATAAGGCTCGTTTCGGTATAGTTATGTCCGCCTTGTCTGGAGAATGGGCTATTTGTGGGAATGTATGTGAGATTGAGATTGTCAGTGAATGCACGCCATTGGGTGTCTTCTTCTTGTGGTCGTGTATTGGTGTGTGCGTTTTGTCTACCAATAAGGGCGATGTCTCTGTTAAAGTCACCACATAGAATGTGGGTGTGGTTTGGGTGTGTTTGTATTTGGGTGGTAATTGTTTGTTGGATGAGGGGGATTAGGCCTATGTCTGTTGGGTGAGATGGCATATATAAGTGGATGAGTAACCATGGAGTAAGGGGTTTGTTTGATATGTGGATAATTTGGAGGTATGGTGAAATGCTGGCCGGGGTTGGGATTTTAGTTATATTTCCCGGCGAGGTGTAGTTTTGGTGTATGAGAGTGAGAAGGCCTCCTCTAGCAGGGGTGTATGGCATTCTTTGTTGTATGCAACGGGTGAGCGCATGTGTGTTATTGAAAATGAGTTTGTATTGGGGTAGCATGCGTTGGATGTATTTTGTGGATTTGTTGGCGGTGAGTTTTGTTTCTTGAATGGTAATTATTGCAGGGTGATTTAGTGTAATTTTGTGGAGATTTGGGAGAGCCGTGTTTAGGGAACCTGCGTTCCAAGTGATTACATCTGTGTTTGGTTGAGTAGTAAGTTGAGGTTGTGGTATGGTAGGAAGGGCGGGCGGCGGTGGGGGCGGGTGTGAGTATTCTGGAAGTTTTTCTAGGCAGCGTTTAGCTTCGATTAGTAGTGTTTCGGGTAAGTATGGGAATGTAGTTTTCAGTGCTTGAATGGAGATGTCGTTGTTTGGATTTTTTAAGCATTCACTAAGATACTGCTCATAAACGTAACATAACTCTTCTCAGCACTCATCAAGTGAGTGTTCATTTTGAGCACTGTTGCGGGTGATGTTCAAACAACCTTCAGGGACGCTAAATGAGATGAATCCAACTTCCTTGATGTCAAAATGGCTGTCAATTGGCTCATGTTAAGTATCGACAACTTATCAAAAGTGATGATCTTTGAGTTGATTGGAGTGAATCTTGGTTCATGTTGGATTATTATTGTGTTGTAATCTCTCAAGGAAGTCATTGTTCAAACCCCGAATGGCCATCAAAACCTCTGGTCGTGCAATAAGTATTATCTTCCAAATCTCCAACATGCTTCTAGAACTGTTTGCAACTCATTGCGCAGTGAGTGAAATATGAGGCTGGAAAGGTGAAACAAGTCTGTCTCCGTCACTGTGTTTCGACCACACATCAAAACCTTGAATTCGGTGCAAGATTCGTAGGAGTTCCGATTCCCATCATGCTTCGAAATCCTCACAGAGTCTCCTCCACAATTGGCGAACGTTTAAAAGAGCTTTGCTTGGCCCCGACGGCAGAGGGTCCGTATGGAACTGGCCTATAGATCTTATCCGAGTTGATGCGACCTCTTTCTTTAACGTAAACTGATCAATCACTCTGCAACCCAGGTCTGCAATGTCTAGGTTTTGTGCCTACATGAGGCCTCATCGACTGATCGTAGATCCGAATATGTTCGCATTGTAGTTGTCAAAGCGGATGCAGGACAGCATAATGAACGAAATTTCACCCGGTCCTAGTCTCCTAGAGTTTAAAGGCTGGAGCATTACTCTTGCGCATGCGTTTCTAGATTCGTCGGAGTACACATCGAGTTTCGGTTTCCCAGGCATATCATCTGTTGAAGTCCTTTACTCTATTTTCTTCGATGTAGAATACTTCAACTATTTGCGTAGGACATTTTCGTGGTCAGATTCGAAGCGATATTGATCTTTCTCACGTGCACTCTTTTCTTCAGACCAGCTAAGGAGACTTTGTCGTGCAAAATTTGGAGGAGTTGGAGTTTTGATTCAGGGACCAGTTTCCCATGCACTTATTTGGAGAAGGATGGAATTCTTCTCGAGCTAGTGGTACTGGAGTCACAAGAATATGTGCCATTGCCATTGGCAGGTCGTCGGTATGTACTTGGTCTACTTTAGTCGAATCGCCGAATGAAGAGTCACAAACTTACTGCCTGTATCAGTAACATGAACAACCAAATGAATAATCTACAGCTCCTGTCTTCAATGTCTTCATGATTGAGGCCGTTGAGGTGCATAAAGGAATACCTTCGGAATGGTTATTCCACGCCCATGACAGAGGGATGGAGAGAACACACATGACATTTCTGACCTTGATAAAAAACGTAGCATATTCCTACTCAGCGTTTGGGTACTTGGAAACACAAAATTAAATACTAAGTAATATATAAACACTGTCTAATTGATGAGTAATTTGAACAAGATACTTTGACCATAATTATCGAATAGTCTAGTAAATGTATCAGAGGATTGACCAAGTAGATGTATGTCATAGTACAATATATGTAACTCCATTGCTTAAAGCTTCTGTCAAGTTCATCCAACTACATTTCAACTTCAACTATTTGTACATGACTAATGTACTTTTGTGGATAAACCTGAAACATGATGAATTTTATTGAGACATATGTTCTATAGTCTCATCTATAGTCCTATAGATGAATATTAAGACTTGATCATGCAAGATTTAGAGGACTACAATTCTCTGGTTGACTTGGGCAGGATGGAATTAGTGTCACTCAACTAGTACAAAAGGCGCCAAAATATGTGCCACTCGCAAGTAGTCACTATGTACTTGGTTTACTTCGATCAAATGCAAACATCAAATCATCCTAAACACGCTTTCTTTGTGTGCAAAATGATCAACCAAAACAGTGAACTAGAAATTCTGCACTTCGCCAAGTGCATTGTTTGATTACTCCAATAGCCATGGCGTCGCAAAATTTGCACCTTTTTCAAAATTTGCTCTCATTCAATTTTTTTTTTTTTTTTTTTTTTTTTTTTCTTTTCTTTTCGTTTCGTTTCGTTTCTTTTCGTTTCTTTTCTTTTCGTTTCGTTTCGTTTCTTTTCTTTTCTTTTCTTTTCTTTTCTTTTCTTTTCTTTTCTTTTCTTTTCTTTTCTTTTCTTTTCTTTTCTTTTCTTTTCTTTTCTTTTCTTTTCTTTTCTTTTCTTTTCTTTTCTTTTCTTTTCTTTTCTTTTCTTTTCTTTTCTTTTCTTTTCTTTTCTTTTCTTTTCTTTTCTTTTCTTTTCTTTTCTTTTCTTTTCTTTTCTTTTCTTTTCTTTTCTTTTCTTTTCTTTTCTTTTCTTTTCTTTTCTTTTCTTTTCTTTTCTTTTCTTTTCTTTTCTTTTCTTTTCTTTTCTTTTCTTTTCTTTTCTTTTCTTTTCTTTTCTTTTCTTTTCTTTTCTTTTCTTTTCTTTTCTTTTCTTTTCTTTTTCAAGATTTAAAAACAACACATTCATTCATATCAAAATTTCCAGCGTAAAAAAAATAAAATTAATCAAATATAATAACAAGTACTATCCAGTAGAAAATATAAACAAAGCATATCATTTTCCATATAAATGAAGGCAAGAATTACAAAATAAGTAATATTTGCACTATCCTATCATATCAAAGGCTCCGAGCTATTGCGCTATGATAAGTGCTCTAATATTGGAAGGGTCTACAAGATCGATATGATCCAATGCTCTTGTGATCATGCCGCTTCTGCTACTGGAGATGGAATACTGGAGATGGAAAACTACCTTCATTCAGGTTACCTCTGAAATGGAGGCGACACGACGATACTTTACTCTTTCAAGGTCATGGTATAGTCCGTCATCTCCAAGTGTCTCCACCTGTCCACCATTGTTGATCTTTTGAGAACAATGGTCTTCTTGTGTTGTTCTGTAAAAAGGAAGGGGGAGGGGGTTTTTATACCCTCTTTTAATCCATCGGCAATTAGTAAGGGATAGATGACTTCTTTTCAATATTTTTTTCTCGAGCATGACAATTGAGTTATTGCCAACTTTATGCAATTTTTGATTTATTTTTTTTGGAGAGTAATGAATTTTTTTGGAGTTTTGAATAATTTTTTTTATTTGCGGGGAGGGAAAAATTAGTTTTTTTGTAAAGTTTTGAAAATTATTGTTATGCTAGAAAACTCAAAAGGAGCCCGTGGTTATGAAAAATATCCAGTGCGGCACCTCCCTCCCCGCTCCCGGGGCTCGGAAGGATGCCCCACTAGTTATTTTCCATAACCAGTGGCTCCTTTTGAGGCACCTAGTACATTTCTTTTCTATTACCCCAGAAAAGGACCTAGTCTCAACCCCACTTGCTGAGCGTCCGAATCCAGAGACACCGCACATTCATTTCGAGATTAGACGAAATACTGATTCTGCATGGGCCCCCGAAGCAGTAAGATACCACAAGCAACTTACGTTCTCGTGACCCACATTGCAGACAGACTAGTTCATGACCCACATTGCAGCAGATTCCCTACCCACCCCAGTAAGTCGGCACGCCTAGTACAAGTTTCTTAGCATATACAATCATATTATTAACATACATTCAGTATAACAGGAAAAATGTTGAAGTTGCCATATTACATGGCTCTGCCATTTTATTTTTATTTTTTGAATCACTCAATGTATTATTGATTGAGATGGCTGTGCAATTTTAACAGAGTCATTTTCTGAAGTAAGTATTATTGGGCAGCCTCAATGTTGTTACATCCTAAAGTCAAAAGTTCGAATTCTCCGTGTTATCCCCAAAATCTCAACGAGTTTCACTTCCTTTTGAATTTGTGGAATGGAGAATCTGATGCCGTTCATTTTGAGACAACTCTAATATTGTGACTCCTCCTGTAGGCCGAGTGTCAAGACCTTGTCATGCAAGATTTTCAAAAAGGTATACGGTACACGTTTCCTGCGCATCGTGTCTCCGGGAGCAATGAGTTTTTCTCGAACACTTAGCATTCAAAACAAGAGGACATGTTTGAAAAAGAGTTCGCTTGAAAAAGAGTTCGCTCACATATATAATGTCTGTAGTAGCACAATACCCCCTACTTCACTTGACAGTACAATTTGATCTGGGCTGCCAACCAGCCTACAGTATCTGAAGAAGATTGTTTCTTGCAATAGCAGTATGGAATTCTGAATTGACGCATTTTAGTAAGACCCTACCAAACGTTCAGTGTTCAACATTTTTCCTCATATACCTGGTCTTCAGTATACTGTATATCATTCGGTAATAACTTGTTAGGGTTGACTTTGGATCAAGACCTAGTCAGAAGTAATGATGGCATCCGAATATGGGAACTCGATTAAATTTGGTGGATTAGGCTCCACGTTATGTTGGTATGAAATACATGTAGTTTTCATTTCTCAAATGTAAGAATTTGCAGTAACTTGCTAACACATGCAAAAAGATGACAAGCTCGATCTTCAGAGCACGTGAATGGGTCTGACTAGTGAAAACGAGCAGTCTCGTTTACTTTGGATGTCGGGTGTGGCCATCAATACGACAAGGATGGGTGAAATAAACGCAGCACAAGCGGCGGGTGGTAGGCAATCCAGCATCAAAAAGAGGACTGAGAGGACTGGTGCATGAGCAGTCGGCATTCCTGACGGACCTTGAACACCACATATTACTCACGGAGTCCGTGATGATCGATGGAGTATATCACACGTGACCTCTTGTTGCGAATATTCTGCTGACATTCCACGAGGTCGACTTACAGGACGATTGATCACGTTAGCTTTACGATCCGGCCTCTCGTTCTGCCTGCTTGCATGGGGTACGTGACTTTCAAGCGACTTTCAAGCATCTGTGACCCTGTCAACTTCTTCGACCATATCGAGCTTGAGCTAACATGCATGATCGAGAATAAAAACATACAGACTCCCATCGCATAGTGTGTGACTGTGCAATTGAAACACTGTATGTACATAAGACATATGTATACGACGATATATATTTATGTTCTTCGTGTAAAAGGAACTCTACATGTCCAGACTCATCGAGCCAAGAAGAGTGTACACTGCACAACAAAAGCAAACATCTAGATAAACCGCGCAGCAGTGTACTACGGGAGGAGACGATCATGGATCGAGAGACACATATAATTCTGAAACACCTTTTTGTGGAAACTGCAAAACCTGGAAACATAAAACCTGGACGGGAGCACACACACTGAAACATTAAACTTAAACAGGGAAAGCTTCATCTCTCAGATTCGACGATAGAGTGTGCATGTCGCATTCGTAGTCGTCGACTTCGCCAACCGTTGAATGCAGCTGGGATAGATCAGTCGGACGGAATTGAAACCATTGTGTACGTCTACCGCCTAAGGACGGCTTTTCCTAGCCCTTTAACAATATGCCGCTTTCGTGGTCCGTCGTGAATATCGTCGCCATACACAGTGGCTGCCATACCCTCGATTTCATCTCGACTCTCTAAGGAGTCGGCTACTTTCTTTCCATTCTTGTAGAGACCGTACAGACCTATTGGAGCCATCGGGGTGAAAAGCTGGGATCCGCTCACAAGGAAGCCTCCGATTCCCTCTCCTAGTCGCTCATTCTCATGCTTGTACCGTCTTCCAAGCTCAGGCCTGCTCGGCGCAGCGCTGGAGTATACCATGTCATTGCCTCCACGGTTGTAGCTCACGGTTGCATTACTCCCACCGAAGGAATTTTGCAACTGGTGAGCGTGATAGCTCCCGTGGTTACTTCCAGAGGCATAGTTCTCCGGGTAACTCCCGCTGTGGCCGTGGTAGTTACCTCCATAGCCATTGTTCGCCGGGTAACCCATGCTGTGGCCGTATGGACTGTTCCCCGGATGACCCCCGCTGTAGCCGTGGTTGTCCCATCCGCCGGGATAGTTCCCCGCCATCGTGCACCCGCAGATTGATGGGTACTACCGAAGCTGTGCGTGGAGGCAGGCAAGGACGAGGATCAAAGTGCACGACTCTGATCTATGCTTTTCACGGTGTTGTATATACTGCAGTTTCCACCAGCCTCATGCTCGTCCAGGACGGATACGAATCAGTTGTGTCTGTACCATATGTTCCCTTATTCCCATAAACTGACGGTCAATAATATAAAACGTGGGGTGCAGTATATATGATTAGTTCGACTTAGTCCCGATCTCACTTGTTGATAGTGAGCGGATCGATCCCGAGACTGCACAAATCCGGGTGGTAGAGATTCGTCGGAGGTCTCGACTTTTATCGATCCAAATGAATATGAACTAAACCTTCTTGATCCACACATCCAATGTTATCTACTAGTAACCCACGGTGAAACCTCCCTTTAGAACTCTACTGCAATCACTTTCTTACGACATTTGTCCAAGCTTAAATTGCGTTCACCTTGTTATGAAGTCATATTTCCGAGATTGTGCAACATAAATTGAACCTATTGTAACCTCAGTAATTATAGTAGAATTGCGGTCTATGTCAACGAAAATATTGCGTATCATGCAAGTTCATTGTGTTTGAAAGGTTCAGATCTGGCACAGAAGGAGACAACTGTGCCAACTCCACATGACTTGATATGAAAATGACATAGATGATTTTCCGATTAACTTAAGGCAAATCATCTTGCAAGCTTCCTCTAAAATGTCCGCACAGGTAGTCGGTAAGTACTTGGTCTACTTCAATCAAATCAAAGAATGAAGCGTCAGACACACTGCCTTTGTGTGCTAAATGAATGACCAAACGAATCTCCAACAGTTGATTACTGTAATGTCTGGAACATTTATCTCCATGGTTGAGGCCCCTTCTTTGAAATGCAGTGCACGTGTATTGGATCTTCCATAGACATATGCACAAAAGAGTCTAGCGTTGGAGAAAGTAACCGCCCACAGCATTTCTGACCAGGGCTGGTGAGCGCTTTCTTCTTTCACGTGTGTAAATTCTTATCACTGTTGAAAGTGAAGAGAATTTCTGCTGTGCAGGTAACTGTGAAAGAGTTGCTCCTCAAAATTTCTGTTGTAGCAAATTACGCCTTACTTCATTAATTTGATCTTCATATGCCTGATCTTTGGTGTATATCCACCAGTTGAACCGTATTAGGGTTCACTTGGATAAAGGAGTGACTTGATCAGAAGTTTAATGATGGCATTGGAATCTGAGAACCAGCTTAAATTATTAGGATTAGGCTCCACGTTATGTTGGTATGATATGTTGTATCATTTTCTCTATTGTACGTATCTATTGAATGAACAGAGACATATCATTCAGTGTCGTTTCATCTTCCGGTTAGTTGCGATGAGAGACCTCGGTAGGTGGTTGACAATAACAACTGAGTAAGTAGTTGGTGATAGAGACCTCGGTAGGTGGTTGACGAGTGTGACCTCATCACCTCTCAAACACTGTTAAATAGACGTTGCTGCCAAGTGACACTCTGTATGAAGAATTGTATGTGCAGTAAAGAATCGATACATTTTCAATAGGTTATGGGTGCCACCTTACGCCTTCTCCGCTGCGGTGAATTTTGAGAGGAGTAGTCCGCTTATCAGTGCGGTACCTTCAGGAGTAGTCCGCTTATCAGTGCGGTACCTTCAGTTCTTGATTTTCTTGAAAATTGTTTGTTGACAGGTTGATTCGGTGGTTGTGTGCCGATCAGACCTTTGTTTCTATCCGAATTCTGAGTCTGTAAACTTTTCACCAAAGTATTGTGATGGCAGAAGGACTGGAGAGTCGTGACATGGCTTTTGTTGAAAAATACGATGGTACAAACTATCAGGTGTGGAAGCTCCAAATGCAGTTTCTCTTCAAATCAAAGGAGTTGTATGACATTGTTACGGGGACGGAGTCCAAGGAAGTGGCGTCTGATCCGGGAGCCTCAGAGCGCAAGGATAAAACCGCAGTCGTGGCTATTCTCAACTCTGTTGACAAAAACCACAGAAATGAGGTTCTTCACTGTAATACGTCAGCAGAAATGTGGCAGCAACTTGCATCATACTACACTCAATACTCTGAAGAGAGTGTAGTTGTTTTGCAAGAGATGTTTTATCGCTGTAAGCTAGAAGAGAAAGAGTCCATAGTACCGTTTATCACAAGGATTAAACATCTTGCAAGGCAACTTGTAGAGTTGTAGATCTTGGTGAACACATTTCTGATGCTCAAATTTTGAGCAAAATCAAATGTTCACTCCCTCCTAGCTTTGAACCTCTTCTGTTAGCATGGGATAGTGTTCCTCCTGCTGAACAAACACTCCGCTCTTTTCAGTCTCGACTTATCAAGCGAGAAGCGTCTATGCGAGAACGTGCTGGCAAGTCTGATCATCAGCTTGATCAAGCATTCTACACGTCATGTCAGGCTAGTCACTCCGCAGAATATTCTTCGTCCAAGTCCTCTCGATCAGGACGTACTCGAGATTCTCGTCTAGAGTCGAAACAGAAAGAAAAGGCAAAAAGGCTTGAGCGGCTTAAGGCACGCACATTATGCCACAATTGTGGAGAACCAAATCATTGGAGTAAAGAGTGTCCGTATGAGACGATGAGTGATGATAGCAATGACCGGAAGAATGTCAAGAGTCAGAACAAGAAAAACCTCAAACTCAAGCATCGCAGTCATGCTCATGCTTCAAAGAGCTCAACATTGTCTTCTGAGTCTGAGACTTGTCTTTCTGATGTATAACAGAGTTAAACAGTGAAGCATATTGCACTCGATCTAAATATGGATCGAACAATAATGCTGTCGATGTGAGTAATTGGTTCGCGGATAGCGCTGCGACCGAACACATGACGAACAATCGTTCCTGGTTCGTACGCTTTGAGCCTATTCCACAAGGCTCATGGAATGTCTTGGTCGCAGATGATCATAAGTTACATGTTCGAGGTATTGGTGATATCTTAGTTTCTTCAACCATACGCGGTCGTACAACAACGGAAATGCTTTCCAATGTTCTTTTTGTACCCAACCTTCAGCGTAATCTAGTTTCCATTCCTCAGCTTATGGAAGCCGGTTTAGCGATCATTTTTCTCCATGATTATTGTAAAATGATTGCAAACCATGGAACTGGAAGATTGCTTTTCACTGCGCACAAGGTGCAAGGTCTCCTACGAATGGACTTTGAAGTCTGCGAACTTCAATCTTCAGTGAGTCTAGTTTCTTCTGATACTTCTGTCCATGAGAAGAAGATTACGCATTCCAGTCGTGACCTTAAGCGCTGGCATGAGCGATTCTGCCATGCAAATTATCCCATCATTCAGTACATGGCCCGCCATCGTTCTGTTTCGGGTCTCACTCTTTCTGGAAAGAGTGAGATATTAACTTGCAAGGGCTGCTTGGCAGGCAAGCAACATAGGCTGCCGTTTCCAAAAAGTTCTGATGTAGATCGTGATGTGAAGAAAGCACGATATCCAGGAGCATTTTTTCACACCGATGTATCTGGACCGCTGGAATTAATTTCTTACGGTGGCCATCGCTACTTTGTGATATTCAAAGATGATAATAGCCATTATCGCTTTGTCTATTTTATGGTTCACAAGAGTGAAGTCTTTTCTAAGTTCCAAGCGTTGTACACCTAAGTTCACTCTACTCTTGATCGGCGAATCACTCGCATCCGAAGTGATAACGGTACAGAGTACAGAAACAAAGCTTTTCAGGAATTTTGCTTGAAACATGGTATCCGTCACGAGTTCTCGTCTCCATACACACCAGAGCAAAACTCAGTGGCAGAGCGAGATAATAGAACTGTAGTGGAAGCAGCTCGCTGCATGTTACACGCTCCAGGGCTGGACCGAAAATTCTGGGCAGAGGCTATTGCTACTGCAATTTATACATTGAATCGTGTAGCCTCACGAACGATTCAGAGTGTAACACCTTACAAGCGCTTCTTTGGTGAGATTCCATCGGTAGATCATCTTCGTACATTCGGAAGTATTGCGTATGTACATGTGCCCAAGCAGCTTCGTAGAAAGCTTGACAGTAAGACCATCGAATGTCTATTTCTGGGATACTGTGAGACTTCGAAAGCATATCGTCTATGGCGCTTGGACGAGAAGAAGGTCATCATTTCGAGAGATGTTGTTTTTGATGAAGACTCCCTCGAGTATGTCAATGTGGACTCTGACCGTGAGGTCTACTTGGACCCTCTTTTTCCAAATCCCAAGACAACATCAGTTAGTGAGCCTGGCGTTCAATCTTCTGGAGTGGATGCGTCTCTCGCACCATCACAAGCATCCGATGTCTCGGCCAGTGGGAGGGATGCATTATCGGCCAGTGGGAGGGATGCTTCATCGGCCAGTGGGAGGGATGCTTCATCGGCCAGTGGGAGGGATGTTTCCTCAGTACCGCTCAGTGGGAGTATCTCTTCGGTACCAACGTCTATTGACTCTCCAGATGAGTTGAATCCTGTTCGAAGAACACGATCAGTGCATGAGCTTATGCGTACTTTGCCTGTTGTAGCCTCTTCGGCCAACCTTGTTACTCATTCGATGCTCATTGAGGAATCTAGAACCTATGACGAGGCACTTAAATCACCCGAGTGTGATCTCTGGAAAGCAGCAATGGACGATGAATTTCGTTCCCTTGTTGCAAACAATACTTGGCAATTACAACCTCCTCCCCAATCGTCACCAATTTCGTGTAAATGGTCATTTCAAGCTCAAGCATAATGCGGACGGAAGCATTTCCCGCTTTGCTTGGCTCGTTTGGTTGCTCATGGCTTCTCACAAATTTCGAGGACTTGACTATCTTTGAAACATATGCGCTATTTTCTGCAGAGCAAAGATCGAACTATTCTATCTATCGCGTCGCCGAAGATTGTGAGATGCGTCAGTTTGACATTAAGACTGCGTTTCTTCATGGGGACTTGGTTGAGGAGATATATATGAATCAGTACCAGGTTATGTAGTTCCTGGTGGTGGTGTTTACAGTCAAGAAAAGCATCTATGGCTTGAAACAAGCACCTCGAGCGTGGAATTTGAAGTTTGATCGTTTCTTACGACACTTTGATCCGCATCCAATTCCGGAGGATCCGTGTGTATATGTTTCAAAATCAGCCCCTCGTTTGATTACAACAATCTTCGTTGATGATGGCCTTGTCGTGAGTAAGTCGATGGAGCGTTTGAAGGAGCTTATTGTGTATCTTAAGCAAGCATTTGAAGTTCTTGATGGGCGGTGATGTATACGTCGATTCTGAGAAACCCGCCGACATCGACTCTCTTTTGAGCTTACCATTGATCAGGCTAGATTTACCTTGGAGATTCTCGTTCGATTTGGTCTCGAAGACTCCCATGCGGTTTCCACTCCTGTAGATTCGAATGTGCATCTTGAAAGCGTCCGTGCAGATGACGATGACCGTTCTCCAGTATTTCCTTATCAAGAAATGGTGGGTTGCTGCCTATATTTGGCTACGTCTACACACCCTGACTTGCTCTTTGCGGTTTCAAAGGTGGCCCAATTCTCATCCAAGTTCCGTCAGATACATTGTACTGCACTAACTCGGATCTTCAAGTACTTGCGCGGGACTATTAATCTTGGAATCTCCTATTTGCGTTCACCAATTCGACATCAGCTTGTCGCATATGCAGATGCTGACTACGCCAGCGATACTGACGACCGGAAATCGAGGAGTGGCATTGTTCTTTTTTGAACTACGGTCCGGTGATGTGGTTATCTCGGAAGCGATTATGTATGGCGAGTTCCACAACTGAAGCGGAGTATGTATCAGCTTCTCTTGCTAGCAAAGAAACGTACTGGGCGAGATGTTTGTTGGCTAGCATCGGCTTTCCTCAATCCGGACCAACGCTTCTCTTCACCGATAATCAAGCCGCAATTCGTCTGGTTCACAACCCGGAGCATCACCGACGAACCAAACATATTGGAGTATCTCTAGTTTTCTTCCGCTATCACCAAAGAGTCGAAAGCAGTTGGATTGAATGTAAGCTCACGGAGCCTGAGATAAGAAAGCAACCTCATTTTCTTGAAGGAAAGAAAAATCCATTAACCACTGCTGGACAAATCTTCAAGTTCTCATCACTTTCAGATGAAAACTTGTGCTTGTCCAGCCCTGCAGAACCTTGCGACTACCCCCTCGCAG
Source organism: Bryum argenteum (assembly GCA_037043015.1). Classification (NCBI taxonomy): domain Eukaryota; kingdom Viridiplantae; phylum Streptophyta; class Bryopsida; order Bryales; family Bryaceae; genus Bryum; species Bryum argenteum. Next base: position 1,554,594 of record CM073323.1, on the reverse strand, counting down.
TTTGTGCAGTATCCATGTATAGTTTAGATTTCATTGTTGAAGAAGCATCAAACTTGGTCAACCATTTGCGTTGCTATCCACACTTAACCTCAATTTCAATGAAGTGGCGGTATTCTTTGTGCCATTTTGTCAAAGCATGATGTGCCATTTTGACCGTGTTCTAAAACGTTTCATCTTACAATTATATTTTGAACTCAAAATATTCATGCCTGTAAAATGGCACGTTTCTTAATATCACGCAACTACTCCGGCCAATGACCATCTCAAGTACTAATGAAACCGCCAATCGCGCAAGGTTTAGAATCAGGAGAGCCCGCCGTTGACTAGACATGCCCACCAGCCCCACCTCAGGTGAAATCTCATACAACCGAGTCAATTTCCTACACGCACGACTCATTCCACGACAGTCGACCAAGCCAAAGATACATACAATCCGCACTAGAAACTACGACGGCGCGCATTCCTCTCAATGCAAAAAACCAAATTTGACAATCTAGCCGCCATCTAGAACTTAAACCAACCAATGAAGAGCTCCCGCTCTCGCAGAAAACAAAGCGATCACAACAGAGGCCTCGCTAAGTACAAAAACCGGTCATGCTACTTTAGAAATTGTTTATTGCTTTTGCGATACATCCGCGGTTTGCCTCATTTCTTTATCTTGACCAACCCGTACGAGCCACGTGGCCTACCTTTTTGCACGATTACAAGAACTAAAATTAGGTACCCTCTTAACTATGACATCAAATATACCTTTTCACCCTAGATTACTTCAACTCATGTGAAAACACTCGGTTTGAATTATATCTTTTCATCCGTATCATTTCACCTTCGAGTAAATCACATAATGTGAAAACGCATAGTAAACATACATTTTTCGCCATACCATTCCACCCTAGCGTAAATGTAAAAACACTTGGTTAAAATTTGTTTTTCCAACGAGGAAGTGAAAATTAATAGTATTAAAGATGTACACCTTGAAATTTCTAAGGAAGACCTTAATAGCTGCCACGTGCCCACGTGGCTGCTTTCTTAATGGTCCATGGTGGCAAATGGGTATGGGAACACTAGACATGGTGCTACTGAGAGCATTTTCACCCATTCTGAATAATGGATGAACTGAACTTATATTGTGAGTGGTGGCCCTCAAAAGTGCCCCACCTATCCTGCAAAACGGACAAACTCAACTTGTTTTGGGGTTAGAAGTTGAGGTTGACTTGCAAATTGGGGTCATTTTGAGGGGCGGAGCTCCAACCCCAAAACAAAAAGGAGCCCACTAAAAGACAAAGGACAAACAAACTAAGGACAAACTCCATATTCTTCTCCAATCTCCAAGGTGCCAATGAGATTCATCTTGCTTTTGTTCTTTCCTTGTTTTATGACCATGTATGACCATTTATGACCATTTATGACAAGTCATGGGTGGCCGGGGCACCCTGCTTGCAAACCAACTCAACTCAAGTTATTGTGAGGATGATCCACCCTCCCTTTTCAGGGATGAGTGGTGATGCCCTAAGAGCACTGCCGGAAATGTGGTTCGAACTACGTTCTGACATGGTTTTGTGTCACGGCTCGTAGAGTATTTTCCTACACTACTGGTGTTGCTTAGAGGCACAAATCCTAGTAGCGCGGAGGCCTTCTACAGTAGTGTAAACCGGCCCTAAGTCTTACTTGCTAATATCAACCGATGTATAAAATATCACCATAATATCACACTTATTTTTGTGGCTTTTGACCTTTGAATGTTGTCAAAGTGCATTATTTCTAAATGACTGAAAGATTTTGTTGAGAGGCAGACATTTTTAAACGACCATTCAAGAACATGGTTGTTTCTGAACCGCACTTCAAAAAAATTGGCCTTTGATGTCAAAAATCAACAAAAGTCAGTGGTATTTTCAGTTTTAAGCACCCAATTATTTAAGCGCCATTTTACCAAAATAACTCCATTTTAACGTAATTGAGGATAAAAGCGCCATTTTACCAAAATAACGCCATTTTAACGGAATTGAGGATACGTTTTGAATTCGGAGTCTTATACGATGGATAAGTGTTGCTTTTTTTTGCCCAAAACATGAATGCTTTGTGTAGCAATTGGAGTTGCTCACTTTTTAGAAGAAGTTCAAGATATATTTTCCCTCTCTCCCCAAAAAAAAGCTACTTTATCTTGCACAAAACTTGATTGGACATATGTCCAAATTTGATATCAATTACTTTATGTTAAAATATATTTGTTGCGTTAGGAGTAAAGAGGATGATAAAGGGCTTCCCAAGAATGGTGAGAACAGTTGTACGATTAGAGGGCAAGCAACTTGATTAATCAAAGTCAAATCACATTAACACTATCTAGGATTTGTGGGCCTATCTTGAAAGAACATAAGCATGGATGTTGGATTTAATAATAAGTGTATTCAATAATGCTTTCATTGTATGATAAATTACTTGATATTTTTACGTCACACATTAAATCAAATCAAATTGTGACACAAATCCTTGGTATGATGAGGGAAGGCGACGTCAAGAGACTTTATCTCACAACTCAATGACAAAGATTCGATTATGTGGAGTTCTCTTAAATCATACTATGAGAAAATGTTCGTAGCCATCTACTTCTTCTATTGTGTGTTAGGATTTGACAACCTTCAAACTTATTTACATGTCAATCAATCATTGAAATAAAAGTCCATAACATCTATTTACCAAACACAAATAAAGTATGTTATATGTACAACCATGCATATAAGTTTCCAATCCAAATTGATGCATACACAATTAAAGTTTTGTTTATTTTTTAAAAGGCTCATACCAATTCCTAAACTCAAACTTAGATTATATCCAAAATTCTCATTATTAATATCAACCCCTAGACATCCCAACCTGTTTTGAATACGCCTTTTGATTATATGACGGCAATGCGGCCCCCCTATCTAACACAATTGTAGTCCTATACTTCCAAATCAACTCCAAAGAACCCATTTTTATTGCAATTATTGCAACTAGAAGTTTTGGTGTGACAAAATGGCACATGGCATAGAGGCATTTTAACGAAATTGAGATTCAAATGTATTTGTTGTCATGTGGTTGTGTATTTATAAACACTTGTTGCATTCTTATATGTGAGCCGAAAATGATGGAAAATATATATTTGAACAATTTAGAGTGACAATGGCCAAAAGGTGACGGTGTACGATGATATTGCCGTAATCTTTTTCAACAAAGCATATCAAATCATACTTATGTAACATCGGAATATCAGGTGGATATACACTGAAGATCGAACATATGAAGAAAAATACTACTCATGAAACAGTGAGCATTATGAGGGTCTTACTTTTATGTGTGCATTCGAGGTTGCAAGATTTTTCTTTTTCAAACACTATTTGGCTGCCCAGATCAAATGATTTAAGTCGTAATTTGCTACAACAGAAATTTTGAGGAGCAACTCTTTACCTGCATAGCAGAAATTCTAATCACTTTCAACAGTGATAAGAATAGATAGATAGATAGAAACTCTAGTCCTTTCTAAGGGGCCGGCGTGAATGAAGTGTCTGTTCGTAATGCTAATATCCCGATGGCAACCGGAGAAGGGGAAATTGGAACAATACTACTTCCCCTCTCGAGGGTGGACACTATAACTACGCTAGTTTCTAGCCTAGTTACTAGTGCCTTGAAAATACTTGACATAGTATCCCCAAAGGGCTTTGAGGTACCCATGCAACAAGGTCCAAGGACCTCCCACAATAGTTGAGTGGACTATAGTGGTGAGCACCACGCCGGCATGGGGAATAGAACCCACGACTCCTCAATGAGGGCCTAAGCCCTAACCACCAAGCCAAGGCTTGTGGTGCCTGAAGAAAGCGCCCGCCAGCCCTGGTCAGCATTGCTGTGGGCGTTTACTTTCTCCAACGCTAGACTCTTTCGTGCATACTGTAAATGGAAGATCCAATACACGTGCACTGCATTTCGAAGGAGGGGCCTCAATCATGGAGATAAATGGTACAGACATTGGAATCAACTGTTGGATTTTCATTTGGTTATTCATTTAGCACACAAAGGCAGTGTGTCTGTGACGCTTCATTATTCGATTCGGTTGAGGTAGACCAAGTACAGTTTACCGACTACCGTATCTGTGCAGACATTATTTTTAGAAAATGCTTGCAAGATGAATTTGCCTTAAGTTAATCGGAAAATCACCTATGTCATTTTCATATCAAGTCATGTGGAGTTGGCACAGTTGTCTCCTTCTGTGCCAGATCTGAACCTTTCAAACACAATGAACTTGCATGATACGCAATATTTTCGTTGACATAGACCGCAATTCTACTATAATTACTGAGGTTACAATAGGTTCAATTTATGTTGCACAATCTCGGAAATATGACTTCATAACAAGGTGAACGCAATTTAAGCTTGGACAAATGTCGTAAGAAAGTGATTGCATTAGAGTTCTAAAGGGAGGTTTCACCGTGGGTTACTAGTAAATAATGGATGTGTGGATCAAGATGGTTCAGTTCATTCGGATAGGTAAAAGTCGACGAATGTCTATCACCAAGATTTGTGCAGTCTCGGGATCCGCTCTCTATCAACAAGTGAGATCGGGACTAAGCCGAACGAATCATATATACTGCAGCCCCCTCCCCCCTTAATATTATTGACCGTGAGTTTAGGAAATTAAGAAACATATGGTACAGACACGACTGATTCTTATGCGCCAGCTGGACGAGCCTGAGGATTGCAGTATATAACGCAGTCACTGTGAACAGAACAGATCAGAGTCGTGCACATTGATCCTCGTCCTTGGCTGCCTCCAGCCACTGCTTCGGCAGTACCCTTCAATCTGCGGGTGCACGATGGCGGGGAACTATCCCGGCGGATGGGACAACCACGGCTACTGCGGGGGTTATCCGGGGAACAGTCCATACGGCTTCAGCATGGGTTACCCGGCGAACAATGGCTATGGAAGTAACTACCACGGCTTCAGCGGGCCTTACCCGCAGAACTATGCCTCTGGAAGTAACCACGGGGGCTATCACGCGCACCAGTTGCAGAATTCCTTCGGTGGGAGTACAACCGTTAACTACAACCCTGGAGGCAATGCCATGGTATACTCCGGCGCTCCGCCTAGCATGCCTGAGCTTGGAAGACGGTACCAGCATGAGAACGAGCGACTAGGAGAGGGGATCGGAGGTTTCCTTTTGAGCGGATCCCAGCTTTTCTCCCCGTTGGCTCCAATAGGTTTGTACGGTCTCTACAAGAACGGAAAGAAAGTACTCGAATCGTTAGAGAGTCGAGATGATATCGAGGTTATGGCAGCCATGCAGGGCTTCGACATTCACGGGGGACCACGAAAGCGGCATATTGCTAAAGGGCTCGGAAAAGGCGTCCTTAGGCGGTAGACGCCGTCCGACTGATCTACCCTAGCTGCATTCAAAGGTTGGCGAAGCCGAAGACTTCGAATGCGACATGCATACTCTATCGTCGAATCTGAGAGATGAAGCTTTCCCTGCGTAAATTTTATCCGTGTGTGTGTGCTCCCGTCCAGGTTTTATCTTTTCAGGTTTTGCAGTTTCCACAAAAAGGTGTATCAGAAAAATATGTGTCTTCGATCCATGATTGCCTCCTCCCGTAGTACACTGCTACGCGGTTTATCTAGATATCTGCTTTTGTTGTGCAGTATACACTCTTCTTGGCTCGATGAGTCTGGACATGTACAGTTCATTTTACACGAATATATCATAAATATGTATTATGTATACATATAACTGATCGGAAAAGTTCTCACCAGCCCTGATGAAAATTGTTGTGGGTGTGGCTTTCTTCCTTTCTCTGTCCTGTTCGTGCATTGATTATAGGGGCCTCAATCAAGAGGATACCAAAGAAGTTTAGACATTGTAGACAGGCTACGTGTTGCAAGATCGTATTGTTGTTTATGTTACAGACAGAGGCAGGATGTGTGCTTTATCGATTCGATTCGATTGAAGTAGACCAAGTACACACCGTCTCCCTGCCACTAGCACACATTCTCGTGTTTTATTCGAGCAATGCATTCTCGCTATTTAAAAGTGTGTATGTTTCGGCAAGGAGATGATTCAGAGAGAAACGCAACGTAGTCAGTACTCAGGGACACGGGGAGATTGTTTGTGTGCAACTTTCTTGCTGATTGTAATTTTACGAAACAATTCAAAGTAGCCAAGCACTGTTACAGGACCTCCAAAGAACGAAGTAATTGAGAACGTTCTCGGTTCCCATTGAGTTGCTCTTAAGGTGATCTCAGCAGTCAACATTTTTCATTTGCCATGGTTCTCAATGGATAATAGCTGGGAGGCTGCAACTTCACTCATCTACAGCAAACAGAGATCGTGAAGAAAATAAATCATGTATCACACACGTGTTTCCTGATCAAGAAAAATGGCAGCATCACCGACACCTCAGATGCTCCATTAGCACCTGGGAGCGGTCAGTGATAAAAGTTTGATAACGCCTCAGTATGATTTACATGCAAGAATTTGTGTCCGCTGGTGAACTAATGCTACTCATAAAAACCCGACTAAAAATCCTGGCTCTCTTTCAAACTCAATCCAACATTCAACTGCAGTTCACCTCAGAACTTCATTAGAGGTTTGGGTGACGATACGTAGTCGGCAATGACCTCACTGATGAGGCAGAGAAACAACAATCCTCGTCGGTTGAAGGTGACATCGATGCATTCAAAAACGCACGCTGACGTGAGTGATGGATTCAAGGGGCTGCTATATTGGCCTTGGCTTTGGGAGCAATCTCTTCACCCTCTTGTCCTGGGCCACTGCCTTCTACCTGCAATCCCAACAACGTCTCCTCCCACTTGCGTGCTGGGCCCTTCCATGACAAGTCTTGGGCCATGCAGGTTGTGATCATGGTCTTGAACGCCGGCGTGCCATAAGCCTTCACCGCCCTCTTCACTGTGGCCGAGAATGAAGCCACATCTTTCGGGTCTACCTGTTCACACTGTTACCCATTCAACCAATGTCAGCCACGGGTATGGTTGAACCAATTGTTAACACTCCTTACATGTAACTGAAAATAACGATGTAGAGGGTATATATGTTTGTCATGTTGAAGATTACTGTTGCGAGTTTTGGGTGCACGTCAGTGGCAAGCGCATCCAATAGGTAATTTCAAATTGGCACTGAAGCTGTGCAGGTAGTGCATATACATTTGATGAGGTGAACTTACGTCAACGTTGAAGGGTTTGCCGACTTGGAAGCCCGTGACGCCATCTTCCACCGTATCAACAAGCCCACCTGTTGAAGCAACGACAGGAATCTGGAGTACACAGACAACACAGACGATGGTTGGCTTTTAGAAAAGAACATGAATCGAAACGCTTCGGCTTCACATTTCTTTTTAAGAGCTCTTATTTGCACCGCGAATTCATAGTTTTTAATTGGGCAATTTGAGAGAAAAAATGTTACGTTAGTGGGAGTTACTGCAAATAATAGTTATACTTAAATCTGTAATGAGACTAAATTCAAGATACTTACGGTTCCATAGCGCATGGCATGCAATTGGATAAGACCGCACGGCTCAAATCGACTGGGAACCAAAATAAAATCGGCTCCAGCTGTAATCATATGTGCCAAAGGAGTGTTGAACTTCACCACTCCCACAGCCTTGCCAGGGAACTTGGTGTCGAACTCCTCCAGTTGCTTCTCCAGATGTTTCTTGCCTGTCCCCTGTCCAGCACATTATTGTGTTCCCACATTCATCAGCTGACAATGGGAGATTGAGAAAACGATGATAGAAAAAGTGCAAACGTAGGCTTCAGGAAAGAGATGATACGAGATTCCGCTTCATAGTCCTGTAGGAGTACTATGAGAGGCAGGAAGACGATTGAGTGATGGGTCACGTACCAAGACAATCAACTGCACGTCGTCCTTAAGAAAATCTTTCACAGCTTCGGCCAGAATATCCGAACCCTTTTGCTCCTCTAATCTCCCGATGAAGCCAAAGAGAGGGACGTCTGGGTTGATTGGAAGTCCAACCTCAGCTTGCAACGCCTCTTTCAACGCCGGTTTTGCTTCGAAAACCTGCAGATGGAGATCGATGTTTCAATATGCAATTGAAGCGACGGACTTACATTGATGAACTGTAAACTCACTGAGTCTGCTCATACCGTTTTGATATCGTAGGGAGTATCAAGGTACTTGTCAGCTGAAGGGTCCCACTCTTGCACATCCATTCCGTTCACAATCCCATGAATCTTTTGTTTGCGCACAATAGAGTCGAGCTCCACTCCAGTGTCTTCTCCAGACACGAGCTCAGCAGCGTAATTAGGGCTCACTGTCAAGTTGATATCAGACTCCAAGAACCCCGCCTTCATCCAATTGATCTTACGCCCTTTCACTGGTTTCGCGTATCTGAAATCAGCGTAGCAATCAGAGAGCCTTAGGACCTTGTAGCTCGTACTATACCAACATGGCACTGAATCCACCGTCTACTGTGGGCGAAAAAACGTTGCAACTCAAAGGTATTCGCGGCTGACAAAAGCGTCGACAAACATGCACTATGAGGTCAGTGAGCTTACCCATCCATGAAATCGAATGAGCCTCGGAAGCTGTCTGGCAAGCCTAGTTTATCATAGTCAGCGAAGGCAAATCTTCCTTGATATGCAATGTTGTGCACACAAAAAGCGACCTGTCAAAGGAAAGGACCCATATTGTAAGCGGTCACGAGTGTTTGGATGGAGAAAATTCCTCGTGCGAAGCAGGAATTAGGCTATTCAGCTGAAGTTATTATGAAGTAACTAAGATGCCACATTCTAAATAATGAATGCACCCGAAAGTAACTTATACATGCTGCTATGTCACTCACCTTTGCGTTCGGGAAGAGACCAACAGGCTTGTAATGGGCCTTAAGGTAGCAGGGGAGAAGGGCCGTATGCCAGTCATTCGCCACAAAGACAACATTTTCACCTGACAACACATTTTGTAATCTCGTTTAGATCAAACTTACTGCATGCATTGAAATGTACGTAAATGTGCAATAATTAACTCATATAGATCAAAGACTAAAAGGTGTACCATATGAGCCGCTGAAGAACTCGTTGCTATCAAGGCTTAGTACCCTGGTTGCTTCAATGGCCGCCTGAAGCATAATTTCCAACGGATACAATTAGGGACTTAAAAAATGCTTTACCAGGATGAACGTCGTGAAGTTAAACGCATCTAGAATGTAAGTTTCATTCAAGTTCTGTGTCAAAAGCAGGAAAATGTTTGATCTTCCAATCTACAGTTTTAGATAGAAGTCCACGTTGAAACTCCAATCAACAGATGAATACATAAGACACCTATTCAAGAATCACCTTCGCAAGAAGCATGAACCGAAACTGGTTATCGTCATAATCCTCGCCAGAAGTGGGACCGTAAATTTTACTGCCAGTTTTACCCCAAACCTGCACCACCAGATACAGCAATGAAGACTCAATGTCAATGAAACCTGTTCAACTTCTCGGTGAGTGACAAACATTGAAAGAATGAGATTCGTCATGCAAGTCACCTTGGCAAGGAAAAGTGGATGATCGACGAAGATTCGATCCACGCCACGCTTGTGAGTGTGAAAGAAGTTGACCGTCTCGGTCCTGTCACCGATTGTGATCTGCGCGGCGCACGATTCTCAGAATGTAGCAATGTCAGTGAGCTGAGCCTCTCATTTACTGAAACTGCACATACCTCAATTGGAGTATTCGTATCCCATGCATCCTTGTATTGATCGTATCGAGGAGACACGGTCATCACACGATGGCCTCGTGCCTGCATTCACATATACCGAAGCTACAATCAAATCTTTGGAAGATAAAGGCAATGCACCAAGAATGCTCAAACTTGCGCATCAGCGTCCTTGAGTCAGAATTTGCAATGAGCTCTGAAAACGGCTACTGCTTTTCACAGAGGTTCAAATTTGTCAACCCCAGTTCCCATTCGCTCTAAATGCTTCCGTAATTGGGAATCAGACACTTAAGTCTCCATTGCTGCTTGCGAGGAGCTCGTGGAAGATGACAAACGGACCGCTGCTAAGGCTCTACAGTGATAGAAGCACCGGTGCTGTGACAATGCGCCTACGATCTACCACATTCTCTAAGGAACGGAAAAGTTAGCAACAGACCTAATGGAGCAGGGGTCGAGGGAGTGAGTTCTTACAGCAAGGGCAGGGGGGAGGCCTCCAAGGACGTCACCAAGACCACCAGTCTTGCTCCAGGGCGCCACTTCCGCCGAAATGAACACAACATTCATGCCGCTGTGATTGCGGCCTCCTTGCGGAGAGGCTGCTGCATTGCCATTGCTCGCCACTGCGCATCGCACCCCGGCCAGCTTCGGCACGCGCGCTTTGGGCGCCACCAATGCGACAGCGTCGCTAATTGGGGTGGCTCGCAGCCCTTGGAACGACACCATCGCCACTGCAGATCGCGACGAGGAAACCGTCGTCGTCGCCGGCGTGGCCAATCCATAGCCCCTGGCCACACACACCTGCTGCATCGCCGCCGCCATGGCGCTCAATCCCTGCAATGCAATTAGCACCCACCAGCAGATCCGAGCAAGGGCACCGATAGAGCAAATGCAGGGAATGCAATTGGCACAGATCCGAGGGAAAGAGCAGGTGAAGCGGGGCAAGGAGCAGTTTATGAGCTTGAAGCTTAGATCCGCCGGCCTGGCCTGCAACTGAACGATCGAGCGACGGCGAGGCCAATTGGTGGATGGCGTAATTTTATTGAATATTATAGTAGTGGAAATATACGATTTGGGGGCAGTGATGGCAGCGGAAACTATATATAGTACAAAGCGGGGATTGGCGATGCAGGATGATATTTGAGTTCACGTTGCGAAAGGCAAAATGCGTGGGGCGCAGGGCAGCAGTGATGGGATCCTTGGCTGGAGTGATGAACGGCTACCACGGGCCTTTGGCCCAGTGGCGATGGTGGTTGTCGGCCCTCTCAACTGGCACCCCTGGTTGCCCACACCGGCCTTGCTTACAAGGCCGCGGTAAATCCTATAAAGAACAAGTCTCAATCAAATCAACTACTGTAGTTGAAAGTGTGGTGTATTCACCAACACCTCCACCGGTATTTTCACCAAGCATATTCCACTAATCTACTAATTCCACCAATCTAGTTGGAAATTCTGGTGATCTGAGTCATTCAGTGCAGTGACAATAATTTTGGTGAAAAGGCCGTTCAACTTGGTGGAAATATCACAATTCCTCATTACACAAGAGTTCTTGAATGGGTTAGGTTTTTTCAAGATTACAAAATGCTATAAGTATTAATTGTTGACATAAATTGCAGGAACATGATACCAGTACTATTTGAAGGTCCCCATGTTGACTTGTATAGAGGGTTTACATATTGGATTTCAGTAAATTTTTACAATATGATTATGTAAATTTGCATGAAACACTAATCAACGGTTCTAGTGTAGTGATTGTGCCATCAATCTCAGCAAAATTTGGATGATAGAGTTCCACTACAAAATCCTTTGACCCACATTGAGTCGTATTTATTTTTTCACATTAGCCTCAAGGTTTTCTTCTTGTGCTTGGGGGCTCAATTGATGATCCAATATTGAAACCACAAATTCTTCCATACATTGGAAAACTCTTACACTTTCAAAAAAGAATATGTGAATACCTATATCACTGGTTCATTCCATTGTACAGTACTGTAGCTGTCTCCAGCTCTTTGAAAACTTGGACGAGAAAAGCACCGAGATGCGTAGGGGGATATTCTAAGTGGATGCTCAATCAGTAGGGCAATAGGCACGGGCATGGGTCTGGGTCCCACGGAGATGGGTGTGGAAACTGACGGCCCAGGGGAGCCCACCAATGGTGGGGAACACGAGAGTGTGCGGACGGTGAGTTAAGTTTGGGCCCCATGCCCAACTGGGCTCTTTTTCTATATTCCTCGTACAGTCAAGTCACATGGGCATCTTTCAACATGAAAGGACCTCGTACTTCCTCAAAGCCCATACTTCAATCCAAACTTTCAAAAAAAATGCATTAAGGTACACTGCCCTTAAACCGCTCGAATAAGCGATTCAGCATGGTTGTGACTTCATGTCTATTATTTGAAATTTTTCTTGGATGCGGAAACAGAAGGGAGAGTGAGTGCGAAAATTTCCACAATTAAATAGCAAAAGCTGAATTTGCTAGAAATTTCTGAAGTCAAAAGTGTACATGACCTTAAACCGCTCACATACTCAAATGTACGAATGAGGCCTGATCGGTTTTGGGGTGCCGAGCGGTTTAAGAGCATTGTACCTTAACCAACGAGAGTCTCGCTTGTGAGATGTTGCTGCATAGTGAGATTCAGTATGCAGCAACATTAATTAATTAACCTAATATTATTTCTTGCCACATGGACCCCTTAAGGGGGTGCCACATGGGCCCATGAACACACTTTATTTTGTAATTCTTTTTCTTTTGAGGAGAGCCCCCAGCCCTTTTATACATTTTTAGGGGGAGGAATTAGCTGCAAATGATATGGGATAAATTCCTTCCCAAGACCCCCCTTCCTGAAGATCCCCCCCAAGACCCCCCCTTATGCCCCCCAAGACCCCCCCCTTATGCCCTCCAAGACCCCCTTTTATGACCCCCCCCTCCCAAGACCCCCCCTTATGACCCTCCCTTTTGACCCCCCCAAGACCCCTCCCATACCCCTCCGGATTTTCCACCGACCTTTGCGTCCCGCATTTCAGGCCCAGTGACGAGATTTTGGGAGATAGTCTCGCTCTCATTACTTTTGATGGGAGTACCGAACCCTCCCGTTATATTTATTGTGTCCCATGACTACCACCCATAGGCTTACCCTAGAAAAGTCTTGGTAATTGACATAACATAACATAATATTAGTATAATATCACATCAATCATTGGCAAAGAGTCATTCACTGTAATCTATATTACAATACAGGAGGCAAGTCTCGACGACGGATTCCAGCGCGGAACCGTCGTGTGAGACAAAGTCTCCTGTATTGTAATATAGATTGCGTCCCATGACTACCACCCATAGGCTTACTCTAGAAAAGTCTTGGTAATTTGTCTTACAGGAAAATTTTGAGAAATCTCATCAAATTTGACATGAACCAAGGATTTGCAACAACTTTTTGTTGCAGTTTTCATATATTTTGAAATATTAGGTTTCTTCGTGAAATTCGACATGTGTGATTTGTACGAGGTACATGATGTGGTAGGATTTTCTTCTTTTCTAATGTGATTATTTTGGACCTTATAATAGTGGAGATGTACGATATTTCCATTCGATTGTCACCACCTGGAGTGACTCATTCCACTAAACTTGAAATCTTGTGAATACAATGAAGAATCTTCTCGCTATAAAATACATTCAACCCCAAAAGTTATAAGGCTTGATTTCATCACTTTACCTTCAAAGGTGCCTACTTTCAATGCAAGCTAAGATTTTTGCACTTTTGTAATGTATTTCGAGGATTGTAACCACAAGATCTAGTACCTAATTTGTACATGATCATATGCACCAAATCTCAAACTTAATTTCTTCACTAATTGTGATCATAGCCTTCAAAGTTAAGAAATAGTTTTTTCGTCTGGTTGTCAATAGGAAAAGAGTGCTTTGGAGCCCAAAAAACCGTTTTAATGTTTTATTTGGTATGAGGCTCTTCAAATTTTTGTTTTTAGGCAAGTTAGGTACATGTTCATATGATTTTTACCCTCATGGAACTTATAAATCCATGAGAAAAGCTTAATTTTTTACATGGGGGTATGCTGAAATTCAAATACAAAGGCCTATTTTTGATAATAAGAAGGCATGTGAAGAATTACCATGTGGAAATCCAAACGGTGAGAATATGCCTTGGTACCGTCTTCACACAATCAAGAAATACCAGTTGAAAGTAAGTAAAATCTCAAAATTTAGTGAATTCTTGAAATTACTCCTATCTAATTGTTTGTGAGCACAATTTCGAGAATATCTGAGTACATTAAGCACTTTTGGGCAACTTTCAACATGCCCTAATAGTAGTTTCAAAGTTTGAGAGAATATTTCGTAAAGTATTAGGAACTTTGAAGCATGAATGGTCTTGTTTGGTAAGATATGAGAAAACTCTACCATCTACGGTTTGAACTTCACAGAAGCTAAATATAGTAATCAGAGATTGACCAAAGTCAAAACATCCATATTTTGGTCTCCTGCAACTTTAGTGGTTAAAAGGTGAGCAGTTTTACGTAATAGATTACTGACAAGTTGAGGAAGACGCCAGGCTAAAGAAGATGGTCCAAGCAGAGACTTGGCATTCATGGTTGTCAGAAGTGCTGAATTTTTTAAAATTTTCATTTTCTATTTTCTATGGTGGTGTCAAATAGGCAACAAGGAACGTGTGAGGCTACTCTTGCTCGAGGAATGGCCACATGCCGAAATAGCCCTCTCCGAATTATTCTACCTTTCTGGAAAAGAATTACCTGCAGTGCTCTTTCATTCATTATGATTGAGAATACTCGTATGATTTCAAGGTACAGTAGTGTGATGTCTAATAACTTGAATTAGATTCTTTTATTTTGTTTCTGTGACACCGAAGAGCTAGAGAGCTCATGGAACAAATTTTGCATCAGGTAGGAAGATGATTTTGTAAACCTGCAACCTCTAGGTAACAGTAAGCTATGGATGCACTGTCTCCATTCTCTGCTAGATTGAGGTCACTCGCAAACCTTTTGGGTTTTTCGGTTCTTCTTCTGCTCTAGGTCTTAACCCCTAAAGGCCCTTGATACAAAATTGTCTAAATTATCACAAAGGACCCTCTTCTACTTCAGGCCCAAAAAAACTCAATCTAAGCATTCATTAGAAGATCCAACCGTAGGATCTTGAAGTGAACTTGACCCTATACTCATATGTCAAATTTGAGCCGTTAATTTTTTTCCAATTTTGAGATTATAAAGGTCAAAGTTAGCTGACTTTTTTTCCTGCGGAAACCCCAAAAAGCCATTTCGGCTTTCTTGGGCCTTTAGGGGCATGTAAAAATACAACAAGATCTACTTTGTTGCATACTGTTTGAACTATTTTTATCTCTACACAACTAATTCTGTCACTACAAGGAAGTATACCTTTCACATATCGTCTCTTGATAAACCTCACCCTCTCAAAGTTCCTTTGTGTTTGAGTAAAAATATGTTTGAGTATAACAAAGTAAATGAGAAATGAGGTGCATAATCTTCGAATTCACTTCCAAGTATTTTGACGAAAGGTGGTTCTAGCAATATGATACACATATCCTTAAATTTAAAAGTTACGGTCTCAATTCTGACAAACTCGATAAGGACTCACCTGGAGTGCTTTCAATCTAGATGATAAAGAGAACGATCCCTTCGTTCAGATACCTCAAATTGCCTTACGTAATTTGTAAGTTTCACTCAAATAACTCTGGAATTTCTAAGTGACTAATGTACCGACCAGCGACAACGCTGGAAGCAAGTGCTGAAGCCAGATCGATGTGGAGATCATGCCTTACCAGCACTTTGCTGAAAACAGGAGCAGGGCACTGCATTCGTGTCACTTCAGAATTAAGCCTCCATAGAGAAAGATTGGTTTCCATGGAACTGCACGAGCCAGTTGCAGGATCCATCGCTTCGAGCTCCTGTCCACGTTCAAACGTGGAAATGCTTTGACCATGATAGCCTCCAGAAAATTGCACAAGCGTTGGAAAGATTAGACCTTTCCAGTGTACTTGTAGTGGAGGTCATAGTCATGTCGCAATGTCATCAAGGCACTTCGCCTTGCACCCTCTGCGTTAAACGAATACACAATTCTCAGATCATCATACTCGTTTATATGTTGTTGTAAAAACGCCGAACATGAAAAGGGACTTACCTCCTAGCGAGGCGTGTAATTGCTGTAGGTCGTTGCCAGAGCAAGCATTCAGCAATGCGAACGCACCGGGACGCAGAGCACTATCCACTTCTCTGTACATGACGAACAACATATTTTAGTCCCAGTGAAAGGTAAGTACAAAAACCAGAACGAAAAGATCGGACCCACTGACCTTTTTAGTCCAACACCTCCAGTACTGTGTCCCGAGATTGCATTCAGATAATCTGCAAGCAGGTGACAGCAATACTTGCCCATAGACTCCTTGTGTGCTTCCATCTGAAACATACACAAACGCTGCGTCATAAGAAATAGACAGAGATGTTCACAGCAACGATTTATTACGGGCTTTAACCAGAGGAATTAATTATCACTTTTCATTGAAAATAGGCTGGGTCAGGAACCAGAAAAGACCTCTTGGTAAACTCGGCTCAGCCAGCCACCACATTGGGATGCCTTGGCAAGCGAAGAACTGGCCGCATCAGCAGCTAAGCAATGAAGGAGGATTCGGCAAGATTGTCCTAACGAAGCCATACTGTGTCCACACTCCCTGCACAATCACCACCTTCAGGTTTCAGGTTTTATAGTAGCTTATGTATGTTACTCATTACAGCATCGAGACCTAGTTTATATTCAAATAACAAATTGCCTACATGAGAGGGGTGCTCACTTGATGCGGTGTCGCAGCAATGCACAGAGAAGTCTGCAGCAAGCAACATACAACTTGACGGACATATCAGTGAAGCTTCGCAGAGGAGCCTGGAGAGCTTCAACTTGAACAGAATGCTTCCAGGGCGAAAGAAGAGCCTCTGATTTGCCAGCACCGCAGAAAGACCTGAACAATATCCCAGGGCACTGAAGAGCCATCGCCACAGAAGAGGCCTTCATTGGAAAAATCACGGCTCGAGCTGCTAACGTGGTCAAAATTTCCAAACCCCGAAGCAGTACTGAAGCTCCGTCGACCATCCTCAGCATTTCCGAGTTGAGCTGTCTCTCTAGGAAAATATAGGGTCCTTGACAATGAGCGACGAGATTGAAAAGTCCTCCATAGAACGTTGGACAGTGGCTTGCAAGGAGCTGCAGTCTCATCTTACCTACATATCCCCAAGCAAACAGATGTTGTTCAGGACACAAACAGGCACAGATGTTGTTCAGCAGCTGACTTCGATTTTCATGAATGAAGGCATTGAGCTGATGATCCGAAATACATGTAATTTAAGAATGAACTAGTTTCATAATCCACATCGTTTCAATACAGTACATGAATACAAACTGTAACATCAAATGCGAAATGGAGCAGATAGGATTACCTGACACAGCCTGCAATGCAAGGCCTAGGCAATCGAAACCAGCTGCTATAACAGGTGCAACCTGACAACCACGAACGTTGGGCAAACGAGTTTCAAAGCCTAACCCGTGATCGAAACCTTCCCATATACCTGCAATAGCTTTCTCTAAAGACTGCAAAGCCAGGTTCATATGATGCCGGGGAGCGTATTTCAGAAGACTCTCGAAGGATCTTTGCGTGATGTAAATCAGATCGTCAGTTTGGTCCGCACTCCCTGCTCTTCCACTTCTGCCCGTATCTAGATCCAGATCCCAATCAGTTTCTAGCCTGGTGATTTCATCTGTGCCTGTTTGTGTCCTCTTCTCCGTTGCTGCAAGTGCTCCAAGAAGCTCCAGGTGCAGATTCACCAGCTTCAGAAAATCTGCTTGTGAAATCAACGGCTTCATGCAAGGAAGATAAGCTCCTACGGACCCAACGTACTTGATTATGCCCACCAGCCACCCGGGATTCATCAGTTTCTGATCCTGAATGAGTGGCACTGCTAATGACAACAGCCGGTAAGCTGCAAGCAGAAGCGAGTCTAATGAGTCC
Organism: Bryum argenteum; assembly: GCA_037043015.1. Classification (NCBI taxonomy): domain Eukaryota; kingdom Viridiplantae; phylum Streptophyta; class Bryopsida; order Bryales; family Bryaceae; genus Bryum; species Bryum argenteum. The sequence continues at coordinate 1,536,860 of CM073323.1, read as the reverse complement.
GGAGGCCGATCTTTCAACTCAGAAACGTCGGTTGTGAGTGAGAACGGAGAGTGAAATAGACTTCGTAGTTTCACAACAGCTGCAAGTGCCATGAAAATCTCGCCAACGAATTCTGATTTCTCTCTCATGTTTCCTTCCAAGAGAGCTCCAAGCTGCGATAAAGACAATCCATCCATATCGCTGTCTTTCGACGCTTCAAGCTCAGTCTCTTGAGCATCAATCTCCTCCTCCACTTCTGACTCTTCACCACTTGAAACATCTGAAGGTTCCTCGTGGGAGTCATCGTCACGTACTTCAGTTCCATCAAGTTTGTCTTCTTGCTCGACCTCCATATCTGAAGTCTCTCTTTTCGAGAAGAACCCAAGGGTTTTCGTATCGTTGGGAAACAGAACCTGGAGAAGGATGCGGACTAAGACTGGTTCCAGCTTCTCAACAATGTAAATCCAAGCTTCTGGAAGCTCGGTCCGCCAGATCATTGAAGTGGCACCTCGACACTCCTTGTCAACCCTTTCAAGCGCCGAAGTTATACTCCACAGAGTACTACTGATAGCCGCACCTATCGAAATTTGTCTAACTTCTGATTGACTTTCAAGATCGTGAGCTTCTGTAACCAGAATATTTCCAATTAAAGACAGAGCCCCTTTCAGCTTCTTCGACTTCCGTTTCCGCTCCACTTCCAGCGAGTCTTTCGAGCTTACTAGCATCTTCGCCTCAGCAGAGCAAATATTCGCAATGGAAGCTTCGATGACAGCACAGGTTTCATTTAACAAAGAGTAAAACACATTGGAGGCATCCAGCCCTTGTGTGCGCATGGCCACGATTCCAGGTAGAAGCGTCAAGCAACGAGTGCTGGTCGAGCTTCCGAATACAGTACGAGTGAAATCAGAAGATTTTTTACTGGGCTCCGAAATAGCTGATGAATTAGCTAGAAAGTCCAGTACACGCCGACACGCAATAAGAACATCCGCCCAATCTAGACTAGAGCCGACATTTGTTGCCTTTTCCAAAGAACGTCTTCGGAGCTTGCTAGCTTTCTCGACGAAGAGGAAGTTAACCAGGAATCTGCGAACAACTTAATATCAGTATCAAAACGACACACTTACCAGAGCAATGCAATGTGACTAAGTAACCGAAATAGAGCTCGGAATCTATAGAAGATTGCATGATCCTTACATTTCAAGCTGGCAGACTGCATAGGCGCATCCAGCATTGTCGGCAGGGGGAAGATAACCGCAGGGAAGAGATGCCAGTAAGTTGAGAAGCCTACTGCATTCACCAAACGTCTTCTTCTGCTCCTCACTCAAAACCAGCTCATCGATTGTCTTCATCTTCCGCTTCACCTTCTCATCTACAAGTGCAGCACTCTCTTCTTCAACAGCGGGCGGGGTAGCACCCTGAATGCAGTCATCAATGACACGGAAGATACGACTATCTTCCTTGAAACTCCACAGCAATGCCTTCTTCAGCTCCTCTAAAAATGCTGAAGAAAATACGTTCCTTATGCCCTGTAAATACAATATAAGCACGTTAGGCTCCTCATCAACTAAGAAGAAAACGGGATCATATACTTTTGCACTGAAACTGCATATACTCTCACTAGTAAGTATCCAATTCGAAGCTGGAATGTGCTAATAACTAACCTCAATTTCATAGAGCTCGAGATCTCTTAAAGTGGACTCAGTAACAACATCCAAGCCCACTTTCCTAGCCTCCTCTCCCGAATAATGCAATTGCTTTGGTGCACCAGCTCTTCCGGAGCGCAGTAACACCATGACAAAACTCTTCAAGTGGTCGTCATTTGCGAAGGTGGACCACACATCTACTGTCTCACAGATCAGGAGCCATCTGTAACATACGCACACAATCTTTTGATTAAAAAAGAGGTCGCAGAGTAAGCATGATGATCCATTTGAACTTTGTAAACATGTTATTCACATACCTGGCTACGCGATTTGTGCTGGAGTCTAGAGATGTCAGAACTCTATTCCATTCTACAGAGGTTTCGTCATCCTCAAGAGGAGCGAGGTTTCTCAGCAGAATAGAAACTAGTTTCGCTCCCTCTTTTTCAAGTGATCGAAGGGTTTTCATATACACCTTCTTTGACTCTGCTTTGCTGATAAGAAACTTAAGTGCCCAGACACGACGATCGAGATCCACCAGACTTTGTATGGCTATCCTGTAGACCGTATAAACCATAGCTGATGAATGCGTTCCATCCCCGACTTTCTGAAGAACTTTCCTCAGAAAACTCGAAGTCTTCACATAACCTCTTTGTAGCGACATGAGGAACCCACTTGACTTCAGATACGGTACCACTTCTGTCTCGTCCGCGGTAAGGACATCTAACTCCTTATCGAAAATAGAAACGCGTGCTTTCCGCGCAGCTTTGGGAGGCATCAAAGATAAGCATTGGCGATGCAGGACTCGAGTAGCCGAATATATCGACAGAAGCAATACTGACTTCGTCGTGACACAAAACTCCTCTTCGTCGACGAACTCCGTCATGGGTGGAGCAAGAACCTTCATAAGAAGCTCCCTGACTGCACCCCCAACAGGTATGCTGTTTGATGAGGTCAAATTCGCGTTCTCTAGAATGCAGATGTATACCTCTAAAAGTCCCTTCGTTGAGCCTTGAAATACAGAGATCCCTTCCAAAGCATCGAGTGATTTAGCAATTGCTGCTTGTAAAGCTCTCAAAAGATTGGCCACCTGCCCTTCGGGTAGTTTATGTATCACAGACCCCAGAGTAGCTAGGAACTCTGGAATGCAGACAATTTGCTCTACAGCGACAGAGACAATATCAAGACTCTGCAAGTCTGTCAGCGTGTTCGTGAGATGGAAGATGGGAATCTCAACCTGCACCACCACCACCATAAAAAAAGTCACTACATAGAAGAAAGGTTTTCAAAAGATACCGAGATACTAAGAGTTTCTAAACACTAAATTCTCAAAATTTCACACAAAAATTTGATCGCCTTACACGATGGAGCTGAGACTAGATACCCACCTGTCTCAATTCGCTGTACATGCTAATTAGCCCGCAGGCGAATTCTGAGGCCTTTGAGGTCGTTCTCATGACGTCTACAGCGGGGGCCAACATCTTGAACATGAACATCCATACTGACGCCAACTGTTGCTCAAAAACCCGATACTCAATCTCAAGGAGATGAAGGAATGCGAATACAACTTCACTAAAGATCGCTTCGCTCTTCTTCTTGATCTCTGAGTCTCGTGACCGCTTTTTCTTCTTGGTGACGGGCATTACTACATCGCCGTTGGACCAGACGTCGAATGCTCTCGTTCCAATTTTGACTGTCGAGTCGTGAACCTCCTGGAGGAAGTTGAAGTAGGTCAATGATAGCGTGTCCTCAATTGACTTGTATGCTCCTGACTCCTTCGCAGCTGCAAGCAGCTCATTAACACCGAGCATCAATGACGATATCAGTTCTTCGTTTTGGCTCTCCGACCCCAGAAGAGTTGAAATCTCCATGTTGAGAGGGCCAAGTAGTTCGGCAAAGACAGAGAAGAGTGCATCTGTTTGATTCGCATGCTTCCTTGGCTGCGACGCAACATTTTCCTCGTCCTTTTCTGCTTCAATCTCAGGTTTTTCGCCCGATTTCGCTTCACCGCCTCTTTCAGCCTTCTCACCTAACACCACAACACAGCATCTCTCAAGATTACCCTAAAGCTTAAACCCTGGTGCGAAATATACCTCTTCAATTTATACCCTTCGTTTGCGTGAACTGAAACTTGGCTGAATTAGGGCCAATGATTTCAAAGGCACATGCGATTGTCTGATGCTGGCTATGAAAGTCTACAAACTCCATCAGTAAACCGATGAAAGCACAGTTCAATAAAAATGCTTATGCAGAAATCCTCAACCTAGATTTTGAACCAACAGCTTTAATGCAGCAATACCTGAAATGCTGTCAGAGAGTTGCGACTTGCCTTGGCCTCGGACACCATAGACATCCTCCGACAGCGCAACCTGTTGCGCTTTCCATCTCTTCGCATAAATCTTGAACACGCGACCTAGTCCAGTGAACACTAAAAAGTTTCCTGCTTTTCTCAACTCGTCAAGTTTCTGGAAAAACGTCCTGTGATAGCTTCGCTGCTTATTTGCATTCCCCTTCAGGAACACGCAAACCTCAAAAAACCCTAAAACATGAGAGGAATGGAATATGCCGTTTTCTACAATCTCCTCAGCTGCCCTAACTACTCTCAAAAGTGCTTGAGTATCATTACTAATCGAATCTCCGATCACCGAAAGCAATGGCTCCAGTAATCTCGCTACTACCGACTGGAAAACTTTAGTGGGATTAGGGTGTGCAGCAACTGTTCGCGAGAAGCCTTCTACAATTGTACTCACCAAAGCTACAGTAGAAGAATCGTTCCTACTGTCTGGTCTCAAGAGATTAAGAGCTGCACACGTCAAAGACACCCAGCTCTCTAAATCCGACCGATATGGCTGACTATATTCTGTGAATAAGACGGCAACTACTTCAATCAACTCTAGCTTGAGAGGCTCTGATAATGATACTGTAATACAGGATGTGAGTGGGCGCATTAACGAGGGCGAAGTATGGTGAAGGTAACCTGACAGCAAACAAAACTTCAGAATAGACCAGTAACGAGAATCCAAGTGAGCAGGAGGGTCGTCAGAAGATGCTCCAGGTTTTGACGATCGTATTAGCGCCGATTGCACCCACTCTGATAAGGAGCTTACTACTTGAGGCATCTTTATCCAGGCCGAGGTGGACTCCTCGGAGCTTTTTGTGGATTCTATGAAACTCATGGCCAGCTCAATTTTCCTGACTGTTGGAGTCGTTGCAAGCCGCAGTGCTTGCACAAGCTCCAACCGTGTTGCCATGGTGTCGGCCATCGCCAACGTCCAATTCCTCAAAGCCTAAACCCTCAACTGTGTTCCTAAATTCCTAAATCACCAATTGAAGCAGAAATCAGGGCCTGCCCACCTCGGACCCTAAAACCCTAAACCCCTCAATCCAATTCGAACTCCAAACTATAGGGCCTTTCTGAATAATCAAAGTTTAGGGCGAATGTCCCTCAATAATCAGCTGATAGCTGCGTTTCCCACCTCGACAGCTTGGGTTCAAGCAGCTGCAGACTTTCAAGCCTTGAACCGCCATACTCAGGCGGTCAATATTCAATCCTATCATCTGATATGTTCACGGGGAATCCGCATTTGGGCAATTGGAAGCATACTTGATTCTGCAAGATCGATGTACTGATTCTTGCAGTAGACTTGTCTTTGCTGGTTGAAGAAAAAGTTGAGTTTCGAGAAATGAAAAAATGTCTGCAAAAGTAGATGGCGGCGTCCGCGAAAAAAAAATCACAATCAGGAGTGCGTTTCCGTTATGGGAATGATAATAGGGCACGGGCGATGTAGACCCCGTCCACCTTTCGTTCACTATTCGTCCACCCGCGCTGTTCGTTCGTCCACCAGGGGTCTTCTATGCCGCCTTGGCGTCCATACTCCACACCGAGAAATGGTTTCCAGTAGAAGGATGCCCGAATATGTGCACTTTTTCGGCGCATCGGATGCTGGACTCTTAAATGCCGGAAGCTACCCCCGTGCTTTTTTCTTTCGTTGAAATTATGAAAGCTCGTGCCGCTCTGGTCACGGAGCGAGCCTCAATTGCAAGAAACCTGGGTGCTGGATCTTAAGAGTGTCGGATTTGACTAGAGTGCAGGAAATCGGAGGCATCGAATCGGCGCTTGTATCCAGGTAAGGAGATCAACATGTTTTAGGGGATCGTCCATGGCCTTCTTGGGTAAATAGTTGCTAAGTCTAACGACGAACCCAGTACCTGTGCGAAGAAGATGATCGTAGCATCGTTGGTGGTGCAGGGGCTGCCCATACTTTATACCGCGGGTTATGCTAGGTCTGGGCAAACTGCAATTGCGGACGAGTATTGTCGAACAGACGACCTGGGCGACTAGTTTTTAGAGCGGGCTCAGAGGATGATGATATCACGAAATTGGGCGACTCAAGAGTTTCTTTAACCCGTAAACGAGATTACATGTTCAGGTGGTGCATGAAGATTTAGAGTGCCTCTAATACCTGAGTGTTTTGAAGCAATCAGGGTTTTGTAACCAGTACTACTTAAATATGGCGATTGAAGAAATGGACGTACCGACAAAGGCAAATGGAGTTGAGGGGGTAGAGAAGGAGGTGGTGGGAAGTACACCAGAAATTGCACCAGAGGTTGAAAGCCTGCAAACCGCATCTGAAGATGGAGGCACGCAAACTTCGTCTGGGCAAGAAGAGGTGGAGACGCGGCCCACTTTGGAATCAGTGTGGGAGTCTTTGCAAGCGTCGAAGAGTATTGAACCCGATGAGAAGCCGATTGAGGCTCCACCTGAAGCTCAAGCCATCCCTGAAAGTCAGCCTATCAAGGTGAGGCCGAGCTCGTTGCGTACTCGGCCCCGAACAGGTGTCAAGCGCAATGTGACCTTCAAGGATGATGTTCAGAAAGTGGAAGAGATGGAGGATCACAGGCCTGGAGCCAGAAAAGCTTCTTCCAAGTCCAATCGCCGTCCCAAAGTCCCGCCTGGTTGCTTAGGCCTTCTCTTGTCCGTCGCTCTTGCTTCCCTAATTGTTTATATCGCCTCACCAAACGTGCCGACAAAACCTGTATGGATCGCATCCCTTCGTTTTAAGCTTGTTGATTCTGCTTGCTGCCGTAGCTTTGTCCTGTTGCAGGCTCAATGTCATGTGTTGAAAAATGTGTTTGCTATTCTTCTGTGTCTGCAGCGAATGTGGACAAGCGCAGAACTAGCGAAATTTAATGGAACCGACAATAAGCCTCCTCTGCTTCTCGGCATCTTGGGGTATGGTTGCCCTTATAGCAAAACATACTCACACTCATGCTGCTCATCTCCTCTGTTGTTAGTTACTTCACGTTATGTTCAATTTGCTATTTAGCGGTGAACAATCTCGCTTGTGCTTGCTGGATCCGGACGTTTAGTGTCCTAGTTATTCTTTGTTGGTTGATTCGCGATAGTTATTCTAGATTGTATTAGACATCGTAAGCTTAATTTTCAGATTTACAGTTAGATTCTGAATGTATTGTGTGGATGTTTGATTTTGGCAAAGGAGTGTCTTCGATGTAAGTAAGGGTTGGAAGCACTATGGACCTGGAGGCAGCTACCACCACTTTGTGGGAAGGTAGGTGTAACAATTTGAACTTTTTCTATTTATTTTATGGGAGACTCTTGTACACATGATCGGCATACAAACTACGAAATTGTTTACTGATGATTCTCTGATTTGTTTGGGTGATGCGTATACTTTGGCTCGTAGAGATGCGTCTCGTGCATTTGTCTCAGGAAATTTCACCGGTACGCAGCTCTTCTCACGAACTCTAGTTACTCCTGCTGTTGTCCTTGCTTGCTTTGAGTATGCAATATATAATGATGGGCAACAATTTATTGGTTGTGCTTGAGCAGGGGATGGTCTGACAGATTCATTAGAAGGCCTCACACCCTCACAGGTGAACTGAAGCTCAGTTTTATACAGCAAACTGTTTTATTCTCGGGGTTATTAGCAGCACTAACTTACTTTTCTTGCACTAGCAGATCAAGGCTATAGATGACTGGAGATTGTTCTTCGTCAGTCGTTACGTGTAAGTCTTCTCTCTCACCCTTCATCAACGAATGTCAGAGTATGGCAATTACTCATTATTTTGTTCTCTACCAGCTACCTAGGCAAGCTAGTCGGAACCTTCTATAACAAAGAAGGGCTGCCAACGAAGATGTTGCACCTGGCGGAGAAGAAGGTGAAGCAAGCGGCGAAGATTGAGAAACAACAACTGGTCGATGAAGAGAGGTTTCCGAATTGCAACTCTCGGTGGACACAGGACAAAGGCGGGGAGGTAGGCTCAAACTCTAGATCTGTTGAATCCCAGCCTTGCAGATACAAATCTTTGCTGATGCGATTGAATCTGCAATGCCAGGTCTGGTGCAACGATGGACAGGTGCCACGTATCACCGAACTAATCACGGAAGGGCCTCGGAGAGGACCTCCTCGAACACGTTGTGCGTGCCTTGAGCCTGATGAGCTCCAGCGTCCAGGTGTGAAAGGCTATGAAGGATGTGATCCTCAGTCTAGCAAGTGCATAACATAGCCCTATTTGATAGCTTGAATCAATTTTTTTCTGAGTAAAGTGCCTTGTAAAGGGAGTCTCAACCATTTTGAATTGAACACGGTTGATATATATAGTTAGGATATCCAGCATGTGGCTTCTGTGAAGGGGAGCCGCTAGTGCATGTAGCTGACAGAATAGGGGTCTCCTCTGCATGGACATTTCACCAAAAGCATGTGAAATGTGAGACCACTAGCGGGACGTGCAATTCGTTTGCTTAAAGTTTTATTTTGCTGTGGTTCGTCATCTAGTCGGAACGCAGAACGCAGTAATTTGAACTGTCGGTTTGCTAATTCAGTAATCTGTTCAGCAAATGAGATCGAAATGGCTCGAATGTTAAGTTCTAGTTTACCATCGCTTTTCTTGAAAGATATAATTTGAATAGGAATTTGGCGAGCAAAATTGTTGCTATGAACTTAACTTCCTATATTTTACATTCTGTGGGCTTCATCGTTCCTCGCCAATCTTGCGCATAAAACCGAGTGTAATAAATCACTAAGTCTAGTATTATCATATTCGATTAGCTGCTGCATACAAGGTCCACCACATCATTTTTGTCAAGCAACGGGTTTCTTCCTTAATACGATTGCGTTTCTTTGTTACAAGCAGAGGTGCTCGTGTTGATCTTGGAAATCTTGAATGATATAATGTTTTGTGTGCTTTTCTTTGACCACAACCACCCTCCTCCGTTCTCCATTCTATCAAACTACTCAAGGATGTGGTTGGGGATGTCTTTATCGTGGTCAGCATAACAGCTCCTCAACATCTGAATAGCGTACTTGGTCCTTTTATCGTTCATTTGTGATTCAGGTGGATAGTGCCAGGAGATCGTAACAGGAGACATACCTTGGATTGAGGTCCAGCATCAATTGTACCATTTGTAAAGAGTCAATAGTCTTGTTAGCGTGACAGTGTTATGTTCTTTTACCGTTGCACCCATTGATTCTTTCTCAGTTGGATGTCTGTGAAGTGTTTCGCTTACCAACTCATATTTGAATGCTCGAATGAAGTCAACATTTAGTGGCCGATGGCATTGACCGATGATACTCATTCATTGAACTTCAGAGTATTTGCAAATTCATTCAACTAAAAATTTGACTATGTATAGCGTCTACTTAAAGTTTGACAACAATATTTTCATACTCAAAAACCCAAAGATCTCTTCACAAGCTCCGATGCTTCATTTACAGTATCCTCTATCTTACAATGTACGCAATTAAAATCTCCCATACTTGAAATGTAAGAGCAATCCCACTGAAAATGATGATTAATCCACCTCAACAGAGAAAATTTGTATCTAGTCATTTTGAGAGAGAGTTGATAAGCTAAAGTGTGCAAACGACTGGAGTTCCAAGAGGGCGATCGTCGCCCACACGGAGGTACTCGCCGTTGCCATCGCCATATCTAACAATGGAGTGCCGCCGCTGCTCCGCACAGTTGATGTATTCCTGAATGGGAGGTAAGCCCTCCGCAGGGGGGTTCCCTGCAAGAGAGCCTCGGATGACCTTGGACGCCCATCGCCGCTCCGCATGCTGACACAAATCGTGGATGTCGCGGCCCGACAGGCCGTCACTCACAGCAGCCAATGCCTTGAGCTCACTCGTGGACAAATGGCGAGCATACTGTGCTGCAATCTCTTCCCGGGTACTCTCATCCGGCAGATTGAACGCCACAGACGTGTCAAAACGGCTGAGGAGTGCGGGATCCAAGTCCTGCTTGCGATTTGTAGCAGCGATCACCACAATCTTCTTGTCCTGCTCAAATCCGTCCATCTGCCGCAACAACACTGACAGCAACCTGCGTGTCGCTTCATGCATTTCGTTGTCACGACTTGTAGCAAACGAGTCAAGCTCATCCAGGAAGACGATAGCGCCTCCTGGGAGCTCATTGCCGGCTGTGAAGATTTTGGCCAGCAGCCGCTCACTTTCGCCGTAATATTTCGACATCACGGCCTCCAACGGAACATACAGCAGCGGCACTCCCGCTTGGCTTGCAATTACTCGCGCACATGACGTCTTGCCAGTACCTGCAGCCCCATACGTTCATCACACCAACTCATTTTCTGATTATAAGATCATTAAAATCTCAACATGGGTCCATTGAACCGAAACTCACTCGTGAATGATCCACATAATCTGTGCTGAAAGGACTGAACTCACACAATACTGAAAACCTTGGTTTCCTGGACACTCTGGCATTTTTAGAATCCGATTCAATGGGAATTGTGCTGGGAGACATGATGGAGTGTATGAGGATGATTGATGTGTGTACCTGGAGGGCCTTCAAAAAGAATGGCTCGGGGTCGGTTGGACTCAAATTTTCGCCGAGTGCCACGAGCAATATTGTCAAAAACTTCAGGTCGCTTTAAAGCCAACAAAACCATATCTTCGATCTCTCGTTTCTGCTCATGATAGCCTGCAATGGTATCCCATGAAATCTGATCACAGGGCTCCGCAGCGTCAACATTCTCCAATCCGTAAATTTTCACTCCCATGCCCTCCAAGCCTTCCAACGACTTCGTTTTCCTAACCCTAATATTGGTTCGTTCCTTCGTTGGGACGTTGCGTCGGCGATCGTTGGGATCCAGACCGCTGGCGATGGCGAAACAGCTCACGATGGCGTCCAGCTCCTTCGTGGACAGGAACCCTTTCTTCAAAAACTCGATTTCAGAAGGGCCGTCCTCGCCGAAAAAAGGGTTTCTCATCGTGACAAGCATCCATACGCACCGAACTCGACGATCTCGAGGTAGAATGGTCAATTGCCGGAACAGAGCGGAATCCTCTGCATTGACGACCATCTCTTTGCCGGGAGTGCCATCGCCAAGGCGAGTGACAGCATCCGCAACCAAGTGCGAGAAATCGCATGTGGGTGACAGGAGAAACTTCACCGACACGTCCTCACCTTTGGCGGCGATGGTGACTGATGGCAGGTCCGTGGGATGATGCAGAAGCCGAAGCGCCACAAGGCGCTCCTCCACCCCGGCGCGCGCCTGGCTCACCACCTTCTCCATCTCCGGGGCCCCGTCTGGCTCGCCCTCCACAGGCGGTGCCTTCTCAGCCATCGCTGCAGCAGCTTGTTGAGCTCCGAGGAGGAGGCCCAGGGCCCCCATCGCCCAAACCGTGGTGCCACCCTGACCACCCTGCGCTTGGAAGAAAGGTGGCTGCACCCATGATTTTTCAGCGGCAACAGCGGGTTTTCGCGACGAAGATGAAGCTTGATGCGAGCCACTGACAGGCGGAGAGCGCGATGAAAGAGCTCGTGCAAGCGAGATCACCGTCCTCATCCCCGCAGTCAATTCTTCATGAACCCTAAATCTTCAAAACAGTAATTGGAGCTCTGCAACGCAGACTCCTGAAAATTGTTTGTCGCAAGCATGTCTGTGCAACAGCCTTCAAGTATGGATTGTAATCCCGGTATCACATCAACCTCTTTAATATCACACTCGAAGCTTCACAATCAGTCGGTGCTTCATGCAAAATTGATGTCACCTTTTTAATACTCTTAATTAAGATAAAAGGTACAATTCGATGTTCTCAAAACAAATTTGTGGATCACACGCACAGTCATACCGGTATGCAAATTTATAATATCACAACAGTATCATGACCTCAATTCTTGAAGTTCGTTCCTAAAAATGTAAACAGTGACTGAGTGGATCTAATAAAATCCTGCCGTATTACAATCACCGTACACGAATATATTTCCACTCTTGTCAAGATGCGATGCCATTCACAGTTGGTAGTGCATTATCTACCAAAAATGTAGAATTCACTGGAGATTGTTCAGCAATTCCATATCAATCTATGGCCCTTACGAGAATGACCAACTCTTCATCAGTAATGGGTAGTTTGACTCAAGATGGTGCAATCAGCAAGCTCTATATGTTTCTTAGTTCTCGTTCAGTGCTGGGAGAGGAGGAATCATCATCGCAGGGTTAACAATCTGACCCATGTTCAGGATTTGAGTCAGAGGATGTTCGGACCATCGATCTTCAGCAAGGTGAAAAGAGCTCGCTGGAATCTGGTTGCGTGTTTGGTTGCACAAGTGGCTTTGAATCGATGGCAGGAAGTCGATTTCAGAGCGGGCTTAATCGGACGCATGCATGTCGTTGAATCACGCAACAGGATGCTGCAGTTCGACATAGACCGCAGTCTATGTCTGCACTACTCTTTCAATTCCCATTTCCATGTCATTGCAAAGACGAGCCTGGTACAGAATTCAGGTATGGTTATGCGAAATCGTCAAAGATGGAGGCCGCAATAATAGACAAGGAAGGTGGGACCTCGAGGGATGCTCCTGGTATGTTCGGGAAGTTCGCCTTCTGAGGTAATTGATTCACTTTGAGAGCGGAGCCTCAAGCAGCAAGAGAATAATTCCACTTTTATGTGCTAGGCTTGGCGATTAAGTGGCTGCTCATGGACGGACATTAGCAGCCTCTTATGCATTTGAGAAGGTGATAATACATTAATTAGTAGAATTTGTCTTGAAAGCTTCCGGATGCGCATCCTAATTTTGGATAAGGGATACGAGAATCTGAAGAAGAAGAGCAAAAGTTTGCCATGAACAAGGAGGATCGCATTGCGCAACTGCCTCTCCTCAAATTTGGAGCAGATTCCTCGCTTGCATTGCACATTGTCCTTTGTCTGAATCTGTACCTTCTATGTACGCAGGAGATAGCTGCGACCACCGGATTGATGATTCGCAACTCTTTTTGTAACGGTCCCGATTCGAGCCCATAGTCAACAATCCATCGCAACTCACTTCTGTATGAAAAACACGGACCGAAGCCTAACCTGTATTGAGGACGACAGGGTATGCGAGAAGGGAAATTGAAGGGAACGAGGTGTTCCCATGTTCCCGACAAGGGAACAGGGAGCCGGCTCCCCCGCAGTGGCCATCGTCTACGTCGTGATGCGAGTTGGCTGCTCGTCTGGAAGTGGATTTGGATTGGGGTTGGGCTTTGCACACTTCGGAGCTCGGCACGCAGCCCCCTGCACCCACATTGCAATCCGTTCCCATTTTGTTTGGAATTCCTCCAGAATGGTGGCGCCCAGCTCGACCAACCCAGCTCAGTGACGACGACAACGACGCGGGATCGCTTTCCGCCCCGCCCTCGGGTTTTGGGAGCTTGAGGCGAAGGTATGCACCCATTTACAGCTGCCCTCTCTTCGAGATTGTGCTTGATTCTGCAACGAGAGATTTTTGTCGAGTTTGAGAGGATTGGGTGTGGCGGTGGTGATTTTTTTCGGGATTGGGTTGCGAGGGGCATTGGTTGTGTTTTCGTTTGCCCTAATTCTGGGGTGAAATTGGGCAGTACATGTGTAAAGAAGGTTGATGGTGGCACCGTTAGTAGGCGAGATGGTGGTGCCGAGCTGCTTGCAGGGGCGGCCTATGATTTCTGTCGCACCGCCGCGGGGTATTCTAGGGCTGGGTAAGCTGCAATTGCGAACCAGGGTGGTGTCGAAACGACGACCCGGGCGATTAGTTTGTAGGGCGGTCGCGTCGTCAGGCTCAGAGGATGATTACATTACGAAATTGCTGACGGAAACGCCGACTCAAGTAGAATCGAAGTATTTAGTAGGCGAAAGGTTGTACACGTTAAAGCAATTGCGGAAGGCTGAGGCGCCGATTTGGAAAAAGGCTTCCGATGCCTTGTGGGCGAATGTTGTCCAGCCTCTTCTAGAAAGAACTCGTGGGGCTGCAGACGAAGAGGATGAGGTAGAGACAGTGGTTAAACAAGACATTGCAACAGAGAAAGAAGAAGAATCGACTCCTCGCGACGGTGTTTACCTCAACGACCTACTTCGTGGCTTCAAAGGCAACTTGTACGTCCCGGAGGAGGTCTTTGAGAGCAAGGAGGATGAGCTCGACGTGTACAACAAGCAGCTGGAATTACTCCCCGAGATGAGCTTCGAGGAGTTTCTTCGGGCAGCGCGAGCAGGCGAAGTTCAAATCTTGGTATCTCGCGGCGTCTCAACTCCTGAGGGCAAGCACGCTTATTACGACTTTCTTGTGGAGCTCAAGACCGTGCCCGGTGAGCGAGAGCTTCAATCTCCGAAACGAGCGATGCATTTGACGGCAGAAGAGGCGGCAGTCGCACTCAAGGAATGCAAAAGCGACCAAGCAGAATTAGAAACCATGTATTCCCCAGTTGTGGAGATTCCACCTGGGGCTCCGCATCCTGTCGCCGCTGCCATCTCCGGGCGTCTTATGATGGAAATCACGGTGGTCGCGAGCTTGGTGGGCGCGGCCTTGCTCTCTGTCACCAGCGTGGCGTCCGCGGTCTTAGTCACGGCCATAGGAATCATCTCGTTTTTGATACTACGCGTGGTTTGGCCGTTGAGTGCACCCTTAGTGCGCCCCTTAGTGGGCCTGGTGGGCGGCATCTTCCGCAACATCGGATACGCGATCGCGGATGCTAGCAGCGGCGCACCGCTCTTCCCCGGTATTCGAGAGATGATTGCTTCTGGCACTTTAACGCAATCCTTACGCACGCTGGGCGCTATCATTTTCGTTCTCGTCGCCATGGCCGCGCTCGCGAAGTTCACGCTCACCAGACGGCCGAAGGACTTCACCAAGTGGGATCTCTGGCAAGCCATCGAGTTCGGCCAGTCGAAGCCGCAAGCGCGTGTAGAAGGCTCTACGGGAGTCGGGTTCGCTGACGTTGCTGGAATTGACGACGTCGTAACTGAGCTTCAGGAACTGGTAAGCTACCTCAAGGACCCTGAGCGGTTCAACCAAATGGGCACAAAACCCCCGCATGGGGTTCTGCTGGAAGGACCTCCTGGATGCGGCAAAACGCTCCTTGCGAAAGCCATTGCAGGTGAAGCCGGCGTTCCATTCTACCAAATGGCAGGCTCAGAGTTTGTAGAAGTTCTCGTGGGTGTGGGCGCGGCCCGAATTCGAGATCTTTTTAAGCGTGCAAAAGTAAACAGACCCTCGGTCGTCTTCATTGACGAAATTGACGCGCTGGGAGCTATGCGTCACGGCGCGGCAGGGGAAGAAGGGATGGACAGTTACAATGCCGGAGCGCAGGAACGCGAGACGACGTTGAATCAACTGCTGATTGAGCTGGACGGTTTCGACACAGGCAAGGGAGTAGTGTTCCTCGGTGCTACAAACCGAATGGACATGCTGGATCCTGCTCTGTTACGACCCGGTCGATTCGATCGCAAGGTCGCCATTCGACCTCCACGAGCCAAAGGTCGGTACGAGATTCTCAAGGTGCATGCGAAGAGCGTGAAGCTGGACGAGTCTGTGAATCTGGAATCGTACGCGAAGAATCTCCCCGGATGGTCAGGAGCTGAGCTTGCGCAATTACTGCAAGAGGCTGCGCTCGTTGCAGTTCGGCACGGAGGCAACATTATTGAACGCATTGACATGGATCGGGCATTGGATCGTCTTACAATGGGTCCGGAGCGAATTGGCATGCGGCGGTGTCTTCCAGTGCACCGGCGCATGGCGGCACACGAGCTTGGGCTGGCGCTTACGTCCCACCTGCTTCGCCGCTTCGAGCAAGCTGACACCGAGTTCTGCGACCGTGTCTCCATCGTGCCCCGCGGAGACACACTAGCTAGATGTATCATGAACCGGCTGGAAGATGAGTATTACCTCTTTGAGCGAAAACCTGCGCTTCTGCATCGTATGCAAGTGCTGCTAGGAGGCAGAGCCGGAGAGGAAGTCATGTACGGTAGAGACACCTCGAGCTACTCGTTGACGCATCTACCCGATGCGACTTGGCTTGCGCGTAAGATTGTATCCACGTGGAATTTAGAGAAAGAGCTTACGTTGACGGGAGATCCGTGTCCGTGGGGAGGCGGGGAAGCGTTGACAGGACCTCCATTAAACTTCGAAGGTGGCTTATACGATGACTACGACTTTGTGCAGAAGCCCTTGAATTACGACCTCATGGATTCCACCATGGAGCAAACGCAGAAGCTAGTAGAATCTATGTACATGAAAACTCTGAAGTTGCTGAAGCAGCACCACGCGGCTCTGGCCAAGGCCATCTGCGTGGTGATGGAGAGAGAAGAAGTGTTCGGGGAAGAGATTGAACAGATTCTGAAGCTCTACCCGGCGGGCACCTCCGTCCAAAAGGTGTACGCTGAGGAGGAGCCTGGTGACCTGCCGCCGCTCAGCGACTCGTTTAAGGCCACCATTGCTGAGATCACCACCCGCAGTGAGCTCCCTAGCAGACCCTCCCGCGACCCATTTGGTGGCGCCGATGCACTTGCTTCTGGCTCATCAGCTGCTGATACTGCTGACATTTTTCGCCGCTCTGGCTAATGGATTGAAACCTTCTTGTATGAGGCTCCTTGTTCTTGTATGTTTGTGTGGATTTCATGCAGTTTGAAGGCAAGCTTCTTGTCCTGAGCCTCATTGTAGATACTGGCTTTAGTAGCTCCCTCCCGCTTCGCCAAGTGATTCGTGGGTGGGATCGTTTTCGAAGCCGAGTGCCTTTTACGCTGTTGAAAGGACCGTCTCAGTCAAAAGATAAGGCTTTTCTTTATTACCCTGAAGCGTATTCCGCAATATTTCCCAAATTTGTCAAGACTTTTCATCGCTGTAGACCTCCTGTCAATCCTACTTTATGAATCTGGACCCCGTGTGAAGTCTCACAGAACGATCCTGAATGAGATATTACGCATGCCTTCAGCATCCCAGTTGACACAAGCGTCATGGTGATCAATGGACTTCAGTCAAAGAGCTCTGAAACAGAAGTAATTACATATCGACATGTACAGTACTTATCAATTCAAAGCTTCGTAAGTACGTGACACGAGAATTCTCCGTGTACGAAGTGCGCAAACGCTCTGTCCCACGAAAACCCAAACAATAATGAAGTAGATGAGATTTAGTGCGAATAAGTCCACTTTGGGATCGCCAATTTCAAAGTGTACAGTCCTCTTTGCTATTCAAACCTGCAACCTTTTCGTGCAGCCTCTGCGCTTCGGAAGTGCTACGCATCACATTCAGCCCTTCCGCCGCTTCGCTGAAGTAGAAGAACTTCTCCTCTTCACTCCCCTAGAAAATAGAGAATTCGCCCCGGGTGGAACACCAACTCTATGTGAACGTAAAAGTGAACGTAGAAATACATCGAGGTGCTTTCCGTAGTGTATTATGTCACAAACTAAAAAGAGCGATATAATCAAACATGGAACAGTCACTACATTATGAGCCATCCATTCATCGACTTTGGATGTCATAACGAACTCCCTTCCAAAGGAGAAAGCTTTGACGTATTTACCGGATGGTGTCAACGAGATGAGCATTCGAGCAGTCCAGAGACAAAATGCTGCGACGCACCACATTAAGCCAAGCCATAAGACGCCATCCACAAATTGAGAGACTGAGAATTGCGTCCGCTGAGGAATCCCACTATAAGCTCTCATCAACCACACTAGCAGAGACGTCAAGGCAACCCCCACGGCCCACCATTGATGGAGTCCTAACACCAGCCTTCTCTTCCGGTGTCTGTTCTTGTTCGAATCATCATCACCGCCATAGCCGAGACGACTGAAGAAGTCGCTATCTCTGTTGCCCCCTCCACCACCTGCCATGAACAAATCAAGGGAAAGGATAAGAAACAATGGATGTGAGATACGTACCTTAACAACGGTTCATATCGTAGTAATCAGGAAAGTCACTGTACGTTGCAATCACAAGAAGACTCACCCTGCAGAAGAAGAGGTAGTAACGGCTAAGCTGTTTTCAAAAGTTTAAACCAAGGTGGAGCAAACCTCGACGCCGCTTCTGCCAAGCTTTTAGGCTCCGACAGCGAAAATCTGATATGAACATCCACAACCGCCGTTTTCTGAGAATCTCCGTCGCCATGCGATTTCTCCAATTCCAAATACTTGCCGAGCCATGAATTGTTGCCAGGATACAGCTTTGAGAACATGTCACTTCGCACACTTTCTCGGCTCCTTGTACGAAGTCCAGACTCCTCTCTGAAACATGGAGAATCTGAGTTAGTTGTCGAGCAATAATGTCAGATATAAAATGAAAAATACTTAACAGAAATGCTCTCTCCAGAGCGTATTTCACATCAAGAGCCGTCTTAATCAGATCGATCAGGTAATGTTGCAAGAAACAGAATGCTTTCGAGGAATTTAGGACCTTTGAGTACAATCGCAATTAGATTAAGAGACGTTAACTTACCTCATCAAAAGAGGAAGGTTGATCAAAGTGCCTTGCCCTCCCATCGACCTGCTCCATTCAATTCTCCGTGAATTGTACAAGAATGACCTTGAAGACCCCTCGACAAGTGTTGCGCGATTCGGCTTGAGCGTGATATGAAGTTTGCTGTTAAAATTGTGGGAGGGAGAAGAAACAGTCGCGTGAGGGCATGAAAGTATCGCCAACATGGTCATTAGAATCGCTTTCAAACAGCAACAACATTGAACATAGACGATAAACCCAGGTAATGCACCTCAGCGAAGCGGTACTAGCACTTTGCGGGGAAGATAATTTTTCAAAGACGGTCCGGTTGAGTGTACGCAACGCCAACGGCAAAAAAAAATTGCTCTCACTCCCTTGGTGCAATTGCAAATTCATTCAACTAAATTTTTGGCTATTTAAAGCATCTACTTAGAGTTGGACAACAATTTTTTCATACTCACCAACCCAAAGATCTCATCACAAGCTCCGATCCTTCATCTTCACAATCCTCAATCTTACAATGAACGTAATTAAAATCCGCTACTCCAGCACACACTCTGTTAAATCCCTCCGGCGCAGCGCGGTGCCCACTAGGAGTGTCCTTCGGACCAGGCCCTTCGTCTTATCCACCTCCACCTCCTCTAATCCATTCCCTGTCGGTGCCACTGGGACGCCGACACGAATGGTTGTAAAAAAACTTGAAATCCTCTCAAAATTCAAGAAGAAATTTCCCTTCGATGCCACATCCTCCGGATTGTTAACATGGATTGTGTGCATGAATCTGAGGGCTGCCTTCGCGTTTTCATCCATTCTCCAGCCGATTTTATCCATCGTTTATACATGCTTCGTGCCGATTTTATCCATCGTTTGTACATGATGATGAACGCCGTAGATGAACGCCGCTGACAGAATTGCCGCAGGCATCGCGGTCATCGCGGCCTTCGCCCAACCCATCGCGTCCCGATCATTTGTTGACATACCAGATAAAGCCCAGCCCTCACAATTAGCAGAGGGGTGCCAAAATGACGGCATTTGCGAGCACGTTGCGAATTGGCATACTTGGGTGAAGGTTTGGAGGAATGGCAGCGGCAAATGGCGATGGGAGCAAGAACTCGGCGCGGCAGCAGCAACTCCCTGGCAGAAACGAGCCAACCGCAGCCGAGCCTCTTACAGAGATTCAGCGTGCCTCTTACAGAGATTCAGCGTGTACGCAAAGCCAACGGCAATAAAAGATTGCTCTCAGTCCCTTGGCGCAATTGCAAATTCATTCAACTAAATTTTTGACTATGTACAGCGTCTAGTTAGAGTTGGAGAACAATTTTTTCATACTCAAAACCCTAAAGATCTCATCACAAGCTCCGATGCTTCATCTACACTACCGTCAATCTTACAATGAACGCAATAAAAATCGCTACTCCAGCACACACCTCGTTGAATCCCTCCGGCGCAGCGCGGTGCCCACTAGGAGTGTCCTTCGGACCAGGCCCTTCGTGTTATCTACCTCCTCTAATCCATTCCCTGTCGGTACCACTGGGACGCCGACACGAATGGTTGTAAAAAAACTTGAAATCCTCTCAAAATTCAAGAAGAAATTTCCCTTCGATGCCACATCCTCCGGATTGTTAACATGGATTGTGTGCATGAATCTGAGGGCTGCCTTCGCGTTTTCATCCATTCCCCAGCTATGAGCAATTCAACCCGTAGGAAGAAAAGCCCTAGAGTTGGGCCGGTTGAGAGTGGAGACACCTACCTAGCCCTTCCAAGCAATGGACTCTAAATCCTAACAAGCATTCACAAACACCATGCATCCACCATCACACGATCATCAAGACACGAGATGCAATAAACATCACAAGAAAACCAATGGGGGAAGAAGAAGTACAATTGGGGTCCAACCTCAGCTGGACCCTTGGCCACTAAAATGGCCGTATCTCCCTCGTCCTTGCTCTTCTTGAGGCAAGCTAGGAGTCTACAGAGAGCTAGCTTGATGATGTACTTGAATCCGGAAGCACGTCTCGTGGTTCTTCCTAAAACTTGAGTTATGCGGCCTCAAAGTCAGGCCTTCAATTTGCCCTCCACAGTAGACATGCTTTCACTTAATCGATCACCATTCCTCCGTCCATGATCCAAAAAGAGGAAGCCTAGGCTCTTTGGAAAGCTGGCTTCAAGGCGCTCCTCTCCTCCAAAGGGCTTGCTCAGATTTGTCTCCTACCGATAGAAATCGTTCTTCAAGTCAGCGCCGCCTCTTCTCGCCGTCCGCCGCAAGCCGGTGAAGTCCTCTTGGGAGATCCGCCATAGCTCCCCGTCGCTGCTCCTATGACCGCGCGCTTGGGCTCGTTGGAAAGCTGGCTTCAAGACGCTCCTTTCCTCCAAAGGGCTTGCTCAAACTCGTCTCCAGCCAAACGCTACACCTTCCCAAAGTTGGCAGATCCAGATCTTGGTCGGGAAATCCACTCTCCTATCTTCTACCCTAACCTACCCACACTCACACCCACATCCAACAACTCCACACATTCTACTTGTGTGTTTTCTCCATCTTAGATCACTAACTCCATTCTCCATAGCCACAACCTAGAAGCATCTCAAAAACCACACACATACACCAAAAAACAAGAGAGACAAAACTAGCAAACCCTAGCAAAAAGAGAGAGACAAGTAAAAAGAAATGAGAAAGAAAGAAAAGATAAAGGGGGAGAGGGGAAGCATGAGGGAGAAATCCTACTCCCTCACCTTCCTTCTTACCTTTCTACTTTCTAAATTGCCTATCTACCTCTAACTCTAATACTACCTCACATCAAATATTCTTCAATTCTAACAATTTAGTTATCCTCCCTAACATAAAATCATGTAATTGTCACTAAATTGCCATACTCAATGCTTTTCTTAATTATTCTAATAACTTCCGAGCCTATTTCTATAAATTCAAATTTAATGCATTTAGCCTATAGGAACCACACAAACTACTATAATCAAATGTATTTTGTATCTAGATATTCAATAACTAATACGTGAGCCATTTGTATGGCTCAGTGTCGACCATCTGCGGGGCATTCGTGAGAATGCAACGGGCCTAGAGTCTTGAAGCCTCGTAGGCAAGAGGCTCCCCATTGGGCAAAGACGGTCACACATGGTATGTCTTGCATCTCTCGCCATTAAATGCGTGTGGGAAAATATGTCCCATCCAATGTTGCCAATTGAACTGTGTTGTTTGGATACACCTCCATAATCCAATATGGTCCCAACCAAATTGCATCAAGCTTGCTTGGAAATTCAAGCTTCTTACCATCTTGTAACATCACCATGGTCCAGGGGATCAAAGTTCGTTTCTTGTGGGACTTGTCAAATGCGGCCTTCTTCCTCCGTTGAGCCGTCTCTATGTGTTGAAGACTAAATCTCCTTGTTTCATTTAAGCCTTCTAGCATGAAAGCACCTATCATGAATTGATTTTGAAACCGCCATCTATCATTGAGGGCAATGCGTAATGAAGGAATTTCAATCTCAATTGGCAAGATGGCTTCCACGCCATAGACCAAAGCAAATGGAGTTTCTTTGTGGTGACATGAAGGTAGTACGATATGCCCACAACGCCGCATTAAGTTTAGCATCCCAATCTCTCTTGTTGTCGTATACGGTCTTTCTTAGAATCCTTACAATGGTTTGGTTGACTCTTTCCGCTAAGCCATTGGTTTGTGGGTGATAGGGTGTGGTCTTCCTATGATCAATGCCATAAGCGTTAGTGAGTTCTCAATAAGGTCATTGAGGAAATGAGTACATGACGGTCACTAATCAATATTTTGGGGACTCAAAGCGAGTGAAAATATCTTCAAACATAAACCTTGCCGTGGTCTTCTTTGTCTGCGGTCTTAATCGCTGCCTTGGCTTCTACCCATTTGGTCAAGTAATCCACCGCCAATAGAATGTATGCATTTTGACGTGGTGATGTAGGGTGAACCGGTCCAATATAATCTATGCCCATTTCTCAAATGGGAGCAAGGGTAAGGAAGGATGAAGTGGAAGTGCCATATGAAGATCATTCCTTGCATATCTTTGCAAGCATCACATCGAGTGGCATGTCGATGTGCATCTGCAAATAAGGTGGGCCAAAAGTAACCGGCGCGAAGAATTTTAAGTGCGAGAAGACGCCCGGAAAAATGTCCTCCACAAGCGCCATCATGACATGCTTCAATGATTTTAGTAGTAACCGGGCTCACTCACACATCGACGAAGAACACCATCAATGCCGCGTCGGTACAACCGATTTGCAATGATTGCATAGTGCCGGCTATTCACTCTAATCTTCCTCCTCTCATTAGCGTCCAAGTGCTCGGGAAGCTTTTGAGTACTTAAGAATTCGGATATGTAAGTATCCCATGTAGGAACTACGGTGATGGAAAACAAATTAGCATCGGGAAGCTCATCATCAATCTCCACCATACCCAAGGATTCGAAATTATAGATAGATGATCCGCTTGTAAGTGTAGACGCCCGGGTTTGTACTCCACCGTATAGTCAAGCTCTTCTAAGAAGAACACCCATCGAGCCACCCGACCACTAAGATCCGGTTTGTTGACCATGTATCTCAATGCCAAATGATCAACAAAAAACACCACCGGATTCATGAGTAGGTAATGGCGGAACTTCTTTGCACTAAAAACCATGGCTAAACATTCCCTATCCGTGGTGGAATAATTCCGCTCACGAAAGTGTCAATTGCCTACTAGCAAAAGCAATAGGACGGTCTTTGTTCTCGGGACCATGAGCTTGACACAATGTAGCTCCAACGGCCACCGCCGATGCATCACAATATACATGGAAGGGCTTCTCCCAATCCGGTGCAACAAGGCGAGGAAAGGATGTCAACTTGGATTTGAGAGCATCAAAACCGCTGACGTTCGGGGTCCACACAAACTTAACATCCTTGCGTGTGAGATTGGTGAGTGGAATGGCCGCCGTGGCATAATTTGGCATGATGATGTCTCTATACCACCCAAAATGTCCTAATGCTCGTTGAATTCCCTTAACCGTAGTTGGAGGCTCAAGATTGAGAATCACTTCTATCTTCTCGGGATCCGGCTCTTTCCGACCTTAGATACTACATAGCCAAGCAACACTCCTTTTTGTACCCCATATATACTTTGGTTTGGATTTAATGCTAGTTAGTTGGTTGCGCCGACACCAAAAAACATTCACGCAACATGACATAATGGTCTATTGCTTTGGTTTGGGTGCTAAAATCATCAATGAATACCGACATGGATTTGTGAAGCAAATCAAAGAAGATGGCGGTCATGGCTCTTTGGAAGGGTGATGGAGCATTGCACAATCCAAAAGGCATGACTACATAGATGAAGGTTCCCAAGGTGTGGTGAATGCGGTCTTGTGGTAATCATTTGGATGTATGGACACTTGATTGTAACCCGAGTATCCATCCAAAAATGTGTAGAGTTCATGACCGGCTACCTCATCTAGAATTTGATTGACAAATGGGAGAGGAAAATGGTCCTTTGAGTGGCCTTGTTCAAGCGCCGATAGTCAATGCACACTCTCAATTTGCCGTTCTTCTTCTTGACAAGGACCATAGGAGACACCCAATCTGTGATCTCTACGAGTTTAATGAACCCCGCTCCAAAAGCTTCTCTAACTCGCCTTCACAATAAGTTGAAGACGGGGATTCATACGCCTCTCCTTTTGTCGAACCGGTTGAGTACCGGGGAAGAAGAGGTATAGTGTGTTGCACTATCTCCGGTGGAATGCCCTTGAGATCCTTATAAGACCAAGCAAAAATGTCTCGAAATTCTAGCACTAGCTCTTTGTACTTTGCTATCTCCTCCTTTGTCAATTGAGCTCCCATTTTGATGAATCGTGCCTCCTCATTCTCCAATGAAACATCCACATCTTGGCAATCATTAATAGGAACCGTAATTGGATTTGTAGGGCCATGATACCAATCACTAGGAAACCGCGGGGTATATAGGGAGGTCACTTCCAACCTCCAAACTTGTGGAGGTTTTGCGGAAATGAAGTGGTGGTGGTAGAATGTCCTCTTCATTCAACAATCCTTCCATACCATGAGGTTGGGTGCCCATCAATCTCAAGATTATACACCGCTTCATACTCCACTTCATCAAGCAAGGTCACCAAACCGAATCAATGTCAACCTCATGTACTTCCTCTCTCCTCGTGGAAATGACATGCACCGCTTGACTCGAGGTGTCTCATGATCCTCAAGATGCTCTTGAAGCCACGTAGTGAATTCACCATCATCTTCCCAATCATAAAGGCCAGGACCTAAATTCTTAATTGGCCCTAAATCAATAGGATTCTTTCCCACAGTCAACATAGGATGTACATAGCCCACCTTCTCAACACTAAGCTCATCTTTGGTTTTTGGTTTCTCTCCTATGATTGAACTTTGTGAAGTGGTTGGAGTACCCAACGTCACCAAGGCCCGGTTATCAAATGGACCAAATGTCAAGGTGGATGTAGTAATAGACCAACAATCGGAAGCATTGGCCCTCCTCAACCAATCTCGGCCTAAAATAAGAGGATATGCCCCCTCTTTTTTGTCAACCTCAAAACATGAAAAGTCAATGTGTAGATTTCTCCTCCGGCTTCCATTTGACAACCACATTTGGCCAAGTGGCTTGATGGAGCGCTCATCCGCCACCTTCACTATGTATGGTGAAGGACCGGTTAGTACCAAACCCAAACTCTCCATTGTAGAAAGTGGCATGATATTAATACCGCTTCCTCCATCTATCAAGGCATGTGGAATCACCTTGTCAGAATAGAGACATCAATTTCAAAAGCTCCATCATCAATCGCTCTCTACATACACCCTTGTAGTCACGATCTTTTGTTTAGGTCTACGAGGCATTGTGGCTCCTCCTTAAATTCCTTCCTCAAAGAAGGAAAGAACTTGGATGAGTTGGGCTATAGAGATATTAGCTTGGAGAGTGCAAAGATCGGACCACAAATCATACTCCTCCGCCGGATTGAAAACACGGCTATGCCGATTTTTTGACACCCTCTTATCTTGATTGCAAACCTCCATGAGTTCCACAAATTGGTGAAGATCATCTTCCTCATCACTAAGTAGCTCATATAGTGGTGCATCTTCCATGGAGGGATTATCTAAAGGTGGCTCATGAAGAATCTCTCTAGTTTCTTTCACCAACAAAATTCTTCATAGCTTGAACATCATGGGCATCTCCTATGCTACTAGTTTCTTTTGAGATGGCATCAAGGAAGGATTGTTCAGCGTTGTTGCCTTGTCATCACCGCCCATGTTGCGTGGGTGGATGGTGACTAGATGAGGTCATGACTTGTGTCTCCAACTCATGAATGATCATATTGGCACTTTGATTTGCCTTGAATTCCGATTGAGTGGAAGATGTAGGAAATTGAGCCACATTGGGATGAAAAACCACCGTTTGAGCATCTTGTGAGACAATTGGAGGTTGATGAGTGACACCTGTTGCATATGAGGAGGAGTAGGATGAATTCCCATGTAGTATTGAGAATGCACATGATTAGGGCGCTGGGGTTGGCACTTGGTGAACATTTGGTGGTTGGTGAGAATATGATGAGTGTGCCACCATAGGAGGTCCAAGTGGTTGTCCAACACCTTGAGGGTACCATTGGGCTGGTTGGGGATTAATGTAATAACCTTGTTGAGTCCCTTGAGGTGGGCGGTTGTAGAACAAATTCGGAGGAGGGTTTGGAGTGGTTGAATTGCCCAAGTTGGGTTCCCTTGGAGGTCTTCTACACCTCTCGGTAGGATGATTGCCTCCGCAATTTCCACATGTTACACCAGATTCTACCCAACAAAGTCCAGGGCCAAGAGGATGCATTCGATGACAAGTGGGGCATGGAATACCTTTGGATTGAGGTTGAGCACCTCTTGGTTGCATAGGTGGATTTGGACGTGGTAAAGGGGCCACATACGGACCTTGAGTCTTTGGCAATTGGCAATGTGTCTCACTATGGCCATATTGGTTGCAATTCCTACACCACATGTTGGTGGGGAAATTTCCGGTCTCATTCAAGGAGGAGGCGCATGTGCTGATTTTGCATTGATAGCCATAGCAATTTGGTTCCCAAAGCTCTTAATTGCATCATCAAGCCTTCTCTCCATCTTCTCAAATCGTGAGGACTCCGCTTGTGCATGCCATTCAAGTTGAGGAACCGGCAACCTAGAGTCCAAAGGCACCGGTTGATTGTTAGGAGGAGTATAAGATTGCTCTCTAGAAGGGACCAAAGGATTTGGAGGTGTATAGTGTGCGGGAATAAATGCCGCACCGGTGCTATGGTTCGATTCCACATCCTATCATTTTCCTTCTCAATCCTCTCTACATGTCGGGCGCCTTCTCGCGCATCCTCCAAAGTTCGTGGGTTGTGCATTTAAAATCTCTCTCATAGTGGCATGCTTGTTGAAGCCTTGAATGAAGTAATACCGGATGGTCTCATCGGTGAGGTGGTTACCAACAAAGCGGGTTATAACCGTATTGAAACGGCGAATGTATTCGAAATTTCTTCGGATAGACCTTAGCGCATTCCCGTGAGAGCTACTAAGGCACTTTGTTGTCCGGTCTCGGTCTAAATTGTCTCAAGAATGCGGTTTGAAGAGCTTGCCAATTAGCAAAGGTTTCGGGAGCATGTGATCGGTACCAATTGTAAGCTTGGCCTTCCAATGTAGTGGAGAACCAAACTAATCTATAAGTCTCTTCGGGAATCACGTTTGTAATAAGAGCCTCTATATACCGCTCAATGTGGTGTGAAGGATCCTCATGAGACATTCCCGAAAACTTAGGCAAGTGTATGGGCGTGGATCGTGGTGCTAAGTTTTGGGGCATTACAATGGGCAATCCGGGGTGCCATCATGGCATCCGCCGCATTGTTAGGATCCATGGGTGGGAGTAGATTGTCTTCCTCTATCCTATCGTTTGGCTCTATAGTGTAAGTGGATTCTCTTCTAAGGGTTGGAGCAACAATGAGAAATTGGTGATGGTTCTCTATTTCTTCCAACTATTGGGCTTGAATGTTTTTTCCTATTAGTCTCTTCTTCTCTATCGTGTAAAGATTGGCGTTGACGGTATTGTGATCGGGTAGTCACCATTCGGGCGTACTATCCATGTCATCCTTAGGATGCTATTTGAGCTACTTCGAGGTTTGACCTAAACTAAGTTTTTGAATCGTGCCAATCTTTTCAACACCGAAGCAAGAAGATGACTACAAGGACTATTTCACCCAAATGTTGAAGAGATGCAATAAACGGTTGGAGGTCCAAAGATACTATATATAGCCAAGTCAAGGTTTCAAGACCTCATGCCTCTACTACCCACTTCATTCAAAGGTGTAACAAATTCTACTCATTCTAATGGTTTCCTAACAAGGTTTAGAATCATCAATCACCACCTGGCTCACTTGAATCATATAAGAGTACTTGGGTACAAGGTCCAGATTACTATTAATAGAAAGTCACTCCAAACTCAAAAATAACTATCAATGCAAAATTGTGACTCCTAGACTTGCAATGGAAAGGAGGTAGCAAAGATAGGAGTTAAGGTCCGGGAGTTCGAGTAAGTGTGTGCAATTTTGTATCAAAGTTATCTTAATCCAATTAAGTCATGATCATATATGTTTTGCAAAATAGAGAAGGAAACAGTAGCCTTGCCTTCTACCCTTGTTTCCTCATAATCACACAACTCTTTTGAAATGATCAACCTTTGTACATCCTCACACACACTACTTGAAGTAAGTGTGCAATTTTTTGTATCAAAGTTATCTTAATCCAATCAAGTCATGATCATATGTTTTGCAAAATAGAGAAAGAAAGCAGTAGCCTTGCCTTCTACCCTTGTTTCTCATAATCACACAACTCTTTTGAAATGATCAACCTTTGTACAAGCCACACACACCACTTCAAACTCAAGACCCTCCTACCTACCTCCACCTTATAATTGCCTCTAAGTTCCTTTCAAACACCACTCTTACATAAATTTAAGAATAAAAGCAAGCAAGGGAAGTACATCAAGCAAAGGGTGAAATTTTTGAGTCCATTAAAGTGTTTGGATGACTTAAAAGGCCAAAACACACCTCTCTAAGAAAATTTCAGCATGCGAAGTCCATACCTTCCTTCTTGGTGAGTGAAAATTACAACCTAATGCCTTACTACATTCATGAACAAATAATCCTCTCTACCTTACCGTATTGGTGCACGTCTTGGAAGTGGAATCCAATCAAGAACCTCGTGCGGTTCTTGAATGGGCGGCATCACCCAATCCACTTCCAATTTCCCACTTGGGTTACGGATCAACGAAAGGTTTACAAGAATTTAATTTATTTATTTTTTTCTTAAGTTCACACATGGATGGACCACAAAAGATGTGATGGACGGGTGAAGGGCAACTGTATGTTCAACCCGCATCCACAAGCTCTTAGGATCCTTGGGGCATCACTCCCAATTCCCCCAATTTCAAACGACATAAACGGTCCCCGCCGGCCACTAATCCGACCTCCTCACCGTCATACGAAACCACGACCTAATAAAGAAAAGCGACTAATACAACACCAAAGGAGCCCCACCCAACAATGGTGGCACAATCCCCTTCACACTCACGACGCAATGTCATGAGCTACTCACAAGGGCAACAACACCCACAAAACGCCCAACCCACAATTGCAATTGAAATGAAAACACAAACACAAACAACACACATGCCTTCAAGCTCCTAGTCCGTACGCATATCCTTCAAAAATCATTTCACACACTTTTACCACAAGTTAGATGACACTCTCTCCCGTGAGACGCACCAAATTCTATGAGCAATTCAACCCGTAGGAAGAAAAGCCCTAGAGTTGGGCCGGTTGAGAGTGGAGACACCTACCTAGCCCTTCCAAGCAATGGACTCTAAATCCTAACAAGCATTCACAAACACCATGCATCCACCATCACACGATCATCAAGACACGAGATGCAATAAACATCACAAGAAAACCAATGGGGAAGAAGAAGTACAATTGGGGTCCAACCTCAGCTGGACCCTTGGCCACTAAAATGGCCGTATCTCCCTCGTCCTTGCTCTCTTCTTGAGGCAAGCTAGGAGTCTACAGAGAGCTAGCTTGATGATGTACTTGAATCCGGAAGCACGTCTCGTGGTTCTTCCTAAAACTTGAGTTATGCGGCCTCAAAGTCAGGCCTTCAATTTGCCCTCCACAGTAGACATGCTTTCACTTAATCGATCACCATTCCTCCGTCCATGATCCAAAAAGAGGAAGCCTAGGCTCTTTGGAAAGCTGGCTTCAAGGCGCTCCTCTCCTCCAAAGGGCTTGCTCAGATTTGTCTCCTACCGATAGAAATCGTTCTTCAAGTCAGCGCCGCCTCTTCTCGCCGTCCGCCGCAAGCCGGTGAAGTCCTCTTGGGAGATCCGCCATAGCTCCCCCGTCGCTGCTCCTATGACCGCGCGCTTGGGCTCGTTGGAAAGCTGGCTTCAAGACGCTCCTTTCCTCCAAAGGGCTTGCTCAAACTCGTCTCCAGCCAAACGCTACACCTTCCCAAAGTTGGCAGATCCAGATCTTGGTCGGGAAATCCACTCTCCTATCTTCTACCCTAACCTACCCACACTCACACCCACATCCAACAACTCCACACATTCTACTTGTGTGTTTTCTCCATCTTAGATCACTAACTCCATTCTCCATAGCCACAACCTAGAAGCATCTCAAAAACCACACACATACACCAAAAAACAAGAGAGACAAAACTAGCAAACCCTAGCAAAAAGAGAGAGACAAGTAAAAAGAAATGAGAAAGAAAGAAAAGATAAAGGGGAGAGGGGAAGCATGAGGGAGAAATCCTACTCCCTCACCTTCCTTCTTACCTTTCTACTTTCTAAATTGCCTATCTACCTCTAACTCTAATACTACCTCACATCAAATATTCTTCAATTCTAACAATTTAGTTATCCTCCCTAACATAAAATCATGTAATTGTCACTAAATTGCCATACTCAATGCTTTTCTTAATTATTCTAATAACTTCCGAGCCTATTTCTATAAATTCAAATTTAATGCATTTAGCCTATAGGAACCACACAAACTACTATAATCAAATGTATTTTGTATCTAGATATTCAATAACTAATACGTGAGCCATTTGTATGGCTCACACCAGCCGATTTTATCCATCGTTTATACATGCTTCGTGCCGATTTTATCCATCGTTTATACATGCTTCGTGCCGATTTTATCCATCGTTTATACATGCTTCGTGCCGATTTTATCCATCGTTTGTACATGATGATGAACGCCGTAGATGATTGCCGCAGGCATCGCGGTCATCGCGGCCTTCGCCCAACCCATCGCGTCCCGATCATTTGTTGACATACCAGATAAAGCCCAGCCCTCACAATTAGAAGAGGGGTGCCAAAATGACGGCATTCGCGAGCACGTTGCGAATTGGCATACTTGGGTGAAGGTTTGGAGGAATGGCAGCGGCAAATGGCGATCAGAGCAAGAACTCGGCGCGGCAGCAGCAACTCCCTGGCGGAAACGAGCCAACCGCAACCGAGCCTCTTACAGAGATTCAGCGTGCCTCTTACAGAGATTCAGCGTGTACGCAAAGCCAACGGCATAAAAAGATTGCTCTCACTCCCTTGGCGCAATTGCAAATTCATTCAACTAAATTTTTGGCTATGTACAGCGTCTAGTTAGAGTTGGACAACAATTTTTTCATACTCAAAAACCCAAAGATCTCATCACAAGCTCCGATGCTTCATCTACACTACCCTCAATCTTACAATGTACGCTATTAAAATCGCTACTCCAGCACCACTATAAGAAAACCCTGTGTTTTGTGATGTCTTGTGTAATGTCTAATGTATTTTGTGATGTCTTACTGTCTTAAAAGATGTCTTCGAAGACGGGAGGATGTCTGTACGTCTAACGGGCACATTTTGGATTGGGGGGGCACGAAGACATCACCAAACAAAAAGATGTTGGTGAAGACATGGATGTCTTTGAAGACATCTTGATAGACATCAAATTGCCACGCTGGCAAGGGATTTTGGACCAGCAAGGTAAAAACGACCAAAATCTACTGGTTGACAGGGTAAAAAGCATTTCTAATGTTAAAAGAGTAGGTGAATGGGCAGCAGTTTTCAAAAGTAGAAAAAAAAACATCACACTTTTTTTTTTTTTTTTTCTTTTTTTTTTTCTTTTTTTTTTCTTTTTTCTTCTCGTCTTGCTAAAACATTACGTGACGTGGCAATACTGAAAATACTAATTTCAGACTATTCTCACTATTTTTTCATTGGTCTATTTTTTTTAAAAAATATTAAAATATATAATTATATTTCAATAAAAAATATATATTTTGTAAATTTTTATTATATTCAAATAAATTAGAATATTATAGTTCTGTTATTTTTTATGATTTCAAAATATTTAAGTATTAAAAAATATTATATAAAAAATATAATATCTATAAGATAACAATGGTGCCAAAAAAAAAGTAAAAGTAATTTCGTGGATATTTAATCCTCAAAAAACACGTGGACATAGATTAATAAAGTTATTTACAGCGCTTTATCTACATGGCAACAAAAACTCCACGTCAGACCAGTTGACAAGTCATTCAACATCTAGTAAGATGTCTAACACGATGTCCAACTTACCATAACTACAGTCAGGCATGAATGTCCACATAGACATCTACTTGGATGTCTATGAAGATGTTTTGCACGACATCCTACTAAACGTCATTTACTAAAAAGCGGCAGTACTTAAGAGTCTTTTAAAGAATAATATCAACTTTTTCTCTTACTACTTGTCCTCCATTGGCGCAGGTCTCTGATTGGGGTAATCCTCAAATACTTAAAGAAAATATAAAAAGAAAATAAAAACAATAAACAGTGTTTTTTGGCTTACTTCAAGAAGGAATTAAATATTATTGATTACTTATAGATTAGATTATTATAGTCTAATGGCAAGAGTATACATTACTCTATTATTAACAACCAATATTATACAAATTAAAGCAAATTTACAAGAAATATGAATTTATGAAAGTAGCTATTTAATACAGCTTAGGAGACAATTCAAGAATAGAAAGTTAGTTGGAAAGTTAGTTAGGGTAGAAATAAAAGGTAGTTGAGAGTTTAAAAGAGAGCCTATCACCATAGAGGACTATAAATAGTCTCGTGATTGTAATTCCACACTTTTTCTATCAATAAAGTTTATTTGATTTGTTGTGGAAGAAACTCTAAGACTTACAATATGTGTTTTGTTGTGGAAAGAACTTTAAAGCATCTGGTATTTGATTTGTTGTGAGGGAAAAAAAAAGACCTTTTATAGTTAATATGTTGTGATTAAAACCCTGAAGATGTCATCAGATGTTTATGATAATGTCTGCAGGGATGTCTAAGATGACGTTTATGAAAATGTCTAACATGATGTCTATGAAGATGTCGAAGATGACATCTATGACAGCATCCAGAACCATCTACAGGGATGATTTTCATTAACTTCAATGGATGAACAGAGGCGGCTAGGGTTTGCTGCCGCCGCCATAGTTAGGTCATGAGACCTTTAAGTAGAATTAGAGGCCGCACGAAGCTTATTCTTGCCTTCATTTTTTCAAAGAGTTAGTGTTTGGAGTGTAGAGGCTAAGGTTTGCTTCTTCATGTGGCTAGGGTTTGTTGCCGCCGCCATAGTTAGGTCATGAGATCTTCAAATGGAATTACAAAGCTCATTTTTGCCTTAGTTTTTCCAAAGAGTTTGTGTTTAAAGTATAGAGGATTTCGAAATTGTTTCCATTCAGTTTCAGAATGATTGTTAACTACAATAAGAGAGTAGTATTTGTAGAAATCCAATAGCTCTCAAGAGTAGATTTCCTTCTTCATGTGGCTAAGGTTTGCTACTTAAGAGGTACTGAATTTCAAAAGCATCTTGTACAAGAAACCCTAGGACTTGTAAAATTTGATTTGTTGTGAAGGAAACCCTAGTACTTGTAGTATTTGATTTGTTGTATTCTATGATGATGTCTGCAAGATGTCCTAGAGCATGTCTATGAAGATGTCTAAATGTGTTGATGGAATTCTATTTTGGAAGGTGGGACATAAGGGGTCGGGGCAGCGAGCACGATCTGAGGCCGCGAAGCGACATGCGTGCTTGTAGGTGAGTGGAACAGATGTATGTATAGATGTCTATAACGTTGTTTTTAATGATGTCTAGAAGGATGTCTGAAGAAATGTCTAAGCAGATGTTTGCAAGAATGTCTAACTGTGTTAATATCTTGAGGTTAGGAAGTAAACCATCTCAACCTAGGTAGTGCAATTAAATGGAATCAAATCAGAATTTTTTTACCTTTACAAACCCTTCTTTAAATGCAGTTGATATTGGCTTATTGAATATGTGTAGCGGCGGGACATGCACATGACCATACGGGTATCGACAACAAGCGATGGAAGTGGAGGGACTTACGGAGTTCAAATTGTGGGTGCGTAGTATATCGTAGTTGTTGACAGGCGAATTAGTAAATATTCTAGTTTGTGTTATATGAGGTTTTAATGACCTAAGCAATATATGTTTGATTCATACTTTTTGATGTGACAGTGTTTACAGCTGATGTTATGTGAGACGTCTGTGGATTACAGATCTGATGACTATATAAACATCTAAAAATGTCATCCTAGATGTCCTTTGATATGCCCAAAAAACATCAATAGTAACACTGTTGCAAACATCATGTTTAACACAAAACGTTCACATCGATGTTCTAGGAGATGTCGCTACAAACATCCGAGCAAACATCACAAACTTAATAAGGACATCAACGTAAACATCATTCTACGCACTGGAATCATCTTATAAGACATAAAAATTGTCTTCTAAGATATTTTGTAAGACATTGCATACGTCTTGCAAGACATCTTGTACAACATCTAAGATGTCTTGCAAGACATTTAAGTCGTCTTAACGGATGTCTAAAACTATCATGATAGGAGCATAAAACCTCCACAATATGCTGACGTGGCATGCCATGTCATTTTTCCAAGTCCACGTCAACTTTCCCCGCGTGCCACGTCGGATATTCCCAGGTGCCACGTCGGATTTTCCCGGGTGCCACGTCAGATTTTTCCGAGTGCCACGTCGGATTTTCTCGGGACCACGTGGGATTCTGGCGCCGCCATGTCATCTTTCATGGGACCATGTAAAATTCCACATCATGATGAATTTCATCCCCATGTGGCACTGCCCGTTGAATTCAAGCTGATGTGTCATCTACGTGGCACCTACGTGACACACTTTTTACCCTTCCAAAATTACCTTAAGACATCTTCGATCTTAAGACATTCTCCTGTCTTTTTAGACGTCTGCTTAGACATTTGTCATGTCTAGGATGTCTTATCGTCTATAAGACATCCAAATTAATGTCTACGATGTCTTTTTAGACATCATTTACAACATCATTAAAAACGCAGGTTTCTTATAGTACACACACCTCGTTGAATCCCTCCGGCGCAGCGCGGTGCCCACTAGGAGTGTCCTTCGGACCAGGCCCTTCGTGTTATCCACCTCCACCTCCTCTAATCCATTCTCTGTCGGTGCCATTCGGACGCCGACACAAATGGTTGTAAAAAAACTTGAAATTTTCTCAAAATTCAAGAAGAAATTTCCCTTTGATGCCACATCCTCCGGGAGTCCGGGTGGCGAGCATGGATTGTGTGTATGAATCTGAGGGCTGTCTTCGCGTTTTCATCCATTCTCCTGTCGATTTTATCCATCGTTTCTACATGCTGATGAACGCCGTAGATGAACGCCGCTGAAAGAAATGCCGCAGGCATCGCGGCCTTCGTCCAGCCCATCGAGTCGCGATCATTTGTTGACATACCAAATAAAGCCCAGCCGTCACAATTAGCAGAGGGGTGCCAAAATGACGGCTTTCGCGAACAGGTTGCGAATAGGCATAACTGGGTGAAGGTTTGGAGGAATGGCAGCGGCAAATGGCGATGGGAGCAAGAACTCGGCGCGGCAGCAGCAACTCCCTGGCGGAAACGAGCCAACCGCAGCCGAGCCTCTTACAGAGATTCAGCGTGCCTCTTACAGAGATTCAGCGTGTACGCAAAGCCAACGGCATAAAAAGATTGCTCTCAGTCCATTGGCGCAATTGCAAATTCATTCAACTAAATTTTTCGCTATGTACAGCGTCTAGTTAGAGTTGGAGAACAATTTTTTCATACTCAAAAACCCAAAGATCTCATCACAAGCTCGGATGCTTCATCTTCACAATCCTCAATCTTACAATGTACGCAATAAAAATCGCTACTCCAGCACACACCATGCTGAATCCCTCCGACGCAGCGCGATGCCCACCAACGGTGTCCTTCGGACCAGGCCCTTCGTCTTATCCACCTTCACCTCCTCACTTTCACCTTCGTCTTATCCACCTCCACCTCCTCTAATCCATTCTCTGTCGGTGCCATTCGGACGCCGACGCGAATGGGTGTAAAAAAACTTGAAATCCTCTCAAAATGCAAGAAGAAATTTCCTTTCGATGACACATCCTCCGGATTGCCAACATGGATTGTGTACATGAATCCGAGGGCTGCCTTCGCGTTTTCATCCACTCTCCAGCCGATTTTATCCATCGTTTGTACATGCTTTGTGCCGATTTTACTCATCGTTTGTACATGCTGATGAACGCCGTAGATGAACGCCGCTGACAGAATAGTCGCAGGCATCGCGGTCATCGCGGCCTTCGCCCAACCCATCGCGTCCCGATCATTTGTTGACATACCAGATAAAGCCGAGCCCTCACAATTAGCAGAGGGGTGCCAAATTGACGGCTTTCGCGAGCAGATTGCGAATTGGCATACATGGGTGAAGGTTTGAAAGTATGGCAGCGGCAAATGGCGATCAGAGCAAGAACTCGGCGCGGCAGTAGCACCTCCCTGGCGGAAACGAGCCAACCGCAGCCGAGCCTCTTGCAGAGATTCAGCGTGCAATGATATCGAAACGTGAAACCTTGAAAACTAACAAAATCTACTTTCTCTGTAGTATTGAGAATTTTTGAGGAATCACCAATAAGTAGAGGGCCTCTGGGGTAGATGATGTTGCTGACTTTGAAAAGTCCAAGAATCACAGGCTTGAGGAGAATGTTGTCGCGTGTACGCAACATTTTTAGCCCACGGATTTAAGTGCCAATGATGAAGTAGGTTCCATTAAAGAAGAGAGGAGTGTTAGACTGCTAAAGAATTTCAAGGAACCAAGCAACAGAAGACGTCGTTCTGGTCTGCCCAGTATGTTCCCTCTTATGGAAATCGCGTCTCTAACACTACGCAATACGCAATATGCAATACGCAAACTAACAACAAAACTTAACTCTCTCTCTTCCGCAAGCATCAACCGAATTAGCAAAAAACAAAGGCAACATCAGTTTAAGCCGCGATGAGCTAATGAAAAACACGAGCAGATCCGACGAGAACGAAACCTTCTATAAACTTCACGAAAAACGGCGCGAGGGGTGCCGAAATGACGTCATTTGCTAGCAGGTTGCGAATTGGCATACCCGGGTGAAGGTTTGGAGGAATGGCAGCGGCAAATGGCGATCGAAGCGGGAACTCGGCGCGGCAGCAGCAACTCCCTGCTTTCAACGAGCTATGGCGGAAATGGTTCCAGAGACTTCTGTCCAAGCTCTCTTTGCCAAGCTTAATTTAATCCTGACACTAATTTCGATTAAGAACACCTGCTTCGTTAAAAGTGCTCATAGGCATGTGCACTTTTTTTTTTGTTGTAAAATACGTTTTCTCTAGAAACGACCTACAAAGTGGTAACTTTTTTGGATATTGTCTGTCTAACTTATGGCTTTTCACTTGTGTAGCTTTTTCATAGTGTGCTATTAAACATGCGATTGCTCTCACATTTTTAATTTAGAGGAATTTACATTTGATGAAACTGAGAATTTAGAGGCAGAAATTTCGAGATTTGTAAAAACGTTGAATGTGTATGATGTGATAAATTATATTATTTCCCTTAACTTGATGTTGTATTCATTACTGTTACTGAGTTTATATATAAATACTTGCCTCTCATGTACAACTGCTACGAAGCGATTGTGTAATATCCTCGGTATGTCATTGCTTGCATGGATACATCAAATTGCTAACGTGCCTCATTGATTCAAAGTAGGCCTATTCTACTTTCATTGATAGTCTAGGTTTTCTTGCTTCAAAGCTCTTATCGGACATAGGCACATGCCTACCCCAGACTATATTCTTCTTTTGTACTTTTGGTGTTTGAAAATTTTCAAAGTAAAGTCATCACTATTATAAGACTTCTATGAAATGACAACATTCAAATACATAATAGACACAATAAATACAAATCAATTTATTGAAAGGAAATTGCAACACACGTACGTATTTATATAACCAACATAAATTGAAATAATTCTACATAATGCAAGCTCTATCATTTATGTAGAATCTACTCTGTTGAATTTGGTAAATTCAAACTAAATGGATCTCTGTCTGATGGATATACCAAAGCATTCTCCGCAAATTCCATTGCTACATTCACACCAACATCAACTTCACCAAGTTCCTTGCGATTAACTCCGAAGTATTATGATACGACGGTAATTCAGTGCGGGTATAAATGAAAGAGCATTCATTCGAGGCACTTGGTGATTCTTTGCGTGTATACCAATGATTACCATCAAACCAAAGTTTAAAAGCGGAAAAATAACGGTAACCATCTTCATTCATATCTTGATCTTGAGAAATTTGGGTAGGGGAAACGTGAAAGGAATCTTGAGAACAAGATCCTCCAACTCCTCCAACGCCTCCGACTCCTCCAACTCCTCCAACGCCTCCGACTCCTCCAACACCTCCAACTTCTCCAACTCCTCCAACTCCTTCCATGTTTGTAATGTTTACTGCCGTATTTGTACCTTGAAGATTAGGTGCATTTCTTGATTGCCTACGCATCTTCTTTGGTAGAGGAGTGCAATCTTCATCACTGCTCTCGATTTCATCAATTTCATCGGATGAAGAGTCGATTTCCATATCTCTCCAAAGCGGTTCATCTCCATCTTCCGGTGAAATTCCATCTACCGTTTCCGCTTTCCACTTGCGAAGCCAAAGGGTCATGTTCTCGTCGGATTCAAATAAAACAAGATGTGTTGTTTTGCCAGCTAAAGCATGAATCATATGAGAAATTCCGGTACCAATAATCATCCACGAATCCGATCGAAAATACGATGAAATGATTTCATCGACAACTGCTGGACACCGCGCATCCCGGTACTTCGAACACATATCCCAACCAATCAAAGGCTCCATAAATGAAGAATCAATAACCTGAACATCTTCGGCAAAATTCTCCGCAATTGATGTTGTTGGTGGGTGATGCATTACAAAAACAATCGGACCTAGTGGAGTGTATTTTGCAATCACTTTACCACAATCTTTTATTGTTTGTCCATGCGCTTGTGTTTGTGGAGCAAAAGCATAAATACCTGTAATAATTTGCCATCCTGGTGAGTTCGACACACCTAATGCAGAAATCACCAACTCTGCATTCTCACCAGCTGGAAGCATGAAGATCGCGTTCCAACGCTCGACATCACCCATCCAGGTCGAATTTTTTTGGATGATAGACTTGTACTCAACCTCGGTCCAAAAAAGTCCATTTGGACCCTTTCGACAATCAAAAGTCCATAATGCAGGGCGACAAAATGTTCCGTTTCCTTCAGCGAATACGGATCCACCGACTTTCACCTTCGTCTCGGCACCGCACCCGTTGACCTTCTCCAAAATCGAACTCCATCATCCAAACTCCATCTTCACAATCAGGAAAAATCTCTTTTCCATTGGCAAATAAACCTAGTTTTCCTTCCAAAATCAATTTCACGTGATTTTGAATCTTGAAAGGTATTAAAGACTTGTATTTAGCCATAGTCTCAAATGAAGTCAAGTCCTTAATGTGCATCCGATTCTTTTTGAACTCATTCGTGACATTGCGCCCCAAAAAATCAAATGTTTTCTTGTCTCCATCTTGTGTAATCTCACGATCCAACCAATTTTTTTCTCTTGTATTCCACCTGTTGCTTGGTGTCAAGCCATCGCATAGCATTCTGAACCCCTGCACGAAGTTTTGACTTCTCGGCCCAAGCATACAATGTGTGTGGAATAGGATCAACACTTTTTGGACCAAAATAAACTTTTTGATCCATACCTGCTGCGGTTACAGTAGCTCCTTGGCACAATACAATAAAATCATTTGAAGTAGTCCCTTGCAAAGGTCTTAACCATGTAATGGCCATACGCTTACGTTCATAAGTCTTTGATTTCTTGTGCTTTCCTTTTACTCCTTGTAACTTGTGAACCTTATCTTTTTCGGAAAAATATGTGAACCCATGATCATATGCGTTACACATTGCCTTCAAAGCCATCCAGCAGTCATCATTGACTGTTGCCATAGAAATATAGTCTCTGAATAAAAGATTCATCTTCTGAACAGATAGTTTTTTATCTGCATTGTCGAGGCGACTACTAGTAATGCTAGGTAAACATTGAAGAAATAAACGCCTCTTCTCCACATCTTCATTGTTGTACGGATTAGGCGAGCCAAATTCTTTCCAAACCATACGTATCTTCTCAAGGGTTTCCCCTACCGTACTATGGTACTTTCTCATTGTATTTTCCTCGTTCTTCTTGTACGATGCCACTAGATAGTTCAATTCTTCATTGTACACCACAACCAATGCCGGTCGCTTAGTAAACAACCTTTGAAACTCTTCATCCGATAGTATACCAAGTATCCGATCCTTCTCTGCTAACACTTGACAAGCATGTAAGATATGTTGACCATCAACGGGTTCCCATGTCACAAGAGGTAAAAACTTCTCTCTTTTTTCCTGCGGAGTATTGCCTGGCATCAAGTCAAGGCATCGCAAAAAATCACTCCTACTTTCTCCTTTTTTGAATATGTATGGTTCTGAACTCTCTCCAGAATCATTCGTAGGTGGTACATAGTGCATCGGTCGTAAAGTCATCAAATTTGCTTCGGGAAACTGATTTTCCCTAAGTCTCTTGTAAACAGAGTTTGCATTTGCAACATTTAACATCCGTTGATTCGTTAAAATGTTGCTTGCTGGTCGTATCTTTGCAACATCTACTCCAAATGAGAAATCTTTTCCAAATACAAATCCGGAATCGATTTCGCTTTGAGTTGGCAGCATGA
Source organism: Bryum argenteum (assembly GCA_037043015.1). Classification (NCBI taxonomy): domain Eukaryota; kingdom Viridiplantae; phylum Streptophyta; class Bryopsida; order Bryales; family Bryaceae; genus Bryum; species Bryum argenteum. The sequence goes on along the minus strand of CM073323.1, from coordinate 1,496,286 downwards.
ATTCATCATCTTGATGACTTTTTCTCAGAGTAGTACCAGCAGAAAGAAGCTGATTAGTGTTCCCACGACTTTGCAAAGACGGTTGTATAGGTTCAACAAAATCATACTCTGTTAATCCTTCATTCTCACGTGCAATTTGTGCTCCACCTTGAGTTTGAGATAACCGAGAATTTCTTCTAGCTTTTCTCTTCTTAGATTTGGAGCCAACCGACGATGGAGTAGATGATAATTGTGCAGATCCAGAAGCATCTCGTGCGGAAACGAACGAAAGTCCATACATTATAGGATCATCGCCAATAATACTCGGTCTCATTTGATGATGATCCCGCCCCATGCATTCGCCTTTCGTACTCTTCCATATAAATCCTCAATTTCTCAATTTCCAATTCGCTCATACTTGTCACGGAGATCACAATGCTTTCACGCAATTCTTGTTGGTGAATATCAATACTCTCCCACCATTTTGAATATTTCGCAAGTCCGGTAAATCGCATTCCAGAGTAATCTGCATAACGAACAATGTTTCTGGTCTTCAAGATATAAGACGAAGGCTCATCTTTATTTGGGCCGCGCAAAAAAACCTCGCATAAGCCTTCACCATCCGTAGAAGCCAGCTCAACAATTTTGATTACTTTTGCCAATGTAATTTGTCAACCCGCACCAGAGGCCATTGTCTAGCCATGCATATTCCGAGATATGCAAAATTGGTGATTTTTCGGCTCGAGACAACCACCATCCATGATCCTTGAAACTATCGACAACCAGATTGGAAATATTTGGTGATTTTTGCCTCTCCATCTTCTACCAAAGACAACAACAAAAAAACGTATCAGCTTCAAATTTTATTGATACAAGTTTACACAAAAGAAAACATAGTCTTCAAAAACACAATAGGCATATGCCCACCCTCCTAAGTCACCAAAAATCAATCTAATTACAAAAGAGGAGGTAGGCATAGGCCTATCCTTCATCCTTTGCGCTCACAAAAACAAAGTCGGAATTTGAACACGATAGGCATGTGCCCACCCTCCTAAGTCACCAAAAATCAATCTAATTACAAAGAGGAGGTAGGCATGGGCCTATCCTTCATCCTTTGCACTCACAAAAACAAAGTCGGAATTTGAACACGGTAGGCATGTGCCCACCCTCCTAAGTCACCAAAAATCAATCTAATTACAAAGAGGAGGTAGGCATGTGCCCACCCTCCTAAGTCACCAAAAATCAATCTAATTACAAAGAGGAGGTAGGCATGGGCCTATCCTTCATCCTTTGCACTCACAAAAACAAAGTCGGAATTTGAACACGGTAGGCATGTGCCCACCCTCCTAAGTCACCAAAAATCAATCTAATTACAAAAGAGGAGGTAGGCATGTGCCCACCCTCCTAAGTCACCAAAAATCAATCTAATTACAAAGAGGAGGTAGGCATGGGCCTATCCTTCATCATCCTTTGCGCTCACAAAAACAAAGTCGAATTTGAACACGGTAAGCATGTGCCCACCCTCCTAAGTCACCAAAAATCAATCTAATTACAAAGAGGAGGTAGGCATGTGCCCACCCTCCTAAGTCACCAAAAATCAATCTAATTACAAAGAGGAGGTAGGCATGGGCCTATCCTTCATCCTTTGCGCTCACAAAAACAAAGTCGGAATTTGAACACGGTAAGCATGTGCCCACCCTCCTAAGTCACCAAAAATCAATCTAATTACAAAGAGGAGGTAGGCATGGGCCTATCCTTCATCCTTTGCACTCATAAAAACAAAGTCGGAATTTGAACACGGTAAGCATGTGCCCACCCTCCTAAGTCACCAAAAATCAATCTAATTACAAAGAGGAGGTAGGCATGGGCCTATCCTTCATCCTTTGCACTCACAAAGACAAAGTTGGAATTTGAACACGGTAGGCATGTGCCCACCCTCCTAAGTCACCAAAATCCAATCTAATTACAAAGAAGAAGTAGGCATGGGCCTTTCCTTCATCCTTTGCACTTACAGAAACAAAGTCGGAATTTGAACACGAGAGGCATGTGCCCACCCTCCTAAGTCACCAAAATCCAATCTAATTACAAAGAAGAAGTAGGCATGGGCCTTTCCTTCATCCTTTGCACTTACAGAAACAAAGTCGGAATTTGAACACGGTAGGCATGTTCCCACCCTCCTAAGTCAATTTCAAGTGCTTTCAGGTTAGGTTCTGGAAACTAGATTCAAGGGGAAGGTTTGGCTTTAATTTGGAATTCCTCCTGACATGATGAATACACAGTTACTAGTTACCAGCTAGGTGAACTTTACAGTACCCGGGCATAAATACCACTAAGCTGGACCATACTATTACCAAGCATTTCTACTGTAGTTATATATCACTTACCAGCTAGCTATTCCTAATTTAACCCAGAATCAACTTTTCGGTTGGTATGAGGAAAAACAAAATGATACAAAGTCGATTGAGAACCTAGAATCATCAGGAAGGTCGTTGAAAGTGGCTACCAGCAAGATTACTACAAACATTACGTTCACGATGCTAATCTAGTCAAAGTACAGAATATTCACGCCGTGTGCTAGGAGATGCAAACGAGAGCACAAGCGATAGACTCCTACCGAACTACCAAACTGTGTATCGACCTCAGGCTTTGAATGCGTAAAATTAACTTGCCATCCAATAGGGCTGGTCAGTAAATTGAAAGAGTTCTTCTTCGTATGTGCACATAGAAGAACCACTTCGCATTCCAAGGATATGATAGACCACTAGCAAGAGCAGCACATCTGACGGCAAGAGCAGCACATCACATACGTCCGAATCTCACGCTTCTGAATCTCACGCTACTGATGTCGTTGTGGATAAGAACACGACAGTGTATTTGTTACTCCGGAATGTGGTTGATCAAAGCGTAGAGATTTCTAGGTTGCAGAAGAAACGTGACGACCTTCTCAGGTAATTTACTCACTGGTCTCATTATAGCCAGGCTTCGTATCATTCCTACCTCAATTGATTGTGATGTGTTGGGGTGACAACGTTCACAGGCAACAGGAGGCTCTCGTGAAGAAAACAAGCATTGCCGACTATGCTGAGAAGGTTCCTAAAGCTGTCGTGGAAGAGAATGAATCCAAGGCCTCTAAGCTAGTTGCGAGAGTTGCAAACAGATCACGGAGGCCACGATTTCGAGGCCACGACCAATTTGAGAAACTCTTCATCAAGACCTAGTCACCGGGTACGATTGTGCTCTTATTCGGCTACGGAGCTTCATTTGGAGGTTCATGAGCATCTTGGTTGTTTAAGGAAGAATTTCTACTTACGGTGCAGGTCGCCGCGATGTACAAATCTTTGGATTAGAAGCGCCAAAAGCAAGAGGTTGAAGTCTTGGTGCAATGCCGATGATCGTCACCAACGTCGGGCCTGTTTTCTTGTGAGTCGCAACAAAGCAGTGCCGTCGAGCGCCGTCTACATCAACGGTGGACTTGTTGCTACGGAGAAAGCAACCTCTCTCTCTCTCTTGACTATCCACAAAATGAATTAAGGTTAACCTAACCTAACTCATACCTAAACCTAACTCTTAAAAGTAAAAGTGTAGCCGCCACAAATTAGGGCAAAGTGACTATGTGAAGGTGCTCCTAGCAACTATAAGAGCATACGAAATCATAGTTCATTTCTTTTCCAATTGGTGAGTGTGATGGTTGGTCATAAACATTCCATCCCGTGGAGTTTTAAAAACATCCGGTTGGTTTAAATCGAAAATGGAAATCATGCATAGTTCAAACTAAACAAAGTCGAAGTATTCTCCAAATTTTGTTAAGGTAACATTATAACCCACAACTTATATTAGTTCAAAATTGAATTTTTTTTTAAAAATACACTTTTTAGTTCAGTCATTAATAACTATGTAATTTATGATTTATGTTGAAATTATTAAAGCCCGGTAATACATGCCTACCCTGCCTTCAATGATTGGATATTTTGTGAGTTTTATGAAGGGTAGGCACATGCCAACCCCTATGAAATTTGGTTACTTGTATTAGGGATTTGAACATTATTTATTCTCTAACTGTTGAATAATTGTCGTATGCACATGCCTACCGATTTAGAATTTGATCACTTGTATTTGCGATTTGCCAAGCAGGTTGTACCCATTTTGGAACTTCTACCTAGAAAATTAACCATGTGTAAATTATTGAAGCCCGGTAGATACATGCCTACCCCGCCTTCAATAATTGGATATTTTGTGTGTTCCGTGAAGGGTAGGCACATGCCAACCCCTATGGAATTGGTTACTTGTATTAGGGATTTTGGATTGCGTTGTAGCGTTGTACTGAGTCTTTAAGGTCTTGAACATTATTTACATTATTTTCTTTAACATTCTCAAATTATTGAATAATTGTGGTATTCACTTGCCTACCTTGCCTTCAATAATTTTATATCTATAAGTTATTTGTAAATTTGTACAAGGAGTAGGCATATGCCAACCTCAATAAAATTTAGTCACTTCAATCACGATTTTTTGCTAGAGTCGTACTTTACGTGTTACTCTTTTGAACTCTTTTTACATGAAATTTTATTTTTATATATCCATATGTTTTATCTAAGGTAGGCACGTGCCTACCCCGCTTTCATTAATCGAATATTTTGTAAGTTCAATGAAGGGTAGGCACATGCCAACCCCTATGGAATTTGGTGACTTGTATTAGAGATTTCGGATTGTGTTGTAGCGTTGTACCGAGTCTTTAAGCTTTTGAACATTATTTATTCTCTAATCATTGAATCATTGTGGTATGCACATGCCTATGGATTTAGAATTTAATCACTTGTATTTGCAATATGTCAAGCAGGTTGTACCCATTTTCGAACTTCTACCTAGAAAATTATCTATGTGTAAATTATTGAAGCCCGGTAGATACATGCCTACCCCGCCTTCAATAATTGAATATTATGTGAGTTCTATGAAGGGTAGGCACATGCCAACCCCTACGGAATTTGGTTACTTGTATTAGGGATTTTGGATTGCGTTGTAGCGTTGTACCGAGTCTTTAAGGTCTTGAACATTATTTACATTATTTTCTTTAACATTCTCAAATTATTGAATAATTGTGGTATGCACTTGCCTTCCTTGCCTTTAATAATTTTATATCTGTAAGTTATTTGTAAATTTGTATAAGGAGTAGGCATATGCCAACCTCGATAGAATTTAGTCACTTGGATCTCGATTTTTTGCTAAAGTCGTATCTTATCTGTTACTCTTTAGAACTCTTTTTACATGAAATTTTATTTTTATATATCCATATGTTTTATCTAAGGTAGGCACGTGCCTACCCCGCTTTCGATAATTGTATATTTGTATGTTCCATTAGGTGTAGGCGCATGCTTACGCTTATAAAAATATTCACTTATATTTGTGAGCTTTCATCGAAGTACCGACACTTTGTAACTCTTTAATATCATTTATTTTACATTTAGTGAATAGGGAGTGGATTCAAAATTCACACCTCCCTCAACAATTGTATATTTGTAAGTTACATGAAGGGTAGGCACATGCCCACCCTTATAGAATTTGTTGACTTGGATTTGGATTTTCGGCCACTTCTTTGTTACTTCTTTAACATGAATCTTTATATTTGTACGTTCACATGTTTTATCAGAGGTCGGCACATGCCTAACCCCCTTACTTGTTTGACATTCAATTTTTTTATGCAGATATGAATGGGGCTTTACGTTGTAGTCTATCTTCGGGTGGTGGCCCTAGTTCAAGTGGAGAAGGATCGGCATTGGTTGGAACATGGTCTGAATTTGAGAATTCAAAACTTGTTTCTCTATTTAACATTGATGGCACAGAGGTTGCTCATGGTGTGGTGCAAGAAGTGAGAGTTGGAAGTATTGTTGGAGGTCGTCCAATACGAATTATAGATGAAGTAGTTTGTGTGAAGAGCATTTTAGATGGAAGTGCACATGTGTACGAATTACACATGGCGAGAATGGAAGAGTGTTTGGACAGAATTATAAGGTGGCCTAGGTCTCAAGTAAAGGAAATGAGGCCGAATCCACCTTCCAATCCGGGGCAAAGACTTCCTTACCTACAACCATCAATTCCACATGAAAGTCAAGTTGGAAGCAACAATAGTACAATATTTCCAAGGTTTGTACACTCATTGGACGGGTTGCCTTCATCTCCTAAAAAAACTCATACATTTTTAGGAATCGCAAACAAAAAGCTACAAAAGGTCCCCGGATCATTGGAGTTGCAAGAAAGGAGAAGGTGACATTGGCGGCGGTCACCTTTGCAAAAGAACAAAGAATTTGCTCAAAATGGTGTTTGGCTTCAATCGATTCGTTTGATATCTTATCTCTGCGCTATCAAGCTTGGAAAAGTAAAGATTACAAACAAAGAGCAACTTGGTTACTCACTACCTTGAGGGCATTCAAGGTAACTTCTCTAGAAAGGCCGGAACAATGCAAATTTGAGACAAAGATTTGTGGAAGTCCGGTTTGCAATAGTTGCTTTGCGCTAGCCATTGGATATTGCAGGAGAAGATTGACCAAGATCATATCTAATATTCGAGAAATAGATATGTATGAAGCTATCCATGGTAACAGAGGTAGCCGTCGAGAAACATCGCATATATCCATGGCAAGGGCAAAATTTGAATCATACATCAATATATTTGGTGAAACTCAACCCCATAGGCAAGTTCGCCGAAGAAGTGATGGAGTAATTCTCCCTGTAGTTTGTTTGCCCATGAGTGTACGTCGCCAAGAAGTATGGACAATTATCAACTCCAAACTTGTTCGAATGGGAGAGAATCAAATAGGGTTGTCCACTTTTTCTAAAATGTGGAGAACTGAATTTCCTAATGTGCATGTTCCGGCGGAGTCAAGGTTTTCAAAGTGCCAACATTGTTGGGAATACAAAGAAACTCGAAAATCGCTACCCAACGAAGCAATGAAGGAAGTCGTTGATACAGCCTATCGTCTACATTTAGATTTGGCCATAGAAGAGCGGAAAGATTATACTCGAGCAAGATTGGCTGCAATAGAGAGCCCAGATGAGAGCATGAGTATAATTATTGATGGAATGGATCAAAATACAACGTACGTGCCAAAAATCAAGCAGAATGTGAAAGGAATTGAGTCCCGATACGTGAAGACTCATCTATGTGGAGTATTGGTGCATGGAATAGGACTATATTGTCATGTGTGGGTGGATTCTCATCACAAACACGATAGCAACCAGGTAGTAACATCAATCATGAAGGTTATCCAAGATGTGAAACGGCGTCGAGGTAAATTACCTCCGCTTCTTCGCATTCAAGCAGATAATTGCGGAAGGGAAAACAAGAATATATATATACTTGCAATGTGTGCAACGTTGGTTGCATTGGGTTTTTTCAAGGAAATCCAATTATCTTTTTTGATAGTTGGTCACACTCATGAAGATATTGATCAACGTTTCAGTTCCATATCTTCAGCATTGAAGCGACAAGATATCAATAGTCTTCAAGAATTGTTGGAATGTGTTCGTGAAAGGCCAACACATACAGAGCCTTTTGTGCATGCCGAGCACTTGGAGCACATAAGAGATTGGAAGAAATTTATTACTCTTTAGTTAAAATCAGATGCATTTGTTGGTACCAGTCAACCTCATCATTTTCGATTTTATATGCGGAACAATAAGCCTCATGTCCAATATAAGAGTTACGCAAGAACCCCTTTGTGGAAGCCAGAAAATGGACACGAGTGCCTTCACTCCGTTCCTCCAATTGAGTCCGAGGTAATATTGGCTCAAGTTCACCATGCGGATGATAGGGAATTGCGCGCACTTCAAGATTTCATCCACTTGAAAGAACGACATATTGCTCGACATGTGAATGTCGAAAAAAGTCTCATAGCAATTGAAGAAACTTCAAAACTCATTTCTTATTTGACTGAGTTTCCTTTGAAGGATAGAAGTGAAGAGTCTCGAGCGCTATTTTGGCCACTTGGCTTGGAGAATCCTATTGGTATTGAGGCTTCCAACAACGATATGGATGTACAGCAAGATTGTGCAATCTTGAATGTTCTACAATCCCTTCCTCCGGTACTGGTGACAGATTACTTCGGACCACGCTCAGAAATGCCTAGAGGTCATCGCGTACGCGGAAATAATAGTGTACGTGGCCGAGTGGGGCAACAAGTTCAGAATCAAACTAGTACATCACAAGATTTGAATACTGTACTTTTAGCAACCCTAAATCCTCACAAGGACGTTGAAATAGGGATGTTTGTTGCCATGGGAACGAGCGAGGATGATATGACAAACGGTATACCTTTTTTTGTTGGAAAGGTATTGAAAATTGTTAGACAAGAATTTGCTGATGGTGAGGTTAATGTTCTTTGGTACCAACCAAAAATGCCACCAAGGTTGCGAGATGACGACGGGAAGTTCTTCAAACGGTATAGAAATTGTATAGAACGCTCTTGGGAACCTTCACGGGAACCAAATGATTTTGTACCTATACAATCAATTTTTGCAGCATGGAAAGGTCGAGTAGGGTCTAGAAACCTTGCAAATGTTAGTTGCATAAGAACGGAGAAGGAGTTGAAGATACCCGATGCCCAGAAGCTATTTATGTATAGGCATTTAGAGTCAATAGAATGGCAACATATGGCGAGTGTTGACATGGATTGACATTTGAAATTTGATCTTCAAAGTCATTGAGCTCTAATAAAAGCCTCGAATTTTATATGATATCATTGCATTGTATTATATTGCATTTTATTTAGTTTAGAGATAATTTTCATACATAAGTTCTAATTTCATAACGATATCAAATGTCATGAATTGATTTGTTTCTCTTACAACCTATTAGATATTAATATTGAATATGATTATTATCTAAAACATACTTTAATTATGAATGTCATCTTAAAAAAAAAAATTGGCCCCAAATTGCCTTCTGAATTTGTCTCATTGCAAAAATATTGACATGTGTACTTTTCAAATGCCACGTGCACTTTTAATGAAGCAGGTGTTTAAGGATAAAGGAATCTTAATAAGCTCATCTACGATTTCGGAAGATCTGCTCGCGATCTTACGAGCGCGAACATTTTGCTTGCCTAGGCACGTCGTTATCAACGAGCGTATTAGGATAATTGCCACCATCTTGCTAGATCTACCAATTTTGATCCTCATGTCCATTTCATTTAAGTGTTTTTGTTATGGGAAATATTTTTGAATCCTATATTGGAAGAAGTGGATGTAATGTTCAAAGAAGAGTCATCAAGGTTTAGAAACATTGATATTTATTTTGTAAAATATTTTGAAATACAAGTATAGTGAAAGAGGAGTAACGTGCCCTCGAAACAGAAGTTAAGAAAGGTTTTCAAATGAAACTGGTAGGTGGTACGAAAAGCCATTAATAGGTTTTACAAGGAAATTGTTGCCAAACCTTTAATGATTGTTTATAAAGTCTTCTAAAAAAACATTGAGAAACATGTTGGCCTTTAGAGTAAAACAAGTGTGCATGGAAACTTCGAGAGACTGTTGATTTTGGATAGTAGTTGTCAACAAGTCGTAGGCCTTAAGTAAAATGTGTTAAGTTGTCGGACGTCAATGGATCATGTTGTAAGCTGTAATTCTTAATAGATGTGGTTGTTGCAAACTGTCGCCTGAGATAATAAGTAGTCACACATAGAAAGTAATTATGAAGTTAGTGTTTTTGCAACTAAAAGAAGCAATTTTTACAATTGATAAAACAATTTCAAAACTTATCATTCATAAAAATGAGAGCATTATTAGATAATTACGTGTCAAAGTAACACTTGAAAGCTCTAAACCATCCGTCTTAAAAAAGGTCGACTTTAAAGTGATTTTGTCTACATGTCAATGGACTTATTAAAATTATCATCATCACACATCTTTCTCAACCCTTGGATGTTTTTCAGTTGGTGTTGAAATTGTACATGTTAATAATAGATTGAAACTTTCAAGAGCCATATCGTATTCATCCAAAATTTATTTTGACCAATAAATATAGTTTTACTCTAGTTTTAAGTGTTAATTTTGCAATACATATATTGCGAATTCACCCAATATGGTATAAATCTTTGGCATGCTTTATGAAAGTAGGTATCTTCTGCAAAGGTTTATAAAATGAGGCTTAAATTGCCATTCGATCAAATTTAGTTAAGTACAGATTCATTTTTATACAAGTGTCATACACACTTAGTTTGAAATATTGTAGATACACATAGTTTTTGAGAAGTTGTATCTTATATATCCACAAGTAAATTTCAACTTTATTTTATAGGTCAAATTTTCGACATGAATCCAATTTTCTTTTGTAGAAATATTTGCTTGAATCAAGAGGTCATGAAATTATGATAAGCATTCTTAACCCCTAACTTTCCTTGAAGCCCAAAATGGGCTTTTGCTATTCCGGGCAGCCTAGATGAAGGGGTTAGAAGTAATATTTTTGCCTATTAATTTTATTGGGTCCTCCTTATACTGCAAAGTGTATGTAGTAAAATTTGCAAAGTCAAATTCCAATTTTTGAGTCTTCTAGGACGATCCTTGGGTTGCGTGCCGAGATGGGGCAGCTCAAAAAAGTAACTCTTTTGAATTATTTTTTTGAAATATGATCATCACTAAATCATTACTCAAATTTCAAAGTGACTCAAGTCAAAAAGTATACCAATTTTACAAGGGCAGCCTCTAAAAAATTTAAAACCAATCTTCGCAATACCCAAAAAAAACTTCAGAGTATTTGCAAATTCATTCAACTAAAAATTTGGCTATGCACAACGTCTACTTAAAGTTTGACAACAATTTTTTCATACTCAAAAACCCAAAGATCTCTTCACAAGCTCCGATGCTTCATTTACAGTATCCTCTATCTTACAATGTACGCAATTAAAATCTCCCATATTTCAAATGTAAGAGCAATCCCACTGAAAATGATGATTAATCCACCTCAACAGAGAAAATTTGTATCTAGAATCATTCTGAGAGAGAGTTGATAAGCTAAAGTGTGCAAAAGACTGGAGTTCCAAGAGGGCGATCGTCGCCCACACGGAGGTACTCGCCGTTGCCATCGCCATATCTAACAATGAAGAGCCGTCGCTGCTCCGCACAGTTGATGTATTCCTGAATGGGAGGTAAGCCCTCCGCAGGGGGGTTCCCTGCAAGAGAGCCTCGGATGACTTTGGACGCCCATTGCCGCTCCGCATGCTGACACAAATCGTGGATGTCGCGGCTCGACAGGCCGTCACTCACAGCAGCCAATGCCTTGAGCTCACTCGTGGACAAATGGCGAGCATACTGTGCTGCAATCTCTTCCCGGGTACTCTCATCCGGCAGATTGAACGCCACAGACGTGTCAAAACGGCTGAGGAGTGCGGGATCCAAGTCCTGCTTGCGATTTGTAGCAGCGATCACCACAATCTTCTTGTCCTGCTCAAATCCGTCCATCTGCCGCAACAACACTGACAGCAACCTGCGTGTCGCTTCATGCATTTCGTTGTCACGACTTGTAGCAAACGAGTCAAGCTCATCCAGGAAGACGATAGCGCCTCCTGGGAGCTCATTGCCGGCTGTGAAGATTTTGGCCAGCAGCCGCTCACTCACGATGCTGACTGAAGTGCTCAGACAACGGTGTATCACAAAAACTCCACTGTGTCCTGAAGACAAGGAGGAGACTACTCCGTCTCGGCTACAACATGTTGCCACAGAGTGCTCTCAGGTGCTGCCTCCCACACATTGGGAGTGGCTCATCTGATGCAAAGACCGTGCTCCGTCAGCATATTATGGCACTGACTACACCTTATTCTCAGGCCTGGACAATGATCCAGATATCAGTGGAAGCTGATCGGTTCCATGATTAGAGAAAGTGGGCCAAACTCTCCACGCCACGGTAATCGACGGCCGACCACGACAAACGTAATACGGTACCAAGTCAAGTCGTCACACCCTGGGAGCAAGAGTAGAGGGATGGGAGCAAGAGCAGAGGGATTGCAGGCTTGCCCCGGTTCCACCCCCCTTCTTCAAAACTCCCAATTTCAGTGGACTCACGCCATCGCTGGCGTCAAAACATACTTCACAGTGACTTACGCCACGACAACATTCAGGGTTAACGCCCCTACCCTACTCATCGAAAGATCAGCAATTCGCAGAAGATACAGCAGGATACTCTTCCTGAGTGCAGCTTCCAGAAACAGTCCGATACACCACGAGACAGGGCTTCATCACCACCGTTTGCGTCTCTCTCGCCGCGACAGACGCCGCTCCGCCGCCAAAAGTGATACACAATGTTCTCATTGAGGCCGATTCCTCGACCACACCCTCCACGAGCGGTACGAAAGATGTTCCAATCGGATAGATAAGAAAATGCAATCCATACAAAAATCATCCATGCGCACTCTCTTTCAAGTGCCAAAATGCGAGAAAGTCTCACGTTTTCCTCCACCAACATGATTGGCAGACATGATGCCGTCCTTGCGGCCTACAAGCACTCCCTTCCCAATGTCCAATCGCAAGCAATGCTCACGCGCTTCTCCGATCATCCCGTCGGCAGAAGCTTCGACCGCCCTTCCCTGGCTGCAAACTCTAGAAAGGGGCGCCAACACGTGCGCTACTCCAGCACACACCCTGTTGAATCCCTCCGGCGCAGCGCGGTGCCCACCAGGTGTGCCCATCGGACCAGGCCCTTTGCGGGCTCACCGCGGCTCCGTGGCACCTCTCTCCGGCAGCGCCAGCGCGCTCTCCAGCCCTCTTCTGGGCTGGGCTTTAGCAATCGGACCCCTCCACCCGAGCTCCATCGACGCCGGCATCATACAGGCCTCCGGGTGAGTCTCAAACCGGCGAGGGGCACAAAGGCGAGGTGTCTGATGCAGGACCTGGGGTTATATGGCTCTAGGTTTTGGGAAGAAAATCAGTTGGGGATGTGGAAAGTGGCGCGCTCTCATTATGGCGCCTAATTTAGATTCGAACTGCTCCCGCCGTGCTTTGGCATAGTGGCACAAATGTACAATCAATGGTCGGCGTGATTTGGACTTTTTCAAAACGCTCGAACTAGAAGTACTACCATGGGGAATGAATGTCATCTGTTGTTGAATGAGAACCATCCATATTCTTTTTGTACATTTTCACCCCTACGCTGGGAAGGGACACTACATTCTATAATAATCTAAATTTTTACTAGTACGTTCCCACGGCGTTGCCACCCTCATACAAATAATTTTCAATATTATTTGGGGCCTTCAATACTTGAAAAGTCACTTTCTCGTGACTTGTTGGCCGGAATTGCGATTCGATCGTTCTCTACAACTCTAGAGAAAAACCCCCTTCCAACAACACCTCGTGCGGCCCGATCCGACGAGGTGTGCCTAAGATCATAATGTCATGTTTAAAACAAAACAAACAAATTTCCTACTTTAGATAATGAATTAATATGTGATTGGGCCTTGTGAAAAGTTGTACAGACTACCCTTATGATATTATGGTATGTGCTTGTCAGAATCGGCATACTTTTGCCGAATAATTATTTTTTCATCCATTGATGACTTCGGCAACCTCTTCAAAAGAAATTGAGGGTTTCGGCATTATCCTTTATTTTATTTTTTTAATTTGCCATTTCTACAGACACCATCTTTGTTGTAATTTTCTTACAATTAAATCATATTTTCTTACTGTATATCATATATTATCGAATCATGTTCTCTCTCACCATTATGGTAAAATAGTATAGGTTTATTTTTAGTTGCTTTTGAATTCATAAGATGGTATTTGATGTTTGATATGTTTACTGGGGAGACGTAAATATCCTAAGTATGCACTAGGATATTCTAAATAAGGAGGTGTGAGTATCCTAAATAAGCACTTGAGCCTTCAAAATCAAAAACTCCAATTTTTGACTACCCTGTGCAAGTTGATGTTCAATAGTTTTTACTTTTTTGGTATTTCCAACCGTAAGTTCTTCAAAATAACGACCCGTACTAACACCATCTTAAATTTCAACAGTTGGGTATTTACCTTTGTGAGATCATGACATTCAAAGTTGGTACTAAAGTTTATTTGCAACATTTTCGAGCTTCCTCTCGTAAATTTTGGAGGCTGCACTTGTAAAATTGGTAAGCTTTTTGACTTGGAAAAATTTAGATCTCAAGTAGTGATGTGGTTATGTACTTATTTAAAAAAGAAAGAAAGAAAAAAAAAGACTAAATTTAATTTTGACCAGATTGCCCTTTTTGGACTTGAAAAATAAATTTTGCATTAAAAATTTCCAAATTTGGAATATAACATTACAAATTCTCACACACACACACACACCTTGTAGTATAGAAAATACATAGTAAAAATCTTAGAGCAAAAAAATTACTTTTAATTACTTCATGTCAGCTGCCTCAAATTGCAAAAACCAATTTTTACATCCTTAGTCCTTTATGGCATTCCTAACGGAGTGGCTAATGGACATGTTACCTTTAGCGGTTCGCCAAAAAAACGCTCGAGATGCTCTAGATTTTGTAGTAATCTAAAAGAAAAATTAAGGATTTGAACTTACTACAATAAGATTTTGCGTTTGTTCAACTCTTCATGCTACAAAGAGGGCAACATAAGCCACTTCGACTACCCTTATTGAGAAATTTTCAATCAGAAAGCAGTATATGAGTGCCTTTTTGCCTTGTAAAGTTTCTCACAAAGCCTTGTTGAGGAGTGCAAAAAAATCTATCTCATCATTCAACAATTAGTGGAACACGCAAAAAATGAACGCTTGCAGGTTGAGGATGGCTTCGAACCCCATTCCCTTCAGCATAATTCCTCCTAAGCTCAAGGTTGGAGACGAAGACCCCAAATGACAGTCAGACAAGTCTAGACACTTGCTTTTGAAGGCATTAAGAGCGTATAGAGTGAAGTTGTTTCTTGAAGTAATTGAGGGAGTTGGCAAAACGCTTGCAAAATGCAAAGGAGTAGATGGAGCGTAGCTAAAAACACGCAATTAAGCAATTATGCACTTTGCCAAGTGCACTCAATGGCATGTCAAAACAACAACATTTTCCTCCAAAATGAAAAAAAACAACAAAAATTCCACACAAAAAAAAAAATTTAAATGTGGAGGCACTAAACTTAAACTAACGAGAAATAGTATTTTTTTAATAACAAATTTGTTGCTAAATCATGTTTTATTGCTTTGTAAATACTACCAAATTATTATATTCAAATATTGCCAACATCTATTTTATTATTTTGTGTACCATATAAATTTTTGGAATACAAATCCCAATGGATCAATATGAAGGACAACGTCACGTCTTGGAGTGCAAAAATTGAAATTTAAAGAATTTCAAAGATTCAATTTTGTCCTTGAACTTCCTATAGTGTTTCTTTTTAGATTCAATGCAATTTTGATTATGAACTTCTACGTTGTACATTGCTATATGACATTTATATACTATTTTTGGCATTTATACAATAGACATACTTTATAAGAGATAAAAGGCCAACATGTGCTATTCAACGAGAAAATATGTAGCATCTCGCTCTATATTATATGAAAATCCATACATAAAATTCATAAACGTATTTTTAGGAATCGATAGTAAATACTATAATATAACATGCATAATACTATAACCAAACATCTCATACTTTACTCAAACATATCAATCAAACCTAACATGCCACCTAAACATCATATTGACTTGCTACTTATAAATCTCTGATGCTCTAATCATCCTCCTCCATTGTCCTACCCAGATCGCTTCATAGGCCTCATGTACCATACGATCCACCGCCGCCAACGACACTGGGGATCAATAGAATCTCAAGACCGATGGACGAGACTCCTCGACGCCAGAATCGCCGGCGGCTCACCGTGGCGAGTGTACCTTATGCCATCGGTGTTATAGTAGAAGCCGTCTCTAAATGTCATCATTGGTGCAAAGGCCTCGTTGAAAGCTATGGTGTCCGCTGATTCCGTAGATTGTGGAATGGATGGCACCATTGGTCTCGTTTGAATTGGAGTATCTAGAACCACCGTATCTCCGATCCTTCCTCAAAGCCATTAGGTTCCACTGACGAACGAAGAAGCCGTCGTCACATGAGTTATGATCGGCGAGGTACACATCTGCCATACTCACGCGCCGTGCCGTGACATTTGCCAATGTGTATGGTTTGGAATAGAAGTATCCGCTTCATCTCCAAGCTCGTCCTCGTCACTACCGCCTTCCTCTCGAACCTATGTTCATCGGATCTTTCACCGGAAATGCCAACGTTGGTGCTCCTTGTTGCACCGTCATCTCGGGATCCGAAATTGTCCTTGGAAGTTGTCAAACAACTTTGTATACAAGAAGTTTAGCCTTTCCAGGCTATCGTCAATGACAATGATCTCCGATCCATGGAAACCTCCATGAAGGATTGTCGGAATGGCCGTTGTAATGTTATACGTGACCAAACCCCAACCAATTGGCAAATACGCATCCACCGATCTAGAGAGCTCGGATGGCGATCGCCGAGTCTATCACCCTCCGACGGTTGATGTGTCTCACTCCATTGATCGTGAAATACAAGTGGTAGTGGGACGGTCCCCTTAAACATAATTCTCGGTTGGGGGAAGTATCAGCAGGGTGTTGCATATGAACAACAACACCTCCAAATGGTTCCACCGCTGTCAGAATCGACCACCCCTGTGTAAAGTTGAGGGCATACTCGATCAACCGAGTTTGCGCCAAATGCCCAACATCCATGTCGTTGAGTGCCACCGGGAAGTTTGAGCTTCGCGAACAACTCGGCATTAGCAAACACGGCCGTGGTAAAAGAGAATATTGTTCCATCGTTCAACGCCCGTCATCCACGCCGACAATTGTGCAATAACTTTGGTGAATCGCTTCTTCTTCCAAGGACCGCTCTCCATGTCTTCCCCACCACGCCGACAATCAACAACCCACAAGTACGATTGTGTCCAATTTGGGACATCGAGGATGAAATAATCCTTCCCAAGCTCGAACCATAAGATGATCCGGTGTCTCGGTGCGAGTTGGCCTTCGAACTTCAGAACACCCACTTCCATGTGACGGTAGTGGCACCACCTTTCTCGCCGATGCTTCCACTTCTCCATGTGTTCTTGTTGCAATGTCCCGATAGTGAACCTTGATGGAGGTGGGAATAAGTTCACTTATGCCCCGCCAACTTGGACACCTTCTCTCGTGTAGGTTTAGCCCATGCGTTTTTGTGTCTTTGGCCAAGTCCTTGCCAAATGCATCAATTTGCTTCTTGCCCCGGGAAAATAATTCCGCATGAGATATGTGGAAGAACTCTTCCATGGAATTAGGTGAGCACTCTTTGTTGGACACCATTAACCAACGAGTGATATTAGCGACCGCGCTTGTCTCGTGATCCGGTCAATCGCACGCAATAGTAAGGGGATCCCTAGACGCATCCTGATGGCGTGAAAGTAATATGATTGTCGAGGTCTGCGGTTGTCCTCCCCACCGGCTTAGCCGCACAAGACTTGACTAGCCGTAGATAAGCGCATCGTGGAACCACATTGAGCGGCCTCAACCAATTCATGGTCATTCGCTTCCGACGCTCCCCGACATCCACAAGAGGATCTAGGTTGTTCTTGTGTCCGCAAACGCCTTCCACTTCTTCTCCTCTTCCTTGCTATAAAAAGAGATAGCCATCTTCGTAGTCCTTGCACACTTGAAGGATAGCTTCAGAACACTCGCGCCGAGGATTCCACGCATGAATGGTCAAGTCATGATCCGCTTTGCCAACCTCTTGATTGTTATACCTTTGTTGCCCTCAACAAGGTTCTTCTGCACTGCATTAGCCGCACACACCAGAGCTTTAGCCCTGCGTTCATCGTCTGCACGAACCAAGCTATCAGGCTTCCCATACAACTCCCAAATCTCACGTAGCTTTCTCAAGTCCTCATCCATGGTGGAATATTTTGTCCTATTCCATTCCTTCTTGTTGACCCGCGCGGACTTCGCTAGGTACAATGCAGGATCATCGTATACGACAAATGTTGCCTCCCGCATTTCAAAGATGTTAACAAACTCAGCATGTGAGAGTTTGTGTTGGGCAACCTCTTCCTTCGCAAAATTCCGGCTGCAACTATGTGTTGTCCATCCACTGGCTCCCAAATGATCCTCTTCAAGCCAACACAATCGAGAGTGTGTTGTACCGTGAATAGACGCTAATCCGTGCAGATCAAATATGCGTTGGAACTCGTTGTCGCTTCTTTCGAGGGGGAATGACACTCTTCTCGCCGAACCACACCATCGTCCAAGAGTGACATCCACAATGTACTTGATCGGACGAAGAACCAACTTCGCTCACACAAGTCTTGTTCTCCTGGATGTCTCATAAAGTCATAAACCTCTCTAACTCTCTTTGCAGAGAGTACCGATGGTTTGTAAAAGGACTCTCCACTTGGATAATCTTGTCGATCTTCACCTCGAATACAATGTCCCCCCATAGTGATCCTTTCGCACTCGCCCAGAGGTATCGGTGCTAGGAACTTACTTGACGTTGAGGCCTCCAACCCCATCCTCGGTTCCGACTCAATCCTCTTCGTCCCGGTCCGATATTTTGAAACTCGTCCTCCACCGCCGATACATTCAGCCAAGAACTCGGTACATAAGAGATGCTCCACGCCGAAATTGGAAACCTCATGGTTGTAGACCCACTACCCCTACCACGCGCCCTCGATCCTCGTCCGTTGACCTCGCACCACTTGTAGCCACATTCGACGATCGTCCACCGAACCAGATGCTATGTCGCCTCTTCACGTCGTGGCCGCTTTGAAAGGACGTCCTCTTCCACATAGAGAACACTTCCTACAGCGGCTCAAGAGTCGCGCGACGCTGACGGACGGGCAGACAGATTGTGCAATCTCTTGAAGTGGCCGGTAATCCAACTCACTTCCAATAACATAACTACGGTGAATTGGATCCGTCTCTTCCTGGTTGTTGGTGGACCTTGTGATGTTGCATGTGTTGGATCCGCTCTAGTAATGCTTCGTACTTAATATGGGCATCCATAAGAACCATTGCGCGTGCCACATCCTCCCGTGATAACCCTAGACAATGTGACATATGCTCCCCGCCACAGACGATCTGCAGAGCGATATTCAGCCAAAATTTCTGCAAGGTATTGAGAAATTTCACGGACCCAGAACTTGCAAGCAAAGATTCTGGAATGGATGCAAGAAGAAGCTGTCTCGACAGAGAAGTCATTTGCATTGCTTCATCAAAGATCGGGGACACACATCACATATATCATCGTCGATGCGATGGGCGGGTAGTAATTGCTTGAATCTCGCCAAAACGCTTGCCTAACGTTGACGTACGGTCCCTTATTTTAAAAGGTTGGTGCGTCATCCACAAATAAGGCTTTGAGGGGTCCTCTTCTACAATCCACCATCCGCTTCTCCCATGTCTTGTCGATTTTGCGGTTGGTTCCGACGTTGCGGGCATGGCAACTCGATCATCATTGGAACACAATATCATAATGGTTAATATGGTGTAATTTAGAGTCTATTTGACAATTGTTTTGATTTCTATTCAATAAAATATTGACAACTTATACCAAAATTCACCATCCGACCACATGGTTCATGTGAATATAGACAAACATAGGCCATTTTGTTTGTTTTGATTCTAGTATGACTCCATGTGGAAGTTGTTTTATGATTGACGACTCTTTAGCCCCGAAAAGCCTAGGCCATTATTCTTCAAGAAACACTTCAAATCTGTCACTATCAAAAAGTGGCTTCAAAATCTAGTTTTAGAGTGAAATTTAAGACTTCTAATCCTAGAATCTTAAAATAAACATTGATATAAAGCCACCAAATTTTTTAGGCTACTATGCATCGGAAGGATTAAAATATTATAGCATTTGAAATCATAAGAATAATTCATTTGCTTAATTGTATTTAGTGGTCTAAGCACACTTTAATTTCACTTGGCTTAAAAAAAATTCACTATACAAGGTCTAACTTCTTTAAAATCATGATTGGCATGATCATGTTGGTTACCTTAAAACCAATTTCTAGACATGGAAAAGGTGTGTAGCATATTCAAAACAAATATACAAAGGATCGAGATTGAAATTATTTGACAAAATTTTATGCCACATTTTAATCTTTTGTGAACTCAACATGCTTTAGAATGAAAATCCAAAATGATTGATAAGAATTTATTTATCACATAAAATTTTCGCTAGAAAAAAAAAAAAATTTAAATGAAGATCTATAGGTTTTATGTAGAAAATAGTATTTTTTTTCTTTCCCTTGACCAAAATGTGTGAACACGTTTGACTGGGGTTAAATGCTCTTTTTTACGGTGAAGACAATTTTAGAAATTTGGAATCGTAAAAGAAGGTAATATTTTTAGTCTCAAACGACTGTATGTGAAAGATGTTAGTTCTACAATATCTACATTAATATTTTTACTATCATGTGTTGCTAAATGTTTTCATTTTTCTTGTTCTTAAGCAAGTAACTATAATGTATGACGGGTATCAATATGGGCGGGTATCCCTCATAGGCGGGTATCAGACGTTTGAAATGGCTTTAATATAGTAAATGGGATGTTTATTGGAGTTCACTTGGTTGATTGTTTCAAGGGTGTGTGCGCACACACCCTTGCAATCTCTCGCTAATTTTTTATTATTTTTATTTTTAAAAGATTTTTAAATTTTTTAGGGTTTAAGGTTTTAAGATTAGGATTTTGGTGGCTTTGGTGGCGGCTGCATGGCTGCAACAAAGACCACAAAGAGGATGAAGGGAGGAAGACGAAGATTTTAACATATCGAGTACAAAGTGGACAACTTGAATAGTAGCGTACCTGTACAAGAGCGAACAAGAACCCAAAATGCACGCCCGCAACAAAGAGCAACAATACCAGGTGATAGCAATGAGGAATAGCAACAAGATCAAGAAGTAGCAAGCATCAATTCGATAGCAACAAAGAGCGGCGATGGTACAATAGCAGCAGCGATTCGGTACTAGAGCAAGCAGCGATTCGGTACAACAGCAGCAAGCGATAAGGAGAATCGGCAAAAAGATTTTTGGTTGCAACAAGTCACGAAACTCTCCTAGTGCTCTACAGATCGTCCTAGCAGCGTTCTTGAGAAACACGAGCAAAGAGCGGAGGAGGAAGAAAAGGCAATAGCAACCTGCAGAATCACGAGCAAGAGCGGAGGAGGAAGAAACGACAACAACGACCTTCAAAAACACGAGCAAGGGCGGAGGAGGAAGAAACGGCAAGTGTGCGGAAGATCGAAGCGGGGAGGTCGGATGGAAAAAAAGAGGAGGTGGTAGAGGTGTTCGCCCGGCACCTCGCCCCCGCGCTTCTTGGCGGGGCTGGCCTGCGGCCGTCGAAGTGCGCGCGCGCAAGGCGCGCGCGCCGTGTTTGTGACACGTGTGTGTACCGCGCTAACGCGCGCGTCTTGCTGGCGCCAGGGGGTGCCCGGGCGAACACCTCTACCACCTCCTCTCTTTTTTTTTTCTTTTTTTTTTTTTTTAATGAAATAATGTCATTTTTTAGTTGAGGGATGTCTAATCAAAGGTATTTTTATTGCTGTATTATAGCAATTTTGTTGTATGTTAAGTTTTTTAAAAAACTTTCTATAATTATGAAAACAATTGAATGATTTTAGTAGAAGGCTAAATAATGTAATCTACAAGTTATTGTTTCACTAAATTCTTGAAATTTTGTTGTATGTTGTGAATCATTTTTTTAATTCTTAAAATTGACTGAAAATTAAATTTATTTATTTATTTATTCTTTCAAATTCCAAGATGACTCAAAATGTAAGTTACTAGTTGAATAATCTCTAACGCACAAGTGTTTGCATTGCTAAATTCGGTTTATTTGTTGTATGTTTCCGGTCTATATATTTTACATCTATTGAAGAGCATGTCTAAGAATGGACATGTGGTGTGAACACCACTTGGTTCAAGCCCTATAAAGCTAACTCATTGAGGTGGGAATAATTTAGTTCCAATTTGATTTAATATTTTTTGTTCTTCTATAAAACTTTGTTCCTACTTGAGTGCAATTGAATCATTGATTGCAAGTTTTATTCAACTTTCAATTTTATAATGTAGTAGAAGTTAAAGTTAAAGTTTAAAATTACCATATTTTCCAAACAATAATATATTGCATTCATACAAGAACACATGATAATTCTATCCATCGCTATGATAATAGATCATACAATGAATATTGCAAATATTATTTTTTCTTGCAAATTTAATTGAACCTATAAGTAAGTTGTAACTTTCTATAATCATTGTCATTGCAATAATTATTCCTTTATCCTAAACAATACCACCATCTTTGTGGTTTTATGCACGCTCAAAGCATGATGTAGGATTTATAATAGAAATTGCCATAGGTACAAAGTAAATTGACGCCATTTCATGTTGTCATTGTCTTTTTTTATTTCAATCAACGATTTTTAGCAATGTATTATGAAACGCAAACAATCCAATTCCTAAGGTGTAACATAGTCTTGGACAAGGTATCAAACATGATTATTGTTATTTCCATGTAATCAAAACTTAGCATTGTATTATTTTATCCAACACAGGTTTGTAGAGGTAGATAAACCGTTAATTTATATATAAATAAAGTACACAAGATAATCCTAAGTAATTTAACAACTTTAAACAATCTTAACAATTATATACAATATCATTACGAACTTAGTAACCAACATTAACAATCATGTTTGGAAGCAAAAATTTATGTCCTAGAATATATGTTCGTTTGAATGAATGATATTTTCTATTGCTTACACACATATTTTCACATGTTTGCAATTTATAGGTTCCTATTAGTTCAACAACGACAATGGGATAGCTCCAATTTCCAAATCCCTTTAGTACATCAAAATACCCAATGAAGCGATGTCATTAATCCAAACGGTTCGAGTGGGGAGCGCGATTACGAAACACGGCTCGTGCAAGGTGGACTGGAGATGGTATTACTCGCGTCATTTCATCTCAATTGGGAAGGACATTTGAATTGTTATCGAGAAAAAGAAGAGAAGTTGTCGGCTTGGCAACAACTGGGAGTATACATTCAAAACGGCGCGCGCAATTGCATGGATCGAAGTTATTCCCGTGACGAGGGCGGCAAAGACGCATCACTAGGGTAGACGATGCATTGCATTGTTTGGAGAGATTGTGGGAGCGTCTTGGAATGTGTGTTGGATTGATCATCCGTTGGCACAAGTCTTATCTACGTGCGATAGCCTATGGAACCCACCATTCAAAATGGCGAGGACGTATTGAATGGGTCTCAAACGCCACCTGCACGGAGGTTGGCACAAGAATTTGATTTCCATGACAACTTCAACACACTGGATCCACCGATAGGTCTCGGCGCGCAGAAGTATAGCTTCAAACCCCGTAGATTTAACTCTCCATTCTCTCAAAGTCTCCTTCCAACATCCGAGATTTTGCCCCATGTAGATGGGCTTATTCATGTCGAGCGGCCCGACGTCCATATTCTATGCGAAAATAGAAGAAGCGAGAGATTCCAGGGAGACATCTTCCGGAGAAGGTATATCTACAAAGGTATCTCTTCTAAGCGTCTGCAAAGGGCAATAGGGCGAGGAGGATGCAAACAAAATTGTTTGAGAGACATTCAAGAACGGTATCTATTGGACATGCGTTATAATGCGTGGGCTTCTACTTATGCAATTCAAGTACTTGGATGAGACAATCGCTTTCTTTTTTATACACGAACGGAACGTTTCCAACGAGATAAATTTGTCACAAAGTTAGATGGCAAACAAGTTTGCAATGCTTGTTATCTTTCCGGGCATTGGATATTCACAAAGACGGTTTAAAAAATGAAGAAGGAGTGTTTAATATATGGAAGAGTGGCGGCGATTCACGAATGACGCTTTTTCAAACCCGGGAGAGAGCACTAGAATGTCGTGGCGGAGGCCTCATTTAAATCATTTGTGGATTTTTGGTTGTCCTCAACCTCATCGTTCAATTTTTCGTAAGGATGACAACGAAGTGGTGCCTCTTATTCTCCTGCCCATGAATACTCAGAAGTCTGATATATTCAATTACGTGAACGAGGAGGTGAAGAGAGTTTGTAACGGAGAAACCATTTCAATTAGCTCGTTAGGAGGATGTGGCGATCGATATCCTCATGTCCAGGTACCCCCATTCTCGAGGTTTTCAAAGTGTTATCACTGCTGGGAGTATAAATGTGCCATGGAGGGAACCACGAATGCAGATGCTCGGATCAAAATAAAAGAGTTGTTTATGATGCATCTGCGTATTCAGATGGAGGAACGGAGGGATTATTGGATATTTAAGAGGTCGTGCTATATCGGCCCCGAGTTTACATGTGCATCATCGTTGATGGCATGGATCAAAACACTACCATGGTACCGAGAATCGCGTCAAACCGTGAAGAACATCGAAAGTATCGGTTTGTGAACCCATTTGTGTGGAGCCCTCAAACATGGGATTGGTTTATATTTGCGATGTGTGGTTCGGGCGCGCACCAAAAATGATAGCAGCAGGTGGTGAAAGCGCATTGTTGCGCGTGATAGGAGATGTGAAGAGGAGAAAACGCTTTTTGCCTCCAACATTACGTATCAAGCGGATAATCGCACACGAGAGAATAAAAACATTTACATGTTTGCTCTATGTGTTTCATTGGTGGGATTGGGTTTTTTCAAGAGGTGGAGCTCTCTTTCCTTATAGTGGGCCATACACACGAAGATATCGACCAACGCTTTAGTTGTATATCTAATGTGTTGAAGAGGTCGGACATCGACTCATTGAAAGAAATGCTTAGTCTAATAGAAGAAGGTACATCCATAACAGAGGCGTTTGTTAGCGCAGGACTCTTAGAAAATGTGTGGGACTCGGAAGTCCTTCATAACCCCTCACTTCATCGACGGGTGGGGACTCTTTGGTTGGCATAACCTTTTTCCGCACCACATGCGATTCTATATGGACAATCGAGAGGGGTCGGTAAGGTTCGAGTATAACACAAACATTATAGCAAGGATAAATGGGGACCGAGTTAGGGACAAAGACGTTGCGATCGCTACCAAATAAAGAAGAACGACCATCGTTTGCAAAGGTGTTTGCGGTGATGAAAGGGAGTTGAAGGCATTGGATGACTTTATTGCATACAAAGAAAGGTGCATTCAAAGATTCCAACATCCGGAAAAAAATGGTGAAGCGAAAAAGAGAGGCCGAACATTTGAAACTATACCTAGCCGAATTTCCAAGCAAAGATCGTAGCAACGAGCATAGTTCTTCTTGACTTTGGCCTTTGAGGTATTAGAGACATCACCTACTATAGATGCATCAATAGATGTTATTGACGATCGAAATGAATCAAACCACGAGATTACTATTGTGGACCAAATAGTGGCGATGCTTCCAAATTCTCGAGGCTAGAGGATACTTTGGTCATCGAAGAGAGAGGCCACCTAACCAAGCGGTCGTAGAGAGGGCACAAAGAACGGCTCATGATCACATCTTTGATGGAACGAAGAAAGAGCGGTATCGAAGGGCATCGACGATCCTTTTCCCCAATTTGATCCTCAATCCGATATCCTTTACGGACAATTTGTAGCCCCGGTGTTGATCGTGCGAGAAGTAGACGAGGGTGTTCCATTTTATTTAGGGAAGGTGATTGAAGACGGAAAAGGCCGGAATAAAATCAAGATGAAAGTTTGTTGGTATTGGCCAATCATACGAGGGGAGTTGTTGACGGACCGAGATCCTCTTTACAACGGTATGCAAACTGTTTGGATTCATTGTGGGAGCCATCCGGGAGAATCACGATTGGATAGAGAAAGAGGCATGTATTTTTCATGGGCGGACGAACCAGAAAGAATCATGTCGGCCATAGTCGGGAGAGAAACCGCAATGTCTTTGGAGTGCGGGTTCCAAGCAACATTTGCATTATCCAATGCGCGAAGGCCCACATATTAGAATATATCGCAATGCAAAACCCAAGCTATCGACGATGACCGGTTGCAAGCCGCATTAGATATTAGTACGTAGTCCATGTGTTTTGTGTACACATGGTGTTTCTAAGTGTATATACGTACTAGATAGTACAAGATTGCAAGGATTATTTTCAGACGTGTTGTTGCGATGGACATATGGGTTGAATTTAGTTGTATTATCAGTTATATACATAACTTGGTATACGTTTAGAATCTGTGTATTTAGATACTTTTCTACCACATATATACAAAGCACAATATAGAGTATATTTTTATTAAATGTCCATTGGAACAATTTGGTGCCTACTTTTATTAACAGTTTGGTGCTCACGTCATTTTGCTCACCAAAAATATATTAACTATAATCTACACAATTTGTAGCATATACTAAGCATTTCAAATATCCCTGGACAAAAATATTTGTATTATTCACATGGATTTATACCAAAAATATGTTCACAATGCCATTAGAAGTCTTTTTATATTACCACTTCTGACAATACACAATATTCTTTGCAAAACACCTTTTTTTCCAGAAAAAATCAAGTTTAAAAATAAAAAATTCCATTTTTGCAAGCAATAGCCATCGTAGTACCGAAGTGCACTTTTAAATAGCCGGGTGCATAATTGCTTAATTGCGTGTTTAAATTGTTTTTCACGTTGAGCTCAACTTTATGATTGATGATTTGCTCACAAATCCCTACGTACAAGGCAATTATAAAGTTCGTGTTAGGGGTAGAAATTCTATCTTATTAGCTCCTATAGGACCAAATTAATGAATTATGTATCAGTGTGTCTAAGAGTCTCGATAAATCAGGGAGGGCAAGGTCGCATCAGGTTTGTTAATAGCATTTCACTTGAAGTGAAAACAATGAAATCCTGTAGTTTTCTTTTGCATTGACAAATTTATAACTACTTACAAGATATTTTGACTTGCACAATCTGCTCAAAAATTCAAGAAAAACTCCCTCTAAGTTACCTCCCACAATGATGATCACTAACAGAATTATCTATGCAAAAAGTTGAACAAATGGATCACGTAACATCAAGCTCTATTTTGATATCACGACATACCGTGTGAACCAACATGAAAGAGGTTACATGGACTTAAGAGTGCGGAGCAATACATTCACAGTGGCGGTCAGGATCATAACAGATCCAGACACAAGCGGTAGTTGGATCGGGCCCTTGTTACTCACACCACCAGAAACTGAGGTGGCGATCTTGTCGGCGGTGGTGGCCTGATGGCTGGGCTTGAAGTTCGGTACGTAAGGAATACAAGAGGTGCATACCCAAATGTGGTGTTTATCGCATACTGGAGAATATTCTATATGTATTCAATAAGGGGCTAGAGGAAAGCTTATAGAATATTCTCCAGTGATCTCGGGGACATGAAGACATTTGCATTTGCCAGCACCATTGCACAACCGTACATAATGTTCCTTGCATGTCTCTAGATTGGCTTGAAAAATGCGACCTCCTTGCACGCCTCTTTGGAGAGCAAGTAGCAACAAAACGACCCATAAGCTCGTCACCACGCCTCACATCATTGTCCTCATCTGTATCAGAAATAAACATATGTATTAGAACAATCGATCAATTGTTGCTCGTACTCCTAACACATTGGTAAAAGGAAGCGATCAATCTTTCATCTCTCCTTCTTTGCGTTCCGCTATCGAGCTATCTACGACCTTGATTGTGCTATCAAACCTTCAATATCTATGTGCAAGTTATTGGAAACAAATGATGTAATGATCACAAAGCAAATTGATGTCTTACTCTCAAGGTGTCGCAAAGAAGGTACAGAATGTGGTGTGAGATTTGAGCCTCATAACATGACCAATGCAAAACTTCAAAGAAGATGATGACCGCCACGCTTCTCTAAGTATGTAGGCGAAATGGAAAAGTGGCTCCATTGTAAAACTCTTCAAACGAGCTTATCTATTTTTGAAGATAAAATCAATAAAAATCTGCTCGCCTTCTATTTGAAGCCCCCACCTTAGCCGACATATGATGAAAGGTGATAGTATAAGTATAGTATTTTAAAATTAACTAAGTAACTAAGTATAGTATTTTAACGACTATGAAGTAACCCAATACAAAAATAACCCTATTCATCACAATTAATATTGTAAGAGACATAGAAAATTGAAATGGGTCCAAACTTTCTTCATCGCTCTTTTGCATGTTGCAACGCAAAACAAAGTGATATTAACCCTTAAATGCCCACGATGTCGAAAAACGACATTTTGGATGTACATCAAAAACTTTGAAGAGCCATATCTTCTTCATTCGAGGTCCGTCTTGGATGAAATCACTTGGATTGAGTTCCAAATCAAGTCTAGTTTGTGTTGTAAAATTTTCGAGCCCATACAATAAAGTATGAATTAATGGAATGCACTTTAGTGAAGACAACTCTTGTTTTTGGGTTCCAAGCATGGGGCATGTATTACCATTGCAAGCCAATTATGTGAAATTAAAAATAGTTTTTCATGATTTTTTTTTCATGGTCATGATCTTAAGGTGATTCTTAACAACTTTGCAGTGAGAAGTTTTTTGATCCAAATGATTTTGCTATTGGATTTGCAATGATGTTTTGTCAACAGAAAAAGTGAGAAAATGGATGATATTTGAGGAGCTATATCTCCCTCATCCACCGTTGGATTTCAACTTATTTTTTTGGAATGGCCTCCAATTAGAGTCTAGTCTAAGCGGTAGAAATCTTAACAAGATCGAAGATGTTTTCAAGATAAGGCATGAAATTGAATGCAAAGGGTCTAGTTTTGGACTATTTTTCCTTTGTAAAATGTTCGGTAGTTTTTACCATTGCATGGCTTTTATTTGAGCCAAGAAATTTTTTTGATGAATTTTTGTTGGGTGAAGGACTTATTAAGATGAAGGTGAACAACTTTCAAGTTGGTGATTTTTCATTGCAATATGTTTATTGGTAGCATTTCCATCTCAAAGTGAAAATGATGAAATTTTGCAGTTTGTTTTTGATATTAATATGTTATGATCTCCCGATCTATAAGGCCTCATGACTCAAATTTTGGTCCACATGATCTTCGATAAGTCTATTACAAGTTTGTATGGTTGAGATCTTAATAGCTTCTCTTGATTTTCATCTATGACGATTTCTATGGAAATGTGCTTTTTTGCTAAAAATAGGCTCGGGCGTTTAGGGGTTAAAATCCCTTGCACCCTCATTTTAATAAGAAAGTGCTTGTATTTTTGTGGTTTGTTTTTAATTTTGTTTGACTGCTTACACATAGTAAGAATGAATGTGTTTATGATCCAAACAGAGCTCCTTGTGAAGTCAAACATGTTGTACCACAATTATTTTACATATTCTCAATCTACTTCTATAATAAAATATTGTACGGTGATTCTTCCTACCCCCCACGTACCAACCTACCTACCTATCTTCTTTTATGTTTTCTGGATTATAAATAATTATATATAAAAAATTAAATAAAAAATTAAATAAAAACACGGGCATGTATAAAAATAATAAACATAATATTGTTTGAGGAAATGATAAACACAAGATACTTTTTAAAAAGTACCATATAAAGAGCTTCTCGGTGAGGACGATGAGGACCTTACTAGTTTCAGAATAAGTTGGTACTCTTGGGAGAAAAGGTGAAGTACGTTGCAAAATGATACCTGGTGCTTGAAAAACTGTTAGAGGAGCGTTGATAGACAACACAAAATTGATAATTCTCCATATTGATAATGTTAGTGCATTCAACGGGGTGAAACCCATGCCAACATCTCCAGAATATTGTCATTCCTCTTCTTAAATCTGAAACAACTTGAAGCTGTTGAGAGTTCAAGAGTACCGTATTTCTTTGGAGCAGCAAGAGTTCGCTGTAGGATCGCATTGAGAGGATTTCGTTTGCAGGATCGCTCGATGCTGGTGACACAATATTTTCAATTAAATGTTACATACTCCAATTCTATCTTGCTTCTAATGGTGTCAATTTTACCTTCGTGACAGTGCAAACGTCAATGCAGCCATGCACTTGATCCTTCAAGCATCCCGTATTCTGAGGTTTTCCTTATTTTTCGAAAATTCCATGTCAGAAAAAAACTTCAACATTATAATTCCACCAGTATGAGCATTCTAGACTTCTGTATGAGCGGATTTGCACCATCACAGCTGTAAGTTACTGAACGGCCGGTATCAGCTGTCTTCGCATCATCTTTGCTGTTTGCAAAAGATTGCTTATCTGTTAAGCTAACGCTGAATTTACCGGAACAAAGTCTGTTTAAGAAGTCAAAGAGATTGTATGCCTATCGTGTTATAACTTAGTTAGCCGACCTATGGAGGTGGAAAAGCGCGAGCTAGGGTTTGGCGGAGGTGCTTGAATGAGGAGAATGTACTTGAAATACGCTCCACTACTCAGCAAAATTTTCCGTTCTTGGTTATGGAGAAGGCGTTCTTCGCAAGCAATCCGTATCAGAACTGAACTGAGTACGTGATAGAGCGACCAGTTAGTACAAAGTTGAAGATTGAAGAAGTTAAGAAATTTCCTAATTGCTACGCTGGAGGAAGAAATTCAGTTAGGCACGTTCCTTCAGGCTCATCCACAACGTACGGTGCTAGTGTAGGCACACCGTGTGGAAGTGAGTGATTTCTCGAGCAACGCGCCAGACTTTGATCTGCAAGTTAAGGACGGCCGGCACCGACGTGCATGAAAGGTCGTGCAACAGACGGTTTTCACTGTTTGAAAAAGAACTCCAGTTTAATTAACAGGCCAGCTACAATCGCAGCTCTGTCATATATAAGTCACTTGCAGCAGATGCAAGATAGCACATGTTTTCTTGATGTTTTATTGTTTGTTTCGGTTAAGAGCATCAGGAGGAACAAGGTTTGAGTTGTGATCGAATATGGCGTACCAATACCAGCATGGAGGCACATCTCCTTACGGTCACAGCGCGCCGACGTACAACTACAATCCACTGCATCAAGCCCAGGCAGGTCCATACGGGCAACAGATCGTTCCTGCCTATCCACCTCCCGCTCCATATGCACAGCAACCGTCGTATGGCTTCGGATCCGGTCAACAATTGACGGCGTATCAGGGTGGCCCGCAGTCGCAGCACCTGCAAGCTGAGGAGCAACGGCACCGACAGAACGAACACCGCGCTGCAATAGGGGCTATCGGCGCCGTTGCCTTCGCTGCTGTGAGTTTACAATACAAACTTTCCATCTACATTTTCTCGTGTGAGTCATAACACTGCATCCTAGTTGCAACACCAGGATCTTGTGCCTTCATATGTTTCAAAACTTCACAATTCGTTACGACATTACTTTCTTCTTTTTGATTTGCTGGGAGTATGGAAGCATTTTTTCAGACACGCCGGTCTCAAGTACGAAGTTTTTCTTCTTCTTCTTCTTTTTATTTTGGAACAATGAGTCTCCTCTAACAGAACTGTGCTCCTCGAATGTAGGCCTCCAATGGCATGCATTATTACCAACATACAAATCATGCACATATTGTATGCATGAGTGCTCATAGTTCAAGAAGTTTTCTTACTTCAGAGGCATTCTTGGGTGGGATCAAAATAGAATGTCATGAACATCTCATAGTCGAAGCTTCTGTCAGGAGATCAAATCTGACAGTGTACCACTTGAATTACAGTATGAGAAGCGTGAAGAGAAAGCCGATCCTGCTCATGCACGTCGACACCATTATGAAGCACAAGTGGCAGAGGCTGCAGCTTTGGGACTGGGAGGCTATGCTTTGTACGAGCGACATGAAGCCAACAAGATTCAAAAAATTCAGAAACAAGAGGCTAAATTGGACAAAAAGAAGCACAAACACCGGAAGTGAATATGGTCCAATCTAGCAGAGTAGAGATTTTAACAGGCAAATTTCAGCTATGTTTTTATTTGGTTGTGTACTTCCACATGTTTTCTACGCAGAATGGTGTAAATGCTATCTTCGGTGAATTTACAATGGCAGGCACCTGTCTTGTGTCGCCATCCAATTCAGGAGGTCTAAGTTATAGCAGTCTCTTTTACAACAACCGTATGACTGCATTTGTACATTTCAATTTCGTTGAGAACTGATTGGCTTGTATGACGATGGTTCAATACTAATGATAAAAAACCTCAATTTCACTAGATTTTGAGATGAGCCATTCTGAGATGTGAGATGAGCCATTCTGAGATGTGAGGTGAGCCATTTAACCCCTAAAGCAGACTGATCTACAGTGAACTAGGCGTTTCCGAAAGAGCTGTATGTTTCATTGAGGTTTGAATTTGAGCAAACCAACCATAGGTCCTTTTTTAGAAACATCTCATTGATCTACCATCTAGGTAACACCAAATTTTACCGTATAGTGAGATGTTGCTGCATAGTGAATTAGCAACATTAATTAATTAACCTAATGGTATTTCTTGCCACATGGACCCCTTAAGGGGATGCCACATGGGCCCATGAACGCGCTTTATTTTGTATTTTTTTTTCTTTTGAGAGGAACCTCAGCCCTTTTGTACATTTTCAGGGGGAGGAAGTAGCTGCAAATGATATGGGATAAATCCCTCCCCAAGATCCCCTCCCCCAAGACCCCCCTTCCCCGAGACCCCCTACTCCAAGACCCCTTGCCCCAAGACCCCC
Organism: Bryum argenteum; assembly: GCA_037043015.1. NCBI lineage: Eukaryota > Viridiplantae > Streptophyta > Bryopsida > Bryales > Bryaceae > Bryum > Bryum argenteum. Next base: position 1,463,695 of record CM073323.1, on the reverse strand, counting down.
CTGCCCCAAGACCCCTCTAAAGACCCCCCCTTAAGACCCCCCCCCCCAAGACCCCAGCTGGATCCCTCCCATACCCCTCCGCATTTTGAGGCGCACTTTGCGGCCCGCACTCCACGGCGTTAACAAGATTTGGGGAGATAGTTATTGAGATACATTCAATCAAAGTTCCATGTTTTATAAAATCAAAGTTTCATATTTTGTAAAAACAAAGTTCTTTTTTTTAGGCATATCGACCCACTTCAGACTTCTGTCTAAGTTAGGGGTTAATTTTGAGAGTAGTCATGTTGAGATGGGATTTTGCAATGTGAGATGTAAACTCAATTTCAATTGTCATTTTGAAATGTAAGATGAGCCATTTTGCAAAAACCCATGAAATTCCAATTTTGTTACATTGGTGGTACAATTGGTGGTACAATCGGTGGTATCATATTAAATAGGTTGATTCTTGTTACTTAAGCACAAAGATCCTTTTTCCCTAAAATGGGTATAGGAATTTTGATCCTTTGATGAAATTATATGTATTCTTCACACGCAACGAAAGCTACTCATATAAAAAAACTCAATTCCACTCCTATTCACCTTCTTTTGCAATTCCTAATTGGTTCACAAGAATCTAATTGCAATTTCATAAGCAAGGATATTTCCTCAAATGCTTGGAAATAGGTGGTTCACCTCACTTCTTCTTATACCCATGAATGTGTACAATTTTGAGTGAGTGTGAATGTTCATGATATATGTGTTCATTACCTATATAGATATATTTATGTATGTGATTTATTTTGACTCCTCTATGATATAATTATGATGTAACTTTACGTCATTCTGATTTCATGTATAAGCAATAATAGTTCAAGGAACTATAAAGAGTATATAAGTAAACATGTTAAAGTACATGACAATTGTGTTGACATTTATATTGGTACTATGGAAGTGATTAACTAAAGTACAAATACCAACGTTAGTGTAATGGTTTACAAAATCCTCAATTCAAAAATTCATACATGTAAACATGTCTTATTTAGTACCTCATCTCAACCATTCGAACAATTCACCAAATTTCAAGAACCACTTACACGAAAGAAAGGAAAATCTTCCTTTATCTCTATCAAAGTGTTACAGATTCAATGATTCTTTCTTACATCTTTTCTAATCCTCAAGGATTCTCTCAATGTCACAAGGAAGAGCCCCACTTCTAAAGTCCCACAAGTACAAACATGTTTCTTAAATGGCACAAAAAGAAAAGGCAGGTCAAAGGGCACCATTTGGACTTTCAAAGAACGTTCCTTGGTTTCGTCGCCATAGCCACCGCCACCGTCATCTCGTCCTTGCCCGCATGACGTACATTCTCATTACTTTCTTTTCAACATAGAAATTCCGGTCTCAATTTCCTCGTGCAATTTCGTACAGAATTCATTCTTGAACGTTTTCGCTTCATTTGAGCGATTGGAAGGGCGCAGAGTGGTGAATTTTCAGCCTTGAGGAAGCTTAGAAGGAGATCGGAGGTCTGCAAGGGAGGAGGAGCGATGGCTGACACTCCACGAAGACTTGTTGGCAAGGTGGCGGTCATCACCGCGTCCACTCAAGGAATTGGCTTTAGTATCGCGGAACGGCTCGGCTTGGAAGGAGCGTCTGTGGTCATTTCCTCTCGCAAGCAGGTAAATCTCTGTTCAGATTTTGGCCATTTTTTCTACTCACTAGGGTTTGAATTCACCTTGATTATGTTCTTGTTTTTTTTCTTCTTCCAGAAAAATGTCGATGAGGCGGTGGCGCAGCTGAAATCGAAGGGCATTGAAGCATTTGGATTGGAGTGTCATGTATCTTCCGCTGAGCACAGGCAGAGACTCATGGACAGCACAGTTGCGGTAATACTATTAATACTTCATGTGATGAGCTCCCCTTCATAATCAACTACATGTTGAATCGTTTATGTTTTCTCCGTGTTTAGAAATATGGACGCATCGACATCCTTGTTTCAAATGCGGCAGCAAATCCGTCCATCGACCCTATCATATCGATGTCTGAGCGAGCTCTTGACAAATTGTGGGAGGTCAATTTGAAGTCTTCAGTACAAGTTGTCCAGGTAATTGAACGCTTGCTACAAAAATGGGCATTGTATCGTGAATTCTACAAGCAGATGGTAATTAAACGTATGTCTTTAGATTCACTGAAGATCGTTGCATGTGTTTGTCAAAAAGCAAGTGAAATGCTATTTCTAACCTGCTCAAAATAGCTAAAAACAACATTGGCAGTTTCTGTTTTTATTGATGTGCGAGCATTTTGGTGTTTATGATGTGGATGTATTCGTTTTTTTCCTATGTAGGCAGCCGCTCCTCATCTTTCGAACAATTCATCGGTGATATTCATAACATCCATTGCGGCCTACAATCCATCATCATCGTTAGCAATGTACGGCGTCATGAAAACCGCTCTTCTTGGCCTCACCAAGGTGCAATTCGTAACCCTGTCAAAGCCTTACTTAATTCGTTACAGATCACTGCACGAATTGTGTTAACTTCTTAGGAAGGCTTCAATTCTCACCAGCAACATAGACATAGTTCGGAAGTACTGTAATGTTACAGCATGTTCAATCAACCATGCGATAATTATTGCTGCTAATGTGACATGGTGCATCATCTTCTGATACTTAGCATTGTGCAGGCGCTTGCAAATGAATTGGCACCTACAACTCGAGTGAATGCAATTGCACCGGGATTTGTGCCGACACGGTTTGCAGATTTTCTTGTTCAGAGTGCTGCAGCGGTAAGTGAACCACTATTGTAGAGATTTCGGTACTCAATTTGAATTTGTTTCACAATCTTTTGATGCTGCTCGGGGTAATGGTTTTGCAGCGGGAGGAGCTTGAGTCTCAAACTCTATTGAAAAGGTTGGGAACAGTGGGTGATATGGGAGCTACAGCTGCTTTCTTAGCTTCCGATGATGCAGCTTACATCACAGGGGAAACCATCGTTGTTGCAGGTGGGATGAAATCACGGCTCTAGATTTTGGATAGTTTGTAAATGGTTGACTAATATTTTTAAGGGAGTCTGGAGATCTTTCAATCATCTTCTCTACTTATTTGGCTCTGAAATGTAATCCATAGCCCGTTCCTCGATCATTTGAATGGTATGGTTCCTGTTTATTCACCTTGTTATTCGAGTTATTCTCGGATCTCCTTGCTTTTGTTACGTTCTATTGAAATCATACAAATTGAGGTAAAGTGACGGTAATCAAAGTATCATTCTTTTGAGTTCTCCGTGTGATTTCAACGCTAAGACTCGAAATTCAAAATTCAGGGTTCATTTGTAGTTCAACCGTTTTGGAGATGTAAGATTTTAAAATTCTTGAACCTTCTGTCTCTTGTATTTTATTTTCGTAGACTATTGCTTTATGATGCATGACATTGCCTTCTCTTATTCTAGGTTTGATCCTTTGATTTGAATTTGAATTCTGTTTGATGCTTGATGCAACCTTGTATTGTAAGCTCTTCTTGCTCACGTGTGCGCCAAAAAAAGAAAAAACACTAATACAATCCATGTGATGGTATGCTCTTAAAAATACCGATTGTATGTACTATTGTATCAAATTAAGAAGGATTGTTATTTCTTGTAATATAGAGAATTATAATTTTCAGTTTCTAAAAGCTATAATTTCAAAGGAACACATATTATAACTAATTCTAGATTGCAGACCTTAACCTCTTAATGTCCTTGTGGTCAAAAATTGACCATTTGGATGAAGGGTTGTTTTAAACTATGGACCATGAAGATTGACCACAACCTTCTAAATTTGTGATCCGAGAGTAAAGTGCTCTTGGCCCAATTGGCTTTACACTACCCTAAAAAAAGGAGGATGACCACCAACTTTGAGGTCCCCAAAATATGCTAAACTTTCCATAGTGAATAATGAGTAGTCTTTATGACTATAGTTGAGTCGAACCAAACCAAATGCCTTGATTCAATTACAATCAAGTAGACTATGAGGCTAAAAAATCATTGATTGGCTAATGTTCAACTATATTAAAAGATAGGAGGAAAAGGGCAAGGTAAAAGAAATAACTACGAGGATTTACACAAGCAGATTATAAGGAGCTCTTTAAAATTTGGATTGATCATAAAATGGTTGATTAAGCTCTTTGGAGTTAAACTTGGCCCAATCCAAATTAACTTTACACTACAAGAGTGACCAAGTTACTCAATAACCCAGTTTTGATTTTATCATAGTCCCGTCTCTTGACTAAGAACCATAACTATGACTATGAGTTTAATTTTCTTGGACAAGGCTCTTGGTCAGTAGTGTAAAGGGACCCAACTCTTATTATGTTTTAGTCCCTTCTCTGCCGGAAGAATCTCTACTTCGAACAACAACAGGGCTCCGCGCTTCTTCTTCGGACGAGCTTGTTGACGAATCACAGAAATCCGGCAGTTACCCAGGAAGAGTTCGTGATGCCGCAGCAGCCAATCGTATCGTTGTCACTGCGACTGGAGATGATCCTGTGTGGTCCTGCATTCCTCGACCATTTGCGTTCCCGTCTCTTGCAAGTCACAATCACTACATTGTCGTCCTATTTCGCATTGTCCGTAACAAGATTAGCGTACATTATATTGGCAATCAGGAACTTGAACACTCTGAGATTAAGAACCTTGTTGCTTATCCTCGAGTTTACCACTGACAATACGACGAGAATAGTCATGCTGCCGCAGATCTTCGGTCCCCGAACTCCACCTATTCTGCTTTGGTTTCAAAGCATGATCAGTTTAATCCCTATTCTGTAAGCACATCATTTCATTACGATGTATGAAACTCTCATCCTCCTTTTGGGGACTCATGAAGTGAATTCTCCTACACTTGATTATCGTAGACCTTGACGAGGGTGCTTCTCCAATGCATGGCAACAGCTATCACCGATCGGTCGGTGTTGAACTTTGCTGTTAGTACAAGTAATTTCCTTAATCAACTGTTTTTTGTTCTTCTTCATCGGTGGACTCGTTATCCGACATTGTAGATTACTCCAGGGCGGATCTGAAATGATGCCGGAGTAACTTGGATCTAGACAGTCTCCACCTCCCTCTGAGGTGATCGAAAGAAGAATCTCCATCGATCTGTGAAGGTAATGAAAATCTTTGGTACATCCATTGATGCAATATGTTTTCTATGTGTGTAACAACCTCTTAGTATGAGTTCTAATGCTCATTAAAGTCAATCCGTGTTTGTGGCTCATGATTATGATTAGAGGCTCAGATACTTCTCCGATTCAAATAAAACTGGAGAAATCAATGCTAACATATATCAGTTACTTCAAGCTTCGATCTTTAATGAGATGAAAGCTGTGGGAAGGTGGCTTCACTCCGTGGACTTTGAAGAACCCTAAACAATTCTCAAACAGTACCTACAGTATTTTTTCCTTTTTTAGGTTTTCTTATGATTTTTGTCTAGAAGTGGTCCAAAGACATGGATTGAGTAGTTCAACAAGGTTGAGATAAACAATGATTTGACTTGAGAGAGTTGCAGATATAATTATGTGATCCATCATCGTCATGTATGACAACATTTGTCAATTGATGAGGTTATGAAACCAAAGTACCAATCATGCATGGAGCTTGAGTGCCTTTGGAAGAACGAATTTTCAACTACAATCCCACGTTCTACAATCGTAATGTACTTCAAGAAATGCAACATGTATATGATTACACCGTTTCTTCAGAAGCGCAAGTTTTATGGTAAGCAGGTCCCAGGTCTGTTTTGATGAAGAAAAAGCCGTGTTCAGTTCACTTCCGGCCAGTTGGTTCTTGTTTTTTCTTACTTTTTTTTGTTTGTTTTTGGGGCATGAGTACGACAGTCAAATTGTTTATAGTTACCCGTGGCTGGCTGGGGCCTACAGTATGTTGTTGTTGTTGCGTGTGTAAACAGAAAGTTTGCCTCTCAGAGGCTTTCAAAGGGGACCTTGCATGATGATACCATTTGTTGGCCCGGATCCCACCATTGCATATTCCGCCAAACCCCAACGAAGCATTCATGTCGGAAGCTTTGTCCAATATTCCCGCATTTTCAATCATCCTAACTGTCTATCAAGAAGGTGAGTTTTATACGTCACCACTACATTGTATGGTTTTCCTTTCCCAATGTCATGCACGGGATCAGGGGATCAGGGGTAAATATGACATTCAATTGACTCTATTCTCCATAATTATCAAATGTCTAATAATTGTTGTAACTTTTTATCGTTGGTGATGATTTTATCAAATACTAGTATGTCCGTGCGGCGTTGTCACACTAATATAAATACTTGGAACTTGATAGTTTTTCATAGTGAACCTTGTCTATGTCCATGTGTTCCTAAACCCTAACCTTGATCTGAACCCTGTCTTTGTTTTTGTGCCTATCGGATCGGAGGCATATTCACTTCTTTACCGTTTGCAACTTTTGAAAATTAGGTCATTTTTGTAATTCTTAGAAATTAGGGAGCATGAATACTTTGAAATTTTAAAATTTGCAATTTGCACATTGGATTGGTGGTCAGATTGTTAATGGCATCCTTACAAAAAAGAGGCACTTCCAATGAACCCTTCTATGCCCCATTTTGATCAACGATTTTCAAGATCTTGATGATGAACCCACCCTCATTCAACCAATGTAACATTTGTTTTAAAAATATAAATGTTCAAAATTATCCCCCTTCAACCAATGTAACATTTGTTTTGAAGATATAAATGTTCACAATCATCCCCCTTTGTTTGTTGTATAATCTTAGGTGTAAAAATATGTAGAAGGTAGTACAACGTTTCAACAACTCCTCTTCGTAAAGTGTGGTGTGGCAACATTACTTTTCATTCTTAGTGTAGTTTAAAGATGGAGTTGTCTATAGCTTGATGTGCATTCTAAGGACATTGCTAATCCGTCGATAATAAACATGCACACCAAACAAGCTTTGGCATGAAGACTTTGTTACTTTGAACGTTGGAGCCTTCTATATTGTGGCATCAAGCCAATGCAAGCCAAAACGGTACCCTTCCTTTTGCAACTTTATCCAGCTTCCTCGCATGACATTGCATCTTTATGTGGCTTTTTTTAGATAGTCTGCTTAGTTGAATTATTGCTATACCTTGCTTCTTATCCTAGTCTTGCTCCTCGCATCTTCCTTGTGTCAAAGAGCTTGCTTATGAGTGGCAAAATGCATACATAATCGCCAAGAAACTGACATGAAACAAGTACTGTGAACTCAAATAATTTTGTGTCAAAGGCTATAAACGCCAAACGCGTAAAAGTTCCATATCTCTTCCCATGGCCATGCGCTCCCGTTTTGTGACCTCATGGAATAATTTTATCTGGCTTGCTTGTTTGCAATGCCGTGATTTCAGCACATAAGGGAGAGTGCTCAAAATTGAAACAATACCAACAATGTAGCACTTGGCTTCTTCATCCAAAGGTACACAATAGCCTTACAATTCAACATCATCATGTACTCATCCCAAACATTACAGGGTGTCAAATCAAGGTACCAGTGTAGAAAGTCCACCTTTAAAATTTTGTAGCAAATTATAAAAGAATCCAAAATTGATGAACCCACTTCGACCACCTCTCCACTTACTTTCCCGACGCATGGAAGTTGCTTCCAATGTTAAAAGCACTACAGATTGAGAAAATCTGAAATTTGAGCCACTTTTAAGCACTCTCCCTTACATATGTCAAGTTTACAACGTTGTGTTGACTTCCAATCAAAGTCTATTTGGCTGGTCCCCAGCAATTTACAGTATGGAATGGAATTCTTTTCCCAACAAATATCATTTCAAAAAATGCTTCACAACTGTCAATAGAATTCGAGACATTTGAAGGTACTCGTGTGTTCCTTCATTGGGTCATGCACGATCAAAAGAGTCACATACTAGATGCTTATGATATTACGTTAACTATCCATACACATCCGGACCCAATTATTAATCGACTCAGATTTGGGCGCAGTCACCGAGTATGATCACAAAATATTTATTTTTAGTTTCTAGATGATATCAACACTATAAATATTTTTCAAACTTAATATGGTAAGTTTGAATTGTACATAAAATTTTTGGCCACAAATTTAGCTAATGGAATGGTGTAAAGGTGAAGGTACCTCAACTGTCTAAGTGAGGATAGATTCTGAATGTGCACGCAAGGGAATAAGAATATCCATTCTCCTTCTAAATATTTTACTACAAGCACTTGTACAATTGTTATGTCCTACATTATTTGGTATGTTTTTCATGTTCATTGTAAAAACATGAATTTTGTGCCAACATGTTACATATATATATGTTCATTGATGATGTTTTCATGTTCATTGTAAAAAAAGAATATCAAGTTTTACTATGAATTTGTAAAAGTCAATCACTTGGCTAAACTTAGTGCTAAAACACATCTCTAGAAAAGATTTAGGTCATGAGGTATTAAAATAGATAAATATTATCAAACTCTCAATTGTGTTACGAGATTAACTCCAATGAAACTTAATAGTTGAAAGTTCAAAAAAATAGTAATAAAATTGGTTCACGTCCTCAGATGTGCATAGAGGTAAAAAAAAGAGTTTTGAGGTTTCAAGCTCTCAAAAACACAATGTTTTTATTCTCACTCGAAGCATAGTCCTCCCGAGCGCGTAGCCAAGAAGCAACCTAAATACGCTGTATGGTCTCTTCCACCTTGATAGACCTTTGGCCTTCATTTATTGTGTGAACATTTTGGAGGGATTAAGTATACTTCCTATTTGACATCATGTATTTGCATAAATTTTTATTATTTCTTCCTTGAGACCTTGACCCATAATGACGATCTTTTCCAGAAAGAGGTCGATGAACAATAAACATTCTTCATAGTTCCTAACATCACAAATGTAATATCTTCTCCCACTATCTTTTACACTCAAATGTAAAAAAATGTATACCCTAGTCCCATGTATTCCCCAAACAAAATTTGAGAAATAATTTCATCCCAACTCGCTAATATCCTCCAGTTCCCATGTCCAACCGATTTCACCTTAAAATTATTCCGATAATTTCCTCATTTTATACCAAGAATAGAAAGTTTCATGTAATTTTCATCAATTTTTAACTAGTGGTTTCAAGAATCAATGTGCTAACCGTTGGTAATGAACTAGCCATCTAATTTGCCCAATCATATGAAAAGCATGCTCGGTGATCGTCATCCATTTACCACAAGAAGATGTCCAAATTGTCATCTTCCACCCCGTCCATGGGCCCGCTCGCTAACATGATCTTTTCCACCTGGACAGAGTTGCGAATCAATCAGTACCACCAAAAATACAAGCTCTCGCTATACATAGCAACTGACCTATTCCTCAGCGATCAAAGAAAATTCCTCACTCAATCAAATGCTTGATGATGGCTCACTATTATTGGATAGATGATGATGATGATGGTGCAAACCATTATAAAAATCAATACCATGGAATCTTCACCATTACCCATAAAAAATACCATCGGAACAAAATACTATACTCGTACTATCGAGACATCTGATTATCTTCGTGGGTCAATAAATCCACATTCACCTTTAGAGGTGCCATTACCCTATGATGGTGGCTGCGCCGCCCCATAAAGAAGAAGGAATTTCACCATTATGAGAAAGCACCTTGGAATCATACAAACCTCTACAAGTGTACAACATGGGATCAAAGAACAATGCTTCTTATTGCTTATCAATCTCGGTGATATAGATACATCATCAAGTGATGGTTGCTTATCATGTGGACATGTGATTCATGAAGATCAACAAAACACCCACTTTTCTTGTTCCTTAGTAAACAATGGCAACTTGTTTGACACTTTCTTACTTAAAAACTTGTCCAAATTTGGTATGAGAGGGTAGTGTTGTTGTCCGGGCTTAGGACATTTTCATTATGGGAAGAGTGATATTTTGGCCAGGGCTGTGTGAAGAGGACCAGTTCCAGAGGCGAAGCTTTTGGTTATAATGTGGAGCGGGGAGAGAATTTTGAGAGCGATTGGAACACTAAGGTGCGGAGAGTTCCATTGAAGGCAGTACGATTCGTTTGAGACGAGTCTCGCTGAATTTGAGCAAGTGTTGAGGAAGATAGAGGAGTTGAGGTTTGAGCGTTTATTTTTTATTTATTTTTTGGTTTTTCTTCTTCTTCTTCGAGAATGAGACGGCGATTGCCAGTTTGAGAGGTTAGGAATCGATCCTTGTAGTTGTTGAGCTTAGCCGGTGGTTGTTGGAATGTGCCGGGCGGAGGCAGGGAGAGGAGTTTATCACTCGATTGATGTGTCAGGTGCTCAAGGTGATTATGGTGTATGCGATGATGTTGTTGTGATCGTGGTATGTTCTTGCAGCTTTGGTATTAGGATCCGAGTCCGGAATTGACTAAACAATCGGTTAGCTTGTGGTTGTGGTATCTCGGGCGATCAAGCTGAAGCTTGATCGTTCGTGCAAACGCGATGTTTTGTCAGGCAGGAGCATTGTCTAAAAATCAGAGTTGGAGCTTACGAACAACTGCAACTTGAGAAGACCGTAGTTTGTTTTGAGGTCAGTCTTGCTTGTTTTGTAGTTCTTCCGTTACAGCACGAGCGCTTAAACTCCTCGGATTGTTACGCGTCTCGCGTTTTGAGCACCGAGTGTCCACAGACCAAAACCTAAGAGTTTGTCCGTACTGTTCCCACGGAAGGTTTGGTTGTCGACGATCGGGTATAATTCTTTAACTGTTCAGCTGATTGTTTGAAAGAGCGGTGATCGGAGGTTTACGTTGATCAAAACTCTTTCACGGGCACGAGTCCTGACTTTAGAGTGGAAGAAGTAGCTGTACCTAGGAGGTGTTTTGCTTCTTTCAGATGAGAACATCCATCGGCTGCCTTGAAGCACGAGGCTGCTTGTTCAGCGAGGCACATGGCCAAGTACCTGACTCGCTCGTTCTAAGAGTGTACGTAGTGTAAGGTCTTTATGTGACAGAATTGGGATAAGGTTTGTTACAGCAATTGGATCAATAGAGTTGCTTGTTCCAAGTTGATTGGCGTGAGCCAGAAGTCGGCATTGACGAAGTCTGCGATAGCACAAGAACGTCAATCATTAAGCTGACGCATTGATTTTCCGTCGGTGAATCCTTGTTCGTATTAAAGAGATAAGCTGCTACAAGGTCTTGACAGGCACGTAGCGAGAATTCATTTCTCATTCGGCTTCTAAAATTTTCTTCAATTTTGAAATTCCAGTAAATTGTCTTAGTGAGTGTACCAGTTGACGCCCTCCTGTCTTTTCTGTTGCAATTCGACTAACGATGTACGAACGGTAACCTAATAATACTTCGCGTTCTTAATTTTGAGTTACGACCACGCCAGTCATCCCAAGAGCAGAGCAATCTAGAAGATGTAGTGAGGCAGTAGTATTATCCACTAGATGCATTTCACTACAGGTCTGTTGCTTACTGGGGCATATCACCCATGCACGCTGAATGAAGCTATTTTTTTCTGAGGAGTGACTTGCCTTTTACGAATCTTTGCTTCAATCGTTACTTTTCATCATATTCCGATGCATTCTTGAACCTCAATGCCCAAATCGACTCATTAAGCTGGAAAGGAGCTAGTAAGACCTTCCCAGGGCGATCTCCCATTGAGCATCCTACATTCCTACTGATAGAGGTAGAGAAGGTTCTAATTCCACGTTTAGAGTTTAAAAGCGGTTCCTTCATTGCGTTAGCTGCATTGGAACTATCGCGCTGGAGTCCTAGAGTGGACGAAGGAGCTCAATATTTTGCTTCTGTAGGGGATTCTGCAGGGAATTCTAGTCCTTCATTAGGTTGTCATCGCTTGTAGATGCAGTCCACGTTTATAATTTTTAATGCAACCAACGGTTTTACCAAATTATTCTAGGTGTTCACGTTTTTCTCCTGGTTTTTCAATATGCGGAGCTGCCCTACGCGAATCACTTAATAAGGCCAATACCGGTGCCATGTGACTTGCGTGCTTCAGTTTGCCTGGTTCAAAATTGAACTGTTGCTTGAATATCTAGAAGGCCACACATAGTTGTTAGGTTTAGTAAGTTTCACTATGCCGTATGAGACAGCTTGAGCACTAAAAGATTCGTTCTTGTGTACAGGAATGCTGAAGGTGCTTCTCAACCTGCATAAAGTTCGAGGTCGATTGGATGCACAATCACTTCCTCAACAGTGGAACTCCTAATATATCACATGATCATCCCTATCATATCACGTGAGACTAAAATGAGAGGCGGATAAGTTCCAGGATGATTGGTTTAGGCAAGTTCATGGGTTTTTAGGGGGATGTGAGTGAATGTGCAGCTGTGAAGACTTAGCTGTGATGGTTTGACGTGGTGATTGATCCGAGCGCAACATTAAGGAGGAATTTTGAAATACGGGAATGAGCTTCATGTAGTACAATGGAGACCTTCAGAAATTAGTGTTAGGTGGAGGACGCACTTAAAATACCGTTTTCTGAATCTATTTTCGGTTGGCAATTACTGAACCTGTACACCCTTTGTTGGAGAAAATCAGTAGTATCTGCTCTAGTTACTACGAAAAGAATATCGTGCTCGAGTTGATGGGCGGAGGAGCGATGTCAGACGGTCAGGCAGTAAGGCGGATATATCCGCTGGTAGCTTCGGAATATAAGCTATTCGAGGAGGTAGGGCAAGGTTTAACTGCAACGGTGTACCGGGGGCATTGTCTTACTTTCGATGAAATCGTGGCCATCAAGAGTTTGGACCTTGAGAAATGCAACAGCAACTTGGTAATGTTTTCTGAACTGTTGATTGTGTAACCAGTCACTCAGCAGAGCAATCTTTTTCTTTTAGTTCTCCTAAGATCAGAGTCTCTGGATGAGGCGAGTATATCTGTTGTCAAGTGAAGTAAATGATGACTTCATACACTGAGGGTACAGCTAATCTGCTTAATGCGGAAGGACTATATGGAACTACGTAAATGGCTGTCGAAAGGAAATTCAGTAGTGATGTTGCTTTACGTATCGCAGATTTGTGAAGCAAGTGGTTCCTCAGCAGTAAAATGCTGTTAGTGTATTGCTGTCTCGGTTTACGACTGTTTTATGAAAGTGATATTTCTAGTTTTCATTAGTATCAATAACTCTTGCGTGTATATAGTTCTGAACAGTAAATCTCGCGAGTTATCTACGAAGATATACTTTCATGCTAATTCGAAGAATGGGATATTTCAGGATGCCATACGTCGTGAAGCTCAGACGATGAGCTTAATTGACCACCAGAATGTTGTGAAAGCATACTGCTCCTTTGTGGTCGAGAAAAGCCTGTGGGTGGTGATGCCGTTCATGGCAGGTGGATCGTTTCTACATATAATGAAATCAGCTTTTCCTGATGGTTTTGAGGAACCTGTCATTGCAACAGTGCTGAAAGAAACACTTAAAGCACTAGAGTATCTTCATCGCCATGGTCACATCCATCGGGATGTGAAGGTACCCCTACTTACTACGGCTCTTTTATTCCACAATAATTCGTAGAGATTATTCTTTTTATAAAGTTGCTCTTGAGTAGGAATGGCTTGTCTTCATTTATTGTTTTGTTTGTTAGAGCGTCTCAGATCTACATTTTGCAGGTGGCTATCTAGCTTTTCGTCATTTTGTAGTTAGTGGTCGTGGTCCTGAGCTGCTTACGATCTCTGTACAGAGATGATAGTTAACAAGCCAAGTCTTCGAGGGTTTTTTGATTGCAGTCTGATCAGAATAGCTGAATGTCGTGTGCAGGCTGGTAACATACTAATTGATGCAACTGGAGCTGTTAAGCTCGGTGATTTCGGCGTCTCAGCATGTTTGTTTGACACTGGTGATAGACAGCGAACTCGAAACACTTTCGTAGGAACTCCTTGCTGGTACAGAAACAGACTGTGACTTCAAACACACCAGAATACTAGTAAATATGCGATCGTGTGGACATCTCTAGGGTATATTCCATCTAGAATCAGTCTCTACCCTTTAGGGCCACTTTTGTTTGAAAGAAGTGAGAATCTGGCGTGTGAATTGAGACTCCAACGAGGTCCAGTTGATTTCTGGTCTAGGAACCACTTGATGAGGCTGTCTTAAGATCATGAAAGCACATCATATCTCATTGGATGCAAGTTCTCGTACGGATCTATTATTGATATTTTACCAGTATTTGCTGGACAGGATGGCACCCGAGGTCATGGAACAACTTCACGGCTACGACTTCAAGTGAGTTTTCTGCGGGTCTTGTGGTAGTTATGAAGCTGAGAATCCCTTTCTGGTGTTCTAAAGTCCTCGTCGGTGTTTGTATTATTTTCAGCATTCTTGCTTTGTTAATATGATTGGGGCTTTGTAGCCGCTTGTTGCCTTGATGGTATTGTTCAATCATTGAAGCTTCTGTACGACAGGGCTGACATATGGTCGTTCGGGATTACTGCACTGGAGCTTGCACATGGCCATGCACCCTTCTCAAAGTATCCCCCTATAAAGGTACTTTGGATGATGAAGTCTAGTGATAAGCGGCTTATGATGAGTGGAAAGTCGAGCAGTCTATTGTCTTCTTCTAATTTTTTACGGGTTTGAAACTCTTCGGATCAGATATTTTACTTCTCCGTCTTCAACACTCGTACGTACTTTTTTCATCTAATAGTTTGAAACGTTGATTGGGAGATCCAAAAAGTGACTTCTGAAAATGGTGGGGTAACACAGGTACTGTTGATGACGCTACAAAATGCACCTCCGGGGCTGGATCATGAGCGGGATAAGAAGTTCTCGAAGGTTTGGCAGCTCCTTAACAATTATATCCGTAGCACCTAATTCCAGCCAGGAGTATTTGACATGTTTCGTGAGGGGTGCTTGTGCTCTTATAAATGTCGCAATTGTGGCATTAATATGGATAATATATTGGTCCTGTATTATCCTATTACTGTGTTCTCCGCCTACAATTGGAAGTTTTCATCGAATCGCGTCCTTTCCATCAAGTTACAGGAGGCAACTATAAACTCGAAAGCGTTGAAATAGTTGTTCAATGATGGGTTGAACTACTCTAATATAATCGAAGTTGGATTTCTTTTGCAGTCCTTCAAGGAGATGATTGCGATGTGTCTGGTGAAGGATCCAGCTAAACGTCCGAGCTCTGAAAAGCTGCTCAGACATTCATTCTTCAGACAGGCTCGCTCAGCTGACTACTTAGCCCGTCATGTCTTGCAAGGACTGCCGCCTTTAGGGGAACGTGTTAAGAAGCTAAAGGTACCTATCATTTTTCTAAGAATAGGCATGCTCGTGCACTGTTATGGTTTCCTGTTCACAAGATTGGAGCTGGTACAAATGTTCTTTGCGAATAACTGGAAGTTGTCAACTGATTCTCAAGAAGTGCATGATTTAAGAAAACCTCGTTGATTGTAAGTTGTGGCACTTCCACTCTGTACTTTTTCGTACTAGTCTAAAATTTTGGTTGAGCTAGACAGTACGTTGAAATGAAAATGAAACCGAATATTGTTGAACTATTTTCTTTAAAGAAAGTTCCACCTGGTACTGTGACAATACTAAAATGCCTAGTCGAATTCCACAGAATTCTGCAGTAAATAATACTACGGGATTGAGAAAGTGCTGGTGATCCAAGTTTCGCCTGATTCATTTTCTTTATCATCTGTGATATGTTTACCGTAAATTGTGTAGAGCAACGACGCCAACGGCCTTGCCCAAAATGAGCAAGAGGTTCAATCTCAGGTACGATTAGTGAAACGTTTTGAAGCATATTTTGCTCATCTTGTGTGTTCCATCCTTATAAGAACTATATAATGTCCGTCGCCTTCGTTTTGTTCTCTGGAGAGTATTCGGAGTACAACAGTAGCGGCACTAATTGCCGTAATTGTTCTATCAACAGAACGAATATAAGCGAGGAGTGAGCGGCTGGAACTTCAACATTGAAGATTTGAAAGCACAAGCTGCACTTGTACGCATCTTTGTACCACATCGATCTCATCATTTGCACCAGTGATCAGTCTTACTTCCGCTTTAGCATGTTGGAAGTTTGGGCTTTCATTGTTCTGAGACTGACTTTGTAGGTATTTTTGCCCGAAACATGTTTTTAATCAACAGATACAAGATGATGATGATGATCATTCCACGGTAGTTGGGAAGGAGATTATTGTGGTGGAAGACATCGAACAGGTGACAGATCTGCAAGTTCTTCCACTTAAGGAAGCTAATGGAGATGTTCTCACGCATAGCTTACCTTCATCACCTCCAACTTCATCAAGCCTACAATCCTCAATGGACAGGTTCCAGCAGCCTGTCACTATACATTCCATTATTGCTGAGACTACAAATGATGTAAGAACTCTCTCATCCGGCTTTTCTTAAGTCGTTTCTCAATGACCATTGTTTTGTAGGCGAAGCAACTCAAAATGTCTATAATCATGATATCATGGATTCGTATGATCCATCTTAGCGCAGGCAGGAGAGCGAGTGACAAGGGTGCGATCAGGACCTCTCCCAAATCCTGTCCAACCAAAGCCTGCAAAGACCACCAGGTACGTCAGCTGCTAATTCGTCTGGCTTCTACATTTTGCTGATAATTGAACCAAACAGCTTACTATATAGCTCAAAGTCATATATAGACAAAGGTAATGACTTTGAGCTATATATGCAGATGCATATCACCGAAGTTTCCTACAGTTTCGTTTTTATTTTCCTAGTTCTAAAAGATGATGTAGACAAGAAGCTGTAGCTGAGGTTAAGTCACAATACTTGGTAGCTAGTCTACAAGTGTGCTTTTTGTAGATGGTTCCTGACTCGTCTTGTGTGCATGTAGAGGCCGTTATGAAATTTCGGAAGACAATGACGTCGAAAGCTCGGTTCCGAATGGCTCGCCAAGGGAGAGTCGAAGGATGGAAGACAAAGAGCAATCACGACGAGAAAGGGAAAGCAGAGATCTACGTAAAACTGAAGATAGGGAGCGGAAAGAGGAGAGAGAGCAAAGGCGTTCTGATGACCGGGCTGATCGAGATTCATTTCGTCGTGTAGGAAGTTTTGGATCTGAGCGTGTATTGTCATCAATTCGCGGTCTAACCATGGACACACGAGACCTGGACAGGTTTGATCTGGACCCTTTCATTCTTCTTTCATAGTCAAAGTTTTGTGATGTAGCTGATTTCAATATATTCTCTTGCATCCGGGGACAGAGACTTTCGTCAAAATGGACGAAACGGTGATGACCTTACTCGAGTAGGGCAACGAGAACGCTCTTTTAGTGGACCGATAACCTATACTGCTGATCGTTCTACTGTCGACACTCGGCTCAGCAATGGAAACCAAGGAGTTTCCAGACCAACTTCCGGTATGCTTCCTGAGTCCTCGGCGACTTCAGCAAGTGATGTCAACATGTTGTTGTATGCTTTTCAATAACATCGCGCGCAAATTACCTTACTAGGCTAGTTTGCTGATTTCTTTTGTAATTGTTCCAGAGGAAAAAGGAATGTCTCCTGGTCAGAAAGGTTCGGTTCTTCAGAAAGGACGCTTTTCGGTTACTTCGGTCGACGTGAACTTGGAGGTATTTCAACCAGATGCGCTGTACCACCGCTGCTACCTATCCTACTTACATCAACTTTTTCTGGGGATACTGATGTTAGACGTATTGCATGATAATGAGAGTACTGAGCTTGAGATTATGAACGAGGTGGACATTGATTTGAAGATGCCAGGATGTTACGTAACTAATCTCTTCCGTTTAATTTGCTTACGGTTGCTTGAAAGCACAGCTTCATTAATGTGCTTCATCACTAGCTAAAGACAGATCATTCCTGCTTGTGCTTGGTACAGGAGTCTCTACATGTCAACGTCAGAAAAAGCCCGAGTGCTCAGGTATAGAGACTTGTTTCGTCTTCAGTTTGCACAACTTATAGAATTTCGACCTTGATGTCTTTGAGGATTACACATTGATCCATCTGGCGCACCTATGTCTCAGAAATGCTACCTGTAACTATAGGCATATGGAAATCTGAAAGTGCACAATTATTTGCGAGTACTTACTATGATTGGTTTCACGTGGTTGTGTGATGTGCAGACATCACTACACAAGTCTATCAGTGCTGGCGAGTGGTCTCCCGATCGGAAAATCTCTGTACGTTACATTCTCTGCGGTTTCTAAAAGAAAATCAATCCAAAAATGTCGAAAAACTTCTGAATCAGTGACTAGTTAGTGTCTTAGTGGGAACCTGGCTTTGCTTGAAA
This sequence comes from Bryum argenteum, assembly GCA_037043015.1. NCBI lineage: Eukaryota > Viridiplantae > Streptophyta > Bryopsida > Bryales > Bryaceae > Bryum > Bryum argenteum. The sequence continues at coordinate 1,445,504 of CM073323.1, read as the reverse complement.
TATCTATCGTTTCATTGTAAGTATCCTAATAACATGCCGAATCCAACTGCATGTCATTAGGGCTACTGTGGTGAACTGAGCCTAAAATTTTGTTAACAAGCTTGCTCGAACGTGCATAAGCAATCTTGCTCATTTTATGTTCGTGTTCATAGTAATTTGGACTCCCACTTTTTCTGAATTCGCCATGTTGGTGGAACTTGTGAAGGTTTTGCAGCACTCGGCATCAGTCGGCCAGCAGTTTCTCAACACTCTGAACCAACAGTCGGCAGCATCGAATCAAAACGGTGCATTACTTAGTGGAATCATTCCTCAGCTACATCAGATCCTACAGCATGGGCAAAGGCAGCAGGTATTCAACACTATTCTTCCTCCACCATTTGTTCAGAACTAATTTTGCGTATCGTTTCTGAACGTGGCAATGTATCGATGACGTATGCCATGGGAATATGTTGTATTTTCTGTGAATCATTGCTATGAGCTAACTATCAACATCGCCTCTACAGAGGGTCGACAATGGAATGTTTTCTGTGATGATGATCTCTGTCATATTCTGTCTTTCTTATTTCAAGGACAGAATTTAACTTGACTTCATGCACAGAGTGATGTCATGCCATACTGTGAGGTTATGTATGTTGTGCAGTCCCAACTGAGCCCTTGGGTTCTAAAGGCTTAACTACGTTAATCACTTTCTAACTGGATTATTAAGGATGTAATCTCATGTTGTTATTCTATGCAGGAGAGTATCTTGAACCTGATTCAGTCTGTTAGTTTAAGCGACGTTAGCAACTGTAAGTTCTATTATATTTACGGGGTGTTAAGTTGACCTACTCATTTTTGCACTATTTGATCTTAATTGAAGTAATATTGGAGCTCTTGATCAGTCCTTGTAAACGCAATCACGCAAGCAAAGAAGGTCTAAATAGCCTGGGAATCTCTTTGAATGCAGTACAAGCTCTAAATGCGTCGTCAAGATACCTGCGAACTTTTAGTACAAACTCCGTTGCCGATTCCTCGGTGAGTACGCTACGTCAAGACTTTCTCTGACCGTTTATGCTCCATCTCAGAAACTCTTGACAAAAGGTCCTGTTGTTGGTACTAATGTAGCTATCACTTCCAACCTCATGAAACATCTTGAGTTTCACGGTATGATAAAGAGAAGGAATCCTTCTTGTAGTTGCTCATAAGTGTCTGGTCATTGTCATGCAGAGTGCCAGCGGTTCACCACGAAGTCCACGGTGTGGCCCTCGCAATCGCCAAAGTCAGGTACCTGGCGTTTATGTCTCTCCAGAACTTATAAGCCGAATGATCTTGTAACATAGCTATTTCATTTAGAAGCTCAGCTTAGAGGAGGAAGATGCATCATCAGTATTTTGGGCACAACCAGTAATACTTACTTGGAAGGACATCCGCTATACATAAATGGTCGAATTCAAAGTGACGAACCGACCTAGATGATTCCCCTCTGCCCTCGAAACACTAAGCAATCATTCTTTAACTTGTTATACATATCTCTAAGCTAAGAGATCTCAGAGGGTGTTCTTCATTTGCCAGGTTGAGGTTTCAACAGATGAGCGCGAGCTTCTTCACCAAGTATCTGAACTTCAGTCCAGGTTTAGCATCTCAAGCACTCACATTGTGAACATGCCACACCACATACTGTAAACTCAATGTATCTCAAACTTAATGAGAGACGCATTGCCTGACCTCTCGTTTGATGATTGTTTTGCCAGGATGGCAAACCTTGTGGATGAGCTGCAAATGGCGAAGTTGCGCAATGTTTCAGTAAGTTTCTTGGCTTTCTGCAATGCTAGCTGTTGCAGTTGAAAAACCTGCTACTTTCATTGTTTCTTCCTTTTTGGAAAGATGCAGGGAGTTTGTACTAAAGAATTCTATGACGATTTTCAGCTCGAACGCCAATTGAATGCTATTTACAACAGAGAGGAAGAAGAGAGGATAAGGAAAGAGGAGCTGCGAGGGAAAACGGATGACCTGGAACTTGCTACACCGAAATTTCATGCCTACCAGGTGGCTTGACAAGCTAGGAACTTTCATAAGTTTCCCGTATACATATGTTATTGCCCTCATACTGAACCTGACAGGAGTGAACATACTCTTCGAGCAGAAAAGTGGTCACGAGCATGGGATGATAGCATCCAAAGAGCTCTCTTACCAAAGCAGTCACCTATTGCTTGACTTCCGTACAGGGTTCTCATCCGATCACTTTGATGCCTCCTGTAATATGCTTCCGAACCTCAGGCATGTCTACTGAAAATCATGAGAATATGTTGAAAGTTCTACACTGTGAAATACTATACAATATATGCATCCTCAGAAGTTTTACATTGTGGAATAAGATACTGTACTTTCATCTGTTAATGAGGCTACTAGTTTGACTGCTTTCCACTTAAGGTGTTGCACTCGCAAACACAAATGATCCGATTGGGGGATTTTGGGCTGTGATTGTACATGGAGTTGGTTTTTTGCTTATATTGTGATTCAAAGTCAACCATTGGGTTCAAAGCAACTTCTTATTGAGAATTGTTTAGGTCCTTCAAATTCCATGGAGAAGCCACCCACCGCTTTCATCTCAAAAATCGAATTAGCACTTCATTGGGCTATGATACCGATTTGGCTGCTGGATCACGAACTCTTCCTGGATCACTGCCGGATTCCTGAAAAAGCTGTTCCTGAAACATTCTGTATCGTAACTAGCACAGAGCCCGAGTGGAGATTCTTCAGGCAAAGATGGTTCAAGGACAAAAACATAAGAGTTTTTTGCAGTTGTTTGTTATAATGACTTGACTATTGAATTTCATTGCAAAATGAAGATTTCATGTTTTCCATAGAAAGTGTTGAAATTTTGAGTATCTTGGCCCATTGTGAGTCTTGCCGATAATTAATATCACGTACAGTTTCAATGACTTTAGGTGACTTTAGGTGTTGTGGAATGGTAGGTAGCTCTATTTTATATTAGAAGTGAGCCTCACATTTCAAGATTGTTATAGTGATTGCTCAAAGTCATTTGCTCAAGAAAGTTCAATTGCCCATTTTTCATCAAATGTTGATAACTACGAGTTTGCATGTGTGGTATAAAATTTGATAAACTTCTTGTGAGGTACTTTACAAGATCATATTTGTAGTTTACTCATCGTCTCCTTAAAAAAACCCCTATAACTCTCTTATTTGATTAGCCTCACGCAAGCTCGAGTGACATGCCTTAAACCTTAGACCCTAGACAATATGATCCTCATATATATATTTAGTTTGCCTGAACTATTTTAATTTATTTGTTTTGAGTCTCAACAAGTGATCCTCTACATGGTATCAGAGCGAGGTTGAACTAAGTACACGTCATACTCTAGAGACTTGAGTAAGCAAGGTCGGTCGTCTTAGTAGGGTATAGAACTACTGATCTAGACTAGCAGTAACAACAGATTATATAGGTGACACATACTTACATTCCTAGAATGGTATTCAGAGACAGTCTGATGGGAGATTCTTCCAAGCTTGATGGCAATTCAAACTACAGTGTTTGGAACTTCACGATATAGCATCTGATAAGTGGTGATGATATTTGGAAGCTAGTAGACCTCCCTGCCACGACTGTTGCTCCTACGACCCCTGTCAGTATAGCGGCTTTAGAAACTCAGAAAAAGAAAGCTCTAACTATGATAGCCTTGTCAGTAAATGATAACGTTATTCCATACATAGTAAACATAATAGAGCCAGATGTATGCTGGAATGTGCTCAAAAACCTCTATGCAAATGGGACCAGCTCTGAAATGCACGCTTGCCGTCTCAAGAAGGCTCTCTACGGCCTTAAACAGGCCCTACACGCATGGTACTCGAAAGTTGAACAGTACCCTCCAGAGCTAGGGACTTTGTCGCTCTAGTGCCGACAGCAAACTCTACCACCTTGAACTCGACGGCAAGCTCACACTTTTGCTCCTGTACATTGATGATATTTACATCACCGCCGACAATGACTCCACATTGCCCACGTTTGAGTTGCCATTTAATTAGTCTAAATTTGAGATGAATCATCTCGGCCTTCTCTCCTACTCTTTAGACATCAAATTCCTCTTCACTGTATTTGGCATCATGGTGAACCAACGTCAGTACGTGCGAAAGCTCTTCTCCAAATTTGGTCTTTCAGACTGTCGACCCGTCTACACCCTAATAGCAGAGAAGTTGAAATCTGAATCAGACATGTCTGCACTAGAAATTGACCCTACGATGTATCAATAGGTAGTGGGAAAGTTGATCTTTCTTACTTACACACGCCCATATATCTCTTTTGCAATTAGTGTTGTAAGCAGATTCATGTGCAAGCCTCAAGACCCTCACTTGCAAGCTGTCAAGCACATCTACAGATACTTGCAAGGCTCTACCAACTTTGCTCTGCTATACAAGCGCAGGGAGGGTGATCATCTTTGTGGTTTCACCAATGCTGACTGGGCCAAAGACACCATTGACAGGAAATCCACAACAAGCTTTGTCTTTCTCCGTGGCAACACTCTAATCACTTGGAACAGCAGAAAGCAGCCTACGGTTGCATTGTCATCAACAGAGGTGGAGTATATGGCACTAACAAAGGGAACAAAGGAAGCTATCTAGCTCAAAAGGCTTTTTGGAGAGCTAGAAATCCAAGATTTACAAGCCTCAACCACCATCCATGGTGACAACCAAGGCAGACTTCCTCTAGCGCACAATTTCGTCTATCACGGAAGAGCTAAGCATATTAAGGTAAGACACCATTTCTTCAGAGAGAAATTTTCTGAAGTCAGGTGAAATCAATCTAAAGTATGTACCCAAAGGAGAGCAATAAGCAGACATATTTACAAAAGCCTTGGGGAGGATAGCATTTCAGAGAATCTGCAGCCAGTTGGGCTTAATCAGAATAGAAGGAGAAAATTATAAGCCTAGTTAAAGAAATCCACAGAGCTTGACTCATAGAAGAGCTACAGCCCATAATAACCAGGACACTCCTCTCCATCGGGAGGTACGTAAGAGGGTAGAAATCCAAAACCTAGTCTAGAATACCTAAGTATAATCTCTATCTCCATCAAGTTCTCCGAAAGCAGGAACTCATAGTTAGCAAGCTCGAAATTTACTTTCTGAGTGAAAGCAGCAGTCTCTAAGCTACTCGGAAGAGAAGCCTTTCATCCACGCGAGTTAAGCAATGTGAAGTTCAAAGCATTTTATTTGCCAGTGATTTCGAGGAAACGGTTCCATTGCTTACTCGCACATCGAAGGCGCAACATTAGCAAAGGAGACCTGACCAGCACCGGCCAAACTCGCTCCTTCACAACCTCGTTAGGCAAATCGCTCCTCTTTTATCAACCGCCGAAATCAAAAAACCAATCGCTCCTCTTTTATCAACCTTGCATATAGGAAGGCACAAGTAATCTACACCTCTAGGAGAGACCTCGTAGAGTTTGGAAGTTTCATCAACTGAAGTCCTCACTAGACACCGCCAGAGAAGTAAGGAAGCGGCATCGAACAATTTTTGCAGGAAGAGACAAAAAACCCAGAGTCCGAACAGAAAGGTTTGCGTTAGGCCGGCCGCTAGCAATAGATTCGCAACAAAGTGATACACAAACTTCATCGAGTGCTCATGATGAGGAATCGACATAATTACAACTTGCCAATATCAATTGCTCAGTGTCACGGTCACAAAAGCGAGGGGGGGGGGTTGACACTGTTGAGCAAGAAGGTGTTCAACTGTAGACATTGCGTCTTGGAGTATGGTACCTGCAGAGTACAAAGTAACAACATTGTAGTTAGTGTGTTGTTAATGGCCTCACCACTAACCCATCTATAGTTAATTAGTCATAATGAACACGACTATCACCCATATGTATATATTCAGTTTGCCTGGAGTGTTTTAATCTATCCGTTTTGAGTCTCAACCAGTGATCCTCTACAAGGATGGCCGAGGAGGCAGAGATGCCGAGGTGTTCCTAGCATTGCCGCATAAAGCTATGCCGATGCTGCTTAGTTAGATCATTTCTGCCCCAATGATGAGGCTCAGAGAAGGAGGTAGCACTAGTAGAAAATGGCACTAAAAGTGACAACCGTAATGATTAGACCGTAATTTCACAAAGTGTCAGTTTTAAATGTGCTTTTAATAACATTAAAATAACTTATGATATTTGTCATTTTTTCTTAAATTTTTTTTTTGTTGGAATAAGCATACCACATCCTAATAAATCAATAAAAAATTTAAGAAAAAGTGAAAAATATAATAATTTATTTATTTATTGTCATTAGAAGCTCGATTAAAACACACACTACGTGTCATTACGGTCAAGTCATTACGGCCGACACTTTTAGTGCCATTTTCTATTTGTGTAGGGAAGCAGCAAGACAGAGTGTAGTGGAGCCAAGGGTAGCGGCATGAGTCCAGGTCGTTGCGCACCGGCACTCGCCAGCTGTGAGGTTAAATCCCGGTGGACTGAAGTTCAGATACTTGGTGAAGAAGCTCGCGCTCCTTATCTGTTGAAACCTCAATCTGGCAAATGAAGAACACCCTCTGCGATCTCTTAGCTTAGAGATATGTATAACAAGTTAAAGAATGATTGCTTAGTGTTTCGAAGGCAGAGGGGAATCATCTAGGTTTCGTCACTTTGAATTCGACCATTTATGTATAGCGGATGTCCTTCCAAGTAAGTATTATGTAACCCCTTGAACAAACCTCAAACGCTTGCTAGTTTGCATAGTATCGCACTCCGAGGTAGTGTACAACAATATTGAATCTCTTATGCTATAGGAAATTGTTAAGCGAGATCGTTATGAACCATGAGATCTCTTCGTAGGAGACCGAATACTAGTAAAAACCGGCACTAAAAGTAACAATTGTGATGACACAAAGTGTGAGTTTTAATTGTGCTTGTAATAATCTCAAAATAAATTATGATATTTGTCACTTTTTCTAAGATTTTTTTTGTTGTAATTAGCACACCATAACCGAATAGATTAATAAAAAATTAGGGAAAGTGAAAAAATAATAATCAATTTTGATGTTATAGAAGCACAATTAAAACTGACACTTTTGTGTCATTACGGTCAAGTCATTACGATTGTTGCTTTTAGTGCCATTTTCTATTAGTATTCGGTTTCCCCACAAAGAGATCTCATGGTTCGTAACGATCTCGCTTAACAATTTCCTATAGCATAAGAGATTCAATATTGTTGAAAACTACCTCGGAGTGCGATACTATGAAAACTAGCAAGAGTTTGAGGTTTGTTCAAGGAGTTACGTTACAAGAATGGGTGTTGGAGTTGGCGTTGGAATGGTTATCACCGCAAGAGCTAGCATGGCTCGCGGAAGAAGTCAAGCGGTGGCCAAGGCTGTGAAGTGCCTCACGCAAGCTCAAGTGGTAGACGGAGCCTAGTTCAAAGGTGCCATAGGCACCTTGTAACTCCATTTAGGTTTTTATCATCCGAGACACCGCCCGATCCATCTCATGTCATTTATTCTTCTAGCATTTCAACGGTATCATGCAAAGGGATGTTTTCACGTATGACACTTTTCCAAGCGGATTGTTCTCACATAGTTTGTTGAGTGAGGGGGCTCTAGATTTCTCTATAAGTATGGGGGCAATACACCAACAAAAAAGAGGCGGGTCTGCAATGTTGTTTTTGTTACTTGTGCTAGATTCTATACAACGTCTTGATACTTGATTTAGCAACTTTCTCAACCTCAAATCTACAAAATTATATATAACATTGCTTGGTGATTCGGTAACATTGCTTATTTTCTTTAGAAACGTTGATATATTAGCAAGTTCAAAACGTCGCCTTGACAAAAATACATAACAAATCCCCCAAGCTGTAGCAGTGATAACAATGTTTAGGGGTTAAGGGTTGACGTTTAGGGGTTAAGGGTGCAAAGTGACCAAATTATAATGAAAATTGCACACACTCCTCAAATCTGCATAGAAAACAATGTCGTAATTTTCAGTTATTCCTCTGATTAGACAGATAAATTTTCCTGGATACATGATTCATAGGTCCTCCAAGGTAAAAACTTGAAGAGGCTTAGCTTCTCCATTAAAACCTCGTTTTTGAAATTTCACTTGGTTTGGGAACCAAATTGAGTTTACTTCTTTCGGTAGAATTTTAGACCCGTACGCTAGAGTATGAGTTTATGGCGTGCATTTTAGTGAAGGCAGCTTTTGCTTTTCGGTTTTCAAACATGTGCATGTTTTACCATTGTAATCCAATCATGTGATTTTCATGATTTTTTTCATGATCATGTTCTTACAATACATACTAACAACTTTATAGTTGGAAGATTTTTTAACCAAATATTTTTGGTATTAGATTTGCGGTGGTGTTTCTACAATGAAAAAAGTGAAAACTGAATGGGTATATTTTGAGGAGCTATATTCTTCATCACCATTGGATTTTCATTTTGATTTTTGGAATGGGTTCCATTCAAAGTGTTATTTTGGTTGTAAAAACCTTCACCTAATTGATGGTGTTTTGAAGTCAAAGTGCAAATATGAGTGCAAATGTGCAATGGAAGTAGATTTAGACAATTTTTCCTTTGTAAAATATTTAGCAATTTTCACCCTTGCAAGGCTATGCTTTGAGCCAAGAAATTTTATTGATACAAGGGTTCTAAATTTTCAAAGAGATAAGCTAATAAAATTTATGTGGTTCAAGGATTATTTTGAGATAAAAGTGAACAACTTTCTAGTTGGAGAATTTATCATTGTTGTAGCTTTGTTTATAAAATTTTAAAGTGAAAATGATAAAAAATTTGTTGTTTGTTTTGAAGATTGATAAGTTACAATCTTGCAATTTATGGGGCTTCATGACTCAAGTTTTAGTCTACACAACCAACAACGAGTCTACTTCAAGTTTCTATGGTTAAGATCTAAACAACTTACCTCCATTTTCATCTATGAAGTTTTTTTCAAAAGTGTGTTTTTTGGCTAAATATAGGTTGGGACATTTAGGCGTTAATTGGTCTCCCGATCTTGGTAAGTGATGTTATAGCTAGAAGTTCAAGGTTGAATAGAAAATTTTAAGTACATGTTCACGCAAGTGTCTATGTTGGATGCAAAGTATGGATGAACTCGATTGAGTTACTCTTTTGTAAAGCTTTAGTTATTAGTTTATTACATGGATACACACGATGACAAAGTAGAGGTGATGGGTGTCACTTATTATAAGAGAGATTGATGAATGCAAGCGTGTTTAAAAGGTGGACTCATTGCATTAGCTTCTCTCTTTGCTCAACCTCATGATGTTTCTATATTAAGAATTTTGAAAATACACTTCATCCTTGTGGAGTTATCATCCTTACACACAATTGGGTTTTAACTTTTTCAATAAGTAAGCGTCCAATTTGAGTCTAGTGGTAGAAATGATTTGAAGCTCTATCCAAGATGTGAGGAAGATACGCTACTCATTTTAGGGCAAGGGGTTTAGTTTTGAGCTCCTTTTCCTCTCTAGATTTTGAGACGATTTTCACCATGGCAAGGCTATCATTTGAGTCTTAAAATAAAAATTTTTTAAAAAAAAAAAAAAAAAAAAAACATTTAAATTTGTACTAGAGTGCTTTCAAGATGAAGGTGAATAACTTCCTAGTTAGATACTTTATTGATATAGGTTAGTATCATTCTCATGCTAATGTGAAGATGATGAAATTTGGAAATTTGAGATCCAATTAGCTTACCTTCTTCTACATTTGTAAAATTTTTATAGAAAGTTGTGTTTTTGAACTCAATTTAAACAAAGATGTTAGGGATTTAACTATAAGTGATAATTTTTAATTTATTTGTGAGATTTATTATTATTCACGTGGTCACATTTAGAATATTTAAATTTGTTCATTGTTTTCTTGACATTGATTTATACCATTCATTAGTTTGTGCTAAAAACTTTGACTACCACAAGGCAACTAGTTTGTGCTTAGAAGTCAAGATACTCAGTCTCATACTACAACGTTGTGGTGAACACTAACCAAGTGTTTGGTCAAAACCTTTTTAGCATTCTATACACACCTTGTAAATCTTCCATTTATTTATTTTTTGTTTATTATTCTTGAACCAACACCACACCTCACTAACCAAGAATTTAGTTACAATATGTTATAATCAAAATATCAAACTCATCAATATCATTAAAGTAGAACTTTATATAGTTTTAGAGTGACACAATAGACCATGATATTTGCGGGTTGAGAGGTTTACCTCTGAGACATCAATATTTGACCTATCATTTCTAAAATAAGAACTTTGGCATTACAACCATGATCTTATTGTGAACAAACACATGTTGTCTCCTTTTGGCACTTTCTTCTTGTAAATTCTTTATCCGTATTAAAAACTCGAACACTTTCACACAACAACACAACCACAAAACTCGGATTATGCTTATATAAATGTTGTATATGTGATAAATTTGAAAATTAAAGTACTGCATTACATCAAAACATAGTGAATTTATATATGTATGTTTTTTTTTAATCATATATAAAACATCTTAGCTCTATGATTATTGTGGATAGCAGGAAATTGAGTTATTAAAGGGGGGCTCAAAGGTAGTTTGTCAAAGTAAGACGTAGAATTTAGGTTAAGTTCTTTTGTGCCATATTCATCTCTTCTCTTTTGAAACGCTTTTGCTGCATTAAATAATAGTCTTCCTCGGTATGCAACTAAATGAGCATAGTAAGCTGGTGCTGGCATTGATACCGAATGAGGACTTCGTTGAAATATATGGCAAAATGAGAAGGTAAGGTTCTCAAAATCATCCGCTCTGTCACAAGAACAAAATCATATTTTAGATAACTCAACTTCCCCACTCACTTTCAGGGTTGTCTTGTGTGACAAACTCGACACGATGTTGAACACGACATGTCAGACAACCAACACACCATTTGTTTGAGAATATACCATATTCCTAGAATATTCTAAAAGATACGCCCGCATATTCTTGGATATTCGAGCATATTTCATTCAAAGTGTTCAACGTACCATACACTTGACAAACACGACAACTCGACAAACATTGCCGAAAATGTGTCGAAGAAGACAACCCTGCTCACTTTGTATAGTATGACCACCATAGTCACTCATGTATGCTTTTAAATCATGTAGGGAAAGCCTAGGATTTATATCAGATTTTCAAAGGGGTGCAAAACTCAAATTTGAAAATTCCTGCCTCTATTTTTATGTATGTTCTCTCAAATCTACCTCTCAAAGTACATTTTGGAACAATCTATTGAACAAATTCAAAATCTTGGATATATGATACAAAAGACTCTTTAAATAAATTTTTGAATGTAGAAGGTTGGTAATTAAGGGTTTCCCCATAAGATATATTTTCAAGAATCGAGAAGTATTTAAATGAAACAATATTCTTTTCACTAACCCTACAACTTAGTTTTTTAATACACACCATAAAAAATCCTAGATTACTCCAACTACTACTTTCCTTTCATGATAAAAGGCCCTTACATTGTCTTGAACCTACTCACATATTAAGATTGGCCTTCTATTATAGAAAGAGTGACAATCACCTAGTATGGTTTTATATGATAAAACAAAAGACCAATACGAAACAAAATGAAAATTCTCGAAGTCTTGATTAACAGGTAGTAAACTACTCAAAATGTTGAGTCACAAGCACATACTAAAACAATTTTGGGTTTTTTTTTTGGTAAATAATGACCTCATATAAGATTTTAATTTCGATACACGTAAAATTAATATTCTTAACTCATATATATATATATATATATATATATATATATATATATATATATATATATATATATATATATATATATATATATATATATATATATATATATATATATATATTTTCAAGGAGATTACTAAATAGTAGAAGATTTTACTTACGAGAAATTGGATTCGTCGTAAATGACATAGTAATGTGAGGGTCTTGGAGTACCTCGAGGGGAAGTATGACTACAAAGATAAAAGTCAAATTTTTGTGGATCACAAACATCAGTATCAATAACCGTTCCCATTGGGATGTTTTGTGGCACGGAAGGTCTAGTCGTGTTTTTTAAACTTTCCGGCAAGAAAAAGCGAGTGTGATGCCTTTTTTGTACAATTACAAGAGTGACTTTTGGATCATAATTTGCTTCCGCTGCTCTTGCACCATCCTTTATTTGGGGTAGTTCGTCTCGTAGGACCGTCTCAAATTGAGAATCTCCAACACCATCTCGATAATAGATTATAGTCTACATTGTATCAATAAAAATAAATAAAAAATAAAAAATTGATCTCAAGATTCAAAGTAGAGTTTTCAAGAACTCCAAATATAATCTCGTATAGTGTTTGAAATCAAAAGACTCAGCTTCACCAACAAAATTCATCATTTTATAAATATATATAGTGGTGCTAAGATTAGATAAAAAAATTCGGACAAATAAAAATGTTAATCTTATCCAAGCGTTGATCATAACAAAGAGTTGACCTAAACCCCAACCCTAAACCCTAAACCCTAATAAAGGGACAGGGACAGCGTTCTTAACTAGATGTTGATCTTAACGAGGTTGATCTTATTGAGGTACCACTGTAAGACATAAATATATGTCACTATTGCAACAACTCTTGTGTAGAGTGAATAGTTACCTTTGGAAGCAATTTATGATTATTGAGGGCTTTGAAATCTTGAAGTAATTCAGTAATGGCATTCTGAAGGTTTTTGGTCATGAGTTCTTGGCCAGGGTCTTGAGTAAAAAGCCTAGCACCGAAATAAGAACAAGAATAATCAAGATTGCCAACAACGGCCGCAATAGAAGGTTGATCAGACCCCGCATCCGGGTGAGTAACATCCGCACCAAAAGCAAGAATTTCACCATACTTAACCTTCTTAATAGGCCTAGTTCTAAAGTTTTCCTCATTCCATGCTTTAAATTGCACATTTCGCCCACCCAATCGACAATTTACCTTCATACACAAATTGGTACTATAACTTCTCCAATTCGCTTTTTTGGCTGAAACCAAACATTCCGCCGCTAGTACTTGAGTTGGTACCCCTTTTAAACAATCTCCCCATAGCTTGATTTCACTATAATGAGTATTTCTCTTTTTCCCATCTAGAATCACTACTATCAAGTTCACTCGGTCTCTTTGTTTATTTGTGATGTTGGTTTGGACTTTAGCGTAGATTTTCTCCATTACCACCACTGGGTATGTTGCTGGTTGCTGACTTGCACTTAAATACTGATGTTTCATCACTTTTAGGTTGGATTCTTTTAATGCACTAACAAAAGACAAAAGACTTGTCAATGTTGATGACCTTACAACATTAGTGTGAATCGAATCTAAGCAGTCTCCGACCTGTTCGTAATGCTAATATCCCGATGGCCAGTAATGTGAAAAGAAAGATACTAGGATTATTTATTATGAGAGTGTAAGTTGTATTTTTGTCAACCTTATTAGAATCTCGAGGTACGAATTTAGTTGTTCTTCACTTAATTTACTTGACATATTAAGCACACCCCAATGAAACAAATGTTCACGTGGCTCTCTGGATCTTACAAGTGTTACCATTGGTAATGTACGACCAACTACACTCGTTGGTACGGTATCAACTTCTACATTGAAGCTTTTTGTATGATTGTTCCTATCACGCATTATTCAAAGAAAGTGTAAATATTGTGAATTATGTAGTATTTGATTAGTTAAAGGGAAAAATGTGATTATACAGTGGTGCTTGAATTAGATAAAACGTTTTCGGACAGACAAAAACATTGATCTTATCCAAGCGTTGACCATAACGAGACAATGCCTCTTTGCATAATAAAGGAACAGGGAGGGACAGCGTTGATCTTAACGAGGTTGATCTTATTGAGGTACCACTGTATGTGTATTTTACACTAATTCGGTCATCAAATTGATATTACTAAAAGAAGTAAATAAGAACAAAATTGATATTAGTATGTTAATTTCAATTTCCTTATAATTATCGAACCTTAGAGTGTAGTGTTCTTTTACAAATCTTGCTATGTTCTGAATGCGTGTATTTCCAGCCATTATACCATTAAACTTTCCAAGTACTTCAAATCCTCTTTGGTCTTTGGATTCTTGATTGAGAGCAATAAAACATAGTTCCAAAGGCATAAAGTTTGAATTTTTAGATTGTAATATCAAGAGGGGAAGGTCTAAACACTCAATTTGTTTGTCATAATAGTCATGAAAATATTGTTGTATAGTGACTTCCCTTCCATTATTGAGTTTGACTATTTGTGTTTTTGCATTACCATTGGTCAAACCAGTGATTTTATGACTTCTAGTCATTTTATCCATATAATGATTGGTTTCAACTACCAAGCCTTTTACACTTGCCATAACCTTAGTTCTGATTAAAAAAATATTGTATTGAGTTAATAAATTGAACTTTATTAATATACATTCCTTAAGAAAATCATTAGATTTGAATATAGTTTGCATCCCAAAGATATATTAATAAATTACAAAATTATATCTTGTAATTACAACTATTTTATACTTTTATTATCATTGTTTTTGTTAATTTTTTTATTATAGCGTGAATATCATAACAACTTCAAAAATAGAATAATAATAGAATGATAATTAGTTAGTGATACCAAATGAAAACCATATAATAACTTAATAATACACATCAAAAGAGAATTTTGAATTATAAGATTTGTTCAATTTGTAAATGTAGTTGATGAATGTATTGATGCTATAAGACCACAAAGATCTAATTTTGTACACATAAATTATTTACTCTATAGATGTAACAAATTTATATTTCTTTTGTGATGTTTTTACATGCAATTTGTGATTACTTGTGTGTATGAAAGTCAACTTGAATTATACTTTAGAAGCGTGAAGCATACAAAATCATATTTTAAAAACCTTGAATAATTATTTTTCACTTATAAATATTTGTTGATATCAAATTTCAAAGTAAAGTGGAATTTTGTATAAATTATTAAAATTTTAAACATAGAGCTACACTCTTCATCTCACTTCTCGCCATGTTACTTTATGAATGAAATCACAGTGAATGACTCTTTGCCAATGATTGATGTGATATTATACTAATATTATGTTATCTAACTAAGACATTCGGAGTCAATGCAAATTTTTACATCATGTTTAGTTTCAAGACTATTTATTTCTTTAAAGCTATGAGTTTTGATTCAGAAGGTCATATCAAATAGCTACCTTTGTTTATATAATTCGGGCCCCATTCTGGAAGTCTCTCCTCTGTAGTCTATCAAGTGCTTTAAAAAATCTAAAATACTACATCTTCCATGAAATAACTTATAAAATGAATCAACATTCAGAATGAGACCTTGTTGTGTCGGTTTAAAAACTCGCGAGTATCCTTCTAGTCCATACATTTTAAGCGGACCCAAATTAATTGTGTTTTTTGAAATAGGAAACAAATACGTTTTATGTTCAATATCTCCTTTACAAATATCTTGCTTTAAAGAAGCATTCAGAACAGACATGTATTGCATAGGATACTTTGGAGATTGCCCATTCAAATAATTGAGTAGTTCAAGTGAAGCAAGTTTTGTGTCCACTTCATTATCTTGAGAACCTTTTCGAGATATAGTAAAAGTGTATGTCTTTATTCTACATGAAGTTGGTTAAAAAAATATATATATCTTCAACTTCATGTAATCAAATTGTGATAAACTAACAAAGTATGTAATAAATTAAGTAATGGTATACTAAAAGACATCAACAGACAAAAATTTCAAAACATCGAAATACAAACAAAGGTCAAGTCAACACACTGTCCATTAACACTTACGCTTGATTTTTCTCCAAGTGTTCGTATTTGAACTCTCTTGTAACAAAATCAAGAGATTGATACACAAAAAGTTTGTTATTTCCATCATACGTGACATATTTCCCACTTAAATTTTTATCATGAAATTTTGATTCCCAATCCCGTTTGAAAGCCCAACGCGCTTCTCTTTTTTGGATAGGTGGGTGCAAGTGATAATCGTAAACTATAATATCTTCACTAGGTAACTTGGTACATCTAAAGTGGTTTACTATCAACGTTACTGGCTACAAAAGAAAAGCAAATTCAATAAAAACCAGAAGTTTTCAGTATACAAGCTATTCAAATCCACTCATAATTGTTGTACTAACATATAAAAACACTACACCGAATAGGTAGATTAGTGTTGGATTTTTATTAGATTTGAAAATGCTATAAGTTTTTACTTTTGGTAACCAAGAGTATCGACTCCAAAACTCTGGAAGGATCCACATCTTGACGGATGTATAGGGTAAAAATATTGACTAACACTAAAAACTTATAACATGTTTATATAAATTAGTGTATCTAACACTAATCTACCTATTTGCAGAAAGTATAATAAATACAAAGTAATTGATTTTCAAGATTAAAACCTTTCCAATCGTAGCTTTTTCGGTTGGGCGATTGCACACAAGAGAATTCTGAGTTCTGGCCGACGCATATTGTAAATCAATACCGACAAGAGTCTTCATACAACTATTTTGAGGTTGAATGAGATTGCATGTGGCTGTTGATTTCACCATCTCCCCATAAGTCAATTTGGGTGGTGAATTACTCGCCTGCTTCGGAAGAACGACTTGATTCTGCAAGAATCCATGAGGTTGCTTCTTCTTTGAAGAAGTTTTGA
Source organism: Bryum argenteum (assembly GCA_037043015.1). Classification (NCBI taxonomy): domain Eukaryota; kingdom Viridiplantae; phylum Streptophyta; class Bryopsida; order Bryales; family Bryaceae; genus Bryum; species Bryum argenteum. The sequence continues at coordinate 1,428,850 of CM073323.1, read as the reverse complement.
CATCCGTCCAACCCTCATCATCATCATCTTCGGCACCGCACATTGCAGGTGTACTGATACTGTCGAACATTCTCTTCGATCCAGAGGCTACTTTTTCTAGAGGCGGCAGACATGAGGCTGGAGATTCAACCTCTGCATCTGCAGCTGAACTTGATGAAGGAGAAACTTGCTTCGGAGGAGCAGGCGGAGGAGTTCGAGGTGGAGTCGGTGGTTTTGAGACCGGTTTTGCTTTAACCAGGAGTTTAACCAAATTTGGTTCTGGTTTCGGAGGAGGAGGAGCAGGAAGAGGTAAATTTTCGGGAGGAGGAGGACTAGGAGCTCTCGGTGGCACACAGCTGCTAGTAATGCCGATACAATCACCGAGTAGTTTCTTTTTGTTTTTCTTCTTACCCATTGTATCACTTTTTTACAAGCGGATTGAGTTGTCCAACTTATTCCTTCCGATGCATTCTTTCAAAAGCACGTTTTGTTTGGAATTTTCATCGTTTGTATTTCTTAAAACCCTAATTCTTTATTATATTTCCTTCTCGATGTCTTTCTTTGGATGCAATCTAGAATTTGTGCATCTAACATGTATGGTTTTCTATCAATTTTATAAGAGATTCAATCTATGTACACAATAAAAGTGCTACCAGGGTGATTTTTCGATTGAAGAGAAACAAATAGAAATGTTTGTTCTCTATTTTTATACTCTAATCTTTTTATTGTTGCACATAAAAACGAGTGCGATTGAATGTTTTGTGGAGCTCCTTCTTGCATTGTTTTGAACTTGTTTGTGAAAAACTTCAAGTTCGAAACCCTGATTTCGTATTGTTTTTTTACAATCGTGAAGAGGTTGCAACTCTTCACGAAATATTGTCCACGTGTATACCACTACACTTTTATGTGTTGGAATTATTATTTTTTGATTAGAAAATAAAAAATTATCTAATATTCAACAAGAAGATTCTTTGAACAAAGGAGGTTCTTGTTACAAATTTGGGCCTCACTATTTGGGCCTTTAGGAGCTAAGAAAGAGTGCTCTAAAATGGAGTAGTATCAATAATAAAACTCTAAATTCTGCACTCATAGGTACATAATAGATTCGCAAATTCAATAGTTAGCAAACATTATAGGATGTCAAATTAGGGCACCATCTTGAAAACACATGTAAGTTCACTGTGTAAGTTCACTTTGAGAGGAAGTCATAACAAATTGTAAAAGAGTTCAAAAAATGATGAATTCACATATACTATCTTTCCACTTACTTTCCCCAATGCACAAAAAGTGCTTGCAATGTTAACTTCGCCAATCTTTCGAAATGAAGGGCATTATTGATGTTAGTATGTTGCCCTCATGTACTAAACAACTACACTTCGCCAATTTTTCAAAATGAAAGGCATTATTGATGTTAGTATGTTGCCCTCATGTACTATACAACTACACTTCGCCAATCTTTCGAAATGAAAGGCATTATTGATGTTAGTATGTTGCCCTCATGTACTATACAACTACACTTCGCCAATCTTTCGAAATGAAAGGCATTATTGATGTTAGTATGTTGCCCTCATGTACTATACAACTACACTTCGCCAATCTTTCGAAATGAAAGGCATTATTGATGTTAGTATGTTGCGCTCATGTACTATACAACTACACTTCGCCAATCTTTCGAAATGAAAAGCATTATTGATGTTAGTATGTTGCCCTCATGTACTATACAACTACAGTTTATACCAAAGTTATACCAAGGGAGAGTGCTCAAAACTAGAGCCATACCAATATATAGTGGAGCATTGAGCCTCTTCACCCATACGTACATCATAGCTTCTTCACTCAGTAGTAGCATATACTCACAATAAACATTTTAGGGTGCAAAAGTAGGTCACCATTTTAGAAACACCTATGAGACCACCTTCAAAAATTCATAGCAAATTATGTAAGACTCCAAAAATGAAGAATCCACTTTGACTATCCTTCCATTTACCTATTGCATGAAAATTCATTTACCCCATGCATGAAAATTGCTTGCACTCATTACTATCCTTCCATTTACTTTCCCCATGCATGGAAATTGCTTACGCTGTTTAGTTCACCAGGAAAAGGAAATCTGAAATTATTGAGCACTCTCCCTTAAATGCACATTTTAAAAGAAAGGCAACAATTCAACACGCCCAGAACAGCTAATTAAGGAAGTGGCCTCACTTCTGATATTCCTCGTGTTTACAAACAGTAACTGAAATAACAAACAAGGAGATTTGAAATTTAAACGATGCTGTTTCCCGGCATGGGGGACACGGTGCTACTGTAACCCTCAATGATTTGGTTTCTGGATGTCTCTACAAGATGCACAAAAAGCAAACAAACGACAATTCAGAATTATTTACACTTCGGGAGATTCTCGAAAGCCATGAGGAAAATTGAAACGAATCAAAGGAGAATTTACAGTTGCTTGAACCCCTGAGCCCCAGCAAATTGCTGGGAAATCTATGGCAGATATGGCAAAGCTCTAAACAACACCGAGCACACTTGCGACTCATTACTTCGCTACAAAAATTTGGAACTTGCTACGAGAACGATCCCCTATCGAACCCCAATTGATGCTTCGGGTTTCATGTGCTCGAAATTTGTCTGCACAAGATGGATCGTACTAGGGTGATCTTCTGAGCTCTCATCAATTCTTGTGGACAGTCTTTACTTGATTCACAAACTTCAACGAATGTTGCTCAAATTTTGCAGATTGTCCCCTGATACTCGATTCTAGTCAATTGGGTCGTAGCTGCAGGTGATGCATTCTCCTCGTTCTTGTCCTCCTGGGGCTGCATGCGAAGTCTTGTTCCATCAGCACGCACTCCTCGACATCGCCCAGCTTACGTTTGATGTGTGCGTGAAACCTTTCTGTTTGCAATGCAGGAGCGTCAGGATAGCTGCAGGAATTACTCCATCTCATCGTGGGAGGGTGATGGACCCTGCTCCTAGATTCCTAGGAATCATGCTTCTTCGAAATCGAACCACCCAGGACGAAACTCTAAGATGAAGAACATGCCTGTGACCAACATTGGGAAGGACGAGGATGAAGATGGTAGCTCATTGAAGAGATTCTCGCTCAGATGGAACTGAGGGCCGAGCAAAAAGAGGACTGGCTATGCCGGCACTACGAGTTAGCAACCGGTCCAGCAACGACGGGCAGAACTGGTTCGACTTGTTTGGGTTTCTTCGAATTCTGGTACGTCTTGAAGTAGAGAGCTCCGAACACCAAAGTGGCTCCGGCCCATTGCGGTATCGTGGGAGGATGCCCGAAGAACACGCACGACAGCATAATGCTGACGAGCTGCCTGGTGGTCATAATCGTGGCGAATACCAGCGCCCCGAACGTCCGAATGGTGTGCGAGATGAAGAACTGGCTGGTGCTCGCGGCTGCAGACAGGAGCGCAATATCCAGCAGACAATCAGGGTGACGAGAAACGAACCCTAATGCGGGCATCCAGTGCCCTTGTGAGAAGAGGCCCGCCATGCTCAGCCCACAGGAGCAGAGCGACACGTACAAAATCTGGTTGTAAATCTCCATGTTGTAGCCTTTGAAGAGCTTGTCCTGGAACGTGCTCGTGAAGCCATCGAAGCCCAGATAGCCCACAATGAGAATCAGCCCCCACGCGCTATCGTCCTGCCCCGAGCGCGTGGCCACCTGCGCCGCGGCGCCCGACAGAAAAAACATGGTGCACCCCAGCGTGACGAGGAGCGCCACGAGATAGTCGTAGCAATTGTAGCGCTTCTGATTGATGGCCGTTCCCCAAATCATCACCGGCACCATCTTGGCGGATTTTGAAAGGGTTTGCACGGGGAAGCTCACGTACTTGAGGGCCTCGTACTGGCATGTGGTGGCGGCGACATTGGAGAACGAGACGCCGGCGTACTTGTACAGGGGCGCCACGGGCGCGAGCTCCCCGCCGCGCACCAGCAGGATGGCCAGGCACACGGTGCACGTGAGCAGGCGGTTGCAGAGGACTATGAAGAGCGGGAAGTTGAAGAATTCACCGCCGTAGGGCGAGCGCATAATCTTCTCCTGCATCAGGCCGTAGATGACGAGCGTGGACATGACCCCGCCCACGCAGAAGCATAGCTGCGCCGTGCGATTGTCCCGAAACGCCGCCATGGAAGAGCAATGGAGCAGAAAATGGGGTTACCGGAAGTGCGAGGGCTTGAATCGGCATTGATGGTGACGACTCATTAGGTCGTGAGAAACGTACAAATTCGCCGAGCAGGATGGCACCCGCCCCGCAATCCCGATTACAAAGGAAGCTGAATAATGTCAGAATTGGTGCTCACGGACTTCCGGAAATCTGCAAAAACGGCGAGGAATCGGAATGCGAGGCAATTGCAACAAATCCCTCCACGAAAAGCGACGATTGTGGAGGAGGCCCGGAATTGGGCAAGCGCAGTTGCTGACTGCAATCGACACGTGAGGCCGATTTGCGGCTTTGGGATGACTTTCGCACACCATGAATGACTATTCTTCATCCATTTGTTGGTGTAGGTGGATGAGGCCTACCGTTTGCCTCTCCGCTTTGTGGATAGTAGGTAGGGCAACAAGTTTGAGTTACTCACTAAAAGCATGTTCACACCTGGTCTTACATAAGAATGAAATAAGGGCGATAAGAGCGTTGCTAAAATTAAATGAAAATATTTTCACACGATGGATCATACAGTTCGAGATTTCCGTATTATACGGTGGTACTTATATACTAATTCCTAGTATACCTTCACATATACGTGGGGTCTTATCGCACTATCTTGCCACGTCATGTTTTCACTTATAAAAAATAAAGCACAATTCACACCCAATTTCAGAGGTGTGAGTTCTTGAGAACTATGGGTCCCCCGCACGACGTTGTCTTGTTTCTCCCTGCAGCTCAAGCCATCATCTCTCTCATGTATCTGCACTTTAAATTGCAACATCAATCTAGACAAAAGGTTCACCACATTCAAACACAACAAACAATGGCGAAAGGTGGAAGACAGCGGGAGAGAATGCAGGTATAAACTTCTCCTCTTTGCGTTCAGTCTGGAGCCCTTGCAATGCAACGTCTCTTGTGTACTTTATTGGAAACTCGGCAAATTATCAGAGACCGCTGCTATGTAATGGGCCAGTTTGGGCTCCACTAGATAAGAGCGCCCACAAATTTCTGAAATGTTCAGAATTTAAAGATTTCTAACTACCAATTTGGTCAGAGTTACTTCCAGTGGGCCTCACACTAGTCGCCCAAAAGTAGCGTAAAAGGGGTGTTATCTCTTGTTAACCGAACCTCCCTCATAGGTATGGGATTTCCAAAAGCACGTACGTGGGAACGCAAAATAACTTTAGAGCGCTGCATTGCAGTAAGAGCGCCCTAATAAGACCAGGTGTGAACATGCTTTAAGAGAAGTAGGAGGTGTGAACATGCTTTAAGAGAAGTAGGAGGTGTAGTTGCATACCGTATAAGGTAGTTGAATGAATATTTTATTCACGGTATCCTCAGTTGGAAATAGTCTTCTTATTTACTTATCTTGAATGTAAAATGCTTGATGGAGACCCCTTATTTTTTATAGTTCCATGAAAATCTGTGGCAATATGATGTTAGAATTTTCATCAATGCCTTCATTTTTGAGGAGTGCATGACCGATTTCTTAGAAGAAGCAAAGAAGCGAAGGAATGAGAAGAAGTGTAGACGGATTTCTCAAAAGCGCTTGAGGATTTGATATGGAAGTGCATGGAGAAATTTCTGGCAAGATTTGATAAATTTCACTCAAAGAGGGTGGTAGACAAGTGGTACTTAGTGCGGCCTGGCGACTTACATGTCTTGTCGTAGATTCGCTACAATCGCGGGGCTTGGATTACAGACATTTTTTTGACATTGTTCCAAGTACATTCTTTTGACCATGTTCATCCTTTCAAGCTACAAGGAATAAATGAAGCGCTCGACATATTTTTATTGCAAGAGGCCAAATGTTACCCTCTCTCTTCTTCTTCTTTATTTTTTTTTTTCTTACTAGAGACAAGGTTGGAAAGTCCAATCATGCATTCAGATAGAGGATTGTATTATAAACTGATTTAGAATATATATATATATAAAAAAAAAAAAAAAAAAAAAAAACAAACTACCAAATACTATACATCCTTTGGTTACCTTTGCATGTATTTTGTTGTTGTAAAATACGTATGTTTCCTTAATCCAAACACGCAAAGCCATGATCATACGTACCAGCTTTCATCATAATCAAGGTATAACCTTTCACCTTCCCATTGAGGACAATAACTGTGATGTTCAAAACAGCATCAAACTGAAGGGCAATGGTTCGTGGCAGCTACCAAGGAGTTACCCTTGGAAGCCTACTCCTTGGCATTTAATGTCTATACATCAAAAAATTAGGGGGCTCATTACCCCTCCTCCATCCTCCTTGGTAGGTACTACGAACGCTTACCCCAAATTGAATGGGTTCGAAGCTATGAATGCTCACTTCTAGATACCCTTGAGTAACTGATTGGTAATCACATGTTCCTATAATACAATGAAGACTATTGCTCTCAGTTGAAAAAAAGGTTTTTTCCACTATCTTCCAACTTTGACCATAAACATCTCCTAAAGTGTGAGGAATTTTGGAACTCAAAATGACTTTTCGGAATGGTGTGGAAAAACTTTATGATCAGCAAAAGAAAATTCTCAACTTCATATAATTAGTAATTGAGAGCCTAACCAGAGTCAAATTAGCCTTAGTAGGGCTCTTTTCAACACGAGATGCCCAAAATTGGTTGCAGCAATTTGCATTTCTGATGAACCTCCATGTCTTTTTTCCATGAATGTACTTGTGATGTAATCTTAAAACTCAATATGGAGTTGAAGAAAGTAGTATTGAGAGTTCTCCCAATCGTACAGGTTCATGATGAGTTATACGTAGGATTACAGACCCTCTGAGATTGAATTGCCTAAAGAGACTGCTCTCCATAATACACCGTCGCGAGCGATAAACAAAACTCCGTGGTTAAAAAACGTTCCCCTGGTCATGGATTACAAGATATAATCAACCCTAGAAATAACTCACAATCCTAGCAGCGGTGGTTTATGATTTCTGAGTCACAGATTCTTCCAACACTTCTCGTGGAAAATGGTTAGGTTGATGAGGGTGGTAAGTCTATTATAGCAGATAGTGAAATTAGGTTGCCACACTTTGGGTAACCTGATTCTTTGGACAACCTGTTTTCACTATATATGTATAGACATTTCTTAGAAGCAAAGAAGCAGAAAGTCTCTACACAACCCGATAAAGATTGATGGCTCTAGAACCATCTCGCTTCACACTTGTAGTTTGCCGCCATGAGACCCTCTATCAGGGGCGCTGAAAAATAGTGGAAGTATCACGGCAATCAACTAATCTTAAGGAATAATTGAGAATGCAGCAGAATCCAAGAATTCAGGATTCTTTTCAGCAACACTTGAGGGACATTCCAGAGCTCAACATCCAAGACCTGACTCTGTTTTAACAAATTAAGGTGTTAAGGTCTCTTTCTGCACAGATTGATAAAGTTGAGCGTAGGGATGATCAGACAACGATGTCGATGATGCATCGAGAAACAATAGGAGGTATCTACACCGACAAGAATGCCTACCCCTTCTACATGTAGAGTCCCTCTGGTACACCTTCCTTCTTCTTATACATAACCTTCTCTTTAGCCTTCTTGAAATCAACTTGTGTGACCTGCAGACACCAGCACAACGTCAATCGTCTGAACACTTCTGTGGTTGACGAGTGATTATAGAGCAGAACGCAAATGAGAAGCTCACCTTCATACGGCGCTCTCGCAACGCAAGAAGACCGGCCTCAGTGCAGATAGCTTTGATGTCGGCGCCAGAGAACTCATCTTTGGTCATCACAAACTCCTCCAAGTTGACATCATCAGCCATTGTCATTCTAGAAGTATGAATCTGCGCAAGGACAATACATGATTATTCTCCGCATTTCCAGACTCCACGAACGGCATATGTCTCTCGCCATAAAATTGGATGGTGGTTGGAAGTGACGAAGCGAGGAGAATTCAACTGTGTGACCTTGATGAAGCCATCATCAAGTGATCCTAAACACTCTCCAGAAGGTTCGGATTTGAACAGTACATTATCACCGCTACAGAAATGACTGAAGCTAACATTGAGAACGAGCAGATGGGCTTTGAGGTATGAGTTACCTGAAAGATTCTCCTCCTGGTTTTGATATCTGGCAAAGGAAACTCTATCTTGCGATCAATCCTACCGGGTCGGAGCAAAGCCGGGTCTAAGCTTTCAATGCGATTTGTAGCTAAAATGACCTTCACATCTCCTCGAGCGTCAAACCCGTCCAACTGATTCAGTAACTCCAACATGGTTCTCTGAATCTCTCGCTCTCCCCCTGAGTGAGCATCGTATCTGCCATTGAACACCAGTAGGAATACGTCAGACCATTATGCCACAAAGATAAAATATAAAATCTCCACAAGTAGCAACCCTGTTGGCTGAAGTCTAAAAACTTGAAGTAAAAACTGAAAAGCGTTACAGGAGACCCCAGAGACTTCATAATCGTGATAGGATTTCTTATGTTGAAGAATCTACAGTTGGTGGATGAAGTACCTCTTTGTACCAACGGCATCAATCTCGTCGATGAAGACTATGGTAGGAGACAATTCATCAGCGACCCGGAACAACTCTCGCACCAGCTTGGGTCCATCTCCGAGATACTTCTGAATTAGCTCACTTCCAACGACGCGAAGAAATGTTGCAGACGTTGAATTGGCAACAGCCTTTGCAAGAAGTGTTTTTCCTGTTCCAGGTTCCCCATACAAGATAACACCCTTGGGTGGCTTGATACCAATGTCCTCGTACAGCTCGGGATGCGTTAAAGGTAGTTCCACTGCTTCCTTAATCTCTTGAATCTGAGGATCTAGTCCACCAATGTCGGCGTATGACTCTAACGGAGCTTTCTCGACCTTCATCACTGATACCATAGGATCCACATCGTCTTGCAATAATCCCACCACTGACAAAACCTGCAAAGCCATGTTCACTGCAGCTGTTACTCCAGCGCCTCCAAATCGCCTTAGATCCATTAGTAAGCTTGCTGGAACGTGGTCTACAAACTACCAACCTGGACGATAATTAGGTTTACAATTTACACACATGGGGTTGTACTCTAGTGTTCCGATTCTAGTTAAGTCCTTAAGAAACCCTAATTCAGTTCAATGGCTTCGAAATACTACTGTGGCGTGCAACGATTTTGATTGAGGCGAAGGACAAGTAATACTTCACGTTATCGAGGCGTAGGAAATCATATTGAAATAAACAAGAGCTAGAGTTTGATGAATCGCACCTTATTGTGCATGAGAATTGCACAGCCAGGCTCCAGCTGATCTTTGTCCACAAATGACAAAATGTTGACATAATACTCTGGTCCAACAGAAGACGAAACAATGGCGTGATTCTCATCGATGATTTCCTCCAAGTTGCCGACGCTCATAGGCGACCCCCGCAGGTCATCGACCTTGGACCGATCCTCCTCGTTCTTGTCCTCCTGCGGCTTCAATCGCTCCTGGTTGGTAACGAACTCTTCTTCCATCAGCAAGTAGTCCTTGACACGGTCTAGCTTGAGCAAGCGGAGCTTACATTTGGTGGCGGGCGTGACCACAGGCAAGCGGGCCGCAGCCTCGGAGCCCTTCTGCTTGCGCTGCTTGCGTCCCACTCGCGTGGGCGGTGCCGCGGGCTCGTACTTCTTCTCCTTCTTCGCTCCATCGCCCTTGTTCCGGTCCCCGCCTTGCCCTTGCTTCCCCGGCAATCCCCCCGACTGTCCCTGCCCCATCCCTTCTCCTCCTCTCCACCACAAATTGCGAAAACCTAGAAAACGGATTGCAACCTTGCCCGATGCACAAATGACCAATATATACTTTGACAAAAAAGGAATGGCGAGTACGAGCTTGCTTGCCCGCCCGTGAATGCAATTCAGATGTGACTACGGCAAAAGCTTCAGCGACGAAGCTGCCTGTGCACAACACCACGTCGCGACGAAACGTGCTTGGAGAGGAAGCAAAAAGAAAGAGAGATGATAGTGAGGAAAACGAAAAAGGGGAGCTGCGGGAATCGAACTCGCGACCTCTCGCACCCGAAGCGAGAATCATACCACTAGACCAAGCTCCCACTGTCGGTGTGACAATGATGCACCTCTGAGGTCATCGAAGCCTTCCTATTTCTGCTCTCGGAGCTGATTTCAAATTATATATTCTCACGTCTTTAGATTTGTTGACTTTGGGATTGCCTTTGTCATTTAGAAAGAGACACCATTGTTATCGGTAACATATTAACATATTATGTTGTTTTTATGGTGATGAAAAGTTTACAATTTTTAGATTTGTTAGAATTTTTTTATAAACATGGCCTAACTTTCCATTGTATAGCAATTTTCTAGTTTACATTTGATTTCTATATAAAATAATGCTAGATTAATTTAATCATTGTCATTATCAAGTTTCTTTGAGTGTATTAATTATTGTGTCACTCTATTTTGCATGTCAAAAATACGAAAGAATAAAACTTGGTTTTGACGGATAAATATAACATTATAAAACATTCACATGTCAATATATAAGAAACTTGAAATATCTTCACTTTTATAAAACTAATATACAATTCCTTTGGAAATGAAGAAGGTTCACTGGGCCTAGCAATCGAAGAGGATTGTAGCTTGGAGGATATAAAAACTACATTAACATTATTGATTTTTAGCTTTTTATCGATGATCATTATGTTGTATATTAACTCAAACTCAATTGCACCTATTTTCTTAGAGGATATCAAAGAAACTCTTGTTTATTCTTTTCAAATGATTAGTACCATGTGGTATACCTAAAAATCTGGATGTTTATGACTTTTTGAAGTGATAGGAGGAAATAGTATAGTGAGTGAATAAGCAAGAGTTCATATGAATCTTGCAAAATACATAGTTCAAAGGTTAAAATTGTTCATGTCAAGGATTTGAACACCTCCTTTCCTCTGCTCTGTAGCCCTCATCTAGGACCTCGTTGTCCTGAAAAGAGTACCACCCTGCTCCTCTTTATATTTATTCCCCTGGACGGGGATTAGAGAGGGTAGTGGGCTTCACTCCAGAGAGTTGCAAAGGTCAATGGTACGTAGTGAGGCTCCGAGTCTTCAAACCGAGGAGCCGATCTCCATTTAGAATTGCGTTTAGCTACAGGGTGGAACTTCTTGGGTTTGCGTTCCTAGAGTTGGCATTCCTTTGCTCGTCCGGGTACGGATGGACTCCCTATAATGACGGCCTATGCTAAGCTCCCCGCTCCCGGTATTGATCCTCCTGCCCCTGAGTCCTCCGCCCCTATCCACGCAGCTGCTCGTATCTCCTTGGAGGGTATTGCGTCCCCAAGGGACATCCCTCTCCTCCTCTCTAGAAACAAACATAGGTTAGAAAAGGAAGGTTGCTAGAGGGCACACCTTCTTGTTACTTATCTTCTCATCTCCTTAAAGTTGACATCTTCCATCCGAGCACTCTGTTGCCATGGTAGGACTTGAAAATGGCTTTCAAGAGCTAGTTGGTGATGGTCGTCGGCTTCTGTGGATTCGGAATGGGCACCAAAAATTTGAGCACCTGTTGCTCTTTGGCGTTGATGCAGTGTTTTACCCGGAATCCATCGTGCTCGTGTGCCGAACGAAGAAACTTTGCCGCCAGAGTCTTATCTGTCTGGACTTTGATGTATCCGGTTTTTGATGTAGAAAAGGCCGTAAGTCATCTTCCACGACCCCACCTCTGAGAAGTCCGCCTTGCTCCTGACATGGTTGTCGACAAACTGCAGAGGTATCTTTCCTGTGAAGATCTCCTCTATAATTTCCACGTCTTGGATTTCCCACGAGACGTAGAAGAATCTGGCGCATGCGTCCGAGGTCCTCTAACACCTCCCTCATGGCTGTGGCCTCCTTTGGTATCTCCGTCCGGACATTTCTCAAGTTGCTTCTCATTCTTGGTGTGTAACACATTCTCTCAACTACATGCGGAAAGTGACCTATCTCCGAGTTTTAGCTATGCACTCATGGGCGTCTCTTTTCCTGTACAGTGTAGTCTGCGGATAGCGCAAGGATGTTTGTTGGTGAGCATCGATAAGACAAAAACAATTGAGAATGACATGTTCTTTGAGGTAGAAGAGAGGTGTATTGGTTGGCCAAATGGTGGCAACTCAATAAAGTCGGCCATTGCAAGCGGGTCTGACAGCACTGCCGCCGATGACCTAACCCGCCCCTGAGCTCCGTTTGTACCCGAGTAAGGTTCTTGCCCAAGCCAATGTCCCGGTAGCGGTCACAGAAGGAGTCGAAATACTAATATACTAAATATAAATAGATTCCTAATTTTTAAGATTAGGAATCAACCCTAATGATAGTTCCACCTATAACTTAATTCGTACTATAATACTTAGCAAGGGTGGCTAGTAATTGCCCCCTATTTATTTATTTTTCCAAATTCTAATGACCATAAAGACACGTAATTACCAATATGTAGGAAAACAAGGTTTGACAATATTGTTGAAAACGAGTACTTCTGTAACGATCGGATCCCAAATTGAGCTTCTAAATTCCAAGATTAAATTTCAATGTATTTATAGCGAAGAAGTACTCAAAATTATTTGTATGAGTGTGGCAAGGCCAAGGGGCGTACTAGTACATGAATTTAAAGGCAAAGACAAATAGAGAGGGTCACTCGTAAGTAACTTCGTCAAACGGAACTTTTTGGAGTTAAATGACCAGTATCATCTATATTTATGATAGTATAGACACCCGTAGTATGATGACTTAGATGAAGCCGAACGTTTGGTGAAGAAGCTTATTGGTGAATCATTGAACAAAACTTGCTATAAAAGAGAGTGAAAAAAACAAAGAGCAACTCCCTACGGATTTGCAATTTGTAGAAGACCTTTGTGCTCAAGCCAATTTTAGGGTGTCTCATGATATACCTCCACGATCCACCCAAGTTAGCAAAGGCTTTCTGTGAGATTAGTTCTAATATCTCAATTAACTAGGTTTATTAGCTCACGTTTGCAAGTATTTGCACATCTCTCTCTGTAGAAAACTTGTTGCCCTGAAAGTTTAAATTAGAGTCAAGTGTTCTACTATACCAATAGTCCCTCATTTTCTTGTTTTATTCACACGTTTTCTTATTTCCTTGTTCTCTCCTCTCCTTCTCTTTGAGTCTTCTTGGTCACAAAAATGATCATTCGTCACATTAGTCTACTATATGTAGAAGTGCAAGTCAAATGAAGGATCCCTTTAGGCGGTCTTCTTATTCAAAATAGATTTTTATATATTTGGCGAGTTTAAGGAGTAAGATTGCTCAAATAATTATTATATTTTTCATTTTTTTCATAAAATGTTGAATTGCTATGTACCTTTGTCCATTGCAAACCTCATGGATCAATCTACACACCTCCAATTCTTAGTGTACGGTGGACAAATGAATGGTGTGTAGCTTTATTTCTATGCAATGTTTTCAACTGTGACGTCGTAATGCTTGGTCAAAGTCCGGTGCTAATATGATTTCAAGTGCCCAATTTTCATTTAAAGCTTGAAGCTCTTAACCCTATAGTGGAACAATTTCTAAAAAATTGTATAACATTTTAATAGTAGTCTTCTACAGAACCCTACAATTACAATTTCTTAAATTAATGAATATAAAGAGTTGTTGAGGGACATGCTTATTTGGAGAGAAAGGTGAAGTTTAGTACCCTTTAGGCATTGAGGGGTTAAGTATAGTTTTGAAAGGCACAAAACTTGAAAATGAATTAACCCTTCAAAGTGAAAAGAGGTTGCTTCGACTTTTGGTTGGCTTTTTGAAAATATTATGATATTAAGATTATTTGCACAAGGGCGGGTTTTCCTAAACCTTTTCAGAAAGACCGTGCTTGCTTTACAATTCCTTGTACTTTATACACTCTTTAGATTTGAAAACAACAAAAACTCTTGAAAGTTACATTGCATGCTTATATATTTTTAAAACGTGCCCAATTTCAATTAGATCACTAAATTTATAGGATTCATCAACATTGATAATTTACTATTATTTTCAATTATGTTCTTGTTTGGATTTCTAATTCGATAATTTTCAAGGTTTTTTTATAATACTTAAAGGGCAACCTTTGTATTTGAATTTGAGCACACCTCCTTGTGAAAATTTAAAAATTCTTTAGGTTTTATTGATCGTACAAGCATAAAGATAATATAGGCATATTCTTACCTCACCCTAGGAAATGGATCATGACTTAGTTGATTACAATAGTTAAAAGTATGCCCTCATAGCGTTGCCACGCCCACTTCTATATTTTAACCACGACCCTCTTGTTTTTCTGCAAGATCTAGAATCACGTAATTTTTGTAATTTTTGGTGATTTGGGGGCCATAATTACTTGAAAATTCAATATCTTGGGTTCCATCAACTTGTTTTGCAATTTGATCATTTTCCACAATTCTACAGAAAAAATTGCTTTTTCTACGCCTTATGCAACCTGATCCAACTGGCGGTTCTTCAGATCATAATTTCATGTAAAGAATTTTTTTTTTTAAAAAATTAAAAAAAATGAGATAATTTTTGTAATTTCTCGTGGTTTGAGGGCCATAATTACTTAGAAATCAAATATCTCAAAATCCATTGACACTATTTGTGATCCAATTGTTACGCGCACCTCCACAAGAAAATCCGCTTCCAACAACGTTCCAATCAAGTATTTTAATTCCTAAACACCCAAGGGGGGGGGGTAAAGCTCCTAATAGTTGGTAATAACGCTGATTTTTCAAAACTTCTAAACAAATAAAAGATGAAAATAGAAAATCCAACCGTAGGATCTTCTTTGGTGCATGGCAATTAGTAAGACCATCAAGTTGCATGCGATTTGGAGTTATGGATTTCAAGATCCATGCAAAAAAAGGGTGAAGATCACACCACCAAAACTTTCATGCAAAATCTCTTTTGCCCACTCTCACAAATTGAGGATCAAGGTTTTTACTATTTACCCAAGGAGGGAGTACAGTAAACCCGCCGAGAAGTTGGGCAAAAAAACGGCGATGGGATGAAAGCGGGGTTGTGCACCAAAGACGAAGCCTCACATCCAGAATGTCGAAAAACGACACTGTGGGCGCTTAAGGGTTAAGAGCTTGTAGAGTCAAAAACATTGCGGGCCTATTATACTAATTCCACGAAAAGACTTAGGGTCCCTACACACTATACACCAAGAGCCATGAACAAGAAAATTAAAATCATTTTCATGGTCATAGCTCTTGGCTAAGAGTCATGACCATAACCCAAGAGCCATGACCATGATAATCAAATATGGGTTTTTAAGTAGCTTGGTCACTTTTGTAGTGTAAAGTGGACTTAGACTGGAACATGTTTAATCTCAATTTTTTTAATATAAATTGTCATTATTCTCTCTTTCATCCTCCTTTTCCCTCCTTTCTTTTTAAATAATTGAACTCTAGCCAATCAATGATTTTGAGCTTCATGGTCTCCTTAATTGTAGTTGAGTCAAGGCATTTGCTTTAAGTCAATTATAATCAAGGAGACCATGAAAACATTATTGACTATGTAAAATTTAGCATACTTTGGGGAACTCAAAGTTAGTAGTCATTCTCCTTCTTTCAAGGTAGTGTAAAGTCAAATGAGACGAAGAGCTCTTTACTGTTCAATGAGAAATTTTAGAAGGTTGTGGTCAATCTTCATAGTCCATAGTGTAAAGCGACCCTTAAGCGTGTGATAAAAGGGTTTTACAAACTTTTCTACTCGTACTTAGAATTTTTGTATTGAATAACCAAAAAGTAAAATAAGAAAAATCTTCTTGTACAAATTTTGTTCTCTCAATTTTTGTTCTCTCTTAAAATGTCATTTGATTCGTATGGATGCACTTCATTAAAATAATATTGCACAGGTTCATGAACTCAGTGAGAATCTTTTTTATAGTTTTGAGAAAATATCAATAGAAATCTAAAAAGCAAATTTTGATTCCTAAACCCTTGAGATTATGATGAAGTGATGGCATTTACCAAATAACCAAATTCCTATGGAAATCTAGCGTACCGCCAATAGGGCTAGTTGTCAACTTTATATCAACTTGTTGTAAGATGAAGGTATTTTCCACCACTTCCATGGTGTATAATTGGGGTCTGTTTATCTTTAAGTCAAATGAGAATCTTGTGATAGTTTCCAAAAACCAAGAATCTCATTTAAAATGATGCCAACCTTTTGGACTTTGAATCTCACAATGTAACACAATTTTATTGTGGACATTTTCTTTAAGTTTTGAACTTTGAAAGTAGGAATGGACTTTTTAATGTCCTAAGAGGTTTGTGATAGAATGGTTTCTCAAAAGGTATATAGATAATTAGAGATTAATTTCTATTGTACCACGACGTTTGTGACAAAACAGTCCTATAGAAAGTATATCAATGGGTGTGGATGTTCTTTCTATTGTACCATGGGCTTTGTAATAGAGTGATTCTTCGAAAGGTTTTAACATGGGTTTCTTCTCAAGATCCTGTTCTTGACCATTTTTTAGGCTTTTTGAATTACTCTTTGGCACTTTGTTTTTTTTTTTTTTTTTTTTTCTTTTGTTTTTTTTGTTTTTTTTTTTTTTTAAATTATAGTTGGAAACTGGTGCTTAATGCTTTTTAGGGGTAAAACGTTTTTCTTCCTGAAAATGACCTAGTTGTAAAAGGGGCAATGATATTCTTTGACTATTGGTTGCATCAACGTTCATCAACATTCTTTGGACTTTTTAGTTTGCATGTACTTTTGGTTGGATATCATTACATTGTGGTGATAGTTTTCTTTTCTATACAGGTGCTTAGAAGACAACATTACCATTTTTGGTACCCTCGTTACCAAATTAAGTAACTAGAATCTTAAACAATGAAGAACAAAGAGAAGGCCCAACCTACCAATCTATCCAAAGGCAAGTAATTGTTTCTTTTGACAAATGATTGTTCATATTTGTGAAAAACCTTGTATTTTCACTTTCTTTTGTGAAGAATTACCATACTCGATTATTATGCAAGACGATTTATTCGGTGATATTTGTGAGATTTAATTTCTCTAATACTTAATTTGGTATCTTAAGCAGTTGCAATAGAAAGAATAATGTTGGAGAAGCTACTGCAAGGTGTGAAGATTGATAAAGATGTTCTTGATCTTGTCCAGAAAATGGGCTTTGGTAAGTTAGTATCATTGGCAAAGTACTATGTGTATGTTGATTTGGTTTTGGCAATTATATTTATTAGCTATAATTGCATTCTTGTATTTATGGCCACATAGATATAGTATCATCGCGGTTAGATTTCTAAACATGCAACTTACTACTGAATATTTTTTGGGGCATAGAGTTTATCCAAATGGTGTTATCAGAAGCAAATGAGCTTGGTAAGGGAGTTATAACGCCAAATCATATCCTACAAGCACTTGAGGTAAGCTTGACATTGACATGCCCTTTACTTACAGTTTTTAGCTTTATAAATGTATGTAAAGCTATTTCTCATTTTTCTAATCTTTATGTGAACATGTTAAAAAAGCATAAAATGGTAGAATCACTTAACATAGGGGGATTTTTGAAGTTCTAAACATGATTATGTATCCTTATTACACAATTGTCATCAATTGTTTTTAGTGACGATCACAAGCATAAGGTGTGCATGTTATATATATGAATTACTGAAATAATATTATAAATTCTTGTACATATGTGAGTTTAAGTATGTATTAAATTGGAAGTTGAACTTTATTGCAGCGCTTGGAACTAAACATTGATATTGACGAAGTTAAAGCCACTTTTGACCAATACAAGATTCTGAAAAAGGTATCTATATTGAACATGCTTTATTAGAATGATTTTTGCTATTATGTCATTGCAAATTCTTCTCCTAGTATATAGTAAGCTTTGCTAATTTTGGATATAAAATTCATTTAACCTGTTTACAGGAAGAGAAGGAGAAGGAACTAGCGAGGGAATTGGAAATGACCGAAGAAGAGGCGGCAACCAAACAACGGAAAATGTTTGATGAATCTCGAGCTCGCATGAAGACTGAGAGTGTTTATAACTCTCTTCAAGATGTTATAGATTCTCCGGGGAAAGAAGAAGGCAAATACAAGAAGAGGAAGAATCGAGGGACTGGAAGTGGTTGAAAAAGAGGTTGGAACCTCATATCAAGGTTCACTTGTTGAGGCTCAAGCTTCAAAAGAATTTCAAAATCCCTTGAAATAGTTGATGACCAAAACTCCATCTCATAGTGAAGATTGATTTTTTCATCTATGCTGGACAAATATGGTTCATATGCAATAGTGGCAAAAATGGTATTAGAGTATATATACCAACTCTAATGAATTTTGTCCCTTTTATATACTTGACAACTTTTTTTTGGTTGCTAAGATTTGAATTTTGTTTCTTTTAAATATGTGAACGATTGGATTTTGAGTTATGCTTATTAGCAAAGTTCTTGGTTTTATGTACCATGTCAATTACATTTTTACATTATCATCTAGCCTTAGTGGTCACATCTCACGTTTATCATCTTATGGTTGGTGAGATCTTAATGATGATTTGAGATTGGGCATTAATTGCTTTAATCTTTGCTAGCATTAGACTAGGAATGTCTTTTCCTCAGGGTTTTGACAGAGTATGTCTTTCACTCAGGGTTTTAGACTAGTTAGTTTTATTATATCTTAGGCCACTATTTCTTACATGCTTAGTAGCTATTCTTAGAGATTGGTAAGCCTTTATGGGTAGACAGGACTTGTTGTTTAAGTCAGGGCTGTCAGACATTTTTAAAATCCCCCTTTCTTTAGTCTTTCAAACTTTTCTTTCTCAGGTTTAAGGTCTAAGCTTAGTGCTTCCCTAAAGCCGCGAGGCTGTATGTAAAATTGCAATTTTTCGCCTCGTTCTAATCACCCCGGATTACGGGTCTTCACCTCGCTTCAATCCGACACAACACCTCAACCACTTACCACCCACGGTGAAAAACCCATGTTGAAACACTTGATCCTCAATTTTGTTAAAATGACCGTATTCTTTGTATTCTTTGTGTTCTAGAACGTGTCATATTCCATGCATATATTGAACTCAAGTTCATAAGTATTTATGCCTGCAAATTGGCACGTTTTTTAATATCACATCTTCGAACTATCAATTGATTTCACTACTATCACCAAAATTACATCATTACATTTTGGTAATATTATTATACATTTTTATGGCCTTTGACCTCTAAACGCCGTCAAAGGGAATTATTTTTGAATGGCCATTTAAAACATTGTTGTTGTTGAACGGTTGATACAAATATTTGTTCTTGTTGATGTTGAACGGTTGTCAATAGTCGACGAAAACCAATATTAGATATTCATTTTTAGCACCCCAAAACGCGTCATTTTACCACAATAAAGCCAATTGAGGTTCTTGGTTTAACTCTTAAACGCCCACGATGTCGAAAAACAACATTGTGGATGTACATCCAAAAACTTTGAAGAGCCATATCTTCTTCATCCAAGGTCCGTTTTGAATGAAATCACTTGGGTTAGGTTCCAAATCAAGTCTAGTTTGTGTTGTAAAATTTGCAAGCCCATAAAATAAAGTATGAATTAATGGAATGCACTTTAGTGAAGACAGCTCTTGTTTTTGGGATTCCAAGCATGGGGCATGTATTACCATTGCAAGCTAATTACGTGAAATTAAAAATAGTTTTTCATGGTCATGATCTTAAGGTGATTCTTAACAACTTTGTAGTGAGAAGTTTTTTGATCCAAACGATTTTGCTATTGGATTTGCAATGATGTTTTGTCAACAAAAAAAGTGAGAAAATGGATGATATTTGAGGAGCTATATCTCCCTCATCCACCGTTGGATTTCAACTTATTTTTTTGGGATGGCCTCCAATTAGAGTCCAGTCTAAGTGGTAGAAACCTTAACAAGATCGAAGATGTTTTCAAGATAAGGCATGAAATTGAATGCAAAGGGTCTAGTTTTGGACTATTTTTCCTTTGTAAAATGTTCAGTAGTTTTTACCATTGCATGGCTTTTATTTGAGCCAAGAAATTTTTTTGATGAATTTTTGTTGGGTGAAGGACTTATTAAGATGAAGGTGAACATCTTTCTAGTTGGTGATTTTTTCATTGCAATAGGTATATTGGTAGCATTTCCACCTCAAAGTGAAAATGATGAAATTTTGCAATTTGTTTTTGATATTAATATGTTATGATCTCCCGATCTGTAAGGCCTCATGACTCAAATATTGGTCCACATGATCTTCGATAAGTCTATTACAAGTTTGTACGGTTGAGATCTTAATAGCTTCTCTTGATTTTCTTCTATGACAATTTCTAAGGAAATGTGCTTTTCTGCTAAAAATAGGCTCGGGCGTTTAGGCGTTTATGTACATGTAGAAGAGGTACCAAGACATGATCTCACTATTTAGATCTTCATTAAAATAATTTGTCTCATGGCTTTTCATGGTAAAAAAGGAGCCCTTGTATTTGAATATCAATATACCTCCATGTGAATAATCAAGCATTTCTATAGGTTTTATAGGTCCTATGGGGGTAAAACTTGTGTAGACATATTCCTAACTCACACAAGAACAAGAATGTGATGAGCTGCCCTCCAAATTCACTTTCACAAAGTGGTTAATATGGCCCTCAAAACATTAATGTTCCTTTCTACAACAAGTGAAAGAAACTTCATATCAGCTTTGAACATTACAATCTCATGAACACTAAGGACTTTAAGTCTAAGATTTGGTATACATGATCTTATACAAGTTGAGTATTAGATCCTACGTTTACATACTTCAAATCCGTAATAAATCGAAAAATCTCACTTAGAACTAAAAGAGGGGAGTTTTGAGGGTAAGACATGCAAATAGTACCTTGAAACTTTAGGGGGTTAAACCGAGTGTTTCAACTTTTAACATGGGTTTAGTACACTAGAGTGACCTTTCTCAATCTGATGTGAATCCAAGGGTGTGTCCAGATTTGAAAGGTACTCCATCCGTCCCATTTTTATTGTCCAATAGGTTCTCTCAAATCTACATTGCTACTGAGATTTGAGAGAACCTACTGGACAATAATATAAATGTAAATGGGACAGAGGGAGTAGATCTTTACAAGTCAAGCAGAGATTCTTGAGATTCTTGCAATAGAGCAAACAGAAACATGCAACAGGAAGTCCAGTAACATGACACGCCAGTGCGAGATAGAAAGGAGTTGAAGGTGAATCCATTCAGACCGGGCCCAGAGCGAGAAATATACCGAAGAAAACGGTGCTATAAATGCACCGAAGCACAGCTGGTGGCTCGCTCCCCTCTCGCACGATGACACTCAAAAGGTTGATACCTCGAATGTGTGCTATCAAGGCACGCGATCACCTCGCAAGTCCCACATCAACTCCGATGTTGCAAGGCCGGCAATGAGCTGCTTTCTCAGTTCCATCTTCGTACTACAGTAGCAAGCATGCCGCCGTCAATTGATAGCTAGATCACCCCCTTTAGATCAGGAAGATTGTCTTAGATCTTACAATGCTTGGCATTCGCTTTGAATGCTAGATTTGGGTGTTCGAGGATTGTGGTGAGGGAGTAGTCGGGGGATCAAGATGAGCGGCAGGGTGGATGTGCGGAATCGAAAGGATGGCACCGGCAATGGGAGCACAACTTCTTACACGCATGCGAGTCCCTACAGGAAGGACTCGGGGGATAGCAGCAAGGGTGATTACATGCTCCTGCACCGCCCGGACCGGATGTCCACGTTCTTCAAGTCCTTCTTCACGTCGTGGTGGACGGGCGATGTGGAAGTCTCGGAGCGCATGAAACCCAGAAAGGAGCGGATGAAATGGCGGTACATCCTCTCGCAAGGATTCCTCGACTTGCTCTGGCTCTTCTCCTGGTTCCTGCCGTTGGTCGGCAAGTTCGTGGAGCTTCCGGGCAACATTTTGAACGCCAATGGCGGGTTCTTGTCGAGTGTGAAGAAACTCTTCCGTGGGGAGCTTAAAGTTCCGGGTAAGGATGACCCCGCCTACCACACTCTGATTTCCCAGTTGGATCCCCGCACCAAGCTCTGGGTGGACAAATCCGCCGCTGGACAAGCGCAGAGTGACTCCGCCACCAGCACCATCTTCCCTGGGACGGACGCCGGTGCACGCTACACCGCCGACGTCATGGTCATGGCGTCCAAGCTCGCGTACGAAAACAAAACCGTCATCGAGGAGGTCGTTACAAAAGACTGGAATGTGAGTACGACAACATCACCATCTCCTGATGCAGCTTTCGTTACCGCAAACTTATGGTCGAAACACGATTAGTCATGGAATCATGCCCTAATCTATGCCCTAATCTCAGTGGTGTTTGTACTTGTCGAAACACCTAAACAATGTCTAAACCACCGCTTTTGAACGCTTTTGAACACTACTGACATGTTGAAGTATTAGTGCAAGAAAATGGTTGAAACATTGTCTTCACTTTCACCAATGCTTTTGTACTAGAAACTGTGACGAGAAACTTGAACCCTAACTTACTTTGTTGATGAATTGCAGATGCATTTTGTTGGCTTCTACAACTGTTGGAACGGTAAGCGTCTCATCAACCCCTATGAAGTGCATTCATTGATTAGTACAAGCTGTGTGTCTAAGATCAAGTGATGCTTGCAGAGTTCTTGAACCAGAGGAACACACAGGCGTTCATATTCGCAGACAAAGCTGTAGATGCGAAAGCTATCGTGGTAGGGTGGCGGGGAACCGAACCGTTCAATGCGATGGACTGGAGCACGGATTTCGATTTCTCGTGGTATCACCTGGAGGGCATGGGGAACGTCCATGTGGGGTTCCTGGAAGCACTGGGTCTCGCCAGTCGTACCAATGTGGATTCGTTCCAGAAGTTGCAGCAAAAGGCTGATGACAAATGCAACAATAAGCGGGTTAGCTCAATTTCTATCCGAAGCTCTGGACCATCCAGTCTGAAATCATGGTTCAAACAATCTGGAGACTTTCAAATACTTCTTAATAAAAATACTGTATACAAATTTTAAATACTTTGATACATGTGTTGAAACAAACCATGCTAAATATGCTCAAACCATTATTTTCGCTAGTGGCTCTTTGACCATGAGAGTGCAGATGATGCGCCGATCTGATCTAGAGCATGTTGTGTGTTGGGGATGATGTAGCAACAAGGTGCCTCAACATCGGGGCTGGACAAGACAGTGATCGAGGATCAGGACAAGCTGCTGGCATACGATGATGTGACGGCGGTGGTGAGGGAGCTGCTAGGCAAGCATCCGAGTGCGAAGGTGTACATGACGGGCCACAGTCTGGGCGGCGCGCTGGCCGTGCTCTACAGCGGGATGCTCTACTACAACGACGAGAAGAGCATAGTGGAGAAACTGGCCGCCGTGTACACGTTCGGGCAGCCGCGAGTGGGCGATGAGAAATTCGCCGCCTACATGCGCCAGAAACTGGTGGATTCCGCCTACTTCCGTGTCGTCTACTGCAACGACCTGGTGCCGCGCGTTCCCTTCGACGACGACCTCTTCGCTTTCAAGCACTTTGGTCTTTGCTTCTACTACAACAGTCGCTACAAAGCCAGGGTGCGTCTCTGCTCCTCCCTTTTTACCTGCCCACGATTCTTACCTTGTAATTCGTAAAGAAAACGAAAGAAAAGCTTAAAGCTTAAGGATTAAATGTTGAAATATAATTCGGATTTTTTAGAATTGAAAAGGAAATCTTATCAATCTTTGTAACCAACTTCAAGAATAGGGTTCATGTATAGTTTTTCACTTGAAATGTGAAGCTTTTGGTCATATATGCCATGTATTGAGTTGATTATGTTGTAGTGAGGACTCCTAAGGTTGGTATAACATTGGAGTGAAAGGCCAATATTTTTCTAAATCATAAGTCTAGCACTTTAAGAGTCTTTCGTACATGAGATTGAATGTGTTTGCTCCACAAAGAGCAATGTGAAATTTTTCTTCATGGATTTTTTGAAATGTTTAAATGAATCATTGAGATCAATGAGGTTGAAACTCTTTGGAGCAATTTGTGAAAGTAAACTCAAATTTTGACACTTATACTCTCTTCAATGGAGCCTTAGATATGAGATAAGTATTAAGTGTATTAACTGCACTTAAGTATGAAATCATATGTATAGATCTTTGGGTTGAGTTCTACAATCTAAATGAAATGAAATTAGAAGAACATTCAAGTACAACCAATGTATATATGATTCTCAGTACGAGGAAAGGGCAATATATAGTCATCTAGTTCTTCTTGCTTTAATATAAGTACTATAGGTGAGTTTATATGACAGAAGATCCAAAAATATTGTTTGACATAACATGAAGAGACATGACAAAAGACATAAATCTCGGTCATGTTTTATTAATGTAGTGCTTTTAGTGATAAGTAGAGCTGATATGGAATGTTGTGTGTGAGAAAAGTGTTTGGAGGAGGCGCCACGGAAGAACTACTTCTACTTGTCAGATGTGTTGATGAATCGCATAACGGCCATGGGGGAGCTCTACAACGCCTTCCGTCCCAAAGACCCAGAATATGCAGAATCTTGGTCCTCAATACTAGCACGAGTGATGGCGCTCCTCGTGCCGGGAGTGGGCGGCCATAGTCCCGTCAACTACGTGAATGCCGTGCGCTTGGGACCTGCGCCTCTAATAGCCAAGCTCGCCGAGGAGATTCACGATTTGGACGAAAGTTTGCATGACTGGGAAGCTAGTTTCTACTCCACGATCTCTCAATGGTGGGCGCATGCTCGCCGCAACTTTGCTACTAGTTCTCAGCCTCCTCAATGGTGGGCGCGTGCTCGCCGCAACTTTGCTACTAGTTCTCAGCCTCCTCGCACGACCTCAACCTAGAATTTGTATAGTCCTTCTTCTCATTCTTTGATCTTTGCATTAGTGCTAAATGTAGAACAAGTTTTGTTCCTCGACCAGCATCCAACCATGATTGGAATCATGATGAATTCCATTGTGGATTATTTTGCTTGTGATTACTTTGATTGATCATGTGTTGAAAGATTTGAGTTTAAGGTAAATTTTGCACTTCAGGGAAGTCGATGTGTTGTTGAATTGGTTGTATTCTATTATAATGGATACAATGTGCATTTTGTTTGGAGTTACAAAGCATCTGAAAGTAATACAATGTGTTCAAGACATCTAAGAATGTAATTGAACACTTGAAATGTTCCATAAGGATTATAATAGTTCAAAATGATCCAATATGATATGAGGAATGCATGTCCAAACTTGTATTAATAGATTTCCCACTTGAAATGTACCAAAATAGACTGCTCAAAATTGACGCAATTGACGCAGTACCAAACTAGCTTCGTATGAGGTATATGATAGCTCTTACAGTTGGTTCCTACTCACAATGAACGTCTTTGCACCATTTTAGGAAAATCTATAAGTTTAACTTCAAAAACTCATAGTAAATTCTAGGAGGGTTCAAAAATAATGAATCTAACATGTCTAATCTTCTACTTGTTATGCTAGTTTTTGAGCAATTATTGGGCACTAAAATGCATATCATGTCCTCAAAACATCTTGGACTTGACTCAGCTTTCTACTCCAAAAACTAAACTTGAATTGGAATCCAACCTAATAAACAAATTTGAAGTTCATTTGTAGATAAGCTAAATAGAACTCCACTATGACCACGCATTTGTTCATTATTTTTTAGTATAAAATTATCACCAAAAATCTAATACCAATCCACTTCCAACTAAAAGTTTCGAAGTACTCACTTTATACTCAGCTTTTTTATACTCACTTCTAGATTTTTTCAAATTAATTTAGATTGATCACCTTGGGCACATACTCGTTCGATCATACAAACCCTCAAAAAATGAGAGATAGCTTGGTTCTTAATTGCTCAATTTTTAACCCCACCAAAGTTCATTCGACATTATTATATGCATGTGTCCTCCGGACATACAAAAAAAAGGAGGTGGATGTGAAATAAAAACTTTGAAAAGCAAATCCATGACTTCATGTTGAATGACTCAAATAATGCCTATACGGATTTGCTCGTAGGGATTAACCCTATACATTCTTGTGTGTTTTTGGGAGCTTGAAACCTCAAAACTCCAATTTTCTACCTTATGCACTTCTAAGGGTGCAAAACAGTTTTTTATTTCTTTTTTTTAACTTCCAACCGTAAGATCTTGTACCTAAGATAACTTTTAGTATCTGATTAAAAAATTGACCGTTAGATGTTTACCATCTGAGAGATCAAAACATCCAAAGTTTGTCTACAAAGTTTTATTTGGACATTGTTGAGATTATTTTTGACACTTTTGGAGGCTGCCCTTGTAAAATTGGTACTCTATGTGACTTGGGGCCCTTTGGAACTTAAATAGTGATTTGGTTATGAAAATATTTCAAAAAAAAATCTCAAAAAAATACTAAATTTAAACTGCCGGAGTTCGGCTCGCAAAACAAGAATTGTCTAGAAGACTCAAAAATTGGAATTTGACTTTGCAAATTTTACCACATACACTTTGCAGTCTAGGGAGCACACATCAAAAAAATTAGGCAAAAATATCACTTTTAACCTATACATCTAGGCTGCCCAAAATAGCAAAAGCCCAATTTGGTTTTCTTGGATCTTTGGGGGTTAAGTAAATTTCAAAATTGGGTGGGGTTAGGTGTTGGATCGTAATAACAGTAAGATGTACCTGCTTGAAAATATTGGTTTGTGCAAGCTATCAACTCTCCTTGAATCCAAGATTAAGAGGAACTATTGATCTTTGAGCTTTTGGAGCATTGTTTGATTATTCTCTAGGGGATTTGCTAGAGTTGTGTTCATGTATCTATGGTAAAATTTTCAGCATAATTTTGTTTAGGTCATACTTTTGAGTATATGAATCCCAATTAAGAGATAGTCAAGGAGCACCAAAAAAAAAAAAACTCGAAATATACATACTTCAATTGCTTCAATCAATTTATTATCTGTTAACTAACAATGTACCTGTCGTCCCAACGGGCAAGCTCTTTATATGGTACTTTTACAAAATTATCCCATGTCTACCATTTCCTCATTTATTATTTTTATATATGTCCGTGTTTTGTTTTTCTTTTAATACATAATCCAAAAAACATAAAATAATGTAGGTAAATAGGTTGGTATGTTGGTGGGTAGGAAGGAAATTTGTACAGTATTTTATCGTAGAAGTAGATGAACTAAATTGACAGAAAGACAACTTGGGGAGATTCTCCCTGGACTAATGTAACCTTCAAGCCTATAAATTACCCTAAGAAAATTCAGATAATTCAACCCTAGATATAATCGCTACATTCTGTAGTCCACCAGCTATAGAATTTTCAAGTGATCAGCAAGTATGTATCTTTGTCATTCGAGAGAGAGAGAGAGAAAGAAAGAGAGAAAGAAAGAAAGAAAGAAAGAAAGAAAGAAAGAAAGAAAGAAAGAAAGAAAGAAAGAAAGAAAGAAAGAAAGAAAGAAAGAAAGAAAGAAAGAAAGAAAGAAAGAAAGAAAGAAAGAAAGAAAGAAAGAAAGAAAGAAAGAAAGAAAGAAAGAAAGAAAGAAAGAAAGAAAGAAAGAAAGAAAGAAAGAAAGAAAGAAAGAAGAAGAAAGAAAGAAAGAAAGAAAGAAAGAAAGAAAGAAAGAAAGAAAGAAAGAAAGAAAGAAAGAAAGAAAGAAAGAAAGAAAGAAAGAAAGAAAGAAAGAAAGAAAGAAAGAAAGAAAGAAAGAAAGAAAGAAAGAAAGAAAGAAAGAAAGAAAAATAAAAAAATAAAAAAATAAAAAAAATCCTTCAAACCAACACTCATTTTGCACTCATCTTCATAGAGAAAGCGATTTTTTTGAGGAAAGGAAGTGGAAGGATAACGCAAGTGGAATCATCAATTTTGGATTCTTTTAGAATTTGTTACTAACTTTTGCTCCAAATTAGCTCAAACTTATGCTCTGGTTTGAGGAAGACTTGAAAGGAGGTGCATTATAGCAACACACTTCCTCTAGTTATATCAAAATATGGAATTGGGATTCTATGCGTGTTGGTGATGTTGTGGCAGATTAAATTTCTGCCTGCGAGGAGGAGAGGAGGGCGAGCCTCGCCTCTAAGGGCGGGACAGTGGAGGGGAACGGGGAGCGGCCTTCGTGGGTGCGACCAAGTGCGGCTGCTTGACCGCAGCGGCTGAGCGGCAGTCGGGCGCCGGGCAGGTTCGGGGGCGGGCAGTGGGGCGTAGGTCCTCCACTGTCCCGCCCTTAGAGGCGAGGGAGGGCGAGCCAGGGCCCGTTAGCTTTATCAATACTTTTTCTTCTTACTTTTTTGGGATCATTTTGACATTTGTTCCCTCTAACTAGGGACTTTTTTGTTGCCTCTGGCTAGGAACTTCACATTGCTTGAAATCGTTTGGAAATTCCTTGCATGCCATCCTCTTATAGAAGGAGATATTCAATACATAATCATTGCAAATTCGATACCAAGGTCATTTGGGTCAAAAGTATTCCAACTAGAAAGTTTTGGAATTCATCTTAAAATAAAATGAATTTTGAAAAAGAAAAATCTTTGATTTCATATAATTGGCTTGCAATAACCCAAACCCACATACTAATCTTCCTCAATTTTTTTTTTGGAACATGTTTGGATAAATGAGCTTGTTGGCGGAACCCCGACTTCCATAGGAATATTCCACTTTGGTAAATGTCATCTCTCCATCACTGTATGAAGGGTTTTGGGAAAAGAAGTTGCTTTTTCACAATTTCCTCATTGAGATGCATTCAAAGATATAGTTATTTCTTCTCCTAGACTTTACGAAGAGATGCAACATAATTTGAAATTGGTCTTGGACCGTGGCCCCACCATATGATTCTAATTTTGAACCATACAATTCTT
Organism: Bryum argenteum; assembly: GCA_037043015.1. NCBI lineage: Eukaryota > Viridiplantae > Streptophyta > Bryopsida > Bryales > Bryaceae > Bryum > Bryum argenteum. Next base: position 1,399,940 of record CM073323.1, on the reverse strand, counting down.
CAAATAAAGTTTTGTTGCCTTATAAACAACCACAAATATGAATATTCACTAAACTTTTAACGTCATGATCAATGCAAGTATCGTAATATATCTGCTCTACCGCTGGGCGCCCCTAAGCCGACTACCGTGCTGAGAATCCTAAACCCCAATACTCATTTGCTTTTGCTTTTAGGGTTTAGGGTTTTAGAGTGTGTATCCGCTCTATCACCCTCACTTGGGAATGCTAGACGTGCTTTGATTGTTTTACACACGTTGCAGAGATGGGGAAGAAATCAAAGAGCAAGACGTCGCGCAAGGGCAAACGAGAATGGCGCAAGAACATCAGCACGGCGGAGACAGACGCCTTCGTGGAGCAGGAGGCTCTCGTGGAACGCACCGGAGGCGCTTTGGACCAGCTCCCCAGCGACCAGCTCTTCTTCGTCGACACCACCAAGGATACCCACACCGCGCGTAAAGTGGACAAGCACAGAGCCAAGACCCTTCACTCTGACAGCATCCTCGCACGCAATGCCCTGATTCCCGTCATCAAAGAGCCCGGGCACAGCGACAAGAAGCGAAAGGACAGGGACCACGCCATGCCGCTCGGAGCCAAGCCCAAGCCAACTCCGGTTGCTGTAGATGTAGCACCGAAACCGAAGGACAAGAATTTAGGGTTTTTCGATGCTTGGAGCACTGCAAGCGATCCCAAGAAGGTAAAGAAGCGGGAAACTATTTCCGCGCCGGCAGTGGAAGTCGACATGCCCGGATGCTCCTACAATCCTTCCTTCGATGATCACCAAGAAGCTTTGGGCGCAGCCGTGGCGGATGAGGTGAAGAAGGGGCTGAAGAAGGAGCTTCGGCCGGCGCCTGTGGAGATGCACGTGCCTGGAGAAGCGGTCACCGAAGAGGATATGTTTTTCTTAGACGTAGACAAAGAGGACGACGAAGAGGAGGAGGAGGAAGAGGAGGAAGCAGGTGATACCCAACCCAAGGCCAAAAAGTTCAAGAAGCTCACGCGAGCTGATATCAACAGGAAAGCGCGGCGAAGGGAGGTGTTGAAAGCAGATGCGGAGAGAATTAAGAAGCAGAAGATAAAGGTGGATATGCAGAAGCTGACAGAGATAGAAAAGAGCATCCAGGAGGAGAATGAGGAGAAGGAGATTTTGAGGCTTCGTCGCAAGATTGCGAGGGAGGAGAAGAGAGCTGCAGGTCCACCCCGGCTCGGACGCCACAAGTTTAAGCCAGAGCCGAAGCAAGTGCTTTTGAGCTCAGAGATCACAGGGTCACTGAGGAAACTGAAAGCTTACCCTGTGCTCATGCGCGAGAGATTCAGAAGCTTGCAGCGAAGGGGAATTCTGGAGCCTCGTGTGCCTGTGAAGAGGAAGGAGAAGAAGAAGTGGGTTGAGATCAAGCAGGGCACGCGAGGGGACAGAGAACGGGAGATGCATGCTGCTACGCTTGCTGAGAAGGAAGCTCTCAAGCAGGGCATGGCGGTGCTCCCTCTTTGAATTCAGGAAGCCGGCCAGCGGTTAATTCCTTTTTGCCGGAGCAGGTGAGACAACTGCATTCCGGTTGTTCAAGCATACCCCCAAGTTTTCAGTCTGCATTTACGATTATGAAGCATGTAGTTGATGCCGATAGCTTACTCAGTGTACACTCTGCTGCTAGACTAGTTTTTGGGTATATTGCAAGCGCTTACATCTCACTGGGGTTCTGTAAGCTGGGACTCGTAGTGACATAGATTTGTGGCAGACGCTGCAAGTTGGCTTTTATCCAACAGATCATGGTCCTCTCAGGATTGTAACTTTACATTTGCAAGTTGAGAGTGAATATCAAATTTGAGTTCCTGGAGGTCCAATTACAATTTCGGGATCTCTTTTGACAATTTCCTCCTGTGTCGAAGTGAATAAGTGGAGGAGCATAAATGTATTGTGGGCTGTGTGATGTCCATATGGTTCCCACGAGATATAACGCAAGAGAGTCGGGGTTTTGTGCAGCTAATCTTCAGGATGTTCTGTCTAGCTATGCACATCATTATTTTGTGGGTTGGGTTGCTGTATGTGGTTGGCAAGGATTATGCGATGGTATCCCAAGTATCTCCGATTCCGAATGAGCGTGTCCCCTGCGTGATCGCCTCGTTCCGTTTTCGACAGTTTTCAAATATTTCAAAATGCTTAGCCGATAACGAAATGTTTTGTTGTGGTTGTCACTTTCGATGGTGACGAATGAAGTACAGAAAGTTGTGATTTGTCATGATTCTCCTGCTAAAGCGGGGCCCCATGGAGAGGTTCGAATGTTGAAATTTCTTCAGGTGCAATTCCCCGTACCATGATTGTTGGAATGGGTCTCGGACTGCTTATTTCAATAGCCTAATAAGTTCTTAGTTGATGAACGTTCCTATTGGTCAAGTGCAGGACGGTACTATCTATTACAAGACATAGCTACATGCAACGATACCCTTTGATACTACAAGTCAAAGAGTAAACCCTGACTACATAAAGTTGTTGTCTGGGCTTGCAAAAGGTTTGTCACTAGTATACACTGCAGTCCAATCGAGATAGTTCCACACGTTGATAGAGTGCAGTAAAACCATTCGCACTGTTCAAAATGATGGCTACCGGTATTGTCACCTTCGGATTTGAGAGTAAGTGCCACGTAATCTAGCATGTAATACCAACTACCACCATGGCTGCATGGTACAAACACCTCTACCTTCACTGATACGCCTACAAAATTCGGGCTCATGTTACAAATCAGCGTCTAATACTCCGTTCCATTACATCACCATACCACCGTCGATGTTGAAAGTCTGCAATGAAAACGCCCACCTCAAAAGAATCAGATTACTATGTATCCTAGACTTTCAAATATGATCACCCTGCTCTTCTACAAATATAACAACCACCGGCATCTCATTTCTTTAGATGAAGCCAAACTGTGCACCACCAGAATTTAGATACCAGATAGATAAGACTGTTACAACGAAGTTTATCAGAAGTTCACTGATATTCCATTCACTGGCTGATTCTTTCATGTTCAGTCTATTCAGTTTGATTGTACTTCATGAAAGACACTGTCTTTCTGCTTGTCTCACTTCTCTTCATGAAGCAGGGGAAAGAAATGTACAGAAAGCTGGTGATAAGGACGGATTGCCTCCGCCACTCATGTATTCTGGAGTTATCTACATGAATGTTCGAAAAAGGGATTCGGTATTATTGGAATGAATAAGGGTCCACGGAACAAACCTGGCCAGTGATGTAAGCCGCAGCTGGATCCAATGCCAGAAATTTCACCAACCCAGCAACTTCCTCAGGGTCTCCATATCTCCCTGTTGCATGAGGTAGCCACAAAATCTTCAGATACCGACACAGTATAAGGAATCTCAAAAACCATGATAAATGAACTGAAGGCGTCGGTGGTTGTCGGCATGTGTTGTTAGTATGAAGTCTTTTACGATAAAACAACACTCACCCAAGGGAATGGTCTTCAGAATTGCCTTCTCAATGTCTTCGCTCAACTTAGATGTCATATCTGATGCAATAAATCCAGGAGCCACAGCGTTCACCTGCAGAAAATGAGAACAGTCATCAAAACTAAGCAGAGGAAAAGTGAAACCAACAACCAGAGGCTAGTGCGCAAGCTTACTGCGATGTTGCGGCCGGCATACTCACGAGCCACCGACTTCGTGAAGCCGATCACGCCAGCCTTCGCTGCGGCGTAGTTAGCTTGCCCAACATTGCCCGTCACACCGACTACCGATGAGATGTTGATGATTCTTCCCTGTATGACATCGATGCTAAATAAGTAATAACCCCCACGAGGTAGCAATAAGCAATTCTCCATCCACACGAGAGCTGTGAAATCTTACCTTTCTCTTCTTCATCATCACCTTCGTTGCTGCCTGAATCAGAGCAGACATCGCACGATTCAGACTTCTAGTATGCATACAACGATTTAAGTTCATCAAGAAAACGCAGAGATGAGCGAGACCTGAGTGCAGAGGAAAACGCCAGTGAGGTTGAGGTCGATGACATCTTGCCATTGCTCCTTCTTCATCCTCATCAACAAAGTGTCCTTCGTAATTCCTGTAATCACAACAACAACACTCAACATTAACTAAAGGAACCTATTGGTGATTGAATCCTTGTAGTGCCTTTAATCATGTTTGACAAGCAAGGAATCGGGAACCCGTAGAACTTATACCAGCATTATTGACCAGGACGTCGATAGTTCCCCACTTATCCATAGCCTGCCAACACACACTAGTTTCTGATAAGCTGCACACATGACAAGCCGAAAGATTCATAGTCTACAGCCACCCACTTAGAATGACTGATTGAGCATGATGAAATTCTCATCTCAACGAAGTACTACATACAAAAACTTGGGATAGTACATGTTTGTCAAAATGCTCACAATGAGAGGACTCTCTACCGGAAAAAAGGGGGATTCAAAAACTCACAGCCTTGAAGAGCGCGCTAACATCTGCCTCCTTCGACATGTCGCCACCGACAACAAGAGCAGAGCCACCCATTTCCTCAATCTGCACACATTGATAATGAGGATATACATCAGAACTCAGGTTAACATTGATTCGTCTGCATTGATTTACTCGTGAGAATCATTTAAAATCTGGTCCTTCTGGTGATAGGAGCTACATTCCAATCAGATGTGTCAAGAAATTCAGGGGAAGCATGATAAGATCAGTACCTGCTGGGCAACTTCGTCAGCCTCCTTTGCTGATCGAGCATAGTTCACCACCACCTGAGGTCACCGAAGTAAAACATTGATAAAGAGTTCGAAAGATTGAAAGAATGTTGCCATTTCCAAAACCCTTGCAGAACCCTTGGGGAGAGAGGATGTAGACCAACCTTTCCGCCGGCGCCACCGAGAGCAAGCGCAATGGCTTTGCCAATGCCGCGAGAGGCTCCCGTGACGATCGAGACGGGCGCCTCCACGAGCTTCGGGGACTCCGCCACAACAGCGGCCGCGTCAGTCGCCGCGGTGGCCTTGGGAAGCAGAGAGAACGCCCTCTCCTGCCGCCGCGATTGACGAAGATGGTATTGCGGAAAGCGGACCGAATTGGCCACAGCGGACATCATTTGCGATTGCTGGTGCGCGGGCAATGCCATCGCGCGCTGCGCGTTCCCGCACGCCACCAAACTAGAAGCTGCTGCCCATGTCGAAGCTGCTGCTGCTGCCATCTCGAATCACCTCCAACCCAGTGCTCAACAACCACCTACAAATGCAATGAACTCGTCAAAATCGCTCACCCTCATTAACAGGGTCGTTGATTACTTGAAAAAATGCAATGGGGGCATTTCAATGCAATGAAATCTGTGTGACGGGGAGGAGTAGCCTAGGAGCACCTCGGTCCTAACTCCCGGGCCCCTCGCCGATGTTCCAGCTCCGAAAATCTCAGCCGTTGGTGCCTCTCTAGCCAGATCGAAACTTGACGAAACCTGACTGCGATGGGGAACGAATGGGGAACAAGCGAGCATTGGGAACGCTGGATGAAGGAAAACACGGCCCGCCTATGGCGTTCTGGAGTGCTCCTTTCTAAACAATCTATTATATAAAGGCAGATCGTATGTTTGTTTTGTTTCTTTGTTTTGCTCTGTGACATCGTGATGAGTGGGAGTGTGTTTGGATTGGGCTGTATGAGGTGTTGTTGGAAGCGAGTATTTTTGAAGGGGTGCAAGCAACAATCAGCTTGCAACCGAGGCCTGTTAATTTTGGAATATTGAATTTCAAAGTATTTATGGTTACGAAATTATCTAATTGCATAAAAGAACCTAATTTTAGATTGAGCAGAAAAACGAGAGGAACCCAAGTGCACAGGAGTCAAGTTGTGTGGAGCACTAGATAAATTCCTGAAATCAAAAACGTGGAAAGCAAGTTTTATTGTAGAGTTGTGGAAAAGAATCGGATTACAAAATAAGACGGCAGATTCTAGGATATTTATTTTCTAAGTAATTATGGCCCCAAATAATCAAAAATTACAAAAATGACCTAATTTTAAATGTAGTAAAAAAACAAGAGGGGCATGGTCAAAGTATATAAGTGGGCATGGCAACGATCGCACGAGCATACTAGTCTGTTATATAAGGCAGATAGTTTGTTTGTTTTGTAACATTGTTATTCCAATAACCATACTAGTCTTTTATATAAGGCAGATAGTTTGTTTGTTTTGTAAAATTATTATTTCAATGACCGCCAATTGGATAGAATCGCATAAGGTGTCGTTGGAAGCGAGTATCTTTGAAGGGATGGGGGCAACAATCAGATAGCGGATCTCGCCAATAGATTTTGATATATTGAATTTCAAAGTATTTCTAGCCCCAAAAATTACTCGAAATTAGAGTAAATGACCTAATTTAAAATTAATTAGGATAACAAGAGAACCCCAACCACACTAGAATTGCATTGTTTGGAGCCTTTAAAAAAGTACTAAAGATTGAAACATGGGCTTACAAGGGTAGAATCCGGCTTTTTTTCAAAAAAAAGAAATCAAATCTTTTTCAAGTCTTTTTTCCCTCACCTTACAATAGCCGCGATGGTACGACCGAATACTTTTGTGAGTTTGGCAATGCCGCGAGGACCTACTAGTCTATTATATAAGGCAAATACTTTATTTTGTTTGTTTGGCGAGTGACATTAAGATTTAAGGAACCGTGGGTCGAATTGTGGTGAGTGAGGTGTAGTTAGAAGTAGATTTCTTGTAAAGGTGCAAGCAACAATTGGATTGCAAATTGGGCCAACGGATCCCAAGATATTGAATTTTTAAGTAATTATCACACCCAAAACATTTGAAATTACAAAAATGACCTAATTCTAGATCTAGTAAACGAGGGGCATGGTCAAAGAGTTCAAGTGAGCATGGCAACCCCGCAAGGGCATACTAGTTCTCTTGTGGATGACAATTTGTATGAAAATCAAAATTGTTAATGGGCTTCTAAAATTTGGCACACACCTCTTAACCTCTAAAGTTGACTAGCCTCAAAATAGCCAAAAAGTCTCAGATTGGCAAAACCACCCTCTTTTGATGCAATTTTCACATTTTGACATATATTTAGGTATATATCCATAGGATCTGATACTATCCTCAAAAGGTTTTTTGCTAACTAGGCATGCTAAATGAAGGTGTTGAAATCAATAACTTTTTCAAAGATTTTTACCGGATGTTTCTTATACTACAAGGTGTGTATGTGCAACAAAATGCAATGTCACACTCCAATTTCAGAGTTCTTTCAAACAAATTCTAGTTTTCACACCTTAGGCGGGCAAAATAAAACTTTCTATTCTAAAGTATTTTAAAATATTTTTATTCACTAGTATGTTCAAAACCAAATCACTGTATGAGTTCCAAAGGGCCCCAAGTCAAAAGTCTTAACAATTCTACAATAGTAGCCTTCGAAATTTATAAGGACAAGCTTCAAAGTTTCTAGAAATTTCATTGAATACTTCCGCACAAACTTTGGATGTTATGATCTTGCAAATAGTAAACATTGAGCAGTCATTTTTTGGAATAGCGATTGAAAGTAGGCTCAATTATAATATCTTACCGTTGGAAGTCAAAATAAAACTAGAAACTTTGGTTAACACTCCCGGAACTGAGAGCATAGAGGTAGAAAAATGTCCAAAGTTGGAGAAGAAGTTTAGTCTTGAAACACAATTCAAACCTATGCCTTATTCAAACCTTGATGTAATCCAGGTTGTTAACACAAACTAGACTCTAATCTTAATCCATCCCGAAATATAGAGTTGAAATTTATAGGTGGATGACAGAGACATGCCTCCTAAAATTTTATCCATTTTTTTAGAAATTTTCATTGTAGAAACATCATTGTAGATCCAGTACCAAAGTTATTTTGATAAGTTATCTTCCAACTATAAATTTAATGGGATTTATCTAAAGATCATACTTATGTAAAAAAATCCATGAGAAACCATTTTTGATTCCACATAATTGCCTGGCAATGATAAGACATGCCTCACATTTGAAATTCCAAAACCAAAAGCTACCTCCACTAAAATGCATGTCATTAATTCATACTTCATTGCATGGGTTTGCAATTTTTATCACACACACAAGACTTCATTTGGGACCCAATCCAAGTGATTTTGTCAAAAAAAAAAATTGAATGACGAAGCTATGGCTCTTCAAAGTTTCACTTCATCCAAAATGTAGAAAAATGACATTGGGTAAATTAAGTAAATAAAGAAGTTTAAATGTTTTGGTATAATGAGCCAACTTGAGAGCCCTATATGTAAATCAAGAGGTTAAAGAAATCTTATCTCATTATGAATTTAGTAATAGGGAATAAAGTTGTGCAGGGCACAAGATAAGATTCTCTCAAACTTACTAGATTATATACTATTCTCTTCTCTTACTATCAATCCAAGGTTAGAAGAGTGATGAGTCTCCCACAACACATTTCGCTACAAGAATCAACGTAAAAGAGTACGTTCCGACATGCACCTAGATCCCAAACAAACCCAACAATCTCTGAATCATATTACACTTGATCATCAACTGAATTGGAAAAAATCTTTATGGTTTTAAATGCCCCTTAACCCCTAAAGGTCCAGGAAAGCGAAAACTGCTTTTTGGAGTCCAAAATTTCGTCAACTTTGACTATTATAATCTCACAAATGAAGAAAAATCGACGGTTCAATTTTGGCAAGTGAGTGGAAGGTTAAGTTGAATTCAAGATCCTCAAGATCCTACGGTTGGATCTTCCAAATAATTCTTAGATTGAGAGTTTTTAGGCCTGAAGTAAGGGAATGTCCATTTTTGCAATTTTGCATCAAGAACCTTTAGGGGTTAACAAGGAGCACAAGAATTGGAAACTTTACTCTCCTATCTTTTTGTATAGAGACGAGGTAATGATTCATGACCAAAATCCTATGGAGTTCCAGGGTCCTAAAAGACTCTACGAATCTATCTGTCATGCTCAGATTGCTTGTTTGCAAGCAAAGTTGTCTTTCAGAAGAAATTTCATTGTCCCATTCCGAATTCAGATCCAAGCGTAATGAGTGTGCCAACATTCAATTGTGTAAACATGCACCTTCAAAAAGGCGAAGGCAATCAACCAGCGAAGGAGGTAAATTGAAAGACACTTGAAGACAGAAGTTCACACAATTAATAATATTCAATTCCTGAAACAAATTGCTTAAGTACATCAAGAAAGAGCAAATGAGATTTGCCAAACATCATCATCACCACCTAGTTTTTCCAACTCCGAATCTCTAGTTGATGAGCCGGAGCTACTACTACCAACTGCTGGCCTGCTGGAACACCCAAGTTACTGCGATATATGCGGGGGAAGGTCACTGCTATAACATCATCATTCTGTGTGCATGATCACTGCCATGCTGCCATATTAATCGACGGATTGTACAGAGATTGTCTGGAGGCCGCTACAATTGCTTGTTTTACAATTTGGCGTGCATGCGCTCCGACTCGGTTTGCACGTGAGTTCGGTTGATGTCCGATACCTTGGTGCAGCCCGCCAGCGCCATCGCCAGCTCGAACTCATCCCGCAACATCTGCAGCACCTTCTCTACTCCCTGCTGTCCATCGCAGGCAAGCCCGAACACCACGGGCCTTCCAATCTGCAATCATGCCATGGCATTGTCAGCATTCACTCAAGCTTTCCCACAAAACGTGAATGGTGAATCGGATCGGTTGAGTTACTCACGAAGACACCGGATGCTCCGAGCGCAAGTGCCTTCAGCACATCGGTACCACGGCGAACACCTCCGTCCAGGAACACTGGAAGTCGGCCGGCTGCGGCTTGCACCACCTGATACAACAAGACCATGGTTTCAATACCTCTGAGTAATCATTTTCTATAACTAAGGTATGCCAATACTTCTAAAATGGGTTCTATTTGTAGAATTTCTGGAGCACATCCATGCGCTTTTGTGTGCTGGGTCTAGGGCGACGGTTACTGATCGGGTTCTACTTTCAGCCGCTCGGGGATGGCTTCAATGACAGGACGATGTAGAAAAAATTGCAGAAGTGAGATCGGCCAGAAAGATTATAAAGAATTAAATACTGACCTCCTCGAGGGCAGAGATCGTAGCTGAGACGTAGTCGAGCTGACGAGCACCGTGGTTGGAGACGATGATACCGGCGGCTCCGCTCTGGATGGCAAGCTTGGCTGAGAGACACCAATCACAACACCGATCAGAGGCTGAATTTGCGTCCATGTCAGAAAATTGACTCGTGTAATGAATGGTCACTTACTGTCTTCAGCGGTGATCACACCCTTGACGAGGATGGGGAGCTTGGTGATGGTCTGCAACCATTTCACGTCCTACACACAAGATTCACGCGTTTACTTTCGAGATTTAAGAAGAAACTAGGGACCGCATTAGGGTTATTATCTGCTCCAAGTTCATTTGGATGAGGATTGATGCGAAAGGCTTGAGTTAGCTGAGAAGGAAAGATGCCAGAATCTTGGTCTTACCTTCCAGCTCAGAGACCTGTCGATCTGACCGGCAACGTATGAAGCCAACCCTGAGTCCTGGGTCTGCAATCGCAATTGCCACGGGATATGATCAAAAATAGGCAAGCATATCCCAATTCATACCACGAAACATGGATTGTGTTGCCGTTCCGTGATGCAATGAGAAGGTATTATGTTCGCGGAATTGTACCTTGTCCATCTTGCCGAGGTCCAAACCCTCGAAGTTCGCCAAAGTCAGGTGCTTCGGGAGGGCAAACCTGGATGCCAAACGCCAACAATGAGTCAGTGATTCATGATTTACATTTCAAAAATCCATCGAAAACAAAATTCATTTGGAAAAAACCAAGATAGATATGTACCTGTTCTTGATGTCAGACTCCCGACGTCCCAGACGCGGCGTGTCGACGGTGAGCGCAATAGCCTTGAAGCCAGCTCGCTCCGCGCGGCGCACCAACTGAGCCACAACGTTGCGGTCCTTGTACACGTACAGCTGGAAGAATCTGATGCCTGGCCCAACGGACGCGACTTCCTCCACGCTGCTCGTAGCCCACGACGACAAAGTCTGTAACCATTCAAACAATCGTCAATTACAACGCCACTGGAAAGTCAGTGAAGCACGGCAATTGTCAGTAAAAAGATACCACACTCACCATGATTGTGCCTGCGGCAGAGACGGCTCGGGCGGTGGCCAATTCACCTGCAATAGAGAGTGATCACCATCAGAGAATGATCATCACCAGGAAACAACACAAGACTGAGCATTCGAGGCTTGCATACCTTCGGGGTGAGCCATCCGCTGCATGGCAGTAGGCGCCACCATGATGGGCATGGAGATGTTGAAGCCCAAGACATTGGTGGAGAGGTCGACCTTGGTCACGTCGATGAGAATGCGGGGACGGAACCTGCACACACAAAATCGTTGTGTCATTCCAGAGCTATCAAAAAGCTACAAAAGTCACTGCCACGAGAGGCGTCGGCCAGTACTTACCGGATGCGCTCGAAAGCGTGGCGGTTCTCCTTCAACGTCCACTGGTCCTCCGCGCCCGACGCATAGTAGTCGAACACCATCTTGGGCAGCTTCTGCTTCGCGAGCTCCTCATACTCGGACACGTTCACGATCTCGTTCGACATGGTGGAAGGCGACGAAGAACGAAAAGCAAGCTTCAAGAAAATGCGGAGAATACCACTACAAGCTCACCCTCATCGATGTTGTCTGAAAACAAACAACACTCCCAATTCAGCCTGTCGCAATCGAATCATGCATTCCGTTTTCAACACCGCACATGATAAGTCTGGCCCCGAGAATCCGGCGCTCGGGCCCACACTCACCGAACTCAATCCTCAACACAAATTCTAGCAAAAGACCTCCGAAATACGCACAAAGCAAGACGACAGATCTAACTACAATCAAGATCTCAAATTGTACAACATTGGCAAGTACCCAAGACCCAAGAAGCTGGAGAGGCTGCAAAATTGGATGAAGCAAGCAGGTAGGAGAACACAGGGGGGGAGAAGGGAAGTAGTACCTCGACAGATTCTCAGAGGAGGAGAGAGAAGGGGAGAATTATGTAAAGGAGAAACGGGGATGAGATGGGAGAGAATTGTGTGTAGGGAGTGTGCAGCGCCTTATCCGGGAAAGCACGGTGCATTGACACTCACAAAATGGATGTCTCCGTCTTTTCTTCCAATCCTCTTGGCTCTGCCTTTTCTCTTTTTGGCGAGCGAGGTCTCTGAAGCGGATCATTTCGACGAATTTTTTCTTTAATTTTATTTGGGGGAAATTATCGGGTGAATGTGGCGATTGACAGCCATTCGTTTCGTGGTTGCAGAGTTGAGCGTCCATCGCTGCGATGATTGTCAGGATGGCGAGATTCGTCCGGAGGTGGTGGAATGCGGGCACTCACCTGGCCACGGTAGCCTGCCTGCTCTAACGGTCTTGGGTGCCCTTCCTTCCTCATCCTGTTGCCCTGCCACGTTGACCTCCCCCTTTCCATATACATCACCGTAGCTAGATTTTCATCTCCAACTTTATGTTTGGTCGAGAGAAGTGGTCAAAACAAAGTTGCAAAAAAATTTGGACTTACTTCAAATTTCAATAAGGCCGTTGGTATTGTAGAAACACCTTGAAATAACTTCAGCTGTAAGATTATTGTTCATTTGAAAGAGGAAGTTGGCAAATTTACTTTGACAAGACTGAGAAAGTTGACAAATTTACTTTGACAAGAATGAGGAATTTGGCAAATTTACTTTGACAAGACTGAGAAAGTTGGCAAATTTATTTTGACAAAAGGAAGTTGGCAAATTTATTTTGACAAGAGGAAGTTGGCAAATTTACTTTGACAAGAGGAAGTTGGCAAATTTACTTTGCCTCAAATTTTCGCTCAACTTTTAATTCATTTTTCCGTAAATGAGAAATTTTACAAGCTTTATACTTGTCCATATTCGTCTAAAATCGATGTATGAGTCATGGACTCTAGTTTGTAATTTTGAGGAGAAAGGCACTTTTTGCAAGGGTACTATGGTCACTTTGAGGAACATACCATTGGGGCACGGAAGGAAAGCCTCCAATTTTGTACAAATAATAGTGTTGCAAATTTCATTTTACAATTCAAATTATTCCTATGTAACATACAAAACGTTTAAGTATATATTATAGAGGTAAAGCTTACATCATATTAAAGAACAAAGACTAACCTTGACCTAAAGTATATGTGGGTAGCCAAGTAGATTGTCTCAACACATACCGACTTTCGACTACCTTGAAAAGAGGAGATTGAGCACGTAATTTTAGCTTACCAAAGTATGAAGCCTTTTTTAGTAATAATGCTCTTAAGACCCAAGGGGTTTTAGATGGGTCGGAGGTAAAAGAATTACTCATTTTGATTTTTTAAACTTAATGGATATTATTTAAAAGAAGATATAAAAAAATCAACCTAAAGAAACTTACTTTTGGGCAATTCAATTTGAGGGGAAAAGAATAGTGATTAGATACCTCTATGAGTTTGTAAATTTTGAGCAAAATTTTGATGAACATATATCCAAATCTCAAATTTGGACAAATTTGGAGAGAAAATAAATTGTAATATCACAAAAAATTTGAAACTAGCTTTTAAATTTTTTCAAGGTTGCCCTTGTAGAATAAGCAAAAGTTTCAGCTAAGATTATTTTGAAATTGGATTAGGAAAGTACTTCTGGAATGATTATCGAATAAAACGTCCAAAATTTTCAAAAACGGACAAATTTTTTCTACTAGTACATAGCTTGAACACTAAAATTTGCGTTAAATAACTCAAAAATTAGAACTTGACTTTGCAATTTGTTTCACATATACCTTGTGGTATAGGGAACACCCTCTAAAAATCTAAGTAAAAAGTACGAAACTTAATCCCTTCATCTAGGTTGCCCAAATCAACAAAAAGTCATTTTGGCTTTAATTAATATATATGGGTTAACTCAAAATGTTCTGAAACAAAGACTCATTTCAACTAAATTAGATGTAAAATAAAAAATTGTATAACTAGAATCGATTAGAAGTAAGGATGACATATTCATTTGTCATCCTTGCCAAATATAGATTAACATGGTCATTTCACATGGATGAATAAGTCTCATCACTTTTGTTTACATTTCACTTTTTTTAAGGCAAAAGAATGCTCTTCAATTTCATAGAAGATTGTATTCAACTCTAGAAAGAGAGTGTTGAAAAAGTGAGCGGTATCGATAATCGAGCGCCAGACTTGTCCACGCGAAAGTACATAGTAGCTTCACTATTGAATAATACCATGTACTCAATCATCCCAAACATTACAAGGTGTAAACTTAGGGCACCATTTTAGAAACACCATTGTTGCCCTTGTTATTAAATTTAAGTGGTACGCACTTTAAGAAACTGCCCATGAAATGACAATACCTGAAGTTGATTGGTCCAAAGACTACCGTCTAAATCTCCATAGAAAAAATCTTACTCTATTTGTGTTTGAAGGCTTGCAAAATATAAATCACATACAGAAATGGAAAACGGTAAACTGCATTTGATAACCAACTATCCAACATTTGCTTCATACTATTTATTCTTTTCAAAACCTTTCATGGTTAAGGCGTGATAAGGCTTTAAAGCTTTCAATTAGACCAAAAATGTCCGTTTTGGGCTTTTAGGGGTTGATAGCATGTACTTTTATAAAGGCAATCCTTATTTATGGTTTTAAAACATGGGGGTGTGTTTGCCATCGCAAGTCAATCTTTAAAATTAATATCAATTGTTCATGGTCATTTTAAAATGAGTATCTTCTTGAGGTGAAGCCCAACAACTTCCAGGTGGAAAAATTCTTAGTTGTAGTGATGTTAGAACTAGATTATTTTGCAATGATGTTACCCTACTAAAAACCTCGGGGGAGGGGGGTCTTTTTAGGAGGTTTGGGATATCGCATGCGGCAAAGGAGTATTATTGTAAGGGGTATTTTGATGACCATCATGAAATAAATGGTCTCTATTTTTACCTAATCTTCCAATTCATGGTTTATTTTTGCCTTGTACATCTACTTACAATCCCAAAGGGGGAGCAATATTTTAGACCCTTACTTAGTTACAAGAGAAAATTTGACCTAGTGCAAATATTTTCATTTCTATATTCATCCATAATGGTCAACCATTGTATGCAAATTTTCATCCATCCAAGTGAGTCCCTATTGCAATAATTAACCTTAAAATCATTTTCACGTAATACTTTTGTCTTTTAGGGTATCTTTGAAAGAAAAAAATTCTTAAATATGACACATTAATTACCAACATATCTTACTTACAATAGAGTGTCCAATGATTTGTACATCCTATATTATCTCACATTTTTTTGTAGTTTTTAGACACCAAGATTTAATATGTCCTTACATAATGCGGCATGTTGTTTAGCAAAAACAACCCAAGCTAAAAACAACACATGGTTTCACAAGCACTAGTATCTTCTTGATTTTCAATTAGATTTCACTTTGTTTATCAGGTCGTATTCCTATTTGAATCTAGTTTATCTAATAAAATCCTTGTTTGAAAAAATAAGAACACGAGACCCTTGTGGGATTGGCGTGAATAAAATGCTAGTTCGACCTACCCTTGATGATATGCCCACGGGACATAACAACAATCCTTGCTTGATCCAAGATGTGATGGAGATATGGCATTCAATTTAGTGTGAGGGGTCTAGTTTTGAACTCTTTTTTTTGTTATAAACTTTGGAGTAGTTTTACCACTGCATGGATATTGTTTGAGCCTAGATTTTTTTTTATAATTGTTTTGATACACGCGTGGTTTTAGATGAAGGTGAACAAAGTTTTAGTGCATATGTTTCAACAGTAGTAGTTTGGTAGGGTTTCCATTTGAAGGTAGAAATGTTGGAATTCCGTAATCCATTTTGAGTGATAATACCATTATAATTTCAGTATATGAGTTCTATCTCTTGACTTAATTTTTTGATCTATGTGACCTACACTAAGTTTACGAAGGTTAAGATCTAAAATGGCATACCTTCATAAGTTTATATCTCTCACATTTTTTCAGAATTATGTTTCTAGACTAAACTAGACCTCTTCATTTAGGATTTGAACTTCTGCCAACCATTATTTATCCACCACAAAAAATAGGTGGAAAAGGTTATTGGGTACACTACCATGTATGTAATTGTTGTGACAGAGATTGTAATTGCTATTCCAAATTGGCTCTTTTGGGAACAAGCAACAACAAAAATTTAAGAAAATAAAAAACTAAAAATTAAAAAATTGAGAGGGTGGGCATCATTGAGCACTTTGTCGAACATGGCCTTAGAGTAACAACCTTGCGTCACATGTTCATGGTTGTTCAAGTCCAACTTATTCATTTTGATTGTCGAATTGTTCATAACGCATCATAGTTTTTACACACTCCTTGTTTGCAAAATCATCAATATTTGATTGATGACGATGGAGATTATTTTGAGACAACATACGTCCACTTACTATGGAAGAGCAAGAGTACTTGTTATTGAGCTTTCCATAGAAGTCGACACAATTCTAAACGTATCTGTTAATCCATACTCAAAGCACTAACTCTTTCAGAGACTGCTACGGCGTATCGTACCAGTGCAAACTGCACAACATGGATACAAGCCTATCCAATCCGGGTATCAAACACTGGCTCTGTGTGATCCACAACGACAGCCACACAAACCAAGAACCCAAAAATTGCTTGGTGTATTCAATGGCCATCAAGCATTGCAATGTCACTTTGCTCCTCCATTGGCTCACCCAAAAGCACATGGAGCTCCATTGTCAGCTGCCCGATAGAGCTCACCTCCAATGACATCACGCCCAATCGAACCTTTTTCATATTTTTCAATCACATGCGCACTCCCATGAAAACTTGTAATGCTAAAAATTGCATGACGATTGGACAGTAACCATTTCACTCTTCCAAGTAAAGTGTTGTTTTATATCATAAAAGTGGAAAATGATGGTGACTTTCGTGACTGATAGCGTGTTCTAGTTGAAAGCCATTTCTTTATTGATATTTCCTTCTTCTCGTTACATGGGATTTGGTAGTCTTGTGTGGTTGCTAATTTAGTGTAGGGAGACCATTCACTGACAATCCATCCCTAACAGATAACTTTGAACTAATAATGAATGTTCGATCTCTACAGAATTACTGAGACTAAAAATATGTCAAAACGTAAACATCATGTCTAATAACCGGTGTTAAGAATTTCGATGGTTAGTAGGAGAAGGAATTATTGATTCTGGAATGCAAAACAATTTGTTCTTCAGATCATCTATCATCTAGTGAGTGTAAACTGGAAGGCTCAAATTACCACTAACAATGTTACAGTGGAAAATCACTGTAACCTTATTCGTATGCCTGGACGCTTTTCGTCTATCAAAATATTATCCACACAATTGCACTTCAAAAGCGATTTAGTGAATGGTATGATTTTTATGCGAAGGCATGTCCTGGTTAGCATCTAGTCCACATCAAGCACATGGTGACCTGCACCCGCCTGGCCTGACAAAGGTGCAGACTCCCAGGAGGAGCAGATTCCGTAGTCCTGAACTTTGATTATTTTCTATTACAATAGTTTGTCTACTCGAAAGTGCAAAACTCTGTGGTGCAAGGGCAATTGTAGATTCTAGATAGAGTTTGTGTGGTACTCTGCCAGGGACTTCGTTCGATGCTACTGAAGTCAGTGCTTTGAGCTGTCTCCTTCACTTTAGAGACCTGGTACTAGAGCCCTTTTCTGCCCTAAATTAACTTACACACCAGTAGACTAATTTCAATGGATTACTTTCAGATAGTATCAATGAACTAAATTTCATTGTTGTTTATCAAAGGTCTGACTCACATTTAGGTGCTTCTACCTTCACCTCTAACTCTCTGGATTTACACCTTCCTCGTTTGTTATTCGATAGAGGCAGGCTCGGTACAACAGGTTCCCCGTTGTACATGCGCTGCTAGAGGTCGAAGATTCTTATCCATGTCACTATCTTAGCCAGGAGATTCGTACTCAAAGGACGAATGGTACAATTATCATAGTTAAATTGAATTTGAAGTTGATGATGTGCAGGAATCCTACCCCAAATTTTCACACCTCACGGGCCAATCATGTTAAATGAAACATAGTCTAAGTTGAGAGCATGTAATGAACAATACAACACAAAATTCACTTCTTGGATTTACTGAGAGCTGCTCTCAGAAGGATGAGATAAGAATACTGTAGAACCAAACGCACAAACGGTTCAGAGGCAATATCCAGAAGAGGCAACTACGAGCCACAAACAGGGGTGCAATGTACCATGAATTTTTGAAATGGTCTGCCAATCTGGTTCCCTTGGCGATATAAGGTGAAGAATTGCAGTTGCTTGCTGCGCGCTTGTCGAATGCTCAACATGAAGGGAAGGTCAATGCTACGTTAGTTTGTACACAAGCTTCGCAATGTAGTTCCAGAGAGAAGGAAAGACGGTTCTGATTCTCAAGTGGAGCAGACATTCTCTTGCATTGTACATTTTTCTTCTGTCGATCGGTAGTCTCGTCTTTGTGACGTTTTTGTCACATTCAGCTTCATGATACGTTCGTGAGTATCGAGGCGAGCTGGAAGAGATTTGTGAACAAAGGTAGGCGCAAGTTCTTAAGACCCGTCCCTTGTCGAACCGGGTGCTCTTCTCTTGAGCACGACATGCCTAGTTTCAGAAACACATTATTGTTAGTCAACGTCTTACTTGTATATGAGCAATGTCGAACACCAGTTCATGGAGCATGTTACTCAGTGCTGTCTGCAGCTTAGAAACGATCGCCTGAAATCTTGGCTTGGGACTTTGCCTTCAAGCTCATTCTAACCAACACGGTGACTGGAGTTACACATTTTCGATGAATGCATACACATATCTGTAGGAATAGCCGCAAACTAATACTTTGTCATTCCCACTTACAATCATCTGGTCCTCAGTAAGTGTCAAATTAATAGGGTTGTTACTTGCTTTCCACACTTCATTGATTGTGTTGATAAATCCTTGTTGAGTTCCGATCAATCTACAATGGAGAATCGAGAATGTGAGCAGGATGTTAGTATTAACCGAATGTCGATTGTCGAAAAACGACGTTTTAGATGGACTGAGGGCAACTTCTTCATCCGAAGGAATGTTCCTTTTGGATGAAGTCACTTGGGATCAAGTCAAGTCTACTTTGTGTGGTAAAACTTGCAGACCCTTAAAATGAAGTACGTGTAGGTGACATGCATTTTACTGAAGGCACCTCTTGTTTTAGAGTTTAAACATGGGGCATGCCTTAACAGTGTAAGGCAATTATGGGAAATCAAAATAATGTTTTATTTATTTATTTATTTACAATCATGATTTAAAAATGAAGGCTAACAACTTCTAGTTGGAAGATTTTTGATCCAAATACTTCTTGTATTGGATTTGTTGTGATGCTTTTATGATGAAAAAAGTGAATTGATGGATGATTTTTGAGGAGCTACATCTCCTTCATCCACCGTTGGATTTTGACTTTATTTCTAGGGAGAAATTTTAATTGGAGCTTAGTTTCAATAGTATAGACTTTAACAAAATCAAAAATGTATTGATGAGAATGCATAGACTTGAGTGCACAAGATTTTGTTTTGCACTAGTTTTCTTTGTAAAATGTTTGGAAGTTTTTACCATTGCAAGGCCACTATTTGTGCAAAGAAATGTTTTTTATGGATTTATTTTGTTCAAGGGTGTTCTTGAGATGAAGTTAAACATCTTTGTAGTTGGCGGCTTTTTCATTGTAATAAGTCTTTCGGTAGCATTTTCAATTCAAAGTGAAAATGTGAAATCTTGTGATTTTTTTTAGTACTCATGATTTATGATCTGAAACTTATCAACTCAAGTCTATCCCTTGTAGTAAAGCTAATTCAATCAAAACTTCAATATATCAAAGTCTTCAACTTTCTATCTCTTATGCGAATTCTTGGCCTTCTAATATAAAAAGAGCGTTAGCTAGTTCCTTTCTCTTCAAAGCATTTGATTAGGTGTACTTCCATTCCTTTTCATATGGCTACTTAATGCTTTGAAAAGATAAGAGTTAGTTCCTCCTTCCACCTTATGTCAAATTGCACTTAGCCCAATCAAAGATTAAGTATAGTAAAATGTTTTGTTTCATCAGTCTATTGTTAGAATATTAAAAATGCCAAGTTCTCATCTTAAGAGTTGTTTGACTTCAGTGCATTTTGAGTGAAAGACGCTTCATATGGGAAGTCAAGCCATTCATAAAGCCTAGAGAGGGCAAAATTTGCTTATGTGATTGGTTCTTTTAAGATATTTGAAGTATTCAAGAAATCACATGAAAGGACTTTTGTTCTCCTTTGAGTGTCTCCTCTAGCCATACTATCCACCCACTCCATTTAGAGGGCAAACTTGCACACAATTTGGTGAGATTCTTTTAGGCCTCGTAAACGACTTGACTCCTCATATGAGGCGTCTCCAAGCGTGATTTCACTTTACCCCAATCAAGAACATTATCTACTCCCTTAGTGATTATTCAGTCCTTTGTACTTTCCATGGAGTTATCCATGTTCTTTTTTTGGAGCTATCCAATCGCATACACATGCTTAACATTTTATTCCAATTCTGCTTTCAAGAATAATCTTAAGAACTTTACAATCAAATAATATTTTTGCTGAATGCTCCCTCGGGAACTTACAAAAAACACGAATTACATGACAGAGAGTGCTTAATAATGGCTCAAATTTCAAATGTTACATCTGTAATGAAGAAGTTTATGGAAGTAATTTTCATGCATGGGAAAGTCAAATGGAAGGTTAGTCAAAGTGGATTAATGAATTTCAAACCCTTTTACAATTTGCTATCAGTTTTTGAAGGTGGTGTTATAAGCGTATCTAAAATGGTGTCCTAATTTTACACCATGTAATGTTTGCCAAAAGTACATGCTACTGTAAGTTCAGTGACGAAGCTATCATAATTATACCTTTGGGTGAAGAAGCCTAATGCTCCATAATCGGTACGGCTCCAGTTTTGAGCACTCTCTCTTAGCCCTCTCTCTTAAACCACAACAGCAGGCCCCGCCGGTTGCACGGATTGGGCCGCGGGCCCACCGATCGGAAGGCGAGAATGTTGCAAAACAGTGTGAGAGGGGCAGAATCCAGAGAACCCTTGACCAAGGGCCCGGGCGGGGAATCTTGACAAAACCACGTATCGGATCCGGGCCAGAGGTTGCCGAGGCACCGTTGACACCTTCAGCCCCCTTCCACCCACGCCAAGCACACGCTCCTCCACCATCGCCACTTCCCTTCTGCAATCACTGCTTTTTTACCAAGCTACCTCCTCATCGTTTGTGCAGGTACCGTATGTCCCCACTCTTGCTTCCATCTCTTACCTTGAAGTAGTCCCGGTCCATTCAACCCGATCCATTTGATAGCAGAGTCTGACTACTCTAGTTTCACCGACAAGGAGAAGTAGACTCCGATCCTCACTATTCCTGTACCCCACCCCTACCATGAAACCATGTGACTATTGCACATGTAGTTGAATTTTCAAACGTTGTTGGGTCTACTTCAGGATCGGTGATTGCTGTTTGGGAACTCGAGAGAATTTTATTGTAGGTTGAGTTAGAGTGCCGTGTCGTGATTCAGTTGTGATTGTGCAGCAGTAACTGTTTTGATATTTTCGATTAGGCAGCGGAGGAATCATATGACGACGGTTTACACTCTGACCGATTGCCAGCAGCACGCTGGCAGGGATGATTGCTGGCTTATCGTTGATGGCAAGGTAATCATCGTGACCTAATTGATGAGCTCATGCTTTTGCTGGAACGTTTCATTGGATGGTCGAAGCAACAACCTAAAATCGTAGTGTTTCATGGTTGCAGGTGTACGATGTGTCTCAATTTATGGAGGAGCATCCTGGTGGAGACGAAGTGATCATTTGTGCAGCAGGTAACCTCATTCTAACTTCCCGAATCATTGACATTGAACACGATTGTGGACCAGGTGAACATACGATGGTCTTGTAAGTTTCCATTGATACATAATTATTAGCAACAATAAATGCTCAGTGTCGTATCTGTTTGTATTCAATGCTTCTACTCATACTAGATGGAGTGGTTGCAGGAAAGGACGCAACTGAGGATTTCGAGGATGTGGGTCACACCGAGGGAGCTCGTGAGATGATGCAACAGTACCTGATCGGCGACATGGATGTTTCCACACTGCCTGTGAAGAAGAGACGGAGTGAAACAAAGATTGCAGTGGTAGAGCGCAATCCCTCGGAGATGCTCATCAAAGTGTTGCAGTTTCTCATCCCGCTCACCATTCTTGCCCTGGCCATTGCTGTGCGGTACTTCACCGGCGACACCAAGCCCAACACCACGCCTTGATTGCCAATCCATTCGAGGCAGATTGATACTGCACATGCATGTGCCGTTGTACAGCACGATTGGTATAGAGTGGTTGTGTGTACACTTGTTGATAAATTATTTTTTCATTGATGTGTAATTTGTCACTTGGAATCGTCATCAGTTGTCACAAATACTCATGATTTGAAACGATTGCAGATTGAGTTCTACTGACCACTCAAGTTTGTTGTCTGAGAAGAGTGGAATGTACAAAAGTGTTTTGACATCTGAGTGTGTTCATGTGAAAGTTGAACAAGTGAGATTCTTTTCAAATGTATGTAACATGTATTAACTTGACTCTAAGATGCTTCATGCTCATCTTTAACCAAACCTAAAGTGAAAATCAATCATGGAATTAGATCACATACTACATGGCATCTCCTCACCATGACCATGAACATCATATTATATCATATCGTCATTTATTGGGGTTGTAGTGGCAAAAATCATGCACAATGTTGTAAAAGAATATACAAACCTTAATTATCTTGCATTATGTTTCATCTTTTTATACAAAATCTAACTAAAAGCTAACCATTTCTATTGATTAATTTTAGATAAGACCTTGGAAACGTCCTTGTCCCAACAAGGCCAATGAGGCTGTGGGACCATGAAAATTGGTTATGTATTCCTTGTTGTGTGAATGGGAATTTCGTGTGAAGTGAGTGAGGTAGTTCAAATTGTCAGTACAGTACCATATACGCGGGGCAGAGCTCATTAAGGGTTTCGGACATAGCCAGACTTGAGGAAATTAAGACGGGCTACAAAAGACAGAGCCGTGGGAATAAAGATGGGAGACACAGATAAAGAGAGGCAAGATAAAGATAAAGGGAGATAAGACAGAAATAAGAACTGATACTATAAAGATAAATATAACGGAGGTAAAGAGGCCCGAGATAAAGAGAGCTGAGATAAAGATAAAGAGTAGTGAGGAAACAGAGGAGTAGGTAAGGCAAATGAAGGATCGTTTATCGAGTATACTCACAGGTTTCGGGGCAAGCGTTCGTAGCCCCTACCAAGGAGGATGGGGAGGTGGGGAGGGGTAAAGGAGCCCCTAGTGTATTGGTTTAAATTGCTAAGGAGCATGCTTGCTTGTAGAGTAATTTGGGGCCGTAGACCCCATTTCTGAATTCAAATCATCACACATCAAAAATGGCCTTGGGGTCTAGGGTGCCTCTTTGGTAGCTACCACGAACATTGCCGCAGGTATCGCAGGTGCTCTGTCCGTTTGCAGCGGCACACCGAGCTCGCAGCTGGAGCATCGTAAGCGAGGACTGCTGTTGCCGATTTAATTGCTGCACTCTCTGGATTGAGCTCACATTGTTTCATTGCGATCTGCATTGGTGGAGACAGATCGTAAGCATGTGGAGGTTGAAGATTGCGGAGGGCGGGGGCCCTTGGTTGCGCACCTTGAACAACCACGCAGGCCGCCATGTGTGGGAATACGATGAACATGCAGGCGATGCAGCCGAGCGACGGGCCATCGACAAAGCACGCGCCACGTTCGCGGAAAATCGCTTCGAGCAGCGCCACAGCAGCGACTTGCTCATGCGTTTGCAGGTTCGTCTGCTTTGCGTTTTGTCGAGTATTTTTATTGAGGACCGTATTTTCCTAGGTTTAGCAGGGATTTTTCACGACTGAGGTATCGCGTTCGGAACATTGCGTATCCTTGTTGTCACATTGCGTGCATTTTGAGAGTTGTTGAAGCCGAGAAGATCTTGCTTGAATGCATTGTCATTGAATTTCCCGATCAGTTGACAGTAATAGAGTAAGGGCAGCGTTCAATTAAAGTCTTGAAAGAAGACTGAATTGGTCCATGTCTTGCGGGCTAGAGTAATTTTTTACGAGCTGAAGCTGAGGTTACCGGGATGTGCACGTCACTCAGAAGATTTTGGTTGCGGGCTTTAAAGAGACTGTTTAAGTTTGAGTAGGCCATACTCGATTATCTAGGTTCTCTACAATGTATGCTTTAACATGGCCCAATGTTTTAAAACTCAGTTTGCAAGGGAAAATCCACTTCCTGAGCTCCCAGCACAATTGAAGATTGAGAACCGCGCTGACCTCAGTGAAGAGGCGGTCACCACGACACTCCGGCGAGCGTTGCGATTTTACTCCACCATTCAAGCGCATGATGGTCACTGGCCTGGTGACTATGGAGGTCCCATGTTTCTCATGCCTGGCTTGGTAATCCACTTGTTCAGCACTCTCGTCACTGAATCTAGCTGCATTTGCAGTCACAAGTTAGTCGATAGGCATTGCCCCAGTGTAGAAGTTCTCATTCTCATACCTGGACTGATTGCATTCGTTGAGTCTACAATTGGTGTACATTGCACCGGTTGGTCTCGTGTGAGTAGCACTGATTCTGGAAATTGATGTACTTCGGAGTGTGGCTCATGCTTTAAGATTGATGCTGGTAGTTGTGTGACAGGTTATCGTGCTATATGTCACGGGGGCAATAAACACCGTCTTAACTCCAGCCCATAAGGAAGAAATGCGCCGCTACCTTTACAATCACCAGGTAATTGCTTCTTGTGGAGCTGTCATGTCATTCCCGGTTCTCATGGTAAGTCAACACGGTTGTTTCCCTCAGGTTGCTAGCAGCCAAACACTTGTGTCATGGCAAGCCATGGAGAACCTTGGCAAGCCATCTGTTTTATGGCAGTTGGGTAACATGAGGAAGTTTTTTAGCTTGCTATCCTACTGTGGTGGTTTTGTTTGTTGCACACATTCTTCATGCATTGTGGCCATTATCGCTGAGCTTGCGTGTTTACTCATGTTCAATCGCAGAATAAGGATGGAGGTTGGGGATTGCACATCGAAGGACACAGCACCATGTTCGGCTCTGTACTGACATATGTGACACTGCGAATTCTTGGTGATGGGCCTGACGGGGGCGAATATAATGCCCTTCAGCGAGGGCGGAACTGGATCCACGAGCATGGTGGTGCTACTTATATCACTTCCTGGGGAAAATTCTGGCTTTCTGTAATGTCCATCCTCCTATTCTTCCACGACCGATCAAGTTTTCTGTATCTTGCACTGACTCCAGAAATACCAGACGTAGATGCCTGATTCTTCATGCTAGTCACAACTGAAAATGGAGTAGTTGATGACCTTCTTGAAAGGAATCGCTTGAGGCAGTTGCTTACGAGGTGAATGTCTACCTGTGACGTTGCTTATGGCAGGTTCTCGGAGTATTTGAGTGGTCAGGCAACAATCCCCTGCCTCCTGAAATTTGGTTGCTCCCCTACATTCTCCCCATGCATCCAGGTACATAGCATATGATTGTCTTGAAAATTTTGTTCCTGTCTACACGTATTCAAGTAACATCACTGTATGATCGGAATGCTGGTCCCAGACACAACCGAGATAACCAAATGAGCATTTTCAAGGAAGCTGTGATCTAGCAGAGTGCCAGTTTTTCTACGTTATGCATTTACATGTTGGTATATTTGGATGCAGGTCGCATGTGGTGCCATTGCCGCATGGTCTATCTCCCAATGTGTTACATCTATGGCAATCGGTTTACTGGAAAAATTACAGAACTCGTGAAGGCACTGAGGGAAGAGCTCTTTGTGCAGAAATATTCAGAGATAGACTGGGACAAGGCTCGGAATCAGTGTGCTAAGGTTTGCGTACTTGCCTTTCCATGAGCTACTCAGCATCCGCTAATACAACCAAGGCCGTGAATGACCTACCCTTTTAGATGTGAAATGTGAAAAATGGAGTAGAGTTCAGCTGTTACTAGGAGGGTAATGTATATGAGGAGGCTTAGTAATTAGCGGCCTTGACAGGATATTATGGAGAAAATGAACAAAGCCAGATATTTCTTATACTCGTGCCAGTATGGACCAATTTTATTTTATGCGCAATACTCTGGTAATAACTACACTATTAGCATACTAACATGAACTTCATCTGATTCATATAACTCATCTGATTCATATAACTCATCTGATTCATATAACTCCGGCGGTAAGCCTTGGTAAATGTAACGAGCGTTCTGGATTCTGGTTATTATAGCATATAGTCGACCGGATACCTGGCTTGATGATGAATTCCTGATCTATACATTAGGTACTAGAACAAGATGTAGTTCAATACCGCACATGGGAGTTTTCTTGATCACTTTGCGTGTACATTGTATGCAGACAGATCTGTATTATCCGCACCCTTTTGTACAAGACGTGTTATGGGGAACATTACATAAGGTGGTGGAGCCAGTGTTGACAAGATGGCCTGGCTCAATGCTTCGGAAAAAAGCGTTGGCTCATACCATGGAACACATTCATTACGAGGATGAAAACACTCGCTATTTAGATATTGGTCCTGTGAATAAGGTCAGTATGTTGCGAAGTCTCTTGCAACTTTTGAGACCGAAGAAGCTGGTTACATCCATGGTCTTAGACATTTTTCTATTTATATTGCTCTTGAGGAATTGCGGCGTGCAGCTTTAAGCTAGATTGAGTATATGAGTTCCTTGTTATCTTACTATGGAAGTCCAGCCGAAATTCTTAAGATCAGCATCTGGACTGAAGATTAACACAAGCTAACTATATTTGCGCAGGTTATGAATATGCTGTGCTGCTGGATAGAGGACCCGAACTCAGATGCATTTAAGATGCATTTGGCACGGGTTGTTGATTATCTGTGGGTGGCTGAAGATGGCATGAAGATGCAGGTACTTCCTTGTAGTATCTCAGTTTGCCTTTTTGGGAGTTTCTGCCATGAATTCTGGAAAGAAGTAGGGATCTTCTTCATCTAATCTCGTGTCCTGTGACCGAGCCAATGCATTGTCTTGAGTTGGTTTGTTGAAGTTCACAGGGCCCTTCAAGGAAAAGGCTGGAAGCTTCGAGGTGTATTCTAACTTGTGGTTATATGCTGGAACTTCGTCACAGGGTTACAATGGGAGTCAGCTTTGGGACACATCCTTCGCAGTGCAAGCGTTGGCTGCTACGGAGCTTCCAGATGAATGTGGGGCTATGCTCAAGAAGGCAAACTCATACATCGATGAAAGTCAGGTATAATTCCCATCTTTGTATCAGGTATAATTTACGTCTGGCTTCCTTGACTTTTGCATCTGAAACGTCAGTCGACTCGGATCACAGTCCTGGTACTTTGATGCATGAAACTGGTACGTACGGGCAGGTTTGTACGTCCGTTCCTATTAGACTGTAGTCATAAACCGTGGTGCAAGTCATTTTCTGTGTATAGTAATGCTGCTCACACTAATGCTGCCTAAGCTATCATCCTCTCCTAAGGAATATCAAAAGGTGGTCCTGACTAAGCCTCATACATTCAGTGCACAGCTAGATTTATCAGCACATTTTCTAAACACTCAACCTTCCGAATCAACTGTTTACTCTCAAAAGGGTCGTTTATTGTGATTTATAGATATGTTAGTATCTTCTGAACTCACAAGGGGCTGATACATGGATTGTGAAGGTGAGAGAAGATTCCCCAGGGGACATGTCCTACTGGTACCGTCATATCTCGAAGGGCGCCTGGCCTTTTTCTTCGAGGGACCACGGATGGCCGATATCTGACTGCTCGTCGGAGGGCTTGAAGGTTAGAAGGTTACCCTTTTCCTTTCCTGATTATGACAAATAGCTCTATATCTCTGACGCATCTGTAGTTTCTGCTCAATGGAGTCAACACCCTTAGGTTTGTGCTTTCTAATCCTCATATGTACTTGCTAACGCCTGCCTGATAATTTTGGCATCGCTTGCAGGCAACGCTTGTCCTGGCAAAACTTCCTAAGGAGTTGGTTGGGGATCGATTGCCAGCAGATCGCCTGTACGATGCTGTGAACGTTATCCTTTCTTATCAAGTAAGCTCTTCTTGCACGAGTTCTTGAGTACTTTGTTAAGTGAGGAAATCGAAAATTAGCCCTAGTTTTGTGTGCATAATCGCTCCGCTACGACCACCGTGGAAGTAAATACTCGGATCCCAGCAGTTTGAACGGATATGGTATGAAGTATCCATTTTCGCATCAATGTCGCTTACATGTGACGTCATTTTCAGAATCCAGATGGAGGGTCAGCCACATACGAAAACACAAGATCTTATCCATGGCTCGAGGTAACTACAATGCCATATATCTCTACTCCTGTCGGGTGATGCTAGCACCCTCGATGCAGTTCCACAAATGTGTTCACCTAAGTCAGCTGATAGTGCAAGTGCCCATCACTTATTGCACGACAATCTAATACCACTTTATTCTTTTGTGCAGTATATAAATCCTGCGGAGACCTTCGGAGATATTGTCATTGACTACTCGTGAGTTCCCGTTCGCACACGTTTCTTGATCCCTCAAATGACAGTGTTTTTTAATTATCTAGATAGTGCCGTTGGCTTGACTTCTGCGTCATGTCTGCAAGGGCAATCTGTAACAATATCCTTGTTTCTCAGATATGTCGAATGCACCTCAGCATGTATTCAAGCATTAGCTGCTTTTCAGAAGCAGTATCCCAACCATCGTAGTAAGGAGATTTCTTCGTCCATCTTTCGAGCTTGCAAGTACATCGAAAGCATTCAAAAGGATGATGGCTCCTGGTAAGCACTACTCGTAACACCAGATCGTTTACAAAAAATCAAGTGGCCTGTCCTGTTACTTGCAACGCGCTTCCTTCCTCTCCCCGCTGAATCTTACAATGTTTCAATATTGGCTTCTAAATCATAAACTGTTGATGTCCTAGTCATGCGCAATTCTCTGATGCTTCACTTGACAGCTACATTGTCTTAGCGTCTGCTCAACTGCGAATGATTCGTCTGGTGCCACAGAAGATTCTTATCCTACACATGTCACAGTTCCTGAATATGAATCTACTTGTTCGATGTGGAACTCTTAAACGGAATCGGCTCGATCATGAAGCGCACACATTCTGCAAGCTTCATCAATTCACTATCGAGTGGTTGTATTGATGCAGGTATGGATCTTGGGCAGTGTGCTTCACGTATGCAATATGGTTCGGTGTGCTGGGTTTAATCGCTGGCGGTAAAACTTATGAAACGTCATATCACATTCGAATGGCGTGCAAGTTCCTCCTGTCAAAGCAGCTTCCCAATGGTGGGTGGGGAGAGAGCTACCTGTCCTGTCAGGACAAGGTAAGTTACTGGCACTCCTACTTTCTTCCTCCGATTGCTGTTATAGGGTAGTTCAACAGACGCATTTCAATCTGTCTACGAAGAGGAGAAGGCCTGTGTTGATTCATTGGTAATTGAGAATCACTTTTAGATGTTCAGCGTTATAAAGCTCATCCCTGCTACTCATGCAGTGCTTCTTCGCGTAATGTGATGACTTATTGGAATGTAAGTAGCGGATGGGGTCGGACCCTGACATGCAATGAGCTCAATTGGATAATCAAGACAGCTGGATCTTCAATGTGACTTGGGATTCCTCATTTGCTGATGTAGGTGTACTCTAACCTGCCTGGAGGAATGGCGCACATCGTGAACACATCATGGGCTATGTTGACACTCATGGCTGCAGGACAGGTATATAGAGCATTGTTCTGCTGGTTGCCAATTTGCACCCTTCCATGTGCACCTTTGCCAGATGCAAGCATCTATTCATATTTTAATCCCAAGATTTTCTACTATTTTGCTGAATCAATAAGTGAAGAATTCCATGTATTCATCTGTAATAACTGCTGAAACAGTGGGAGCGAGATCCTGAGCCATTGCATAGAGCAGCCGCGTCACTCATCAACGAGCAGATGGAGAATGGAGATTTCCCTCAGAAGGTATGTCAATGCTCGTTGATGTTCGTTGCCAGGAATGGGAATGACGTGAAGCTCTATGTCTTTTGTAGCAGTAATGGCTCGCTTCCGTAGGTATACGACACTGAATATGTAGTGGTTGACAATCACCTCCATTCTTGTGCAGGAAATCATGGGCGTTTTTAACAGGAATTGTATGATCAGTTACTCTGCGTATCGATGCATTTTCCCAATCTGGGCTCTCGGTGAATACCGGCAGAGGTTGTTGGCCTAAAATTTCTACTCAGTTACTGCACGGTCCTAGTTGTTTAGTGTATGGGCACCAGGTCCATTACGGAAGGTTGACCTACCGATTCCATTTCGTACATTGATCTCGGTCTCAAGTTATGAACCGTTCCTTGTTTCTAAGAATACATTCACAACAGACCGTTACAGACCGTTTCAAGTTGTCTTGTTAGATTACTGAAGTATATGAAATGGGTGTATAGCTGGTACAAATTTTTACTCATGATTCGACCCAAAACCACCAGCTTTTTTATTGTTTTGATTGGTCAGTTTGAATTGAGTGTTCTGACAATACTTGTTCAGGCTAGGTGTGGTTAAGGGGAGACTTATAGGTTGATACTGGAGGTGCTGGTGGTTTTAGGTACTTCTACCGTAATGGCCGAGAAAGAAAGGTGGTAGCGAACAATCAGAGTAGGTTGCTAGATCTCGATTGTGTGCTGTGAGAATGAGAGTGATTGTTCCTCGCCGGTGTTGATAGCTGGCCACAATGCACTACGAGACTAGCGGCAGGCCTTTGGCTATGGCCGGTGTCAACGGGGCTCCGTTCTACAACTACGGCGACATGTGTAACGTGGGTGCCTCGCCGTGGGAGTACCTGAATTCCAGCACTTACAACTTTTCTCCGCTCCTGGCCTTCGTTGGTCGAGGCTATTCCCTGCCGTGTTCCCCTCAGCCGTTCCCGATAACGGCCTTGTGCCCGGGCTCTGCAGCATCCGCTGGGCTCTGTCGCTGCGACCCTCGCCGGTCCCTGCGCGGCCGGCTATTGCGTCTCATCGCTCACAGTTTCGAGCACCATTTTCACGCTCCGCGCCCACCTTGCTAGTCTGTCCGATCCCTGCATTATGCTGTTTTGATTCTCCGGGCTGCCCCCTTTTCGACCCAAGGGTGTTAAACCCCTAAGAGCCCAATCGACCATTTTATGGTCGATCCCGATTTTTGAGGAGCTGTACCTGGATAAAAAAAGATTTTTTTTGGAATTTTTTTTAACATTCCAGAAGTTTGGTAAGTTGGTAACCACATCCAATTTACAGAACTCTGTTTGGATTCATAGATTGTTCATAATAAGCCTTCAAACACAAACAGGGCAAAGTTTTGTTAGTGTAAGAAAACTTACTATTTTGGGAAACTAATAAGGTTCCTCATAGGTTACTTGTGGCCTCTCTTCATTTTATCCTATAATATGTGATTTTATCCAATCATAGCAATTTTCAATTACTAATAATAGAAATTACATTTTATATTGATTTTCAAAGTTTTACTCTCTTTATTTCATTATTAAAGAAATCTTACTTATTTTAGGAAATTTAACCGTATAGATCTAATTTAGGGTTTAAGGTCTTTATACTATCTTTGGAGCGCTACTTCATAAGGGTTACCGAATTCATATTTTATAACACATCTAAGTTTTTCTTCAAACCCCTCGGGCCTTTAGGGGTTAAGGGTTAAGCTACGTATTCTTATTTCTTTGCATGTTTTTCAGCGAGGATAAGGGCATGGCTTAAGGGAGTGAATTTAAGAATTTTGTTGATAAATTCATTCAAGAGATCAGTGGGTGTGGAGTAGGCATCACTGTTGCAGTAGTAGCTGTGGAGCACTTTCCCCATGTGAAAGTGCACTTGCTTACTTGCTCATGGCAACATTGTTGTTCTCAGTACTTCTTTCAAAAGCTTCTGCATGGTAGTAATTACCAATTCTTGAAGGTAAGCCACTGTATCGTTTTCGGAAACACCTCAAATTTCCAACATGTAAAGATGCACACTTGATTTCTTTCCATTTAGCGATTCTCTAGAGCTGCACAGATAAATCATGTTCTACTCAAATGTTACACTGCACACATAGATGAAGGATCACTATCTAGAGCTTGGAGTACTGGAGAGTTCAAACCTTAATTCATGTGATGTCGTTTAGAATTCGACCCACGCGGGAAACGAGACGCAATGGAGTCTTGTAGTCATGGCTAACAAGCGCTTCCTCCGAAAGCATCTCGCTCGCAAAGAAGAAGGCGCTGCAGATGATGGTTTCTAGGGAGATGGTCACCTTGGTGATGGCCATATATTCATTGAAGTCGGGCACGTACCCAAATCCTGCCCATTCCAACTCCACTAAGCATGCTGTGAGCCATCGATCGCACCTACTGCCAATTTATCAACACGCTCACTTATGACTCGAACGGTTCAATTGCTGCCTTGAAGCACACTACCCTTTGACCGAAGATCTCAATGTTCTACTCTTAGATGTATTATTAATCTTGCAAAGAAGCACGGCTGAATTTTCTTATGCGGATAGCTTCACTAGGAAGTAGGAACTGTGATGGTTTTTTGAGCTGGACATTGATTTGAAGAGAGGGGCAAATGAAGATCATATGCAACCCACCTTAGCAGTTGCCTTCCCTATTTAATTATTGAGATTGTTTCAACAATTTGATACCATTCTCCCGTATCAAGAATAATGCATTCCACAGCCATTCCACATGGCATGCATTCCACATGGCATGCATTCCACAAGCTATGTTTTGCATACGAGCTTCAGTTACTGAGAGATGAACTTGCTATTTTTGATATCATGTTGGAGATACAACAAGAAAGTTCGATATGTGAGGTAAACACCATCTCAGGTGGGAGACGTCTCGCCCCTGTGCTATGAATGCCTCAGCAGCAATGGCTTTTACCGACACGTAAAGGCCACGGAAGAGAATAGTGGCGCTCTCCGCTTCTGTCTTGCAAACTCCAGGTCCAGAAACCTGCAGCTCGAGTTCCAACGGATCACCTCCTCCAGCTTCTTTTCATGCATCTCTTGACACCAGTTGAAATCGGCTATGGCTAGCCTCACCAAATGATCATTCCTCTGCAACTCATTTTTATTGTGCGCTCGGTGCTCCAAGCGTGGCAGGCTTCTGTACAATAGAACTGTAAGTGCAAATTCCACCTGCAAAGTCACCAATGAGCCTCTCCATCAGTCAGTTTCTTGCAATGCGCCTGTCACAAATCATTTTCTTCAGTTTGCATGCATTGCACAGTGCATTGTCAAATTGGATAAGAATTAGCAGGGTAGGTAACTCACCTCAGCTGCGTGGTCGCCACACTCGTTGCTCTCGTGTTTGCGTTTCAAGTAGGTGCGTGTGATTGCTCTGGCGCCCTTGAGGAGTATTTCACCACGAAACAACGTTTCGGATGCACGAAGCAGATTGAGAATTGCAGGCAATTCAGTTTCATATTTGGATGGATTCTGAGTCTAGAGAACAACTTCACCGCCTTTGTTCAAGAGGCGCTTGAAGCAATGTTCTATGACATGGTATCCATTGTTGCGGAGGAGCCGAAAAGCCACGGCAGTGACGTTCAGGTCTTCCAATCGGCTATGGCATGGCTGCTTACGTAGCCAAGTCCATGCTCGTTAGACCAGCTCCTGAAAGTGTAAGATCATCACGACACACAACATTACAAATATCCCGCGCCATTTCACAGTTTTCGTGGAGATGAAGATCTACATGGGGAAGGTGGATATGGAGAAGGCGGACATGGAGAAGTCGCCGCGACAGAAATGCATTCGATATGAATAAGTGTAGGAGCATTTCATAACTTCTAGTGATCCCGGTGTGATGTCCCGGCGAATGCCCGCAATGTCTCAGCGGACATGATGTGCACAGTTGCACATGTGAGTCAGTAAAATGAAACGCATGTCGTACTAATATTTTCTGGCGCTGAAGAACTGGTCTATTATGGTAAGGTGTCCTATAATGGCGCAATTTTCAGCACAGAAAATCTACTGGAATGTTGCCAGTGCACGCAATTTTAGTGCATGGGGAAAATTAGTAGAAAACTAGAGCAAGTGGAATCATCATTTTTCGACTCTTCTACAGTGAGTAATGAATTTTTTAAGATGGAAATATAGGTGTTCCTAAAATGGTGCCCTAAAGTGACGCCCTACAATCTTTGCAGAGTGTACATGGTACTATTGTAAGGAGAAGCTATTATGTACGTGACAGTGAAGATTACTAGGGCTCCATTTTCGGCACTGCGCCATTTTTGGCTGCTCTACCATAACAAGCTAACCGAAACATTTTACTTGTGAAAAATGTAGTTTTGACTGAGTTATGGATCCTGACTTGCTCTGAACGAAGGCGACGGAGCATGACAGATGAAAGAGTGGATTAAAGATGTGAAAAGCCACTTCGGAAGGGTGACGACATTGGTGGATCGTAGTCTGTGGCTTGTCGAATTGTGTCCAAAATTATTGTGTTTCAGATCAATTCAACCCACAACTCAAAATGTGCATTGACACCACGCAAAATGTCGTCATTGGGATGGTGTACTCACAGTCACCACACAATGTTACCCTCGTCTGTTCCACAACAAACCAATGCCCGTAACACATAGGTATCACACCGCCTAAACCCTAGTATCACAAACATACCAACCGAGATAGTGTGTCCGGTAAAAAAGACTGCCATCGGTACTGTGGTCTATCACGCAGCATGGAATCCGAGTAATATAGGGGCACATGCGGTTCAATTGGAGTTGTAAACTCCATGTCTTCGAAGTGTAGGGAATACACCTTCAGGCACTTCATTCTTTTGGAGCCCTTCAAAAAACTCCTTCACAATGGATTGCACACCATGTATGTGTTTGCAAGTGGACACTCTATCAGGAAAATCACAATAATGTGTTTTCAATGAGACGCTATACAATAGTTTAGGAGAAGCCGCACTTATGAAAGATAAGATGTTCTTCATCCACAACCTTCAAGACATCCTTAGGACTCAATAAGTAAGCCTTCAAAATCCGTTCTCCGCCTTTCAATCGATGTCTATGAGCATTGTGATTTCCTCTCCTTATGTATCGTTGCGAATCCCGTTAATATTAAATAAATATGCTAGATTTTAGCATCATGTTCAGAACATATTTATCAAGAAAATAACTTGAATACAATAAGAGAAACAAACAATTATACACGGAAATGAGGAACTTTCTCAAGCGTTGGGTCAATTTGAATTGACTCAACAATGTGGGTTGACCCACACGAGTGACACCATTGGTACTACCGACGATTGCCACTGTAAGGTCTCGGAGGGAGACCACAAACTCCTCCAATGATAAGTAACTCCGGCCCATCAGGAATTTACGTATGTGGCAAATGTAGGGATGTGTTGAAATTCAACACAAAATCTTTCCAAATTCTCAATGAAATGGTTCCCACTAGGACAAAACATCAAAATATGTAATGTCCTCCACACCCTATCTTTGTCCTCATTGGCGACCTTGGTTACAAGTTCTCACTCCATGCCTTCATTATATGAAAGTGACATAAGAGAACCACGTCCACCAATATGGGTTTTGACACCATCTTCAATAGTCCAACAATAAGCATCATTGCTCACTACACTTTGAATAGCGTTCAAAGATGTTTTATGCTTGACAATGATGATTGCTGAGTATCTAATCTCACCTAGAGATCCAAGCATATGAAATAATGCTATCTCTATAGCAACACCCTCATGTCCACCATGAGAGTCATTGCTACAAAGCATATAGAAAATCGGAATTTCAATTCCGTCTTAGTTAGGCACAATTGCCGCATAAAGCGGCAAACCGTACTGATTTGTTTTGAATGTAGAATATAGGGCCCAAGAATTATTATCGGAAAACCGTTGGGCCGATTTTCGCACGAAGTCATCTTGTATGACTACCACGAATGACCTCTTCGTTGGGTCCTCATCCTTCGGTGCCTACGGTTAATAGTACAAAATCTTTCCTTCAGCTTCTAATATCAATATTTCAATTTTGGACCGCATCCCAATCGTTCTTCTGAAGTGCATACACACAAAGCAAATGAAGAAATTAAATACAAATTCAAACATAAAAGCATATTTATGATTTGGATACGCATTTAAACATGAAACATACAAATCAAACTTGTAATGATAACAATGTTGAATCTTAGCAACAAAAAAAAAAAAATACAAAAAAATGTAATATCGTTGACTCTTAAAGAATGCGCAAAGATTTGCACTTCTTTTTGGATGACGAAAAATCGATAAGTAACGCGCTCCACTTCTGGTATATTTTGGGAGAATCTCTCTTGAGCATCTACGGATGTGGCTTCAATAGCTCTTGCGGAAAGCATAAACTTTAAGTTCTCCATAACCCATGCGATAACTTATGGGTGCACCGGCAAGAAGAAAAGATCAGAATCAGTACCGGGAGTGTGACCATTATGTTTGCTATGAATATAGATTGTAGCTTGAAGTTTATCATAAGGCACAATGTTTCAACATTCTGACAAATTGCGTTCCTCAACCTTCATTTGGAATTCTCAATTTCACAACCTAGAGGATCTATCTCTCTTAGAGTCCTTATCATCCATAAGCTTCACATCAACAGTTCTCTTATGCGGACGGTTTTTGTTTTTGTCACGATGACAACGGTAATAAGTAACCGTTTTGGTGTTCCTACAGGACATTCCAAACGTTTTCTAATCACAATATACTTTGTACAAAGTGCATCTATAGTAGCACCTAAGTTTTCCAATGAAACTTTTACTATTTGATCCCACATTTTTGTCTTGTGATATACATCACAAGAATCTATACAATTTTGTATGAATGAGATGTGAATTACTCCTACATAGCTATCTGTGCTTCAATGTGTACGAATGACATTCCGGTAGTCTTGGAAATTGACAAATGTTTCCCATTTTCATCAATATGCCCTCCTTGCACAATGGAACACTAATCCTCTATTAGCAAAATTTGCCTCCCCTTTGTGTCATTCAAAGGAGATAAAACAAATCCACTTAAAAATTATAGAACTTTTAATCTTCTTTGAAGCTTTTGCCGCCTCTCAATCGTAAGGGATTCCACATTTATTTGAGTGGAGCCTATAAAGATTGGAGAAGGGACAAAACAAAGGATTTGCTTTATGTATTTGTTAATAAATGGAGAAAAATCCTCCTCTTATGCAATCAATCATGAGTGCAAGAGATTTGTCATTGAAATGCGCATACTTGGAGAATGTTTCAATGGGAACGTCTGTAAAAATTGATGAAGATGTCGGATTTCCAATGTCGATCTCCACACCACCTTCCAACAAATCTTCCCAAGATTCCAAAATCTCCTCACCAACATCTTCATCATCCTCATCCAACTCTACATTTGATGACAAGAAATGAGTTCCTTGTAACCCTAAACTTCTTGTGTGTACATCTTGAAGAAATTCTTCGACGCCCACGATCTCAGTTAAATCGTCTTCAAATTCGGAGGGATTGAAATTATCATCCTCCATGTACTCTCCATCCTTCTCTCTAGTATCCGTCGATGCTTGACACACACTCTACAAATACACCCACAGATCCTACTTAAAACAATGTATGTACATAATTTTATGCAAATAAAAATATGCAAAACCCTAAGCAACCCTAATGAAAACCCTAAACCTTATATTGAATATAAAAAACAATGCATACACTAATTCAAAACATGAAGGAAGAAGGTTCCATTATACAAGTGTAAGAATAAAGAATGCAT
The DNA here is from genome assembly GCA_037043015.1 of Bryum argenteum. Taxonomy (NCBI): domain Eukaryota; kingdom Viridiplantae; phylum Streptophyta; class Bryopsida; order Bryales; family Bryaceae; genus Bryum; species Bryum argenteum. The sequence continues at coordinate 1,362,054 of CM073323.1, read as the reverse complement.
AAAGAATAAGAGTTTGTGGGATTTGTGCATACCTTGTGATGTTGGAAGAGCGTGAGATAGAAATTAAATGGGCCAAAAAATGCTCACAGTAAACTCCCTCGCGAAGTAGTGAGTGGCTGGACTACAGAGTTCATATGCGGGTCTCTAAACCGGGTCTTAGGAGGGGGTATCGAGGGAACACGTTCCCACCCGTCGGAACGCGGAGGCGCGTGCTACCGGAGAGTGTGCGGAGGGGGCGTATGTTGGAGTGTGTCTCGGAGGGGCAGCGCGCTGGAGTGTGCCGGAGAGGCGGCTGTATTTGGAGTGTGCCGAGAGAGCGCAAGCTAGCTAGAGTGTGCGGAGGAGGGGCGCATACCGGGAGTGTGCGGGGGCAACATGTTGGAGTGTCCGAGGGGGGGCACCGGAGTGCGTCGGAGGGGCAGGCAGAGGAGCGCGTCGGAGGGGTAGGCGGGCGCATGCACTATCAGCCCGCAGCCACGCTGGCAGGTAGCAACTCGCAGAGGCAAGGCAAGCATGCGCTCCCCCCAAAATAAGAAGTCCTTAGTGACGAGGGGCGGCATGATGTTTAGAAACATCAGATTGGTAATCGAGGGTGTAGGTGTGAAGTTTCTTGGAGTGCACTAGATTTTCATCGAAGTGATCGGTTCAGTTTGGCATTTTGATTGAGATTTTTGTCATAGTGGCGCTTCGGTAGTAGATTTTAGTGCGGGTGCGGCTGCATTGTGTTTGGAAAGCGAGATCATCAGGATTTTAAGTGCGCGAAATGGCTTCCTCGTAGTTAAGGTCTAGTTGCAAGGTTGCTACAATTTAGAATAACATTCTGGCGTTGATAAAATCTCTTTAGCGTGTCGGAATTTGGAAGATTATCTGCGTGAAGGTTCTGCTCGAGGATTTTAATCACAGTAATCTGTTAAGCAAATTTTTTTGTACAAATCGTCCTCTTGGTTTCTTTGAATCACTATGTGAAGCGAATGATTTTTGTTTGTCAATCAGAGCGCTTCCAACAATTTAGGGAGTATTGGACTATTCTCGCATTGAAGTATCTTGGGATTGGTGTATTCTTGAATTTGAAGCAAGTTGAGGCTTGTGCGTGCATTGCTCCTTCACCATATTTGGATGCGAGGTTGAAAATTGTATGTTCTCATCCTAGGGTTTGGAATTGCGGTTTAGGCTTTTCATCGACGGCGTAGGTAAGGCGATGTGAGAATTGACAAGTGGAGAGATGCAACTGGAAGGTTATTGTTGAGATTAGAAGGATAGTTGAGATTATGCGCCATTTTGAACAAGTTTTTTGTTTGTACATTTAGGCTTTAGGGGAAGAATGTGCGTCGTGGTCGGTAGTGGCTCTTGTTACGGTAGCCTAGGAGTATCCGGCTGTTCAAGAGAGAGGAAATAACCACTGAACTAGGGCATGAAAATACTTCACAGTGATCGCGATGATGAAGCGTGCAATATCTAAGTTGAATGGAGAGGTAGTTGCTTCTTAATTCCCAGAGAATTGTTTACAAGTTCATTCTTGTGAATACTATGATGGATTTCGTTGCTGTGATTTTGTGGTTATTTCTGCTTTTTGAATGGCTTAGAGTATCCTTAGAGATGTTGACTCGCAGCCGTTCGAGAAAGAGGAGATAACCACAGAATCGCAGCATCAAAATACTTCATAGTGATCGCAATGGTGAAGCGTGCAATATCTTTGTTTAATGAAGAGTTTTGCATTATTTACTCGGATGTGATCTTCAGGTAGTTGCTTCATGGAGGAAGTTCTTGAAATATTTCGAATCCTGAGGTTAGGTGCGTCTTTTTTATCTTCGAACGTGTGGAGAGTAATGTCTGAGTTTCTTGTGTTATTCTAGTACTAATCCTATGTCAGTGCGCCTTCAAACTCATGCAATATGTTTATTGCAAATCCCTGCTCATGAATGTACTGTACAAGTGAAGTATCTGTAGAGATACTTCCTGTCTTACGAACTGTCATCAAGGTTCACTTAATGTAATCTCCTCGTACGTATTTTGGTCTCGTCCATTTGCTCAGTTCAGATACAAATAGATTCAGCCGCATCCTGCTCCTTGATTAGGTTGAACATGACTCAAATCACTTGTTTTTGTGGGCATTTTGTTATCTCTACAAACTTGAATCAGTTGTTTTTGTGGGATTTTTGTATGCTATTTATTATTTTATCTACATTATAGTGTTATATATGTCAAATGGGGAGTGGCATTGTGTTTAAAGGACATGGGTACATACTTATATATAAGAAAATTCTTCTACAATGTGGTAGTGTTGGCTTCATATCTTTAAGTAATATGAACACAAAATTAGAAATTTTGCACTTGGGGGTAGAATCATGCACTTGCAAATGGATGGTTCAAGAAATCGCATAGAGAGAAATTAGGTAGACCATTTCATCCTTAAATGTGGTATCTTATTTTAGTATCAAATTTTTTTTTTTTAAATTGTTTCTTGTAATTATTGAACCTCATAATTGGATGCAATGTATCTTGGCAATTTCTTAAGTGTACTATTCATGTAAGGAGACAAGGACAAGTCTATAGACGATGAATAGCACGAGAACCACGTAAGGATATAGAATTTGCAGTGGGGGACAAGACCCCCCCACTGGCCATATATAGGAAGTTGGTGGCGGTTAATTACCCGCCAAGCCCAACTGTCCGCCGCCGGGGCTATGGGTCCTTAGGTCCTTGTACTCGTAACATTACCCCCCCTTCTAGGTCCAGTTAGTGGCCGGGGGGCATTCGGGTGTAAGTGATGAAATTCGCGAACCCGAAGAGGCGCATTCCGAAGGTGGCTAGCAGGTTCCCAGGAGTCTTCCTCCGGTCCATACCCTTCCCAAGAAACCAAATACTGTAGCTGCCGTCGTCGTCCAGAAACTCGGGAGTTGAGTATCTGACGAACCTCCCACTCCATGTTGCCCGCCGGGGTAATGACTGGTGCGGGAGGAGTTTTCTTCCGTCCCGGGATGGTATCGGGCCGGTATGGTTCCAGAATTGCTACGTGGAAGACATCATGAATACGGAGGGTACTTGGCAACTTGAGGCGATATACCAAGTCTGAAAGCTTGGAGATGATTCGGAAGGGCCCTAAAAACTTGGGTCCTAACTTCCTTGACAGGGACGTTGTAGCGATGTGCTCACCTCGTAGAAGAACGTAATCACCGACTTTGTACGTAGGCGCTTCTTGGACTTGTCGGTCGTAGTATTTCTTCGCGTGTTCCCCAGCAATTTGGATCATGGTCTTGATTTCTTCCTGCACGCAATGTAGCAACTGCACACGCTCTTCCGCCGCCGGAACCGTTGAAGTTGTTGGTGGGGTGAACGACAGAGTCGGATGGTAACCATAAGTTGCATAGAACGGTGAGTACCCAGTAGCGGAATGGAGGGAGTTGTTATAGGCGAACTCGGCCACCGGAAGGAGGTCGGCCCAATCATCCTGGCGTTTTGTTGTAAACATGCGAAGAATCTGCTCCAGATGTTGATTCACCCTTTCGGTCTGGCCATCGGACTGGGGGTGAAACGCTGTAGTTGGAGCCGGGTGAATGCGCAGGAGCTCGTACAGACGACGCATAAATTTTGATACAAAAACGGACCCGCGATCAGAAATCACCTTCGAAGGGGTCCCGTGAAGTTTCCAAATGTGTTGTAAATAGAGTGCTGCGACCTCTGTTGTGTCAGTGGCTTCTGTAGTTGGAATAAAATGTGCCAATTTGGTATTCTTGTCCACCACAACCATGATCGTGTCAAAACCAACGCTGAGTGGAAGCTTCACTATAAAATCTGTAGTCACCTTCTTCCACGGTGCGTCTCCCGCAGAAATAGGTTGCAGCAACCCATAACGGGGATGACGAGTCGGCTTGGAGCGCTGACAGATGTCGCAGCCGTCTACGTAACGATGAACATACTTGGTAAGGGTCGGCCAGTAAAACGTGCGAGAGACCAGCTCTACCGTCTTTGCCCGTCCCAGATGTCCCGCCGCCGGGGCGTCATGGCGGGATCGGAGTATTTGTCGACGGAGCTCCTCGTCGTTTGGGACCATCATTGCATCTTTAAAGAAAATTACGCCATCACGAAGTGAATAATCATGTAGTTGACGTCGTATATGACTGGGGGCCTCCCCCACACTAGTCATCAGAAATGTACGTACCGGTGCCAACGTTGGGTCCAGCGGAGTCGCTTCTTGGAGTCGTTGTATAATACGGCTGTCGTTCCAAACTGGCTCCACAGCCTCCAACATCGCTAATCGAAGTAGCGGCCGTACATTCCGACTGGTGTCATTGTCTGTATCGAAACGGCGAGATAGCATGTCCGCCCGTGTGTTAAGCACTCCAAGTCGATGCTCGATAACAACTTAGTTATATGATGAAAGGAATTCTGACCACCTTGCTTGACGGCGGTTGAGGATCTTGGTTGTCAGGAACTGTTCCAAGTTCTTGTGATCAGAGATCACTCGAATCTGATGGGGAGATCCTTCCAAGTACACCCGCCAATCCTGGAATGCGAGTACGATGCTAAGAAGCTCTTTGTCATATATATCATAGTTATGCTCCGCAGCAGACATCTTGGAACTACGATACGCACATGGATGCAACTGGCCGTCGGGTCCATACTGGGAGAGTACACCACCAGTGGCGGTATCGGAAGCGTCTGTCTCAACTACAAATGGTTGGTCAAAAACCGGATGTAGTAGGACCGGGGCCTCCGTGAACCTGCGACGGAGCTCATTGAAAGCTTCTTCCGCTTGTGTAGACCACGTGAACGGTTGATGCTTCCGTGTCAGCTGAATGAGGGGAACGGCCACATGAGAGTAATCCGCAATGAATCACCTGTAAAAGTTGGCGAAGCCCAGAAACGCTTGTACCTCCCGAAGGTTTTTGGGGCGGGGCCAATCTTTGAGGGCGGAGACCTTGTCAAGGCACATCTCCAGACCGCGGCCCGAAACAATTAAGCCCAGAAATTCAACGGACGGACGGTGGAACTCGCACTTGGATAGCTTGGCGTAGAGGCCGTGTTGGTGAAGGCGCCGTAGTACTTCCCGAACAACTTGGCGGTGTTCCTCAAGCGTCTTGGAAAAGATGAGGATGTTGTCCAAGTAGATCACGACGGAAATATCAAGTAAATCCCCAAATATTGTCTGCATATGGGCCTGAAACTGGGCCAGGGCATTTGTGAGGCCAAAAGGCATAACGAGGTACTCGTAGAGGCCATAGCGGGTCTTGAACGCTGTCTTATACTCATGTCCCGCCGCCATTCGCACCCAATGGTAGGCCTGTCGGACGTCAAGTTTAGAAAATATCGTGGCTCCCACTAGCCGGTCCGTCAACTCCGGAATGAGAGGAAGCGGGTATCTGTTCCAAATTGTAACCTGGTTAAGGTTCCGATAATCAATGCAAACGCGGAGGGTTCCGTCTTTCTTCTTTGCGAACACAATTGGGGCCGACACCGGCGATTGAGACCGCCGAATCCTAAGTGTTCATCCAAGTAGCGGCGCAACTCCTCCAACTCCGCAGGCGACATAGGTCGTAGCCCCATATTACGAGGTTCCTGGCCGTCTTTGAATTCAATCTTCATGTCCGAAGGCCCGTGAATGGGGAGCTCATTGGACGCCTCTTCACTGAAAGCTCCCTCCAAATCGGTGTATTCCGGTGGGATCGCTGTGGTGGTAGGCGGCACCTCTTTTGACACTTCAAAAATTTCCATCATGTATAACTCAACCCCCTTGGTGGTTTGTCGGAATGTCGGCTGGGACACCAAAATGGGTCGGCTGGAAAGCGAACCAGACCCCTTGTAGGGGGCTGTGGTCGGTCGCTCCGAAGCTTTGCCATGGGAGATGCAATGAGCTTGACAGTAAGCAGAATTGAACTGCACTGTCCCGGTGGCCCAACGAATATCCGGGTCGTGGCGTGATAGCCACGGAGTCCCGAGAATACACTCATACCGGCCGGTGTTCGTAAGATCCGCCGTAAGGGTCTCAAGGTGATTGCCAATCACCAACTGGAACGTTGCTTTATGTGTTACCAGCCCGGTGTTGATGACCCGTCCATCGATCACCCGTACCTCCCGAGGTATTGCTTTGACTGTAATCGTGGCTCCGCTGGAAGCAGCAAATGTTGGGTGGACAAAAACACCGGTTGCCCCTGAGTCCACGATTAAGGTAGCGGGTCGACCATGGGCGAGGCCCGCCAACGTCAAGTGAGTACTGGGGTCGGTGGTGGCAAGGAGGTACAGCGGCCCTCCCTCGAAGACCCTTGTGGCCACTGTTGCTTGTTTATAGGTCATAGTCCTCGCTGGTTGCAGGGATGTCAATATGGACGTCTTTTGAGTTTTTTTGGTCGGACGTCCGTCCGTCCGTCCGGGGGGGTAAAATGGAATTACTACGACAACAGTAAAAATTTCAACCATTAGATCTTCTTGGAGCTCGCATCTAAGCCGTTCAAATCCGATCTTCTTTAAAGCGACCGAGAAAATTCGCTCCGACCGGCGCCCGGTCGAGGCGACCGAAGGTCGTAGTGACCATGAGATTTGATTCGGAGATCCACAACCGTCAGATCGATAACGGTCGACCGATCGGTCGGCGGTCGACGGATCGATTGGCGGTCGACGGATCGGTCGGCGGTTGACCGATCGGTCGGCGGTCGATCGGTCGGACGGCCCGACCGGAATTTAAGGGAAAATTTTTTTTTTTTTTTAAATTTAAAAAAAAAAAATTAAAAAAAATAATCTAAATTTAGAATCCGGTCGCTCCGTCCGATCGGTCGGGCCGACCGATCGGACGGAGCGACCGGATTCTAAATTTAGATTTTTTTTTTAAAAATTTTTTTTTTTTTTTTAATTTATTTTTTTTTATTTTTTATTTTTTTTTAAATTTCCCCGAACGGTGTGGGCGTCCGAAGCCGCCTTGGTGGGGAGCTAAGGATGGCGGCCACTCCTCTTAACCCTAACCCTATTCTAATTTATTCCAACAACCATTTTGAATTTCTTAACAACTCCCTCCCTAAAGTTTTTCAAGATCCAGATTACACTATTTGGGGTTCCCGCCCAAATAAGATTCTCCTTGCTTCGAGCATTACGATCTCACTAATGGAAAAGAATTAACGGTTTAAATTTTACAAGTGACTAAAAACTCAAGTGAACTTTAAGATCCTACGGTTGGATCTTCAAAACATTGTTTCAAATGGGGCTTTATAAGCATGGAGAATTTAGGCAATTTCGCATCAAGGATATCTAGGGATTAAGATCTCTTTATTTTATCTATAAATTATAACCATACTTAAGTTACTTTTGCGAATTGATTGATGATTCATTTAATCTTATTATCATGGTCCGGAAGATGTTACTTACTTTGTACTACTTATGGCATGTTGATGTTTAACAAATTAAAAGAGAAAATAGGATGATGTTCATGTGTTTTTTAGTGTAAATTACGTATTTTTCTTTAATTCCCAAATTGCAAACTTTAGGAACAAGCCTAATGTCTTAATTCACTGTGAAGGACACTTGGTATTTTTGGGGTGTAAGTTCTTAGTGTCATTTGCCAAAAACACATAGCATCATAAGGGTCAAATAAGATTAAATAAAAAATCTTTACTTGAGGATAAGAAAACGCTTCCACAAAGATTATTTTTATTCAATACAAATTTTATTGCCATATAAATCAAATGGGGTCAATATCAACTAATCGCATCTTAAAATAATATATCATTGTATCATGTAGTATTATGAATTGCTATAATAAGATATTGAAAATACATCACTTTCTACAAAAATAAAAAATAACATACGCCATAACGTGGACATGACTCATATTTATTCAGGAGTTATGAACATCTACCAAGATCAATTAAATGAAAAATCTATATTTACACATTACCACTTCGTAACTTGTTAAATGTTTAGGAGAGTCTTATAGAAATATAATCTTCATACTCACACATACACTTGAAAGACAAATATTAGCACATAATACTTTGTAGTATTGTTCTTCTAAATTTGGGTTGCATGAATTTGTATTGTAAGTTTTATGTTATATGTCTTTATCCTTCACATATTTATATACTTATATGATGCTAATAGCCTTTCAATATAGTACATGATTGGATATTTACTCTAAAGGCCCAATCAACCATTTTGTACTCTATTCCAAATTTTGACAAGATGTATCTGATTTAAAAAGGATTCTTGTTGGACTTATTTTTACCTCCGAGATGTAAGATGGGTTGAAAACCTCATCTACATTACAAAACCTAGTTTGGAATCATGTATTTTTCACACCAACCCCTTTAATCACAAACATGACAAGGTTTGCTTAATATTGAATAACTTATTATAAAAGGAGACTAATAGTATCTTCATAGATAAGTATTGGCCTTTATCATGTAAGATAAAACTTAAGGAAACCATACAAATAAATAAGTACTAAGAATAGAAATGAGAATTTTATTTTGCTATTGAAAGTTTAGGTGTCTTTAATCTATTACAAGAGAATTATTAATTGTTATGAGGATTTCAAGTTTTCACCTACAAAAATTTAATCTTAGAATTAAGGTTTTTATATTGTCTTTGGGAAGAAAGTTTACAAGAGTTAGAAAACTCACATTTCTTAACACATTTATTTTTCCTTCAAACCCCCCCCCCCTAGCCTTTAGGGGTTAAATAAACAACCACCCATTTGGATTCAAATAAAATTTGCTTAGATACTTAGATCCGTAAATGGTTAGTAACTATAATATTTTTCATTATCATAAGTCAATGTAAATATATTGCAAATTCTATCAAAGCATGACATTGTACCCCTAAAGAATTCCAAGTGATTCATGGATAGTTAAGATTCATATGAACAATGAGGGGTTATTTATAATAAGTTCTATTTTTCATGTGTGTCGAAGCCCATAAGATCTTTTGAGTAAAACATTCCCTTCTATGAAAAGAAGATCTTCCCGACATTCCCCTGACAAAATCGGCATGTGGATTAATGCCCTGATTTAGATTGTAGGTACAATGTCAGGTACCTAAAAATAGACAATCTCTTAAATGCAAGCAAGAGGAGGAAGAAGAAGGGAGAAGTGGAGAGATGAGGGAGTGTTGGTGAGTGAGAGAGGAAGAGAGGAGCGCAAAACACCGACCGGTCGCTCGGTCGATCGGTCGGTCCATCGGTCGGTCGCTCGGTCGGTCCATCGGTCGATCGATCGGACGCGGTCGCTGGCCGACCGATCGGTCGGAGGGCGCGACCGGAATTCAAGGAAAAAAAAAAAAAAAAAAAAAAAAAAAAAAAAAACTTTGGTTTATTGCCCGAGCGACCGATTGACGGAGGGACCGACCGCGCGACCGACCGATGGACCGACCGATCGACCGAGCGACCGGGTGGTGTCTTGCGCTCCTCTCTTCCTCTCTCACTCACCAACACTCCCTCATCTCTCCACTTCTCCCTTCTTCTTCCTCCTCTTGCTTGCATTTAAGAATGGTCTATTTTTAGGTACCTGACATTGTACCTACAATCTAAATCAGGGCATTAATCCACATGCCGATTTTGTCAGGGGAATGTCGGGAAGATCTTCTTTTCATAGAAGGGAATGTTTTACTCAAAAGATCTTATGGGCTTCGACACACATGAAAAATAGAACTTATTATAAATAACCCCTCATTGTTCATATGAATCTTATCTATCCATGAATCACTTGGAATTCTTTAGGGGTACAATGTCATGCTTTGATAGAATTTGCAATATATTTACATTGACTTATGATAATGAAAAATATTATAGTTACTAACCATTTACGGATCTAAGTATCTAAGCAAATTTTATTTGAATCCAAATGGGTGGTTGTTTATTTAACCCCTAAAGGCTAGGGGGGGGGGGTTTGAAGGAAAAATAAATGTGTTAAGAAATGTGAGTTTTCTAACTCTTGTAAACTTTCTTCCCAAAGACAATATAAAAACCTTAATTCTAAGATTAAATTTTTGTAGGTGAAAACTTGAAATCCTCATAACAATTAATAATTCTCTTGTAATAGATTAAAGACACCTAAACTTTCAATAGCAAAATAAAATTCTCATTTCTATTCTTAGTACTTATTTATTTGTATGGTTTCCTTAAGTTTTATCTTACATGATAAAGGCCAATACTTATCTATGAAGATACTATTAGTCTCCTTTTATAATAAGTTATTCAATATTAAGCAAACCTTGTCATGTTTGTGATTAAAGGGGTTGGTGTGAAAAATTCATGATTCCAAACTAGGTAGTACATACCATAAGTAGTACGAAGTAGGTAATATCTTCCGGACCATGATAATAAGATTAAATGAATCATCAATCAATTCACAAAAGTAATTTAAGTATGGTTAAATTTTAGATAAAATAAAGAGATCTTAATCCCTAGATATCCTTGATGCGAAATTGCCGAAATTCTTCATGCTTGAAAAGCCTCATTTGAAGCAATGTTTAGAAAGATCCAACCGTAGGATCTTAAAGTTAACTTGAATTTTTAGTGACTTGTAAAATTTAAACCGTCGATTCTTTTCCATTAGTGAGATCGTAATGCTCAAAGCAAGGAGAATCTTATTTGAGCGGGAACCCCAAATAGTGTAACTGGGTCTTGAAAAACTTTAGGGGGGTGGGGGGAGTTTCAAGAAATTCAAAATGGTTGTTGAAATAAATTGGAATAGGGTTAGGGTTAAGAGGAGTGGCCGCCATCCTTAGCTCCCCACCGGGCGGCCGGACGCCCACGCCGTTCGAAAAAAAAAAAATCTAAATTTAGAATCCGGTCGCTCCGTCCGATCGGTCGGCCCGACCGACCGGACGGAGCGACCGGATTCTAAATTTAGATTTTTTTTTTTTTTTTTTTTTGGTCGAGACGACCGCCCGGTCGCCCGGTCGACCGCCGACCGATCAGACGGCCTGGCCATCAGCCATCAGCCTTTTTTTTTTTTTTTTTTTTTTCGGGTCGGTCGACCGACCGATCGATCAGACGGCCCGCTGCTCTACCGGTCGCCCCGGTTGGGCGGTCGGGCGGGCGATCGCTGGGCCAAAAACCGGTCGCCCGGGCCAAAGACCGGTCGCCCCGCCCAAAGACCGGTCGCCCGGGCCGAAGACCGGTCGCCCCTTTTACCTTAGGTAAATAGTCCAAAATCTCTAAGTCACGGACGCTCCCATAACCCCCTGCGGACGTCCGACGGACGTCCACCAGACGTCCGGACGTCCGGACGCTGTGACATCCCTGGCTGGTTGCGGTGGGCCCGGACACTGAGCGGAGGATGTCAGTCCCGGGCCGTGTCTTTTCCCGGGCTTGTAGAATCCGCTTCCGACGTGGCAGAGAACGATAATGGTCTGGAAGGGTTTGTCGGGCACCTCGCACGAGGGTGGCCCAACTGTCCACAGCCCCAACATTTCCCTTGGCGTTGATACTCCAAGCGTTCGGCTGAGGTCTTGGCCATTGCCGTGGATTTGCGAGGAACAGGTCCGAATGCATCTAACTCCATAGGGACAGGACCTGGAGAGGGGGAAGGTCCCAGAAACCTCCGCCTGTGGGGAGCCGGCGCTAAAGTGGGCTGTCCTGCTTGCTTACGCAGCGCCCATATCCGTTCATCAATTCGCGAAGCCCGTGCCATCCATCCTTGGAGCGTCGTAGGAGGCTCATCCCCGGTAGCCACCGAGTAGAGGATATCATTCTTGAGGCCATGACGAAATCTCGATACAAGGGCTTCTTCGCACCAGTTGACTTGAGAGTTGAGACGCGAGCTCACTGAAAGTTGCTATATAGGCTGCCACGCCCGCCGTTTGTCGCAGCTCTTGTAAGCGATCTTGGGCATTCCCTTTGCGGTCAATCTCCCCGAAAACAGAGACAATCGCGTCGCGAAAAGCGTCGTATGACTCCAACAATGGATGATCCAGGCGCTTTTCTAGAGCTTGGCTGATAGGCATCGCCCACCCCTGTGCCGCTCCGGTCAGGTACGAGAGGGCGCAGTTGATCTTCTGGCGCTCCGTCCTATAGCCCTCTGGGTCAGCCTCAAACTGGAGGCGGAGTTGAGCTATCCATCGATACACTTCTCCTCCCTTCTTGCCTGCGAAGTCCTTAGGACGAGCTACGCGTCCAGCCCTGGTGGGGGGTGTATTTCCACCCAATGCTCCTCCATTTGAGGTCGAGACGGGAGCCGGAAATGGTTGGGCATGCCGTTCTCCCGACTTCTGAGTCCGATACTCCTGAATGATCATGGGAATGGCCGCATGTAATCCGGATTGTAGTTGTTGTTGAAGACTCGTCTGCATCTGCTGAAGCTGCTGCTGGAGATAGGCTGCCCAATCACCTCCTGAAGTGGCTGCTACCGAGTCCTGAACCGGCCCCCCGTTGTGCTCCATGTCTTTTCCTTTGCCCAGTCGTCCAGTCTTTCCCGGAGTGCCGCCCACTTGCGCGACCTATGTGCTGAAGCGTCGTAACCGCATGTGGTGGAGAATCACGCGCAGTTGACTACTTTGGTTTGTAGGCACACTTGATTCCCTCTCTTCTGGGGTAGTCTCTAACGGCAAGGGTAAGCCATACGAGTTAACAAAACGTCTCGGTCCCACCGTCGTTGGGTCAATTTTTCCCAAACTCATGAATTTGTCTTTGGCGGAACAGAATTAGGGCGTGGACGAATTAACGGTAACTGCAACTTCCGTCAGCGTAGTCAACTGACTCCCTGTTAGCGGAGCAGGTCTCCTTGACTCCCCGTCCGTCTCCTGCCACGTTGACTCCCTGATGCCGGATCCAGGGCCGGTGATTGAAAAAACTACAGGGGGACTCGGCGCTGCCTCGGCGAATGCTGACCGCCAGCTCCACGACCGGCTAGCAGCGGCTCCTTTTCCGCCAGGCGCGGCGCTGCCTCGGCGAATCCGCCCCCCGTCCGTCAGCTCCTTCCTCGTCAGACTTACTCGGCGCTGTATCAGCGAATCCGCCCGTCAGTCAGCTCCTTTTCCGCGAGGGTGACAATGCGCTACTGCCAGCTCCACGACAGGCTGCCACCGCCGAGCCCTCCCTCTCCGTGTGACACCGCCGCTGTACCGCCGAGCCGTCCTTCTCCGAGCTGACACCGCCGCTGTAGGCGCTGTTTCAGCCCGTTCTCGCAGTAGCGAGTGTGTATCACTTGGCTGTTGGAGGCCTCTATTGTCGATCACCCAGCCAAGGCTGGATTTCCGCCACCAACAACTGCATAGTCCGGAGGAAGTGGTCCAGAGGTGAGAATTCCTCCTCGTATTCTGTGCCAAAACGCTCACTGAAATTATAGTCCACAGTGCGCTCTTCTTCCATTCGCTGCAACTCTGTTTTGAACATGCGCAACTCCGCTAGCGTAGTACTCCCCTCAATCGTTGATTGCGCAATACCGCAGTAGTAATTCCTGTACCAATATTTAGTTAGCTTGCCGGTGGCTTCCCGGACTTGTGCCCGTAGAAGAGCCCTCCTGAATGCTACTTTGAGTTCCGTGATTGTCAATCGCCGGCCCGGCATTGCCCCTGCCACTCACTGATGTATTGTAACGTTGTATCCAAGAAAACGGTCACGGGAGAGTTGTGGAGTTCTCGGATCCAATCTGTTGACAGGTTGGTGGTGTCCGCCTCTCTCTCACCGCGGTGTCGTTGTAATTCCTCCAAGATCATGCTTGCATCCGCAGAGTCGCGGCAATCCCGCACCACCGACCGCGCAAAATGAAGATCCTCAGAGTCATATCGTGACAGTCTTCCTTCAACCTCGGCGATGGTGGCCCTGATAAGCGCTGCCCGGAGGTTTAGCCGTCGGTGGTAGATGCTGAGGCGCCGCCCCGGCATGCAACCTCGTGGTAATGCGGAGAAAGGGAGCTTATGAACGCCGGAGACCACAGGCGAGGCTCTTCCTTATCAGCAGAACAAGCTCCCGATGCTGCTGGCGGATCGGTGTGCATCATTCGAATTCAGAAATGAGCGTCTGCTGCTTTCCAGCGAAACAGAGCAGACTCCCGCACTCGAAGCAGGACAGGCTCCGCTCATGTTCCGATCAGCCAGGATGCCGGCTGGTCATGGGGTCTGCGCTCCCGCACGAGGAAACTGGTCTCCAGGCTTGGAAACGAGAAGGTCACAAAACCCAAGCGCCATGCTCCCTCGAGAAATCACAGCATCCACGTTTCATGTCGTGCACCATCTGTGAAGTTAGGTTCTTCGTAACCGCTTGCCTCCGCATCCAGTTTCTGTAATAGTTTCACCGCATGCTTCCGAAATGCGTCACCGATAAAAGTGTCGCACCGTCCTGTGAATGTGTCGTTGTTGCACTGGTCTGGCACCTCAAACTTGCACCATCTTGCACTTGCATCCTCCCACCTTGTTACGATCTTCACCGTCTTCCACAGGTTCGAAACATCTCGGCCCAGCAATCTACCGAGCTCGTTGAGTCATTCCGAGCCGTTACGGAACCATGTAACCTGCGGAATACTACTCATCAAAAAAGACTTCAAGGACTGCACATTATGTAAGGAGACAAGGACAAGTCTATAGACGATGAATAGCACGAGAACCACGTAAGAATATAGAATGTGCAGTGGGGGACAAGACCCCCCCCACTGGCCATATATAGGAAGTTGGTGGCGGTTAATTACCCGCCAAGCCCAACTGTCCGCCGCCGGGGCTATAGGTCCTTAGGTCCTTGTACTCGTAACAATTCAATCCCCAAATTTAGACCCCTTCAAGTGGTTGAAATGGCCAAGACATCCAAAACTTTATCGCATTTTTGTAACAAAAAAAAACATGTAATATGTAAGAAATCCAATACTTCTACAAACTCCTTTAGTTAGCAACCATAATTTATAATTACTACTCGAGAGGGGGAAGTAGTATTGTTCTAATTTCCCCTTGTCCGGTGGCCATCGGGATATTAGCATTACAAACGGACACTTCATTCACGCCGGCCCCTTAGAAAGGACCGGAGTTTCTATCTATCTACTCTATCTATGATTACTACTAAAATAAACTTACACTGCTAAAAGTAAACCTTCGCTTCACTAAATATTAATATCTACCTAATTTCTACACTAATAACGGTCTATATCATTTTGGAGGTGTTCGTTATCTATATATTCAACGTGCATTGCAATTTATGCTAGAAGGTGTGGTTTTGCAAAAGTTGGAATTTTGATGTTTCGCTCCCTTGAAACACCATATGTTGAAATACAAAGTTGTTGAGGTTCTTCGGTTCTTGCATGTTGTGTTTCCCCACCAATACGTCGTTCTCTATAAGAAGCTCTACAACTCCATCGGACCTACTCAAGTTCCGTTGCTCTTCAAAGGTTTGTCAGTCAAAATCTGTTGTAAGACTACATAGAAGTCTTCTGCCCACCGTATTTGTTCTTGCCCTAGGAGGTGCTACATTTTGATATCCAACAACCAGACTTCCAAAACCCAATTACTCCATCTTTATCAACCTACAAGAAACCCACAAATACTTTGTCATTCATAATGTGAAGCTTAGAAATCTCAAGGTAATCAATTATTTTTAAAACTCTACTACCAAATCATCAAGTTCACTTGATTTTGAACTAGAAATTGATGTAAAACCTATGAGATCCTATCATCCAAGTTGGACACTTTGGATGACAATCTCAAATCCATTGAGAGACCTGAAACTTCACCATGGCATTCTATGTTGATAGATTCAAGTTAGGTTGGACCCCAAATCAAGTTTAGGTCTTTTGCTACAAGTTACAAAGTTGAAGAAGATCATATGAATTAATAGCATGTAATGATGTGAAGGTAGCTCTATTTTGAGAGGCTTAAAACGTAAGGTATGTTTTACAACTAGAAGCCAATTCAATTCCAAATATCCGATTAGGGTGTTACACATGCCAAATCTTTGATAATAAAACTAATAATTTTTTTATAGTGTATGACATACACTCTATTTGTCTCGCATATAGAAAAAATAATTATGTGGTAAGTGATAAAACTACATGATTGTCAAGATCTTTGATTCTATGCATAAATTATCATCAATAAAAATATGTGCATGCCCCTTGTACCTCGAACCTTGTAATCATGTACGGAAATTTATAAACAACACTACTAGAAAAGAGTGGGATTTGCAAGGTTTTTTTGGAAATGTTGTTCAAGTGAAGTAACGTCTTGGTACTAGCTCTAGCAAGGTTTTCATTTTTAAATATTTGAAGTTGTAAAGAACGTTTCTCATCAAAACAATAACTTTACTTGTTTTTGTGATAACATTACTACAACAAGACCTAGGACATTCTTTTACTTGCATAGCGTTCGACAAAAAAACGTTGGGGATCCCCTTTTAATTTTTAGTAATGTAAAAATGTGAATTTTGGTTTGATAATATAATTGAGAGTAGATTATAATATGAGGTTGTTTCCATGATTTTTATTCACTATATAAATGTCATATTTATGGAAATTCTATTTTACTTCTAAAAAACCAAAAATTGTGGAGGGTGCTATTAATATTGTGCCAATGGCGCTCCAAAAAAATTCAAGTCAATATTATCAAATTTGAGTAAATTAGAGCCATTCAAACTTGAGAATCTCACAACACATAAGTAAAGTAAAATTTGAAATAAAAGGTTGCTTTGAGTATTTTATAAATATTACATGCATGTTATTTATTTATATTATATTACATGGAGATGCAACTTCCCAACTCAAACACTAGAGAAAATCATAAAAAGTAAAAGAAAATAGAAAAGGAAAAGAAACCAACAAAAGCTAGAAAGAAAACAAAGACAAGGAAGAAAACAAGATCAAATACTAAACAAAAATGAAAAAAAAAAAAGAAAAAGTAATAAGCAACAAAAGTTTCATATAAATTCTAAATACTTTTATAGATTAATTTTTTTACAGAAAAATAATTAACAAAAATAAAAAAATAAAATAATAAAAAATAAAAATAAAAATAAAAAATAAAAATAAAAAAATAAAAATAAAAATAAAAAATAAAAATAAAAATAAAAATAAAAATAAAAAATAAAAAATAAAAAATAAAAAATAAAAAATAAAAAATAAAAAATAAAAAATAAAAAATAAAAAATAAAAAATAAAAATAAAAATAAAAATAAAAATAAAAATAAAAATAAAAAATAAAAAATAAAAATAAAAATAAAAATAAAAAATAAAAAAATTAAAAATAAAACTCCATGCCACCGAATGCCCCCTCCCTCCAGCCCCCCAACAGACATACCTCTCCGCACGCGAGGGGAGGTTGGTGATCATTGCCTTGGCTGAGGCCGCTTGGCCGGAGTTAGTTGGCCGGGCCGCCTTTGGCCGAGGCCGTCTCTGTCTGGGCTTGGGCTAAATTGGGCCGCCTCCCATTGGCCGGTGGTGGCGCCGCCGCCGCCTTGCCCGCGCTTCCGCTCCGACCCCAGGTTGGTTAGGGGTGGGGTTGAGTCGCCCCCGCCCTTTATAATCAACAGCCTTACCATAGCGGCGAGGTGAATTGGGGAGGGTATAAGTACCCCTCCCCACATTTCATTTTTATTATTTGCAACTAATCACATACTTTGGAGGTGGATATTTTTTGAAGGAACAAGAAGTGATGATCACTTCAACGTTTTAACCTAAATAAAATAGGGTTTCATTGTTAAAATTTCCAATTTTACATAATTTCACAAGTTCTTGTAAACTTCCTTTGCAATACTAGGGTTTTATTGAAAATTAATTTTTTTTGTACCTTTTGAATTTGTATACTTAATTATTATTTGTTTTTTTCATGGTTTTTTGTGTTTATATGGATTTTTCATGGGATACTAGGGTTTCATTGCAAATTTATTTTGTGGCTTAAGGATTTATATAGTTTGAAATATATTGTTGTTCCATACGGTTATGTGGTTTTATAGGTTTTTGTAGTTTATTTTGGAGCTTTAGGATTTCATTGCAATACTTTTATGTCGTTTGTGGTTTTCCAACCTTTGCGATTTTAGAATTTTATTGCAACGATATTATCAAGTTCTAGGTTTTTTGTTTGTTTGTGGGTTTTTGTCGTTTTGATATTAATTGTTATATTTTGAGCTTCAAAGTTTGTTTCAAATTTTAGTTTTTATTAAATTAAGGCTTTATGTAACTCATAAGTTTCATTGCAAAACCAATCTTTTTGGATTTATTTACGATAGTTTCTACCCTTGAGGATTTTGTAACTTGTGGTTTTTGTGTATATAGATTTCTTTTGGGTTTTTTGTAGTTTTAATATTTTATTTCCCAAAACTTACAATTTTTTTCGGTTAATTCAAAAGTCATATGTGTTTGTAAAATAATCATTTTTTACAATATTGTTAAAATCTTTCTTACAAATTTTTATTTTTAAAATTTTACTTTTAGAAAAAAACTAATGTACAAATACAAAATTTTATTTTTTCAATTTATTTAGTTATAAAATAAAAATATAATAAATATTTTGAATGACACTTTTGAATAGGCAATGATCTCTAGGGATGAGGGTTTCCACTTTAATCGAGAGGGGGGTGAGGTTTCAAGGTTGGACCAAGTGCCATTTAGAGGGATAGATGCTATGGTGGTGGAAAGGGCAATGGATTATGCAGACTCCTTGATTGCATGGGAGATGCAGTCACATGAAGGGCGAGGAAGTAAACCTGCCACCCGAGAAGAGCAACTACAATCCCAAAGTGTCGGATTAATAGCTGAAATCCCCCTAAATTTGCAGTGATAGGTTTGTATACTATATGTATTGTAAAAAGTGCAATGCACGTTTGGACGATATCAGATGTATATTTGTTTTGTGACAATAAAACATGTAATGTTTTATTTGGAGTAAAGTAAATAAAGTCTTGTCTCATGATGGATGTATTTGAGTTTTAACTTGCAATAAATGCATGTTTTCATATGGCCTATTCATTACCAAAATGTTGATAAAATATCATGGATGTTGTGATAATTCTTGTATAGAAGTTTGTCATGTTGCTATGACATCTATTAAGGTGTACATTATCATGAAAAAAATAGGGTATCTACATTGATAGTGATTTGGTATACCAATTTGAAAAAATCAGAGATTTTGGTTGAAACGGATTGCAAATGTACATTGCACTTCTTGGGTGCAAAATTAACGAATTCGGTGTTTATGGTGTTAAATTGCATAACATTATCAACTAAAATTATATACAACCATGGAAGTGTATTGATGCAACCAACAAAATTTGAAGCATATTTAGCCCTAGATATTATTTAAGCTATGAACATAATGTGACAATGCGATCATATGCAGGATTTGTGCAAAATAACTTAAAAAACATAAAATTAGTCAAACTTCATACTAAAAAAACCTATGTGCTTTAGGGGTGGAGATTGTATATACAATTGGATCAAGAGGAGATCAATATGTCTATAAATAGATTCGAGATAACCTATTGATCCGACACGATGGGATTGAGAAAGTACAATCTTAACCCCTAAAGGACATAGGTATAACAATTAGACTGTCAGGGACACGAGAATACAAGAGACAAGAGAAGCTAGAACGAGAAGAAGACTAGAGATATAACTCAAATAGAACTCAGATTAACAAGAAGAGTAGACAACAACACCAAGAGGTGTGAGCTAGAGCTCTAAGAGATGCGTTGTCGAGACTGAGGTTGCCCCCAGTCTCGACTCCTATATATACTAGCTTAGAAGAAGGTTCTCCAGAACCTTCCACAATCTAAGACCTTCCTAGGACCTTCCAAAAACTTCCAAGACCTTCCAGAAACTTCCAGGAACTTCCAGAAACTTCTAGGAACTTTCAGAGACGTCCAAGACCTTCTAGAGGCTTCCGGAAGCTTCCAGGGACTTCCAGAGACTTCTAGAAGTTTCCACAAGCTTCTAGAACTTTCTAGAACCTTCCTAAATTGCCTCACTAGCACGTGGCCGTGATGGGATTGAGAAAGTACAATCTTAACCCCTAAAGGACATGGGTATAACAATTAGACATTGCTTATTTTGAACATTCATAGATCAAGTTATATATTTGGATCTTGATTGGACAATATTGTGATAGACTTATTAGACTTGAAAAAGATTTTATTTATAGTCATTAGGCCTTATAGATTGCAAGATCGTAATGTAACAATACTAAAAAAAATGGAGATTTTTATCGTTTTCACGTTGAAAGGGAAATGCTATCAACAAACCTATTACAACAAGATCTTCTCCAACTACAAAGTCTAATACCTTCTTCTCATATTTCTCTACAAAACAAAAGAAATTTAATATATAAAATTAGAAATGCTTATTGTATTTTCATGACCTCTTGATTCAAGCAGATATTTCTACATAAGAAAATTGGATTCATGTCGAAAATTCGACCTATAAAATAAAGTTGAAATTTACTTGTGGATATATAAGACACAAATTCTCAAAAACTATGTGTATCTACAATATTTCAAAGTGTGTATGATACTTGTATAAAAATGAATTTGTAATTAACTAAATTTGATCGAATGGCAATTTAAGCCTCATTTTATAAACCTTGCAGAAGAAACCTACTTTCATAAAGCATGCCAAAGATTTATACCATATTGGGTGAATTTGCAATATATATATATATATATTGCAAAATTAACACTTATAACTAGAATAATAAAATATTTATTGGTCAAAAATAGATTTTGGATGAAGAGAATATAATGGCTCTTGAAAGTTTCAATCTGTTATTAACATGTACAATTTCAACACCAACTGAAAAACATCCAAGGGTTGAGAAAGATGTGTGATGATGATAATTTTGATAAGTCCATTGACATGTAGACAAAATCACTTTAAAGTTGACCTTTTTTAAGACGGATGGTTTAGAGCTTTCAAGTGTTACTTTGACATGTAATTATCTGATAATGCTCTCATTTTTATGAATGATAAGTTTCGAAGTTGTTTTATTAATTATAAAAATTGCTTCTTTTAGTTGCAAAAGCACGAACTCCATATAAATGAAGAAACACGAGCAGATCCGACGAGAACGAAACCTACCCTAAACCTCACGAAAAACGGCGAGAGGGGTGCCGAAATGACGGCATTCGCGAGGAGGTTGCGAATTGGCATACCTGGGTGAAGGTTTGGAGGAATGGCAGCGGCAAATGGCGATCGGAGCAGGAACTCGGCGAGGCAGCAGCAACTCCCTGCTTTCAACGAGCTATGGCGGAAATGGTCCCAGAGACTTCTGTCCAAGCTCTCTTCGCCAAGCTTAATTTAATCATGACACTAATTTCGATTAAGGATTAAGTAGTCTTAATTAGTTCATCTACGATTTTGGAAGATCCTGCGAGCGCGAACATTTCTGCTTGCCGAGGCACGTCGTTATGAACGAGCGTATAACACCTGCTTCATTAAAAGTGCACGTGGCATTTGAAAAGTATACAAGTCAGTATTTTTGCAATGAGACAAAATTGAAAGGCAATTTGGGGCCATTTTTTTTTTTTAAGTGACATTCATAATTAAAGTATGTTTTAGATAATAATCATATTCAATATTAATATCTAATAGGTTGTAAGAAAAACAAATCAATTCATGACATTTGATATCGTTATGAAATTAGAACTTATGTATGAAATTCTCTCTAAACTAAATAAAATGCAATATAATACAATGCAATGATATCATATAAAATTTGAGGCTTTTATTAGAGTTGGATGACTTTGAAGATCAAGTTTTAAATGTCAATCCATGTCAACACTCGCCATATGTTGCCATTCTATTGACTCTAAATGCCCATACATAAATAGCTTCTGGGCATCGGGTATCTTCAACTCCTTCTCCGTTCTTATGCAACTAACATTTGCAAGGTTTCTAGACCCTACTGTACCTTTCCATGCTGCAAAAATTGATTGTATAGGTACAAAATCATTTGGTTCCCGTGAAGGTTCCCAAGAGCGTTCTATACAATTTCTATACCGTTTGAAGAACTTCTCGTCGTCATCTCGCAACCTTGGTGGCATTTTTGGTTGGTACCAATGAATATTAACCTCTCCATCAGCAAATTCTTGTCTAACAATTTTCAATACCTTTCCAACAAAAAAAGGAATACCGTTTGTCATATCATCCTCGCTCGTTCCCATGGCAACAAACATCCCTTTTCCAACTTCCTTGTGAGAATTTAGGGTTGCTAAAAGTACAGTATTCAAATCTTGTGATGTACTAGTTTGATTCTGAACTTGTTGCCCCACTCGGCCACGTACACTATTATTTCCGCGTACGCAATGACCTCTAGGCATTTCTGAGCGTGGTCCGAAGTAATCTGTCACCAATACTGGAGGAAGAGATTGTAGAACATTCAAGATTGCACAATCTTGCTGTACATCCATATTGTTGTTGGAAGCCTCAATACCAATAGGATTCCCCAAGCCAAGTGGCCAGAAATAGCGCTCGAGACTCTTCACTTCTATCCTTAAAAGGAAACTCAGTCAAATAAGAAATGAGTTTTGAAGTTTCTTCAATTGCTATGAGACTTTTTTCTACATTCACATGTCGAGCAATATGTCGTTCTTTCAAGTGAATGAAATCTTGAAGTGCGCGCAGTTCCCTATCATCCGCATGGTAAACTTGAGCCAATATTACCTCGGACTCAATTGGAGGAACGGAGTCAAGGCACTCGTGTCCATTTTCTGGTTTCCACAAAGGGGTTCTTGCGTAACTCTTATATTGGACATGAGGCTTATTGTTCCGCATATAAAATTGAAAATGATGAGGTTGTCTAACACCAACAAATGCATCTGGTTTTAACTAAAGAGTAATAAATTTCTTCCAATCTCTTATGTGCTCCAAGTGTTCGGCATGCACAAAAGGCTCTGTATGTGTTGGCCTTTCACAAACACATTCCAACAATTCTTGAGGACTATTGATATCTTGTCGCTTCAATGCTGAAAATATGGTACTGAAACGTTGATCAATATCTTCATGAGTGTGACCAACTATCAAAAAAGATAATTGGGTTTCCTTGAAAAAACCCAATGCAACCAACGTTGCACACATTGCAAGCATATATATATTCTTGTTTTCCCTTCCGCAATTATTTGCTTGAATGCAAAGAAGCGGAGGTAATTTACCTCGACGCCATTTCACATCTTGGATAACCTTCATGATTGATGTTACTACCTGCTTGCTATCGTGTTTGTGATGAGAATCCACCTACACATGACGATATAGTCCTATTCCATGCACCAATACTCCACATAGATGAGTCTTCACGTATCAGGACTCAATTCCTTTCACATTCTGCTTGATTTTTGGCACGTACGTTGTATTTGATCCATTCCATCAATAATTATACTCATGCTCTCATCTGGGCTCTCTATCGCACCCAATCTTGCTCGAATATAATCTTTCCGCTCTTCTATGGCCAAATCTAAATGTAGACGATAGGTTGTATCAACGGCTTCCTTCATTGCTTCGTTGGGTAGCGATTTTCGAGTTTCTTTGTATTCCCAACAATGTTGGCACTTTAAAAACCTTGACTTTGCCGGAACATGCACATTAGGAAATTCAGTTCTCCGCATTTTAGAAAAAGTGGACAACCCTATTTGATTTTCTCCCATTTGAACAAGTGTGGAGTTGATAATTGTCCATACTTCTTGGCGACGTACACTCATGGGCAAACAAACTACAGGGAGAATTACTCCATCACTTCTTTGGCGAACTTGCCTATGGGGTTGAGTTTCACCAATTATATTGATGTATGATTCAAATTTTTCCCTTGCCATGGATATATGCGATGTTTCACGACGGCTCCCTCTGTTACCATGAATAGCTTCATACATATCTATTTCTCGAATATTAGATATGATCTTGGTCAATCTTCTCCTGCAATATCCAATGGCTAGCGCAAAGCAATTATTGCAAACCGGACTTCCACAAATCTTTGTCTCAAATTTGCATTGTTCCGGCCTCTCTAAAGAAGTTACCTTGAATGCCCTCAAGGTAGTGAGTAACCAAGTTGCTCTTTGTTTGTAATCTTTACTTTTCCAAGCTTGATAGCGCAGAGATAAGATATCAAACAAATCGATTGAAGCCAAACACCATTTTGAGCAAATTCTTTGTTCTTTTGCAGAGGTGACCGCAGCCAATGTCACCTTCTCTTTTCTCGCAACTCCAATGATTCAAGGACCTTTTGTAGCTTTTTGTTTGCGATTCCTAAAAATGTATGAGTTTTTTTTTGGAGATGAAGGCAACCCGTCCAATGAGTGTACAAACCTTGGAAATATTTGTGAGTGCAAAGGGTGAAGGGTAGGCACATGCCTATCGTGTTTTCAATTAGAATTTCTTTTTGTGAGTGCTAAGGGTGAAGGGTAGGCCCATGCCTAACTTCTATTAGTAAAATTGAAACTAATACTTTTATTTTCTTTTTGGTTTTGGTAGATGATGGAGAGCCAAAAATCACCAAATATTTTCAATGTGATTGTTGATAGTTTCAAGGATCATGGATGGTGGTTGTCTTGAGCGGAAAAAATACCAGTTCTGCAGATCTTGGAATATGCATGGCTAAACAACGGCCTTTGGTGCGGGTTGACAAATTTTGTTGGCAAAGAAATCAAGATTGTTGAGCTTGCTCCAACGGATGGTAAAGGCTTATGCGAGGTTTTCTTGCGCGACGCAAATAAAGATGAGCCTTCATCATATATCTTGAAAACTAAAAACATTGTCCGTTATATAAATTACTCTGGAATGCGATTCACCAGACTTGCGAAATATTCAAAATGGTGGGAGAGTATTAATATTCATCAACAAGAATTGCGTGAAAGAATTGTGATCTCTGTGACAAGTATGAGCGAATTGAAAATTGAGAAATTGAGGATTTATATAGAAGAGTACGAAAGGCAAATGCATGGGACGGGATCATCATCAAATGAAACCGGAGTATTGGCCGTCGATGATCCTATAATGTATGGACTCTCGTTTGTTTCCGCACGAGATGCTTTTGGATTTACAGAATTATCATCAACTCCATTGTCGGTTGGCTCCAAATCTAAGAAAAGAAAAGAGAGAAGAAATTCTCGATTATCTCAAACTCAAGGTGGAGCACAAGTTGGACGTGAGAAACTATACAACCATCTCTGCAAAGTCGTGGGAACACTAATCAGCTACTTTCTGCTGCTATTACTCTACAGAGAGCTGTCAAGGATGATGAATTAATGTTGCCAACTCAAAGCGAAATCGATTCCGGATTTGTATTTCGAAAAGATTTCTCATTTGGAGTAGATGTTGCAAAGATACGACGAGCAAGCAAAATTTTAAGGAATCAACAGATGCTAAATGTTGCAAATGCAAACTCTGTTTACAAGAGACTTAGGGAAAATCAGTTTCTCGAAGCAAATATGATGACTTTACGACCGATGCACTATGTACCACCTACGAATGATTTTGGAGGGAGTTCACAACCATACATATTCAAAAAAGGAGAAAGTAGGAGTGATTTTTTGGGATGCCTTGACTTGATGCCAGACAATATTCCGTAGGAAAAAACAGAGAAGTTTTTACCTCTTGTGACATGGGAAACCGTTGATGGTCAACATATCTTACATGCTTGTCAAGTGCTAGCAGAGAAGGATTGGATACTTGGTATACTATCAGACGAAGAGTTTCAAAGGTTGTTTACTAAGCGACCAGCATTGGTTGTGGTGTACAATGAAGAATTGAACTATCTAGTGGCATCGCACAAGAAGACCGTGGAAAATACAATGAGAAAGTACCATAGTACGGTAGGAGAAGCCCTTGAGAAGATACGTGTGGTTTGGAAAGAATTTGGCTCACCTAATCCGTACAACAATGAAGATGTAGAGAATAGACGTTTATTTCTTCAATGTTTACCTAGCATTACTAGTAGTCGCCTCGACAATGCAGATTAAAAACCATCTGTTCAGAAGATGAATCTTTTATTCAGAGACTATATTTCTATGGCAACAGTCAATGATAAATGCTAGATGGCTTTGAAGGCAATGTGTAACGCATATGATCATGAGTTCACATATTTTTCCGAAAAAGATAAGGTTCAAGAGTTACAAGGAGGCAAAGGAAAGCACAAGAAATCCAAGACAAATGAACGTAAGCATATGACCATTACGTGGTTAAGACCTTTGCAAGGGACTACTTCAAATGATTTTATTGTATTGTGCCAAGGAGCTTCTGTAACTGCAGCATGTATGGATCAAAAAGTTTATTCAGGTTCAAAAAGTGTTGATCCTATCCCACACACATTGTATGCTTGGGCCGAGAAGTCAAAACTTCGTGCAGGGGTTCAGAATGCTATCCGATGGCTTGACTCTGAAGCAACAGGTGGAATACAAGAGAAAAAAAATGGTTGGATCGTGAGATTACATAGTATGGAGACAAGAAAACAAGCCTCGGCAAGCAGAAATGTTCGCGCTCGCAGGATCTCGAGCAGATCTTCCAAAATCGTAGATGAGCTAATTAAGATTAGTTAATCCTTATTCGAAATTAGTGTTAGGATTAAATTAAACTTGGCGAGAAGAGCTTGGACAGAAGTCTCTGGGACCATTTCCGCCATAGCTCGTTGAAAGCAGGGAGTTGTTGCTGCCTCGCCGAGTTCCTGCTCCGATCGCCATTTGCCGCTGCCATTCCTCCAAACCTTCACCCAGGTATGCCAATTCGCAACCTCCTCGCGAATGCCGTAATTTCGGCACCCCTCTCGCCGTTTTTCGTGAGGTTTAGGGTAGATTTCGTTCTCGTCGGATCTGCTCGTGTTTCATCGCTACTTAAACTGATATCTGCGTTCGAAATTGAGGTTGTAGCTCTGCTCTTAATTAATCTAATTGTTTAAAAAAGTAAGAGGCTCTGCTGCTGTTGGAGGAAGAGTGAAGAGTGAGTATGAGGCTGCCTTTAGTTGGTGAATTTGAGCTCTGTTGTTAGGTTGATAGATCATGCAAAGGAAATGAGTACTCGTATGGTTCCAGACTGATAATTGTGTGGGCTTTTTCTTATCAGGTATGTCAACAAATGACCGGGACCTGATGGGTTGGGCGAAGACCGCGATTCCTGCCGCAATTCTCTCAGCGGCGTTCGTCTATGTCGGCATGATGCATGTACAAACGATGGATAAAATCGGCACAAAGCATGTACAAACGATGGATAAAATCGGCACAAAGCATGTACAAACGATGGATAAAATCGGCACGAAAATGGACGAAAACGCGAAGGCAGCCCTTGGATTCATGCACATGATCCATATCGGGCACCCGGAGGATGTGGCGCCGAAGAAGGGAAACTTCTTCTCAAATTTCGAGAAGATTGCGAGTTTTGTTACGACCATTCGTGTCGGCGCCCCATTTACGGCATCGACACGGAATGGATTGGAGGAGGTGGAGGTGGAGGAGGTGGAGATGAAAGAGGGAATTAACTCGATTTCGTGCGTCTACCCACCGGCGCGTGACCGTAGTTGGAGATAGTGTTGATTAGAGTATCATCAACCACTACTGAATTCGGCAATGCTTCAATGGAAGTTAAGTGAAACGTCTATCTGCACATCTAGAGAGAGGGGAGTAAGAGTACATCATAGTATTCACTCAGGGCTCGTTTCTTCTTCACTCCACCTTTAGATGATCAAAGTTGCGAATCCACCTTTAGATGATGAAAGCTACGAATGTAGCAGAACTACTCGTATGGTAAGGAGATCCTTCGACCCTAGATGAGCATCTGATGTGGTCCAACGCCTTGAATATGCAGCGATCCAATCATTTTCATGGATGAGTACCTGTGCTCTGCAACGTGATTCTTGGTTGCGTACATTCCGCCGCCAAACACTGCTCAAAATTGTTGGAGTGGCGATCTTACAGCTGTCATCTCTCATATTTGAGCCAGGTGGAAGAATATTAGTTGAATTTTTCTCAACCATTCAATCACTCATTCGTGCAAAACTCGTGCCATAAGCAAGTAATACCAGGTCTGCTTCCTTCCGTTCACCCTCTCTAACCCCAATTCCGTTAAAATGGCACTATGCCATGTGCCATTTTGTCACACTAGATCTTACATTTGTGCTCATATAAAATGGTATATTCTGTAATACGACAGTTTTTTTTGTAATATCACTTCTTTATATTCGTTGTCACTCATTTTCCCTAATATCACCTTAAAGTTCTGTTATATCACATGGTTTTTGAGCTACAGTTCAGAAAGTTGAGGTGTGCCATTTAACCGGAATAATGCCATTTTAACGGAATTGGGGTTCTCTCCTTCCGCCGACGTCTTTCACAGAAATAACCGAGTCCTTGAGGTAACCGCCATTCCCGTTAAAGACTATTTTGCTCTAGAAATATGCAGTTGAATCGATCCAGAATCGACGAAGTTCTGGTCTGCATTCTCTTATTCCTTTTCAGTGGTAGAAGATCGTGTTTCCTCTCCAACTCTTGAGCTCCTGAACTTTTGCACCTGAACTCTAGCAAAAGCTTTTCACTGAAACGAGTATTGCATTTTATTCCTTGCTGCGTCTTTTCGCCACTTTCGGAAGAATGGCTAAGTATAGAAAATGTACCCTGTATTCTTAAATTCTTTCCTATTAATCGAAACGAACGATGGTTCAATTGATTAATGCATTAATTCGTTCAAAAAATCAAATCAAACAAACGATGCAATTGAGCACTAATGAGATCTTTCCATTACGGGAGGAATTAGTAGGCGCAGAATTCGAGGGTGCTTCTTTTCTTTCTTTTTTTCTTTTCTTTTCAAATCTCAACCAGGGGCGCTTTACACTATATGCATCAAGAGTTGTGATCAAGAAAATCATATCATTTTCATGATCATGGCTCTTGGTCAAGAGCTGTGACCATGAATAAATCAAAAAGTTGATTATAATGTGACTGGATCACCCTTTGGAATCCAAAGTCAATTTAAACCGTGACAATTTGAGCTCATTTTTCTAATATAAATCCTTCTCATTCTCTCTTTTACTCTCCCCTTCTTCTAACTTCTCCCTTAAAATAATTGAACACACACTAATCAACATTTTCTAAGCCTCATCGTCTCCTAGATTATGGTTAAGGTGAGGAGTTTTCTTCGATTTAGCTAATATCTAGGAGACCATGAAATATTATCCATTTGGGAAAATTCACCATTCTTTGGGATCTCGAAGTTAGTTGTCATTCTCCTTTTTTCAAGGTACTGTATAGCTTAATGGTTTACCACAAATTTTAAACTTTCATGGTCATGGCTCTTAGTTCACAATGTAAAGCACCCCTCAACGTATTAATCAATCGAGCGAAGAATACAATCATGAACCAAAGTAGCGAGCTACTTGGTGATCAATAATAACTGAAACATTACGGAGTACATCTAATCAACAACAAGATTGATTACAAAGTACATCTAATCTTTGTATTGATTTGCTTCTACACGTTCTAGTAGAAATGAGGTCAAGAAAATTTGGTGGTTTATTAAATAATGTTAAATAATATTTTTACACCATTTGCCATATTAGTTCCAATATACATAGTATGAACAATTTTACAAAGTTTAACTGGAGAATTTTTGAGATCAACACAAATACAATATCTTTGACAAATACTTGATTTTTTCTGCACAAGTTCTCTAGGGTATGTCTGAAATTAGCCCTGAACCGTACTTAAACCCTAAATAGTTAAACTCCTTTGTAGAAAATATAACACATTCTCAGAAAAATGTCATAAATGAAAACATGGTAAGTTAATGAATTCTCAACCACACAATATTGAAGTAGACATATTCTACATCATGTGCGTCAAATTTTTAGTAATGAGGCCTCATAGATTGCAAGATTGTAATATATTGGTACTCAAAATACGTCACAAAATCTCTAGATTTTCAGTTTGAAGTGAAAATGCTACCAATATACTTATTGCAATCAAGTGTACGCATATTAATACTAGAACTAATTAATTTTAAATTATTCAACTCAAAAGTTGTTGAACTTCATATTAGGATCATCTATACCACTATAGTTTGAAGAAATTTACATACTTGCTTGCAAAACATTCTAAGAAGGTTTTGAAATGATTTTAAATCATATTCACGTAGTTTTGAAACAAAGAACATCAAAACGAGTGTCTATGATGTAATTATTCTTTCAGAGAGGATTAATATACATTTAAATCTACATACATTTATATTTGAGTGCTTGAGGCAATTCGCTCAAATACGCTATCATACAATATTGGCTTGATATGTCATTCTCCTAATAGTATATAATTTCATTGGGCCATTATTGAGCACGGCTCACAATAATCCTACAATTCTACATATAAATTAAATCGTCTGAACGACCATATTAATCTGATTACTACCCAAACTACAGAACTTTCTTCTACGAAGTAACACTTTCTCAAGAAAGTTCATGTTTCAGACCGCTTTCCTTACATCTTTCGGTATTTCTTTGAATAATCTTACATCAGTTCGTTATTAATGCGAACAATTATTGATGCGAATACACTGCTGAGAACTAGCTAGGTGTTTTTCGTATGTGGTTCGAAAAGAGTTCAATGTTTCAATGTTAAGCAATGAGACACGCATTCTGACATAGATACTTGGCGAACTTTATATATGGAAAGCACTTGCCTCACTCCGACGGTCAATATCAGATGAATCTTACAGAGAAAAAGCTTCGAAAAGTACAAACTGAGAACATGGAGATGGACTGGAAAGGAAGGAAAAGGGCAACGGGCAGGCAGAGACAACGCCATTTGCCGATTCAAAAGGCTGCACTGCGTTCAAAACTCATCGAATGATCACGACATTAGAACGAGTCAGTTGGACTCATTGATAGAGCGCCCAATTTTTCCCATGATCGAATCCAGAGTGGCTAACTCGCATTGAAGTGCGACATTCCATGTGCAGCAGTTGTGGCGCCCACATAACTGTTCCCCCCTGAGAAGCCCTTCCACATCATTGTCAGTGCTTAAAGCGCCTTCATGTGCTCGACTCTGCCGGTGTTTTCACATATTCATCGCAGAGAACATGGCACATTTCACACCCTGGCACCCTAACTCCATTATTGAATCAAACTCCAACTATTGCATTGACCGTGGCACCACAGGTCAAAAGAAGCGATCCGTTTTGTACACTTGCATCATGCCACATACTTCGTAGTTGGCACAACTCTCAACATGTGACTACCTCGGAGGTCAAAAGAAGATTACCATACAATCATACAATAAAGCTACAGTAGGTGCCCATCCAGAAAGAGGTTGTCATTACATTGGAAGAACACCACGATCGAGTTTGAGTAATTAAAGAGAAGGGCACATTTGTTGTGCCGCTTTCAATCAAAAAATGATAGAGCCTCGAGGACTGTACAAAAGAAGACGAGAATGGGATGAGATTCTCGACGATCCTCTCAAAAATTTGATCATGTGAAGAGACTACTCACGCTGTGGAAATGAAGGGGTAAAAGAAATGGGCGTCACAGGAAATCTCCTTCCACCCCGTGGTTTTCACCTGCTTCAGCAACTCCCGGCACTTGTGGCGCGTCTTGGGCGCGCACTCCATCTGGAGTAGCAGCAGTAGCGGCGCGAACACGCCTGCCTGCTGTGCTGCTGCAAGAGACCCCGGCGAAGCTTGGCACAACGACCAGAGGATGCTCACAATGTACTCAGTGGCAGGAGACGAGATTGTGTGGAAAAGCGAAACGAAGACGGCCATTGCGAGGTCATGGTCCATGACGGCCGCGCGCCCTTCCGCTATCCCGCACAAGAGGTCGAGAATGCCAAGAGCACGCTCCGCGTTCGACTTTTGAAGCTCAGGAAGAAGCTCAATGAGAGCGGGCACCACGCCGGCCTCTACTGCCAGAATGTGGTGCTTGCGCTGCGCTTTGCACAACGCAAGAATTGCTCGTAAGCCCCCTTTAATAGCCTTCGGGTACAAATCCTCTCTTAAAAGTTTCCCCAGACACATGTAAACTTGGGGCGCCTCGCGGAACTGCAGCTCAGAAGTGCTGTTGTGCGCGAGTGCGGCGATGATGGTCGCTACGTTGACGCGTGAATCTAAGCTTCCTTTCAGTAGCACGCTGAGCAACGAGGGTACCACAACGCCCCCACTCCTCACCAACCCTAATTGAAGCTCAGCTTTATCACATACAGGCAAGAGGGAGACCAGCACCGCAACCGCTTCCTCATGAAGCTCCACGGAATCTTCACAGCCGGAATCCAGGAGAGCGCTGATCGCGGCGACGCCCGCGGCGTCTCGGACAGCGCGAGCCGCACTTCTATCGTCGCGCGTGACGGTCCGAAGCATCTTCAAGGAACCCAATTTGGAAACATCCTGCATTAGGGTTGCAATAAGCTCCCGATCGACATGAAGCTTCACCGGAGTGGGGTCGGTCACCGCAGGGCGGCTGCGGCGACACCACTCCTGAATCAAGCGACGGAGCGTGTGGTTGGGGACGACGTCCAGAGTCTCGAGCTGCAGCATGGTGGCGGGGCATGTGGTGTGGCCTTTGGCCAGCCACAGCGCAATGCTGCACCTGTCATAGGTCTGCCCCGTGCAGAGCGTAACAGGATCCTTCATGAGCTCCAGCGAGATCGGGCACTTGAACAACACAGGCACCTCGGGAGCCATGCTCGCTCGCTCGCTCACAGTGAGAACCCACTCAGGGAGAAGAAGCGCGTTACCTCAGCTCGCCATGAGCTTTAAGCTCAGGGTCAGAGAGCCGTCGCCATCGCCAAGCTTCGGACCTGCATTAGCATTAGCACAGCAACAACAACTACAACTACAGCGGAGGAGTAGCGGCTAGAGTGGCAGATGTGTGAGAGCGCGGGGATTGTGGCATTGATGCTAGGGAAGGGGAGGTGGGGGATTTGATTTTGGGGGTGGCGAGAGAGCTTGTTGAGTTGTGACAGGGGGAGTGATGGCTGCGGCCTGACACAATCCTTGGGATTGATCCCCCATTCCTCGATGCAGGCGCCCACTTCATTGGTGCTGTGCACCTACAAGTCTATGTGAGCTCTATTGTAGTAGTAACCTCCCTTTCCTCCTTCTTGAGCTGGAGAGGCGGCAGTGACGGTACCCCCAAAAGCGTGGCCGGAGGTTCCAAAAGCGTGGGTAGGAACAACATAAATGGGAGGTTGACCCAACTGTACACCTGTTGACACACTCACGTTTTCCCCTCGACACCTCCCTAACCAGCACTTTCTTATTATAAAGTCCATTTTCACTTGTAATGTGGTCATTGAATTGTTTTTGAGAATTGGGTCAAGTTTTTCTAGATTCTAAAACATTGTAGAATGGGTTTAAGTTAATCACAATTTTGAATATATGTTTTTCTTTGGTTATTTATTATGATGAAAGATTGTGTGGTAGTTGATGCAATTCTCAAGAGTTTTATTTTGGTAAGAAACGGAGATTGAATCTAGGAATTCTAAAAATGTTTGATAACTAAGTGTGTATGCAGGAAGGAGACTCACTTGCATTCGGTGTATAATTGATCAAGTTATATGTACTTATTTTAGCACAATTATTCTGAATACCACATTTTTTCGAATTGAAAAAGTGAGTTAAGAGTAATTTCATTGATTTGAGACTTTCTACGCACGTAGAGACTTTGATGGCTTGAGTTTCAATGGCAGCCGCGCACAAACTTCTCTAGGAGGGTCTTTTCACGCCAGTTGTCAACAAGTGATTGGTAGAAACTCGTGGCCATCAAAACTCTTCAAGGAAGCTCTCTCAACTAATGATTGGTGGGAATTCAAGCCTCCTTACAAGTGCATCCTCGAATCGAGAATTAGCAAACGCGAAAGATTAAAAAAAGATTTGAGATAGTCTCAAAACAAAGAAATTGCCGTCAAGTCTCTCAACACACTGAAATGCTTATGCTTTCTTCATACTTTATTATATGGATCTGAAATTTTCACCTCACAAACTAGACTTGATTTCTCACCCAACCCAAGTAATCTCGTCAAAAACAAAGTACGAACAAAGAAGTTATGGCTCTTCAATTTGTCTTCCCTACATCCAAAATCTCGTTTTTTGTCACTAGGGACGTTTACGGGTTAGCATAATTGAATTGTTCACAACAAAGAGTTTTTATATATTTTTTCTCCTTAACACAATTAAGGGCGCTCTGCAAAAAGAAAGAACCAAATTTAATCAACTACAAGAAATTCATGTCAAAACCATTCACCTTGCAAATTTGTCACCTATTATATATTTGTGATCAATTCTTATTCTTTGAGTTCGTATACTTCCCCAGATGGCTTACCATATTCACGAAACTAATTTGACCATGACAAGAGGTAAGATATTTGATATTCTTACCATGATTTGTATTTGTACTGTAAATGTCTGTTCAACTCTTGGTCGTGAAAAGAAATTAAAGTGGGTCAAAGGAAGAACGAAGCGACTGGCCTGATATTATTATTACTGACCTGACCAGAACACTAATTTCACATTACTTCAGCAGAGGCTGAAGAAAATATCCTGCTTAAGGTATTGGGAATAAATTGAATTGAACAACTGAAACAGTGATACAGTAACTTAACGTTTCTATCATTCATTGAGTGCCTGGATTGAGTTTACGCATTCGGTAAGTTATCACATTGCTTCTGGAATTCATTGACAGCGGATTAGTCTTGCGAAGATTATTAAATGGAATGACCAGAATTGAGCAGGTCCCACAATGAAGATGTAGTAATCTTCACTCACAGGTACATAATAGCTTCTCCATTCAACAATACCATGTACTCACTGCAAATATTCAGGGTATCATTGAAAGGTACCATTTCGGGAATACCTATATTTCCAACTTCAAAAATTCATAACTTACTAGTGTAGAAGAGTCCAGAAATGATGGATCCACTTGCTATAACTTTCTACTTATTTTCTCATGCCTGAAACTTTCTCGCCTTGGTACCATTTCTGTAGATTTCATGTGCTGAAAATTGCACCATTATTGGCCACCTTATCATAAATGCAACGGGCATTGGCATCTTGTTCGAAGCTACTCCATGTACGTTATATTCTAACCTTGTTTATATAACAAGCCAAAAGTGTGATGTAAACAAAGTGTGATAACTTTCATGATATTGTGGTACACATTTCATGTTGTGACATTATGGGAATAGTAGATTGTACGCTTCCTATACTCACTAGTAGAGATAAACATATAGTCCTTGAAAATTTGTCAAGGAATGAGGAATGACGTGTCTGTAATGACATAGAAATGCTTATTTCTCTCATTTTAGCATTGAATCACTTATCACATCATTCTAGTCAAACTCTTGGACATTGTTTCTACTAGAGATTGTACTTGGAAGGTGGAGTCCATGCAAATTATTTCTAAAATAATACTTTAGGGAAAAACAAGTAACACTAGTTGTCCTAAAATCCAGTGGATCGTCGTTAATTCCACTTTATCATTCATGCAACTTGTTGAATCCACATTTACATTACATTGTTTTCACAAAAAGTCTAAGTCAACTAAGACTACAACACGAGACTCTTGTATACATGACATAAAAACTATTGACTCATCCTAATGATTCATCTGAACCCAATGACACATTCATCTATCCCTAACAACACATTCACCAACCCTAATTAAACATTCATCCAACCCTAATTAAACATCCATCCAACCCTAATCAAACATTCATCCAACCCTAATTAAACATCCATCCAACCCTAGTAACGTGATCATCCAAACCTAATAACACATTCGTCCAACCCTACTGATACATTCATCCAGCCTTAATGTCTACATTCATCCGACTGTAATGACTCATTCATCTAAATCTAATGCCACATTCATTTAACCCCAATGACACATTCATCTAGACCTAATGACAAATAAGCATGTACCAAATTTTTGTATTAATTCATGGCTTCATGAGAATCGATGGCTGTCAAGGGGTCAAATGTAAGGGCGAGTACAGCAGATGCTTATTGTGATTTAAAACTCGAGGAATGAAATCTGCACCATTTGTCGGGGGGCTGCCAAATAGTTGATGAGGAATTGAGAGGTTGAATTGCAAAGAATCCCCCAAGACTTGGCATGCCATTCAAGGATTCTAGATTTTGTAGGAGTACCTGGAAACTGGTTTTTAATGTTCTGATCTAATCTACAGCCTGGTGACTGGAGTCTGTACTTTAGTACGACAGTATTCTCTTAAAGATGGAGGTTCCTGAAATCCCTTTGTTAGAAAGATAATCTGAAGTTTTATACTTAAATATGATTAATATCTTTTTTCAGTTGATATGAAGACGTTGAAAAAGAAGTATGTTTTTGACCAAGATTGTTTCTTAAATCATAAACGATAAACATGTCCTCTTTCTGTGGAAATTTGTTTTTCACAAAGCTCTTCAAATTCTCTAATTTTTTTTAAAAGGTATGAAATTATACCGTACCACCATAGTAGGTTCGGTCCTCAACAAATATATATATATATAGAGTTATAAAAGATAAGAAATATATTTTTTTGAAATACGTTTATTTGTTTTTTGAAAAATCCTATGCAAAGGAGAGAGATAAACTGTTGCAGTAACTCATAATTTCCCAACTTTTTGTTTTTCTTGGCTTGTAGTTTCTAAATTTTTATGTTTTTTTCAAAATAAAATTATTTATGAACGAACCTGCTATGGTGGTATGGTATGGTGGTGATCCAACCCTCCCCCAAAAGAAACCTCATGATTGGGCGAGGGGAAAAAAAACAATACGTGCCATGTAGATACTTTGAGCAAGGGAACGTTCTTGAACATGAGCTGAGAACGAGAGTTCCCACCATTGGGAACTTCGTCGTCTTTAACTATCAAGCTCGGCTATGGCTTTCCTGCGCACCGGAGCGAGCTCACCGCGAGCCCTTTCGCAGGAGACGTCGAGGTAGGAGCAGGTGTTCGAAAGCTCCTATTAGAGCTGCGCCAGTCTACAATGTAAGTATAGCAGACCGCTTTTTCATGGTGAAGCTTTGTCGCTTTATAAAATATGGATATATTAGGGTTTCTCTGCTCTTAAAACGCTCCACAATCAGACGTTGCTTTCTTGATCTATTATCTTTCGCGTGTCATTGATAATTCTTATCTCAAAGCTTCTGTTGAGCTAAAGGTACATTGAGTAAGAATTTTACTTCGACTATGGCCATCCCTTCTTAAATTTTTTGGTACTGTTACTGTATCGCTCGCCAACCACCATTTTTTTGGTCATAGCTGAGGGAGGGCTTATCATTCTCAGATTATTTAAGGATTTCTAGTCATCTAAGGAATGCAGTAGTGAGTATTGGTGTATGTAGGGTTTAGGGCTTACATACGCTAAGTCTTCCCATTATGCGCTGGAATCAGTTGAGTTTTTCTTTGGTACAATGAAAGGAAACAGATTAAAAAAATGCTATCTCCTTCCAGAAACAGTTTAATACCTTTCGCGTGTCGCGATGTAGCTTTTGTTGAGTAATATAAGCTAGAGATTCATCAAGTAAGGATTGTCCTTCGACTATGGACATCTCCATCAAAAAATTTGAAACTGTAATTCTTGCCAACCACTATTATTTGGTCATTGTGGATGGAGAACTTAATCATTCACAATTTTAAAAGACTGCAGTAGTGAGCATTGGTGTATGTAGGGTTTAGGGTTTACGTCTGCTAAGTCTTATTGTACTATGCGCTGGAAGCAGATGAGTTTATCATTGGTACAAGGATATGAATCACCTGAGGAGGAGGATCCTCAGACTTATTTTAGTGGTAGCGATGAGGAGTACATCGGTGAGGGGTTTAAGGAGAAGGTAGCTCCCGTTGTGAAATCAAGCAAGTTGCAGCCAAGTAAGCCGCCGCCCCGAACCTCGGATCTGCCAACAGCATTTGAGATGTTCACAGAGGTGATCTTCTAATCCCATGATTGGCTGGATTTTAAAATTCAGCCTTGTACAATGCTGTGCTGTTATGCTGTTTGAGACGTGTGCTTAAATTTCTTTGGTGGCTGCAGGTCACTGGCCCTCCTGATTTTCTCAAGCATAGCATGACTGCTAAGGTCAGTGGAGATCTCACTTCTTTGACTCCGACAGACTTTTCAAGAAGTTATGTATCACCAAAGGATCCGAAGCCTCGACATATTCCACAAGCTGGTAAGATACCCATAATATTTTCAGTCATTCTCTAAACCCAATTTTTTTCTGTCGATTTTCCACTTGTGTTCCCTTCTTTCTTCTGTAGTTCAAGAATTGTCGGTTCTCAATAATCTCATTATCTGGATGAAGGCACCGTTATATTCATTTGTATATGAGGATTGATTGTATCGGCGATTTTTTTTTTTTCAGTTCGGTTTTTGAGTTAGTGATTGTATATGTTGCTTAGTGCCATTGAGGTAAGGTCCAAAAATTCAAGCCTCGACTACTTTTTTATAATGAGTATTGTATTTCATAAAAGGCAGAACCTAAGATATTCTCTTGGAACTCCATCAGAATTCAGCTACGTACGTTAATCATCAAGGGTCACAGGTGTTGAAGAGTCTGTTTCTTATATAAAATGCTGTTAAAAATTAGGCTTAGACCTACCCACGTGCTGACAGACGTACCCACAAATTCAAAGCCCTGATGATGACTGACTGACGAATTAAATCACGCTCACTGTTCATTGTCCAGTGTTGACCTTCTAATAGCTACTTACAAGGATGGTATTAATTGTATCGTTCAATGATTTGATGCAGTGTCTGTTGTAGCGGCGAAGCCTCAAGTCTCCAAAGTGGCTCCAGTTATCGGAGAAACACTTGCCGCACCACAAAAGCGTGCTCCTGGAGTTGGAATGCCTCCCACTGAGGACGCGGCTAACCTTCTTCGGTACATTTGCTGCTTCTTTTGAAATGAATCTTTATGCAGGAAAGGAATGAATATACTATAAACAGAAACTTGGTAGTTTGTTAAGCTAACAGTTTGGCGTGGCTGCAGGATTTGTCAAAATTGCGGAGTTCCTAAGACGTTCTCTGCAGCCAAAGATGGCATGGTGTGCCCATTATGTAATGATCGACCTGCAGTAGCAGGAGCTGAGGAGAAAAACAAGCGAGGCAACAAAATCAAAGACAAGGAACACAGTAAACGAATGAAAGGACAATCTACACATTCGGCATGGAAGAGTGAAACGGAAATGCACTTGCGTCAACAGTTTGACTGATTCTCTCGCTGTTACAGTAGTTTAATTTCGACACTTCTAGAATCCTTAAAGATAGGCAATTCAAGGTACATGTTCTTATTTCTTGTACTATACATGCAGTTATGAGCCTGTGACTCAAACTTGTGAATATCAACACTCCTCATGGTTGTGGTTTTAGTCTGATATATCGCTTTGTGCTGTCTGCCACAGGTTTTATATTATCAGTTCTGGTTGATACAGTTATGGTGGTCCCAACCCTGCTCATTCCAACTCTGATGTTCCTCCTTTGTTCTATTATCGCTTCTAATATTTTCTACTGTTGTCCAACAAGTTAATCAGAACAGTGGTGAGTGAGAACTTACTTGAATATCGGCATCCATTCCCCTTTGTAGTGTAGAGCTGCCCTCAGCTCTTGGGATAGGACCTCAACTCCTAGTGACGGCTCCCTGGTCCTCCACTGTCCAGTATCTGCTGGGTTAACTCTAGGTTTAACAGTTGTCTGCGCCCCTCCCTAGATGGTCACTGTGCCTATCACCGCCTCAATACTACCTGCTTGGTACTGCCTTGACGGTGCAGCAAGAGCAACATGGTTCGAACATATGCATGGTCGCCAATGTGAAAGTGGTATTCTTCATACCCCTCCAAATACCTTACCTATGATGTTGTAACTCTCTGAAACCCTAAAAATTCAGGGTCACCATTTAAGGCTCAAGTAAAAATCATTCTCTACTCCGGTTCAATATTGATTGTTCGTATGTATTATGCTATTGCGTGTAATTTTTCAATCTCTGGAATTAGTGCTCATCAGGACATCAGGACATCATGTGAAATTCTGCTTCACTTTCTCCATTGATCACCATAACCACCAGCAACTAGTGTTTGGTGCTTTCGATTTGGCAAAGCTTTTCAAAGCGGCGGGGAGGTCTGACGTTGCTTGAGTGGCAAATTTCTGGTGACTTGAGGAAATTTTAGATTCTGCGCTATTCGAGTCTTGACTCTTTTGCCTCTCATATTCCCTTCCATTGTTTTGCGGGTGCAGAATGTCATCCCACGTCATAAACTCTTTTGATCCCATTTCTTGACATCAGAGAAGCGTCTATTATAGTGGTCGAGGATAGCTTCTTTCATTTTATAGCTTATATGGGTAGTCTTGAGTTGTGTTTCTTGCTTTGACTGGTTTCTCAGTTGTCTTGCTTTTGGACGAGAGGCCCAAAAGTGACGCCATTTCACCTTGGCTATGGTGCACCATTTAAGAATTGTAAACTAGAATTTTAAGAATCTTAACCCCTAACTCTCCTTGAAGCCCGGAATGGGTTTTTGCAATTCCGGGCAGCCTAGATGAAGGGGTTAGAAGTAATATTTTTGCCTAAGAGTTTTATTGGGTCCTCATTATACTGCAAAGTGTATGTGGTAAAAATTGCAAAGTCAAATTCCAATTTTTGAGTCTTCTAGGTCGATCCTTGGGTTGCGAGCCGAGATGGGGCAGCTTTAAAAAGTAACTTTTTCAAAATTTGTCTTTTTAAACATGTTCACTACTAAATCACTACTCAAATTTCAAAGAGACTCAAGTAAAAAAGTTTATCAGTTTTACAAGGGCAGCCTCCAAAATTTTCAAAACCAATCTTTGCAATGCCCAAAAAAACTTGGGAGACAAACTTTGGATGTCATAATCTCCCAAATGGTAAACATCCAACGGCCAATTTTTTGAACAGTAATCAAGCATATTCGTAGGTACAAGATCTTACGGTTGGAAGTTTTAAGAAAGGAAAAGAAATTGGTTCACACCCCCACGAGTGCTTAGAGGTAGAGAATCGCAGTTTTGAGGTTTCAAGCTCCCAAAAAACACCAAGGAGATTTAGGGGTTAAAGTAGAATAATTTGTAAGCGGCAATTGTGCATTTATTGAGTCCACTGAGAGGTCACCTATGCATTTTTTTAGTGCATTCGGTGAATTGAACTCATAGATTCTTCGATGACTTTCACATGATCTAGCATTGTAGTAAATTCTCTTTGCCTTGAACATCTCCTCGTACTCAAAGGGTTAATAAGCCAACCCAACTTGTTGTCTCTGGGTTAGAGACTACTTTAATTTTCCTCT
The DNA here is from genome assembly GCA_037043015.1 of Bryum argenteum. NCBI lineage: Eukaryota > Viridiplantae > Streptophyta > Bryopsida > Bryales > Bryaceae > Bryum > Bryum argenteum. The sequence continues at coordinate 1,320,925 of CM073323.1, read as the reverse complement.
CTCTTGGAGGGGTGAGAGGTTTATGTATGGAACAACTATTTATTTGCCTATTGTTTTGCAAAGTCATCAGATGATCTTGGAATTTCCTATATAAATTGTAATCTCAAACATTTAGAATTGTACATGTTTGTGCCGTAAGAGATCATAATGATAGAAGTTTTTTATTTAAAATTTTGATAGCTCTCTTGATTACGTTTCAAAAGGCCCAAGAAATTTGTAAAAACCCCTTCTTCTATATATTTTGGTAAATTTCCATATTGGGGAACATTTTTATAGAGTAATTTCAAATAGGGAACGATCATGAAGTATTTGCAAAGAGGGGAGGTAGAAGCGTCCCACTCTTTTTTCGAAAGTAAGAGCAGGACATTGCTCATTGGCTTTAGTCTGCTAAGATGCCAATCTTCTTGTATTAGCTCTTATTTGTTTCTCGGTGATGGAAAAATGAACTAAATAATATTTAATTTCCCCTCGTTGCAAATAACTCACAAAAGTGTAACCCATATTTTGTGTAAAAGTTCAAGGATGAATACATGCCTTGAGTTTTGAGGTACAATTAACAACGAGGTAGAAGAAATTATAATTCAAACTCTGGTCACAAGCATGAAAAAAATCTAAAACCACACATATTCCACCAATAACAAAAAATGAAAATCTGCACTTAGGTGTGAAATCCAAACCATTAAACCAAATGATATATTACCCAAAATTTCTTGGAAAATAAAACAAGTAAGAATGTCAATTGTCCACGATTATACTATGAAACTCTTGAATATTTTTTTCCCATTAGCTCATGAACAGATATTACCACATGATTACATCTAAAAGCTCTAGCAATAAATTTCAATAATACCTATCTCAAATACATCAATTTTCACTCACAGTACCTATGCTTTGCTATTGGTCAAAAAACCCTCTTGATAGGAATGTCAATTTTTTATTTCTTTCTTCCTCACAAGCTCAATCGAAGTTACTGTGACATCACTATGGTGAAACCACCTATAAGCGGGCACCTATCTAAAGGCGTGCACTCAAGATTCTTTCTTTCATAAAGATCTAACCTCCCTTGCATGTACCTCATGCAAACATAATTAGGGTGCCTGCCTTTAGGCTACTGCTTTTAAAAATTGTATTTAATTATGTGTTTTTTTTTTTTAAAAAATCACAAAAATAGGGAAAGTGAGTCTTTTCCTTTACCTCATCCCTGGAAAATAGTAACCCACTCATTTCTCTTTCCAAGTATATAAATTCCCTCAATTTTCCTTAAGTGCACGACAATAGGTGGTTTCACCATGTGAAAGACTCATTTCCACTTTGCACATGTTGTTGCCGCTCCTCATCTAGAACAGTTGTCTACCACATGCACTCACTTTAATTCAAACTTTTAAAGATAGAGTAAGATAAGCTAGCACACCCCCTTCAAATTTGAAACATTTTTTTATGAATATTTCTAACTTATGGAGGCCACTGAATATTAAGAACTTGTGATAAAGAGGTGTTGTACAGAGGCAACAAAGAAGGGTATGATATGATAATAGTTGGAAACGGTGCAGGTGGGGCGAGAGAGAGTGGGAACTGACACTGACGAAGATCCAGCCCCCGCCCCAGCCCCAGCCCCATGCCCGTTCACTTGACTTCGGTTAGATTTGGGCTTGTGTTGAGGTTCTGCCTTTTCCAGGTGACATAGCGTAACCCACACACTATGGCTCCTTGGCACAGACGGGCCGCCACTTTCTGTATAATAAGCCAAAATCGCTTGACACTTACCACCTAGAGTCTCAAGGTCTTACATTAACCCTTAAACGTCAAGCCCCTCTGAAAATACACTGGAAACCAAGCCCGAGGGGCATGCTCTGACGTTTAAGGGTTAAGGTGGTCAATAACGGCGCACTTTTCAGTAGGGAAGTCTGCAGGCTGTTGTTACAAGTGCAAGTAAGTTTTGTGCATGGGGATACTTAGTAAGTGGAATTTTCCTTTGTGGACTCTTCTACCATGAGTTATGAAATTTTGAATTTGGTGTTCCTAAAATGGTATCCTTTAGTGACATCCTATAATGAATGCATTGAGTACATGGTGTTGTTATTATGTACATGTCAATAAAGATTACTAGAGCATCGTTACGGAACGTGCTCCATTTTAGACACTAAGACAAATGAGTCCGTCATACACCAGAGATTACATCCACGCTGCTAAGTATCCTCGTGTACTGAGTACAACCATGGGTATGAAACAACACTCCCCATTATCTGCAAGAGAGGTAGAATAAGAAGAAAACAATCTATAGGGAAAGAGCGAAAGTGTCAGTGCTTATTGCGACAAGATGACCTCCAGACATGCACAAACGGATGATTTTGCGGCACACTGTACGGGAAGGATGATGTGTCAATGCTCTCTAAGGGGTTGGACCGTGCTCCGAGAAGGGCCCAACGTTCTTAACTAGCTTGCAACAACCACCGAGGTGGCAAGAGAAGCTTCATACGATCCACCCTCTATCAATGTTACACTCTTAGGTGTTAACCCTCTCTAAATGTTAACTTTCTCCTACTCCCTACATATTGCACGCTAAAAATGTTCAACATGTTAACCCCTAAAGGTCCAAGAAAGCGGAAACCGCTTTTTGGAATTTCCTCATGGAGAAAATTCAGCCAACTTTGACCATTATAATCTCAAAATTGGAGAAAAATTAACGGTTCAAATTTGACATTCGAGAAAAGGGTCAAGTTAACTTCAAGATCCTACGGCTGGATCTTCTAATCAATGCTTAGATTGAGTTTCTTTGCACCTGAAGTAGAAGAAGGTTCTTTTTGATAGTTTAAACAATTTTATATCAAGGACCTTTAGAGATTAAATGTTAACAAAATGATACTCCCCTCTTTGTAATTTTGATTTTATAAATGTTAAAAGGATGATTTACATCACTATACATTGAAAATATGAATAAATAACTACTAACATTTGTACGATATCAAAATTCCACTCCATCATTTTGAATTCCACTCAATCAATTTGAATACATTTTATGAATTGTAACTCTTGAAATCATCTCTTTGAAATCGTTCATTTCTTACAGAGGTAAAAAGTTGAATATTGTTCAAAAATGACTCTTGGTTATTGTTAACAATTTTGTAAAGGTTACGAAATGCTTACTCCCGAGGATTAATATTTATAGAGGGTAGACTCCAATCGGATGTGCATGAAGAGTTCATCCAAGGTATCCAAATTCACGAATGGAGCACGATATCCATTGCAAGCATGCGTGCTTGCCGATGTAGTGCCATTAATAACTTAACAATTACGGACCTAAAATGGTTATATTAATTTCTAACTTTCCTTGTGTTTTTGGGACTTTGGAACCTTAAAAATTGTAATTTTCAACCTCAATGGACTTCCGAGGGGTAAGTAACAATTTTTGTACTATTTTTTGACTTTCAACCGTAAGATATTGTACTCAACCCTATTTTTGGGTACTTTTTCAAAACTTGATCGTTGGATGTTTATCATTTGTGAGATCGTAACGTTCAAAGTTGCAGCAAATATTTTTTGGGCGTTGCACGAGACGTGTGTTCTCAATGGTGCAAAGGATATGTCGATGATTGTTACCCAATCTTTTTTTTTTTTTTTTTTTTTTTTTATTTTTTTTTTTTTTTTCATGCAGGTTACTCAATTGAGTATGCCCATGCTTGAAGTTCCCCCATGTTCTTAAGACAAAATTTTACAAACTTTGCAAAATTGGCAAACTAAATATTGTGGAATGACAATCTTGAATTCAAAAAAAATGATTGGCAATTAGGTGCCTTTATGATTTAGTGATATTTGAGCAAATTTTTTTTTTAATAATTCCAAAATTTCATTTTTTGAAAAATTTTGTGAGAATTTTAAAATTACCAAAAACTATGGATTTTGTTTTTGTAACCTTTGGAGGTTGTCCTTGTAGAACCAATAAACTTTTTGATCTAGGTCACTTTGAAAATAAGTAGTGACTTGGTTATGAACATAAATAATTATTTATGATTTGATTTTTTTTTTTTTTTTTTTAAACTTAATTTAAACTACCCCATCTCGGATCGCATGTGAAGGATTGCCCATGAATACTCAAAAATTGGAATTCAACTTTGCAATTTGTTACACACATCTAATACTATAAGGAACACCCAATAAAAACTTAGTAAAAAATATCAATGAAATCATATCTCAAAAATCAAGGCTACCCGATTGAGATTTAAGAATAGTTAGGGGGTTAAGCCCCACTCAACAAGGGATTGCCTCTAGTTCTCCCAAACAATTCTCTAGTGTATTCAATGGATGTAACAAGGACACTTTTCTTCAGTGAGACCACTCTACTACCGTATACCTTCTAGAGTCACAAGGTTTGAAAGGTGCATTATTACCCTCTTCCAATGCAGAATGAAGATTTTAAGATTTTGACATGCTGTTGAGGTATGTAGTCGTAGGATTTAGTACCTAGTTGGTGTGTGTAAGGTAGGTGGCTTGAAATCTACACCTTACGGAAATTGCTCACTAGCCCCATCCAAGTAAGAGAAACATTACAGTTTCCACCTTCAATTTTCAAATGATGCATTATGGTGTATATTTTAGAATGGACAATTTTAGCTAAACCTATGGATTCCACTTCCAAAAATCAAATTAAGATATCATGATTCCAAGTGGAAAAATTCCAACATAGATTGCATGTTCTCTATGATTGATTCTCATGGCCCATACAAGCTAGTCAATTTGAAATTTGAGCAATTGCTACGCCTCCTACCTTATATGTACACCAAATCTTAGAATGAGATTCCTCGTTTTTTGGGATCGTGTTCAAAGTTGAGAGTGAAATGTTTTTTCCACTCGTAGAATGAGAAAGTAGTATGAAAGGCAACAATAGAACCACTATGACTTAGACTCTTTAGATTATATAATCTCTATTGGGATTGGCCTAATAAAATGTTTGTTTGACATGTCCTTCAAGATATGCCCATAGGTCAAAACACGAGTTGTGTCATCATCCAAGACACTATTTGAAAACTTAAGATGATAATATCTTTCAATCTACAATTCATCCAGAGTATATGAAATTTGACCTTAGGCTAAAAAATAAATAAAAAATTAGCACTCTCTTCTTATAAACTAATATTATAACTTACTATTCGAGAATAAGAATGAAATGATGCGACCTTTAAACAACTAAGGTAGAAAAACCCAAAGGCGGCCCTCCCCCATAAGCGTGCACGCTGAATTCTTGCTCCTATGAAGATTTGATCACCCTATATTTACCCTCAATGTACCCCCTGCGCACTTGCAGTAGGTGTCTGTTTATAAGTCTAACCTATATTAAACCCTAAACCTCCTTGGTGTGTTTTGGGAGCTTGAAACCTCAAAACTGCAATTCTCTACCTCTAAGCACTCGTGGGGGTGTGAACCAATTTCTTATCCTTTTTTAAAACTTCCAACCGTATGATCTTGTACCTAAGAATATGCTTGATTACTGTTCAAAAAATTGACCGTTGGATGTTTACTATTTGAGAGATTATAACATCCAAAGTTTGTCTCCCAAGTTTTTTTGGGCATTGCAAAGATTGGTTTTGAAAATTTTGAAGGTAAACTTTTTGACTTGAGTCACTTTGAAATTTGAGTAGCGATCTAGTAATGAACATGTTTCAAAAAACAATTTTTTTTAAAAAGTTACTTTTTTAAGATGCCCCATCTCGGCTCGCAACCCAAGGATCGTCCTAGAAGACTCAAAAATTGGAATCTGACTTTGCAAATTGTACCACATACACTTTGCAGTATAAGGAGGACCCAATAAAAATCTTAGGCAAAAAATATTACTTCTAACCCCTTCATCTAGGCTGCCCGGAATTGCAAAAACCCATTTTGGGCTTCAAGGAGAGTTAGGGGTTAACCACTTCTAAAATTTGTAATAATTATGGAAAGTGCTCAAAAATATCAGAAAAATAGAGAAACTTCATCTTTTCTTCTTACTAATTTTTGAAAAATAGTAAGGCACTCATTTCACCACTCCAACTACACTGAATTACTTAAATGTACAAAGAGAAGCGTTCACACCATCTTCACTTGTCTTTAAAAAAAAACTCTCCAAGGTAAGGCAAGCAACGCCATTCCCAAAAATAATAACATATAAACAATGTAAAGGGAATGTTAATGGCAAGTTAAGTGCCGGCGTTTCCAGTCACCAAAGTGATCGTTGTGCCAGAGCAACAATTGAAAGAGAAACCCTTCCAGGAGGGGTAGAGATTGATTAAGTGGCCGGGTAAAGATATTATCAATGTCCAGCAAATAACTAACAGAAGTATTTATACTGTAAGTTAGGTATGAATGGTACCTGATTAATTCGGGAGCCAGAGTTGCCGCCCACTCATTCAATTATACACTTGCCAGTACTTGGCTTGTTAATGGGATTTAACCACCACCCATGGAAACGGCCCTTTCACCCCAATTTCAAATATCAAACTTAACTTAAATTTTTTCTCGCCTGTCCTCCTAATGGCCATGTAAATTCCAGCCTCCGAAAATTGTTTTGATTTTTACTGTCTGGGCAATTTTCTCCTTTTATATTGTGAATAGAGTATTTTATATGGTTTTAATGAGTTTTTTTTTCCTACAATTTCAAAATCTGAATGACATGTTGGTCATTTTTGTAGGTTGCATTTGAATTAGCTTTGGGCTCTTCCAGGACCCTGATAAAATCTACTACCTTACCAATTAACCGTCTGTGACGAGTGCTGCACCAGATACTTTAGGTTTCATTTATGCTAGAGACAAGCACGTAGGTTTTGTTATGTACAAATAGCAATGTATCCGTCGTCCCGATGGGAAAGCTCTTTCTGTGGTTCCTTTATAGAATTATCCTGTGTCTACCATTTCCTCATATTATGTTTAATATTTTCATACATGTTTGTTTGTTTTGTTTTTTTTTTTTTTTTTTTTTTTTTTTTTTTTTTTTTAATTTTAAACATAATCCAACCAGAAAACATAAAAGAAGATAGGTAGGTAGGTTGGTATGTCCATGGTTAGGAAGGATTGTCGAACAATATTTTATTATAGAAGTAGATAGGGGTACAAAAGGCAAGCTTCTGAATGGGCTTCCTCCGTTGTCACATTCGGTACTAAATGGGCATGAAAAATTTTGAAGGTTGTATTTTTTGCTGTTGTTGAAGTCGTCTTGGGTGTAATGCTTTTGCATGTAGATCCAAAGATGGGAGTATAGATTGACTTGAAATTTGACAACTAAGAATTGAGTGTACATTTTTGTAGTATATTATGAAGCATCATTGAAGAACACTCTTGGTGTGACCCAATCATCTACATGAACAAATTATGACCAATTTTTGAGTGATGTAGAGTATGTATGATTGATGTTAACTTTTTGAAATTTATTATAGGGAAAGTAAGTGATGTAAATAAAACAATGAACATGCTATTGTTGAGACTCTTGGCAGTTTTCTTTTCTTTCTTGTTTTAACATAAAAAGCCACATTAGTGCTTATTGAGTTTGGATTAAGCTCTATGCATGAATAGGTGAGTGTGAAAGCGGATTTTTTTTAGGAATAATGTTTCCTCTATCTATCTTGACAATAACAAAATCTTATTCATAAAGTAACAGCCTCTTAGTCTCCTAGAATACACTTTGACTCGTTTCTTAACAAATTGTTTGTAATGTTTATTCGACAAACAATTAAGAACTTTGAATAAATCATAAGTTTCTAATTTGCACTATGTATTCTCTTGCTAAAGGAAGGGGGAAAAAACCTACAGGCTTGTTCAACAAGGATAGAGAGTAAGTCTCCAAACAATATTAATCTTTTTTATAAGTATGTTTTTGACAATATTTTTATTCATACAATAAGAAAGTGAAGAGATGTTAATTTTCCTTTGTATTGGCTTTTTGAGAAAAGAGGTTGCAGATTTTTTGCCCTTGTTATTTGATACTTATTTGAAGTTTTGCCAATGGGCGCAATAAATGAGTGTGCTAAAAATAACACATGAAGACCCGAGCCACTTTTGAAGGCTTGGCAAGATTGGTTCGATTGGTTTGAATTTTTTGGAGCAGAGTACTTGAGTGGATTGACTGCCAAAACTGCATAAAAGCCAAAATAAAATGAATTCGGGGTAAGTTCCAGAGAAGGAACATGATGCAACAAAGTTGCCATTGGCTTGTTGCAACTCACTCCCAAATTGAATATTTCCTTCCTTGCAGTGTGGTCAATTGAAGTTGGTAGTTGTAGCCATTGGCTCCCAAAATGCATATTGCCTCCTTCCTTCCTTGATGCGTTTCTTGCAATAACAAGGTCAACTCCAACTTTCTAAGCGACAAAGTCTTGCACGTCAAAGCCAAAATGTTGTCCCTATTTACCATGCTGTAAGTAGATTTTGAGGTGTTGCTAAAGGTGGTGAAAGTGAGAGGTGAAAAGGTAGGTTACTAAGAGTAGTTTGGGGAGATTAATGAAGCGGATGAAAAACTGTTGCTCCATGATCATGCAAGTGCGGCAGTCAGTTGATCAGAACTGTCCGACGTCCGCCACGCGATCTGCATATCAGATCCCAGCTCCAAACTCCAATGCCCCAACACAGCAAACGAACTCTGATCCCACACCTCCTTCCGTGCACCAGTCTAGCCACACCTCATTCCCAGCGCATCCATGAAAGACCGCACTCTCTCCCTCCTGTTCATCCTGGAGTGCTCTGCAACTCGCCACTGCCATTGATGGTGCTCCCCAATTGACGACGCTTACTTACTAGCTACAGCGCTCTTGCATTCTTTCTCCTCCGTCACTGCTGATGCAGTCTTGTAATCTGCAATCAGCCAAGGTGTGAGTGACGAGACAGGGGCAAGATGGAGCGATAGGCTGAGAGAGACGACTACGCGGGATAATCATCACAGTAGCTAGGGTACATGAAGTGAAATATTTCAAGGTGGTTGCTGAAATGATTCATCGGCATGAGGTCTAGTGCGTGGAGGTAGGATTTCGGAGGAGGTCGCTGCAGTAGCTGCAATGACGGTTCCAAGGGAGTCGACGGATCACGATAATGTTGTTGCCAAGAAGAAGGTTCAACAAGAGTCTTTTCGGAGGGAAGAGGTAGCCGACGGCGTTGCGTTCATGTACAGTTTGAAGCAGACTGAATCTTCTCGAAACGCAAAGATGGCGCAGGACGCCCCGAACTGTTACGGCTCGCCGCCATTGCAACGCAACGTGAGAGCTTGGTGCGACGCCACCGGCTTGCCCACCACGATCACCATACGGTGCAACGATCGTGTCTTCCACTTGCACAAAGTACGTTACTTTGCTACCTGTCGAGATTCTTCGAATTCGGGATTTATGCAGTTTGATTTGAGAGAGCTAGGGTGGGATGTTGAGTGTTGATTGGGTGTGTGCGTTTGGTAGTTTCCTCTGGTGTCACGGAGCGGGCTCTTGAAGAGAGCACTCAAGGACACGTCGGAGGTGACTCTCCCGAGTGACATTCCAGGCGGGGCGCCGATTTTCGAGCTCGTGAGCAATTTTTGCTATGGCTCCACGATTCTGATGGAGCCTGGTAACATCGCGGAGCTCTGCTGCGTGGCGGATTACCTCCAGATGACGGAAGATTACGGGCGAGCGAATTTGTGTGAGCGCAGCGAGCTCTACCTCACGCAAGTGGCACTACAGAGCTGGGACGACACGCTGGTGGTGTTGCAGCATTGCGAGCGCGTAGGTAGCCAAGCCGAGCAGCTAGGCATCGAGCGCCGCTGTCTGGAAGCGTTAGCCTTCATGGCCTGCATGGAGCTTCTCGATCCCGTGACACGGAGGCTGACCAATGGCGACGTGCAGCAGGACAAGTACATGCATTGGTGGGTACAGGACCTAGTGATGCTGCCGCCGCGGTTGATCGTGAACCTGGTGATAGCGTTGCGGAGCGAAGGCATGCAGGAGAATTGTGTGGGGCAGGTGATTACCGCGTTCGCTGATCAATGGATTTTCGGAATGAGGAGTTCCACTGCCAGATTGGGCTATGGCGAAAAGGGCTCGGCGACCATGCCTGAGCCCGACGTGTTGATCGAGTCCGTCGTGACTTTGTTACCGATTGAGAGTCACGTTGTGCCTATCGGCTTTCTCTTCGCACTTCTCCGCCGTGGTCTCGCTTGCGCCCTAAGCGACGACTGCAGGTATGGTACAGCCTTTCCTATTTTGCAACAGAACGAGTCCTGTTTGTTCGACAAATTCTTCCACCATCGTTCCGAGCAATATTCATGTCACTGCATTCTAAATTCGGTGATTGTAATCACAAATATGGTCAGAAAATTAATGCCATTCACTCGGCAGAAGGCCTTCATGAATGGGAGCATTAAATCACATCTCAATGATGATCCGATCATTCCACACTTTATTTCGAACGGTAACACCGGGCAGTAAAATCGAAGATCGATATGTATTTCTGTTCTGAACTCAAAGTATTAGGTTCGAAAAATTCATGACAAAAAGTGATTGAGCAATAGACGTTAATTAATTGCATTTATGCTCCAGATGATGTGTCTTAATTGTGATTAATCAAGGGCTAGCTTAATGGGTTAATGGGTTCAATGAATGCAGAATACAGCTGGAGACGCGCATTGTATTGCAACTAGAGAATGCTACCCTGCACGATTTGCTGCTACCAGGGAAGAAGGAGAAAGAGAGCAGATGCGTGCTCAGAAGCGAGCTGGAATCAATGGAGCGAATTCTGAAGCTGTTTCTAACGCGCCTTCGCGCGTTCGATGACGCTAAAGCGATGGACGTCGCCACTTCAAGCGCGGTCGCGAAGCTGTGGGATCATTACTTGGCCGAAATCGCGTTTGACTCCAGCATTGCGCCCGCTCGGTTCGCAGACCTGATTGAGCGTGTTCCGGCTCATATGCGAGTAGTGCACGACGATGTGTACCGCGCCATCGACGCCTATCTCAAGGTAACCCTGCCTACTGTACCGTCGACTCACACGTTCGATGTACTGTTTCTCTGCTACAGAATCCTGTTTTATGCTTCACTGCATCTTAAGGGCGGCGTTTGACGTGGTTGCAGGCACACCCTGACACCACGCAAGAGGAGCGCCTGACGGTGTGCCGGACGCTCAATTGCCAGAAGCTGTCGCAGGAGGCGTGCGCGCACGCGGTGCAGAGCGAGCTGATGCCGCTGCGGATGATTGTGCAGGCTATGTTCATGCAGCAGCTGCAAACCCGATCAGTCCTCAACTCGCACCTTGAATCCGCCGCTCAATCATTCCGAGAACACCCAGATGACGTCCGCAGCCGGTCCATGATGACCCCGGACGCAATGCCCGCCCATCACTCGGGTCGCCTACGCTCGGCCGGCTCGTCGTTTCGAGACAACGACCTGTACATCGAGTTCCCCAAGAAGGAGATTCCCGTCGCCCCTCGAGCCGATCACCAGGCCACCGAACACCGTTTGCGATCCTTAGAAGCGGAGCTCAGCCGAATGCGTAAGGCGCTCGCGCGTCAACAGTCATCCGTGCCCGAGAGTTCGATTGCCAACAGTTCGATCATCGAGCATTCCGGTTCACTGAAGTCGACGCCCTGCAGGATGGCCACGGTGCAGGAATCGACAGGGAATATGTGCAGCGCGGGATGCATGAGCCAGTTGAAGCCCACGACGCGAGCTAGCCACGGATTGCTTGCTAAGACGCTCCAGAAGCTCCGCAACTTCGGAAAAACGAGTACCAAGAGCGTCCCTGCTGCGAAAGCGCCGCCGAGTACCGTGAGAGCGCCCATACTAGAATTTGTCGTGGGGCGCACCGAATCCATGCCCCGGCCCGTCAACACCAAGCCACCTCGCCACTCTCGACACAACTCCATGTCCTAATACCCACCACCATGAGTATTCCGGTCCACACTTCGGATTCGCCACTCCTTCATTGACGATGATGACATCAAATATCACCATTCTGATCGATCCTTCGTCATGGTGAGAATCTAACTTAGTTCGGTGGCCATGATTTTTCTGGACCAGCACTAAAGAGTCCAGCGTATGAATTGGAGGTCATGAGGGAGCTCGATAGGAAGATAGTTTCTGTCTGAGTTACGAGCAAACTATTTCTATTATATTGATCTGGGGTGAAAACTTTCGCTTGCAGGTGCGTGATTTGGGGGCTCCACGAGGATTGTAGGAGATTGTAATTATGTGTAATTATGCCAAGTTCGGTGATTGATCGATTGATCAAGAAGCCGCCCTCGGCGATAGAAATAATAACTGAAAGATTTGACCCGGTTCATGTATTACTTGAACTTTCAGATGTGAGGCATTCAATACCGTATAATTTGTGGATGTCATCTCTCTCTTTTCAGTGGTTTTGTAAGATTGTAGTCGTGACATGATGAAGTGTTTGTCCTTCCGACTCCTGTATAGATAGGTCAATTTGTCAGTTCGAGGTATTGGATCAACCGAGTTGGCCACAGTTTAAGTGCTCAAAATGAAACAGTGATGTGAAGATTGGATGGAGTTAGTAGAACTTTTAAGGTGTCTAATTCAGAACTTTCACCTATTTAGTGCTAAATCGAAGATTCAGCTTTTGAACCTAACCCCCAAGTTTCTTTGAAGCTCCAAATGGGCGTTTGCAGTTTTGGGTAGCTTAAACAAAGGGTGAAAAGGAGTATTTTTGCTTAAGAATTTTACTAGGTGCTGCTTACACTGCAAAGTGTATGTTGTAAAAATTGCAAAGTCAAATTTCAATTCCAATGTTCTCATATAGAAAGTTAAGGTTTCAAAGTGTGTTTTTTTTTTTTTTTTTTTTTTTTTTTTTTTTTTTTAATAATATGTTGAATTCTGAAGCAATCCTCAAATTCCAAAGTGATCCAAGTCAAAAAGTTTATCAATTTTACAAGGGCACCCTCTAAAAATTTCAAGTCAATCTTCATAGTGCCCAAAAGAACTTGGAGGATCAACTTTGATTTTATGATCTTTCAGATGGTAAACACCCAATGGTCAATTTTTAGAACACTAACTAAAAGTAGTCTCATGTACAAGATCTTATGGTTGAAAGTTTTAAGAAAGATAAAAAAAAAAGAAGATCCACACCCTAGGATTGCAAAGTAAAGTAGTTTGGTTAACCCTTAAGTGCACAAGGCAACCAAAATGACTTTTTGCTATTCCGTGCATCTTCAATGAAGGGTCATTTTGGAATTTTAGGTTGTAATTTTCTATGGGTGTAAAAATACATACATACTTTACGAGGTAGAATTTGCAAAGCTAAAACCTAATTTAATAATTTTATTATGGAAAATATAGTTTTCAAGCCAAAATGGGTCAATCAAAAAGAATTTCTAAAATAATTATTTTGAAAATTTTAAAGAAATATATCTATCATAAAAACTCTAATTAGATTTTAAAAAACTCCAGGTTGAATCTTTCACCAATTTTACAAGAGTAGCCTTCAAAATTTACAGCATTGAATTTCATAATTTGCAAGAAATAATTTGCATCAACTTTGATTGTCATAATCTTCGAAATGGTAAAGATCCAACGGTTGAATTTTTCAACAGTAGTGCTAATGGTAGTCAGCTTTAAGATCTAATGGTTGAAATTATAAATAAACAACAAAAACTCTGACCATATCTCAGTTCCAAGAAGGTGATCAAAAATCAAAGTTTTTGACCCTTAACATGCCTTGGGCACTTAGGGTCAACACTAGGCATGGTGCTTAGAATCTGTACAAATTTGGAAATTAATGCAAAATATAAATTTGTTGTTGGTGCACCAAGAATTCTTTGTAAGCATAAAGTGTGTTAGGAACCAACTCAAGTAAAAGAGTGAGTTCTAAAATCTTCTTGAATAAGTTTCAAAGTTTTGGAGATGTTTTGCAAATGTCAAGGTGGTCAACAATTTTTGGAAACAACTCGGTTTTGAGCAATTACTTTAGGAATACAAAACAATCATGTGAAAAGACACATCTAGAGACGCTTTACACACAGAGTCAAGCCATTCATAGAACCTAAGAAGAACAAAAACTCTTGTGCATAATTTCTTCATTGAAGATATTTTAAGAAACGGACCAATCACATGGGAGGAATTTGCCCTCCTTAACCCCAAAGTCGAGGCCGACCCAAATCAAGTCGACTTGCCTTTGGTCTTGAATATAGATCTCATGAAGTTGGAACCCTTGGCTGGCTATAGATTTTTCCATACCTTTCCGAGAAGTCATCTCATGCTTCTAAACTCCTCATCTTTTAATCCCTAAACCTCCCTAGTGTGGAAAAATGACATTCTGGATGAAGGATAGAAACTTTGAAGAGCCACAACTTCTTCATCGTGATTTTGTTTTGGCCATAATCACTTGGATTGGGTCACAAATAGAGTCTAGTTTGTATCATTAAAATTGCAATACCCATATGCTGATTTATTCTCAAAATCGATTAAAATGCATAACCTTCAAAAATTCACCCAAAAATTAAAAAAAATAAAAAATAAAAAATTAAGTATTGATATTTTAGTTTTTTCATGTTTAGTTTTTTGTACATAAACAAAAGGTACCAAGGCATGCTCTAACCATTCAAATTTTCAATCTAATAAATTTCACATGCCTTTTTCATGGTAAAAAAGGGGCCTTTGTCTATCAATGTTAGCATACCACTTTGTGAAAAATCCAGCATTTCTATAGGCTTAGAGTCTTATCGGGGTAAAACTTACGTAGACGTCTAACTCATAGGAGAACAAGAATGTGAAGAGCCTCACCTCAGATTCACTTTCGAAAATGGTTACTTGGCCCTCAAAACATTGGTATCCCTTTTCACAACGAGTGAAAAAAAAGCTCTTTCTCAACTTTGAACCTTATGATCTCATGAACAGTGAGGAATTTGAGTCTTCGATTTGGTATACAAGTTGAGTACGAGATCCTAGGGTACATACTTCAAAACCCGTAATTATGTAGAAAATCCTACTTTGTATTAAAAGAGGGCAGTTTTGAGGGTAAAGCATGATAATAGTGCCTTGAAACTTTAGGGGTTAATCCATTGAACGACTTGGCAAAACCGTCTGAGAGTATGAATAACAGTGTGATGAAACAATGAAAGGAAGAGGGTGACCAGCTATTGTGGGAGGGTGGTAAAAGCGTGTACCCGGAAGTCTTCGGATTGACACCCCTCGAAACGCGTGGTAGTTGAGTGACGCGCACGGTTACCAGCCGGGTATTAGAGCAAGAGGAAGCTTCGCACCAAACTGGTCGTCGCCTTCTTCGATCGCCTTTCCCTCACAACCCCACCGACAACAACACGTACCAAGGCTTTCTGTAGGCCAAATTGACTCCCCTCTCTCCTTCGATTCCTCATTCTTTGGTTGCCATCATTTGGCTCTCGGCGCCCCCTTGCGATCGCACCCAATTTTCGCCTCTTCCGGCCCTCATCTCCTCTTTTCAGGTAATCCTCGGGCTATTTGCTTCTTAATGGTTTGTTCGTTTTGGCATTAGGGTTTCTGGCACCTGAAATTGGGTGTTGTGCCTGTTCGTGTGATATTCAAGCAATAGAGCGTCGTTTCCTGTAGAGTTCTTTTCATTCTTGCAATTTTTAGAGTTAGTACGTTTCGTCTTTTGAGAGTATCTTCGTAAGGAGTTCTCGACCGACTTTGGTCCGCGGCTGGGTTGCTTTCTGCCTTACTGTGAGGGTTTAGGTAGTTAGACACATTCATAACTACCTGTACTTTCTGATTACAGTTCGTATGATTTGCTCGACTCAATCTTAATATGTTTTGAAGGAGAATATAGTGCGTTCTTCGGATCTGTGCTTATTTTTGTCAGATGAACATATGAGTTGGTTTGGGAAGAGTAACCCTACTTGTGCAGATGAGATTCTGGGGCTTGAATAATTTGGAGTTCTGTGTCTTTGCAGAGTTTTGTTGATTTTCGAAGATGAATACCACTGAGGATCAGGTCCTGGCAGAGCAGGAAGCCCTGCTTGCCGAATGCAAGCTCTACAAGGGTGAAATGGAACCGGAGACCAAGGAAGTGAAGACCGAGCAGGTGTACGAAGCTGCTGCTGTAGTTGATGGCTTGCCTGTTGGCGATGCTTCCACTGTCCTCGGCGCTCCTGTTGCTCGCTCTCCTTGGTCAACTGGGCTCTTCAGCTGCTTTGGAGATTTCGGCGAGCACCTCACCAGTGACCTTCAAGTTTGTGAGTATCCATCACCTTGGTCCCTTTTCCGTTCTTGACATCTCGTGAATCCTATGGCACACTTTTATAGATGCTATAAGCAGCCACTACTAGCATTCACATTGGTCATGAGAGTGGGGCATTCATCTTCTCTATCGATGAATTGTGCTTCACATGTGGAGTAGTAATGGCTATCATGGAGCAGCGGTTTGCTTACGTATGCTGTATGATCGACAGGTGTTCTTGGAAGCTTCGCACCATGTGTTCTGTACGGCAACAACATGGAGCGTCTCTTTCCCGGAGAAGATGGCATTTTCATGCACCACTGCATGATGTACACTTACCTTTGGATCGTGGGAGCTAATCTACTCAACATGAACCTTGCTCCTTGCATTTCAGTTGGGTCTCGCATTGCCCTTCGCCGAAAGTACAATCTGGAGGTATGCATTCTATCGACTCCCAAAGTATCAGGTCAATCACATGAGTATGATTCGAACAATCCATATACTGTTTCAGTATTGAAGGACGCTTATTGTTGTGGTGATGTGTACTTGTTCAGGGTACTGGAGATTGTTGTTTCACGGGAGCAGGTGACGACGAGAGCAGGGAGGGTTGTAATACCGTGTTCGACGTCCTCACCCATTTCATTTGCCACTCCTGTGCTTTATGCCAGGAGAGCCGCGAGCTTCGACGACGCACTCCTCAGTCGTCTTACCAGCCTTACACGCCCATGACCCCTCCAACTGAGCAGACCATGTCTTAGAAGATATCCAATACACCTCTCGTCGATAGAGAGATTATTCTCCATGTCATGAAGGCCCATTTCTAACTTTGTTCTCGTTTGGAATAATCGAGCCGTGAGGCCAATCTACCTTTTGTTGTTGGAAACCATTTGAAGTCATGTATGACAGTATTTGTAAATAAAGCTTTTATCTTAATCTTAGAGGTGTTCCTTTTCTGGACGTATTGTTATCTGTAAGGATTCATCAGCTTAGAAATAACCGGAAGTAACTTAGTCTGGCAGTGCTCATCTGACTGTCTCCTTCAGCTGGTCAGTGAGCTGACGTTCATAGTGACAGCCTATCGTAGGGTCGTACTATAGCGAAAGTTAGAATGGCGGAGGTTTATGTCTACAACCACAGTACCGGAGTTTATCTCATGGTTAGCTACTGTACAAGTTCCAGTCACTTAATGGAAGCTCCAAATTACACTGACGTTCTGTCATCAAGAATGTCGTCTACCTTTTTGTCTATCAGCACTGCGAAGTAGCCTTCAAGTAATAGAAACAATTTGACGGTTATTTCTGTACGCACGCGCAACGTGCTTGAAGGATGTGTGATAAAACATTCTCATTATTTGGATAATCGAAACTGTTCGTCTAGGCGACGAATCATTCTTCTCAAGAACTTCAAATCTGACTAGACAAATCATTCTTCTCAAGAACTTCAAATCTGATTAACATAGAATCACATATTGTATGGGCTACAAAGAAGAGAAATTTTGTCTGATCAGGAATAAATGCTCTTCAAATATGCCTAATAATTCACAACTGAAAGATTCATTTCACTATTGGAATATGAATCTTAATATTCTGCTTGAGCCGACAACGCCCTATGTTCTGTAAGATGTGTCGTACCGCAAGCGGATAAATGCTGGGGTAAGAAGGGAATAAAAGGAACTTCTTGACCCACACTAAGTACTAAGACTGCCTGTTGTCATACTCGCTAACTCGAGCAGCTATTCTACGAAAAGCGGCCTTATCGAAATTTGGATCATTCTGTTTAATAAACTTGAGAATCCGTTCTACATCTTCATATCTACCCAATTTGCAGTAGGCATCAACTAAGGTACGGTATGTCACCTCGCCTGGCTTGCAGCCACTCTTCTTCATGTGCTTGACCACATTCAAAGCCTCCGTGAGCATTCCTCGATTTGTATAGCATGCTACAAAGGTATTGTAAGTGAACACGTCTGGCTTAAGACCCTTGCTGACCATCTCGTGGAATATCCGCGTTGCCTCCTCCAAGTGGCCGTGCTTACTGCAAAGGGTCAGGAAAATGATTTCAATGTCGTCATCAATCTACAACTAATGGACTCAATGATCACTAACGATTTCAATCTGAAGCAACTGCTCGTGACATGGAACGCAACGAAACGTCAAATGCACAACGAAGATTTTAGCTTCAAAAACATCTGCAAATTTGAGCTGTGTTCGGCAGACTGGTTGAAGACAAATACAAGAGTAAAGTGAAGAACCTGATATTAAAATACGCAAGTGACTTGAAAGTACCTGTACGCAAAGATAACAGTGTTGTAGGAAACAAGGTCCGGCGTCTCTCCAGCAGCTGCGCACTCCCTCAGAGTTGCTTCACATTTTCGATACATGCCTTCTCGCCCGTACATACTCATCAGACAGTTGTAAGTAACCACATCTGGATCCAAACCGGTCTTCCGCAACAAAACATAAGTATCAGTCGCCAAGTCTATCATTCCTTTCTTTCCGTACATTGAAATCATAGCGTTGAATGTGCTCGTATCGGATAGGTACCCATGGTGCTTCATTGCAAAGAAAGCTTGCTCAGCTTCCCCTGCTAAACTGCATTTACTGCAAAAACAGAACATCTTCGTTAGAAAGGTATTGATTCATTGGTTATCGTAAAGATACCGGATGCATATAAATAGTGCAATGGACGGATGATTCTTAGTGTACCTGTAAACAAGGACAAGAGTCTTCAGGAGAATCTTGGAGAACGGCACGAATATGGTCCGTAGAGAGTCAACTAGTTCATTCATCTTGTCTATCTCGCCACCATTCGCATAAGCATGAAGCATTGAGGCATAGGCGATGTCATTAGGCTTATAACTACTTTTCTTCAGCTCCTCCAGCACCAACTCCGCTTGCTCCCACCGACCTTCTCTTGCCAGGGCCGCTAATAAGGTATTGTAGGTGGCCAAGTCTGGTGAGCAGCCAGCTTGTAACATGCCATCGTATATGCTCATAGCCTGATCTGAGGATCCACATCTTCCATAAGCCTCAATGAGAGTATTGAAGGTCGCTTTCTCTGGTTCAAAGCCAGCCTTCTTCATTCCGCGGAAAACCTGTCAATCGCCACACATATTGTTGCAACTGAATGTCGAGTACTCATACATTTCGTGCCGGTAAACTTTAGCATCAAAGAAGATAATGGTCTATGTAGCGGGACTTGTACGAAATCCCAACTACTCGTCTGATGCAAAGCGAAGGATTAAACTCAAAACACTCGGTGGATAGCAACCAACCTTTAAGACCTCTTGATACATTCCGTTCTTGCCAAATACTCCCAATAACGTGTTCCACGTAACGATGTCAGGTTCACACCCACATGCCTGCGAAATAGACATCAGAGTAGACACCAATTGTTAGAGAGAAGCTTCAATATTGAGTCGCCGAACTGGATGCATCTACGTCATTGAAAAGACTCCCGCATTCGCTTGAACTACTACTACTTAATGAACACATTATGGTGTACCTCTTAGACGAACAACTACTTACACCTATTTGATTCTGCGACAACATGAAGGACTTGGAAGGTAGCGATCCAGCAAGAGAATAGGCAAATATGAAACTGATCCAGCAAATCTCACGTACCTGCATATCTTCGAATATCAGCATCATCTCATCGAAATTCTTCTTCTTGCCATGCATGTCAATCAAGGCGTTGAACGTGAACGAATTCGGAGTGCAATTATTTGTTCGCATCTCCTTGTATATATCCATGGCTAGCTCAACTCGTCCTGCCCTACTATAAGCTGAAAGTAGACTGGTATAAGTGAACACATCCGGCTCAATGCCTTTGCTAAGCATTGACTCTTTCATCTCCGAAGCTGCATGGTAAAGTCCAGCTCTGCCGAATGCAGACAATAGCTCATTGTAAGTTACAATATTCGGGGGGCAGCCTGCACTCTCCATTTCCTTCAGAACGTTTGCAGCTTCATTGTGCCACCCTGCCTTTCCATAGACGTCCAGAAGAGCATTATAAGTTACCCTGTCTGGTTTGCAACTGGATGCCTTCATCTGACTGAACAGCTCCTTCGCTTCCTCGCACAACGCGCCACTTGCACAAGCAGTAATAGCGGTGTTGTATGTATACTCATCCGGTCGAATCCCCTGAGCTTTCATCTCTTCAAAAAGCTCCAGAATATTCTCCCACGACCTACCTTTCTTCCCGTAAAGATCGATTATCACGTTGTACGTCACAATATTGGGTTCGGGCCCCTCCTCTTTCATCTTCTTAAAAAACCCTAACGCTTCCTTGAATTTTCGATTCCGCGAGAGTGCCGTAATCAGAGAGGTATACGCATACACATCAAGAGGATATCCTTCAGTCTGTAGACTCTCAAAGAGGCGCGACACAGCCGTGAGTTGCGACTCACGGCCAAGAATTCTCAACATGACGGCAATTGTGACACCATCAGGTCTAAATTTTGGCCGTTCTCTCATCCAATTGAATACAGAAAGCGCCTTATTCCATTGCCCTTCCCTTCCTAATCCTTTAATTATCGATAAAAGCTCACTCGGTGACAGAGTAGATTCTGCGGTGGTCAGAACATCACTAGTGCGCTCATCATCTGACAGCATCAAAATCTTCCGCAGTAACTCCTCGCCTTTTTGCGTAAGTCCATAATCCCACGACTGGCCCCGCTTGGAATTCAGCTTTCCCAAACGTCGCCTGCCATTCCCACGACCACCACCGCCTCTCCGTGGCTCCTTCGACAAGCTTGAGTTTTCCCGCCCGCTCCCACTCTCCTCGCCGCTGCTACTGCCCCTGCCAGTTTCCAACACATTGCCGTCCGCAGCCTCCCGACGCCGAGCCTCCAACACGGGCTCCAGAATGGCCAGTAGGCTACCGTAGCCTTGCCATCCCGACGCTGGCTTCATCGAGACGGACACTGGCGCGCTGCTGGTCCCCGCGACCGGCTCCCGCACCAGTCCAATCGGGCGCTGGGGCGATGACCCCGTGCACCCGAGGGTAGACCGCAGCGCGGCCATGCTCCGCCCTGGCTAGCTATGGCGGATGCGACCTTGGAAACGCTGCAGAATGGCTCCGAATACAAGTGTGCTCAATCTCTCCAACTGGATTCCGATGGGAAAATGACGCCCCCTGAAAAACCCCAGGTTACGATTGCGGATAGACCTATCAGGACCTCACTTTGCTTCATGTGGCGTCTAAGAGGATCTCATTTTTCATTCACCTCCATGGTCTCCATTTAGCCACATTCCGGAGTCGTTCCAGAAAACATACAATAACCTTACCCACTTGCTAGTTTTCATAACTCAGGGTCCCTTTACACTATGTACCAAGAGTCATGACCAAGAAAATTAATATCATTTTCGTGGTCATGGGTCTTGGCGAAGAGCCGTGACGATAATAAATCAAAAGACCATTTTTTAGTGACTTGGTCACTCCTGTAGTGTAAAGTGGATTTGGACGGGACAAGTTTAAGCTCAATTTTCTAATATAAATCCTCATCATTACCCCTTTTACCTTCCTCTTTTTTTCTCATTTCTCCTTAAATAATTGAACACTAGTCAGTCAATGATTTCTGATGGTCTCCTTGATTGTAGTTGAGTCGAGGCATTTGTACTTATGACTTTTAAGATACAACTCGATCGTATGAGGTTATTGAATTGGTGTGGCCTTTTACGCAAGACTGTATTAGGTGTGCCTCGAGAATCGGTGTGCCTGGATGGATTCTTCAGAAGGCTTCCAAGTGATGATGGCGACTTAGAGTTCGAAGGTCCACTTTGATAATCCTCAATGAGAAATGATAAGTGGTTGCAAATAATAAGGCAATGTACTCAAATCAATTTTATTAGATGTGTGCTTCATTCAATTATCTGTGTACATCCTCCTTTGACAGTCAAATTTTGTAAATATCTGAAGCATGGTTTTTGCTTCTTTGATATCATATACAAATTATATATGCATTGAAGTAATTTATCTTGGTAATACTTCCATTTAATCAATCAAACATTGGAAAGTAGTGAGAGATGATAAAAAACACTTTTAAAAGCATCTCTGCCAAATCACTCAACTCAAAAGTCCAAGAGTTTTTTCTCCTCAAACAAAGGCATGCATGGTGATTGTTCAATTCCAACCCCTTGATTGTTCCTCAATGTGCACCACAATCCCAATGCGAAATCACTGAAGGGCACTCACGAGACTCCCAAAAACTAACTTCTTGATTGCGAGTGCCTTAGACTCTAAAACTAACTTTTTGATTGCGAGTGCCATCTCGTCAAGTCGACACATACCTACCCTTCTTGTCTTTGATCCATCCCAATCCTTCACAATCCAATCCTTCACAATCCACTTCAAACTGAACCTTCACAATCCACCTCAAACATAACGGATAATTGGTTGCTGTATGGTGTGCACATCAAGTTTCCACATACAAATGATATCCTCGTCAAGCATATGTTTCTAATTCTTTACGCGCTCAATGGAAGCATCGTTCATTCAGCCAGCCACGATTCTTCCTTAAAAGCCCTGTAGTCAAATTGAACGCACACTTCGCAGAGTTGCAGACTTACGATGAAGGCATTTACTTTGAAAATGAAACGTTTCACAGACGCATTTCATGTCATGTTCCTATATCCTCATTTCTATACTGCTCTGGACCGAGCTCTCAAATTTTAAGAATTCCTCCTTTTGAAACGTAAGAGCAGTTGCAGTGCACAGGGATTTGATCACACAAAAAACAAGAGAATGACAATGAGTAAGAAAACGCAACATGCGAGGAAAGCGCTCGAGAAAGTGTCAAGATATTTCTGATTGTTTAGAGAAACCGTTGGAGTGCTCAACCCCATTGCAATAATCGTCTCAACTCTACAATTGGTACATTACTAAATTGAATTCGTTGTACAGAAAAAAAAAAAGTGCTCCGATCTGGTTGGGAGAGCGTCAGTGGGCATACACAGAGGATGGCAATCGTGCTGAAGCAACAGCGACCAAAGGCACCGCCTTTTTAATGGAGAGCCCAGGTGCCTCCGTCATGTCAAGCTCATGAGGAAGTGACCAGGAGAAGCAATGCAGCAGGCTGGCAATGCTGGATTCTACCAAGAGCGCGCCTAGTGTCGCTCCCATACATTTCCGCCGGCCCGATCCAAACGGCAGGAGGTTGAAGCCCTTGCCAGCGAAATTAGTGTGCGCATGAGGCCCTTCGCCCAGAAATCTCTCCGGATCATACTCTAAAGGGTTCGTCCACAAGTTTGGATCCCTCCCGATCGCCCACACGTTCACGAGCAGCTGCGTTTTGGCAGGAATGTCGTACCCCAAGGCTTTGCACGCGGCATTCGATTGATGCGGGATGAGAAGAGGGATTATCGGATGAAGTCGCAATGCTTCCTTCACGATCGCCCTAATGTACTTGAGATTGGGAATGTCGGAATCTTGCACCCTTCGCGTTTTCCCTACCACTGCGTCCAGCTCCGCTTGCGCTTTCTCTAGCACGCGCGGATTACGCAGAATTTCAGTCATTGCCCATTCAGTTGCCAATACGGTTGTCTCCATTCCCGCTGCAAATGCCTCCTGGTCAAGCCATAGCGTGCTCACGATGTAAAGATCATGTTTCAGGAATCTGAACGCTATACAAGATTCACCTATGAGCTTACCCAGACGATGGTAGACACTACTTCTTCGGTGATCGCTTCGCCCTCGTCCTTATCCATCTGGTCTAAGAGCATATCAAGCAAGTCTGGCTCTGGTAGATCGATGCGCGCTTCGCGCCGAAGGCGATGCTCGGCGATGATTCGCGTCAAAAACGATTCCATACGGCTTCGTACGTTCGTCACCCGCTTCTCGAGGCCATTAACGTCGATCCACTTGAACGCAGGTATAAAATCTCTCGGATTCGGCGTGCTCAAGCAAGTGCCAATCTCCTCCGTAATATGTATGAAATCCTGCACCTCCTCCTCCTCAGACTTCTCCATCGAATTCCGGCCCATAAACCGTTTGCCGAGGACTAGCCGTGTAAGTATATTCGCGGTCATAACTTCGACACACGCCTTCACTTTAACACTCTCGCCACTTCGAATGCTGCGCAACATGTGCGCAATTTCATCCCCTCGTACATGTTCCGACTCTTCAGTTCTTCTCGCGCTCGTGAGATGCAAGTGGAAAATTTTCCGCAACTGCCGGGAAGCCGGTGTAATGTCGGAGAATGTTATATCTAGAATTCGAGCAACAATCACACATCAACACAATCACACTGAATCAAATTTTTAAATCATCGATAGAGGATTCCGTACCGTTGGGGAATATGACTTCAAATGCTCGTAACTGGGGTCGAGAGCTAAAAATGGCGTCCTGCGACTTGAGAAACTCCATGGCAGTGTCGGAAGTGCCCGCCACGACGCACAGCTTCTGCCCCATGTAGAAAGACATCAAAGGAGCTTGGTACTTGTTCGCCATCTGTGCAAGAGTTTTGTGTGGACGGCGTCCGAGTAGATGCAGCGCACCCACAAGAGGCAATCCTGTTGGTCCCGGAGGCAAGTTCGTGGGCCTCCGGATGAGCTGCACCATGAGCAGGCAGATCGCCAGCACCGCGACTCCATAGTAATCTTCCCAGACAACACCGACCATAGCAATGCGTTACCAATTCCTCGAAGGAATCACTGCAGACTGTTCAACTGGCAATTCGGAGTGGGTATGCAGAGAGCAGAATTAGTGTCCCGACGAGGGGCTTTTCGAGTGCTCAACTAACTTCTAACTCCGAAGATGGTAAGTGACATGTGTCCCGGCATTTCAATGGCCTCGTATGTTGCTACGAAAAGCTGGAAAGCCCCTTTATCTTAAGGGAGGTAATCGGCTACTCGGTTGCAGCGACCAGTCAAGCCTGACATTTCTTCTTCCAATTCCCAGAGTGTGATTGTCAGCAACCTTGACAGAAATTCAATCGAGTCGGTTGATTGTTAGTATACATATGAAAGATTACTAATCAAAGTTGTTATAATTGGGTCACAATTGTCAAAGTTGAAAATAAGTGACACTCAATATCATTAAAAAAAAATTTGTTCTTTTGAGTCTTAATTCAAAAATCATCTTAAAATCAATCCTCTGTAATTTTCTTTTGGTGACATTATTACTTGTCAATGTAGCTCCATAATCAACCCTTATAGGCTCGATCGATTATGTTGTGGTTGACGATGATCCGATGAGAGGTTGCCATGGGTTACAAATTTTGTACTAGAAGTTTGAAGAGTCATGCAAATTAAACAACTCAGAACTTTATTTTTATGTGCTATCAAATAACATCCAATTTTTGGTTAGTGATATCAAACTCTCTTCAGGTTAAAGGATTCCTATAATGTTATGCCACTCCATTTAAGTTGAGGTAGCTTGCTAAAAAATGTAATATAAAAAATGGTGTGATAGGGTGAACTTTGAAGGAGGTACATAATACCTTTGAAGGTCAGAATTAAATGTACTCACTCCTAACATTCTAGATTGTGTCCTTTTGAGATTACTTACAAGCCAACTTCAAAAATTCATAACAAATTCTAAAGAAGTTCAAAATGATGATTCTAAATATCCGAAATACCCACGCGCGTAAGTTTCTCACATGATTAACTTCGATATAAAGTGCTTGCATAATTAATTTCACTACAGAATTTCCATACTGAAATTTGAGCCATTATTGAGACGTAAAAGAGGTCCCACTGAAAGAGGATCTCGGCTTTCCACGAAGTTCCAGGTCCCATCAGAGAGCAGGAAAAAGGGATCTGCCACGACCTCCCAAGGAGCACTGAAGGACCTCATTCGTATGAGAATCCAGGTCTTGTTCGAGATCCTAAATATGGCCACCTGATGGTGTGTTCCACTCCGGGACGGGGGACTCTGTGCGGGTGGAGCTTGATTGTTTCCAGAGAGTGATTAGGGTTTACCGACTCGACGATCAAACGAGGGATCACGAGGCGGAACAAACTGAGGAGCGATGATAGGGGTTGGCAGGGCAAAGCAGAACCTGAACGTGGTGGACAGACCCCTCGGGAAGGGCAAATCCGAGGTAAGAGCTTGCAATATTGTGAGTGCGGTAATGGATCAAGAAGAAGCTTAGAAGGGCCTCAACAACGAAAATAGACGATTTTTTGTCGTTTGGCGACTTGAATAAGCTGCATTAGGGTCTTACGTGATGCGATCCACACCTTTCGGCAGATGATGATTGACTATAGTATTTTTCTGCAGGTAAGCCTCAGTGCGTTTGCATTTCTGTTTTCAGAGTTGGTGCAGTACAACCAAGGAAAGGTGGAGAATATTGCCGAGTTGGAACACAGGTCAGATTTCCCTACGCTAGACCTAATTTCTCGCAGAACATATTTGCGTATCTGCGTATGCTTTGTTGAATTGCATCCCGATCATTATTCCTTTGTAATCCGAGAAAAAGGGATACCTTGGATTACCAAGATTGTTGATCTGCTATTGGATAATCAGGTTGGAAGAGGCTGGGTATGCAGTTGGTATTCGAATGCTTGAGTTGCTCTGCCATAGAGAGAAGGTATCACTTATCTCACAGCTCCTCAGGTCACCTGCTAGGTTACAGCTCCGCTATCAGTTCTACTTGTCGTTGAGTTCGTGATTGTCGTCAGTTCTGGTTATGTTCAAATCGTTTCAAATTTTGTGTCATTGTTTACGCTTTACTTAGTTTCTGTATTCATGCTGTGAGCAGTTCGATATCTGACTAGGGAATTGCAGGCCAACAGACGAGAGACCAGAGTTCTCGGGATCCTCTCATTTGTCCACAGCACCGTGTGGAAGTCTCTTTTTGGAAAGGTACTCAATATTGTGGCTTAGGTTTCTCTATATAGTTACTCAGCTACTGTCGACTATCACCATATTGGATTACCATGTCATATGCGGCTGTCAAAGCTCTAGAGGTTGTTGAATTGCGCTTCTTTATGAGTGAGGAAGACAGGAAGTATGGAGTTGTTTATCAACCTCGCCAATTTTTTCTTTTCACTAAGGTGGATGATCGTCGTCATACTCAGGTAGCTGACTCTTTAGAGAAAGGTACGGAGCACGAAGATGAGTACATGATTAGTGAGAAGGAACTCCTTGTGAACAGGTACTTTCCCTTCATTGAAAGCTTAGCAAGGATACTCAATTTGATGGATGCTTTGCACAATGGGGTCGAAGGTTTCGCCATGTGGTATTTAGTTCAATACACTATTTGTATCTTAGAATGTGATTCTGCATATGTTTGAACGTTATCTCAAATGGGAAAGTTCCTCACCTTTTGAGTAAGCCTTGTTGATTCAGATTCGTCTCCGTTCCACAAGGCATGGGTGGTTTTAATTGTGGCACATTCGTGGCCGGTATTGTCAAGGTATGAGGATCTCCAACGGAACTTGTTCTTTTACGTATTTGCTTGATTTTCTTCGACTTTCAAGGCGATGTATGTAAGAAATCCCATTATGTGGTCTTACGGCATCGTGAGGCGCTAATTTCTGGCCTTGGATATTGACAACCTGTAATATTATCATGTGTGCAGGGAGTACTGGATGGAGCTGGTTTTCCTGCAAGAGTTACAGCTCATTTTGTTTCAGTCGAGGGCCAAGCACGACCCCGCACCACCATATTGATCAAGTTCGCTGAGGAGGTATAACCCTTTCTCTCAATTCAATCACAAAACCTCTAGGATTTTGCAGTTTTTGTTTCTTATATCTACAGTTTTGTAGTAGAGCCCCTTGTTCTCACGAATGTGACAGTGAGTTCATATTCATCGAATATGAGTGTGGGATCGAATTGCAGGTTGTGCAGCGTGATGCTCGCCTTGGCGCTTGATCCACAATGGAAGGATTTGCTCGTCTTAGACCAAGTTTCAGTGGCAACTTGAATCAAGGTTTCGAGCATGAACTATACTGTGGATATTCAAATTTAGTGAGTTTCAAAACAGATGTCGCCTCATTCTTGATTTCATATAATGTGGGGGTTTGTTGACCCTGTCGGGGATTAGGACAAGCTACTAGAGTGGGTTATTTGGAGTTTGAAGAGAATTTGATCAGGAGCGCACAGTTTCATTGCTTCTGAGTTTGTGGGGTAGTTTCATGGGTTGGGCCTACGTACTGATCCGCTTTAGCTTCAGTGGACATCTTGACGTTGAGTGCGCACTTCACAAGCACCATGTTGTTATTATATAATAAGTAGTAAAGATTAGTGCCATTTGCAGCTAGTGTTCACGAGTGTGATTCAAGATGATCTTGAATGGGTTGAATGGTTGCGAAGGTTTGAAGAATAGGTGATGATGAAACGTTTTGACATTCTAGGGACAGGAGGAATGACTCATAGAATCGAGGAACATGGTTTTCGCTATTGTTGAATCGTGCAGCACCGGATAGTGGTACCACTACTCAAGGAACACGAACACGATTTGCAGTCAGTTTATCAGCTTGCTTTTTACTTGTTTTGTATGAATCAACGTGCTTTCCATCGATCGTCTTCATTTGTTTCATTTGTTTCATATTGATCGTCGTCATATTGATCGTCTTTCTAGTATTTTCAGTAGTTGGGTATTTGGGTATGTTTTTATGAATCATGATATATTTAACTAATCGATAATTTCATTCTATTGGAACTGACTAGTTTTCAATGACTTCATTTTACTAAATTGTTGATTGATATAAACTATGACAACCTTTGGTGCTGAAGGATCCCACTACAGTATGGGTTGATTAAGGTTCTTAAACTCAATATTATTAAAAATTTATTACAGACAAACCCCTTGGCGATAAGAGTGCATGTGTGCACACCTGACTTAAACACTTTTTAACAATCATAATTTGGAGTCGTACTATTCTTTGGAAGAAGTTAAGAATATAATATAACAAACACCAAATAATATATTATCTTGAATTTCACACACATGGATATTGGACTTAGTTTTCCATTCTATTCAAATATTCAATTCAATGAGTTTTTCATTTTTTTGTGACTCTTGGATTTCCTCCTCACATGTGATTTCATCCGTATAAGTTTGGAAGATTGTCATGCACACTTAAGGAGACTTGAATGCAAATTAGTCGCCATTATTGTGTATGAACCTTCTCTCCAAACATGTCATTAGAATGCTATTGATCTAGTGAACATGTAAACCAATTAAAGGAAAACGATTCTTGCTAGAATATATTAATAGTCATACTTTTCAAATCCAAAATCTCAAATTCAAATATTAGTAAGAAATACTCTATAATTGATTAATTGTTTCCATGAAGCATTGGATGTTTGTAAGTATTCCCTTCACCCTCAATTGAAACATTGGAGCTATCTAGTTGAATATACAAAACTTTAAGTAGTGTAGTTAGATGTTTACTCTTGAAACAAGATAACAATCGTACATACACAAGCTTGGAGGTAGTGGAGGCTTGATGGGTATCAAACGGTGCCCTTTTCTCACAAATGACACTTAATACTTTCCCAACTTTACTTTGAACATGATGATTCACCAAGTGAACCGAATCAAAGTTACATGTGAATACTTACAACTTTGCTACCCCTGTCAAAATATCACTGACATCAAACAAGCAATGTCATGGTCATGGGATTACCTACAGTTCCAATCTAATATACGCTTACACTAGTTGTCTGTAACTCCCAGGCTCTCAAAAGAGACCTAGTTTAGTTAATCAATTCTCCACAAGTAACGATTAGTGCCAGTCCCATTGTCCGCTTCTCTTGTAGGAATTTCCTCGACGACAAAAACTTGTGGTGTCGGTGCAGGCACACGGACCCTTCGTGACGGGCTCGGAGGTGCCTCAGGCACCCTCGGTGTCGGTGACCGGGGGACCCTCGCAGTCTCCAAGTCAGCCAGCTCCATTACAATCGGTGTCACCCTAAAGCCCATCGGTGGTCGCCAAAGGACCCTCGGAGGCAACCCAGGCCCAGTCGACACTTCCGCCTCAATATACATCGGTACCCTCCCACGGACCCTCGGAGTTGCCCCAGTTGCCTCAGGCACCCTCGGTGCCATCCGTGCCGCCCTAGGGCCCTGCCGCCCTAGGGCCCGATCGTGGCGACTCATCAGTCACCTGTGTCGGAGTGGGACTGGGTAGCCTGCTCCTCATTCTGGGTTGATTCGTCCCAGGTTCGGGGTCAGAGCTTGCTCGGACTGCTGCATCGTTCTCGAGCTGGCTTATGGCTCTGTCGCGGCGCTCCACTCTATCCACCAACTGCGCGTTTGTTTCCGCCAAGTCCAAGTGCATTTGCCCCATGGCATTCATCGCTTCATACCATTCCGTGTTCGTTGCACGAAGTTCCCTCATAGCTCGCCTCATAGCACCATTTTCTCGCACCAACACCCCGTTTTCAACCACCAACTCCCTGTTCACTCGCATCATGGTGTCCATTCCTCGCTCCAGTTCCTCAATGCGCCTCCCCCTCATCTCGCTCTGTCTCCTCATCAACTCCACCCCCCTTTCGTGATTACGCTCCCTTCTAGCATCGATCTGCCCTTGCACATATTCAAGGCGCGCTCTCGATGGTACCCGATTAATCGTCGTCATGCGCGCTTCTTCGGAGAGAGGGGCATTGCATGTCGGGCATGTAACAAAGGGTCTATCTCCGAATTGGCCAAGGCACCGCGAGCAATATAAGTGACCACAAGTAGTGACCACCTGATTGGTTACTACCTGCATACAAAGGTCGCAAGATCGCATCCACAAATCCACCACATTGACAGAATCATCCCTCATAAACATCCACATTTGGCTCGCGGGACCAATCTGAGTTGCGGCCATGATGATGTATACACTGCAACGAAGGCCTGCATGGAAATGTCAGATTATGAGGCAAAGTACACAAACTACCATTCACTCGGAGCGACACACATGAACGACGTGATTGTCCACATGGAGTGATCGCATGTCTTTTGTGAAAGTTAGTGCGGACTCGGTGCGGACTTGGGATGATCAGTAACAGCTACTCTAGCGCAGAATCCCAATCATGAAAAGAAGCATGAAAAGAAGCTAGAAAAGGAAGTTCCAAATTAGGGCGACTCTGAAAAGCATCGATGTATATTCGAAAGATTGGCTTCCGTGCTAGTGGAAGTAGATTCGAGATTTGCATCTCTAACCTTTAATATGTGTCTAATACAGCTTCTGGAAAATAATCCACATTCGAACTGGGGACATCTTCTTCTAACTAAGATGGAAATAAAACCAGAAGGGAATAAAGAAAAGCACTCAAATTGCACCGAACAGACATAACAACTATTCATCAAGGGAGTCCCAGCCGCCAAAGCTAAGCATGCATGGAGAGATTGACGATCAAGGAAAGTTGTTGGGATCATGCCTCAATTGATCGTGCAATCCCAAAGAGTTCCAACACGCAGAAGAATCGAATGAATAGAAGGATGAAAAGCAATCCCAAAGAGTTCCAACACGCACAAGAATCAAATGAATAGGAGAATGAAAGAAGTAGATTGCGCAATTCCGCCTAAGGGTTCCGACACTCACAAGGATCAAACGAAAACAAGTTGAGCTCGAAGACACGATGGGTTTTGAAGGGGAGAGAAGGCGAGAATGACTTTTACATGGTGTTGAGAATGCCTATATATGTAACTCACAAAGCATGCCTCGGGAGGATCTTCACGTGTCCTAGTCTCGAGAGGGAATTTCAAGACTTGTGACTTAACGCTTAGAGTCCTTTTATTAGCCTTTGAAGCATACAATAGTATACAAATTGTCTACATTTTTTTTAGGGTATATTTTTGAGTATTAATTATGTTAATATGATCTCTCAATATTTGTGGCTTAAAAATTCTAAATCTAATTTAGGTTATTTGCGATAGACCTATCACAGGATTATTATGGTTAGATGTGAATAACTAAATTTCAATTATACTGACAATACGGATAAGAATTTCTAGTTTTTCACATGTAATTGCAATTTGCATTTCAAAGAATCCCTTCTAAAACATGTCACTACATATCAAAAAAGATTTTAAAAATCTTGAAACATTTTGAAAGAAAGGTTTTATCACTGCCAACTTATTAGCACAACTAATTGATGTTAAAGGTTTCGTGAGTGACTGCAATAAGAAAGGGAATCTTGTCATTATTTTTTTTCTTATGTCGTGTAATTTGATGTAAACATGCAACTTAATCTCTTTGTAAATTGTTGGAATCTCTTGATTGACATGAGACTATCTTGTAAAAATGGGACTTCCGTGACTCAAAAATACGTTCAACATTTTTTCCCCTTCATGTCACATAGTCACACTTGAAATATTCTCGGACCAAGAATGATAAGAAGATGTGCTATTCGTGCCAAGGTGTCAAGAGTTCATTGGTTGAAAGTGTCATTACTCTTTCAAGAAACACTTTTGGACCAAGAATGATGACAAGGATAGTGGTGTTTGTGTCAAAAGTTAATTGGTGGAATGTGACGTCGTTGCTCTAGAAGAATTCTTGCCCTTTCGGTCAAAGAATCAAGTTGTATGCAGAATTGAAAAGAGACTTGACATTGTCTCAAAATAATGAAATTGGCCTTTTATAGAGTTGCTCAAACTCTAGTTTAGGATTTCCATTTCTAATTGCCAGTTATATTGCATATGGGTGATGGTCTGGTTGGGGTACCCAAAAAGGTTGTCCCATGAACAATTGCACTCTACGCTGGTGTGTCAAACATATCCATTTTTAAACTGTAATACAATAAGACTTCATTAGATGTGGTTTTTGTTGTTTATGCTTGTAATGTATCAAGAAAAAAAATTAGAAATTAAAAAATTTATTTTGAAGTAATTTTATTTGATTATTTAGTTGAAAAAGTAAGTCATGTCCCAATAACCTAAAATTCATAGAATCAAGCAAATGGAATATCAACCATTTTTATTTTAATATAATTTTTGAATATGACCTACATCTTCTTGTATAGAATAAAAAATAATTTATTTATTTAAAAAATAATTAATTCATTGTGCACTATAATGCCTGCAAATCCCCAAATTGAGCATTTTTCCCCTCATCTATGAATTTATCCAAAAAAAATAAAAAATCTAAGAGAAACTCTATAGGCATATATACTTTGATTTCATTGAGGTGCACAATATTTTATTTTCCATTTTAGGGTCTTTTTACTTGATTAAAATGAACAAATTAGACAAACTTTGGAGGCTTTCAATGAAAATAACCTAATTAGTGTGTCCAAAAAGTGATACCCCAAGCTTACCATTGCCCATATGATAAAGCCACCAAGCTTGTATTTTTTACCTCATGTGCTACTAACACATCACTCAGCTCTTCATATTTTTATTTTAAGAGTGTTTGTAGTACATATAACATGTCTTATGTAGATTGTACATGAAGTAGATTTATCTAAAAGTTGTCATTAATATAATTTCTTAATTATTCTCTTAGATTCTTGCTGTTCATTTGACAGATTATCAATGTTACACTACATTCATGTAGAAATCATTCACACCTTCTTTTGCCTTTTGAACTAATCTTACATTCAAGCTACTACTGCTTTTTGTTTAACTCTTGTGCGTATTAAAGCCTTTGGCATTGCTCGATCACTTGAGGTATCATTCTGAGAGCTTGACTTGTCAATCCCTTGAAGTCCCTCAATAAAAACCTCCGCTATCTGGGCCATCAAGTGGATTTTTTTTTTTTTTTTTTTTTTTTTTTTTTTTTTTTTTTTTTTTTTTTTTTTTTTTTTTTTCTCGAATTGATTTGTTGGAAGTTCTAGTAGACATGGACTATAGGTTTGGAATTTCAAATTTCCTTCTACGAACACCAAAGTCAATTGTCAAAGACATGATACTCTAGATTGTAACTTCTCCCTTTCTAGATTTTCATACCTTTCTGCTCTAGAGTAGCTATGACTAATGATTCAAAGGCTGCACCAAGTCGGCACTTTCTTTACAAAATATGATCTCTCAATGTATAGAATCAGATTCGTCATATGTATTGCTCTGATTAAATAGTTTATATATATTTGTTTCAGGATACCAATAATCTAACATTTCACTGCAAGCATTTGTTGCAGTGTATACATCATGGACGCAACTCAGAAGCATGCCCCCAACGTAACTTGGATAGATATCATTAGTGATCCCAATACTTTAGATTTGTCAGTGGGTGTTATCTTGCAACATTTGTCATTAGATTGTCACCTACCCAAAGACTACAACTTGCGGTCATCTAATTTGCCGCCAGTGCCTTGGCGAACTCCGCGAAATTAGAGGTACGCCTCTACTTACATGTCCATTATGCAATGCCCCTTATGCCCCTTATTTATCAAAACAAGCAATTGGAAGCAACGTCACGTCAATGAATCACACACGATTAGCAGTGCGCTTGGACTTCGTGCAATAAGTGATCGATTATAGAAGAAAATTTGTTTGCCAACACTTCGTCGAGCCGATGTGGAGGTTGAGCGAGGTAAGGGTACGATGCATTGAGGAACTACAACAAGGAATAGACACCATGATGCGAGTGAACGTGGAGTCGGTAGAAGAACTTGAAACCATGGAACATGAGAACATGGAGTTGGAGGATGTAATAGGATTGGATAATATGAGGCTAAAGAACTTAAGATTGCACGAACTTATTAGTGAAGTGAGTCAAGTAAACATGGAGTTTGAAGAAAGAGTGAAGTTTGAAGACACAAATGAGGGCCCCGATTGCAGAGCTAGAAAACGAGACAACCAGCCGAGGAAGTATTGCTCTAGAACGTGAAACATATCAACCCAGTTGGGGGTGAAGGCCATTGAGTCTCAGATGGACTCTGCCTCTGCCGCTCCATGTGCCAACATTGTGCAGTGGATCGCTCTTAGACTCAAATTAACAGGTGGTTTAGCAAGCTCAAAGAGCTAATTAAATATAGAGCAACGAGTGATCTAATTAGATCGACCATCAAGTGCTAACTAGTGGAAGGCGGCCTGGTGGTTGAAACACAAGCTAATATTAGGAGCTGCGCCACTACTTTGATATGTAAGCACTGTAGCTATCTCGGCAGTGGGACCACGCTAGTACTTCCCAGATGAGCGGTACCAACACCCTCCCTCGCTTTGGTTATGAAGGAACCAAGCAATTTGTCCGTGGTGATCACTAAATATGCCTACACCACAGGAGCATTCGGTGGAGGCAATCTACCGTCTTGTTGTCGACCTTACGTTGTGGCAAACCTTTATTTTAGGAGTCTGGATATTGAACTTGCTTGCTTGGAAATTTGTTCATGTATGCGCCCATTTCCTATAGCGCTGGCTTGTGGTCACGACAACACCTGATGCTCCCGAGTCCTTCAAGGTGGCTTTCACTCACTCCAATTACGCATCGTCTGAGCTCTTTGATACTCCTCTGGACATGTTTTATCCTGCCATGATAGACAAGGTTGTGTGAGAGATTCAGACTGCCTTGGTTATCACCGTAGATGATTGTAGGATCCCGTGAGTCATGGATTCATAGTTCTCCAAGAAGCCTTCTAAGCCAAATGGCTTCCTTTGTGCCTTCAGTAATCGCCATGTATTCTGCTTCCATGGATGAGAGAGCTACCGTGGGCTGCTTCCTCCTATTCCAAGTAATTGGAGTACTGCCAAGTAGGAAGACAAAATTTGTTGTAGATTTTCTGTTATGGAGATCGCCAACCCAGTCGGCATTGGTAAAACCAGATAGATGATGACCCACCCCTCGCTTGAATAATAGAGCAGAATCAATCGAACGACGCAGGTACTTGTAAGCATGTTTAACAACTTGGAGATGGGGCTCCTCAGGTTGACTCATGAAACGACTAAGTGTGATGACGACAAAAGATACGTTTGGTATGAAATGGGTGAAAAATATTAATTTTCCTACCAAATTCTAGTACTGTATGGCATCTGTGAAGGGGGCACCGATATCAGGTTCGAGCTTCGCCTTCTTGGCCATTGAGGTCTTTACCGGACGGCATTCTGCTAGTCCAATTTCAGAGAGGATCTCCCGAATATATTGCCGCTGTGAGAATACCGGCAGTGTTGAAGATGAAGTCGATACCAAGAGAGTACGTGAGAAGCCTGAGGTCACTCATCTCGAACTTCTCCTGTATGGCTGCTCGAATGTAAGTAATGTGAGCTTCATTGCTACCGGTAATTTAAACATCGTCTACAATTCTACATACAACAATAAGAGCGTGAATAGTCCATCAGCTTCGAAAAAATATAAGTTGCAATCAGCGGTGGACTTGAGGAGGCCTTCACGTTGCAAGTAGTTCTTGACGGTGGAGTACCAGGCGCGAGGGGCCTGCTTGAGACCATAGAGAGCTCGCTTTAGCCGGCACGCATAATTAGCAGGAGTAGCACCTCCAAAGCCTGGTGGTGGCTTCACATAAATATCCTCTACGATGCGGCCATTTAAGAAGGTCGTCTTGACGTCAAGATGGTACATCTTCCATCCGCGATCACCAGCTATCGCGACTATGCTGCGAAAGGTATTCCACTTGATAACCGGAGTAAATGTCTCTGTATAGTCTGTACTTGGCTTTTGCTGGAACCCCTTGGCCACTAAACGAGCCTTCAGTTTCGCTCTGGAACCATCAGCGTTGTTCTTTACTCTGTAGACCCATTTCGTTGTGATAGCTTTTCTCCCAGATGGCAATGGCACGATATCCCACGTATCGATTTTGTATATTGATCTTATTTCATCTTCCATTGCAAGCCGCCACCCTGGATGATCGAGTGCCGCATGAATGTTGTTGGGTAGAGAGGATGCCAAAGATA
This sequence comes from Bryum argenteum, assembly GCA_037043015.1. Classification (NCBI taxonomy): domain Eukaryota; kingdom Viridiplantae; phylum Streptophyta; class Bryopsida; order Bryales; family Bryaceae; genus Bryum; species Bryum argenteum. The sequence goes on along the minus strand of CM073323.1, from coordinate 1,284,078 downwards.
AAGCAACCATGTCGAGGTGATAGTCCATTAGGTGGAACGGGGTCTTGCTGATGCGACCACTTCAAGTTTTAGAGGAGAGTGATGCATCCTGAGTGGTGCCAAGTGATCCATCTTTAATATCTGGATTGGTGCTAGTGGTGCTTTTTGAGCGACGCTCGTAGGTAAATAGTGAAACGTCAGCTAGGTGGGATGCATCCAGAGCAAGCTATAGTTCCACTGCAAGATCTCCAGATGAATGTGGCACTTCAATGGGATTGCGAGACAAACCGGACAAAGTGGGAGTGCTGGCATGAGCTTCAGAGCGTTGAGGCGCAGGAGAAGGGGAAGAATAAGGATCTCGCGTATTGTCTTCATAAGTAATTGTTGGCTGATCAATCCGTTGGACTTGTGAGACCAATCCCGGACTGTTGATGATGCTCAATGATGCCGTTTGCGGTGAGGAGATGATTGGACAAGCTAGAACGGGGTAGAAGCACACTAAGGGTGTACAAAAAGGTTGTCACAAAGTGCAGTTTCTGAAGTTTCAAGCATTCAATATGTTGTAGAGTTTAAAGTTCTATGTTTTTGAGGGATATTATACAAAATATGGTTGTATATATAGATGTGCAACTAGTAAGATAAAGCCTATTAATAGTCTCCTCATGGTTTGGCCGTAGTGAGTATATTTATACACCAAGGTTGTGACTGCCAGAGTATATTTTTTCTGTAAATAGACTTCATTTTGTTGGTTTTTGTTATTAGTTTTAAATTTCCTCTTCGTAATAAGTGTAATATATGTTTAGGAAGCACATTGTGTAAGAGAATTCGCACAATATTGCAATCTAATCAACGGTTATGAGGAAATTAGGGTTTTTTTTTCAAAGTGGCTCAAACATAGGGAAATTTGTTTTTTTTTTTAAATTTTCGAATTTGGCTGTATAGAAAAGATAGCATTTCGAGTGGGCGTCTCAAAACAACTCCCTGTAGAAGTTGTTTTGTGCGAGATTTCACAAAGTTTACTAATCTCAGGAATTGGAAGGGACATGTACCAGTTGTACTACTGCAGTACTTCAAGATACTCGCTGAGGTCAGTGCGCCAATGTTTTAGCGCCACGTGGCTTGGAAGATCGTAAGTCAGGGCTGACAGCCCATTCATTCGTGCTCTTTTGGCGTCTATACCCGGATCTAACATTGAATGTAGCGAACCTGCGAACCTGACATACCGTCATTCTCAACATTAGTTATGAGGATACGGTACCTTGGCGGCTGATGCAACGTCGCTGGAGAGGCTAATGTTTGTCTCTCTCGTTTCATGCTTGAATGCGGCTCAGGAAGTTGCGTTTTTTGTGCATGCGCGCGTTTTTTTGTGCATGCGTGAAGTCGTGAACGTGTTTCTTTCAAGATGGGCAACGCAAGAGCTGAAGATCGTCGCCGGGGTGTAAAGAGACCTGGACCTGCTCAGAGAGAGAGACAAGAAGCCGAGGATTCTATCGTGGCTGCAAGAGAAAAAGCAGCAGAACGCCAACGACAATGCAGGGCAAAAAAGAGGCTTCTGCAAGGAAGATCAAAACAGTTAGTGAGAGAGTGTGCTGAATCGGAAATTCCATGTCGGCGGGAAGTTTTGCGAGTGTCAAGCACGATTCGTTCTCTCATTGTTGATAGCTTGGATAACGAGTCTTTCGGTCCAGAGTTTCGAAAGGCTGTCTTAGATTCTGTTTTGAACAGTAATGCAATTGCTTTACACTTGCCGGAATATTACTTAGAAGCCAAAGCTACTCATGCGTTTGTCCAGTCTTACAGGAAAGAGTTGGAATTGTTGAAGAATCCATCCTCGAAAGAGAAGTTGGTTAGAAAGAAAACCTTGCTAGAAGCGGCTGTGAGATCTGATACGGCTGGAGTTCGTGCCCTGTCGAGGGTGTTGGGCACAAGAGCCAGAAATATCACGTCTGCGATACATCGACGTCGGACTTTTGAATCGAATGGATCATCCATTTTTAAGCTGCCTGAGAGGAGAAGAAGGGAAGGTGTTCTGAGTGGAACTAAAGAGCTTGTGATTGCTTGGTGGACTTCAGAAACGCGTGTGAGTCCCAACAAGAAGGATGTTACTAGAAAGAGGTTGGGGCCAAAAGTATATGAGCAACACGCTACGCACCTTCTACTGGAGAGTCAGGTAAGGAATTTCACTATTCCTTCCTCACGTTTATTGAATTTGCTTTGGACTTCATGAACATTCTGCAAAGTTGTTTGTTGTCAACTCTTGCATTAGGGTTTAATCACTCTTAACATGTCATTGACGTTGTTGATAGCCTGATGTTTGGATAGTATTGTTGTACCTGAATTTTAGGAGGCCTATATAATGCTAGGCCTCTTTCATGTATACATGGTAATGCTAATCTACGTTGTCACACCCTGTAGTATACAGAATAACCTTCGCAGTCTAGCTTTTGTGGTGTTAATAACCATGTAAGACATTTCATAGTAGTAGTAGTACTTTTAACATACTGTTAAAGGCTTATTACTCTGCATAAGATACTTTAGTAGTGTCTTAGATTCTAGATTGAAGTATCTGTATTCTGAATTTGTAACTTATAGTATGCATGCATATACTACAACATATTTCACATAGATGTTGTCGTACTACTTCTGTACAAGTGGTGTGTAATGAATACATTAGATACCTTGTTAGTGTCTAAGATCCCTTGTCTAAAGTCCATGTACTACAAATTCTACCGCACAGTATGCATTTGTAGCACTAAAATATACCTTAGTCTATAAAGTCATTGCCTCGAGTATATGCAACGTGAAGAGTGTAAAAAAAGTCCATAATAACCACGTATTGCAAATTGTGATCCTGGAAATCTTTGAATCGACGGCAACGGAAATATCATAAGATGAGGCTTGGTTACTGTCCTCGTAACACATGGCAGCTGTAGATTTGACTCCTCATGTTGATTTATTATGTTAGGTCCCCCTTTAACTAGTTAATTGAATTTGCATAGAAGTATCTTGAATTTTGTTGCAATCGTGATTGCGTTATTTGCATTTACCTTGGGCTGATGCGTAACGGCATCAGATATATCATTTCTAGGTTTACAAATGAGAAGTTGTTGTATTTAGATTGCACTAGAATTAAGAGGTTGTCACTACGTAGTACATCATATTCCAGAGATTATTGCGTGTTGGAAGACTGAATTGTAGTCTCTGAAATAATGCAATTGGAGTATGTTGAAGTCCGTGTATTATGAATTTTTAGCTCATAGTACGAATAAGCAGCTCTTCAATATACTTCAAGAGGAGATGTGTATAGATTGTGTCAAATTCGTGTTTAATGTGTAGTCTTGACTCTACTTTTAGGTAATGATCAGGTGTACTATTGGTGTATTATGATAGTCCAGTTTAGTCATTGATGTCTTCTTAGGTATTTCTAGTCTGAAAATGGAGTGTTATATGTAGTATTCACTAGTCATTGCTCTACGTTGATGTACTGGATTTACTCCCACATTAACCTTTTTACTTTACACATACACCAACTGAAGTATGTGATAGTACTAATTAAGTGTGTCATCGACTGAAATGAATTGTGCAGGCTTCATTCTTTGATCGTTTTGTTCAATCCCAACCAGAAACAAGCATTTCCCTGCGTGCATTTGAGTGCCTGAAGCCTTTCTTTGTGAAGAAGTGCAAAGACAGAAATGTCTGTTGCTGCAAGTATCATGTTGAGATAGACATGCTTCGGGAGGCAGTCAATACACTGAGGGATGCAATGAAGGGAGTACACACTTATATTCATTGTACTTGTTCCTGTCTTGTTTGCAACTATTCAGATGGGGATTCATGTTGTGCTCATTTGAGCAAATGTGATGGTGTTACGAAATTTTGGAAGCAAATTGTTTGTCCAAAAGGGGAATCTGAGGAGTTTCATAAGCTTGACTGTTTAATGGGTTCATGTTCAGATTGTGGTGTTTCTTCTCTTCCCTTGTGTCCATTAGAGGTGGATGATCCAGCATTCAAACTAAAGTAGAGGTGCTTCAGCTATAAATTCGTGGGAGTAAACGATGATGGTCAACCTAGAAAACGAATCTAGGAAGTTTTCATGGAAACTTCTTCTGCTGAATTTCTTCTGTATTTGAAGCCAAAGTTGCAGGAGTTTGTTACTCACAATTTTGTTGCTAGGTGGCAAGATGTAGAATGTAGAATTAGTATGAGGGAGTTACCTGCTGATGTTATCCTCTCCCACGTAGATTTTGCCGAGAATTACTCATTTGAAATCCAAAATGAGATTCAGTCTATGCATTGGCATTCCTCCCAGATAACTATACTTGTTCACATAACATACAAAGTAGACCCCCTAACTAATAACATTGTGAAGGAAAGCCATTTCTATGTGTCAGATGACAAAACTCATGACACGTTGTTCGTTCAGCATTGTTTCTTGCAACATTGGAAGTGGTTGCAAGTGCAAGGTGTTAATCCATCACGTCATTGGGTTTGGAGTGATGGTTGTGCAGGGCAATTTAAAGGTGCAAGGCCCATGTACTTTGTTAGCAGATATCCAGGACTAACGGGCGGGTGTGTTATGTCTTGGAACTTTTTTGGAACAGGGCACGGGAAAGGGGAGTGGGGACGGGCGGTCTTTGTGGTGAAGAGAGCTTTGCGAACGGAGCAGTTGCACATCCCCTGGCGAAAGCTACAAGATGCTGAGGACGCGGTTGATTTTTTGCAAGAGACTATGGAGGGCATGGTGGAGAATGGAGCACACAGAACAATATCTTATAGATACTTCCACCTTGTTAGGCCTGATGAGGTGGATCGTGGGCAAATGCATGGTTGTGACACCATTGCAGGTTCAAGAAAACTGCACTCCATCCTGGGAGTGTCGATTCGATCCAACCTTGCTTATGGTAAGAAATTTGTCGTGTTTCTGTTCTCCTTGCATGGAGAGTGATTGGGGAGCTTGTGAGAAGATTGGCGATGTCCAGCCCTGGAGAATCTTGAAGCTTGTGCCATCAGATGTGCATTTCGTGAGGGAGCAGATGACTTCTGGGCAGCTTCAAGATGGAGATGAGGAGCCTTGGGACTATGCCACTGAGGAAACTCTTGGAGATTTGGTTGAAGCAGGAGACAATTTTGCTGTGCCAGCGCTTGAAGGCAATACAGAAAAGGTGGACTTCTACATCCTTCAGTGCCAAAAGAAGAAACAGATGGTAAGGGAGAAATTTAAATGTGCTTGGGGTGGGGAGTTTGATGTAGGGGAGTATGTAATTGCGGGACCTATTACAAAAGTGGGGAAATTCTAGAAATTCCTATGTCTACTTAAGGAATTCTCGAATTGCTTACATAAATGCCACATTGGTTCTGGCTTGTAAATTTTTGATGGTCCCAGCAGCTCATAGGGTAAAGGGGGATGAGCCTGTGTACCAATTGGACTTAGAAACAATAGATGTGATAACCACCAGCCTAGAAGCTTTGTAACTAAAGTTTATGCTGAAGTTTTTCAACTTCTTTTCAAGGGCAGCCTTTGGCTTGCTTTCCAGATGTGAGGAGCACTCGTCATGGGAAGACTTGTTGGAGTCATATGCATGAAATAGCCTGATTTGCATTTATTTAGGAGATAAGGCACGTGTTAATTTTTGGCTCATTCGATTGTTGTGGTCCTTGTTCTCCTTTTATGTTGTGAATAGGTGAAGTATTACATAAGGCAAAAGTTTTATCTTGGACTTCTTAGTATCCCTTACTGAATTGGACGTATCTGGATTTCAGTGAAAGTTAGTTCTTTCTAGGTACACTGTCAATGTACAATGCGGTAACATGGTAGGATCCAGCAATATACGGGGGTTTGTGTAAGGTAATAGAGAAGTACGCATATGGTAGTGTAAGATGACCATTGTACAACTAATTTGATTCCCCTTGACATTGAAATTCAGTAAAGGGAAACCCTGAATCCGGAATTATACTTATGTAATACTTGGAGGATTCTGAACTTGGAATTATACTTTTGTAATACTTGCCCGATTATGAGCATTTTCATATGACACCAGTGTCCTAATGCCTAATCTGAGCAATATGCTTTTGAAGTCATAGGGCCTTCCCTAGTAATTTGATAAGAAAACAAAGGGCCTTAGCATACTTTCCCATCATTAACAATGTGGTGGCTATCAATTCTAAACCACCAACATACAACAACAATTGTACACGCCTTGGACAATCATGGATGAAAAGAATGTGTAAACAAAAGTATTTATTCATATAAGTTTGAGTATGTCTGAAGCAACGCCCCCCATTTGAGAGCTTCTGAGAGTAAAAAACCATCGAGCGTCTCAATGCCAAAACATCTCCACAGATAGCCCCATTGCACTTCGCCTTCCTCTTCAGCCATATCTCCATCCGCCTTCCCCTTCTCACAACAAGTTTTATTCTCACAACCTTAATGAACTGTACAAAAGAAGTAGAAAAAAAACTATCTACATAAAATTCTAATCCTACAATCATAATAAAAATACAGTGTTTATTGAACTCTAAGAAATGTCCACCGTTCAGAGTTCGTAAACTGATCAAATGGGCTCCGATTTACGAAAGCTGAACAATGCCCACTGAGTAAGGACAATTTACCGTAGCTTGGACCTGCAGAAAATACTGCCACACACACATGGGAATGAAGCAACGGGATGATCATCATCTTCAAAGTCGATCCCATAGTCCCATGTGAGCTCTTCCCCTTCAAGTACTTCGCGGTTGGTAAAAAATGCAACCTGTGAGCAATCCACATTAAGTTAAACGTGGTTGAAACCTAAACCAAAGATTTGGAAAAAAAAATACAATAAGTACACCATGACATGCTAGGCTGATTCCACAATCACAAAGCCTCACGTGGTAATAGCCTGTTCTAATGTTATCGTGTAGAACAGTCAAGGCCACCAAGTTCGCATCAAAGCACCTGCCAAAAAACGCCTATGCAATTAGAACTTCGAAAATTTTAGAGCATCACCAGCAGCATGTTCATAAACAAAACCATGATTGACTAGGATACTCACCTGTGATTCAAGAACCTTGCGATATTACCGAATGTTGACGCGTCTATACACAGAGCCTCATCATCACTTAATTCATTTTCCGCCCTCCAATCAGAATCCAAGTTCATTGCATACTTCCCCTTTCCTTTCCGGGTTGATAATTCCTGATTTGTGACGATTTCCCCAACGTATTCGAATACAAATGTGCCTGCCATCAAATTTTCGAGGGACTTGATGCCCCATTCCTTTTCTGGGCCAGTCCAATAAACCTACAGTCGGCCACACACACGGGATTCTCGGTACATGCAATCCTAAACTGGTGGTAAGATAAGAAATAGTACAAAAGCAGTGAGGTTAGTTAATTACATTGAGTTTTTTAGTTATTGATTGCTGCACTACACGATTTGTACAAGGACGTCTTGGGCAGGAGCAAGAATTTCCACACTCCTTCAAAAAAGTCAACGTCACGTGCCCGTTACATTCTCCATACTCGGATCTGTTATAATTCAATTTGTCGCAATACTCAAACAGATCTTCGTCTTCTGCTGCTACTTCCCGTGCAGCCTAAATTCAGCAATAATTTACAAGTATATTAGTAACACAAACAAACATTTTGATAGAAGCAAATCAATGCATCGAAAAAATTACTCATCGTTTTCAAAAGGTTTAGTGATTTTACCATATCGTTGTAATGAGGATGAAGTAGGCCTTCGTTGGTGTAAGGAGCTAATCCACCACCGCTAAAGGCACTGCAGGAGCACTCTCCAACACCACAATCTGAAACACATTTACTGCAAAACACACCCTTCACTACAGTTGGGTTCAAAGTTGATACTGAACTGTGAAATTTGTTGTTCCGGATGTATGTGAAAGGTTTGGGAAATTCGTCAGTGCCTTCTCTGCTCGTTACAAGGACAGGAATATTCTCGACACCCAAAGAAATATCATAAGATGAAATCCGTTGAGCCAAAACCTGCATGGCAAATCTTGCAACCGGTAAAAGAAAGACAAGGCAACCCAAAGCATAATCTATTTGGGAACACAAACAAAAAAGTTCTAGATTGTGTAACTCACTTGAGAAATGCAGCCCAATGATTGACTAATGATCGGTGCATCATGATGCTACATTAGTAACAGGCTATCCATGGGGATGTGAACCAACTCAAAATATCATAAAATGCTGGATGCAATTACCCAACCATCAAAATACATGAGACTTCATCCCATCATGCACTTCCTAATGCAGTGCATCAACACACCTATATGCAACACACCTAACCCACCTGCTTCTAAGAAACATGTCTGCATACACAGACTTCCCTATTCCCACATATCAAGCAAACTTTGATCTATTTCTTCAAGGTTCGCTTTACCTTGGCAGGAAGGTTTTGAGCAAAACCATCGAGCGTCATGTTATCATCCTCTTCGATGTTGGTGTCATCTGCTGCTGCCCCCACCTTCTTCTTCTTCGTCGACTTCTTTGAGCCACTCCCAGTCACCTCCAAAGATTCGGAAGGCCCATCTGCACGGGTCCTAACCTTCTCGGCCTTTCCCTTCTTCCTCGAGTTTGGTGAAGGAGAATCGCCACCTTTCCCAACATCAGAAACCTTCCTTGTCTTTACAGTTGATGTTAAGATCTGCCCGGGGACATCCTCAAACGCTGGTGGCCGACGCACTACTCCCTTCGAGCTCCCTTGCTGCTTTGTGAGTTCAGCAATGGTAGCCTTTAATCTGGCTACCTCATCTTCATTGGAAACAACCTCCTGCGGTTCTTCTTCTGCCATTGCCGATGCAGGCTCAGGGTCCTCAACAACGTCGTTGTCTGCCTCGACTAGGGACCGATCATGCTCACTTGAACCCTGAGAACCGTGTTCTTGGATTTGGTTCCCAGGTGTGCTTTCAAGTACTACGTCTTCAGGAGCCTACATAGACATAAACACTTGCTAATCAATACACATACTTGGAATAAAAATTGAAGCGAGGTTTATCATGCGGCCACTGTACCTCTCTATCAATCCTTTCAGTGCATGGAGGACCCGGAGCACGAACAACCTCCTTTTCAGTCCCCACAGTTGGGATAAATAACTCCTTCGGTGGCATGATGCATCCAGCAGGGACCTCGAGGGATGTAATCTTCTCAGAGGACTTCTTCTTCTCGGAGGACTTGTTACTACGACAATCCTGCACAACCAATTCTTTGAGTGGTGTCTCTGCTTCTCTTGTGCGAGTCGGTGGGGCATGAGCCTGACTTGTCTCTCCCAAGCTGTATCTCCCAGTACAAATGGAAGCTTGACCAAGAATTGGCAGCTGGGAGGAGCCTACATTTAACACCACAAAGTATGTAAGTGGATTGCATACTGATAATCTTCGTAGCCCATGAAGTGTAACATGATAGTCCAAGTGATACTAGAACAGACTCCAACATGTGATTGAAAATATAGTATAACAAATATTAACACAATCCAACATATACTTACATAGTTTAATCATATACTTATTTAGTGTAAAGAAGCCATAGTCTACATGTACATACCTCTGATTACATAAAACACACTAGGAATGGACTCTTGCTCAGTATGCTGAGTGACTCAGGCATATATCAAGAGTACTACCTAAACTATGTCATTGTAGACCTAGGAACTTATGTTATACCATTACTAACACTTAAACAGACTACAAGTCAACATTCTATTTACCCAAGAGATAGTCCAGTAGTATATTCTATTACCATTTAGAAAATGTAGTGTATATTAATAGACCTGAAGTAGAACAATTGACCTACACAAACTACATTCTGTCTACCAGCAGTGTACATCAACTACAACAGTAACAAATTTCATTCTCATAACACACATAAGACCACACATAAGACCACAAATAGACATACCATACATTCAAAAAATGTACTACCCAGACTGGAATACACTAAGTACACAAGAAGGGAGTGGGGACATACCAATATCCGCACCATTGCGCTTGGCAGCAGCTGTTCTTTCAGAGATGGCGATGTTTCGTTGCTCCTCACAATCCAACGCCTCAGACTTCTCTTCCAGAATAATTGGATGTTTCCCGAACCCAAAGCTTTTGTACCAATCTGGGTGAACTACATAACACGTGTTCACTACAAATTTAACAGATGTACTAAACCACGACAAGGCACACCATGGGTGGTAGAGGTGCCTGCAGCTACAAATCACAATATCATTGTAAGGAAATGGACTTGAACACAGAACACGGTGGGTAATATTCACGATATCACCCCGCACTTGCTCTATTTACGTGGAAAGGCACATGGGGTGGGGTTGCAAGGATAATCCAGGGCTTCGGCCGCAAGTTCAACACTCTTTGGGCCAACATGGATTCTGACCCACAAGAAACGCCTCCTGCGTAGTGCTTTTTTCTTTATTCGCGTCTTGGTCGATTGTATGGACAAGAAGGGAATTGATCAAACACAAGCATACATGAAGCAAAACACAGAAAGGAGGGATATCAAACATGTGTTGGCTCACCCGATCGACAAGCGCCGAGTTATCTTTGGAGCATGATTTGGCATTGGCCGACAGAAACATTTCCAACCCGTACTGCATCTTGGTCGCCTCAGCCTCCACTTCGCAATTCTTTATTGTCGCCCTGAACTCCTCAGCTGTCTGATTCATGTTCTCCACCATCACCCGGACGCCCTCCACCTTCTGATCGAGCAAGTGTTTTTCCTTCAGAAGCAATTGAAGAGCAATCTTCACAGCTTCTAGCTCCAACTCCACCAAGCGCTGCATGTCCGAAGTCTCTCGCTTTTTCTTCTCGATCCAGCTCGAGCTCTGTCCTGGTGTTCCTGAACCGACCCCTTTGACTTGCAGCTGACTTGGATTGAAATTCACAACGTTACCCTGCATAAGAGTATCTAAATCCTCCTCCTCCAGAACGACACTCAAAGTCCTACCACTAAGTGAAACTTTCATCTCTAAGGCAGTCTTCATCTTTTTCTGCCATGCACTACGCTGATTCTTATTCGTGATGAACGCAAAACCCGCCCAATCTACATCTAAACCCTTCACTACATCAGCCACAATTCCAATTGCAAACTGCACAGCAATGAGCTTCGTTTTGATAACACACGGTTTTTGATAAACTATGGGGTACAATCTAGCAATTGCAGTCTTGACTTTCGAATCTTTGACATCCCCAATCCAGTATCCGGATTTACCTCGCTGTTGCCCGAACACAGCAGTCAAATCGGACTGCAGAACGTTGCCTTGGTGGGAAGCTTTGTGGGGATTGATGCCCGTCCCATTCAACCCAAAGCTATCCCCGAAATCCTCAAAGGATAACGCCGAGGAGGTGCCTCTCTGCAGGACCGAAATCTTGTCCTCCACATCGTCGATCGTAACAAGCTGGGGCTCTTCTTCGTTGTCAGCTAAAACCGCCGACTTCTTCTCCTTCTGCCCCCGCTGCATACCCTCTAACGATGGCTTCTTCTCCTTTTTCACCATCTCCTCTTCCTCTCACAACTCCGAATTTCTCAACTCGAAACCACATTGCAAAGACAATCATTCAAAAGATCGAACACGGTCTCGCCGTGAGTGGGCACCACATGCGGACCAATCGGGAAATATGGTCTACCAAGCTAACGAATGTAAAGCGAGCAACAAGGCTAAAAAACACAAAGAACAATGAGCCAACGACCTCACACACACTGTCCAAGCGCAGCGACCTCGCTCACCAACACCACCAAGCGCGGCGACTCTCGTGCAAACCCGACCGCGACGCGAGCAAGCTAACTAGATCTCCGGCTCCATCTCTGCGGTGCTCGGCTTGCGGAAAAGCACCTTTCTCAAGCATTCAAACTCCCTCGCAAATCCACTCCTTACGCTCGCAGCGCGCCTCGCAAGTCCACTCTAAACACTCGCAGCTCGCAGCACCCTCGCAGGTCCACGTACTCTATACACTCGCAGCTCGCAGCACCCTCGCAGGTCCACGTACTCTATACACTCGCAGCTCGCAGCACCCTCGCAAACCCTCGACGGTCACGAACCTCGCATCGCAAACCCTCAACGATCACGAACCTCGCAGCAATGCAAAAACCAGCAAGACACGGCGCCCGAGCTCAGCGAAAATCGGCAATTCACTCCTTCGACTCGCAAATCCTCAATCGCAGCACCTCGCAAACCCTCGACGATCACGAACCTCGCAGCAATAGCAGAAATCAGCAAGACCACGGCGTGATCAGTGCCCAAGCTCAGCAAGAATCAAGACGGAGCAGATCCACTCCTTCCCTCGCAGCACCCTCGCAAACCCTAGACGATCACAAACCTCGCAGATATGAAAAACAAAAAGCATGACGACGGCGCCGGAGCTCGAAAATCAGGAAGACGACGGCCGCGATGGCAGAGCGTAACGTCGCTCATAAAATCGCCGACAATGAGCCCATAAACCCGCTCTCTGTCAGTATGTCAAGTCACCCACCAGCTACTATCAAGGCCCACCCACCAACCAGATTCAACGGCCGAGATCAAACGTAATCAACGGCCCAGATCAAACGGGATTATTCTGAGATCCCAAACCAATCTGCAAATTGATAGACTTAATATACTTGGGATTTTTGCCGATTTTGTACCACCCTTAGTGTGCTTCTACCCAACGTTGACAGATCTTTTGTGGTTAAGCTCGGTGCTATCGTTGGGCTACATGGGCTAGTCCACTGATGACACGGAGTGGCAGGAACAGAGCTTCAAGACCGGCATGGAAAAGTCCGCTCATCAAATTCCACATCTTTGGAAATTAGAACTTTCATGGATGCTCTATGATAATTGCGGAAGCCTCGGGATGTGGAATCGTACCCCAAGAATATGCATTCCGTGGATTGAGGTTCCCACTTTGTCAAAGCTAGATTAGTACATTGAGAACAAAAGTTCTCCAACCAAATACCTTGAGGTGACGAAGTGATGGCTTTGATCCCGTCATCTTCTCGCATGGAGTTGTTCCCGCATTGGCCCTTGTAGCAGTACGATTAATCAAGTAGTTGGCAGTTGAGACAGCCTCCGACCATAAGTGAGCAGGAATTTTGCACCCAAATGCCATGCTACAAGCTTTGTCCATCAAGCTACGGTTCTTCCTCTCTACCACGCCGTTTTGGTGAGGAGTGTAACTTTGAGGAAATTGGCGAATGATTCCAAGTTCATCAGAGAAGGCTTGGAAAGCTTTGGAGATGTATTCTCCTCCCCTGTCTGACCATATCGGTTTGATCTTGAGTTGTCCTTGAAGCTCAATCATCACTTTAAAATGTTTGAACTTTGTGAGGGTTTCATCATTTTTCTCTAGGAAATACAACCAGGTAAAACGACTAAAGTCGGCCGTTATGGTGAGTATGTATCTTGATCTAGAGAGAGAGAGAGAGAGGGAATAGATAACGGACTGCACAGATGTGTATGGATGAGTTCCATGGGGCCTGAAGTGCGAGTTCCGCTAATGATAGCCCCTGTTCTTGCTCAAATTTCACGAGGGGCCTTGGGAATTCTCTTCCGACTTTGTTTGCCCTTCCAACAATTGGTACAGAAGAAGCTTGTGCTTGTGAGTTGTGGGAGTCCCACGACTTTCTGATGTTGTTACATGAATGCTACCACCTTTGGACTAGTGTGTCTCAGCCTCAAGTGCCAAAGTAACGCTTCTTCTTCTTTGAAGTTGATGCTGTTGAAGAAGATTTTCGGGGATCTGAACTTGTATGGTCCGTTGTTGGAGTCTCTTGTGCCTGATGTAACAATTTGATGTGGTGCTCGTGGTGGGAGATCTCGAAGAATCCAGACCTTTCTTAAATCAAAGAGCAGCTTGTAGTTTTTGTAGCTGTCACTGATTGTTCCAACAGATAGTAAATTTTTCGTCACTCTTGGCACATAATGAACATCATCAAATCTTATTGAACCGGAGGGAGTGGAAAAATCCACACATCCCTTTCCTTCTACACATAGTTTTTCACCTCCGGCCGTTCTAATACTTGACCATTTTTGTCCTTCTACTTCTGACAAGAGTTTCTTCTGGCCTGTAACATGACGCGAGGCGCCACTATATAGATAATAACCACTACAAGTTAGACGTTCTGCTTCTAGCGAGGTTAAGTTCAGTGATGTTAACGGCCAGTTCAGGCTCCGCCATCACTTCAGGAGAGTCGTTGCCGGAGTCAGAGTCTGAGCCTCCGCTCCAATCAAGGTGATCAACCAGGTTAATTGACAACTTGTTGATGCGGCTTGCTTGCTTGCGCTTTACCTCAGCTGCTAGCTCCGGACAATGTCGCATCCGGTGACCGCTCTGGCCACAGGTAGTGACAGATCCGTCGTGCTTTCTTTGACTTAGATCGATCGTCTTCAGTGTTGTTGCTTGATCTGCGGTTGACTTGTGGACGTCCGATGCTTCTCACAAACAGGGCCTTGGTATCAGCTTTCTTGGAGCCTCTGAGCTCTCTCCTCATTTTGTCTTGCATGAGTATTGTTGTCAGTTCCGTGAATGTTGGAAGCGTGGTGCGGTACATGGCAGAGTCCACTAACACTAGAAAGCTGCTTGGCAAGTCCAGAAGTGTATGCTCCACTAGCTCTGCTTCATCAATAACTTCACCTACACATGCGAATTTGTCCACCAGTTCCTTCACGTGTTGTAGGAAAGTCGACATCGATGAGCCTTCCTCCATTTTGAGAGATGGAAGTTTGCAAGTTTCCCGCGAAGCATCAATTTTCGAGAATTAGTACTGTGTGCATAAAGGTTTTTGAGAGTTGACCAGCAAACATCTGGCTCTTTGATGTTGATGATGTAAGGGATAACGGTGTCCTTTACTGAGAGCGCAATCATACTAAGAGCTTTCTTTTGCATAAAAATTAGCGCAGCTGCTTCGGCAAGGGTGGTTGAAGCGACTGTTCCAGGTGGCGGATCTACAATCCTCCAGACATCATCTCGGCTCAGGGGATTTTGCATTTTGAACGCCCATGTGCTATAGTTAGGATTCCCCTCTAGCTTAGAGGAGTCGCCCATCAAACTATCTCTGAGAGCCATCAAGCTATCTCGGAGTCTAAGTTTCTGTTACTAGTTTGATTTGTTGTTAGTGTAGATCTGTACTCTATCAAGGACTGACGCTTCCTGCTCAAAACTTTGAAGTGAGAGATATACTCATGTCCTCGCTCATATACCATGTAGTGGATCGCTCTAAGACTCAAGTTAACAGATGTTTTAGCTAACTTAAAGAGCTAGTTAAATACAGAGCAAGGAGTGATCTAATTAGATCGACCATTAAGTGCTAACTAGTGGAAGGCGGCCTGGTGGTTGAAACACCAGCTAATATTAGGAGTTGCACCACTACTCTGATATGTAAGCACTGCAGCTATTTCGAGCTAATATTAGGAGTTGTGCCGCTACTCTGATATGTAAGCATTGTAGCTATCTCGGCAGTGGGACCATGGTGGTACTTCCCAGATGAACGGTACCAACCCATTGATGGTTCGTGGGACAATACTATCGAGGGCACCAAGGGTGTCAAGGGCGACACAGAGAGTGCGTGGGCAGACACCGATACTTCGAGCCGAGGTATGTACTCGTACAAGACGAAGGGATGGTGGCAAAATTTCTCGACTTGACTGGTAAGTTGCACGCTACACAGACTTATAAGACCGTGAAATTTCTTGCAAGGTGATTTATTTCCTGCAGGCCACAATGAGTGACCACCACAATTGATGTCAAGTTTATTCAAGAAAGTTCACCTTGAGATTAGAAGTAATGTCGAGGCTTATAATAAGAAAGAAATTTGTTGTCAGTTGTTTAAGATTGTTTAAGAAATCAAAATTAATGTACACACCACTTGGTTGATGTAAGTCAAGCAGTGTCTTGTTTTACATTTTGAAACCAAACTTACCTTGATACTCAAATATTCGTATTACTTGTAATATCGAGAACATCTATTAAACTTAGCAGTTTTATGTGTATCAGATTGGAAAATAGTTCGGATCTCCCCTTGTCCTGGGTGGCCATCGGGATATTAGCATCACGAACACGAACATACACTTCATTCATCATTTACGCCGGCTCCTTAGAAAGGTACCGGAGTTTCTATCTCATCTTTATCAAATTGGAATTGTAAGGAAATCTATATCAATGTTGGATTCTTTTTTGACTCAATTGTAGTTGTTTGCACATGATGTTGATTTGATTAAATTGGTGTACCACCATGATATAGTTACTTGGGAAATTTTAAAGTGTAAATATTTAGCTTAAATGCTACAAAATGCTCAAACTCTCTGGTTCTAATATCATGACCCATGTCCCAAGTTCCACACCCCCATGCCACATGACATTTTCTAAAATCATACATACTCCCTTTAGCAAGTGGACACATTAAGGCAACCTCTCTGTAACAAATCCACAACCCACTCCTTACAACCCACTCCTTCCAAATGCTCTTTTCAAGAAACACATGATAGGAATAAAAAGGACGCAATCTTTGTGCCAAAACAGACTTGAGGCATTCACTTGAAATATATTTCTTCTTTTCAAATCCCTCAATATTTTATTTATTCATGGTCATCTTTATGTAATGACTTTAGATTGATTGCATTAACACTTTATAAATTAAAGAAGGATGGCAATGCCATAGACTTTAGTCACACCTTCAGTCTGCTAAATTTTTATTGAAGCGGTGAACCTAATAAGCATTTCATGGACTTATCTTCATAATGATCAAGATTTTTCTTGCTTCTCATTTCTTGTGCATTACATCACTTGTCTCACTAAACTCAAAAAGCAAGCATAGTGTTCACTCTTAGCAAACCGTAAGTAGCCTTATCATTCACACTATAGCCTTAGGTCATGAAAATTCAAGAGCAAGGATGTATATTTTGGTCATAAACATTCAAGAAAGGTTCGAATAAAATCTCCATTCATTCCGGCTTCAATAGTCTTAAGCTTATTTGTTCAGGTTGAAACAAAATTTTGAAGAGGCTTAATTTACACACACAATATATTGGACTCCAAAGCGGAACTTTCCCTTTCTAATATAGCTCTTTCATTTCTTTTTTTCATTTTTCTTTCTCTAAACATCATGGGTCTACATATCATGAAGTTGAATCTAAAATTTTATTTACACGTAAACATACAAGTTAGGTACATGATCATATGGTTCCTCAAAATATGTCACAAATTTTCACCTTACATTGGAAACAGGCCATTTGGAGGGACAATACTGAAAATGGAGGTCCTTTTAGGGCTTATTTAGAATGTACGTTAGTTTCTCAACCTCCTGAGGGCCACTTTATACAGAGGCCAGGGCCGGCTGGAGGCTGGGCCGGATTCGACAATTAGGGCTTGGGCCCAAGTTGGGGAGTTCAGGACTCGATAAACCTTGTCCCAATTGCATCACTTGGGTCCGAACACTTTGGCGCCAAAACAGTGCCACGTGGGATGCCACATAGGATAAAGTGAAGTTTTGGTCGGGCCCTAGTCGGATCCTAGTATAAAGCCCTTGGGCCCAATTTGAAAGAATCGAGCCATACTATTGGTTGAAATTTGAAGAATTCGGGCCGGCCCTCAATCCGGCCCCAAGTATAAAGTGGCCTTGAGTCCTGACAAGTACTAGTCCACTTTTGATACTCCAAAAAGGTAACCACTGGTCAGGATCAGCGAAAGCAAAAACCTCTAGATGCTTCCGCGCAATCTGGGAACGACGAAAGGGAACCGGAAGGGAACTCGAGAACGAGCGAGGCGAACCTTTCTGGAACATTCGAGGCTTCTGCAATTCATGTACAAGCACCGTAGAGAAGACACTTGTGATCTAAGGAAGGCAACAGCACATCTACGAAATCGAAGATTCCAGCACCTGACCTCCGCCTTCGTTTCTTGAGGGATGTTACCACTACCGGCGCAGATGTTTTCTCCAATCCTACTGCTCCGCTCCAGTTCCATTTACAATTTTCCCTGTGCACGGAATCTCGACAATGACCTGCACCTCGTAGCCTGCCACTTTTTTTCAGTTTTTTTGCCAGTATTCAACGAAATTTCGCCTCACCGGTCGTTCTTTTCTTTTCCCTGGAGTGATTTGCTACGAGCCTCTATTTGTTAGTGATTTTCGATCTTGAATTGGGGCGGAGCGATTGCAGATTTCTAGTTTCTCGTGATCGCGATCACATTCTCATCAGTTGGGAGTTAACGGAAAGTTTCAGCTTTTTGAAGTGAGTTTATTTTGCTACGAAGTTACTTTATCGGAGAAGATCAGTTGAATGAAGTGGTTGGGTGATTTTGGGCTTCTCGCTCTTTCTGGGTCGGTGAAATTTGTCTCGAGATGGACACTTCAGAAGCTGAGAAGCTCGTAATAGGTTGGGATTAATAGGGCATTCTTTTCACGAATTGGCTCTGACCTAACTGCATGCGGAGTCGACTTGAGGAATTAGGAGGACGTTGAATTGAGCGCATGTCTTACGGTGTACATGGCGACCCGGCAGCCAGCTCAAATTTTCCAGCACAGGGCTTCAGGCAAGTTCACTGAAAATGCTCTCTCTGTTCTCAGATTCTTGTAATTGACACGATCGTTGAAAGTCAGGGCTTAGTGTTTTTGTAGCAGAGAAAGATTGTGACTGCATTGTGTGTTTGCAATTGGGCGTTGGGTTTAACGAGATGGAATGTTCGTTGGTGCAGATGCCGGGCCATCGTTGACCCATGGTCGTCGCCAATTTGCACAATCGGACCCTTCAGCTGTCGGAGATGACGTTGATGAATCAGTTGTTCGGAGGAAGAAACGGGCCATCTCTCGCACCCCGGATATTGAAACACCTGGGTCATTGGAGATTGTGTCGAGCTCTTTTGTGGGCCAGGCAATTGTTCCTACACACATCTTCGGGGTCCTTTTCCCGAATCGAAGCTATCCACTGGACTCCTCCAACTTCACCCAAGTCGACAGCCAGAAGTGGCTGCTCAACATGGACATCTTTGTAGGTGAGTTCGTTCACTGTTGAGCAATGTGCTGCATTGGAGAAATAGGGCAAATTCCAAGTGGCCAAAGATCATGTATCTCGAGGAGTTTACTACCTTTGCTTACTGAAATGTAGACTTTGCAGTATGGTTGAAAAGGAATCGTCCTATAGTAGAGTATGATGCTTTGCAGAAACTCAAATTCAACCTCGACATCAATCTGCTGTGGAGAATATCATGAATCACAATCCTTACTAAGAAAGGAGTCTTGAGTATCAGGCATCTTCTGATTTAAACTGTTTCATACGGGAAACAGGTGAAGCTTATGATCAAGTGACCGAGATGTGCATATATCTCTTCGACGAGGCGTCGATTCCACCGGACAAAGCGGTGGCGGTGTATGTTCAGTCTCCAGGCTCCACATTCCAATTTCGAGGTGGAGTGACGAGGGCGTGTCCGTCGTCGGTGCTTGCACTTCTGTGGCCAACGTCATCCAGCCAGATGAATCTGATCGGATCCACTTCACGACCAGTCACCGCCAAGATCGGAGTAGCCATCGAAGACTCTGCCACTCTCCCGGCGCTCAATGTCGGCCGACACAGGCAGCTGGAGCAAGTCGCCATGAACGTGGGGCGGAACCTGTTTAACTTCATGCAGTCCTTTTGCCACGTACAGGACAACCACCTCGCCGTCCCGCGAGGGATTTTTGAGCAGTGGTACAAGAAGTTCGAGGAAAGGTCTCAGAGGGACCCTGAATACGTGAATCGCCTCCTTGCTGCTTAGAGAACAGTGAATCTCATTGTACAGTGTAAACGATTCGGAGGATCCCCGAAGCAGGCCTCTGATTGATCCATGTGAATCTTCCTTTTGAATTGCCAAACTTTTACAATCCATACTCCGGTGCAGAAACTTGTTGTGGATTTGTCTATGTTTACTGGTCCTCCGTCAATTATCAGAATGTCGTAACCAGGCTGCAAATGGCACATGGCACTCACATATCAAATGCTTAACGTACTGTATACATTTATTGCTTGGGTACATAAACCCCCGTTACTTTTCATTGCATAAAAGTTTCGTCCATAAGAATCTCCTTGCAGTGTCACACTGTCACATGGCTACAATGAAAGCTTGTATAGCGACTGCTGAACCACACATGAGGACAAAGTTCTTTCCGGATCAATGCCTGTCCACTTGACCTCGGAAAAGTAGACATGAACCCAATCTAACTGGGTGGTGCAGATCGTAGGAACAAAATGAGTGGCTACACGACTTTCGATCTTTCTTATAGTCTATTGTCAACTGGTTAGTTGAGGAGGTGAGATTTGTTCTTGAGAGGACTCAGTGAGTACCGAAGCTCCTCAAGAATTTGGCGTGCGTAGCGATGGCGATCTCCGCCGCGGTGAGGCGCATTCCACTCATTCGCTTCCCCTCGCGTATCAAGACCTCACCTCCTGCCGCTGCTGCCACTGGTAAATCTCTTACCGACTGGTTCCCTGCAAATCCCTTTTGAAATCTAGAACCGTACTTGGACTTGAAAACCCATTTCTCAGTCGTTAAACCACACATTTTGGAAGAACTGCACAGACATGTGCTGGGTCGTTAATCTCTTGCCGATTGATTCTCTGCCAGTTCTTTTTTGACTCTAGAATCGTACTTTCACCTGAAAACCCATTGCTCAAGGGAAAATCGCACGTGTTGTGAAAGGAACGGCCCACACTTAGGCTGCGTGTTCCTTACACTTTCGCGATTTGAAGATTACCTATTCTGGGTGTTGCTTCCACTTTCGCAATTTGAATATTACTTGTTCTGGGTGTTGCTTCCACTTTCGCGATTTGAAGATTACTTATTCTGGGTGTTGCTTCCACTTTCGCGATTTGAAGATTACTTATTCTGGGTGTTGCTTCCACATTCGCAATCGGAAGATTAGTATTTAAGCTTTGCTTTTGAATGGGGTTTTAGGGACTCCTGCAGCTTCGGGGTCGTCGGCGTCGGCGGTTGAATCGAAGGCGTCTTCTTCGACAGGAGCTGATGCAGGGGCTTCAAGTCGACAAACCCACTCGACAGTCAATGCTGCATCGAGCTGAAAAGTATGGGCTGAGGGATGTATAGTATATGGCACCGTTTTTCTCTGATGTGGACATCGAGTCTGACCTGCCGTGGGGCTAGGGCATTAGATTGTCGCTTTGGCCGAGTGGTTAAGGCGTGTGCCTGCTAAGTACATGGGGTTTCCCCGCAAGAGTTCGAATCTCTTAGGCGACGCATAATGATGAATGTGACCTGCGACAAGATTTTTTGTTGTTTTCTCTTTGTTTCACATGCATTCACAATTCATCAAATAAGAAATTGCCTTGTGTACTATCAAGAATGGTATCTCAAACATTTTCTTCCAAGAAACATACCACTTAAAATATGCAAGTGCAAGATCACATATGTTATGAGCACCTATTTTCGGACATTTAAGCAGCCTACCTTATTTGCAGTGAACTTTAGGGCCTGAAACTTTTACTGTAGAATGGGAAATACAAACAAAAAAGAATTGGAAAAAAAAGTACATCTAAAAGCAAATTTGTAATTACAGCAAATATCCAAAGAGAATTGGAAAAAAAAGTACATTTAAAAGCAAATCTGTAATTACAGCAAATATCCAAAGAGAATGTTAGTAGACCCCCTATAGTACAACATAGAGTACTCCAATTTTGAGCTAGAGTCATCTATATACAAGGCTAGGAGCACTATATTAGTAGGCTTTGAGGTTATCAACAACAAAAAAGAGCCTCAAAAGCAGGAACTTGTAACCCAAGCATGTGGAGGAGCTACTAAATTAGCAAGTCCAGTAACTTGAATCAGCAAGTCAGTAAGGGTGACAAGCAAAAAGGAGTACACCCATTGTCATTTCTTGCAGACCGTTATGTGATCACCGAGCTCCATAACCCACTGTGTAATCACTGGCTGCCTTATATTGAAAGTCCTTTTCCTTTCAATTGTTTTGCTACGATCCATCATCAATTGCCTTGAATCTAAATCTGTTGGATGGATTTCCCAAATCGCCCCTCTACACGGTTGCATGATGATAGAATTCATCACTATTGCTTAAGTGGCATATCGTAGGGTACGGCTTTGCGGGGGGGGGGGTCCGGGTATAGGTGTGCATACCATAGACTCACTAGGGCTTTTTCAATCACTTAAAATGTTATCTAGAGGTAAATAGAAACTTTGTGAAATTCTGGTTGAGTATGAAGAATTTAGTGGTGATGAGGTGCTTCTATGAGTTAGTGCATTTTGAGGAAACAAATAAAGAAAAACTCAAAATTCAACAAATTTTAGTAAGAGAAACATTAAATTTACTAGAAACCTTCATGCTTGCTCTTGTAAATCTATTTTGAACTCCTTAGTTTGCCCACGGAAAGTTCATAATTTGAGTACAAAATTAGTCAAAAATATAAATCTAAGAAATTAAAAGTTATTTTTTGTCGTATATTGGCAAGTAAAGTTTGGTGTTCAAAATTTCTAACAACAACATGTTCATGGAACCAAGAACATCTAGTGAGTGAGTAACTGGATATGGTATGAGAGAATATCAATAATTGCCTTATATTCTTAGTGTGTTGAAATTAATGTTTAGAATTAAGCACAAAATACTTCAAGTGAAGGTAAACATTGTAAAATGTTGGCTCATAAGATATGAAAACGTTCCAAAACAAATGTAGTTATGAAATAATCTGTAGTGAAACGAGCTCACAAACGCCTCAAGAAGTCCAAGACAAGGTTGAAGGGTTGGTGGTTCATAAACGAGTTTGCATTTCGTTGCAATTATTAAATTTAATGTGGTAACGAAAACACATTTTTGAACGTTCTAGTTGAAAGATCAAATAAAACAATAGTCTCCGAGAAATACGTTCACTCCTTATTAATCCTTCTTGGTAACATTGATAACTTGTTTATACTAAGGGGATACTTCAAAATAAATTCAATGAGACAACAGCTTATGTAAGCTATTTTTTGACTTTCTTAAGATTATACTTGCAAATTCGGTAATGACCTTTGTTGATAAGGCTCTACTTGTTTCAATTTGCACTTTGTTTTATTTGCGTATATTATAAACTATATATCATATCTCCACATATAAAGCTCTTATGTCTATGTATGATTTGTCCCTTTACTTAGCTCTAAGTTTGAAGCAAAATGACCAAGTTTTATATATGACCATGAAGTCTCAAAATTTTGATGATTCATTTTTTATTTTATTTTTATTTTAGGAAATTTTTTTACAAAAAACTTTTATTTTTAATGGATATATGGTTCTATATTAAAAATCCACGGAGTTCCAATGAGATTTCTTGTCAACTTATATATATAATTTGGCACAAGATGAAATTTAGTATGAGTATAAGCATGCCAAAGCCTTCAATTTCATAATGAACACTTGCTAATGTGATATAGCTAGTATTTGTATGAGTTGTTAATGGGCGCCGTACAATAGATTAAAGGTACTATCAAGAATAATAAATCATCAATGGATGAAGGCTTTGTGAATCAATAGCATAAAGTTGAAAGTTGAAACATGATATCCATATAGGGAGTTGACAAAACTAGTCTAGTTCAATCATAAGTATATCTCGACAATATGCTGAAAGAATCATTGTCTTTGGGACTTGTTATACATTTTTCTTCTTTCAATCTCTTTCTGCTTTATCTTTTGTGATAATCAAGCAAAAAAAAAAAAAAAAAAATTATTGACGGTGGTACAAAAACTCTTACTGCCTAAAATATTGTATTATACAAGATAATACACCCATCATCTCCACAGGACATAGAGAATGTTTCTATTGCACACTTAAAAAATTTTCAAACATGAAATAAACATGCAAATGCAACAACATTTGCCTCCTATCGTAATATACATCTTCCTTAGGCCATGAAATTCTTACATCAAAGGATCTTGGAGCTCCATATAAACAATATTTAAATTGTAGCTACCACCTTTATAGTAGAAAAAGTGCATCAAAGGTAATCACATTACTTTCTTACCTTCCTTTGTAAGCCGTTTCTTCTTTCATGTCAACACCTTCTTTGCGGTCAATCATTGCCGGATTATTAGAATGTCCTAGAATGTGGTCATTTAGTTTTATTTTCACAGGATCTATATACTTTAGTTGAAAGACGCTCGTCATCTGGTAATTTAGAATAGCATTTTGAAAATAGAATTATTTTATTGATTGGGTCAGAAAACGTTGTTTGATTTTAGTTGCAAGAGTGATGTGATATTAATTTTCATAACAAAATTTAGAAAACCCCCTCTACTTACTCTTATAAAGTGAACACAATCTTGTAAAGCAGTTAGTGTGAGATAAAGGTAACTGACCACGAGTAGGAAATTATACTAGAAGTGACGCCCATATTGACTCGTCTGTAATGACATAAAGCGCCTATTCTAATTTTGCTTCTAATGGCATCAAAATAAATTGTTATATTTGTCACTTTTCCATAGATTTTGTATTAATCTAGTTGATGTATTATGCTTATCACAACCAAAAAAATCTAAAGAAAGATAACAATTAAAATAATATATTTTGATGTGATCAGAATCACAATTAAAATTGGCATTGTGTGTCATTAAAGCAGTTGCTTTTACTGTCATTTTCTACTAGTTGACTGTCCAATGGAAGTCCTTAAAATAGTCACTAAGATTATTGGTTTTATCTCACACCATTCATATTTTTCAATGCGACACTTTCAAAATATTCTATACGATATCTATATTGGGTATAATGCATGCGATAAATTTGATTTCACTATGAAACCATTTTCTATCCTGACATGGTATATAAATCTATCATGTCTTCATGAATTCCAAAGCCTAGTGCATGCAACTAGCCAGGTTCAATGCACTTACTATAGATCAGTGAGACATACGCCAATCTAAACTACCCGTTGGTAGAAGAAACTAGTTACTTTTAAAAAACTTACACTGACAATATATTTGCCAATTTTCTCTGCCCCTTAGACCTGATGCATGCAACCAACCCCTATTAACGAATTTGTGCAGCATATGCTAATACTGTGTGCCACTTTTGCCTAGTGCCTGCAACTAGCTAGTTACAGCATGATATGCCAATCCAATCTCTTCCTTTGGCTTGGTGTATGCAACCAACCACTTCCAACAACTATTACCAAATAAGTGGAGCATATACTCGATCTTATTTACCCACTGGACTTGGCACGCACGCCACTAGCCACTCTTTATGAATCTTATTTGTCCACTGGCTTTGGTAAGCACCAAACCAAGCAATCTTTATCAATGTTATTTGCCCATTGCGCTTGATGCGCACGCAACTAGCCAATCGTTATCTATCTTACTTGCCCATTGGGCTTGATGCACATGTAACTAGTCACTCAATTTTATTTGCCGGCTTGGCTGGGAGCGCACGCAAGTAACTTATCGTTATTAATCTTATAATTTACCCATTGGGTTTCATTGCTTCGTGCACGTAACTAGCCGGTCTTGATAGATATGAGCAAATTGGTGCAACATATATCCGATCCTAATAAATGTGCCTCCATGCGCATGCAACCACCAAATGCAATTTTACCACTTGGATGAAAAGAGACATATCAGTTGCAAAATGGGTGAGACGTGATGTATGTAGCCAATCTTAACGAATATCAACAACTTGGTGCAACATATGTCCAATCAGGTTCATTTCTTATCCTTGCTCCAAGTATCCTTGTTTCCAGATACACGAAGATACACGAAGATGATTTTACGGAGGTGAAAGCCCACATTGATGGGCTTTTAAGCAAGGAGTTCTAAGTAAGAAACGACGGTGGTTCAATCCAGGCTTTTAAGGCAAAGATCTAGAGCACATTGGCAAATTGCTGAGTTATCAAGAGAAATTCACAAGATGATTATAAATCTGAAAGTGAAAACTACACTTGTACATTGCACATGAAAAGAGATTGTTACAAACGAACGTGCTTGCACACGAACAGATTGTCTGATCGTTCGAGAACCCAAACCGAGGTAACTCGTAAAGCTCACCTGAGGATGTCATCAAAAAGAACGAGTTACTTGTATATATATCTCAGATATCACCCGGAGTTGAAGAACGTCTGAACTGCACGATCAGAATGACAACAGATTCAGGAAATAATTTAACGAAGTCAGTAAAGTTGACTCTACAAACTTGATATCAACCGGAATAAACTTGATGAATGAACCAGTATGAACCTGATGAATCAACCGGTACAGTTAACTAAAGAAACTCGATGATTGGATGTACCGGTAAGACTTTAGTTTCTTGCGTACCTAGATTTTTCCTGTCAGGGATCTTCTTGATAAGAACCAGCTTCTTGAGCGGAACATCATAAGCCCTGTTAAAGTAGTAGTCAGCAGCTTCCATTTCGTCTTGTGACGGTCGCTTGTTCCTGGGATGACTGGAGTAGCAGAGCACAGTCACCTTTCGAAGTATTGTGGCCTAAAGATCACAACACACCAGACTGAGATCCAAGAAACGTTCTACTGCTTGAAAAAGAGGAAAAATCAAGAAAGCTAGAACGTGAATTGATCGAATCATCACCACGAAACATCAACTCTCCACTCCATTCACGATGCGTAGAGCAATGAATATCTTCTTCGGGTTCATAATCTCCACCGGAGCCACCAAGCAGAGCCGTGGAAGCTCCTGAGGCAACACAACATAAATTCAAGAAACACTCATCTACTCAAAACAACAGAAAAAGTAAGATAACTAGAACGTGAATTAATCGAATTCTCACCACATTGTTTTCATTCTCCACCCCTGCAGCATTACCTAGACCAATAAACACCTCTTTCGGGTTCAGCAGCTCAGGTAGATCCATCGAGCAGAACCGTGGAAGCTCTTGAGCCCGGAAAAACCATCGCACGCGCACCATTTTCATTCCGCCCGCGGCATACAGTCGGTAAATCTTGCCGATGTAAGGCTTGTGATGTGGTCCTGATCGAAACTCAGCACAATCGCCTACACGAAGCCATTCCCCTCGATAGCGCATGCTCTTGTAGCTGCTAGACGAGCCCTCCACCCTGTCTCCCCACTCGAATGGATCAATCGATCGCTCCGCAGCCACTACTTCCGCTTGCTCCGCAGTCATCGTGCTTGACTGTAATGCAGCCGCTCGCTCCTCAGCCATCGTGCTCGATTCCCCTCCTTCTGCTCGCTGCGCAAACATCCCGCTCGCAATCTCGCTCATTATCTTCGATCGCCCCGGAGCCATTTGGCTTGATTTTATTGCTTTCCCTCGCTCCTCAGCCATCTCGCTCTACTGTGATGCTTGCTTTTTGCTGTACAATCAATCCCCGCCCGCACCGGAAGTGATTAGATGATTGAGATCGGTCACTGTTTTAAATGAGCATTTAAGGGTGATTTTATGTTCTAAGTTCTTTCACTTGATTACATGATGACCACTCATGACCCCGCCGCTTGCTGCACGTACTGTACTAACTGTGAGAGCGACCCTCGTCGTGGTTTCAGGAGGTTCCAGATTCTTTCCGGTTTCGAGATGGATGGGAACCGGCCTCTTCCCTTCTCAATGCAATGTTTTCTCAAATTGAAACGTCCTATTCCCGTCTGTACAAAGCGATTTTAAATTAGAAAATAGAATAGAAATGTAATGTATCCAAGTTGAGTTCATTCTTTTTAATAAGTAATCATGTTATAAACTAGAAGTTAGTCCTAAGAGTGTGAAATCATGCCTGAGACGTGTCATAGTCTGCCAGGCTGGCAGAGGATTGAGGAAGGGAGCATGTTGACACGATTTGATTTAGAAGTATGCGGAGTGTGAAATGACGCTCTCAGGCGTGTCATAGCCTGCCACGTTGGTGGAGGATTGAGGAAGGGGGCGCCCATGTTGACACAATTAGATTTAGAAGTATGCAGATTTCATTTAGAAGTCTGCGGAGTGTAAAATGACGCTCTCAGGCGTGTCATAGCCTGCCATGTAGGTCGAGGATTGAAGAAGGGAGCGACCATGTTGACAGGATTTGATTTAGAAGTCTGCGAAGTGTGAAATGACGCTCTCGAGCGTGTCATATCGAGCCACGTTGGTGGAGGATTGAGGAAGGGGGCGCCCATGTTGACACAATTTGATTTAAAAGTTTGCGGAGTGTAAAATGACGCTCTATGGCGTGTCATAGCCTGCCACGTAGGTGGAGGATTGAAGAAGAGGGCGACCATGTTGATACGATTTGATTTAGAAGTCTACAGAGTGTGAAATGACACTCTCATGCGTGTTATAGTTTGCCACGTTGGTGAGGATTGAAGAAGGAAGCAACCATGTTGACATGATTTGATTAAGAAGTCTGCGGAGTATGAAATGACGCTTTGAGGTGTGTCATAGCCTGCCACGTAGGTGGAGGATTGAAGAAGGGAGCGACCGATTTGGTTTAGAAGTATGCGGAGTGTGAAATGACGCTCTCAGGCGTGTCATAGCTTGCCACGTTGGTGGAGGATTGAAGAAGGGAGCGACCATGTTGATACGATTTGATTTAGAAGTCTGCTGAGTGTGAAATGACGCTCTCAGGCGTGTCATAGCCCGCCACGTTAGCGGAGGATTTTGGGAGGGGTCGCCGATGTTCACACGGTTTAATCTAGAAGTCTATAGAGTGTAAAATCACCCTCTACAGCGTGTCGTATCCGGCCATGTAGGTGGAGGATTGAGAAAGGGGGCGACTATGTTGATACGATTTGATTTAGATTTTTTAAAACTTTTATGTGCTTTTAATTGTGAAATTTGAGATTTTCTAATGAAAGATTGCAACTCTCAACTACTCTAAATAAGTAATGGCTGTTGTTGACAAAATTTGTTAAATTTGAACCTGAACTTGGTCTAGTTGTAGTAGTAATATTCTCTCATCTTTCTAAATTCAACATCCTACAAGGCTACAAGGCATATCCTTAAGATGTAATTATAAGCTTTCATAGTTGTTCAATTAGTGTTGTGCATAATGTTTTGTTTTGCGCTTAAAATGGCACAATTGAATCTGAATGGTGATTATATCATCCATCTAGTACTATTCGACATATACTATAATATGAAAGGCATTGCAAAAAGTGAATTGATTAAAAAAAGGGTGCAGTGGTGAATGCAGTGCAATATATATGTAGCAAATATATATAGAAAATAGCAAATGCTTTTAGTTAGTTTAAAAGTTGAAAAGCACAAACCATGTGTCAGGGTAGCCCTTGTGACAAAAAAATGCGGTTCTAACACACCGCAAGTAAGATGAGGACAAAAATTGGTGAGACTGTAAATGCACCTATATGCATCGCAGTGGAATGATGACAAAACGGCTGAGATCATAAATGCACCGCAAGTGAGATGAGAAAAGCAATGATGCATGAGTAAACACACCGTTACTCCGTAAGTGAGTACAAAATGATGAGTGGTAAACACATCGCAAGTGACATAACAACAAAAACGGTGTGATGATAAATGCACCGCAATTAAAATGACGACAAGAATTAAGGGTATTGCAAACTAGATGACTGCAAACTAGATGACCACTTTGTGAAGTTATTGGGGCATTTCAATCAAATTTGAAACATTTGGAAACAATTTTAAAAAAAATTAAAACGTTTCGATTTTATTTTGAAAAGGCCTTCCGAAGCACATTCAAGTTGCAACTATGCTTGTGAATAACACTCGTAAAGCGTTTTAAAATGTTGTGCGTAAATTATTGTTCTTGTCAAATTAGATCGTTATCAAAAAATAAATAAATAATTAAAATTCAAAAATAAAATTTAAAAAATCAAAAAATAAAGAAATCAAAACAAAACCTTTCGTCTACCCCTTAGAACTCTTAAATAAAACAAGAAACGATTTAAGGAATTTCACTCACCTCATAACAATATCACAAATTCTATCTTAACCCTTTAATGCCTAGGGTTTATTCTCAAAGAAACCAATGCGATGTTGTATTATCACTTTCATATAATTTTGGAAAATATCAAAAACTTCAAGTTTAACACCCAACCTTTGAGAATTGAACTTAAGACATGCCTTCAACCGTTGGGAGAATTTGCACAAATATTTAATAGCTACAAATGGGAAAGATTTTAAAGTTCGAAGTTGGAAAACGTTACTAGTGAAACCTCTTGATTATGGAGGGTGTACTCGTTTGATCATCACTTTATTCTTCCAAGAACTCTTCTACTTCAAATGAAATTAGTTCACATGTGCATTATGTCAACAACTTTGCATTGATATATCATATATAAAAAGAAGCTTCATACACAATCAATGGTGAACCTTCTGCATCTATCTACTTGTCTACTTAAATTTGTACAAAGTGTTCTAAACTTATACAATCACACTAATAGTTCTATGCTTGAGGGGAGACACCAAGAAATTTGAAACTATGAAAGGTGATTAAAAATTAGACCGAAATCAATGTATATGTCTAAAATACAACATAGTATGTTGTACAATATTACTCTGATGAGTGAATTTTATTGTATTTTATGTATTTTGTGTTGTATTATTAGTTTTCCAAGAGTTTTTCAACTCCAAACCATGATCTGTGTTGGAGTGTGTTCATGTAAAATTTCGGCAAATTTTGTTAACCTTTAAACGCCCACGATGTCGAAAAACGACATTTTGGATGTACATCAGAAACTTTGAAGAGCCATATCTTCTTCATCCGAGGTCCGTTTTGGATAAAATCACTTCTATTAGGTTCCAAATCAAGTCTAGTTTGTGTTGTAAACTTTTCAAGCCCATACAATAAAGTATGAATTAATGAAATGCACTTTAGTGAAAACAACTCTTGTTTTTGGGTTTCCAAGCATGGGGCATGTATTATCATTGCAAGCCAATTATGTGAAATTAAAAATAGTTTTTCATGATTTTTTTTTCATGCTCATGATCTTAAGGTGATTCTTAACAACTTTGTATTGAGAATTTTTTTGATCCAAATGATTTTGCTATTGGATTTGCAATGATGTTTTGTCAACAGAAAAAGTGAGAAAATGGATGATATTTGAGGAGCTATATCTCCCTCATCCACTGTTGGATTTCAACTTAATTTTTTGGGATGGCCTCCAATTAAAGTCTAGTCTAAGTGGTAGAAACCTTAACAAGATCGAAGATGTTTTGAAGATAAGGCATGAAATTGAATGCAAAGGGTCTAGTTTTGGACTATTTTTCCTTTGTAAAATGTTCGATAGTTTTTACCATTGCATGGCTTTTATTTGAGCCAAGAAATTTTTTTGATGAATTTTTTTTGGGTAAAGGACTTATGAAGATGAAGGTGAACATCTTTCTAGTTGGTGACTTTTTCATTGCAATAGGTATATTGGTAGCAATTCCACCTCAAAGTGAAAATGATGAAATTTTGCAGTTTGTTTTTGATATTAATATGTTATGATCTTCCAATCTATAAGGCCTCATGACTCAAATTTTGGTCCACATGATCTTCGATAAGTCTATTACAAGTTTGTACGGTTGAGATCTTAATAGCTTCTCTTGATTTTCATCTATGACGATTTCTATGGAAATGTGCTTTTCTGCTAAAAATAGGCTCGGGCGTTTAGGGGTTAATAATACCTCAAAATATAATTCTTAATGTATCTGATAAAAACTTATTCTAAGCACCCCAATCCACTAAGTTTGGATTGATTCTCAAATTTTAGTGATTTTATAGGATTCTAAAAGATTTGCAAGAAACCAACCCCTACAAAAAGAAGGCTTGTAGTTTAGAAATCATAAAATATCTTAGTGTTATGGTTCAAATGGGACAACTCAAACTTTTTATCTTTTAGATTTTTTTCTTTTTTTCTGAGGTTTTAAACAAGAGTCCTCGTTAGATTTTACGGAGTCCAAGTTGGAATTCTTACGGATTTTACAAGGGTAAGTTCCAAAGTTTGAAATAGTTCTACAAGGGCAAGCTTAAAAGTTCTTAGTAATTTCATATTTTCATGAAAAGAAATCTAAGATTTTAGAGTAATCATTAAATTTTTTTTATCAAAATTAAACAAATCATAAAAGCCCCTTATCTTCATTTAAGGGCCTCTTTACACTAGAGGCGAGAGGCCGTGAGGAGAGAAATTTCAGCCAATGGAAGGCGTAGAAACCGAGAAAACCAAAGAATATCACTTTACACCCGAAATTTTCAGCCCAATGGACAAAAGGAGGAGAAAATGACATGGACAACACTTTTGTCCTTCGTGGCAGCAGAAAGGCACATTTTTTATGGCCCCCGGATTTTGCGTCAGGCCCACCTCAAGAGGTGGGCCAGACGCAAAATCCGGGAGGCCGTTTGGCCAAAATTCTCACAGCCAATCAATTTCATTATTTTAAGAATATTTCAGAACGGTGTGAACAGTGAAATCAACACTTTATTTTGTGAACTGTGAAATCAGCACTTTATTTTATGAACAGTGAAATCAGCACTTTATTTTGTGGCCCCTTCTCACTTTACACTATATCCAAAGGCCGTCAAGTTCAAAGGTTGGCTTCTCAAGGATGAGCCACGGCCCATGTGAGGTTTTCTCCACAGCCTCTCGCCTCTAGTGTAAAGAGGCCCTAAGTGTACTCAAACCAAAATAAGTTCAATAATAAGAACTTTTTATCATATCATCACATGGTTGTTGTTTTCTACCTTCTTCTATAGAAAAAATATGCATGAAGATAAAAAAGTATGAAAATTGTCTAAAAATTTGCAAACACATTCTCAACTTAGTACACTTTTTGAGGAAACATGTAACTAAACTATCTAAAAAATTATGAAGTTTCCCCTCACACACAATAGACTATGTCTCCTAAGCTATGCCCAAAAAGTAGTTGCTTCAACCAGTGACGTTATTGTTCTCACTTCTAATGGCTCAAATTTGGCATACTATCTTCGATGATAATCAGCTTTACGATCTTGCAATCATAAGTGCTCAAAATCTATAGTATGTTGATTCAAAGGGGTTTGCATTTTCGAGCTCCTAAAAGTGCAAAGATTTCAAGGGGTTGTAGCAACTATAGGTTTGTAAACAGAGCTCCGTAATCTGGCGTTTGCAAACAGAGCTCCTCAATCTGGCGTTTTCCTGTTGGTCCTGTTGAATAGAGACTATGCTTTTCACAAAAATTCCAGACGGAGCAATGCTTGATAACAAAAGAGAAAACAAAGGTACATGGGTTGTAGGTAATCGATAGCAGCTTCTACTATCAACAACGTAATCCTTCCAGGAGACGTCCAACCAAATAAAGTGGCCGCCTTAACATTCCTTTACAATAACAGAGTCAGCAACACCCTCAGAATTACTCAAAGAGAAATACAGGGCAAGTCACACTGAAACATTCAAATACAGGGCAAGTCACACTGAAACAATCAAGATCTCCAAAGGTACCCGTTGTAGAGGATTAAGGCGATTCACCAACTCAAGCTTCAGGCCCATCAGGTTTCATGGTTTAAGTGCGCACAAAATTGCAAAATTTTCCCTATAAAAATATGTGTAAAGTGAACAAGTTCGCAACATGATAATACATTGAATTCGGGTACGCCAATATCAGCACTTCATGAATCATGTTTCTTATAGTGGATCCTCTTTCAGTGGCCAACAAAACACGACAAAGAGCAAGTCAACTCCGTTACTAGTACCCGTGCTCAGATTCTTGTTAAGGTGTGCATACCTTAATTAATCGACATTATGCACATCATCGAGACAAATACAGACTCGATATAAGTTCCACCACGAGGCCTTACCCTTCTTGTACCTGCCCTTCCATTCATCGTCTCAAACTGCAACGGGTTATCAAAGAATTCTTCTCGATTCTACAAAGCAAACTGAAGCTATGGAGAGCCCGAGACGCCCTTGAAAGCCACAGTGTCAATACTGCACAGCTCAAATCCCAGCCAGCAAATGAATCTTCTCCGAACGGGTTTCGATAATGTCGTCAGCATTCTCTGGCCAGTTGTGGCAGACGGGAGAATGTGTCGACGCTTGGATGATTGAGTGGCGAGCTACCGTCCAAGGACTCAACGCTTGGCCATCCCTAACGATGAGTATGAATCACTTTGCAAGCCAGTAAATGAGAAGCAAAACAATGCACAGGGATGTGACTCCTCCAACTATAAGCGAATCACGTGACTTCCGGCGGCGAATTGCAGTCAACACTTTATTCACCTGCAGCAAGAATCAAAATCAGCCATGGTGTACATCAATACAATTAAGAGTCCCCAGAAATGATATGTCGTACCGAGGGTATTCGACTGCCGAGCGTGCCAATTTTCGATGTAATAGTTCCGAAAGTGGTCCGCTGGTACTTCAAGGCGGTGTAGGCCTCCTGAGCATGACCTATCACGGAATCAAGCTGTACAGACAAACCATAATCTGATCAGAACTTAATCATGGCGAAGAAATAGATATAAAGGATCAGACAAAGCTTCAATACCTAGAGATCTATGAGAATGCCATTGAAAAGCAACAAGCCTCAGGAGCTGATACAGAATACTTCATGATGTACCCAGCATGAGATTCACGAACTACTAAATGATAATTTGTGATATACCTGAGCTGTACTTCTGTTGATGGTTGCTTGCTCGCGCAATAAAGAATTCACTCCAGAACCTCCGTCATCCAAAAATCTCTTGCTCTCATCATTGCCTCCAAAGTACTGCAGAAGCTCTGCGTGTTCTCGTTGGGCTTTCGTACTCACGCGTATCCTTGCGAATTCCTGCAAGAGAGAGACCAGCCAGTAAGCATTTCTCAGTTACTGTCATCAACCAGGTAGCTTACGGATGTAAGTATCGATCAGTAAAAGCAGTAAAAACTCACCTGACTCAGTTCATGCAAAATGTTTTGGTGCCGCGCAAGGGTGTGAGAGAGGACATCGGAGCCTGCGCCTGACACCCAATTCTGCATTTGCGAATTCACATCGTTCAGGTGCTGCAACAATCTTACAATCTCTGCCTCGTTGCCATCCCTCTGGCCTTCCACTGTAGGATCAATCTGACTTCTCCGAAACGAAGCAAGCTTCACATCCAACTCACTTTCAAGTCTCCTCGCCTGCACTTAACCAACCACCTCACTTTAAAAACTCAAGTACATGCATCCATAGTTTTCCCTCCCGAATGCCCAAGGATTCTTGATCTCAAAATTCCTGATGACACTAGATTTTGGAAGTGTTAGTCAGATGATTAATAAGAGCGCGAAGAGACCTCGTATGATGAACGTCGAAGTATTGAAACCAGTCGGGGTTTCTGTAACTGCAAACCCTATTTTACGCTAGCTGGTGTTCTGAGCTTAAGCCGGGAAGGTGCAGCACGCACGAGAATTATGAAGGAGGAGCTACCAAAGACAGGTGATACAATCACTGCTACAGAGAATGAGGTTCAAAACCCTCATCACGAGTTCGTGGAGAGCTTCGGTGGAGTAAGCTCGCCCTGATGAGACTTTCGAATCCGGCAGTGGCAATGGCATCAATGCACTTAGGATTAACACAAGTGCCTGATTGAGGAGGTACAATATACCTGCTTCCGTAGGTCATCCCAACCCACGCTGCCAGCCGCTTGCGGCGTCCATCCAGCTCCCAACGCCATCTCTGGCCCAGCAGCACCTCCAACCTCTAAAAGAACCTCTCTGATCTGATTTGTAACCTTCGAAAAATCCTTTCTCGCCTTCAAATTGAAAAGCACACACAAGGAACGCCCCCCGGTCACGCCGATTCGTCTCAAACTGCCCTTGGTTAGAGCCTTGGAATTTCGAAGAGGAATCCGGATGCGAATCAGAGGATTTGATCCTGCAACATCTGCTTCAATTTGTAAACCGATCGATCGCTGGGTTTCGCAATTGCACACGAGGGCAGGAATTGACTGAAACCCGAGAGGAGAAATGACAGAGTGCTGGAGAGAGCACAAGAGAGGTGGATGAACAGAGTGGGTAGAGCGATGAATGGCAATAAGTCGACGACGGCCCCGGGCCGGCTCCAAATGGCAATTCCGAATTCGGTGGAATTCTTTCAAAACACCATAGGGTTGGTGTCTATAAGTTGAAGTAAGGAGATTGTGGAATTTTTTGATTGATATGTCGCATTAGAATGTTTTGTTGCACAATTCAAATTTTTTTTTAAATAGAAATTAGTTGAATTTTTAAGGAAACAATATTCAAAGTATATCGTGAGAAAAATACTTTCCGGTATGATTTGCCAACACTAACAGTTTTTTTGCAGTTATAAAATGTTTTTATGATTACAATACAATTATTGAAGTCATTTTTAATAAGTCGTGTCATAGGGTTTTCATTTTATAATTTTTCCAATTGTTGACCTTGAAGTGAGTCGAGTTCGGTTGTTTTGCTCGCGCAATTTGACACAATGAAGCTCCCTTGTATTTTGTATTTTAGTTCGTTCGATCAAGCCATTTGGCGTGAAGAAAGTGGTGTGGCTTGGGAACAAATATGTGAGGCAATAGGCTCCATAATGAATAGCGAGTGAGCTCATAGATGGTGTAAAAGGTAGAGAGTAAGGTGCACTTGTAGGAGTAGCATAAAAAAGAATAGTCCTTAATAACTTAGTGATGCAAAATTGCATGTTTGAGTTGTGTTTCTAATGCCATCATAATAAATTTTTATACTTGTAACTTTTCCTTAAATTTATACCAATCCCGTAGGATATGGTGTTACTTATTACACCAAAAGAAATACTAGAAAAAATGGCAATAAATTATTTATTTTAATGTAATTAGAACCTCTCCATAATATTGTCTCCTCATGTGTCCAAGGAGGGGAGCTATTAAACGTTTTTGTCGCCTCACCTCACGTTCCCCTCCAACTCCTTAGGGAGTAAATTTATATATACACAAATCTTCTTAACATTTAACGATTGAATTGGCATGAGCCGAAACTTGAGGGAGCGTAGTAATGATGATCTCGTTTCATCATTTGACTATAATTACCATAATACTTAAAATATTTTTTTAAAAAATTAGAAAATGTAACAATGAGGTAGAAACATCTTACAAGAAGAAAAAGAAATAGTGCACCTTTATACTAAAACCTCAAGAAAGTGATTCTTCACTAATAAGTAGTGAAACTCGACTCACTTCAAGGTCAGCAATTGGAAAAATTATAAAATGAAAACCCTATGACACGACTTATTAAAAATGACTTCAATAATTGTATTGTAATCATAAAAACATTTTATAACTGCAAAAAAACTGTTAGTGTTGGCAAATCATACCGGAAAGTATTTTTCTC
The DNA here is from genome assembly GCA_037043015.1 of Bryum argenteum. Lineage (NCBI taxonomy): Eukaryota > Viridiplantae > Streptophyta > Bryopsida > Bryales > Bryaceae > Bryum > Bryum argenteum. The sequence continues at coordinate 1,246,943 of CM073323.1, read as the reverse complement.
ACGATATACTTTGAATATTGTTTCCTTAAAAATTCAACTAATTTCTATTTAAAAAAAAATTTGAATTGTGCAACAAAACATTCTAATGCGACATATCAATCAAAAAATTCCACAATCTCCTTACTTCAACTTATAGACACCAACCCTATGGTGTTTTGAAAGAATTCCACCGAATTCGGAATTGCCATTTGGAGCCGGCCCGGGGCCGTCGTCGACTTATTGCCATTCATCGCTCTACCCACTCTGTTCATCCACCTCTCTTGTGCTCTCTCCAGCACTCTGTCATTTCTCCTCTCGGGTTTCAGTCAATTCCTGCCCTCGTGTGCAATTGCGAAACCCAGCGATCGATCGGTTTACAAATTGAAGCAGATGTTGCAGGATCAAATCCTCTGATTCGCATCCGGATTCCTCTTTGAAATTCCAAGGCTCTAAACAAGGGCAGTTTGAGACGAATCGGCGTGACCGGGGGGCGTTCCTTGTGTGTGCTTTTCAATTTGAAGGCGAGAAAGGATTTTTCGAAGGTTACAAATCAGATCAGAGAGGTTCTTTTAGAGGTTGGAGGTGCTGCTGGGCCAGAGATGGCGTTGGGAGCTGGATGGACGCCGCAAGCGGCTGGCAGCGTGGGTTGGGATGACCTACGGAAGCAGGTATATTGTACCTCCTCAATCAGGCACTTGTGTTAATCCTAAGTGCATTGATGCCATTGCCACTGCCGGATTCGAAAGTCTCATCAGGGCGAGCTTACTCCACCGAAGCTCTCCACGAACTCGTGATGAGGGTTTTGAACCTCATTCTCTGTAGCAGTGATTGTATCACCTGTCTTTGGTAGCTCCTCCTTCATAATTCTCGTGCGTGCTGCACCTTCCCGGCTTAAGCTCAGAACACCAGCTAGCGTAAAATAGGGTTTGCAGTTACAGAAACCCCGACTGGTTTCAATACTTCGACGTTCATCTTACGAGGTCTCATGGCGGACACTGAAGCTGCTGCTGCGGAGTCTGCTTCAGCCCCTTCACCCCCCTCGCAGACCGACGAGAGCATCCCATCTTCCTCTGTCGCTCCGCCTGCAGCCTCTCCATCCGAGGCACGGATGAGTCCCCTGCCTTTTGACCCTCTTGCGAAGGCCCTGCAGACTCTCTTCGTCAATGTCACCACCCTTGTGCGAGGGGAGCTTCAGGTAAGCTCACTCACAATCCAATCCTCCAATTTATTCACTTTATTCGAGGTCCCTGGTAAATTAGGGTTTCATATGTCGGATTGGCAGGCTGCGAATAGTGAGTACGAGCTATTGGAGAGGATGAACTTGAGAGTGGCGAGTGAGCACGACAACCAAGCCGATTTTGCCGAAGGCCTTCGAGTGTTTGTCGAGAGGTTGAAGCAGAAGAATGAGGGATTCAGTGAGTATACTCAACAGATTGATGAGATTGATCAAGAAGTAACGGAGCTGGAGGCTTTGGTGTCGACTCTGGACAATTACACAAGCAATCTGGAATCCAAGATCAGGATCGCTTGTACTCCCCATCATGGAAGGCACTTCATTTGAGTAGGTCACCTTGCAACTTCTTTGTTCTTCTGAGGTGGGAGCACAAGTGATGACCTAATCGTATGATCTGCCTCAACATTTCCAAATTAAAGTTTGAGATTTTGAGGTTCAGCATATGATTTTATCCTGCGCCACATCAGTACATATAACCTTGAGGGCGATCATACACTTGTAAATCTCCGAGTGTCTGTATTACAAATTGGCTGTTACAAAACAAGCTTCAGGTACTTGATTAGCAGAAGGGTGTGATACAGCGTTTATCTGCCGTTCCTAATATTAGGCATTCAAAGCAATTTGGTAGTCTTTCCATTGTCATCACAAAATTATGAATCAGCTATCTTTTTCATCCTGAGTATCCATCTTTTAGGTGCAGTGTTCATAGACACAATTGTTTCTGCTGCTTCGAACGAGTTTGTCAATTGTGGGGCGAACACCTGTGAGGGACGTTTTGTCGTCCACATGCTTCTCTTGTAGTCTTGTGACATGCTCGGACGCAGTAGTGCAGGTGAGTTACTGCTTTGTCTAAATTATAGAACGTGTTCCCAGTTTGAGGTACATGAAAGGATTGTGACGCATAGATCGAACCATTGTTTCGTAAAATTAGGGTTCGGGAATTGCTGCTGCTTTCAGCCACAACCCTCGGTAGAGACCAGTCCCCCATATGACGGGCCGCACTGTCGAATGCAGAGGACCATCAAGGCAATCTGACTCGCCTGAGCATTTTCCAAGCATGAGAGTCTTCCTTGACTCGAATTCTTTCTCCGCATCGGCTGCTGCTTTTTGCAAGTATCTCTCGTGCAAGCGTCTCCTGTACTCCTTCTCTTTCTTCAACGAGGCCTGCATCTCATCTCCCGCTTGTCGTTCCCATATGCTGTCTTTCTCACCCTGCTCTTCTTGCTCCATTGCAGGAGGATGAGGCTTCGACATGGAGGCACGAACTTGCCTCTGATTATCCAAGCCCATGTTCTCTCACAGTTTTTAAATGTGCATACAAGATTGCACTTCAATATTAACAGTAGCATTACAAGCTGCGAATCTGGAATTTGTAGGCCGTGGGCGCAGATCCCAAATCACACGACTAGCTCGTGCTCCAAAATGGTTACTATCACTTGGCATTGATTGTTAAGGACCGGTTATCCTCCCTCTGCAACTGAACCCATCTCCAAGTCTGATCTCCTATGACTTCGTCGCTATGGCACACTGTGCTTCCATGTCCCAGGGAATCCGCATGGCACCGACTTGTCGTATCTCTTTTGTCTCAACGTACTGTAGTCGTAATCCTTACTGGAGGATTTGAATCAGTTTTGTCTCGTGAGACCGTATGCGCAGCTCAAAGAGCTCTATGGACTGCTACGTGTCCTCATCGACGACCGGAGCTTTCCGCGTCCCGAGGAACCTGAATCTTTTTTAGGCCTGTTCGGAGGACCTGGTCGCTGGCTTTGGGAACTGGCCATCTGAAATAAGGCAGAAAAGGACCCTAAATCTTGGACATGGAGCTCCCACCTTGAATTTCTACGAAAATTTGTGAGGTTGCCGAACCTTGCCTCTTATCTTTACCCGCAACTAAATCTTTTTATCGCCTCCATATTGGGACATTCAGTTATCACAAATTTCATGTTGTCTTCACAAGTCGATTCGGAGAAACCACACATACGACTCATGTAGGAACTCCACTCCGTTCTTTTTACTAAGGGAGGATCACCCGTTCCCAACAGTGTAGAGAATCCAAACTTAGAACATGAACCTGAGAATGTGAACACGGTGAACACGTACACATGCTTCAGCTCCTGCATAGATATTTGTTCATCTTCAAGTACAAAACGTCCATTATGGGTGCTCTTGCTGTGAGCAGGAGCCGAAAACACGGAATTGGAAAATGCCTGGGGATGTAGAGAGTTTAGGTGAAGATATTTCTCGCTGTTCTGTTTTCGACTCCTTTCTTACATTGTTAATTCATGGCTAGTAGGCACGGTTGGTTGCTCCCAGAGGTCTAGAGCTGCATGTATCGAAAGTCGAGACAGGGCTTTTGTGCATGCTCTCACCAAGTATGCATGTTTTGCGCAACGTGACGGCCCGTCGTAAATTGGAATGAAATTTAGCCGAAATTCAAGTTTGACTCGTTCTGGAAAGCGAATCATTCCACCCGTCATTGGCAACAGGCACCGCTGCCGATCTCCTCCACGTGGTGTTCGTTTGCAACGTGGCTGTCTCCGCAGGTGAAGACCGACTCTTTCTGTCCCAAGTACTGGATGAGTCATCCCACCCCGGTGAGAATCCCGTCTCCATCCCCGGATCCCCTCAATTTTGTGCATGAATCTCCGGATCCTAGCACTCCTTCATATTTAACAATTCCAGCAAGTGGGCATGAGCTTGATCACTCTTCAGGCCGGCCTCACAGCAAACTTTTCCTACATATCTTCTCGACGCTGTATGAGACGATCGTGAGCCTGTTGTCATGGAGGGTGAAGCGTTCGATCCTTCTCCGCAGTCGTCCATAGAACGAGAGGGGAAAGAGTCGGAGGATGTGACATCGAGCAAAGTAGAGGAGCCGCAGCCATCGAGCAGCGATGGTGGAGCAGCGACACAGACACAGACACAGACATGGCAAGACAAGGTGCAGCCTGTGGTGCGGGTGGTGCAGCAGGGGACGGCCGCGGCGCAGTCCAGATTGCAGCCGCTTGTGAACCACCCCTACGTGCAAAAGTCGACAGAGTACTTGAGCAGGGGCGTGGAGCAGGTGAGCTCGACCGCTGGCCGGACCACGGGCTCTGTCTCGAACTCCTTGCAGCCCGTGGTGGGCAAGGCTCAACAGACTGTGCAGATGGGGCGCGAGACTGCCAGGAAGATTTACAACAAGGAGGAAGGCTATGAGCCTGGCAAGGTTGCGGCTCGCCTCGGGGGTGCTCTTGGCATTTTGTTCTTGCTCATCTTCGTCACAGGTCGGTGCACACCATTCTGCGAGCGACGTAATTTGTGATGATCATACGATGGATTGTGTCTGAATTTCAGAATTTTGCTTGTGCGAAAGAAAATCAGAGGTAGATGAAGCTCAGTCTGTAAGTTTGTGGTTCCAGGTTGGAGTATGGGTGATGGACGCTCCAAGTACAACGTGGATGTGACGAACATCGTTGCGGAGAAGGTTCTGTTGCCGAACGGGCGCCACTTCGCGTACGTTGAGCAGGGTGCTAGCAAAGAGGAGGCCAAGCATAATGTCCTGTTTGCGCATGGCCTCTTGTCATCTCGTCTCTTGGGTATGTATCCTTTTAGTCAAGCATTGCGCCTCAGTACCAATGAAGGATCGATGAATTGGAAACGACCAACTTGATTGCTTGTATCCTTGTGGTTATGATCCACTTTGCATGTATTGGTCATAAAGAATTCTGAGCGACGTCTCGTATAATTTCTTAACCTCCCTTCTGTTCTTCCTTCAGTCTACTTAAAGTTATGGATTGTATTTATTTTCTGCATGACCATGCTCTCGTTGACAGCATGTCAATTACGATGAAGTGCCGAGAAGGAAAGCGAGTGTTGACACTACTGATGGATGAATTTCCGACAAATTAATGTGGAGATTTTTCTGGATGAAGAGAAGGAAGTGTTGTCGGCGAATATCTTACGTGAGTGAGCTCGAATTGCAGGACTATCTGGTGTTGATAAGAATCTGCTCAAGAAGTATGGGGTCCGCTTGGTGGCCTATGATCGGCCTGGAATTGGACAAAGCGATCCTCATCTGAAGAGGAACTTAAACACTTCGGCTGAAGACATGGCTGATATTGCTGATGCGTTGGGCATGGGGAGCAAGTTCTGGGTCTTCGCTCACGGCGAGGGCGCTGTGTATGCCTGGGCTGCACTTCATTACATTCCCACTCGATTGGCTGGTACACTCTCTATTCTATCAACGCAGCTATCGTGGTTGAAGAGAGTAGTTGTCCTTTTTTATCATTATTATAGTGCATTCGTTGGTTTCTTCAAGTTAAAAATCTGGTCTTGATTTTGGTATGATCTGCAGGAGTGGCGATGTTTGGGCCTTTTGTGAATCCTTACGCTAAGAATACCACCAAAGAGGAGAGCAAAGCGATGTGGGCGGATTTGGGTCCCATGAAGTCCAGGTTGCGATATGCTCGTCACTTTCCTTCGTTTGTTCCGGGGAAATACAAGGGTATCATCAAGAAGGTCAACAAATACATGAAGAACGTGAAAAAGCGCGTCAATTCAAAAGTGGGTAAACTGAAAGTTTTCGTATGCATTACAGTGACTTTGGCTTGCTTTTCTTCATGAATCTATAATTGCTATAAGTACACCCAACAGTTTAGCCCCAGACTGGCCACCAGCCGACTTCAAACTTCTCGTGGGTTGCAACATAGGTTAATTTTTATAAAACCAGCAGTGCACCTAAACCCACAGACTGTACACTTACTTCATCCGAAGTGTCAGTCAGCTGCACTAATCTTACATCGTTAAGGCAGTAACCAAAATGTAAGTTTGAATATTTGAAGGTTGCAGAAAAATTTCTTGAAGATTTTGTAGTACTTAGGCTCTACTAAGTGAGACGACAAACTAGTGAAGTTGTCGGTAACGTAACAGGAATGAGTAACCGTTTAGTACTGATATGAGTGTATTCTATGTCCGCATTTTGATGGCTTGGTTGTAATGGCAGGACAAGGCTTTGATGGAAACAGATGCTTTTGGCGAAGCATGGGAGCGTGCAATCAGAGAATCAGTGCGTTCAGGAGACCCCAAGCCACATGCACAGGATCTGGTTCTCCAGGCTCAGAACTGGGGCTTTCAATTGTCAGATATTCGTGCCGTGCCTGCCAAGAGGAGTCTCCTCTCACGCATTTTCCTTTTCTGGCGCTCAGCGTTGCCTGGCTTCTCTGGACCCATCCATATCTTCCATGTAGGCTCGACAACTCATCATCCAGGCTGTTGTCGTTTTCAAATGGCTGTTACAATAGATTTCAGTGCTTGAAGGAATGCTAATACTACGAGATCTGTGGTTGCAGGGAACCGAAGATAAGATTGCGCCGTTGGTCATGAGTGAGTATGTGAAACGTTTGCTTCCTCAAGTCGAGCTCCATAGATTGGAGGGGGAGGGGCACTTCTCATGGTTTTTCAACTGCCCTCATTGTCACCGTGGGTTGTTCAAAACCCTCTTCGGCGAAGTAGAGGGCTTAGAGGAGTTAGACGAACCAGAAGTTGTCCCAGAGCAACCCACTGATCATACTCCCGAAGAGCCTGTGAAATATGAGAAGCCTGTGAAAGTAGAGGAGCCTCTGAAAGAAGCCGAGAAAATCGCACCAGTAGAAGCTCAGGTCGATCATCTTAGGCATGAAACGCACAAACGGGACGAGTTGTAAATAGTATAGTGAGTCATGTATAGAATACGTTACTTCGATAACCTTTCTCCTCAAGGATGGCAATTCTTGGAAAGCTATGGAGGACAACGTACACCGTCCCTTGACTCCCTCCCGATAAAAGCGACAGGAGAAGGTTGTACTGTTCATAGATAGATGTTATAGCGTATGACAGAGGTGTAATTACTGAACGGTGACATTTAGGTAGGTAGTATGGGTGCTCATCTCATGTTAAGTTCACCCATTACCCCACATACTTTCTGCACTTACACATCCTTTTCTGTTTGTATCAATGGCAAATTAGTGTATGTATGTTTCTAACAAAGACATCATCGGAATACACTGTAGTAGAAGTCCGTCATTTATTGATAGGAGATAACCCGAAAACGAGGATGAGGTCATACTAAAACGAAGTTACAAGCTTCTAGCTTGTAGATGTGATGGGGTCTTCCTATGGAGAACAGTCATGTTGTATGACAAATATCATCCTTAGTTGTGGAAAATGGAGACACGTTGAGCATAATATACAGACCTAGTCTTCAGCGGAAGCATGAAGAGGAATTAGCCACTTTGGGAGCTACCTACACATACCCGTATCGGTACTTGAAATCAGCTTTCTCTTTCTTCGAGCTTTTCAGTGCACAACAGCCACACGAGTAGACGACGATGATAAACACCAGCACAATGATGTTGACGACGGCTACTCTCCGCCAGTTCGATTTCACATTCTGCAACACACCCGCTCGACATGAGTTGCATTCGAAGCAGAGCACTCCTTGCGTGTTGTTCCATGTTCGACAATCCGTGTTATTGCTTGCTCTTGGATGGCCTGTCCATGTTGTCGCGTTTTTGAATACGAACCCACAGTCCGTTGGCGGCTTACAACATCCCGACTGCCAGCCACAAGCAAACCAATCATCAGTCCATGCATTCCCCAGAAGTCAATCATGCTGTAGTTTAGAAATTTAGATTACCTCGAGGGGGGTCAGCGAGGCCTTGTTGAAGGCATCGACGGTGGGATACTTCGAGAGGTCGCCGCAAACCTGGCTATCAGCCAAGCAACTCTGGATCTTCGACCAATACTTGGGATTATCCACGCGCTTCTGCAACCAGTTGTTGTAGTCTCCCAGTTTATACTCCTTGTAGCCCTTGCCAGAAACAGCTCGCCCGGCTCCAGAGTTCGTGACCACGAACGCGAAGATGGTGAAGACGAAGAGCATGAAAATGAGGGTGAACATGACGAACAAATACGTCCACATGAGGGATCGGAACCCGCACCATGACCCCAGCAGTCCCGCCATGGACACCACAAGGACGAACACGCCCAGGGTAAGCACTGGCAGCTGCAGGAATCGCACACACTCCGAGTCGTGCTTCTTCACCAACCACACCCCGAAGCCGATTATCGGCAATGACAACAGCATCGTGAGAAAGTTCACCACGCTCGTTACCACATTACTACACCCCATTTCTGCTCGCTCCCGTCCCTTCAATCCCTCTAAAACAACAGCAACCTCGGCTCACCCCAGATTGTAGCAATTATGAGCAAGCGAGCTCAACAATTGCTGGACATACAGTATGACTGGTGAAGCTTTGAAAAGCGCGGTAAGGGATGGATTTGAAAATGCGTCCAGGATCGGCAAGAACTAGAACTAAGCTACAGCAAGAGATCCATGGAGAGTGGTCGATTTAAATGAACTAGCTCGTCTCTCGCCCGTTTAGAGAGATTTAAATTCTAGTAAGGGCGGTGAGATGTCGTGATTCAGAATCAATCGTGATCGGAATTCAAAAGAAGAAGGATCGTGTGAATCGGTGGCAGTGAAATCGCAATGAGCCTGTGATTATGTGTAAGTTATTCTCCAAGAAAAGCTGCGAAGGTCTCTCTGCAGCATAAGAGCCGTTGGATGCAATCCCCTGGGTGTGATCGCAGCTGTACATTTGGAGACTGGGGAATTCTGAAGGCCGTTGCTAAATTTGAAATCGATAGCCGTTGATCGACGGTGTAGAGGCAATCGGAATATTTAGAACTTGCCATGATGAGGGTGGATTACATTATAATAAGGTGGCCAATAATGGCACAATTTTTAGCACGAAAAAGCTACATGATGTTACGAGTGCAAGCGATTTCGTGCATGAGGAAAATTAGTAGAGAGGTAGAACAAGTGGAATCATCATTTTGGGACTCTTCTACTGTGAGTTATGAATTTTTAAAGTTGAAAATATAGGTGTTCCTAAAATGGTGTCCTAGAGTGACACCCTATAATGTTTGCATTGTACTCTTGTATGGAGAAGCTAATATGTACTTGTCAGTGAAGATTAGGAGGGCTTTATTGTGAGACTTGCTCCATTTTAGACTACTCTATTCTAAGTCCGAATTTACACATTCCCTGACGAGGAGATTGCAAAGTTTACAAATTACAAAGTGGGCCTTAGAAGGAGAGTTTGAAGAGGACTATTTTTTATTTTTGTCGTTCCCGAAAATAGGGGGTTGCTCTATGTATAAAACCATCTCACACCAATGTATGCCTACTACTCATGAATAAGATATCCATAAGCCCCGAGTTATGCAATTCTCCCTTGCTAACCAAGGAGTACAAAAAATTCTTTAATCTAGAAATAGGGTCGCAATGGTGGTAGTTCATAATAGAAAAGTACGCGTGTCATAAACTGTATGGAACTTCACAAATATGGTCGGTTCAAAGTGCAAGCCATGACCTTCAAATAATCTGAAAATGATCTGAATGATACAATGACAAGACCATCTACCTGGCAACATTTGAGACTCGGTTTTGGAAGTTGACCATAATGGACGAAGAGGGATATTAAACTTTAAGGCCCAAAATAAGTGCTCAAAAATTGTTGAAAAAATTGGGCTCAATGCATGAGTGATAGAGGTTGATGTAAGGTATATATAGGTTGTATTTCTCATATCTTATGTACCACAAGATGATTGCAAAAGAGTTTGCAAACCAAAAATTTCTAAAAAGGACAAAGAATGGTGAAAACTTGGGCAACCAAAATTAAGACTTTGGCGCTCAACGGGTATGCAGAAATAACAAAAGCTTATCAAACAAGGGCAAAATTGACGTTTGAGAATGTTTCAGGAGGTGCCTATCCTTTGATTTCATTTGATTTTATTCTATTTTTTGTGGTTTCCAAGAATCCAACTTGTATTAAAAAAGATCATTTGCGTCACAGTTGGAGATGAAATTTTAAACGTTGCACATGGTAATATACCCAAAGACTTGTATCACATATTAAATGACAAATAAAAAATGGTCATAGAAGGGGAAATACTAACGGCTTAAACTTTGCATTGTCCTAATCCTTAACATGTGGGTGTTTTTAGACTTTTGTGTTTATATCAATCAAAATATTACACTATTACAAATTTATGGTTTTATGATTATAGGAGTCGTATTGACTACATCATACTGACTACATCATATTCGTATTGACTACATCATATTCGAATAAGCCGCATTGCATTGTCCCATATTCGAATAAGCGGCATCACATTGTCGCATTGTACAGAATGACTAAGAGAATGACTAAGAGTAAATGATTGTATTGCCTATGAATAAGTAGCATCTTATTGTCCAAAATGACTAAGAGTAAATGACTGAAAATATGACTATTGATAATAATTTTACAATCATGTTATATGATAGTTTGTTGTCACATATCACATGTTATGCTTGTTGTAATGACATGTGACTACGATCCATGAAAAATGGTTAAAATATGATTATCAATAATCATATTTTTCATTCCGAACAACATGACACTATTTAGTCATAGTCAATATGACTCCCATAGTCGTAAAGCCTTGAATCTGTTGTAATCTGTTGTAGTGCTATCAATCAAAATACTATTGCATATGACACTCTTACCATTCAAAATACTACTAACCTTGCAGGTTCAGAAGTGCTTCTGCATTCTACATTAAATTGTGATGGACACTCCAGTCGTCAGATAGATCACTCGTACTTGTTTGATGAAGCATGTACGTCGCATAGCTCGTTTCACTTTTCCGGTCAACTGAAATAGTGGAGCAGGCGAGGTCACTCTCGGAACCGGCACACTCGTTTCAGAATTGTCGTGGTCACTTCTGGAACTGTCCCGTAGCTCCTCCGTTCGGGCATTGTTTCCTATTCTATCATGAATAGAAAAAAACTACCGTCTGCAAATGGGTCTACAGTGCCGATATGGTATCATTTCATTGCTCTGAAAGGAAATAGGAAGGTGCAATATAACAAGCAATCACATAAATAGGATCTCAACATATCACAGGTATAAACTTCTGAATTTCAATGACAATGTCATCCACCCATACATCCACGCAACTTTAAAACATCCACTGAACGAGGCTGGTTAAGATTTTCGCACTGCTCATGAGTTGTGAAAGATTGAAGGCTCAAACATTTGAAAAAGCTCTGAAGAGAAAACTTTTTCGACGATTCTCGAGTGATGTAAAGCAACACGTTCTTCTCACACAGCTATCGGCATAAAGACCGAACTGTCACAAGACTCCTATTCATACTTAGTCATGCATGGTTGGAGGACCTTGGTTTGAGAGGCCTCTTACTCACGTGCGCAGTACAGCTCCTCCATAGATTCGCCAACCATCCAGGCCATGCCGAAGATCATATCTTGTAGTGTACGTGCTTCTGTACGAGTCATTGTGTTCAGGATTATTGCGGTCCACCAAGCGAGCTGCCTCTTGCAGAGTAGCCTCCGCTGTCGCTCGCCTTCCATCATCACTCACAGTGACACTGTCAATATTGAGCCCGAGGAGCGTGTACTCCCAATACCAACCGTTTCTCTTCACATCACTAACACGTTCTGTCCAGCTCTTCAGCATCTCGCCCTCCAGCACCTGCACAAGTTTCCACCCACCACATAAGTACACTCGAATTGCATTACTCTGGCACCTATGCACATTTCCGACTCAAAGGAAACTCGACCTAAAAGGGCTTCTTAAAAGAAGTACTCAAACTAGCTTAGCTCAGTCTAGTACTATGCCTGTCATAAGAGAAAAAAGAACATTTTCGTCATACTCCCGTACGGAAAGGTTGCAAGCGAGCTCCGACATTTTGATTGAAGAGCAAAATATGCAATGCTTGCCAATGTATTGCCCAGGTGGACTACAAAAGAGGATAGTGGATATCAAGGTGCTTGTGTACCTCAGGCAAAGCAGCCATATCATGAGAAACACCAAGCGCGCGAGCTTTAGCTGCCTGCCATTTACGAACCATGAGTTCTGCCAACCTAGCATCCATATAGGGAACCTCCTCTCCTACTGCTTCCATCGTCCTAACCCCTTCATAACGTACACCCCATCACATTTCTTAGCTTCACTTCAGAGTAAACAAATCCTACCAGTTGCGTCCTTGACGGATGTCAAGATTTTAGCGCCTATTGATCTAACGTACTTGCGTAAATAGAATTGTGGCAAAGTAGACTTCACTTTGACAAACAAACTCCATTTTTTGAAACCACATTATGAGACTCTGAGCGGCATACACAGAGCAGTTGCATCAATAGATACAAGGGGAGATAAAGCACTGCGGATGTCCTCAGAGTCAAGTTCCTCGATACTACACACACACATTTCGTTAATCAGACAGTCAGGTTCAGTGATGATGGAATGATACCTGTAGAAGTAACTGTCGGGGCCCTGGTGTTGACCACAGGAGCCATTCGCGGTTGGGCTGGAAGGTAACGCAAACCCGCTACCACTAAGGCTCCAAATACAAGACCACTGGAAACAATTTGAAGAATTCTTGAGCCTAATCGACCAGAACCAGAATCAGGTGATTTCTTATCCTTGAAAGAAACACCATCTGAATCATCTTCCTCGCTGCCCTCCCAATCTTCCCCCTCATAGACTGTCGCGACACCATTCGAACTTGGAGCTCGTACATCGCCATCCATGCCCTGGAAGTCACGTCTGGAAAGCTCGACCGGGCTTTCAAGATCATCACTCGTTGCCGAGCTTTCTGCATTTCTGCCAATAGGGAACACTTTCTTGAGAGTGGCCTTCACGTTGTTGAGAGCGGCACCTGCTCCCGCTCCGATGCGAACAATAGCAGCCATGTGCGATCCACTGCCCTTCTCGAGCCCTTCCAGGTAGCTAAGTACGCTTGGTTCATCAAAGTAGTCATTGAGTTTAACACGAAGGGACTCGGTATCTCTAAACCTCGGGAATACCATCTCTGTCAACCATCCTTCCAGCAATTTACACAAACCAGGCAGTGAATCAGTCTCTTCACCCTCCTCTGAGTACGAGTAAACATAATTGACAACCGACGGGTCACGGAAAGGTGATTTCTCGTCTTCTAGGCCGAGCCATGCGCGACATTCACCAACCTCCCCCAATAGCAAAGCACAGATTCCTCTCTCCATCGCGTACTCAAGCTGCGAACTCGACATTTCACTGTCGGCCACAGATGGGTCAGCCTGTTGGAGCTGAGAAAATAACGCATCTGCTTCTTGAATCAAACGCGGATTCTTTGCAACAAAGCCTTCAGCCACATGCGCTAGTGCCGCCGCGTACACCTCCGAACTATCAGCGGGGATATTGCTGGGTGTAGCCGTAAAAAAAGCCACCTAATACAAAAGATCGGCTCATGATTAGTCTCTCCGTGATGATCATAAAGACAGGGCCAGAGAAAATCAGTTTACTAAGATATCTGCTGCGCTCGCACATTCTGGAAGTACAAGTCTGAACTTGATGATAAGCTTGCGACCCTATCTTAAGGTGACAGTGATACATCATACGAGTTTATTCTCAAAGCTCAAAGTATAAATGATACGATGATAATGATGTATTACCTGCTCTGCAGCAGTCATAAGAGAAAAGGCTTCTTTCATCAACTGCTCACGAGTAAAGCCACCTAATGGTGGGCTATTTCCATCTTCGTCCATGGTCCACAACAGTGACCGTAATCCCTGCAACCCTTGCTGACGCTGAGCTTCGTACTCTTTGTCGAGTGGAAGCGCAAGCAGTTCTAAAATACAGCGAGCAGCTAATTCGTCTAGAGTTCCTTCAATCTGCTCTTGCAAGTCTAGCGCCAATACTCGTCCACCCTCGTCCTACATATACGAGCACAAATGTCTCCCATCAAACAGGGTGCACAATAAGAGGTAAATGATGATGCGGCATGTTGCTCACACAATGTCATCTTACTATCTAATAAAATCGAGATATCACGAAATTTAACTACTGAACCGAGGAGTATTTAGCAACCTACCCTTAGCATCTTCAAAGCCGACTCCAGCAGTGAGCAACTCTTTACAACCGCTGGGGGCACTTCAGCCATTGCCTCCCGGGAGAGTTCCACATACGAGAGTGCCATAGCAAGAACTACATCACGGTTCAGCGTTTTTGGAAGATCCTCTTGCTGCGCTAATAGAGCCTGCCCTGCCTGTAAAACGACCTCGACTTCGCCAACTTCGTGAAGCAAGCATAGCGCCCCTCCGACCTATAACACCGAATCACAAGATTTCAGTGCAAATATTGCCCAAAACACCTGCAGTGGCTATGCAGCAGTACATCATACCCAGAGAGTTAAAGCAAATTTATGTAATTCTAAATTTCGTAAAGATATAAGAAAGTAACGATGGAAAATCGTCCAAACAGGCTTCCATTCAAGAATATTGATGGGAAAAGAAAAATTGGCTCCTTACCTTGGTCAATGGAACGTCAAGAATGAGGGTGTCTGCCTCGTCTTCAGCAAGGCCCTGGTTGTACTCTGCCCGGATTTCAGGATCAGCGAGTGTGTCTCGAGCACCTCTTAAAATCTCAAGCCGTGCGAGCAGCGCCTGCTGACTAAAGCCTTGCCGGGGAGAATTATCTATGCGCGAGTCGAATGCACGCACTATAGCATCTGACAGATACTGTGGTTCAGCTCCCAATATCTACGACCACGAATAGATTGCCATGTTAGCTTCACCTAGAAATTCACAGCCAGTTTTATACGAGAGGATTAGCTGACAATTCGAGGTCGAATGTCATCAAGCCAACCTTAGAATTTGATGAATCTATAAATACTATCTACCCCGCACAGAGATCACCAGAGTCATCACTACTAACTCTGGCGTCGTACTACTATAAGGATGATTTCCAATCAGTAACAACTCTAAGAACTCTCATGGCCATCAGAACCATCACAAACAGAACCTGAAAATCGGACTGAAGCTAACAATGAAGACCATTCTAGTTTCTAGCAAGTCACAAGAATTCGCAGATGCTACCATACAAATTCCACTTATCGAAACTCGTCTCGAATTTTGTATTTCAGACCCGGAGCACCTGTAGTGCCAGTTGAGCAAGATGATTGACAGTCATGTCAAGTAGGGTCAAATAACTACGGCGAATTGATGATAGAAAAACTTGCTCACGCTGTTCTACCGAGATCAATATGCACGCTACGCCACTGCTCTCCTTTCTCTACAAAAGGAAGACAGAATTTCACCATCCGTTCGGAGGTGCGAATCTGTCAACTGACCACCTAAAGAAACAACAAAAGGATTCTTACACTCTCGCATTCAACGATGCGGACAAAATGTTCGAAGAAAATGCACGAAATTGCCAGGACCGTTTCAAGATAACCCTATTTCTGGCAGTCAAAATTCCTCCAAACATCTCAGAGCGCTGGAAAGGACAATGGGGAAGAGAAAGTCGTCTGAAGAAGCAACAAAACGCATAGGAAAGATCT
This sequence comes from Bryum argenteum, assembly GCA_037043015.1. Classification (NCBI taxonomy): domain Eukaryota; kingdom Viridiplantae; phylum Streptophyta; class Bryopsida; order Bryales; family Bryaceae; genus Bryum; species Bryum argenteum. The sequence continues at coordinate 1,231,326 of CM073323.1, read as the reverse complement.
CGGCGCAAAAGCCCACCTGGTAATAATCGATGGGCAAGCGGAAGGTCTTCTCAGTCTGAGGGATGGGCGGATACGCAGACGCCACCGCGAGCACACGGAACGTCTCTTCCCCTCTGCCGCGGCATCCACCAATCTTCAGCTGGCTCTTCCCACGCCATTTCACGGGCGCCGTCAAAACCCCGACTCGAACCCTCCCAAGCTGCGCCACATCGCCCAGAACCTTACGAGCCCCCGAGCTCCCGACTCCGGCCGCAGCCGCGCCCTGGCTATGGCGGAGAGCCAGCAGGCCCCCACATTCCATCGCCTGCATCTGGATGCTCGATCGCTCAATGCTGCTCTTACATTCTATTTACCAAACACAAACCCGCACAGCTCAGATTCGGCACCCCAGCCCCAAATCACACGCATGTGTACGCCGAGTAATGTAAACGAACCAGTGTAGAGTATCAACGCCAGTCACTTGGAGCCACTACAGCACTACTCTCCCTACAGCCAATCTACTTTTTCTTGATTATTGGTTTTCAAAATTCCCTATCTGGTTCGTCCCTTCCGCCCGGGTTCTGTTATTATGTTCCCTTGACGGATGCGACTGATTGGCTCCGGGGATCCCAGTCGCCGAATATTTTTGGAGAGTAAAATCCGGTGAAAGATACCCTGCTCTGTTGCCACATTCATCGGTCAATACTTCCCTCGAGCATTTCTGACTTTATAGTCTTCCTGTACACGGTCATTCCAAATCTTTCAGTGCGAGAGGCCTGCCAATTCGTCTTGTATGTCACACGGAATATGCTGCCGGGAGAACTTCCACCTTGGAACCAGTAGTGTTGGTTCGCGTCTAGGTTTGGTACCGCCATGCACATATATCGTGGCAATGATTTAGGGCTAGCAACATAGAGCTTGTGGACTGCCTGACAATCACTCCATGTGAAATTGTTAGTCGTATATGCTGAAAGAAGCTCACACCAATTTTCAGCACTGGAAGATACTTCAATTAACAGTCATTTTGAGTAGTAACCAGTTCCTTGGGTTCTTCACCCTCGGTTGGCGACGGGCATGCCAAAACCGAGTCAGGAAATATTTCAGTTTGAGTGGTGTGCTGTATCTTCGACGAACTGATACAATAATTTCCCTGGCAAGAATTCATAGTCACGTAGCCTTGGCAATCACGATAATGTTGTAGAAAATGCAATGCATTTTTAACATAGGAGTAGCGTTACCCACTAATTGGTGCGTTCGTCATCTGAATTGCCAGCCATACCAACCATTTACAAGAGTAGGATGTAAAACTGTAGGAGCTCTCAGTATACCGCACTACGAGGTTAAACAAGATATCCCATGTTTGGCCCATGTTTACCTCACGGTGGATTTTCTATTTTCGCATTTCAACAAGTCTTCGATGACTACATTTGCCAATGTCATGGTTACACAACAATTCTACTGAGATGCCCAAGGAAAGGTGGTTCCTAACACATGGGCCGTCGGGAGGGTGACCTTATTTCATGCGGCTCTGACAACATTAAAACTTACTCTAGTAGATATATCATCTATACACGTATAACTGCTATTATGATGGGCTTGCATAGGACATTGAGTAACCGCCTTGAGCTCACTCCACTTTAATCAAAGGGATCGCTCCACTTCAATCAAAGGATTCGTTGCTCTAGCTGCTCCAGTTGCGACAACAAATGTGTAGCCATTGCCATTCAATTCGAGGTCCAAAGAGATATCAATAACACATAGATATCAATAATTCCAATCTGACCAGCTCAATGAAAAGTGGCTAAGTGAGATGATTTTTGGAAGATTTACAAAGTGTGTGCGAGATTGGACCAATTGGAAATATTAACTTTGGATGAAAATTGAATTGATAATAAATCTTGGAAGTGATATCCATAGGTGTACCTAATAAATCTTGGAAGTGAAATTCAGAAGTGTACCCAAAACCGTTTAACCTAAAATCTACACCCTAAGTACATTCAGCTTTGAAGTTGAAAGCTAGGATATACCTCCTTAAATAGGTCCAGTGAGTGATTTGTGGTGTTGTGTGGGTTTCAAGCCACCTACCCTATACAGTTAGCTCTCTCTCAAGGACAAAATGGTTGCGGGGAGACATCCCTGTATTTGATGATGTGTACCTGCCCCTGGGCGGAACAAACCTGGGGCAGTATCAACCGGAAATTTTTCGGTATTTTGGCGCCACCAAGGGCCTGCTCAACGTAGAGACAACACCTTCAGCGGTCATAGAATCTTCGTAAAATCTTTGTGGATTCGTGGAGGGATGTCATCTCCAAGGGTAGCCGGGCGCCTCTCTCCATGTGCAGAACCGCTGCTGTTTGGAGTTATCATTGACATCCTTGGCTGTAAGGAACCCCGATGGAGACATCTTTGATGCATCATCTACCTTCAGAAGAGCAGGGCATTTGTGAGTAGAATGCTGCTGAGCACGCTCCCGATAACCATCTCCGTCGATATACTTCGGGTGAGGAATGAATGATACCCCCTTCCACATAAGCCGTAGTGCCTGCATCCCACCAGCACCTAGTACATGAGCAGCTGAACAATGCATACTCTTTTCGATGTGTAAAATGGGCTGCCCATTTGGAGTAGGACATGGACTTCAGACCACATTGAACGAACCCCTGATACTCCAACGTAGTTCATAAAACAAAGAGGAATACTAGTCTACTGTCTAAAAGGGCTCATGATCAACTTAAAGGTTATGCGAGGAGACCCCCAGGAATGATGAAATTTTACGAGACTTTTTACAAGTGAAATTCATCACCTGCCAATAGATCCAAAACGCAACTTTGTGTGGCATGATCCATGTAAAGACCTCCGGATCCACGCCACGTTCAACACGTTTGGCTTTCAAAATTGCCTCGAAATAGTTACCAAGGTCTGGATGCTGGCATCCAATTCGTAACAGAAGCTCTTGCCCTGGTGTAGCAGCCTGCATACGCCACACTGCCTTCATATCCTGCGAAGTGTCCAAATCACAATGTGAGTTCATTCTTACATCAATGTGAAGTGGACATGCGCATTACTCGCAATCACATACAATATGCGCAACACACTTGACTACTTCGGTGACATTAGGAGCTCTCGGCAAAACAACGTGGTGCAGCAATTTCTACAAATACTTCGTCAGATTTACCGAGTCAACCATAGTCTTCACACAGCAGGTCAGAGACTAACCATGAAAGGACTAACGTGCAGCGGTTTCGCTACAAGGTCTAATCCAGGGGCAAATAGAAAAGTAACTCTTTCTGCCCAAGGCGTGTTCGTAACCTGTTCGTAATCCACAATGGTCACATGATTAGCACGAAATCGATGATTTTCATAGCATAAGAATAACCTCATTTGCAATTACGGACAAGCCACGAGAAGCTACAAGAGTTAGTGACTGTCTTCCTATATCGATCAATCATGAAAGTAACAGACCGCGAACTTTGCAGAACACAGACGAAAATTATCCTGATCCGACTAAAACGACTCAAATACTGTAGGGATAAGGACGAATTGCTGAAAATGAGCTACTCTGCAGAGGCACAGCATGTTTCAATAGAATTTTCGTAGATTTTGAAAATGACTGACTACACCGCACCTCCGCTATGCACTGCGCAACTTCACTTTGCTCGTCGTAGCAGTAGTAAACGCTCAAAGGATTCTGCTCATATCCCATGCTCGTTGGCATAGTCAGCAAGTGGCTGCAGAATTCGGAACAAAATCCAATTCACACTACACATAGAATAGAATTGTGTGAAGATAATCAGCAACGCAATACTAATGAACTAAAATACTAGAAACGAAATATTCCTACTCTCACATTTTAAGTTCAAATGCTTCTTCATTACTAACACTAAAAATTTCTCGATTCAGCTCTACGAGACTCTGTCCTAACACAAAGGTGTCAAAAAAACTCTCAAATTGTTTGTGAGCTAGAAGCGGAGGTACTAAACAACGAGTGAAATTTGATTAAGCACAGAACAGAAAGTGCATACACAGGTCCGGAGGTTGCGGCAATCGAACGAGCTTCGCTGGCCGTCATGTGATGAGAAGCAGCATACCACGACGGCGGCCTATCCAAATTGACAAGCGCATAACGGACGTTATACTCAAACCGGTGCAGGACGGGCTTCCGGCGCTCATGCCACACTTTCCCTTCGTAAAATGCAACCTCCGCGGCATCCGCAGGGAGCGCACTCTGCGCGGTGAGAAGGCGGAAAGCGAGAAAGAGCGACTGACTAAGAGAGGACCAGAATGCAGAAGCGATGTCGCACAGGAGAGCCACGAGCTGCGCGAGCGCACTCCCTCGTCCTGGCATCTCCACCTCCTCCGCCATCGCCATGACTGCTCCTTCCGAAGAATCTTCTCAAGCCCTAGCGCTCCTTGGAAGAAAGCTGTTGCTCGATCGCCGCTGCGAACACCATCGTTGCAGCTGTATGCTTGCTTCCTTCAATGCACACTCAATTGTTTTCTGTTATCCAGTCAATTCCTTGAAGGGCACGAGCGCAACAGTACGGTGGTGTCCGAAATGGACGGCTGCATAACTTATTACTACAGTGCCCTTCATATTCCTCTTCAACTGGTGCTTTCCCTGCCATCTTTGCAACCACTTGAGCTCATTTTGAGCTCTGTCCACATCTTTACAACATGCTCATTTTGAGCTCTGGAAACAATGGTCTTCTAGCAGGTCCTAGAATAAGCTGTGCCTCAAATGGTCCATCAATGAAATTATGAAGATAGTGTAATTGTTCTGGTGGGTATGAAAAATGATACCCCATATGATTGTTGGTGGAAGGTATTCAAGTCGATATGATTTCTGTTGTTCAAATTTTAAATTCCATTTTACACTGCCATGCTATTTTTGGAGCCTTCATATTTCAAATGGTTTGGCAGGTTGTGTTAATTTTTATCGCTTGGTATTATATTTCAACCACTAAATCCGCATAAATAAGATGAAGAAGTATATGTTTCGGACCTTTTTCGAAGGAGCATAGTGGAGAGGACGTGGGCGCCGGTCGTCCACGCTCCCGACGGACGTCGAGTGGACGATAGTATTGAACGAGCTTGGACGAACGAAAGATCGAATGAGAGTGCAGTTTGCTAGATAAGTGCCACACCACCTGCCTTGCCGGGAAAGCTCGATACAAAATTTCCCACTACGGTCGCTTCAGATTGTACTTCGTCAAATTCGAGATACATTCAACAGCTTATTGATTGATTGAGAGACTTTGAAGCAATTCTGTGGTGGGACTTAAGTTATTAACAATGGCGATGATGGCCACGCAGCTGACCAAGTGGTGGTTAGTTTCAGTCCCAGTAAGTCAATTCCTCCTCCCGCTCTCCCAAGCACTAGAACAAATTTGGTACTCGTTATGCATGCAAGCTCAATCTAAAAGAGACAGAATCATTTAACCAATCCCTCACCACATGGGCATCTGTGACAGGATAACTTTCAGCTGAATTCGCGGAAGTCGAGACAGAAACGTCAGCAGCTTGGTGAAAGTAAGTCTTCATCTTGCATAATTGGCAATGTCGTTTTTCTTCTAGCACTACGAGCTTTCTCAATCGAAAAATATGAGTACGAGGTCACTGGTAATCACCTACATTGCATTGATTGATCTTCGGAAGGTGCACGGTAAGCAATCTCGTGTTGTGTTTTGATCTCGGCTTCGTATGCTCAGGGCTCAAGTGTCATGCCCAAGCGACTGAGAATCAAAAGAAGAAAGTGTTGGTGATGGGAGGCACGGGTCGAGTGGGAGCTTCGACTCTCCGTGCTTTAGCCAAAGGTGCCGACCTTCATCTCGTTGTTGGCGGTCGAAACAGGTACACCATCACCGCATTCCAATTTTAGGGTTTTTCATTCAAGCTTTGCCAGGCATTTCGGTACTGAACACAATGAAGAATCTTGTCACTATCACATTCTTAATGAAATCAACTCGCGCCGTATGTGCATGAATAGAATGCAAGAGTAGTAAGAACTCACGCTTGATATGAGTACATAACTCAGTCAAGAGCATGATATCTTAATTCAGGGTAATTTACGTACAGGTGCAAACGAAGCTCTCATTTGTTCCTCAGGTCATATTTCTGAAGCCTTGTCTTGCTTGTTTCAGGGAGAAAGGAGAAGCTCTAGCACGGGAATTGAGTGACAATACGGAGTTTTCGGGGTTTGATATGGACGATCCATCAGCCCTGCGAGCAGCTCTTGATGGTCTGCAATTCGTCACTCACTTTAGTAGGGTTCCATACTGATCAATTCATTATCGAAGTGAGGATTCTAAGAGTCGTTTTGTTGTGATGCAGGTGTGGATCTGGTGGTGCATGCAGCAGGCCCTTTCCAGAGACGACCGGAATGTGCAGTTCTGGAGGCAGCCATAGACACTAAAGTATGTAATGGTCATTTTATAGAGAGTTCGGCTTACTTTAGTACTGATGGGAAGCAATATAACATGGATATAGAAAATATATAAACAACACAATAAAATATATGTTGTAACTTTTAGTTTATATTATATGGTGCATGTGCAGACGGCGTATATCGATGTATGTGACGACCAAGATTATTCTGTGCGTGCCAAAGCTTATCACGACAAAGCACTTGCAGCTGGAATTCCAGCGATCACAACTGCAGGAATCTACCCCGGCGTCAGTAATAGTGGGTATCAACTTGTCATTAGCCTTCTACTTGTGAAAAATGTAGTTAGTTTGTTGACTAGCATTTTTATCGATGAGGAGGTTAATCATTGGATTGGACTGTGCAGTAATGGCTGCAGAGCTTGTGCGCTTGAACGGTGAACCAAAACGAATTCGGTGCGACCTTCCTCGACACTGTCATCAAGGACTCTTTAGTTTGTGCAGCCTTCTTGAAAATTTGTATCTGATATCATGTTGTCAATGACTGCAGATATTCATACTACACAGCAGGCTCCGGTGGGGCTGGACCTACCATTCTTGCGACGAGCTTTTTGCTGCTAGGCGAGGACACCATAGTCTATGTAGATGGTAAGTTAGAAAGCACACAATCACGTTGCTTTTCTCCTGCATTCGAGGATATGTTGTAGAAATTCATCAATGTCTTGGTTGACTTTAGGTAAAGTACAGAAGCTGAAAGCCTACAGTGGCAGAAGAGACGTGGATTTCGGAAGAGGAATCGGTAAAAAGCCTGTGTATCTCCTGTGCGTTCTCTTCCCTCTATGCCCTACATATTACCCGTGGAATCTTTTAGATTACAGCATTCTGTTTCAATTTAGGCTCTTCTCTTCGTCTCCGCAAGTGACTTCTTTCGTGCGAATTTCACATTTGTGATAGGAATTCAGGAAATTATTGGTCAAAGAGGGTATTCTTCGAACTATAGGATGCTGTTTGGAAATTAACAATCTTAGATTGTGCTGCTCACAGGAATTTACCGGAGGTGAAAAGTGCACATGAGGTACTTAAAGCTCCAAATGTGAGTGCGCGGTTCGGTACATCTCCTCAGATATGGAACATTGCAATGGTCCTGGTTGCCGCACTCGTCCCTAAGGTGATTCCTATATGTTTCATTCTTGATGGTTGCTCGTGTGTTTCTGTAATGAATGTTCCAAGCCCAGTTGTGCCCTAAGTTGAGTTCAGCAGTTTCACATGAGGACGACATCTTTTTCAGTTTAATACTATGATTGACCAGTGATTTAAATCATACCAGTGATGTTAATCTCGGCCATACGTGAATGAAACAGACTGGGTAAATGAAAACCATGAGTTTCTAATCTCAGGGGTTTATTACTGGTTTCTCTAAGTTTATAGACTCAGGGATAATCTGGGTTCTGCGGCGATTTAAATCGACACCACTTGGTCCGACAACCCAATTCAATACTCATAATCGGATCGTGGTAGCGTCTAATCATATCAAGGATTGGCTGCAGGATATTTTGCAAGATCAGAAGAAGGTGCAACGCTTGGTGGACTTGTCGAATGTTGCAGTTCGGGCAGTGGACGGCATTGCAGGAGAAAAAGTCTCCATGCGGGTGGATTTGGAATGTGAGAATGGGAAGAAGGCAATTGGTATATTCAGTCACAAGAAGCTGTCAGTGTAAGCACTCAAAGCAACCTACCAACTCACATACCGATTCTAGAGAATTGCTGCACCCTTCGATCATCACATCCTCAGAACTGATATTCTTCATTTCAGAATTTTGAGTTTTTACTTCGTTTCTCAAACATATTGTTGAAAACTTGACTTCGATGCTGAATGCTCACAACGATATGTTGCTGGAGCAGAACTGTAGGCATGTCTGTGGCAGCATTTGCAAGAGCTGTGCTGGAAGGCGCAACGCAACCTGGTGTGTGGTTTCCAGAGGAGGTACAGAACTTAAAAGAGTTTCTACTCTTAAAACAGGAGGGGCTGTTACCTTAGCATGTTTCTGATCATGAATTGGGGAATTGTAGGAAGGAGGTATTGCGGAGTTAGCACGACGAAAGCTTTTGGAGCGAGCAGCAGAAGGCACTCTCAACTTTGTTATGAACAAGTATGTCTTCTCTTTAAAACTTCACTGCATCTAATCTAGCCTCTTCTATAGGAATGAAAAGGAGGCTTTGTTAGGGACGATGATTGTGCGGGTTGCTACCTGAAAAGCAGATTAATGCTTATGTTTGATGCAAGTAGAGATCATTTTCGTCTTTTCGCTAATGCTTGTTCAGAGTATTAGACTTTTACGACCACCTAGACATGTTTTTTGATTGTCTCCAATTCTCATGTTTCATGTAACGCTGTAACTGTTCAAATCTTGTTGTTTGCTCTGTGGAGGCTCCAAGCAGCTTTTGCTTGTTTGGAAGGGAATTGTGCTTGGTTGTTGACCAACTCTTGTGATTGTAAACGCAGGTCACCATGGATGACAGACCAAGACCCCAAGGAAATTGGTTTTGGACTCTACTGGTAGTTGCTCGCACCACCCTATGTAATTTTGTAGGAAGTATTAGTTTTGTCACTGGGGATTTGTTTACAACGAAAGGTACATATCAATGAGAGCATTGATTTTTATTGATTCGAGTATACCTCACATCTAGAGGAGCACAGTCATATGTGTACAAATACCAAGTAAAAGAGTAAAGATCAACGATTATGACTTCGACTATTTTTTGAGAGCTACATGTGAGGAATATGAAGATCTAACATTCAAAAAATTGAAGTGGAAGTACTAAACTCTGTTGCTACAAATTTTTCATACGAGCAAAAAAATTCTCAAGAAGAACCAAACTTGATGAATGATCTATCACGTTTGTGCGCATAGATGAGTTAACCATTGAAAAGATTGGAACAAGTAGAGATTTTGTTGGAATAGTTATGCTATATAGGTTAGACCTAGGTAGCTTGTGTTTTCTTCAGTGCCTCCTTCAGTAGTCACCAATTCATTTTCTCTTTGCCCTTAAATCGTTCACTTCCAACTCTAGATGTTCACAATCTCCTCACTCCATTTTAATTCATTCCCCTCCAAAAAATTGACAAACCCAAGCTACAAATCAATGTAAGTTCTCGGGTTTGAGCTGTGAATGTAAGCTAATGAGTGTTAGGTTGAGCTGTGTCGAGCGTCTGAAGCAATCGAGGGGATTGAGGGGCTCGAAGGCAGTCACCAGAGATCATCTTATGTGTTTGGTCTCAAGCATCACCGGCTCCCCTTGAATTTGCCTTCTTTTGTTTTAATTCATGTTTGAAGGTTTTCGTGCTCGGAGGATTTGCCGATCTTGTAACGCTTTTTGTGATGATGTTCCAGCCACCATCGTGATGCATCGGTGCCAACACTTACTGTAGAAATGTAAATGCTCGAGTACAAGCAAACCAAAATGATAATTCATATTTAGTGTTGAAATTGATATGTAGTGTTGCAACGCTATGAGGTGCAGTTGTTATTTAGCGTTGCAGTTCGTTAATGTTTGCAACTGTAGTGATCTGAATGAAGAAAACAAGCAAAATACTTCACCTGAAGGGAACAAACTAAGTGAATGCACTTCGCCATCTTGATACATGTGGGTCTACTTAATACTGAAATTAATGTAGTGAAGGAAAATTTCGTGTTTAAATAAAGGTACACGATGGCTAAAATGTGGATGTAGTACTAGAATGTTCTTATGCATCCTTAAGCCTCAAATCTGGGTGAGTGACCACGAGCATAATGTTGCCAAAGGCGACAAAATGTGTACTCTCCAGGGTCATTTTCTGCAGTAGTATGAATCCTTATTCCTGTGGACATCATTTTCAGTAACAAAGTATTCACTGATACGTATGAATCATGCTGTCTTGCTGGAAAAATTCTCACATCTTAGTGCAGAAAATGCTTCTAAACTAGCTTCGTTTGGATTTTCTAAGCATACATACCAATTACAGTGCTAATTTTAGTCAATGTCCCATAACAGATAGTGTCCAATTTACTGTAGAAAGGTTACTCAAGAAATATATGGTAGAGTGCTTAAAAATGGAGCAATACCAATAATGACTCACTAGGCTTTTTCACCGAGAGGTACATAGTGGCTTCACAATTCAATTTTACATGCCTCAGAATTAAACATTATAAGGGTACCATTTTGAGGGCACCACCACAGAAAATCCTACAAGTTGAGTTTTAAAATCTCATAGCAAATTGTACAAGAATTCAACAAAATAATGATAGTTTCACCCGGTCTAAACTTCCACTTACTTTGCCCATGCACAAAAAGTGCCAGCACTAAGAATTTCGCTACAAAATTCTCATGCTGAGATGTGGGTTGTGCTTCAAGTTTCCTATGCTGAGATGTAAGTCAAGGGGCAGCAGTCCTCAATATCAGATGAAGATATACAGCATAGTATTCAATTCGTCCGGACCTGGGCGGTAGCTCTGCAGTGGTGCATGTGATACAGATGTGGATTTGGTTGTCTGTGATATACAGCATATTATTCCGTCCGGACCTGGGCGGCAGCTCTGCGCTGGTGCATGTCATACAGATGTGGACTTGGTTGTCTGTGTTTCATTGTTGTCGTTGTTCGATATGGGCGCACTCCTACAAATAATTGCGCTCCAGTGATCTCTCCCACACTGCCTTCCCATCCTCTGCTGTCCCACTCGCCTTCTACCCTTCTCTCCTGCAGGCCGCCCACTTACTAAGTTCTAACGCACCTCGTCTCCTCGATTGCTGCTGCAGCTACGTACACCCTGGCTCACTCATCACTGCATGGATTCGTTTCATTCGCTCCCAGACCCTCGTCATGTAAGTTCGCACTCCCGTTGCATGTGCATCATCTGCACCCTCATGCTTATCATTGTCCCTTCTCACATCCACGATGCCGTGTGTCGATCTCCCGAATCAAGGGGGGCCGCATTGTTCAATGCAAGCTAGCTGTGGACCTGACAAGCTGCTTCAGCTCTTGAGGGTGAAGATACAAGCGGTGCTCACCCAGTCGGAGGCGAGCTGCCAACACTGAAACCTGTGTGCCTTGCACCTACATTATCGTCTTGCTGATTTCAATTCCCCAAGAATTGATCCGTGAGGAGATGAGTGTTGCGATAATTCTGTGTCTCTATATTTGTAAAACATCGTGTCTGAATATTTTAAGCAATTGGTGTCTGACATTTCTTAGCCATTGCTTCCTGACAGAACCTGTGTTGACAAGCTACGGTATCGTCACAAAACACAAACAACCAGTTCGCTGAGTGACTTGGAGAAGAGATGGCTTCAACCTTTATTTCACAAACTCTTTCACCTCTGCCCGGATCGGATGCCATCGGATTCAGCTACGATGTGTTCAGCTACTACGCCAACCCCAAGAGCGTCAAGAGGCAGCTGTTCAACTTCGCCGATCAGATAGAGGTGAATGCAGCTGACTCCTCATGGCTCCTGTCCACCGATTTCCAGATGCAGGTGATTGAGGATAGTTCCCAGTCACATTTCGAGGCACGTATCAAGGATAACTACTCAAGGGACTTGGCTGCTAGCGTGAATTTGTCTGGAAATTACTCCTTTTTCTCAGCCTCTGTAGAGTCTGATTTCACCAGTAAAATCAGCTCTCAGACTGATACCACGTACACACACATCATCGCCAACGTGGAGAAGTGGAAACTCAGTTTGAAGGACGATATCCCGAGTCTTCGATCCAAAATGACTCCCGATTTCAAGGATAAACTGGCCAACATGAACCCGACTGAGCTTTTTGAGAGGTACGGGACGCATTTTCTAAGCGAGGTGATTGTTGGTGGTCGAGCGAATTTCGTTGCCACCACAAAAACCAGCTCGTTTGAGTCCCAAACGGAACTCAAAGTAGCTGCTGAGGCATCGTTCAAACAAGTGTCTTCTAAAGTTTCTGTTACCAACAACGAGGCAGTCGAAAAGTTTGAGAGCATAAGCACCTTTCGCTTGTACACCATCGGTGGGAGTGCCCCAGTCGACATCCGAAACATTGAGGAGTACGCCGCATGGTTGAAGTCGATTGATAAGCAGCCTGTATTCTGTACCTTCACAACAGACAGTTTGACACCCATCTCCAAACTCGCTGAGACTGAGGATCGCCAAATGGAGCTTGCAGTAGCCGTTCACTCTTTTGTCCCCAATTACCTCATGTAACTTGCAGTGACAGAAGTGAGAGTTATCTCCTCCAACACATACAACGAGCAACCTCCATACGGCTTCACGAAGATTGACTACGACTTGAACAGGAATGCGGGGGGAAAGTACGTTTTCCTGTGCCAGAAGCAAGAGAGGATCCCAGTTGCCAATCGATCAGGCGATTTGTGGCCCATCACTGCTATTGACATCGTTGCCGGCGACGACTGGTATCCACCGATTCCTAGCGGTTACGAGAAGATCGAGAAAGATCTCAACGAGGGTGCGGGCGGCAAGTTCATCTTTCTGTGCTTTTCGAAGGATGCTGCCAAAGCCGAGGAGGGCTTGCCCATTCGAAGCATCATAGTGATCGGTGGTTCGGACGATAATCTAGCTGCACCATACGGGTTCACCAAAATAGATGTTGATCTGAACATGGGCTCCGGGGGAGATTTTATCTACCTGTGCTACTCACGTCATTTGGATGCCGTTTAATTCAGCATGATCACTGAATGCTACACAGCTCATGTTAGCTTTTGGTCGCTTCTGAACAGAATTCGTAACTCCTACACCGTTCTGCATACGAGAAGATAACTATGCAGCAAAGATGTTCTAGGTAGCAAAAAGTTGAGCCTGCAGATGCTACGGGCCACAGGGCCTCATCACCAAGAAGCATCTATGCAAGTCAAATCGTTGTTCAACGTTAACTCTGTTACATCCCAAGTCGTTTCGACTTAAGTTTGTCACTGTAATGTTTGCATGTGTATGTCTAATGATATGATCGGACATGTATGTAGATCTTGCACTTTTCATTGTCTTGTCTACTTGCTAATCTCTCCCTTATCCAATTATTTTGCCAACCGTTTAAATTTAACGAATAGCATATGTCATTAGGTGTCCAATAATAGATAGTCCTATTTAGAATTATTTATCAAGACATATTTCATACATAAAATATAACTTAATTGCCACAACCAAAATAGGCGCGCACAAAACGGCTCAGGTGGAAAAGGGAGAGAGAATGGGGGCCAAACTCTACGGCCCCACACCTCATTGGCAAAGGGAGAGAGAACGGGGGCCAAACTCTACGGCCCCACACCTCATTGGCAGCCTCCACTTCTCGGGCTACTTGCCCGTGGCTGATCCATACTGTCCGTCACTGACCTATCCTGCGTGGGCCTAACCAGTCCTGCCCATGCCCCTATCTACCGTGGGCCTAACCAGTCCTGCCCATGCCCCTATCTACCGTGGGCCTAACCAGTCCTGTCCATGCCCCTATCCTGCGTGGGCCTAACCAGTCCTGCCCATGCCTCTGTGCGGGCCTAAACAAACGTGCCCAAGTCTGCCCGTGCATTTTAATGCATGCCCCTTGTATTTGTGTGTAATTTGCTTAATTTACTTAGAGTAAATTATGTTGGATTAATATATAATTAACGCTTATTGCGCACCATAACACTCTACTAAATTTGATAATTAATGTTCGTTACAATAATTTTCAACCACTTCCCTAGTTCTATTTGTTAAAAACATGTTAGATCAATAAATGACAATTCTAACACTCTATTAGCTGTATGGTAAAATGGAGGCACTTCAACACTTTAATCATTCATATTAAACCTTAAGAATGTTCATGACGGAAACATCGTCACTCATGTAATTGAAGTGGATTGTCATAAATTTTGACTCCTGCAAGTTGGTTCATTCAAATAAAAATAATTGAATGACAACAAACACGTAATTTGTTATAATGGGAATATTCAGATTATCAAATTGAGCTTGAGTTGAGCCAAATGTACTGTGTGGGTACGTTTAGCTCGACTCTACCTAAACCCACATTTCTCAAAATCAGTGAATAATACCATTATAACGAATTACGTGTTAACAACAAATAATAAAGAATGCAAGTTAAGAAGCCGAGAGATGCAAGGAGAAGCCAGAAGAGAAAAGCCGGGAGGGAAAGTCTGCTTAACCAAAAGAATTACAATTGGCACAAGAATATGGCAATAACAGAGAATCCATTGAAAAACAGATCTTGTGTTGCTGCAAACTAGATGGAATCTCTCCCGATCTCACAGCTTTTTATGCTAATGATTAGAATCTTTTCTCAAACAAGTCAGCTAAATCAATCCGCGACACATGACACATGCACGAATAAAACATAAATTAAACCAAAGACGAAGTGTAAACAAATCCTATTTTGGCACTATAATCTTTCATATACGCTAAAGTAGAATCACTCAAAGTTGGAGATCTCAATGACTAGAATTCAAAAGTTATGATGGGATTTGGGGCCTTGGTGTTGTTAAAGTTGGAGCTCCGGCAAAGGCAATTCTCGCAATAGTGATACTTCACAAGAAAGAATATTTCCACAGTACTTTACCTCCCAACATATGCGGAGTGATGTGTTTGCATCAAGTCCAACATGACTTTTTAGTCTCAGAGAGTGTACACTAATTAGACTTCATGCATTAGATTGGTTATTTCTTGAAATATCTTGAATGAACCAATCACAAGAGAAGATTTTGCCCTATGTACGGTAGGCCCTACGGACAAATTCACTCTCCACATAAAGCGTCAGCATTAGAACTGTCACTATAAGCACAACATGGTGAAATTGCTAATTGGGTGCATTTTGGTGCATTTTGGTGCTCTCACCATACCTTAGCACAAGACTCCTCCATAGTCCTCTAAGCTCTAGCTAGTGTCTCTTTAGTTTACAAAGTAAGGTAGGTGAGTTGAAATCCACACACACCGACAACCAACTTACTAGAGACATTCAAACATGGTGTACATTACAACTTCCTATTTCAAGTTCACTGTACAGATGTTGAACATTTTAGACTAATTGGTTTTAGGTATATCTATGAACTCCTTCCACTTCCAAATTTTATAACCAATACATGAAAATTTCAAGATTGATGATTCCAATCGGTCCTCAATTCATACTTTGCGCATTCTCTACTATTGATTCTCTAGGCCACTTCCCAATGAGCTTGCCGATATATTAGTTTTGATATGTTACGCCACTACCTTAGGTTCTCTGTGGTTGCGTGCTCAGCAGGACAAGCCCATTAAGCTAGTTATCCCCTAAAGGTTCAAGAAAGCCAAAATGGCTTTTTCAAGTTCTTGCTCAAATAAAATTCAGCCAACTTTGACCATTATAATCTGACTCACAAAGGAAGAAAAATAAATGGTTCAAATCTAGAAAGTGAGAGAACGGTTGAGTTAACTCTAAGTTTCTACGGTTGGATCTTCCAAATAATGCATAGATTGAGTATTTTTAGGCGTGAAGTAGAGGAATGTCTATTTTAATGACTTAATCAATGTGACATCAAGAACATCTAACCCTTAACCTCTAAATGCTTGACCTATTTTTTTCAGTAAAGAAGTCAATTTTAGAAGCTCTCTTGGATGAAAATTCTACACTTATAAGCTATTCGAATCTAAACCAGTTCTACAATTTTGTAGTAGACTTATTATTGGTTGTGTCAATTAAATTGTCAAATATAATCATAAGATCATAATCATGTAAAGGAAAGAAATAAAAAAAGAAATAAATAATCTACATATATAAGAGAATTGGGACTGTCATTTGGAAATCCTTCCTACAATCCTACCCACCAATGCACCAACCTACTAACATACCAGCCTACCAACATACAAATCTACCAACCTTATCAACCTACCTACCTTCTTTAGTGTTATTTGGATTATGAAGTAAAAATTAAATAAAAAAAAAAAAAAAAAAAAAAAAAAAAAAAAAAAAAAAAAAAAAAAAAAAAAAAAAAAAAAAAAAAAACAAAACAAAAAAAAAAAACAAGTATATATAAAAATAATAGGAAATGGTAGACAAGGGATATTTTATGTATAAAAGTACCATATAAAGAGCTCCCCGCAGGGACGACATGGACCTTACTTGATCTACATAAGAATTGTAAGCATTCATGACCTTGAAGAGAGTTGATTTCAGAAGCAGTACCATATCTTCAATCTACACTTCTATAGCGTCACACATTAATATTGTCCGTCATCGTCCGTCGGAACGACAGGTACCATGCTAGTCATGAATAACTAAAAACTGGATGGCATGTATGTATAAGAAACAATGAGAAAATAGTAGTTTGCATGTAATCCTGCATTGAAATGTGAGTATTTCCAGCAAGGCAGCATGATCCATGCCTATCAGTGATTTATTCTTTTTAAATCCGAGACAACGTATTAATCATTTGAGCAACACATCAAAAACCAAGGCAAAGTCTTGGTCCAAGAGGAATTTTACACACGTATTTTCCTCAATCTCAATCTCATAAGCCATTCGAGAACTACCTTTGTAAGTATACGTAACATGCGTAGTAAGTCAAAACCTTACTATAGAAATTAGAGCAAGGTAATGAATAGCCCAACTCACAAGTGCCTATGGTGTCCAATGGTGTACAAGACAACCATGGTGCCAACTAAGAGCATTTCCAACGGCATGGCTAAACGTAGCTAGGGAGGAGAGGTTGCTAAATTTAGCACCCCTTTGAATCCACACCCTATTTCAACGAACTCATTAAATGACTATCTTATATCTCACTTTCCACTACACTTTGACAAAAAATTATAAATACTTGTGGTTCAAAAATTTGTACGAATAAAATTTCCCAAAAGTCAACTTAACTTGAGTAAATGATGTGTTTGAGTGGAAGTTGAAGAGGCGGCTACATCTTGCGGGTTGAGCATTTCTTTTGCGGGCCGCCAAAGGTGGCACATCATATAACTAGTCCTAGAAAGAAAATGAGGCTTGCCTCGCTGAATGTATCTAGTCTTCTTCCTTAACATTAGTCAAGTACTATTCAAGCTCTACTTTGATTCATCTAAATAGAACACGAACAAATTATTGTCTGATTATCAACCCCAAAATTAGTTGAATTTCTACATTTAGGTGATATTTAAATATTGTAAATTTATCCTAAAGAGTATGGATAGATGGCATGCATTCTACTCAAGGCAACATCTAATCTTTTATTTCTTAGTTTTGAAGCCCAATTGGAGCAAATCTAGGTTGTATGAGGTTTTAGAATTTTCCTAAGTTTCTTTGTCTAAAATCAACAAACGTATGGAAGTACCAAATCACCATTTTTATTTTCTTATTTTTTTTTCCCTCCTAAACCAAATATGTTTACCATGATTCATATTTAACCAAATTGACAATTATATACCTTCCTCTGAAAACAATTTACATGAAGGGTTCAAAAGTATAGTGAGTCTCTAAGATTTTGCATGGACAAACTCGACTTAGTTATTGATATGGAGAATTATTAACCCCTAACTTTCCTTGAAGCCCGAAACGGGCTTTTGCAATTCCGGGCAGCCTAGATGAAGGGGTTAAAAGTAATATTTTTGCCTAAAAATTTTATCGAGTCCTCCTTATACTACAAAGTGTATGTGGTAAAATTTTCAAAGTCAAATTCCAACTTTCGAGTCTTCTAGGACGATCCTTGGGTTGCGAGCCGAGATGGGGCAGCTCAAAAAAGTGACTTTTTTGATTTTTTTTTTTTTGAAACATGATCATTACTAAATCACTACTCAAATTTCAAAGTGACTCAAGTCAAAAAGCTTACCAATTTTACAAGGGCAGCCTCCAAAAAACTTTAGAACCAATCTTCGCAATACCCAAAAAAACTTGGAAGACAAACTTTGGATGTTATGATCTCTCAAATGGTAAACATCCAACGGTCGATTTTTTGAAGAGTAATCAGGCATATTCTTAGGTACAAGATCTTACGGTTGGAAGTTTTAAAAAAAGAATAGAAATCGGTTTACACCCCCACGAGTGCTTAGAGGTAGAGTTTTTTTGGGTATTGGGAAGATTGGTTTAAATTTTTTTTGGAGGCTGCCCTTGTAAAATTGGTAAACTTTTTGACTTGAGTCACTTTGAAATTTGAGTAGTGATTTAGTAATGATCATGTTTCAAAAAAAAAAATTCAAAAAAGTCACTTTTTTGAGCTGCCCCATCTCGGCTCGCAACCCAAGGATCGTCCTAGAAGACTTGAAAGTTGGAATTTGACTTTGAAAATTTTACCACATACACTTTGCAGTATAAGGAGGACTCGATAAAATTTTTAGGCAAAAATATTACTTTTAACCCCTTCATCTAGGCTGCCCGGAATTGCAAAAGCCCGTTTCGGGCTTCAAGGAAAGTTAGGGGTTAAAGGTTTTATTTTGGGGTACTTCTCATCAGGTCCCCTTGCACAAAGTAATTTGGGGATCCCATTCAATACCCAATAGAAGTTATGCATAAATTTCAAATGTTATAATCTCACAAATGGTCCAAATCAACGACTAAAATTTTACATAGTCTTTGCAGATTTTACATACTTAGCTAGGTTTGAGATCTTATGATTAAACGTAGATAGATAGATAGAAACTCCGGTCCCTTTCTAAGGGGCCGGCGTGAATGAAGTGTCCGTTCGTAATGCTAATATCCCGATGGCCACCGGACAAGGGGAAATTGGAACAATACTACTTCCCTCTCTCGAGGGTGGACACTATAACTACGCTAGTTTCTAGCCTAGTTACTATTGCCTTGAAGATACTTGACATAGTATCCCCCCAAAGGGCTTTGAGGTACCCATACAACAAGGTCCAAAGACCCCCCACAATAGTTGGGTGGACTATAGTGGTGAGCACCATGCCGGCATGGGGAATAGAACCCATGACCTCCTCATTGGGGGCCTAAGCCCTAACCACCAAGCCAAGGCTTGTGGTGCCTTTGATTAAACGTACATAAAAGTTGTAAAGTATTTGACCATGCCTCCAATCCAAGAAGGAAAACACAATATTTGAGTTTGGATGTTTTAAAAATACTTGGATATTTAGAGGTTGTCATTTTCATAATGTGTATTGCCATAAAAGTTGGAGCCATCATAGTGACCTAATTTTTTGTAAAAATACAAGGGCACATATTATTAATATTCAACTTTGATTCTACCATTCCATATACAAGACATCAATGAAATAGTCTAAATTGTACTTTCTATTTTTACTTAGTATAAAGAAAACCAAATTTTGATTTGAATTTTTAAGATTATACACTCTTCACATTTGTGATTGATGATAATTGGCAAACTTGTTGTAGGTTGTTTTCAATTAGTTTTGATTGCATGAGACTTTTACCATGAAAAGATCCTATAGTAGCAATAGTTTTAACATTTGTAATGAACAAGTATTCATGAAATTTAGAAGACTTTTCAAAGTTCTCAATAGGTATAAGAAGAAACAAAGTTAAAGTATCCTAAAAGCCCTTCCGCACAAAAAATTAAAGAGATAATCCAATAATTTCTCTTAACCCTTTAAGGACGAGCAGTCTTTTTTGAGTCAAGCTTTATTTTGGAGCCCGGTCTCTTCTAGCTCATTTCGTGCAAATTAGCTGCATATTTTGGGATCCAACCGCATAGAAGCGAGCCCATCCCACAAGGGAGTGAAGGGACCGAAGGGATCGAGTTTGGGAATTCTTTTGAAAATCCACTTTGAGAATATTTTTTTGGGAAACGATTGAATAAGCAAGTGCCTGTGCATGTGAGCTCGGCATATATACTACGACACTCTCAAAATAAAGATATTAATAGCTTAGTGATGTGTTAGTAGTAAATGAGGTAAAAATTATAAGCTTGTTTGCTTTATCAAACGCAATGTAATTGGCAATTAGATATGTGAATCTAAAACTAGGGTTTGAGACAATGTGAAAACTCTTTTCAAATCTTCATAGAACTTGATTCTTGGACCGCAAAGGCAAGAATTCTTCTAGAGCATCGACAACACATTCCACCAATTGAATTCTGACACAAGCAGCGAGATTATTGTCATCGTTTTGGAGCTCAAATGACACTTTCCGTCAATCAACTCTTCACACCTTGGCACAAATAGCAAATCCTTCTCATCATTCTTGGTTCGAGAATGATTCGCGAGTGATTGTTGGCACAAAGGGAAAAAAATGTTGAACGTATTTTTGAATTGCAGAAGTATCATTTTACTAGATAGTCTCATTTTCATGGATTTGCTCATGTCAATCAAAAAATATTCCAACAATTTACAAAGAGAGTAAGTAGCGAGTTAACATCAAAGTTTATCGAAAGTACAGGACATAAGAAAACAAACAGTGACTAAATTTCTTTCTTATTTTAATCACTCACAAAACTTTAACATCAAAAAGTTGTGCTAATAAGTTGGCAATGATAAAGATATTTACAAATCCAATGATGTGCATCTAATCGAGTTCTTGAGAGTTATCTTAACCCCTAAACGCCCAAGGGGGGGTAAAGCTCCTAACAGTTGGTAATAATGCTGATTTTTTCAAAACTGCGTAGAAACAAATAAAAGATGAAAATGGAAAATCCAACCGTAGGATCTTCTTTGGAGCATGGCAATTAGTAGGACCGCCAAGTTGCATGCCATTTGGAGCTATGGATTTCAAGATCCATGCAAAAAAGGGGTGAAGATCACACCACCAAAACTTTCATGAAAAATCTCTTTCGCCCACTCTCACAAATTGAGGATCAAGGTTTTTACATTTATCCAAGGAGGGAGTAGAGTAAACCCACCGAGGAGTTGAGCAAAAAAAACGGCGGATGAAAAATCAATGGGATGAAAGCGGGGTTGTGCACCAAAGACGGAGCCTCACATCCAGAATGTCAAAAAACGACATTGTGGGCGCTTAAGGGTTAAAGTGGCCGTATCAATATTTGAAGGATAAGTAATTTGTTTCAAAAAAATTAAAGATTTTTAAAAAGGTATTTAATTCTTATTGACATATTTTAGAAGGGATTCTTTGAAATGCAAATTGCAATTACATGTGAAAAACTTAAAATTTTTATCGGTGTTGTCTGTAAAATTGAAAGCTAGTTACTCAAATTTAACCATACGTAATCTTGTAATAGGTCTATTGTAGATAACCTAAATAATATTTAGAGTTCTTAAGCCAACAAATATTGAGAGATAATATTGACGGAATTAGTACTCAAAAATATACCCTCAAAAAAATGTAGACGATTCCTATATTATTGTATGCTTCAAAGGGTAATAAAAGCACTCTAAGCATTAAGTCACAAGTCTTGAAATTTCCTCTCGAGACTAGGACACGTGAAGATCCTTCTGAGGCGTGCTTTATGAGTTACATATATAGGCATTCTCAACACCATGGTTAAGTCATTCTCACCTTCTCTCCTCTTCGAAACCAACCCACTGTTCGAGCTCAATTTATTTTTGTTTGATCATTGTGAGTGTCGGAACCCTTGTGCGTGTTGCTCTACTTCTTTTCAAGTTGATTCTTGTGCGTGTTGGAACCCTTTGGAATTGCGCAATCTACTCCTTTTCATTCGATCCTTGTGAGTGTCGGAACCCTTAGGGGGAATTGCGCAATCTACTTCTTTTTATTCGATTCTTGTGCATGTTGGAACTCTTTGGATTTGCTTTTCATTCTTCTATAATTCATTCGATTCTTGTGCATGTTGGAACTCTTTGGGATTGCGCGATCAATTGAGGCATGATCCCAACAACTTTACTTCATCTTCATTCTCTCTCCATGCATGCTTAACTTTCAATTGGCGGCTGGGACTCCCTTGATGAATAGCACTTATGTCTGTCCAGTGCAATTTGAGTGCATTTTTTTATTCCCTTCTGGTTTTATTTCCATCTTAGTTAGAAGAAGATGTCCCCAGTTCGAATGTGGATTATTTTCCAGAAGCTGTATTAGACACATATTAAAGGTTAGAGATGCAAATCTCGAATCTACTTCCACTAGCACGGAGGCCAATCTTTCGAATATACATCGTTGCTTTTCAGAGTCGCCCTAATTTGGAACTTCCCTTTTCTAGCTTCTTTTCATGCTTCTTTTCATGATTGGCTTTCTGCGCTAGAGTAGCTGTTACTTTTGAGAGACCATGACGCATCAGCATCAATGTGGCAGGCAAAATACTAACAGGCGGAACTCTAATAGGTGGAAGGGGGAACGCTAGGCTAGAATACCTATAGTCAGAGAAGTACTATATATATCCTTAGCTTGTATATGGCTAAAACATTCAAGTAATGCAAATCAAAGTCATTCATTCACAAAGTCTTGAGTATTGGGATTGTTGTATCCTAAAGTCTTTGTGTATTGGGATTGTCGTATCCTAGGGATTGGGATTGTCGTATCCTGTGTGTCCTAGCATTGTAAAGAACAATTACTTACTACAGTTACTGATCATCCCAAGTCCGCACCGAGTCCGCACTAATTTCACAAAAGACATGCAATCACTCGATGTGGAGAATCAGGTCGTTCATGTGTGTCGCTCCGAGTGAATGGTAGTTTGTGTACTTTGCCTCATAATCTGGCTTTTCTCTGCAGGCCTTTGTTGCAGTGTATACATCATCATGGCCTCAATTCAGATTGATCCCGCGAGCGGAATGTGGATGAACATGAGGGATGATCCTCGCAATGTGGTGGATTCGTGGATGCGATCTTGCAACCTTTGTATGCAGGTAGTAACCAATCAGGTGGTCACTTCTATTGCTCGCCGTGCCTTGGCCAATTCGAAGATAGGCCCTTTGTTACATGCCCGACATGCAATGCCCCTCTCTCCGAAGAAGCGCGCATGACGACGATTAACCGGGCACCATCGAGGGCACGCATTGAATATGTGCAAGGGCAGATCGATGCTAGAAGAGAGCGTAATCACCACAGGGGGGTGGAGCTGATGAGGAGACAGAGCGAGATGAGGGGAGGCGCATTGCGGAACTGGAGCGAGGAATGGACACCATGATGCGAGTGAACAGGGAGTTGGTGGTTGAAAACGGGGAGTTGGTGCGAGAAAATGGTGCTATGAGGTGAGCGGTCAGGGAACTTCGTGCAACGAACACGGAATGGCATGAAGCGATGAATGCCATGGGAGATATGTTCTTGGAGTTGGCGGAAACAAACGCGCAGTTGGTGGATAGAGTGGAACGCCGCGACAGAGCGATTAGCCAGCTCGAGAACGATGCAGCAGTCCGAGCAAGCACTGACCCCGAACCTCAGACGAATCAACCCAGAATGAGAAGGCTACCTAGTCCCACTCCTACACGGCTGACCGATGAGTCGCCACAATCGAGCCCTAGGGCGGCACGGATGGCACCGAGGGTGCCTGAGGCAACTCGGGCAACTCCGAGGGTCCGTAGGAGTGTACCGATGTATATTGAGGCGGAAGTGTCGACTGGGCTTGGGTTGCCTCCGAGGGTCCTTTGGCAACCACCGATGGGCTTTAGGGTGACACCAATTGTAATGACACTGGCTGACTTGGAGACTGCGAGGGTCCCCCGGTCACCGACACCGAGGGTGCCTGAGGCACCTCCGAGCCCGTCACGAAGGATCCGTGTGCCTGCACCGACACCGCAAGTTTTTATCGTCGAGGAGATTCCTACAAGAGAAGCGGACAACGTGACTGGCATTAATAATCGTTACTTGTGGAGAATTGATGATTGAAATTAAGTCTCTTTTGAGAGCCTTGGGAGGTTTAGACAACTAGTGTAAGGAATTGTAGGTAAAATTGTCGCATTTAAACAAAAGATCATAATCATGTAAAGGAAAGAAATAAAAAAAGAAATAATTAATCACGTATAACCAAAAATTGGATGGCACGTATGTATGAGAAACAAGCAAAAAATAGTACTTTGCTCGTAATCGTGCATTGAAATGTTAGTATGTTCCATCAGGTCAGCATGATCCATGCCTATCAGTGATTTTATTTTAGGCACTCCAAGCCTTGGCTTGGTGGTGAGGGCTTAGGCCCCCAATGAGGAGGTCGTGGGTTTTATTCCCCATGCCGGTGTGGTGCACACCACTATAGTTCATCCAACTATTGTGTGAGGACCTTGGACCTTGTTGTATGGGTACCTCAAAACCCTTTAGGGGGATACTATATCAAGTATCTTCAAGGCACTAGAAACTAGGCTAGAAACTAGCGTAGTTATAGTGTCCACCCTCAAGAGGGGGAAGTAGTATTGTTCTAATTTTCCCTTGTTTGGTGGCCGATATCAACATTACGAAGAGACACTTCATTCACGCCGGCCCCTTAGAAAGGACCGGAGTTTCTATCTCTATCTCTGATTTTATTTTTTATTTTTTGTAAGAATCCCAGACAATGTATTAATCATCTGAGCAACACATTAAAAACCAAGGCAATTGCTTCGTCCAAGAGGAATTTTACATACGTATTTTTCACAATATGATAAGTGGCCATGCCAGAACTACATTTGTGAGCACACATATAATGCGTAGTAAGTCAAACCTTACTTTAGAAATTAGAGCAAGCTAATGAATAGCTCAACTCACAAGTGCCTCTAAGTGTCCAAAATAACCATGGTGCTAACTAAGAGCATTTTCAACGGCTTGCCTAAAGGACTGGATACATGTAGCCAGGAAGGAGGGGTTGCAAAATTGAGCACCCCTTTGAATCCACGCCGTTTTCCAGTGAACCTCGACAATGTTATATCTCACTTTCCACTACATTTTGACAAAAATTTAAAAGTACTTGTAGTTCAAAAGTTGCGATCCAAAAAAAAAAAAAAAAAAAAAATCTCCCAAAAATCAAGTTAACTTGTGATAATGATGCGTTTGAGTGAAAGTTGAATGGGTAGCAGGGTTGGCACACACGCATTTGGCGAGTCTCGAGCGTTTCTCTTGCGGGTCGCCAAAGGTGGCACGTCGTATAGCCTGTTCATTGGAAAAGAAAAATAAGGCTTATGTGACTTATTGTTGACCAGTCTTGTCTCTAGGCATTAGTCAAAGTACTCCCTCCGTTCCATTTTTATTGTCCAATAGGTTCTCTCAAATCCACCTCCCAAGGTAGATTCGAGAGAACCTACTGGACAATAATAATGGGATAGAGGGAGTACCATTCAAGCTCTACTTTGAAATCTTGATATACATTCATCTAGATCGAACACGAACAAATCATTGTCTGATTATCAACCCCTAAATGGGTCAAATTTCTACATTTAGGATCACAAGGGCCACAACATCTTTGTAAAAGTCTTCATTTATGATGAAATTTGTTCAATTGGATCCCAAATCAAGTCTTGTTGTAGTCATAAAGATTGTAAATCTACCTTGAAGGATATGAATGTATGGCATGCATTCTAGTGAAGGTAACTTTTAATTTCGAGATTCTTAGTTTTGAAGCCCAAGTGGGGCATACTGTAGGCTTTTTATTTTATTTTTTGATTTCATTTTTAATTCCATTTTTTTCCCTCAATTTTGATCATAAGCATATCTCTACTCAAACCCTTATTTCAAGTGACCCAAGTTAAATCTTTTACCAACTTTTCAAGGGTGGAATTCAAATTTTAGAAGAAACCCCAATTCCGTTAAAATGGCACTATGCTATGTGCCATTCTGTCACACTAGATCTTACATTTGTGCTCATATAAAATGGTATATTCTGTGATATCACAATTTTTTTTGTAATATCACTTCTTTATATACATTGTCACTCATTTTCCCTAATATCACCTTAAAATTCTGTTATATCACATGGTTTTTGAACTACAGTTCAGAAAGTTGAGGTGTGCCATTTTACCGGAATAATGCCATTTTAACAGAATTGGGGTTAAGAGCAAGCCTCAAATCTTTTGTAATCTCCTTTCTTTCCTTACATGGTTTGTTAAAATATGAGGTTTTAGATTTTTCCTATATTTTTTTGCCTAAAATTAACAAACTTATAGAAGTTCCAAATCACCATTTTTTTTCTCTTTTTGTTTCTCCCTTAAACCATATATGTTTGCCATTATTCCTATTTTACCAAATTGACAATTATATGCCTTCTTCTCAAAAAAAATCTACATGAAGGTTTAGAAAGTGTAATGAGTCTCTCATGATTTTGCATGGGAATACTTGACTTAGTTATCTATTTGGAAAATTATAAGAGTGAATTTTTTGTGGTTCTTATCATCAAGTCCACTTTGTACAAAGTAAAATGTGACTCCCATACAATGCCTAGTAGAAGTTCTGGAAGTTCCGCATCAATTTCAAATGTTATAATCTCACTAATGGTCCAAGTCAACGGCTAAAATTTACATTGTGTTTGCAATAGTAGCTAGGTTTGAGATCTTATGTTTGAAGGTACATAAAAGTTGTTAAGTATTTGACCATGCTTCAAATCGAGAAAGGTGGAAGAAAATCACAATATTTGATTTTGGATGTTAAAAAAATGCTTGATTATTTAGAGGTTCACATTTTTATATTCTCTATTGCCATAAGAGTTGCAGCCATTGTAATGACCTATTTTTGTGTAAAATTTACAAGGGTACATATAAGTAATTATCAACTTTCTACCCTTCCATATGCAAGACATTAATGAAATAGTCCATTGAATTGTACTTTTTTATTTTTACTTAGCATTCGAAAAACCAAATGTTGATGTGAATTTCTAATATTATACACTCTTCACATTTGTAATGAACAGGTATACATGAATCTTAGGATACCTTCCAAAGTTATCAATAGGTATAAGAAGTAACACAATTGAAGTATTCTAATAGCCCTTATGCACACAAAAATTAAATAGATATTTCAATAATGTCTCTTAACTACAAGTCTTTTTTGGATTTTCAACTCAAACAAGTCACTTATAGAGAGAGTGCATTGATATGGCTTGCAAGATCTTGCATTAGGTAAGCTTTAACCCATGGACATCCCACGGGCTCCATACGTTTCTAGTAGTAGTGCTGCTATGAAACCTCAATTTTTCATCGTAGCCAAAGTTTTTAATGATCAATCAACCATTGAATGCACTCCCGTCAATGCGTGATCAGCGTAGATTCCGCAACTTCTGCACACATATGTTGTCGTCGGGTGGCCATGACCATTTGAGGGTGGTGCTCTTCTACAGTGCACGGCCTTCACTCCCACATGCCAGCCTTCTCCGGCCTGAATCTTCACGCATCGTTTTGCTAGTGTCGTTGTCCTTCAACCATGCGTTTCATGGGGTGCATGTGTATACATCGTACGCTACATGTTACGTGCCACAAGGGCACGCTCACGTTGAGGGGTTAACAATTCACGATCACACAAATCTTAATTTGAAAAAAAAAAAAAAAAAAAAAAAAAAAAAAAAAGAAGAAAGAAAAAAAAGACTTTACGTCACATAAGGCCCTCATGTGTGGAGCCGATATGAGGCTTGTTACAGTTGTGAGCCTCTTCTATGTCTTGTATCTACCTCTAGAGCAACGTCAAAACTTGTCGCTCAACTCGCTCAACCATCACCTAGCTTGTCAAGCACGTTTCTACCCTAACGCTCCCAACACCCAAACTAGAAAGGGCGACAATATATGCATAACCTAAATAATGTTCAAGTATAGGTAGCATCAATCACAACATCAACAAGTAGCACACGACCGATGGCAAGGCAAGTGCCACTAGTCACGGCCGACTCGCCGAGGCTCGGCAAAGGTTAAAAGCTATCCTTGCACAAGCCAAAAAACAAACTAAAGTACTTAATAGAATCCACAAGAACGCACATTGTAGAAATGGAAGTACTCTCGATCCCATATTTTCATTCAAGACACTTGTTTGTTGCTCTTCCAGGGCCTAAGGAATCGGACCCACGAAGACTGCTGAGCTCGACGCACTCGCCTCTGCATCTCCTCAATCCGCGAAGTGAGATATAAATTACGGTACAAAGCTAGGCTGCTCTGATTCGGACCAGACACAACCACATCTCGATTCTCACTCACGGACAGCGCCCCCTCTGGAACCTTCGGCGTGCAATTCTCCCGAATCCAATCCAGCATGCAGTAATTCTGCTTCAGATCCTCCGCTGTCGGCAGCCATAGAATCAGTGCTCCGTTGTCGAGGGCGAAAGGAGCGACGTGCATCTCGCTGCTGAGCATGGCGGCGCACACCGGACATGGCTTCCCTTTGCCTTGCAGAACTTGGACCATGCACTGCCAACAAAAGAAGTGACCACACGAAGTTCGCACGGGATGTTCCGGAGGATCCAGTGCGCACAGACTGCAGGCCGCTACTGTCATCGCTTCATCTTCGAATCTCTTCGAGCCCTCCAATCGTACTCGTGCTGTTTGTCCCGCCGGGCAACTGTGAGATTTTCGAAACTGGTGGACACGAGGAGAGGCGGCGTCCATGTTTCAAAACCACTCTTGCTTGCAAGGTCAAAAGACAAAGAGTTTTCTTGCTAGCTATGAAAGTGTAATTTGCGTTGTTTGAAAGAAAGACAAAGTGCAATGGTGTACAGATATGCTCTATATATAGTGCGTGTGCACATCTCAATAGTCGTGTAGAATCCTCGTTGGTAGTGAGTGGCATATCCTACTCTCGAGGTTGATCAACACGTGTATTTCACTGCGTGAAATTAAAGCTTATGATCACAATGGCTTGGATGGAAAAAATGTGGTAGGTGTAAGGATAAGAATGAATTAAGGGTTATGCAAAGATTTGAAGAGATATTACTTAAGAATTGCTTTGGAACAAAAGTATTTTATAAGAAATATAAATAACTCTTTTTAAATTGCTTAATATCATATGATTCTAAGGGAATACAGGTTGTGAATAACTCAAAAGTATTATCGAGACATGATCGGATTAGAATGAATATAGGAATGTGTGAAACTCTAAGCGTCATGTAAGTTTTGTTGTGCTCAAAGGTGTAGAAAGCCTTAACTTGGTTTATTAACCCCTAAACGACCACGGCCACCGATTCGGCTTTTACGGTCAAGGCGAACTTATTTTTACAGTCAAATTCAAATGTTATGATCTCACATGTAGTGATGATCCAACGGTTGAAAATTTTCATACTACTACCAATGGTAGTCTATTTCAAGATCCTATGGTTGAAATTATCAAAAAATTTCAAAAATATTGAACGTGACCCCCATTAGTACATAGTGGTCAGTGTTGGGATTTCTAGCTCCCAAAACATCGTGGATCTTTAGGGGTTAAGATCACATATACTAAATTCCAATGAGCATATTTTATAACCCCATTCTTATACGTTTTCAAATTTTAAGAGATTTTGCTTTCAAAGAATGATCTTAAGTTAAAAAGACAATCAAATTTATTATTTACTAAAACAAAACCAAACAAACTACTTGCCTTGAATAATAGATTTAAATATCTAATTTTAGGTGTTCACAAAACTTCTTGTTTTTTTCTATTAATGGATTTTGGTAACATTTGATTTAGAACCTCATTGACTAACTCTAGCCTCGGCATCACTTTTGAGTTATTTGAACAAGGCACTTGACTATGGCTTATTGCCTCATTGGAACTACGGCTCTAAAAAAATCACAACTCCTATAAAAGTGCATGCTAAATTCCATTTAGTGTGTCTATTTAGAGTAGACATGGAGATGCTTTTAAGAGTGCAAAACATTGCACCAAAATTACTCAATAATGTAAGATAGAATTAATAGAGAATATCGCCTTCTTTACAACTTCTCTCGGCCCATTGGTTAACTACTTAACTCTTAATGTTTGGAAGACATAAGGAGATTTCATATGCAAAACTGCGCACGTGACGATTATTGTGCTTGATTTTAGAAAAGTTGAGAGGACTAAAAAAACCTAAAATGTATATTATCATGAACAATTGGACTCCAAAGCTATTATATACTTCTAGGTGTACAGGTTTAGGTCTAGTGAGTATTAGTCTAGTGAGTATTAGTTTCAGCACTCTACTATAGATCATGACCACCCTTGTTTTCCATACTTGCACTAAAAACATCCGGTTTCTTGCGCTTCTTAGAATTGAATATTTTTACTACCTAACCCATACTCATAATGCATGCATGCGTTCCTATCATGAGTTCCCAATCGTTCCCACTTGCTCCCTGCTGCATGTGTTAAACATGCCACTTGTCTTCCCCTCTTATTTCCAGCAGGGGCTTTCGCGTGACATCGAAAACAAGTATTGAAAAGTTTACGGAGAGGTCTCTCTCCATACCAAGAGAGTGGGTGCATAGTGGATTTGAGTGTCCTCTAAAAGTGAATTGTGTTTCTGGACTTTGCATTGAACAGTGGTCCTTCTTTTCGATGCTCACAATAATTGCAATATTTTTTTTATTGCAATAATTGCAATAAAAAAAGAAAAAGAAAGAAAGAAAGAAAAAAGCCATAATTTTCCACTTGTAGATCCACATTTCTACTTTTAATAATTTTTGATGTGATTCTTGCGTGGTTGAGGTTTCTGTGTTTTTCTGCTAAATCTAAAATCATGTCATTTTGTAATTTTTGGTGAATTGGGGACCGTAATTACTTAAAGTTCAATATCTCGGGATCCGTTGACCCGCTGCACGATCCAATTGTTTTTCACATCTTTACAAAAGAATTTGCTTCCAACGACACCTCATGTACCCTGATCGAACCGGTAGTTCCCAAGATCATAATGTTTCTTGCAGAACAAAACAAACTACCTACTTCAAATTATAGATTTCGATAATTTATTTTGTCGAAACAAGCACTTCTTTCAACCAATTGATTGAGGAAAGCCAATAATAAATCACTTTCTAAGTTCGCTGAACCAAACGGCGGCTACCCGAATTCAGTAATAATGTCAGAATGTTCTGGCAATAGTGTTTTGATAAAGTATTCAGTAGGACACACTAAATAGCATAATCATGGAGCTTCTGCAGTCTGCATCGACGACCTCACTCTATTCCCTTTTTCAATATGCCAAACTCCTGTGCTGCTGGAATCTCAAATGCTGGAATCTCAAATGCTCCTTCAGTGGCGGAAAGGATCATGAATTCACAATCCTGAGAAGTATACTACTCAATTTCTCGTTTATACAATCAATTCTCCTCATTTTCGTGTAGGACAATCCACACCGCTTTTGCAGATCCAGGTATTCGCAAATTCATCGATCGAATCTTGTTCTGTGCAGCAATTAGGGTAACTCTGGAATCATCTCCATTCATTACCTATAAACCACACACATCGTAGGTGATTTCATTGATGTTGCATGTAACCTTGCATTCTGAATCGGAGGTTGTCGCAATTGCCTCGCAGAAATCGAACGCAGAGTGTGATGCGCTTATCGTGAGAAAGGTGTACATCGAGAGCTCACTGAAATTCATGTAGACGGTGAGGGGAGCATCTTCATTGGAAGTTACGTTTCTTGGTTTAAGTCAATTGTTGAACTGTTTCTTGAAGATCCTGTGCACGAAGCCCTGCGATGACGTGGCCTGTGTATGGAAATGGAAAGATACAATACCTACTGTAATCACCAACTTTTTACTGTCAATATGAGCTTCCGAAACATCTACAGAAATTTGTGCATGCTGTCAACGATCGCGTCTGTTGACTTTTTACGTTATCTCGGCAGATTGTGTCAGGTTAAAGGTTGACATCAGGTGGAGAAAGGCAGAACTGCGGTTCAAGAAATTAGGGTTGCATAGAAAGTCACGTTATTGGCAATCGATCTCAAGCCGTCGATGACTATGTTCAATTTGCGGGAGTATCCTGGACAGAGCTGCAGGGCACTGTTGAATTTGCAACAGTGTAGACGGCATCAGAAGAAATAAGAATGTCTTGACGCAGAAGGCAGCAACTCTCAGACCTGCACATGGCATGAGTTGGAGAATGGATTGTGCGGAGTATGGAGTCACCATTCGTATATGGCTGGTGTCGTCCTTGTAGTAAGTTCCATTCCCCTTTCAGCTTTGCAAGGATTTATCGATGCCGTTCTACTGATTTTTTGACCACGGAATGCTGGTCCATATGTTAATTCTGTGATCTGCGAGCTTCTGTTTTGTGTTTTGAGGCCATCTGTATTTTGTGGTAGCCTGTCTACGAGCTCAATTGGCATTTTGTATGGCTTGGCATGGAATCGAGAGTTTTAGAAGGGTTCATTTATTGTTGTGTATGATGTTTACAGGCTTATATACTAAATTGGAATAGGAGGCTTCTGTATGGCGTCGACTTCATCTGAGCATGACAGAGGTTCAGAGATTGTTAACAATGGTGCTCCAGTCAATCCTTCCGAGGTGATCTACTATACAGAGAGGCTCAAAGAGTATTACGAGCGTTCAGATAGCGATGTCATGTCCACGCTATCAACGGGAACGAAGGCCAAGTATCTTGAGCAGCTCAAAGGCCAACTGCAAATAGGAGAGGATGAGCCACCCACAACAGCTGTTGTACCCTTTGACCCAGATCCGATGGGTTTGAAACCGTCATTGCAACATCTGGGAAAGGAAGATCTGATGAATCTCATCATCAGTATTGGCAAGAAGTGGGAGGAGGGCGGAAAGCCAACCGAAATCAAATTGCTTATTGATGCAGTAAGTGGGACAGGATGCTAATATGAGGATCGTATGTACAAAAGTTCAGATTCTCTGTTGGCTGCTAGGCCTCTTAGGTGATGAAATCTTTATTTATTCCCTCGTAAAACATTCCAGAAATGCCATGAAAGAAGGGGTCTGAAATTAGCTACCTGTTTCATGTATGCAGGTTATGGCTGCACCTCCTGCCGTACCAACATTTGAACGTCATTTGACGGGCATTGACAAGATTCTGAAAGATGGCCTTCTTGCATTCTTGGTCAAAATTAGGCAGTTCTTGCCTGAGTTTCCTGTTCAGGTAACTTGCGATATTGTCATGATTAATTAACATTTACAGATATTATTTCGTTTTCTTGCAGTGAACAGCATAGGGCTCATTTCTCTTGCAGCTTGGATCATATCGCTTGCATTTTCATGACCCCGCATGTGCAGTGGAAACGCAGGTAGTGAAATTCAAAGGTTTGACCTACTGTGCTAAAGTATTGGGTGCAAAATTGGGATATGAGACTGTTGGCTCCATCGCTTTGAAGTGCTGCTGTCCTGCTTTTCGTCAGAAACAAGAAATGCAAAACTTTACTGTACTTGAAAACTGTTCTGGCTACTTGATGCCTGGGACATTGACACTTGTTTGCGGACCACCAGGCTGCGGTAAGTTATCTTCGTGTGTCATTCGTGATGAGATCAAAAATTAGTGCTGTCTCAGGCTGTGATAGATCCTGGAACGTCGGAGTCTCCGAGTGGTATCAATGCATTAGTCCTCCCCCTGTCAAGTTGGCAAGTGGCAAGTGGTAATCAGCATGGATCCAAACTCGGATTGGCTTTTTTTGACTAATTTAAAGTAACTTCAATATTTCGCGACAGTGCATTCTCTTTTCTGATTGACGAGGAAATTGGATCCTGAGGCTATGGATAGGGAAGAGCAGCTTGCATAAGGCATTGGCCGGAAGACTGTGGCAGGATGAAACAACAACCCTAGAAGGGACTGTGACATATAATCACAATCCTCTTGACAAGATTCAAGTGCGACGTATTGCTGCTTTTATTGCACAAACGGACAGGCATCTGCCTATCTTAACTGTGAGGGAAACCTGCGAGTTTGCGAACGCCTGTACGAGCCATTTCGTCAATAATCCAGAATGGTATGGTAAAAATGCCAGCAAGGTGGGTCCATTTACTACTATGTCCTTTGATGTTAGAGTTGTTGTCAACATCCGATAGCTTAGAAGTGTACAGGATGTGCTAGAGAGATACAAAATGTGCACGGTTTCCTGTCAGATAGTCCTGGGTCCTCATTGATCGACAACTTCACAGATGGCGGCATTACAAGATGAAATTGGGGGACTGAATCTTCCTCTGGAAATGACGTTACATCTACTTGGTCTCCGAGGCGTGGCTGACACCATAGTCGGTAATGCTGCGGTTCGTGGAGTTAGTGGAGGTGAACGTCATCGAGTAACCACAGCAGAGATGGCCTCAGGCAAGAGCAATATCATTGTCCTTGAAATTTCAATAAATCTCAAATGGGAATCAATTCGTAGTAACTACATATACATGAACGGAGTAAAATATTCCGAACAAACACGGGGCACTAATCTGTCTTTGGATTGAGTATGTAACACTTGTCCCACTTTTGGCCGGAGTAGCACCCTAATAGCAGACATGATTCTGCTGTGAGGCAATAATAGTACGTTTGACCTTTGTAGGAACATATCTTGTGTATTTTCTCGACGAAATCAGTACAGGGCTCGATAGCTCTGCAACTTACGATATAGTTTCAGCCTTCCGTACTTTCGCCAGGATAAGGCGTTATACGTGCCTATTCTCTCTTCTTCAACCTTCTCCAGAAGTCTTCAACCTTTTTGACAGGTACTATGCATATTCTTGCCTTCGTGCTCAGTTTTTCTATCTATTTACTCAGCAATTGTAACAAAAGTCGCTTGTATTTGCCAGGAACAAGTTTGTAAGTTTGTTAAGATATATTTTTAATTGTTAAACTCGGTTGTTATCTATCCTACTGCAATCTGTACGTATTGCGTTAGCGATTTATTCTGAACCTGCTCTTGATTTCTTGTGGACACTAATTGAAATTATGGGTGCCGACCTCTGCAGGCTAATTGTTATGCACGAAGGTCGCATCATATATCAAGGACCACGTGAAGACGTGTTGCCTTATTTTGCAAAACTTGGGTATCCAACTTACAGCATGCACCTCGATTCCTTGTCTTCATTGTAGTTGACCTTTCTTCTTTTTGCTTGGACTTGTCTATGATGGTACCTTTTCTGCACAGATCAAGGTTAACTGTTCAATGTCTTGTGTACGTACTCTTGATCATGCAGGTATGTAAAACCCAATCATGTTGATGTAGCAGATTTTCTACAAGAGATATCTACCGAAGAAGGACTTGGATTCTTACTTCCTGGCTTCGCGCATTTGACGACTGATGACTTCGTCAAAGCGTATTTAGCCTCTAACATGTACAAGGATATTGTTCGCGTTCTTGATGACCAGGAGGTAATAGCCTCAAAGTTTATTCCTAGTGTCTTGGAATGCCATGGCGCTGTCCTTGAATATACGAGAGACGTCCGATTTTTTGAAACAAATTCTCGGAAGCGATTCGCTGATGCTGACCATCGTATGTGGTCTGTGTGTCTTAGTTCCTGAATACGGAAGCTCCATCTCACTTTTTAATATGTAACGTCTGCTTCTGCCTGACCTAGACAGCCTGCTGAGGAGCTGTGGATGGAAGCGAAAAAGCCGTTGGGTGTAAAGATTATCGATGGACCGAAAAAAGGTGAGACTAGTGTCTTACTCATCAGTATCGTAATTTTTAAAATCCAGTCGACATAATTGCTATAGCTTACCAAGTTCGATTTGATTTTTATCGTCTTGTAAGTTGTAGAGGACTCTGCAATGTTGACCTCTTTTGTCGGTTTTTGGAGTAAGTGTGAAAAACTCAGATAAGCAAAAGTTTCAGTAAATCCACAGTTTCACAGCATGTAGTTTCCTTTACGCAGATTCTTCAAGAGTCTCGTATTGGTGAAGGCCCAGAACCATCACTCTGCCAACACTTACTGTTGCATCACATTACCCTGTGAATGCGGCCAGCCTTCCTTGTGCTGAAAGGACTAGAAGCTGCTTTTGCATTGACATCTTGCATTTGATTTAAACAGGTGAACATAGGGAAGTGGTGATAGAGGAAGTGGAATCATCAGGAACAGCCAGTGTCATGGATATACAGCACACCGCAGTAGTGAAAGCTGGAGACAGAATCACAGCAATCGGAAACCATGAAGGCCTTGAGTACCTTGCTCTGCCCGGGGCCGAAGTCTATGATGCTGCAGCCATAGTGGAAAAAGTACATAAGTCGGAAGGCAACGTCCGCTTACAGCTTGAGCGACCTCTTGGACAGGTACACAAGTATTCGTATCCTTTTTTTCCTGAGGCTTTTAAGTGGACTTCTTCTGCAGCATACTAAGTTGAGTTGGATAAGAAGCTCGGAAGATCATGTGAGATATCTAAGTATTTTGATTTAGTCCAGTGTTCATTTTATTGGTTTCGGCAAAAATGGGATCTATTTTGAACCCAGTATCCAAGGACTAGAGCCATGAATGTCATGATATTTATTTGTCACCAGGCCTCTCCAGAAACTGCGAATATCTTTGATGAAGAGTTTGTGCAAGACGGATGGACCTCCACAAAAACAGTAATGCGACGACAACTCACTTTAGTACTTCGAGGCAGAAGCTTTTTATATGCTCGCATGCTTCAGGTAAATGGACCTGTTGACGCGTTCAAGGGTCTGCTCGTCTGGAATACAATAATATACTCTTACTTTTTTTATTTCAGCTCTTCATATGTAGAGTCATAGTAATCTCAGTCTTTCTGTATTCTCCGTCGTATCCTTTTCGAACTTTCATGAGTTGAAAGCGTAAATTTCTAACGTTGCATAGTTCTACATCTACTTCCACTTATAGCGGCATACTACTGACATGGTGTATGCAACAGCTTGTGGTTTTAGGTATTTTCACAGGAACGTTATTTTATCAAGTTCCCGACACTACATCTCGTACTGATATGGATTTGCGGAAGTCCCTTGCTTTCCTTGCAGTCATGACGCTTTCACTCAATACCATTTCTCAAATACCTATTCAACTTGACGAGCGATCAGTTACTACTTTAACTCACTAGTTGAAAGTTCAATCAAGTTTCTTGTCAATGTATGCTGCTTCTGGAGCCTTTCTTTTAACACCCAACTGCTTGATTATTCAGGTGTTTGAAAAGCAATACTCAGCAAGGTTTTTCCGGCCATATTCGTACATACTTGCATGTACTTTAAGCCAGATTCCTTTGACACTGGTTGAGGTATCCCTTTCTTCACATTTTCCTTTTGTTCCTTTGAGGCATGCATAAAAAATACTCTCCAGAAAATCTGTCCGCAGCATTTAGTAGTCCATGGTGGCAAGATGACCGAAATTCCATCAAATCAATGGCCGACGTGATTCTAGTGGGAATTCTAGTAATGTCTTATGAATTCGAACATTTTCATCATGGCTAGATGCATGGTAAACTCAGATTGAGTACAAGTTGTGATAAACTTGTCGTTTCTCGATGCTAACAGTTTTCGTCCTTCGGTTTTGCTGCAGATGGTGATATATACACCTTTGATATATTGGTTGACTGGGTTGACACCATCAAACAGTGGTGCTCGTTACATTGTTTATATTATTGTTATTTTTCTATGCGCAATCACATTTGCAATGTTCACTAGACTCTTGGCTTCTTTTTGCCGCACCAAAGAGGCAGCAAGTGGTTTGGCAGGTAAGTTACTAAATCACATGAAGAGTCCGGAGTCTATGATGATTTTTTTAATCTCTTACGCATTCACTGCCTGAATGAGCAATTACGGTTCTAAGTTTATATTTCACGTGTAGGATTGCTTAATTTATACAGAAACTATCAAATCTCATATCCCGGTCCATTCAAGTGGAGTGGTCTTATATGAGGGCTTTGATTATTTTGCAGGTGTATGTATCATTTTTTTCCTACTCTTTTCGGGTTTTCTACTTACCAAGAACAAAGTGCCTGATTGGTGGATTTGGGTATTCTACATCAGTCCTCTACAGTGGGCTATAACAGCCATAGTTTGCAACGAGTTCCTCTCTGACAGATATAGCCAAGTAAGCGAAACCTTGAATCAAATTGGTTCGAATGCTTTGAATCACATGCAGGTATGAAGAGTTCGTGCGTTGTCAGTATTAAGTTGAGCAGAGTAGTTACCGAGAGCCTAATATATCGTGTCTATGCTGCGGTTGGCAGGCCTGTGATAACACAATCACCTACTGTGTTGGAAAGGGAGATATGAATGTTGGACAAGCTTATTTGGACATTTATAAATTTCCAACTACTTCGTTTCCTGGTATTTGGGGCCCTGTGATAGTACTGTTTTTCTACTATTGGCTTCTGACGTACTTCTGCTTCTACACGGTTGCCCACATACGGCATGACGAGGTGATAATCCTA
This sequence comes from Bryum argenteum, assembly GCA_037043015.1. Taxonomy (NCBI): domain Eukaryota; kingdom Viridiplantae; phylum Streptophyta; class Bryopsida; order Bryales; family Bryaceae; genus Bryum; species Bryum argenteum. The sequence goes on along the minus strand of CM073323.1, from coordinate 1,192,964 downwards.
CTTTGACACGGCTTATTAAATTAGTTGATGCACCGTTGATTGTGAAGATTATTTAGCGAAGTTGTCTTAGGACGGAATTTTCACAAGAATGTAGAAGTGTGCCATAAACTTTGTGAAGATTTTGAATTCAGCCACTCAAGTTTCTGTAGCGGGAGGCGGTTATGATTGATCACTCTAATAAGCTTATTCATATTCCGAAATGTTCATGGAAACATTTCCAGGTGAAACTGCCATCAGTTGCTCGACTGTTACGCAATCAGCCAGTGGTTTCGAAGTCTTCAGGAGGAAAAGGAAAATACCTTTCAAAAGGTGCTAAAGCTGCCGAGGAAGCTAAACGAAACCTCGCTGTGATCAAATTTGAGCCGATGATTCTCTCTTTTCATCAGATAGCATACGAGGTATCGACGTTTCTAGAATGATCCCTCTTAGATCTCGTAGGGCTGCGCAACTTGTAATTCTTGAATCTGGTAGACTTTATTCTTTAGTAATGCATCTGTTCATTCCGGTCTTTCAGGTAGTAATCCCTGGTATTAAAGATCCTCGGGTTTTGCTATCCAACGTCTCGGGATATGCGAAACCAGGCACCCTGACTGCATTGATGGGAAGCAGTGGCGCTGGAAAGACAACATTACTTGACGTCCTAGCTGGTCGAAAGACGACAGGCAGAATACTTGGTGACGTCCTTATTAATGGCTACCCCAAAGAGCAAGAGACATTCGCACGAATTGCTGGGTGAGTTTGATGCAGTACTACTGGTTACTTACTGAAAGGTCTTGAGGTTCATGTTCTCACCGTCACGAATATCATTAGAGTCATTATTGTTTCAGAAGGCAGTCATTAGAAATATAAGCGACACGTGAATGATTTCCGTTACAAATGTAAAGAACGAAACGAGGTATTTAAATAACATAAGTGGTAGTATCTTAATGAGGTACGTTGAGGCTCTTATGGAAGTTCATATAATTTCGCAGTTTACAATTCCTGACACTATACCGACAGATATGTGGAACAGAATGACATCCATACTCCTTTTATAACTGTTCGAGAATCTCTCGAGTTCAGCGGTTCATTACGCCTTCCACGAGGGACGCCCGCTCTACTGCGTCAGAAGTTCATAGACGAGGCAATTCCTTTTATCTTGGAGACTTTCATGTACGCAAGCATGTGATTATCACTGATTGCCAATATGTTCACGAATGAAGAACCCACTCCTCATGTTACAATTGGCATGGCGAGTCTCATACTTGTATCTGTATTTTTACATTGCTCGCCTTGCCACCATATCTGTTGTCGTGAAGTATTTTCTCCATGACAGGTTCTAAACTTACTGGAGCTGAGCGAGATAGAAGATAAGTTGGTTGGTTCCATCGGGGATGGGGGTTTATCAGTTGAGGAGGCCAAGCGCCTCACTATTGGGGTTGAACTTGTAAGTGGTTTGATGTTCTAAGATCATCAAGGCAACTGATTTTCTCTCGTGTTGTCAAATTTGAGAATTTTATCTCAGAAATGTCTTCTCAATCCTTGCAGGTAGCAAATCCAAGCATTTTGTTCCTGGATGAACCAACAAGCGGATTGGATAGTCGGGCTGCTCAAATTGTCATGCGAAGTATAACTAATGTTGTAAAATCTGGGCGTAGTGTGATTTGCACTATCCACCAACCCAGCCGACGACTTTTCATGTGCTTCACTCATCTGATGTTGTTGAAACGAGGTGGTGAGATTGCGTATTTTGGACCCGTTGGAGAGGAGGCACAGGACCTTCTGGTATGTCTTCAAAAACTTGTCATGCATATTCGACATTTATACAGCGCTGTGTAAGGCCTACATTCTTTAATGTCATACTGTCTCTCAGCATTATCCACCCATGTCTCGGATCAGAATTAAGAGGCCTGTCGCATTTGAACATACAGCTAACTGAATAGGATGACTTGGACGTTTGTTTGAAGACATGTTATTACTGAATGGGGGTGTCTGACTTTATACAGAATTATTTCCAGTCGCTTCCTGGAGTTAAGGAATGTCCATCCGACCAAAATCCAGCATCTTACATGCTGGAAATTATTGGAGCAGGGATAGGCCATGTTGCTCAGCGCGATTTTGCACTCGATTATCATCAGAGCTCCTTAGCGCAGCGGAATCGTAATGTTTTAAATTCATACAGTTGCTAGATATATCCTTAGTATTGAGAAGGCCATGGGTACCTTAGAAGATCTACCCACGTTACAGTTGTTTAATCTTGACTTGAATGGCGTTACAATGGACAGATTCAATGCTGCTAAGTCTTATAGAGTACCATGGAAAGGACGAGGGTTTCAATCAATGTTGCAGTGATACTTAAGTATTGTGTGGGGAGCATGCTAGACCTCTATTCAGACACTGCTAAGTTCTAGTTTTGAGCGCTTAGTGATGTGTATGCTGCAGTTGAGGAGCTTGAGACCTACAAGTTCGGAAGGGGTAAGCTCGGCAAGGAGCCTGTCATTAAAGGTTACGCGGCATCACATTGGGTTTTGTGCAAGGTTGTGATTATTCGCCAATTTAGAACATATTGGCGAAATATCGCTTACAGGTCCGTCACCTCTTCTTTGCCTTTACTTTGAAAGTTTCGAAGGGTCCCAAAGGTGCCAGTTACAACCTGTAATCTGAATCTTACGGCACAAGTAAAGTAATTTGGTCCTCAAATAAGCAATTTCGTTATAATGAGACTCTGATAAGTCTGATTTTAATAAAGCTGCAAAAATTAAGTCTCTGTCGGAGAATGTTTTGAGGCGACAATGTAACTGTTCGCAAATGAACAATTGAAACCTGGCCCACCAGTGGGATGCGTGCAAGTACTCTTGATCCGAGAATCCCTGGATCAAGTCTCATGTTGAACAGTTAGGCTCAACTTATTGAAATTATCGCTTTAACGTTTTTATTTTAAAAGCACTCTACAGCCAGGTTTGCTGTGATAGACCACTAGGGGTATCTGCAAGAAATCCGACACTTATGCTGAATCTTAATAAAATACGATATTTAAATATAGATTCCTTTGTTCATGATGTCATGTTTTCTTGTCTTGCAGTTTTGGAAGAATGATGTTGAATATTATCCTTGGCTTGATCTTGGGTTCTACCTTTTATCAGGCATAAAATACCATGCCAAATAAGAATGTGATTGAATGAACTACTAATCATAAAAAAAAATTCTACCAATAACTAGAACCTCAAGCGTAAGTTTATTTCTTCTTGGTTTCATTTGTATTGAACTATGTGCTCAAAATCTATAATACTATATGAGTGAGCCATAATGACTTCCGTTGCGTTTATTGCTTTGATAGATCAAATACGATACTACTGCTGGCATGTCTTCTCGAATAGGCCTCATATACATATCTGTTGTTATGGTGGCGATGTCAAATGCAAACAACATCATTCCTCAGGTGGAAGTGGCTCTTATCAGTTATTCACTCGAGCACTTATCAAACTATATTACTTTTGTCTCTCTCTTTTTTTGTTATGAGAAGAAACTCACAATTTTTATAATGTCAAAATGTAAGGTCAATGCTGAGCGTGTTGTTTACTATCGTGAACGGGCTTCGAATATGTACCCAGTTATCTTCTACAGCATCTCGTGGGTGTTGGCTGAGGTACTTAAAAGAATCTAAGTGGTCTTTCGGCATTGTGTCGTGAGTACTGACAGATCTTTAGTAAATTCTAGTAAAGAAAAGAGACCAGTGTACGACATTATAAAGAGTCGCTCTAGTCGGCATTGTAATGCAAGTCATGTTCTGTTCATCAGGGCAGTAACGATGAAGTTTGTGAAATTATGAGATGTGGGCAAGTTGTAGACCAGCCCTTGGAGAACTGAGTACGGGGTTGTGAAATGATGCAGATTCCTTACCTCTGTATTTCATCACTTATTTTCTGTTCGATATGCTTCTCTCTGAGTGGTGTAGCCACAAATTCTGCGAAACACTTCTTCGAGTTTTGGATTATCTTGTGCGAATATTCAGCCTCCATCACATTCTTCGGTATTTTCTTGGCGATGCTGACTCCGAACGCACAGGTTTGTAACTCGCCTATCTACATCGTATGATATTGAATGTGCACGTCTTCTCCGTCTCAATTTTGATGGAAATACAAGAACGTTCATACATGCCTCTCGATATGAAAATATCTTGAAGAGAAGGAATTTGAAAGTGCTGAACATAAGGCCCTCTTCACACTATAATTGAGAAGCCATAAAGTAAAGGATTTCAACCAATAAGAGAGCCCAATATCGAGTCGAATTCAATATCGAATTGAATCAAATTCTAAGCTCTCCTATTGGCTTGTTGTTTTCATGGCTCCTCACCTCTTGGGTAAAGAGGGCCTGGATACCTCAGTCCTTTGTGATTATTCTATTCTATCTTAGATAGTCCCAAATCAACGGCTTAACTCGAGTTTACCGACATCTCCGAAATCTGTTCGGCAGTTTGTCGGCAATCTGTTCGGCGGTTTGTCGGCAATTTGTCCAAATGTCTTGAATTTGGTGAATCTTTTTGTCATTAAAATTTGCACGCTTGGTTTTATATTTTGTATAATATGCTTGGCGCGGCATCAACTTGACTTTGAAAGCATTGGCATTGCAGGTGGCAACTATCATTATTCCAGTTGTTGTGAACTTCTGGTAAGTGCACAATCACCTCACATTCATGTCGGAGTGATCAGAATCATGACACTACAGGACATCACAAAGCTGCAGCTACATAAACATATTCTTGAACGTTATATTCATATTCTATGCAGTCAAACTCTGACACTAGGTATTGACGTGCAGGAACATGACCTCAGGATTCATGATCCCGAAGTCCAAGATTCCAACGTTCTGGATGTGGCTGTATTGGGCCAATCCCACACAATATGCTCTGAACAGCCTCGTCTCCATAGCATTCTATTGTGATATGGAAGATCCGCTCTGTGAAACATGCCAAACAATGGTCCCCACCAGCTGCCCCAACTGTCCGTGCGTGCGCTTGCAAGACCAGGGAAACATGATGGTGTGGCCCATCATAGAGAACTTCATGTCTCTTGACTACGGGAAAAGGTATGAAACTATGGGATTGCTGTTTCTCTTCATCTGCTTGTTTATGGTCTGTAGCATGGTAGCTCTCAGGTTCATGAAATACGACCGGAGGTAAGACAAGCCAGAGGTTCGTATTTCTTATATGCAGTTCTTTCATCAACTTGGGGAGCAGTTGCTTGTGATAAGCTATGAGTCTCAAAAGCAGGTTATCGAATTCTTTTTCAAATGCTTCGACCCATCATGCAGTTCAATTGGGAATTGAATCAACTCTGCCAAGTCTACTTTCACGTGATGCATGTTGCAACAGCCTTCTCGATTAAGGGACTTGTGAGAAGCATCTGATTGTGATCTATGTTGCCGTGCATATATACTACGTATGGACTTTTAGGTTCCTAGATCGATAGATAGACTGTTTACTTGAAACTGGCTTCTCTAAGTGATAAGCACACCAGCGACTTGAAAATCATATAAGTCCTGGCTTGGCGCGGTGTCTTATCTTGACTACAAGGTTAGCTATAGGCGTTTCTGGCCTTAAACTGAAAGAAGGTACGCCATGCCAGTTCCTCAAGGAGTCCTTTCGTCCGATGCTTCATAAGTCCTGGATTAGAAAAAGGGAATATGTTCTTCACATTGGAGGTGAACGTTAAGAATGTTTCGAAAGTCTAGCATGCAACTGTTTACTTGAGAATGAGGTGTTCCCACTTCCCAGAATTGGATTCAACAGTTAAATATATACATCTGCACGTGCCATCCCGAAGTTGCTTCTTACACACACCTTGTACTTGTACTGTAGCAAACATCCAATAAAAATCATTAGCAGAAGTATCATTTTTAACACCTACATGTAGGGTGCCCAAAACAGCAAAAGCCCATTTTCGGTTGCTTAGGTCATAACGGGTTAACCAACCAAGCACATTTTTTCAGCAGCCGTTAACCAGCCCCATATGTGTGACACTGTATGTATTTCAGGCTATAGTTTTTGCAAATTCAGACAGGCTACCCAACCACGCCTGGTTTGTCAATGCCTGATAACCAGCTCTATTCATGTCACACTGTGTGTATATCAAGCTTTGATTCTGCAAAGTTCGGCTACCTACATGTCAATCGTGGAGTCACAATTGTAACAGCTCCTTTTCTTTTTCCAGCAACCGTCATCTTCATTACAAGAGTACAGACAGCTTTCAAAAACTCTTGAATATTAGCAGAATGTCTGGAAGCATACTCACAACTACCTGTACAGATCCACATTTGTCATGTTACTATGAAAAGGTTTCCTCCATTTTCCAGAATAGGCTCATCTCACTGCGTACGACCGAATCGAACTATAACTCACCTCCATGAATGCCGCCTCAGCAGTTTCTCAAATTCAGACTTGCAAGTGTGCAAGTAGTTCATTTACACTGTAACTTAGTTTGCCCTATACTGTAGTTCACCAATATACTGGTGCCGCCAGACAATGAATATTCGCATACATGACAGGGAATTGACGGTTGTTTCTCAATTTGTATACAAGTTAGTGAGTGCCTGAGTGGTCCAGAAGAATAGTCACAGCCGCCCATGATGTGACTGCGCATTATGATCGATGCATGGGCACACGTTATGATGCGCCTCTTCAGAGATTGATTTATGACATTGACTGTTTGAATAATCATATATGCGCCTCTTCGAAGTGCAATCACACGCTCCTGGGCGGCAGGTGTGGGGCCGTGGCAGAGAACCGAGGTTTATTGGGTGGTTGATACCCAGCCGACATGCTCGTGCATGCACGTCTGTGGTCGGAGCTCAGGGCACTAGTGGAAACATGGTCCGCATACACCCACCCAGTAGTGGCACAATACACCCCTGTTCCGGTATGGTGTGCCACTACGTGGGGTGCACACAGATCATGTTTTCACTACTATTGTTGTGGGTTGAAGCCCATGCTAACTTAGTGTCTGTTCTTGACACTAGTGAAAAGGTGGTCTAAGTAGAGTTCACAAGTAGATCCATTGATAGTCTGTGAAAATTTACAGCTTTTAAGAAGAATGAGTTCTTAATCTTCATATTTGTGAATTAAGAAACTCAAACTTTAACCCTTAAACGCCCAACCCCTCTGAAAATACACTAAAAAGCATGCCGGAGGGGCATGCTTGGGCGTTTAAGGGTTAAGTAACTCACAAATCATTGTCTTTGAACACTCCAACTTTTCTGCACATGAATCATCAAGCTTGTGATTGTTTTGCATGACGTGGTGAGATGTATGCAACGTCGAATATTTGCAAACATACCGAAGTTGAGATCTCATGGTTGACTCTTGAGGGTTGCATGTCACCCTTCTCTTGTCAACCCTGTTCTGCTGGTTCATTGGCATTTCAGACCTTACCAATTCTAATTTTGTCAGGAATAGGAAATTTAATGATGGAGGAGTTTTTACTATTTAACGGGCTCAACTGATTGGGCCACTGGTGTCACATGCATGCCATTTATTCAGTGCTCTGATGAAGTCATGAGATACAGGAAGTACAGCAATGATATAAATCACACTCATTATCGGTGGGGGTGTAAAAAAACAGTACATTACAGTCTCACAATAATGAATTCAATCATGCATATGTATTCATTACTGTTCATGTACAAGCTAGGTACCAGATCCTACAGTTACATACTTCAAAGCTTGTCAAAATTTAAGAATTTACATCTTGCATCAAAAGAGGGCAACTTTGAGGGTTTTTGGCTCTTTTGAGACTGCTCGCCCTTGTATACTCACATACCATCAAGTGTAGAATCCTTCTTTTGGGGATTCTACACATTTTCTTCAACACTTCATTTACAAAGAATAAGGATACGATACTGTTGGTAGATGGAATTTTGGAATAGCTTCTCGGGACAAATCTGTTGCAACTGCAATCTCAATCATGTAGGTGCTCGAATCACTTTGGTTTTTAAAAATCACCTACCTCAAGGCAGGCCAACTGATTTGTTGCAACAGCTTCTCACCTGTACAAACAAGAAAGTTGGTGGACAAATCGTAAGGAGTACGAGTCCGAGGGTAGGCAAGCGTATTCTTCTTGATAGTAAGGTAGAAGGTGGACCTAATTAGGTTGTTAGGTAGGTTGTAAATGAGACTTTCGGAGTATGAGAATTCAATTGTGAAAGTCCATACTCCATAGCTCCTCCAGCAGGTGGCTGGCAGTCGGTCTATACATTTTCTACCTTAAGTCCTGGCAAATCCCTAAAAAATCTCCGCCAAAGATTCAGAATGTTTTGTTTTCCCAATTCGATGATACATTGATTATATATTTGTTAGATTGCTCTCCCAAACAAGGATTTACTTAAAACAACATAAATAGGAATGTTTACAATTGTGCCTACATATCAGTAATCTTTTGAGATGAAATCCTATCATGGTGATATCCAAATCTGTACATGGGATCTCCATAATCTTCCTTGTTGATTTCAAGTGGCATGCAGGTGAGGATTTGATTGTCACAGTATCTCATCTCAAGTCAAAATTTTGTACAAGAAACCAGGACTTCACCCCTAATCGCAGCAATGACATCCTGAAATTTGGACATATCTTTGTCATTCAGAGTCACTTTTTGATGAAAATTGTTGGGTTGAATCCTTGAATGCCCGAGGGGATTAGGGCCTAGAAACACAAGTTTCATCAAAGTGTCATTCATGAAAATAAAAGTCAGCTATCTAGATCTCAATCATACAATCTTGTAATATACTTACTATAGGTCACGTGAATTAAATTTGGAGTCATGAGGTCTCATAAATTGTGAAATCATAACAATTTAGTACTCAAAAAAGATTACAATATTTGATCATTTTCACTTTGGATGAAGGAGATATAGCTCCTCAAAGATCATCCACTTTCACCTTTTCATGGTAAATACATCCATGCAAATCCGATATGGACATTATGTGGACCAAAAATCTTCCAACTAGAAATCTAGTGCAAGAGATCTGACCTAGACTCTTTTTATTTGTAAATCTTTTGACAGTCTTCACCATAACAAGGCTAATTATTATTTGAGCCAAGAAAGATTTAAAAGTGATTATCTTTTGCACAGGGGTGTATATGAGATTGAGGTGAACAACTTTCAAGTTGGAGTTATTCTCATCATAGTAGCTTTGTTAATATCAATTTTACTTTAAAGTCGAAATGATGAATATTGTAATTTTATTTTTAGTACTAATACGCTAAGATCTCACAATCTATTACACCTCATGCTTAACCCTTAAACGCCCACGATGTCGAAAAACGACATTTTGGATGTACATCAGAAACTTTGAAGAGCCATATCTTCTTCATCCGAGGTCCATCTTGGATGAAATCACTTGGATTAAGTTCCAAATCAAGTCTAGTTTGTGTCGTAAAATTTTCAAGCCCATACAATAAAGTATGAATTAATGGAATGCACTTTAGTGAAGACAACTCTTGTTTTTGGGTTTCCAAGCATGGGGCATGTATTACCACTGCAAGCCAATTATGTGAAATTAAAAATAGTTTTACATAAATTTTTTTTTCATGGTCATGATCTTAAGGTGATTCTTAACAACTTTGTAGTGAGAAGTTTTTTTATCCAAATGATTTTGCTATTGGATTTGCAATGATGTTTTGTCAACAGAAAAAGTGAGAAAATGGATGATATTTGAGGAGCTATATCTCCCTCATCCACCGTTGGATTTCAACTTAATTTTTTGGGATGGCCTCCAATTAGAGTCTAGTCTAAGTGGTAGAAACCTTAACAAGATTGAAAATGTTTTGAAGATAAGGCATGAAATTGAATGCAAAGGGTCTAGTTTTGGACTATTTTTCCTTTGTAAAATGTTCGGTAGTTTTTACCATTGCATGGCTTTTATTTGAGCCAAGAAATTTTTTTGATGAATTTTTGTTGGGTAAAGGACTTATTAAGATGAAGTTGAACATCTTTCTAGTTGGTGATTTTTTCATTGCAATAGGTATATTGGTAGCATTTCCACCTCAAAGTGAAAATGATGAAATTTTGCAATTTGTTTTTGATATTAATATGTTATGATCTCCCAATCTATAAGGCCTCATGACTCAAATTTTGGTCCACATGATCTTCGATAAGTCTATTACAAGTTTGTACGGTTGAGATCTTAATAGCTTCTCTTGATTTTCATCTATGACGATTTCTATGGAAATGTGTTTTTTTGCTAAAAATAGGCTCAGGCGTTTAGGGGTTAAAATTTTGATTCACATGACCCATACTAAGTTCATTACAAGGTTGTGTAGTTAAGATTTTAACACCATAACTTCATATTCATCCATGTCACTTTTCAAGAAGAATGATTTTATTTGACTAAAATAGGCTAAAACATATAGGGGTTCAAAAAAGATTTCACACTATCTTGTCATGAGAATTTCTTATTCGAATAGATTGGTCCTGGATCTACAATGATGAAGAGCCGAGTATTCTTCCACGGAGATTAAACCAAGGTTCAATATCAACATGTTTAGAAGAGTGTTGTCCGATGATAGATAGAAACTCCGGTCCCATTCTAGTGGCCGACGTGAATGAAGTGTCCGTTCATAATGCTAACGTCCCGATGCCCACCGGACAAGGGAAAACTGGAGCAATACTACTTCCCCCTTTCGAGGGTGGACTCTATAACTACGCTAGTTTCTAGTGCCTTGGAGATACTTGACATAGTATCTCACAAAGGCTTTTGAGGTACCCAGACACCAAGGTCCAAAGACCCCCACACCATAGGTGGTGGGTGGACTATGGTGGTGAGTGTTGTCGGACATAAGACTCCTCCATCCTCACTTTCAAAGGTGAGAATAATATCGTCTATTTGATACCACCACTCGTTACGGATCTCAACATATTGCTCTACACAAGACTCGTCCACGCTCACAAGTGTAAAGATGTTAAATAGACTTTTTCAACATACTTTGAATGTAGGAGGCTCTCGCACATGAGAGTCCCTCAACACTCAATTTTCGCACATTGGTTGGACTAATCGCGCCATAGAGTGTACGGAGAGGGCCGTTTCAAATGACCCAAGTTCTGCCCCCTTTGCATTGTAGTGGTGGACGACCAATTCGTGCCACCGTCAAATGGATCAGTTCAAGATATTTGTCAGGCTACCTTGTCCCTAAGCTAACCACGACAAATTAGGATCTTTTATCATATCTTTCTTAAACCCATCATTTCTATGAAAAAAGAGAAAGAGTTTAATCAAGTGTAATGTAAGTAAAAACTTGTATTAGCTCTGAAGGCTCTGCTCTTCCCCAAAAGGATATTTAGAGAATTCCGGCTATGCACATGTCCATCACTAATTTGTGATGTGTGGTAAGGTGGCATAATATTATTTTCAGCATGGTTTGTGTGGAGAGGCCATGCTTTCCATACCCACCACATGCCTCATGAGGTGGACACATGCATCATGAGGTGGACACATGCCTCATGAGGTGGACACATGACTCATGAATTTATTTTAAGTATATACTTTTCTAAACCCTAAACCAGGGGTTGTAGGCTGAATTGGCATGTGGTCTCAACCTCGTGTCTTTATATGTTTGGACATTCTTTATAATCTATCCTAATTTCCCCAATATGGGCGATGATGTAAATGTTCTTGAGTTTCTAAGTTGCAAAATGTTTCCATTTTTTAGTACAAATGGTTTTTAAAAATAAAAAAAAATATATAGCAATTCTTGATCATGTGATTTGGACTACCTTGGATGACAAAATATTCATTTTATGTAAATGCGATGTGTGATTCTTCTATCTCACATGTTTAGGTTTTGTGGGTCCTATGAAGGTAGTATCTTGTGAGCATACTTGAAAGGTATCGAGGAATAAGAATTTGAAGAGCCTCAAGTTAGATTTCTTTTAAGAAGGGTTGTTGTGTCCCTTGGATTTGTGGAACATTGTTTTCTCTTGTTCAAGAAGAAGAAGAAGAAAAAAAAAATATCAAATCTTTACATGTAATCATATATAAATATGAATATTTAAGGCTTGAATCTATAAATATAAATATTTTGTATTGTTTTTTATAAGGAGAATATCTTAGGGACAGCCTGTCAGATTATGGCGCGAGAGGTGTTGTCGGAAACACACAACTTTATTGTTCATAGGGAACTAATGAGATCTCAAATCCAAACTGTGGATCGAGAGTTATCAAATCCTCGAGTATTTGAAGATTTTTGGACAGGGTCAAGGTTTGGGACATGGTTAAGGTAGAGGACATAGAGAAGGTTAAGATCCGGGTGGAGATTCGGGATGGGACATGGACGATGTTTGAGACATGAACAAAAATAGGGTTGAAGTCATAGGTCGGCCTTCCCCTGTGCCACACCACAACAACATCTTGTTGAATTACAGTTGCCCCTTCTCTTTAACTCGGATAGATTGCAACACTAAGGCGCTACTTTAGGTGTGAAGTCTCTCACTTACTTGGACTCCCTTTAGGGCTAGTCAGGTTTCTCACAACCTCCTCCTCTATAGAGGTGGGCCGTGAAGTCTTTAATGCCCCACCAATGGTATCGCGTGCAAACTTGTTTCACCAAGCAATCAACGTTCCGCAGTGTTCTCTAAAAGAGCCCAAAGAAGAGACACTTGTGGAGCTATTTTGGACCAAATCCTCGACAACCTTGCCTTCAATGCAGCAAAAGAAGTCAACGACGCTCTTCGAGTGGACCTTCAATCCCCCTTCCGGTTTAATAGGTCTCATGAGTGTAAAAATTGCATAGGCATGTTCCTAACTCGCCTAGGAACAAGATTTTGAAGAGCCTCGTATCAAATTTTCTACTAAAATGATCTTCTTACAGCAACAAAAAAGAAAAAAAAGAAAAAAAAAAAAGAAAAAAAAAAAAAGAAAAAAAAAAAGAAAAAAAAGAAAAAACTCTTTCTCCAACTTCGAACATTATAATCTCACAATTGGCAAGAAATTTGGATTTGAGATTCGATATACATATATGTATACAAGTCAAGTACTAGATCCTACGGTGACATACCCATAAATACGTCAAAATTTGAAAAAATTCACCTTATATCCAGAGAGGCTAGTTTCTGACACTTTTGAAACTTTCTGACACTTTTGTTTTAATGAATTAATTAATCTTTCTGGCATTCTTGATGTAAGTCGACTTTAGGGGTTAACTGACATTAGGCCTTGAAACAACGGGTTGTATGTAATTATCTCAATAAATTTTTAAATTCTAAATAACATTTATAGTAGGAGTTAAACCAGAAAAAAGAAAAATATATTTAGGAATATGCACGACAGTCAGCTGAACACGCAATTGACACCGACCTGCAACCCTCGAATCATGACGGCCTGTGCACTTTACGGTCAGAGCGCCTAAAAAAAACAGATCACTTGTCGTTTAGTGTTGAAACAGAACCTTGGGGCAAATAATCCTTGCCCAGCAAATAAAAATTGGGGTATATTTGCCCCCTAATTTTTAATGGTTGATGTCACCCATTGCTCCATGAGGCACCCCCAAATCAAAGTGGGGTTGTAGTGTCCAATTTTAAACTCAAAAATTTAAAAAAAACATAAGAGGGCACCCCAAAACGCAAAATAAATTAAAAAAATACAATAATTTTAAAAAAATAAAAAAATAATGGCCGGGCAGGGGATCGGGGGGGGGGGGGCAGGTAGGGTCGAGGGGCTCGGTGACCAGCTCGCTGGCCTGCTTCAACCCTTAACCCCTAAAGATCCAAGAGGACCAAATCGGGCTTTTGCTATTTTGGGCAGCTTAGATGAATAGGATAAAAGTAATATTTTTGCCTAAATTTTTTAATGGGTGCTCCCTATACTGCAAAGTGTATGTGGTAAAAGTTACAAAGCCAAATTCCAATTTTTGAGTCGTCTACAACAATTCTTGGTTTGCGAGCCGAACTGGGGCAGTTTAAATTTAGTATTTTTTTGAATTTTTTTTTTGGAAATATGTTCATGACCAAATCACTACTTAAGTTCCAAAGGGCCCCAAGTCAAAAAGTGTACCAATTTTACAAGGGCAGCCTCCAAAAGTGTCAAAAATAATCTCAACAATGCCCAAAAAAACTTCGTAGACAAACTTTGGATGTTATAATCTCTCAAATGGTAAACATCCAACGGTCAATTTTTATATCAGATATTGAAAATTGGCTTAGGTACAAGATCTTACGGTTGGAAGTTAAGAAAAGAATAAAAAAATTGTTTCGCACCCCTTGAAGTGCATAGAGGTAGAGAATTGGAGTTTTGAGGTTTTAAGCTCCCAAAAACACCCAAGGATCTTTAGGGGTTAACCCTTAAAGGTGCCTGTCAGTCCCTCAGGCTGTTTTCCAACAGAATCTTGCATGTAGCTCTTTTGATTCTCAAATTTTCACTTATTTTTTTATATCATTCTAGTCACCTTTTTGTGATGCATCTAGAAAGTGAAATTCTACAATTCAAATCGTAATTTGTATGAGTGATTTGTGCTTTGAAAGGATTGTGGTAGGTAGGTTGGGATTGCACAAAACCTTGTAGGAGGTTGCAAACTCATCATTGATTGGTTCATTCATGCTGCCCAAGTTCAAAAAGTGCACGTTCATGTTACCCAAGTCCAAAAGATGCTGAGATCCAATTTCGGGCTGCCCATTGAGGAGTGGAAGGACCTTTAACCCTTAAACGGCCCCTGTCAAATTTCTAGGTCGTTTTCCCTCTGAGAATCTTCTCTCGTAGCTCATTTGATTCTTCACTTTTTGCTTATATTTTTATATCATTGTGGTCACCTTCTTATGATGCATCCACATAGTAAAATTTCACAATCCAAATCACAATTTGTATGAGAGATATGTGATTTGAAAGGATTGTGGTAGGTAGGTTGGGGTTGCACAAAACCTTGTAGGAGGTTGCAAGCTCATCATTGATTGGTTCATTCATGATGCCCAAGTTCAAAAAAGTGCACTATTCATGATGCCCAAGTCCAAAGATCTTTGAGATCCAATTTGGCCGCCCATTGGGGGAGTGGAAGGCCATTTAAGGGTTAACCCTTAAACGCCCTTGGGGTCTAAAACGGGCAGCCCAAAATTGGATCACAAAGATCTTTTGACTTGGGCATCATGAATAGTGCACTTTTTGAACTTGGGCATCATGAATGAACCAATCAATGATGAGCTTGCAACCTCCTACAAGGTTATGTACCACCCCAACCTACCTACCACAATCCTTTCAAAGCACATAATCATTCATACAAATTGTGATTTGAATTGTGAAAATTCACTTTTTGAATGCATCAGAAGAAGGTGACCAGTTTGACATCAAAATATAAGTGAAACGTTGAGTACAATGAGAGCTACAGGGAAGATTCTGTTGGAATCAAGCCCCTCGGGCTTGCTCGGGCGTTTAAGGGTTAAGGGTTAAGCTCACCCCTGCACTCTACACTACCCCTGTACTCTACACTGTATTATTATTCTTTTGGGAAGAGCTATAATGAAATTAGGTGAAACTTTCCCATAAAATATGCTGCATGGCTAAAAAGTGATCTTTCTATCAGATATGCACCAGTGAACACCAAGTTTTAGATGTGGGATCAAATTGTGTCCACGCATTGGCTCATGTACGAGATATTTTCTGTTGTGGTCGAGAAACAGTAAGTATTGTGCACCTTGGATGATGCGAACGACTTTATTCTCGAATCCCCACCGACCAAAATAACTAGGCCCTCCTTCAAAACATCCCTGGGGGCCAGTGCTTGGGATATCATCAGCAATAAAGCTTATCACCCGGGGGCTTGGAAGTTGGAATGCGTAGAAAGACGGATCTTCGCACAAGAAGGGACAAGTGAGCAGTAGGAAAGTTGGGGACAATGTAATGGAAGAATCTAGATGGTTTTCTTTGCACGGGGGGACTATTGCAATGCACCATTTGTCCATGCATCCGTGCGCCCATAGTCATTCACTAGAAACTTGTGGGAACTTTCTAATAATAATCAAAAAAATCTCTGAAAAGGTACATAGTGGCCGCTTTCTATCAACTTCATCGATCAGTTCAACCTCTCAATGGAAAAATATCCAACCAACAATGACCATTGTGATCTCATGAAGCGAAGAATAATTAACCACTAAAGTCGAAAGCCTCCATAACCACCCTCTTTCGGTTTTGAACTTTTGACGTAATCTCAAGTATGTAACCATTAGATCTCAAACCTAACTTGTCCATGTATGTATGTATCAAAACTTAGTTTCAAATTACTTACCAATTCTGAGAATGTAACATCTCAAAGTTGAAAAAAGGTTTTTTTTCATGTCTTGCAAAATGGGTTTGAAGTTTTTTGTGAGCCCTGAAAACCAATTTTAAGAGTGAATTTGAACTCGGGTTCTTCAGATTTTTGTTCCTAAGTGATGTCTATGCAATTATAGTCCTCATACAACATATAAAACCCAAGGAAGTGCTTGATTTCTCACACGGAGGTCTGTTGAAATTCAAATACAAAAGCAAGTCTTAAACAATAAAATGACATGTGAAGAATAATTTGATTAGAGATCCAAACGGTGAGATCATGCCTTGGTACCTCTTTAACAAGTATACAAAACTGAAACTCGAAAAAATAAAAGAATCCATTGAAGACACTGTGAACTATTGAGATATATAGCTGTTCAAGGAGCTCTTGTTTTTGGTTTGAACAAAATGTAGCGTAGTCGGAAAATAGACCCTTTGCACAAAAATGCATTCTATGTCTTTATAGCATTTTGGAATAAGATTATATTAATACTGCATCAATTAGCAATAGCACACAATCCATAGAGCAAATAATGTTGAAATTGAATGATGGATATTGGAGATACAATTGTGTCTCCGTTATCCATCATCCGTCCTCAGTGGTGCGTTAGGAGTTAATTCTTTGCGTGAAGTGACGATCCGACGTAGAATGCCGAATTAACGTGGTGGACAGACTGATCGAGTTGCTGAATCCACCGATCAAGGGGTCATTCGAGGAACTTCCGGTACTTGCACGGTGACTGTATCAAAACAAGCCGCTGATCCAGAAACTTGCCGTGAAAGCATGCACCTACCGCAGCAAAAGAGTATCAATGTAACGAACAGACCCTTCAGCTGAAATCACGCTGTGCGTCTGCCGCACTCTCAATCGACGACTCGATTAAGTGTACTCACCTGTTAATCGAGATGACTGATGGAAGGAGTTACAGCACTTCAGCTGCCAAACACACAGAGGCAGGTCTGAGCTAAAACGTCTGTAGGCACACAAAAGACTCTGTAGGATCGAACACTGATACATCAATGGTACGTCGAAGGTGTTAGTGTGTTCATAGTGGAAGTGTAACAATGGATCTAAGTCAATTGTGGACGGATCGGGAATCCCCCCCTTCACTCCTCTGCAGATGGGCGCAGACACTGACAAAGTCACCTCGCACTTCCTATGATTCTGGAGGAAATTCACCTCCCGGGGGACGTTAAATCACCCTCTAATCTGGAGGAACAATCACCGTTCTGGTCACGTAGTTCATAGACCAGTGCTCCTAGCTTTCAGTTTTCCCTCTGGCAGACCAAGGGCCAGCGTTGATAATTTATCGCTTCTATACTTTCTTTCCCCAAGTGCTTATCACCGCAGAACAATGGATCTAGGTCTATATATGGACTACACTCACAACGGGCAATTTTTCTACCATCAGACATACCATCATACATATCGTACAGACCATCCTTAAAGACCGGCCCTAAGTGAAAGTATAGCAAGTTATCTTGACGTTTACGTAACGTTGAAAACCATGTCGTGTTGCCGTTGCCGTGGCCGTGGCCGAAGCTGACTAACGTAGGGTGCACAGCAGTTACGGTCTGTGACTGAACTCACACAAGGAAAGAGATTATGGGCATCACGCTGCGCGAACAAACAGACGAGAAGCTAGCCTGGCAAAGCTGGGCAGATCAATACGGAGCACCCATTACAGCAGACTGCAACTTCTGGAGCCTTGTCGGATCCGCACAATGCTACTGTACCTGAGTCATTTAAATCAACAACTTCACGTGATCTGCACGAATTGTCCTCTAGTTCAGGCTGAAATTTATGACAAGCATCAGGACCAGCAGGACATGCGTACAATGCTTGCTGCGTGCCAACAGCAAACACTTACGGCGTGATCATCAATGACTTCAGGTACGGTCCTGGTTTGTCATCAATGGATGAATTGTACGTAGTCTATGATACGGAAATTGAAACACCTTCAACTTCCGGTTTTGCGAAGCCTCTTCTTCACAGACTTTTCGCAACATGTTTGAGCAAACCCTCCCCATCAAATACTTGCACAGAGTATGTGCTCATTAAAAACATAATTGGGAACAAAGTATGATCATATATACAAATGCTAGAGATATTCTCTGGTCTATCGTTTTGAAAAAGTTCGATTGCGCAACAAGCTCAGAGAAAGTTTACAAAGTTCAGCGAAGTCTTGATGACCGATGTTGGAGAAGCAGCGTTGTATCAGCTTCCGAGGCCTCGATGGCGAGTCTCTGATATCCTTGGGTAGTTCGCCCAGATGCCTCGATCGTTCTGGACATGTCCTACGATAGTGTCCCGCCGCTCTTCGCTCCTTATTAACAGCGTTAGGCAGGCTCTCGTGGAGTTTCCAATTCACTGGCTTGCGCCAGCAAGTAGAAGGTGCAAGCACCGCTTCTGAAAGATCACGTTACCTTCGAGCTTTCCTGGTGCGCAGTTGGGCTCACAACTTCGGCTCAAACTGTAGATAACGACAGTTGTATCCCAAAATTGATTATTCTAAATTCATAAGCGAAGCGTCATAAGCCCTGTCATGAGCCTATCTTTGATGGCCACGTGTACTTTGTACGAGTTAATCGCCTAGTGTATAGTAATCGGCACGTACCGCCATATTCACTTTTGGGTGTTCACCGTCGTCCAACGCGAGGAGGACCTACGTTGCTGGCTTTTCCCTTCCAACGCGAGGAGGATCTACGTTGCTGGCTTTTCCCCCCCAACGCGAGGAGGATTATCTGTTACTGGGTTTTCGTTCCAGAATCGAAGGCGGTGTGTATTTGATTTTCGAAGGTGGGTCTCTCGATTTAAAGCAAGGTCTGCTATGCGTGGTGAGAAATTGGCGCCCCAAGATTATTCTCGAGGTGACATCAATAGTGAAACTGCTCTTTCCATGTTCGGAGCGGCAAACGAAAACAACATATTCAGGGTTGCTTGGGTACCTTTTCGGAGAGTGCTTGGTGAGTTTGGTTCGGTCGCCAGAGCTTCTCTTTAAGTTGTTTTGCGGAAGCGGTTGCCGAGCAAAGGACCATGAATGATCACGTGGCAAGTTCGTCCACTTATCCTCCTTCGACATCGCCTCCTTCGTGGCTGGTGAGTGCATGCAAACCTCGGTTTGAATTGTCTCTGTCGGTGAGGCACTGTAGCTCTCCGATTTCATTGTCGGGGAGGTCTCACACTTTGTGCAAACGACTTGATAGGATGTCTTACTCGTCTTACGTTCGGATTTTCTTGTCTGCCTTCTGTCTGCCTTTCAAAGCAGGGGTTTTCGTGTGGAGGTTGTTCTTATCCTATGGGGTCTTTAGACACTGCTTTTACTCGAGCTAGGTGCTAGGTCGTTATGTTATAACTCGCTTTTTCTCTGGTGTAGAGCTTGAAAGTGGGACTTAGTTGAGTCATTCGCTAGGGCTTCCTGTGAAGTCCTCTCATGTATCTGTCGGTACATGTCAAGATCTCGTGTCCGTAGTACTCGCTCTGTTTCGTTAGGCCTGGCATTTTCGGTACCTATTCTCTGCTCCGTTGCTCTGCCCAGGGCACCAGTTCGACTTCTCGTAGTGAAAAGTGGGCTCGACTTGTCACTTCGATCGAGTTCTTCCTTGCTGTGAGTGGAGTGATTCTAGCGCTTCTTTCTGCGCTGAAAGCCAAGTCCCTTGTGTCTCCATGTCAGTTATGTCCCTTGTGTCCCTCGGGTCCCTTGTGTCCCTCGGGTCCCTTGCGTCCCTTTTGTCCCTTTTGTCACTTTTGTCCCCATGTGAGTTGAGGGCATCTTCCGAGTTTTTCACGCAGATACCTCCAAGGTCAACTTGAGAGTTAGGTCGAGCCGAACTCATTATGGTCAGGTCAAACGGAGCAGATGGAACACAGGGCCGGTTTTCTTGTCTACTAGAGCGATAGAATCCCGAGACGGAGGATCCTAAGCGCTCTATTTCGAGGTCAAAGATTTGAGCGGTAGATTCCCTGCGGTCTGCGACTTGGTTTTCTACAGCGTTGCGTCCGGTGAGGATTTAAATGGGAATAGCTTTTTCATCTGTCTAGAAGACATCCAGCCATGCCCTCCCACCGCTCGGTCATGTCATCGTCATGATAAACCTGTGTACAGTCGAAAGCTCAACAGCCGGTAACTCGTCTTACCGTGTGTAATTAGTGAATCGGCTGTTGCCGGTTCTCCCAATTAATTTGTCCCCTAGTGCAGCCAAGTCAACGCTTAACCGTGCTTGGAGATGTATAGTCAAAGTCTCTTAATCTGGAGTTCGCAGTCGTCCTGTGTCTTCGTAGCCGGCTGAACTGCCTTTTACCGACGATTTGTCTGCACAGGAAGAGACTATGCAACATACATCTCTAGTCCTATCTCATACGGTTCTACATTGTGCTAATGGATTTTCCCGGCTGTGTGCAGTCGTTACCGCTATACATTCTGTTCGAAATCTTCAACAACCTGGAGGATGCAAGTGATGTTGCCAGACTGATGTGTGTGTGCAAGGATTGGAGAACAGCAGGTTATAACGTTAAATCGTTGCGTTTCACGATCTCGAACGATATCCACGAAAGAGCAAGAAACGATCCAAGCTACGATGGGAAGCCTTTCAAAGATTATGTAGGATGGCCGACAAGAACCCTGAATGAGCCTCTATCTTTGAAAGACGTGCTTGTGGGTATCATCAAACGAAAGCTCAATCTTGTGCAACTTCGTATCGAGGTAGACGCAGCGCTGCAGTCGAAGTCGGTTCAAGAGCCGGAGAGACGAAGAACAGATTTCTGGATAACTGATAGTAATCACTTAAGCAAGTGGCTTCCATTTGTTGGACGTACTTTACTTCATCTGTGTATCGTCGATTACGGGCAACAAGCCATCATGCGGAGATCCAAGATTGTCAAGCTCTTATCAGAAAATTGTGAGTGCTTTCCTTGGACCTTACCACATATTTTATTCGCATTGCTCGAGGATCTAACAGGCCATGAAAATACACTTCAGCATGGTAGTATGCAATACGTGCATACAACAAGAAGATTGCTGAGTGATGGTATAACCAACCACGATTGCAATTGATGTGCATGTGGATTCCATTCTTACAAGGCAGTCTAATAAGAGGAAGTCTTTTAGTATTTTAAAATTAAAATAATAGAGTAAAATAAACTAAAATAAATAAAAATAAAAGAAAAAATATATCCTTTTACAATATTTTAAACGAAAAAGTACATGAACAATTTACCCTTCTTTCTCTTTCGCGTGCATTCCTGAGGATAGAAAAGGTGAAGATTTGCGATGGTACATGTGTATAGGAGATAAACGTAACATTCATCACACTTATAATCACAGTTGTGCCATGTCCATAGATTAGAACCGTAGTCCATGGTAATACTTTCTCTTCATTTCAAGTAATGTGTAGTGTTGTTTGCTAGTATGGTTGAGAAGAACCTTACTTCAAGGTAAAGCTGTAACTTGAATTGAAGTAATGTGCATTGTTGTTTGCTAGCATGGTTGAGGAGAACCTTAGTCCATGGTACTACTTTCACTTGAACTTAGGTTATGTGCATTGTTGTTTGCTAGTATAGTTGAGGAGAACCTTAGTCCATGGTACCACTTTCACTTGAACTTAGGTAATGTGCATTGTTGTTTGCTAGTATGGTTAAGGAGAACCTTAGTCTGTGGTACTACTTTCACTTCTGCTTAGGTGATGTGCATTGTTGTTTGCTAGTATGGTTGAGGAGATCCTTACTCCATGTAATGCTGTCATGCTTGACAGTTGTTTCGATAGTGGAACATTTAGTTACACACGCATGACAAAGTTGAATTTGTATGAGATGACATGGTGGTTACACAAACATGATGAAGTTGAATTTGTATGAGATGACATGGTGGTCAAACATGTAGAGATGAACTTATCAAAGAAGGTTTTTTTTGTATTACGTCTTTATGTTTGTGGGATAGATCTCAATACTCATTCATAGTGTTTTTAATATGATGAGTTGTGTAGTGTTCACATCTGAAGTTCAAGTTGATAATATATGTGGGAATCTTTGTCAATAATTGCATTTCAAGTGAAAATGGCGAAGATTGTATTGCTAACTATATACTTTGGATTGTGTACGTAGGTCCGAATTTGAAGACTTTGGATCTAAGGAATTTATTTATCGATACAAGTGACTGTGCTGTAATGGAGAAAATGGAGAATTTGACATTGAGGTGTGTCAAAGTTATAAGTGGGACACTAAAAGACTTGAATTCCGCGATGCCAAATCTACAAACATTAGCATTACTTGGGGTATTTGGTGCCAAAGGAGGAAATCTCGAATTCAAACACTTGACGGTGCTATGCTTGGGATTATCTACTCCTGCAGCCGATGTTATATTGGAGTGTCCTGAGTTGGTGAAGTTACAGTTGAAGATGCAATGTCCAAGGAAGTTGATCATCAGGGCACACAATTTGAAATACGTTGCCTTCAACATGGACGTCATGGACGACTCTAGTGTGGAAATGTTTACAATGACAGGGTTGAGAGAACTTCTATATGGCGCGACGAGTTTTATAACTCTCACATCTCTCGTAGAAAAGAATATGAGAAGCTTGCAGAAGGTGTTTGTAGACATTCCCTGCATGGCTTTGGCAGAGGATGGGAGATTCTTGGGAGTGTTGAAGGATACAACATTGCTTCTTCCAAGTTTTAGCACTCTACATGAATGTGAGAAGTTAGAAGTCCTTAATATAGGCCCGGGGCTATGGTATAGCATGGAAACCCAAGTTGGGAATGTTCAAAGAGAAATAAGATGGCCAATAATGAAGGAGTTGATTGTTCACATGATCCCTCATGATATGGAAGCAGCCATAAGTGTATTGCGAATGCTTGTACGAGAGTCAGTAACCAGCTTGATTGTATTTATCCACAAAAGCAGTCCCATGACGAAGGAACTCATGTCCTCAAGAATTGAAGGAGTTGTTGAGCATCGTAAACAGAGCACGGGATTGGAGATTGAGCTTCGTATAGAGGAATGGGAGAAACACCTTGATTTTACATGCTTTTCTTTCTAATCGAGGAGCCTCTGCAGGAGGGTGCAAAGGGAGGAATGAAGACCGATCGGAAGAGGGGATTATTGAGGTATGCTTTAAGACCATCGAGAAGAAGTTTGATCAATTTATACGAGAGTCGAGAAAGGGAAAAGAAAGGAAACTCTTGCATGATCATTGCTTCCAAGAAATGGAATCAGACAAGTGGTGCCTTGAATTGCCTTGGAGAAATGATGCTATAGGGGTTTCAATATGAAATATCGTTGGTTTCAATATGAAATATCGTTGAATATGGTTGAACATGTTTGAATTTCAAAGTGGCAAGATGGAGGAGGTGGATTGAATGCTCTAAGTTTGCAAGATGGAGCATGTCCAAATGCACGAAATGGGTGATAGGAGTGCAAATGGAGGCATTCAAAGGAATTTGACAAGTGGTGCCTTGAATTACCCTGGAAGGATGATGCAATAGGGGTTTCAATATGAAATATTCTAGAACATGGTTGAACATTTTGAATTTCAAAGTGGCAAGATGGAGAAGGTGGATTGTATGCTCTAAGTTTGCAAGATAGAGCATGTTTAAATGTACAAAATGGGTGATAGGAGTGCAAATGGAGGCATTCAAAGCTGTCATTTGAAAGTTGAAGTGCATTTGGAATATTGTTCAAAAGAGATGAAGATGGATATTGATTTGTCAACGGGAATGTTATCACTCATTTCACTCTTTTGCGACATGAGTTGCCATGTGCAACCACTACATTGAAGCGAGGAGGAGGGAAGGTGAGCATTTCCAACAATTAGAGAGAAATGCTTCATCTAAGGATTTTTGCAAAATTTCACACAATTCATTCACTTTGGTATGATTCATTTCATGATTCATTAGAATTCATTCATGTTTCTAGGTTTGAAGTTGTGAGAATTGGTTCATTTCCAATGACCACATTTAGACCCTATGATAATAGAAATTTTTAGCGGTTAGAATTGAGAATCTTTGTCGATGGGCAAAGATGGTACTCTTTAGCTAGAGAATATGAGTGTAGGTTTTCTGATAGAGTATGTGTGTCTAGTTTAAGGTGGTTATTGTTTTCTCTAAATCTCCGACATTGTTGATGTTTCTTGAAGGGTCTCAAAGAAATAGAAAAGATTATTGTGTGTTAGAGTTTGTGTATGATGATTTTGTGTGTTGAAATTGATGGCTATCATATGACTATGTTAGTTATCTAGAATGTGACATGGAGCAAAAATGAAGCGACTCCAATTTGGCTTTTGATTCATCCAAAGTTTTTTGTGAAGAAGTGACTGTAAGGAAGTATATGATGAGCTATCTGTAGGCAATGTTGTTGATATGAAGATACATTTATGAACTCCATGAAAAAGATGGGGTTTTGAAAAACTACTTGTCTTGCAGAAGACCAATGTTCTTTGGCTTGGCACCAAGATGTTACGCTTATCTATGGAACATGCTCTGGAACATGCTCAAGAACACATTATCGCCAGAAGGTAATGTCATGATCATGGCATTGATAGGGTCCAACTTTGTGGAATGTTGAGAGTATTTTTGAGGTTCTTCAGTCGGTGTACATACCAAGTTTTGGGTCATTTCAAGATGTTTATGAATCTTTATTATTTCAATGTAGTATACTCAAAGTCTTGCATGGTTACATGGTGCTGAACATAAAGTTTAATGAAGCATACTTTGAATATTATTGTTATGTAATATGTCAAGAACAATTATTTGTAGTATATTGTTTTGAGAGTCTTTTTTTGGAAAGTTAAAGTAATTGAAATCTAATGCATTTACTAAAAGAATTGCTTGATTGTATTGAATATGAGTTCTTCAAATATATAATCAATGTTAGACATATTAAGGTGTCTCAATGAAATAAGTAAGAGATACTTTACACTTAAGGTCCTTGACAAACATGAAATTTGAAATATCATATGTTTAAATTCTCATGAAAGAAAATGATACGATGAAGGAGAATTCTTGGACTAAGTATTTAAATTGCAAGAATCTTGTTCATGAAAACAATGACTTGTTCTCTAAATAAACACATCTTACTTCTACATGCATGCATTCTTTTAGGAATCTGCAACGAATTTGTTAGGAAACAAGTTTTAACCTTGACGAATGTCACATCACACTAGTATCAATATACAAAAGAACTATATCACAACAATAAACCATTGCTCACAACGAAATGCCTGAAACACATGATAATTTTCTTTGAGTTTGTATAGATACCTTAACGTAGCACACTTTCCGGTTTCATTTGACGGGAGCTCTCTGTTAATGCCCACTCTAGAGAGGGGATTAAGACATGACGCACCTCACAAAAAAGAACGTGGGCAGCCGAAACCGGAAAGTGTGTAACGCCGCAAAAGCCACCAATACTCAGGTATTCCGGCGGGGAGGTACCCTTTACGTGAGGTATCTCCCCCATCGGAATACACTCCCCTCGGGGGCTCCTGCTATTCGAAAACAACTCATTTCATATAGTATTATTTGGTAGCCCTAAAAGTTACACAAGAGACCGTGTATCTTACCCCGAAACGAAACACAGCAGTTTTGAAAAATACTTGTCACTGTAGATGTTATGATTTCTGAACTTCAACGAATTCTAAGACTGGGAGCTCTCGTCAGGAGTAAGAGTTAATGCATACATTTCTCTGAAAGCCGGTTTTACTAAAGATTGCTTGTACAGTGTAAAGATAATTGGTAGAATATTTGTCTCAAAATGCCGATTACAAGTATATCTTCTCGTTAGTAGTTATCAGATCTCCCACAGAATCTCTTCCGGATAAATCTTCTGTCACAGAATCTCTCGCAGATAGATCTTCCATGATGTCCTGTAAGAAGTTGATAACTGCTTTAACGACAATTTGTCCTGTTGTTGGAGAACATTTTGTCAATGTTCGGACATATCAACAAACAAGGAATTCAATCCTATCATCTCGGAACAGTTTCATATACAGTGCTGGCTTGCCTAGAATCTCATGGAATCTTCAGAGAAATAAGTTATCCATTGTTGGAACGAATAAAGAATCTGTTGTACATATTCTGGATTGTTAAAAAGGAAGAGTTTCATAATTGTTTAGTAGTGCACAAAACCCTTGCTTGTTACTCAGACGTTGACTTGCTAACTAGCAAAGGTTCAACATTTTGATAGACCTACGTAGTTTTCTATGTACTACTTTTAAAATGGTTATAGAAAGCACTTGACATTGTTGTCTTTTCTTGAGAGCTTTAGAATGTTGGAGTATGGTTTTGAGTTGGTCTTTCTACCAATTTTTCTGCATCTTTTTTTCCTAGGATGGATACAATGTGCAAACATTATTATAAGGTATTGAAACTGACAGAATGTACAATTGTTTGCCATGTGTCACACCATATTGGAACATGTGAATTTAATTGTGTATATATCACTCAGTAGTGTTTTTTGAAAAAATTCCATTAGATGTAGGTAATGTAATTATTCCTTTTGGCAAAATTTAAGTTCTTAGGTCTCATCGATGAAGAGGATAACACCCATTAGTTTGAGATTACCAAGGTTTTAAAAGTGAACTACATAAGGATGATATGGGCGCTTTTTGGTTCTTCACATGTTGAACATTTCAACTAAGTCTTGGTTCTTGAGTTGCACGGTTCACATGAGGCTTAGAAGCTTTGTAGAAAATACAATCATGCATACGAAGGAGTCAAAAGAGCTCAACTAAGTCCATGATTCTTGAGTTGTACGATTCACATGAGGCTTAGAAGCTTGTAAAAAATAAAATCATGCATACGAAGGAGTCAAAAGAGCTCGGAGCAAGGTTTTAAAAGTGAACCACAAAAGGATGATATGGGCGCTTTTGATTCTTCAGATGTTGAATATCCCAACTAAGTCCATGGTTCTCGAGTTGTACGATTCACATGAGGCTTAGGAAATTCACATGATTCTTAGAAGCTTCGTAAAAAATACAATCATGCATATGAAGGAGTCAAAAGAGTTCACATGAGACTAAGAAGATTCACATGAGGCTTAGAAGCTTTGTAAAAAATACAATCATGCATACGAAGGAGTCAAAAGAGCTCGGAACAATGCAAAATTGGAGAGATTGATAAGGTAGGATTTATGCTGGACATTCCCTTGAGGGTATATACAATAGAGGACCTGTGGATCAAACATTAGGGGATCATAAGTGCATTGAAATAAGAGCAACTTAGAAACTTTTCAACGGAAATCTCAAGGTGGTATATCTGCAAAGATCCTCACTCATCTCTGTTGCACAATTCTTGGTGAATTTTTGGTTTCCACCACACGTGCACCCCATTTTATCAAATACCTTGACAAATTCTTGATAGAGATGACCATTTCTTACATCGATGGTAGCATAGCAATTCTTCCCAGCAATAAATATCGGAGCATTCAAGAATGTGTACATGTACTATACGATTAGATTCGTTTGAAAGTACAGAACGTTTCGGCCGTTGAAAGCACGCTATGGTAGGCAGTCCTAAAAGCGCTCTGTACCCAAAAGCGATTTACTAGTGCTAAAAATAGGTCAGATCTCTTAAGGTGGCGCTTTTAGGACACTCTACCTTAAAGCAACCCACCAGAGTCCTTCCTCCTCAAGCAATTATAACCCAAAGTCTCAATCTCCTGATCGGTAGCCAGCTTTTAAGGACAAAGTCAACTTTACAACGTCTGTAGATGTGGTCATGTACCATGAATACCTTCTGTCGGTACGAAAGTAAGCTGAAGGCAACACGATGCCTTGAACATCTGGATATCCATAATGGACCTGAGCTGCATTTCCTTGCAGACCAGACTTTACTGTACTACAACGTCGTGATGATCTACGTTTTTAGATCTCAAGTACGATGATTGATTTATGAGTAAAGTATGTGGGTGTACGAGCAAAGGTACGTAGACGTGCATAGAGAGAAGGACCGCAGGGAGGATGAAAAAGCTACGAGTAACTTCGTGATGGTAAGGGTGCAGCGATTAAGGATGAATACTGCTATAATACCTCAAACTTTTGCTATTTTTCGACGTGATGTTTCGCGGAAGGCGAAGAAATTCTTTGAGTGATGTCTGCAGGCATTATATGCAATCAGAGAAGAATTACAGCTGGATCGAGCCAATAAGGTTTGCATGCTTGTTGAGTAAGTCTCATTGCCAACTGTGACGTCTTCGTCAAGATACTTTTGCAATGATATGTGTCTCGCAATTTGAAACTGAAAAGGTCTCACATTATTCGGTTCAATAAGTCTGACATTCGATTGATCTCTTCCATACTGAAACAAAAAGTTGTGGGGATGGAGGTTATATTGAAAAGTGTGAGAGCTTTTTGGCAAGAAGGCTTGAAAATATCCAGAACGACGATCGAGAACATGTCAACTTCAAAAGGTGCCATGAGAACAATAATGTCATACTTCTGAAATCATCAGAGCTCAGAAGTAACTGAGGATTCTCAATCAAAGTATGACAAAATCAGATGGGTAGATTAAACTACTCCCTATCATATAATCGCTTGAATCCCTGATGCTAGAATGGAATCGAAACTTCTGCATTGAGTTGCAGCTTGAGCTCAGTCACACTTCCGTTTCTGAGGGTCGTTTGTGAGATTCGTTTATATGCAGGCGGACAAAAGAAAAGTCACTTTGAATCAACTTCTTTTTATGTGGATGGTCGAGAACTTGTTCCTGGGCTTGATGAAGGCGAAGTTTTTATCAATAAAACAAGCACAGTTTATTGCTCTCACTTACAGTCTTGAAACTAACTACGACATTCTACAGTGCTCTTGTAGCAAAGCTTAGGACATACTTCGATCTACGACCCTAAATTCATTGAGATTGACGGTAATTCTGTGAACAATTACTTCGAGGACAGTTGTCTTAGAACAAGGTGGTATTACAATGTTTATTGTAGATATTATAGAAAATATTGATCTTGTAGAAAAAAGATAAAGATATCATAGTATACTTGATTTCGTAGGTACATAAAAACCACCTTTTTGACAAGATTGCCTCCAGTGTGAAAAAATGACATATGGTATACCATCTTTTTGACACGATTGCCTTCCCACACAATATATTATAATATAAGTAAAGGAGAGTACTTGAGGAGGAAGACCACCTTCCCATGTTTCCGTACGCTTCTTTAGAAACATCCTTCTTTTCAAAAGGACTTCTAGAACACCCCATTGTATTTGAAGACCACCAACTTTATTTCTTCGAGGAGGACCAAGCATATAGCTCGTGGCAGTTATGCATGATAACTGACGTCAATGTTTGGACATTATTTCAAAAAGATGCGACACACAGTCTATTAAAAGCAGCTGATGTTGAAGAAAAAGAGAATCGAGAGCAAGCACGCTCACGAGAGATGAATTGTACAATGGAGACCTTTTTCATATTCTACGATCAATAATGCACTCAGAATCAAACATTATTCTCAACAATCATGAAGTTCCTGTACCGACATAAAGTTCCATATATGAATCGCAGAACAGCGCCCCGTAACAACAACACGAGCTCGTCTGGTTGGTGTAGTCGGTTATCACGCTAGTCTCACACACTAGAGGTCCCCAGTTCGAACCTGGGATCAGACATTTTTGAAATGTAAATGCGAAATGCTGAGTACAATACATACTATTTTTCTGTTGACAGTTCAGTGGAAGAATCTCCGCAGGTGCGTGGGAATGCAACGGCCTGTTTACAGTAAATCGTGACCGCTGTTTCGAATTCAGAATCTCCGATATCCTGCCTACGATCCTTGGGTAGACAACTGTTGCTCCTAATCTCGGACTAATAGATGCCGATGACAACCAACTGCATTGGTTGAATGATCATCGCAGTAACGATGGACCCGCGCATTGATTCCCTCCGGACACAGAGGTGCAACATCCAGGTAAATGAACACTAAAAAATCCGGCCGGCACGGCATGCATCGTACATTCGAACGTTATGATAGAGCAGTTGCGAGGGTACACATATTATTGCAATCAACACACGCAATGATCGTCAACCAAACACTGATAAAAAAAAGCTTGAAATCCGCCAAATGATCAATCAACATGCTCACTTTCAACATCAGAATCTTTCGAAGATGACGCCAGCAAGAATGCTGAGGTCATTTCACAGGTGTGCTTCTGCTCAATAAAATGAATAGAGCAACCACGAAAAGAAGGATCAATTTCGTACCTTAAGAAAGAAATGTAAGGCGCCTCAAACAAGCTGTGTTTCTCTTTAATAAAGCAACTATTGCTAAAAAATAGGAATTCAGATTAGTGTCAAAACTGGGTTGAGCAAATATAGAGCTCATCGTTTCCGCCGCTTAGACTTGGAAGCGCCCTTCCCCTTATGAGACTTGGGAGCTGGAGCAGGCGAGGTATTCGGTTTCAACGAAGAAGTATTCAAAACTGATCTACGAAGGGCATCCAAAGGTTCAACTGCCTCTTGACCGATCACAAGCAGCCTCCCCTTTGTAGGCACATTGTTTACTGGACTAACAGCTGCCTTGCCACCTTTCTTGGCTGCTGCTACTTTTGGGGTCGTGTACTCCTTCAGTTGATTTGCAAGCACCGGCGTAATTCCCGACTACACAGACAAAGAAAGTTGAACGGATGTCAGTATAACTAGGTCTGTGAACAAATGCAGACATATTTCAGTTCAGTAATGCAAAGTGATTGAAATCGAAGGCTGCTTGAAGGACACATACCCCTGTAACATATCGCCGGGAGAATGCCTTCGGTTCCAGTGGCTTTTTCAAAAGCTCCTGCAGCTCCTGTACATCACATCAAAGAAGTTGACTTGTAGCGCCTTTGGGAATGAAAAAAACGAAAAACCATGACACAAATGCTTTGATGCTAGAGTCCCATACTCTAGGATGTTATGATACTCCAAATTAACAGATATGAGATGATGTGATATGATATTGGACTGGAGCCTCTAAGAAGTCTGTTTACCTGTTGTAGATTCTGAACTCTCATGAGTTCCCGCTTTTCCACAGGCATCTTCACTGAATCCTCTTCAAGATCATCATCACTGTCTTCAAGATCTAGCTCTAGAGCCTCAGCATTTCGCTTCTTCCAAGACTGCTTTACTTTGTTCTGTCATGTTTAGCACCGCACATGTTTGAACACCAGTTCCACAGAGCGCATGAGAACAGCTCCCTCAATGATTGAGCAAGGTCTGGACATGATCATTGTACACCAAGCTACCATGATATAACATCATCAAACCCAGGAACTAACTAGTTTACCTGCTGGTGTTTCCGCAAGACTCTATCAACTTGATTCGCTAAACTGATACGCTTCAAAATTGCTGGTACATAGGTCGGGTCAATTGGAAAAGACGGCAATCCATTCGCCTGCAATCAAATCACGCAAAATTAGTAGCCAACTCAAGGTTTTCGGTTGAGTTGAGGATCATCCAACATCTAGACTAAGCAAAGAATACAGCATAATAGTAATCAAGTAACCTCAGATCTAAAAAATCTGCATCAAACAGGCAACACAGGATGGAGAACCAGAACAGCAAACAATTACCTTATCAAGGGCGCGACAGAGAGTTGTATACTTCGCTCGATCTGATGGGGAAATAATGGCAATGCTAATACCATCAGTATCTGCACGTGCAGTTCTCCCACTTCTGTGAACATACATCTACAAAGAAAAAGGATATCAGTTGATACTAATTCACATTAACCAACAGAAGTAATCTGTACATAAATACTCGAGCACCATTTACTTGGCATTCGATTAATAACATCCTGATGCTGATCTTATGTCCTACTAGATCAACACTAGAGCTACCATTGGTAGTTTTGTCGATTTGATGGAAAAAAAGGTTTCGAGATGTCATTGCTCTTGTAAATACTTAATAGGGACATGCAGAGACCGTATTACCTCAGCAGAATGAGGCAGTTGATAATGAATCACAGTTCGAATACCAGTTACATCTAGACCTCGAGCAGCCACATCTGTTGCCACCATCACGCAATCTTCACCACCTTTGAAACGGTCCATTGCCTGATTGTGCACACCGAACTTCTCATCAGAAGTAGTTCTTCCTCACCAAACCGTGAACCATAATATAAAAACTGAATTACTAGGAATAATGCACAGCCATTTAATTTCATGGTTTACATACTGAGGTAAACCATGAAACGTGAATTGCTCTTACTGAGGCTCCCGATCCCGAACAGGAGTGAAAAAAGAGAAGACTGCCACCTTTAGCCGCTGCTTCTGTTGCATTTGGGCATGCAACGGCCGACAATTGACTTGCAAGAGTTTAAGGATCGCTGTAACCCTCCGGAGAGCTGCAATTGATGTGCAAAAGACTAATGTTCGCCCACAACCATGAACCTTCAATATGTAATAGAGATATGCGTCCTTTTCTTCATCACGACATCTGCACAGGAATAACACCATCATCAACAAAAATGATATATGGACTTCAGAACCTCCACGTATCGAAAGGTGTAAAGGTCTTACTCTATCACGGATTCTTCAAGCTTCTTAGCAAGGATGTCTTTAGTGGTGAGGTCGACAATCGCTGCGTTGCTTCTCATGGCCGCCTTCTGAATTAGAGAGGCTACAGAGTATTCATTCTTCTTCGACAAGCTTTTATCTTCAAAAAACCCTCGCTTCAGCTTCTTCTTGAAGCCCGGAGGCAGCGCTAATGTAGCTGAAAACACAAGAGTTTGCCGTTTTTTCAATGGTTCGACGTTAACACGGCCTGGGAAGACTGCATCCATGGATATGTCTTCTGCTTCTATCTGCTGATCTGCATCGGATTCCTCCTCATCTGGGAAAGCTGGAAAGAAACCATCTCCTATGTCCTCTTCAGCTCCGTCCTCGTCATCTCCTTCTTGCCCTTCGTCTCCTACCTCACCATCAACTACCTCTTGCCCTTCGAGGTCATCATCATCATCATCATCTTCCACATCTTCTTCTTGCTCTTCATCACCATTTTCAAGATCATCCTCATCATCAGAGTCGGGGTAAACTTCAACATTCTCCTCTTCTTGCTCATCGTCATCGGAGTCGGGATAAACCTCAACATTCTCCTCTTCCTGCTCATCGTCGTCCCCTTGCTCGTCTTCACCTTTACTTTCTCGGTTGTTTTCTCTCCTCCTTTTACGCCCCTGAGCCTTTTCAGCTTCCGCCGCGAGTTCATTTTGTGACTTTGGCAGCAAATCCATAATCATCTGTAGCTCTCTGAAGTGGCCTTTTTCGACCATACGATCAGCCTCATCCAGGACGAAGAATGAAAGTTGAGACAGCTGCATTGCACAGAATCAGAAGTCATCAACCGAGTGACGAAGGCTAAGAAAGTATCGAGTTCCGCATCCCTCTAATCTGCAGCGCATTGAGCACATGTTCGTTTCGCAAAGCAAACAAATCATCTCAAACTTTCTCTAGAGCTTAACTAAGCAAGTTATGAGTTTATAATAAGCATATGCTAGCAAAGGACAAACAATTCCCCCCTACTCTTCAACATTGTAAAAATTTCGAGTTTTAGAAACTTACATCAAGCAGATGTTTTTCACCGGCATTCATAAGCTCCCATAAACGTCCAGGTGTACCAACCACAATCTGTGGCTGGTATCCAAGTAGTCGTTGCTGCTTTTGAAGAGCCATTCCCCCAACTATGGGCACCACATTCGCATTTGTGAACTGAGCAACTGCCCTAATGTGATCACACACCTGCAACAAAATATACAACACAATGTTCAAAAATAGGTGATCTTAGGAGTACTCATTGTCAAGTTACAAAGCCGAAGACATAATCATTAAAATGTTCAAAAATTAAAGACAGCAGCATTTCGGCAGAGTATCTTCTATTCGCTTGGTGAGCCCGCACCTGCAACGCAAGTTCCCTGGTAGGAGTAACGATAAGAGCACGTAAGGGACCCCCAGATTGTTTCTTGCTGGCCATATCGGAGCCTGTTTTCCTGCCCTGCTTTTCTTGGTCATCTAGAAGTCGTTGCAATATTGGGAGGCCGAATGCGAGGGTCTTCCCTGATCCTGTCTCAGCGGCACCTATGACATCCTGAGCAGTCATAACAAAACTCCAGGCTCAATGCATGTACTGGAACTGATATTCGAAGCAAATAATGATTAAAACGGAGATCCCCTACTGAAACAGATGAAAAGATGCGAAGGGAATACTGTCAACGTACCTTTCCCTGAAAAGCAGCAGCACCAATGCAGGCCTCCTGGATAGGAGTAGGATTCGAAAATTTCAACTTCATCAAAGCTTTCATTAGAAGCGAGTGAAGCCTTAGTCGAGACCAACCGGACATGTCAATTTCTTCTACGTCAACGTCTTCCGAAGATGGTACATTCTCTAACCTCTCTAATTCCATATCTTCACGTTTAAGTAGGTCCTCCTCAGAAATCTCCTTCCCGTTTATCTGTTTCCCGTTTATTTGTTTCTCGTTTATCAGATTCTTGTCGGTCCCTGAGCATAACGACATCCACTTTAGTTGGGACCTTAATTCCTTAACCCATCGAAACAGAGCACTAGGAAAAGAGAACACAAAAGCGTTTCCGAACCTTTTTGTCCCTGCTGTTTCTGCAACTTGAGAAGTTTCCGTGCTTTAGAACCGAGCTTGGGCTTCTTTTTTGAACTACCATTGGTCGAAGGTAACTGGACGTTTTCAAAAGAAGGTAATTGTTCTATTTCCATGCCTTCCAGTTTAGGTGTGTCCACTTCGGGCTTCACCTTCCCATTCTTGAGGTCCTGCTTTGACGCTGCAATAGAAGATCACGAATTTAGTTAAGTACTCACTTTTGCTCACTTGCCCAAAAGAATCATCTTGAAACGCCCACAAGAAAGTCGTCGAGTAAAATCAAATTTCAGTGATAACAATTGCACTCATTCTAACATGGTAGCAAATTCATCGGCCAAGACCTGACTTACCTTTTTCTCCTTTTCTCTTCCTTTTCTTGCTTCCAGGCTTGGTCTTGACTGCGGAGGAGGCGACCTCTTGAACAATGACTCCCAGTTTAGGTGTGTCCACTTCAGACTTCACCTTCCCATTCTTGAGGTTCTGCATTGACGCTGAAATAGAAGATCACGAATTTAGTTCAGTACTCACTTTTACTCACTTGCCCAAAAGAATTGTCTTGAAACGCCCCAAGAATGTCGTCGAGTATTATCAAATCTCAGTGATGACAATTGCACTCATTCTGACATGGTAACAAATTCATCGGCCAAGACCTGACTTACCTTTTTCTCCTTTTCTCTTCCTTTTCTTGCTTCCGGTCTTGGACTTGACAGCGGAGGAGGCGACCTCTTGAACAATGACTTTCGTTGGCTGCAATCGACAGAAGAAGACAGAAAAACAGGTCACATGAAACTACATAAACCGTTCACCAACGAGATGGCTTCCTTTTCAGTAACCGTGATCAGCAAATAACAGTAAAAGAAACATAAAGAAGTCCAAATACGACTTGCTTAATGAGAAAGAGGCTTGTTCGATGAAGATTCACTTGTAACAAGTAGCGCAATGCTTCCTGCCGATATCGATACCGCCTTACGAGGCACCAAGCTGAGCAGCCTTCGCGACTGCAAAAGGGTCCGAGCACAAGGCCGAAAGTAACAGAGTCCGAAGACCTAAGACTGCAGGTATTGCTTTTACAGTAGTAGTGTCGAGGATTGAAGCTCAAGTAGTCTCCATTCTCTAGCTACGGTAGCAACCGACATTGGTGTAACTAATCCTCTTCATAAAAGCATCCGCTTGGTGTCAACAAGCACCAAAATCAGACCACTAGTTGAAGCTCCTCTGCGGACTAGACCCGACCGATATGAGGCTAGTTACACAAGCTAAATTGGTGATAGAAACCAAGAACGTAGTAAAAATACATAAATCTACCGTTCATCTTCCTCGCCACGTACTTCTGAGCCCTAAGTTCTAAAACCCTAAACCCCGGCACTCAAAGAACTCGGCAGATTTCTCTATTGAAATTGCCTTCTTGTGTGCAGACTCAATTCATAGTAGCAAACCACAGAGCGAAGTTCTGAATCGATACTGTGATGATCAAGAGCAGTTCATCACCTATACTAGAGTCAAGCAGTAATGATACCCGAATACATTGCAGCACTGCGAAGTGCGAGTAAGAGAATCGAACCTCGAATGATTTATTAGGATTGTAAGCTTGCGTCGAGACGGTGTTGAAATTCGCCATGGCAGTAAACTTTAGGAGTGACAAACGACTTGCGGGAGAAGTTTATATACAGAGGTGGAAGGAGGTCCTACAACCGTGAACAATTAAACAGGGTATAGTATAGTTCTCCTGCGCGGAAAATCAGGAAGGGATATTTGCTCTCTAATAGGTCGTCCTTTAATGTGGAAAGTAAAGGTTTTGGATAAAACCTCATCTCTGCTACTACCACAACTGACAACCCAAGTCTTACATCACAAAACGCGGCTACGAACAATCGGTCCTCTCTAGTCGATGCTCATTAGGGTTTTGGCTAAATTATAGATTCAACCCAACAGCAATTGACAACCCCAATTCTAGTTCTAAGAATTGGGTACCTTAGGTCCATCCAATCCATTATTGGGGTTTTGGATAAACTCAAAATCACAACCCAAATATTTTTCTACTAAATGCACACCTTCTGCTTAACCAGTCCTCTCTACTAGGGTTTTAGATAGACCCTACATTCAAGAATGGCATTGCTAAATCAGAAAAGTGAGAGTATGGCATCGCGAACCATCTGGTCTCGGGTGCGAACAATCCCGGCATTACGCTAAGAAATCAAAAGTGTCGCAGTAATTCGATCGTCAACTGCAGGCACACAAATCACTCGAAAGCTAGAAGTCCTGATTCTCACCTTTACAGCAACACCGACCAAGGCAGCCAAATTGATTTCTTCTACTTCCATCTCAAAACTGAAGCTTGTGCGGATTGGCAGACAGCGTCCTCCTGAAGGCAATATTATCACACAACGAAATAAGATTCAGCGGAGTGTCTTCGAATCTGCATTCCTCCAGTTTTCCCGAAAGAATGCAAAAGCAAATTTGCTGTAGAACCGAAAACCTCCCCAAAACTATGCACGGAAGATAAAATTCTCCGTGCAGCAGTGGAAGTTGTAATTTCTCATGCATAAATTGAAGAAGCTTCCAGAGAGATATCACCACAAACTGATCAAATTTTGAGGTAATCGATTTCAGATTGATTATTGATCATACAACCACCTCATTGGTTGCAGAAATGATCACTTTCTAGACAGACCGCTCATGCCTTTGGCAATAAATCGCAGGATAGAAGCTCCTAAATGCGATGGAAATATATGATTGATACAAGAGCGTGAGCGGCGTACATACGGTAACAATCTTCTGTTCGCTTAATTATGAGGTCGAGCCTTCAACCCCAGTGTGAGGCTGTGAGCACTAAAATTGACGATCCTGTGAACACCGCAACAGAGCAATTCGATTGAACCTAGAGGGGTTTAGGGTTTAGGGTTTTAGAGCCGGATTGGAATCAGCATTCATGGGCCGATGAACAGATAATGGAGATGAAATACGTCGATGATGGATGAATTTATCCAAAGAGGAACGGAACTTGTAAAGTATTCATCTCTTTTGAATGTTTGGGAAAAGTAATCGTTTTTGATGCTGCCAATATAGTTTCATGTGTTTAGAATGGTTGTTATTTACTATGTTTAATTGATTACTGGTACATGTATCCGGTAAGGAAATCAAAAAGTAATGTTATTCGCCGTTCATTTGAACCCTTATAATTAGAAAGAGTATGTTATCTGTTTTACAAAAGCAACTAAAAAACTATTGTGCACATTAACCAAATTGGTCACAAGCACTCATTTTTTGTGAATTCTGAGAAATCTTTATATTGGAAACTTATTAGAAGTTTTGAAAATGTTGATGACCACTGATTTTCAATTAGACATTGCCTTTGTAGTAATAAAAAAACTAAAGACAAAAGACATAAAAGTCTATTCTCTTGTAATCTTGGGTCATAGTTCGACGCCTGGAAAAGTTCTTATTGCTCATTTTTAGTCAAGATCATCTATCTCCTAATTGCTGAAAATAAATAAATAAAACCTGGGAAACTTTTCATACTCATACTCTACAAGATCCAACACTGAACTTACAAATCATCTGATTAAATATTTAAATATTAATTTATTGCATTGGCCAAAAAGCTGATGGAAGTTGAGGATTGCTACCTCCCAAGAACTTCAAGGATCAAGGTACAAATTCACCATTTGAGGAAGATTAGATTATAGTAGTTGTTTTGAAGGCTAATTTGTGCTGATTTGAAGTATTTCTACACTAATTCTAGAACTAGTATACAATCTATTAATAGTGCTTTCTTATAGAAAAATTCACTCCTTCCACGCTTACAAGGTATACACATGCTTCAAAATAATGTCTCTTATGCTCCAAATCAAATTTACATAACATAGGCCATCCAGCTCAAATTCAAACAACATAGGCCATGCAGCCAGTTTATG
Organism: Bryum argenteum; assembly: GCA_037043015.1. Classification (NCBI taxonomy): domain Eukaryota; kingdom Viridiplantae; phylum Streptophyta; class Bryopsida; order Bryales; family Bryaceae; genus Bryum; species Bryum argenteum. Next base: position 1,154,218 of record CM073323.1, on the reverse strand, counting down.
GTAGAACTTCTTGCATCTTTCATAATAGTATTGAGTCTGGGGTGTGTTGAGCCCCAACCCCAACATGCAGTATCTCACATATTACATCCAAGTGCGCTCCTTTGACAGGAAATGCAATTCTTACGATCCCTACTTCTCCATGTAAATGAATGCTATAAGTGCCAATGAATCAGGCGTACAACTATACTTACTGTAGCACTATGCTGCAAGAGCTTATCTCGAAGCTATCAATGCCTAAATCGCGACTAGGGTCTTTTGCAACAAAATTACAGCTTTTCAACCCCGGCAATCTTCAGCCTCCGATAATTGTCACATTCTACCGGTCATAATATACAAGAACATAGCACAAATATCAACATGTCTTGGGCCTGTCGTAAGACGGAGGCAGCGAAGGGCACCGTTCGTTCATATGAGCGTAGGGCTCGATAGTATTGTAACCGGGAAACTGCATCTCATAGTCTCCTAGAATTTGACAGACTGGAGTGGCTGCTTCTGTGGCGTTGCACCAGCTTGGCAATCGAGAAACATCGTCTTCGAAGAACTTCAGCATGTAAGCATCCCTTATCTGCAATCAATCGAAATATGCAAAACAAAAATCAGGTCTTCGAATGGCACCCTCTGAACATAAAATTTGCTGATAAAGCATCCCAAATCTAACCCGCTGAAATAAATTGCAATATCAACAGCAGAGCCTCCAGTAAATGATAGTAAGTTAATGCTTAGTAAGTCCAAACATACCGTAAACTCTGTGACTTGAATCGAGTTTCCAAGGGGCCCAAAGAGTCCAGCTTCTTTGTACATCTGCAGAATGAAAGCTACACAAGTGGTCGAGAAACCGTCGCTATATTCCCAATTATCCTGCTCTGGAATAGCCAGAAGCTTCTCAAATGCAATTCCTCGCTTCTCAGCCTCCACCAACACCCCTGGTAAGTCTAGCCCCTGCAAGCCAATGAAACCATTGAGAATACCTCCGCCATTCGCAATCGATAGCACAACATCGGGTCAAAAGCGAATGCTATCATAGTTATAGAATACATCAGTTAGACGCTACTGATAAGAAACGAATGCAATAGTACAGCGATGAGGAAATGCAAGCCTTGTACCTCGGTGCCAAGGCGTTTGTTCAAAGCTTCGTTCCACATATTGGCTGCATAGGCAGGTTGTAAACGGGTCCACATTGTGATCACAGCAGCCACCTGCATCAGCATACTGTTAGGTCACCCAACATCTCGAACCTAAGTCTTACCACTTGAAGTACCAAGATCGTCGAAACTTGAAAGAAATGATAAAACTCTGTCGACGAGGACCTACCAAGTTTGAATCGAGAGGAGGAGGGTAATTGTCAGTCGGTGTATCAATCCAGCTGAAGATCATGTTGTGATAGCCATAAGGCAAGCCACTCATACGGCGAGCATATTCCCAAGCGGCTGTGACATTGAACTTGGCCCGCACATCAGGGTGCAATGGCAGGACTGCTACATGACAATTTGCAACGTCTGCAATTTGAAACTCCCACCACTCCTCCCACGGCATTATCACGATCACCTCCTCGCCCTGGTCACAAACAAAAAGGTGAGGCTCATAAAAGAGAAGATAAACAACTTCAGGAACTGTCTACAATGATGATCTACTGGAACAGAAAACTTACTGCTTCGTTTTCATGACCAGATTCGCCGACCCAGAGCTTGTCATCTTCATCACGCAGACAGACGGCAGTGTGCCCTGCCTGTGCCCCGGTCACCCACTTCTCCAGAGTCTCGAATGCTCCCCATCGACCTCTGATTTTCGACATGGCTAGAAAATCTCCAGACTTCAAATCGGCGGCAGTGATGTTAGTCACCCGTGGTTGCTGGCGCTTCGTAAACTCAACTCCCATATGAGATTCCAAGAAAGCAATATTCGAGTTCTGTCCCCATCCTGTGTTGGAGAATAATGGTGCGACGTCCCATAGTGCCAGTAAAGTTCCTAACATGCCCGCTGGCATTAAAAATACTGAGAAGCCATTCTTCTTCACCTGTTTCCAAGAAGAAAGAGTTTGGAACGATAAGAGACAGCAGCGATGCAAAAAATCCCATTAAAGATTATAGGACAAGGAAGGATTCCAATTAGACAATCAGGAAAACAATCAGAGGAGAGCTATTGAGATTACGTATTCAAGCTCTCCTTCATTCCACTCATCAATCTTCAGTGTGTGATTTCGGGCAGTGAAGTAGTAGTCCCAAGTCACTCGATATGGTGTTGCAAACACGTAAAGATCCAAGCACGTCCAACTATGAGCATTACTTGTCTGCAAATACAAAGAAGAACCACAACTGATTGAGCATCATCAACTGATACCAGGTGAGGACAAAATGAAGAAACCAAGTGCCAAGCATCAGATAACCCCAATATTGATTGTCAGCGCAAACACTTCCAACATACACGATAGCATGTGCTCAATAAAATCCTTAAAAGAATATATAAAGTACGACATTGATTCACTACATGTCTGCATTGACAAATACTCACAAAAGCGACATTTAGAGGACAAGCTCTTACTGTTACATAGTTGAACTCATAATGATAGATAACATAATGTGTACTTGCCATTAACTTCATGACATTGACATTGTCATAATCCGGTTGTGCACATTGAGTCAATAACAAATGTAACTCTGAGTCAAAAGTACCTTGATGAGGGATGCCAATTCTGGACAACCGATCTGGGAAGGGTGATTTCTATAAAAAGCTCAATGAGTAACCGATACCTGGATGTGCAGAATGCCGCCACCGGGTTGGCCGTCCTCTTTCGGCTCAACGTACTCCATGTAAGCCTCATTCTGATAAAAGCAGGTCCCATTCCAGACAACCGTGTCGTTGCCAGAGGACACGGCGCCAACGAATTGCGGCAGCAGATCAACAGCACCGTGGAGCTTATTGAGCACCGGCAAAGCAACTGATCCCGGCAAGAGCGGTATTAAGTCCCGAGGATGAAACGGCAACTGATACGCATTTGCACCACTCCCATTTGCTAAACTGATAACCAAGAGGAAAAGTACAGCTGAAAGCCGCTCCATAGTTGTAAACCTCTCCCAAAGCTCACATCAGTATGAAACAGCCTCAATGGCCTCAGCGTCTTGACCGAATTGAGGAACCAAAAAATTCTTCACTACAAACAAATCCCTACCAGCCACTCTCCCAAATCTCAAGGCTCTGTGTCCTCCGCTTGTGTGCTGCTGGAATTGAAATGGAAACCGGCCTCGAACCACTCAAAGGCGGAAGGAATTAGATTTTTCGTTCAACGTTCGGAGCGTGCAGAGACAATATCGATCACAGTAAAAGTCCAAAAGGCGCCGGATTCAAGTATCGTACGTGGAGTGTTTCAAAACTCCAAGCTCAGCTACAGGAAGTGGGTTGGACTCCGCACAAGGGACAATCGGATACTGTACCGAATTCGGACAGATTGTGGAATAGACTCACAGTACAATTTGCGAATGATCGAGGAATCGATGATCCAGTCTGCACCAGATGTGGATTCTTGCCAAAGGATGAACCCTAATGGTAAATTAACGTGGGTGGAAGAAGGCGGTGAAGATTTCGTCTGAAAAACGGGTAACAGACGAGTTAGTTTCCGACCGCTGGTCGACGATATGTTGTCGCAGCGTCCAGTGGACATTGTTGAATAAGTTAGAGTGGCGTGGAGGGGAAGGTGTTGTCCGTGGGACGTCGTCGCGCCAAGTGGCTCGCTACCAGTCCTCCACCCAATGACTTCTGGGATCAGCGTTACGTATAGCAACCACTCAAGGCATCCCCAAATTTCGTAAAAAACTACTATTAATATGCATGCGTCCATGCTTTTATAGCGATCCGGTACTTGGGTGTTAGCGAGTCTGAAGATACTCACGTTGAGGGCCAAATCTTGTTCATTTCGAAAGTCTTAGACTGAAAATTTTTTAGTGTTTACGTGCTTGATGTCAGAATTCAACATTTTGTATGGAAAGATGAAACTCTGAAGAGTTCTTCTTTGATGATATTTTTAGGTTTAGGTCCGAATCAAGTGCAGTTTTGTGGTATATTTCTTAGATCTATCTACAACGATATATACTGAAAATGCATGGTCCTTGGACATGAAAGTATGTGGACTTCCTCCGAAGAATAAGCTTATCTGGTAAAATTGCCTGTAAGTCCAACTGCCCTCGTCTTGTACTAAAACTTCAAACCCAGACATGTAAAGTTGCCGGTTTTGTGTACCCTCATTGCTGCTACAGAAGGTCCATACGTATGCAACGAGTCGGGTATGAGGCTTCCTATTGACGCATTTGGACGAGATGCCTCGGTCTGGTGTCATCGACCTGCTGGGATGCTGAAGGAGAGACGCTGAATTCGGAGCATTGACTTTTTAGTTTGAAGTGTAAACACGAAGTTCTGATAAACCGAAACCGAAATATGACAATTGCATCAAATCTGATATTATCAAAGCCTGTCCTAGCAAAATTGTGCCTCCAGATCCAATGAGCTGGTGTGGGGTTCTCTGTGCGTGACCCCCTAAGTTCTGTGGAGGCCTGTAACTTACGTTTGCAACTCTTTCCCATGCGACAACTGTGCTTCCCAATCTCCCATGTTTCAATCATGACTGACGCAAAAGTTTGCAATGAACATAGTACCTTAGGACAACCATGCTTTCATCTGTCACAGCTAGTAAGGTTGTGGCTACTTCAGATTATTCCACACACAGTAAAGCATAACCTTAGAGTCGAAGAATCAATTTTATACGTTTCTGCTCTTATTGAAATGTGATCCCTGTACAAGTTTGCATTTGATATAATGGAGTTTCAGGCTCTCGGCATAATGAATTCCTCCAAGATTTAAGCAGTCAACCCGCCCCTTCGCCAAGGTGGATAGTCAGAGTCATCTTGTGCACTCATAGCACCTGATCCAAACTCCTCTTCTAAGCCGTAGTCCTCTCCGAAGTACTTATCAATTAAGTCATTGGACATAACCCTAAGCTCTTCATTGTCGTGAAACTGGAGCTCTTCCATAGCTGCAATACCATCCTCTTTCTCAACTAGCTTCGGCCCTTTCCCATCTGGGAGGGCGCGCATGACCTGCACAGTCCCACAAGACAAGGCTCTTCATCAGTTATTCTGCATATGTAAGAAGCCCGAATATTCTCGAGGACTCGGTTGTCAGTGCTTGCAGCATGATTATGTTGTTTCAAAAGATCATCACAGTGATAATAAGAAGGTTACTGTACGACCATAGAGAAACCTCCCTCAATGGATTGTGCAAAGCGCTCCTTTTCTGTCTAGAAACTAGTATATATGAAAAAGACCCTGTTGATGGAAGATGGAAATCAGAAAGCTTGTTCACAGCGCTTACCAGCTCTAGGAACTGAAGGCCCAATCTAGCAGCTTCTAAGTCAGGAGACTTGACCAGAGCTATGAAGCCCATGAGGCAGCCTCGGTCAACCAGAACTAATAAATGCTCCAGAATGGGCTTCCCTTGTGATCCTTGATCGCGTGGTGCCACACATAAATTCCCAAGTGCATAGGCTGCCTCTTTTCTTACGTCAAATGCTGAAGTCGCAAGCAGATGCAGAAGTGGAGGAACCGCCCCTTCGTTGAACACTGCTCGTTTATGTGCTAAAGTACCGGCCGCTAAATTGGAAACCACCCACGCAGCTTCCTGCAGTAAACAATTGGATGCAAGTTGAACTTACGGTTTTGTTAACAAGACCATATGTTTCTACTCAACTGCATGATCAACTACTGAAATGAACAACATTGGTTACTTCCATATTTATAAGAGTGGATATACGCTCTCTGTCCCACTCAAGCGTCCTATTCTTCTTGTTGATTTGAAATCTACATCCCCGAAGGTGTGATAGTCAAGATGCACCCTAAGACAGTCATGAACTGATTGATGCAATGAGCAAGAAGATATGACAATCTCGCGCAATATGCTAAAGAACACCCTCCAGCAATAGTAACTGAAACAATTAAAATGTATCAAGATGTACCAATAGAAGAAAGAAATCATCCCTTCCATTGTCAAAAGAGTGCTATATTGAACTACAAAAGTGGGCATTTGAGGACTTAGGAATATTGTTTTTGAGAAACGAGTGAAGTTGAGATCAGCTCGTCAAAAGTTCGTAAGAGTACGTAAGAGTTCGTGAGAGCACCTTCTGCAGCGTGCGAGTCTCACTCTCCAAGATTCTAGCAAGCGCACCGATGACCCCACCTGTTCACAAGAACAGTTATCGTTTATGTGATCTCGACCTCAGAATGACAACAACTTGACAAGGATACAAGGGGCATCACATATACAACAGTCTTGACAACAGCAAGAAAACATGCAAGAAGTCAACGGCCTTGACGTGCAACGGAATAAAGTATCACTGAGAAAGGCTTACCTGGAATAGGCTGACCAGCAATTAAGACCGCATCGCACTTTAAATTGTCACTGGCGACGATGTTACCAATGCTTCGAAGGATCTTCGCACATTCATTCCAGAACACATTGGTATGAAAGTTAATGAAGCAACATCGGCATTACTAGAACCTACATATTGCTACATAATGCGAAAATACAATTGAATCCGACACACGTACGGAAGCAGAAATTGTGATCACGTACTGGTGTCAGTAGAGGGAGATGGCGGGAGAGGGCTAGGCGGGCCACAATGGGTGGGAGAAGGCCGGCATGTATCAACTGGTTTGAATGTACATCCGACATAGATGTCACATAGACGAGAACCCATGCAACTTCCACTACCAATTCTTCATCCCTACATTCATCAAATAACATTCAGCTGACTTCAAATGAGATGGAGCTTAAATACCGATTCGCGAGGTTCAGTAGACTAACACCTCCATATGTACACTCATGGTCAATCACATTCAATGTTACCAAAGCCTATCTGGACAGGACAACCGTGATCCGAGGGAAGATGAATCTCAAAAACTACGGAGGGTTTCAAGAAAGATACCCATCTGATAAATATCGAACAAGAGTGTCAACCATGCCATCAATTTTCATAAGTTCTGTCGCTGCTTTGGGATTGGGTCCCTACAAGAAGGCCACAAACATAAGAGTCGTGATGTAGTCTAGTTCAGCGACTGAACATAATTGCTCTGCATGACTTCGGGAATAACATGTTCTCGAGATGTATGGAAACATTCAACGCAATGAACCTTGCTTAAACATTAAACGCAGAGAACCTCTATTACCTTGATGAGATTGGACAAAGCCCAGGCAGCTGTCCGGGCCAGAGTAATACTAGGAGAGAAGAAGTTTCGGGCTAGTGCTGGAAGGGCTCCTTGCAAAAGTAACAAATTGCGTAAGTCTTCAGCTTCCCCAGCCACATTGCCGATTGCCCAAGCACATTGCTCTACCACTTGGGCTGGGTTTTTTTCTGTCCCCACAAAATCCGCAAAATACATAAGTTAAAACTGTGAATCAAGCGCAACAATTCCACGACCTTCATGACGCCATATTTCAGGTCAACAAGACTTTAGATTCAGATGTCCATGACATCAAAGCAAAGGCTTCCACAATACTTTTTTAGTAGATGCTGCCTGAAACCAAATCGCATTATACAGATACACGCGGTCTCAGCCCCAAAAATTCATCGAACCTTGTTACGAATGCAAAAAAGACAACTTGATCATTCTGTAGTTATTTAACCCTACTATTTCTAAGTTGGCCCAGGAGGTGAAACTGACCTCCAAGATGAAGGATAAGAAGAGGCAAAGCTGGCTCCACAGCACGTGTTTGTTCAGGATCTCCAGAGGCAATGTTCGTCAAGCACCATGCAGCCTCAAATAGCTGCCAAACAATACAACGTCGCGAACTGCGTTAGTGCCGGACCTTTTCCTCGAATAATCACCTCGACGGTCTTGAATTACTAATTTGAGATCTCTCTGAGAAATATTTAAAACGACAGATAGCCAAGCTTTTACCTGATCTTCAGAAGCACCAAATGCCAGACAATCCACAAGAAGAGGCACGACACCAGCTTCCACAGCAACATGAACTGGTGGATAAGCGGAGCACGATAGCAATCGCCTCAGGACCTGCAGTGCCTCTACTTTCTTCGCAGTGGCTCCTTTTCCTCTTCACGGTGCCACAAGAAGCTTCGTCAACTCGGGATATAACAACTCAAGGAATAAAGAATGCTTTCTATTCAGTATTGCCACAAAGCAGCGACAATAGAACATACTCTAAAAGAATGTTCTCAACAGACTTTCTAAAGTAGCGATGCTAATGAAGTCAATATCGAAGGTGATCCAATGAGCTCAATCTCGCTGATGGACTCTGGCGTGTCGTACATATGGAAACATCAATAATCACGACTGAATATGGCAACTTAAGAGGACGTAGAATTCGATGCAAGGGCTAAGAAATAGTACATGCTCTTAAGATTAAGGACCGCGGCAACGGTGCTGTCCTCAAGGGCCTTGTAAGCTGCCTCGTCATCTGTTCCAGCTGTGACAAGCTGCATGGAGTCATCGGCCCTGGGGTCGGAAGGATCGGCTCTTCGAAGCCGCTTCGCTCGCACTACCGATTCCCGCCTATCCTTGCCAACCGTGATCGCAGCTTGCCGTCTCCTCTGCCCCGCGCCTTTCCCCACTGCACACACACTCCATTCTCATCATCCTCTGCACCAGCTCTATAACTCACAAAATTCACAACCCTAGAATAACAAAACCTTGCATCTTAAAACCTGCAGTAAGAATTTCATCCGTCACAAAAGAAGTCCCTAAGTATCAAGCTCTTAAGAGTCGGACAACACTATATTCGTGAGCTCTTTAGAGTCAAAATTCAAGGAAGCACAATAAAAACGGTAAAAGTTGAATTTGTAGATACCTGATGTTTTGAACGGATCCCGGCGCGGATTTGCACCGACCGATTCTGAGCCTCCGAAACCGTGCATCATTTTGCTCTGCGCTACCTCCACATCACAAGCCCTAATTCTGCACTGCTGCGAGTCCTCAATCCTACAGCACAAACTGCTCAATGAAGCGAATTTCGACCAATTCAATTCGCTGTAAGCTCGATTCCAATATTCCACGATCGCAAGCTAGCTCAAGCTCTCCAGGTTGATTGCGAGGAGCAGGTTGGAATGATGCTCGGTTAATACAAACTTTGCAATGCTGAGAAGAGGATTGATGGGATGATATTGGCAGGAGAAGAAAGAGATTCGGATTTTAGCAATGCAATTCGAGAACTAGAACAATGATCGAAAATCAGAGAAACTGAAGGATCGGTAGAACGCCCAAGAAGTCGAAACGGACGGGCTCAAGAGCAGGCGGATGTGGATCTTGGTGCGTCAGCATTTTGGATGAACGAGCGATAGTTGTCTGGGACATGAATGGATGAAAACAGGAGCAGATTCAGGAAAGGCGGATGTAAGTGATTCCTTCAAGGTGATGTCAAAACACTTCTTATTGAACAGATAGATAGATAAAAACTCCAATCCTTTTTCAGGACCGGCGTGATTAGAGTGTTTGTTCGTCAAGCCAACGACCTAAAGCCCATCGGTCAGAAGGACCTTGGTGCAAGATATTATTGAACACTTAAGGAATTTAGCCTATTTCTTGTGATATCTACTTCTATAACATAATATTGTTCGGCGATCCTTATTACCTACCTGACCTTCCTGCCTACCGAACTTCCTGCCTACCAACCTTCCTACCTGCCAAACCTTCCTACCCACCAAACCTTCCTACTCACCAAACTTTCCTACCCACCAAACCTTCCTACCCAACGTACCAACCTACCATCTTACGAACTTACCAACCAACCTATCTACCTTTATGTTTTTTGGATTATGTTAATTAGAATGAATTAAATTAAAAATATATTTAAAAAAACACATGGGCATATATAAAATTATTATGGAATGGTAGACACATATACTTTTTTTAAATACCATATAAAGTGCTTTTCTGTCAAGACGACGGGTACCTTACTATATAAAAATAATAAATATAGTATGAGGAAATGGTATACACGGGATAATTCTATAAAAGTACCATATAAAGAGTTTTCCTATCGGGACGACAGGTACATTGCTAGTTCAAGTGATGATATATAAACAAGATAATTACATTGCTAGTTTGTGTTGTTTAGTGAGTGACATTATGATCTGGGGCACCCCTAGTCTGATTAGGGCGTATGAGGTGTCATTGTAGGCGGGTTTTTTTATAGGGGTGCATGTAACAATTGGGTTGACCGATCCGAAGATATTGACTTTCAAAGTGTCCGCCCTATAAATATTAAAAATTATGTGTATGAGCGTGGCAAAGCTGGGTAGACATACTAATCTATTATGTAAGGCATATTGTTTGCTTTGTGTTGTCACATTATGCTTTTGGGAAACGTCATTCAGGTGTCGTAGAAAATTAGGTGTCGTTGAAAGCGAGTTATTTTAAGAGGTGCAAGGAAAGGAAATGTGAATATTTTTGCAATAAATTCAAAATTTTCTAACTACTAGTATTCCTCCGTTGCATTGTCATACTCATCCAAATAATTTCTCATATTGTTGAGGCCATAAATACTTAGTAATTCATGATCTCAAGATTCATCGACCAAGAATGTGAACCTTTTGTTGCTAGCATCTCCTTAAAAAAAAAAACACTTTCAACAACACCTTATTCACCTCAAATCGACCGGCGGTGCCCGAGATTGTAATCGACCGGTGTTGCTCACTCACACACAAAACAAACTACATGCCTTAAATAATAGATTCATAATAGAACACATGTTACATAGTATCGTGATCCAATCAACTTCAATTATATTGATTCAAATGAGACATTCCTACATGTCCATAGTGTAAGAGTCCCACTTGCCTCTGTAATGTGGGCAACTTCTATTTGAGGAAGGAGACCTTACTTCCCTATGCTTCTCTAGGGCAGCTCGGAATCTCTATAAAACACTCACGCTTTGTCGAGGTTTCGGAAATCAACTTGTGTAGTGTTAATTTTATACAAACAAATACTATGAATATAACAACATTTGAGATTTCTTCAAACGTAGACTAAAAAGTCAAAAGTAATGATGTCTCAAAGGAAAAAATTGTTGGTTTCAGTTGCCACTTACTGTCCCAACACTTGTTTTGAAAACATTGTAGTACTATATACACCAAAAGATTTTAAATAGTAAAGAGCTCATTTAGCTTGTACAACCTCATCTTCTAATGGATGATGACTTCCTTTGACAAACCTTATTCTAATGTGTAACTATGGGCTCAAGAGTGGAACAATCACTCTCTTCAACCCTAAACATGTCAACCACTCAAGAGGCATGAGTTGTTCCGTGATCAAGCCGTAAACACCTGCTTTGAAAAGTCCCCTTTGTACCACGGACGGATACAACTCGTAATTGCTAGTTACACGGTACTTCCCTCGCACAAGTTGATAGAAGAACTTCATGCATGTGATTCCAAATTTCATCAGTATACTTTCTCGAAGAAGTTTACGATGTGCAATCACTTGCGATGAGGGCATTGCGGGAAATAATCCCTCCCATTGTCACGCTCCACACTCCTAGTCACGGATTATTTTCCACCCTACCCTCGTCGCAGGTGATTGCCCTATAGAAAGTGGAAGCACCCATGTACGGGAGGAAAGAATATTCTTCGTCACTAAAAGGCCACTGTGCATGGTGGAGCAAGAGCCGGTCAATACAGTACTGTACTGTACAGTGATGGGCATCTCCTACACGACTGACCTCATCATCAGCTGATGAGGCACAAACTTCTATCACTAATCTGCTCAATTTAATTAATCTCCCTATCTTGACTTCTTACATAAAACGAAATTTCAATCTAGAACAGTAATGCAACAGTCCTCCCTGATACTGTTCAAGTGTTGAATAGTGGGGAATGTAATGGAATAAAGTTCCTGAATTTCTAAAGGTGTGGATGAAGTGGCACATTCATCTTGGATGATTGAGCATCTGGATTACTCTCGTCAATTGATCTGCACTTTTGTTGACACCGAAGCGAAGGGGTGACAGAGCACCCGAGCATCAAACCTTCTCCTCCGTGCTGCCAAGCCCAGGCCGGATCCCGCTAACCCTCATTCCCCAAATTTTTTCCCCGTCTGAAGCTGCGCGAATTGTTAGACCATTTGTTTCAAGGTATGCGCTTTCATTTCCATTGCGTTGTTCCGATGAGATGCTGACCTTTTGTGGTCCTCTCCAGTTTTCGATCAGGGCTGTTGTGTAATCGGATGGGTTGTGCGTTGATGCGTTGTGCATGTAGAGCGATCTCTTTCACTTTTGATTGAAGAATGAGTTCTCTGTCTGTGAAGCTGGGTAGTTCGGTGTTCGAATGCAGGATGATAGGAGCGAGTTCTGCTTTTGGGTCGATTGGTTGCTTTGCTTCGATTGCTCCGCTTTGAGTTGCCTTGATAGATTCTTTGTTCCCCTTGAGACATGAAGGAACTCTGTTTTGGCGTTTATTGAGTTGTTGCTCTGAATTGGCTTATTGATGTTTGGGACGATGTTATGATGCTTTTATCGGGCGAGCACTGAATTGTCGGTGGGTTTTGGTAGATAAGAAAGGGTGAAGCCATGGCGCAGAAGGCAGTGAAGCTGAGCAGCGGGCACTCGATGCCAGTTGTAGGAATGGGTGTGTGGCGTGCGGACCCTGGGGTGATCCACGACCTCATTCTCGAGGCCATCAAGCTTGGCTACCGCCATTTCGATTGTGCAGGTGACTATCAGCTTGAGTAGAATCATAGGTGCGCATTTGATGTTTTTTAGTGGTGTTGGTAACTGAAGAGTGTTGGCGTTGTATGCAGCTGACTACGGCAATGAGAAAGAGGTAGGAGTTGCTCTTGCGGATGCCTTCAAACAGGGGCTGGTCAAACGTGAGGAGTTGTTCATCACCACAAAGGTGATCTTCATTCACTTAGTGATTGAGTGTTTACAATCGCTTTATAGCTCAAGGTCTCAATCAACCCTATTCAGCAAAGCATGTAATGCTTGTGTAGGCTTTTTTGTCGTTGACGTACAATTAGACTGGAGTTTCTTTATGGTACCATCCTCTCTGATAGCAATGTTATTGTTGACGTCCTGAATTTAGCACTTGATATCGTCAAGTACTATTCTGTTTGTGTGTGTGCGACTATTAAGGAAAGCCCCACAAATCATCGATCATCGAAACCTTCAACAACTATGATACAGAACCTCGCTGACGGGGTGGTTGTGCGTTTTGACAGCTCTGGAATAGCGATCACGGTCATGTGAGGGAAGCATGTGAAGATAGCTTGAAGAACTTGCAGATCGACTACTTGGACCTTTACTTGGTTCATTTTCCGGTAGCAACTCGCCATACAGGTATGCCATTTTCATACGTCTGCAGCCTGTATCCGATGTTCTTCTAGCTTGTAACTCATGCTAGCAATTCATTTATGTTGGATGTACTCATGACATTTCTTTCATTCTCAGGAATCGGAACAACGGGCAGTGCATTAGCTGATGATGGAATCCTCGATATTGACGTGACCATCTCTCTGGAGACTACCTGGCATAACATGGAGGATCTCGTGTCTGCTGGCCTTGTCAAGAGTATTGGCATCAGGTTTGAATTCTACATTTTCAATCTGACTACCTGGGGTCCATAAGACAGAGTTCGACAGTACCGTGTACTCAAGGATAGTGTAACAAGTTTGCATGGCCTTCAGTAATCTATATCAAGGAAAAAATAAATTCGAACTATGAGATGACAATTCTGGCTAATGAAAAATTGGGCTGATTGATTTTTTTCTAGATACGTTGACGAGCATTGCGCGTTATGCTTCATATATCTGTAAAGCATACGTAGACTCTGAAGAAAAAGTGGGACTTACATTTTGCGTCTTCGTTGTTCAAGGTCGTATTGAAGCATTTTGAGAGCGGTGTTCTTCTCTTTTGATGGTTGTACGTGTCCTGGTTGTAACGGTATTGATTGCTTCGCAGCAACTACGATATTTTCTTGACACGGGATTGCCTTGCGTACTCGAAGATCAAGCCAGCGGTGAACCAGATTGAAACCCACCCTTATTTCCAACGTGAATCTCTGGTCAAGTTCTGCCAGAAGCACGGCATTTCAATCACTGCCCACACGCCTTTGGGTGGGGGAGCTGCCAATGTGCAACAATTTGGATCCATCTCCGCAATTGAGGATCCCGCTTTGAAGGAAATTGCCAACAAGTACAACAAGACGGCAGCGCAAGTTGCGCTTCGGTGGGGAATTCAGCGCCAGAGTGTGGTCATCCCCAAGTCTAACAGAGTTGCGAGACTCAAGGAGAACTTCGAGGTGTTCGATTTTGAGTTGAGCGAGGAAGACATGAAGACCATCAAGTCTCTTGACAAGAAGCTGCGCACTAACCAGCCCGAGTGCTTCTGGAAAATTGATCTTTTTGCTTAGAGATCCAAGTCTGTCGTACTTGGATGCTCAACTTGTCTTGAGTTTGTATATGGACGTTTTCATATTGTATTCAGATACCGTCGAACCTGTTTTTGGTATGCAACTCTCCTTCCCCCTCTGTCCTGTGGCTCTGGCATACATTCTACACGACAATGGGGAACTCCCCATGAATGAGGTCTTATCACCATTTGTAATTCCTCGTATTCTCTTATCCTCTTAATTTCTTCTGATTTCATATTGTAGCTCCAAAGAAGAATGTCACTTGTGATGAGGGACTTGTTACAGTATCGCAGTTTTTGTGAATAATTGTCCCTGGTTTCAGAAATCATTCTACTGTATTCTGAAATAGTGATAAGAATGTTACAATAAATGATAAAGGGACGAATACATTTGTTATTCCAAAATGAACAGAAATCCTTAAATGCTGAAATGATGGACTGCACAAACAAAATTCCTTGATCATGGTGTTGTACATGTGCCTCATTTTAAAAGTTCTATGAGCTCGCAGATCCATACCGTATTCTGTCCTCACTAAACACATTCGTGTCATTGATCACTCCTCGGCACCTACAGTGCATAAATCTCAGCAAGCACTAGTGCAAGACGTCACACCACAAGTCATCTCTATTCTCAGGTCTAAATATGTTACAAAATAATTTGGGCAAACAGGGTTAAGAAGGGGTCTTTCTCAGCTACATACGCTACCAGCTTGAAAAATCTTTAAACTGTACACCATTTGTATTCTCAACTTTCTTCCGTTTGGTAGGGACATCCTCTTCTGCTTCAGCTACGTCGATCTCTTTCCGAACGACTCCCGGCACAACACTTTTCAAGTACTTTCCAACACCAGTACCATACGCTTGAGGCGCCAATCCTGCACTTGGGTTACTATACCAGGTGCCAAGTTTTTCAGCCTCCTCCTCGGCGTCAGCAGGCTTGGCAGCAGCCTCAGCAGCAGCTTTCTTCTCTTCTTCTTCCATCTCCGCGTATGGGTTCACGAACACTGATACTCGCAATATTTTAATTTCCTCCAAGGGTCGGTCATCGTCATCAACAGGAACTTTCTCCATGGCCGATAGCACCTCTAACCCTCCAACTATTCGACCAAATACAGTATGCTTGTAATTTAGATGATTCGCTGACTTGTACAAGAAGAAAAACTGGGAGCCATTCGAGTGAGGACCACTATTGGCCATGCTTAGCACACCCCTCTCACTGTGCACTACCTTCGAGTTCAACTCATCCTTGAATGGCTTGCCCCATATGGACTCTCCTCCTCTCCCTGTACCCGTGGGATCACCCCCTTGAATCATGAAGTTCTTGATGCTTCGGTGAAACACCACGTTGTCATAATAGCCTCGTTCACATAGCGTCAGAAAATTCTCACAAGTCCGTGGTGTAATATCGCAGTGAAGCTCAATATTCAAGTCGCCATGAGAAGTGTGCATCCGCACATATCCCTTCTTCTTCGGGTTTCGCTCAGCTTGCACGTACTCAAACTCATTCTGGGTGACAGGATCATAAGAAGTTGACGTGAAGGAGCGGGATGCGGCGCCCGAAGTGTACTTGCTCTTGACCTACACAATCGAAAGTTTATTCAGAAATGGTGGATGACACAAATAGTCTTCCTGAGCACCCTACTTTCAGAAGATGCTTTGTCCCTGACTTATTAGCAAGGGAAGTCTGAAGAGCCAGGAAAGCATCCGCAAGGAAAGCACCCGTAAGATGCTACAAACGTGGAACCATAACAAGTCATACAAGAAACCACTTGCAGAGAAAGAGATCATACCAATCTGGAATTGACAGGAGCAAGTGAACCCGCTGTATGAGCTGCCACATGGGCGGCGGTTTTTTCTGCGGAGCCTGCCAAGGCAGCAGAAGCAGAGCGCCCGTTGATTGCTGCTGAAGCAATATCTACCACACTTAATGCTACTGGTTTGGGTGCTTCTTTCTTCTCTTCCTCTGGATGGTCTTGTGCTCTCTGATGTTTCACCAAGACAACAGCCCGGGGTGAATATCGAAGGTAGTCGTCTGAAATATAATCGATATCAAACTAGCGATTTAAAATGATATCAAGCATCTGAACAACACGCTAGAAGGGAAGCAAAGGCACCGAAACAAATAACTGTACCTTTTTTGCTCTTTTCAAGGCGGCAACAGCCGCTGCATGCTCACGCTGAGTCCTGTCACCACCGCCACCAGCGGCTGCAATTTCTCGACCTTTCTCAGTGCCTAGCTCATTCAGTATGCGTTTTGTATCGCCAGTCATATTAATACCGTAAGCAGGATCATCTTTCAGCGCTTTCAGCTCGTCTGAGTCAAGATCTACCTCTTTCTTAACGTGGTCAAAATCAGACAGCACCTTCGCATCCAGATTGTTAGGGTCCTGCCGGAACATCACATAAAAACAGTGTTAATTTAAATTCGACGTACAACAACCGCAAATAAGATCGGAATTGTGGTTGCAACGTAGGACATACCGCAGAGTATGCATCGAGTATAAGAGTGCTGACCTGAATAGTGATGATATCGTCTCTTGTGAAAGGTTCGTCTGTAAGTAACTCCTTCCAGTTCTTTGACTTGATGTTTAATTCTCGAATGGCTTCATACGAAAATACATTCCCCGTCTTCTTCACAGCCACGATATGTGTAAACTCTGTGAACACTTTGTGAAGCACGGGGCACTGGTACTCGCCATCTGCATTCTTGTGAAACTGGATTTTGATGAGGTCTTTAACTGCCATAGGCTTGCCAGTTACCGGGTTCTTCTTAAATTTTGTAACGTAAGGGACAATATTCCTGCAATAGCGTCAAGAAAACGCAATCAGCTACAGGAACAAGCATATCATATTTATCAGTAGAACCTAAACCCTAAACCTTGAGAATTGCTCCAAAAGCATAGTTACTCCGATTCGGAGTCTGCAGGGAGAAGACGATAAACGTGACCAGGGGTATAATGCACGAATTATAGAGCGACTTACAAAATGTCAAAGACGTGGCCCTCTTTGGTGCAAACAGGATCTTCAAAGGGCGTAAAAGTAAGTGCACAGCAGTAATAGGGCAAGCGTTTGAAAGGCGTCTTGAAATCGCGCGACTTAGCTCCTCCCCATTCAGTTTTCCATTCCGTGCTTGTTATGAACATACGATCCTTGCTATGCTGTTTCTTCCCCATTGCGAGCGACCAAGAAATCCAATGCCCCTAGGGTTAGCTCTGTTAGAAAATTTCTGTTACCACCATGCCCAGTACTTCGCAAACGAGACAATCGAACCAAAAGGTCAAGCGCAGACAAAAGTCGAACAATTCGCAGCTACATAGCCTCTCGGCAGAAACCGACAGGGGATGGAAGGCACACTCCGAACTCCAGGAGTCAAGCCGGGCCGGGCCGGGTCAATCGGAACCCCACCACACCCGACCCATCGAATATCAACAGAAAAGGAGTGAGCGCCGGCATGGACAGATTCATTCATCCGTCTAGTGTCATGTATCTGTTCTCTGCCATAGGCACATGGAGTCATGGCCCATCACCAAGAATGGATAAGGTAAAGTAAGGTAAGGCAATGATGAGATTTGTGATTATACTTTCAGCAGGAATATATCTTATATCTCATCAGAAATTGAATAGAATAAAATATGTGATTTCTGCCAATCGTATCAATTTCCAACTACTAATAATAAAATTTGTATTTTATATTGATTTCCAAAGTTTTAGCCTTTTTGATTCATTGTAGAACAAATTTATTCTATTTTAAGGATTCAATTGTATAGATCTAGTTTAGAATTTAAGGTCTTTATACTATCTTTGGAGTGCTACATCATTTAAATCCCTTTTCGGGCCGTATTAGAAGAAAAAGTTACATACCCAGCCTAAGCGTGGGTGGACAGGGGAGAACTGTCATCTACGGGTCATGTACTAACCCAAGTGCTACGGGTCATCGACTGACCCAAGTTACTGGACCCAGAAACGGGCCTGATCTGCCAGGTCACTCGGTGACTGGAGGTCGGAGGGAAGGTCGCAGGCGACGTCCGCGGCGGCGTCGCGTGTGATGTCCGCGATGATCTGCTGTAGGATGCGAGCTGCCAACTCCTCAGCTTCTTCGTGTCGACGAGAAGCCCTAGGGGCTGCTTCAATGGCAGGGAGAATCTCTGCTGGTCGCGAGTCCAATGGGGTGGGATTACACGCCCATGTCCTCGGAGTGGGTGGGGCCGAAGCTCCCGATTCCCCAAGCTCTGACTCAGAGTGGGCTGGGGCTTGCTGATTGTCACAAGCACCCTGGTTCGTGTTCCTATCTATCCGGATTGATGACAAGTGTCGGCTGGACTCTTGTGGTAAGAATTGGTAATGAGGGGCTGGGTTCCAGGCAGGATAACCATTCTTGTCGCTACAGAAGATCTCGCCCTTAGCCCAGATATCCAGAAAACGGACTTCCATCGCCGCGTGTCTGTCTGCCTTCCGTTTGGCGCTATAACGTTGAAGTTCGTTCCAAGCTCCCATTCCCACCTGTATGGTGGTTTTCCATGCCTTGAACATGGCTACTCCAAGGTGAAACACGCCTGAATTGAGATCGTGTTCGCAATGTTGCCCCCAGATTGTCCAGAGTAACGCCGAGCGCAGGACGTGCCACGGTGTTTCCTCATCGATCGTTACTTTAGCATATTCGTCCCACGGAGCTTCCTCCTCTTCCAGATCGAGTTGGTGGGGAGGGCCTAAGTCTCCAAATAATACGGATTCCCAGTCACGAAGGCTGGGGGGCATACCTGCGATTCGCCGAAGATACCTCATTCTCACCCACGCTGGGTGGACCTCCGGGCATGAAAAGAGAGCGTGCTCCGTTGTTTGTAGGCTTCCACCCGCACAGACTGTGCACTCACCTGGAAGACCTGTACGGGTTCTCCACTCGCCCACTGGTAAACCTCCCGCAAGCGCCAACCAAACCATGCACGTGATTTTTCTTGGCGTCCAATGATGCCATAGTCGTTTGTAAAACTTTGAACGCTGCGAAATAGAATAACCTCTACTGGTGAGAAGTTTTTCAAACCGCATGTGTTTCCACTGAGCTTCCAGGATAATCCGGTAGCCTCTCTTCGTCGAATATTCGAAGAAGTGTCCTGCTGGGATTCTTCCATGCCGACGCCATCTCCACTCTTTGGGATCGATACTCAAGTCAATAATCTTTCCTGTGCTGCACGTCCAGATGCTTGAGGTAGTGTCGACCTGAGATGGGTTAAAGCCTGTTACCACTCCTTTCTTGGACTTCAGCAGTGTCCTAGCTTCAAAGAGAGGTCTAGCCAGAATGGGGACAGGTAGTCCTGCGGTGAGTATCAATCTGTCTGAGCTTTTCTGGCGGGAAAATTCCCAACCCAGCCAAGAATCGGCGGAACACTCCTTAAGTAGATAAAAAACTTGCTGCTCAAGATCAGATGAATCCGACGCGAGCCACGTGCCTGCGGCGAAGGGAGTTGAAATGTTCAGGTCGAAGGCTTGATTGCAGGCTTCGCGTACCGAGTCTGTTAGCCTTCCAATATGGTGGGAGCGGGTGATGCGGTGCATCTCCTTGTCTGGGATGAAGCTTCTACGTTCGCTGCACCAAACATCCTTCACGAACTGGATACCTTTGAGGGATCAGTTTCTAAATTTTGAGTTCCGTTTCACACCTATCGGGGAGCCGGAGACCTTGATGAGCGGGTTCAAGTAAAGGGGTTGTCTGAGGCATTCCGCCTGCGAGGTTGGAGTTTGCTTGCACGCCCCCGGTCGAACAGCCTGCCACGCAACCCACATAGCGTTCCACAGCTGGGAACCTTGTGGAGTGACTTTTGGCGATGAGAGGAGCCAAGCTGCGGATTTCCCCCAGTCACCGTCACGTCTTAGAGCTAACTGGGAGATACGGTGCCGAACTAGCGCTTTCCATGGTTCGCCACCTGGAGAAAGGGCACGATGAATCATCTTTGCTAAAAGGGCTCTGGTTTGAATGACTGGATCGAAGATCTTCAGTCCGCCTCTCAGCACGGGTACTATCGCTGTATCCCAGGCCACTCTGGCTCTAGCGCGGCGGTCAGGGCAACCGCCCCACATGAAATTGCGAACCAGGGTTCGAATTCGTAACAGAACATTCGCCGTCACCGCGCTACAAGAAGCGAAGTACCAAATGCTGGCGAGAATTACCTGGTTCGAGACCAAAACTCGGGCTGCTAGGGAGAGGCTCCTTCTGGCCCAGATGTTGAGCTTCGAGCGAGTCTGTAACATCACCTTGGCATCGATATCTTTGGTGGAGAGGCCTCGACCGAAAGGAAAACCTAGGTAGCGAGTAGATTCCCCGTCCTTCAACCATTTGATGCCGAGATGGTCACCCCATCCCCAGTCACGCTCTTTCTCTGAAGCCCACACTGCGTACGATTTATCCCAGTTCAGTTTTGCGCCCGAGGCTTTGCAGAAGAGGTCGATGGTGTCAAATGCGCGTTGAAGGTTTTCTCTGTTGCCCTTGAGGAAGAGTGCTGTGTCGTCCGCAAAGCATTGTGTGCGTACTGACGAGCCGTCTGGTAGCAACAGACCATCGATCCCATACATTGGAGTGCTACATCATAAAAGTTATGGAATTCATATTTTATAACACATCTAAGTTTTTCTTCAAACCCCTCGGGCCTTTATGTGTTAACATTCTATGGAATGCAATTAGCACTTATGGGTAAGTAGAAGAAGAAGAAGAACACCAGACCCGTAAGGGTTGGCGTGAATAAAGTGTCTGTTCGACCTACCCTTGATGATATGCCCGCAGGGCCTAACAACAGTGGTATAGGACTACTTATGGGTAAGTACATAGTTCAAAGTGGGTGGTGATAGGCATCATGTGATGTTTTATTTTTTTTCCCATGCATTTTTATTGTGTTTTTATTTACAAGGAAAAATCTCTTGAGAGTAGTTTACTTTAGTATTTAGAGAAAAGAAGAGGCTAAAGAAAGTGAACCATCGAAGGCAACTCGAAATTGAAGGCAAAACCATTCACACTAAGTAAGTTACTCTATGAAATAGGTTTGTGGGTTTTTGTCTCTACATGGATACACTCAATGGGTGATACACTTCATTTTTTGTATCATGTGTTTAGCACAAGCGATTCATATACTTGCTTAAGATTTCTTAGGACTTGGGCAATAGGCGACGTTTTCAAGTAAAATCTCATCCTTATTGTTTTATACTGAATAACTCATAAAAGTCATAAGTTGTTTATATTTGCATATTGCACTTGCATATGATTTTTTACATTGAAAAAAGTCAATACAACATTCTTACTCACTGAAGCAAGTTTTATTTTTTAAGATAGATAGAAAGCTGGATAGAAACTCCGGTCCCTTTGTAAAGGGCTTGACATGAATGAAATGTCCATTTGTAATGCTAACATCACGATGGCCACCGGATAAGGGGAAATCTCAACAATACTACTTCCCCCATCTTGAGGGCATTTGTTAAGATAATACTAATTCTCTATTTTTTGTTACTTTTCTCTTGTTTTCTGCTCACCTTGTTTAAGTATAAGTGATATATCCTTATTCTCTTCACCACTCTAGTACTTATCTAGACATTTGGTTGAACTTATAAATGAAATGGACTAAAATCTATGTAAGTTAAAAAATTACATAATAAATAACATGGACGGGGTAATTGGAACAGAGGCTCATAAACACACCATCCTCTTCTTTTGAACATCGTTTTGACATCAATGTTTCAAGACTAGCAATTTAAGAATACATGAGAAAAGTTTATGTTCCAAATTAAAAGTAACGTCCTAACCGAGGTGAAAAACCCTAAAATCCATGTACGGAAACGATATTGTCGCGAAGAACGTCGGTTGAACGACGACGACGACGACATTTTCCAGAGTCAAAAACGCCGTCCTCTTGGCCGTGCGCTTCTGCCTCGAATGCCACTCGAATCTTTGTTCCATTCTGGGAATTCTGCCGGTTTTGAATTCTCCACTTCTACTGAAACTTCTGTCTCTCTTTCGCTCGGGGGTTCCTAAATCGATGATGAGGTAGTTTCGCTAGAGTTTCTGTGGTCCCCTGGGTTTAAGCGCCTCTTGCCCAATCCAGGGTTTAGGGCCCCCATGACATGAAGGCACTTCTGAGTTTGTGGAAATAGAGAATCAGAATCGCAGCATTGCCGCGAAATTGGCTCAATTGCGCGCTTTCATGTGGTTTCGGACATTCGATCTAGTGTTCGCTCGCTTCAGGTCAGGGATGCATTAGCGAGCACTGGTATAGGTATCCTCAGTCAATTTCGGGTTTCAAGTATGCACGTACCAGCTCTCTCGTTGCGAGCGTGTGTTCCAACACATAGTCCGGTTGCGTCATCGGATGATACTCGCCATCTGCTACGAGCCGCGGAGATTGCCGGTTCCTCGGCGGGATGGAGTGCTCCGCATCCGAATTTTGGCTGCGTGATTGCCCATGGACCGAAAGTGGTCGGGGAGGGCTATCTCTATGCCCAAGGCACCAAAAGCGCCGAAGTACAAGCCGTCGAACGAGCTGGAGAGTTCGCCAAGAACGCCACAGCGTATCTGAATTTGGAGCCTGGCGATTGCCATGGCGATGATAGTGCTGTTCGCGCTCTTAGACAGGCGAGTTCATACTCCGAATCAGAATATTCACACCCTGCCTCGAATGAAGGAGCTTGCTATGTGAAATTCCTCAAGACAGATTCTGAATATGCAGTTGGAGTTGAGTGTACTCAAGGAGCGGATATCGATCGTGCGATTTCTGTTGCATAATCATAAGCTCAAGAGAGTTGTGTAGGTTTACAATTATAATCTGCTCCTGTGACTGGCTCTGAACATCGCTGTTGATGGCAGGCAGGGGTGTCGAGGGTAGTGGTCGGAATGCCTCATCCACTGCAGCATTTGCAGGGCAAGGCCATTGGTGCTCTTCGGCAGGGAGGTGCCAGTGTGGAAGTTGGGGGATTTAATTTACAAGACACTGGTTTTGACATGCAGGTATAGCGTGATCGAAGTCTGTGAGCTTCTCCAAGCATTTCTGTTGCTATAAGATACGAGACTTTCTGCCACGAGATGCTATTGTGAATATTACTCTAGTTACGAGTACCTAATCAGCAGTTGTTTGTTACGCAGAAAGCTCTTAAAGCATGTCAATTAGTGAACGCACCTCTCCTTTATCGGGCTGCCAATCGCCTGCCTTACTCAGTGCTGAAGTACGCCATGACACTTGATGGTACGAGTTATTTCTAGTTTGCATGCTTTTGATGGCAAGGCACCAGTTTATAAATATGAACTCAGGACCCAAGTCCCTCGTTGAGTATTCCTAAACATGCAGGAATTGTGTTATTGTTTTTGATCAGGAAAGATTGCAGCCAGTTCGGGCCACTCAGCATGGGTATCCAGCTCGCTGTCTCGGGAAATTGTGTTCGAAACGCGAGCTCAAAGTGACGCAATAATCGTGGGAGGCAACACTGTTCGTCGGGACAGTAAGCACTGCCACTCTTTTCCTTATGTTTTTTGTCATCAAGACGAGTCGGGTTTTTACTACGAACACTTTGCATGAGCAGATCCACGTCTGACGACAAGGAAAGATACGGGCCATCTTCCTGTTCGTGTTGTAATGTCACGGTGCTTGAATCTTCCTGAGGATGCCCAGCTATGGGACGTCTCCAACACGCAGACTATAGTCACAACACAAAAGGGCGCTCGTCAGGACTTCCAAAAAATGTTGAGATCAAAAGGTGTGGAAGTGGTGGAATTTGATTTTCTGACTCCACGCTCAGTGATGGAATACTGCTACGACCGTGGCTTTTTGTCAGTCATGTGGGAATGTGGAGGCTTGCTGTCCGCACCAGCCATTGCCTCAGGTGTGATACAAAAGGTAATTTCCTCTCATCAAGCTTGCCTCGTATAATTCCATTGTCTTGAACGTAGTCTCTCTGATGTTCAAATTGTTGAATTTGCTCCAGGTGATGGCATTCATATCTCCTAAGATCATTGGAGGCACCACAGCACCCACCCCAGTCGGAGAATTGGGAATGGTGGAGATGACGCAAGCTCTCGAACTATCAGATGTTGCATTTCAGCAGGCATGTCTGGCCCTCCCCCTTCCCATCTTATATACATCTTTTTGGTTCGAAAAGGAATCACCATACAATGTTTTGGTATGTGAGTAGGGTAAGGGAATCATTTGAGACGTTTCTTTTTGTTGGGTTCTCGATGAGACCATTCTAACAGAACCCTGCACGATTTGAGTTTCGTTCTCGTTGCATCGCATTTCTTGTCATTTGCACATGGCGTGAGAACTAACACTGGAAATTTCCGATCATAAGCAGTGAGCAGTAAGCGATTGTCTACAATGAGCTGTTTTGGCTCAGCATCTCTCTGTTCTTGTTGATTCTTTCATTGTTCTTATTATTGTTCTTGTTGATTATATTATCCAGGTAGGACCAGATATGCTCATGACAGGGTTCCTACAACCAATTCCAAGCTGGCAAACCGATGTCCCAGTTCCGGTAGGAGAAGTAATAGACCCCACCATACCTTCTCCACTCCAAAGGCCTCAAGTGATCCCGTTCTATAAGCCTTGGGACCCTTATGGCGCACTCTCGAACTTCTCCCCGCACCCCATCTCTATTTCTGATGAGACCGGAGCTCTTGTGTCATGGAATAGTGTTGAGCATTATTATCAGGTACTTATAGCTTTCACTGTTCGGAACCGGTTTGACATCTAACACCTTGGAGTTACTGGATATTGATCTACGTTTCGCTAATTGAACTGGGAGTTACTTAATTGTCAGTCGACGTTTGTGTTGTTTACGTTTCGTGGGCTGAACTTCTTGAGAGAGGTTCTTCCGGGTCCTTACTTGGCAATTCTGGTTTTCCAGGCACAGAAGTATTATGGCGTTAAGGATAAAGAAGCTCAAGACTGTGTTGACGAAATTCGGAAGGCCCAGAGTCCTGAAGAAGCAGCTCGATTAGGAAGAACTCTTGCTCGGAAGCAACCTAATTTGGTGAGTTTCTGTCTGGAGTCTCTTATACTTTGCAATCTTCGAAATGAATGCTCAATGTAGATAATAATCTCGGACATTCGAACTTTTGTTTTTCAAGGATAAAAACTTCTTGGTTTTCTTAAGATTGATTCGATAAGGTCATTGATCATATATTTTATAGCGACAGATCTTCATATCACTAGACTGAGTGAAGGGCATTGCATGTGTCGGATGCTCCTATTTGACCTTGTCGAAGCGGTAGCTTCTACCTTAAAATATCAAGCTTAGTATCAACACTGTTGCTGATGCAGGTGCGAGATGATTGGGCAGAGGCAAAGATAAGCGCAATGCAGATAGCCTTGCAGGCTAAATTTTCAACTTACCCTGCACTTCGAGATCTGCTCCTCTCTACGGCTGGAGCAGTGCTTATGGAAGCTTCTCAAAACGACCACTTCTGGGGAGCAGGACGATGTGGGAACGGAGAAAACAAGCTGGGCCAACTTCTCATGCATTTGCGATCACAGTTTCTTAAAGAATCAGGGGACTTGAATGGAAACTCCAGAGTAACCGAATCAGCAGCCACTTCGGTCTCGAGTGCCTGAAAACCTTGCAACATGTTCTTTTGTCAGTCTCACTTGTAGAACTCCAAGCTTAATAACACCGAGGTAATTGCTCAGCTCTGGTATCAATTTGGGTTGAAGGATGGAGCCTGATATATCTTATATTACTCATCATTTGTCTTAGCAGAAGATTAAATGCTCATTTTGAAGGTATAGCTTACACTGAGCTTGTAGGCTCCGTCTCTGTCTGAAACTGAGTTGTCAGATGGCACCGTCATTTCGTAAGGCCACCGCCTTTGTGGCGTGTGACTTCATTTTTGCGCCACTTTGAAGGTACAAAGTATTAGCAGTATGCTTCTGTTTTTGAATCTACAGAGTGGGCCCATGATTCATGACTTCTGTACACACAAAGACGTGCATTTTCTGAAGTAATAAGTTGTCATCTTGCAGTATTGCACCTCTGTTGCAGTATGTAGTAAGGACCTCCGTTTTCTCCTTTTCAGGAAATTGGATATTTCATCTCATTTTTTGGCTTCCTTATGTTTTGTACATGAAAACACTCGATTAGTGATTCTGAAGTGCGAGCGAGCTACAACATACAAGTCACTATATGCCTCACAAGAATTTAGTTGGCCTCGTTCAAGTAGGTATTAAAGCAGAGAACCGAGTTCATAGCATGAACACGTTTTCAATCTGGAAATTCGTAAGTGTATAACATGTTCTATTAAAAAAGTCAAGCTGTGTAGTTCATCCTTGAAATGTATTCCTAAATGAAGGCCAAATGTACATTTCATTGGCTCATGCAAAATCAAATGGTTACAAGTAGGTGCCTCTAAGGTAGAGCAAAAATGGAGCACTAGCCTAATGGCTCATTAGGCTTTTTCACCGGGATGTACATGATAGCTTCCCAATTCAATTTCATAATAATTGGAGCTTCCCAATTCAAGTACTCACAATGAACATTTTAGCACACACCTACAAGTTCAACATAAAACAATCAATAACAAATTGTAGAAGAGTCAGAAGATGACAATTTCACTTGGTCTATTCTTCAACTTACTGCCCATGAGCAAAAATTGTTTACACGATTACAAATTTCCCGTGCTACATATATGAGCCATTATGGAGCACACTCTACCTTATCATACACGAGTTTTACCTTACAAAGAATCTAGAGGATAAAAATACCGCCCTGCTACACATCCAACAGTGGCCACAAAGTTGTACGTGCATCACTCATCTCAAAGCACGGACCTAGTCACAAACTGAACCCAAATAAGAATGGAAGCTTAACATAGTACCTTGTACTGATGAAGTACTGATACTCTATCATATCAGGTTGCAGCCACAAAATCATTGCCACCAAATATATTGTTATGCAGATTGACGTTTATACTCCATTCATATCAGAGGCTGCCACATGGTATGCAAACCTCTCAAAAAAACAATTTCAACAAGCATGCACTTCATCCTTGAAATGTGTGTGTGTGGTCTATTTTTAGAAACACGCAAATATCTCTGTTACTGTGTAGGGCTGATGTTGCGCTTTGGAGGTGGTGATTAGAATATTCTCAAATGAGCTATTTTTGTAAAGAGACAACCCAAGTGGCATCTTCCTCACTTTCTTATACAATTTTTGTGCTTTTATGAGCTGATAGACCTATTTTCGATATATTTTGTGACAAGCGAAATATTCTTGAATGACCTTACATGATCTGTGTACATTATGCTCCCTCTCTCCCAGAAGAAGTGTTTAGTTTGTCTTCTAAATGGATCATCTATTCGGGTTCGTTCCTCATTCCCATCTTTTGTTCCCAATTCCTAGTCCCCTAACTCCCCTTATTGGTTCCATATTTCCTGTGTGGTTGCATTTTTATTTTTCTATATTTTTTCGGTTTCCCGCCCCCCAACTCCCCTTCCTAGTTTTTGTACTTCGTTCCTCGTTCCCATCCTTTGTTCCCGTTTCCCCATCCTCCAACTCCCTTTCTTAGTTTGACATCATTCGTTCCTGGCTCTCATCCTATATTCTCGGTTTCCATCCATTAGTAAAAAATGGCACTAGAAGTGACGGCCGTAAGTGCATTTTTTTATTGTGCTTCTGATGACATCACAATGATTTATTACATTTGTCACTTTTTCTTACTTTCTTTACTAATCTATTAGAGTGTGGTATGCTTATCACAACCAAAACAAATCTAAGAAAAAGTGACAAATATCATAATTTATATTGATGTTATTAGAAGCACAATTAAAACTTACACTTTGTGTCATTACGGTCAAGGCATGACGTTTGTCATTTTTAGTGCCATTTTCTACTAGTGATCCTTCGTTCCAACCTTTTAAGTTCCTCTCCCATGTTCCCTCCTTTTCCGGTTCACTCCTTCTCCACTCCCATTTTCATGTTCCACATTCCGTGTCCCTTCAACTTCTTGTTGTATTATTGATATATATTAAGCTCTTGATAACAATCAAATATCACTAACCAAAACACTTTAAAATGTTTGAAACTCTTCACGCAATGTATACATGACTAAATGATAATGGTCATGACCATGTATGTATAGATGTTTACTTTTAGAAGCAACTCACACTAAAATGGAATGCGAAATTTGTAGTCAAGAATTTCTGGAGAAAATATGATACAACCTTTTGAGCTTTGTAAAATTTTTCTTTATACTATGGAAGATGCAATATACATACAAGATTGTTGCCTAGAAGTAGTCTTGAATCTTCTTGTTTGCATCTAGATTGACAAAAGAAACCAAACTTCACCTCTACATATAAATGAAAACAATAAGTTTGTCCTTGGCGATCCATACATGTAGGGTCTTCGGGGGGGCACTACATGTGTAAGTTAGGTACCACCTGCGTTCAGAGGGTATTTTATGGGGAGTTACTTAGCACCTAATTTTGAATTTATCAGACCATTAACTTAGAAAAAAAACGGTTTGAAGAGCATATTTCAGACCATATCTTACTTGTAAAAACTGAGGCTGACTTATTTTTTGCACCATATATTACTTATATGAATCTTAGAAAAACAACCATACCAGTAGAAGATAAAGATCTTTGTTAACACACGTAAATTTATCATTCATTCGTATGGATGAAATCATTCACAAAAAACATACACAATGGCAAAGAAAGGCAAATTGGAAGTAAAGACCTTTAATTGGCCTTAATTACTTCCCAAACAAGGGTTCTCTTGGAACCTCTGAAATTCAAAATGCATTGCACGTTAAAGGTTTATAGTGGCATTTACAAATGCAATGTTCTGAAAGGTCACACCAAGAGAAATTGTTCCTCATGAATCCGCTACAGTTTATAGTGGCATTTACAAATGCAATGTTCTGAAAGGTCACACCAAGAGAAATTGTTCCTCATGAATCTTCTCCTAACAACTCCTACGCAAAACTTGTCCTCCAAAAGGACAAGTTAGAACTATCCCCGGAGCTCTAATCCTTAAGAGTCAATCAGTTTTTGTTGGAAACAAAGGTATCAAAAGAACTTGCATCTTCAGAATACAGGCTGTACATTTTCGTAGCAGAATTATACGTTAACACTACACTTGATATAATGGATTCAACGTCCACCCAATTAGAGTCACTGACATCATACCTGAATTTGAGCCGACCTGGGCCCCTCGAATAATAGTTCAAGTAAACCGGATGCCGGACCAAGCTCTCCTTTCTTCCCGGTTGACGATAGCAGATTCATCAAGTCAATTGGATGTTTGAGAATACCATAACCTCGTCCTTTGCGTCTTCTGATCCTTTGCACCCGGCCTATCCACCAGGATCCCTCCTCCACCGCTTGGGATACTCTGACTACTGCAACACCTCGCGACTGTTTTCCCCTGGTTCGTTTTTGAGCAGTGGTCACAGTGGAGGAACGTTGTGGTAATCCTGCACCTAAGAAGTAGATGCCACAGTCGCTACCACACCCTATCAGCATCTTCGAATTCGATGAGGCGGCACTTAGGTAGTCGTCAGCGTTGTTGAAAAATATTGAATTCTTCACTCGTGTCAATCGGTCCTTCGAAAGGAATGGGTTCGCATTCAACTGAGATACTAAAGTGGATTTGTAGATGGTTTTGCAAGCGTACATGACATAGGGCAGTATCTTCACACTCACTGCAGGTGTTCTGATCTGCTCCTCAGACTCGTTTAGGAGCTCAGTGATCACATCTCGGGTCTCCGCTCAGCGATGCAGGGCAATCCGTCTTGCTCATCGTCTTGATCATTCTCCGGCGCTATTTCCTTATCGCCTTCCTCATCAGATTCCACTTCTTCACGGTCGGGCAGGGTTGTTATCTCACGCATTACCTCCGAGTCGCCATCCTCACCTTCAACTGGTTTCTTGTTCGGCACAAAAGCAAAGTGCTTGGTCGCTTAACTCACACAGTCCAAGGATCTTGAACCACCTTGAACTTTGAGCATTTGCACCGGGACGAGGACCCATATTGAGAGCCCCGAGAAGACGTTGAGCCTCTTTCAACCCTTCTTTTTCGGTCTTTGCAATGACATCATCATTAGTAGAAATGAGGGAATAGTTCCCCAAGTCGCATGGAGACTCCTCTGGTGCCAACGGATGCAAATCAGCCCAGACGTTCGTCATTTTGTTATGGACCCTATTAAATTTCAGACCATTTGCCCCATACTCAACCGCTGCTAATCTATTTACTGTATTAGCTGTATTTACAAGCTCGTGAAAATCATACGCACGTTCTAAGCCAACCATTCCCCCTATCTTACTGAAAAAGATCTCGAATGAATCGCTGCTGTAAGATGATGCGGCTTGAGGAGGTGAGAGTATTTATCACGAAAATGACAGATTAGTAACACTACAAAATTACAGGACAATTGCACATCAATAAATGACTGCTGACTAATGAAGTTCTCCTTCACAGAGAAAGAAGTTGTATTGCCAAGTACTGAATGATCTCCGTATTTAAACCACAACTTCCATAATCTAAAGAAGAAAGAGACTTTCGATGCTAATACTAATCTAGAACGGAGATCCAATGACGGGGATGCAAAAATATCTATGTAATCTCCCACAACAGAGAGGTAGTACTCTGTACCAATAGTCCGCTCTCATTGCACATCACGTGCCAGCCGCACCTTCGCCAAACAGTTCGTCACTTTTTTCTGGCAAAGTCTTTGAGCAGACGCCCAGTTCTGGCGATCGGTGCGGTCAATGTCACCTTGTCATGACCCATGCTCATCTTGAGTAAACTTATTGTAAATCGCTCCGACATGCTCCAAAGATACAAACATCACCACCAAGCATCAGTGTTCGCCCTCCTTGATCAATCGGGTTTATGAGTTTTTTGCCGTTGTGGATGTAATCCTGGTCATGCAGACCAAATGCATCTCCATTATTGTCGACGCCAGCAGAGAATAGCCATCCCTCCCAGTCCAGTTTCAGTCTCGCTCCCCCGGTCTCCTTGTAATCTGCCAACATCAACTGCCGCTTGCGACTGTCTCCGTCGCTTGCATGTCCAACGATGGGGCCAACTTCCCCTTTGCAATCTTTCTCCCATAGCCGCTCAATTGTAGACCACTGGGCCCGCACCCACGCTGCATTGAAACAATTGCACGTACACGAAACGACGAGGACTAGACGGGGCAATTTGTTGTGTAGAGGATTAACCACTACCACCCTGGCAAAACCGCCAACTTTGTTAGAACCGAACCCTTCGACTACTCGGCTATAGCCTTCGTCTCCAGATCCGACAAGTAGCTTATAGTCAGAAACACACACATGATTCTCCTTGGGCCCGCAGAATCCGGCCAAAGAGTCCCACTTCTGCTCATACGTGACTCTGGATTTCACTTTTGTTTCATCTTCCGCTAGAATCACATGGACTGGCCCTGTAATCCCGTGGACTCTCTTCGCATCCGCATAAATCTGAGCAACGGCCTTAAAAATCTGAGAGTGCTCACCGGGGACAAACTGAACCCCTTTTCTACAATCTCGTTTCACTGTGCTGTATCCAAGTCCAACATAATTCAGCGCAAATAAGTCACACATTCGTTTCCCTCCGTACATCTTCATGGCGTGTGCAAAAGCCTTACTGTTATCACTAAATCGGTGAGCAGAATTCTTTCGATTAAGATTTGCTGCAGAGTCCTTCATGAAGTCCCATAACGCTGGCTTACCTCCGAAGACCCCAGACCGGTGAGGAGCAAGAATGTTACTGCAAAATTTCATTAGATCGTGTTCATCAGATGCTAATTTTGCCGACTCTTTCAACGTCGGCCTTTTTACTTTAAGCTGCACTATCCGAGCCTTTGCTGCCCAATGCAGCGACCTCTCTCTCCTGAATTTCTTCAACAACTGACGACTATGCGAATTCACCTCTAGCAGGTGAAGGTACCCTACTCGGCGACATGACCCTGTCGATCTCGTGCCCCTCTTCTCAACTGCTCGATCCTCACGAAGTACCCGCATCCTAAAGTCATCCTCTGAGGGAATAGACGCGCACTTCGTACATGTTAGATTCTCAAATCCATCATCAGAAGCAGAGATCCGCAAACAATTTCTATGCCTAAAAGTACCCTCAATACTCAACAAACCCCCTTCCAGCATTACATCACCACGCACACAAGGTTCAGCAAACCAATTCTTTCCTGGGTGAGTGTCATTGATAAGTGCACGGATATTGTAGGGCTTACCTCCATACGAACACGATGGACCTCTAAATCCCCAGCAAATGTATCTAAGCCCAGCCCCTCTATCCCATGAAGTAAAGTCACCTACCTGAGATCCTTCACCGCTGTGAGGGAACCAGGAATGTAGACTGGTTTGACTCCGGCTCTCTGAAAATCCAGCAGTGCGACTCGGTCTCCCTCGCTTCCTGCGGACAGTGGCACTCCTAGTGTCTTTCTTTGGGCTTTCTCAAGCAGCTCCTTGTGCTTCGAACCGGCAGCATGGGCAGTCAACGTATGTTCAAGATTTCTCTTCGGCGGACACAATTGCAAGAACTGGTTGCAGCTTACGCACTTCACCTTCGTCCAAAAACACTTCACCTGAGTCGCTAACGGATTCTTCACCACTTCGAAACAGGGCTGATCCATCCCCTTCGAAGCATTCACTTTCTTCACTATCTCGACGCCATCTGCTATCAGCTTCGCATGATCTTCAAGAGTCATAATCACTCCTTTTCCAAGTCTACCCGCTTCTGATCGAGGATGGTGTTCGAATGGAACATTGTGTCTCTTGCACCAATTCCTATCATGTGCCGTGCTCCCTAGATGGCTGCCCTTGAAATTGTTGAAGAGATTCTGGATAGCATGACTTGTGTGATCCCCACTAATTCCTCCGTGATGCTTGTTACATTCGAGGCAGTAGATCTTCACGACCCCCACGCCATTGTGATCAAAAGATTTTAGCTTCCAATCGTGGTCTTCCCGGTGAAATTCCCTTCAACTTCCATCTCGGGTTCTCCTCCTCCAAGATGTACTTGTCCATTATCTCCATGAGAAATTAAGGTGGATTGCAACCAAATCTCCGCACAACGGGCGGTGCCTCTCTCGCACTCGATCCAAGAACCCTAGATGTCGATGCGAAATAACGCCAACAAATCCCTCGACCTGGTTGGTCATCCCCTCCAACTCCACACTGCTCAAGGCGGCCCCTACACTCTCAATGTCGTCATTGTCGATGCGTTGGCGCTTGAAACCCGCACCGCCTTCACCTTGGTGGGATAACATGAACAACTGCTGCAATACTGTTCAAACTCTCCAACTTCACGTTGATACGGCAACTGTCTTCAATATCCCAGAATTGGAACTTCCACGGCAGAATCCCCACGGACTCCAACCTCTCCCGAAGACTGCTGTAAGACGCACCATCGTCAGCCCGAACAGGCCCAATAAACCTTGGTCCCGCGTCTTCGTAGTCAAGAGCGTAAATCTTGATCCTTAACGCCATGCGAAACAATAAACCAAAGAGGAACTCTTCAACCCTAACACACGAACACAAGCTTGTACATTTAGAAACCCAATTCAACCCGAAACTCAATTCAACTCAGAACCCAACATTGAGAAACACCATTGAGAAACCACGCACACGCACAACAATGAACAAAAGCACTAGTAGGCATTGCTTGTGGACCGTGATCGAGGAAGGCTTTTTCAGGGAGAATATGGGGTCTGGCATAAAAGAGTTCATGCACACTTGGAAGTGATCGGACTGTAAAGGTATTAGTCCAATCGCTATATCCTCTCATTCAACATGCATGATTGTGAACTATCTTACAGATAGAGTATTCTACTGTACCGTCGCTTGATTGTGTAAATGGATTCCATTTAAATAGCAAACTTACCTCTCTAGTTTTGCAGGAACCTCGCGAAAGGAAACGTGCTGTGAGAATTGATCAATGACTTCCTACACATCCAATGAGCAAAGACTATACCCAACAATGAAACCCTTTGGTCGCAAAAACTAAGAATCATGCACAGCCAAACCACGCACACACACAACAATGAACAACAGCACCAGCAACAATGAAATCCTTTGGTCGCAAAAACTCAAAATCACACACAGCCAAACCACGCACACCCACAACAATGAACAAAAGCACCAGCAACAATGAAACCCTTTGGTCGCAAAAACTGAGAATCACGCATGTGCAGCCAAACCACGCACACGCACAACAATGAACTAAAAGCACCAGCAACAATGAAACCCTTTGGTCGCAAAAACTTACCAACAATGTCTTCTTTAATCGTGAAACCCAACACCGCAACCGACCCAAAGCTCGCAATCACACTCAATGAATCGCTAAATTGCAACCACAACTGTGTCTCTCCACCCTGGCAACACGCGCACAAGCACTGCCGCAACGCAGAGAGTTCCAAAAATTACTCTACAGACTTCGAAGCAAACCCTAACCGAGCTCCAAAATCTAAACAGCGGGAAAGAAGAGGAAAGATTCGAGAAAATGAAGAAGCTCAACAGTAAACCCCAATCATCAATACCCCCGCCATCTGGATCTCATCCAAGAGTTTTGGACAGATTCTTCACTCTTTTCATCCATCACAGGATCTCAAGATCATCAACGTTGATCCATTAATATTTTCATTTTCTTAATTTTTTTGCCTGCCATATATTATTTCTAAAAAAAAACAAAGTGGAGGTATTTTACGCTACCATTATTTTCTTCTAAGATGTAAACTTCCAATTAATTCATGTTATCTTACAATAAAAAAAAATATAAATTTTACCTCGAAAGAATTAAAACCCCCATATCTTTGAACTCAAGTACTTTCTAAGTTGACGCACTGTGCCCCCCCGGGGTAGGATCATGGTCATGGTCATGTATACACAGTATGAAGAGTTTTTATAAGTGGTATTTGATTGTTATTAAGAGTTCTTTAGATCCCAATGATATAAGGAGTGAAAGGGACAAGGAATATGGAACATGAAAATGAGAGCAAAGAAGGAGTAAATAGGAGATCACGGGAACATTGGAGGGGAATTAGGAACTAGGAACAAATGATCAAAACTCTGAACAAAGGATGAGAACCAGGAATAAATAACGGGAATCAGGAACAAATGATGGAAACGAAATAAATTATGGAAACCAAGATGGGGAGTTGGGTGTTAACCGGGGATTTACCTAGCCAGTAAAAGAGTAAATCTGCTAGTAGCCTATTAAGACCACTAGACTTTAGAGTCCTGGGATGAAATCCTGTTCTGGGATGAAATCCTGTCCTGGGATGAAATCCTGTTCTGAGATGGAATCGTGTCCTGGGATGAAATCTTGTGAATGGATGAAGGCGACTAGGGTTGGAGATTAGGGTTTGGCGGCCAGGGTTTGGAGGAGGTTTGGAAGCTCTCTCTCACCCTCTCTGGTGCTGGAGCTAGGAGCGTGTGTGGTGTGTGTGTGTGGAGTGTTGGATAGTGGCACGAACTACTGCTTAGGTCAGTTCATGGTACCTGGAAGGACCAGGTAGCACTACCAAGGCAGAAAATGTCTGTACCACCATCATTTTTTTCAATGACATTATGAATGGATTTGTATGTAAATGTGTTAAACTTAAGTGTGGAGATTTCAGTGTTAGTGTTTGTTGGGGGCAATATTAGGAGCAGTATTGGGGGGCAATATTAGGAGCAGTATTGGGAAGCAGTGTTGGGAGCAGTATTATGAAGCAGTGTTGGGAGCAGTATTAGGAGCAGTATTGGGAAGCAATGTTAGGAGCAGTATTATGAAGCAGTGTTGGGAGCAGTATTAGGAGCAGTTTCGGGTAGCAGTGTTGGGGGTAGTAAGGTATGACAGTATATAGAATTTATAGGGTTTCAAAGAGTTACAACATCATAGGTAAGGTATTTGGAGGGGTATGAAGAATACCACTTTCACATTGGGGGACCGAGGAAATGGGAAGAAATGATGGGAATGGGTAATGATATTTTGGAGATAGGGAACTATTTTCAAGAAATTACTCACAAGTTAATCGAATAGTATATACTTTTTGGTTTGCATGTATGGAGAACACAATATATACTAGTGGTGTATAAAAGATTTTGGAACAACCACCTAGTCACATGTTTTTCTAAATGGCACATGCTTTATAGGAAATTTATTTAAAAACCTTGTCATGGCATCTAATGGTTCTCAATATTGGTGCTTACACCTCCTATTCTTCAATTGTCAAGTTTCAAGTGAGTTAAGTTGTCACAAGCAACATAACTTAGTCGACAAAGGGACATTTGTCGCTCTACAATACATTACGATGCATGAAATCCAATTTTCATTGACACTCCAAAGTATCTTGTTGTAATCTAAAAAGATTCTAAATAAGTCTTTTGTCTTAGTAGCCATGTCTTTATTATTATAAACATGGTCAATGCACAACCTCCTTTGCGTTCTACCTACCAACAACACTTTCATCTTATTGTCCCTTCAGTATGATATCTTTGCGCTTTCATCTCATCTTCCTCACCTGGATTATTTTTTTTCTTCATCTTATCGTCCCTTCACCACGATCCTTTTTTTACTTTCATCTTATCGTCCTTCAGGATCCATATTTGGCTTTCATCGTCCTACAACACAATCCATTTTTTGCTTTCATCATCCTTCAACGCGATCCCTTTTACGCTTCCATCGTTTTTTCAGCACGATCCATTTTTTTCTATCATCGTCCTTCAGAACGATCCATTTTTCGCTTTTACCTTATCGTCCTTCATCACGATTTTTTTTTTTTTTTTTTTTTTTTTTTTTTTTTAACTTTCTATCTTATCGTTTCTTTATCTTCCTCTTTTTTGCTTTTATATCATCATCCTTTCAGTACAATCCTACTTGCTTTGATCTCATCGTCCTTTCAGTACAATCTTTTTTCACACCATACACGGTTTAAAACTATTCATATCTTGAAAAATATACTCATAGCCTAAGAGTATATGTTTACAACAACTAATAATCTCTATATATAAATGAATACGATTTGTATGTCTATCTTTGGCGATCCACACATGCATGGTTATGGTCATGGCCATCGTCATTTAGTCATGTATACACGCCATGAAGAGTTGGAAGATTTTGAAGAGTTTCCGTATTGGTATCTGATTGTTATTAAGATTTTACTAGATCCCTCTAATATAAGAAAGAGTCGAAGGGACAACGAGTATGGAACATAAAAATGGGAGCAAAGGCAGCGTGAACAGGAGATCAGGGGAACATTGGAGGGAAACTAGGAACTGGGAACAGACAATAGAAAGCGGGAACGAAGGATGGGAACCAAGAACAAAAAATGAGAACAAGGAACAAATGATGGGAATTAGAAAGAAATTGATGTGAACCGGGAACGAATGATGAAAACCAAGAAGGAGAGTTGTGGGACGATGAACTAGGAACAAAAGATGGAATCGGGACTAGGGCTTTGGTGATAGGGAACGAGTAACAAAAAAATGGAAAATGGGGAAGAAGAGCAGAAGAGAAGACAGGAAATTGATATCTAAAAAAGCATGGGCAATCGAAAAGAAGCGAACGAAGAATACGCTAATTGTTTTTAGAACTGACCAGGAGGACTATCAACGGGGGAGCCAAGGATAGAGGGTAGTTTTCAAAAAGCACCAAATAAAAAGCTCACTCATCAGGATGAGGGACCTTACTCACGAATTAACCAAATACTATTTTTTTTTTGAAGGACACGAGTATATACTAGTTAATTCCTAAGAGTTTTGTGTCAATACAATAAAGAATGTACTCAAACCAAAGTTGTTTAAGCAAATGAGACACTTGTTAGGAATTTAAGAATTTGCAATCTACCAATTCAAAAGTGGAAGACTTGATCCAATGTGAGCCCACCAAATCTGCGGAAGCTTCTGGATCTGGTCATGCAGATGCATGATCAAACTTTGCTTCATGGGCCGGGCGGGGCAGGGGTGGGGGGGGTGACACTTTCGGCTGCATTGGCAGAGAAGGGAATTTGTGAGCCACAAGCAAATAATTACATATCATACGTGGAGTTGAAAACAAGTCTCATGGCAGCCAAATTTAAGGTGACTTTTTCAGCTCAATATGAGTAAGTCTACCTGATGCCAATGGAGGGCACTAACTTCGAAATTCGATTTGGTTTGGCTTTGTCATGTGGTGGGGCTCATGGGCGGCCATCTACACCCCAATAACCTCTTTACTGCTCCGCTCCTGTAGCAATCTCAGCTTCTAAGTTACTTTTGGCAGGTTCTGAATGAGGGTGGACACACCCTTCATCATGTAACACCATTGCCACCGGCTGATGGGAACGTCGTTGCTAGCTGATCCTTACCTCTGCAACTAAGGGCCGATTTACACCTAGGGGCCGGGCCAAGTTTTCTTGGGGCCAATTGCTTGAAATTTCAGCCCGTTTTTGGGTTGGGGCCGGCCTCAAGTCCTCATTATTATTTGATTAGAATGGGGGCCGATTTTCCCATATGTAATGGCCTTCGGGCAAGCCGGGCCAATTTAATAAAGTCCAAAAAAATTCAGCACTTCTCAAAAAACGGACGGATTTGATTTGGTGAAAAAAACAAATTTTAAAAAAAGAAGGTTTTTTTAGACAAATCTGACATTGGCCCCGAGGCCAAGAATTGGCCTTCCATTCTCAGTGCACCCAATTCACCGAGCTCTGGCCATGTCAGAACTTGCATTTCTTGATTAAAAAATTCTGCCACCAATTGGCCCGGCCTCTAGGTGTAAGGGGGTTGGGCCTAATTTTTGCCTTTCGGCCAATCACGAGTGAGGATTTCAGCCCTCAAACGGGCTGAATTGGCCCGTCCCCTAGGTGTAAATCGGCCCTAAGTATGTCACCCAAGGTGGCTTAACCCTTAAACGCCTCAGGTGACACGAGGGTTCATATTTCAACAGAATCTCCTCTGTAGCTCTCAATGTACTCAACTTTTCACTTATATTTTGATGTCAAACTGATCACCTTCTTTGATGCATTCAAAAAGTGAAATTTAAGAATTCAAATCACAATTTGTATGAGTAATTTTGTGCTTTGAAAGGATGGTGGTAGGTAGGTTGGGGTTGTATATAACCTTGTAGGAGGTTGCAAGCTCATCATTGATTGGTTCATTCATGATGCCCAAGTTCAAAAAGTGCACTATTCATGATGCCCAAGTGCAAAAGATGTTGTGATCCAATACTGGGCTGCCCAAATCCGTATAGCTAGGCCTTTAACCCTTAAACGCGCCGAATGTTGAATTTGATCATTTTGGATGACAACCCAGAACTTTGACGAGCCATATCTTCTTCATCCAAACTCCGTTTTGCATGAAATCACTTGGGTTGGGTCCCAAATCAAGTCTAGTTTGTGTGGTACAAATTGCAGACCCATACAATAAAGTATGAATCAATGGCATACATTTTCGTAGCGGTTTTGTTTGTTTTTGGGTTTTCAAACATGGGGCATGTTTTACCATTGCAAGCCAATTAAGTAAAATCCAAAATAGTTTTTCATGAATTCTTTTTACATATTCATGATCTTAAGATGCATCCCAACAACTTTCTTGTTGGAAGATTTTTGATCCAAATACTTTTGGTATTAGATTTGCAATGATGTTTCTTTAATAAAAAAAGTGAAAAAATGGACGATTCTTGGGGAGCTATATCTCCTTCATCCACCGTTGGATTTTGACTTTATTCTTTGGGATGGATTCCAATTAGAGTCTAGTTTTAGTAGTAGAAACCTTGACTAAATCAAAGATGTTTCGAAGATAAGGCATAGATTTAAGTGCAAAGGGTCTAGTTTTACATTATTTTTCCTTTGTAGATTTTTTGGGAGTTTTCACAATTGCAAGGCTTTTATTTGAGCCAAGAAATTTTTTTGATGAATTTTTTTGGTTCAAGAGTGTTTTTGAGATGAATGTGAACAACTTTGTAGTTGGAGAATTTTTCATTGTAGTAGCTTTGTTGATAGAATTTCCACTCTAAAAAGAAAATGATGAAATTTTGTAGTATGTTTTGAGTACTAATACATTATGATCTCGAAAGCTATGAGGCTTCATGATCCAAATTTTCGGTCTACATGACGTACAATAAGTCTATTACAAGATTGTACGGTTGAGATCTAAATACCTTATATTCATTTCCATCTATGATGCTTTTTTTGAAAATGTGTTTTTTGGCTGAAAATAGTCAGGGACGTTTAAGAGTTAAGGGTTAACCCTTAAACGCCTGAGGTGACCCGAGGGGTCATATTCCAACAAAATCTCCTCTGTAGCTCTCAATGTACTCAACTATTCACTTATATTTTGATATCAAATTAGTCACCTTCTTCTGATGCATTCAAAAAGTGAAATTTTAGAATTCAAATCACAATTTGTATGAGTGATTTTTTGCTATGAAAGGATTGTGGTAGGTAGGTAGGGGTTGTACATAATCTTGTAGGAGATTGCAAGCTCATCATTGATTGGTTCATTCATGATGCTCAAGTTCAAAAAGGGCACTATTTATGATGGCCAAGTCCAAAAGATGTTGTGATCCAATATTGGGCTACCCAAATCCGTATAGCCTAACGTTTAAGGATTAAATTATGTAGTTATACAAGAGTTTGGCTTGTCCTATGAGGTAGACTGATGAGAAGTAACACAATACCAAGATTTGTTCATAAAGCCCTTCTGATCCAAAGGTACACAATAACTTTGAAGTCCGACTCTCCATGTATTTGTAGTGAAGATTTTAGGTTGTCATCTTAGGGCACCATTCAGGAAGCCTATAAGCGGTTTAACTTCAAAAATTCTTGACAAATTTTAGGAGAGTCCATGATTGATGGTTCCACTTGGAATTGTGTTCTAGGTTGTGTATCAAATGCACAAATGATACTCACACTATTCTATATCTCCAATTTTGACTATTGTCCTTTCTGTTCATCACCTTTGTATTTGTTACGTCACTCTTTGTCACTTGCTTGTCCCATGTGTCTAAATTGCAGACATGGATGACCCTACAAGTTGTAAATGGAACGCAGTAATAAAATGCAACCCTTTTGGTTAATTGGATTGATACGTGGAAGTAGAGAAGTACTATAA
The DNA here is from genome assembly GCA_037043015.1 of Bryum argenteum. Taxonomy (NCBI): domain Eukaryota; kingdom Viridiplantae; phylum Streptophyta; class Bryopsida; order Bryales; family Bryaceae; genus Bryum; species Bryum argenteum. The sequence goes on along the minus strand of CM073323.1, from coordinate 1,112,765 downwards.
ATATACAAGTGGAAGCAAAGAAGTCAAAAGGTCATTACACCTTATAGGAGAGCATCATCACAAAGGCCCATTCAACTGATAGGTGAAATATCTATTGTAGCAAGTGAAATACAAATAACTTAACCCTCAAACGTCAAGCCCCTCTGAAAATACACTGGAAACCAAGCCCGAGGGGCATGCTATGACGTTTAAGGGTTAAGAAATGATCCTGAATAGTTCTAAGAGTAAATAGAAGATTACTTTGTAGGAGACAAGCTCTGAAGTAATGGCAGCTTATTAGCACACGTGTGATCCCTTTATAAGCCGAAGTCGTCAGAGTCAACTCTTCCGACATCCATCCATCCAAACGGATGAACCGATTTCCGATATCATCCACCAGTTAGTAACGTGACGGGCACTAATTCGTAACTCGTAAGTTACTCATATTCTCCTCCTTTGCTGTAGGCTAGTCGTCGAAGACTGTCTGACTGCTTCTTCTCTCTCCCTCCTCTCCCTCAACGATTCTCTCCTCCCAATTGCGCTTCAAACCCACCTCGCCAATTTCGCCCTCACGCCCAAGCACGGATGATGCCGCATGCTCAATTTGCTGGTAATCTCACTTGCTCTCTCTTGCCACAAATTGCTAGCTCCGATTCCTTTGCACGTGTAAGCTTCATGCAAGGCGCTGGCAGGCTTTAGCAGGAGGGTTATGAGTTGCATGTGTTCGGAGAATCCGCTGAAGGTAGTGTAATACGTACTAGTACAGTAGCATAGCCCTGTTCTTGGGGTTCTCATCGACTTTCCTGTTACTTCCAAAAATTTGGGTTCATGCTTTTGTTGAGTGCGAGGGTGAATTCGAATGAGTGGCTATAGGACGGTACCTAGATTCGTCTGTCTGATATTTTTTTTATTGTATTTTCTGTTTGGCCGGCAGAGTTGGGATTGATGCTTTTATTTAAAGAATAGAATTGAGGGTCAGAGAAAGGGTACTTGATAGGAAATCTGGGGAGTAGTACTACAGCATCAAGCATCAGTGTCTGTTACAGATCGATTGGTGCGCTCAAGTACGTAGTACAGCTACCAACATACGTGCGAGGGATTTCAATTCAGCAGGATGCTTCATGTCCGGCTGAGCTGATTATGGATTAGGGTATTCGGATTAAGTATTCTGACCGATTTTGAGCAGCAGTGTGAAGGAAATCCTATGGGGTTGTAGCAGAGTGTGCGCACGATGGCCGAGCTTCGTCACAGCAGTGCTCGGAACTTCATATGGCGAATTTGTTATATAAATGTCTACGAGGTTTACGAAACTTTTGGCGAGTGGTGGCAATTAGTTCACTACCATGCTCGATGGAGGTGATTGCTACGGTTTTTGACGACGTTTGTCTCGGTAAAAGGTTAGCATAATTACTCCCTTTCAGTTCTGGTAACAGCTAGATTAATTGGTTTTTGTTGTTGGGGGAGGCTGCTAAAATCACTGACTCAGTACTGAATTCCGTTCTTAAAGTCTCTGGAAGAGACAAGAATAGCAGTTGAGGTGGGACGCTTTAGGAGAGTGTGCCTTTGAACCTTGAGAAAATTGACGCATCCAATGTGACCAACTCTGATCAGGTGTAAATGGATCTTGATAATTGCAAGAGCAGGATATGAACCCCCTTCTAGTGTCAATTCATGTACGGTAGTATGCTTAAGATAATAAAGTCTAGCCTCGAGCATGAGATATGCTATGTCTAGAAACCGTGTAACTGTACCTGTAAATTGTAATTGGCCTTGTTCATTCTGATTGTGATGCAATGATTATCTGGATGCAACAAAGAAACTCAGCGTGCTGGCTGTGATTTACAACTGAATGTACAAGCATATATGTGTGTTGCTAAGTTTCCACAGTATGTCTGTTCGGACCAGGAATTTCGGCTGCGGTTTTAGAACTTCCTGGCTCTAGTTATACTTGAATTGTGTTGAAAGGTGCGGAGGAAATACTGCTGCGTTAAGCAACCTCGTCATATCGGTTTATTGATTCAGAACTTGGAGAAATAAATCAAGGCAGTCATGAAGGAGCCAGAGGAAAGATCAGCTTCCACAGCTCCAGTAGCAGCGAAGAGAATGTTCGACGGCGGGTCTGCCAATCCTGCCATTAGTGTGCACCAAAGTCACTCACTTCTGCCTCCTCCAGCTCACCATCTTGGTTCATTCTTTACATTGAACCGCTCCCAGACCACGGTCAGTTCCGAGGGTAAATACACTGAGGTATGTTACTGCATCCATTTGCATTCGAAATGCTGATCAGATGGATTTTGTGGTTCAAAAATCTGCTAGAGGAGTCAACCAAGTTGGTGTTCATATTGTCAGAAACCAATATTTCGAATTGGGCATCATGCTTGTGCCATCGTACTTTCAACTGATAGTTGGAGATTGTTGCTTGATGCTTGGCAGACGATTGCCGCCCTCGAAGCGGAATTGGCGGAGGTGAAAAGAAAACTGGTGACCGCGGAGACTGGCAAGACTCAAGCTGTGCGAGAATACACCAACATCAAGAACCTTCTTGATCAAATATCTCAGGTTGAGCATTTTGCAGTTTCCGATGACGTTGAGGTGGAGAGTGCCCCGCCACCGCCCAACTGGAGTCATGGATCATTCGTACCTTCCGAAGTTGATAGACTTCGCAATGAGCTCGAAGAATCGAGGAATCTCAATTCAAAATTCGCAGCAGGTACACCATCACATTAGTCTTTGCATCACACTTGATGGCGTTTAGAACTGAAGTCATTGCGGATCTTCACTGAAACAAAAGCCCTATTCATACGATCAATTCAATCAACAAATGGGCTTCGGAACTTCAGTTACACTTGATAGTGTATAGTTGTGCCAATATAGAGTATTTGAGCTAGCATCAGGTATAGAAAATAGTGTATTACCGTGCACTAATTCTGATATCTGTTAACACGGATGGTGGATTTTCGACTGGCTGAAGCCGCCAAAACCGTCTATTTCTGATTGTTTCCTATGCTGGATCGATTTGCAGAGCTTGATAGGGCAAAAGCAGAGATCGATTTAGCTGAACACCACAAATCGGCCAACTTCAAGCTTCTATCGGAGACGAGGAGGCTTCGGTCCGAACTCGATGCGGGACGGGGTCGTGAAGAAAGCCTGACCGCGGAGCTGGTGAATGCGAAGAATGATATTCGCACATTGCAAGAAAATTTGAGCGATTCCTGGAACAAGCATGGGCTGGAGCTTGCAAGGGCGAAGGAGGAAATTGCTTGGCTGGATGCCGACCTTGCTGCTGCCCGAAGCCTGACTGTGGAACTCGCGCGCGCAAAAGCTGAATATCACACCCTCCATGGAGACCTTGCGGCTGCTCGCAGATTGCACGAAACCTCGTCTCACGAGCACTCTGAGGAGATCTCCAGATTGCAAAGCCAACATGCCGCCTCCACCTCAAACCTCGTACTCCGTAACAGGCAGTTGCAGGAAGACATCGAGGATCTTCAGCGTCTGCACGAAACCTCTAGCGTGAACCTCGAGAATGCCAAAGAGGTGATTTCGGTTTACGAAAGGGAATCCGTGAACGCGAAAGAGGATATTTCTCGACTGCAGGATGAGTTGAGTGCTGCAGCTGCCAAGGGCAGAGAGTCTGCTACCATGCTGAGAGAACTCGATGACAAGAACCGCGAGCTGGTAGCGAAGTTGGAAGATGCAATGGGCCAGTATTACAGCTCTTGTATGGAGCTTTCTGAAGCAACGGAGCACATCGACAAGCTGATAGAGGAGCGGGATACGCTGCGTGTGAAGTACGAGAGCTGCCACTCAGAGCTTTTCGAAGTGAATGAGAAGATCTATCAGCTCAAAGAGGAACATCGAACCAGCCACGAAGACCTCGTGAGTGACATCACCGCTGCCCAGGAAGAGAATGAGAAGCTGCAAGCGGAAGTCACTGTGCTCAAGGATGAAAAGGTGAATCTAACTGTGGAGCTTGCGAAAGTAAGGGAAAATTCTGAGGTGGAGCTGGAGGCCGTTTATGGGCGCAATCTCGAGCTGTCCAAGGAGTATGCGAGGTTGCAGAGTGAACTGGGTGCATTGCAAGAGCAGCTTGGGGATTGCCGTGAGGAGCTAGACTGTGCCCAGACAGAAGTTGAGAAGCTTCATGATGTTATCAGTGCAGTGCTTGCCCATGCAGATGAAGAGGTTCGAAGACTGCAACTGGATTTTACTGTAGAGGCTGAATGCGCTTTGAAGATGGTGAGGGTGCTGAAGGAGGAGATCAGCAAAGTGCAATTTGATCTCTCCTTGCAGTACTCAAATGTGCTTGTGGAGAAGTCCGGCATTGCGAAGAAACTGGAGGAGGTGAGGTCGGAATTGCTGGCTATGAATGCCCGCCTACAGGAGGCCACTGCAGCACAGGAGAAGGCTGAGGCGGAGCTTGTTAAACAAGTTGCTGCTGCTAACGCCCAACTTGCACTTCTGGACACCGTTCAAGCCGAGCTTGTGACAGCCAGAGAAGCACAAAGCACGGTGCAGGTGATTTATGGTTTTTATGGTTTTTATCTGGTGGTTTTTTTCATTTTATATCTTAACCTCTATGCATCCAACTTGGATGACACATGATTTTTTGTTTATTGCTCTTAGTAGTATGTTCATTGTTAAGTGTTTCGTTTAAAATAACAACTCGAACCTCCATATGTGATCTTCAATATATCATTTAAGATTAGAAGATGTCATTATCATTTGAGGCTTTTTCTTGTGAAATTAGAACCTTGTAATTGGTATAACCTCCCATAGAATAGTGAGACCAATGAATTTTTTGCTCAAGGTAAATGTTTTATATGGATATACCATTTTGAAGATGCAAGGAAGATTGTGTTAATATGTTCATTGAAAGGAAGGATGTTCCACATAGATCTTTATGAAATTTATTTTGATCGAATGTCCAAAAATTATTTTGACTTTGCAAGGTTTGATTCGTTGATTTTGGTTTTGGTGTTAAAGGTGAGAAATCTTCCACCTAGAAACAAATAAGGATTGGTGTTACACAACTACAACCTTATATTTGTAGAATGTTATAAATGAAAGGATTTCTTGGATCTTGACATTGGTAACATTCCTTGGATTTCTATTTGTAATGCTCATGTTTGTTGGTTACATTGTAGATGATTACGCAAGAAGTAGAGGATTTGAAGGCAGAGTTAGCCTCAACTAAAGAGAGCAAGGAAGCATCCGAGTCCGAGCTACGTGCTAGTATGGATGACCTTCATATTGAGTTGAACGCTACCAAAAAGTCTGAGGCAAAATATCGAGAGGCAGATACAAGTTCCCAAGCACAAATTGAGGATATCAAAACTCATTATTATGCCTTGAGGGATTCAGAAGCGGACGCCAAAGAGTCTTTAGTATTCACAACTTATGATCTACAGAAAGTGAGTATTGAATTGGCCATAGCAAAAGAAGCTTTAGAATGGGTGAGTGGGGATAATGCTGCACTAACGGCTGAGTTGGCAATCAAGAATGCTGAGTTGGAGGCTAGGAACGCAAATGTAGTGTGTACTAAGGAAGGGGAAGCCAAGGCTAAAGCGGCCTTCATGGATTATAGCCTAAAGGTGCAAAAGATGAGATTAGATCTCCAAGGTGCTTCAAAGCTCGTTGACAAAGTACCTATCAAAGCCCAAATTTTCAATCCTCAGGTTGCAATGTTGCATTGCTCAAAAATGAAAAAATAGGAAACAATCAAGGGTTCATGGTTTTAAAATATTGAGAAGAATCAACTACTAACATGAAGTAATATTGAATGAATCCAATCAAAATTAAAACAAAAAAAACAATGTTGTATAGGTTGTTTATGAAGTAAATTAAAGTCAGAATTTTAAAGCTCTTTATAATGATAGATTTACTTGCCAAAATAGATCATACCTTAGTTTAGTGATATTGGAGTTGGATGTATGTGGCATGGAGGGTAGTTATTGTAGTGTTGTTTGATTTTGGGTTGCATACTAGTGAGTCTATTCATGGAACAATCATTGACTAATTCCAATTCTTTTTTTGGTTGCAGGCAAGAGGAATCGAGTTGAACTTGGATGAAGTTGTTGCCAAATTAGAAAAAGCGACTGAATCAGAGAGAACAATGTCAACTTCTATGGCATCTCTAAAGGCAGAGCTTAACAACGCAAAAGCTGAGTTAGCAACCACTCAAGAAGATCATAGAAGAGCTTTTGCAGAGAAGGAGCATCAATATGAAGCGGAGTTGAATCAAATGAGGACTCAATGGGAGGTTGCGGTAAGCTCAAACACATTACTTATATTTAGATTTTGACTTGATTGAGACTTTAAATATGATCGACAAGTTCTTTGTTTTGGGTGATTTAATAACCTAGTTGATAACTGATGGTGAATGATGTACCACTCATTGGATATTTTTACCACTAGTTGTACTATGTTAATGGTTAAGTTGCATCATCAAACTTTATTATATCAATTGGTATAGACATACATATTTTAGAGATGTATATTCTAATGAATTCACGTACTTAAAATCTAAACCGTAATGAAGAAGGTCAATGAAAGATTATGGCCAATCATGCTCATAATTAGTCCATTGTTTATCATTGTTACAATTGTATTATTTTGCCTCAATGAAGAGTATAGTTCTTTGAATGATTGTTTTGTTATTCTTGTATCATATTGCACTTTCACGATTATGGTTTACATATCGATAGTGGGTGTTGGAACAGGTGATGGCAGAGGCAGAGGATGCTTCTATCAATATGAGGCATGCAACTCAAGAAGTGGACAAGCTAAGACAAGTCATTGAGGAATTGCAGGCTCACATTGAAACCTTGGAAGCTAGATTGAAGACTTTGCAGTTGGAGGTGGAGGCAGCCAAACAGAGTGAAGAATGGGCTTTTGCACAGGTTCACTTGGTTGCATTGCTCATTTTAGTACAAATATTCTATGTATATTTGTAAAGATAGGTGTTTTCCTCCCAAATGATGTGTTGCTAATCTTTGAATTGTAACAAGGACTTGGAGCTTTTGTCTCCATATCATTGAAGCAATGGTCTTTGCATATGTTCTGAAGCTCTAAATGCATGTATACAATAAGTTTAATGTAGAAGACTAGGCTTATTTCAATTAATATATCATATCATTAGTAAGAAAGTAGATTTGACCATCCAAGTGTGCATATGTGACGTACACTTTTGGCAGTGAGTCATTCAAAGAAAACTCCAACAAATGAATATCATAAGCCACTATTCAATATAAACTTAGACATTAAAGACTTTAGTTTCATATGATATTTTCAATTTTTGAACTGATTCTCGATTGATTTTCTTCAATAATGATGTAATGACTAATGTACACTATTTTGTTGGGATATAGTTACATCATGGTAGTTGGTTAGATTTTCGTATTGAGTAGTATTTGTATTTCCACCTTGCAGATGAGGTTAAAGACCATCCCAGAGTATGATGGAGAGATGGAGAACGAGGTGGAAACCTCAATATCATGGGAGGATTATGGCAACTTAAAAATGAAGGCAAATGAGTTGCAAGAAGTAGTGGATAAGCGTAAAGCTGTGGCGTTGGCTGAGGTGAGCTTCATACTAAATTCAATGACCATGTGATATGTGTCATTCAAGTTAATTTATTAGTTCTCTAATATACTATGCATGTTTGATTGATTGATATATTGTTTGTGTTTGTAGGTGGATGAAGCAAGAGCAAGTGAAAAGGAGATGCAAATGAGGATGCATAACTTGGAAAAAGATCTTGCATCTTGCCGTGATGATTTGATTGAAGCAATTAGTAAGTGTGAAGAAGCGGAAGCAGCCAAATTTTCATGTGAGGCACAGCTGCGAAGCAAAAGACTTGAGCGGAAGTCACTCTCACATTCAGGGCATTTGAATGGTGGAGTCCATTCTTCAAGCAGGTATTTGAATGTTGGAGATAGACAAGGCAGTTTGAATGGCATTTGTTTTGAAGATTCTCAAAGTAGTAGTAGTCCATCTTGTTCTTCATTCTCAATTGCAAGTTTTGCTAGCCTTAGTCAATTAGAGAGGTCGCCCACAGAGTCCACCGCACAAGTCTTGACCACAAGACTGCCATCAATGGAGAAGCAGAGAAAAAACAAACTCTCTTCCAAGATTGGGCAATATTTCACAAAGAAAAAGATTCTTGTATAAGGCTCCCCAAAGTTCTAGTACAGTTCTTGGATGAACAAATTGTTCATCCATGTTTTCTCCATAAGTAATGGAATCATGTTCTTTTGTACATATTATGCATTTTCTTCATTGTTTTCTTTATTGTGACAACTTTATATTGAAAATAAATGAATTTTGTTCTTGATGTTCTTGAATGAAGTTTGTAAATCACCTCTTTGATTCAATTCACCTGTTCTGTGCAGTCCCTACAATGCGTGTATCCAGATTGTGTATTTTTTTTTTAGTCGTCTCATGCCATCAGAGTGACGTTTTAAGTTATCTCCTTCCTAGTCTTTGACAGATTGAGTGCTGATTCTGGACATATAAAAGGTCATCAAGCATGTGTTATTTCACCCTTCCACTCAATTACTTGTCGATTGGAATGCATGCCAGACTTTAAAACTCGTGTCCTTTCATTACATTCAGAGTGAATTCAGTTTTACACAAACTGGATCAACACTGGATAACGGCCAGTCTGCACCCCACTCTAAGTAGGCCACAGCAAATGCCAGGATACTCTTCGCAAGTCTGCAAACACCAGAATTTCCCACCAACTCTTTGATGTTTGTTTATCAGCAGAAATCGTGAACTCCGGGGACTCAATAGATTGCACCCATGAGAAAATGTCACACACCAGCGAAGAGCAATTGTTTCCAAAACCGAGAGGCCGAGCTTTTGGCTGGGCTAGTAATCATTCAGGGAGAACATTAGGGAAATCGCAGAAATGAGAATGATTTCTGTGTAACAGAACCTTGTTATTGAGAGCGGTGAGCAACAAGACTTTCTACAAAATGAGACACCTTAAGCGAGCCTTGCATCTTTGAAATCTTCTGGGAGTGTGCGAGCGGCAAGCAGCTGCTTGGTTCTCTCTAGAACGGCAAAAAATATAGATCCTCCAATCCCAATCCACATCACTCTTGGTCCAATGCCCTGCGGAAATTTATGAAACATTAGCAAGTACTTAACCGCAAGTAGACTCTAAAGAACTAAAGAACGGCTGGGTAGGGGAGACCACTGCTTCGTCTAACACACGGACTCGTGAAGTGATAGCATCCGTAACTTCAAAAGAAGTAAAGTGCTTGTAAAATTTCAGTAAAAAAGTAGGGCCGAGATGTGAATCCTTCAGGAGTACAAGGTTTGTCCTACTCGTTAACGAGCATAAATGGCATCCGTACCTTGAGTAGAGCACCCGCACCCTCTTCCTTGATAATCTTCGACACACAGTCGCCTATACCCTTATAGTGTCCCTTCGCGCCCTGCACATTCAGAAACGCGCATCACAAACTTCTGCAGTCAGAATCCATAATCCACGGACCATCCAAGACGATTAAGCAGAAGACTCCATTCATGCTATGTATACATGTGAGAATTATGGAAGCTTGCCTGGGTCATGAGTCGAGTCTTAATAACATCAAGCGGTGTCGTCACTGCACCAGTTATGGCGCCTACATAAAGTTCGAGTCATCAGCATTATATCAAAAGAACCCACACTAAAGAACAACCTTCCTCACACTCTCAAGATACATACTAGCCCTTTACTTCCGGTAATATCTGTCAGTATATTTTGAGCATCCTTATTTGAGAAGTTAATCAGTGATGAAAGAGAAAGCCTCAGCATCACTGGCCTCCAGTACAACCTTGAGCCCAGAGGTGCCGGGCCCGCAGCAACTTTTAAGGCAAGAAAGATGGGTTGATCACAAGTCTGTACCAGAGGTCGCCCCTACAAGCGCGGTCTCCACATCCACAAGATCTCTCTTTACCTGAAACAAGGATTGAGGTGCAAGTGGTTATTATAGACCACCAAATTGCTACGCGACCTGATTCCAAATTTCATCTTCATACGCGGTAAACTCAAACTGTTAAAAACAGAGTAGAATATGCAAGCTTTCGTTCTATCTGAATACGCGTCAAACTGCACAAACGTGCTTCAGTTTTGGAAGCTCTCTGCCGCATACTTACCACCTTCTTCACGCCTATCCTAAGCTGTTCGTATATGCAAAATTGGATTGCGTCAAATGGTAAATCACGTAACAAAAAAGATCCAAAGCCCTGCAAAAGAAAATGTCAATTATTCAGTAAACAACGCCCAAAGCTCCTAACTTACCAAATGAAATGGACGAAGCTCGGTACACAAGTAAATCAAGAAGTCTGATCCCTCAAAAGACGAAAGTCTGACGGAAGGTAATATACCGCATAAAGACCACGAACACCCTCTTTCGCCAAGATTTGCCTGACTGCTGAGTGTGCAGATGGAAACTGACCAGTTTGCATTCTCTGCTTCACAACCTACAAGTATTCACACGCAAATATTCTCAACAATAATGATCCATGTAGAACTTCAAGTCGAACTTTTATTCAGCGCCATCTGGAGGTACTTAAACGGCTAGTGTTGCAGACATGTGCGAAACGATAGAAACAGACAAGTGCTCTCTTATGTGACGATCATATAACCTCATATGCCATTAACATGAAGTGTCATAAAGAGAAACCGTGGCGCCAAGGAATATTTCTGCCACAAACATAACGATCTAAGACCTGACCGGGAATTTTAAAATAAATGGACACGAACGTGATCAACACTAACCTCTGTCGGCACACGTATCAGTGACGCAGTAGCACCTCCAGCAGCCCCAGCAGTCTGCAACAAACCAACGTCCCATCAATCGACTCAAGACATCAAGAACCCTAACAATGTGTGATGATATGAATGTCGTTGCCAAGAGGACCAACAGACTAGGACGGCGCTCGAGAATTGTGATAGCTCCAATATATCAGTTCTGATTATAGCGTAAAAATAGTGCATTCGTAACTGAGTAAGTGTACCATGCTTTTTAGCCTCATTCTATCAGCAAGAAGGGTGATATATGACTATCGAAGAACCAGTATTAGTGTCTACAAAACAACTTCCTGTGGAACCGAAACTATCATCAGCAATCGTACCCAGTCTTACCAGGTGCGCAACAGAGCTCAGGTGGTCTGGAAAAACATCCAGTAGCTTCCTTTTCAATGGCTCATAGACACCCACAAAGATTGCTGACGCCCTGTAGCGAAAAGAAATTACAAGTTACTCAATTAGCGCCGTGATCAGTATATTCTGCCATAAATTAGCGCCGTGATCAGTGTATTCTGCGAAAATAACATGCATGGACACTTTCTGCTTCCGGTTAAGAAATACTTGCCATCATCAACTAAAGAATGCATTAAACTGCCTTGTTATTTTGATGCTCCTTAAAATACAAAAGAAATATCTTAAGGCGATAGAGCCAAAATGAGACAGAGGGAGAGAGAGTACGGAAAGTTACGGACGGTAAGACACCAGCAAGGTTGCCTGCAAGACCTGAGTACAATCCTTTGAACATAATCTTCCCGCCGGACCTCGCAGCCTGACACCCATTCAAATCACACCTTCCATAAGAACGCCCTGCAGGCAACCTGCAAAAGCTGCCTTGTCTCAACATATTGTCGAAGTAAAATCCTACATTGACGCTTCACAACACTTATAATCCTTAGATGATAAAGTTTACGAACCCATGAAATGCAACAGAGTTGAAGGCCTATCAAGAAAGGGCATCTTGATGCTAAGAACAGACTTCACGGACTTCCCACCGACTCATCCTTGACTATACGGCAATCCAGATTCCAGCTGCAAGGCGTATCATAGTCAACCTGTAGACGAGTTTTAATGGTGTCGATAGGATAAAGAGCCGTCTCAACAACGACTCCTGCCGTAGCTCCAGCTATTGCTCCTTCTGTTACCAGAAATAAGAACGTAACAACAAGAAAGTGAGACACGAAGCAGATGTCACACAGACCAGCCTTAAAAGACAACATTTCCTCTTCAAGAAGCACGACTTATGTGATACTCACCGACTAGAATGCGGAAGAAATTGAGTGGTTTCTGAGTCTCGATGACGGAATTTGCCACAAATAGCAAAGACGGTCTTTGCACGGCACCATTACCAAGAGACTTTCTTCTTCTCCCTCTCTTCATGCTATTATCTGCAATTTACAGATTGTTTAAGTGGCTGTGTGGCATGCCACAAAATGAATGACGCGCGAACTCCAAATTCAAGATACTCGTACACAGTATTGCCGCTGCGAATAATACCAGCTCAGTTCTCAAGGTAAGAGTGAAACTTGCTCAAGAAGAAGGCACAGAAACGCTCAACCACTTGCTTTCATATTCAAAGCCCAAGGAGAAGCACCGATGTTGAGTTTAAAGCGAGACTATCGACCAAAGATATAATTGACGAGAATAATACCGGTAAAATAGTCAGCTCGATCGATGGAATTGACCTGCGGAGTAACGAAACACCACGCACGCACGCACACACACACACACACACACACAATGCCAGTCAAATTGCTTGCATTGCAATTGCTTCAGCACAGTGCAAAACCTAGTGCTGTTTCAGACGACAAAACCTCTACAGCTCCAATTGTCGGTCAAATCGAACGATATTGAGTTAAATTGAGCTTATCCAGTGATTCTCCAAATGATGGTCGAATAACTAAAAGCGAAATTTCCAAGAACTTGCAATGCTACTGGAAAGAGTAAATCATGAGTACCGAGTTCATGTGATAGAAGGCAGGGGCAGGGCGAGACGACAAAGTGGAGCCATTGGCATCGTCATTGGAGCTGCGGTGGCTCATCCGCAACATAGACACGGCCATGACACAAAACCCTATCAAAAACCTAGAAAACAATCACGCTCGCGAAGAGCATGCAGTTCCTGTGACAAATGTGAAAAATCGCTCTCCTGTCTGTCTGGCTTCGGCTTGAACCGGAGCCACTACAGAGTGTTGAGGAACAAGCCCCGATCGTCGGATGAAGATGAGGCCCTGCGATCCGCCGTTCGCGGATATGGGACGATTTCACGGACTCACCAATCCATCTTGTGCCCCACCTCCCCCTCTCCCATTAATGCTTGCAGTCATGCCTATTTTCAGCAAGACTACAATTACATGGAGTGAGTTTCTTCAAAGGAAAACTACAAAAAAGAGGAAACCATCATAAATACTTGCTTTAGTATCTTGTTGTCAAGAATCGAGAATCGAAACCTATGTCATGAGAGAATGATAATCACAAAAAGCTCAATTTTTCAACGATTCTAATGGTATTGGAAATTGTAATTTGTACAATTTCTTTTGTTATAGTATCACGGTGTTCTTGCATCTTTTCATGCGCACATGATATCTGTCATGGTTCGTTCCCTGCTGATCGTCTTTGCAGAGTTCCCAGCTTATAGTCAAATCTTTGATTTTTAAGAGAATGAACGTTAAACATCAATACTAAAATATATACATTCCAAACCCGATTTTTTAACTTTTTCAACTATTAAATAAGAGGAAGCATGTAATGAAACTTTTAAATCAAAATATACAATCAAGAGCTCTAGAAGTTAGATTAGAATGGTGGACTATATCCTATTGAGGCAAACGTGTACTTGTGAACATGCCATCGAAATGGGCATAGCGAAATGGACTGGTCGATCTCTGACTTCCTGGGTGCACTGGACCACCGAAGGATGAAACTGGATGACGCTCGGTACTTCATCACCTCAAATGCAGGGATTTCATCCGACACCGTCTGCTCAGCCTCTTCTCGTCATTGAATTTCATCTGCCTGCGGTCCAGCTACCATGGCTATGGCGGTCTAAGTTATAGGGCGAAAAAGCAAGGCCTTTTTCTATCACACCACCGCTCCCTGCAACTCAGCATCTGTGCACTTGGCGCTGGCCTCTCCACAATTCCTCTCTCGCCGATCACGGGACTGCTGACGAAATTGGAATCGAATTTTTACAGTGCTTGAAGTTCGACAAGCCTTGGCGGATACTTACCTTTTGTAAGTCTGTTAGTCTTTTGGCGATCGGTCAATTCATCAATTTATTGAGCTTCATTTATGTGGAATCGCCTCCTATTGTACTTTCTAAGCTGATGCACCGTTGAGAAATCTACTTAGGAAATTCTTGTTTGGAGTTGAGCGATTCGTTTAAGAGACATCGTTGTTGCTGATAGCCTTATTGTTGTACATTTTATTACTAGCTCGTTATTCGATTTTTCTGGGTAATTGATTTTACGAGATCACCTGAAGAAGTAATTCATCAAAGTCGTGCGGGTAGAGGATGTAGAATTGATCAGAAACGATACGGTTCAATTTTATGCACTTCTTGTATCTTGTGGTTTTAAGTTGGCCTCCGATCAAGCCATTGGTCGCTATCATATGGCTCGTGACGACTCTTGTAGACATCTGTGCTGCAGTTACGTGAGTTTGTAGAATTCGGACAGTGCGTCAAGGACAGTGCGTCAAGGAGCAGGATGGCGAACACAACGACGAGCATGGTAGTGCCTGTGGATTCTGCCCATCAGCTTGACGAAGGGGCTTTGCTAAGGTACTTGCAAAGACATGTGAAGGGCTGTCTGCCTCCTCCGGCGTCTTTACAGTTATCTCAGGTAACAGCCTCCCTTTACATCGATACCATTATTGCTAGGTCATCAGGTATTAACAGAAAGTATTTGAGTAGAGTTGGAAGCTTGGTGATGCATTTCTTACTTGATTTGAAGTTAGGCTTTTTTACGTCTATATCAAAGTGAACATCTGCTTGTTTGGAGTGAGAATCAAATAGAAGCATGGTTCGTGCCGCTGATCTTTTGCTGTATGTTTTCTTACACGGGGTTTTGCAGTTCGGGCATGGACAATCGAATCCGACGTATCTAGTGCAAGTGGAGCTGCAAGGTACTGTCCAACGGTATGTGCTGCGGAAGAAACCACCCGGGCATATTCTTCAGTCGGCCCATGCTGTTGAGCGTGAGTATCAGGTACATACATTTATGATCGAGGTGTCAAACTGTTATTTTGAGGGTTTGCCAGTGCTTTGGTGGTTAGGTTTACTTTCAGCTGAAGTGAGGTATCTAACCTGCACTCGTCGCTCAGAACTGTGGTGATGAACTTGTCGTGTGATTTATGCAGGTCTTATCTGCCTTAGGCGAAGGCAAATCTAAGGTGCCTGTACCTCGCGTATATTGCCTATGTACAGATCCTTCGGTAATCGGCACTCCATTCTATGTCATGGAGCATTTGGACGGGCGCCTATTTGTGAACCCGAACCTACCAGTAAGATTCATGTTCCTTCAGTTCTATTTCTGGTTTTCTTTGTGGATCTAGATTCTCTTTAGTAAGAAAACTGAAGTACTAATACCAAGCTCCAGCATGAAGATTGAGAGGTTCCCGACCAGAAAAGTAGTTTTTATTGAATAGGGCTTGACATTGCTACAAGAGAGCTCATTTGCAGCCAAACAGAAGGATTCAAGATAGATGTTTATTTCTTTGTCTGCGGCCTGTTATGAATGCTATCGAACCTCGCACGTGATTCTTTGTTCATTTAGAGCCTGGTGGTACTCAGCTATTCGCAAAATTTAAGTTCTCCGGATCCTTGAGAGCTTGCGAAGTAGACGAGGGCGATCATGATGTAAATGCCTCGTTTTCTGGTCAGCATCTATCCTCTGCTGTGATTGCGGGACACGACTAATTTACATGCTCGTGACCCTTATGCTCAGGGAATGGATCCTAAAGAGCGGAAGGCTATATATGCTGCAATGGCCAGGGTTTTGGCTGCTATTCATTCAGCTGATGTTGGTGCAATCGGGCTTAGCAAGTATGGTCGATTGGAAAACTATTGCAAGAGACAGGTTCGTGTCTTCCAAATATGACCTGGATTTCTGCTTCAGTTGCGCTTATGCCCCTTGGTGTAGTCACTCGTGTTTCTCGCGAATTTCCATATACAGCAGTTCATTTGGATAGCTGTAGTTGTGAGAGCAGGTTGAAAGATGGGCTGCGCAATATCATCTTTCGACAGGGAAAGGGAAGCCTGATCCAGATCCTAATATGTTGGAACTCATACAATGGTTACGAGCAAATATTCCTGAAGAGGATGGGTCTGCTAACTCAAGAACCGGAATTGTCCATGGAGATTTTCGGCTAGATAATCTCGTTTTTCATCCTACTGAGGTAAGACTTCGAATGCCCAATTCTTCACTTTGTATCTCGGAGCATTTCAAGGCAGGAAATTGAGAAGCCGCTTTTAGTTAGGATGTCCGGTTGTGCTAAAGAAAGTCATTGTTCATCTACGGGTGCGAGTGACGTCTGCTTGTCTCATCAATAACATTGCAGGCTCGTGTTATTGGTGTACTGGATTGGGAGCTGTCAACGCTTGGTAACCAGATGTCAGATGCTGCCTACAACTGCCTGGTACACCATATAAACCTGGCTGGAAGCATATCAACATAGTTGGATCATCTTTAGTATCAAATCGTGGGCTTGTAGTAGCCAGATCTCAATCATTTATGGAGTGTTTTCTTGGTTTCGTCTTTAACGAGTTCGTATCTTTGGATGCAGCCTTATGTTGTAAAAAGCAACGAGAGTCCAGGCAAGAATTACGGTTTTGATGATAAGCTTGCAGACGGCATACCATCGCTAGCAGAATACGTTGCTGAGTACTGTGGTGCAGCAGTAAGTGCATCCTGCTTTTTGCTATTTCTGTTTATGTTTATCATCCAGTATTTTTAATTTTTTTCAAGTGATAGATGGATACACCAGAACAGACGTAGGCTGTAGGGAAGTTATACCATGGCCAGATATGTGGAACCAATCCTTAATTACAGCACAGGTTTTATTTGGTATATCAAACAATCGAATCACAAATACACTGACTAGGACAGGCGCTTGTAACATGTAAATCATGGCCTATATTTGCGCTTGTAACATGTAAATCATGGCCTATATTTACCAGAGCATGAATGCAGGGTGTTCCATGGCCAGCCAACACATGGAATTTTTACACCGCACTTTCACTATTTCGATATGGTGCTATATGTGCTGGAGTTTACTTGCGGATGCTTCAGGTTTGTCGAGCTTAATTGCTGCCTTTGAATGTAGTTATTTTCAATTTTGTTATTTTGAAACTTTTTACGATTGGATTTTTCAAGTGCGTTAATTCGGCTCATATAATTTCAATTTTCTAATCTACAGACTCTTTGAACTGCTGGACGTGACTTGCAACTTATCTTTTTATATAGCACCAAACATAGGATACAATCTCACAATCTAGTGTATTCTGTACTTTGGATTGTAGCCATAGCCCAGGGTTTGCACCTTCTCCATGTCTCTGTTCATATGAATATATGTTGGAGCTTTATACTGCTGTTTGACTTTTACCTTGGCTAAAGGAGTCGTTCATTTCTGGTTGGACAGGGTAATGCTTCAGGGGGTAAGCGAGCAGAGGAAGCAGGACCTATGGCGCTATACTTCGCTGCTACTGCACTTAAAATTGTGAAGCAAGGGCCACTCTTACCACCCCGGCCTCCTCCGGCTGTTTCAGGTACTTGGCGAAGGTTCACCTACCTGGGCATTTTATTGGTGGTTGATATCTTTCACAAAGAGTGATCTCTTGATCCGGTTTATGTTTTGGATCCGGTGGCATTGCTGTAATGTTTACTTACAAACGTGGCGTTTCTACCTTGGAAGTACTCTTTCTTTGAGGTTGCAGTTACGTATAAAGTATATCAGCACTAGTGCACGCCATCTTACTTTCTAGATAGCATGTATTTAAGCACATGTCGTATGTATTTTTTCAGCTTGAACAAGATCTGGTGTACCTTAGCACATAGCAGTAAGATTCAGCGTTGGCATTAATTATTAATATGTTCTTTTTGTCGTTGAACCAGCACTGGAGCCGCATGTAAGGAGTGCTGGTGCTGAAAGTAGCAGTCAAAAACCTATCGGATTCGCCCCTTCAGCAAGGGTGCAGGAGATAAGAAAGAGGTTGCTCTCGTTCATGGAGCAACATATCTACCCAAGTGAGAAGGAGCTCAATGAGTTGATGTACTCCTCCACAGATAGGTGGACCATCCATCCAACCGAGGAGAGGCTGAAGAAGATGGCCAAAGCCGAGGGGCTTTGGAATCTTTGGATACCGGTACTGCAAAGACTATGTTTCATCGTTTATTCCTTGCTTTTGATGTGACATTCTCAAAACATGTGTGAATAAGTGCCCAGAAAAATTTGAAATCAGGCGACTCAGTTGCGAAGTTTTGCTCAAAACAGGCAGATAGTGCAGCTCTGGCGTCGAATCTCTTGTTTGACGATGAGAGAGCTTCACGCTCTAGGGATGCAGCTGATCGGTTAGTAGGAGCTGGACTGAGCAATCTGGAGTACGCTCACTTATGTGAAGTTCTGGGGCGGTCCATGTGGGCTCCTCAAATGTTCAACTGTAATGCCCCCGACACAGGGAACATGGAGGTATGAACAAATTAATCATCCAGTATGTAACACTTTAGACGGCGGGGAGTCATGACATGAATATCTTGAAGCATGCAGGTGGTATTATAGAGAAGTTGTAAGAACTGCGGTTTTGAGTTAGTGAAGTAGTAAAGCTCCATTGGATAATTTGAGCAGTTCTTCGCCGCATCCTGATTCTGATGGTGGTGATGGGATGCAGGTGTTGTTAAGATATGGAAATCCACAGCAGCAGAGGCAGTGGTTGAAACCTTTGTTAGAAGGAGATATTCGCTCTGGGTTTGCCATGACCGAACCCAACGTGGCATCTTCGGATGCGACCAACATCGAGTGCTCGATTGTTAGGTCAGTTTTTCTTTAAGTAGCAGTAAGTGCTCTTCTAGCGTTCTCAGGGTTCATGCTATTCTTTCTTAATCTTATCTTGAACATGTTTTCTTCGCATTCTGCAGTCTTTTCTGATTGAGGTGGTATGACAACAAGCAAGCAGTGATTAGCTTGAAACCCATTCCTAGCTATAGCGTCGATTAGTATCTTGTATTGCACAACTCGAGCGCTCAGTTAGTTGATTTTGCTTCACCTATGGTTTTTGGGTTGATGCAGAGAGGGGGATGAGTATGTCATCAATGGTCACAAATGGTGGACTAGTGGTGCAATGGATCCGCGATGCAAGCTGCTCATAGTCATGGTGGGCTTTCTCAAACAGTCGGATTTTAGATTGGTCAAGGGAACTTTCGGGTTTTCAGTTAGGAGTGGAAGAATCTGCATGTAGAAATAGTGGTGCATTTTCTGTGGTACTGGAAATTTCACCTCTGACTACAGGTGATTCGAAGCACAGGGAAGGCAGCAATCGAGTTGGATATGTACAGCGAGTGCTGTTTGCGATGTTTCTTGGTCGAGTCGGATATTTTAAGATTAGATATTCCTGATTCGGTGTAGATATGTGCTTCTGCTAAGTTTATCCTTTGCGTGTGCAGGGTAAGACGAACCCAAGTGCTGCTATGCACAAGCAGCAATCTATGGTTCTTGTAGATATCAATACACCAGGCGTGAAGATTGTTCGGCCTTTGTTAGTCTTCGGCTTTGATGATGCTCCTCATGGTCATGCTGAAGTCAAGTTTGAGAACGTTAGAGTTCCTGTCTCCAATTTGTTGCTGGGTGAAGGCCGAGGATTTGAGATTGCGCAGGTGAGCACTCCCCTTAGCCCATTATCATGTCCAGTTCCTGATATCGTCGCCAATGCTGGCCTTGTGAGGTCCCTAATTCAACTTCTGAAGTAATGCTTGTATACTCGGCGATGGGTTGGCTCGCAGGGTAGATTAGGCCCAGGACGTCTTCATCACTGTATGAGGTTACTGGGTGCCGCAGAGCGTGGCATGGATTTGATGGTGAAGAGGGCAACCCAACGAAAAGCATTTGGCAAGACTCTTGCTCAGCAAGGGTCGTTCGCTCATACGCTTGCCAAGGTTTGCCTATATTCATTCAGTTGTGCCTCTTAGCTTTCACTTACGTAGAGATCTCTTCCAGCTTCGAGTGTAAAGATCTGTTGAGGTGTGCATTTGGATTTGGAGACGGTATGACTGTGATCATGGTGCTGTCTTGGTCTAGATACTTGTTAGCTGTGCTTTTCTGCTGATATTCAGAGGCATGTGCTGCAGTCTCGACTGGATATTGAGCAAACTCGATTGCTCGTCCTGAATGCTGCGCACCAGTTGGATTTACACGGCAATAAAGTCGCCAAGGGAGCAATTGCTATGGCTAAGGTAAAGCACTGCCTTCTTGTTCTGTTTGCTTCAGTGCAAACAAGAGAAGTCGACCTCTCTAGTTGCTTGATTTACTATAGCAAGTTTTCTCACCCCATTTTCAGTTGCTCCTCAAGCTTCGAATGGTGCAAGCTTGTACTGACGCAACGGTCTCTTTTACAATACAGGTGGCTGCTCCAAATACAGCACTGCGAGTACTGGACAATGCTATTCAAGTTCACGGGGGTGGAGGTGTAAGCTCTGACTTTCCACTATCGCATTTGTGGGCAAGTGCGCGCACCCTGCGACTAGCAGATGGGCCTGACGAGGTTCATCTTGGCACCATTGCAAAGCTGGAGTTGCAGCGTGTATCCCGACTCTGAGTCTTCATTTTGATGTATCAACATACAGAAAGGCTTTTTTCGCCCTGTAACTGATGATCTTGTTGTAGATTGTGAAAGTTATACCTTCAGATATTCATACGTGCCAGCACTTCTTCCAACATGTCCACGTCGGCCTTGGGGTCGGAGTTAATTTTACTTTAATGCCAGAAAGTCTCAAAACTGGCAAATACTACCCCCTTTTGATGCAAGAATAAAGTTTTCAAGTTTTTATGTCCTAACTGTGGGATTTAGTACTTGACTTGTATGTGTATATGTACATCAAATTTCATATTCAAGTTCCTTATCAATTGTGAGATTATCAATTGTGAGATTATGATGTTTAAAGTTGGAGAAAAAGTATATTTTCCATGTTGTAGAAAGGGCAACTAGTTTGCTGAGGATCAAAATAACCACTTTTGGTAAAAAATCTGAAATGGGGCTCTTCACATTACTGTTCCTAGGTTAGTTAGGAACATGTCTATGCAATTTTTACCCTCATACAACCTAAAAAACCTAGAGAAATGCTTGATCATTCACATGGAGGTGTGCTGAAACTCGACTACAAAGGTCGATCTTTGACAATAAAAAAGGCATGTGAAAAATTATTGGATTGAAAATCTGAACGGTGAGATCATGCCTTTTAAACATGCTAGAAAAAAACAACTTGAAAAAAAAATCTCAATTTTTTGTAAATATTTTATGTTTCTACAATTTATTCGATTTTGGGCAGATCTTGAGAATAAATGAGCATAAACCACAATTCGAGCATAAACCACAATTCGGGCAGAGTTCAAATAATGTTTCCAAATTGTGGCCCTGGTTATCTCCTAAAGTATGAGGAGTTATGAAACATAAAATGGCTTCTTAGAAAAGAATAGAAAAACACTACAAAAAATTTCAGCTCGTGCGAGCTAAAAATTTACCCTAAACGACCACAATATGGCTTGGGTTAACCTAATCATCATGTCACCAGCCCCTACTTGTATTTACTGGGTGGTTAATTTTGATTGGCTGTACTGTACTATCTTGTCGGAACTCAATCATTTTTAAGTGATAACCAATTGTTACAATTTAATACGGGAATCTAGATCAACGTAGAAATCGATATAGTTCGGGCTGCATGAGTTGTGACTGTCGAGATAAGCCGGATCTCGTGATTCTAGGGGTTACTTAACCAGTTGTAACCAAATTCGAAATAGCAATATCAAATGGATGAAGAGCATGTATTGTACATTTAGCTCTATGTGGCTGCATTCGATCTTGTTACTCGTGATCAAATAGCATTGAAAGGATAGCATTTGTCTCATGTAATCTCCATCAGTTCTGGAGAATGGGAACTTGTGGAGTTCTCTAAGCATGTCGGTGTGAAGAAAGCTCTTCTTTGTCATAGAATCACTTCACAAATACAATACTGATCATTCGTCGCTTAATGAGTAGATGCCTTCAGTCTATACATCAATCACAATAATGTTTAGGAGTTGATTGAGATATTGAACTTTATTAAAAATGAGTAATATTCACAATTCAGTGGTCATAACGGTCACTAATTGGCTCAGCGAGGATCGTTCAAATCACCCAATTCTTTCACTCAAATTTTAGGATTCACAGTAATCCCACATTCTTCTAAACCGGACACTTATTATGCGACGGTTCAAGGAGTATCAATAATGGTAGGTATATAATCTACAATGATTCAAATTTGCAACAATCTGAACCTCCGAAATTGTGACACATGAATGAGGGTAGTTTCACAATATAGAGCGGTCACAGAAGTACTTGACGAATAAGATCTGATTATGCCAACCAAATTCTGAAATCTACGAAACACCCTAAATGTACAAATCAAGATAGATTGCTACCTTCTCAGTGATGCTTAGATCTTAGGAGGCCGGCACAAGCTCTTCAATGCATAAGCACTCTCACCATCTAGTAGGTATGCATGTCTATATCATCTCTGGCTATTTCCGCTAGGATTTGTCAGACTCTTTCAAATGACGAAATTGCAAACATCTACCTGACTTCCAGAGCTTCGACCAAAACACATCAATAACATACATGAACGCATGCTTGCAGAAATTTTATATTGATGATTCATATGCAAAGTACATTAGGGGCTGAGAAAGCCGCGACCCTGTTACTTTGTACAATGCTCATACGTTACAATCTCAGTAGCGTTACAATCTAACGTACAGTTACGAAACATCCCCAAACAGCTGCAGTGGACTCAAGAAAATGCCGAATGATGCACGAGCACGCGCTGTATACAGAACTGAGAGGAGACATGCATTGATCAGACTGCGAAATGGTCACCAAGATTGATAATTAACTGATCAATCTTCACATACAGATATGGGCATCATGCAAACCGCCGTACCTTGACAGCAAATCAAAACCATTAATGTGTACACTCAAAATCTTGGAATTGATTGATCATCATGTACAGAGATTCAGTAAACTATATACATTATTTGGCTGCCTGAGCTCCGAAACGTGCTAGATGTCTGAGCACGAAAAGGCAGGTCGGAGGAATGATGTGTGGCAATTGTTTAGATGGGGAGGCAGGAGGAGACGCGCGGGTAGACGACGGCGGCAGGGTGCGCCATGATGCGGCGGCCCTTCAAGTGACGGAAGCAGTAGACGAATGCGCCCACAGGCCACTCCACGGCGGCGGCCACGGCGAACGCTACGAATCCCAGCGTCGGGCCCAGCACGCGGCAGCGGCACGGGTTGCGTCGCGTATGGCAGTCCACGCACAGCGGAATGAAGGGGCAGCACGGCGGGTTGCTGGCCCCCGCTGCCTGCGCCGTCGCCGATTCCAACACGCTCGTCATACTCTCTTACTACAAATCGATCACCCCCACTCGTTCGACCCCGGCTCCGATCGACCAACGCCCGCTTGCTCGCTTGCTCTGATCAACCAATAAATGCTAAAGCTAGAATGGGCTTGCTTCGACCAATCAATGTATTCTAAAGCTAGAATGGGCTGGATACGATCAACCAATAAATGCTAGAGCTAGACTGGGATTGCTCCGATCGATCGATGTATGCTAGAATGGAGGTTTGAGTGTAATGACTGCTTTGGTGGGCGATGAAAAGAGAGTGAGTTGCCTTGTGACAGCGGTTGGGTCACTTTTAAAGGGCACTGGATTTGGCGGCCCGGGTATAGTGCTGATCTGGAGGTATTGGGAAGGGGCCTGTGTTCCTGCCGCGTGTCATGACAGGTGTGTAATTGCGATTGGAGGGACTGGGTGTACATCGAGGTGGCTGAGCTGGCGTTGTTAATAAGGTTCGCTCGTTCGATTGATAATTGAAGTGAGTGCTATTTACCGGTACATGCATGAATCTTGTAATTTCGTCTTCTGCTGAAATGGAATTGACTTCTGTGGACGAGCCTATGAAGAAGGGTAATTTGGGGTTGCAGACCTGAGTGGTAATAGTATGCTTCATGCGATGGTGTTTTCATTTGATTAGAACTCAACAATTTATCAGGAACTTGGCCACAAACTCATGTTTTCATGCCAGCCCACTCATGTTTTCATGCCAGCCCACTCATGTTTTCATTGTGCGATTATATTTCTGTATGATTGTACTGCAATTTTGCGGCTACTCACTGTAGTTCTGGTCGGTCTCCCCTTTGTAGTCTTGCTGGCAAGATTTTGCCACAGGTTTGCATAGTGAAAATTTCACACATGGAGTGGTCAAATGTCTTCGAGTAAGAATCTCCTCACTTCACAGGGTAAGCTCTCGTAGCAGCTATCAAGGAGGATGGAGGAGGGGTAATGAGCCCCCTAATTCTTTGATGTATAGACATTAAATGCCAAGGAGTAGGCGTCGAAGGGTAATTTGGGGTTGCAGACCTCCAATTTGAATTCAAAATTATCAAAAACGACCTTGTGAGGTCGCCACGGATTCTAGGGTGCCTCCTCGGTAGCTGCCACGAACCATTGCCCCACTTCACATGTGATGGTTTTACATGGTCAAAGTGATTGTGGACTTTCAGAATATAGTAAGACTTGAGACAAGTTTCCAAAGTTATCAGTTCTTGTTTTTATACATGTTTCTATGCTGCATCGCTATCAATTCGCCTCCTTCCAGCTCTGGTAAAGAAAATCTGGTACAGAATGTGTAGTCTTTGAGACAAAATCTTCACTTGCCTAATCTATTTCTAATTTACAAGCAGACTTGTTGTCCCTACTTGGCAAGGTAAGAGTGGCGACGTGAATTACAACTTGGGAAAGGATGCACATTGGCGCGGGGCGAATCGGAGCCGGGCCTGGGGACGATCCAGCAGCATGAGGAAGTTCTGCTGCTGCGTGCTGCCGATCACGGCTGCCGTGCCGGGCTGTCCCGCCACCATCGCCAAGCACACAACGTCCCCTTGATCTGTTGCCGACACGAACACGTTTCCCAGTGGTAAAGCCATGCGCGCCCCGCCCTCAAACACCAGCGCCAGCGTGGGCAAGCGCCTCAACTGCGATGGGCTCGCCAGCGTATAGCAGAGATGGAACCCCCGCACTTCCGTCGTCGCCAACCCCACCTCCGCCTTCACCGCTCTAATTACGTGCTCAAGTACGCGCTCTGGCAGTCGCGTGAATCGGGTGCTCATGTCCACGATGGCCGGGATCACTTTGCTTGCCATGGGCACCTCTTTCCCATTCACCGCCATCCCTGCTACATTCACAACGTATAATGTCGGGTGGCTCACCAGGGGCGTGGACGCGAGCTCGCTATCCTGCACTGCAGGGTTGAAGACGAGCGAGCTTCCCGTTGGCTCATCAGTATCAGCCAAGCAGTATGCGAATGTGGTCGCTACTTGCATCCCAAAAGAAGTCCTTCCCCGTGCAAGTCCTAGCACTCCACCTGTGGGTACCTGCACTTGGCTCACGCTGATGAGAATCTCGTGCAATTCGATGTTCTTGAGCTCCGCTATTTGGTTCAATCGGATATTTTCGTATGCGAATTCGAGCTTGCCTAGAGATTGGCAGTCCGCAGGGATGCCAGGAACGGAGGTCGACGGAATTGGCTTGAACGAAGACGAGGACGACGGGTCGAAGAAGTGGGAACTTGTCAGCGGGACTGAGCTTTTCCCAAGCCATACAATGTCCCTCGCTAAGTCCACCATCACCACCTGAAGTTGTCTCGGCGTCCCCACGTAGAGCTCCGTATAGTACTCGCCTGCTCCGGTAGGTGGCCATAGCCATGGAATTCCCTCTCCGGTAGGATCCGGAGGCGAAGAGTCCTCCACTGCCACGTCCGTCGCTTGTCGTTGCTCGACTAACCCGTTTGCTCTCACTTCATCCCGCTCCAACACGATCTGCAGAAGCTCCTGTCGGCTCTTGTACCGCGGCTGCAAGAACGGCGAGTGCGGGGCATCCCTGTGCTTGAGGTTCATGTGCAGCCCTGCCTTCACTCCCTTCTTTTCATTCACTTTGGTTCGCAATACATTGACACGCCCTGCGTTGACACAACAAAGCAGAAGTGACAACACGAACAGCACCCAGTAGCAATCTAATCTCCCGGCCATCGAAGCTCTTGAAACGGCCCCGGTAAAATGGTAATTGAACGCTCATGAATTACATATCAATTGCTTGAATCTGGACGTCGACATGATTCCGCCAGTGGCAATAGAAGCCGCTGCTGCTGCTGCTTCATGCCAAACACTTTCTTGAGCTACAGCACCAATTGAGATCACGATCAACACACATCACGTTCGAATAATCTCTCACGACTCAGGATCTCAAACCATTGTTCGTAAAGAAATGGAACAAAAGTTTGTACCCCAATTCACGAGGTAAGATAACCAATATAAAAATTAGGGAGGGAGGACGTAGCCGATGAAATTAAGCCGCCTTGAAGTCGGAAACGGCAGAGGGCAATGAAAGGAAACTATTATCAAGAGGAGACTAGGGCAAGGAGCGAGACCTGTCAGTGCCTAATTGTCAGACGAAGACGAAGCAGAAGCCAGTTGAAAGTGAAGCCAGCAACCGTCCTGGGTAAGTGCTTCCGCCAGTCAGACCGAGTGACCAGTTCGGTCGGCCTGGGATAGGCAGTGTCACAGGGTGCTCATCTCAAACAGGCAGGTCTTCACGTCCGTTGCTGTTGCTCCTTCGTTATTCCCTCGTGTGGATGCTCCGTTACAGACGGCTTGGCGGCTACTTCCTACCTTCACAGCTACCACCTTCAACAGTTGGCTCTGCCCGCTTGCTTATGTTCGGTGCTAACTGTCTCGCTTGTTCTCGGACAGGTACCACTACTACTGGTGGCGAACGATTACACTTTTCTTGTGGAATTATCACCAGGTCTGTACCGCTTCATCGCTCTCATGTGACCAATCTCTTTAGTCGTGAAGGTGGAGGCTCGTGCTCGATCTCAAGCGATCAGAATTCATCTTCAGCTTCTCGGAGCTGGTGGTGGCAGGTGGATATATATCATCATAACAAGTCAAACGACCACGGACTTCTGACTTAGAAGACTTAACTGTTATCTACGAGAATATAAAAAAATGATAAGGGAGTCTACTGTCTGCTCGAACGGACCGTGTTTGCAGAGATAGGTAGCATCCTTTTTGTCAGGCCTAGTTGACATGTTCAATATATTAAATGATTTTCCATATTTCATGGACTTTGGATGACTTCTATCTTCGGTTGTTTCATGTTTTTTTTTATTGTTATTAGTAGTATTATTGAAACAGTCAAAGTATAATCGAATGAGAATAATACATCCGGCCCATGACATCACATGTCCTAAAATTCTGCAGCTATTTATAGTTTTTTTTAAAATAATGGTTGTTTCATGTTCATTATGATTCACCCACAGGATTCCTGTGTGTAAATTCCCGTGCAGAGCTTTTTGCGAACATAATTGGTCATCTAATGCACCTGATTAAAGAGACGCAGCTCATCGGTGAGAAACAAATTTACTCTCAAAATGGAAAACGTGTGTTGCTTTGGAATGTTACGGTGAGATCTCTTTATACTGATAGATCTTTTTCCTCATCCAGGCTTTAACAGTATAGTTCATCTATAAACCTTGTCAACTGTTCACCTGTCAGTTTTAGCATTTTTGCGTAAGCTCTTACTCATGCTGCGGGACGTGGTGAAGGTGGTTCAGCCGAACGTTTCATGACAACTGCAGATTGACCTGCATGGCGAATCCCGCTCGCACGGTATCAATGCACCACTCACACTCATCATAGGCAGAGCCTGCACACCCAAATTTGAAACATCGAAATTTCACGCTCGCGCACTTGCAAAATCAGAAGAAACGAAACATACTTCCTCAGAGTGCGCATATCGTATAGTTATTGCCCTCACTCTTCCTAATTGCCAGCTATTCTTGAAATCTGCGCCGCTGGCAGGTACTAATATGCACTCCTGAAGCGTGAGGGAAATTTGCAAGCGCTTCGTGGTAATGATTGTCTCGATCGTACACGTACTCTTAGCCTGATCATATTGTGGCATTGAGCCTGGATGCTCTTATATCATCGAAGTTCGTTGCTGTAGGAAGAAGTTAGAGCCAGAATGATGGGTCAGCTGAGTTGCTTATCATCGAAGAAGGACGTGATCGACTCATACTCGCAGCGGCCGTCTCGCCGGCACCATGCTGTTGGAGCTCACGAGATGAAGATGGTCATGCACCAAAGGTACTTCGGGGGGAAGCCTCACCCTCTTCCCAAACCTGAAGACGCGCAACAGGGAGACTATTATGACTGCAATCGGCGATCGTGCACTGATGACCAACTCATGATGTTTGCAAGGACATCGTTGACGTCCCCGCCTCCCCCTGTCTCATCACCCACTTCGTCCTCCGGAAAATGCTCGCCAGTATCTGCAATGGCTGTAGTATTGTGGAAGCCCCAGCAGGAGCATCCATCGCCATCACTGAATGATGGCGATATTCCATCTCCGCCACCGCCATGGTCGACTTCGTCAGAAGGGACCTCGTCTTCATCTCCCTGGACCTCTCCTGGAACTCTCACGCTGCAGGTTCCAACTCATGAGCAGTCACCCTCACTGGCGTTTAGAGACGATGCGAAAAGCTTGAAGGTATTGGCATTCAAGGAGATCGAGAAAGCCTGCAACAAGGAGCACGATATCGTGGTGACAGGACGAGGTGAGAGCTGCGTTGTTACGACGTGGGACGAGGATGATGCCGAAGCTCAGAAAACGGTGGCTATCGTCTGGCACCACCGCCATAGCCGTCAGGTGAGTCTGTTAGCATTGATTGCACTCAAAGAGGCTGCTCATAGGACAAGTCTGCGAGAGCCTGTTTGAAACTCAAGGTGGTTACGGTACGTGTTGTTGTTTCGTGAAGAGTTTCTTTGTTTAAGTCTATAATGGTGCGATCAAACAGATATTCTTTCTCCTCTGAGGGCCCATTCTGATCAACATTGTAGGGATGGAAAGAGTGGGCGACGAAGGTGAAACTGCTTTCTCGCCTGGAGGATCCGCACATTTGCAAGCTGCAGGGCTACTGTGGCGTTCGTGGTGTTGACGAGCAGATATTAGTGTACGAGCATGTCTGCACGGGCAGCTTGAGTAATTACTTATTCGGCAGCTTGTGCAAATCGCTCTTGGACTGGCGCGCCCGAGTGAGGATTGCCCTCGGTGCTGCTCGCGCTTTAGCCTTCCTCCATGATCTGGCTCCTGTCGAGGTGAGTCAAAATGGTTTGCTTGTGCCACTACATTAGTTCAATCTACTACGAGCTGATCGTCGTCTAAGAGAGCGACATGTGCAGGTTGTGTACAAGGACTTCAAAAGCTCCAACATCTTGCTGGACTTAGACTTTTCCATGAAGCTAGCTGGCCACGGGTTGGATGTAATTCCCAGGCATTGCCATGTCGATGCGTCCGCTGTGAGTGTCTTCGCTATGCCTAGCAAATCCGAGAGAGCATGCCATAGATAACTATGCAGTTATCGATGACTGAAAATATTGACATTTCCTGAGTGAACGGTTCTTTAAAGAACAAAACTGCCATGTGCTATTCCACTCTCTTAGATCTAGTACTTCACGTACCATGCTCACGTGATTGTGAGAGCTCGCCTTTCTTTTTGTTGTTATTAACTATGAAAAGGCTCAAAGTCTGCATTCATCATGTAAGTAGCATGATTACCTGTTAAGCTGCTCAACGAATTTCCCCTCTTTCTCGTGATGGTATCAGAAACATTCACTTGGATGTAGCAGTATGATGCTAGAGTGATTCACACGGTGGATAGAATAAACGGTAGAAGATCGCTAGCTGCATTATTAATCACCCGACGACCCGCTGCCCGAGGAATTGTATGAAGCGCATATACTAACTCATGATGCCGTTGCGAACCCTGAGCAGGTTTTAAGAAGAAGGGAAGCATCGAACAAGAGCAACATTCGCAGCTACGGGGTCCTGCTGCTGGAGCTGCTCACAGGCAAGGCCATAGCCGGCCAGGACGAGAGCTTGTTTGCCCGCTGGGCCAAGCCGTTCCTCAAGTTCAAGGGTGGACAGCAGCAGCAGCTAGCGAGCATCCTGGACCCACAGCTGCGGCGGCAGTTGCCGTGCCCGGGACTTAAGAAAGTGATCGCATTGGCACGGCAGTGCTTGCGGAAGGATGCTTCCAAAAGACCCAGAATCTCGGAGATTGTGCATATTCTCGACTCGACCGCCATGCAAGCACTTCTTCAGCCTGCCAGCTCCTCCAACTCCCACCGTCAAAAGTCCTCTCAATCTTCGTCGTACTACAAGTGCTTGTCACTTGGCAGATCGCAACCTTCGGTTCAGACTCGGTTCTCACGGTCCATCTCTTCTAATCACTTTAGCGCGCACAGTTTCAGTTTCTCATCTTGGAGTACGAGCCTCTCATGAGGAAGCTGGGTGAAAGAATAGTAACTGTAGAGGCAGTGGTCATGGCTTATGACTCTGCACTTCTTCATATTACTTAGTCTCTTTACAAATATGAAACATCATCAGAGTGACGGGCGACTTGGCTCTATACTTCACTCAAGCTTTAGTCAATTTGATCTAATTGACTAAATGCATGTTTTCACTCAAGCTTATGTCTAAAAGCACCGACATGGTAACAGACAAGTGCTCCAATAATCATGACCAGTATTGAGCATAAGACTACCATGAAAGTGTCATGTGACCATATAACAAAACTGACATTCTCTATCACAATCATGTGTAAAAAGTAGCAATGTTGTCGTGGAAACGCGAAGCAGTCTGCTAACTAAACGCCTCTAAACTTCCCAGGACTGACTGTCAAGAAGTCTACAGAAGCTAACTGAAATTTTTTTGAGCGTTGATACATTGTATGGATTAGAGGCAAAGTGGTACTAAAGGGGCACATGAATCACACGTGCCAATAAATGAAAATGTTCGTGTCAAGAAATTTCACCAAGAAAGACAGCGGTCAAGCAACGGCTCAACACACTCCCTTTGTTGGTCACTACAGTAAGCTGTCATTTGGTTACCTAAGATGAGCTACCTCTATCAAACCTCGTTGAATGCTCCCTAGAATGACAGTATAAATGGGAACTCTTCCACTTAAATTTTACACAAAAGAGACAAGCTATAGTAACCAAGAATGGCTGATGATCATTTACACGTGAAGGCAGGGCTCCTCCTTCCAGCCATGATCATGTAGCTTGAAAGCTACTCTGTCTGATGTTTAACCGTCCTCTTTTGTAGGCCATTCGCCTTCTCGTGCACAATACTCTCACCGATGGTCGGCTCCCAATCTGAACATAAGAACCCATCGTCAGAGCAGCCTGAGTTTATAACATATAAATCAGATTCATAGGATACAGCACACATCGTCACAGGTAGGCCACGATTGAGGCTTTCAATCACGAATAAGGAAAAAACGAAGGTTCTCTGGATGTCATAAAAGATGAACGGAAAAAGAGTGAAGAGGTGGTTTTAGCAGTACGACGACATATGCCTGCAAATATTAGAGTGAAGATGTAAATGTATCAGTTGTAGGCAAGTCATTTACTTCAGTTTTCAGTGTTGAGATGAAATAGACGATGTACGTTCATAAGTTTTTGTTACTGACCTTTATCCTTTCCACCTTTCATCTCTTTGGTGGTTGCTGAAGAAATATCACCTGAACCAAACTCACTGACTGTTGCGTATTTCTTGATTCTCCACGTGATCATCACACTGGAAAGAATGCCAACGGAAGGAAGAACGTAGGGCAAGATTCCAGGCTTGTCATCCGCACCATCAGCTCCCAAATGCGTAGCAGCACTAGTGAGACTCCCGATCGAAGCGTTCTGGATGATCATCGGCAGGCCTCCGGCGAGAGTGGGAAGCAGGAAGTCCACAAAAAAGCCAACATCGGTTGCTGCCAGTCCATAGTTGATAATGTAGGACGGGACAGGCGAAAAGCGTGCCAGAAGGACGAACTTCCAGCCATCTCGTGCTACACCTTTGCATAAGATGTTGAAGTACTTGTTTTTCTTCACCATGTTGCTCGCCCAGTCGGAGTTTCGAAATAAAGCCCTGAAGAGATTCAGACAAGCAATGTGTTCGTTAAGTCACTCAAGCCAGCTCAAACTCGCTGAAATCAAAAATTTCGACAACAGTGTGTGGGAAGTGAAGAATAGACCTTCCAATCCAAAATGCAAGAGCTGCGCCCATGACTTTGGCAGAAAACACGCAGATTACACCACGAACGAAGCCGAAAAGAAAAGCAGCGGCCGCCTCAAAGACAATGGCGTACGGGAAACACAAGGCGATGGCAACCGTATGTACGATAATAAAGACAGGCATGGCGGATGGCCCCAGCTTCTCAGCCATTACACGAAACCCATCCATCATGGCCTGCTTATCGCCGCCATAAACATTCTGCACCGCAAAGTAGAGCCCGCCCGTCGTCGCCAGCAGACCCAGCAACCCTAATTTGGCTGCTAGGCCCATGGCGTGCTAAATGACCAAGCTCGCAGCACTCCTGACGCAAATGGGAACGCTATTTGAAAAACCCAGTATCGGAGCTCATAATTCAGCAGCTGATGGGACCGATCATAGCTACAACACAGTGAAGAATGACAAGGAGGGAAAATAGGGGGCGGAGCTGGGAGAGGTGATCTTTGGCAATTCGGCACCAAATGGAGCGCGGGAGGGGTTGGTAGACAGCTGATCAGGCTCCGAAGGTGACAGAGAAGCAACTGAATTGCGACTCCGCAAGCACCGCACGATCGGATTACGCGATGACCAGTGGGGACTGGGGAGTGAAGGTGAAGGACGTGACGGCAGTGAGAACAGGAGGCCGGTGAGCCGGCCGTCTCGTACGTGTCCTCTCAGGGTGCTGCATTAACCCCCTTGACTAAGTCAGTTGAAACCTGGAGTATTTTCTACGAGACCCATGTTCCTCTTACCTTTCCTATCTTCTTGGTCGAAGGGAAATGGTGTACTTTTCAAATCCTGATGGAATGAATGGTTTCTTATAAGGAAGTATATTTGTACTTAAAAGTATCATAGCATCTCCATTGGGACCCTTCAAAGGCATCCTTGGAAGCCCCTTGTTTCTCTAAAGTGTAATGTTTTCCCATTATGCTAAAACTAAAGTGAAGGGCGACCAAATAACTCTCTAGAGGCTGCAAAAATTCTCTAAACCACTCATTAAATTATTTTTTTGGCAAAGCTCCATTGCTTGGAAGATACAATTAAGTGTACTCACCCCAAGGATTTGTGGCCAAGTCCCGACAACCGGAATTTGAACTCACACCAGCCATAACCACTTGATTCTTTCGATAATGATCACATGGTTGCATTAGAGTTGAAATTGTTGCAGAAGGTTAAAAGTCGATGTGCTGCAAAATAATTGAATTTGATGTGTTGCAGAGAGTAAGACATGGATGTGTCGATTAAGATTAAAAGTTGAAGTTGCCATAAAGAGTCAAAGTCGATGCAGATGTGTGTTCACGCGGTTGACATGTATTCACAAACAATTGGAAACGCCAAAATTACCCACTAACGTCGCATTTCAGTTTTAGTCATTCCATAATAATTTCCATCTACTTACAATTTTCACACAATTCTACTCACTTTGAAACCTCCCACAATATCAATGTATATAACTATAAAATCTAACATCAAATGTCAATTCTCTAATTATTCCATTCTTAATATTTTCCCATCAACCACAATTAGTGTTGTTGTTGGCATTTAGAGTTGCCATGTTTTTACACCTTCTTGACAATAAATGTTGTAGTTCGTATTTAGTGTTGCCAACACAAAATATAATAGTATAGTGTAAGATACCACCAAATTTGGACCCATGACAGAAGTACTATTCATTCTCTCATTAGAAGCTCGAGTTAGAGTAGAGCCATCTTCCACCCTCTCCTCCTTTGGAATATTTTTGCATGACCTTCACAAATGCCCTTTTCGAGCCTCTATCACAATCTCTACTCCCATTTGTGCAGACACAAAGCCCGTTCTGCTCAGTTGGGCCTCCAAACTATAATTCACACCTAAGAATTCTGAAGTTGGAATTTACAGAAGAATTTTCACCATGCAAAGTATGTAGTATAAGAAATCTTCAATGAAAAACTGAGTCGAGATTATTAATTGAACCCTTTTACTAGGCAGCCCAGAACATCAAAAAGCCATTATGGTTTAAAGAATCTCTAGATGTTAAGCCATAAGTTGATACATAATCGTTCTTTGCAACATAGTCAATATATTCTAATTAATCCTCACGCCAAGTCAAGGAACTAATAAAAGGGCCCTTTGTTAAATATTAAAAGCATGTACATAGCTTCTCCATCATTAATCACTTCCATTTATATATTATAATCAATTCTCTACATCAATATGTTCAACTTCATCTAATCTTCAAAATTATTTTTCAAAGGTTCAAAATACATACACTGTGAAAAGCCTTCATGTTTGCATTGCATGCTTAATAACATTGCGTACTTAGTTCCATAAATTTGGGACATTGAATGAACACTTTGAAAACAAATATCATATCTCTAACTTTCTCTTGCATTTACTTGCACTTGAATCGACCTCCTTCTTTCATACCCCAGAATTCATGAGAATCGATTACTTTCAACTCATAAGGCACTTGGAATCATCAAGCATTTTAGTTACACTAATCTGCAACTATCGTGCTACTAAAACAAACAGGTGATAGTAAGATGTCTTCGATATGAACACGAGCTAGTAATTTACAGGGAAAAATGAGGAGCAGCAAGCAAACGGCAAAATTAATTTTACAGGACCTTGTTCGAGCTGCTGTCTGGTGCGTCCGGAGCTTTAGGATAATGATTTGGTTGGGACCCCAAGTACGTATAAATGTAAAGCTCAACAAGACCACTGTTCAGAGCCACAGACAGCGGGAAGGAGTAATCCAGAGCTTCTTCGCCGGACACTTTGCACACCACTTGGATGAACCCCGGCAACAAGCGTGTGTACATCACGGCATACCTGCACCACAAGCATCGGATTCATTCATGTTAGCCGCAAAACAATATCAGCTCATTCCAATAACACCGCATTTTCACCTACAAGATTCTAATGGTTTCACTTAGTTTCTATCCTCATTGAAATTCTGGTGGCAAGACTCGGAAACAGCCGTTCTTTTTATTTTAAGCACCGAACCATGGCCATCTTGAAAACTATCCAACATGTCTTCTACTTCCAACCACTTCACAATCGGTGTTGGAAACGATCATTGATGCATGCCTTCACCACTCAAACATCTGTAATGCTTTGCAATACCATGGTGAGGTGCCGATTCAGGACATCTTCAAGAATTGCAGACTGTGTCTAGTTCTTCGAAAAGTTGACTTGATGTTCTCGTCTGATTCTAGAGTGCAGAGGATTGGGGTTGAAGGGAAGCACATACCCGATGGCAGCCGAGCGCAGCATCCACCTTCGATGGCGTTGGAACTGATGGCAGCGAGCTGCATGAATGGCGATGGCCAGGGCGATCAAGGTCCCGGCCGACATGAAGGGCGTCATACCCACCGCTATGGGGCCCAACTCGCTGACCGATCGCATGGTGGTCGCGCCCGTCACGGCGGTGATGATCGTACACACAGCAAATGTGTAGCCCAGACGTTTGTGCATCACCGGGTGTTTCATTCGAAACGTTGGATTGAATTGGAACGGCCCTATTGCCATATACAGCAACGCCGCTGCTGCATGAATCTGCACCAACCCTTTCATTAGCAGTCCATCCTGACAACATTCTCAAAGCTGATGTCACATTACAGCTAATCGAAGGGTACATCAACATTATTGGGATGTCTTTCGTAATGCCATACTATTCAGTTACAGATTGCGTACATAGGATTCGAATAGGTGTATGATCCACCACTACACTTTGTGCTGAGAATGCAAGACGGCAGTGAAGGTTTGCCGAGACAATATGCATTACCTGCCATGTGGGGAGGTGGTTGGCAATGTGAAGACCTGCCAACTCGTAATTCTTTCTGAAGATGGCATTGACAGTTAGGTGCTTGTAGATTTCAAAGTCGCCGTAAAGGAACGGGAGTGTGTAGAGCGAGAACGGCACCGAGCAACATACGACAATCCACCGGCCAATTCCGCCCCAGAATCTCCCCCTAGACCGTATCTGATCTTGATGCTGGTCCACCTTCTGCATGCCATGGCGCGAAGTTAGTTCAAGCACAGCGGATTTCGAACTTTCCAATTCTCCGATGCCAAGCAATCCCCAAAAGTTATCGAGTACCAGAATTCGGCTACTTCTGTGGCTAATCTGAACTGTAACAAATCATCAGGAACTATTATAACATGTGGGAAATGTATCCCCGAACCAGAAATCTTGACATCGCGAAAATTTGACACACTGCGGAACCAGTAAGTTACTCGCAACGGAAATGGTCGAGCTTGTGAACGGATTCTCCTCCTCAGACGAAGAGGCAGCCACAGAGAGCGATCTCCGACCACGCCTGGCTCCTCTAGCACTTGCGAAGCTCGCCGGCAGCGGAAGGTAGTGGAAAGTCGTGCTCAATTTCATCTTGGAGCAGGCCTGAAATCCAACCACAGTGGGAGCCAGAGACGACGCCATAGCTCCAGTCGTTGCTCACAAACTGCAATCCACACAGTGCTTTCAACTCCAAGAAATTTTAGCTGAAACCCTTGAGATTCGAAGACGATGCGGCATCTCGTTTCCCGTTTCAAAATTTTGAGGTCCATGACTGAAGCTATATCCACACACTTCCGAGCTCACATCTCGGAAAATCATCAAACTCCTTGAAGTCATAGTAGAAGAAGTTCCAACTCGGAGACCTTGAGATGAACCGCATCCATATGGATGGATAGAAAAGGACGGCTAGAAAGGGCAGACTTGTCGACGTGTGATCATCGCGTAAACTTTGAGAGTCAAGTGAAGAATTGCCTGCCAAGATTTTTTGTAGCTGTGATTTTTTCGAAGACAGTCTTCTTCGATTGTATCGAAACGGGGTGGTGCTTGCAGTCGATAAATCTGCTGTATGCCACAGAACTGTATCAGATAAAGTTAGCAGGAGAACATGAACTCCAAAGTCCAAAGCTGATGAGAGCCCAAGTGAGGCTAGCCACCCTTTGAGCAATGAACGGGGAGTACCGGCATTTAGTCACAAATTGGCCTGTTAATTTTGAGAATTTATGAGTGCAGTTTCAAGGTTCAGGATATCTGCCGGTTCAAATTCTTGAAAAATACCTCAGTATCACAGCGTTATCACATGGGTACCACCGGCGTATAACACGGGTATCAATCAGAATGACCGGATGATCATGTGAAGTAAAGGATATGAACTGGATGACCTCTGAAAATTTCCCGGACTGTGCCCTTGAGTTCAGGCAGCGTCACTCTCTCCCGTCGATCCTGGAATGTGGGGGCGTGGACACCGTCAGATTAGATCACCCCGATGATTGGGAACGCGATGGGAGTAGAACACATGGGGAGCGGCATGAAGATTTATTCCAGGAACGGATGAGGAGCGGCTCTGAGTGCCGACGGCCCACGAGGAGAGCAATCCGCCCACTGCAGGAGGTGTGCCCTCGACATATAAAACTGGGTTCTGTGTCCGTGAGTTTTAGTAAAGCTGTGCAGAGCAAGGTGCATCGGAGGACGTTGCAAGAATGTGATGCCACACAAACGAGTCCACTGGATATCTGAAACCCTAATTGAGACCTGACTCTGTTATCAGATCTTCTCACTGACTTACCTCTTCTGCAATCTCTTGCGCTGTGGCCATGGAGGCCACCATTTTGCAATTGCGCTCATCCGCTCCAGCTTCCCTCTCTCCTATTTCGCTCCCATCGACTGTTGCCTACGTGCCTAATGTGGCGCGCTGCAAGAGCTGGCGGAATACAAGGCGGGACGAAAAACTTATGACCAAGCCTGTGAGTGCGTTTTTTAGACCCTTCTTGTGTTCTTTATCCCCCACCTTGAGGCTTTTCGGATTGGGAGTTCAACCTTTGACTTGAATTGCTCTACGAGATAGGGAGTAAGGATTATGAGATGCTCAATTGGGATGTGTGCGCAGTGGTTTGCGCTGCTTCATTCCCTGTCAATATCATTTCTGAATCATTTGTATTATTTTAGTGGAAGAGCATTTTGAGCCTCGATTCGTGACGTTTATGAGCGAGTGGAATAGTTCGTTCAGGATTAGGGAAGGGTCAATTTTAGTAGCCAGTTTGGCTTGGCAGTGCTTTCTCATACGTATACGTAGCTTTAGTTTGATGCGTTAGCTTGATGGACGGTAACAGAGGGATGGCAGTCTGAAAATTTAAGCAGAAGTGAAAATCACTTTTTTCACTGGTGAGATAGCGGCTCGTTGTGGTGAAGATTGTCATTGATGCATAGTAGGTTGGCTTGCACTGCTGATTCGCAGTTTGGACGCTCCTTTTATATATCATCATATTCGTAAATTTTGCATGAAATTTTGTCCAGACGTTGCGGCCAAGTCATGCCCTGGGTGCAACAGTAATGATGGCCGAGAGCTCTTGTCGGACAGAGGACCTCAAGCAGTCCGAAGGTGGCATTTTTATGGCCCATTCAGAGGGTATCGCTGATACTCATGAAGAGTACGTACTCCTCTTTGATCGTTTCGTGTCTGAATTTGCTCGGATTTTGGAAGGTTGAATCTTTGCTCTAACGTTATTCATTATTTTCTATCTTGATAGGGAGTGAATGAAGTGTTGATATATCTCTGTTGATATATCTCCGCAGGGTGCTTACAGGTGCGGTGGATATGATTGATATCGATGAAGAGTTGCTGGAGGAGCAGGAGCGAATAACTGGAGCATTGCAGATGGGCGTGATAGGTTGTCGGCGACCAGCTTCTTGGGTTAGCACACCTCATTTGCCCCTTCCTTTGTTGACTGGCCCATAGAACTCAATTTTTTCAATGAAACCAATAATCTGACTTGTTGGTAAGTAGAATGCACTCCGTTTTATGAGCATAGGTTTACATCAAGGTCGAGTGACCTAATTGATGAGGTTCGATGACCCTCTTTTTAGAGTTGAGTCTAAATTCTAGTTGGACTACTTTTGTTCTGTTACGCATACGAGATGAAGTAGACTGAACCTCCTTCGCCACCCAGATATGTTTTGGAGGTGGTGCCAGGCCCCGACGGAAACGAGCGTGGAAGACAGTGAATCGGAAAGGCTCGTTCACTAAAGCTCGGAAGCTCGTGGATGTAATATCTGAGCTGCCAAGTGCCAAGGAAGAAATATACGGGGCATTAGATGCATTCATTGCATGGGAGCTGGAGTTTCCTATTATAGCTATCAAGAAAGCACTGCAATACTTGGCTCAAGAACAACAATGGAAGCGTGTCATACAGGTTGGTGGTTGTCACATCAATTCATCGTCGGCATATCCATATAAGATGTTATGAATCGAAATGGGTCTGTATTGACGGGAGACGCGGCTCTTGTCAAGAGCCAAATCGCGAGTACAGTTACTTGCGGAGCATTAGATTGCTCCACCAAGTTTGACCTTGTTCAGCACGTGGTACTCTAGATCCAATGGCAAATTTGATTAATTTGATCCTTCAGCAAATATATGTTTATGAATGCGGCAGGTCACGAAATGGATGCTGAGCAAAGGGCAAGGAAAAACTATGGGCACGTACACCTTACTCCTGCAGGCATTAGGCTACGAAGGGCGCGTGGAGGAAGCTGATGCACTGTGGGAAAAAATTCTGACTCAACACGAGGATGCAACTCCGCGGATCATGTTCACAGTTGTAATTGCTATGTTCGACGATCATAATCAGCCCAGGCGGCTTCTTCAGGTAAAGACAACTTCCTCAATTCAATATCCACTATACCGCTCGGCGACTATCCGAAGGTTACTCATTTCGTGTCTTGAGATCCCCACACCGAAATGGTGTGGGCTCAACCATTTTGCATCGTATTCAAGACGTCGTATATGCAGTCTGTATCCACGGTCATCGCAGAAGTAGCTTCAGTCTCACAGTGATTAAGAGCCCATCCTTTATCTCACTAGCATGTCACGAATTGTTCTAATCTTCCTCATTACTCACGTTACTGTAAGCTACTTCAGCATATATGCAAAGTGTAATGGTCGAGAGTGCTGTTCTTTGAAGGTCTTTGCGGATATGGAAGAGTTGGAGGTTAAGCCGGACGCAGCTACTGTTGAGCGGGTTGTGAAAACATACAGAGGTCTGGGATTATTGAAGAGGGCAGACGCTATTGAGGCCAAGTATCCACCCACTAAATGGGGATACAGGTATAGTAAGAGGGGAAAGAAATACAGGATAAGGGTTACTGCGGAAGGCGGTGTTATCAAGCCTGAAGTTGCCATCAGATCTGAAGCCGAAACCGAGGCAGGCGTCGACGAGGAGGATGCTGAAGATTCAGATAGTGACTATGATGAGGATTATATATATGAAGAAGAATCATTAGGAGAGGAATCTCTAGAACAGGAATCTTATTTACATAATTCTGATAGTGTCCGTTCATCAGCTGGTCATTGACCTCGAAGTAAATTCAATTTACCCTTTCCTCGCCAAATAGTTCAAGGAACTCGATTGTGAATGTTAGTCGGTGAGGTCTCATGTTCTTGATGGTCGTGAAGGAGATACTGAAGGGGCTTTGAGGACCGTGGCAGGTGTGGACGATTTTTTCACCTTTGTTAGCAGCTAACATATCGTGAAGCTCTCCACACCGTACCAATCAATCAGGTTGACAGGTCTCGCTCGGAGATGCCTTTGCAATGCCACGTCAATTGCAAGGCTACTTTTCATATGCAACCTTGCACAAGATTCATTCACACAGTTACTTACGAATATTACAGGATGGAGTTGTGTTATCAATTGTATTAAGTGTTGAAGCAAAAGTTACCCACTCATTACATACAACAAATTCAATTGTGCTATCATCCAAATCTTTTAAGAAGCAAATAAATAAAATATAGTTGTTATACATAACCTCACATACTTCACATGTGTGAGAGCCTATTACCGTGGGAAGAGTAGCCTAAAATTGTGAACCAATGCAACATGTGGAAAATACAAAATGTAGATAGATGTTTAACTTCTTCAAGCATGAGTAGTGTCGACTATTGTTGTAGAAGCATAGAAGTCCCAAAAACAAGTCTCTATCAAATAGAATAGTGTAGTTGACAAAAACATGTGATAACTGAAGATTTATATTCTATGAACAATACATATGTAAAATAAGAGTACGTACCAAAATAAGGTCAATTGGATCAACTATCTCAGCCAATTGTAGTAAGTGGATGACTATCTCAACCTGATGTAGCAAGTGGATGACTATCTCAGCCGATTGTAGCAAGTGGATGACCTCCCAATATCTTCAAGTTGGTGCATGCATGAAGACATCCTTGTGTAGTCGAGTTTGGAGTAATATCTAAGAAAATAGTACAAATGCTTGCAATTCACCCAATTTCCTTTCTTCCCAAGAGAAGTTGTACTAATTGTAGTGAAGTCATAACAAATACAATGTGGGAAATTTCTGATGTAGGCACGGTAGATATTATTTGTTGGAGCCACAAGAGAACTTACCACTCCATATTTAGGACAATGCTATGTAAATTTAGGACAATGCTATGACAATGCTCTCATGGACAATGCTATGTCCATCCATGAAAGCCAAACTCTCCCAATTATTTGTCCGAGTAGCAGCAAGAGCATGAGGACTACGACAAACAATATTTCTCTACCTAGTTGGTGCATGATTATCAGGATTCTTGGGAATATGCATTCTAAAGAGAGGAATAGGAAGTCTATGATTGGTTTTGAAAAGACTCGTTGGTGTGAGAGCTTTTCGTTGCTCCAATTGGAATCTAGCATCTTGTAGTCCAAGAACTTCTTCTCGAGACAAGTTAGTACCAATCTAGATAGGCCACCATAGGTACAGGCGACCAGTCCTTTACAAAAACTTTTCCTTCTCAAGACGCATTGCTTGATGTCATTCCCTCATTTTCGGTTCCTGGTGCTCTTTGAAATTTACAGCATATCTCCCATCCTCTCTTCCCTCATTCGTGTTCCGCAACTCCTAGAGTCTTTGTCCTATGTCCCCCAACTCTAGTTCCCATTATTTACTTTCATATCCTCGTCCCTCAACTCCCATTCCCGGTTTCCATCCTTTGCGGTTCTTGTCATATGTTCCCTCCATTTCCCGTTTACTCCTTCTTTGCTTCCATTTTCATGTTCTTCAATCCTTGTCTCTTCAACTCCTTGTTACATTATTGAGA
Source organism: Bryum argenteum (assembly GCA_037043015.1). Lineage (NCBI taxonomy): Eukaryota > Viridiplantae > Streptophyta > Bryopsida > Bryales > Bryaceae > Bryum > Bryum argenteum. Next base: position 1,070,492 of record CM073323.1, on the reverse strand, counting down.
TTTAACAAACTCCTAATAACAATCAAATACCACTTACCAAACACTTCAAAATCTTTTAAACTCTTCATGCCATATATACAGGATCAAAATGATCATGAACATGTATGTATGGATTGCCAAGGACGGACAAATATATACTACTATTCCATATATAAAGATAATACCAAAAATCATCTCATCATGTATGTTTGCAAATGCCACAAGATTTTTTACAATCAATGATAGACTTAAAAAAATACTTTGGACTTCGACCTAGTTTAAATGAGATTGCTCAAAACTCTAGATGTACCAATAATAGAGGACTAGGTTTCATCACCATGAGGGACATAATAGCTTCTCCACTTAACACTAGCATGTGCTCATGGAAAATTTCTATAGGGTGCAAAAATAGGGCACCATTTTAAAAACACCTATAAGACTGCATTCAAAAATTCAGAACAAATTGTAAAAGAGTCCAAAATTGTTGAATTCACTTTGACTATACAATTCACTTTCCCGATGTGCATGAAGATTGCTTACACTGATTACCTCACTAGAGATTACAAAATCTGAAATTTGAGCCATTATTGAGCACTCTCCTTACATCCTACTATTTATCTTCATACTTCCGAACTACTGTACTCAATTATTATCAAGTCTTGCATAAAACTTCCAACCCGAGACTTCCAAAAATGCGATGAATGAAGAATAGGCTCTTCATCCGTGTAGGGTTTCGTTCAGTTGTCACCGAAGGTTTCTGTCGACCAAGCGGAGCGTTGTTGCGGGAGCTTCAATCGCGTCAATTTTCTCGTGTCGTGATCACTTGAAGCTTGCTCGACACTCGTGATTGCGAGGAGGGAATTTGGTGATCGATTAGTGCAGCTGATCGCGGAGCTGTACAGGTGAAATCATGAGTAAGAGTTTGGGCATCCCGGTGAAACTGCTGCACGAGGCCGAGGGTCACATTGTGACTGTGGAACTCAAGAGCGGGGAGGTGTACCGCGGCTCTTTGATTGAGTGCGAGGACAATTGGAACTCGCAGCTCGAGTCCATCACGTACACTGCCAAGGTAAGATTTTCGTTTCCTTTAATTCATGGCCCTGCGATACTCATGCGAAAGCCCTAACTCCCCGGTATCTTCCTAATGGTTGGTTTTAGTGGAATTTGGCAATCTCGAAATCATCAAGCAGTATCGTTGATTTGGAAGGTCGCTCTAGGGCTAACAATACCAGCATTTTTCTCGTTCTGTCGATTCCGACATTGCATGGTTTAGGGTATGACGACGAGCTTAGAAAGGATGACATATCTGGAATTTATTTATGTGTTTTTTCTTCTTGAGAATCTACCCCGGTTTAAAAGTATCTTTAGACGAGCCTTTGAACTTACACCGGCCCTTGCTTGTCCTTCTTAGGATGCGCATGTAGGTTTTGGCAGTAGACTCTTTTATACAGACCAAAAAACTGAATGGTCTTCCCAGTTTCGTCGTAATAATTCTAGGCACGGACAACAAACTCCATGACTTTTAGGTGTTAAATTATTGGTTGGTTAGTAAGCAATCAATATTCGTCTGTGTGAAGAAATGCGCCTTTTCGTGGTGTAGCTTTAGTGTATCTTCCGCTGGTTCATGCTCGTTACAAATTGGACCGTGTTGCACATGTTCCAAGCCATTTGTCAGCTGGGGAGGTCCCGACAGTGCACTTGAGCCCTTTCCTGCTTTTGATTTACTTATGACGAGGATTTCATCAGCTCGTTGTTATTCTCGTTTCATCTTTCACGAAATCAGTGTATTTCAACGGTTGGGGGTTATGCAGGATGGGAAGGTCTCGCAACTAGAACACGTTTTCATCCGAGGGAGTAAAGTCAGGTATGTCTCATTTTCCTTCTCAAGCAGGAATCTACTCTTCTTGTCGCTGGAACTGGAGTGAACTTGATCAATTTGTGTTTTTATCTGCACACCGTTCGATTTAGTTTTTCAGTATCCAGAACGTTCCAACCAATCGTGGAGTTAGCTGTTTCCCCTATTTTGCTTGTTGTGGGACCTAGTGAAGTTGGAATAGCTTAATTTGAGGGCGCAATATTATGCAACTTTTTCGCAGTTTTTTGGTAGTCCCTTGCTGGTACTCATGACCGTGGTGATTTTATTTCTTTCAGATATATGATTATTCCTGATATGCTCAAGAATGCCCCAATGTTCAAGCGTTTAGATGCTAAAATTAAGGTACAGTTTTTCCGTGATACCTTTTGCTTTGAAAGGTTCTGGAGTACAACACGGTTACTGTTAAATTCTTCTTGAACTCATCGTAACCAGAAGACAGAACATATGTGACAAATTTTTGACTTACATCGCTATATCTGGTGTGCTGCAGGGTAAGGGTTCATCTGGTGTAGGCGTTGGTCGTGGTCGTGCGTCGGCCATGCAAGCTAAGGTTAGCCTTTTAGTATGAATGTATTATGTATCAAGACGTTGTTTTGTGCTTAGTTGGTAGTAGTTTCTGTTCTCTGGCTGAGCCTATTCGGTCCAAGAATAGTGCAGTATTGTTTATGAATTGCTTCTAAAGCTGTTTCATTCCTTGATGTTTTACAGGCACGCTCAGCAGCAAGAGGCACCGTACCCCCTCCAATGGGGGGCAGAGGAGCTGCACCTCCTATGAGAAGATAGGTCATTTTCTAATTAAGTATCCTGTCTATTAGTGAAGCGGAATTTGACATGCAAAAAGCGCCACAGCCTTTTCATTTGTGCAATGCTGAGGCACTTACTCCCTGTAACGCAGGTCATCATCTGATCAGAGAAGTACTTACTGTAGGCTGCTGGCTATCGTTCTCTGATGTAGAGCAACTCCTGCTTAGCGGTGACTTTCCAAACCCTTCATGGTATTGTGCAGCTGTTAGATGAGAATTAGGTTGTTTTATTAGCTTGACCGGTGGTAAACATTTTGAACTGAAATTACACGAAAAGCAGATTCCAACATCGCTCATGTTTTATTTTTTTGATACCCTCTTCCCACTACAGGGCGTACTAAATTTTCTCTGGACACACAACAGGTACGCGAGGCCTCAGTGGTGGTTGCAATTAGACAATATATGACCAATTTTTGGATAACCTGAACACTTCATTGGACATTTTCTCATTAGTGTCAGAATACTATTGCGCCGCAGTTTGAAACCAGATGCTAGTTTTGGGACTTCGTCGATTTTCAATCTCAGCAGATATCTGGTGGAGTGAAACCGCTTACAGTTAATTAGATCTGCTGCCTAGTGGGAGTGGCCCGAACATAGGTTTGGGCAGTTTTTGAGGCAACATGATTTGAATAGCACAGTGCTCCTCCGTCTCTGAAAAAGATAAATTACCCAAGAAATGTAAATGGAAAATAGAATTGTGTCAAAAGTCAAAGAAAAAATAACTCAAATCACAAAAAGAGAGAACCGTATCAAAAATTCGAAGGACATCGGTAAGAACGACTTATTTGAGATGTTACAAATTTTAAAGGCAAATATGGAGATAGTTTCACAAAATATCATATCAAATAGTACCTGCCCTTTGATTTTGATTGAGAATTTGGAGATACGCTATGAATTTGGATGGCGGTCATGCGATGTGACTTTTAGAGGTTCGATCTGCAATATTTGCTTGTTGCCCACACCTCCCCAAAACCACTTGCTTCCAACAACACCTCGTGTGCCTTAATTAGGTAGGCGGTCCCTGAGATCCCACCTCCATCACAAAACAAAAAAATAAACATTTGCTTTAAATATATAAATAGACTTTGTCACTATTTATGAAATAATTCAGTCAACTTGTTGCTCTTAGTAATTGAAATAAGTAAGTAAATGTGAGCTATGAAAGATCTACCAAATCTTCAAATGCTTCACATTGTAAGCAAAATTTATGTCCCGCTCCAAATTTATAAATCTTAAGTAATAAAAATACGAAAAGATCAAAATTGACGAAAAAAATTATTCAATCCCACAAGCTTGGGTCAAGATTATGATGAGTGCTCTACACTATGGACCAAGAGCCATGATTATGAAAATCAAAACATTTTCATGATCATGACTTTGCGAGTAGTCATGACCATGAAAAACCAAAAATTGAATTTGAAGTGGCTTCATTGGTCACTCCTTGTAGTGTAAATTGGATTTAGAGGTAGACAAGTGTAGGTTCAATTTCCCTAATATAAATCCTCATTATTCCCTCTTTTACTCTCAATTTCCTCCTTTCTCATAAAATTATTGAACACTAGCCACACAATGATTTTTTGATCCCCAGAGTCTACATTGAGTCGAGTCAAGGGAGTCGAGGCATTTGTTTCACCTCAACTATAATCAAGAATACCATGAAAACATTATTCACTATGAAAAATTTAGCATACTTTGGGGACCTCAAAGTTAGTGGTCATTCTCCTTTTTTCAAGATAGTGAAAGCCAAATAGGACTAAGAGCACTTTAACCTTCAATAATATTTTTTTTGAAATTTTTAATGGTCATGACTCTTAGTCCAATGCACCCATAACACTTTAACCCTAGAACGTCGGAGCCCATAACCGTGGCCTGAACTTTGATATGTCTTACTCTGAATCCTCCATTTCGCCACTTTACCTGAAAGTAAAATATTTTATTTTATTTTTCGTAGATGTGATCACATGCTTTTCATATGCTGTAAAAATTTCAGATTTTTTTGGGAAGATTTGAAATTCAAGTGAATTTTCAAAGAAAAACCAAAAATAATTCATATCAAATACAAATCACTTTCAAAAAATCTGAAATTTTTGGAATAAGGGGACATTGTAGTGAAGAATAGCATGGTGTAATCCATGGTTTCGTGTCATGCTATATTTGAAAATTGAGAAAGAGACCCTATAGGCATGTAAACTTAAGGTGTCAGTAAATCACTAGATATTAGGAATTTCTTGAAATTCTAACTTGGAGTAGAAACAAGACTTGGTAAGATTCATTTTATGAATTGAGCTTGAACTCAAAAGAGATCATTTAGTTGCCTAAATTTGAGACTTAATAAAAGTAGGAAAAAGTTGCAGAAATGCACTGTGTGGTGACTTGTTTTTAACCATTCTTTCAACTTTCATACCACATGTGATCTTAGGAAATACCTTAAATGACCTCAAATGAATTCCATGATATGCTATTATCATTCATAAATCCAATTACAAAAATCATGAATGAAATTCATCCCGCAATAATAGGTTACAGTGAAAATGTTCTGTTCATCGGACATAAAATGGCCGCTCCGACGTTCCAGGGTTAAAGAACCTTGGGAGTCAGATGACAATAACAGGCGGGGGAATCCCACTCATCAGGACTCGGGACAGTCATACAAGAAGCCGTGTCGGATCGTACTGGGCCCGTGAATAATTGGACCGGCTGCCTAAGGAACCCTCGGTACACCCGGCCCGGCGTGGTAGGAGTCTCGCCCGAGTAGAAAGCGAAAGAGCAATGCGGAATGCCTGTGATGCTCCCATTTCGATGAAGCAAGCGAGAAGTCCAAACAGCAATCCTACACGACGTTGTTAAAGGCTCATGGTGGCTATGGTGGCAAGCAGCCATGGCAACTCCTCGCAGCTCCTTCTCGGCCTCGCACTCCCCCTTCGAACGCACCTACTCCTCCGTGGAGTATGGCGCCAACAGCAAGGAAGTGCGCCGCAAGGCCTGCATCGATTTCCTCTTGCAGGAGAACTATCTCCTTACCGCTTTCGAGCTTCTCCACGAGCTCCAGGAAGATGGCCTCGTTGAATCGGCTACCAAATTGCAGCTCTTTTTCGCCAATTCCGATATGTTTCCGCCCGACGAGCTCGCAAAAATGCAGGCCTTACAAGGTTCGGGACGCGATTCGTCATTCTTTCATTGATTTTCTTTTTCTCCTCTGTCTTTCGATCTTCCTGGGGTTTAGATCGCGATACTGCTCTTGATAGGGCATCCGAATTTGCAAATGTACTAGTGATCGCTTGGTTTTAATCTCTGGAGAATCTAAGTCATTCTTGTGTCATTCTTTTAGTTTATCAAGTCTCGGTGTTACTGCATTGGTACATGAATCGTCTTTCAAAAATATTCAGCTCTGGCTTCTTACGAATTCTGTTTGATTTTCCCTGCGCCTTCGAGGGTTCCACGAATCACCGGATTGGTAGTGCTTTCTCTGGTAGAGCTTTCTAGGAGCAGCAATGTTCGTAATCGCGTCGCCTCGAGAATCTTGATTCGCAGAACTGGTGATAGCAATATGAATAAATTTGCACGATCTTTTTACGCGTTATTTCAAACAATATATGCTTGGTTACTTTCACAGTTTTAAAGTTGAAGCGAAGGGTCAGAAAGTTAAAAATCCGATCACTTTTGGTTGTTCGTAGATTCGATTCTCCTTGGGTCAGTTTCGTCAGGCTACGTATTGTCCGATACCTCTTCAATCAGTCGTATGTGCATATGGTGTGAGGTTGACCCCATACGATCGCGTGGAATGAGAAATATATTAGAGATGTCAAGATTGTTGTCGACAATTTAGAGCTGGCTGAGGACAGACGAATCTATCTACTTATATTTGATCTTGTAATTATTCAGGTATTGATGCTGTACAACTTGCCGATGAAAGAGAATTGAGTGCTGAGAAAGCTGCTGTTTGTGAATATGAGCTACGTCTGGCTCGGGAAGACATTAAGAGCTTACAGGAGAAGTTGGCGAGTCGTGTGGAAGTTGCTGAAAACCCGTCTGGACCTGGTGTGTAACACTGTTATTTGCCGATCCGGTCAGGAGTTTGTTTCGTTTTTGCAAGAGCATTTAATGTGCTAGAACATTTAGAATATCCTGTCTTTCTAGAGTCAGCTTGTGCTCACCTTCATGATTGAAATGTTTGCTGATGCTTGCAGAGGTCAGTGTGACGGGCTTTGAAACGAATGGTGAGAAATCAATTACAAGCAACGGAACAGTCAAGGTCCTGGGCAAGCTTGGTGAAAAGGAGAGACTAGATATAAACTGTGCAGTTAAGGAATACCTGATGGCTACTGGGTACAAGATTTCTGCAATGACTTTTCAGGAAGAGGTATTGAAGAGGAGTTTAAAACTCAAGTCCACTGCAGCATTGTGGGTTACCATTCTTGTTAGCTTGCGTAAATGAATTGGTACAGAACTATGGTGTTAGGTCGATGAGCTGAAATCCGATCGAGATGACTGCTTCGAAATACAGTTATACTTGTCGTTCGAAGTTGTCGGTATTCCCGCCGAGACAAAGTCAATATCAGTAACATGAGCGATTTACTTGTGCCTAGATCTATCGTGGAAAGCTGGTAGTTTTAGATGTCATTCGCACTTTCTGACGCAAGCGTAAGATTTGTTTCGTATTGACTGGATCATTTAGCCAAACGATAAAACATCCAGATTCTTAGTCATCACTGGTGCTGTAGGAGATTGGTTTGGGAGGTCGTTTTGAGTGCATTTTGGCGTATTTAGGATGACATAGTAAGAATGTACTTATCTATTGTGGCACCCAGCTCAAGTCACTTCTATGGTGTGTGCAGGTGAATCTTGATTTGGATGACTGGCCGGATACTGCTGCACATGTGCCTGATGCTCTTCGTCGATATTACCATGCCTTTCTTTGTTCTACGGTCGAAGCGATCCAGGTGCGTTGACATAGTCATTGAATGTTTTATTCAACAGGCCTCCTTTCTGTCATATATCTGCCGTTGCTATGACGCTCATACAAGTGGAAGATCATTGTTCCTACTTCAGGACATGGAGGTGCTTGTAAAGGAGAAAGATACTCTTCTACACGAGAAGGAAGTGCTTGAAGGAGAGAAGCTGTCCTTGACCAAAACAGTGGGGAGCCTCAGGAAAGACGTGAGAGAAAGGGATTCTCAGGTGAACGGCGCACATACTTTCGGTTGATTTCTCGAGCATGCATGGCAGTTTTGTTCTCCTGATGTATGTACTTCATCGTAGTCTCTGTTGGAACTGGAAAACCTGTTGCTCATTGAGCAACCTGAATGCATTACTTTCTGCCTTCCTTTGGGCGTCTCAGTATGCAAGGTCTCACGAGCGCTTGGTGATGTTCGTCTTTCTTGTGATAGGCTCAGCAGATGAAGGAATCTATAGAGCAATCGACGAGGCTATTGAATGAGTACAGAGCTGAGGTCACCTCACTAAAGTTGGAGCTAGAGAGCTTGATGGCTAGTAGGACGCTTGGAAGTACGTCGAACACAGAGACAAAAGCAGAAGGTGCACAGCTGGAGCCCACTTCTAGTGCAGCCGAGGCAAGCGTAGATGTAGAGTCATCAGCCGTACAAATGGATCTCCCTGCAAGTGTTACAGCAGCAGATCCAGAGGCAGTATCAGAGGCAGAGGCGGGAACTATAGAGTCGGAAGGTGCAGACGCCCTTGCAACGCTGAAGATGCTATCTGTTGATATAGGAGCGAATGAGGACTTCAGGTTTGTGGAAGATATCGTAGCAGTTATATTAGAGAATAGCACGTCTCTTGTACATAGTGTTGGGTCAGGTGCACAAGATGGTAAGGAGGAAACACTTGCTGTCGACGCAAATTTGAGCCCAAGAGTCTCTGAGGATGAACGAGATCCGGTATGTTTCTTAAATTATCCCTGTTTTCTTCTTTGATGTGCCTTTTATGTGAGCTTACATTTACGACAACGACGGTGAACAGGGAAGCTTTACTAATTTGTATGTACTTTGATGAGCAGGAACTCGAAACTGTGCAGATTTTGGCAGATGCTCTGCCCAAGATAGTTCCGTACGTGCTTATAAATCACAGAGAGGTTTTATATCCTTCCTTATACTGATCATTGATGACTAGTGATAATATTGCTTTGCATATGCTCAAGAAATCTACTGGGTGCCACGCTGCTTCACTGAATATGGTACCCACGTTCATCGTACATGTGTAGGAGTTACTGCCACTCATCATGTGTGCTATTGAGCGGCATCCGGAGAGCACGGTTCGAGATTCACTTACACACCTTCTCTTCAACTTGATCAAGCGACCAGATGAAGTACAACGGCGAATCATAATGGATGTAGGACACCATTTTACTTGGATAAGTGTCGTTTGCTTGTCTCGTGGAGGCTCTCTTAATTTTTACTTTTACTTAAGTCATGGCTCGAACTCAGAGATGATCGTGGTCAAGGGTCCGTAAGTAAATTTCTGTTATTGTTAACTTCAATTATAGTGGAATGTAAGATATGTTCCTGGAAACCAGTTGTGTGCTCTCTTGATTGCTCTAGCAACTGAAACAAGTTTGCTATGTTTCAGGCATGTGTAGAGCTGTCAAAGAATGTTGGGCAATTGCGGACAGAGACAGAGTTATTACCACAATGCTGGGAACAGGTACTTGACCTAAATTCATCCATTGTTAGGAAGATGTTGTTTTCTTTGTTGAGCGACTCAGCTTAAATTTCGTCTTCGCTTCGTGAATTTTAAACATATCGTGAGTTGTGTACAGATCGATCACAAGTATGAAGAAAGGAGACTTCTTGTAGCGCAATCATGTGGGGAGCTTGGGCAGCTAGTGGGATCCGAAATGCGAACATCTTTGATACTATCGATTATACAGCAGTTAGTCGGTGACCCAGCTTCGGTAGTACGGGAAGCTGCAGCTCACAATTTGGCTTCACTGCTGCCTCTCTTCTCCAACATGGACAAGTATTCCAAGGTCAGCTTTGCCATGGGGCCAATCTACGGAGCTGCATTTTGACTTCCTGGCTCGCTGGGGGCACAAAGTAAGCACTGTAGTTTGGATTCCCAGAGATTTTTAGCGTAGACTTCCTGTGTCTTATGAAGGAATACGTCATAGTTATCTTAGTCCGAGATGGCAAAGTCATCCTTTGGTCTGCTCTCATGTCTCCAGCAAGGCATGGAAGAACCAGAAGTGACTCTGTTATAGTAACGCACAAATCTATATAATTATGGAGGTCTGAATGGTATCACAAGGAACCTGGTGCATGAATAAGGGTATCAATGCCCGTCATGTTTCTTTATTTGTGTTTAGAGAGTGGGGACCTTCGAACTGTCGCAGTGAGACGTTCTTCTCGGAACCATACATGAACTGAGATCATCAGCTTGTGATGATCAAGTCTTTTGATGGCATGTTTCATATTGCCATACTGCTATTCTTACCATAATATTTTTCACTTTTCTCCATTGTCATAGCTAGATAAATCATACTTCAGCTGATGACTGGCAACCGACTTAGTCTACTGCATTTTCCCTTCTGGATGTGGTGTTCATTATCATGTGTCAGTGCTGTTCCTGCAAGATTATGTTCATACGAAAATCGTCAGGGTCCACAGCCCCTATTTATATTTGTCCCATTCCGTAGTTTCTTGTATTCTCTTGAAGTATTCATCTCCTCTATTTTTCCTCTTAGGGAAACAGCAGATAAGTTGGATATCGTTGTCGTGTCTTTGAAGATCCATGTGTATAGAGTCTAATCTATCTCTCGACTGTTACTGTGTTGCACTACCACCAGGTGGAGGATTTAATGTTCGATTTGGTTTGCGACCCTATGGGACCTGTTGTAGATACTAGCCTGAGAGAGCTCGTTCCTGCTTTGCTAGCCTGGAACAAACGAGAGATGCGATCTTTCGCACAACTTTACAAGGGACTTCTTTCTAGACTCTTAATGTCCGCTCAGGTACGCGATGCAATCTCCTAGTCTGCTATTGATCTGGGGCTGTTTGTTGACTAGGGCTGGTGTCATTCGATTTGATACGTCTGGGAATCGTGGAATTCGAGATGAACTTCCATGTTGCTCCTCTTCTTTACGAAGGTATCTAGTCTTCCCGAAGGACATTTGGGGTCTGAAGTCTTAGTTCACTTGATTTATCCGGACTCTAACAATCAGTGGTGGTATTACATTGTGACTCTGCAGCGGTGTCCACCCGTATCAGGAGTAGAAGGCACCGCTGAGGCTCACCTTCGGACTCTGGGAGAGAGAGAACGGTGGAGCATTGATGTCTTGCTTCGCTTGCTCACGCAGCTGCTTCCAGAGGTGCAAGAAGCCGCTATTGAGTCCTGCCCTGTTCCCAATATTTCACCTCATGCAGCGAAGGATGCAACTTTCTTTACGGAAGACGTTGTCAAGGCCTACGTTGCGTAAGTACCTGTTAATTCTTCGCCTGGTGATGGTGATTGTTGTTGGTTTTTGTAATCATGATTCATGTCTACTCTCAGAATGGCTCTTTTGTTTCCCAAGTCCTGAATGTATGGTTCTTTATGTACTCTGCTACTTGTGATGACTTGCGCTGCTTCGATGTCTTTCTGTTTTTTTCACGTTGATTGAACGCATACAGTGAATTTTGTCGTTATGATGCTCTAGATCCAATGTGGATTGGCCAGCATTTGATTGGCTGGTTACAGACTGCTTACAAGCAGTTCTCCAGCTTGCACGTATGCTTTCTCCTCGAGAGGAAAGTCTTCGAACTCGGCTCTGCAAGGTATTGGTTTACTCATTGCTGAAGCTTTGCAGCCGAAATCAGCTGGATTGGCGCTTGAATTTTGATGGCGTTAGAACATGATGCCTTTTCGACCCTTATTCATAATTCGAACTTTACAACCGAAGGTTATACTTTCCCTATGCAGGTACTTCTGCGGATCAGTGAATGCTTTGGTGGCAATTATCTCACACTTGTTATGCTGCCGATCTTTCGGTCAGCTACTGGTGACGACTTTAATGATGCTCACATGTCCTTTGGATTCTCCAACCGCGTTAAAGGTACCTGTGCCAATTGCATTAGAGGATCTGTAAATTGGCTATAAATTTTGGTTCCCCCGCCCATCATTCCTTCAGATTTTGTCGTTAAAATCCTCTGCTCTTACATGAATTCTTTCATCGATGGCTTGTACTCATAGAGATTTCGGAAGGTGCCCTGAGTTAAGCACGCCTGTCTTGGGTTCTTTCATCGGGCTGATTGCGTGTCGTGTCTTCCTCTCCTGTTACAAGATGTTAACGGCTTGACTCAATAATACTTTCTCACAACAGAAGAGAATGTTTATTGTGTTTTAGGTTTCAAGCCCAAGACGCCTATGGAGGAGCGTCTAGCAAAGATGTGTGTGCTGCCACTGTTTTTGGCCGGAATATTAGGTTCGCCGAACATGGAAAGTGAAGAGCTGGCGTTTTACCTGAGAGAGCTCATATTGCAGTCTAGTCTCAAGTCTGGTGCCTGGACACCTAGCAAAAATTCAGAACTCATCGACTCTGTTCGTTTTCTTTGGTGAGAACTCTCCGTCAATTTTCCTTCTTAACGAACGCTAAATGTGTAGGTAAAGTTTGGAGCATGAGAGCTTGTCGAGGTACTAATTTCATGATTCTTCCATATGTACGCACAAGCACGTATCCATTGATGCACATTATTTTCTACTGCTTAGGCTTCTTGATCACTTGAGTATATTCTAACCCCCAAGTTTAGCTGTAAATTCATCGTTGAAATGCTGGAGCAAGGTGTTATGTGTTTGATTCTTCATGTGTTCAATTTGGCTATCTCGTTCTTTTAAAATTTAAGTTCGTTCGAATCAGGAAGCATAGATTGGTATAGAATCTCATGACGCATGGTATAGGCTGATCAGCCCATGTGTTTCAATTTGATGCAGTACATTCGAACAGCAGCATGCAGTTATCCTTGGCGTTCTGTGGGAGCTCGTTGTAAATCCTAATGCTGATGTTAAAATCAGCGCAGCTGTGCTCTCCAAAGCACTGGTTAGTGACCACCGATTTTGATGCAGAGGACCCAATTACTGAGAATTCTCATTTGTTATTCTGAATGCAGTACTAGTATATGCATACTCATATGTATTTTCCGCTGTGAAAGCGAGGCATTCAGCGATGTCACATAAGTTCATGGCTTCTGATACAAGATTTTACAGGTTGGAAATGTGGAGTTAAAATCCGCTACGCAACAAGTTATTCCAGCTCTAGTGACGCTGGGCTCGGATCCAAATGCGGATGTCAAACATGCCACTATTGAAGCGTTTGGGGCCGTAGCCCAGCATTTTAAGGATGAAGAGGTTCGAATTATGGGAACTGTCTCAAAAAAAATTTCTTTTTCATTGTTCCAGTTAGTGTTGTGACATTGTTTTACCGCATTAAGTTTACTCTGAAAGTTGGATGCATCACGAGCCTAACGATATGATCGACATGGATGCGAACCCTAATGGGTTTCTATGCGAATGCAGGTTGTAGACAAGGTGAAAATGCAAATGGATTCATTTCTTGAGGATGGATCCCATGAAGCAACAGTAGCAGTAATACGGGCCCTGTCTATGGCAATACCACTTACAACATCAACCTTGCGAGATTATATCCTCTTCCAGTTATACTTCCGCTCACATGACGTTTTACTGGATTGTTTTGTATCAAATGAGTCCTGTTTGGAGAGTAACAATAGAGTACTGTCATCTTAATAAGTCCTGTTTAGTGAAGATCTTTTACTCTTCAATTGTGAAGAATCCGATTGACGCCCTTGACTTTTCACACATTTGTTGAACAAGCTTGTCGTTCTGTCGGGTACACCAATGCCGAATGCCAAGCTGGTCCGGCGACGGGAGAGGGCTGACGTTATCTGTGAAGCAGTGCGAGCACTCGATGCAACTGGTATGATATCTTGATTTTTTATGGACTGTCTTTTGCGTGACATAGGTGAAAATAGTTGAATTCTATGTCCTGTTATCAAGCCAGGGCTTCACCTTTGAAACTTGTTCTCGACATTGTATTTACAGGCAGGCACACTGTATTTCGCTGTGCTCTCTAGAAATTAAATACTTGGTGCTCAAAATTGGCGTAGTTGTCGAGATTCAGCTTGTCGATATATACAGCTCTTATTAGTTGCCTGGACTGACGTGCGCTATTCCTCCAATGGCCTATTGCACAACCAGATTTGTCTTCAACAAGTATAAGCAATCTTCTAGTACCAACTATACAGAATTTACTAAAGGATGTAGAGGCCTTGGACCCGGCGCACAAGGAGGCATTGGAAGTTATACTTCGTGACAGAGGCGGCATCAGAATCTCCGAGGTTCTCACGAAGGCAGTGGGTGGCTCAATTGGAAGCTTGTTTGGAGAAGGTGGCTACTTGAGAGACCCAGGTTACTTGAACCGATCAGCTTCCGAGGCAACCGCTATTGAGACTCCACAGCCGCCAGCACCGCCTCCTCCGGAGGAAAGCGGGATCAAACGGATGATGCGTGGATGGGGGAGATCGTGAAGTCTTACCGACAACTGCCACGTTCCTCAGGAGGCGTGCTTAGTGTGGATATTGTCTATTGATCGAGTGGCCCCTCTGAGAATCTTACATCTAGCTAGAGTGCCCTTAAATTTACGCAATCCATGATTTAATTTGACGAAGAGGGTCTACAGTTCACTTTGGTAAACATCGTGAACGTCTGCCCTACTTTCGCCAGGAAGAGGTAACCACATATGATGCCAGCGTGCTATTCCAAGCATCGCCATATTCTGTAGAATGACTCAATGGAGGCTTGTGGTTTTCGGCTTTAGAACAGCTAGGATAGTGATGCATTTTTCACTTTGTCCCGACAGTGGTACAGTTGGTGCCATGATACAAGCATTCTTGTCTTGCAAATGATTATTCAATTAAGAGTCGATTCCACTGTGCAAACAATCTCCTTCATGATGTTTGAAACGAATGCAAACTCTTACTGACTACATTTCCTAATGTATGTCTTTGAGTCTGTTTTGTTGTTTTGCACCGAGCTGTGAAATATGTGTACATGTCAGAAGACAGCCCAGGTGAGTTGCGAGCAGGTCGCGGTCTTTGGAAAGACTCATCGAAAATTATCTGGCTTCTAAAAACTTTCAAGGTGCTAGTTCCGGCACCTTACTGTGTTCATAGAATTTCTTTTGAGTCGGTATTGAATCTTCAGCATTCTCCAGTACAGTCGGAGCTTAATTAAGAGCTTATCGGATCACGAAAATCTAAATTTGGGTTCGAGGGTACTCGATGTCCTTTTTCGCGTGCAATAGAAGGGAGGGAAACGTGCGCGTTTGTGTTGCTTGTCGACTGGCTCCGTTCAACTTCTAGACGTGTAGAATTGGCTCAGCAATCAATCGGCAATCCAGCATGCTCGTGCTGGACTACGACCAACTTGTAGCGAATTTGCGGGATCATGATCAATTGAGTAATGGCACTCCGCTGTCGGTTGAGAAGCCAAGTCGCAATGAGGGTTGGGATCGGGAGATGGCAAGAGCGTGTCAGGAAGCCATGGGACCGAATGGATATGGTTTTGTAGCTGTAAGCGGGATGAGAAATTATGCAAGCCTGCGAGACCGGCTGCTAATCCTCGCGCAGAAGCTTGCTCTCATGCCAAATTCGGAGCGTGCGATAATTCTCAAGGTAACAACGTCTTTCATAAAATTCTGTTTGCAAATTGGGGCCTTTTTCTCTCGATGTCGCTTCATCTTTTTAGGGTTTGCGACTTCAATGTAATACGGATATGGATTCAATTGCGTTTTAATGAGCATGAGGTCATCTGGGTTGTCCCGACAAATGAGTCTCGGTCGTTGCTTCCTGTGACGTCCACACGACCGCTTGCATGGAAAATTCAAAGATTTGTAAGCAGGCCAGCATAGATGACGTTGCTTTGTGCAGGAGCATGGATTAGGAACGGACGTGCCATTGAAGGATCCTGGTCGACCGGTGTCTTCGTTTGCAGCGCAGCTTCGCTTTGAATTTCCTTCAGGTGAAGACGCAGTGACGTGTGCTTGAAACCTCTCGGTTGAAGTAGCCCATGGAACCCACGGTTTACCTTATTGATTGTACCACGTACCTTTAGCAAGTGTACCTTTCAGATTCTTGACAATTATAGGCTGCTTGTTAAGTGGCCTAGACGCTGTAGATTCTACTGTAGATAGGGCTTCCTTGCATCCATGTAAGTTTCCCATTCTGAGCAAACCAGTAAAGTGTTGTGTGACACAGAACTCGACAAAGTTGGGCCGACTTCAATTGATGATTGTCGCTGTCAGGATCAGGAGAGTGTGGAGGAGCATAGCTTCAGTGATCTTGGCGGCTTGTTTGGACAGTTGGGCATGTGTATGATAGAGGTGGGGCTACTAGTTGCTCGGCTTTGTGATGCCGCTCAATCTCATGGGAGCATGCGGTGAGTTCAACTAACGTTTGAATGATAACCTTGCGTTGCTGGTTGGTGACTCATTTGCTGAGCTATATAAAACTAAAAAAGGCGGGTGGATTACAAAAAGTCACTCCTCATTCTGAAGATTTGATATCACATGGCATCAGCATTCTGCATATTCACTTCGCTGAGGAGGAACTGTATAACTAGATACTTTTTGGTTGACTTCATTTTGGGCAGTGAAGGAAAGCTTGAGCACGCAATTTTGGAGTCCGGCACTGCGAAAGGCCGACTCATCCATTACCACTCTCTTCTGGAGCAGATAACTCTTTCCTCTCTGCACGCGAACCTGCACAAAGGTCACAAGCCAAACGTGAGGAATCACATACTCTGTCAACTTAATATTTCTTCTGAGCTTCGATGCTGACTCTATACTACTGATGCGGAACATGGATACGCAAAATGCTTATGACCGCGTTAGTGATACATTAGTTGCTGACACTAGAAATGTTCATCAGCAAGGAGATTGTTCATCTAGGTCGGATGCTGACACTAGAAATAACCTTCTTTGAGGTTCACATAATCACATTGTATGTCAGTAGATGTTCAAATCGTTCTATGACAATGTAGAGCGCTGTAGGAAGTCTTCATCTAATACTTCCGATGTGCTCGCAGAAGTCTGCTCGGGGAGGTAAAAAATTAGGGGTTGCAAGTTTGGCTACTGATTCCGCCGCCACCCGGTGGCAGCAGTGGCACTGCGACTATGGCATCTTCACTATTCTTACATCACCTCTCTTCTTGAAACCTACACGAGGTGTTCCTTCAGACAAAGATGATGTAAATCAAGGAGCCTGCGATCTGAAGAATGTACAAGAGTGCGCACCCCCAGATGGGCACTCATCCTTAATTGCCATGGACAGTCAGGGGCAAAGCGCCTCTGTAGTAGTTCCGTCAGACTACCTAATAGTTCAAGTAGGAGAGGCAGCTCAGCTGCTGACTGGGGGAGTACTCGTGGCTAGAGCACACTGTGTAGTGCGACCCACGGCAGCCGAAGATGTAAGTCGAGAGACAATGGCAGTATTCTTGCAACCAGCTTGGGATAAACGGATGTCTCTTCCGTCAGGCGTTCCGCCAGAACTGGCGCTGGAAGCTGGGGGAATCGCCGCCCACTTGAAGACTCACATTCCCCTGTTGGCATCGCGCTGGAAGGAGGGCTGTACATTCGCAGAATTTTCGAAGGAAACCACAAGGCAGTACTACGGTGCTGATGGCCAGCAAACGAGATGATAGTGGCTCTGCGCAGCAGATCGATTCTGATGAAGTCTAATGTCAAGAACATGAATTGAGGTTTCCTCTCGTGGGCAAACTGTTGCCATTTAGGGTGCCGTCTGCTTCCTATCTACAGCAAAGTTGCTCATGCCCTTCTTGGTAGCCAACTCGCGTCAAATAGGATTAGCTAACAACTTGAGCCTCATCCTTTTCACTGTAAGCCTGGCTGTAGCTTTCGCACTCAACTCATGATGCAAGATTTGCTGGATTCTGCCGACTTCACTTTGTGGACATCATTTGGTTTGTTACGGAACGTGCATTAGTGATGGGAGTGGAACAGACAAACTTAGTGGTTGTTTCCATGAGTGGAACCATTTGGAGGTTGCAGCTCTTCCTGATGACTAGATCGTGACTGCATGTATGCTCCCTACAGCCAACGAGTCCTTGAGTGTTCTCACAACATTATTTAACAGAGGTATCAGCAACTTTTTAAAAACAAGGATCCAAGCCTACCTACTGAGTTATCAGTGATAGGTCCAGTGAAAATCCTCTGCAGGAAAGGAGGTTCGATTCTTTGATTTGTCATCGAGAAGTTGATCTTCATCTGATAAAGCAAATGTAATCCCTGCAATTTACTTGTCAATCGATTTAAGAGAGGGATAAAGGGGTTGTTTGACTTAAATCCTGGAGTCCCATGGGTCCTAAGGAGGTACATCGGAATTCTTCAGAGAAGAAAAATAATCTGGATCTACAAGTTCGCTCATAGCATTTGGCAATATGCTAAATGCCAAAAAATATAACACAATCTGAAAGTATGAGTATGTAAACATGTTTGAATTTACCTTAACCCCTAGATGTCCTTGCCATTTTTTTGTCAATAAACATAATTCTTTGACAACTTTCTAAACAAAAAAGAAAGTGAGTTACTCTAATATCATCCTTACAATCTTGTATTACACATAGTGTAGGTCATGTGGATCAATTTGGAGTCATGAGGCCTTATAGATTACAAGATTGTAGTGTATTTGTACTAAAAAACGCTTATGAAATTTCAGCATTTTCACTTGAAGTGGAAATACTATCAACAAACTCTACGTCCTACATAAGTCTTTCTTCCTAATTCTAATGTTCTATCTGTTCTATCTGATTACGGGTATTTATAAGTATAAGTAACCTTGTAGTACTTGATGATTTCACGCACAAGTATGTGTTTGATATTTGAAAGTATGACAATATTCTCAGACTTCCATAACCATGATGTGAATTCCATTCACAATAATATCAAAATGGACTTTTGTACACGATGCTCGGTGAGGTGAAAATTTTCAAGCACTTTGAGTGGATCGATTCTACATCCCTTCGAAGAAGAAAACAGTCGCCTTGGAGTTTAAGAATGAGTTGCAAGAGTTTGTACGAAGATCACAACTTTGTTCAATTCCATAGTGTTTGTTACAAGGTTGATCATGTCCACAGCCAAATGATTCCAAAACAATATATTTCAATGTACCACACTAAATTTCAATACAGGTTAGAAGATAACCTACCAATCCAAACCATCATTCTGATACAATGAGCACATAGAGGGGTTGATAGGGGGAAGGCACTCCACAGGATTCCGGTGAAGGAATGGGCATATGGGGTGATAGGAAAGGGTTGGGGGAGCCGGGTCAGGGTCAGAATCCTCGCAGCATCGTCGCAGGTGTGAACAGTGCCCTGGTGCATGCAGTGTCAGAATGAGAAGCTCTTCCGGCCTTCGTTGCATCCACGCCCTGCCTCCCCCGTTCACACCGGCCTAAAGAGCCAGTCATGGGAGCGCGATCGCCCCAGCCAACAGGGCAGCGCCAGATGGCCAGCTGGAGGGTGGCGGGGCTGTCCAGGTGGCGGGGGAGGACCCCTCCCGTGCCGGGGCTTGGACGGACTTGGACGGAGAGGGGCTCAATTCCTAGTTATCAACAATGGAAGGGACATCCCCATCGTCACAATCGACGACCGACGACCCCTCCCCCCCTCTCGCTCCACCCCACTCTCGCTGCCCCACTGCCACTTATCTCTCCATTCCCTCTTCGACCCTCCTCCACTTCTCACTTTCCTTCCCCTCATCGCCACCTCCCCCCCCCCCCCAGGTCTGTCTCGCCCCCTTCCATTTGTCATTGCTCTTTCATTTGCGATCGGGATTCTTTTTCGTGCCTCCTCGGAATCTCCGACGTTGAGCATTCCATTTGGCTCACTTCTATTGTTTTTATTTTGTGTAGATTCTTCGCGTTTCAATATGTCAGCTCCCAAGCCTGATAAGGGTGGAAAGAAGGGCGACGATGAGAAGGTCATAATTATCAAAGTTGCTGGTGTTGTCGTGGCTACCGGCATTGCCTGGGGTTTGTACAAGACTTTCAGTCGCAAGGATCACCCCCTTGTCAACACTGAGGCAGGAATCAAGAGGGATGCTGCGAATGCCAAGGTAAATTTTCTCACATTCTCTTTGTTGTTTGGTTGTGATTCCAATCAAGTGTTTTTGAATTGAATTGAATTTGAGTCTTTCGTTTTTTGATATTAGAACAAGGCTCTTGACGGCAAGGTCGCGGCGGACCACAAGGCCAATGAGGCTAAGGGCGGACTCAGAGATGCCGCTGGCAATCTGGTTCACAAGCTGGAGGATGTAGGCCACAGAGTGCAGGGAACGTTCCAGAGGGGTGCCCACGAGGTTGAAGACAAGGCGCAGGAAGGCAAGAGTTACTTGAAAGATAAGGCGGACAAGGCGAAAGCTGCCAAGCACGAAGCAGAGGAGAAGGCGAAGAGAGAAGCGGAAGAGAAGAGACTTGAGGCTGAGGCTAGGGACGCCAAGGCTGCTGCCGAGAGGAAGGCCAAGGAGACTAAGGCCGCCGCAGAGAGGAAGGCTGAGGAGACCAAGAATGCTGCAGTTGCCAAGGGCAATGAGGTTAAGCAGGAGGCCAAGGGCTTCTGGAGCTTCCTCAATGGTGGATCCAAGAACGCCAAGGACGAGGTTGAGGACAAGAGCCGAGACGCCAAGGTCACAATTGAGGACAAGAGTAGGGACGCTAAGAGCGCCGTGAAGGACGCTGGTAGGGACGCCAAGGGCGCCTTGAAGGACGCCGGCAGCAACATCAAGGGCTTCGCCCAGGACAAGAAGGAGAAGGTCCAGGATGCTGGAAACCGCGCCTACGAAAAGACTGCGGAGGCCAAGAAGCGCATTGACGGCAAGCAAGTCACTGTGCAGAAGGGGGACACGCTCTGGGGCTTGTCCATGAAATACAATGTACATCACCTTCACAATCCAGCTTTTTCATCATGTCCTCAGCATAACAATTTTATTGTTTGGATTCTGTTTTACATTGAACCCGGCGATTGATGCTTAGACCTATATCAGTACTACTGCATTATGATGGCTACAATGGTATACGTGGATCCTTTTACACCATCTGATGTTTTCACGTTGTATGGCCAGGTCTCGGTGGAACAATTGAAGGCCGCCAATGGCATCGTTGTTGGAGACTCTCTCGACGCTGGAGACATCATCACCATTCCTAAGTAGAAAAAGGGGTCATGACTTTTGTGTAGGTAGTCTTTTGTCCGCTTTGGTTGGTCGTATGGTTGCTGCAAGATTGTAATAAACCGTGTTCATGTCCACGCTCTATTGTAATTTTAAGAGGCAACGGCATCGGGGTGGAAAGCTCAGATGCCTGATGTTCATTTTTTGTGAAAAGCGCATGCAGGTCTGTGCTCATTCTCTTCTCACTTTGCAATCCGTGTCGGAGCCCTGGAATTTTGAATCTTGCAAGGCACTTAAGGCTATGAGTAAGTGGAACCCATCACACAGTACCATTGCTGTCATTGTACTATCCAAGATTTGCCTGTACAGCTAACGGTAAAGACCTGAGGAATTTCGGTATACAGTTGTGAGCCTGAAGCAGATTGGTGCAGACCATGTAGTTTAGAGTATTACAGCGAAGGGTTTGCTTTGCATACCGAGAGTTGCATGGCTGATGATAGTGTTGCACATCTGAAAGTGTGAATTTAATGGGCGAAGGTAAAGTAGTCCAATGTGGATACTGGAATATGCTTCGTAGCACTTTATTGCATCATATATAATTTCAGTGGATCGTCTGATGACATATGCATGCTGGAACACTTTTTATCCAAAAACGATCGGATATTATTGAGATGGCGACGCTGGAGCGCTTTCTATCGATAGTACTCTCACTACTGCAGTCGAGTCTCTCGTAACTGTGGTGGAGGGTGAGGGAAATGTCGCCGAAACATGTTGGAAGCAGATGCCCTTCACCTAAAAGATTAATAGTAATGGTGATGGAGTTAGCAATGCCCAAATGACAAGAAGTAAATGAGAATACATGTTACTATGGCAAATGGAAAAGCATAGCAGAGTAAATCAAGAAGGAATGATACTACAGTACTGTACAGTGAAAATATTGCATGTACAGCTCTTAACCCCTTGCCCTATTTGCGTGCGCTATTTCAAAACTGCTCATCTTGAATGCTAGGTGAGAATCTCATTTTATAAAATATTTTAGGATCTAGTACCCAACATCCACGTGTATTTGTATTTGTAACATCAGTAATTGTATTTGTGACATCATATTGTTTAAAGATAAAAAGAACGTTTTTTTCCCTCCTTGTAAAGCGGTTGAGCAACTTTCGAGGGCGAAAAAAAGCAGCTTTGGTGCTAAATTTGACTCGAGGCCCTTCAAATTCTTGTTCCTAGGTGAGTTAGGAATGTGTCTATGCAACATTTACCCTCATACAACCTATATAACCTAAAGAAATGCCTCTGAAGGTTTGCTGAGACTTTAATACAAAGGTCATTCTTCAAGAATTCTAAACGCCCCTAAAGAATCAATGAATGAAAATCCAAACACTGAGGTCATGCCTTTCAACCTCTTTTACAATTAGAAAATTCAAAGGATGAAAAAAAGCAATATTTTCATTTTTTGGTATAATTTTGAAGTTTCTGCAATTTGATTGATTTGGGGCACAGTCGAAAATAAAGGAGCATATATTTGGGCAATCTTGGGTAGAGCCAAACAACAGTGTTTTTAAACTTTGACCGTGATTATCTCCTAAAGTATGAAGAATTATTGAAACAAGTGATGAATTTTTGGAGAGGTGTAGGAAAACTCTACGGCTTGCGAAAGGTGTTATCTGCATGTGATTCAGTACTAGTAATGCTCGGTTTGCACTTGGCGTTACATAATCTTCACGCTTAAGAGATAAAACTTGTCAGATGGATGGAGAATCCCGTCTTTGTTCACATTGTACTTGATAGGCAAAGTGGTTCCTGTATTTTTTTGGAGAGTATACAAACTCGCTATTTAGTCGGTTACCAATATTTACGTATTGAGCTTTCACGTCGTTCGAGCGGAGCCCTTATCATATTGGGAGGTCACATCATATGGAGATGTGATACACGAATCTTTTGTCTTTCACTTTTGTCTTTAGCCTCAATTGTATCTTTCAGTGGCTTTCATTTTCTCTTTGTGTGTTGATGGCCTCGTTTGGCTTTGCAATTGCACTTGTACACCCCCAATTGCGAAGTGTTGTTATGCAATTCTTTCCCTCTTTCATTGTTGCCACTTTTAATCCTTTGCTATGAACCCTCCGCTGTGGCGCTTGCAAAACTATTTCACACGGTTGTATAGGATGCACTGAGGAGCTCCTATGTGGTTTTCGCGTGCTTGAGGTGCGAGATATCTGCAATTTACAGAAAATCCGGCTCTATTGTGATCTCATTTTCTACCATCAAAAGCAAGATCAAACTGTTCAATCAGCTCCATCAAAGCTCGATGGTTTGTATCAATCGCTTCCACTACCCAATCACTGAATTCATGCTCTGGGCACTTACAGCAGAGAGGTACTAGTTGGAACTTCGACATTTAAAGATGTAGTAACTCTCGCATTTTGGCAGGTTCGCATGTTTGGATCTGATGCAATTCACTGCTGCACCGTGTGTTTGGGCTCATTTTTCTCTGTCATTGGCACTGCGTGTGCGCTGTTGAGGGGATTTTGCTTTGAACATGTAGGAGTTTCATAGCTGCTCACTATAAAGGTAGGGTTTTGGTCTCTCCTTCATCTCTTTTGTTTTGCTCTCATAATTCACTTCAGCATTGTCCAGGCTTGTGTAGGCTTGCTAAAAAAAAAAACATCAATATGCTGGAGGGGTATCGCGACAATTAGGCTTTTTCTAACTCTACCGGACAACCAGGAATCTCATGTGAGGCTTCTACGGTTCTACCCAATTACTCATCTTCAGTTAGTTGGTTTTTCTTTTTTCTTTTTTTCTTTTTTCCACATAGAAATCAATGGACAAGTAGCATTCAAGATCTTCTTATCATCATTCATGTTGTTTTATCCATCCTGATATTGTGCTTGCAAATTCCTCTGCAGGGTCCCCTCACCGTTTTAAATGATCCCTTTCTGCAACGGGAGTCGTTCTTTGCTTTCAGGGCGTGGCCGCTTCTTCAACTTCTCAACAATCCACATTACACCTGTGGCATGATCGACACTGTTGAAGATCAAGACATTTGTACAGAGTAGCTGTCTACTGTGGTTGAGAATTTGATGGGGTCGCTTGAGGATGCCAACACCTTCTTCGGTGCAGGGCTCAGGAATTACAGCTTACGTACGATGTTTACTTTATTTGATGAGGATGTAGGATTTTGGGTGAAGCCAAGGTCAATGACTTGGTTCTGTAGATTTTTACTTGAACACTATGATAATGAGAGGTGGATCCAAATGTTTAGGATGTCCAAAAACAATAGTGCTTTAATATATCTGCTTAAGCCCCATGTGCAACATCGGGACACAAAATACCGTAGATAGAGATATCCCTGTTCTCATGCATATAGCTTGCACTTTGTTTAAGTTGACACATGGTGCTAGTATGCTAATATGTAGTGATCGAGATGTTTGCCATAGGGAAGAGTATTGTTTCCTTGTTGCTTTGAGACGTTGTAAATTGCAATCAATGATAGCATGCAAGAAGAGATTAGTTAGCTAGGAGGTGACAAACTAGTTCCAAGCAGATTTCAAACGCTTATGTAGCCTTTCTGTTGTAGTTGACGCCATTGACGGCACACATGTATCTATCTTTAAACCACAAATGGGCCCACAAATTACTACTACTTCAAGTCAGGGGCATACACGATAAATTGCCAGACCGTCATAGAGAGTCAAAAAAAAATTCTCGATTTGTATGTTGGTATGCGCGTGATGACTCCATGATGTTACGACGTCTTCCTTCCACCATTCGATGATGCACGATAATTTGTTCCACAATCGGTTTGAAGTGGATGGATTTGATCCTTTCATGATTGAAGACTCTAGGTACCACTTGCTCCCATGACTCATGGTCTCGCATCGAGTTCCAGTGTAGTTGAGCGCAAGTTGTGGAGGGGCCGATGTGTCGCGGAAAATGCTTTTGAAATATCAAAAGAAACTTTCTCGAAGTTGCAGTTAAAGTCTCAATTTCACTTTACCTTCTTGCCGGATGTTATCATTTGTTACGGTATCCTTCACAACGTACTCCTCGGCCAGTTTCAAGATCAGGTTCAACAACTGCTCCATGTACTACGTAGTGAAAGTTTAGGTGGACAAGTTGAAGATAAAGATGGATCTCCTGGGGAGGGTGCCAACACGGACAGGATTGATGGTGCTCCTAGAGAGGGTGCCAACACGTAGAGGATCGATGGTGTACTTGCACTTGGTAATAAGGTTGGCCAAGACTTGGGATTATACCTTCCATACAACGCAACCAATAGCATTGAATGGGACATGTACATTTTTGCTCAACCTCTTCCACAAATCAATCATTTATTTTTTATTTTTTAAAAACTTCTTAATATACATCAATAGAATCTTTGAATCACATTCCAACTACTGGCATACTATCGCACAGCAGATTGTAGTGATTGTGGGAGTAGTTGGTAGCTCAACTCCTCCATGTAGAAAATCACGTAATAGTGTAGATGTGATTTCAGATTTTCAATAGTGCCTTTACTCATATTGCCAAAAGATTATTATTGTTTGTGTGGTCAAGGGGTAGTGCATAATTTGCTCCATCCATAGTCTCTGTTGCAGTCATCGATAGCTGATGAGACCTATCGAATGCAAAGGCCTCTATACCGTTGTTGTGCTACATAGTCGAGTGACGGGCCTAGAGGTCGGTACAAGGCATTCTAGCAACTGGTGTGGAGGTGATGTTCTGATTGAACAGTAGTGGCAACGACAACATGAAGGAAGCACATCTCTTTTCAATTACTTCACATTTGAGTGTTTTTGCAATTAATTTGGTGTGTGTGGTTAGACAAGAGAACATTGTTCTAAAATTTTGTCGCTCTACTCACCCAAAAAAAAATTGTGTAATTTACATTAGTTTTGGTTGTTCTTTAAACTGTGCTTGGATTGTAGATGATTGTTGTGCATGTTCTTTTGGTTTTTTGGTGACCTAATGTAGTTTTGTGTATTCTTTTGCCGTTTGAAAGGGTAGTCCGGAAGCGCTGCCTAATTTTGGACTAGAATTGTAATCATAAATATTTTTGAAGACCTTCTCTTAGAAAATAAATTGCTCAAAAATAAAAATAAAAGCATACTCAAGTCTCTAAACTTATGCATGAGTGCTCCTAAGTACCGTACATGGTAAGTAAGTAAACTAAGTTATCTACATAGAAAAAATTTGTGACCAATATATTTGGGCTAATAATTATCAAGTCTACCTTTGCACAATGAAACAATGTTTTGTAAGCAATGCCCAAAAACATCATGCACAAACATTGTCTCTTATTATCTCATAAATGCTCATCCAATGGTTGAAATTTTCAATTGTACTTGTAAATAGGGTTAGACACAAGAACCTACTGTTAAACATATCTTACAAAGATTTGAAAAATGATGCATACCATGTCATATTCAAACATAGAGGTAGAAAATAGCAAGTTAGATTTTCAAGCTCAAAAAACACAATAATTCATAAGAGTTTAACAACCAACACATAAATCAAATACCGACACTCTCAATATGCCACCTTCAACATATGCATAAATTTCTTCTTCTCGTGATAAGTTAATGTATGTGACATCTCTAGATTAAGCACTTTAATCCTGAGTTAAAACTTGTAAAAATTTATGATTTAAATGCAACTTACTATGAGGGACATTAATATGAATGTAAAATAAAATTATGACCATCCATATGTGTGGAGTCACCGTAGAGCAAGAGAGGCGGGGGGCAGCATAAAAGAGCATGGGCTACAGACTGCCCTTGCAACAAAGGAACCAATGAGGGGGCAGATAGCCACCTGGCCAGGCTGTGATTTCCATATATCGACTCCCACCAACTTTCCACCTGCCACTTCACATGCCCTCACTATGATTCCACTATTCTATTTTTATACACTTCCATAACATTTCATAGTTCAATATGAGGTAATTAACATGCTCAATTTTCCAACACATTTCATAGGAGCAAAGTTCTGTTATGAAGGAGCAAAGTTCCTTTATGTTTAGAAGATTGATGATGAGGAAATTATAAATTTTTGGGAGTTTTTCAAAATTAGTTCTAAAAGATTGAAGTTGACCGTCAGTTGTAGGTTTTCCTATGAATTTTTATACTATGAACTAGTTGCAGTGATAAGAATCTTTTCGCAATCCAAGATGTGAGGAAGATGTATGGCATACTTTTCACTGCAAAGGGTCTAGTAATGGAATATGTTTCATTTGTAAGGTTTTCACCATTGCGAAGATATTGTTTAATCCAGTTTTTTTGGGTAAATTTTGATTAAAAGGTGAACAACTTTCTAATTGGAGAATTTTTGATTGTGATAGGTTTGTTGAGAGCTTTTCCATTCTAAAAATGATGCAATCTTGTACTCTTTTCGAGTGCAAATGTATTATGAAGCCTTGGAACTGAAAATTTGGTCTACGTAACCTACAGATGATTTAAAATCTTAAAATCACCTTACAGACGAGTATAGACACGGCCATGACCATGCATGGATTCATATGAGCTTTAGATGGTGAAAGTTGAATGCAGCACAATTCTCAATTGGTGAGAGCTATTTCAACTACTTGTCATTGATCATAACAATATGAATTACCTGTGAGCAGAACGTCCCTCATTCTTGCATACGGATAAACCTACGCAGTCCGTTTGGCCTAAATGCATTGATGTTGTTGAAGCCCTTGGATGAAGCAGCAGCTCTCTACTCATCAGATCTTCGCCTTCTTGAAGAATGAGGGTCAGATTGGTATCGTAGAATTTTCAAACGACTCTGGAAGCTTGGCGGTACGTACGTGATTAGCCTTAAGGGATTAATTCTAGCATGAAATCCGTCAATCATGGAGCCCTACGTGAATTATAGTTGATGCTGCTCGTGATGGGTTGCTCCAGAAGGTCGACGAGTTAGATGGAAGCTCTGAAGCCTCCTGCCGGTTGATGGACTGCTACAGGCAGAGATTTTGTGATACGATCTATCTGCGAATTCTTGAAGTTTAAGTAGATCGCGAACACTGTTGTTTGATATCGACTTCCTGCGTCCGCGTGCACTTCATTGTGAGAGCATCTACAGTGAAAGTCATGTCCCCTTCTCCCAGCATAAGAAGCAGAGCATGTATCACAAGTTTCTCAATGCGAGTATGAAGTATTTCTTGTAGATACTCTAGAGATTGACTGGAGCAAGGCGCTGATCTAAATGGTTGAGTGCTGATCACTTCTGGATCCATGCAGCAGCTCTACTTATCTCGTCAGCTCCATGGCAAACTTTGGTACAAGATCGGCCTCTTGTCGCTTGTCACCTCGTCGGCGAGGCTAAGTTCCGAACCCTAAACCTTGTACCTCGTCACCTCAAACCCCAAAGTATGTTGACAGGTGAGGCATCCTGCCCCATGGAGAAAGCTGACAAAGCAGGACGGAAGTTTCTATTAATTAAGTTCTGAATCTTGTGATCGAACACATGCTGGTAAGCCCCTTTCGGGGTGATTGATGGAAAAACGACTACAGGGTTCAGCGGGAGAACAACGGGAAGTAATCGAACACATGCTTAATTAAGTGAAGACGTTGTTGATGATTGCCAGCATGAACAAATCCGGGGTCAATCATCCGTGGATGCTGCACAGTCACCAATGGACAATGTCTGATCTGTCATGTACGATAAGTTTTGGCTGCTGCTCAATCACGGTCAGAGTCGGAGGCCGGGTGATGAGCTGGTGCAAGCCACCTTCTAATGCAGCAGAGATGGCAAGGGCTCATCAGAGTGATGTGAATGTGGACTTGGATATGGCTCTTTCTGAATACACAGTGCTGGAGTGGGCAGTGGAACTTATTGATGGTGGTGGTGGTGGGCAGGAAGGCCCAGCAGTTTTGCAAGCAGTGAAAGCTCATATCGAGGTATTGAATGAAAGAGTTCACAAATGAAAGAGTTCACAATTGCCAGAGGGAGTTCTAGATTACAAATAGACTAGTTGAAAACTATTGATTGTCTGCCCAAAAGGCAGCTTGGTTGTCCAAATGAGATGATGTCGTCTCCAAGTGCTTGAGCGATGTCTTCTAGAATTTGCTGCAAAATGGAGCAGTTTTGCAAGCATGGCATTGCCCCCACAAGACTCTCGCTCTGTTACCATTTCGTGTTAACTTATCAGCTCATGTTGACATAGTCATTAATGGAGCAATTGTGTTGAACCCCAATTCTGTTAAAATGGCATTATTCCGGCAAAATGGCACACCTCAACTTTCTGAACTGCAGTTCAAAAACCATGTGATATAACAGAATTTTAAGGTGATATTAGGGAAAATTAGTGACAATGTATATAAAGAAGTGATATGACAAAAAAAATTATGATATTACAGAATATACCATTTTATATGAGCACAAATGGAAGATCTAGTGTGACAAAATGGCACATGACATAGTGCCATTTTAACGGAATTGGGGTTGTACTTGCGTAACTGCCGTGGTTCTACCTCCCCCTCTGAAGAAAGGTGTTGGACAAACAACAGCATTGGGAATATCAGCTTTTGATTGGAATGGTAGTCTCATGCATGGAAGGTCAGCATTTATTTGAACTCTATGTCCAAGTTGATCGAGTTGAAATTTTAGCGCAGCTGGCTCATTACCTGCAAAAGGTACAGGACCAACGATGCCAGATGCTCCGTCTTTGTAGCAATATATAGTACACAAGTTAGAAAGATTTAGCAGATGTACGTTTTGATTGTTACTGGATTGCTTCAACATCCTTATATTGGTCGTACATGGCCTTAAATTACAACAGTTCGCGGATTAATCACATTCCAAGTCCTATGAGTGTATGAATTGTGTAATCATATGCATATTAACCCTTAAAGGTCTGAACAACCATATTTTGGTTGCTAGAATACAGCGTATTTTGTTTGTATTGGAATGAGTGCACACCTTTAATAGATTTGAGTTCAAAGAACAAGTTGACATATAAATCCATGCGGTTCTACTAAGCTTTTAAGATCTCAATATAGAGTTTCTTGTTGGTAGCAAATCTCAATTATACGCCACCGTACATACTATCCCCAAGGGACCTTTAAGGGTTAACTCTCCTACAAACGAATCATACAAAGAGCCTCAACCTGTTTAAAATCTTAAATTGCTTAATCTGCCAGAAAAACAATACGTTTTCTTTGATTATAAGAGTAATTGTTTTTGAACGATTTGATATTAGAAACGGTGATTACAGAAACAATCACTAATGGAAAAGTGTTCGCATTTATATTGAACGGGTACACCACATGAGGAAGGTGGTGTATTGGTTGTGTAAAGTAGGGTATTTTGCATGCAAACCCTCATATGCATTATTGTCCCTTATTTCCAAGCTTTGTTTCAAGATTATCTACACATGTAAGGCTTTGTAATTAGGGGAGTCATATTGACTATGACTAAATAGCGTCATATTGAGCGACTAAAGTAAATTATTGAAAATATGAATATTGATAATCATTTTCTGGTCACGTCATGATAGTTTGTTGTCACATATCACATGTTATGACTATTTGTAATGACATGTGACTACAAACTGTCAAAATATGGCTATAAGATTACTATCAATTGTCATATTTTTAATCATATATTCTTAATCGCTTTGAACAATATGATGCTATTTAGTCATAGTCAATATGACTCCCATAGTTATAAAATCTCTTGTGGTGGTATAGATCCAAGAGCTAAAATTTTACAAGGGCATTGTGATAGGAACGAGGTTCAAGATCCTACGGTTCAAAGTACAAGAAAATGTTAAGAAGTTTGACCACACCTCAATTCAAACAAGGTGATAGAAAAACACAATTTGGAGGTCAAAAGAACGTGTAGATTTCTATGGGTTAAAGCAACTACGCGTGTAAAATTGACCATATACCCTATACAACAAGCTTGAAGTTGAAAGTCAAGACCCTTGCTTGTAAAGAATACATTCGCTTTTGTATATACGGTCAGCTCGTAGGTACAAAATGTTGTCTGCAAATGTTGACGTCAGCAATAAGTAATAACAAACTTCACTATCTCATGTTTGCCTAGCTTTCTATATCACATTTTAGGGCTGGTTGCACTTGTCCTAGCCAGTAGAAAATTCAACCCTAAAGTTTCTGCGTTAAAAGTAAATAACAAGTAGGAGGGGAGGGGGGCAGGGGCAAAAGAGAAGGACCGATGTCAACACACAAATGACAGTGGCCTCAAATTGATTGATTAACAAAATAAAAACGAAAATAAAATACGAAATGAGTCATAATTACCATTGCTCCTGTACTGCCGTGCCATTGAGGTACCCCCATGTCATCGGTCCCACGTGGCACGTACGTGGCGGCCAAGTGGCTAAGTTTTCACCTCAACCCTTGCCACATCCTCATTCTTTTTTCTCAACTATAAGTCAATAGCCGTTTGACCATGTCGAGCGAGCTCTCGGAGCCTATTTTTTTGATTGGGTATTGCATAAGTTATATTGTAGGACGGATGCAGGGCTTCAAATCCGGCCACCCCCAAGGCCAAGGGGAAGAGGGAAGCAGAAGCGCTTGTCCCAACCGACTCTCCGGCCAAGAACACTTGTTCTGTGGCCTAAAAACTCCCGACCAAAGAATGAGAGAAGTCGCATGCGGCCTAGAAGCTTCACGATCAGGTATGAGTCACCATCTCAGACAAAGAGGAGCTGGAGAGCGAGGCGGATACAGATCCATATGAGAGCGATGAGGAGTACGAGGTCGTAGATGGATACACAAGTTACCCATACGCATTTATTACAATTATAAATGTATAAGGGAAGGTAAATGTAAAACATGTGTTCCGACAACGTGCTTGGCTTCACCAGTGCAAAAATCTCTTTTAGCAATGATGCATCTGTTTCAGATTTGTGTATTGCAAAATGCTTTAAACATCAAAGCAAACGACGATGATTCACGCACAAAGACATTCAAGCTTGGACTAGCTTTAAAAATTCTTGTTACAAAACTGCTCAGAGAGAGGTGGATAGTATGCATCACTTCAAAGCTTTGAAGTTTTATAGCCGAGCTACTTAATAGCATGTCTGTTGTCAGCTTCTATGAAGCCTGTTAGCTCCCAGACCTCGTGTTTGTTTAGAAGGTCGACGAATGAGGGTAATTTACTCTGGAGTTTCTCTAGTTCTTTCGGCCATGCCGCTTCAAGATTTTTCTCATTCTGCATTTTGTCCCTAAGTGAGTCCATTGTTTTCAATCAAAATAGATAGTTGTTGTAAAAACTTACAAGTTGTCAATCTATTTGTAAGGTCTTCAACGCTTGAAATACCTGACAATCAAGCCTCTCGTTTGATTTAGGAAGTGATTCGGTCAAGCATAATTCATTTTTTTTACTAGATTAAAATTAAAATTAAAACAACCAGTGGGGCCCACTTTAAACCAGACCGGCACACGAGTGGGGTCCACCTCATACCCCCCGAGGCCCCAAGTGCTGAGGGCCAAGATTAACCCCTAAAGGTCCAAGAAAGCAGAAATCGCTTTTTGGAATTTCCGCAGGGAGAAAATTCAGCCAACTTTGACCATTATAATCTCAAAATTGGAGAAAAATTAACGGTTCAAATTTGACATTCGAGAAAAGGGTCAAGTTAACTTCAAAATTCTACGGTTGAATCTTCTAATCAATGCTTAGATTGAGTTTCTTTGCACCTCAAGTAGAAGAAGGTTCTTTTTGATACTTTAAACAATTTTGTATCAAGGACCTTTAGGGGTTAAACCCACAACCTCCCGGCTCCCAACTCACGTCCTTAGCCACTACACCACCTAAGTCCATGCATGCACATGATTGATTTAATTTTTTACTTATAGGAAAACTGCCCCATTGGCTATTAATTTGCCTTGTAAAAATGTTTTTGTTTCAAAATAGTTTTTTGCACTATTTCATGCAGGTATTTTTCTACATATAGAAAAAATTTCGAAATTTTTTGATTTTTTTTTTTTTTTTTTTTTTTTTTTTTTTTTTTTTTTTTTTTTTTTTAAGGCTGAGGCGTCTTTTTACTGCCCATCAGACTTTGAATATTTTTCACGATGTAAAAAAAAAAAAAAAAAAATCAAAATTTTGTTATGCTCTATTTCATGCAGGTATATTTCTACACGTAGAAAAAATTTCGAAATTTTTTGAATTTTTTTTTTTTTTTTTTTTTTTTTTTTTGAGGCTGGGGTGTCTTTTTACTGCCCAACAGACTTTGAATTTTTTTCACGATGTAAAATTTTTTTTTTTCAAAATTTATTTATGCTCGATTCCATGCAGATATTTTTCTACATATAGAAAAAATTTCGAAATTTTTTTTTTTTTTTTTTTTTTTATTTTTAGGGTGGGGCGTCTTTTTACTGCCCAGCAGACTTGAATATTTTTCACGATGTAAAAAATTTATTTTTTTTCAAAATATTTTTATGCTCTATTTCGTGCAGGTATTTTTCTACATGTAGGAAAAATATCAAAAAGTTTTGAGTTTTTTTCTTTTGAAGAAGTAAGGATGCCCCAAAGCATCTTCGTTTTTCATTTTGCATTTTAATCAATGTCAGAAAAAGATTAAAAAGATTCCCAAAGATTCCCAATATTCTGAAAGATTCCAAAAAGGTTCCTAGATTATTTCATAAGATTCCAAAAAGATTCCAAAAATATTCCATATTTGATGAAATTTTGTTGATTCGGTCATTACACTACTCAAATCAACAAAATATATTTAGCAAACTGTTGATTTTTACAAAAAGCTCAAAAATCAGTGAAAACATCAATGCAGTGCCCCAAACAACAAAAATCTGTTGATTTTATGTTGATTCGGTCACAGTCTTCTAGTAGTGTTTTCCCTGGTAAACAGGCTTTACCTTGTCGGTGAAGAGAATCTCCATGGGAAAGCTTGTGGTTCTCCAAGAATGATATAAGGAAGTTGAGCATCTTCATCCATCCCACTTCGGCTTCCTTGTTCCTCGGGAATTCCCATTGGCCAACAAAATTTTCACCTGAAAGAACATAGATGAACAATTTGGCTATTTCAATTAACACCTAAATTTCCATATTTGTACTCAACCCCAATGATTTAGATATGATTGAACCTAAGCATTCTTGGAATAGTTACCTCATGATTCTTTTAAAATAGCTACGTCTAGTTCTTTTTGCACAAGATAGTCATATTAAATAATACACAATTTATGACTACTAATATTCATAGACCTTTGCGTATTTTTGAAGAAATCATATATAACCAACGTTTAAATAACACCCAAACCCACAATTTGTAACTTCTATCTACATGTAATTAAGTAATAGTCAACTAGAGGGCTATGGATTATGAGAATTAACCCCTAACGGCCCTTAAAAGCCAAAATGGCTTTTTGCGTTTTTGGGCATCTTCGTTGGAGGGGTTAAAAATGGAATTTTTGCTTGAGATTTTTACTCAGTGTTCCCTATACTACAAGGTACATGTGGTAAAAACTTTTACTGTTAATTCATATTTTAGAGTTTTTTAGACGGTTTTTAAGCTTTAAACCCCAACTGGGGCAGAACGGGCAAGCTTCTGCACCAATGGGCCTATGGGAGGTGGGGTTCAGAGTTGGGCATGCATGAGGGGTAGCAGAAAAGAATTGTGGAGGACAGGGGGTTTAGGAGGGGTTTAGCTCGAACACAAGATTCTAATAATGGATTATGGCAGGAGGTTTAGCCGCCTACTCTATCTAATGCTAAATCCATTGGCACTTTTACTGATCCACTCAATAAGTGCACTCTTCAATGCGGCGGTTCAAACGTTCACATTCAAAAACGGTGGCAACGTTTACAGTTTCACATCAATTACCAAATGACAAATGTAGGTACCTAAAAATTTGAATCGTCTTTCAATGAGGGAAACGGTACATTTTTTGAGATAAGTGAGAGATATACACTCTCCATGAATTGCTTCCAAAGGGCACTGTGGGAAGAATTGATGCGGAATGAGGGCTACCGATTGAGGTTCATAATACCAAACTTGCTTATGAGCAAAACATCATCAACTTAGCAAGTTCAGATAGTCAATCAATCATTTTGATGAGAGCACATGTTCGAGTATAGGACAACTGTTGGCAGCATTTGACGGTGGAAGAGGCAATTTACACGATCATATTACGAGGTCAGTAGCTAGGAGCAGCATGAGTCATACTATTAAGAGTAATCTCTCTAACCATGTTAACGGATGTGGAATTGATTGTGAAGTGTGTGTCAAAGTTGGGATCCAGATACACATCGGTACTCTGTGCGAGGCTCTGTGCGAGGTCGGCAACAGTGCTTTGTGCGAGGTCAGCAGTGCTCTCTGTCAGGTCGGCAACAGTGCTTTATGCGAGGTCGGTAGTGCTCTCTGTGAGGTTGGCAACAGTGCTCTGTGCGAGGTCGGCAGTGCTCTCTACGAGTTCGGCAGCAGTGCTCAGTGCGAGGTCGAAGGTTGTGCTGACCGCGAGGTCAATCGACTGCAAGATCAAGGACCCCAGGGATCATCTTCACTCAGGACGTTAGTCGGCACGAAGATCGGTAATCAGGAGGTTGGAACATCGGAACATCCCCGGTCAGCAGTAGGATCGATTACCAAGAGCGTGCCAAATAGGAGGTCATCAGCAAGATCTTCGATCAAGACGCCGAAGGTCGACAACATCAGCACGAAGGTCAGAACGAAGTTAGCAACAACAAACTGAAGCGATGTAGGGTTGATGCGGACAACATCAACAGTCACGATGCAGACTTCATCGAGCTGAGTCCACTCGATCCAGCATCACGATTGCGTGCATGGGGGGAGTCAAAGCACCTGCGTCCTCAACAAGTTCATGATCTTTTAAGTCTACTTTCTCTTGATCATCTACGTAGTCTTCCTGTACGTAAGAAGAGTAGAGCTTGGCCAACCAATCCTGAATCAGTAAACTACAGGCACCACTTCTACCGACAGTCAGCACATATTTTAGGTTGGAGAGAACAACACGTCTTTGACAACGAATTCACGAACATAGCAAAGACTATTTGGCCTGACAGTAAACATGCCGAAACGCAAGTCACACAAGAGATCAAAAGAGGTAGATAAATCTCATGACTTCTAATGTAATAGATTTTATTTTCATGGCATTTGAAAAATTGATCTATACTCATGACTTTTTATATCTTTCTATAAAACATTGCAGATGGAATGGGCTGGGATAGCAATAAGAAGAAGTGGAAGGTTGTATCATGAATCACGTGAGAACACACCTCCTGTGTCGTCGCCTTCACCTGCTAACGAGGTTGTGTTCCACAGAGCACCATCAAAACTTCCTGATCTTGGTCCCGGTTTGGAACTCTTCAATCTACCTGACATTGAAGAAAACTTCAATCCCGATTATCTCACTTCTCAGGAAGTGCCACAAGATGCGTACTCCAGCTATGAATAGTTTAGAGAAGAAGAGGACTCTGATAATGACTCACAAGTGGGAGGTGGGTTAGAAGACATTCTCTGGCCACGGGAATTGCTTTTGCACGCTCACAATTATGGCATGCAGAGAAAGAAGAAGAGTGGATCTACAGAGTGGCAGGTACAACGGATTGCAAGGAGACGGGAAGAACGACAAGGAGGAGCAGGTTGTAGTCGGGAGGCCACTGGTGAAGGCGATGAGGAGATAACGAATACATGTGTGGAGCATGTGTGGTGTACACTGTACAAGGTACGGCGACATCGACGATGAAGCTGATCATGCGGCACTCGGCGAGCACGGTAGAGAAGTCCAGCGGAGCATACAGCTTGGCGGCGGAGCAAATCTCGGCAATGGTCAAGGGAAGCAGATTGTTGGAGGAGCGGAGCAGCCGAGCAACGCCAAATCTCAAAGGGCGGACTTATCCACGAATCCGAATATAGATCCAGATATTGAGAGAGAGGCCAGGGTGGACGCAAGCCAGTATGCAGCTGGTAATGATATGCTTCCAAAACTTGTCACTAAAATATAACAATCAATTACCAAATACTCAATGATTTAAAATTTGTATACAAAAATTATGAGAGAATTTTTTATGTCATTTGACGTTTGACATGTGTCATTTGTATACGCATGATGTATTACAAGGAAATTATTCAATTGAAATATGACTTTTGTATTCACAAAATATAAACATGGGATTTTTTTTCATACAACATTCGCATACATATGATATTTCTATGGAATATTATGTAAATTTTCTTTTATATAAGACACGGATGACATAAGCATGAAAAATTGTATAAGAATTATGTATTATGAAACTACAATAGATCTTGAAAGTGATGGTGAATTACATAGTTGGGGTGCCAAACTACATAAGCAATCTAATAGAAAAATAAATAAATTAGTAATCCCTCACAACATTTTTACAATTGAAAAAATAACGTTTCACATAAATTGCATCATTTGCATAATGAAATTTGCTTGTTGTATTTGGATGCTTTAGCTTTTGTATTTCTATATTGCAGTTGGTTGGGGAGCACTTGGAGTAGGTCCCAATGACATTGGTAATGATTCCACATATGATAGTGATGGTGGTGATAACATTCCATTGATTGACTCCGATTTTGAAAGTGATGGTGAAGAAGATGGTGTGGATATAGACCAAAACCAAACCGGCATAAAGTGGGAATTCCGGGATGAAACTTGGGGCAACCCCAATATTTTTTATAACCCTATGCCCATGCCCTTTTTGGGAAATAGAAGAGGCCCTTCTACCACCTACCGAGTTCTTCCGACCTTTATGCAACTCTTCACTCTATTTTGGACTTCACAAATTATGAACTCTATTGTGGAAGAGACAAACCGATATGCCAACTTACCTCTATATGGCAATGGCAATACAAAAGGGGGTGCAAAATGGGTCAACTTGAGTGTTATTGAACTACAAGCGTTTTTGGCATTATCAATTTATATGGGGCTCAAAGTGCAACCTAATTATCGGACTTATTGGATGCAAAAAGCATTATTTCAATGCCCAATTATTTCTGGCATTCTAACTAGAGCTAGATTTATAGAGTTGAGAAGATGTTTACATCTTACTCATATGCAAGGAATTCAAAGAGGGAACTCCGGATATGATAAGATTATGCAAACTCGGTGGTTGGTTGATGCTATAAGAGAGAGATGTAAAATGGCATGGTTCCTTGGAAAGTTTTTGACTATAGATGAGATGATGATACGTTACAAGGGAACGTACTCACCTATACGCCAATATATGCCAAAAAAGCCCCAAAAATGGGGCTTGAGGGTTTGGTGTGTCGCATGTTCAATTTCCAAGTATGTTTGGAATTTTGAAATATATTGTGGCAAGGAAACCGGCATTCCGCCTCCCATTCTCTTATCTAATGACGATCAACCTCCTCCTCTAATCGGTGACGCTAGATTAGCGCATAATGTAGTGTTGAGATTATTGGAAGGATTATGGGGACTAGGGCATTGCGTGACTATGGACAATTTTTTCACAAGCATTGGGCTTTTTACAACACTATTATCAAAAGGCATGTACGCTTGTGGTACCATAAGACAAAACCGTATTGGGTTACCTCTTATTTTCAAAAATACCGCTTCATTCAAAAATGCACCACAAGGTACTACCTTGTGGAGAATGCATGAAAGCCGAACAATCTCTTGTGTCATGTGGAAGGACAAGCGGCCGGTATTATTACTTTCTACTCATAGTCTTCCTATTCAAGCACCATGTGAGAAAAAAGTAGTAAGTGTTCCTCGTTGCAACGGACCGGTGTGAGTTTATTCAAACATCTCCGGTTTTGCTAGAGTATACCACTCACATGCGTGGTGTCGACGTTGCCGATCAATTGAGAGCTTCCTATAGTTGCCAATCGAGGAGTCACAAATGGTGGCATAGGATATCTTATCTTTTGCTAGATGTCACAATAGTGAACATGTATATTATCTACATGGAATGTGTAGCAAATGTAAACCGGGGAAGAGCGGCGGTTACACCTATGACACATCTTCAATTCAAGGAAGGCTTGTGTGAAGCACTTCTGGCAAATTGGAGGATGAGGAGTATGCAACCCAATGATATTCCTGAAGCACCTCGTCGACCGGTGATTTGTACACCAACATGGACTTCAATGCGACGGCAATGTGTTGTGTGCAAAGTTTGCGAGCCACATTTTTATTGTCACAAATGTGGTGACAAATGGATGTGTCTCAAAAAGGGGTGTTACGAAAGGTGGCATACAGAATTAGCTCTACGTCGCCGTCGATAAAATTGTGTGAGGATAACTCATTTTGTCAACTTGATTTTGTATTTTACATAATATGTCTTTTCACAAACATGTGAGGTTTATATATGAATGTCATATGATTTACGAAACCATAAATATTTATGATAATTTTGTGTGCAATAAATTTCATAAGCCTCTCTTTCATGTATTAATTTATAACGTATGTATTATTTCTTATGGGTTGGGGAAGGTCGGTTACAAGCACTAACACGCTAGAACTCTTCCAGGAGGGTCTATGGACTGTCTCAAATTTATCCGCAAAGGAGGATTGAGGCCCACGAACGAGGATCATCACCCGCACATGGGTACGTCAGAAGATTGAGGCCCTTCGAGCGAGATACAAGGCCCGACAGGGTATAGTAAAGGGAAGCAACGTAGACAGGGCATGGGCCGGCAAGGGGAAGCAACGTAGACATGGCATGGGCCGGCGGGGAGGCCCTACGACAGCTCGCAGAGTCGCAGTAGACTTCCGGCATATTCGAGAGCAACGGTCAGAAGATACATCAATTGGGGGAGGCACATTGCTTTTTAAAAGTCTTTTCATACTGGTCCTTTAGCTTGGCCAGGTAAACAATAAGTGAGAGGTCATTTATAGACCCTGCCACATGGGGCGTCTCATTTATGGCATAACGAATATATTCAATATAAATATTATGTTTTGTTTTGTGTAAAAGGACCCTGCCATATCCTACATATTGGACCCTTTGAGAAAACGTAGGAGTCCAATATTGTATGGCTGCCCTCGTTCTTTTTACTAATTTTTACATGATTTTCTTTTCAAAAGTCATAAGTAATTGAGTTTATGGAACTTTTGGAAAAAATTTCACCCCAAAATTTATAATCACATGCACACATGTTTTTACCGTTTAGATTTTTTTGGATCTAAATATTTTTTATTATATGAGCACTTCGCACAATATAAGCACCCATACATGTTTCCAACCCCTCTCCACTAAGTAATTTAGATGAAGTTTGTAAAAGCAAAATCCTTTCAATAAAATTTGCATGAATGTTCAAAACTTAGTTACCTACATGGAAAAAAATATGAGCAAAATGTTTGGGGTAACAATCATCAACTTGTCCTTGGGCTCATTTGCACCATGCCTCCCGGGCAATGCCCAAAAAAACTTTTGTTGCGACTTTAAACATTACGATCTCACAAACGACAAACATCCAACGGTCCATTTTTGGAACAGTACCTAAAAATAGGGTTTTCTACAAGATCTTACGGTTGGATGTCTAAAAAAAGTAAAAAAATTTGTAACATACCCCGGGGAGTCCATAGAGGTTGAAAATCGCAGTTTTGAGGTTTCAAGCTCCCAAAAACACAAGGAAATTTAGGGGTTAACAAAGTTGAACCAATATGTGGGTGTTGACAATTCATAATAATATTTGTTCATACCCGAAGTATAAACATGACTACAATGACTCTCATTCTATTTTAACAGACTTCTCGAAGACTATTCACATATTAATGTATTAGTGTTTGTATGCGTTTCATAGCCAATAATATATTCACTAAATAATATGCTATAATAGTATATTTAATTTATTTATATTCTAATGTTATTGTCATAATATAGTAGTTATAGTAAAGGCCCAATGGAGGGCAGAGTTGACGAGGTCTCTTTTTTGATTGAAGAATGCAAGAAAGAGGCAGCTTGTAACAACGCACAGGTTCTGCAATCAAATGATATATACCCAACGATAAAATCATTAGTGGCTTTCAATAGCGAAGACATCAACTTAGTAGTTGACTTGCCAATCAAAAAGATTGTGCAAGTAGCTAGATGAGAATGGCACGACTACGCCCCTAGTACAAGAGAAGACAAGGAGCCATGAGGGGGCAATGTGAAGAGCCTTTAGTGGTCGTGTCAAGTCCACGCTTCGTCAAGCGACCGCGCATTGCGCATTCCTTGAGAAAGCTAGGCTATCAACCACATAATGCAGATGATGCAAAACATACTCATGGACTTGTAAGCCCTATCGAACCTTCTATCCCACAAGATTGTTTCAAGACTATCTACATGTAATATACTACTACATAATTGTTGGGTAGAAGGATATGAACATTTTAAAAATAGAACTAGTACTTTAGTACTGACAATTAAATAATATTTCTTCATTCCCTAGATATAAAAATGTGTACATTGACTCCCATTGTTCTTGACTATTTAGAAAATAATGCGTTAGTGTTAGTAATGTGACTTGAAGCCACTAATATATTGATAAAATAATATGTTATGATAATATTATTTAAATTAATGAACATATTTTATTAATATTGGAACGTTATGGTATAAATATATGGATGTTTTATTTAGACTATTTTTATATTTAGAATGTTCTTATATTAAGAGGTTAAAAAATATTATTGTATTAATTCAATTTCACTATGTACGAATACAAAAATTTATCGATAATTTAACATTCATTAATTTACCCAATTTCCACACTTTGCTTCTGTAGTACATTGCATGTACTCTCGTAAAGTGTTGAAGTGCCTCCATTTTACCATAGAGCTAATAGTGTGTTAGATTGTCATTTATTGACCTAACATGTCTTCAACAAATAGAACTAGGGGAATGGTTAAAAATTATTGTAACGAACATTAATTATCAAATTTAGTAGAGTGTTATGGTGCGCCATAAGCGTTAATTACATTAATCCAACATAATTTACTCTAAGTAAACTAAGTAAATTGCACACAAATACTAGCTGCATGGGCAGTTGGGCACGTTTGTGTAGGCCCCGGCACGCATGACCAAAACAAGTTAGGCGCGGCCATG
Organism: Bryum argenteum; assembly: GCA_037043015.1. Lineage (NCBI taxonomy): Eukaryota > Viridiplantae > Streptophyta > Bryopsida > Bryales > Bryaceae > Bryum > Bryum argenteum. The sequence goes on along the minus strand of CM073323.1, from coordinate 1,028,620 downwards.
ATAGGTCAGGGACGGGCAGTATGGATCAACCACGCGAAAGTAGGGCGAGAAGTCTGGGGTGCCAATGAGGTGGGGGGCCAAGGGTTTGGCCTCCATTCTCTCTCACTTCTCCACCTGAGCTATTTTGTGCGCCGCCAGTTTCTCTTTGCTCCTTCGTTGTCTTGTGCGCCGCCAGTTTCTCTTTGCTCCTTCGTTGTCTTGTGCGCCGCCATTTTCCCTTGCTCCCTCCTTGTTTTGTGCGCGGCTAGTTTCCCTCGCTCCTTTGCGAATTTCCCTCTTGTTGTTGCGCCGCCTTTATTTTCTTGCTTTGTGCCGCCAATTTCCCTCGCACCTCTCCCTCGTTTTTGGCTCTCACCTCTGCTCTCTATACGTGAGTACGTGACGTGCTCTTCCTCTTCATTTTGTTGCGCGTTGTTCATTCTGGTGTTTATCTCACCGTCACTACCGCTCCGCTCGTAATCTCTTCTTGTGGCGGCGTTGTATGTTTTAGGCGTTTCTTATATTTAGCAGTTAATTTATATTCTTGTATTGATTCAATTTCACTATCAATGTACGAATACAACAATTTATCAATAATTTAGCATTCATTAATTTACCCAATTTCCACATTTTGCTTCTTTAGTACATTGCATGTACTCTTGTATAGTGTTGAAGTGCCGTGATGCGGTCATACCAAGGCTACTACACCAGATCCCATCAGAACTCTGAAGTTAAGCGAGGCACCACAAGCCTTGGCTTGGTGGTTGGGGCTCATGGCCCCCATTGAGGAGGTCGTGGGTTCCATTCCCCATGCCGGCGTGGTGCTCACCACTATAGTCCACCCAACTATTGTGGGGGGTCCTTGGACCTTGTTGTATGGGTACCTCAAAGTCCTTTGGGGGGATACTATGTCAAGTATCCTCAAGGCACTAGTAACTAGGCTAGAAACTAGCGTAGTTATAGTGTCCACCCTCGAGAGGGGGAAGTAGTATTGTTCCAATTTCCCCTTGTCCGGTGGCCATCGGGATATTAGCATTACGAACGGACACTTCATTCACGCCGGCCCCTTAGAAAGGGACCGGAGTTTCTATCTATCTTGAAGTGCCTATATTTTACCATAGAGCTTATAGTGTGTTTGGATTGTCATTTATTGATCTAACATGTCTTCAACAAATAGAACTAGGGAAATGGTTTAAAATCATTGTAACAAACATTAATTATCAACTTTAGTAGAGTGTTATGGTGCGCAATAAGCGTTAATTATATTAATCCAAACCTCAATTCCGTTAAAATGGCGTTATTCCGCTAAAATGTCGCTTTTTGGGGTGCTTAAAATGAAAAAAATGATGCTAGTTTTTGTCAAGTTTTTGTCGAGTTCTGACATGATAAGGTAAATATTTCTAAACGGCCGTTCAGAAATATTGCCCTTTTACTCTGTCCAAAGGTCAAAAATCATAAAAATGTGTGATATTATGGAAATTTTAGTGATATTACAGAAATTTTGGTGATATTGTGGAGTACATGTGTGATATTAATAAACATGCCATTTTATAGGCATAAGTACTTCTGAACTTCAGTTCAAAAATATGCTTGTAAAATGGCATGTTTGCACAATATGGCACTTTAGCTCCGCTAAAATGGCACATGGACTAGTGCCATTTTAACGGAATTGACATTTCCAACATAATTTACTCTAAGTAAACTAAGCAAATTACACACAAATACTAGTGGCATGCATTAAAATGCACAGGCAGACTTGGGCACCTCTGTGTAGGCTGGCACAGGCATGGGCAGGACTGGTTAGGCCACGACAAGATAGGTCAGGGACGGGCAGTATGGATCAACCACAGGCAAGTAGCCCAAAAAGTCCGGGCTGCCAATGAGGTGGGGGGCCCTAGGATTTGGCCCCCATTCTCTCTTACTTTTCCACCTGAGCTCATTTGTGCGCCTCTAGTTTCTCTAGCTCCTACGCTAGTTTTCCTCTTGCTCTTGCGCCGCCTTTGTTTCTTGTTGTGCCGCTTGGTTCTCTCGCACATCTTCCTCATTATTGGCTCTTAGCTCTCCATACATGTCGTGCTCTTCCTCTTCATTCTATTGTGCATTGTTCTTAGCTGCAGATATGGTGTTTATCTCACCATCACCACCGCTCCGCTTGCACTCTCTTCTTGTGGCTGCGTTGTACGTTTCGCGCGTTTCTTATATTAGTGGTTTAGGGTTCCCAAATATTGAAACACAAGCTAGCTTTGGAACTTGTGGCAAAAGGCCCTTTTTATTTAGACTGCGAAGAAAGTCACCAGTCAGTAAAACTTCCCACATTGTAGTTTGAACATAAGTCCACTTGGGATGCTGCTTGGATTCATATGATATTACTATTGCGAACGCACCGATCAAGGCCAAAAATGGCGTACAGAATTTGGTGAACCAATGGCATGATGAACCAATGGCATGCATGTTTGGTTGGTTTCGGGACTTTTGTGACAAAGTTCTCGATATGGTCGTTGAAATGCCGTTGATGGGTGGAATAGATGATGTGACACTTTTGTTTTTGCATTTTCATCAATGAAAAAGCTTGGTTTTAGCAAATGCGGAATTTAGTTCTTCCGTTACTAACTGGTCGTGTGTGCCTTTCATAAAGTGTGGCTGTTGTTGTAGGAGATAGGTTGATGATGTGTTATGACCAACGTTCGAACCTTCTTTTTTAATTATATCCTTTAAGTTCACAACCCCATATGTTACCTTTCAAGCGTGAATGTCCACCTTTCTACTATAGAGTTTTTAAAATAATTCTTCAAGTGTGTCTTTTGGGGGAGTTTATAGACATCTTGAAGATAAAACATGATGCTTGTGATTGGCAATGGCATGTGTTTAGCTAATAATAAAAAAGGTAAGAATATTCTTGGCTTATTAGGTTACTACTCTTTTAAATCATTACATTTATTAACCTCTAGAAATCCTTATGTGATTCTGGTAGCTTGAAACCTCAAAAATGTAATTTTCTATTTCTATGCACTCCAAGGGTTGTGAACCAAATTAATTTCCTTATTTTAAAACTTCAATTCATAAGATGCTTTACCAAAGACTATCTTTTATTATTGTTCCACAAATTGGCCATCGGATGTTTACCATGATGTATATCCTCTATTAGCAGATCGAGAGGTATAGGTAGTGGTGTTCGTACATTGTATGAATGGCACTTCAAAGATAAAACTAGTATTATTACACAACCATTATTTTGCCTTATGAATGATTTAATGTGTCCATGTGCGTGTTAACTTGGAGTATCATAATGTGGTGGTGCCTATGGTGTTGCTCTCTATAGCAAATCATCTCCGACTTGACGTTGAGAGGGAAATTATAGGTCTTGTGAAACAGAAAAATAAACGAAAAAGAAAAACAATTGTAGGAAGTGCACTTTGAAAGTACATGTACTCTTGGTGAAACCACTTCAACTACACTTAGTAGTTTTTGGAACTACACTTTGTAGTTTTTGGAAAGTCTTTCATCGTACATTCGTACCTACACAAACATAAATATCAACATATCAATATAGCATATATCATGCTTAAAATTTACAAATTTTAGAGCTTCATACTTCCCTAAGACAATCTTTCCCTCCTTCATCTTTTCGAGTTGAAAGTCAAACACTAGAAGTTCGTACAAGAATAACCAAATATAATAATATGCACATATTTTTTGAACTCCCAAATGCATGAGTTGCCAAATGATTAGGGTGGGATATAATAATTTGCATTCTCGATCAAATGTAATGCAATCAACCTTTTTACTCGGTTTATTGGCACCACCATTTGTCCTCCATTTCACAACATCCCTGGTAGTGGCTTTAAACTAAGGACGAGTTTTTATGTTAAAAGACAGAAGAAGAAGAACACCATACTCGTAAGGGTTGGTGTGAATAAAGTGTCCGTTCGACCTACCCTTGATGATATGCCCACAGGGCCTAACAACAGTGGTATAGGACTACTAACCCCTCTCAGGGTGAACACCACATGAAAAGAGACCCAGAACTAGTGAGTTGTTATGTTTGTATAAAAGTAAAGGTTTGGTATTGTTGGTCGTCACATTGTTGACATACCACGTTGTTTGGAAGAGACATGGATGTGTAGTAGCGGTGGTCCGGGTTCGTTTAACTCGTTTGAGCATCGTTTACAATCATCTGGCGCTATAGAGCTAGTGGGCAGGAAATTCCAACGGCTTGGGCCCCCGTTATTGTGACAAGGTTGCTATTCTAATATATCACTTCTTCTTTTTTTTTTTTTTTTTTTTTTTTTTTTTTTTTTTTTAATCTATGGTGGTTGTATGTCAGCTGGTAATGTTTCTCCATTTTCTATTTTTCTTTTGTGTAGTATTATAGACATGGCATGGTGTATAGCAATTGTGTTTATTTGGTTTTGAGGATTTTCATAGATGGGATGTATGTGGATGCTCTAGCACCTGCTGTTAATACTATTAGTGGTTCAACTATCAATCCTTTGTTAATAATATCGTTGATGAGAGGTTGGGATTTTTCCATCTTTCTCTCAATGGAATCTGGTGAGAATCTGTCATTACAGTATGTAAATTCTATAAATTGAACCTTTAAATTGATGTTGGGAGAATGTTAAAAGACACCTCTTGACTTCCGGTCGTCACAATCCTTTCATTTTGAGGATGGTAGAGAATATAATTGAAATCTTGTAGCATACTCATAATCATTCTGGTAGGGAAATGCTCATCGCTCTCTTTATTCATCATAATAAAAAACTTGCACAACATAGATCCAAACTCTTGAAGAGATAGCTTCCCAATTCTAGCAGAGGTATTCATTCCTCAAAACTTTCTCCAAACATCAAAGCAACTTCTTGCCTATGAATCTGATTTTTTGCTCACATTTTTGGCATAGCTTATTTTTTCCATCTTTCGTGGATCTCCATCAAAAATTTCACTAAGGTAGAGTGTCCTAAAAGCGCCACAGGACCCAAAAGCGATCTGGCCTCATTTGTAGATTGTGAAGATACAGATGTACCTCATATGTATATAACGCATTTGGGTCAAATCTTACTTAGCACTTTGGAATTTTGTATAAAATTCACAAATGCGAATTACATGTTGCAAATTTTTGCAATCCTCCCAAAAACCTATTTCGAATGTGGTCATAATTTTATTTTGAACTTACTAGTGCTAAAAATAGGTCAGATCTCTTAAGGTGGCGCTTTTAGGACACTCTACCTTACCACACTAAAGCCACCGATGCGGATACTCATGTGCCAGGAGAGGTTCTACCTAGTGGCCCGAACCCAGACAAGAAAAGGAGGGAGACGAAAAGGAGGCCATGGCGGTCCAGCGTGATGTTGGACTCAATAGGCTTCAATATTGTTAACCAAATTGTGCTCCAATGTTCGATCTTTTGTGTTCCATAGCGTACTGTGTTCTCAAAAAGCATGCATTCACCACATAAATTTTTCACTTGGCCTGCAATCTGCTGCACGCACTGGCTCGAGAGTGTCAAGTGATGTGCTTCATCATGGCTTGCAGTGTGGCCTCTCATACACTGGCTCGAGGGTGTCGATCGATCTGCTTCATCGTGGCTTGCAGTGCCTCCCACACGCTGGCTGGAGAGTCTCACGTCAAAATATCCGCATCACGGGGAAGTACTCGTACCGACGCTAAGCCACCTCCACGGAGCTGTGAGCTTCCGGCTGACAGTGGACCAGGTAATCATGACTCGCGATCAATGGAGGACAGGAAGTCCCGCGTCCTTCAGAGCATCCTGATTCTGTAAACGCTACTTACCCACTCACGCTATCTCCGTCATAGCGCGGCCTGGATGCTTTAGCTGCGCGAAACCGGCCCTTTCTCGGCTGACCGGCCTCGTCTCCAACGCGTTCAGTTCCTATTCCAGAAGTCCTAAAACAAAGAAAATATGCTCAATGATATTATACTCAATTACGCTCAGAACGAGATATCACATCCGTGATTCTAAATTTGTGCACCCAAGTTTACTCATTCCTGAGTGCTCCATAAGTAGGAGAATTCAATTTTCTGATTCAGTAATTGCAATCAGATTGAACTGACTTGAGTAATCTGTATTAGTTGAGTAGTTGAGTATTTGATCTATAGCCGAATTGTGTAATTGCAATAAGATATATCATATTAAAGAACTTCAATTCATGAAATAAAAAAGGTGTGGAGAGTTACCGAGGTACCTCCAATTGCGACAGTCTGAAGTTTTTCGGTTCAACTCCGCGTGATGAATTCAAGAAACCTTTCTTCCGAAAAATTACTTTACCTCAAATTTGACTCCGAGCGCGCGGCTCATTCGCGTCTTCTGTTGCAACCGAGAGTCGTTTTGCACATAATGGAAGGGTTGACTAGGTCGCATGATCGAAGGGATTGACTAGCAGTGTAGCGGGAGAGTAACAGGGCAAGAATTGACGAGAGTTGGAGGAATATGGCGGGTCACGCGATGTTAGAGAAACCGATTGCGACTACATTGGGTTGGAAAAGTTTGTCTCTTTCCGTCAAGCGTGGGTAGCGGGAGTCGTTAGCGTGTCGACTGAGCACGCTCTTGGAAAGCTAATGCGACAGACGCTCGAAAGCTCAAGCAGTGAAGCGATACACGGTTAGAATATCCCGGGCTGCCATGTATCACGTTGTCTGCATCAAATCGATTAAGCTTGTCCACTGCGGAGTAAACGATGAAGCGACTACAGCAGCCTAATTTTCAAACTACCACAAAACATCTCACATATCTACATCGTCCAACATTTCTAGTGCCAGACTCCAAGATTCAATGTTCACCACTTCGAAACGTAGCAAGAGAAGAAAACTTTTCAAATTTCTTTTCTAATCATATCTACTACTCAATCGAATCCCGAACTTCGGTCCACTTTGGACATGCGGTTCCACTCAGATGCTACTCGCTTGACGACCACAATGAAGGGTGGTTGGCAAAAGAACACCGGTTACTCAGAGCATGGGCGATTCGATCAGCGGGACAATCTAACTTCTGCTAACGTAATTGATCAACTTCTCAAAAAACATCTGACAAGATCATCAAGAACACAGATTGGCTTCAGCGGAGCACATCAGCTCTCGAAATGGACAAAGTCGAACGAAGTAAGGCCCTGGACCATCTTCCTTCAACTCCATGCCCAGAGAAGTGGAATCCCCACTGTTTACCGACGGTTGACCCTGCTGACTCAAGTCATTAATTGACTCGAACCGCCTGCTCCACATCGCAAGCCGCTCACATGTCGCGAACTCTGAGCTCTGCGTATTCTGGCACATGTTTTTCTTATTGTTTTTCTTATTTTCATCATCAACATCTCCCATGTCTAAGTTACATGCTCATTGTAGCAATGCCTTCCGATATTAAAACATGTGCAGTGCTATTTCGAAGAGTCGGTGCACTATTAAATTGACCAGCATTACCAACTACATGAGGACGCGATCATAAGAACACAAGAACGCGATCAATATCAGAAGTATCTACAATTCGGCTTAAAATTTACTGAGAGCAGGGCACTGACCAAAACATGCAACTAGGATAAGGCCATTCATGACGTAGTGGTGGGTTGTATGTACCATCATCTGCTTGCGGCAGGACATTACCATTTTCACAACAGACATACTCCAGTCTGAGACAACAAGAATTTCATAACAAATGGACACAGATATAGTTACAAGTAACTCAAACCATATTAACCGATTAAGTACATGATGTGCAATGCTCTAGCAAAATAGGCCTCCAATAATTGAAACACGATTTGAGCTGCTATGTGCTTTGTCTATGACTTTCATGTCTGCACTTCGAAGACTCCACAATACCCTAGACCTGAAACCTCCAGGGGACGCTCCATCTTCCTGACGGAGATGGCCAAGCGGATGAGTGATAGGAGATCAACAGGCAAGAAGAATGCGGGGATAGAGAAAGTGAGTGAGGAGGGTGGAAGTTAGCCAGGAGGCCATTTCATCTGGCGACCGCCGATGAGGTGCAGATGGAGGTGATAGACGGACTGGCTGCCTTGCGGGCCATCGTTGATGACGAGGCGGAAACCTTGTTCGAGCTTCTCCTGGCGAGCGACCTTAGCGGCCACAACAAGGAGATGCCCAAGAACCTGCTCATGACGATCCTCGGCCTTGGAGATCTGCGTGAGGCCGTCACGCACCTTGGGAATGAGGATGATGTGCACGGGACCTTGGGGCGAGATGTCGCGAAAGGCAAGCACAGAATCGTCCTCGAAGACGATCTCGGAGGGAATCTCCTTGGAGATGATCTTGTCGAAGATGGTGGGCGCACCCCCGTCCGCGGCCTGCGGGGCGCCAGCGGCAGCGGCGGCGTGCGCCTTGTCCTCCTCCGACGCCATGCCCGAAGCCGACGACGACGAAGCCCCAGAGCCCGTCAGATGCGCCTGCAAGGTAGACAAACGACGCTCCAGCGCAGGAGAGTAATCTCTAAACAGCGGATCGAATGTGGCAGCAGCAGAAGACAAAACGCCCACGAATAAGCCGTGTTTGGGACTTACAAGCAGCCAGGGAAGTCACAGAGACATGGCGAACTTGGAAACTTGCACGGATGTAGCAAAGACACTGTACAGATGGCGTAGTCGCTCGTGGCAGCTACCAAGGAGGATGGAGTCGTCCTCCTTCTCATCCACAAGCTGTTTCATTCCCCGAGGCTTGTTTTGCGGTTTTGACGTTTGCTGTGGTTTCTCGCCCTACCTCTCGTCACTCGCCAAGCTACCGTCCCCATTCTGCCGTCACATTGCTCAGGGCTTGTTTGCAAAAAAATTCTGCATTCTTCGCAGTCGCAAGAGCTTCTGAATGATTGCTTCATGCTCCACTTTTGATAGGAGGGGTTTCAATCTAAGGGGGTGTGAAAACGAAAAAATAAAAATAAATAAATAAAAGTCGATACTGTAAAGAGTGTTTGAGGATTTGTGTTCGTCCAAGCATGAACAGTGATCCAAAACAGTCTCAACCCTCTCAGAGAGTTGTAACATGAAATTTACGACAGAAGTTTGTCACTTGGTGAGATCGTCTTCTCAATGAAGAAGTTTGTCAGTAGAAAACACTTGTAAAATGTCATGAAACCCTTCCTTCTTTTCCACTCTCATCCAGATAAAGGACTATCTAAGGTAAGTAGGGTATTGTTGCCTCTGTGAAAACCCTAACCCTTGTGCTAGCGGCTTTGAAATTGTAATCCAAATTCACACGCACAGGGATAAAATATCAAAGACATTAGGTGATTCATCAAAAATAAATTGCAACCATCCACGCCCTGCCAACTTCCTTGCAGGCACTTGAACTTCAAAGGTCACACTAATTGGGTGGGTGCAAACTCAACAAGCAAACAAACATGCAAAGAAGCAAGGAAACACCTTCGGTAACTCCTACATGCACAAGCACCAATCCACTGAACAATGATGTTTGTAGTATCATTTTGTTGTGATTATTGGAAGGTAGCATTTCATGCTTACTTTTTACAGAGTAGATAAACATTTATATCAAATCTGAAAAAATATTTTGAAAATGAAATTAGTGGAATAAACATGGGATATATTCGGACTTTTCAAAAGGTTTTGTTTGAATCATGGTTACCAAAGCACAAGAAAATATGCCATATTTGTTCCAAGAATCTTTCTCATGTATACATATATTTGTACTCTCAAAGTATTTTAAATTTTTGAATGTTGGGTATTTACAAGTACAAAAATTAGTCTCTAATTTTATATATATTCTATAAGTACGTATAATTCTTGTACTCTGATAACCATGGTTTGAATCATAAACACTTTTCTCTTTTTGTCTACAAAACTCAAGTTCATCCATACAGTGATGTAGGAAACCCCTGAAGAAACAAACTCTTCAGAGGCAGCGGTGTGCCGGTATTCGCTAATTCTGCTTGATGCCAAGTAGCATCATTTCAAGTTTCCATGTCCATTATCCATTTAAGTGTCGGTAGTGCAATCTCCTACCTCCTGCCCGCCCCTGCTGATTTGCACTTACGTAGTTGCTCGAACCGTTGATCCGTTCCGATGGGAATGGAAGTAGTCGCACTGCCCACTTCCTCCTTTAACGTGACGAGGAGTTCCGCAAAAGTTTGAAGTAGCATTTTCTTGTTCTAGCCCATATCATTCGACATGGAGCGGTCTGACGATAGCTGAAAGCACTTGAGGGGAGCTGGACTTCGAAACAACCACCTAGTGATGATGAGAGTCGACCATCGCGTAGCACAGTTCGACAGCCCTCTATTGCTGCAACTTACATCCATGAATTGTGGTCGCACTGACACCCGGCCTCCAGTTTCTGAGGATTCCTGCGCCATGTGTTACTTCAATGCGCTATGGTGGCCCCCATGGCGATGCTGTGGCGTTGAGCTGGATAGTCCCCTACGTTGAGGAATGACCCTCGGGTTCGGTTTTATCAGGGGTGGCAGCTGTTGGGTCGGTGTCCGATTCTTAGAAGAAAGATGCAGCTAAATCACATGCTCGTCGTTGTGCTTGTGCTTTTGCTTGCTCATTGTAGTGATTTATCGTCGGCAGCAAACAGCTCTGACCTAAAACTTGGGGCAGAGGACGAGCAAGGAGGAATCGAGAGCTCCAATTTGGTACGGGAAGAGGAATCGGATATATCGGGCAAGATAGTGTCCGCATGGAATGAGCAGGTTCTGAAATTAAATGAGCTCACGCAGTGCATCAGTGTTAGTGAAACTGGGAATGCTATTGAGCGGTGGTTGGGTTGTTTAGCGTCGCTCGAAGAAGCCCCAGTTGCATCGATTGCCGTAAAGCCCTCGCAGGCGACGCCGCCATTGCCGGATAGCACTGATGCAATTACCAGCAATACAGAGTCGAACGCCTCGTTTATCCGGGCTGACTTTGGTAGTATGAATACTTTCGATCCGTTGTCGGTAGGCTCTGCTAGAAGCCAAACTTTGGGAACTTTCGATGGCATTTCCGACAGGGCTCAGTCATCCGTGAGTGATGAGATGGCTCAAGGTCCTTGCTCAGACGATGGCCAAGATTTAGACGATGCTGCTTTGTTAGAGGAGGAAGGATCTGGAGCAGAAGCAGAAGTAGGGGCATCGTCAGCTGGTGGTGGTGGTGGTGGTGAAAGTGAGAGCGTTTTGCATACTGAAGAACCTGGTGTTTCCGCTTCACCTGATATCCCTGACCATCAGATTCCTTCGGTAGACACTGGATTGCCAGATGAAGGCAATACTCAAGGTGCGTTAGACGCCAGGAAGTCAAGCTCGAAAGGAGAAACTGAAATTACTAGTGTCCCTGAGGAATCGCGATCCCTTGAAAGCAGGTGAGAATCTAAAATTCCCAAACATCTTCCACGTGACTACCTCAACCAGGGGTATGTGGAACATCATCGAAAACGAGATTTTTTAAGTACTTTCCATTAAAATCGATTTGAAGAAACGAGCCTAGTGCAACTTCCACGGTTGTCCCTTGACGCTTTATGATTGAAAATCTTGAGCACTCAATGCGATTATTCGATTGGGAAGATATGGCTCCAGCTCTGCGTCTCAATTTTGCTTGAATAGACGCTTGAGTCGATTGTAGTTTGAAATCTGAATGATTTTTGGTCACTAAGATCCTGATTTCTGCTTTGGAGATTTGACAGTGGGTGTGATGAGGATGTTGGGTGTCCGGAAGTGCCCACGGAGGCCCAGAGTTCGTCAAAGAGGATGCAGCACTTGTTGGACGCTTTGAAACTGGCCGCATGTCTTGGTGCTGCTGTAGCTCTGATGTGGAGGAAGAGAGGTCGGTTGCGGCCTTGCAAGGAGGAGGAGCAGGCTGTTTTGAGTGAGGGGGCTGTCGAAGACTCATGCCCTTCCACCACAGGCTTTTCAATGATTGCCGGCGCGTCGACTAACACCGAGGGCGAGTACCCCGCAGCGAGAGTCGGAAGCTTGTCAAAACCTCTCGGAACGGCGATAGCAACTGTCATGGCTGAGGTGCGGATCACCTTTGTTCTGGAATTACGTATGTATGCTCGTTTTAGAGCAGCTGGCCTGGAGTTTCTGAGCTATCTATTGCTGCAGATGAGCTAGAGGTTTGACTGCCTGTACATACTAGCGTGATGTGCATCCAAAGATAAGCCATGTTAACATTTCTCACATTGAAATCATGATCATGGCTAATCAGCAGGCGCTGCAGCAAGAGCATGTTGACAGGGCGCCTCGAACAGCTGACGAGTTGTCACAGGTGATATTTTACGGAGGCAAACTTGTATTAGTGCAAGCATTTTGTGTTATTTTCTTCATGTTTGTCTCAAGATTAATTTTCAAAGTTATATGTCGTAGCTGAAATGCACTTGGTGAAGTAAGTTAAATCAGTGAATTGCCTGGTACCCTTGTTGTGGTGTGACACTCCTCGTTTTGATGAGTTGGAAGTCTTCCATGTACTAATTCTATGTTCTGACCAGCTCCTCGAGGCTGCAATGACGGAATCCCTCTCGCCGGTAAGTTATCATTTTCAGGTTCCTGAGTGCTTCTAGATATCTTCCTGTTCAGGTTTGCTTCAGTTTCCTTCTGAGAAAAAGAACAAGCAATTTTCTAGAGTGTTATAGGAACGCTTGCATAGTACGAGTCCTATTTCTGCTTACACCGTAGTTCAATATTTTCTTGTTTCAAAACTCGCTCAAATCTCACTTGTGTTACTGCGCAGGTGATTGGTAAAGAATGTCCAGGTTTTGTTGAGCAGTTCAAGGAGTCATTTAGGAGCACATATCGTCTTCTAGGAAGTGTTCGGAACGCATCCGCTAGAAAGCCTGCACCGTCTTCACTTTTGAACCACATTGGAGATTTTTCCCAGCAGCGATCCGAAGGTTCAGCTAGAAGATACCGTAGACGGACAGACGACGAAGACGATGACAACAACGAGTGGACAAGTTCTTCAGGGGTTGCTAATTCGGACCCCGTATTTGAATCGGACTCTTTACTGCATCGTCGAGTGGAACCCGACTCTGAATCAGACCTTGCAGCAGAATTAAGCAGGCTGACTTTCTCAGCAAAACGTCCTGGAGCAATGGCTCACAGCAGGCACGGAAGTACCGTCCCATCACAATACGCCAAGGATGGTACTCGTTATGGTGTCGATAACGAGGCATCTGGTGATATAGATGGTGTAAGGTCGCGCTTGCAATGTGGCGCATCTGAAAGGTTGTCAGAGAATGCCACGGGTGATGGCAGATCTCAAGTCCACCAGAGTGGTAGAAGATTTAGTTGGGGAGGGAGTGTGTTGGAACAAGTAGCAAATGGAGGAGGTGCAGAGGGTGATGCTTCTCACCACGAAGCACCACGAAGCGAACAACAGCATGGAGGTGTCTCTCATATATTGGGAGAGCTAGACCTTGCGTTGCAACCGACATCAAGGAGTCAGCGTACATCTGAATCGAGTTTGTCGCATCTTGGAGGGGAGTCGCATTACAAGCAGCAGAAGATAGTGCTGATGCAACAGGAGATGCATCTCAGAAAGATGGAGCTTGCTTACAAGTTCCGTGACCTCCACCTGCAAGAGGCTAGGTTGGAGCTTTCATCTAACTTGAACAGTTTGATGAGGGAGACGGTCGATTTGAGTCGGAACAGCGCTGAGTCCAAAGATGCGGAGTTTCAGGATCGGAAGCTGACAGCTGCTTACACAGAGCTTGCCAAGAGATGCGCTGATGAATTGGTGGCAGGCTTGTTCGTGATGCTGTGTGCCCTCTTCTTTGCTGTTTGGAAGTACTCTTATGGTCGTTTGGTGGACATGGTCTCTGCTTGTGAGCCCACTTATTATGTAAGCACCTTGGCTTCACATTTATCGTTCCCTCGTCATTTCGTATTGCCGTTGAATGTCGGAGAGCCATCAATTGTCAATTTTTCAATGGATGAGAATATTTACTTCTGCTCGCAAATTTTGAAACCTGGATCAATTTCTGTGCAGGAGCCGAGCAACTCATATGTGCCTGGATTCAACAAGCTTGTTGACTCCAGCAACTACTTGATATCACATCTTCACATGTTGGCATGCGAGGTCACCATGGCAGGCCGTATGTTCGTGGGACTGGGGATAATCTGTGTTGTAGCGGCGTCTCTGCTGCGGAAGAGTGTGACGAGCAACAGCCAGACAATTCCGGCAACTATCCTCATCGTGGTCATAGGCGGTATATGCGGATGTGCAGGGAAATTTGCAGTAGACAGTATAGGAGGTTCAGGGTATCATTGGCTGCTGCTTTGGGAAACGTTCTGCCTCGTGCACACATTCGCAACCTGCTTCACGCCAACCTTGTACAACTTCTTACATGGAGCACTTCCGAGTGACACAGGCAAAAGTCATGGACACCCGTATCTAATGAGGCCTTGGTGGCGGCAATTCTGGTTCCATGTAACCACCGTGCTGGTGTTGCCGATTCTAACGGGCCTTCTCCCATTCGCACACGTTCGAGAGATTGTGGAGTTGCTTGCCCTGACTCTTTGGAACCTGGCGTACTTGCCCTTGAAATTATATCTAGAAAAAGTTGCCCAAGTCCTCTGGGCTCCGTGATGCCCACATCGATTACTTCTCCGAACCGTCCAGATTACACATCAATCGGCCTTTTAGAATCCAAATACTGAACGGCGCTGTATCCAAGGGTACAGAGGTGCATGAGAAATACCAACTTGTAACATTATTTTCAATGCGAGTGTAATTGATGACCTTTCTTTTGATACTGGAATCTGATAGTAGAGTGGTTCACAGTACTTTACGGAATTTCTTACAAGTAAATGCAGAAACTTTTCTTTTGACTGCGAGGGCAAAGTGGTGGCAGCGCTTTCTGTCCTCACAGTGTAGGACCATGATGCACTTTTAATCACTTTTGAATGGCACGCTGGCAAGGTTCACTTTTTCCTTTTGGTGTGGTCATTGATGAGTTGAATAAGAACCGCGAGAAACGATTGGGTGAGAGCCGGAAGATCTGAGACCAAGAGTGAAGTGCTGTACTAGTGTAGTAGCAAGAAGCGGGTGGAGTTGTCCATGTAGGAGAAGGGGTAGGCAGGTGAGTGTGGCAGGGCGGTTGGAGGCAAGGGAAGGTCGCTGGTCTCTCGTGGCAAGGCTGGAGCATGCACGCGGCGGTGGCTGGATACATGCGGCTGCCGCTGCTGCACCCACCTTCCCACGCACTCACCTCCTTACCGCGTGCCCCTGGCTACCCTCCACTCTTGACTCTTGACTGCCGGTATCCTTTTAGCATTATAAATAAATAAATAAGAACACCCACAAGGTTGGCGTGAATAAATAAAATGCCCGTTCAAACTACCCTTAATGGTATGCCCTTAGTATTACACAAACATATATGGAATCCTTGGAGTTCATAAGAAAAGACCGATTTTGCTCTTTGTCTTCCCAGTTCACTAATTTTCACGCAATATGAAAAGAATACGTTGTATACCAAAAGCACAATGCATTACACTTCTCATTAGCATTTAGGGTTGCTTTACACTATGGACCAAGAGCCATGATCAAGGAATTCCAAAATCTGTGATTGGAGAATTAAATGCTCTTGGTCCTTTATGGCTTTCACTACCTTGGAGAAAGGAATATGATCACCACTTTGAGGTCCCCAATGTATGCTAAATTTTCTACAGTGGCTAATGATTTCATGGTATCCTTCATTATAGTTGAGTTCAAGGAAATGCCTTGACTCAATCACAGTCATTGATTGGCTCATATTCAATTATTTAAAGAGAAATAGACTAAAGAAGCATTTTTCATTTCATTATCTCCATCTTATTTGTTTATATATCATTATATATTAAAAACATAGACCATAATCAGGAAGGAGCAGTGTCATTTGGACATATGAATGATGAGTTCACTTTTTTCTCTCAATAAAAATCAGACGTATTTGACTTCTAGTAATATTGAAGTGACTTCTTCCTTTTTCAATATATGGGAGATTTGCATATCTTATGTTAATTCCTAAGTGCCCTAGGCATGTTATGGGTCTCAAAACTTCAAAATCCGCGAACTTTGACCACCTTGTTGGAATTAAGATATTGTCAAAACATTTACTGCTTTTTTCTACTTTTGATTGTAAGATTTTAAAGCTAACTACCATTAGTACTACCATGAAAATTTCAACTGGTGAATCTTCACTATTTGGAAGATTATAACAATCACAAATGATGCAGAAATTGAAGTTTGATGTTGAAATGTTTGAAGGATGCTCTTGTAAATTGGAAGAAGTTTCAACCTGAAATTTTTGAAAATTTGAGTAGTAGTTCTATCATAACATAATCCCAAAATAAATGAGTAAATATATCTATATCTATTATATATTATATTGTAGTATATATTTTTTATTTTTTATTATTTTTTATTTTAATTTATTTTTTCTACTGCCCTTTTCAAGCTTCAAAACTAAAATATCGGTAATAAAATTCAAAAATTCAAATTTGGCTTTTGCAAAATTTACCACACATAGTATGTATATATTTCCACAGCTAAACTAAATTATAATCCAAAATACTATAATTAGACCCTTCATCTAAGTGCCCGAAAGAGCAAGAACCTATCTTTGCTCTCTTGGGCACTAAAGGGTTATCTTCATACGAAAATCTTTGAGTTAGGAATGCGAAACTTATTACATAATTATGAAGTTTAACCCATGGCCCCTTATAAATTCTTCGTAGCACCACATCATGGTGCCCTTTTTCTTAAGAAACTTGTCACTAGCCGTCATTCTTGCCTTGAAGTTCTCAACTCCAGGTTCAAAATATTAATGCATAGTTTATTCTAATTCTAAAGCTTCAAGGCAATTAGAAGATTATCGAGAAGTAATGGATGATTAATATTTACAAAACTATAAGAATGAAAGAAATCGTCAAGTTTATTATTAGGAGTTTCTTACATTGTTTTTTTTTACTTACTCTAGCACAAGTATGAAGTTGGTTTATAACTCGATCAAATTTCTAAAATGTTAAGTCTAATGAAATTAGAGCATCCCCAACATACTAGTAATGGATGTGGCTAGATGTAGTCATGTAACATTAGTAGCTAAATTTGGAATCCCTTTAAATCCACACCTTTTCACAAGGGTCTCGTTAAATGTCCCTTCTATAATCTGCCTTCCACTACACCATGAGGAGAGTTTAGAGGTGCTTGAATTCAAAAGTTTTGAGATTTTTTCAAAAGACGGTGTGAAATTCTTCCTTTCCAAGCCGTGCTATCTTTGTCGGCTACCTTTGTGAGATTACAAGTCTTTTGTGACTGAAAAGAAAAAGAACTATATTCCTAAATGTAGCAAGTCATATCCTTTAGTTGTTAAATGTAGCACCCCTTTGAATCCACACCCTTTTCCTATGAACTAGTTAAAGGACCTTGCTATATTACCATGTTATATTCTATATTCTCAGTACGTCCAAAGACGCTTAAAAGAATGAAGACAATAGAAAGATGACAAACAAATATAAAAATGATGAACTCTTAAGAAAATGAACTTTTAAAAAGATATAAACAATAAAAAGATGCTAAAACAATGAAGAATGAAAGATGCTCAAACAACCATGAAGAGAGTACTTTGAAAGTCCTTTGGATTCAGGGGTGGGTCCTTTGGATTCAGGTGAGACGAACTGCCACATTTGGTAAGTCTCAAGCATTTCTTTGGCGGGCTGCCAAAGGTAGCAAGTCCTTTACCATTTCGTTGGGAAAGGAAAAGGACGTTTTCTAGTTTGTTGGAAATGCTCTAGGGGAGATTTACAAAGTCAAACCGATTACAAGAAATAAACCAATCCTCTCAACATGATTTTTGCACTTCAACGACCCCATGTAAAGCATCCCATAAAAAAATTCATGAAAATCAAACTATAAGTTAAAAAAAAATCAAAATCCTCAAAATTGTGGGTATTGAAAAACACAATGGAAATTTTTTTAAATTAATATTCTCCTAAATTAATCGATTTTTAGACGACTAAACCAGAACATGTAGTATCGGAAAAACCAGTTCTAAGGGTTAGGCCGGTTGAAGGACGAGTGGGGTCATATGTGGGGGGTTCTCGTTACGCCAACTTCCCTTGTGCCTTGACCTCCACGTCCGGTCCTCGCCCGCCACTAACGAACGGCCACCACGCTCCATCCAACGGCTGCCCTGCGCCGCAGAGATCTAGCGGTCTACGACGCAAGCCACGTGACCAAACTAGAATCTTTCCACGCAAGACTACTGGCCGCTTGCGAGTGGATCATCCAACGGTTCAGGATGGGGTGGACGGACGGCTGGAACGAGCCAGGGTTTGGCGTTTAGAAGGTGTCATGCTCTGTTTGCTTCAAGCCGTCTTTACTCCTTCGAATCTGCAAGTCGCGGCAACCATCCGATCACTTGCTTGGTCACCTTCTTTTCCCTCACTCGCTTATATCCTCCACCGCTGTGTTGCACACTCTCATACCAACTTCACTCGGCGGATTCTGCCTGTTTCCGGTTCCCTCGAAGCTTTTGTCTCCGAAGTTGGTAGATTCTCTCTTGATAGTCAATAGAGTTTTGCTCAAAAGCTTCAAACTCTGGTCAAGTGTATCATACCCCTTTATTCAGTATCACACAAACCCTGTGCTGGGAGCTCGAAATTCGCCACAGAAGTGTTTTGTCTTGAACAATTTTTCTCTTATCGTAAATAAGGTGTCACCGACTTCTTTGAGGACTTCTGCTTTTACGGGAGATCGCTGTGCGAGCGTAGGGAGGCTTCTTTTATCACGTTTTCGCGTATTGTCGTGGAATTGAAGTAAGAGAAGTACACTTCGGTTGCAAACATGTCTCCGGGAGTAGTAGTTCAGGTCGTTCAGGGTGTGTCGGTGTTGGCCGGCGCGTGGATGGTGAAGTCGATTTTGGATGCCGAAGATCACAAGCCGATGATGGGCGAGAGGCAGTGCGCCACTTGTAATGGAAGTCGAAAAGTGCCGTGTATGTGCACGAGATGGTCGGATAACGACGTCGGTTGTGGTACGTGCAGCGGCTCGGGAAAGATGACTTGTAGCAGTTGCGGTGGTTCTGGCACGGGGAGGCCCGTTCCTGTTCAGATTCGCGCTTCCAGCATACCCGGGAACAGGAGGTCGTGAAAGATCGGCGGCGTCTCATTTGAAGGTTCTTGATGCGATGATCTCGCATCATCATTGGAGTTTTCACATCATTATTCTGTCCGATTGAGGACAACGGAGAGATTCATAGGTACTTAGTATGAGGCTGCGAACAGTGCACACACCTCCTGTATATATGTAACATGATAGTTTTTGATGAGCTAGGTTAGGAGAGCAATTTGCCTTCGTTGCTCCATCCTATACCGATTCATTTCACACTGTGTGTACTTACTCGAAGAATCTCTAGCCGGTCATAGCGTAATGAAGGGCTGACCCTGCATCCCTGTGATTCGGACTTATCCAGAGTTCTACACGAAATATTATCTCCTCAAATTTTCGCATTCTCTGTTGCAGTTTCGTCCTTTGGTACTCGATGGAGTCGAAGGCAAGAATGCTCATTAATTATGGTCACGTTGGAATGTGATGCGATGATGAACGTGAAGTTACTACGGTAGTCTATTCAAAAACGGTTCCTGGAGATGTAATAGATTTGTTCACTATATTAGTTCACTGGTCGGCGTCTTGAATATGGCCGAGAACGATGAAGTTCATGAACCATTGTTTTTCAAGTTAACCACAGAATCTAATCTAATCAGCGCAATAAGAAATTGTCTGCGCATGCCGTGTCCATTATTCTCTGAGAATCTGTGAGATTGGGTGCACGTCAGATTCGGCATTGCCCACATGTCAAGTTATTGCATATTTGCATATTCCGGTCTACTCAGAACTTCTGCAGTTGTGTGCATTTCTAGGTGTCTAGATGTCTAGGTGTCAACTTCAGGAAAGTGTTGTCCTCATGGAAACTGCTATTGAAATGGTTGAGTGCATTTTGGTGTAAGAAAAATCAAATATGCTTGGGACACAATAAATTGATTTTTTATGCCAAGCATTGTTCAAGAGGCAGAGATTGGATAATGTGTGAGAACGGAGTACATACTTTCAATGTACTCTATGTTTGGGACAAATTGTTTATGTTTTAAGAGATTCTTGGTTTATTATATTTGTCTTATGTGTGTAACATCAAGAATAGGGTCATTTTGGTTCAATATGAAAATGAGTAAACTAGTAATACCATGGTTGCAAGTCAAGTCAATCATGAGCCCAGGAGGGCAAGAATTCCTCTCATTCGATTGGTTCATCGCTCAAAGGCTTGACTTCTCATGTAAAGCATCGAGATTGATGTAAAAACATGGGAATAGAATGCTATCTCTTTGAGTTTTTCTATATCCAAGTGACAAAAATAATTGAAAAACTTAAAAATATATCAAGAATGAAAAAAATACCTTTGTCTTTAATGCCCACGGTAGAATGTAAAACATTCATAAATATATAAAGTAACTACCAACATTCCTTGGCAATTCCGCAAGTAGGAATGTTCTTAATATTTTGTAATTTAATTTTAATTTAATTTTATAATTTCAGTACTAGAATATATTGGATGACTTGGTTGTCTACAATGTTTCTATTTTGTGATTTTGGGTCACAGGGGTTGAATGTCCCCATAACACTTCGAGCTCAACGTGATGTCATGGTCACTCATGTCCAATTCGTCAATGAAAATTAGATTGGTAGCTTCCCCGTGAAGCTTATTGAGGTTTCGCTGTGCTGTAGCGAAAGGGGAATGTTAATCTGGATGGAGCAGTCCGCAGCTTTTGCAAAGTGATGAAGCTCATTCATTTTGGAATGCGGAGCACACTCATGCGCATGGCTGCAAGAATCTTATAGTTGTTCAGACTCGCCCGTAGAAAAATTGGGCTGTCTGCAGATGGATTGCGTGGTATCCTTCGATCACAGGGTTTGCATTCGCAAGCTTCCCACGTAGTACTCGCATTCCGTGGAGTTTCTTCTGGTGCGGTCATAATTCTGCTGATCGGGGTCGCAAGCACTACCAAGGAGGAGTTACGGACATTTTTTAGTTCAAGGGGAACGAGCATTGCAACTCTAATTCTCCATACTACCGAACTCGATCGGCAGGGGAAGCTGAAGAATTTCGCATAATCTTATAGTTTCCCAACCCTACTCGGCAACCTACTCGACGACGAAGCTGGAGCGCCGTCCTCAGTCTGCAGTATTCTCCACTTAAATGTGAACATTTCCTTCATGAGAATTTCAGTAGCTCACATGCATTGTTGGGAGACTATGCACTGTGAATATTTCAGTGACACGGAAGGTTAGGGTTTTTAATTGATGCATAATCGTCCTGTGCTGAATAATCACCTGATTCGGCCCTTGTTTGCATTTGTTGGACCTCACATCCACGTGATTGCCTGTGCCACAGCATAATGTCGATGGGGGCGCATCGGGTGCAAGAGAAATACACCTACAAAGGGCTTGCAGATGCCGTCGTCTGTGTAGGACAGAAGGTGAACTTCTACGGCATTGTGGTCGAGTACGAGCAGCCCAAGCGTACTCAAGGAACAGGTACGCTCTCAAGGACGTTAGGCTACTTTGTATCGTGTTTAACTTCGTAACATATTTAAGAGAGGATCTTTTCTGTGTCATACTTCTCAGGTGGATGTGTTTGTGGGGACAGATTATCTTTGTACAATGACGGTGATCGATACCTCTGAGAACAGCCCGCGCCTTCGGGTTCTCTATTTCTCACCTGGGGATACCATGCCACACGTGAGAAAGCTTGGTGATATTATTCGCTTCCATCGCCTTGTGGTACGAAATTTTGCTCTGCGCACCGCTAGTGTATGAAGCCTGCACTTTATGCGTAAAGTGCAGACTTTGAGTTTTTCTTATGTGTAGTTAGTGATAGGCTATGTGTTTTTTGTCGTTTGCACATTAGAAATCGATGAAAGGCCTTTCTTCTTAATGTGATGGCAATCTATATTAAAGCACACAGAATATTTAAGTTTCCAGATTTGTGGATGGCGAACAGATCAAGAACTACATGGATGCTCCTCAAGCACAGGGAAACCCAAAGAAAGGATCATCCTTCATGTTGGTGCATGGCCTTGAAGGGGACGGATATGAACCCTATCAGATGTCTCACAGCAATTTTACTATGGAGGCACAGGATCGTGGTATCGTCGACCATTTTCGAAATTGGATATCTTGCCACTCTATCGACATATGTATGACCATCTCCTGGCCTCTCGTAACAGCTTTACATTTTGCGTTGAAAGTCTCCACGTCTTTTTTAAGAAAGAATGAAATGAGAAACCTCCTCACTGGTCGCCAACCACACATATTTGTTAGTTTAGCCTTATCTTTTTGCAAGCAATAATACCCGACTGGTTTTGTTGTCCCGTGTTAACAGTTCCAGGAACTAACAAATACATTAAGCAGATCAAAGATATTAACGTGGACTCTTATTTTGATTTGATTTGTAAGGTGCGTACTCTATTGTTCTTCCTGACTTGATGTTTGGGATTGTTTCTACTTGTTATTGTATTGTGTAGAATATGTCCTCGTTCGCATGCTTGTCCTATGGCTTTACACTGGACTGACTTCTGCTGTTCACATTGCCCTTATTGGTGCTGACACTTCAAATTGTATGGTCGGGAATGGTATATTGGAATTACCGGAAGCCTTAGTGAAGAGAGTAAGGGTTTTGCAGATATTGTTTGTGAATCATCAAGATGAATCACAAAATAATGTTATCATCTACGTTTGGGATGGAACTGATGCAAGCCCAGTTCCCTCGTATCCTTTGTAAGGCCCCGCTGTGCTTCTCGAAAGTCTTTTATTTACTAGAGCTCGTCGACGTTGAAACATACAGTAGCGGTGGGAACCAATTTTGTCTTGAGCAAGTACTCTTAGATCTTGAGGATGGGAATACACCTCCTCCGATGATACTCGTTCAGAAGTTGATGATGGAGAAATTATTCGCCTCAAGTCTAGAGTTAAAGGACGAACAGTTGTAAGAGAAGTTGTATTTCATCTTGCCATTTGCTCGGAGTGCTTCCTGGTAATGAGTCACTCTTAGCCATGTGCTCATATTCAGAATGTGGTCTCGTTACACCGCAAGTGTACGCTGAAAAGTATTATACTCAGTTAAGTGATTATAATCAGTCGTATGTGTTAGGGAGCTGGATGAGAACGGAGTCCCGGGGCAAGATTTATGGAGTTCAAAGGAGCTGGAAGTGCCCTTTGATGTGATGTGTAGTTTCCCAGCCTTAGGCACGGTCTTGCCTTTGGTTCCTCAAAATGCAGGTGAAGATGATCTTGGGGCTGAGCCGGTTGTGGCAGGTGACTGGGTGAAATTGCGCAACATCAAATGCTGTATTCGGAAAGGACTCTATGAAGGGGTCATCCTTCATGAGAGCAAGCTTGGCTTACTCTCTCCGAATACTGCAGCTGTACGCGACTGTGAAAGGTACTGCGGTCCATTTGTATGATTGTAAGAAAATGTTGAAGCATAACCGTTTCAGACATTTCACCTCCTGGTTTCGTACGAAAAATGTGTGAGGCTTGTATCAATGTCGTGGCTACAGGGCATATGCAGAGCGCCTTACTTCAGACGCACTTCGTCTTCCTCACTCGTGTCCAAAGCCTCCTCAATCTATGACAGGTATGTTGTCCTGCATACAAGTCTCAGTCCAGTTTAGTTCGACTCACGCAGAGATGCTACCTCAACAGCAATATGAGCTTAACTTCTGTTTCTTCAGTTCTACGTACGGACTATGGCACTGCTTTTTTGAGTAATCCTTACGGGAACCTGCTTCTGCAGTTACGGGCTACGACCATGTCAAGGTTTCTTCATTACGCGAGGTCCTCACATACCCACAGGTCCGTTCATGTACTAGTTCATAGCTTGAGACTTGGTTACATAGCCCATTTTGTGCCGAAAATGCAGAGTAGAGAATCTAGTTGACCTTATTTGTTTTGAGTTTTCAGATGATCTGCAGTTTCTAGGGGGATACAAAATTTTCATTATCTCAGTCATGGATTGTAACTGCTGCAAACAACGAAGCCATGCTAGAGTAGCACTAATGGAATT
The DNA here is from genome assembly GCA_037043015.1 of Bryum argenteum. Classification (NCBI taxonomy): domain Eukaryota; kingdom Viridiplantae; phylum Streptophyta; class Bryopsida; order Bryales; family Bryaceae; genus Bryum; species Bryum argenteum. Next base: position 1,004,596 of record CM073323.1, on the reverse strand, counting down.
ATTGACAATTCGGTGAAGTTTTGAATGGTGGGATGGGAGGATCAGTTTGTATAATATGTGACCGTGTCTATCGATTTGTAGGTGACGTACAAATTCCGGTGCATGGTGCGAGTCATGGCCACTTGGCCATTGGATGTGTTTGATTTTTGTCAGCCGAAGCACGACGACTTCGTATATGTTGTACGACTCACACTGGAGGATTCAACTGCTCGTCTCCACGCCTATCTGTATGGCCAGGATGCAGTACGTCTTCTGGGACCAGATGACTGTTTTTTTTTGTTTGTAATTTCTTAGTGTGTAGAGTGCACATTATTGCGTCTGAATGCTGCTGATGACGGTCCCGTGTGCAGGTCGATTTCTTTGTTGGACACCCAGCTTGCAATATGAGACTGCAAGGAGACACAGTAGGGGCCTTGAGGCGCAAAGTGGAGCGTCTTCTGGGAGTAAATGAAAGTTGTCCACCGGATCCTCCCTGGGTGAATTGTTGCCTCATGTCTTACTATCTGGATAAAGAACGGCCTCGAGAGTCACGCCTTTATCGTATTTTTGGTACGCGGTTTCCAGGTTAAACCCACCAGGAATAGAAGGCCACCTTGCTTCATTCCAGGCTTTTTTGGTAGGATGTTAGTCTAATGTCCACGGTTGGTTGTATATACTTGGTGGCAAGTGTACATAGTTTGATTGAGCTTCCAAAGTACTTGAGGTAGACGAGGCCTAGAGTTCACTCACCAAGGCAGGACATGCACATACTGCTAGTCTTTCTTTCAAGCTCAGCATGCTTTATGAGGCGGTAAGGTAACGCTACTGTTTGTATATATTCTTAAAGTCACCTTGTAAGGCATCTCAGATGAGCTTGTGCACGGGTCACGCTTTGAGTCATGTTTGTCTATGTCTGGACGGGTTGTTAGATATACAGCAGATTGTCTTTAGCAGATTGTAGTTAGAACACAAGCAGATTTCTGCATCGGCATTCTGGGATCACCTTCTCCTGTCAATCACGCCCAGAATGCTAGTATGGTCCCAGCAGTGCCTTCGGGTCATCTTTCGAGGCTTTGATAGAATTCAACCGCCATCGATTACTCACTTCAGGTCTTTATGGGGGTCGGCTGGAATATTGAGGGTCCTCCCTTCTCGGATCTTCAGTTATGGGCACTATTTCTACTGGAATAGAGTCCATATTGAGATCTGGAAATCCGAACTACTTCAAGTGTGCCTTCTCTTCTTCTGACTTCGTGGTTGAAATTGTGGTTGCCTCCACACCACCTACGATATTGCAAATAGCAACTTTTACCATTTGACATGAGCTCAGGGGAGGAATAGTTAGGCACTCGACTATCAGAACAATAAGAACAGTGATGTCATATTAAGTTATGCACATTAAACAACATTCTCTTCCAGAATTGAACATTCAGATCATTCTCTATCAGAATCTGTTCGATTACGCTACGTCGGTTCCCTTCATACAAGTCACTACATATCTCCAGCCAAAAAATATTGGAATTTGTTGGTAAGGTTTATTTAATATTAACGCAAATGAAGAAAAGTGACCAACAAGCCCTCATCGGTAAATCAGGGCGTAGGTGGACTGTGAGCTAAACTGTTCGTAAGTTTGAACCCTTCTTAACGCTCGTGATTAGGAAGACGATGTGTAATATCATGCTTCCACTATCGAATCGTTTGTCCTTACATTTTATCCATGTAGCTCTACTATGAAGAAGGTGCAAGCGAAAAATGGGCAAAAAATGGTCTGCATGTTTCTGGTTGTTACATCAATTATCGCACCAGTCGTAAGAAATCAGTTCCCAGTTTCAAAGTGAAGATGCTTTCGTAGGGCTTTGCTTTTAAAATTGACTAATTTTCATTTTGTACAAAGAATGCCACAAGTCACCCGCCCATGTGGTGCTTGTCGAATTGAGAGGAGTTTCATCATCATCTCTGCTAGCATGAAGCTAACAGTCGACATCTGCTTCTAAACTTGCTTCTAAACCTGCTTATCCAACCTAATTTGCTGCATACTTGCACCACGAGGGCAGGGCAACAAGAAACTGTATTTTGAGGCTGGTTAGATAGAAACTGTAGGGGATGCAAGTATAATATCCACGATCGTTATCGCATAATTATCACTAGGCTGTAACATATATATCTTCAGACTGTGAGTTGGTAACGATGTAGGTGCTCACATCGTCAATATTGTCTTTGGCACCAAAAGCCTCATCCTTGGGGGCCGCATCCTTGGCATCAACACCAGCTAATTGTAAAGTAAAAAAGTCAGCTGCGACTGCGGTCTGTGCGTCATCTGCTAGGAAAACATAACACGATGAGCTTCCAAACGATTCAATGGTTCATGACTGGTCATTGTGTAGAAAATCAAAACAGTATTAGATATTTAGTATCAAAACAGCAGACTGAAGAGGGGCAAAAAATTGCAGGGAGAAAGCACACCTAATCTGGGAACAGTATGTCCAAAGCGATGGTTTATGATCACTTTATTCTCGAAAGACTTGAGCAAGTCGGTGCCTGCGGGTCGCAGCCAATCTTTGCCTCCTGAAATCACAGTCGCAGAAGTGCATGTCTATGAGTTGACCTGATAAATTCCTCATTGTAAAATCCAATCACACCAAATAGCTACACCTAAGCTAGAGTGTTCTGATACTCTCAAGAAATATAAAGCAATATTGCAGGTACACAACAGAATGAGATCTCCAGCAGCATCCTTAAGAAAATAAGCAGTCTGTATATTTACCCAAAAATGCCAAAGTAGGACACTTAATGGTGTCTCCTTCATAGACTTGCTTCAAATGGGGCGCTCGGAGCGGGGCAGGAGATACGAGGACCACTAATCGTATGGGTGGTAGATCTTGCAGTGCCAGTCCCTGCGCAAGACATAACACATTGAGTAACACGCTTAACATGGCAAAATTTCAAACCATCAAGCATGGAATCGTTCACAAGATGTGAGGAACATGCGCAATTCCCAATGAGGCTTAAGACTCTCGACATGTAAGTGCGTGCGCCACGGACGTGACATGATTTATTACCTTCTCTTGAAGTCCAGCAAGACATCCAGATATGACTGCCCCCTGCTCAAAAAGCGAGATCGTCAAGTAAGCAAGTGCAAATAAGAGGTACCACGTAAATAAGTCAAGCTGTGCAAAATGCATACACGGTCGGAAGTAGAAAAGAAAATTACAGCGTTCCATACCTGAGAGAATCCAATAAAACCATCATAGGGTCCATGCAACTTCATGTAATCAGAAACGTAGGAAATCATCTCATCCACGTAATAAAATTCTGTGTACTCCTGAATCAAGCAGCCACGATACAACGGTAAGGTCTAAACCAATATTTTCCAAAGCTTAATCATAAGATGGACCTTTGGCTTTACGACATCATGGCAGGAGTCTGGATTCAAAGGCTCAGTCGTTGTCACATTCAGTGGTGCAGTGATATACATGTGAAGTCTTACGATATTCGGATTACTAATACGCGTTTTAAAGCAGAAATTTGAAACTTCATTCATTCTTAACTTACTCTTTTCTGAAAACAGTTGCCTAGCGGAGCAGAGCATCTTCACATCTATAAAGGGGAAGAAAAAGAAGAGAACCTGCACCTTGTTGAATCTGAACCACTCATAATATGGACCATCAAAGATACCCTCTACGTCCGATGGTCCAACGCAAGGAAGGGGGGCATCGATGCAATCCTGCGGCATAACATGCAACAGAATTAGCCCTTGCACCGTGAGACCTACCTCAAGATGGCAGCAGCACGAAAGAATCCCCCACTCACTCACAAGATCCCATAATAACTCTCAATTGCCAAAAGGTTGCGAACGTTAACACCGAGCGAGCATAAGCACTTGCGTGAAATCCTCGTACAATAGAAGTTCCTTGAGAAACCAGAGTCTACAGCATCAGTGTACACACCACATCAAAGAGCTCGTGCAACGAAGGGCCCCACTTGGAGAGTTGACGCCGAAGGATGTCTCCACTAGTTCGAAAGCCATGTAGGCCCAAGAGTTTCAGCTTCCTCTGTGGTCGTCCCTGCTCAAAAGCCATCTCAAGGCCCATCGTGTGAATGGTGACGTTGACGGAGATAGTCAGTCGCGCGATCGAGACCCAGTATGCTATTACCGCAAGTTCTGCATTTAGAGTATGATCAAACATAAGCCAAAGTGTAGAAAAACAAATTCACATCGCAGAAACTGCACCACTACGCCCGCAAAGATGGTTAGGCTTTTAGGAAAGCGCACTTGGGCTGCACCAAGTTACAATGCTCGCGATAGGTATAGCTGAGGTTATGTCCTAAGACGCACTTACAGGGCAACGAATGTGGGACGCACATGAAACCAGACTACTCGAGTCCACTAGAAATGGTAATGACATGAAGCTCGCAAACGATTGACAGCCACAAGCACTCGACAGTCAGGATCAACTCAGCAACTGGAGACACAAATGACGCGGTCAGACGAGAAAAAATGAATGAACACTTCTCTGTACCTACTCAACAAAATTGCATCGACTGAAATAAAGCTGACAGGGGCTGCTTTTAATACAATAACTAACCCTGTGAATAATTCATCCGCCATTTTCGTGTACACACAACACGTTCAGAGCATTTACTAAGTTCCGTGCAAAATTCACATCAGTCCCTTGTGCGTGTACACTACAATAGGCAGAGCAATTACTGCTTACAATACTATCAGTGCAACTATTGTACAAACACGCGCTCCTCCTGCTTGCAAGAACCACGCCAGGTCGAGGCGGGTATAAAATACAAATAGGCTCTAAAACAAAGTAAAGATGCGGAATCGATTGAAGAGATCCGTTGATGAAAATTGGGGCAGCAATGGCTGATAATCAACTCCAAACGTACAGTCCTCGGAGAAAGAAAGTTACATACCCAAGTGCGATGCGAGGCGCAAATGCTCCCTCACGTCTTGGCAAGAGCACGAACTCTGAGAAGGGGGCGAAATGGAATGAGGAGGGAGGCGCAGGGGCAGCTTGTGTGATGGCGGGCTGGTACATTAGCGGGGAGGGCAAGCGAAGCGTTGAGGAATGCAAGAGGACAAGAGCGAGGTCAAGTCGACGAGTTGACCGACGTGGTGGACGGAGGGCTGGAGGCTGCAGCAACATGAATTGCTTGTTAACTTGCTTGCGTGCGACGACGAAATTGAGGCGCTTGCTTGGACAGCGAAGCTTCGGAGTGTGAGATATTACCAAGGAAGGTCACATTGCTAATTTGCTACAACCGAGGAGTCCACGGACAAGGCGCGATCTTGGCCAAGATGGGCGTGCCTCCACCCCTCATGTCCTATTCTGGAAGGCTGGCGTCACCCACGTGTTCTTTCTCAGCGTCACTCTGCCAGCGTCCTCAATCCCTTTCACACCGTCATTCAGGATAGATTGCCAATTTTCAGTTGTCCTTCTATGCAGACTTCAACTTGAATTACATGAGTGGTGTGTACTTCATCCACAAATGTTTCTTACCACTCATTTTTCTCACATGTATTGTATGATTGGGTACGATCAAACCAATACCAGTGCTCAAACAATATACAAATGATTTGATTGTCTTGTTATATCGCAATTTCTTCTTTGTGTATGAAGTCTTGCTCAATGGCCAACTTACAAACTTATTCACATGCACTTTACATTGTTCTACAACCAAGCTCATTCATGAGTAGTTGGATTCACTTTTGGCTTGTCACTAATCAAGATGCTTGCAAGCTATTAGCTTCCTCCTCTTCATGGTTGATTTGCTACCTTAACCCCTAAACGTCTATAGTGTCAAAAATAGACATTATGGATGAAGGGCCATAACTTTGAAGAGCCATAACATCTTTGGTCAAACTCTACTTTGGACAAAATCACTCTCGTTGGGTCACATAACAAGTTTTGTTTGTGTGGTAGAAATTGGAGACTCTTACAGTAAAATATGAATAAATGCCATGCATTTCAGTGAAGGCAACTTTTGTTTTTGGGTTTGCAAACATTTGCTAGATAATAATATATAGAATAGAAAAATAAGTGTTACTCAGCGATGCCGGCATTACAAAGTGAAGATTGCCCAAATATGTGAACATACTTTTTGAGCACAAAGATTTGGTTGTTAAAACCATCTTGCAAAAGAATTAGCAAAGAATTCTTTCTTGATTACCTTCATCAATATCATAATTCTCCGCTAGTTACAATATGAAGTCAAAGTTACAAAATGGTAAAAAAAAAAAAAAAAGTTATTCGCACAAAAACTTGTTCTTTGAAAGCCAACACCAAGCAAAGGTGTTTTTATACTCTGAACCCCACAAAATGAACCAATAAAGAAAGGAAAAAGACTTTGATCTATGATATTTTGCTATCTGGTGGCATACACATATTAGGTTCTATTTTCATCTTCTTTTCAGCTACACTAAATTTGATAATTAGTGTTAGATTATTATAAGATTTGAAAATGCTAGAAGTTTTTACTTTTGTTTAAAAAAAATTACCAAGAGCATTGATTCTCATACTATATAAGGACCCCCATCTTGGCCAATATTGTGGGTAAAATTATTGAACAACAGTAAAAACTTATAACATGTTTATGTAAATTAGTGTATCTAACACTAATTATCAAATCTAGTGTAGTGATGTGATCTTAAGTATTTGACATTTGAACTAGCCAATGGGGTCCGCAAGGACACCACCTTGGTAGGAGGAAGGAAATTTCAAGCTAAAAATGATGATAAATATGTAACTTTCTATTTTATTAGATTTTATGTTTTTGCTTTTTAGTTTTTAGATTATGGTTTTATACTTCAAGAAAATATTAGTATTGGTGTTTCATCATGCGAGCATATGATAAAGAATAGGTCTTATGCACATATGATTTATGCCAACTTAAAAAGGATGATAGAGTGTTTCTCATTCTAATCTAATTTAACATAAGTCCTTAGAATATAATTGGAATAGGGTTTCAAATATACAATAGTACCATAGTTTTAGGAAGCAAAAAATATTGTATTTTATCATAATAATTCACAATATGAATCTAATGGGCTTGATATGCAAGGTGATGTGAACTTATTATTGATCTTATATTGAAAACTGTAATATAAATCCTAAACAAGACAATGACAACTATAGGATTTATACGGTTATACCTACATGGAAGGTACAATCAATCATTTATATATAAAAGTGAAGTTATAAATATATCAACGTAGTGTATTTCTCATCATAACCAAACAATTATAAATTGGTTCTTAATGAAACTGTACCTTTTGTGCATGCCATGTAGGGAAACTCATACGTTACATCACTCCCTCTTACAAGATCACTTTATAAATAATAAACAAAGCTCTTCAAATACTGAATGTAAACATTAAGTAATGTGAAGTCTAATATCAAGATCAACCTAATGATGAAAGCAGGGCCAATAAGTGACAAACACCCTTCCAGCCAAGCACAATAACGCAAACAAGCAAATATGTACAAAATAATTCGACCAACCAACGGAAAAACAAAGTAATTAACAAATTAAAAATTATATAATTTAGCTAAAGTAAATCAACTTACTATACTGAAATGAACTTGTGATATATGTGGGAAAGATCAATTCAACCAGTTATATGTTTGGGCACAATAAATATACTTTTTAAACATAAAAATAAACAAAAGAAAGAAAGTGAGTAGAGGAAAGTGGATGGAGGTGAGGAAGGAAATAAAATAGGAAGTGGATGAAGTAGATGTAGTGTGTGAGGACAAAGTAGATGAAGTGGAAGCGGATAAAGTAGATGAATCGAGAAGTTGGTGAATGGAAAAGTAAGAAGCAATGTGAAGCGAGAAGTGATTGAAGTAGGGAAGTAGTAAGAAGATTATAAAGCAGATGAAGCGAAAAGTAGATAGTAGATGAAACATGAACGGCATGATTTGGAAAGCAAATGAAGAATGAAGAAGCTAAACTGTTGAAGCTCCTTTAGACCGGAAATGGGTTTTGGGAATTTCGAGCAACTTAGATGAAGAGGTTAGAAGTAATATTTTTGCTCAATTTTTATTGGATGCTCCTTATATACTCCAAAGTATATGTGGTAAAATTTGCAAAGTTGAATTCCAATTTTATTATATCGTAGAATTTCTAGGACATTCCATGGGTTCGAAGCTGAAATGAAGCAGCTCAAAAAAGTAATTTGAATTTTGAATTTTTTCTGGGAATATGTTCATAACTATATCACTAATTAAGTTCCAAAACCATCAAAGTGCTCTAGGAGTTAAATAATGAGCAGATGAAGTAGCCAAGAGAATGAAGTGGAAAGCAGAGGGTTTGAAACGGAAATGTGATAGGAACATAGGAGCACGATTTAAAATCAGACACGGGGCTGCATAGATTTCTTGAGAACACTGAACTTCTTTCGGCACCAAATAGGGATGAAGAAATGGCATTTACCAAAATTGGAATATTCCTATGGGAACGCGGGGTCACGCCAACATGTTCAATTGGTCTAAAGAGATTATAGCGAGTGCCATTATCATGCTATCATACACGTGCTATTTGATCCCTTTGCCCCCTTTGCGGCAACACTTAAAATTGGCTTTTCTCTCAAGTTCACGTGCTTGGCCTTTTAAGTATGTCAAAAGTGCATAATTTGGGTATAAAGAGATCTTGCATATCCTTTTACACAAAGATAATGTTGCTATGAAATGAATATCATAGAGTTATCTCTCCCTTCTCCACCCACTATAAAAAAACTGAAGAAGATATATAAGTTTCGTGATTTGAGTACGTTGTCTAGAATCACTAAAACCCAATTTTAAGTGTACAAATCTTAAATAGTCAAATTTTTGTTTACTATAGAACAATTCTAAAATGCTTCTATCAAAGACCTTATCACTAAAAAGTTTTGCCAATTCGTGAACTTCTACCAACTTGGTGGATTTAGAACAGTTGTAAGAAAAAGCAGAAATTAGTTTATGACACGATCTGTATGGAAAGGCCCCTTCGTGAATGCTTACTTGTTCAAATAAAAAAAGATCGGATGGAAAATTTGGTCACATGGATCGTGTATCTTGCCTCACTTTGTCAGTTGTGAAAGTTCGCCAACATGTTTATAGTTATGTCTGAAGACATAGTGGGGGTAAAATCTATTGGTTAGAATATATAGCAATAATCTAACTCCAACTGCAAGGCAAATCTAATGAAGGTTGAAATTCCTCCTGGCCGTCGGGAATTCGAAGAAAAATTCTCCACATTAAAAAAGAGTTATCATAAGAATGATGCACGTAAGCATGAGCAGATGAGAAAGTGAGGGATTCGCTTTTCTGACTTGGGCAACGCCGAGGTGATGATAACTCAACATCCTGTAACTGAAGTGGATTGAGCAGCAGCAGATATTCAGCTGAGGGCGTCGGTGCCGGATCTGCATTGCCAGGATTGCTGATCGACTCGTCTCAATTGCTGGTGTAAGCAATAAATATATTGCCATGGCCACCTTGCTCAGCTCCCGTATGCACATACAACCGCTGGGCGTCGTTGGTTGTGGCGCAGCAACAGCACGCGGCAATCCTCCCTCTTTCGCTAAATCCTTGCCTCTGTGCCGCTCCTTGTATGGCGTCGCCACTACCATGCTGCCGCTCACCCGCAGTGGCGCCTCACACTGGACGATGCGTGGGCGCGGGATCCCATTCTTGGTCACAGCCAGCGCGGAGGTGAGCCTCCTCCCACCAATGCTTTTCTTCTTCGTGTTTCGGTCTGCCTGGAAAAATAGTCGTCTACGAATTCTTCTCAATATTGCAAATGGCTCATGAACGACGTTAATCGAGTCAGAATTAGGGTTTGTAGCTTCCAAGTGATTCAGATTTGTAGTTGTGGAGGTATGATTTTGTGAGGAGAATTTTTCTTAGTTTGCAGCAGTGTATTCCAGAAAAATTTCCAATTAACCTGATTTGTGTGACTTGAATGTTGTGGCTTGTGGCTCAGCCAAAGGCACAGGAGAGTGCACACGTTCCCATGAAGTTGTCCCAGTACTTAAGATTTGGGAGAGCCTCCGTGAACGAAGCAAGCGACGTTGTCAGTAAGGGTGAGAGTTCTGAATAGAATCTGATTACGTGGATATTGCAAACGATGTTTTCTGACGCTTCTTTGTCAGTGACTTCCCTTGCGTCACAGATGCCGCTGTTGACCTTTCCTTGGATTTGTTTGAGCAGGTGATTCTTCGAAATTGCTCAACACAAGAATGATTCGAGATGTCTTGGTGGCGGTTTTGTTCATATTTGGAGTGCTGTTTGGCAAGGCAACTGCATCTGCGGCGGCAGCTGAACACTCGATCGCATCTTCAGGTCTAGGTTTGAAGGTGGCTTCATTCTTACGACAATCGGGTCTAGGTGATGAAGCTATCGTGGTTGCAATCGCTAGCCTTCCAGCTCTTGAGCTTCGTGGAGCAATTCCAGTTGGTTACTGGATGAAGTTATCCCCTCTAAGTACTTATGTGCTGGCTGTCATTGGGTAAGTTCCTTCTCAGAACTCTCTGACGTCAAGTAATGAACAGCATATTTCTAATTCTGCATCATGTGGTTTAGATTCACATGGCGATACATCGAAAGAGTATGTGAAATGTTGATTTTTGAATGTGCAGAAATATGTTACCTGTGCCGTTTATAGCACTGTACTTGGAGAAATTCTTCAACTATGTGGCATCGAGTGGTGAGTGGGGACGGAAGTTGGTAGAGAAAATCATCACGAACACAAGGAAGAAGGCCGAGCCCATAGAAGAATTCAAATGGATAGGGCTCATGTTATTTGTTGCAGTTCCGTTTCCTGGAACAGGGGCGTGGACTGGTGCTTTTGCAGCTTCGATACTGGGGATGTCCTTCTGGGAATCTTTGTCAGCAAATTTTGTAGGTGTTTTATTGGCAGGCGTGTTGGTAAATCTGGTGGTAAGTGTAGGTGTTCGGGAAGCCATCTTGGTTGGTATTGCGCTCTTTCTTTTGTCCATGTTTATGTGGCGTATTTTGCGCTTCTTTACCTCAAAGAAAGTTTCTGATGCTTGATACAGGACTTATCAGTGCATTTTTGCAACACTCACCCCTCCTTCATGTCATCTATGCTTTCTTCAGTTTAATCAGTTCTTAGAGTTGCGGTATCACGTACAAATATGAAAATTGGAATTTGAAACTAATATGCTTCAACTCATTGAACACACTATTATATGTATCATAAGATATGTTAGTTGTTGGTAGCAATTAGCAAAAGAGAACGTTGTTAACCACTTCTGTAATAAACTAATTGTAAGCTCGCTACTGTAGTCCTCCGAGGACTTGAAATAAATTCATTAAGTATTTGGTGTTGAGCCTATTTTGACACCTTTAAGACTGGGTCAACTCTCATGTCTTTGAAATAGTACTGCAGATATTGCATTTTTATGTTTGTCAATTAGTCCAAATTTACTATATCTAGATTTTCTGCAGGAAGATGCAATTGTAATCTTTTAACCCTTAAACACCCAAGCAAGCCACAGGGGGCTTTTTTCCAAGCTATGGTAGAGGCACCTATACCCGACCGGCAACCAATACCCGATCAAGCCCAATTCCTAGATTTTGAAAGAACATATATACCTCATTTGTATATTTGAGCATGTGATCGACTTTAGGTTCCAAGCAACTTTTCACTTTAAACAATTATAACCATTTGAATAATGCAAATAAAACCACAAAACTTTTTTGCATTCAACAAGAACCTTATGTTTGCACACATGAAAAATTCTTAAAAAAAAATATATACCTTAATATCATTTGCTAAAATCCTTAAATGGTCGGGTATAGGTGCCTCTACCATATGTAGCTCTTACTGTACTCAACTTGTCACTTACATTTTGATGTCAAACTAGTCACCTTCTTGTGATGCATTCAAAAAGTAAAATTTTACAATTCGAATCACAATTTGTATGAGTGATTTTGTGCTTTGAAAGGATTGTGGTACGTAGGTTGGGGTTGTACATGACCTTGTAACCTTGTAGGAGGTTGCAAGCTCATCATTGATTGGTTCATTCATGGTGCCCAAGTTCAGAAAGTGCCCCAAGTCCAAAACATGCTGTGATCCAATTTTGGGCTGCCCGTTTCAGACCCCATGGGCGTTTCAAAGGGTTCAGAAAACGCAAGTTGAACCTCCAATGAGAAAGGGCAAACCCATTCTGGTAGGGCATATTGCGAATTCTGATTTCGAATACGGCAGTACCGACTCCCAGCGCCGTTGGGGAGCCACGGGAGCCAACGGAACTGCAACGAACGGCGACAAACTCACTCAGGCAAGGGCGCAGACACGTTGCCCCGACAGGCAGGCTAATTTATCGTTCGTTCGTTTGTCGTCGCCGTCGTGGCTGAAGAGGGCGCAGCAGTTTACCGAGTCCGCCCCAGCCATTGGGATGCTCTTTTGCCTATCCCTTTCTCCCCCCGGAACGCAGCTGCCCTTCACCTTGCTCGCACTCTCTTTCCTCCCTTCGCATGTGCGTGCTTCCCATGCGCCCGCGCGCTGGGACTCGCCTTGCCTAGCTTTGTCCCCATTTCGCATTGTCCTTCCTCCTCTGCTTCTTTCACCCCCGAATTTGGTATCAATTTCCCATGGAGTCCATTTCTGCAGCTGTGCCAGCAACGGTCTGCTCACCAGATGCGCATTTTACGTTTGGCGGGGCTTCGAAATCTGTGGCCCCGTCGTGACCATCTCTGCCTGGTGTGATTGGTGGGTTGTGTGGGCAAAAATCGTATTGTTCGAGACTAGTTGTTGGGGGTGGACGCCTGATGAGCATTCGGCACAAGAGTGCCAGCATTGGAGTGCGTATTAAAGGTCTTGCGTGGTCCACGACTCGATCAATGTTGGGTTTTTCCCGTAATGACTGCGCGGCTTCGGGATAGTGGGTTTGAAGCAGCTGCTGCACTGAGGCCCCGCTTCGTATCGTTATATTTTAGGTCAAGTACCTGCTGTATGCAGCGCAAGGCCACGGCTGATACCACGCACTTTTGTTCGTGAATACGAAAGCAGGTGTTGTTATTGAGTGTCTGATCGTAGACATTCTCCAAGTGGGAAATTGAGCTAGGTCAAATCTGTTGGGTGGAGTTTCGGTGTGGAAAGCAGCGGGTGGGCGACATGATCACGCAACCGGTTCTGTGACATTTAGTTTACAATCTGAGCCAAACTCATTGTCCGTCTCGGAGTTACACCTGGGAATGCAGGGTCGCCGTGAGATCGCAGTGAAGCACGCTCCTCCGCGCCTTCATTCCTCGCCTGAAGGGAAGCTGCAATGGCTTCCAACGGCGAGAGCTTCTTCCGAATGCTCGCGGTCACTTCTAGTGCGTTTTTTTCTATGCTCCTTCTTCCTATCTAAGTTGCTGAATCAGTACAGATCGTCTGGATGTTAGGTTCTTTATCAGCGTGCTAGGATCTCCATAATGAGTCCGAACTTATCATTGGAGGACCATGTTGTAACTCGCCTCTGGCTTCCTGTACTAGTACCCAGGGCTTTTCTAGCCGAAAGCATTCACAAAGCAGATTACTTCACAAATTCGGTCTTCCAGTGTATTGTCACCTCCATCAAAGATTTTAGTGGTACCTACGTGAGTCAAGGGTTGCACTACTCAAATTCGTACTGTATCAGTTCTACACCTAGTCAATATGGTACTGTTGATTGACTGTGAGCGAGTGATTAACCGATTGGGGAAATATATATATATATAGCAAAAGCAATATCCAGTCCCTTATGTAGCTCCGTTTGGTTGGATGATGGGAATTAAGGTCGTTTAACGTAGAAACTAGGTGGTGATTCTAATGTATCTTAGTGCTGACAATGCTTGGGTGATTAGTCAGTAACGATTTGGATCCTACCATATTCTGCAACAGGAACCCGAGAGTTGACTGGGGCAGTTGATCTGATTTCGCACTATCAGTTGCGGGAACAGTTCGATACATTCTGCAAGAAGCCATTGCCAAGTGCGCTGTCGGACTCGAGCTACTTAAGTAGTGTAGTTGGAGATAGTGAACTCCGAAGGGGAGAAGGCATGGAGCTCGGTCAATTGATACAGGGTCCCGCAGGCTCCTTCATGCCTTCGGACCGCGTGCCCTTCCAGCCTTTCGATCTTGAAGTGCTGCGGAAAGCCTTCACTTTGAAAGAAGCGGGCCCAATCACTTTACCAGAGGTGACCAGTCCTGCCCAGAGACTGTCTATGGCCATGATTCTGATCCGTCATCTGCACGTCAAAGTCGCAGTTTTGATGTGATTCGCTTGTCATTTTGCAGTCGGAAAAGGGCTTACCTACTGTCGGTGGCAAGGGTAAGGATCAAGCCGAAGAAAAGAAGAAGAAGAAGCATAAGCACCGCAGCAAGGATAGGGATAAAATTAAAGATAAGGATAAGGAAAAGAAGAAGGATAGGGATAAAGACAAGAAGAAGGATAAAGACAAAGATCGGGGCAAGGGGGAGAATGGCGAGAGAAAGCATAAGAAGAAGGTACATGGTGTTTTATTCAGTTTATATCTTCGGCCTCATCTGGAAATTTTTAGAATGTAACAGGATGTATGCTACTTCTTGGTGCAGAAGAGGAGACACGAGGGGGAAGAAGGCGATGATGGTCATCGACACAAGTCTAAAAAGGTTAGTCCCGGATCATGCACATTGTCCTTCTGATGCTTAATGCAGTACTGTCAGCTGCCACTAGTACCGCTTACATTTTTAGCCATTGTTTTTGCAGAACAAAATCTCTGCAAAAGTTGAAGATCCATTTGTATTCATGAGAAACGTAAAATAAAATGAGCGTGCCGTATCGCTTATGAAGCCGATCTTTTGGTGGGAGTTTTTTCAATCTTGCTCACAATTGACAGGTGAGTTCCTTGGTATTGTAGTGCTCGGTTTCTGGTCCACTTGGGGACGATTCCTTACAGTCCATTCCAGTGTCAGTTCAGAGCCGCATTATTTGGAGGCTTATGTGATGAAGCATTTTCTTGTGTAGGCTGTTAATAATCAGGATGTTGATACTTCAATGCCTTAAAGAATGCGTATTAGGACTCTGATTTGTCCGATACTACTTTCTGTCCACTCTTTGCATATAGTGCGGATGGTTGTCTTTTGCAACCAAAACGTGGTGGGTGAAGAAAATTCTAATGTGGAAGATACAATCGCTACATGCAGGTCGTGGCTCAGTCGACGAAATTGCCTGTACGCTGCAAGCTTTTGGTTGATGGTTTCGGGGCTCTCAAGCGGCGTGTACTGTACCCTTCTGGTGTCATGACAGGAGGTCCTTTTGTGTGCACATTTGCACGGTTGGAGGCTTTGACTTGCAAAGTTGAGGTCACTCGGTAGCTTCATGGACGGAACTGTGAAGGGTATGCTCGCTGTTGGTGTATCCATACGAGCTTGTTCTGGCTAGGAGTCTGTGAATCCATTCCCTGGTGATGTTGCTGAGAGGAGTTATCGAATTTGACGAAACTACTTCGCTAGACTTCGTGAACGTGTCTTTGTACATCCCAATCTTCTCCATATGCACTCCGAGATATTCGAGTAATGAATCCCAATCGCCTCCTCTGTTGAATGCCCTCTCGTCATTTTTGGATTCGTTTTTGAGATGAAGTCTCCATAGTCGATCATCCATTGCCTTAGAATGTGACTCCAGTAACAGGGATTGTTTCATGCGTCTGTTCTTCGGGATCAGAAACTTCACATCTACAAGATTTTAGCTACAAGCACCTGAGATCAACCAAATAGCGCACTGCAGGGGGTACGCTGTAGATCGGAGCAAGCACTTCTGGTGCCAGGTCAAACTCCGATCTACCTTGCTTATGAAGAGTTCTCTATGCCTTGTGTGCAACATATCTCAATTTGTACTTATAGATCAGAGGCAACAATCTGGCGTAGTAGTAATGTACAAACTTTTTTATACAAAACAACATGCCATGAAGGACCTGAAGATCATTATATTGAACCTAGTGCCTTGAGCTGAATGTATGAATGTATGATTAAAAAATCTACAGTCAGGTACGAATTTTTCGTAGAGGGAGTTCTTGTGGAAGTTTGACATTTCACTGTGAACTCAAAATCTGAAACCTGAAGGTGTCTTGGAATCACATCAGAGTGTATGTCACAATATATGATAAAAACATCAATTACTCTTTGTAATATCACTTACCATATTACAATTACTTTGCATACCATTCAACATTGACCACCCGTCTTGTTTGTCTTATTTATGTTGTACATTTCAATTGCAAATTTGTAATGAACTTCCAAAGATGTTCTTGGAATACTTAGGCACACATTTTTGACATTGTTGATACTTCTTGTTTGGTTTTGGCTTAGAGGAATTTCTAAATAAGTTTTATTAGCTAGCGAACTTAACCCAAAACATGTGAAAGCCTTTTGCACATCTCATGTGTCCCTCAAAGACTATCTAATGTCCTTGGAGGATGCTTGGAGGTTACTAGAGTCATAGCTCTCAGGACCCATCAATGCGTTTTGCAATCCATTCGTTTTCCACGACTTTAAGAAAGAATTTGCTCCCAACGACACCCATTCGGCTTGATCTAGCCGGCAATTCCTAAGATTATGATGTCACTCACAAACAAAACAAAAGAATTACCTGCCTTAAATAATAAATGTACTTTGTAATTGAAGCTAGAAGAGTAATTAATGATATATGGTGTATAAAGTACTTGAAACTTGTTGAATAAAGATCAACAAATGAGAATTGATTATTTACCGTAGTATTGTAGTTCACTTCCAATGAGATTCCAAAACACTTTACGGTTCACACATCCAATCATTTTTTATTCATATTGAATTTTCAATCTTTTTAAAATAATTCCCTCTAGAGAGGTATTCGTTAACAGGGTACCCAACTATACAAGATAATAAGGTCAACCACTAGAGTTTGACCATGGTGGGGAGTGAAAGTTATTTCATCATGAGGCACTAGATTAATACCTTGCATTTCTCAAAATCTGGCATGAACTAATGAATAATAATAGTTTACAATGCAAGGTATGCAGTCAATGCATTTCCCACATACCATATGTCATGAGTTCACAAGAATGAATCAAACATAACAAATATACGATTTGTTTACAATTCAAACAAAGCCCAAATACCTTGTCTCATGCAAACTGAGGTTTGAATATATTTCACTGGATCAAGGTAAGTTGGACATGAAGAAATCAGCAGCAGAGTGTAAGAATAAAGCCAAGTTTGCCCATATTTCTGTTCATTATGACCAAGCTGACAACGGAGGCTCTTAGAATTCCACAGTATATTAGCCTGCAAGGCTGCAGCTGCTCGAAACCAGCCTTCTGAGAACAGGGCTTCAGTATCAAGTCGGCTGTCTCTAGTCGTTTTCATCAAATTCTTCATCACCGACTTGGTAGTGATCCACATGCGGAAATGGAATAGGATTCTCATCTCGGCTTCTCCCGTTTGTTATGCCCCAATTGTAGAATCATCGCTTTCATGCTATCTCACTCCCAGACTCATGCAGTGAGCAACAATCTGCTCGTGAATCGACCCTACGCAGGACTGCAGCGATTGAGTGAGTGAGTGAGAATCGGTGAAATTGCTGTTTCATTTACGTGTTAGGGTTTTAATCCATTCCGAGATGCGAGGTGTGGGTGCCTTAGGGACCTGCGGGATTGCTGCGTGTTGCGGTGGAGGCTAAATCATCAAAGAGTGGAGTGGGGAGGCGCCATGGACCCCATCGCCAAGGCGCAGGCGGTGATGACCGCATGGGACTCCAGCATGAGCCAGGCGCGCCGAGAGGAGGAGCGAGCCTGGCATCTCTTCTTGGCTGATTGCCACAAGGAGGACGTCGCTTACCTCCAGACCGAGGAAGCGCACTTGCTTGAATTGAGCGAGCTCCGCTTTCAGAAGATTCTGTGAGTCTCCTCTTTGTTCCAGTAACAAGATTCGATTGCTAGTACCCATCGGGATCTTTTTTCTAAAGAATTTCCATATGACTGCGTTCTCAGGTGGCGAGGAGAGGACATGGAGCAACGTAATCTTGAAAACGCGCGGCATCTTTGGCTTAGGCAAGACCACACAGCGTTCCACTTCGGTTGATTTTCCTTTCATTTCTTGTGGTCTAGGGTTTATGCGTTTTAGATAGAGGCAGTGATTCTCATTTGACCCGTAAACACTCAGGTTGTTGTTAGAGGATCAGGTCGTATGCAATATCCGGTTTTTTTAAAAAATATGTATAGATTGGCTTCTGTGCGTGACTTGGTACAGTACGTTTCCTCTTACAGTCTCCCACTTCACGAGCAGGTTTGTTGAGAAAAATAGGAGAGACGTGGAGGAGAAATCAGATCAGCTGAAAGCAATCTCTAATTTGGCAGCTCTATTTTGTGGATTTGCAACTGTCACTTTGACACAATTTTCTGTGCAGAGAGAACACAACTGGGTGAGTTCTTCTCAACTCATCCTTTTCCGAGCACGTTCTTTGCTAGAAGATCGTCCCTTGCTTTGGGAGCTATGGCCACTTTCAGTCTCGACACTGACAAATGACTCTTGTGGGAGCAGGTATTGTTGGGATTCTACGGAGTTCTCACGGCACTTGCTGTAAGTGGGCTTTGCTTTGTACAAAATGCAAGGAATAAGGGTAGTTGGTTAAGATGCGTTTGGGAGAAAAATTGTATGTCACTTGCATGAGATATCAGCGTCGTTGTGTTGGCAGGAGGGATTGATGGTCATATCCATGGTGACATGCACTCTTATCTTGGGGAGTATCGTGAAGATGGGAAGGCTGTACGTGAACGAGGTAGCTGAAGAAGAATTCATTTTTCAGTGTCGTGACTTTTGCTTGAATTTCCGGCTAGGGGATCGACCTCCATGCCCGAAACGCACCTTGGAGGCCTTTTGGGAGCTAAGGTATCGTAGAGCCACTCGGAAAAGTCTAAAATATACTTGCTGTGAGATCCACTGCGTGATCTGCATTACTGACGAAAATGTGGTCCTCTTGTGTAGGTGCGAAAAGAGCTGGCAGCGAGCCTTTCTATGCTTTTCTTTTGGTCTGCCCTCTACTGCCAGTCTCTCTCTTAGTAACTCTTCAAGCATTCTTGAGGTTGCATTTCACCTGTTAGTTTCTTCCACGATTTATGATTTGATTCGTAGATTGCGAACTTTGAACTGTGAGAGAATATCCGACACCTTGATAATTATACCTCGCGCTTTATTCAAATTCTGGGACGTCCTTGCAGGTGTTTCAGCCTTCGTGTGCAGTCTTATTCTTATTGGGTGAGTTCCTTCGCCTACAAAGGCCAGTTTATTGGAAGTATCAACTTGAGCTGTCGTGGGCATGTTCGTTTCTATTTCTTTTCGCTTACAGTGCATGACCAAGTGCGGATTTTTGTTTGTGGACTCCAGATGGGTGATATTTGCATCGAAGGCTACGGTGACAGCAGGCCTTTTCACTTTTATCTCCTGCGTGTCTATTGTTATCTGGTGAGTGAGGAAATTCTTGAAGGTCATTTCCTGTGAGCACCAATTTTCGATGTGCTCCTGCTCGATTAGTGACCCTGGTGCAGCATTTGTCACAACACATTGCTTCTGCTGATCACAAGCAGAGCAGGTAAGTGATCCGCAATGTCCTGAAGTCCTAGTATCGACCTCTAACCAGTTCTCGTTGTACAGGATGGGTATTCAGTATTCGTGGGGCTCCTATACGCGGAAAAGACGAGCAGTACGAGACCAATCAATCCGAAGTGAAAACTCCGACGGACTCCCTTTCGATTGGTATCTTGCCCCTGACTTTCGTCAAAGTAATCAGTCAACATTGTAGCCATCTTCAGGAGATGTCTTTATGGCTGTATAGCCATCGGTTCTCGGAGCCTAATGAGGCTCCAATGTACAGTACAGTGTTAGTCAAAGCAATATGCCTTTCTGCAGATCCTTTGCATTGCGCACAGAGCATGCGTTACTTAGAATGGGAATCAGTAGCTGTTTGCGACTGAAGTGGCAATGTGTCGTGTACATCTCCTTGTTTTAGATGAGATGATTGGCATTCACGTACGCTTGCAAGTGGTCTATCTACCTTCTTTTCTTTCAAAGCAGACTCATCGTTATCAATCTATTCTCAGCAGGTGCAGTGTAAGGCAGATATGGATCAAGTCGTGACCACGTGCGAGATGGACTAGATCTTTCGAGAATGTATATTAGGTGGGTACTGTAGTACAGCATGAGTTTCTCTCAGCGCACAAATATCCTGGCGTTGAATGAGAAACATACAGTGCTGTTCTCTGTGGACTTGGTCCTGACTTTGCGGTGTGAAAAGAAGAAGCTAAAGCTATTACGTAATTGTTGGTAATTGATGGGGTTGGAAAACGAAATGCCGACAAATCATACGCGCAATGGAAAGATCGCACATCCCATCTTCACCTTTGAAAAGGCCAACATACTGAGTTCGTTAATTTCAGTTTCTTCTCGTCGAAGTGGCAATCCTCGATATTCCAGACCGAACCACGTATGATGTGTCTTTTTAACTCCCAATTCCAGACCGTCTTTGATTAGGAGAAGGTTTCTACCACTAATCAAAGATGAAACCTTCTCCTAATCAAAGATGGTGTAATGAGTTTAATTTTGATACTAGAGGCTCATTATCAAAATGCACATAGAAAATATGTAAAGTTATTCTCCAACATGATTGTTGTGTAAATCTACATTTAACCCATGAACGTCCTTGGGGTATTTTTGGCCAAACGCTCATTCTTGAAAAAAGTGACATAGATGAACAT
The DNA here is from genome assembly GCA_037043015.1 of Bryum argenteum. NCBI lineage: Eukaryota > Viridiplantae > Streptophyta > Bryopsida > Bryales > Bryaceae > Bryum > Bryum argenteum. The sequence continues at coordinate 983,867 of CM073323.1, read as the reverse complement.
AGAGATAAGCTATTGAGATCTTAACTCGACAAACCTGTAATAGACTTGTTTTAAATCACGTGAACCAAAACTTGACTCATAAGACCTTATAGATTGCAAGATCATGACATTTTAGTGCGCAAAACATGCTCCAAAAAAGTATCATTCTCACTTCGAAGAAACTATCCTTTTCACCCTTGCACTCACATCCAAGCCTTATCTTTGATACATCTTTGATTAGGAGAAGGTTTCTACCACTAAAAATAGACTTTAAGTTGAATCCATCCCAAAAATTAAAGTCAAGATCTAAGGCTAGATGAAGGAGATATAGCTCCTCGAAATCATTCAATTTTTCGCTTTCTTCATTGTAGGAACAACATTGCAATTCGGATATCAAAGTCATGTGGATCAAAAATCTTCCAACTACAAAGTTGTGGGGATGCATATAAAGATCACTCTTATGTAAAAAAAATCATGAAAAACTATTTTTGATCTCACATAATTGACTTGCTATGGTAAACATGCCAAATGTTTGTAAACCCAAAAACCAAAGTTGCCTTCACTAAAATGCATGCCATTTATTTATACTTTATTGTATGCACTTGCAATTTTTACCACACAGACTAGATTTGATTTGTAACCCAACCCACGTATTTCTGTCCAAGACGGAGTTCGGATGAAGAAGTTGTGACTCTTCAAAAAATTGCCCTACATTCAAAATGGCGTTTTTTTGACACTAAGGGATTAAGGTTCTTTTGCATGAGGGAAAGAAGCAATTTCCTCCTTCCTCTTAAAAGCATTGGATTGGACATACCTTCTTCCCCCTTCTCACAGGGGGAGGAGAAAGTGACTACTCATGCCAAGAACCAAGTTAAATTGGGACAAAACTTAAAAATCTTTCTTATCATTTCCCGAGAGTGAGTAACACTTATTGAAAAAATATGTGAGGGAAAAACTTTCACACCACTCTTCACTTTAGACCATCCATCTAAGTTGTAACCTATGTCGACAAAAAGGCACACAAGAAGATCAAATTGAAAAGATAAGTATTCTTGTTGTGCTTTGAGTGAGAAGGCTCAATAGATTTACACGTTGAGGAAGGGCCAACTTAGGGCCGCTTTATACAAGGGGCCAAGCCATTGATGGAGCAAAGTCATGGCAAAATCTTCTCACTTGAAATTGGCCTATTTCTTGAAATTGGCCACAAGGTAGTTACACGGGGAGTCAAGGCCAATTTTTAAAAATTCTCTTATGATGTGTGGGAGACAAGTTATGTCACGGCTTGCACTTCAACAATTGGGAGATACAAAAATGGAAGTCCATTTCATAGCCAAGAGGCTGTCTCTTTATTTCATTATGGAAATATTATTTCGCTAAGATATTCTTTTGGTGAACGGATCAAAAGCATGGAATATAGGGCCGCTCACTAAATCCAATCCATGTTCCAAATGTCAGGCCATGTTTTAGTACTCTTTCCGCGAACCTCGTAATGAAAAGAAAGACGATTTTGCCCCGATCGCTCGCGTCTTTTCCTTCCCGCCCGCATCTTTTCCTTCCCGATACACTCTAGTGCGTCTATCGTCCAATAACACTATCGACCACCAATACCCTGGACCTCGCGTCTATCCCTATCGGCCGTGTGGGGCCCACTACCCGATACGTCCCCGCCTCTCGCGGACACCCCCGTCTCTCTCTCCGTACCCGATATGTACCACTTTCAACCACATCCACTATTCTCGCCCGGGTGGGGTTCGCTAACCGATACCACTCTCACCTAGCTGATAAACCTCTCCCTGAGCCCACACGCGCATTTATTGCCGCCTGCCCGATATGCCTACTTTCATCCATTTCCACTGTTATCGGCTTCATAGGATTCTCGATCATCTCATCATCGGAATTCAACGCCGCATGCGGTTGTTTTTGCGTGGGTTGCCGCCACCGAGCTTAGCGATGGAGTACCTTGACCTAAATCTCCCACCGGAAGTGCCGTCTGGCTTGGGATCAGCTGAAGATTTGTTTGTGTTCGGTGCGGAGAATGCAACAGGTACACAGCCTAGAAGGCGGCAAGGTCGTCCGAAGGTCGAGGGTGTGCGCGAGCAGGGCATTCAAGATCTGGAAGCTGCTTTTTGAGAGGGACCGCACTCGAAATATCTGTCTATGCACAAACACAAGCTGTTGAAGATACCTTGACGCCTTCAAGATTCCACCTCCTGGTCCATTTACATCGAAAGATCTCCGCTGGAACGTGGAGGCTGAGAGGTTTACGAATCCTCCACAAGGAGAGTCCAAACCTGTGCATAGAAGTGTCTAATTCAAGAGGAAGCAGTCTAAGCTCATGGCCTACATTCCTTGGGAACGCCTGCAGGATTTTATCAGAGGTGAAGAATCCCAGAGAAAAGACGTAGAAACAACATTTGTACGTGACAAATTTGTCCCCACAAATGTTGGTGAGAAGACTATCTTTCGCTGGAACTGCCGCATCGAATACCACAGGTATGATAGGCACCACTGAATTGAACTATGTAGGAGAGGGATAGTAACGAGGACTTTGCCTTATCACTAATTCTAATTGCGTCTATAAATTGCTAACGCTTTATCGGGTATCTGTTATCGCTAAGCTATTATCGGTTATGTGCGTTCAACGTAGATGGTGTTGTGAGTACGGATCTGAAGACAAGAGGGACAAAGTTGTTCCTATCACACCAGATATGGCTCCTCGGGCAAGAGGATATAATCGCAAATGAAAGCAAGTTTATTCTGGACGTGATCAGAGAGGCCCTCGTGCCACAGCAGGGAAAGAGGGAGGCTCTATGAAGGTGGGGTGCCAGTGTAGGTTTAGTGTAGGAAGGTACTACTTCTTACCTTCAATTGCTGAGATATCGTACTTTGTGAAAGACCACGTTGATTCTGATGGTATTATCGTTCACGATAAACTGAATGTGCGTATCGGGCGGCTTTGATTCCGTAAATACATATCGGACAAAGTTCGAGACTGGGTTCTCCGCCAATTTGATGAGTCTGTTCCTATGGAAGCAATCAAACAAAAGATCAGAGATTAGTTCTGAAAGCACCCGATGAAGGCACACTTACTGCATCGCAAGATTGCTTTCTCAGCATGGAAGATATACGGAACATATGCGGTGTTTGTTCCCAAGAATTGTACAAGAAGCATGATAATGATGCTGAAAACGTTCGAATGTGGGTTAGAGAGAATCCTGACATGGTCTTCTACTACCAAGATCCTGGAACAAAGATAGAAGGGGTGATGAACTCCGGTAACGTACCTTTCGTGATAGGCATCCAAACCCCATTCCAAAGGAAGATGATGCTCCAGTACGGACATCATAGCATCATCGCCATAGACGGCACTTTTGCCACAAACAACAAAAAGGTTAGCTCCATCTTCTGATAAACTAACATTCTATGTCAAGGTAACTCTAAGAATCTCCTAGTCTGCTCTATCTATTGTCGCGTACAATATCCACTATTTACAATGATGGTGTTTGACGACTGGCGGAACGGGGTGACGATGGCATTTGTTATTATTGCCAAATCAAAACAAAGTAATTTGGTGCCTTGGATGCATGCTCTGAAAGAGAAGCTACGCCTCTTTAACCCAGAGTGGAGACCCACAACATTCGTACTAGATGACGCCAACAATGAGATTAACTCCCTTCGGTACGCATCAAATACTGACCTGTAATGAAGATAAGCAGAAGACCTGGTAGTTTAGTATCATCTCTCGGCTACTAATTCCGGTATAGTATCGTGTACCTGATATCGTATAGCGTATATCGTGTACGTCACAAGTGGATATCGTGTAGTGTTTGTCGTGTAAGTCTCACGGGGATATTGTTTTGAGGATATCGTGCACATGTCCCGGGACGGAAATTGACAACGTGTGATGGGTACGTACCGCAGGGAAGTGTGGCCAAAATCTTCGCTCTTTTTATGCTTCTGGCATGTCCGTCGAGCGTGGCAGAAGAACGTCTGCCCAAAACTAAAATAGATGGAGACGAGAGCTGTTGTTCTACGAACAGTAGGGGACCTCATGTACATTTCCGAGACCCCAACCGATTTGGAGGAACCATCCTTGAGGGGACCAAACTCAAAAATTTGGACACTGCTGGAGTGGGTACAACATGTCTACAACAAAGCTAAGGCCCGCCTTCCAGCCGCAGACTCGTATTGGAGGTATTTCGATCACGAATGGATCCCAAAAATCAAAATGTGGGTAGTAGGCGATAGGAGAATACCCCATGCTGGACAGGAAACCACAACTGCGATTGATTCATTTCATTTTAATATGAAGGCTGTACTACGGCAATCTAAGAAGAAGCTTATCGGTCGAAGGATGAACTAGCTTATCTACGAGCTCACAGGAAATGTTATTGAGAAATACGACTATGTCACATCCCTTTCAAAAGGATGCCCGAACACCGTGGTGAGCCAAGAAGACCCCGGGAGTGACGTCCCGGGCTTGGCAAGAGACAAGGTGAAGTGACTAAGGGGAGTCCCGAGCAAACAGCACGCAATGGCGTCGTGCTCGGGACGAACTTGGTGGTGTGCTTTACATGGTTGGAAACCTTGTTTAAGCACGCACCCATAGGTCCAAAGATCGCGCGATTTGGAGTTGTGAGTCATGAGATATGGCTCTCCAAAGTTGGAGCGCGTTCCGGGACACTCCGGGACTCGGGAGTGTTACCTTTCGGGACTCAAAATGTCGTCCTTCTTGGATGGCGGCATGTTGCATGTCTTTGGAAAGCTCTAGACAAGAGCTTTCCAAAATGCTAAGGCTCGTGAGGAGCAAAGCAATGCTTTGGGAGATATGGCTCTCCAAAGCATCGGGACTTCGGGACTCCGGGACTGCTGCCTCCCGGGACTCCCGAATGTTCAGAGGAGCATAGCTCCCACATAGAAGCTCCGATTGGGACAAGTGAGGAGTCTATCGACATCTACTCAAAGAGTAGATGTCGAAAATGGGCTCGCACGTCCCATTTGGATAACTGAGCTACAAGTTAGCCCGAGAAGAAGATACGGCCCGTTTTTGAGGCTAAGGCAAAAACGGGTGGTCTTCCAAAACAAAAGTGTGTCACGGAAGGCCCCTCAACACAAGAGGGGGGGGGCCTACCGAAGACTCCAGAGAGTACTATGAGGAGGGGTGGTCTCCCTCCTCACTTCCACATGGTGCCGAGGAGAGCCGAGGTGGCTCTAAGGGGTGAGGCTTGGGATGGAGCCTCACTCCCGCACCTTGGGCACTATGGGATGCTTGTGGTGTGCATCCCGAAACATTGGGTTGGAAAAGTGTCCCGCTCCAAACTAGTCCCCGTGAAAAGTAGTGCCGGTTTCCGGTAATGTCCCGAAGACATGAATGGAAGGGGACTAATGGGGAGTTGGACAATATGCAAGGGCGGTTAGCTCCGGGGGTGAGTAGTGCCACCCTTGGGAGCTTGGACATGTGTGGAAGGCCGCCCCGTGCCACCAAGTGGCATGCCCATGTGTTTTGTGGGAGTTCCGGTTTACGGGTTCCGGATAATGAGTTGGGGGAGTCAAGGTGGGTTGGACACCTTGACTAGAAATGGTGCTAACATTGTGTGTGCTTGGCATGTGCAGTGTTAGCTAAGTTGTGGCCGGTTGCTACCAACAAAGTAAGCCGTGATTCCGCTACCAAGTAAGGCTTACTTGAAGAAAAAGAGTTGGGAGTAATTAGGGCTGCGACAGACTATTCGCATTGGAGCAAGCAAAACGGGTTCGTGAAGAACAAAAAGCTCAGAGAAGTGATGGTGAATTCTATCATCCAAGCGAAAACGATTCCCAATAGGAATGTAGTCACTCCCCTATATGCAGGAGGTCCTGCCTTGGTGAGATCATCCAAACGAGGTCATATCGTTTACGCAGTACACAATCCTTGTACTGAGTGGGCAGTATGCGAGTGTGTTCACTCTCAGAAAGGTAATATTTGCAAGGATCAAGTCAAAGTTCTATTGTTAGCAAGACCTGACCTGGCCGAGGGCACGATAGCTCGATTTCTGGGTACTTTAAAAAGAACGACTCAAGGTGGTATGGAGAACTTGTTGAACAATAATCAGCAAATCAGGCTAGGCATAAGCTTCCTGTCATTGACATAACAGATGTTAGAGACGAAATTCCGCCAACAGCACATGAAGACTTAGAGAGAGATGTAGCTATCGGAAATGCTCCAGCTGGGGTCGAATTGGGAGAGGTCTAGGAAGACAATTACGACCGTATGCACCAAACGATAATGAAGCTCCTAGACAAAGCATATCGAGAGCCTCTCCTAGCTCGACATGTTGATGTTGGTCTTCGGAGTTTGGATGCGACCGTATCAAGGTTGGAGGCCGAGATTGCTGCAGGAATGCTCCATCCCCTCCAGGAGATTGCTCCACCACTCCGTGCTAACCGAGACGGGTTAGGGATGAGATCCCGAAGACTTACCGATTTCTTGGAATCTAGAGGTTATCGGGTGAGATCCTATGCTCATCCAGAGAACTTAACTCAATGAGCAAGAGTTCTATTGTCTTTAGTATTGGTCTCATCATATCGTGAATGAACTATCGTCTAAACCGTCTTTAGTATTGGGCACATCCTATCTTCTATGTACTATCGTTCATACTATCTTGAGTGCCGGTCGCAGCCCTTCGTGTATGGACTATCGTCCATACTGTCTTGAGTATCGGTCACAGCCTAGCGTGTATGGACTATCGTCCACATGCTCTCCGGTATCGGACAGTTCCGTGTATGGATTGTCGTCAACGCACTGTCGGGTATCACGCACACCTTGTTGCTTAAGCAGTCTTCATATACACTTCTTCAGACTCATTATTCGGATAAACACTTAAGTACTCATTCAATGTGTGAATGCATCTCATAAACCCCCCATAATATTAACAGTTCATATATTTATACAGGTGAAATATATACATTTTCACAATCTAGAAGTTTATACACTGTACACGTTCCCGATAGCGAGAAAGTTTCTCAGATAGGTCCGTATCGAGTAACTCCTATGTATATGACCTATCGTGAACATTCCAAAACTATCGCCTATCCCCTATCGCCTTTGGCCTATCGCGTGTCTTCTTCGACGACTTTGACTTATCCCCCTGAAATATAATCTTCCTGGGCACTATGTCTTTCCCTCGTTGGCTCTTCGGATTTTTCACCTTCGGTTTCGGCTTCGAAGATGGCGATGTCAAGGGTTGACTTTCGGGCGCGGTGGGTAATTCTCCATCGGGCCGCTGTACGAGACCGGACTTGACATCGTGGGTTATCGTATTTCCAATACCCAGCCACGGTTTTTGAAGGGAAATGGACCTCCTCGCGGTGTTGGAACTCGGAACAGTCAAGTCGTTCGGCAATTCTTCCGACATCAACTCGTGGGCCTCCAACGATTTTGTATCGTAGAGGTAAGGTCGGTCGAATCTTCCGTCGGGAAATACAATTTCCCTGTACAATGCCTGCATAAGCGAGAGTCGAGCCTTCTGTCCGGTCCATTCCTGCCATGCGTAGCCTTTCAACTTCTCCCTCTCCAACTGCTTATTGTTCTGGCGGAGGAGCAAATACTCCCAAAACGCAAGGCTGACGACGTACCCGCACTCCCAAAGTTCCCCCTCCTGCAGAACTTTGAGCTTCACCACCCTCCGCTCTTGCCACTTCTTCCAAATGGTTGATCCAACTTTCACTTGTCGCGCCAAGGCCCACGCCATGTGCACTATAAACTGAAAGTTGTGTGCTCGTGTGTCATTGTGCATGTTGAGCGTGTCGATGTGATACGTCACAGTGTCCTCCACTATATAGAGGCTCCAATGTCCCTTATTATTGTAGGGGACAACCAAAGTGTTCACCATCGAGTCCGTACTCCGTAGTCCGAAGTGTTTTGAATATAGAAACGACCAAAGAATCCCATGTGACGTCCCTCTCCCTCAATGACTGGTGATAAGTTGACCTAACCAATTGTGAGTTAGGTGGTACTGCTCTCGTATGTAGGGGTGTGCCCGATACACGATGTGTCGCAGCATGAAGTCCATAATTAAACGAGCCGTCCAACTCTCGGCGATCGGCTATAATGCAGGACCAGCTAGAACGATCCGTTGGTAATCCTACAGCTTTCCTGGAATCGGGACCAAAAACAAGCATGGAGTCATGGACCAATGGACATCGCCCACCTTCTTACCCGGCGGTCTGCGCAGGGAGATGGAAATCAACGAGAGCACGATTAGTACACTGCTCATTTGATAATCAATATCCAATAACCTATACGATAGTCTGTACCCGAAAGCCAACCCGTGAGTCTCTATCCGATAGCCTACTCCATAGTCTCTACCCGATAGCCGACACACTAGTCTCTACCTGATAGCCTACGGAGAAGTCAATACACGATAGCCTACACAGAAGTCGGTTCCCGATAGCATACAGGGTAGTCTATAGAGAATTTAGAGAAATAAAATACATGTCTTTCAGAAGCCTGAGTATGAGTCCCATGTTTTTTCCACTTCTGGGGCCGTATGCCCTGCTGCCTCAAAGCAAAGACTTGGCTCAAAGTTCCAAATATGGCATTATGGAAGTGCGTTGAATGGCATTCTCACGAATCATACAAGTATAAGGAGGATTCGGCGAGTATGGCTTCGGAAACTACAACTGTGTAATGAGTCCGGGGTAGAATACTATCAAAGCGCCCTTCCTCGCAACGCCTGCCTTTATCTCTGCCAACGTCTCCTCAATCCACTCCTTCGATACATTGGCCTGTTCAAAACCAGGAGGAACATCATCTGATTCAGACGGAGAATCAAAGATGATTTCATCCGTGTAGATTAAATCCGCTCCAGATAGCGGAAAAGCGTGCTCCGGTACTTCTCCAATTATGTTGGTCGTGGGAATTACTTGGATGCGTCCGAACCCGCTCTCAGTCAAAGGCATTGGCGCGCATTGCGATAAATCAAAAGCAGAACCTAGACTGCAGGATGCTTTCAGAGTGCGCAAACCCTGCCCGAGAGATATGTCGTGCATTACCTAAGTCCAACCGATTGTCGTCTCGTCACCGCTAGAAGCAGCGGTGTCGATAGGCGCTGAAGTAGGCGCTCGAGGTACATCCGGCGATGCCATGTCGGCCACGTTCTGCTGTGGCAGGGCACTCTCGGGTTTCCCTTCGACCTCCCTCTCCGTAACGTTTTGGCTCGGCAGCAATTTTTCCTCTACCCTCTCGGCGAGTAGAATTGCCAAATCGGGCTTCTGCAGCACATCTTCATGTACCTTCTCGGGTAACCTCTCCGGCGAACCGTCCTTCGGCAGCACATCTTCCTTTATCTTCTCGGGTAACCTTTCCGGCGATTCCTCCCTCTACAGTACATCTGCCTCTACCCTCTCGGGGAACCCCTCCAAGACGACATCTTCCCTCTTTGGCATGAACGACTCATCTTGCCTATCGGCCTCCACCTCCATGGGTGTCACAATTCCCTCTTCTCTCTCGCCAACATCCTCAGTTGGACCCCCATCCTTCTCTGGCCTCTCGGCCTCCACCTCCATGGATGAATGAACTCCCTCTTCTCTCTCGGAAACCCCCAAAGTGAGACCCACATCCTTTTGTGGCCTCTTAGATTCCGCCTGCGTGGGTGTAACAGCTCCTTCTGCTCTCTCGGCGACCTCCTCCGTCAGACCCACATCCTTCTGTGGCATGTCGGCCACCTCCCCATGGGTGTGGGAGCATCCTCTTCTGTATCGGCGCCCCCCTCCGCGACACAGACGTCATCATCTGTGCTCTTGGCCTCAACTTCCGTTGATGTCTCGGCTTCCTCTACTGCTCTCTCGGTCACCTCCTCTGCCGAACTGACATGCTTCTCTGCTCTCGCGGTAAACTCCGTAAGATTAGGATCAGTCGCATTGGGAACATGAGATCCAACTTCGTAACCTCCATGCACAATGATAAGTGCTTCCACTCCTTCCACATCCCGCGTCTCCGTTGACAAGTCCGCGGCTTCGTCCGCTACGGGTTTAAGTTCGAACCGATACCTTTCGTTGTTACAGAGCTTCGTAATCATCTTCTTGCAATCAGTCATGTCTTGTTGTCTTGCGACCACTGTGGGATAGTCGTAAACATGAGTGATCCCGTTTGGTAATTCGATCGGTTCCAGAGCGTCGGGTATATCTGCACATATCCGGAACATCAAAACACAGCGCTTTCCTAAATGTATATCATAATATGAATAGACCAAAGCCGAACATGATAAGATGAACAAAGATGGACGATAATTACATGTTGTGCTTCCAATGAAGTGGAGGTCGAGGTCTTCTCGTAGTAAGCACATATCGTCTAGGGTATGCCATGGCAGATATGCGTTAGGAAGGCATCGAATAACCCACTTTTGCAAGACCTTGTTCTCTTATCTATTCACCAAGTCGATAATAACTCGGGCTCGAATATATGAGATGATAGTGTTCAGGGCCACTCCACTATCGGGCATACTCCCATCAAGACGGTCAAAGAGAGCCTCAACTTGAGGTTCTCCGTCACCATACTTGATCTCGCTAAACAACATACATCCCAATTTATCGTATAGCTGAAAGGCGCCTTCCCATCCGTTAATTGCCCTCTCCCGCAATTTCCCAATTCGTTCGCGGCTAATATTCGTGTTCGGGTGACACATATTGTTTCCACTGCAACATGTAACGGTGTACCTGATAAGTACAATGGTATCGGTTATACGATAATCAACAAAGACAGTCTACCTTAGACGACACATACACTCTCGCGTATCCGATAACCAAGAAAGTAAACAGAATGAATATCGGGTACCCGATAGGAAGGAAGCTTACGGAGAATTATAGCCCTTGGTGATGAACCAACACTTCAAAAGTCTTGCTTCTCGCGGAGGCAGTATCAATTCAACGCGCGCTTTCTTGAGTGTATCCACAATCGCTTGCGCTTCGTGCACATCGTGTTTCCATGGCATAGGCGAGAGCATCGGTCGAATCAAGTCGTTGCAGCGGTGTAATAGAAAAGCATGTTGTGATTCCAATGCAATGACTCCCATTCTAAACCATGAACCTCATCGTATGTAGCCATACGCTCCCGGAAGACAGCTTCGCGTGATTCCAGTGCTCGCGCGGCTTTCGCCTTACCCGATACATCCCAATCGCGCAGATGAGACTCGCGTTCTAAGAATGCCCACGTGCTGCTTATAGAGTTCATCCGAAACTCCGGAGGTGGTTCCTCACATGGTGATTCCGCGTGACCGCAAATTACTTTGCACGCGTCCAACTCCCACTTTGGGACATCGGCAATAAACGCCTGCCCGATAGCAGTCTTGAAGGGCATCGCGTCCCTCCCCTGACCCACTAACTCCGCGACCATACGTTTCAGGTCTTCTATATCCTGCACAGTGGACAACACACCATCCGCAACTAACCCGTGCGTGAGGAGGATGTAAAGGGCAGTCCTTGGGAGAGGGTCCGGAGTCTTCATACTATACTCGCGGAACACCTCCTCTCGTAGACGCTCCAGGTGTTTAGTACCTGCCGAGTCCAGTTGTTTGGCCTTGAATCGGAAGTCTGAGTCTTCCCACCTTCTTTCCTCCACTATTGTCCTAAACTGCTCCATGTACTCAGACATATCTGCATCCTCGTCACTGCTATCCGATAGCTCTTCTTGTGCCCTATTGACTACCTTGTATGCACTCGCATCTACATCCAAACCACCATCTATACGAACGCCACGTGAATTCGTTGCTTGCAGTTGGACTCTCTGCAAGGCCGAGATTGTTCTCTTAGAACTGGAAGGCGGATGAGAGTCGTGGCCGAGAGCCTCGTCCTGTAGGGTATCGTCATGGACACCAGCCGGATGACCATCGTCCCCGATAGGATCCTCGTACTCCGAAGTATCGTTCATCGAAGCCGGTGATTGATTTCCGTCATCATCATCGTCGTTGTTCTCTTCCTCAGATGCATCCTCAGCTTCTGATTCCACCCTTGCACGAGAGGCAGAACTACGCGTCTTGCGTGGGCGAGTACTGTCATCGGACCTCTCGCCCCGTCTCTTCGATAACACAGTTCCTCTACGCTTCCTAACGGGTTTTTCTGATACCTCAGGCACACTCTGGAAAATGGCTATGGCCTTCTCCTCGTCTGACGCCTCTTGTATCTCCTTCAAAAACTTAGCTACCGCAGGGATATCGAGGTTGGGGTACGTCTGGCATCTTACCGGTTTCTTGGGGCACTTCGCATGAAAAAGATGAATGTTGAGTCTGTGCTTCTGGAAGTGCGCCTGGCAATGGGGACATTAGTACATCTTCACTTTGTTGTCGTGTTTGTCAATGACCGTCTCGCACATACCCGATTGCGGCCCATGCATCTCGCGGATGAGAAGCCTTGCGTCCATTGGGGCCCATTCCTCTTTCCAGAAGTGTGTATTTTCCACCCCAAAGACTTGCTCAACCTTCTTGGTATTCGGGTTGTATTTGATGGGAGTTGCCTTCAATTCGATATTAGATGCCACTAAGGCGGCCTTGCATGAGCATATTGATCAAGCCTTTCCCATATCTGCAGGTCTAAAAAATCACACATGGTACAGAATTGTATACAGACCGTCAGTGTCTGATAACCCCAAAACCTACAATATAACTCCAAAACCAATACACGATATATACAATAGACGATAGACGACAGACGTGACACGAAAGACGAGAGACGATACGTCATAAGCGATAGGCGATAGGCATTACGAGATAGACGATAGGCGATAGAGTGATCCCGTTTCTGGACAACAGACGTTGCACAACATAATCTCCATCAAAAACAACTATTCACGCTCTACAATTGACAATTCTCCATTTCCCGAGTAAATCCTATCGTGAATGCAAAAGAAAAATCGAACAACAACAGAATTCAAGATACCGGCACTACTTTTGACAATCCGTATTCTGCTTAAAATCCTATCGTGAATGCAACCTAACACCAACAGTAACTGAATTCTGAAGTTATGTATTTTTGTATGGGCGACATCTCCTCCTTCTAACATGAAAGCAAATTATTTGCATTCGACCACCCAGAAATCAGGCTCCACTATAAGAAAACCCTGTTTTTTGTGATGTCTTGTGTAATGTCTAATGTATTTTGTGATGTCTTACTGTCTTAAAAGATGTCTTCGAAGACGGGAGGATGTCTGTACGTCTAACGGGCACATTTTGGATTGGAGGGGCATGAAGACATCACCAAACAAAAAGATGTTGGTGAAGACATGGATGTCTTTGAAGACATCTCGATAGACATCAAACTGCCACGTTGGCAAGGGATTTTGGACCAAAATTTACTGGTGGACAGGGTAAAAAGCATTTCTAATGTTAAAAGAGTAGGTGAATGGGCAACGGTTTTCAAAAGTAGAAAGAAAACATTACACTTTAGTTTAGTTTTTTTAGGGTTTTTTTTTTTTTTTTTTTTTTTAAATTATTTATTTTAATTTTATGCTAAATCATTATGTGACGTGGCAATACTGAAAATACTAATTTCAGGCTATTCTCACTAATTTCTTTTTTGAAAATATTAAAATATATAATTATATTTCAATAAAAAATATATTTTGTAAATTTTTATTATATTAAAAAAAATTAGAATATCATAATTCTGTAATTTTTTATGATTTAAAAATATGTAAATTTTTAAAAAATATTATATATAAAATATAATATCTATAAGATAACAATGGTGCCGAAAAAAAAGTAAAAGTAATTTCGTGGATTTAATCCTCAAAAAACACGTGGACATAGTTTAAAAAAGTTATTTACAGCGCTTTATCTACATGGCAACAAAAACTCCACGTCGGACCAGTTGACAAGTCATTCAACATGTAGTCGGATGTCTAACACGATGTCCAACTTACCATAACTACAGTCAGGCATGGATGTCCGCGTAGACATCTACTCGGATGTCTATGAAGATGTTTTGCACGACATCCTCCTAAACGTCATTTACTAAAAAGCGGCAATACTTAAGGGTCTTTTTAGAATAATATCAACTTTTTCTCTTATTGCTTGCCCTCCATTGGCGCAGGTCTCTGATTGAGGTAATCCTCAAATACTTAAAAAAAATATAAAAAGAAAATAAAAACAATAAACAATGTTTTTTGGCTTACTTTAAGAAGGAATTAAATATTATTTATTACTTATAGATTAGATTATTATAGTCTAATGGCAAGACTATACATTACTCTATCATCAACAACCAGTATTATACAAATTAAAGCAAATTTATAAGAAATATGAATTTATGAAAGTAGCTATTTAATACAGTTTAGGAGACAATTCTAGAATAGAATTAGTATTAAGAAAGTTAGTTGGAAAGTTAGTTAGGGTAGAAATAAAAGGTAGTTAAAAGTTTAAAAGAGAGCCTATCACCATGGAAGACTATAAATAGTCTCATGATTGTAATTCCACACTTTTTCTATCAATAAAGATTATATGATTTGCTGTGGAAGAAACTCTAAAACTTACAATATGTGCTTTGTTGTGGAAAGAACTTTAAAGCATCTGGTATTTGATTTGTTGTGAGGGGAAACAAAAAACCTTTCATAGTTAATATGTTGTGATTGAAACCCTGAAGATGTCATCAGATGTTTATGATAATGTCTGCAGGGATGTCTAAGATGACGTTCATGAAAATGTCTAACATGATGTTTATGAAGATGTCGAAGATGACATCTACGACAGCATCCATAACCATCTACAGGGATGATTTTCATTGACTTCAATGGATGAACAGAGGCGGCTAGGGTTTGCTGCTGCCGCCATAGTTAGCTCATGAGACCTTTAAGTAGAATTAGAGGCCGCACGAAGCTCATTTTTGTCTTCATTTTTTCAAAGAGTTAGTGTTTGAAGTGTAGAGGATAAGGTTTGCTTCTTCATGTGGCTAGGGTTTGTTGCTGCCGCCATAGTTAAGTCATGAGATCTTCAAATGGAATTACAAAGCTCATTTTTGCCTTAGTTTTTCCAAGGAGTTAGTGTTTAAAGTATAGAGTATTTCAAAATTGTTTTCTTTCAGTTTCAGAATGATTGTTAACTACAATAAGAGGATAGTATTTGTAGAAATCCAGTAGCTCTCAAGAGTAGGTTTCCTTCTTCATGTGACTAAGATTTCCTACTTAAGAGGTACTGGATTTTAAAAGCATCTTGTACAAGAAAACCTAGGACTTGTAGTATTTGATTTGTTGTGAAGGAAACCTTAGTACTTGTAGTATTTGATTTGTTGTAGAAGATGTCTATGATGATGTCTGCAAGATGTCTTAGAGCATGTCTATGAAGATGTCTGAATGTGTTGATGAAATTCTATTTTGGAAGGTGGGACATAAGGGGTCGGGGCAGCGAAACCGGATCTGAGGCCGCGAAGCGACATGCGTGCTTGTAGGTGAGTGAAACAGATGTATGCATGATGTCTTTAACGTTGTTTTTAATGATGTCTAGAAGGATGTCTGAAGAAATGTCTAAGCAGATGTTTGCAAGAATGACTAACTGTGTCGATATCTTGAGGTTAGGAAGTAAACCATCTCAAACTAGGTAGTGCAATTAAATGGAATTAAATCATAATTTTTTTACTTTTACAAACCCTTCTTTAAATGCAGTTGATATTGGCTTATTGAATATGTGTAGCGGCGGGACATGCAGATGACCATACGGGTATCGACAGCAAGCGATGGTAGTGGAGGGACTTACGGAGTTCAAATTGTGAGTGCGTAGTATATCGTAGTTGTTGACAGGCGTATTAGTAAATACTCTAGTTTTGTGTTATTTGAGGTTTTGATGACCTAAACAATATATGTTTGACTCATACTTTTTGATGTGATAGTGTTTACAGTTGATGTTATGTGAGACGTCTGTGGATTACGGATCTGATGACTATATAAACATCTAAAAATGTCATCCTAGATGTCCTTTCATATGCCCAGAAAACATCAATAGTAACATTGTTGCAAACATCATGTCTAACACAAAACGTTTACATCAATGATCTAGAGGATGTCGCTACAAACATCCGAGCAAACATCACAAATTTAATAAGGACATCAACCTAAACATCATTCTACACACTGAAAACATCTTATAAGACATAAAAATTGTCTTCTAAGATATCTTGTAAGACATTGCATACGTCTCGCAAAACATCTTGTACAACATCTAAGATGTCTTGCAAGACATTTAAGTTGTCTTAACTGATGTCTAAAACTATCATGATAGGAGCATAAAACCTCCGCAATATGTTGACGTTGCATGCCACGTCATTTTCCCGGGTCCACATCAACTTTTCTCGCGTGTCACGTTGGATATTCCCGAGTGCTACGTCGGATTTTTTCGGGTGCCACGTCGGTTTTTCTCGGGTCCACGTAGGATTCTGGCGCCGCCATGTCATCTTTTGTGGGACCATATAAAATTCCACATCATGATGAATTTCATCCCATGTGGCACTGCCCGTCCACTTCAAGTTGATGTGTCATCTACGTGGCACCCACGTGGCACACTTTTTACCCTTCTAAAATTACCTTAAGACATCTTCAATCTTAAGACATTTTCCTGTCTTTTTAGACGTCTGCTTAGACATCTGTCATGTCTAGAATGTCTTATCGTCTATAAGACATCCGAATTAATGTCTACATTGTCTTTTTAGACATTATTTACAACATCATTAAAAACGCAGGTTTCTTATAGTGCTCAAAACCCTAATTTCAGGAAGTGAGCTCTTGTCTGCTTGTTCCATCGTCACAACATAAAAACGCTACACACTGAGGCGTAAAAGGAATTACACAAA
Source organism: Bryum argenteum (assembly GCA_037043015.1). NCBI lineage: Eukaryota > Viridiplantae > Streptophyta > Bryopsida > Bryales > Bryaceae > Bryum > Bryum argenteum. The sequence goes on along the minus strand of CM073323.1, from coordinate 967,085 downwards.
CGCATTGGCAACTCACCGGAAAGTAGCGTCAGAGACTGAAAATGGGGGAGAGTTTTCCGCAATCGATGAAGCGTAGGAGGAGCGCCACGGAATTTCCACAGAATGCGCGAAGATGGCAAACGAAGATAAGTTCGCCAAAGGCAAACGTTGCCATTCCAGCATGCGAAACCTCGCATGGGCGAAATGACGCGAGCAATTATGGCGTCTACCTCGAGTGCCGCCCTCGTCCTTGACAGCCGCCACTTCCAACATTTGAAGTGATATCTCCTAAAAAATTTTATCATTTCACCATCATGCATACTAATTCAAAAAAAACATATCCATACACTCAAAACCTCATTATTATGTCTCATCAGACCTCGGATTCGCAAATCTCACACATCGCAAGCGCATCGGATGTGACATGTTGGTAAAGATATCGTGGATCAATGAAAACTAGTAGCCGATAACAGTATAAATGGATGAAGCCGATAAGAGCATAAGTGGATGAAGCCGATAACAGTGGAAACGGATGAAAGTGGGCATATCGGGCAGGGGGCAATAAATGCACGTGTGGGCTCGGGGAGAGGTTTATCAGCTAGGTGAGAGTGGTATCGGTTAGCATGCCCCACCGGGCCGAGAACAGTGGATGTGGTTGAAAGTGGTACATATCGGGTACGGAGAGAGAAACGGGGGTGTCCGCCAGAGGCGGGGACGTATCGGGTAGTGGGCCCCACACGGCCGATAGGGATAGACGCGAGGTCGAGGGTATCGGTGGTCGATAGTGTTATTGGACGATAGACGCACTGGAGTGTATCGGGAAGGAAAAGATGCGGGCGGGAAGGAAAAGACGCGAGCGATCGGGGCAAAATCGTCTTTCTTTTCATTACGAGGTTCACGGAAAGAGTACTAAAACAAGGCCTGACATTTGGAACATGGATTGGATTTAGTGAGTGGCGGAATATAGGTAGTAATACAAATCAGCCTCGGGCCTTGGTTTTCCTTCCCAAACTTGGCCACAAGATCTTTACACATGGGAAAATTGGCCCCCATTTTATTAATTGAGTCAAGTCATCGATTTTTTTTGATTGTCTATGTTGCTCGTACTAATTAATGAATAATATTATTAGGCTGAGTTGAGTCCAGTGAGCATAGCCCAAATTATGCAAATGTCTGAGTGAATAGAATGATGTGGTAAGAATATCCCCACAGGAAGGGTGAGCTGTGGTGTATCATTGGACCCTGGGAATCAAGCAAAGCACACAGTGGAACACGAGAACAAGGCGTTCGCCACGGAGTTCCCCGAGGGAGTGTACATGAGTGGAATGGGCCTTTTCAATGTTCCCCAGGTTGGCGCTTTTCCTCAGTCAGTGAGCTTTGCTTTTGAGGTTTACTTATGCAGGGTATGCTTCTGCTTCTGCTGCTGCTGCTGCTGCTTCCACTGCTGCTGTGCCATTTCGTTGCCCAGCTTCCGGCTGTTCCCAGCTGCCCTCTTCGTCTCACTGCACCTTCTGATTGTGGGCTGTCCGTTGCTGCTGTGATTGTGGCGCAATTTGCATCGCACTCAAGGTCATGCGGACGTCTTTGCGACCACAAACCCTAGGGTCCCGCGTGGGCCAGGTCTGCTGATCTTCTCTTCGCTTGGATCGGGCCCTTGTGCGGCTCGTCTGTGTTTTGTTGCCGCATTAGAGCTCGTGCCGGTGGTGGCCCTAGGCCATGGATGGTGTGTATGGCGACGATGCGTCCGGCGCCTCGTCCAACCCGGCCGTGAAATGGAAAGACAACGTGTCGCGCCGGTTTCAGTTCTACTTGGACAAGTCCACGCCGCACGCCGGCATGCGCTGGGTGGGCACGCTGGTCATGGCCGCAATCTACTGTCTTCGCGCTTATTATGTCAAGGGTTTCTACATTGTCACCTACGGGCTCGGCATCTACTTGCTCAACTTGCTCATAGGGTTTCTGTCTCCTCAAGTGGACCCCGAGAGCGAAGGCCCTGCGCTACCGACTAAGGGCAGTGACGAGTTCAAACCATTCATTCGCAGGCTTCCGGAGTTCAAATTCTGGTTCGTCTCTTCATTTCTACTCTTTCTTTTATTCGCAGTGCAACGTCATTCTGCCGTCCTACCTTCCACTGATCGTATTTCGTCTCCATGACATTGGTGAGACCAGTCGGGATCAAGTTCCCACAAAGCTCATTGGCCCTTTTAACGAGACATGGTTATTGGGTGATGATGGACACAAAAAAAGCACATCAACGCCTGCACGAGAATGCAGCTGACATTAATATCTTCAGTGAACCGAACATGTCGCATACACTTTTAGTGAACACTTGCGATTAAATTAGACTTCTTGTGACGTCCTCTACAGTCACGCTTTTTGTGCACCCTTTCGTTATAATTAGTCAGATGATGAGTATGCTCAAGTTTGCATGCTTTTCTCCTTCTGTTGGAGGTCGTGTACACGGATGACCGTGTAGCAGCTACACATAGTCTAATAGTTTGGGTGGCCGTTGAGAACCTAGCAGCGTATTACTGGCGAATTCTTGCGTATAACTCTTTGGCAGCGTCGTTTCGGTGATCGTTTTTCATTTCTTTTGGAGAAAGGAAGCAATGTTCTAAATCGTACTTGAAATGGTCTTGAGTGGAATGCACACAGAAATCTGAATTATTGATCGCGACAGGAATATGTGGTGTGCTTGTGCAGGTACGCATTTACGAAGGCGTTGGTTGTGGCATTCACCCTAACGTTTTTCAGTATTTTCGACGTACCGGTATTCTGGCCAATTTTGTTGCTGTATTGGATCGTTCTTTTTGTTCTCACCATGAAGCGGCAAATTCGACACATGATCAAGTATAGATATGTTCCTTTCTCATTGGGCAAACAGGTAATTCCCTTGAACAGCTTCACTTCGATTACTTGAAATTGTTCTTCCGAAGCCAACCTGATGTTTGGAGTCCTTCAATGGTGAGGCTGAATGCTGAATGGTTTCTCCTTACAGATTCAGTTGTTAAATACAAAATAACGATCTGCATCCCATTTCTTCTTAGATGGCTATCCGATATCACGACATGAGTGGTCGATAGTCCGGTCAAAGAATACACAGTCTTTATTTGTGAGCAGTTAGTGAAGTTTCCCGTTTGTATTGCTCGGCAGTCGACTTTTATTGGGGACAAAGTAGGGCATAATATCTCATGGTGATGTTCTTGAATGCAGCGGTACAACGGGAAGAAGGCTCCGTCAGACAAGGCCAGCACTTCCAGCGATTAAGTGCGTTCGTGAGGTCAGGTAGATATATGTTACTGCTTAGCGCCTGCCGCCAATTATCAGAGCTCACGACGCTGCTAGATCGGGTTAAGGTTCAAGAAGCAGGTTAGGCTAGTAGGTGTTGTATAGCACTCATCAAAGACCGGCTGGAAGTCCTCGTGATATTCTAGCTTATTCTCCTTCTGAACCCTGCCGAGTTTCTTTAGCTGCTTTTTATCGAACACTGGCAACTGGTCGGCGGACCTAATTCTTTGGCATCCTGTATTGAAATCTGGATCTATTTTTGTTTCTCCTTCGTAACGAGCAATCGAGCGTGAATGCACTACATGTGAAGGGCCTGCTTGGGCGATCCTGGGAGCATTGTTTGCCCTTCCTCAGTGTGATTTATATATTGTTTGGATTAAATTCCTGGAACCTACTGCAATCTTTGGAGCTAGTGAAGCTCGCTTTCACCTTTGGTACTTTGAAACTGGGAACAATCTCAACCTTCCACGTCCTAGGACTTTCGGCTAGATGCGCAAGATCCACACTTTCAGCTGAGATTTTTGGCGACATGCCCTGGACACTTAAGCTGTCCCATTGGACGAGCCATATTTAGAATATCGGTGAGATCTACATAAAACTGTAGGTGAATTGTGAAATGAGGGCCAAATCATCATTAATGCTGCTTCCTTTTGCTTCTTGAGGAAATGCAAACTTAGACTAACATTTTGTTTCTTTTGGCCCTCTAGCGAAGTGAAAAGATGGTTTTTGAAGAGCGCTGTCTCCTGAAATGTGTCCTATTTGTTCAAAACTCAAGTACAATGACATCTTCATGAATCAATACATAGATTGTAGTTCGTAGTGAAGATTTCTGGCTACCAGCATTTTACAAAATAATAAACTCCAATCAAATTAAACCATAAACATTGATTTTATTGGCATGCATCAAATTTCTTTTAGAAACTACATCAAGACCCTGACATCAGACACTATTTCTGGAACGAAGAAAGTTTCATGCACATTTAACATGTGAGAATGAATATATTACTTTCAGTGTGAGGAATTAGGAGGAGAAATTAGAGGTTTGTTAAAATGGAATATGGAATTCAAAACTTAGAAAGAAGGACGTCATAGAATACTTTACAAAAATGAAGTCTCGGCCATAGTATATTCTTTATTTGTATTGTTGAGTTTTTAGCTTAAAGTATTGTAGAAAATGACATCTATTATTGCTTCTTAGTTCCACTAAATAGTGTATTTAGTGTGAGATTATGAATAATGTGCTTACCCCTACTACCTTTTTAACGCTATTTGTCAATTTATGGGTAATTAGTGTTGGTGATTGCTTGTGTTGCCACCTCAAACCCTAATTCTAAATTCAAGTTTCCTTCCTTTTTGTACTGAATACCCACATCTCAAAAGATCAGGATGACAATGTCAAGATGTTAGTATTCTTTATAAAGAGTGTGAGAATTCGCATTCAGTGTTTTTACAAAAGTAGGTATTTGATATATATTATTTAAAGCATTTAGTTTGTTTTGCTTTGTGAGTGACATTATCTCAGGCACAATTGGTCGCATTGGGGCAGGTGAGGTGTCGTTGTAAGCGGGTTTTTTTATAGAGGTGTGGGCAACAATTCGATCATGAATTGGGCTTCCAAATTCCAAACTATTGGATTTCAAAGTATTCATGACCCCATAAGTATTATAAATTATTTGTATGAGTGGCAATGCTGCAGGGGCATACTAGTTCAGAGTTATGTTAATAATAATAAGTGTTATACTAAATACACTTTTTAGTGTAATTAAATTCATGATATCTCTCATTCTTTTACTCAAGTCATTCACTTTGTTACTTTAGTGATTCTCTCGTGATTGTATGACTTTTCTAAGACTGTATGACCTTCTAAGACTATGACCTTTTCTAAGACTGTATGACCTAAGACTATGACCTTTTCTAAGACTGTATGACCTTATAAGACTACAAGAGTGAAATTGTGGGGAAGTTTAACTTCGTCTGATGGGATGAAAACATACTTGTAATGAACAACCTATTAGTTTGCCGAAAGTGCTTTTGTACAAAGTGGTGTTTGCACCGCGATCTTTGCTACAGTGAAGGACTAGTCAGATACTACGAAAACCAGCAACACTTTACCGGATATTCAGCGAGCACAGAACGATTTTGAATATCGTCCATATAGAAGTATAAAGCCTGCTACCTGTGGGCACGACCCTCCGACCTCCAAGAAACGAACAGTGAACACATCAATGCTGAACGAATCTCAACGCACAATGTCGTGAACAACAAATTAAGGCTGCGAATACAACAAAAAAAGAGGACCTGCGTACCACATCTTACGCATAATGCTCAAAAGCATAGAAGTCGACGTTCAAGAATTTTACATGTAAACTCTACTCAAGTTACTGAGACTCAAGTTACTGAGAGCGTCGGTATCAACAATGATGTACAAGATAATACCTATAAACCTCCGACTATTGTAGCAGCCTTTACAACAGACCTATACTATTTTATCTTTGTAAGCAGCGATCTATCATCCTTACCACCTGTTATTTCTTCTACTCAAAAAGTAAGCATATAAAACCGAATACTGCAACAATGAGCAATATCATGCATACTATTCCGCACCAACGGCAGGTGTAACAGTAGGAGTAGTTGTAGGAGCAGCGGTAGCGGCTGGCTTCATGGCCTCTTCAAGCTTCTCAATAGGAACAATTGGGATGTAGGAAGCCAGGGGCAGGTTTTTGCTCTTCAACCCTTTCGCAATGCTGTTGAACTGTGTGGCTCCGAACTTTACAGCAGGGGCAGCGACGTTGACGGCTTGGGGAACGAACGGCACTTTGAGAACCTGCTGCCATACCTCGTAGGTCAACTGCTCAGCCACTGGTTCATACCTCTCATAGTAGGAAGACGCAGTAGAATACACTCCTCGAGACTGAACATCCGCAACAAGGCCTCTTGCTGCATCTGGAGCCTGCTTGGCCACATCTAGTGCTTGGTAAGACTTCTCCTTCACGTACTTGGGTACAACACCGTCGACGTAGTTGAGTGTCTCATCGACCTGCATATCGCATTGACACGAAGCATCAAACAACGAGAACAAGCTCTTCTCACAGCTCTCAAAAATCATAATGACAATGCGATCATGATAAGCACTACAAACGCCGTCAGCCCCGACATTAAGAACATTACAATGGAACCACGAGCACAATTACCTTACTGTCGAAATACTGAAGAAGCATGTAAGGCTTTCCCTCCACCTTCTGATAAACAGGGCCGACAACAGTCTTGACGGTCCCTTCAACATTATCAACGCCGGGCTTCAGAGGACCTGAGCTTTCCTTCGCATACGCATAAAGAGTAGCCAAATAGGCTGCTGCTTGCAGCACAATTGCATGTACGAGCCCAAGATACTTCAGGTCGCTGCTCTGTAGTTACAAACCGTAAACAAGTTAGAAGATGAGTGCAGAGATGAGAAGCTCTACGTCACGTCTGGCAAATATAAGATGAAAAGAAATTCAATATATCTTCTCAAGACACCTCGTAAACTCAGCTGTAAATGATACAGAAAGGTAACGTAACTCTAAAATTATTCGTAAGGTCTAAATGCAAAATTACGCTTCACAAGTACAAGCGACAAGGTCAATAACAACCTCAAAGAGCAGTAACCACACTTCGGAAGCATCAACAGATGGACATACGCCGCACTTAAAAAATTAGGCGACAAAATCCACCAAATCCCAAACAACAAACACTAAATGGCAACAAGCACCCGAAACGATCCCAGCCACGCCGACAACAACAAAAAATCGACTCATGTCATGAGTAAGTAACTCTAAAGCGGAAATATCAAGAACGTCGAGCAACAGAGCAGGGCGATGCAAACCTTAGCAGTGTCCGCCATCGCGAAAAAATGAAAGTCCCGACCCGAGTAGAGGATTCAGAGAACGCGAGATGCGCAGAGTTACAGTGCAGACAATTGGAGGGGACGAGAGAGCAAGGGAGCAGAGGAGAGGAGTAGACAACGGAGTAAATTGATCGGAGATCGGCGCAGGGGAATAGTTTAAGGAGAGAAATAGGAGGGCGATACGAACAGAGCGGGGAAAGGGACAATATGGGAATGGGCTGCCACCGTCGCTTGCCTCCAAACGCGCTTCGACCTCCCCCGCCACGCCCCCGCCGAACCTCCCATCCGAACCTCCCGAACCTGTACTTAGGCTTCCGCTGCTTCGCGAACGCTGCCCGCCCGCCACAATAACTCGCCCACTGCACCGCTGCCCATTGCCCCCCTGCCCCCTCAGCACGGTAAATTCTCATCCTCACACTCAAATAGCGTACGACTACTTTTCTTGTGGAATTCTTTGGGAGACCATTAATGAACGTGTACAAAACCATTTCAATTCTCGATGTCAAGTGCATGCATGTCCACATAAACTTGTAAACTTATTCACATACTGTGCACACTAACTTCCAAAAAGTCACCTTTCTCCAATTGCTTTATAGTTCCATTTCACAACTCAGGGTTATGCCAACTATGAGTTTGTGTGACATGCTTCGCATTTCAAGGCATCATGTTAGGAACACTTAGAAGTCTAGTTTCATATTCATAACAAAGTAATAGAGTTCATAAGTGATGATTCACTTGGTTATGTTTTCACTCTTTTGCCTTTGCACAAAAATTACTCACACTAATATTTGTCATCTCAAAACTTGCCCCATTCTTGAGCAATCCACATTAACCCTAGAAGGCGCAAGGACGCGAGACAATTTTTTTTTCCCTCAAAATGAGAAACTCAAGTTATTAATTTTATGAATTTTTGCAAGATGACACGAACAATCTTAACACTAGGTTCTTATACAGGGTCACTATCAAAAGCTATATCAATAAAGTGCAACTTTCTCATTGCATAGATTAGGAGACTGGAGTCGTATAGCCGAGAGTTGCACCTCATATTCAGTTTCATGAGGACTGCAGTTACTATGTAATTGCAGGCGTAGCAAAAATCTATTTTTTTCGGCCTTTTATGACGTTTATGTAATCTTTTATGAGACGGATAAAATAGCCTGGGGTTCGCTTTCGAGTTTATCCGATCCTTCTTTCCTCAAAGAATAAAACTTGTGTAATAAATTAATCCTAAGTTAATTATTCTTGTTTTTTATAGAAAGAAAGTATCTTTACCCACAAACTTGGTTGCTTTATCTAATAAGACTAGAAAGGAGGTCCATGCATTTCATGGAATTTGGCACTTAAAAATAACTAAATAAATCAAGAAGCCCAATGCATTCAAGCATTATGACTTCATACAAAATCAAAAACATAGTCGATCTCTTATTAAGAATACGTCGCATGATACAGTTACGTACGATTCACTAATTCATCTTGGAATCATATGAGGTTTACAAAACCATTTGTGAGACTTGCGATAAAATAGTGATATACAGAAGCTCAACACGTAAATAGAAACGAAGAGCATGATAATCTTATTGGAGATTTTGACATAAAGGTTTACTTAAAGAACAAAACCCTTTATTTGAGTTTTACTCTATCACACATTTAGCAAAAAAGCAAACATCCAAAACTACCATCACCATTAGTGTAAGTAGAACAACATTTATGAGTGGGAATATTGATGATTGATTAAGGAAATTACAAGGGACGCTTACACCTTATTTGCCCTTGTAATTTTTTCTTCAAGTTAGGCATTTGGTATCCTTGCCTAATTTTTCTCAAACTCAACTCTTGATGGGTGAACTTGATGCCTCAAAAATTACTCATAAAAAAGTCTTCCTCTCTTTGTAATTGAAGGCTTACAACAAATAAATCGAAACAATTTTTTGTGAATTACAAATGACTCTTGACTTACCTTATTCCCGATGAGAAGTGATGTAACCACCACCATTGAGTCATAGTTTAGCATGAAACCACTGTTGTTATGTCTCGTTGGCATATCATCAAGGGTAAGTCAAATAGACATTATATTCACGTCACCCTTAGAGGTTTGGTGTTCTTCTTCGTAATCCTAGTCGTCCGTGTGCAGTTTTGGGAGCTCGAAACCTCAAAACTATGATTTCTACCTCTATGCACTCTCGGGGGTGTAAACCAAATCTTTATTCTTTTTTAGAAGTTCCAACCGTAAGATCTTGCATGGAAGTCTATGTTTAGTTACTGCTCCAAAAATTGGCCGTTGTATATTTACCATTTACGAGATAAGAACATCCAAAGTTTGTCCTCAAGTTTTTTTAGGAATTGTCAAGATTTTTTTTCAAACTTTTGAATGTTGCCTTTGTAAGATTGATAATTTTTTTGACTTAGAGGTCTTATGAAGTTAAGTAGTGATTCGGTTATGAACATATTTTCATTTATTTTTTTAAAAAGCTAAATTTAAATTGTCCGATCTCGGCTTGCACCCCGAGAATTGCTCTAGAAGATCCAGAAATTGGAATATGGCATTGCAAGTTTTACTACATACCCTTTACAATAATACGGAGCGCACCCTAAACATATCAGGCAAAAACATCACTTTTTAACACCTCCATTTAGGCTGCCCAAAATTGCAAAAACCCATTTCGGGCTCCAAGGACTGTTAAAGGTTAGTGACCATCTTTTAGTTTTGACATTATATAGTCATGATAACTCTTCAAAGATCTCCCATCCAATACACTAAATTTGATAATTAGTGTTAGATACACTAATTTACATAAACATGTTATAAGTTTTTACTGTTGTTCAATAATTTTACCCACTATATTGGCCAAGATGGGGGTCCTTATATAGTATTGGAGTCAATGCTCGTGGTAAAAAAAATTTAAACAAAAGTAAAAACTTATAGCATTTTCAAATCTTATAATAATCTTACACTAATTATCAAATTTAGTGTAGTGAATTGGACGCTCGGGGTTAAGCATAGAAAAGGAACGAGACAACGGTAGAAACAAAGCCGCAGACAATGAGGCGAGTCGGCAGATGGTATGGAGCTTGTTCTCGTAGAGCAGGTATGATCTTAATGGTGAAATACTGTACTACTGTAACATGGAGCTTTGTTAAGTTGCAGTAAGAAGAGATCGGGGAAGAGATTCCGGGGCCCCGCAGGCCATGTAAGACGAGTGAGGCAGGTGGCGCAAGGGACGTTCGAGTCACAATAGAATATGCTGGAGCAGCAGCCACCGTTGGTTGCCGTCATGGCCACGCCACAGCTCATTCCCTACCACTCTGGGGCTGTGGGCTCTCACTGGCGCTGCGGGCAGGCCGTAGGGCAGTACCTCCGTCCGTCCTAACTCTTCTACCATCCATCCATCCTCACGTAACTACTCCATGTAAATTAACCTTTGATGTCTGGGAGGCTCTCCCTTCCTGGAACGACCTTGAGCATTGTAGCTTCATATAGGCTCACAGGGAATTCCTTGTGAGCCTATAGAAAACTTTTCACATTTCATTTAATAATAATATAATCTTAAAATTTTGGAAGCGTACGTCCGCCAGAGTGCCGATTCCGCCCGCCCTGCGCGAACCTCCCCAGGGTTTCATTTCCAGGGAGTAGTTACGCCGGGGGAGGTCCCCATCGTTGGGACTCCCGGCCAGTTCGTGACCCTCCCTCGTCGGGCTCTCGCCCTCCTCGGGTCGGGTCCCTCACAAGCTGGAAGTCCCTCCGATGGGGGCCTCCCCCTTTACTTCACTTCCTCACTGGCAACTTCCTTCCTTCACCACCTTCATTGGGACCGCCCAAACGCCCCTCTCCAACCCTAGTCTTCCCTCCCCATCCATGTTCCTTGTTACTCCGGCCTTTGCTTTACCGTCCGTTGCAGAGTAGCAGGCGTCTCTTTGTGTTGGTCTGAATGGTAAGCGTCTACTTTTAGTCCTAAGGACTTTGCAGTAGACTTGTATGAGTTGCTTGGAGCGCTCACGCCGTGAGGCATTGGAAAATCGCGATTGTTTGCCTCTATCAAACAACCCCGGATTTCGGGTTTTTCAGTAAGCGTCTACTCTTCTCCTCATAAATGGGTTATGGGAGCTCCAATAGTTTATATACATGGATTTTGCACTATGTTTCAAATCTAAACATTAGGATCTTATGGCTATATAACAATCAAGAATTTGATTTTGATTCATATGTAGGAAATCAAGGTAACTTAACCCTAAAGTCCCAAAAGGTTAGGAGAGAACCTTGTAAAATATGTGTTACTCCCATTGTAATTGTCCAAGAGGTTCTCTCAAATCTATCTCCCAAGGTAGATTTGAGAGAACCTATTGGACAATAATAACAGAGGAAGTTTAAAATATGCATTCTCTGACTCATATGAAATTTCTTTGAAAGACATTATGAAGATCTTAATGCTTAATTTATCGATGCGGCAACTTCCTAAATCTATTTATTTCAATGAATTGAAGAGACTAAAATTCCGAAAAATAATTGAAAAATTGTTTCAATAATTAGTACTTGGTAATTGATATAGTCGGATAACGTCACATCTATTAATTTTGGGTAAGTAGTTTGATTTGTTTTGTTTTGGATGTGACATTATGATCTCAAGCACCGGGGTCGGATCGGGGCGCATGAGGTGTTGTTGAAAGTGATTTTTTTTTGTTGAATTGTGGAAAACGGGTCAGCACATCCTGAGGTAGTGAATTTCACAAGAGATTTTGGCCTACCAATCACCAAAGATGTCTAAAATGACCTAATTTCATATCTAGCAATAAAATAAGCGGGGCATGGTGAAAGTATTAAAGTGAACATGGCAACAGGCGAGGGCATACTAGTCTATTATTTAAAGGTAGGTAGTTTGTTTTGGACATGACAATATAACTTCAGGCATCACCACCTTTATCGGGGCGCATGAGATGTTCTTGGAAGCATGTTTTTTGGTATGGTTGTGGAAAAAGATTGGATTGCAAAACGGGTCGACGAATCCTAAGATATTAAATTTCAAAGTATTAGCCACATTAATATTGGAAATTACTTGTATAAGCTAAGGGGACATACTAGTATTATATGATAATATCGATAAAGGTCACTAATAAGTTAACCCTTAAAAGTATACAATACTCAAAACGGGTTTTTGCAATTTTGATTAGCCTAGATGAAGGGGTTAGAAGTATTAATTTTGCCTAAGATTTTAAATGAGTGCTCCTTATGCAGGAAAGTGTATGTGGTAAAATTCGCAAAGCCAAATTCCAACTTTAGAACCTTCATTTAAAATTTTAGGTTTCAAGTTCAACAATGAGAGTTTAAAATGACTTTTTTCTTAATTATTAGAAATAAATAAATGATGTTTAACATTAAATTACTACTAAATTTCTAAAGTAACCCAAGTCAAAGTTTTACAAGGCAACCTCCAAAAAGTACAAATTAAAGCAGTTTCTATGATTTTTGGTAATTTTCTAAAAATTTCTTTCAAAATTTGTCAGAATTCAAGATTTTGGAATTTTTTGAAAAAAATTTGCTTAAAAATCATGAACTCATGAAGGTACCTACTCACCGTTCACTTCTCCTATGTATGAAGTACAATAAACGTAATGCTTGCTTTCTTAAATCTCTGTTTTTGTACCTTCTTTTGAAAAAAAAATGCATGAAGGTTCTTAAAGCTGAACGAGTCTCTAAGATCTTGCATGAGCATTCTCAACCTAGTTATCTACATGGACAAAAAATAACATGAGCAAAATGTTTGGAGCAAAAATTATCAAGTCTCCTTAGAATTAATTTTTAGAGGTTTACTTAAAGCCTAGAAATATATAGTGGGGATTCTTAAATAGAGAGAGTCTAACTCGATCATAGTTTTGCAATTACAGTCACAAATTGAAGCATAATTGTTATAATTTAGAATGGAATGATTTAACTTCTTTATTCAATTTCTCTTTCTTTTATCAAGAATTAGAATTGTATCTAATTAGTCGTACAATTGTTTGTTTTTATTCTTCAATTCAATAGGCATATTCTCCATTGACTATAGTCCTCTTATTTTCAACCATAAACTCCAAGGCATACTCATAATTGTCTTTTGTCCACATTTGGTACAAACAAGTGTGTAGATACACCAACGGCAGTGTGTAAACATATGATTTTGATAGATTGTCACAATTGATAGTTGCAAAGAGTGACTATAGACTTTACAAAAGATACTTCAAGCATTCAAGAATTAAAACATATTTTTATCAAACATTATTCACTTCCAATTTATATATAGATTATAATTGTTTTCAAATCAACAATTACATCACAAATTTACTCAAAATAAGGAATTCAAAAATCCATGGATATACATTTCTTTCTAAATGTGTTTAAATACAAAATGATTTTAATCTTCCTACTTGTAGTTCTAATTTTGAAATTACACCTCTACATGTTTTGTGCCTTTTCATTAAGTGGCTTCTCACATAATTTTTAACTCAACTCTAAATGTGTTCATAGAATTACACAAATGGCTGAACAAAGAAAATTTGTACTAGATTGATGCAAAGTATATCGAAAAGTATGAAAAAGTACATATCATAATTATGTCAAAAGAAAGGTCTAACATCTCCCTCTGCTGAAAGTAGTCTATGTCTTCCAAACAATGCTCAGAGAGAGTTTTGCATCAACCTTGAATGTTGTGATCTCACAACTTGTGGAGATCCAAATGTTGAAATTCTATATGGTATTTCTAGTAGTAGTCTCCTTTGAGTTCTTACGATTTAAAATCCTTCAATACAGTAAAAGTTTCAGCCTTACCTCAATCTCAAGGTAGTGAAGTATCGCAAGTTTTTGAGTTTGGAGATCCAAAAACTCTTGAACCTTTAGGGGTTACTAGGAACACCATCATTTTTAAATTATAGTAAGTTTCCTAACACTAATGAAACCTTGCACATTTGTGGTTGAAGGCTTATTAGGAACAATTTATCAATCCAAATGAGGCTCTCTAAATAAATGTTGTTCCCAACTCACCAAACTTTTGAACAAAGGAAATATTTTAAATAATCTTTTATAAGTTTGGTACTGCTCCTCAAAAATTCAGAATTAACAATAGAATGGTAGATTGGGCTCATAGGGGTTAACCCCTTAAGATCCAAAACGTCTTTTTGCTAATTTCGTCAGCCGAGATAAAGAGCTTAAAAGCAAGATATTGCTTGATATTTTTACTTGGTGCTCCCATACTCCAAAGTGTACATCGTTAAATTTCCAAAGCCTAATTCGAATTTTAAAAACTTCAAAACTTAAACTATAATCTTTAGGTTTCAAGTCCAAAACGGGAAGTTTAAAATTTAGTCTAGTCTTGAATTTACATTCTTGAAATATGTCTTAACCAGATTGCTATTCAAGTTCCAAAGTGACTCGAGTCAAGAAGTTTACCAGTTTTAAAAGATCATCCTCCAAATATTACAATAACAATCTTCAAAGTTTTTGGTAATTTCCACATTATCTCTTTCAAAAATTTGTCAAAAATTAAGATCTTGAAAAGTTTCCAAGGTTATCTTTCTCATTATTTACAAACTCATAAAGACACCTACTCACCGTTCAGTTATTTGATAAACAAATAAGATCTAATGAGATAAATGTTTTCTTGAATCATTATTTTCAAATTTTCTTTTACAAAATAATATGCATAATGGTCGACAAAGTGGAATAAATCTCTAGAATTTTGCATGAGTGTATCCTACTTGATAACCTAATATAGAAAAAAAATATGACCAAAATGTTTGCAATAACAATCATCAAGTTCTCATTTGCACCATGCAGACAATGTCTCACAAGCAATGCCCAAAATAACCTTCAAAATGCCCAAAATAACTTTTGGATCAAATAGTAGTCTTCCAATGGTGAAAATTGGTCCAAAATTTACAAAGGAAAACTAGTCTAAAACTAGACTCTTTGCACTCAAGTCGAGGCTCCATCTTCAATACACCTCCAATTAGGTTAAGGTTTTTATTATCAAAACTAGACTATGATTGGAATCTATTTCAAAAAATAAAGTCAAAATCTAACGATGGATGAAGGAGGTCTACCTCCTAAAAAATAATCCATTTATTCAACTTATGTTTGTCACTATAGAAACATCATTGCAAATCCAACACCAATGCTATATGGATTAAAAAAATTGCAACTAGAAAGTTTTGAGGATGCATCTAGATATTGTACTTATGTAAAAAAAAAAAAAATTGTGATTTTTTTTTTTTTTTTTTTTTTTGATTTCATATAATTAGCTTGCAATAGTAAAGCATGCCTTGTGTATGAGATCTCAAAACCAAAAGTTGCCTTCACTAGAATGCATGCCATTGGTTATTGTATGGGTTTGCAATTTTTAAGTGACTTGATTTTAGACCCAACCCAAGTGATTTGTTATAAGCATAGTTTGGATAAAAAAGGTGTAGCTCTCCAAAGTTTCTGCCCTTCCTTCAAAATGTTGTCATTTGACACTACGGACGTTCAAGAGTTAACCTCTAAAGGCCCAAGAAAGCCGAAACGGATATTTGGACTTACCTAGTAGAAGAATCAATAGTTCAAAGTTCTTGGTGTGTAAGTGGAAGGTTGAGTTAACTTTAAGATCCTAGTGATGAATCTTCTAACTAATGCTTAGATTGAGTTTTTCCAGGATGGAAGAAGAGGAAGGTCTATTTTGGTAATTTAAACAATTTTGCATTGAGAACCTTTAGAGGTCAACAATAAAATTGTGTCTCTTGGTAGCCTATAATTTGTGGCCCTAATCTTACATCGTAGTTAAAGGAGTTATTCTATCTAAGGTGGCGTCACTTAAATATGAGAATTGGAGTCGTTTGATATGAAGATAACCCTATGTATATATCTCAATACTCTTAGAAAAATCTCTTGCTTGATATAAAAGAATAGTGTTTTCTTCCTCGACAATTCATATAGAAATGGCATATTAATCATGATCACGGTCATCATCATTTGGTCATCTATACACAACATGAAAAGTTTCAAGAATTTTAAAGAGTTATGGTAAGTAGTATTTGATTGTAATTTAGGATTGATCATAACTTAATAATCCGAGAAGGACTCAAAGGATCATGACCATATTAAGAATGCGAGTGGAGATTGAGAAACATGGCATGGGGAAATGGGAATGGAGGATGAAATTTGGGAACATGAGTTGGAATATCAAGTTCATAATTTTTAAGAAACTTTTTATAGAGATCTTTTGGTACTAGGGTGCTTTTGAGATAAAAGTAAATGGTTTTAGTTTGAGGTATTTATGCGGTAAGTCTCTTCAACGCATTTCTTTTGAAAAATTTATACGATCAAATCTAGACATAGTTTCGAGTATAATACAAATAATCTAAAAATAGTTTTGAGTACAATCTAAGTAGCTTGTCAGCTCCAAAATGATTCACAACAATCACAAGAAGTTTGTTACATATTTGAACTATTAGCCCCTAAGCGTAACTAGGTCCAAAAACTAGACTAAAAAAAGCATGGTTTTTGAGGAGTTGTATCTCCTATATCGACCATTGGATTTCAATATTTTTCTTAATTTGGAATTTAATTCAAGTCTAATCTGTGTTGGAGGAATTTGAATGTCATTCAATATATTTTGAATACTTAGCATTGCTTTTAGTGCAAGAGGTTTAATTAGATTTGGACTGTTCTTCCTTTGTAAACTATGAGGCAATGGTGAGAATTGCCTCATATTGTGACAGGTTTTATTTTGTGTTTTTTTGTGTTTTGGTTTTTGGAGTTAACTTCTATATAGTTTACATTAGAATATACCAATGACACTTTGAAAATGACATTTCAAAGATGGTAGATTCTCTAGACCAATAAGGCCAAGAAACATTTTAGAATAGATATACATGAATCTTACTAGGGTAGGATTCAAAGTTTGACAAAAATGATCCATATTGACTTGAGCTCAAATTTAAGGGACACATGAACATAAAGTGGTGCTTGGATTAGATAAACGTTGTCGGACAGACAAAAACGTTGATCTTATCCAAGCATTGACCATAACAAAACAATGTCTCTTTGCATAATAAAGGAACAGAGGGTTCTTAACAAGATGTTGATCTTAACAAGGTTGATCTTATCCAGGTACCACTATATATGTATGTAGTCCGTTTTGATATGCCATTACAAAGAATAACCTATAATTATAGGGTTTGAACACTAGGAGGTAGATAAGATTCAATTGCAAGTATTAGGAAATCCAAAGTTGCCCAATTGCAATGGTCTTTAATATGAGTTATGCTAATATTCATACCAATAGGTAATGTCGATAGTATCACTTGTCATAATAGTGTCGATTGTAATTCTTTAAGTTTTTTCTCAAAAGTGTGATGCTTTCAGTATCACCTTGATATTCTTCAATTAACTTTGATCTTGATGTTTGCACAACAACTTTATCGGCACAGATTGGATATTCCCAGTTGGTTGGATTATAAAATTTGCACATCTTTCCCGATTGATGTTTGCCTTTACTCAAGGGTTTCAATTATATTGTTTTCTCCATTTAATTTTCGTTCGATTGCTTCTCTCACATCTACTTTTTACATTAGCCAATAAATCCAATTCCTCAATGGTTTAAACCACTGGATTATCCCACACTTTTTTCCCTATTGGTATCCTCTATGTTCCCAATCATGCTGAATGATAAACATTCATTTCTCTATTGGAACCCTCTAGCCTTAACATCGCATGCATACTCACAATCCTCAATCAAGTTACTACCACCCGTACATATACTATCTCCCAAAATCTCAGTAAGGTCGTGGAGTGCGGGCCGCACAGTGCGCCTAAAAATGCGGAGGGGTATGGGAGGGGTCGAGCTCGGGGTCTTGGGGACCGAGGGTCTTGTGGCAGGGGTCTTGGGGAAGGGGTTTTGGGGCAAGGGTCTTGGGGAAGGGGGTCTTAGGGCGAGGGGTCTTAGGGGAGGGATTTATCCCATATCATTTGTAGGTACTTCCTTCATTGAAAATGTACAAAAGGGTTAGGGGCTCGCCTCGCTGAAAAAACTTTCAAATTAAAGCGCACTCATGGGTACATGTGGCACTCCCTTAAGGGGGTCCATGTGGCAAGAAACACCATTGGGTTAATTAATGCTGCTGCATAGTGAAGGTCACTATGCAGCAACATCTCACAACATCTCACTATCCAATTGGTTTTCACAAACAAAGACCAATTGAATAAAACTAATAAGAGCATCCTCAGTCGGCATGTTCTGGCCCACGCCAACGGTATCTGGCAGGGGCAACATCTTACGGCGCGGGCCAGTGGGCGCTTTCCCGCTCATTACCAAGCGGCTCCCTCCAAACTAGCTCCCGCTCTCGTCACATTTTTCCTCTTTGCTGTGAGAAAGAGTCCTCCCGGTACACGTAGTGGCAGGAAAGACATTGAAATAAGACCCGAGCCCTAATGCTCCGGCATGGCAGGGAAAATCCGTTCTCCGGAGAGGGTGGCAGGCGACCCACTGGACCCCGCTCATAGCACTTCTCCTCGCTCCTTCGCGGGGCTCCCTCCAAACGCCTTTGGCGGGCCCCTTTGGCGGGCCCCGACTGAGGATGCCCTAAGAGAAAACTGTCTAGAACAAGAGAGACAAAAAAAAAAAAAAAAAAAAAAAAAAAAAAAAAAGGGAAAAAAAAGAAGAAAAAAAAAAAGAAATCCCTACTCATGGGATTAGTAGCAAAGATACAAATGTATTGCACGAGATCGTAGGCATTGGAAATTGACACGAGTTGTTTTCACAAGGGCTTGTCCATGTTCAAGTGGTGACGCATGAACTCCTGTCGGATATGGAGAGTTCCGATCTTACGATTTCTGAAAAAATTGCATTGAGAAGGAGTGCTAGACAGTAAGAGTTTCTGGGCGTCGAAATGCATCATGTGGAGCCGCAGACGACACAACGTCCATGCCACCACTACTTCTGGACAGCTCTTGACACCCATTCCGTTAAGACGGATAAAAGCAAATCGCAATCCCCTGGGTGCTGCCTTCTGGACCAGTCAACAGTGCGGATGCATGGAATCCACTCATAGAATCCTTCACTTTGCCTCTGGACATGCTTTGACTTCGCTTTGAAATATCATATTCCACTCACCCGCCTTCCGCACCGCGCGTTTGCATAGGCAGCTGGAGCTGCTACTTCCATGTTATTCACTCTAGTCAGTGGTGTGCCCCGCGATTGAGGCCCGGCAGGTCCAGCACACGCAATTCAGGGCAGGAGAGCCCTCAAGTGCTTTCCTCTGCGCACGCGTTCCTCTCGAGCAGACCATTCTTGTGAAGGCACCGAAAGCGATAGCCTCCATTCATGCAGAATCGTGCCTAGTCAAAGCCCTGCGCCCCCCTGCACTCTTTGGGTGGTAAAACATTTCAGCTTCCAGGGTTCGCTCTCCACGAGTCACCAATTGGTAGAGAATTCCAGTAGCGTTTCCCGATGGCCACGACGCACCCTGCGCTGCCCTGTAAGTATGTGATCGATTCACCTCTGATTTCTTGTCGCGCTTGCTGTTGCGTCGTCTGCTGCTCCTCGTCTGCCAGACTTGGTCACTTGGTTTGTGGTACGTTACGCCAAGCCGATCAATTTTGTGTTGGTCCCAGCTACTACCTCCACAGAGAGGCATATGCTGGGCGTTGTAGAGGAATCCGCTTGTCAGAGCAGTACGAGTCCTTCAGTACAAGCAGGCTGTGTTCCGTAACGCTACTGAGTATTTGATGGTTGTCAAGACACAATTGAATTGGTTGGACCCTCTAGATTGCATCAGATCCTCTGGGGTTTCCAACTCTAGAAACTTACTGAGATTGAACGCTTGTAGTATCAACTCGTCGAGACTAGGGATATCCATACTTCAGACTGCGATCATGGCTGCTAACCGTCGCCGTCATCAAGGACTTGCGCTAAATTTCGTGCCATCCTCGAAATTTGCGCTTCTTCGATTCTGCCTCCAGTCTATGCATCTATGTCGCCGCCAGAACGCATTGATTGTTTGCGTATCGGCCGATGAATACACATCGCATGTTGTGGAGTTTTGAAGTCTTGTTGTAGTTGGAGGCGAGGAGATCCTTGACATATGATATACGCGGTGGTTCTTCGTCGTTTGGTTCTCTACCATGTTCGTTTTTGCTTGCGTCTCTTTTGGCGATTTATGGTGAGTGCGGTAGTGATATTGCGTCCAAAGTGTTAATGGACCTTGCTTGTTCATGCGTAGTGTGAAATTGACATCCTAGTAGAAAAGGACTTCAGAACCTGAGTGTCTATCCCGCAAGCTAAAGAGGGGTATCTGGCAAGGATCGCACCTGGCAGCTAGAGCCACATCAAGTGACGAATAGAAGCAATTCAGTGTGAGGATTTCGATGCTGCAGGCCTGCAGCCCCCCGAATTCCTCAAACATCTTTCTATTCTCTTTCAAATTCCAAAATTTACGTGTTCTAGGAGTCTCAAAAGTATACCTGACGATGAGTGGCAACATACGTCACGACTGAGCTGACAAGTTCGTTGTAGATTTCGCGACGCAGTTGAAGAAGATTTTCGCTTGTGTCACTTCGTGGAAAGAAAAATCTGCTGTCGTGAGTTTTACGAAAGGAATGGCATGGTACTGAGACCACCATTCAAGTTTGATCTGCGAGGCGATATTCTTAACGCTACTTGTAGTTCGGATTTGCTTGAAGGTCGATGGCGCAAGGAAATATTTCTGGCGGCTGGGATGTCAAGTGCTCCTTTCTGATGCCGGTACTTGTGAAAACTGGCGCTGTCTGTCGGTATTATGTTGCTTATGGAGCTTGCGTGCCATAGCCACTTTTCAGTACCCGTTCGATGTACAGTGACTTTTGATTTTGCAGACTTCCTCCTAGTTCTTCATCTTTGATATATGTTCCCTATATTTCGATTTCTTGAAAGGTGTGTAATTTGTTAAATTGTTGTACTTACCAGGGTTGCCAAGGTCACAGTGCCCTAGGGTTTGTCCCAGTGTCCCCAATTCTGGTAGGATGTTGGTGGGAATATATGAGGGAATATAGCACTGGTCAATCGGGTAGACTTTGAAATAGGCCAGTGCATCGGAATTCGTGTGCGGAGATTGCGGTTCGTTGATAGTCGCTGCTTCTTACTGCATTGTATGTGACGTAAAATTTAATCTTGA
The DNA here is from genome assembly GCA_037043015.1 of Bryum argenteum. Classification (NCBI taxonomy): domain Eukaryota; kingdom Viridiplantae; phylum Streptophyta; class Bryopsida; order Bryales; family Bryaceae; genus Bryum; species Bryum argenteum. The sequence continues at coordinate 945,784 of CM073323.1, read as the reverse complement.
GAATCGGTTTCCCCGTAAGCGGTCATGGTCAACTGTCTGCATGACTTGAGGGACTTTTCATATATATCGTGACTACTCCATCAAAGTTTGACAAATTTTGACAATCTTGAATTGCGTGACAGATCTCGATCCTCAACAGAACGCTTCTGACGCATCATCTCTCAATGTAGTGAAAGTTTCCAACTGTTCGTGAATAGTTGAGCTCGTGGACCAACTCAAGATGGACAACAAAGAGGTATAGTGGGCTCTGATTTCGGAATTGTCGTGAGCTTATCCGGACTGATGGAGTGGATGTGGATGCTCTTCACGGGGGAAAGCTTATCGGCGCGGGTTCTAATGAGGCAATGTTAATGTTGTGTGTGCATGTTCAGGTGTTTGTTTTCACGGGAGGGCCTCCACCGAATTGGCTGGAGAGTCATTCCTGGTATGCCCCTGTGCGAGTTGCTCCAGCGGAGAAAATGCCGGTACGTGAAATTTCGGTACCTCTACTCACGTACAGGTAGAATGTTGCTTGCTAAGGCTCCCGAAGTAGTGGCTCAATATCCAATGTCCCTTCCACCTTGAATGTGCTGCGGAGCGTTGCTAGACTACTGTAGACCGCTCATGGATGTGCAAGGGAAGCTTGCCTGGCTCAGCCAGGCTCGAAGCACTTATTCAGTCTATAACCGTGAATTTTGATGCAAATCAGATATTCTAGTTTGTGAGTATAACACCAATATCTGGTGTTGGTTGCAGTTGGTGGGGCTGAAGAAGCTCTACCTGAAAATGTCCATGTGTTGCATGAAGTGCGCTGAGATCATATCGGAAGAACTCCGTGAAGTACCTGGTGAGTGTGTCCCTTAAGTAGGACGTATCAACCACAGCACTGCTGTGGAAGTTGAGCAACCGGCAGCATCGCGAAGATGTGATTTTGGAACTTAATGTATGTGGAGAGTAATCCAGCGGAGTCGAACAATTTGGAATGGTGATGGGAATGCTGTTGCTTGTGCAGGAGTGATGGATGTGATAGTCGATTACAAAATAATGAAGGTGACCGTCATAGGAGCACCCTTCGCAGGGGACGTGCTCAAACGGGCTAGGAAAGTCGACAAAAAGGCCCAGTGGTGGCCTGAGCCCCCGCCTGCACCTCCGAAGAAAGAAGAGAAGAAAGAAGAGAAGAAAGAAAAGAAGGAAGAAAAGAAGGAAGAGAAGAAGGAGGAGAAGAAGGAGGAGAAGAAGGAGGAAAAGAAGGAGGAAAAGAAGGAGGAGCAGAAGAAGGAGAAGAAGGAGAAGAAGAAGGATGAGAAGGATGATGATGATGGGAAAGGGAAGGGCAAGGGTGAGCCTGCACCACCAGCGGCAGTGAACTTGCAGCAATACCCACCATTTGAGTACATGGTGAATCGCTATCCATGGGGTGAGTATCATCCAAGTCAAGCTTACAATCCATTGTTGCCCTATAATCCATATCCATATCCGCGCAATGAATATTATGATTGGCCTCACTTCCGCACAGCTGAAGGCCCTGCAGCAGCATTTGTGCCACCTCCCAAACCTGTTCCTTACCAAAGTATAGCGGATCTATGGAACATTTTCCAACCTCCGTAAAATCCCTCTTGCTCTCTCTCTCTCCATGCTATATTCTTTCTTTACATACATGTGAGTCCATGTACACTCACATTAATAGTTAGGGTATTATGATTCTCTCAAGAACTAGGATTTCTTTATTTATTCTTTTTTTCTTTATAAATAATCACTTGACATTTTAGATGGGTGCATGATTTATGTGATCTCTTTCCTTGTGGGATAAATCATGTGAGAGGCTTTTATTTTTTGAACTTGTACTCTTTGAAGTATTGCACAGTCAAGCGTTCATTGGTTGCACATTTTGTAAATATGTACTAAAAGCTCTATAATGTGATTGTTGCAAAATGTGTCTATTTTTATGATTAGCTTGTCACATGGGCTATAATATTGTTGGAAAAAAAAAATTAATAAGAATTTATCCACATTTGTTACATGTTTTCCTCATAACTCTTGCAAAATCATGCTGATCATTTAACCCTTAAAGGTCCCTTGGGGATAGTACATACATTGTCGTATAATTGAGATTTGCTACAAACAAGAAACTCTATATTCAGATCTTAAAAGCTCAGTAGAATTGCATGGCCTTAAATGTCAACTTCTCCTTTGAACTCAAATCTATTAAAGGTGTACACAGATTCCAATATAATCAAAATACGTCGTATTCCAGCAACCAAAATCTGGTTGTTCAGACCTTTAAGGGTTAAGGAGACCACTCTAACATTTATTATACTAATGTATTGTTTTCCTTTGTAGCTTTTTTATTTAGTTGTTAATTCAACCTTTTAATATATATACATGTATGAAACAAAAATGTAATCATATATATAAATAGATAGAAAAGGTGTATCTTGTTGCTACGTAGACTAAGTCTATAATCACTCAAGCAATTTAACAAGCGTCTTGGAAGAGCCGAAGGCTAAGAAACACACCTTATGAAAATGGCCAAATACTGTACCAGATTTTTAAAATGTAGGACACAAAGAAAACACATAGAAATTGCATGAATGGTTCCGAGAGTAAATGGAGTAAAGTGCCTACAAAGGTACGCAAAGTAGCTTACTAGATGTGAGGAATGTAAGAGATTAGCTAATAAAAATAAATAACCTTCCCAAACGCTCAATATACCTTCACCCAAATACACTAATTTACTTTCACAAAATTGCTTGGACTCGTGAGTTATCAAATGATATGATCATTTGACCTTAATTCTTAAACGCCCAAGGGGGGGGGGCCTTGAGCCTAGAAATACAAATTCTTGTAGTGTCATTGATGAAAATAGAGGTAATATATTTAAACCTCAATCCTACAATCTTGTGGTTTACTTGTTGTAGGTCATGTGGATCTAAGTTGGAGTCGTAAGACCTCATAGATTGCGAGACCATAACATATTCGTACTGAAAAGAAACCGAGAGAATTTGAGCATTTTCACTTTGAAGTGAAAATGTTGTCAACAAACAAATTGCAATGAAAACTTCACAAACTACGAAGTTGTTCAAGCTCGTCTCAACAACACTCTTGTACAAAAAAGATTCATCAAAAAAATCTCTTGCCTCAATTCATAACCTTGCAAGGGTGAAGATTGGCAAGATATTTCACTAAAGAAAAAGGGTCCAAATCTACACCCCTTATACTCAAGTTCTTGCCTTATATTCAAAACACCTTTGATCTGGTCAAAATTTTTACCACTTAAACTAGACTCTATTTGGAACCTGTCTCAAAAAAGAAAAGTTGAAATTCAACGGTGGATGAAGGAGATATAGCTCATCAAGAATCATCCACTTTTCACTTTTTTCATTGTAGAAACATCTCTGAAAATCCAATACAAAGTATCTTGATGAAGAATCTTCCAATTGAAAAATTATTGGAGTTTATTATAAATTCATAATTATGTAAAATAAATAAATCATGAATAACTATTTTTGATTTTGTATAATGGGCTTGCAATGGTAAAACATGCCCAATGTTTGACTTGCAATAACTAAAGTTGACTTCACTAAAAACTAAAGTTGACTTTACTAAAAAGCATGCCATAGTTTCTTACTTTATTGTATGAATATCAAATTTTTTATCCACACAAACTAGACTCGATTTGGGACCCAAACCAAGTCATTCCATTCAAAACGAAGTCGAGATGAAGAAGATATGACTCTTCAAAGTTTTTGCCTTCACTCCAAATGTTGTTTTTGACAATTTGGGTGTTTAAAGGTTAAGGTTTTGAATGTAGGTTACAAAACATGTAGTTGCAAATTCATGCTTATATGAAGGAAGTTTATCTCTATATATAAAAGAACACGATTTGCGATTTTTCTCTCTGTCCTTGGCGATGCATGGTCATGGTCATAGTCATGTATACATGGTATGAATTGTTCTAAAGATTTTGAAGAGTTTCCATAAGTGGTATTTGATTGTTATTAAGATTTTATTAGAGCTTAAGTATATAACTAGGAGGCAAGGGACAAGGGATATGAGACATGAAAATGGGAGCAAAGAAGAAGTGAAGGGGGGATGAAGGGAAAATTGGAGGGATCTAGAAACAGAGAAGGAAAGATAGGAATTGAGGACAGAGGATGGGAACTAGAAATGAATGACAGGAATCGGGAACTAATGAAATCTAGGAATGACTGATGGGAACCAGAAATGAATGATAGGAACCGAGAACGAATGATGGAAATCAATGAGGGAAGTTGTGGGATGGGGAACTGGGAACAAAAAATGAGAACCATGAACGAGAGTTTGGAGGTAGAAAACCAGTACGAAAAAAAAAACGGAAAATGATAAACGATAATAGAGGACAGGGAACTAGGAACAATGGAACGAGGAAACGGAAGACATGCTACAAAGCTTAAACAACACATGGAGTTAAAAAAACGGGAATGGAAGACATGCTATAAATCTTAAACAACATGGAGAACTGAGTAGAGAACTTGCATATTGATTGCATATTCAATAACTTTACAAAAAACCTTGAACTTCGTATTTTTTTTACACCTAGGTGTGGATTTTTTAATATATTTTATAAATTTCAATATGACCTTTTTGATGTCCGTGTCCGGAGGACACAAGTAAGGACTTGTTGTACGTATTAACCCCTAAACGTCCTTGGGGTATTTTTAGCCAAAAACTCATTTTCAAAAAAAGTGATACAGATGAAAATAAAGATAAGCTATTCAGATCTCAACCGTACAAACTTGTAATAGACTTGTAGTAGATCATGTGGACCATAACTTGACTCATGGGACCTCATAGATTGCGAGATCATAACATATTAGTGCGCAAAACAGGCTACAAAATACCATCATTTCCACTTTGAAGTGAAAATACTACCAGCATGAAATTTGCAATAAAAAAATCAGCAACTAGAAAGTTGTTCATCTTCATCTCAAAGACACTCTTGTACCAAAAAAATTCACCAAAAAATAATCTTGGCTCAAATAGTAGCCTTGTAGTCGTGAAAACTACCAAAAATTTTACAAAGGAAAAATAGTCCAAAACTAGACCCCTCGCACTCAAATCCATGCCTTTTCTTCAATATATCCTCGATTGGGTCAAGGTTTCTACCACTAAAAATAGACTATAATTGGAATCCATCCCAAAAAATAAAGTCAAAATCTAACGGTGGATGAAGGAGATCTAGCGCTTCAAAAATCATCCATTTTTTCACTTTTTTCATCGTAGAAACATCATTGCAAAGCCAATACCAAAGTTATCTAAATCAAATAACTTTCAACTACAAAGTTGTTGGGATGCATCTAAATATCAAACCTATGAAAAAAAAATACATGAAAAACTATTTTAAATTTCACATAATTGGCTTGCAATGGTAAAACATGCCAAATGCTTGAAAACCCAAAAACAAAAGCTGCCTTCACTAAAATCCATGCCATTTATTCATAATTAATTTTATGAGTCTGAAATTTTTACCACGTAAACTAGACTTGATTTGTGACCTAACCCAAGTGATTTCGTTAGAAACGGAGTTTGGATGAAGAAGTTATGGCTCTTCAAAGTTTCTCCTCTTCATCCAAAATGTCGTTTTTCGACACTAGGGACGTTTAGGGGTTAAGGTAAGATCACAATTTCTCAAATTTGAAGTAAGACTTTAGTTAAGATATGAGTTGTTCCTACATTGATTTTTAGTTTAACGGTGAAGTGTTTCTATAAGGGGTAGATGTGAGGGGTTCTTACATTGATTTTCGGTGATTAGAAAACACAATAATATGAGTGCAAAGTGGTGCATGAAATTCAAAAGTTATTCGCATAATAAACTTTTTGGTGTTTCAAATATGATGATTCTCTAATCATAAAACTCATTTCATCAACTACAATATTAATATTAACACTACTGAGAAGAGTTTGATTGAAGCTTATGATTATCTTCAATATGTTCACTTACTTTCAACCATTATTGCAAAAGGGACTAATTATTGATTCAAAGGCAATTGCTATGTGCGACGACGAAACCCTGGAAACTTCTCGGGTTCAAAAATGTGTGATAAAGTGAAGAAAATATCTTAAGAGCGCACAGGCAGATTCTCACAGAGATAGATATCTTCAGAGGATGGAGTGTCATTCGCAAGGAACCCCGTTCCACGACGTCGGATGAAAAATCACGCCGCGACGCCTCAATGTGCCTCTGCATGCCAATCACGAAGTCGCCCAGAGCGGTTGGTCGGATGTGGAACTCGAAGCTCATCCATCTTCTCATGCATGCCTTCATCCACACATCCGCCCGGCAGTGAACAGGCATGGAGGGGTGGAAGCACCGTATTATCCACAAAGGAGCCAGGCCAGGAGGTGCAAGCAAGCTGGGTTCGTGTTGGCCACCTCTCCCTCTCTCTTACAATCACCACTGCCCTCTCTACGTTGCCTGATACTCGTTTCACCCCACCTGATACTCTCTAGCGTCATCTCCATCTCCTCTCCTCTGCTCTCTATCGCTTCCCTCCCTTCCTTCCTTCGCTGGTCGTCATGGCCGGAACTGCTCTTCACGCGCATCAGACTTGCCAATTGGCCTCGTTCCACGCCCTCAGGCCCTCCGGCGCCCGCGTGACTCCGCTCAACCCTAGCTATGTCTCTCTTCCTGTTCGCACGAGCTCCTCCGCTATCCGGGCCAATTCCCCTAGCACCGGTGGCTCCAGTGGCGATTCCGGTCCTGCAGCACCTTCACCGTCGCTCAAGAAGTCCAGCATTCTGTGCCAGAGCTGTGACGGCAATGGCGCCGTGGCTTGCTCGCAGTGTAACGGCGCTGGTTTGAACACGGAAGATCACTTTAACGGGCGTTTCAAGGCCGGCACCACTTGCTGGTTGTGTCGTGGCAAGCGCCAGATGTTGTGCGGCAACTGCAATGGCGCTGGCTTTATGGGTGGCTTCATGAATACACAAGACGAGTGAGTGATTGTTAGGTTGATGGAGTGGCAAGGAAATTGTAGACCTCACGTATGCCGCGCATCGCAATTTGTCGAGTACCTTCGGGTGTGCTAAATCTTAGGTTTCACTAGGGTTGGATTTTGTAATATTAGATTAAAGAGCTCAGGGTTGATGAAACCTGAAACATTTTTAGCTCCTGCACTTTTGTGTTTTACGTTCCAACACGTACGAAAGCTTAAGCGGCGGATCTTTGAATTTGATTCTGGTGCAAATCTAGAAGCGTTTCACGTATGTATCATTGTATGCATGTACGATTCACATATTCTTGATGCCTATGCTCATGAGGTTTTTAACTGGAGCTCAGCGGTGACGCTTGCCTCTGTACTTGACATGTTTTCAATTGGGTGGGATCCTCTTCATCACCCCTTGTGCGCCTCTCAGGATTTAGTGCGTTTTGCACAAGGGGGGATTGCGAGCATATTGCACATTCGGTTACAATGTTGGCCCTAGGCAGTCCTCTGACCGTGCTTGTAGTAGTGAACTCACCGATGCGATTGAGAATTCAGGGATTTGCACCGTGCAGTGCTGTCGACTGGCATCATGCCATTTGAATCTTATCTCACAGCTGAGATGTCTAGGACGTGCTTCGAAATTGTAGTGCTTATCTCCTCCACAGATGTACGCTGAAATATGTGTTTAATCTGAATGAGATCTGAAGAGCAATAACGGTGATTCCGCGACCCGTGAAGCTTTTCAAACATGAGACGAAATGGTGGATACTGCCGCAGCTTGAATCATCGTGCTGTCACTACCGCGAGACCCTGGGAGCTGCTGCTGTCCGCCAAATGACAAGCGTAGTTGGTCCTATGTCACCCCTTTCTTCCATGGCTTGAACCGAAAAGAGCATTCACAGTTGTCTCAACTCTCACCCTCCAGAAATGTAGATGAGTTGTTGCCACGCCTGAGAATGCACTGTAGGAGACACTGCATGTCTCAGACACGTGGGGAAGTGTGAAACTTGAAATGTCGCGATGAGCACACGGGGATGCAGTTTCTGCAGCATGTGCTGCAACAAGTAAGATTGGCACAGCCTCACGAAAGTACATCAACACTAGTCGGCTGCAACTTTAATCATATACTTTTTGAGACTTCTGTTTTGACGTCAATGGAAATCATATTCATCACTAACAAAAGATTGGTCACATGGCCTCATCGGCAGGGCCACGGCAGAAAACGGGGCTACTAGGCTCTATTACAAAAGAGGCGCATCTCTTCAGCCTTGCAGATCAGACTCCTACACCCCGGAACTCTTACCAATGAACGGGACCATGCACACATGTTCACATTGAGGCTATTGTATTTAGGGTTACGGACACAATAGTTAGACACGGGACCATGCACACATGTTCACATTGAGGCTATTGTATTTAGGGTTACAGACACAATAGTTAGAGAGACATTCACGCTCGGAGGACGCGGACGAAAATCAAAAAGACAGATGTTCATGTTTTCACTATGCATTTTCTAGTATGATTGGACATTTCCGTCAAACTCGACGTTCGTATAACATGTCAAACACTACAATTTAGATAAACATTACAGAAAGTGTGTCATGTAAGACAACCCTGATTGTATTATATTGTGTGAATGGAGTCTTCATTCATGTCGGATCCTGACATGTATAATGATTTTCTTGTTTACTATTTTGTAGATCATAAAAATTAGTTCAGTATTTCTTTATCAACTTTAATTTGTAGATCACTTTATGGAGGACTTGTACAATAGGGTCCAAGACATAATGGCGTTTCTGAATTTGCAGCAAGTATTTTTCTTTACTTCTCACTTTGGTAGCCTCATGAGAGCTCAAAAATTGGTATTGTACCACAAAATTTCTACCAAAGATTTGTCTTTGTGTTATTCCTATGGAGGCCAAATTTCAAGGCCAAAAGATTCATTACAAAAATTTATTCAATATCTACCAACTCTTGAAACTTTTTCACTGCTGCCAACATTGACAGTTTTTTTGTATTGATATCTTTGCATCGAAATTATTATTACATCTTATTTACATGTAGAGGTTTTTGTTCCAAGAATTTTATGGCAAAAAACTCAATCTTTGGGACACTCTCAAAGTTAGCAGGAGTGAAAAAATTCCATAACAACCAAGATTGGTAGATTTTGAAGAACTCTTTTTTGGTAGATATTTGGTCTTGAAATTTGGCATACATGTAATTCACTCAAAGACAAGTCTTTGGTAAAAAATTCTTGGAAAAATACCAATTTCAAGCCCTCACAAGGCTTTCAAAGTTGGCCATAATGAAATTTTTCTCACAACAAATTCAAAAACGCCATTTTGTCTTGGACCCTGCTATACGTAAGCCAAATTTCAAGTAATCATTCAAAGTATGGTTGATGAGTAGTTTGCTCTCTATGCTTGTATATATAAGCAAGTATTACCCGGTTGCTATGTAGGAGGTCAAGAATAAGACAAAGAAAAATCCAATGAATGTTGATTATAAACATTGTATTATTACTCACTCATATAGCATCAAATTTTGATGTGCTTGATACTGCCAAAAAGTCCTAGGGTCACCAAATTATTTAAAGGTTTTTTGATCATGCTAGGTATTGGCATATGATTATGCATTGTCATCTCCAACTTGTCGAGATGATGGTGAAAGTTCTTTGCTGTAGCTCTATTTATTTTTGTTTGGGCCTTCTTTTGGTTATCTCAGCAGCCCAAGCTTTGCCCAAGTCAGTTTGGAATTTTCCTGACAATTCACATATATTTGTTACTACACCTTATGAAAGCAAAGAAAAGCATAATCAATAGTGATATGTCAGCCAATCAATATTTGTTTCTTAAATTACAAAGTGGTATATACTAGTCTACCCTTATATACAAGGCAAGATTATGTTAGGAAGACTTGGCTTATCTACACAACATTCTAGAGATTGATGATACATCTGTTACTCAATGACTTTTTGCATGGCAACTTATATTGAATTCATTGATATAGTTTTACATATCATTGACAAAAGTGCTACTACATTGTTCAAACAAATCAAAAGAAAGTATACACTTCATTATATTCATATTTTGTAAGCATGTATATCTCATCTACAAGCAGTTGCAAACTTACCTTTGGTGGATTGAAAAAAGTCCTCTAGTACTTTGTCTTGCTCTACAATTGCACATAAACCTCTAATTAGGAGAAAGTAACATAAGTACACTCTCTCCACACTATTGACTGTTCACACATTGTATGGGATTATCAATAATCCTAACTCATCAAGTTCAATTATATTACTTTTTTGGTGAGAATAATACTCATGTAGAGGTACATCTACTTACCACTCTCATATTCTACGGCTTGTAATATCATCTCCAACTGCATAATCAACATATTTAATTATCATTGAATGAATTGCTACACCATACTTTTATGAATAACATTACATAAAAAACCACAAATAACTTAATCTAACCAATTTTCACTTATACGAGAAACACTCTTTTCTATGCCCTTAAAACATCCACAACTACTTTGTACGAGTGTAATCAAAACAACATTCATAAGCTATACAGAACTACATAGAAAACAACACAATCTCTTGTAATACTTTGCAATTTTGAGGATGATTTTAGCACTTGAGTAACAAACCTTATCCAAGTCTTTAACAAATTTAGCTTCCGGACTACTATTACTTTCATACTCTTGCCACAGCTCTTTTATTTCATTTGCTACACAACAAAGAAATTATGACCATCAGAAGACTGAATGTATTCTGCAATATCCACAAGTCACAATTGATTCTGTAATCTAAAGCATGAAAACCGTAGATCATGAAGTCAATAAAATTCATGTCCAGATTGTATCATCGTATTCCATAATATACAGTACAAATATGTTACAGCCAAAGTAAGATATTCTAACTCGAGGATCTTAGAAACGACCTGACCTCCAATTCCACCTTCAAGCAAAACGCACATTTCATCAATTGCAGCACTTTCCAACCTGTTCTTGTCTTCTTTGGAGATGTTATCATTTGGAGTAATATCACCTACAATGGCTGTTGCATGAATCAGATATTAAATTCAGATGGTGCAATAGATCGGTAAGAATGAATGTTCTGTTTGATTACTATCCAAGAAACAGTACAAATTTGAGGTCTATGAATATGTAGAAAATGTAACCCCACCTTCAGCAATGTCGTGTACAACAGCCATCTTCACACACCTGCATTATCACCGAAATGGTCGACATTAGTTTGGAAACGAGATGGCCGATTGGTCTCATATGACCTAAACCAAGAATGCTTCAAGGATTTTGTTCGATCATCGAAATGGGATGATGATCACCTGTCTTTATTCACACCTGGTAAATCCCCTGAAATGATCGCCATCACTGCCATACGGTACATGTGGTCCGCAATAGACTCCGACTCCTTCACGCCGTGATTTACCCAGCCTGTTCTCTTTGTGGTCTATGTTAAGACGGAAGGAGTAATCAGTGCATTAACAAGAAACCAACATGGTAGCTCTAGACGAGTCCTCAACACTGTTTTCAATGCAGGAGAATTGAAATCTCCACATACATATATATGAGTAACTAATTTACTGTTCCTATCAATTTTGACAATTTTCAATCGAAGTGTTTCTAAAACCTTCAGCACTATACTTCTTTCATACACTCTCGAGCCGCATGCGACAGCAAATTGCAAGATGTAGTTAGCACCAGGAGCTACCAAATGGTGAGCCACTTAACTCAGTACTCGTTTGCGAACGGGGCACAATCGCAAAACCCTAATATACTCTCATTCTTTAAGTTTTACTTGATCATTGATGTTTCCAATACTATGATGTTGGGCTTGTAAGACACTATGTCAAAAATTCTATAATGTAAGCAATCATGTATGTTGTACTATTCTGAAGATGTCAACAATACAACACAACGCACCTTCAATCGTTGTATGAGTGTAAGAAACTGGATTGCTGATGCACTTGACATTGGAGCTTTGGCTTTATTTTGTGATGTAGAAGCACCATCATTGGTTGAAGACTCTATGCGAGTCATGCCCACTTTCCACCGTTTTTCTTGCCTTGTATTGAGTGCACCTTTTTGTGACCATTTCAAGGGTGGCAAACCACCCATCTTGCAAACCCTAGGAAATAGAGTTGGTTCTGCATAGCATCTTTTAGAGGATATAAAAAGTTGTTGAACTTTTGGCCATGAAACATTGGCTACAAGAGGGTGATGGAAGAGGAGAGAAGCCTTGGTAACAAGTTCCATATCTCACGCTCCAGCAGCTTGTTTGCTCCAAATTATTATTTTGTTTGTTGTATTTCCTGCTAAATTTATAAGTCATGTAAGTCATGTGAATTATATCTATTTCAAAAAGAGTTGAAATGAATTAACGACTATTCATATCTATATACTATGACTTCATACCCTAAAATTTCTTTTCAGTAATATACTTGATGAACACAAGGTTACCAGAGTGCAAGAGTCTTCTATGTACTTTAATTCTCAACCACATACGTGTACTTCAAAATCATTGTAATTGATAGTTATTTTTTATACTTACAAACACCAACATTATGATCATTTCAAAAACGTCAAATGAACAACGATTCCGGACACAAGTGCAGGAAATTCTTCGTACTTTAGTAAGCATGAATAACCACTTCAGGAGATCATATAGATTGATTTCAGACAACCTGAATAGAACTCATAACACAACTGAACTGATATTTCTCTGAAGATCAATACACAAGATTAGAATGTTAAAACTTGCAGAGCATAAATTGTGAACTTCGTTGACAACACATTCATCTGAAAAGGCCAACATGAACACCTCAATAGCTAAAATTCAAGAATGGTGATAAAAAAATTACAGTCAAGTTTTATATTTCAGTCATCGAAGACCTAAAATTTCTTCACAACGTTCTATGGAATCTCATAATAGAAACAATCTTAGTTCTGTATACAATGCTTGTGTATGATAGTCTGATACAATTGGCAGAAATACTCTGATATTGAGGTGAGCTTGGGATTCTTACAATGGTTGCTGTTACCCAAGTCTTGAAGGAAGTTTCATGCACATGAGGTTTTACAACAGAGGGTTTCAAAATTTCTTGCAGTACAGAAATCGGAGGAAGGAGACGAACAATATTTCACATGTTGCAAATGGGAAGGTTACAGATTTATTGTGAGGATGTAAAGCAGATAGTAGGGCAGATTGAATGATTTGGATCCAAGCCTGAAAGGGTATATCGTTCTATTTCTTGCACATGATAAAAGCACACTTTATTATAATTTGGTACAAGGAAGACCACTGCACTCCAGTGGGGTGCTACTCATTAGCATTAGTCATTACTTTTGGTTAGATTTATCAGCATTCATGTGTGAATCATTTCTATAGGTAGTGAAATATCAAGAGAATATGTACACAAAGTGACTTTTTGAAGAAGATAGTTTCAAGGTCAATCTTCGATCAGTTCTCAATCGGAAAGGAAAAAGAAATCAAAGAAAAAAGAAAAAAGAAATTATATATAACTTGTCGCAAACATGGAGAATGTATGAGAGAGTATGTTCTTGAAAATTGGTAAAATCAATTCAAATGGCCTCAAAAGACCAAACTATAGGAGTCATTGTCTATGTAAATATCACTTTGTAATATATTTTTTGAGAAAGAAGCTTGAAAGGTACTCTTGTTGAACATATCAACATACATAATTTGATAATTTCTTCATCTAGCAATCACCTCACATTTGAAGTTTGATACTTGATTTAATATTTGATAACCTTGTTCAATCCGTTGCAAAGCTATATCACTTCAACAAAAGTATGTTGATTTTTAGTATGATTTATTTTCTAATAACATAATTACAATAAACAATACGAGGAAATTGTTACACCTTATATGTTTGATCCCAAACATGCATTGTAGCGTCCTATGATGTGCAAATTTCTTGCGCTTTGTGACTGTTGAAATTTTAACTTAATTACTTAATACATGTCACTTGTCAAAAATTTACGTATGGTATAATAGTGCATAGCCATATTGAGAAAAGAGCTGTTAGTAAGGAAGGTTTGACAGATTCAACATTAAATCTCTATTTCTAATTGTCTACTGAAAATTCAGGTAACATGCACACAGTTCAGGGACTGCTGCTCCAGAGCATTGCAAATTATCACGATTTGAGTACTGCAAGTGGAAGCGAAATCTCTACTCTATCCCATGCATCTTAACAGAGACGAGGGCAATAAGTCCAATTTCCGTGATCAAGTCCTTTTTACATTCAAAAGCTACACAGCGGCAGATGATCCAAACCCTGGAGTTGCACATCAGGTCCTTACTAGCAGATCGAAAATATTATCCTTGCTTCAAACAGAATTTATAGTCACTTGATTCATTCGAGGGCCTTCTGCATGAAAATCAATTACACTCTGTGGAATTCGTTTGATCAGCATCCTGTAAATGAGATCTTGATTGCTCATGCTCACTAGCATTACTAGATGATGCACTTCCAGGAACAGAAACATGAGGTTTCATATGCACTCTTGGACCAGGTATGCGGATTCTCCGAAGCCGTTCGACAACAATCAAAAAAACGATCGACCCACAACCACTCCAAAAATAGTAAACCCTCTTTGACACAGGTGATCGATAAGTGACCCGGGCTCGAGCTAGGCAACCGAATGGCAATCGATTGTGATGAGGTTGTGCCTCCAGGGGCAGGAGCAAACGAGAAGGTTGTCTACTCCGAATTCCTTGCAAATGTAATCACGAAAACAATACTGATGCAATCGACGAAGCCATGGTCGGAATCGATGAAGCGATCACCTGCGACGATAATGAGCCGAGTGGGAGAATATTCCGTGTAGTATCGACGTCAGCAGACCCACCGAAAGTTGGGAAAAGAGCCCCTTGGGCTAACAGGGATCTTTAAGGGTTAAGATGTATTCTTCAATTGATAAATACATTGATCGATTCAAAAAAATAACAAAAACGAAAATATTACAGACAAGTTGGTCATTCTTTACCTTAGTTGTATGTTAAGGATTATGATTCGAATCAATACAGAATTAAGATACGTCAACCAAAGACCGTGAAGAAAATTTGGAACGGATGAATGTTGGTGGATGAAATAAATGCACTCTGTGTTGGAGTAGCACAACCCCCGCCCAATGCAGCACATCGACACATCTGACACAAGAGCCATTGACTGCAGAACATCGTTCCCTTCGCAGTTCGCAGCGTGCCTGCGGATTCAACCCAGATTTCTCCCTTTTGCTTCTTACTTGCCGAGGTCTGCTTGATCGGGGACTTGACTGCTCTGCGCCCCTCACTGCTGCATCCGCCTCTCGGAGGCAACATGGTATGTCCAGAGTTGTAATCTAGGGTTCCCACCCCTCTGTCTCAACGCTCTCCCTGCTTGCTGCGTGCTACAGATTTTCAATTTGCGCAATCCTAGTTTCTTGATCTCTCTTTAGCGGCTTTGTGCAAGGGATTCTATCGAACTTCGCCCCCGCAGATCTGTCATTGCCAACGTTATTCATTTCGTGCTCTTGACTGAGCTGCCCTGTTTTGGCTGAGGATGTTTCGGTCTAGGGCAGATCGTTGCTTTTCCTTCTTAATGTGGTTATTGCTTTTCTTCCCTTGGTCTGAAGCTTTAGTATCCCATGTTGGCTTGCTTCGATTTCTTGGTAAATAATAGTTATTGTCTTCATGGGCTGTGTCTTTCTCTGTTCAGAATTATTTGTATGGGGCATTTGGGCCTCCGTGCACTGTGTCCATCGATTTTGCGGATGCTGAGACTCGCAAGCAGGCAAGTGTGAAGAAGGAGAATGGTCAGACAGTTTTGGTTCCTCTGTTCCTGGGTCAAGAGAGTGTTGTTGGGGAGGTGAGTTGTGCTTCTTTCTCTCCTTCCTTTCGCACCAGGGTGGCCACCTGCTCTCAATTTTTCTCTGGCCAATTTTATTGCTTCCTCATTGTTTCTCCAGATTCCTACAATTGTCGTGACGGAATGCTTGTGTTTGTAGTGTCTCGTCCAGCTCGCTCAATCACTCTGTGATGTTTGTAGGTGCGAATTGATCCCGTGCCAGGGAAGAAAGTTGAGCATACTGGAGTGAAGATCGAGCTCCTCGGGCAAATTGGTAATACTGCCATCATACTTTCTTTGCCAGTTTGTTACGAGTAACGATCTTAGTAACACATTTAACTGAAAACACAACTTCCCGGGTTCTCCCTGATCCTCAGCACTCGGCACAGCATGCGAAGTTTTGTGATGATTGACAAGCAGAAAAGTATAGATCTACGCCTGCATTCATGTGGATCTTACCGCTCAGCACTTCTAGGTTTAGAAATTTAATACACTTTGCTTTGTGATTGAATCTGGGGACAGAGCTCTATTTTGACCGGGGCAGCTTCTACGATTTCACTTCTCTTGGTAAGTGGACCTGTCTGGATTTTTAGGACCATGCCTGAGTTTGTTATTGCTGGGAGCTTTCGTTTATTCTCCTGAAATTGACAGTCGAGGGGTTTGAAATGCAGTAAGAGAGCTCGATGTTCCGGGGGAAATTCTGGAGCGCAAGACTTATCCTTTCGAGTTCTCTACTGTGGAAATGCAGTACGAGTCTTACAACGGCGTCAACGTCAGATTGAGGTATAACCTCTAGATCTCATGTAGTATGTTGGTTGAAGGATTTGGATCTATGGTGTGCACTCTTGAAGAGGAGCTTGGGGTAGTTCCTGGACGTTTCCCGCATGATCGAGCTCCATGATTCTCCTCTGGGTAGTATGCAATATTGCATCTGATGTTTATATCCCTCGTAACACTCTTGACAGGTACATTCTGAAAGTCACGATCAGCAGGAGTTATGCAACCAACATTGTGGAGTATAAAGATTTCTGGGTAAGATCTTCATGCGTGCTTCAAGGTCTTTAATTTCAAAGAATGACGTCTACTCATGACTATGTTTGCATAGCAAGGAACCTTCTCTCTTTGCTAGTTTCTTGATGCTACGAAAGTGTTGGCTTCGAAGTTTTTCGAAGACATAATTGTTGGAAGGTTGTGATCATTACACTAAGAATATATTGAATGGGCAGGTGCGGAATTTTTCACCTCAGCCTGAGATCAACAATAGCATCAAGGTGCGCATAATACACTGTAGATAAACGTGTATTCTTCATATGTACGGCGAAATTCTATAGCTTGAACTTCGTCTTTGACAATTATTTAGGCAAGTAAAATAATTGTCATCGGAAGGTTTTGGAAGCCTCGAAATGCCAAAGCCTCTTATATTCAAAACCTTTCAGTTTAAGTAGTAGCCCTTCGATTTTCACGCTATTCCATTGCTGAACCCTTATCCTGAAAATGCCGTGGTAGGATATGCTGTTTGATCATCAAACTTCACGTTTTGTGGATTACAGATGGAGGTCGGTATCGAAGATTGCTTGCACATTGAGTTTGAGTACAGCAAGAGCAAGTAAGTACTTGTACCTGCATCTTGTATGTTCAATCTTAGAATGCAGCAGAGTCATCTCTTGCGTTGTGAGATGATGTTATCGAGCTCGTTTGGAAGTCTCCAGATTCTAAATCGCTGTAGGGAGTTCCAATTTCTCGTAGACTGCATAGATACAGCGTCATTCTCGTCATATTTATACTTTAGCTTAATCGCCTCGAATTGAACAAACAGATACCACCTGAAGGATGTGATTGTTGGCAAGATATACTTTCTTCTTGTCCGAATCAAGATCAAACACATGGAGCTTGAAATAAGGAGGCGAGAGTCTACTGGGTCGGGTCCGAACACTTATAATGAGAGTGAAACGCTAGCCAAGTACGAGATCATGGATGGTGCTCCTGTTCGTGGTGAGTTTCTTCTACTGACCTAGTGGATTGATTTCTTACGCCCTCTCCGATGCGTTCTCAGAGCTACTTATTCTCTCCACTTAGTGGTCAGTGTTGCAATAAGTCTGTCAGTCATGCGGGGACACTGTGACGAGAGTTCCTGTTAGCGACATCTTACAATAGTGGTGGTGGCGCAGGGGAATCGATACCAATCAGGTTATTTTTGAGTCCTTATGATTTGACTCCAACCTACAGGAACATTAATAATAAGTTCAGTGTGAAGTATTACCTGAATTTGGTATTGGTCGATGAAGAAGACCGGCGGTATTTCAAACAACAAGAGATCACAATGTACAGGGCAGAGTAGTCCCGAGGTGTTATACTGCTGCTGTGGTATTTTCAGAGGTGTCCCGGCCTCCCTGCATGCTTCTCATCAGCCAGATCATTGGTCAGATATCCTGAAGGTGGATCGTCGGAAAGGAGGCCACTGCAGGCCATGTGAAGCTGCTGAGGTGCATTGGGACAACTGTCGGTTATGTACTGTACAATTGTCAAGCAAGATGCACATAGTTGGGTGTAATCATTTGTCAAGGTCAAGAAGTTATAGGTCATTTGAACGTATGTGGAAGGGTCTCACAGTAGTAGCTCGTGCAGCAGGAACTCCAGTAGCCCAGAGGTGTCTGGTTTCACTAGGTTTGGTGAGTCTGTTTTCACATTGTAAGTACACAACTGGGCATTTGAATATGCATTTTGTATTTAGCGACCACTTCCCTTTGAGTAGTAGTCCTCCTTACTGTAAGTCACGATGTTCGGATCTTCTTACTCAGAATGCCCTTAAATTGCCCATCGTTCATGCAATCAGGTGATCATTGATAATGGAGAATCTCACAAGTCTGCGAGAAACAATAATACTTTTTTTAGGAAAATGCAATCTTTTAGGACTTTCGAATGTGTGAAGAAGTCATGACTTGCGTATGATCCGCAGTTCTCGAGTTGCCTTGGCGTGTACCATAGACCCAAGCAGATTGGGGACAGAGATTGCTTCCTAGATTTAATGTCTAGCAGATTGGCCGGTTCGTATGAGGGCTTTTTTCGGTACTAATCCTCGAAGGGTGATCTACCTTGGGCATCCTTGGGCATCCTTGTCCAAGCCCTGAACAGCTGAGCTGAACCGCTATCGTAGGCTATGTCGCAGGGTTTTTGAACTGCTCTTGTAGCACTACAATGCACTGCACCCAGCCAGGGACTGTATGGGCAACCACTAATACCTCAATTTGTCAATGAGGTTGAATGTGTTAGCAATGAGAGAGTATAGGTGCTGATTTAACAATTTTCTGAGTAAGGTCTGAGGTGGTACTTAAGGTTTTTTATCAACGTGCAAGGTCATATAGATCAGTAAACCTTATGAAATTGTTTCCTCATGAGAAGCATCTATCCTAAAAATTGATGATTAACGTTGATACCAAACTCTTTGAAATATCTTCCACAATGTTGATACGACTCTCTGAAAGAGCGTTCAGTAGGTAACCGGTCGGTTTAACTTTCTTATTCAACAAGTGGTCCGAATTCTGTACATTTTAGGGTTTCACGATAATTACATTACTATAATCACTACTCGGGATACGCTAAAAGCAAAAGAATCAAACCGAGATGAGTGCCTTAAATTTTCACTTAAATAAAAAATGAACAACGTAATCCGGCAGGCGCAGACTGCTGCTGATGGCCTTTTGCGTCACTCGCGGCGGCTGCTTCAAAGGCCTCCGTCGCACGCTCTGACGCAGGCTGGGTGCCTTCCGCAGCTCCCACACCGATGGTTGCATTTGCTATGGCGGAACGGGGAACACCTGCGCCTACCTCTTCAGTGAAGCTCTCTGATTCCATGTGCGCGCCGCAGTACGCTGCCTCTTTAAAATGTAAGAAATTTGTGTTTTCCCTCCCTCCGACATTCATTTGCGGCCTTTGCTTTCGCCCGGGATCCCACTTCCTCCGTAGCGATTTATTCTGCCTTTACTCTTGTAGCTCTGAATAGTTGATTTTTCTGTTCCTCTAAGTTATGCTCCTACCTGCATCGAAGTCGAGTACAGTGCAAATTGATTGTGACTTGTTTATTTCCCACCCTGGAGAAGGTTGACGCCTGCGAGGGGCTGGTTAGGTCTAGGAGGGTGGACTTGTCTACTTCCTCTGCATTACGATATTTGATCTTCATTGCTGTTGCTTCGGTGCACTCTTTGCGGAATAACAGCTCAATGCGTTCGCGAAGACTTCTCAACCCATGTCGGTTAATTATGTCGCAGTCTCTGAGAGTTGGAGTTGTCATTTTTCCGAGATTATGGACGGATTCCAGGCATATGCCCTGTAGGTTACATGGTGAAACTAGTGGTCGTAGTTGTCTTGTGCATCGGAATTGTATCTGCGACATACCCTTAGCAAGGCTTTCTGAATCCACGAGGCCTATGGTACTCTGAGAGTTAGCATCACGAGAGAATGTAATTATCTCGCAACATCGGAGGGATGGCAAGATTCTTGCTGGTTTTATTCTGCCGGAAACTTCATGCAATGTTGTTTGACGCTTCTGAGAAGTATTACATGTGGCAGGTTTGGATGACGCCAATTATGACAAGAGTAAATGCCAGGACTTCTTCGAGGCTTACAAGGAGTGCAAGAAGCAGGAGGTGACCCTCTTTTGCAGTCCTTTTGCCTTCTTTTAGCATATACAGCTCCTATTACTTTGAAAGTCACAATCTTTGAGTCCCGCCAAGAATTGAGGATGGATGTTTCACTGGTTTGTCCACATCTTGTCACAGAATGGTCTTGTATCTTGTGAGGATCAAACGATTTCAAGTAAGAGGATGTTTTAAATATTCGTTCAATCTGAGTTACAACTACGTTCTATGTTCTCGAGACGATGCTCGACGAGGGTTTTTTTGATTTGAAATGGACATAAGCAATTAAACAAAATGCCTTCGAAGAAACTTGTGTTTAGCCTTGTTAACGTCCGTACAATTCCTGAATTCCGATTGTTCCTGAATTGTGATCGTTACAACTGGCCTAGCCGTTTGACATAACGACATAAAGTTCTCTTTTCGTGTAGCCCCTTGAAGTCCTCGGATTACTTACATTATTGGTTATTAATTTTGCAGCGAAAATTACGACTTGAAGCCAACCAAAAATCGAAGAGGTTTTTCTAAGTGCTTGCAGAAGTGCTTATGAGCAATATAGAGACCTCTTTGTTCTACTGTACGTATGTTCACATTAGAGAGATTGCGAAATGATCAGAGTTATGGGAGTACTTACTAAAGACCTCGGAGATTATTAAGTTTTTGTTGCAATTGTAGGTAGGATAGTAGATAGTAACAATGAGTTTTGTAATATCAACTCTTTCCAAGCTATATGTAGCCATCTTATGCAACGTCGATGCCTAAATTTATGTTGTTTCGCTCATGTGCTTCTTTTGGGTGGACCACCCCTTGTTAACAGCCACAACCAATTCTTTCCTTCAATAAGAGAGTACATATAGGTCTCTTCTTTCCTTCAATAAGAGAGTACATGCGGGTCTCTGAAGAGATTAAGTACTGGCAATGGCAGCGGCATACATTGAATATGCTTTTAAGTAGAATCTCGCTCAATGAAAGCTTTTCACTTAAAGTTTTGCAAACAACTTCTAACACCCCATTCTCTCGATGTTGTGCTCACATTTCTGGATGTTCTTGTAGGAATGCTTGTTGTCGCACTTTCATTGCCATGCCTCAGTTCGTGAAATGTTCTCTAACCATTTGATCATGTAATTGACTTATTGTAGTCCAGATTGAACTTTGAGGCATGATTACTTATAGCATGCAAGATCATAATGTGATAGTATTAAAAAATAAATTTATCATATCCAATTTGGAGTGAATTGCCATTAATAAACCCACTACAATTTAAGAACCTCCACCAAGGAAGTTCACTTTCATCTTAGAAATGCTCTGACCCCAAAAAAATCATCATAAATATTCTTGGTGCTACGGATAATACTATAGAATAAACAATCACAAAGTTTACCCCTTGCAATTAATTGAATGCCATATTCTCATTTACACCTTGGATTGAGGTGAACTATTGTTACAAAAGACAGATTTGATTTAGATTTAACTCAACCAATAAATTTGAAATATGATGGTGCATGAAAGAAATACATCTCCTAAGGCCCATGTCTTTTTTTTGTGATCCTTTTAGTATAGAAACATCATTTCATGGCCAAGGCTAAAAATTTTCTATCAAATCTTTCACGTAGGAAGTTGATAAGATCATATTTGAATAAAATCCTTGTGAAAGGAACTCATGAAGGAATTAATTCATGATCAATTAATCTTCATGCGATGGTAAAACATGTTGCATGTTAAAACCCTAAAAAAAAAATGCATGTTGTAAATCTATACCATCTTGGGTGTATATACATATTTCATCACAAAATCCAAACTTGCGTTGAGATCCAACTTAACGAATGTTATTGAAAAAGAACTCTGGATGAAGAAACCATGACCCTTCAAGATTGTCATTTGCCATGCTAAGGAATTGCATGTGAAAGATCAAAATACGATCATAGTTGCAATGTAGTTGGCCCTGTTGTTCACAACATTCCATTCCGCACTCTGAAATCAATGTTGAAATGTATAAGTGCGAAGAAAACGAAATGCCGGAAAAGAGTAAGGGAACGAAAGAGAAAGAAACTGATAAAAAAGTGACAGCCTTCAGTTCTTCGTGACATTGAACCCTTTCATCACCGTTGGCATGGATAGCAGCGATAGGGTTCAAACCAGCCTTCGCTGGCAAGCTTCTCTGCTACAGTCCTGCAATTGCGTCAACCATTGACATTTCACTACTTAAGTGTAGAGAAAAGCGGCCATGACCGATGTGAGTCGCAAAGTTGGGCCTCCTTCCGTCCCTCCTCAGTTTCTCTTCCGAAGCTCATGCAGTTCCAGAAATGTGAGCGGGTTGTGCGCTTTTATGCTGCCGTTGCTCCACTCTCACTGTATCTGCGCGCACACCCTCCCCTTTTCAAGCTCATGCCTTCCCGAGCCATTGTGGGCGGCGTGCCATCTGTTGCATCCATTGCGTCATGGTGGCCCCCACGCGATGCTCTGGCCTTGCTGTGCTGTAATTGCGTAGGATGAGGGTCGATCCTTTGGCTCGTCTTGCTTCGAGGTGGCACCTGTTGGGTCCGTGTTCAATTCTCACGAAGAACGATGCAGCTGCATCGCCTGATCGTGGCCTTGCTCCTCCTTGCTGATAGTATTGGCTTCTCGCGAGCGTTGTCGCAAGCTGCCCACAAGCCTGACGTTGAGCTCCACATTGGCTGGCCGCATCCCCGACTTGACCTAAACCCTGGGGCAGACGATGCAGCTCTAGAGCGAAGTGTAGTTGAGAGCACCAATCTGTTTCGGGGTGAAGAATCAGGATTGCCTGACCAGGTAGTTTCGGCATGGAATGACCAGGTGCTGGAGTTGGATGAGCTCACGCGGTGCATCCGTGCTAGTGAAAGTGGGAACGCTATCGAGCGGTGGTTGGATTGTTTAGCGTCGCTTGAAGAAGCCCCTGAGCCTGCTGTTGCTCTTCCATCCTCGCTAGAGACGCTGCAATCGCCGGTCAGCGCAGATCTCTTTAGCAGCGATGGAGAAGTGAATGCCTTGCATCTGCTGGCTGATCATACTAATATGGGGACCTTTGATCCGTTGTCGGTGTCTTCCACTGGAAGTCAAACTTCTGGAACTCTCGATGAGAATTCAGACGTGGTTCAATTATCCATGAAAGACACTGGTTATGGGATGGCTCAGCATTATATCTTAGACGAGAGCCCAAATGCGGAACTTGCCGCTTCTTTAGAGGATGAAGGATCCGAAGCAGAAGCAGGAGCATCATCAGGTGGTGGTGGTTACCGGGAGAGCGTAGCGCAAATTCGACGTCCCGGTGCTTCCGATGTACTTGAGATGACTGAATATCAGATGCCTTTTCCGGACAATAGTTTATCCGATGTAGAAGGTACTACTGGGGGTGCGCGAAAAGTCACGAGGTCGAGTTCGAGATGGGGAACTGACATTTCTAGCGTCTCTGCTGACTCGCGATCGCTTGAAAACAGGTGAGAAACTGGAACTGGAGACTCTTTCTCTGCGTGGTCTGTCTCTCAGCTACGATAAACCTTTCGATTTCAAATAATCGTGCGTCAAGTCTGTAATATTGGTATTGATATTGTAGGCTTTCGTCTCAGTATTTGTGGAAATGAATGTCACACATCCAACCGAGGTGGCATAGGGAATTCTGCGCAGTGCTCAGCTGTAGGCCAGGGATTTCGGAATTGGATACGTATTTAATACTTGGACTTTGAAAGGCCTTCAGGAAATATTTTGTACTGCCCTTTTTGGTCGTCCGTCTAAGTCATTATGGTATTTTCCTTGAGCGATTACTTGGTTTCTGGTGTCTGGGGAGTACTGCTTAAATCGACGCTTGAATTGTTTGTAGTCTGATTTTTTTGGATTTTTGGTCACTAATATTCAGATGTCTGCTGTGGAGATTTGGCAGCCGTCGTGACGAGGATGGTGGATGTCCAGAAATGCCCACGGAGACCCAGAGTTCGTCGAAGAGGACCCTAAACTTGTTGGACGCTTTGAAACTGGCCGCATGTCTTGGTGCTGCGGTAACTCTGATGTGGAGGAAGAGAGGTCGGTTGCGGCCTCGCGAGGAAGGGCAGGCTGTTTTGAGTGAGGGGGCTGTGGATTACCCTTGTCCTTCCGCCACAGGCTTTTCGATGACGGCCGGCTCGTCTTCGAACACGGACATTGGGCATCCCACTGTGAGGGCTGGAAGCTTGTCTACACCGCTCGGAATGGCAATAGCGACTGTCATGGCTGAGGTGTGGATCCCCTTTTCCTTTTCCTTATTGGACGCATGCTTTTAGCACAGCAGTCGTTTTTAAGTTCTCAAGCTCTTTCTTATTTACTCATTGCACTCACGCTTAAATTTAAATGAGCTATGAGTTTGTTCGGCTAAAGTCAAATGTGTTTTATTGGCGCCATTGAACTATACAAATTTTTTCAACCCTGACATTCGTGGAAATTTATTATTTGAAATTATAGATTAAGGGGTATATCTGTCTCATTGAAATTATGTTCTTGCTTCATCAGCAGGCGCTGCAGCAAGAGCATGGTGAAGGAGTCCCTCGAACAGCTGATGAGTTAACGAAGGTGAGCGATTGCAGACAGGGTAGACGTGCATTATTGCTATCTTGCTTGTGACTTTGCGTTCCTATTATGGTGGTTCAGAGAAGTTGATAGAAGTTGGAGGATACTTCAAACATTTGCCGTTACGTTTCAATTGGGGGTTGTTTTACGCGCTGAACCAGTTAATGAGTTCTATGCGATTTGCCGCCGTAGTGTTGCATGTGATACTTAGTGTTTTGGCTCATCGTAAAATTTTCGTACACTAATCCTGTGTTTCGATCAGCTCCTTGAGGCCGCAATGACGGAATCTCTTTCGCCGGTAAGTCATCATCATCAGGTTTTTGTATGTTTCTGGATTCATTTGTGTTCAGATGCTGAAGGCGCACATTGCAACGCAGCACGAGGATTATTTGAGTTATCTACTAGTTATCTTGTGGGTCGTCGTGGGTGGGGCGCCGGTGTAGTGCTTAGGCTGTGGTTTTGGTTATTGCAAAGTATTTATTTCTGATTGTATAACTCGCTTGCACTGCACCTTTGCTCGTGCAGGTCATGGGCAGTGAATGCCCAGGTTTCGTGGAGCAGTTTAAGCAGTCATTCAGGAGCACCTACCGACTCCTGGGAAGCGTTCGGAACGCCTCCGGAAGAAATCCTCCACCGCTGTCTTTCTCGAACCGCAGCGGACGTTTCACCCAACGGCGTTCTGAAGATCCAGGTAGAGGATATAATAGACGGACAGACGACGAAGAGGATGATCTCAGCGGATTGACAAGTTCCTCCAGGGTTGCGTATTTGGATCCAATTTTTGAATCAGACTCTACATTGCAACGTCGTGTGGATCCCGACGCTGAATCAGATCTTGCTGCGCAGTTAAGTAGGCTGACTTTCTCAGCAAAACGACCTGGAGGAGTGGCATATAGTAGGCATAGCGGCACCACCACGTTACGAAACGCTAAGGATGGCACTCGCGATGTTGACAGTTCCAGCCGCGTCGATCACGATACATTTGGAGAACTCGAGGATGTGAGCTCGCCCTTACGACGGGACACGTCTGAAGGGCTGTCAGATTACAGTTCGGGCGAGGGTGGATCTCATGTCCACCAAAGCGGCGTAAAAAGTAGATGGGGGAGGGGCGGGTTGGGACAATTAGCAAATGTTGGAGGTGCTCAAGGTGTGGTTTCTTCTCCACCAAGCGAGCAGGGCGGCAGTCAGCAAGGAGGTATCTCTTCTGAATTTGGGGAGCTAGACCGTGCTTTACAACCTTTTGGTGTAACACCACCTGGTCAGCTTGTAGTGGCATCTGAATCGAGTCTGTCGCATCATGGAGGGGAGTCGCTCTACAAGCAGCAGAAGATAGTGCTGATGCAACAGGAGATGCATCTCAGAAAGATGGAGCTTGCTTACAAGTTCCGCGACCTCCACCTGAAGGAGGCCAACTTGGAACTTTCATCTGAATCCAACAGTCTGATGAGGGAGACCGTGGATTTGAGTCGGAATAGGGCCGAGTTCAAGGAAGCGGAGTTTCTGGATCGGAAGCTGACAGCTGCGTACACAGAGCTCGCCAAGAGATGCGCTGATGAAATGGTGGCAGGCTTGTGCGTGATGTTGTGTGCCCTCTTCTTCGGTGCCTGGAAATATTCCTACGGCCGCCTGGTGGATGCGGTCTCCGTTTGTCAACCCACTCTCTATGTAAGCATCGGGAAAATCTGTGTTCACATCTTGATGCTTTGAGCTGCTTTTCTTTCCTGTCTTGATTATCATTGGTGCTGGGAGCATCTGAGGTCAACATGTGAGATAATCAACTTCGCCAGTTTCACAAACCTTTATTTAAAATGACGAATGAATTTAGTGTGCGTCGTCTACTTCAGTCCATACTTGCAGGTATGAGTTGTAAACACCACTCTTTGTTCCAAATATCCCTCTTTGTCTTGAAATGAGGAAGTGGTGGGTTGTAGCGTCCAAGGGATACTTGGGAAGGTCGTGTTGGCCTCTTATACCCGCCAGACAATCATTATTATGTAGGACAAGAGCTATTGCACGCATGAAAATTCTCATAAGACTTGCTTTCTTTGTCTTAAGTTGATAATTTTAACATGTGGTATCTTCGCAGGAGCCGAGCAATTCGTATGTCCCAGGGTTCAACAAGATCGTCAATTCCCTTAATCACATGATTTCGCAACTCCATATGTTCGTCTGTGAGGTCACAGTGGCAAGCCGGATGTTTTTGGGGCTCGGGATTATCTCTGTTGTGGCAGCTTCTCTTTTGCGGAAGAGTGTGACTAGCAACAGCCAGGCCATGCCGGCAACCATTTTGATCGTGGTCTTAGGCGGGATATGCGGATTTGCAGGGAAGTTCGCTGTGGAGAGTATGGGGGGTTCGGGATACCATTGGCTGCTCCTGTGGGAAATCTTCTGCCTCGTGCACACGGCCGCCACATGCTTCACGTCGACCTTGTATCGAATTCTCAACGGCGTGCCACGAAGTGCAACTGGTAAAAGTCACCGACAGCCGTATTTCATGAGGCCATGGTGGCGCCGGTTTTGGTTTCATTGTATCGTCGTGCTTGTGTTGCCGATTCTTGCGGGGCTTCTGCCGTTCGCACATTTTCGAGAGATTGTGGAGGTGCTTAGTTCGAATGTTTGGGATCTGGCATACTCACCTCTGAAGTCGTATCTGAGGAAGAATTACCATTTCTCAGTAGTCTAGACGGAGCGCTGTGGTGACCCACCTTGGTAGAGGGATTGCACCTTGAAATGGTCGAGGTAGTACTTCTCACAAAGGATAGGAAGATACCCTGAACTGGGCTCAAGGTATCTCAACAGGGTAGTGCAAAGAACTGTGGATTTCCTGTGTCCGTGAGCCTCTCCGAAGGGGATGGAGGTGCCGGTGGTCATAGCAACTGCAATTTGTAGGTATAGGCAGACACAGATGACGAGCTGTAAATTTATTCCTGAGACCCAGAAACATCTGGCCATCGAAGACTCGTGGTTCCATATTGAAAAGAGGGTTTCCAACATGTGAATTGGGGTCGCATGGTTGGCTTGCTCGTGGGGTGACTGGACTTCTTGCTGATAACCGTGAGAAGCTGTTATGGACCTGATCTCACTGGTGTCTATCGGTTTCAATCGGTTTCAATCGCCCACATTTACATGTTTGAGGCAGCAGTCGTACTACTTGGTGTTGAGGAAGGGCTACCGCATGTATGCTTGCATTCACGGTCTCTACTCAGTATACTGCCGCGTATGTATGACTGGGAACTCTGTGTCTGTCGTACTAGTGGTCCATTCCATCCTCTTGTAGCGTCTTGCGTCTTCAGTCGAAGTACTCCATTCTTGTCCCTCGCACGCACGAAGAAGTAGTTGGTAGGCTGGAGAAATTTACTTTTCAATTCGCGCGCTTGAGGAGGACTAGCCTGATATCTGTAAATTATGAGTGATAATACGGCGGAGCACACGGTCAGTAGCTGTAGACAAGATACAACGCAGCGATAAGAGAAAACATGCAGTTTGTAATGGACTCGGTCAGAAGTGTCTTACATCTGGTCACCCTATATCCACCGAAGCAACAGTGGCTGGGGAAGGAAGATGAGTCCGAGTAGAGATCTACAGTCATGAGAGAGCGAGACGGTCAAGAGTGGGGCGGGGACTATTAGCTCACTTGTCCCTGACAAGCGGAAGCTAATCCCTCTCCTTCCACAACTTTGCCATCATCTACACCTCCAAGTTATTCGAATTTTCGACCCCTTGCTCTTAAAGTTGCAAATGAAATGCGACAGTTTCTGTAGCTAGCAGACTTGTCATCCGTCCGACTCCAGGTACTCGCCAATATTGCCAGGGTTGGAGCGGCAGCGCCAGGGAGATAAGTCTTGGACCAATCTGATGGATACTGCACTCTGGCGTTGCACGGCATCGTCTCTGAAGCGATGCGTCAGAGCTGCTGTAGGACTGCTAAGGTAACTTAGGGCATGAAGCCTCACCCACATGGAAAGCACTCGCTCAAAATGCCAACTTGTCATTGTCCAGTCGTGTGATTTGCGCAATAAAGCTGCTTGTGGTGGCGCCCACCATGTCCGCTGCTAAGGGAATCCTCAATTTCAGCTCAGAATTGGGCGCCCTGGATTTCTTCGAATGCGATTGATTTGTTGCTGGTGTGCCATCCAGTTTCGACGCCTTCCGTCCAGCACGCGCTCACGCAATCAGGCACTCTCTCAGCTGCCTTACCATCACCGTGCACTAGTTCGGATCCTCGCAGCAGTCTGGTTGCAATCGCAAGCCGGGCGCCTCCTCGGGGCTTAGTGCTTGTGTATTCGACTTGTCTTCCCTTTCCTGCCTACTGGCCTGCGATTTGATTCTCGGGATTGCTACAGCAGACGTTGGCGTGTCGCACATGTTTCATTCACCTCGTGCCGTCTATTCGTCCACGGCATACCTCAGGGGAATTAGGATCGTCGAGTGGTTCTTTACCTTGTGGCTGCCGGATTGCAATCTCTTCTTTAGTTCTGGAATTCAACTGGGTGTGCAGAGTCGCAGTAGTTAGCGCAGTGGGATGCATCCCAAGTCACTGAAACTTTTCGTATTGCGAGGATTGGCAAGTGGCCGTTCAGCTACTTCCGATTACTCGTCGCAGTGAGGGGACCAGAGAACAGAGAGAACCGAGCAAGGGGTGTGAGCGTACTCGTCGCGTTGGGTCATCAGAATGTCACGGTTGCACTTTAGCGGGGGTCAAACCCTGCTGCTGCGATGCAAAGCCGTGCCCTTCGTTGGGAATGGAGTAGTAACGGGAACAGGGTTGAAGAGGTGGCGGGGGAAGATGCAGTGGGGCAGGCGAGATGCGTTGCAGTTCGGGGAATGGCGGGCTGTGGGTAGCAACGGGTTGGGCAGTGAGAGCGCCAAGGACGACCCCACCACAAGCTCTTCTACTTCTTCTTCTTCTTCTTCTTCTTCTTCTTCTTCTTCTACTTCATCATCTTCGTCCTCTTCCTCACAAGCTGGTAATAATGTCAGGTGAGGTTTGAATCTTATACCTATCCAAACTCTTCTTGGGCCAACCCTGTCTCCCTCCCTTATAAGCTGCCCTCCTGTGCTTCGCAGCGCTTGTATGCACACTCCGTTCTCGCATAGACCTAATAAGGGGCCCTGCACTTTGTCATTCTACAGAAGGTTTTATCCCCAATCTTAAGTCTGGACCTGACCAACCAACACATGTACCAAGTCATGAATAAGAATAGGCATGCTGGTGACCACTGGAGCTTGTTCCGTGAATTCGTAGGCCTGACCACTGTCTAACTTAGCTCCGGCTACCATTTCTGCTGATAGTCTTGAACTGCGCCTATGTGGTGGGATGGTACCTGGTGTTCAGCGTTGAAGATACGGATGGCTTTTGTATTATAGAGGGACGAGAGACTGTTCTTGACTTTTCTCAGATGCAGCTGCAAGAGATCCGAGATAACATCACCAGCCGTCGCAACAAGATATTTCTCCTCATGGAGGAGGTAAGGGTTCAAACTTGGTTATTGCATCTTCTGTGTCCAGAAGTAGTCAGTTGCACTGCACTTCATCTTTGTCATGGGATTGTACCGCTCATGCGAGAGGGATATAATGGCTATGTACGCCTCACACGAGTGGCGGTCCTGAATGTCCTCGTTCACCTTGTCACTCGGCATTCTCTTAGAGGGTGATGGCACCAGGTACTTGCTTCCGGAGCCTTGACGAGAGGCGACTTAAATTGCACTGGAATAATGCTGTGTCCTGCAGGTGAGAAGACTGCGAATTCAGCAGCGGATCAAGAGTGTAGAGCAGGGAGTGGACACGAAGGAGCCGGGTGCTGACAATGAGGAAATGCCTAGTTATCCGTCATCAATTCCGTTTCTGCCTCCCCTGGTAATGCCATGATGAAGTTTGGTCCATCTCTTTTAAAATTCCAACTCTCAATCAATGAGATGTGTTGATTGAAGTTTGTCACGAACACTGTAACTCATGTGAATTTTCCTAAGTGAGGCACTTCACGAACACTGTAACATATGTGAATTTTCCTAAGTGAGGCACTCGGAATGTCTTGACTCTAGTGTGACTGACTGAGCCACTTGGGGTAAATTGCAGACAAATGCAACATTGAAACAGTACTATGCGACCTGTTTTGCATTGGTGTCCATCATCATCCTGTTCGGTGGTTTAGTCGCACCTGTCGTAAGTCCTTTCTGTGCCTGTCATTCTTGCTCAGAGTGTCATGGTTTCCACTGGAATCTATTTATCTTCATCATCGCTATAGACCCGTAAGTGCTGACATCTGATATGAATATGTGGATTCCTTCCTTACGAGCAGCTAGAACTGAAGCTTGGAATAGGCGGAACGTCTTATGAAGACTTTATTCGTAACATGCACTTACCGCTCCAGTTGAGGTATGTGTTGTTGTTTGGCATTTAGTTCTCTGTTTGGGCTGCATCTGGCTTTGCAACGTATCCCGACCTCTAATAGTGGATGATTGAATGAAATCATCGTCAGAATCCCACAGCATTTCCGGAACTCATAAACTACAGATGGTCACATGTGGATCTGTGTTGTATGCAGCGAGGTGGATCCAATTGTAGCCTCATTCTCTGGGGGAGCCGTGGGAGTGATATCATCGCTCATGGTGGTGGAGATCAACAATGTGAAGCAGCAAGAACACAAGCGCTGTCGGTATTGCCATGGAACAGGTGTGTATGTGTTGGCTGTCCTTTTTTACATTGCATTTGCCTCAGTCATTTAGCATTAATATCGGCGCGCTAGATCAATAAAGAGGTTGAGGTCAGAAAAGCCTTGAAATTGAGGGTGAGAGCATCAAAGATGCTTGAGCGTTGAGCGTAGAGCAGATTGTTGACTGACTTGTTCGGATGGGACACCACCAGGGTATTTGGCTTGTGCGCGATGCTCTGGATCTGGATCAATCATCGTGGCTGAGCCCGTTGCATCAGTTGGAGTCAATGACCGACCTTTACCAGTGCCCACAACCCAACGCTGCCCCAACTGTTCAGGCGCTGCAAAGGTACCGTCAATTCTACTCCATGGTAAATTTGTGAGGCTCTACATAATTAAATAAGCTGCAGAGAGATGTCAATCATATGTAAGTTCAAAAGCCATTCCTACCTTCCTGGTCGCTTCGATCCTGGTACATAACATTCTCGAACAAGGTTGAAAAGGTTTCTTCAGTGGTCTAGCATTGTCGGAGCCTGAAGCACCGGCCAGAAATTTTGAATTCACCTCTAGAATGCCACTGAAGCAACCACTCGTCTACGTTTGTAGAGGAGGAGGGACCTTAGCTAGCTTCTTATCAAGTCCATAATACCACCTGCCACAGAATGTCCCTCCAATAGAACGTGCTACCCTCCAGAAGTGGCAGGGAGGGTAGCACGTTCTCTGTAGATGCCTGTGGCACAGCTTCAGTAAGTACGTCGAGCTAGCACCGCATAGCAGGCAGGCAGACACTTCAATACGCACTGACTTCGGTCGTAGGGCGGGAATTATTCGTCTTTTGGTTGTATCTGACATATTGCATTATCTTGTTTATTTAATCGTGTGAATTGGATTATGATTGGGTCCAGGTTATGTGCCCTACCTGTTTGTGCACTGGAATGACTCTGGCCAGTGAGCACGACCCTCGCATCGACCCCTTCGTTTGAACCTACCTCCATTGTATCGAGGCTCACCGTATCCTTACTAGTCGTACCGCAGCCGATAAGCCTGCTAGCACAAGGATTTCCGGGCATAGATCAAGCTTCTTATCATGGAGATAACCCCCCATGCTATTGTACTGTATTACGATTCGATAACTTAAGATCGACAAGGGTGTGTGGATCCCTGTTCATGAAGTTAGCATGGTATGATGGATTGTGCCAGTCCAGTTTAGCGACAGGCTGAGTTAGAGGGTTGTCTCTTTGGCTATTTACGACGTCTTAGAATCTCTGTTCGACAACTTCACCCATTCTGAAATTATTCCTAGATCGTAACCCTCGAGTCCAAGTCAGGAGTGCTACAACCATGTAACAAAATTTAGCTCTACTCTGTCATTCATCGTCCGTGCCGTGCAACCTGAGTGCCACGCACGAGGCACTCTACCTTGAGCGTGACGGTTTGGCTTCTGAATTTTTCGAAGGATGTGGCTCCCTCGAAAACCATCACAAAAGTGTTTCTCGCAAGTACTGATTGCCTGCTGATGAGCTGACTGCAGCAGGCGCTTCACTGCAAAGTCGCGCTTTTGAAACGCCTGGCTCCGTGATTCAATTCCTGCTGTTGGGGGAGCGAAGCCGGCTTCAGGACACTTTTTGCAAACTCAACCTGTATATTAACCTGCAGACCAAACCTACCCTTGAAAGAAAGCGGGTCGTCTTCAAACTCCTCTGCATTGATCATGTCGTGTAGCCCGCTCGCTGCAGCAGAAGTCATTTGGTGCCGGTTAAGTAGATAGATCTCCAGTCGAGTAACCGGACGGGATTTGACGAGCATCTCGAATCAAAGCATACAGCCCTCACCCTGCTTCAGTTGAGAGAGACATGGTGCGTGTTGATATATCGCTACAACTCCTCTTGATTCTGCACGAGTACCATGATGCAGGCGTGGCCGGCCTGTATCCACTTACTCAAACATATGTGTGGTGCAAACCTTGTTAGGATCTCGTCACGCAACTCTGACGTAGGTGAACAATCGCACTACACTAATTAAAGAGATTAGTGTTGGAAACAGTAATTGTTGACTGAAACACTAGTTGTCAATTGTCTCCACAATGGTAGAATACTAAATGTCATCTCTAATCTATTTGAAATCATGAAGATTTACATAAGTGCATTTAGTATTAGGAAAATTTTTAATTGTAAATTTTAGAATGAGGAATTGAACGAAGAAAATATGGGAAACCTCATGAAAAGACAATTTGCTAACATAATCTGCCAAAAAGTTGGTATCTCGAAACTTCAAGAATTTCATCTTAATTAGAGATGTGAGGCTTCTTGATAATCCAATGGGTCAGGAAACGGTGTGTTGAAGCCCAAAAGCGACTATCAAGGGTGAAAAAGCGTGAAAAAGGTAAACTCGATTCATGGGGTGAAGCAACAACACCAACAACACAAACCAACAATTCAAGTGCGACGGATGCAACAAAATAACGTTAAGCAATGCAATGCAGCAGACAATAGTTGATGCGATAAAGAACTAGGAAACAAAGGAATTTAAAAAATCTGAGCATTTTGAGGCAACACAAACCTGCAAATTTTGTCGTTCATTATCGCGAACAATTGATCTTTGTAGTATCTCAGATAGCGCACGATTGGCTCATTAGAGAACGAGCTTGAACAGTTAGGGAGAGCAAGCAAAAGCAAGCAACACGATTGGCTCATTAAAGAACGAGCTTGAATAGCTAGGGAGAGCAAGCAAAAAAGCAAGCAAACGAGCTTGAACAGCTAGGGAGAGCAAGCAGACCCAGATGCTAGTTGTTGAAAGTCGTGCTTACCCTCATACAAAACCTTAACACTATTTTGTAATTTCAGGTGACAATTAGTGTTAGGGGTAACTTTTGTATCTAATGGTAATCTCCATCTAACACCTTTTTAGTGTAGTGCATTGGACGAGGTGACAACACTACCGAGCCCCTATCGTCATGCCTTTGCGTCCTTTGGGTCCCAATGGAAGGGTTGCGCAGAAGCTTTAGACGGCACCGAAAATCATGTAGTCAGTACCTTTGCTTGAGATAGGCCTGTATACCTAGCTTCGCATGCTATGGACGCTATGAATAATATCATTGATGCTGGATGTTCCATATTGTATCAGTTACTTCAGCAGCTCGCCTGAACCTGACAAAAAATGTGGCGAGCGCTAAACACATTAATACTATTCCAATGATACTCCAGGATATTACTTGTGAACCTGGATAGTTCTGCAGCATTTGAGAAATCCTCTCTTCCCGAAGGGGAACTTTTGGTCCCTGCAAGTGATATCTCAAGCTCGTATCGGCCGTCGACTACTCTCGGAATGAACATGCCGGTTTGAACTCATCTTAATTGGTCATTGCTTTCAGGCATCTGACATGCATAGTCTTGGTGGTGATGCAGATAATTATGACTATTTTGTTAGTCCTTTTCCTTGATTGAGTTCTTGCATTTCATTTATTTGACCACAATGCTACTAACACCATTTCTTTATGAAGTGACTGCATGCTTCATACGAAACCTTACGGAGGCATTGGCCGATCATTTCAATTATTTGAGTTTGGTAAACTCATCACATCACATTCTACTGCTCACAAAACTTATTCACTTACTTCATCCGGGGCCGTACATCCTCGACCAACATGCTGGTGTCCAGTGTGAGTCCCTGGCCAACACAATACTTTGAGCACTACTACGGTCCTCTGGCTGAAGCCTAATACCTTGTGTGCAGATTCTTGTTGCGACTTTTTAACACTTCCATGGTTATGAGTTGAGGTGGTTCAGAGCTTTAGATCAGGCTGGGTGGCACCACCATGCTCAATTTGTATGAAGACTCATGCTTGACGATGGATGCAACTCTTACAAAGAGATACTGACTCAGTTTGAAGTGTCACCTGTTGATCTTTGGCATGCATGCATGGCGTGTGCCATGTCGTAAAGTGAGGACTTTCATGAGGTTTGCCGAATTGATGCATGTAATAAGAGTATCTAGGATGCTCGTGTTAGAGATGTAATTAAGTAGAGACGAAGACATGCATTTTCACGTCTTCACGAGTGCCGGAATGCATATTCACGAGTTTGTCTTGCTAGTACCCGCTTGCTTGTCCAAAGGTCATGGCACTGCGCTTTTTGGCATATGTTATACGTAAAACGGGAGTGATCGAACATACCCGTCGCTTAGACGTTTAAGCAAAGGACGCGTACGGAAATTTCGATGAGAACTCCTAACTTGGTAGGACTGTCGCAGCTCTATATATGCTCAAGGCGTACTACCACAATACACGAGCGAAGTAGGCATGGCATCGGTGATGAGCTTTCTTTTCATGAGAGCCCAGATCACGCCTTCGAAGAACTGCACTGCACATACATCCCTACTTGTCAATGCGATCAGGAGGTTATGTGCTTCTGGCAACCGACACTTAGGAGTCGAAGACGACGACACAGTAAGAGAATTCGTTCAACCAGCGTCTGGTATCCGTTGAAAGAAAACCTACTGTTCAGACCTGACTGGTGGCAGCGCGAAGTTAGTTCCTGCCACTTTGAAATTCCGTTACCCGAATTAGCACGCACGCAGGTGCGAAAGCACGCGCGCAGGTGCACAATGGGATCTTGGGAGGACTGGGGATCTGTTTCACTGGTGCAACAACCAGTCCGGAGGAGAAAGCTGAGGGGTCAGTCAGGAGGCAGCCTCGCCGTAGGCAATGAATGGGAATCAGAGTGACAGGCGCTGGCAGGTAGGCACGGCTTGCGGAATTTCGGATGCCTCATCGCGCACGATGCTGATCATTTTGTTTTTTCTCCTCCACAGAAATGGCGGGTGGGCCAGCCGGGGCGTTGCAAGTGTCGATGACGAAGAGGGTCCAGGTCAGTCTCCAGGGCCGCAGAGCAGCAGTTCTCCACATCCGGCAGAAGTACCCTTTGGCCTCCGAGTGCAGGTATTGCTCCGCCCTGGCTGGAAGTTATTTAATTGCGGCAATCTGTGCGTGGGCGAGGGGGGCTACCACATGGCAGACGCTTTTGCCTATCATCTGGGCTTTGGCGGTGGTCAACAGGCTAGGCCCAGCCAGGGCAACACCACAAATGGGTGCCCGAATATGCCAGATGGCGTGCGCTTGCGTTCTAGTCACGGGAGAATCGACTGATAATTGTTGTAGAATAGTCATGAATTTGCTTGGTTCTAACTTCACTTCAGCAGGATTGCCATTCTACGCATGCGAACTGTGTAGCAAGCCACAAACGAAGATTGTTCGATGTGTCCCGAAGGAGACCGCCATTGTGAACGCTGGATTCGTCGCGAAGTCCTGTACGGGAAGGACAAGCCTCCCCTGTACTGGCCCCCCAGTACTGGGATGCGGAGCTTTCCCCTGCCCGCCTGCCCGCGTCACCAGCAATTGCTTTTTCATAATTCAACACCTATTCTGAAGTATTCATTTTAAATATTCTGGTAACTTGACCAAAGGACATTTGAAAAGTCTCTATTATATTTTATTTTGTATAATTCAATCCTTTGAACGATTCGGAAGATAAAAAAACCAGTATCTGCCACTTTTTGACCAGCAGGGAGGCGCAAGGCCTTTGCGAGCACCAGCTCCTTTGTGTTGCGTACAACTGCAAGAGACTGAAGAGGTTGGACGAATTCGGGATCAGATTTCCACCGCGTGGGGGTTCTCACCCACGGGCGGGGAAAGGTGCGCAGGTATCTGAGGGACCCCCCGAGCGGGCTCCACCGGAATCTGCCATCCTGCGAGGCACCACCTACTGTAGCAGGCCTTGTTGCTCTATAAACTGCATCCGTTGGGAAGCAGAGCATATTGCCGGTGGTGCAGCTGACACTCCTAGTCCACCCCGTTTCTATTAGCAGTGTCTGTGCTTTTCACTTCTAGTCCCATCGTACCACCTTTTGCTGCACCAGTGGCGCTAGATTTGTATGTTACTATTTTCTGGTGGCTGACCACCTGGTCCCCCCCGACTTGCATTTTCGCTAGACTGACGATCGAAATTCTTACATTGCTGTTGGATGCTTCTTCAGCTCGGAGCCATTGCGGTACGACTGTTTTCTTTTGCTCAATTGCAGAGCAAATTTCTCTTTTTCTAGCACTTTTGGTGATCCATCCTGAGTCTAGTCTTTTAGCGACTACCTTTGGATAAAATCGTCTATCTGCGTGACATTTGAATGGGGTTAGTGAAGGTGCTCAAACCACCTCCCTGTTTTAGCCAGATCAACATGGAGTCCTCAATGACCTGGCATAGTTCGACCTTGTCATGTGTAATTTCGAATGGCGGTCGCTCTTAAGAGCACTGTTTCAAATTGGTTGTGGAGGATTATGGACTACATTCGCTGGCTCAATTAACTGACTGTTGTCGTGCCTGCAGCAAAGGATTGACGAATCCTTCTACTCGACATACATGTGGAGCGTCTCAATCGGGTTTCAGCAATGGAGATGTTGATCAGGACTATCACTTCAATCTATTGAGCAAGCGAGTGAGCAAGCGAGTGAGCAAGCGAGTGAG
Source organism: Bryum argenteum (assembly GCA_037043015.1). NCBI lineage: Eukaryota > Viridiplantae > Streptophyta > Bryopsida > Bryales > Bryaceae > Bryum > Bryum argenteum. The sequence continues at coordinate 907,612 of CM073323.1, read as the reverse complement.
CAAGCTCACGCGCGAAAACAGCGAGCGAGGACGCTCGTAGGAGATTGCTCGCTTGTGGACTGAAAGCAAGTTGCATTCTGGAAGAGCGAGCCTGAGCGAACCGCACCCATGGCGTCGAAAGTCGGGTGCAGCGCTGGAGACGTAACAACTTTGCAAGGCTTGTTGGCAACGACGGCAGATGCTGCAGGGTTGAGCAATTTTATCTGCTCGAAATTTGATGCCGCGTCATCAGAGTTTGCGGCTACTACTCTGGCAGTGGACAACACATTCCTGCTTTTCTCTGCCTACCTGGTATTCGCCATGCAGCTGGGTTTCGCCATGTTGTGTGCGGGTTCGGTGCGGGCCAAGAACACCATGAACATCATGCTCACCAATGTGCTGGACGCTGCCTGCGGCGGCATCTCCTACTACATCTTTGGCTTTGCTTTCGCCTTCGGCACTTCGTCTACCACCAACGGCTTCATCGGCCACTTCAACTGGGGCCTCAGCAACATTCCAAACGGCACTTTCGACTATAGCTTCTTTCTGTTCCAGTGGGCGTTCGCCATTGCCGCTGCGGGCATCACCTCTGGCTCGATCGCGGAGCGTACGCAATTCGTGGCCTACCTCGTGTATTCCACGGTGTTGACCGGCTTCGTTTACCCGATAGTGTCGCACTGGCTGTGGTCCACCGATGGTTGGCTTTCGGCGTCCAAGTCACTTGGTCCCGGCTCATTACTCTTCCGCAGCGGCGCAATCGATTTCGCGGGGAGCGGCGTGGTGCACATGGTGGGCGGCATTGCAGGGTTCTGGGGCGCTTGGATCGAGGGTCCTCGCATTGGCCGCTATGACAAGGAGGGCAATACCATGATCTTCCGTGGCCATAGTGCCACGCTGGTGGTGCTCGGGACCTTCCTATTGTGGTTCGGCTGGTATGGATTCAATCCGGGTAGTTTCGTGAAGATTCTCGCGCCGTATGCGGGTTTCCGAGGCAACTGGACGGGTATCGGACGCACGGCGGTGACGACGACGTTGTCAGGCTGCACGGCTGCCATCACCACGCTGTTCGCGAAGCGACTGCTGGATAAGCACTGGAGCGCGCTGGATGTCTGCAATGGTCTGTTGGGCGGTTTCGCAGCCATTACTGCGGGCTGTGCCGTTGTCTCCCCCTGGGCCAGCATCATTTGTGGTTTCGTCTCCGCCTGGGTCCTCATTGGCCTCAACAGGCTCGCAGGTTGGTACATTGACAAAAATTCCTCAACGCTAACTCTGTCTGCATAGTTCCTAAACTCTGCTGCATAGTACAGAGCCTACTGCCTGTATGCTGTTCAAAGCCGCTACGGTCTCGCTGTACATGTTCGGAACGTGTTCGTTGGAGGAGATGGAAGGACATGGACAAACGTCCTATTCCTTTTACAGATTTCCTATTTAGTGGTTATCTGATGTGTTCAGGCTGCTGATGACTCATCGAGTGTTTGCGTTTTTTTCAAATATTTGATTGATCTACGCTGAGTAACCCCGCCTACTAATTCTGTGATTTCCACGTGCATGTATGCAGCTCGATTACACTACGACGACCCCTTGGAAGCGGCGCAGTTGCACGGAGGCTGCGGCGCATGGGGGCTGATTTTCGTAGGCCTGTTTGCGCAGCAGAATTACATCCTGCAGATCTACGGAGGTCCCGGTGACCGACCACACGGGCTCTTCATGGGAGGTGGAGGCAAGCTGCTGGGAGCGCAGCTTATCGAAATTCTGGTCATCGCGGGATGGGTGACGATCACTATGGCGCCGCTCTTCTGGCTGCTGAAGCGCTTCCGGCTGCTGCGCATCTCCCCCGAGGACGAAATGGCGGGCATGGATGTCACCCGTCATGGTGGGTCTGCGTATATCCACCATGATGGTTCCCACCACGGAGGTGTTTAGGTCTGCAGCACATGCATTACATGAACGGCCCCAAGCGGTCCGACGAAGGCCGCGATGGCAATGGCACTGGCAATGTTGTATAACCTTGTAATTCTCATCCATCGCACCTCGATCATGTTCAACCTAGTTCCTCGCCCTCGCTCTATTTTGTCTTTAATGGCCACGCGTTCGAGCCGACGACAACTCGTCGTCCAAGTGTTGATGAGATCATTATTGCTGTGGATAGGCATGCCATCTGCAGCAATAAGTTCATTCTGTATGTACAATATAATGATACGTGGTGATGGCAAGGAAGACCCTCTGATCGTGTACAACTACATCTCTCGCCGTCTTTGGTCGCGTCCATGACAATTCCAGATTCTGTCGCGTGCGAAGTCCTCCTTGGTGGTCGTCGTGCGTGGTTATAGTTAGACAGGAGGACGTGAATCTGGAAGGAAGGAGTATTTGGTTCTGCTGACAACGTGCATGCCCACAAGGTGGTGGTACTGCTACATGATTGATTATGGAAAAGTTTCTTGCTGCAATGGTGGCAGGTATAGAAGGGTGTAGTTCTGTAACTGTGATGGCTGATAGGAGCAGGTAACTAAGTTAGGCTCGTGCGCACGGCATGTAGACGACCTGGTTTTAGCAGGAGCGCACTTGTGGAGCGAGGCTTGGCAGAATGCGTTCTTGTCTTACTGATTATAATAAAGGAAAGCTAGTGCACGATTACTCATCATCTCATCATGTTTGCACGCTCGCGCCTGAATGATGAATGAAGTTGTGATGCACAGACATTCTCAGCACTCAAACTTCAATGCAGCTTCGTGTTTAACCCAATTCGTGATTTCAGTATACAGTATGGCATACATTTGAGATGTGTGTACTACGATATAGCATGAACGAATTGTGCAATGTGCACCGACATCTTGGAGATGTGGATTTTCGCAGCAGTAGGTGGACTTGACCTGGAGGCAAAATATTATGCTTATATAGACCGGCACTGGAATTTACAACCAGTGTACTCTTGCCTGAGACCAGGAGCTATACAACTGAAGGTAAGGTGCTCAAAATATCTGTACATTAGGGTAAGAGAACCTAAATACGGACTGCCCCATTTACCGAACAACGCAAAAATGAAGATTTCCTTGGGATGGGATGGCATGAAGATTTGTACATATGTACATGCATTAGGGTGAACAACTATAGGACGGTGTACCTATATTAGTCACTTCTTAAATTTGTAATTTAATATGTAAGTGCTTAAATATACCTCAAAAATAGGGAAACGTTGTCTTTTCTACTTGCTAATAACCGAAAAATAGTAAGTCACACGTGTCATTATCCTGATTAATTTCAATATATGTATTTTTGTATTTGATTTTAGGTGTACTTACCATTCCCACTTCAAAATTTCATAACTAAATTAAGATACATTCAAAATTAACAATTCCAATTGGTCCAATTTTTTACATTATTGATTTCTTGGGCCCCCTCCCAATGAGCTTGCAAGTGTGAAATTTGTGTTATTTTAGAGCATGTCAACTTACAATATTTCAAAGTACTTGGAAACTTCATGTGAGCACGGTTAGCAATAAAGAAAAAGAACACCGCTAATGAGGTTGGAGGTTGACAGGAACAGAGTGTTCATTTTACTGCAATTCAAAGCAATGTTAAGTAAGCGTATTTTTATCAAATCGATAAGGGTTTATTTATGAACATCTCATTCAATCAATTCTTTGACAATTAATTACTTCTTGTATGTTTTTCATAATGTCGTATGAACAGCCAATCAAAATCTTATTAAAAACCACTTCTCTTATACAAAACCTTATGACATGTTTCATTTTTAAAAATCTTTACAATCAATATCCAAGTCAAGTAGTTGGAATCATCCCCTATTAACGAGAATTCTATAAATGAGTGTATCCAGCATTTGAAAATTGTATCCAGCTTGAACACATGGCTGTTGTAGTACCCAGCACATGCACAATACCCAAAACCTTTTTGTGCGTAGCAGAAAACTTTTCTTGCAATTGTCAGTATTTTGCAATAGGATCCTTAATCAGCAGTATAATTAGCTATAGTTAACATGCTTATTCTAGTTCCATAGCATAATTAATAGATAATGAGAATCGATAAATGAAAGGACGTAAAATCAATAGATGGACAATATGGCAGTTAATCGTAAAATCCAGGGTAATAGGAGAGAAATGAGTCGATTGAGTTTCAATCTGGAGGAGAGTCCGGAGCTCCTATGCGGCAGAGGCCGGCAGTTGTAAGTGCGATCAATTAAGTTTGACTTTGCTGTAAAAATAGAGGTGTTATCAATGGTGTATGAATATGAGAGCCTCTCCCCATGCTTGAACCGACCCGTATTTATTTGAAGGTGAGGGTGGCTTGCATGTAATTTGGAGAAACCCGACCCGTATTAATAAAAGGGGGGGTTCGTTTTTTTAGATGACGGGTCTACCAAGAAGGCTTGGCAAGCCCTCTTAATAATACGGGTGACCCTCATTCTTATCTTGGATCATTCTTCCCTCAATTTAGGATGCTTTTTGGAATTCTTTTGTTTGAGGAGCTTGCAATAGTTGTTTTCTGTCATTTATCTAAATCGAATGGAGGATTATCACGGCACGGTCCTCACATGAGGACAACCCATCATTTCTCCTCCCTAAGTTTAAAAGAAGGTTTGTTACAGGACGAACCTTGGAATATGACGGGTCGGTTCAAGCATGGAGACTCGCCCTGAGTTATGATATGTGTTCTGCCTGATTTTGGGTATGGTGCATATCCTGCGTAGGATTCTATGTGAGAGATCAATAGAGTTGAGTGCAAATGAGGAAAGAATGGAGAATATCAACCGGGAGCAACTGAAGAGACCATACAAATTCTGACATCGATTGAATTATACCCATGCTTCATGTTTATTCAAGGAATCTGATACTATCGAAATCAGTAAAGATGATAAGCAATTGGAGAATCACTGGAAACTCGGACCCAAGGGAGCACTCCAATCGATAATACCAAGCACGATGGCCGTGGACGATAGAAGCAGGATGCGAGGTTGCAGGAAATAGCAAATCGTTAGCACTTGATAAGTGTTAGCTCTACCGGCTGAAGTACGTAAAACAAATCAAAAGTTATTTACACTATGAATAGATACATCCAAACTCCTCAATTGTGCACAATTGTAGAAGAGTTGATCAATTCTTTTAAGTGCCGCCAAGGAAGTTTACTTGTCCCTGTGTTCGAACTTGACTATAGAAGTTTATTAACCCCTAACTTTCCTTGGTGTTTTTTGGGAGCTTGAAACCTCAAAACTGCAATTATCTACTTCTATGCACTCCCGGGGGTGTGAGCAAATTTTTGTTCCTTTTTCAAACTTCCAACCGTAAGATCTTGTACCCAATACTATTTTTAGTTGGTTTTTCAGAATTTGACCGTTGGATGTTTACCGTTTGAGAAATCATAATATCCAAAGTTTGTCTCCCAAGTTTTTTTAGGCATTGCAAATATTGGTTTGGAGGCTGCCCTTCTAAAATTGGTAAGCTTTTTGACTTGGATCACTTTGAAATTTGAGCAGTGAATTAGTAATAAACATATTTCCAAAATAAATTCAAAAATTTTACTTTTTTAAGCTGCCCTTTTTCGACTCGTAACCTAAACTTTTTTGCATGAAGGTTTTAAAATTGGAATTTGACTTTGCAAATTTTACCACATACACCTTGCAGTATAAGGAGCACCCAGTAAAAACCTTAGGCAAAATATTACTCTTAACTACTTCATCTAGGTTGCCCAAAAGTGCAAAAACCCGTTTCGGGCTTCAAGGAAAGTTAGGGGTTAAAGCTCATTCATAATAAAAATTTGTACTTCAACTATTCTATAAACATTAACCCTTAAGCGGGCCGAATGTCGAAAATCGACATTTTGGATGACAGAAACTTTGGAGAGCCATAACTTCTTCATCCGGACTCCGTTTTGGATGAAATCACTTGGGTTGGGTCCCAAATCAAGTCTAGTTCATGTCATAAAAATCTCAGACCCATACAATGAAGTATGAATTAATGGCATGCATTTCAGTGACAGCAGCCTAGTTTTAGACATTTTTTCCTTTGTAAAATTTAGGGCAGTTTTCACCATTGCAGGGCCATAATTTGCACAAAGAAATTTTTCTCATGGTTTTTTTTTGTTCAAGGATGCTACTGAGATGAAGGTGAACAACATTCTAATTGGTGACTTTTTCATTGCAATAAGTCTAATGGTAGCATTTTCACTTTAAAGTGAAAATGATGAAATTATGTGATCATTTTTGAGTATTAATACATTATGATCTCGCAATCTATGAAGCCTCATGACTCAAAATTTGACCCACATGATGTTCAATATGTCTACGACAAGATTGTACGGTTGAGATCTGGATAACACACTTTTACCTCCACCTATGACAATGCTTTTGAGGATGTGTTCATTTTACTACAAATGAGTCAAACCATTTAGGGGTTAAAGAAGGTGAACATTGCCTCAACCACGTCAGTAGCCCTATTAGAGCGTGAGAAATGAGAGCTCAAAATTGAGGACTCAATAGAGGTGGGCATGCCTTTTTGTAGTACTATTCGAAACCAATTTTAATTGTTGTGTTCACTAAGGTACAGACACCCATACCAGTTAGCACCCCCATGACTGGTAAGTAGGTATTCTCACTGCCGCGCATGGCTGAACCAAAAAGAGATAATTTTATCCGTCAAGAGTGCGGTGCATGATCTCATAGTGGAGGGGAGGTAGCCGAAACTGGTGCACTCAAACACGGAAATTGCTAATTACCAAATACGGAAATATGGCTATGGCTAGAATTGGGGGCTTCTAAGTTAGCTTTGTGGTCCAGACTTGTCCGTTTAAGGTTCTCTCCATGCTCCATTTGCATGATGTCTGTTATGGTTTCTCAGCAATGGATTTTCCTTCACTGCTTTTATTCCTATCCAAAATGGGTGAAGCTATATGGCAGTTGTGTGTCTGGGCTACTTTTTGACTCAAAAATTTGTAGTAATTTCAGATTTCTTTGAAAAAAAAATTAAAAATTTCCATTCTTCATGAACCTTATTTCCCTACAAAGGAAAAATAACTGCTCCTTCATAATCACAGCCACTCCATGCTCAAATGCTTAAGTTCTCCGTTATAGGTGCCTGTACCTTAGTCATTTGCAAATGTATGAGAATGCAACATGACCACTATTGTGAAAAGAGATGACCATTGTTGTGTTTTGATTGATTTCTAGGTACAAACCATAAAAACATGACCATGTTGTGTTTTGCGTGACTACCCTTGAATGAGTGTATTTCAAAAATCTTTGACTCAATTGAAGGTCTATCATCCTCCTAAGTAGTCTGCTCAAATTTCCCAAAACTCCATCCTTATAAGTGAAATGCCATATCTGCTTGGTCCGAAATTGGTCGTCATGCTTCAAGTACTTGACTAGACTATTGGTTGTTGAAAATAGATATATAACTAGTGGAATGATCTACTTCTTGAATATGACAACTATGGTGAACAACAAAAATGTGGGAACTATGAGGTGGTATGAGATCATTAATCTCTAAATGTCCCAATCATTTTTGGGTTAGTTATTAGTTTTGAAAGGTTGCCATGCATAAATTTTGAATCTTTTTAAAAAATAAATCATACAAATTTTAAAATTAAGAACTGGTGTGTCTTATTTTATATGCAATTTACAAAACTTCATTTGGATTTGTAGATTATTTGTTTTGACCCTTTAGACACAATTAGGGCAAAGATATTTTTCATGAATAGTTTGAAGGTCAATCTGTGGATTAATCAAAATATAATAATGTTATGAGGTGGGCAACAACTCCAAATGCCCAACATGAAGAAGATTCACAAGAACAAGGGCATGTAAGAATCACCCATAATTTTCTTAAGGCTTGATCGCACCTGACCTTTGCAAAGAGCGTGGATAAAAATTTAACACCCCCACAATCTGGGGAGGAATACCTTCTTTTGAGGAAAGGTGTCATCAATGAGGTTCGTAAAGGTGTAATCAATAATGAGGGGATTACGTAATGGCCCCTCAAGTGGGACAATACATAAGAACACTCTTAAGTGAGGAAAACTTGAGAATCTTTCCAATATTGGTGCTCCCTTAAGTATTGCCTACTATTGCTCAAATCTCTTTTGTCCTCCTAAATGTTTACTAATACCCTACTCTTTAAAGTGTGCCATGTAGACATCCACGTAGGATTGGTAATTACCAATGAATGTAGGTGGGAACACACACTTGTTAATAGAGATAAGACCCCCTCCAAAGACCTCCTCTAAGGCCAGGTGCGAACAGGCCTTTAGTCAATCCTAATTATTAGGTAGTCCTATCACAATTATTAAGCAATTTCCCGAGGCCCTTGAACGGAAGAGCAGGAGTGGCCCCTCACATTGACAGATTTTAGGGCAAGCGACAAGGCGGAAGCACAAGCGCTTTGTTGTTCTCTTCTGTGTATTATGGTACGATTTGATGTTTGATGTTTACTCTCAGTATCTGATCAAAGGAAACACATCCGCTTCCTGGCTACTCAGTAGTTAGTCGCTTTCTTGAGTTGATTTGGAGGACGACTTGGAGCCGAGGTCGCCCCCCCCCCCCTCTCCTTTGCTCTGCTTCGTTCAAATGCAGACGCTGTTCTGCCCTCGTACCCTTTGTTCTCTCCCCTTCCTGCCTCTTGGATCTCTCGCCTCCGTTTCTCTAGCTTTCCCTCAACCCACCCTCTCCTCCTGTGCATACGATCTTGGTTCGATCGCACCCGGATCGCCATCGCGTTGGTGTACCTTCGGCTTTGGCCATGGCGGGCGAGGAGTCCTTGGAGCCTTTTATGGGCATGAAAGTTCGTCGCCGCTCCTCCATGTACCGTGTCTTCTCCGCCGACTACATTGATGTGCCCGCCAATCCCTCGCTTGTCAAACTGCTTTCCAAACAAGGTGGAGATTCTGCCCCTTTCCCATCCTCCTCCTTTCCCCTCTCTTCCCCCAGCTCTTACTGCTTCAATCTTTGCATCCTTGTTCACTCCAATGCAGCTGCTGTGTAGGGGACAAGCACGTTCTGTTCGCAGACAATATCATGAAGGTGAATCGCAAGTGTAAGCTGGTTCGCCGCGTGCTCATTGTCACTGACGTTGCTGTATACGTACTCGATTCGACGTTCTATCGTCTCAAGCATCGTTTTCCTCTGCAGGCAAGCTAATTTTGTCACGATTGTTACACCAAAATTCTCTTTAACAGTATTCCTCGGGTCTGTGCACCTGATTGCAATCCTTTGCTTGCAAGAGTGCTCCTACCTATCTTCCTCTGAACGTTTTCGAAGCTCCATCTCTTGAGAATGCGATTCATCTGCTGGTACAGCTGCTCCCGAGTAGTCACATGGTTGAAGTTGCTGGGGGGTTGGCATATGCAGAATATAGAGAAGGTGAGCTTGAGTGAGTTGAGCGACAACTTCTTCGCACTAAGAATTCCAAGCGAATATGATTGTCTGATGGCAAGCACTCGAAAGTCTGAGATTGTGACGGTCCTTGTGGAAGCCGTGAAGCAGTTGATAAGTAGCAACTCGCCGGAGAACGAGCTCCAAGTTGTGTTCTCTAACAGGTACCGCATTTGGCTCTTCGGAGATAAAGTTGTGCAAGTTGAAATGATCCTTCTTTTCGTTGTCAAACTGATTAGGGTTTCATCGGATGCAGTTTCGAGTACAATATTGACGCCGAGCATGTTCGAGAAGTTCATTTTGAATCAGTAGAAGGTGAGTAATTGTGTACTCAGAGGGATGAGTTGTAGATTTCTCCTGTTTTTCATTTTCCCCTTCCTTTTGAGTACAATGAGGATAGAGGGAGGGCAGGAGCTGAATGAGGTTCCTGGGCATATGGTGTGGCAGGTGGGGGAATCAAAACGAGATTTGTGGATAAGTAAGTGGGGCCGTAATCTATCGGCACCAGGAATGGAAGTTAGAGGTACAGGCAGAATTGCTATTACTCATCCTCCCACGTATTCTCGAAGAGGACACATCTTCTATCCCAAACCACCTTCGACTAGCTAATTCAGCTCTGATCTTCAAATCTGTGTAATCGCAAATCACTGAGTGAACTTTTAGTGTCACTTCCATGTGACCTTTCATGGGAATTCCACCCTGTAGGACTTGACTCAAATTGCTCAGAACCTCTATGATCTTGAATGTTCCAAACTTTGCCACTATGCCACTCTTCAATATAAGGATATTTCCTCTCCTTGATCATGTTTCGATTATCTAGAACAGCCCATCTTTCAAGCAGATGAATGCTTGACTATTGTTGTCAAGTTCTCGAATTGCAGAGGCTAAAGTGTCTTACCCTTGTCATACTACAGTACAGAGGTGTTAGTGTACGAAAACAAGATGAATTCCGACCGCCCAGCCCTGGCCCATGCAGTCCAACACTGTCAAGGTTTTCTTGTTTGATTCACGCCCAGAGTAGATATAGTTGATTGGTGACACCAGCATCTTAACACAGAATTGTTGACCGTATTAAAAATGAGGCTGATATGATTGGCCTTTGTGTGAGACCGTGAGGTAATGATACCAGAGGAAAAATGCTTCAACGGTCAAACAGAATCAGGGTAATTTCTTTCTTGCCTTCTTGGTAGTATATGCAGGGCAGAGAGAATTTGAGATCAGCAGTCTCACATGTGTGAGGAACTAAAGTTGCTCAAGGACTATGGGTAGAAAGGTGCAAAGTGAATGGCCCTGGCTATAAGGCCGATGAGGGTCTGTAACTCATTTCTGCAAAAGAAAAGACAAGGAGAAATGAGGTAAAAACGGGTAGAAAGAGGTTCTGTAACTCATTTCTGCAAAAGAAAAGAAAAGAGAAATGAGGTAAAAATGGCTAGAAAGAGAAGCCTATCGACATCCAAAAAGTGTTCAAGAGATACAAGGCTCACCTTTGACCAAATCTATGTTCATCCACCTTACCTACATGCAAAATAAGCTAATATCTCAACCACATACAAATATATACCTCGTAAAAGCCTTCCTTAGTGGATTTATATTTTCCATCAAAACGCAGTTCTTTATTTCCAATTTAGCATTTCAAATCATACAAATTGCTACCCAAATATGAGTTGCAATCTAATTAGCGTTGCACTCACAATTAACCTCTGTAAACCCAATCAACCATTTTTTGGTCTCAATTTATGCTTGGGAAGGTTTGAAAACTAAAAATAATAATACCTTCAAAAAATATACTTCTATTTCAAGAATGGTGAGTCAAATATCACATCTGATTTACAAAATCTTAGTTGGATTCAAAGATTATTTACAGCAAGCCTTCAAACAACGACAAGGCAAAATATGCTTACTGCTAGAAAACTAACAAGCTTGCAAAAGTAATGGTATTTCCTTTTGGTTATTAGTCGCCTTTTCCTCTTCATCATATAAGAATTATATTTAGCCAATCAATCCAAAGTTCAACCACTCAAAATAGAAATTACAATCTTGTGTTAGTTTTTGAAGTTTCGGCAAATTCACTTTATCACAAATTACATGGTGCTACTTTGAAAAACTCAAACCTCGTGATATAATCTAAACATTAGGTTCATTATGTTGTCTTTTGAGCAAAGCTTCATAATAACTACAAAACGCACATTTTTAGAGCATTTAAAATTTTCACCAACCCTTTGAACTTTAGGGTTTAAGGGTAAATTGGTGGACATCTTTGAAGCAGTTAAGAATTTTGACCTCAAAGATTCAATTAATTATCCAAAAATTTATAATAGATGAAAAACTCAACTCCATTGGACAGGATGAAACTCCAGTTATATATCAAGAATATTTGACAAAAACACGTATTAACCCTTAACTACCCAGCAGTGTTGAAAATACACTGAAAAGCAAGCCAGAGAGGCCTGCTTTGGGCTTTTAAGGGTTAAATAGTCCATCACCTCAACAGCGTTTGATCAGCCCCCCAGGGCCCGCTTTCAGCCATAGTAAAATTCAGAGTTCTAGAGACTTCCATCCACGAAGTTCTTTGCGTTCCAATTCTCGCAGTCTTACTTCAAAACATTGTTTGGATTTCTATTTGTGATTGACCTTCATCGCCGCAACCCTTCATTCCTTTTGTGCTGCAGCAGCTGTGGTGTTGTCGTTGTGATTGTTTTGGGCCTGAGTTCCTTGCACACAGAGAGAGAGAGAGTGAGAGAGAGAGGTTCCAACATGTCGTCGCTCGCGTCGGCCGCGAAGAGGTTGAGGCCATTGTTGGACAGAGTGCTGGTGGAGAAAGTGGTGCCGCCAACCGTGTCTGCCGGGGGCATCCTTCTTCCCGAGACCACGACCAAGGTACAGTATCTCCTCGGCCTCCATCAATGCCATTTCCCGTGGCCCCACTACATCGCCATGCTTCAGTGGCCAGTGCCGGTAGCGGCGGTAATTGCGATCGATCTGGCACTCTCGCCCTTCTCAAGCAAGTGATATCTAGGAGGAATCATTCGTATTGGGCGACGGAGATCATCGCCTCTCTGTCAGGAAGCAGCTCATATCCCAAAGGAATGGAAATAGGTGTAACAAGGCGATAGAACAGAAGACACGATCGTTGCGATAGTTCTTGCACTTTAGGGTTGACAGTTGTGGGAAGCGCACCCATTGGTATCCACTGTAGATCCATTCCTTGTGCTGGCACAGAATGAGCAGTGTAGTGCAGTGCAGACTTGCGGACTTATGGAATCACGCGCATCGATGCGTTCCTTCTTGGGACTGTGTGAGTAGGCGAGGGACGGCGAGGTGAAGGGCAGGAGCACTGACTCATCGTGGGTCTTGATGGGTGTGCAGTTAAATTCAGGAACTGTGATTGAAGTCGGTCCGGGTGTGAAGAACAAGGAAGGAGATCTTGTGCCGCTTGACGTGAAAAAGGGCGATCTTGTGCTTCTTCCAGAGTATGGCGGTAGCCATGTCAAACTTGAAGGCAGAGAGTAAGGCCACCTGCCCTGCCCTCGCGGATTTCAGCTGAAGTTTAGCATAGCATGCAAGCATGTGACTTTTGCTCTGGTTTCGCTGTCAATGAGGTGGAGGAGGTGGGTGGATGTGGTCGTATGTGGTGAATTTGCTTAGGTCTACTGGATGGTGAGCAGAGATTGAGGTGACGAGGGCGTACGTGCGTGCAGATGACGTTGTGGACTCATGGCATTGTGCTCTGCTGTGTGCCACCTGCAATGTTTGACGCTAATCCGTGGTTGATCGGTTGCAGGTACGTCCTATACCGCCACGACGACCTTCTGGGAATTTTGGAGGAATGAGATGAAGTGCGCAAAGAGCGTGAGATGTTGGAGCGGCCTGGTGTAAGCACTTGTGCATAGAATTTAGAGACAGACAGACGGTGCTTCTCGAGAAGAGACTCTTATCAAATTTTGTATGAGGAAAAAGTGGTGAACATGTCATTGTTACGTAGTGCGTTCAAGTTTTTTCTGGTCCCCGCTTGTCGCTTCTTGTGATGCACGGCCGTGTCCAAGTTCCGCACAACTCTTGCCGAGTCGAGGTATTGCCTGCCTGATGCTTCTTCTGCTATGTGGATCCAATGTCTGTCAAGATGATGAATGCTGGAAGTCAATCATGCTCATTTGCTATTGTTAAGAATATTTGGATTTAATAATTAGATTAATCCACTCTTACAAGTAATAATCCAATACGGGCAATCAAAATTCTTCAACATAAATGAACTCTTCAACTTATGTTGTGTACAGATGGTAGTGGGACCTTGTCTCACATGAAATAGCATGTATAAATGGGATGGTTAACTACCTTTATCTCCATCTTTTGTATAGAACCATTGTTTAGCATGAAATAGTATGTATAGATGGGATGTTTTATTCCATTTTCCCATCTTTTGTATAAAATCAAATGATTCTCATGAGGCTTTTCATATCCATGAACATATTGATGCAATACCCATTCAATGCATGGTTACTTACAAGCTATACATTGTTGATTGGATGGAGATGCATAGCAGTTTAACTTTATCCACTAATGCAAGTGGCACCTACAGTACTCAATACATAATCCTTCTCATTAAGATTGGGAGCAACTTCTTAATTTTGAAATGAACATGGCATCAAGATTGGGGAGGAACTTCTTAACTTTGGAATAATTATAGATTTCCTGATGCTACTTGCAGTGGCTTCATTGTTTTTATCATCCAAAAGTATGGCACAAAATATTTGTACCTATTCCAAAGCGGTCAATGCACGTAACCAAGAAGTATGGCATAGATGCCTCACACCCATTCCAAGACAATCAAGGCTCTTATAAATATATTCAGAGATTTAAAACCAGCTTGAGGGATTGGAGGCATCATGGATGTGTATTGTAAAGATTTCATTGAGTATATATGATTATGTAACTTTAAATTGTTTGATGACACCAAAAGTCAATTGAGGCCCACAAGGGTCAATTCTACCTTGGTTGGGCCCTCATTTACTCAATTTTTACATCATGAAGTTCAAACTTGTGACAAGATGTCGAGTTTTCACGTATTTTTTCATAACACAATTTTAGACTATCCTCACTTAAAGAGATAACCACTTTCAATTAAGGCATGCTAGATTCAACCTAAGATGTAGACTTTCTCATAGAATTTTGAAATCTATCTCTACCAACAATAAAATCTTTTACTAGAATGTTGTTCACCTTTATTTTGATAACACTCTTCACATGTGCCAAGCATAATAGCTAAATATATATAGACAAGACAAGGATCAATTTTTTTTCCAACAGACTCACTACATGACCTGCTACCTTTAACATCCTGCGGCCCTCCAGAGAAACACTCCAGACTTGTAAAATGTAGCGGCTTGCCACAATCCTCGATATGCGTCATTTACTCCAAGTTTAACTTGACAAATGGAAGATTTCATTCGTGGGAAGCCCAACATCTTCAACTACAAGTACTATAAAGTTTTTGTCAAAATGTGGTGGAAAGAAAACTATAAGAGGGTCATTTAGCCAATCCGCTGCAGAAGGGTGTGATTCAAAGGAGTGCTACATTTAGCAACCCCTCCTCTTTGGCTACATTAAGCTAGTCTTGTAGCCAATCCGTTGGAAATGCCCTTAACCCCTAAATGTCCCCAATGTTGAAAAACAACCTTTTAGATGAAAAGCAAAAACTTTGAAAAACCATAATTTCTTCATTGAAAATTTCTTTTTGACATAATCACCTCGGTTGGGTTTCAAATTAAGTCTACTTTGTGTGGCAAAAATTGCAAACCCATACAATAAAGTTTGAAGTTATTGGCAGGCATTTTGGTGGCGACAACTTTTGTTTTTGGGTTTACAAACATTACCCCTTAAAGGCTCAAGCAAGCCCGAGGGGCTTTTTCCAACACAATATGCCTTGTAGCTCTCATTGTACTCAACATTTTACTTATATTTTGATGTCAAACTGGTCACCTTCTTATGAGGCATTCAAAAAGTGAACTTTTACAATTCAAATCACAATTTGTATGAGTGATTTTGTGCTTTGAAAAGATTGTGGTAGGTAGGTTGGGTTGTACATAAACTTGTAGAAGGTTGCAAGCTCATCATTGATTGGTCCATTCATGATGCCCAAGTTTTAAAAGTGCACTATTCATGATGCCCAAGTCCAAAAGATATTATACAATTTTGGGCTGCCCGTTTCTGACCCCGAGGACCTTTAAGGTTAAGCATGCTTCATCATAGCAAGCTTGGAAAATCAGAATTGGATTCCAAGAATATATTTTGGATACTTATGCTCTTCATATGAATCCTGACAACTTTATAGTTGAAGGTCTTTTCATTATGATAGCTTTTCATTAGATACTTATAGTAGAAGAATCTTCACTATAAAATGAAAATGATGAAATTGTGTAGTCTAATTTGAGTACTAATATGATATGATTTCGTATCGTGAGGCTTCATGAGTCAAATTCTGGTTCCACACCAAGAGCAGCACAATATATTTTTGCAGTGTTGATTTAATTTTTATATTTTTCTAGAATTACACTCACAATGATGATGCTACTCAAATTTCCAAAAATTCCAAGTTTAACCCTTAAATGCCCAAGCAAGCCCGAGGGGCTTGATTCCAACAGAATCTTCTCTGTAGCTCTCACTATAATCAACTTTTCACTTATATTTTGATGTCAAACTGGTCACCGTCTTGTGATGCATTCAAAAAGTGAAATTTTACAATTCAAATCACAATTTGTATGTATGATTTTGTGGTTTGAAAGGATTGTGGTAGGTAGGGTGGGGTTGTACATAACCTTGTAGGAGGTTGCAAGCTCATCATTGATTAGTTCATTCATGGTGCCCAAGTTCAAAAAGTGCACTATTCATGATGCCCAAGTCCAAAAGATGCTGTGATCCAATTTTGGGCTGCCAGTTTTAGACCCCATGGGCGTTTAAGGGTTAAGCTTTTCCAGATTTTACAAGGACAGCCTCCAAATCTTTTAGGAGCACTCTTCAAAGTTTGTAAAAGCACTTGACACATCAATTTGAGCATTACGATCTCATATGTGGTAAAGATCCAACAGATGAAATTTAATGCGATAGGGGTTTTGAAAATCTTTCAGTAGAGAATATTAAAAAATAAAAAATATTGAATCGATCCTCAACTTACACAGTGGTCAGAGGTCAGATATTGCAGTTCTTGGGTTTTGGTTTAGGAGGCACAAAACCAGCATTGGGGATTCAGAGCTGAATATGTTATCTCCATTCTCATCCGTGACAGTATACGTTAGAGTGAAAGGGGTCACACAAAATGAGACTCAATCATCGCGAATGTAAACATAAACTCAGGGCTTACGCATGGGTATAGAGTTGATATTGTCGGCAGACATTGGATCCACATAGCAGAAGAAGCATCAGGCAGGCAATACCTCGACTCGGCAAGAGTTGTGCGGAACTTGGACACGGCCGTGCATCACAAGAAGCGACAAGCGGGGACCAGAAAAAACTTGAACGCACTACGTAACAATGACATGTTCACCACTTTTTCCTCATACAAAATTTGATAAGAGTCTCTTCTCGAGAAGCACCGTCTGTCTGTCTCTAAATTCTATGCACAAGTGCTTACACCAGGCCGCTCCAACATCTCACGCTCTTTGCGCACTTCATCTCATTCCTCCAAAATTCCCAGAAGGTCGTCGTGGCGGTATAGGACGTACCTGCAACCGATCAACCACGGATTAGCGTCAAACATTGCAGGTGGCACACAGCAGAGCACAATGCCATGAGTCCACAACGTCATCTGCACGCACGTACGCCCTCGTCACCTCAATCTCTGCTCACCATCCAGTAGACCTAAGCAAATTCACCACATACGACCACATCCACCCACCTCCTCCACCTCATTGACAGCGAAACCAGAGCAAAGTCACATGCTTGCATGCTATGCTAAACTTCAGCTGAAATCCGCGAGGGCAGGGCAGGTGGCCTTACTCTCTGCCTTCAAGTTTGACATGGCTACCGCCATACTCTGGAAGAAGCACAAGATCGCCCTTTTTCACGTCAAGCGGCACAAGATCTCCTTCCTTGTTCTTCACACCCGGACCGACTTCAATCACAGTTCCTGAATTTAACTGCACACCCATCAAGACCCACGATGAGTCAGTGCTCCTGCCCTTCACCTCGCCGTCCCTCGCCTACTCACACAGTCCCAAGAAGGAACGCATCGATGCGCGTGATTCCATAAGTCCGCAAGTCTGCACTGCACTACACTGCTCATTCTGTGCCAGCACAAGGAATGGATCTACAGTGGATACCAATGGGTGCGCTTCCCACAACTGTCAACCCTAAAGTGCAAGAACTATCGCAACGATCGTGTCTTCTGTTCTATCGCCTTGTTACACCTATTTCCATTCCTTTGGGATATGAGCTGCTTCCTGACAGAGAGGCGATGATCTCCGTCGCCCAATACGAATGATTCCTCCTAGATATCACTTGCTTGAGAAGGGCGAGAGTGCCAGATCGATCGCAATTACCGCCGCTACCGGCACTGGCCACTGAAGCATGGCGATGTAGTGGGGCCACGGGAAATGGCATTGATGGAGGCCGAGGAGATACTGTACCTTGGTCGTGGTCTCGGGAAGAAGGATGCCCCCGGCAGACACGGTTGGCGGCACCACTTTCTCCACCAGCACTCTGTCCAACAATGGCCTCAACCTCTTCGCGGCCGACGCGAGCGACGACATGTTGGAACCTCTCTCTCTCACTCTCTCTCTCTGTGTGTGCAAGGAACTCAGGCCCAAAACAATCACAACGACAACACCACAGCTGCTGCAGCACAAAATGAATGAAGAAGGGATTGAGAGGGTTGCGGCGATGAAGAGTGACCTAGGCCCAGGAGTTTTAGGGTTTTGGGGATTGAGTAGTGGAATGTGGGATGTATGACCAGAGCAGATCGTGCATGTGGTCCGTGGCTGGGGGAATACGACGTTGTGAGCTCATGCACGGGAATAGTCGAAATGTGCCTGCCGCGCTTTAACGGAAGGTCGCGACAGGGATGTGCATCAGTTGCTCAATGGTCACCTTTAATAAGCTGGACTGCATGAGAATGGCACGAATTCAGTTGGACAACTCTGTGATGGAGACAACAGTGTGAGCATTTTTTATGCATTTGGAATGTTAGTCAAAGACTCGTATAAGTGGAATCATCAACTTTGGACTCTCCTAGAAATAGTTTTGAAGTTTTGAAGTTGAACTTTTAAGCTTCCTAAATTGTTGTCCTGTAATGATACCCTTTAATCTACACGGTTGTTACATGGAGAATCAGACCCCAAAGCTATCATGTACCCATGGGTTCAAAGGGCCCTTAACCTATTCTTGTTACAATGTTGATTTCGAGTTGTTTACATTATTCAAGGCATATATTTGTTTGTTTCGTTCTTTTTTGTTTGTGACTGAAGTAAGATGTTCCACATCTCTAATCTCATCAGTACATGGGAGGTGTTTTTGGAAGGAGGTATTTATGAAGGGTTGGGGTAACAATCAAATCATAAGAAAAAAAATGATTCTTGATTGATGAAAATAGTTATATAAAATAAGATAGTGCACAGTTTTCCCTTTTCCCAAACACACATATTATAGCCATTTCATGAGTATTATGTTAACATAACGTACTTATTTTCTAATGTTTCTACTAGCTATAGATCATATCTTGATGTTGGTTTCATTTTATGAGGTTGTTGGGTTTTGATTATTTTAATATTCAACCAATCCCATTTCGTTTAAACAATCAAGTTTCAATGTGAAAAGAGACCATTTCATGGCTTATATGCAAAACAATAGTCTTAAGTACATGTTAAAAGTTTTTCAAGTAAACAAATCATCTAAGATCGTACCTACTTTAAGCAACAAGTTTGCTACACTATACAGTTGAGGTCTTATATGATGTGAAAATGAGATCTAAAATATCCTAAGTATAGAATATAAGAATTATTAGAATAATGAGCAAAATAATAAGGAAGACTATCATAAATATTTGTCCATTGCTACCAGCTTTGACAATCATCAATTCCATTTTTTTCTACACAATTTAGGTTTAAGTGAATTTTCTCATCCAATTTTTAAGTTTGTCATGCTGAGTAATGATGTTAAATTAATGTTATATAAGTATCTCATGAAAAGTGGTCGAATTTGATGGAAAAAGTATAACACATATTTTGAATATAGTGTTGAGTAATAATTACTAACTAAGTCTTGAATATTCAAATGAGTCCTTAAAATATTTGAAAATAAGTATATTTTTACAAATACTAATATTTTTATAACATGCTTTTAATCAAGGGTAACGACCTCACATGCACAAAATCAAGACGAGTAGTTGTTGTATCAATGTCATGCTCCACATCAACTATTAATTTCTCCTAATAATTATGCAAACACATATGTTGGTTAGTTGATTTGAGTGATTGTGACTTTGTATATAATACTTAAGACACCACACAAACATTTATATTGTATTATATGAAGTATATACCATATACTTAAAATATTAAAATTTTCAAGAGTAAGAATATACAAATTTATATCAAAATAATAGAAGTGATTCTTTAGTTGTTGATTTTAATGAGTAGTTGCTCAACCTAACCCTTACACGCCCAAGCTCTTTTGATTTCATCAAAACTCAATAAATACCTCTACCTTGTTGTATAGATTGAAGAGTTTCGGAAGAGAATCTTCAATTTTACAGTTCCATTCATAAGATCTTGAAGTTAGTTTACCTATACATGTGATTAAGTTTTCAAGAAAAAAGTGAATGTATTTGAGAGATTGTAATCTTTAACCGTTTGGTTTTGAAAGTTGACAAGAGTAGGCAAGGAGCCTTCTAAAACTTCAAGGCCCAAATAAATGCCTTGCGATTGTTAGCAGAACTTAAGCTTATTGTATGAATATTAAGATACACAATGATTGTATCTCTTATGTTATGATAAGACTTAAAACTTCTTTATACTTGTGCAAATCAAGAGTGTTTCAAAACTATATAGTAAACAACTAGGGAACCAAATCAAAACTATGGAGTCCATTCGTCATGTAAGTGATAAAACCTTACTCTTGCAAGGGCCACATTAAGGACCAAGGACATTTGAGGAAGTGCCCTAAAGTACCCTACTTTCAAAAAACATGATTTTTCACCCTATTTTCTGGTTTCCAATAAACCAACTTGCAATTTACAATTTCTCCAGTTATATCACACAATTGGAGTTTCAATTTTCAACCAAAGGTGGTATACTTAGAGACATGTTCCCTTGTATATTTTGGTGAATGGAAAATGGGTGGAGGAGGGAGATTTGATGGTACAATTTGTATATAGTTCAGTAGAAGATCACATGGGCGTATAAGGGTTAATAAGGTAGGATATGAGTTACATTTTGATATGATAATTTGTCTACCTGGCCTATCAACTCATCATTGATTGATTTGCCCATATTTTCTAAACGTTGCACACTGTCCTTTAACCCTTCTAGATCTTCATCTTGTTCCCTTTACAATAATTAAAAATTTCAAATGTTATTACTATTTCCATGTTATTTTTCTAGATTATAGTACTCAAATGATATATTGATGAGAAGAGAAAACATATGGAACACTTCAAATATTTGAGTTAAACAATGATACAGACATGTAGTCATCACAACATATATTCAAACCAATGTCATACTTGAATTTTTAATTATGATCAAATTTAATTACAATATACAATCTTTTTTAAGAATTTTGCAAATGACACACACACACACACACACACACACACACACACACACACACATATATGTATATGTGTGTGTGTGTGTGTGTCAGACATATTACTAGAGCATCATTTCAACTAGTACAAATTGCCCAGAATGTGAACAAAATATTTGTGTGAAGAGAGAAATACACCCATTTGGAAATTTACACAATCATAGTCCATGTTGCTTGATGCTCTCTATCTTATTGAAGGACCAATTTTTAAAATTTAGTTTAGATTGTGCATTGCAAAGTTACTCACAAAAGAAAAAGTGTTCAAGATTATTATGAGGATTGAAATGAGTTTTGATTCTTATTCCTAGTAAAAAAAAATTGAAATGTACTTTGTTGAGTTTTTAAAAAAACTCATAAACTAAATAAAGACTAGGACATGCACGAATTAAGCCCTTTGACCAAATTAGAACGAGGTTCCTATTGGAACTCTCTAATTTTATTTTGTAGTCTCCTTAGAAAATAACAATATTAAGCACTAAAAAGTATAAGTTTTCCAAGAGGTCAAATTTAAAATTATTTTTTATATATCTTTGAGAAGCAAAATTTGAAATTATAATCTTGTCAATCACCTAAAACGTGTTAACTAGTGTTCTTCTCAAAAGATTTTGTGATCGCTTTATGCTATTTCCCTATAATAAAGCGATCATTTATGCATTGATGCATTGATTTAAGCGTTAAGAGTTAAGTAAGGTATTTGTAATTACAATTAGTGCAATATGCATGTAACACGTTAACTTTTCTTGATAATTTCCATCTTGAGAGTGCTACTCAAAGTAGGAAAACAATACCACTACAAGTTGTTGAGGGTCAAACTATTGATCCTTAAAAGGTAAAATGGCATTTTTGGATACTAGTCACCCCAAAGAAAACTTACAACATGAATCATAGTTCTTATATCACATGAACATATTTCAACATGCAACATTTGAAATCAATGTTTGTTTGTTTTTTGCAATATCTAAAATTTACCATAGCTCCCAACCACACTTGCTAGAGAGAGATATTCTCATACTCGTGTCACGTACCTATGTTTTTGTTTGACTTTTAATGTATTCAAATATCATAATTGTGGGTATTTACATGGACAAAATATAATTTTAAGTACGTAAGTTACAAGGCAAAGTGTGTATTGAAACTTTCAAAGTACTAGTGTACTTTTGAACCCTGGTAACCATTCTTCCAAATATTACTTGAATATATCTTTAAACTAATTTGAATCTCAATGTTCTAAAACCAAAAAAACACCTCTCTCCTATTTCTTACATGAAATCTTCAACATCATACATTTCTCTTTTCTCATACATATACAACTTTTGATCATTACTTCGTCTTGCGGATACTACTTTTATATATATATATAAAATTAGGGTTTTAAGCATATTACAGATTGATATAATTACTTCATATCGTGCTTGACAAATGTCATATAGAAACTTTAAACAATATTATCTTTTTCTATCATAGTATTCTATTACGGTCAATTAATGACATATGTATAAATTCATTAGGATAAGGAAATACAAATTTTAACCTATCTTACTTCATCATAAGGGATTGTTGTTTGTAATCAGATGAGGCATATCTTTCATTATTGCCAACTATGTTTTTGGTAGAATGTGAAGTTGACCATGATGGCTTTGCTTTATTTGACAATAAATTTTGTCTCTCCATTTGAATTTTTATTTTGGAGTTTATTTCTTAGTCATCCCAATAAACTTCCTATTTTATAGTGAAGATAAAATCAGTTTTGACAACATTGTGATTCTTGAAGTGTTGTATCTATTCCTCCTTTAAGTCTCAAACTAAAAAACAAGGTAACTGAAAAACAAGTAAATGCTTGAAAGTTTTAAATATTGGATGATGTACAAACATTATGATTGTTCAAATATGATATTACTAATTACGTAGTCCCGCCATTGGTGTGATGACCTCCGGGCATTCATCCAATGATAAGTCGAACAAACACTTTCTTCACGCCTTTAAATAGGTTGGAGTTTCTCTTCTTCTTCTACTAATTACATAACCAAGACAAATAATATCTCACATGATTAACGTGTTTGTACAAATTAACTTTCACCTGAATGCAAACCTATCATTGTAATAATTTACTTACATTTTTCGTGAGGATGTGTATATCAGATACTTCTCTATCTTGTCATCATAAAATACACAAACTCATAAAAATTTCAATTTTGGCACAAAATGCACCAATCTTTGTTGAGTTTTTTTGGAACATCATCAAATTGCAAATTATCATTACTCATCAGTGTAATGTTACCCCTAACTCTCCTTAAAACCCAAAACGGGGTTTGGAGGTTCCCGTAGGAGAAAAACTCAACCAACTTTGACCATTATAATCTCACAAATGAGGAAGAATGAACGGTTCAAATTTGGTATGTGAGAAGAATGTCAAGTGAACTTTGAGATCTTACGGTTGAATATTTAAAATAATTCTTAGATTAAGATTTTTTGAGCTTAATCTGAATGAAGGTCAAATTTTGTGACTTAGACTGTTTTGCAACAAGGAGATTTAGGGGTTAAATGTGTTTCCCATCCTCGAACTTCCCTTATTGGTTTCCATCATCCGTTCCCGGTTACCATCATTTGTTTCTTGTTCCTATCATTCATTCCCGGTGCCCATTATTCATTCCCGGTTCCCATCATTCATTCCTAGTTCCCATTAGTCATTACTAGTTCTCATTATTTGTTCCTAGTTCCCATCCTCCGTTTTCACTTCGTATCCTTCGTTCCCCGTTCCTAGATCTCCTCCAATATTTCCTTTATACCCTTTCACTTCTTCCCATTTTCATGTTTCATATTCCTTGTCCCTTTGTCTCCTTGTTATATTCTTAAAATCCCATAAACTCTCAATAAAAATCAAAAACCACTTATGGAAACCCTTCAAAATCTTTAGAATTCTTCATATCATGTATGCATGACCATGACCTTGACTATGCATCGCCAAGGACAAAGAGACAAATCCCAAATCCTGTTTTTTATATATAGAGACAAGTCTTTACTCGTGTACTTCGGACACATACATCAAAAAGGTCATATTGAAATTTATAAAATGTATAAAAAATCTGGACCTAGGTGAAAAAATAAAAATAAAAATAAAAATAAAAAACAACGAAGTTGGAGGTTTTTGGTGAATGCAATTGAAATTATGGGATATGCAATCAATATACAAGTTCCCTGCTTCTCAGTTCTCCATGTCCTCCCTTCCCGTCTCCATGTCCTTCCTTCTCGTCTTTGTAGCATGTCCTATATTCCCTCCTTCCATTGTTCCCAATTCCCAATTCCCAATTCCCAATTCCCAATTCCCAATTCCCAATTCCCAATTCCCAATTCCCAATTCCCAATTCCCAATTCCCAATTCCCAATTCCCAATTCCCAATTCCCAATTCCCAATTCCCAATTCCCAATTCCCAATTCCCAATTCCCAATTCCCAATTCCCAATTCCCAATTCCCAATTCCCAATTCCCAATTCCCAATTCCCAATTCCCAATTCCCAATTCCCAATTCCCCGTCCTCTATTATGGTTTCCCATGCTCCATTTTTTTTCTCAGTGGTTCTCTACCTCCAAACTCTCCTTCATGGTTCCAATCTTTTGTGCCCATTTCTTCATCTCCCAACTTCCCTTATTGGTTTCCATCATTCGATCCCGATTCCCATCAGTTCCTAGTTCCCATCAGTCAATCCTTGTGCTCATTATGTGTTCCCGGTTCCCATCGCCAAGGAGAGACAGACAAATCCCTAATCGTGTTCTTTTACATACAGAGATAATTTCAATGCCACATATTTCATGTTAGCAATGCAAAGCCACATCTTATAAAGGGATGTAAAAATGGCATTTGGTGACAAGGATCACATAAGCTGATAATCTGCCCAAGTTTCATTGCATGCATTTGCATGCGTGTATAAGGGTTTTAGAGGTCTACTTTATGTCAAAGAACAAACTAACTGTACCTGTCAATTTCAACTTAAGATCTTGTGCACATGGATTCTGAGCAATTACATCATTCATTCATTCATTATAAAATCAAAGTCAAAAGGCTTAGTTTCTTTGTTTATTGCAAAGTGAAGGAAATTACAATAGTTAGTAACGGTAGAAATCAACAAATTAAAGCTTTTCATGAAGAGTTCATTACATTAGATTAGCCAATCTTAACTATTCAATTGTGATTCAATTCAAAATATGGAGTAAGCGAAGTTCTTTTAGACAACTCTTAGACCAGGAAATGTAGCTTCCACATATTTCGACACTGGAATTTAGAAGCAAGTAATTGGGATTATTAGCATTACAAACGGACACTTCATTCACGCCGGCCCCTTAGAAAGGACCGGAGTTTCTATCTATCCATCTATCTATCTTAGAAGCAAGTGACTGTACTGTACTGTACATGAGAAAATTATCCGGATGGGTTTTTGAAGTTGTTCATGTACTTGTTGGATTCCAGTGGAGATCTCTTTGCGATACTTAAATCTCAACTCTCAAGAGTGGAGAAGTAAGCAAAGTCGTTCGGCCATTCTCACAGACATTCAGTTTCACTCCATTTTTAACTTTTGAGTAATTCTTCTTCTATTGAAATTCTTTTACATACTCCACTATAATAGGTTTTTCATACAAACCATGCAGTATTTAACATACTTATGATAGTCCTTGTTCATACTTATGGTTATCAAATACAATTCACTACCTTTGTGACATCAAGTCTTGTCATATTTGAGATAAGCCTTGGATTATGGCAGATCTTATAATATTCCCATGGAGGGCTACTCCTCAAATAACTGTCACTTACACCTTTTTAACTACACCAGGGTTTGTGTATGTTCTTTCTTTGCACGTTCAATCTTTGGCACACAAGAATTGTAATAGAGCATGCGTAATTGCAAATATTTGCTAAGCGATTGACACACTTTTAATTGACTTGTGATGGTCGGAGGTGATATTTGGTCAAACAAAGATGTCATTATCACCAATAAACAATGCATGGAAGTACATTACTCCTTATTGGCAACGTTGCAAAATTGACATCATGAGAGTGGCACTTTGTGGAGGTTGGAGGCAAATTCAAGTCTCTTAGAAGAGAATCAACTCTATCTAGAGTAGAATAAAACAATGGCTTGATGAGAGTTTTGACTTGATGGGTATGAGAAGAATGCAAAATTCATTCTATCAAACAAGTTTGTCAACTGAAAATAGTTAACATAGTAAATTTAACATATGTAAATGGTCATGTATCCCACATTTATTGGCCTAAAAAAGTTAAATTCTCACCAACAGAAATTTAGAGCTATGGGACAATTGACACTATGGACCGTGAAGATTGACCAAGGCCTTCTAAAATTGGTGACGTGTTGTTGGTACAACTTACTTTCATACTACCTTGAAAAGAGAGAATGATCACTAGGTTTGTGAGCTCTAAAGTATGCTTAATTTTTCAAAGTAGATGATTTTCACGTATTCAAGTTTATTAGGCACAACGAGCCTTAACTTGGTGGTTAGGGCTCATGGCGCCCAATGAGGAGGTTGTGAATTCCACTTCCAAGGCTGGTGTGGTGCTCATTACCATATTTCACTCAACTATGGTGGGGGTTCTTAGACCTTGTTGTACGTGCACCTCAAAGCCCGTTAGGGGGATACCATCTCGGGTGTCTCTAATGCACTAGTGGCTAGTCAAGAATTAACACGGTGTTCATTTTGAGAAAAGGTAGTAGTCCCACCATTGATAATATGACCTTGGGGCATGCATGCATGAATAGGTCAAATAGATACTCTTACTATTCAAACCGGCCTCAAATAGAGTTGGATTTTTATTTTTATTTTTTTTCTCTTCCTCTTCAGGTTTATTTGTTTTAGGTAAAAGAAAAGGCATCGATGGGACCAAAGAATACCTGCTTATAGGATGAAAGAAGTACGAACTTGACTATTTACTTGATCCAAGATAAATTCAAGATTGAAGAAAATGCTGTCTGAGTATTATGGTGATATGCCCAACTCCATGGGTCAAAAAGGGGACTGAAGAAAAGAATTTTAAAAACCAAAAAATGAGGTAAACAAAATAAAAATACGTTGACCAATTGCCTTCTTATAGCATGGCCCAATTCTTGGCTTGAACTTGAAAATCATGGCATCAACAAATGCAAGAGCTGGGATTGGCCAGTCGGCTCTATTTTTGAGTGGTGAAATTTGAAGGGTATCTTTAAGTTCTCTGAGTCCTACCTCACCTCGAAACAAGAGTTCAAAGAGCCCCAAGTCCTATTTACTTCTAAAAATACTTCTCTCGGTTCTTAGAATGGTGGTTTTTCTTTTCACAACACGAGAAAAGATTTTTATTATTTTTTAAAAAAATTTGAACAATATGGTCTTACAAATGTTGGGGATTTAAAGTCTAAGAGTTGGGCTTCCCCTGGTGACTGACTGTCAGATTTGTACATAATTAAGTCAATATGGGACTTGTTCAAAAATTTAGAAATAAATGAAGTTGAAATTAAGAGAAAATTTGAAATACATGTGTAATTTTGTGAAATATTTGGTCGAAAACAAGTTTGCAAATCTTACAATTTGATATCAAGCGGTAGGTTTTTGTAGTGGTACTTTAAGTTACTTCAAAGGTAACTTAGAGTACATATGCAATTATTTTGTTGAAGTTGAATTGAAAGTTCTAAAGGCAAAATTGAAATCAAGGTACTTACATTTAGATCCAAAACTCAAAACCCCAAGTTAATTAAAAGTAACAAATCTCAAACTTATAAGTTGATTAACCCTTAAACGTCAGAGCCAGCCCGAGGGGTTGGGTTTTTTTTTGAGAGAATCTTGCTCATAACTTACACTCCATTATACCAAATGGAATTTTTAAAATTCCAAACTGAGCACCTTAAAGAGATCTATACTTTCTTAGAATAGAGCTCACGCAAATTAAAAATAGAATAATGCTGAAAGTGGAGTTTAAAAGAGATTTTGGGTGTGGTATCAGGACAGCATATGACGTTTAAGGGTTAAGGGTGAAGACAAATAGAGGGAGAAAAAAAGTAATCCTAATAAACAAATACCTATAACATGATTCAAGCACGATACTTACACTTTGTTCATAGATCATAAAGCGTACTATGGTACCTAGATTTTGTTGGAAGTAATTATAATTCTTCAACCCTTTGATGTAGAGGAGGCGTAAGTTGAGAAAAGTAAGGTGTTTCACCTCAATTTCAATAAAACTCATTACAAACTGACTTGTGAGGTACTTGTGAAGGGATTTGCATCTTACATGAATAGTCTTCACTAATCAAGTCATCATTTGGAGTTGTATAATTTTTGGAATGGTCAAAAGTACAACACAAAATGCATCAAATACACCAAAAGACAATAAAACAATAAAACAATGAATACCATACACTATTATGGTAAATTTCACACGCATGGACACCAATTTTAGAACAAGATTTCGATCTGACTTTGTTTTCCATAGATTCATTATAATTTTTGGTGACTCTTCTCTTCTTACGTTCAATTTTTTTGGTTTTATCTGTACAATTTTGGAACATTTTTGTACACATTTAGTAGATCAATGCAATATAAGCATCATTGATTGACTAAAGCTTCTCATGACATAAGATATGTCAATGCAAAAATGTTGATATTGTGTAATACCATTTGAAGTAAAGAAATTATTGTAAAGTTCTATTGATGGTTAAAGTAGTACATTCTCTAAAATCAAGTCTTTTTACTCTCATATGACAACTTTAAACTTTATGATATTTTCCCTCAACTGTTGGATGTCTGTGCGATTTCTTCTCAACAGTTGGAATAATAATTATAGTTCAACTTTCAAAGGTTGAATCTTGAAACGAAGTATTTAATTTTTAATAGAAACTAGGTCAAAGCAAGAAATGAGTAGAAAAGCGGTTCCAAGGAATGTGTTTGCATGAACAAACCCTCGGACTCAAAAGGGTTAGAAAAGCGAGGCCGGGAGCGAGGCACTCTATTGATAAGGTTGAAGCTTCTAGAGCTTGTTCCCTTTGGGTCGGTTTATACCATGGTAGATAAGTCCATTCGTCATGAAAAATAGGGCATTTCTCAATCGTGATTGGTCCAAAATGTCACTCTTGATTGGTAGGTGTTTACACTTACGTGAATAAAGCAATGGTGGTGAAAATTTGTCATGAATAATAAAATACCATGACAAGCTTACGTAAGGCTACTTTTTGAACAAGTGCTTTTCTGGAACACTGATTTCTTGTCATGCTTCATGTAAAATTTCTCACTATGGTCTCATTATGGACATCGTTTGTAGAAGTGCCTCAGTATAGACATCGTTCTTATAATGTTTGAGAATGGGAAGCTCGAAATTATTTCGCTATGCATGCTTACTGCAATACCTCACCATAGACATCGTTGCTATAACGTTCCGGAATTGAAAACTGAGAGATTGGAAAGAAGACAATCCTTATCAAAAAGAAATGTTTTCAACTCGTAAAATATTTGAAAGCAGTTGCTTGGGAGTTAGTCCCATGCATGCCAAAAAAAGAAAAAAAAAGAAAAAAATTACTACAAAAATAATCAACTCTAATAGGGAGAAATTTGGTACTACGGGGCATAAATTGAACATTGCAGAAGAAATTTCATTCGGTATCATCTTCTACATGTTTTACTAATGACCTTTTAGTCGCAGCTCTCTCAGTTTCAAAAAAACGTATGTGTATTGGTCACCTTTATAGATAGATAGATAGATAGATGGATAAGAACTCCAATCTTCAAGTCGAAGATTGGCGTGAATACAGTGTCTGTTCGTAATGTCTTTACCTCAATGGCCACAGGACAAAGAGGTAAAATAACAAAACTACTCACCCCTTACAGGAATAGACACTAAACTATACATGTAACTCAAACTGGACTAAACTAGAGTAACCAAGATAAGACTAAACTATAGTAGCCGAAATAGAAGCATTTGGGTGCGAGTGTTTGGTGGTGCAATGGGTTTGTTAAATGGAATTTTGGTGGGATAATAGTCACCCAGCCGTGCAGTCCTAGGGTGGTTGAGGTGTAGGACGATTGTAATCGTGCTGGTCCGAGTTCGAACCCCGACGGGCTCGTTTGAGCAGTACGCATGGCTTGGGGCTTTCTGTGAGTATATGGCAGAAAAGTAGTATCAACCACCCGGCCCCTACCCGGAAGCTGAGACTGAAGCAGTGCGCTGCTAACAACAGTGGTTTGCACCACTATTTCCATTTTGTTTTTCATGGGGGTTCGATATTTGTGGGGAGGGTTTGGTGGTTTTCTAGTTTGCGTTTATGTAAGAGGATTAATGCGGCATGTCGTATGGCTATTGTGTTGATTGCTTTGAATGTGTTTTTGATTTGTTTTTTGGTGAGTTTGAATGTGGTTTCGAGTGAGTCCATTGATGGTGTGTGACTTGTGCCTCTAGCGCCTGAAGTGATGACTATGAGCGGGTTGACTTTCCAGCCACGGGCAGCTATTGAGTCTAGTAATGGTTGGTATTTGTTAGTTTTATTTGTGATGGTTTCTTGCGGGAATCTGTCATTGCAATATGTGAATTCGACGTATTGGATGGCAATGTTGTCATTGGGGTGTTGTGGAGGTGTGCCTTTGTGTGGGAGACCTATTACGCATAGTAAGTCAGGTCTAAATCTGGCATTGCAGTGGCATCGACTTGTATTGCAATTGCAGGGGAGGAGCCAGCTTGGTACAGTGTTATCTGGGGGTGCGTTGAGGTGTGTCCCGGCATTTATAAGTGTGTAGCATCTAGATTTGGAGTTTGAAAGAATGAGTTGTTTGATAGTTTTTAACTGCCTGATTGTGCCTGGTAACTCTAAGTGCGTGAATGTTTGGTTGAGGACATTTGAGTAGGACTTGTAGTCACGTGTCTATGTCTGTGGAGTTGCAGATAGGACATGTTTTTGATGGGAACCGTATATGTCCAAAGAACAGTTGTTTTCGTGCGTGTCCCATGTATTGTCCTGTGCGGAATTTTAGTATGCTAGTTATTTGAGAGTCTGTGATTGTTGGGTTTTTCCAGAAGGCATTTGAGGATTTCGCGTGTATATCCGGGTTGGAGGTCCATTTGTTGATGTTAGGAAAGTTTTCTGCTAGAGTTTTGAGGTTGTTTTCTCGATCGTATTTTGTAAGATATGTATCTAGGTTTCTGACTGGGCCTTTATCCGGTCTATGGTGCGGTCCAGGCCAGATATCTTTTTGGTAATAGAAAGGGGTAATGTGTGCAAATTCATGTTGTTTTTGGGCGAATTTATAGTTTTTCTCGTTCCCTGCTTTTGCAAGTTTGTCCGCTTTTTCATTGCCAGAGATGTTAACATGAGCTCGCACTTTATGGAATGTGGTGGGCTGAATACGTAATTTTAACATATTGGTTATGGCGATGAGGGTGTTAAAATCGGGGTGGTTGTTTTGTAGGGTAGGGTGTGTGAGGTGTGTTTGCAAAACATACAAGCTATTTTTGCAATCTATGAAGATATATGCGGGTTCATCTATGTTTCTAGTTGTGAGGATTTTGAGTGTTTTGTATATGGCCATAAGTTCTGCCCTAAATATGGTTTGTAACCCCGGTAGTCTTTTAGATATTTGTATTTGTGGTTTGGTTGGGTTATAAATACCATAGCCGGCGGTTTCTGGAAGCATATAGCCCTCTGCTGTTTTTTGTGGTGGTACGAAGGATCCGTCCGTGTAGTAACTGTATGCAGATGGAAATTTAATAGGGACATGTGTATTGTATCGTAGGAGGGGGGGTGTGTTGGAGAGATTGAATGTATAGGTTGGTGGGTATAGTAGTTTTGTCGAATTTTTGTTTTTGTTAACTCTGGTGTTGTGAGGGGTGGAGGGGATGTTTTGGAGGTGAAATTGAGTGATGGATAAATTCCTAAGGGTGGTTGTGAGGTTTTGTATGTCTGCTAGGGTGGTGACATTATGGTTTTTGTGGTGGATGCAGAGAATTTGTATCGTGTTTGGTTCAATGCGGGGCTTTTTGTAATCGGTGGGAATGGTGGGTTCTTCGTATGTTAATGTATCAGCAGCAAAATGTGCTAAAACGTGTGTATCTGGAAACTCGGTTGAGTATGGTGTTGGGTTATGGAACCATTGTTTGTCGGGCATCACAACAATGGTTGTGGCATTGCGGTCTTGTTGTGCTGCTAATCTGGCCCAGTGTATGGTTTGTTGGGCAGTTTCGTCGTTGTGAGGGTGGGCGTAGCCAATTCCCTGCCATTTGTATTGAAAGGCAAGGCCACTGGAACCAAATATTTTGTCTCGAGAGAATGTGGAGTAGTATTTTGTAATTTGGAGTGGGCATGTTACCGGAGAGGAGAAATATGTGTGTGTTATGTGGAAGGATGTAATAATGGTGTCAATTATGGCTGTGGGAAGCGTGTGATGATTTGTTGTCTTGGGATTACACTTGGAGAGTGTGTGGTGGTAACGTTTGTAGAGCAGAATAATTTCAGTTTCAAATGATTGTGTGGAGGGGGGGTTAAATTGTGGTTGGTGTGGAGGTGTGAGTGATATTGTTTCCATAGCCATATGAGTCTAGATGAGGGGATGGTGAGGAGAAAATGGCCGGTATTATCAAATAAATGTGCTGTCTCATTTAGAATTTGTATGGTGGGGGAGTTTGTGAGGATGTCTTTGTCAGGGTTGCAGTCTTGTAAATGGATTTGTATAAGAGGTAGGTTTGTTGGAGGTGGGATGAAACGGGTATCTTTTATTTGTGGTGGTGTGAAGCAAGTGTTGATGATGTGTTTATAGAGTGTGTGCTTTTTTTCTGTGTAGTAATCGGATAAGAGGTTGAGATTATGACTTATGGCGGTCGGATAGTTTGGTGGGAAGAGTTGTTTAGGAGAGAGCCAAGTGTGAAATGGGGGGTGGTTGTTTATTTCCCAATGGCATATGTATACGTTAGAGGAGTGTGTGATTTGATATTTGTCTTTTCTGGTAACTAGTCTGTGTCCAGAGATGTGGTGTATGGGAAAGTTGATCGGATCATTGATGATTCGTTTGGGTGGGGGTATTGTTGGTGTAATTGGTGGAGGAGTTAGTTGCGTGGGAGATAGAGGGGTAGGGGGAGAGATTTCGTGATTATGTATGATATATTTGTTTTGTAAAAGGTGAGATGGTGGGTGTGTGTTGCATGGGTGTGAGCAACCTAGAGTGCAGTTATTTTGACAGAAGAGTTGTTGTGCTAGATGTAGGGCACTACGTTCTAGTTTTGTAGGGTTTGTATAGTATGTTCTGAAGTCTATGGGTGACATTAAGGTAGTTCTATTTGGGAGGGTGAGATGTTTTATTTTGTAAATTTTGTGGTGTAGTAGTTTATGTAATAATTTGAGGGATAGTTTGGAGTCTAAATGGGGTAGGAGGTTTGATGCTTGAGCCATCCAGTGTGTTTCTAGTTCAGTGGCTTCAAGTTGGAAGTTATTTATTTTGCTTTTCAGGTGGATTCCACCCTCTTCTTTGAGTAAAAAGAGTGTTCTGGTGATTGGAGAGTGTATACAGTCTTGGTATTTTATTCGGGGAATTTCTTTGGATCCACCAAATTTGGCTAAAATGTGTTGAGTAAGGCCTTTGTAAATGGGGCCAAGTTTGCCTTTATCGTTTAGTGCATTTGTTAATTGGTCTCCAATGCATCTTAGATAAGCATTTTTAAGGGAAAATGCTTCAAGAACAAAGTTAGCATGCGGTAATTGTGCTATAACGTTTGCTGTACATTTTGGTAGTCCACAAATTGTTTTCTGTATGCTTGATATTTTTCTGTCTAGTTTTTTGATCATTGGTAGTGAAAAGGGTACTGCATAGAAGCTATATGCGATGCCTGCACGTATTACTGTATCTACCATGCTAATTTTTTGTTTGATTGTGGCTGAGCAATTAGCAAGTTTTTGGCATTGTTCAGTAAGTTTTTTAGTGGTTAGGTGTGTTTGGAGTTTCCATTTTAGCGTTGGTACCACTTGGATGCCGAGATATGGGTAGGCTTCGTTTTGGTGTAGTGTTGGTAATGGTTCATTTTTGTACTTGATGTTTTGTGTTTGTAGGAGGGTTTTGAAGGCGGTGGGTGTGAGTTTGGATTTATTTGGACATCCTGTAACTGCACATTTTTGTGTTCCAACTTCGAGTCCTATCCAGTCACTGAATTTTTCTATTTTGTTCATTTGTATTTGTAATGCTTGAAGAGTGGCAGTAAGGGCGGCTAAATCATCCGCGTATGCAGCAGAGTTAATTGTTGTGTTTGATGTGCCAAATTTGAAACCATGGTTTCCTCTCTGTAGCCATCTGAGAAGGGGTTCAAGGAATATGATAAAGAGATATGGACTTAGTGTGTCACCTTGGATGGTGCCACGTTGGATTGGAATTGGTTTTGTTTGTCCAAAGTGTTCGCCGGTATATGTAGTAGTGGAGTGAGAGTAAATATTACCAATAAGTGCGACAACATCTGTTGGATAACCAAGGTCTATCATTATTGCCAAAAGTCGGGCGTGGTCCAAGGAACCAAAGGCGTTCTTGAAATCGATGTACATAATGTAGATATCTTGGTTTGTGATTCTGGCATCTTCAAGAGCCGCGGTGATAAGTTGTATTTGTTGTGTTGTACTACGTTCAGCACGAAAGCCTTCTTGGCTATTGTGTAGTATTTGGTGGTGTTCTCCGTAGGCTGAGAGAATGAATGTAAGGGTGCTTGTAAAGAATTTGTATATGGTGTTGGCTAAGGCAATAGGTCTGTGGTTAGGGAGAAGTGAGGGGTCTCCTTTTTTGTATAGAAGTATTGTAAGACTTGTTTTCCAAGATGCTGGGATTTGCTTTTGTTTATAGCAATGTGAAAAGAAGAGATATAAGAGTGTATGGAAGGATTCTAGCATGTATTTTAAAATAGAGTTGGGGATCCTATCCGGGCCTGGTGCTTTGTTTTTGGATAGGTTGTGTAGGCAGATGTTGTATATTTTGAGATTATAATATGAATGTAGAGGGGTTTCGGGGGAGCCCCTTTTTTCTAGAGTGAATCCATCTAAATCGTGCCATGGGTATTGGCGTACTGCGCATGTACATGTGGGTGAGTGGTCTGGTTGGTAATAGCATGTAGGTATGGTGGGGCGATTAATGATTGATTGTTGTAGGAAGATTTCCTGGGCAATGTCTTCGGGGTTGGTGAGGATTTCATTGTTGTGAGTTGTTATGCAGTCCAGTGGTGGTGTATCTAGGTTTTTGAAGACACGGTTGTTGATTTTTTTTGGACTGGTGTTATAGAGTTGTTTGTATTTTGTTATGGCTTTTTTTTGATCGTTAGCGTGTATGGTTTGTGGTGATGGCACGGGCTTTTTGTTTCTTTGTTTTGGCTAAGTCGCTAGTGTATTGAGCCATTCTTGTTTATTGTCATCTGTGTTTGGGATGGGTGGTGTAGTGGTATGAAGGTGTTGTTGGGTTGCTTGGAGTATTGGATGAGTTCGCCAGTTAGCGTTTGTGTTAGCAATGTAGATAGTTTTACGGATTAGGTGATATGTAGAGAGGTGTTGTTTCCATAGTTTTTGTGTTTTACGAGGTAAAAAGCCACCTTGGAGGGAGGTTTGATATGTGGGGGTTGGGATTGGTGGAGCAGTACAAGTTGATAAGATTGTTTCCGTGATGTTACTGATGAGATGGTCTAATTGAGAGCATGTATCTTGCCATTGTGTGGGAGTGAGATGGTCGTTGGTTCGTAATGTTGTAAGGTTGTTAATTGCAAGTGCATTATTTTCATAAAATGTGGTAGTGAAGTTGTCAAGGTTAGTTTGTGGGATAGGGTTTAGAATTTGGGGAGGTTTGGAAGCGGATACTGGTAGGGGTCTTGCTAGTAGTGTTTGTGGGGGAATGTGGAGGGTTACCGGCAAGTGATCGGAGTTGAGATCTTGCATGTGGTTAGTGGTAGAAGTGAATGGGGTGGAGACCGTTGTATTTATATAGTATCCATCAATGAGGCTAGTTTCTGTGTAGTTATACCCCCCTTGTCTTGTGAATGGGGTATTGGTAGAGATGTATGTGAATTTGAGGTTATCGGTGAAAGCACGCCATTGTAAATCTTCTTCTTGGGGTGGTGTAGTGTTTTGGGCATTTTGTCTGCCAATAAGGGCTATATCTCTGTTAAAATCTCCACAGAGAATATGGGTGTGATTTGGGTGGGCTTGAATTTGAGTAGTTATTGTGTGTTGGATTATTGGAATTAATCCTATATCCTCTAGGTGTGAGGGCATGTATAAGTGAATCAACAGCCATGGTGCGAGTGGTTTGTTTGCTATAAGTATTATTTGGAGGTACGGTGAGATGTCAACCGAGGTTGGAATTTTGGTAATGTTTCCTGGGGAAGCGTAGTTATGGTGTATAAGTGTGAGAAGGCCTCCTCTAGCGGGGGTATAAGGCATTCTTTGTTGTATACATCTGGTAAGTGCACGTGTATTATTGAAAATGAGTTTGTATTGGGGTAGCATGCGTTGAATGTATTTTGTGGATTTATTGGCGGTGAGTTTTGTTTCTTGGATGGTAATGATTGCAGGGGAGTTTATTATGAGTAGGTGGAGATTTGGGAGGGCGGTGCTTAGTGATGCTGCATTCCAGGTAATTATTTGGGTGTTTTGTTGGTTGGTAGTCTGGAGTTGTGGTTGGATGGGAGGGGTGGGAGGTAACGGGGGTGGGTGCGAGTATTCAGGAAGTTGTTCTTTGCATCGTGTAGCTTCGATTAGTAGTTTGTCTGGTAGGTACGGGAAGATGTTTTTGAGTGTTTGGAGGGTTGTGCTGTTAGTAGGGTCCATGATGTGTTTGTATAGTTCATTGTGTATGGTTTGTGAGGGTTTGATAATATGTTGGTGAGTTTCTAAGAAGTGTGTGTATGGGTGTGAGTTATTTAGGTGTCTAGCGGGCAGATTTGGTAAACGGGAGAGTTTGTTTAGTAAGGATGTTGTCCAGTATGGGTTTGGGTTGGATTTCATAGTTTGTTTGCATAGTGTTAATTGAGGGCCTATGGTGGTGATGAGGACATAGAGGAGATTTGGGGGTGGGAATTGTTGGTGGTTGTGTATATATCGTGTTAAACATGGGTATGAATCTATACTTGTTTGGTGATTGGAGTGCGTGATCTGGATGGTGGAGGAGAATGTTGTTGCAAGGTGTTTATACTCCGGGTATAACATTATTGTACTTGGGATGAAGTAATTCCGGCTAAGGCGTCTATGTATGGCCGGATGGGAGTGAAGAACATTTGGCATGGGGCCTGGCTAAGATTCTATGTCTCCGCATAGTAGTAAGAATAGGAAGTTTGGAATAAATTGGCCTTTGTATGTTTTGAGTTTGGGTTTGGCTAAGTGTAGGTGTGTGTAAAGTTGTATGTGGATTATTGTATGAGAGTATAGATGTGGGATTGGGAGTTCTTTGAGCGATGTAGATGGGTCCGGAGGGGAAGGGGTTTGTTGGTTTTTGTGTGATGTGATGTAATGAATATGTGAAGCGTGGAAAGGTCAAGTACCATAAAAAGAGTTAGAGAAGAGTTTAGTGTCGTTTGTGAGGCTTGAGTTTTATAAGAATGTGTTGGATATATTTGGAATAGGATATTAGTTATTGGAGAGGTGTTTGTGAAGTTAAGGGTGTAGTGATTCTGAACGACATCTATAAATGTATTTTGGAGGTTTCGTCTAAGTGGTAGGATTGGGGTATGTATTATATGTTTTGAGGGTTTGTTGAGGTTTAAGAGGTGAATGGTTAGGTTTGGAGTTATATGTGTATGTTTAGTGTGATGTGTAGGGTTGGGAAGGTATATATTGTGTTGGGGTTCTAATATTTTTTGTTTTGACAAAGGAGTGATTTGATGTTTGAGTAGTTTTAATGATGGTATTGAAAAATGTTTTGTACAGTTTATTAGTATGAGATTTTGGGGGAAGGTAGTGGAGTAGGTTCTAGTGTGGTGGTATTTAGGTGGTGGTATAATTAGGTCTGCTAATTGGGCACCTGAATTGTCTAGTTGGGCACACGAACTGTCCTGTTGGGCAAGGTGCGTGTAGGTGTGGAGGTAAATAGTGGTGTGTGAAAAAAGGTTTGGCATTGGATGTTCTATGTATATAATGTAGATTTTGGGACGGGTGTTAGTGGTAATAGGTATTTGTTGGAAGATGGGAGTATCGTGCGTAGGAGGGATTATTGTTGTGCTTGTTGTTTGAGGTGAGTGGTGGATAAGATAGTGTGATAGTGGGGCGTTGGTTGATTTGGACGTGGGCATTGTTTCTAAATGGTAGAAGGGGTGAACAAGGTAGGGTTGTGTATTGTGGTATGTGTATTGTATAGGTGTATTAGTGTTGGTGGAGTACATGTTTAGTAAATTTTGAGTGGTGTAAAAACGGTTTTGTGTAATTGAAGATATTGTGATGTGTTTTGAGGAAAAGTATAAGTAATAATAAGGAGGATGTGAGGGAGTGTGGTTTGTAGAGGGAGAGGAAGAGTGTTGAAGGGTAGAGGGAGGGTGGTGTTGTTCGTGATGGGATGGGGAGTATGTGTATTTGGTTTGGTGGTGGGTATGTGCAAGAGGGATTGAGATTAAGTTGTGAGTGTGGTGGCGATGTTGGATCCGATTAGGGCAAAGTGTTGAGGGTGAGTTGTTAAAGTTAGATCGAACGAACATTATTTCCATGGTCTTGTTGTTTGAATATGAGATTGTTTTGGAAGTATGTGGAAGGAAAGGTTGTAGTGGTGAGCTTTTGGGGCGCGTTGGTGAGCATGAAAGGTCGTGAGTGTGGTGGCAATGTTGGATTCCATTAGGGCGAAGTGCTGAGGGTGAGTTGTTAAGGTTAAATCGAACATACATTATTTCTACGGTCTTTATTTCCACGATTTTGTTGTTTGAATATGAGATTGTTTTGGAAGTATGTGGAAGGAAAGATTGTAGTGGTGAGCTTTTGGGGCGAGTTGGTGAGCTTGAAAGGTCGTGAGTGTGGTGGCGATGTTGGATCCCGTTAGGGCAAAGTGTTGTAGGTGAGTTGTTAGAGTTAGATTGAACGAACATTATTTCCATGGATTTGTTGTTTGAATATGGGGTTGTTTTGGAAGTATGTAGGAGAAAAGGTTGTAGTGGCGAGCTTTTATGGCGAGTTGGTGAGTATGAAAGGTCGTGAGTGTGGTGGAAATGTTGGATCTCATTAGTGTAAAGTGTTGAAGGTGAGTTTTTAGAGTTAAATTGAACAAACATTATTTCCATGGTTTTGTTGTTTGCAAATGGGATTAATTTGGAATTATGTGGGGATAGAGGTTTTAGTAGCGTGTTTTTAATGCGAATTGGTGAGTACGAAAAGATCCTAGTGTTAAGTGTAAGTGTTTGAGGATTGTTCCTAAGTCGGTTTGGACATGGATTTTGTGTAAGGCACTTTTAGTAAGGGTCATGTGTATAGATTGAAGTAAGTCATAGAATATGTGAGGATTTTGTGTTTGATTTTTGAGATTTAGGAAGGTGTGTGAGTAATAGGGAGGGGTGTTGTGGTTATGGGTTTTAAAGTTTATAGCAAGGTTGGGTGATGGTGTGTAATAAGGTGGGAGGTTAGAGTATGTCAAACGGACACTATATTCACGCCAACCCTTGTGTGAGAGGTTATTATGTTTTTGGGATTGGGTTTTGGAGTTTATAGTAAGGTTGGTGAATGATGTGTAATAGAGTGGGAGGTTAGAATATGTCGAACGAACACTATATTCACGACAACCTCGGTATAGGGGGTTGTTATATATTCGGGATTGGTTTAGGGGTATATAAAAACAAATTGTGATATAATGGAGGTTTTCTGGTGATAATAGAGAGGTAGATATTTTTGGGTGGAAGGAGTATTGATTGGACCACTTGTGCTGATGGTGAGAGTAGGAGGGGAACGGGTTGGGAGTGCGATGTGATGGATCAGGAACGGGATGTGATGTATCGGGAACCTGATGTGATGGATCGGGAACGTGGGTGTGTAAGGGAAG
The DNA here is from genome assembly GCA_037043015.1 of Bryum argenteum. Lineage (NCBI taxonomy): Eukaryota > Viridiplantae > Streptophyta > Bryopsida > Bryales > Bryaceae > Bryum > Bryum argenteum. The sequence goes on along the minus strand of CM073323.1, from coordinate 867,481 downwards.
CAGTATGTTTGCAGGATTAGGTAAAAAAAATTTCTTGAGAGCATGGCCGCGAAGTTGTCGGAGCCTTTGAGTGTGCGGATTCATCGCTAGTTCGTGGGTGTAGCTGCGTGATAGCAGTTCATGTGAGCATGCAGCGCGTTGGAAGGACGCATAGGATTCAAGAGCGTTGAAGAGGGGCAATCGCGTGGCGGCTTCAATTTCATCGGTAAGTTTTCCTTGTGTTATGTGAGTGGAGTTCTGTGTGTTGTTGGAGGAAAGTGACGCGGAAGGATGCTGCGAAGGAGTGCATCGCTGGTTGAAGAATATTGAGGGTCGGTGAGAGGGCTTGATGAGGTGCCAGAAGCTCTTGTGTGGTGCGGTGTAGGGGCTGGAGTGAGAGTGTTGCGAGGAGGTGTTTCCAGGTAGGTATTTGGTAGTGCAAGGGGGATCAGAGAATTCGAGGAGGTATGGCAAGCGGCTCAATTGTATAGTAGTAAAACGATTGGAGTTTTGTGCATTGCTTGATTGGTAACAAAGGCGCGTGAGGTTGAAAGGCCATTTTGTTTGTTGTGATGGATAAGTAGGTAAAGACAAGATTGGAGAGGGAGGCATATTAAATTGAGTGGTGTGATGGGTTTTTGTGTGTGTATAATCATGTATATTGCAGAAACAGTAATACAATAAACTTCCACAAAGTAGAATGCGTCTACTAAACACTAGCATTGTAATCCATATTAATGATAGCCCATATATGAGAGAGACGGGTGTAAGCCCAGATTTGTAGTTTGTACTAATCATGTAGCGGGTGCGTTTGGAAATCGGGGGGTGGTTGGAGGGCTGTTGGAGAGGCCCAGCTAAAAGAGCGTTGGAAATTCCGCTCATGTGCTTCGAATAGTCACTCGAAGCCGTTGTTATGATTGAAGCACTGGAGTAAATGCGATGTTGATTTGTTGTGTAGAGGTTGCAAAGATCCACCACCGTAGTTGTGTCTTGATTTATCTCCGAGTGAGGAGGGAGGAAAGACGAGTCCGCAAGTCGTCAACACCGGCCTGAATTGAGTTGTGAATCTGGGTAAGTGTCGGCCCTTGTGGAGTTTCGTTTTTCAATGCTGTAAGTGCGTCATTGAGGGCAACTCGTGTTGGGCGTTGGTCCAGGGAGCGAGCGCCAGCCACCGGAGAGGTGCCATGGATGCTTCGATGGTGTGGCACAAAGTCGACTAGTTTCCCAAGGAGGGGAACAGCTTTCGCGCTGCTCCAGGTCGTATATACGGCACTATTTAAGCACCTAATGATGCCATCATGGCGGCCCAATGTATCCTCCTGGGCTCGGTTATATGAAATACTAACTATGTTGTTAACTCCAAAGAGTTTGAACAAAGCAGCAGAGACTTGTTCTTGAGAGTGAAGCAGGTTAAGGCCACGAACCACAATTGTTGTGCTAAGAGCATCCACCTTTGGATGTGGGTGTAGGGCAGCATCTGATGCAGGAATTTCGGTGATGATCGCTGTGCAACCTTTCAGTGTAGGAGGCGTGTTAAGGAAGAACTGCTTGCTAACAAAGCCAGTGACAGTTATCTCGGCTGTTGTGGTGTGCAGGAGCTTTTTCGATACTCCAACGACTTCAGCAAATCCCGAGTTGAGGTAGCACAAGTGAATCAGGTCCGCGAGGAGTTGCCTCGAATTATATTTGGAGAGGGACGTGCCTGAAATGTGAAGACGGCGATTATTAGCAGAAGATAGAAACTCAAACCCTTTCTCAACCTTCCCCACAACGAATTCGTTGGTCTGGAGCTTCAAGGTGAAGATGCGGTGGCCGCGGAGTAAGGCGATGCCGTCGGTTTCTGGGTTCAGCAGATCCGCACGTAGGAATCCAAGCCAGCCACGCGTCTTTGGGTTGACTATAGCAATCGACAGTTCTCGGCACTGTTCGCTAATGGAATCTTCATAATTTCGAATCTCGCTAGAGCTGCTTCTTGGACTTCCTGTTTTGTTAGGCGGTGAAAATCTGTATCAAATCTAATAATAATCTGATAGGTTTTAGAGAGTCCAGTAGTATGAGCAATGTCTGTGTCTAAGGGAATTTGTGTGAGATGCAAATATTGGCCAGGGTGACCATCTGGACGGGAGGTGGGATACACTTTCTGAGGCACATGCAGAAAGGCATGTCGACATGAGTGGAACTCAAGTATTTCTGTATCCGGCATCACCCCGTCCACTACGGCTTCCGGAGGTAAGTCACTACATTTAGGCAGGCCTAACTGAGTATTGATGTGTTCATGCACGCTAAATGATAGCCACAAATGAGGGATGCAATCAGTATTTGAGAGAGGAGTGGTTTGGGAGCTACTGCCTGAAGGAATTGTGGATGGTGGTGCAGGAGCCATGAAGTCGGTGGGAGGCAGATGTCGGGGCGGTCCTGATGGGGTAGATACTTGGAGTGCGGCGACAGCGCTGACCGGAGTGCTATGAAACTCACTAGAGGAAGAATCTCGTGAAGATGACACAGTTTGAATGTGAGGTGGTGAGGCCGAAGTGTCAGAGGAGTCGTCATCTTGTTGCAAGCGACGATGCGGCCGGGGGCGCTTGTTCAGAGACTCTGGGAGGGATGGAAGAGCAGAGAGCGGTAGTTGTTTCTGGGGGCGGCCTTCAGAAGTCGATACAACAGCAGGGCCATTGGCAGGTGCACTCGGAGGCTTGATGACAAGTTTACGTTTGTTGGTGGCAGTGGATGCAGTCCGGGGAGCCGACTTTGAAGATCCTGCGGATTTGGACTTGGACTTCGACGACATGGTGGGCAAAACAAAATAACAATGTGTTGTAAATAGATGTGATGAGGTTTGGTGTTCAGGTTATGTAGGTTAACGTGTGGTTTGTGAAGTGCAGTGGAGCGGTGGAAAGGATTGCGTTGGTGTGGAGGAGCGTGAATCTTTTGTTGGAGCGGTGGAGAGAGATATGTGGCGGCGAGATATAAAATAACTGGGTAACTGGAGCCATAGCAGACGGGAATATCGGCTACTAGTGGTGCTAGTGGTGAGTGGGTGGGACAGCGTAGAGTGGAGAGGAAAATTCGGGTGGTGGGTTCAGCGTATTGGAGGGGCTTGAGAAGGTGGGGCGAGAAAGATTGAGGGATGTGTGGTGAGGAAAGGAGAAGTTTTTGAAGATTGTGTGTATGGGGTGTTACGGCGTGGGCTTTTGCAGGGAGCTTGTTGTTGTGAAGTGGAGGGAGGATGCGGCAATATCGTGAAAAGACAAATGTGGCGTGGGAGCAGAGTAGTAGAGAGTTGGTGGGGAGTGCGAGAACAATAGATATTGTGGGAAGGTGTAGTAGGTAATCAGATTGGATAGGGATGTAGGTAAAGGTTTTATGTGTTGATGAGGTGCACATTACGTGAGTGCTGTGTAGTCTCGAGAGTGTACAAGAATTGGTGAAATAAAGAGAAGTTTCATTCTGTAACTTGTGTTGTTTGTGGGAAGTGGTTTGATTCTGTGAGGATTGTGTGAAAGTTGTGTGTGGGATGCAGGGATGCTGTGTGAAATAATTTTGGGGGAGGGGACCATGCCACGGTGCGGTGTTTGTGAAGATAGTATAAGAATGTGTTTGAAAGCAAAATTGGGAGAGGTGTATGAAGGGTAAAAACTTATGTGTTGTGAGATATGTGTGATGTAGTGTGAGGAGATGGTGCGGTTGCGGTAAGGGAGTTGAAGCGGTATGCGATAGAAGTGTGCGGAGTGTTGTGAAGAGTGAAAGCAATAATATCCACAGAAAACAACAACAGAGCATAACCTTGCTAACCAAAAACACCATCACCACAGTCCAACCACCGAGCCACACTCCCGCCTCAGCTCCCGACGTGCTCCGCGGCAGCCCGACGGCGGGTTGTAGAGGCTCGCCCATCAACTAAAAACCGATCGATAAACCCTCACTTATATTTCATTATTAGAGTAGTTCCTGAAACTAGGATCTTCATAGAACTATACATATTTGTCTTGGGTCACCTTTATACCAACTAATTGTGCGACGCTATTCATCATACATTCAGCTGACTATACAAAAAGCCATTTTGTGCATGTGAGCCATTTTCTCTCCATGACTATTCTCCGCTCCGTCACAACATGATATTATAATCACCTAATACCTTGAAAGTATCACATCCTTCATGAGAACTTTAAGCTGGTTCATGCAATTGTGGCATTGTGAGTGTCTAATTGACTCTCCAATGTTAATCTTACCATGATAGTCATGCATACATATATATATATATATAAATATATATATATATATATATATATATATATATATATATATATATATATATATATATATATATATATATATATTTATACACTTTTTGTCATTGATGTTGCCGTAGCGAGAGCGTATTGTCAAGAATATGGAGTCGGTATCTTGTATGATGTTATGGAGCCTCTCTATCTTCTTGTGTTATGTGCCTTCTTTTCATATCGTATTTTTCTGCTTGAATAATTATGGAATGCCAATCATTTGAAGGAATGACAATTACAAAGGATCACCAATGTATTCTATTATAAGTGTTGGATATGTATTTTTTGACAAAGTTAATCTTCATCATTTGGCGTACTTCTCCATAACGGTGGACTTCCCGATGAGCATCTCCGGTAGACTTCTCCATAAAGTGTTTAGACGTCAACCGGTCTAGACTCCTTAAGGGCTCTTTTAAATTCTTCTCCAGCACATCCACCGTTTGCCCCATATAACCTTGACTTGACCAAGCATTTTTAACCGACAAGAGGCCTCCTCTACTATAATGTAAATTGGCCCTTCATATGTATATAATTTGGGTTGGTTACATACTTTTATGTAGTATGAGGATCTTAATGTATTAGTGCGCAAAACATACTACAAAATACCATTGTTTTGACTTTAAAGTGAAAATACTATCAACATGAAATTTGCAATTAAAAAATCACCAACTAGAAAGTTCTTCATTTTCATCTCATGACCACTCTTTTACCAAAAAACTAATCAAAATAATATCTTGGCTCAATAATACCCTTGTAATGGTGAAAACTCCCAAAATTTTTACAAAAGAAAATTAGTCCCAAAAAAAATACCCCTTGCACTCAAATCCATGCCATATCTCAATACATCTTTGATTATATTAAGGTTTCTACCAAACTAGGTTGAAGTATGAATCCATCCCAAAAAACAAAGCTGAAATCCAACGGTGGTAGAAGGAGATGTAGCTCCTCAAAATTCATCCACTTTTTCACTTTTGTCTTTGTAGAAACATCATAGCAAATCCAATACCAAAGTTATATGGATCAAAAAACTTGCAACTAGAAAGTTGTTAGAATGCATTTAAATATTGCTCTTATGTAAAAAATCTCATGAAGAATTATTTTTGATTTCACATAATTTGCTTGCAATGGTTAAACATGCCAAATGTTTGAAAACCCAAAAACAAAAGTTGCCTTCACTAAAATGCATGCCATTAACTCATACATTTTTATTTGGGTATGAATTTCTACCACGTAAACTAGACTTGATTTGTAACTCAATCCCAGTGATATCATCAACAAAGAAGTCTAAGTGAAGAAGTTATGGCTCTTCAAAGTTTCTGCCCTTCATCCAAATGTTGTTTTTCGACACTAGGGACGTTCAAGGGTTAAAACATTCTCCAGCTGTGTGTCAAAACTAATGTCTATGTAAAGTACTTATCCTCTAAAGTTTCAAGGCACTTTTTGCATGCTTTACCCTTAAAATTGCCTTCCTTAAATGCGAAGTGAGATTTGACATTTTATGGGCAAATTCTGAAGTATGTAACTCGAAGATCTTGTACTAAACTTGTACAAGATCATGGACACCAAATCTTAGACTCAAATTCCTCCCCATTTGTGACATCATAGCATTCAAAGTTGGGAAAAGAAGCTATTTTCCCTTGTTGTGAGAAGGAAAAGCAATGTTTTGAGGTAAAAAAAAACATTTTTAGAGGTGAATATGAATTAAAGCTCTTCACATTCTTTGTCCTTGGTGAGTTGAGAACATGTCTATGCAATTTTTACCCTTATGCAACTTGTAAAACCCAAAGAAATGCTTGATTTTCCACAATGCCCATTTTCAACAATTAAAAGGCATCTGGGCATTATCGGATCAAATATTTGAACAGTAAGATCATGCCTTACTACCTTTTCAACATGTACAAAAAATAAAACTTGAAAAGAAGCAAAATCTCAATTTTTGGTGAGTTAGTGAAGTTTCTGCGTTTTGATCAATTTGAGCAGATTTTGAGAATAAATGAGCATATACTACACTTTGGGCAATTTTAGGTAGATTCCAAATATTACTTTCAAACTTTGAGCGTGTATATCTCCTAAAATATGAGGAAATTTTAAGCATGAGATGACTCTATGGAAAGGTGTGGAAAAACTCTACAATTTGCAAAAGGTTTCAACTTCACGCAAGCTAAATATAGTAAATAAAAAGCTGACAAAAGCCAAATCGGCCCAAAACGGGCCTCTTGAAACTTTTGTGGATACACAAGTTGGATACCACATCATGTACATACTCCAAAATATGTCAAAAAAATAAAACTTGCACCTTGCAACAATAGAGGGCATTTGAGGATTCTTAGCCGTTTTGAGACCTCTCGCCTTTAGAGGTTGATACAAGCGCAAGAGCTTTGATGCTGATAGCAGGGCCACACCGGTGGGTCCAGCCCTGTCTAGCGAGCATGGACTGGCGGGCTTCGATTCCCTACTAGCCGGTGTGGCCTCAAATCAGCATGCCGGTTCAGCAGAGGCCGGGAGGGCAAAGGGGGCAACCTCAATTTACAAAAAAAAAAAAAAAAAAAAAAAAAAAAAAAAAAATTCAAAAAAAATTCAAAATTTTTCCAAAATTTTTTCAAAAAATTGTCAAAATTTTTTCAGGTTTTTTTCAGATGCTTTTCAAAAAAAATTCAAAAAATTGTCAAATTTTTTTTCCAAAAATTTGATGTAATTGTAATTGCAAATTAACTTGTATAAAATGAGGTAAAGAAAATTTTAAAAAAAAGAAAAAAAAAAAAAAAAAAAAAAAAAAAAAAAAAAAAAAAAAAAAAAAAAAAAAAAAAAAAAAAAAAAAAAAAAAAAGAAAAGGCCCCGAGGCAGTCGGTGATGGCTCCAGCTGGGCAGGAAGGGGGCGTGCTGGATACAAGGCACCCCCTTCCCCCAACATCGGGAAACCCCCCCTCGAACTCCGGCGCCAACCACGGGTTGGTGTTCAGAGCCTGCTAGGGCCACTGGGCCCCCGATGTGACCCTCGTATGAGCCCAATTCTATCAAAGCTCACATGGCGAGTGATGTGGTGGCGTTTTAGAAGGATGAAATAAGGCCCTGGCCAAAAACTTAAATTAGCTGGGATACCCAATTTTCACTCAAGACCCAATTCATACATTTTGGCCTAGGTACTTTATGTTGTGAGGCCCAAATCGGAGTCTAAGTAGGACCTCATGAATCAAGTCCTTTCGTTTGATTGATGACCCAATTTAATGTAAACTTTCATTTGGCCCCTCCACTTGGACTTATGGACTTATAAGCAAGGCTCAATCCACAATTCATTTTGTAAACTAGAATCCAAGTAAAGGTCCATCCAGTAAAGGTCCAATTGGGCCCTGCCCCAGTGTAAAGTAGACCTAAAGGTGGGAGTAGTATTGAACTGGAAGTTGTGCCAGGAGAGTGGAGCAGTCAGCAAGCATCTTGAAGCTTGGCGTAGAAGGCGGGGGGGAGGCATGGAGGACGATGGTGCCATTGAATGATGGACATAATGAGAGCGTGGGCCCAATGATTGGTGCATCGTCCGTGATTGGTGGTGGGGAAGCCATTATCTGGGCATGGATGAGATTGTCTATGTGGAGCAGGCGGTGGTATACACGAAATGTGGGAGCCAGGCAGTGGGGTCGAGGTTTGCCCAATTGCCCATGGAGGCATGGAGGCATGGAGGCACGGGTGTTGCCTGCATCTCAGCAACAGTGAGTGAGCCAAGATCGAGGTATCGTGTTGGACGCTCCACCGCTGTCCCTGTGCTCACTGATGGTCTTTTGGCGTGGAAACGGGGTGCCCCTCTGTGGGCCTGTGTGCCCCATGAACCTGACATGCACTGGCGTCTTTTTCACTCCCTGCGTTCGCGTCTTGCTGCATTTATAAATATTACTCATGGAGTAGTACTCGGTGCAGTATGGCAGAGCGGGCACACTACTAACTTAGTAGACTACTCCTCTTCAGCTTTACCAATTCTACCGGAGTAGTGACTGGTCTCATTCGCGTATATACTTGTTTATGGCTCTCCCCTCGCCTACAACCTTCAAAATCAATCTTCTTTTCCTTCTCGTCGTGCACGCTCTGGTGGTAGCAGACTGTGCTGGCCATCATACATGGAGTGCATTACGCTGGTTGTGATAGAGTAGTTTCTTTGCAGTCTGGACGCCATTATTATGTTGTGCCGTCCTGGTTCTTCATCACATCCTTAATTTAGCATTGCTGGTGCTCATCCTCTGCTACGAGACCCGTGATCGGTCGATTCTACTCGTTCATCCCAGTTTAATTGCTGGAGCAAATAATTTTCCAGGTCCTCGTTGTGCCCTCACATTGATGCGGTTTCAGTGCCGACTGCGCATTCTCTATCCGTGGTGTACGTAGTGTGACAGCGGGCTAGCCATGGCGTTGTTCATCTGGTAATCCTGTTGCATGCATCCTTCATTCACACATAATCTTCGTTGGAGGTAGCGGGGTCATTCAATTATCTCCCTCCTCCTCGAGCACGTTGCCCAAGAAATATCGGCTCTGCAAGCTGCTGCAGCAGTAGCCATACCACAAAGCTTCCGTCACGAGTGAGCTACTCGCGCGTGACCGGCGAGAGGTTGGAATTTCAGTCTGAGGAGTGCTCGAGTCCTGAACACCGCATGCAGCGCCCGTCCCCGAAATGGAGATACCATAGACGCAGCTAGTTCTGCGTTTGCCATCTCTCACGATCCTAGCCGAGTTCTAGGTCATACCCTAAACTCCCCTGCCTCTGTAGTATTGCTATGCTGCATATGACATGTGTTGAATATTAAGTATTACAGTCTTCTGGCGGCCGGTTGGTCACGGCAACCCGCTGATCAGGCTTTGATTTGTTGGCTTACTGGGATCTCACGAGTGAAGCTGTGGAATTTGTGTACGCAGCTATTTTCTACTCGTTGGAAAATTTGCTGCAACGTCGGACGATGGCACTGCTCAGCGAAGACATGGATTGGGGAAGTGCTCAATGGATTGGCGCGGCCACGTCCGGCTTCATCGCGGAAGACTTCGTCGTGATTGAGAAAGCGGACGCTGAAAGCTATCAAACCATGAGGTTGCGCCGAGAAATTGAAGTGAAGCCCCAACTTCGACGCGCGACGCTCTGCGTGAGCGGTTTGGGTCAGTACGAGCTCACAATTGATGGCCGCAAAGTGGGCGAGGATTTGTTTACTCCCGGCTGGACGAATTATAAGAAGACCATTCTGTACGATACTTATGATGTGACGATGCAGCTCCAACACAGTGGTCGTCACGCCTTAGGATTGTTGCTCGGCAATGGGATGTATCGGGTCGAGGACACCACCCGATACACCAAATTCACCGGCAGTTTTGGCCCGCTGAAGGCTATTGCACATTTACAGCTAGAGTATACGATAGGGCCTACGGAAATTGTGACCACCGATGGCAGTTGGCGGATCAGTCCTGGGCCCATCACGTTCTCGCATATCTTTGGTGGCGAAGACTACGACGCTCGCCTGGAAGCGAACGGTTGGGACTCGCCAGGATTCGACGATGCTACGTGGGCCGCCGCCGCCGTTTTAGACGGTCCTGGGGGAAAGCTTCGAGACGACAGTGTTGCTGCTCCTCCCATCCGCGCCATCGAGACAAGGAAAGTGGCTGATGTGAAGGAGCTGAAGCCGGGGGTCCGCGTCTATGACTTGGGCCAGAATGCTTCCATGATGCCACGCATCACGGTCCACGGCGCTGCCGGTGCCATGGTCCGGATCATTCCCGCTGAATTACTGAACGATGATGGCACCGTGAATCGCACCTCTTGTGGCGGAGGCATTGCGTACTGGCAATACACCTTGGCCGGAACCCCAAAAGGCGAGACCTACTTCCCCAAGTTCTGGTACCACGCCTCTCGCTACTTGCAGGTAGAATGCATGGCCGCAGCGCCAGATCAGACGGTGCCCGTTGTGGAGTCGATTGAGAACGTGATCATTCATTCCATTTCCGAGCCAGTCGGGGAGTTTACCTGTTCCAATGATTTATTCAACAAAATCTACACATTGATTCATTGGGCTCAGCGTAGCAACATGGTGAGTTACATGACGGATTGCCCCCATCGCGAGCGGCTAGGCTGGCTCGAGCAGACTCATCTTAACGGGCCGGCACTACGGTACAATTTTCGTCTGGACAAACTCTTCACGAAAACCATGAACGATATGGCCGATACTCAATGGGCGGATGGGATGCTGACCACCACGGCGCCGGAATTTATGATCTTCGGGGGCTGGTATAGCGAGTACCGCAACTCGCCCGAATGGAGCAGCGCGTTCCTCCTCATCGCATGGCAGCAATATCAGTTCTCCGGTGATTTTGAGCTGCTGCGCATTTACTACGACAACATGGTGAGGTATGTGGCATATCTCAGCAGCCGAGCTGAAGGCGATATAGTCAGCTTCGGATTAAGCGATTGGTATGACATCGGGCCTGGCGAGCCGGGCCCATCGAAGTTGACCCCGAAAGGAGTGACGGGCACAGCCTTTTACTATCAGGACACGCTCATCCTCGCGCAGGTGGCGAAGCTGCTCGACCGCAGCGAGGACGTGGCGAAGTTCCAGCAGCAGGCGGAGCGCATTCGACAATCCTTTAACACCAAATTCTTCAGCGCCGACACCAACCAGTATGCCACTGGGTCACAGTGTGCTAACGCCATGGTACCGCGCTTGTGACTATTAAAGTTATCATGCTTTGGTACATTGTGTCTGATTTACAGTGCACAGGCAAGGTGTTGGCTTCCCCGTATATGTTGAGTTTTATCAGTCGAGTCAGGTCATGCACATCTTTTAATATATGACTGACATGATCATCTTGCCCTGGACTGTGCTGCGCCTGTATCATCTCGAAAGGCGCTGGTCATGGGCCTAGCGGACCCTGCTCATCGCGCAGCTGTGCTGGAGAACATCGTGGCAGATATTGACGCAAAAGGTCTTACTGCGGGAGATGTGGGATTTCGCTATCTGTTGCGCGCCTTGGCGGATGGCAATCGCTCCGATGTGATTTATAAGATGAATAACCAGTCAACCACGCCTGGCTACGGCATGATGCTGGCGAAGGGCGCCACAGCTCTCACCGAAGCGTGGGATGCCAACCCCCGCTCCTCGCACAATCATTTCATGCTAGGGCAGATCTCAGAGTGGTTCTTTTACGATCTGGCCGGCATTCAAAGCGATCCCGAGGGTCCTGGATTCCGGAAGGTTTTGTTGAAACCTACCATCGTGGGCGGCCTGTCATGGGTGAAGGCCAGCTATGTCTCGGCTCACGGGAAAATCGTCAGCGAGTGGACACACACGGAGGACGAGACCACCGTCACGACGGAGATTCCTGCGAATACCACAGCCAAAGTATTTCTTCCCACCGCAGCACTCAAATCCTTCGTGCGGCCTGAGTCGTCGGCTCGGAGCGGAGTCAATTTCGTCAAGGTCGAAGACGGTTTCACGATTTTCGAGATCACTGCTGCTGGCGTTTACACTTTCATCATGGAACCATACCCGTGAGCCTGCCGATCTGGCGCACGAGGGAAGATGCCATTCCTGCCGGCTTCTTCATTTACAATATTCATAGTGAGGTTGGGTTCTGTTGATTCGGTTATGGCGCAGTGGTCGAGTGCATGGCTAAGACATCATACCGTGACGTCCCTCATGCAGCCGAGTTGTCTGGCGATGGTGCAGCATGGGAGGTCCGAAATTTTCTAAACGGTTTCATAGTTTCCACTACGTTCGGCTTAGCAGCTCTGAGAGTGCTGTTGAAGCAGTTATACTTGCTTCATGTGTAGAGGTTGTGAATATTAAATATCTCCAGTCCCGGCTATAAGTCGGTTGACCTGAAGAGTAACAGAGGTGATGGAATGTCAAGCTCCAGAAGGTGACGGAATTTCAGCAGGATCAAGTGGTGTTCCCGAAATATAGTTCTTGTTCTAGGTGCAGGGCGCAGCCGTTGCCTTTCTGGTTGAAAGCGTGCTGGTAGCAGTTACTGCTAAGAATGGGTTGAAGGAGATCATAAGGGCAAGTGACTTTGAGTACACTTGTTGTAGGGATGATATTGTGCATTATGGAGGGAGGAAGGTGAGGAACTCTGGTGGTTAAGGCTTAAGCAGAGGAACACAAGAAACTGGCTTTCTGTTTTTCACAGGGAACCTGTGGGCTGGGCAATTGGGTTGCAACTATGACGAAGTGGTGTGGGTTGCAGCTCAACACAAGGCAGGCTGAGACTTTGGAGACGTCTGAAGAACGCTGAAGAGTGCCCTTCGCATAAAGAAGCAAGCGTGCGTAAGGTGGGCTGGATGTGCGGTAGGCTGGACAGAGTGCCCTTCGCATCTGAGGAGTTGCGCATCGTGTGACTTGAGCAACGCTACACGGTCTAGCTTCGCTGCTTTTCTACCATAGATGCAGACACACCCAGGCCTCCGATGTTGCTGAAGGGATTGATCTGATTTGAGGGCTGCCAACTATGTGAGGTCCACATCGTTCATATGCATCCCCAGAAAACGCGAAATGACGTGGTGGCTGACAGCTTCCAGTGCTGAGGTGCGGGATGTTGCTCATGTGAGGATTTTCTAGGAATCACAATGGCGAGCCCATCAACCCCATGCCGCTCTCTGAGCACTTTGCTGCAGAGAAGCTGAATGGGCGTGATTTTTGCCGTTGATTTCTCCTCAGTCACTTGATGTGGAGAGCTGTTTAGTTACCCAGGAAGGGGACGAAGGGCGACTGTGTGTAGAGCCTCTACTCCTCGTTCTTACAGCAATTCCGGTACCCTTTCAAAGTAATGATCAGGTGAAAAGTCACAGACAGAGTCCATGCCTTGCTTGTTGAGACCTAGCTCTCGACTGTCCCCACAGTCACCATTACAGTTCATACATACTGGAACTTATGCGGATCTGGCAGTAAGTTTTGAGACGCGAGAATTCCCATTAACTGGGAGCATTGTATATAAACCCACGCCCGTTCTCCACACAGCCGGTCGTTCTCTTTGCCAGAGGTGATACAAGCCGTTGTGTTGTAAGGTACTCTAGAGGTCATGGGGCTTTGATTTCGAGGCTCGATTTTGCCGATCTGAGCAGAATAACTTACTTTAGGTGTGTCTTACCTAGAGATAGAGGTCATGAGAGAATGCGTAGTTTGTATGATGAATCTAATATTCGTTGTCACGTCATCAACGTTCAAAGCTACATTTTTGAAAGTTTGTATATTGTGAAACCAATTGAAATCCACATGGTACTTGTCACCTGAATTTTCAACCGATTGAACAATTAGATACGTTCAGCTACCATGTGAACTTGTGAAAGGAAGGCAAATCCCAGCACATCCTAGCACTCTCCCCTTTCCATGAAAAGCATTTAACCATTAATCGAACAAGCAGGATTCACACCAAGCAGGATTCACACCATGCCTGTGCTCAACATGCGACTTGGCTTGACCACCTTAGCAGCACTGAAGCGACCCTGCCTTGCGCTGGACTGGATCAAGCTCTGACACAAATTACAGCGCCATTATATACATCATGATGAAGTGATCCTCTCATCTTTCGTGAAGGCAGATGGCATGGAGACGTGCATGGTTGCATCAGCATGCTGTAGCTCTTGCCAATGAGATGGCTTAGAAATGCAACCACTGCTTTGAGCTACCTCTGCACGGCATAACCCTCCGGAGCTACTGCTCTCGTAAGAGCTCTTAGAAAGCAGTCTACTACTGTCAGCCGAGTTGGCGTCCGTTTCCACTCTGCATGTATGACAGTAGTGCCATCGACCAGGAGGGGCGAGGTGGTCAATTCATACTGACGATGCAAACAATCACACGAGGCAGTGAGTCATCGTGTCTAAGACCTCCCCAATACATCGTATTCGGCGCTTCCTGGCTTTCTGTTCAAGACAATGTGCAGCATTTACAGATGGCTCTCCAAAGCGTGGCACCACCAGTGAGAGTTAATGGCTAGAGGGTTCGCGTCCATTCACCAGAGTCTTGAACGAAGAGTTGCAGGGCCACTAAAATAAACCATACAAATGACAACTTTGGCAATGTGAAGCAGCACAAATAGTCATTTTATTTTCTTGCACAAATAGTCATTTTATTTTCTTGTGATACCATTGTGAAGTTTGTCCAAATGCCAAATCAATACTAGGTCAGTAACTCCCTCATGTCATCGTGATAACATCTTTAAGTTTGCCCAAATTTTGCCCAAATGACTAATTAATAGGCTATATCCCTCCTCACATCATTAGACAACCTCATACCTCATAAGCCATAATACAAAGTTCAACCTTCACATGTGCAACCTTCGTAAGACAACATATTTCATAAATCCAAAATCCACACTTAATTAATGCATTTCAAAAAGACAGAGAATAAAAATACATAATATCGTAACAGTTAACTCACAAGTATTTCTCCGAGAAGTCAATTCTTAAGTAGCGTACCCGAGAAAGGCTCGTTCTGTCCATTAACAATTGATGTCGTACAAGCGCGAGCCACACATAATTGTTATGATACCAGAGCACACCAAAGCACACCAAAGCACGTGCATTTTCTATACTAGTCGAAGGTTAAAGTGACACCAGGACTTTCCCAACTCCGAGTGTCGCTGTACCATGAGAGCTTGGATCAACCAACCGTATGCCCTGCTTTCAACAAGAATAAACCAGCAACCCCCCTAATCAACTAGCTTCGATTTCGCAGTTTTACGTCTGTTAACGCTCCCGTCTGTCTTCGCCAATTTAGATCTACGCTGCCGAAACATGTGGAGATAGAGCAACAGCCACAGAAAAGGATACACGATCATAACCCACTGCATCACCAACACAAGCGATGGGTTAATATATCAGATTTTCAAGCCAACATTAGCCCTGATAATTAGATCCGATATCGGCAGTGAAGACATCAACAATTTTCTCAACACCTCTCGAGGACTACGGCCAAGGCTCTTCCAAGGCAAGCTAAGTTTAGTTCCAAGTGGTAGATCAACTCACCACAACAAACGAGTGATAGTCAAAAGGAAGCCACTGGAAACTTCTTGCGTACAGGTTTCGTTTCTTGATAAAATCAAGAGAAAGATACATGGCGAGCACTGCATACAGGACAGAGGTCAGCTTCTTCAGAAGAACTTAGAAGCGTGGTCGCGCTGGCGAGAACTAGAACCTGGCAGCTGGTATTCCACTCGTATCAAAATTGGAACATGCATTGGCATGCGGAACAGGAAGAGACAATTACTTCGTATATAAATATGAAAACCTATATATAGGAAAAATTGATGTGGAATTGCTAGCAAACAGATTTGGAATTTCCAATTACTAAGCAACAAACACTTGAAGCAGGTGACTGTATTAACATGGTAGAGATGCCTTTACAATCCATCAACACGGCCTACTTACCGATCCACAATAAGTATCAGTAACAATACACCTAATACCTTTGCCATTCTTCCCTTCGTAACAAACAACAGATGCACGTACATATTCTGTCATTGTAATAGTAAAAGATAACTGAAGAGCTTATTACGATGCAGGTTCGAAGAGGAAGGTCGTCCGTTCAGATTGACAATGGACGTAAGCGACAGACCGAAAATAGAGGAACCATAGATAGCTACGTAAGCCGGTCATCAGTATGTCACTTACTTTCTCCATAAAGTGCTCCAATTGGGTAAAGCACAATGAAGGCAGTGTATCTGCAAAGCATCAATAACAGTTATTTCAAACACAATCAGTCCATCTCAGACGATGAAAAATTATATATAAGCTGACACAAACACAATCAAAGCGCGTGCCAGAGATAACGAATTTCGATTATGATGCAAATGGTCGTGGAAAATTGAAAACTAGGCATAAATGAAAAATAAATGAACAGGGTGAGTGCATTTCTCCGAAATTGGCATAGTATCGAGCCTCAACCTCGCAATATCTTGGTTCTTACAAATCTCAGTGCCATTATCGAAACAAAACTGACCTACAAACCGGATTATATGTATCTTTCTCTCGATTTTATCTAAACTGACATATAAGCTGACATATATCACGGATTCGCAGAAATATGGATATAAAATTAGCGAGTAGTCAGTAAGGCCACGCACCGGAGCCAGGTCAGCCACTGAGGGCACAAACCCAGAAGTCCAAGAGCGTACTGTGGATAGCGTATCACCTATCAATCAATCCTCAGAAGATCAGCAATTATAGAAGCCATATGTGATTCTTAAAATGTCAATACAGGATGTTGCGGGATGAAATTTGGGCCAGATGTCACTAGGAGCATTGGGTAGATGCGCAGAAAAAGCATGCAAAAAGAGAAGCACAATAAATAGGAACAAATTGTCTGAGTAAGAGAGTGAACCTCCACTGAAGACCACGCTAAGAAAGTGATCGTAACTGCAGGTTGTTCTTGCACCTGGTACATGTCAAAACGCAAATTCATGAGCTGACAACAAAAACTGTATAATGCATAGCTTACTACGTAATTCGTGAATCAGCTGCATGGACGGACCATGTCCTGTATAAATACGAGACTTACACAGCAGTGCTGTAATAAAATCTATAAATATCCAGGAAGCCAGGCTATTTACCTCAGGAATTTTGGCAATGATCGCGAAAAGGATATGACTCCGACCCAACCATTGCATGAATGCATAAAGGGTGCCAGTGCGTACCAAGCCTTCACAACCAAAACATCTTCCACAATTCAATATGCAATTGCAAGCTTCTAGAACAACAAAACGTAGATATCATAAACCCTGTGTTCTATGTGTTATTAAAGCACGGGCGGATGGTGTATACAAGCTTCGGAGAAGCGGATAGCCCGTCAGTGGTACTGCCCTTGTGTTCTCTCTTAGTACACTCATTATTGATTGATGTGAAATAAACGTCTGCGTTACATCACAAAAAGGGTGCCAGCTTCGAGATGACCTGCTCTTCTCGCGCTTGCCAGATGTAACTCAAACTTTCAGGAGGTAAGTGTACAAGAGTGTTGAATTAAGAGGTTGAATTCAATGTATTGGAAATAACTAACATCTCTTATGCAACATTGTTTATGCTAGGGTAGGAACTCTTAATGAGGTATGTTGATCTCCAATGGTATTTAGATGTTGACTTTTTTATAGATTATTGGTAAGAACCTGAGTGGAATTATAATTTTCTCGTTCTCTATGAATAGGTCATAAATTTTCAAAGTTTTGTATGCTTAGACACCCATATATATGCATAAATCCCTCCTGAAAGCATGAGCAAGGACAACTCACCTTTTGGTGACTTGTGCCAATCAATGAGTGTATTTAGTTAAATTTGTTTGAGAAATAGAATCTCAAGTGCACAATAAAAGGTGAGAAATTGCTTGTGAATGCATGCATATGTAGGGATTGCTATTTTAAAGAAATGGTTTCAAGGGGGCACTCGAGTATGGGTGTTCATATCCTCTAATAACTAGGAGAATAAGGACAAGAATGAGCGCACCAAGAACAGAATGCACGACCTCAAGAAAGGCAGCCAACTGCAGATAACCTGGCAAAACCAAACCATCAATGGCATAGTAAACAAGTCAATACGTATCTCAGATATGCGGCAAATCAATGAGTGAAAGGACGGTATCTACCAACAAGCCAATGCTGTATGTTGAAAAGGAGGAAATTGACACAAAAGAGTTGGTCAGTCTACACTGCAGAGCGGAACCACCAGGCACCAAAGTAAAGTTGGAGAAGGAGTAAGCAAGCTGGAGGTAACAGAACTTACAAACGACATTGCCGGCTGCCGAAAAACCTCCATTAAGCGACTCAGTCTCCACTACATGATGTATGAGGCGGACAAGTACTATCGCCCTGACAAGAACGACCATATTGGATAAGCAAAACTCATGGGACAGTGAAAGAATGCGCCAAGGTAAAGGAAGACAAATGTAGCTCGGGGTAGAACGCCACGAGCGATCCTATTGACAAACATCCAGTAAGAAGAAGAAAGAGAGAGGAGGAGGTCATGCTAGATGGTAAGATGCGGAGAGGAACGACAAACCCGGCGCAGTGAAATGGACAGCAAACACAGGCAGGATAGCGTGGAAGAAGCACAATTGGAGTGCAGAGGTTGAGAAATGGAGTGAAGCGCACCAGCCAAACGATTGAGCAGCATTGTAGCATGTGAGATAGGTGGTGAGCATGGCAAAAGTTGGCGGTAATTCAACAATTAAAACACACCAGGTGCTGTCTGGACGCTGAAAAGCAAAATCCTACAGGAAGCCGGGCAGGCTCAGGTGCACAACCCTACAAGAGCTAAGGATTTCCACTAGAAAGACGTCGTCCACATGTAGACAGATGCTCCTTCTCCAAAATGAACTCAAGAGTCTACAAGAGCACACTCGAGTGGGATAGCGCAGGTCCTCCTCCACTCCCGCAGGGGCTCTACAAGAGTCAGGGTTTTTTGGCTCTGACTGCGACCCCTCACTAAGTGAGCCAACCAAACTTGCTTCGTTCACATTTTGATGACTGCGGTATTATTAGGCCAATATATATAAGTTAGGGGAGTAGGGGACCAACAACTTTTGTGCTTGACGTTATCCTATGCCACACGACACTGGCAGGCTATGCCACTTGTGCGAGTTCTGTCGCAAAGAAGTGGACGTGATGAAGGGGATGGATGAAAAAAGTGGCAATCTGCCCCTCAAGGGGATGAGAAGCTCCACAGACGATTCCAGTAGCAATGTTTTTGTGGAGAAGACGATTGGAGGCGAGGCCATGGGTACCGTAGTCGCGGACAACAAGCCCAAGCGCAAAGATCCTCACCATCATGTCACCGCGTCGGTCGAGGGCAACAATCAGAGGGCCCGAGCGGCTCTCTGTATGGCCTTGCTCACCCTGCAGTATGGAGTGCAGCCTCTCATCTCCAAGCGCTTCACTGGGTACTAATCTCGGATATGCACTTCATTCCCGTCACCACGCACAACTTCACTCGTCTTACCCTCAGAAACAATTGCGCTGATCCAATTATCACAGTCACATAATCTTTGTGGAGTGTGCATGGACTCTTGAAAATTGGCGGTCCCTATTTTACATCTAGGTTAGTGTGGTCCGGACTTGTTTTTTATTGAGATGCTGAATCAATTTCGCCTTTCAGCCACGAAGATGAAATATCAGATTCTATCACCTGCTATTGAGTTATAATGTATCTGAGAGTACGTATTGCTTTGGAAAACATGATGAGTGAAAAACGGTTCAGGGGATGATGATCTTGTTTTGCAATGTTTTTCGAGGCTTGATGTCGCCTCGAAATTCTGCAGCAGTTGCAGTCGCTGCGCTGTTTGTACATAAGAATATGGAGGAGGAGGCGCCGCAGAGATGAAGCTAAACATTCGTGAGTGGTGGGTGACAGGAAGTCCGTGATCATGACATCAGCGGTACTCACTTGTGAGCTGGTCAAGGTACATGATCGCTGGCATCTACTTGGGGGAGTGGGGGTGTGAGGGAGTGGGATGCTACCTGTTCTGATTGCTTCTCTTAGAGGTGAGATACTTATTGACATTGGGCTTCACGGACTGCTGCATACTCGACTGTGGAAACCCTAATTTAGGGTTTAGGCTGTCAGCAGTTTGGTATTCTCCGTTTTGACTGGCATCTACTGTTGTTACCAGCGATGACAGCTGAGCACCTTCCCCTACGCAATTGGATTGGATTTCGGGCAATGTTTGCCATTCTCTAGCGTACCTTCGTTATCAATTGTCGCGGCATGTCTTAGATTTTTTGGACGAGTGGGCTAATTAGAGCTTTTGATTCCACCTGACCACAAAATGACAGAATCGTTTCAGTGCTCTTTGGCCCGTTTGTGAGGGGTGGTAGTGTTGGCGTCTTTTAGCGAAGCTAATTCTCAGCAGTATGACGAAGACAGTTTTCCCGGTTCCATATTCTCAAGGTTCGTATCTCCCTGATACTCGGTACTATCTATCGTGTGGCGCAGTGTGCGGCCGCCATATTCTTTATGGCTCGTAATGGGACCTTATGGAGGGTGGCAAAGGAGTGGAGTTTTGCTGATTCTCTCAAGGCATCTGCATCACCAGCAGCCATTTATGCGCTACAGAACACCCTTCTCCAGCTTTCGTATCGAAACTTGGATTCACTCACATTTTCATTATTGAACCAGACGAAACTTGTCTTCACAGCAATGTTTATGTTTCTGATTCTCGGGTATGTGCCCCTCTCCAATCAAGATCCTGGCTGTAGCCATCTGCAGAGTTTCTGAGGCACACGGGCTTTTATGTGATCTTTGTATTGCGTGTTTACAACCTGGAACGGTGGTCCCTATGTCCTTGTACTCTCCAGTGTTCGTTTCTGCTTTAAGTTACTAGAGCATCTGCTGCAGATATCACCTCATTTGTAGATGCTGGAGAGAAATTTTGGACGAGATATTGTTCATCGGGCATGCATTCACTCGTGTAATTCGTGAGGACCTTCAATTATAGGTCCAGACAGACAAGGCAGCAAATTGGGGCTCTGGTTCTGCTACTAATAGCAGCAATGCTTCTAAGTCTGGGGAAGCGCTCCCCACAACAGCGCAGCAAGAAGTTTGAATGGGAATCAACATTGTGGTTGGGTATTATCCCCATCATATCTGCATCTGTGCTCTCCGGCTTGGCTTCTACCCTCTGTCAGTGGGCCGCTCAGGTTGATACTGATCGATCTCTCTGCTCTTGTGGCGCAGCACAATAATATTTTTCTTGAATCGACTGTAGAAGGTGGACGGATGTGCTAGCACGGCAAGGTTTATTGTCTAATGTATTGTCTATATAATGACTTGCCTCACCTGCTTGTTTGTGTCCTGGAGCTGCACTGGGCTCGCGTGGTCTTTTAGTTACGGAGGGTTCGTCTCATCGATTGATAACTATGCAGGTGAAGCGCAGAAGTACATATTTAATGACAGTGGAGATGTCCACCTATGGAAGCTTAGTTTTATTGATTAGTATGTGGTGGTCGCCGGATGGTGTGAGCATTCAGAAACATGGGTTCTTTTATGGATGGACCATATTGACATTCGTAAGTATCACTACTTCATCCATCCCCTTGATGTTTGATGTTTTATGGACTGTATCTTGTACTCCTTTCATCCTCAAATAAGTGTCCCCAAGTGCGTCTCGAATCTATCACTTATATGGGGATGGAGGGAATATAAATCTGCAATTTTCGGATTGTCCACTTCGTTTCTTCATACTGAGAATACTCTTATACCATGTTGCCACCTCTGATGTCTGTTACCATGCTGGTTTGACAGATTCCAGTCATCTTAAATGCTTTCGGCGGCATTCTAGTGGGACTGGTTACTCAGTATTCTGGGGGCATCAAGAAGGTACTGTGTTGTATTGCACTTTCACTCGTAGTCAGCGTATGCAATTCCAGAACAATAGCAATATTCAACATCATTATGTATATTTTTATATATTTTTTTTTTTTAATTTTCAAATACTCCTGCTTCTAAGAATACCTTGGAAACTTTTTGCTGCTACACCAAGGATAACGCTAACTTGAAGCAATGCTTGATGTCTTACGAGGCCTCCTTATGTTGGGCCTATGACACAATCAAAATCTAAGATATTGAACTGTTCTCTCCAACTGAAGTCGAAAAACTACGTAGCATCGCGCTTGCCCGGACCCTGGATTAATGGATCGTGAATGTCTCTCGATAGCTCTTCTCAACAAAACACTTGAAATAAGACAATAGTCATTTAAGATAGCTGAAAATGCAGTATGAGTACGCACGATGCAATAGAACCCTTTTCGTTTTTTAGCGCAAGTACTTGACCTTGCAGGCCTAATTCTGTATGATCCAGGCTGACACTTTTGCATTGATCTGGTTGCAGGGTTTTGTCATTGTTTCAGCGTTGCTCGTCACAGCTTTACTTGAGGTTGTAGTGGAAGGAAAGGCCCCGTCAAGTTATGCCATAGCAGCTCTTCCATTGGTGGTATCCAGTACCATCATCCACCAGAATTTCCCTGTTAAAGAGAAATCCAAAATTTCATGAGGGAAGTTTTGTAGAGTGTTGGAGCCAAAATACGTCATAAGTAGACCGAAGTAGCTTTTAGAGAAGGGATTTAACCCCTAGAGGTCCTAGAATTTCTGGCTTTGAAACAAGATTTCTCGTGCACAGTCATACATGTCTTTGTTGTTGTTGGTGAGCTATTGATATCTTCTACAACTTTCCAGTGATCTGTAGATCAAATTTGAAGTCACAATTCTCTAGTGATCTTATTCTAAACAATGTGGATCAAATTTGAAGTCATGAGGTTGCATAAATTGTTGGATCAAAATGTAAAATGATGTAGAAACTTTATCATTTTCATTTTGGAACTAAACACTACTTATGAACCTATTGCAATTAGGTAACCTCCAAACAGAAAGATGCCTACTTTCACTTAGAACCCTGAACCCTTGCATCTTAAAATGTCATGGAACTTTTTTGGCTCCTAAAATAGCCTTGTAATATGATAATTGTTCAAACTTGATGGTGGAACAAGTCTGATCCTAGAAACATGCACTCTAATGCATGCCATGTCTTTTATTTAGCTAAAATATCTACCACAAGAACTATATGTAAAGTAGACGCCAAGTTAACAAATCAAGGTTTAAGCTCAATCATGGATGGAAAAGATACAACCCTACATAAATTATATGTTTTTTTCAATTCTTTGAGTATAGAAACATTGTCGCAAATCTTTTACCAAAATTCTTTCAATCCGAGAACCTTTAACTAGAAAGTTGTTGAATTTCATCCTAAAATCCTTCTTGTACAAAAGTATTTAAGTACCATTTGACGCAAACTCTCACCTTGCTATGCTTAGAAAAATAGAACTATATATTAACTTCTTCTCTTTTTTTCTTTTTTTCTTTTTTCTAAAAATATATATAATATTATTTTAATTTTTTAACCATAAAAAAGATTGTAATATAACACTAGCACACCCTGGCAGCATTGCCGGACTCATATACATAATTTTCAGTATTTTGGGGCCATATATACTTCAAAACGCATTATCTCGTGATCCATCTATCTATTTTGTGACCCAATCGTTCTCCACAACTTGACCAAAAAAAAAAAAAAAAAAAAAACACGCTTCTACTGACACCTCATATTGCTTGATACGACTAGCGGTGCCCTAGATCATAATGTCACGTCCAAAACGAACAAACCACCTTCCGTAAACAATAGACTAGTATGCCCCCACGGTATTGCCATGCTCATACAAATAATTTCCAGTATTTTTTAGGGCCATAAATATTTCAGAATTCAATATCTTGGGATCGGTCAACCCCTTTTGAAATCCAATCTTTCCCTACAATCCTACAAGAAAACCCGCTTCCTACGACACCTCATGCGCCCCAATCCAACCGGCGGTGCTTGAGATCATAATATCACTCGCAAATCAAATCAAAACAAAACAAACTACGTGCGTTTAATAATAGATGTGTTATAAAATCTTTCAATTTTTGAACCCTTGAGAAATAGCTTGAAACCAAATTGCATGTCACAATTACATACTACTTATAATTACTTAGAAAGAATCACCCCATCAGTATATACTACATGTAGTTAAAAAGTGGTTTCAATATACTAAAAGATTCCCAATAGCAATTAGAGAATTATATTGCACCTCTTTATAAATTTTATGAGAAAAAGTAACTATATTTGAAATGCATTTCATCAAGGAGATTCTGAAAAAATAATTAATAATAAAAAGAATGGAAATCCTTCAAATAGTGGTGAAGAGATAGCATTTACCAAATTGAAACATTCCTATGGGTCTCAACAACAAGGTTCGTATATATCAACCACTATACCAACCAGAACACACTGAGTGGCGATTTACACACACCTTGGGTATGAAGTGTTGCTGTGGCATGTAATCGTGTGGTGCATTCATACCACTTTTCTTCTACCGCAGTGTAATCACCGGTGCAACCCAAATTATTTCCCCAACCCTGAATCTTCCTGCATATCGAGATTCTTAAAGGAAAAGGTGGGGCGCTGAGGCAGGATGGGAAATTCGCATCCTGGCGGATTGGCGGGTATCGTAGCATGCACGCCGCCTTTCTCATTGAGAAGCATGATCGACGGAGAATTACTTTGCCCCCCCTGGATGGCTGGATCTGATTCTTGTATGTTCCGCAGGCCTGCCGTCTCGCTGCTTTCTCCGCCTGCGCGCTCACTCTCCTGTTTGCCATGACCACATTCGACTCCGTTCCTATCATCGGTGCGCTTCCTCACCCGCCGCTGCTGTTCCCACTGCCGTCCTCTCTGCTCTCTGCCCTTGCTTTGCTATGCTTGTCAGCGACTATTTCTAATTGATGATGGGCACGCAGATGTCAAACCTCTGGTGCGCATGAGGTTGCAGGACGGTATGGCCGAAAATCCCCAGGTGCGGGATGTGGTGAGCCAGCTCGATCTTGCATGCCGCCAAATCGGATTTTTCTACGTGGTATGAAACTCTGACAACTTCGTCTCTGTTTTCTTATGCCGTCGTCGTGTTTCGTGTTGATTTTGGATTAGCATATGATCTTTAAGCTCCACGCAATTCTTCTGTACACCTGAAAATTTGGGGAGCAGGGTTGTATCCATCCTCCTCCTCATGGCATTTGAATCGCACTTGTTGCAGACAGGACATGGGGTTCCTCCCGAGTTGTGTCAAGCTGTTCTTAATGTGGGCCATGAATTTTTTTCTCAATCGGAATCCCAGAAGTTGCGCATAGGCATGAGTAGTGCCTCCGGGTTCAGGTTGTTCACCACCCTAACCTCTACTGACTGCTCTTTCTCCAATTCTGGCTTATGTCATCATGAAAGACTAGTTTCGCTTGTGCTCGTTGTACACTTGTTTCCGCTTCTCGATTAGGTATGCAAAATCTTACTCATGATTTTGCATATCTTCCAATTTTTTAGTCAAGTGTGAACCTTCCGCCAGTTCCAAAGTTTGTAAAAGAAATCTGTATGGATGGCTTTTTGATGGTTTCTTGTATGCTTTCTTAGGCTTCACGCGTAAGTAGGTCATTTATTCTCCTGCTATCAGTACTGCAGTTTCAAAGATGCAATTAGATTTAAATGCATGAGTGTCCGCCCCATGCAATCGTGTCCAAGAACCCCTCCTTCCGCGAGTTCCTAGTATGCCCCGTGGGATAAACTCAGAATGACAAAAGTCAAGTCAACAAACGAACGCATGTTTATTTTTTCCAACATATAGACGGATTAAGGAGGCTGACCCGCAGTAGGGGTGGCATCTAGGCGTATCGATACAGTGCACTTTGGAGATTACGTGTTTAGTTCCTACTCTGCCTCAGGGTTCACTGGCCACCGAGGCAGGGAAGCTGTAGAAACGACCTCATCCATTGATTCAGATCACGAAAGCTCATGTTGATGTGGGTGTGTGAACGCAGAGGATATCAGAAGGTGGGAGAGAATATTACAGAGGGTGTTCCAGACCAGCATGAGGCTATTGATGTATGGAATGACCACCATCCTCACACTCTGAGTCCACCCTTGATCTGCTTTAATTGGCATCCTCATACATAACAATTCTGCATCTCTTAGAATATACGCACCGGGAGTTTGTTTCGACTTCATTTGCTTCTTTCATTCGGCACTACTTCTCTGCAGTGTAATAGTGTGGTGTGTTTGAGAATATTATTTGACCTCCTTTTGCCAGTACTTTAAGGAGTTCGAACCGACAAAGTTATTGTCTAGGTCGGAGAATCCACTGGTTGGCCTTAATCGGTGGTAAGCATTATGCAAGTTATAGAATTTCCTTTGGTTAAGAATGCAGTAATTCCTGTCCCTCTGTAATACTATGTTTGGAGTTGCATTTAGGTGCAAACAGATGGTGGTATCTGACGTAGTAGTAATGTGTTAGTAGAGTGTAGATTTGTTGCAAAGTCATTCGTTATGGTTGGACTTGCTTCATCTGTCTTGGTTTCCGGCCTCCTAAAGCGACGTTGTTTTGGGAATTGGGGGGACGAATTTTTATCTGGTGCTTCACATTTCAGGCCTGATTCTGTGACCAACTTCCGACCTCTCGTGCAAGAGTATCTAGATGTGATGATAGGTACCAATTTCGCCTCCTCCTCCCGTTTATTGTTTTGTCGTTTTGGGCCAAATAACTCAGCCGGTTCATTATTGCCATTCACGGATGTTGATGACAAGATAACCAACTTGTTCTATCGAGCTGATGGCTATCAAAGTATTTACAACACAACATCGCGACGTTGTGATATCAACATGCCTATAATCTGTTGTTGTAGAAACATGACATTGTTTGATTGGGAATTGGATAGAACTTGGAAGAACAATCATGCAAGGCATAGCATTGGCACTCGGAGGACCAAAAGATTTATTTGAAGGTGAAAATGCAGGAGATCCTTTTTGGCTTCTTAGAGTGATTGGGTATCCACCAAGTACAGGCCATGGTAAAGGATGGTGCGTTGTCTGTTGTTGCAATTCGTGTTGAGTCGGACTTTCTTCAGATATAATCTCATGTATGCCCATTCAAATGTGGCTTTCGACAGTGGTGGTAAGAGAGTGCTTATCTAGTTTACAGATGTGTTCTTTCTTAATATCAGGTTAGCTACAAACTTACTAACGCAGTTTTTGTTTTTGAAATGCGCATTTTTGATTCTGCAGCGGCCAACATACGGACTACGGTAGGGCCGAATCCTTAGCGTGCACCAAAAGAATGCAGATGGCAAATTGGTTCCTGTTTTTTGTCGAATGTTTCGATGCCGTTTGATTGCTTATGCAAATCTTACCCTTCTTGAGCCTTCTTCGGTATCGAACTGAGAATATATCACCAAGGCTGCAAATAGTTAAATAGTGATGCTCTGTGAGGTTTACAACCGGAAAGGAGCTGAGATTATCATCTTGAAATTCCGCAGGCCTGCTAACTCTTTTGCATCAGGATCAAAACATTACTGCACTCCAGGTTAGGCCGTCCTCTGATCTACGATGTTTTAGTTTGTAGAAGTTTTTTGATGTGAACAGCACTCAACGCTATACAAGTGTCCGTAACAATTTAGACGCTAGCAATATTGATACTGGCGCAGCCTGCCGTCGTTGGAGAGGCTATAAGTTCAGAGTCTTCGCAAGGGTTCAGGTTGAGGGTAAGATCCGTCTGGATCAGAATCTCAAGTTTATCAATCTGTTTAGCAAACTCCGCCAACGCCGTTTGTCAATTCATCTGGTAGCAGCGCTGTCCGTCGCTTCTTATTTCTGGGATTGCGATACTTGCAGGTGATGACGAAGGACGAGAAATGGATTTGGGTAGATCCAATTCCGGGAACTTTTGTGGTAAACATCGGAGATATGCTCACGGTACCATAAACATTTCTCTTGTTTAGCATTCTATGAGTGTCGGGATTAAAGGACTCAAGGGCGTAGTTCGAAGTGAATGTTCAGGAGTCTGTAGTTTTATAGATCCACGGAAGGGAGGAGTC
This sequence comes from Bryum argenteum, assembly GCA_037043015.1. Taxonomy (NCBI): domain Eukaryota; kingdom Viridiplantae; phylum Streptophyta; class Bryopsida; order Bryales; family Bryaceae; genus Bryum; species Bryum argenteum. The sequence goes on along the minus strand of CM073323.1, from coordinate 839,785 downwards.
CACAGAATGATTCGTCATGCATATGGGTTCATATCGTTCGCCGTGACCAGAACAGCACTAGTTTGATTGTAAACGTTTGCGTTCAAAGCGTATGTATGACCAAAGAGTAGCCCTTATCTTTTATAACGGTGCTCTCAACCAAGTCAAAAGCTTGATATCAGATCGTACTGACTGATAATGCTAGTAATTGAAGTTTCGGTTGGTTGGCGCTGCCAGATCTGGACGAATGGCTTGTATCAATCAACAGTTCATCGAGTTATCAACAACAATAGCAAGTATCGTGTGTCTGTTCCTTTTTTCTACGAGGTAATAAATCTCGGAAACCTACTTTTATTTGTCAACGTCTTTGTGTTGGACAAGCTGGGTACATCAAGACGAATGTAATACGAGTGACAAGCCACGGAAGCAGGTTTTTTCAGGAATGATGTACCAGAGTTTGCATTTAGACGTCTGGATTCTAGTTGAAGACAATAGTGCTAGGCCCCTTACAGCTCTAAGCGGATTTCTTTTTCATTGGATTAATTCTGTGCAGCCAAATTTCGATGCTCGGGTGGAGCCACTAAGTTGTCTGCAGAATTTAGCTGTCGCGAAGGGAACCAACTATCCGCCAGTCGTGTATGGTGACTATCTTATCAGCAAAGTGTCGACGAATTTTGGTTAGGAGATGGTATGGGTTGCACCTGCCTTATCATCAGCAGGGAAGTATACTGGTGCAAGAGCAACGATGTAAGCACAACAGGCACCCACGTATACAACAGGGATTGTGGTGGTGATACATGGTTTTCTATATTCTTGTGATTATTTAAGATCTACATTTACAGGTTAGTGTCAAGCTTTAGGATGAGATTTTGTTGTGACCATCAGCACATATCAACTCAGTGACGCGAACCAAGCATTAGTTGTTCGACACGGGATGTGCAACATGATGCTGAACTTTTTCGCTCTTGTACAGAAATTTACAATGATTATATGCTCTTGGAATACCAGGGGTGGAGAAAATTAGAAGACATTTATAGTTTTGTACGGACTTTTGTGCTGAATGAGTATATACTGTACCTTTGGTGTACTTTGCAATGCATAAGTTGCAACAAATTTTAAATGAAGAGAATGAACCTCCTAGTCGCCACCTAGACTTTTCGGAACCTAAATAGTTCTTGAACTTGAAGGCACTTACACTTTTTAGGAACCTAAACAGTTCTTGAACTTGAAGGCACTTACACCAATCAATAAAAGTAATCAACAGATCAAGGCAAGATGAAGAAATGGTTAGTGATGGTCTTCTCCTATACAAAACACAAGCTTCATATCAATGCGAGTTCAAGAAATAATTATTGCTTGGGTTGATTTCTACAGTTCACATGCTTCATGTTAGGCTACAGCTTGATAATGGGAAACTTACAAAGAATGGGGCAACTTTGAGGCACATTGGCAGTAACAGACATTTAGTCTGCTACGGTTCTAGTGCTTATCGTAGATACAGAAATGAAAAGGAGCCGAGTGCTTCAACATGACCACAACATCTGGTCACGTGAATTATAACGTTCTGAAAGAAACTAGGTTAATCTGATATTCCGCAACCGTGTAAGCAGCACATGAGATAGTTTGAGAGCCTGATACTTACTGTATGATAAGGATTGTTGATGCAATCGTTTCATGTATTTTGACACTAAATCACACACTAACATGCTTGAAAATCGTTGATATGTCCTGAAGTGATTGTTTAGAATTTGGTCAACGGTCACTGACGTCGAAACCAACCGCAAACAGGAAGATCAATCATCCCGACAACGATGCATCTACATGCTGTACAATGATTCCACATCTATTGCTACAAGATAATCAAGAGCAGACAGCTAAATACGCCTAGACTCACACAGTACATGGATGTCATCTGCTCTAAGGCTGATACATACAAAATGCATCTCTACTTTCCAAAAAGAGATTTCAACCACCAGATTCCAACTTTATCCGAATTATCCTCGGCATTCGAAGAGTTCCCGTCTTCACCGACTCCTGGAAGCTGTGCGGTTTTCTGCAGTTTGCTCACATCATAACCCTCGTTCGTAGCATGGTCTAACAATTCTTTGTATATGTCCTCGTTAAGCTCCGGTGTGCGGCTCAGAACCTTGAATAACAACACATCAAGCGGAAAATCAGCACTTGCAACACAAGAAAACTTGAGCTGGAAGCATATTGAGTGAAGTTCTAAACTGAAGAATGTCCTTGACGCCCTCAACCTCACTGCACATATTGAGGAGAGGGAATAAATCTCCTGCTTATCGAAAATGAATCAAGGATCAGGACAAGAGATTGTGGAAGGAGTTGAGGAGGGAAGTTCTCATACCCAGAGGAATTTTCTACTCGGTTGGCCAACGAGAGCCCACTGATAATTCTCATCAAGCTTCATGACCCAATAATCGCCTGTGACGGGAAAAATGGGGAGGAACGGCGGCACGACGAACCGCACTTTCAGCTTAGCGTCCGGGCTGGCTGGGTCGACTTTCCATGCTGTCCCATGAATGTAGCTGCGCTTTCCGTCCAACCACGTCTCATTCAGAACGTCAATGGTCTGGTCTTCCTTGAGAGCATAAGTCGCTCGGGAATTACTGCCCGTAGACGGTTGGAACCGGGACGGCATGGACGCTATCTCATACCATCGACCTTGATAGCGTGTAAGGTCGACGTTCTGCGCCACGGTCAAATCCTTTTCACCTCCCATCTCCGAAGGAAATGTGCGTGTGAAGATTGAAAAAAACACGCCCTCTCGTACGAGAATCGGTCGTCGGTAGGCGGCAGTGAAATCGGAAAGGCAAGACTGCGGATTTACGTCAATCGGGCGATAGTTCGAGCCTGTACATCACGCAAGCAATCAAGCAAGTGAGCAGTCAATGGGACTGCCAATCTTGTTCAGAGACGACTGATTGCTTCTGCACAGGAACCCTAAGGAAGCCGCAGAAGTGACAGTAAGGATAATTATATCGACAATGGAAACGAGAATTGGCAAGCAGGCCTACAGCGCACTCAGGCTCATTCACCAGATGTGAGAAAAGCACGACAGTAGCTGGCTTGGCCATGGGAAAGGAGAACAGAGGGATTCACGCTCAGACAGAAGTAGAGAACAACTGCAGTAAAGAGCAGCTACAGACAGACAGGCACGCACGCACGCACTGCCACATGACAATAGCTCAATGAGGCCCGGCGGGCAGGAAAAAGGAGGAAGCACTCACACAAAGTATTGTAGAGACGGTGAAGTCGAGGGGGAATGCCGTGACGAAACATGCAGGGGAAGAGGGAGGGAGGGAGGAGATTAAAAGGGAGAAATGGAGTGGGTAGCAAGGGCGAGGTCGGTGCGTGCTGGAGCTAAACGAAGAGTCTGGGCGGGACTAGAAGGTCCCGAAGTAGCCGTCACGCCGTCTATCAACTTTTGAGTGCCCCTGCTGGGAAGCAAGGCCTTGAGCCCGCACCAGCTGCTGCTTGCATAACTTACTGAAGCTGCTTCGTGGCGCATGCGCCGTAGCATGAGAAACCACTCCACCCACGTCTCATAGGCCTGGAATCCATCCCCACCGCCACCCGGCACCGGCGCCGGCACCCAAAGTGAGAGATAAAGGCGCGCCACAAGGAGCTCAACTGTCTACAGTGCGCACTCCTCCTGGACAGTTCCTTCAGGTCCAGAAATGATTCAAATTTTTGTGAAATCTTTGGAAACTGCATGCATACTCAACAATGATCACTTTTGAGAATTCTAAAGTGCGTTGTAATCACGTCTAAGTGTATTACAATACCTATCACATTCATCATTACGGTAGTAGTCGTGTGAAGGGCTTCGGCCTTTAAAGGTAAAGAAAAAAGTTTATTAATCATAACCGGTTCCAGCGACTGTCTCGCCTATGTGTCACTTCCTGATTGGCTTCGAGCATGCTCGTCGAAATTCAATAATGTACTTCTGAAAACCGATTATGAACCAGATGCATAGGATTATAGCCTCTGATGTGACAGACGACCCTACCACAAATGACTCAGCAGATTATCGTCCATTGAATACATCCATCCAATTTTCATATATTCATCCGTTTTGGTCATTTCTGTTGGATATGCAGTCAATGTTGGAACATGGACATGCAGTCAACATGCAAATGAGATTACAGTTCGGTTGCAAATCAAATTACACAATCCCTTTGCAACTCCAACACACCTGCTTGACAAATTTTTTTTATTGTTTGGAACAACTGGTCCAGCTTGAAAGTCAAGACATGTTAACCCCTAACTTTCCTTAAAACCCAAAACGGGTTTTAGCTGTTTTGGGCAGCGTAAGTGAAGTAGTAAAAATTGATATTTTTTGCTAATTTTTTTATCGGAGGTGGGCATTTTCATGATGAAGATGTTGTAAAAATCTTGGTATAAAATTCTCATTTTCACGACTTCTATGGCATTATTTTGTTTTGGAGTCGAGAAGGGGCAGGACGGGCGGGGCTCTAAGCCAATGGGGGTTGCTGTCAGAAATAGGGCAGTCGTGCGGTTTGAGAGAAGAAATATGACATGGGCAGGGGGTTAAAAAGGGGAAGGGGGTTATGGCTAACCCATGATCTGCAAATGGGGGTTGCTCACATGCCATGCTAAATGCTCCCCCCCCCCCTAGCACTAATATCAATGTAATTTCAATGTATTCCGCATAGGTGGCACTATTCACGACTAAATTTTACTTACACATGCCATAAATGTAAGTCAACTTTCACCAATTTAGGCCATTGCATTTATAACAACAAGATCTACTTTGATATTTTTATGAATGCATGTAAAGGGTGTAGTGGGGCTAATAAGGGGTCCAGCTTTGTAAGGCTGTCCCTTTCTTATTTTTCTAATTTTCTTACTGTATATTTTAAAAAATTCATAACAAATTGAGATTGTAAACTTTTTGAACAAAAGTTGTGCCCAAAATTCAGAATCCTATGAGTGCACCCTCTCACCGTTCACTTTTTCAAAATTCAAAACTCTATAGATACCACCAAGTTTTTTCATATTTCAACTCTAATGGGAGATTTTAGACCCTAAGTTGGAAAACATTTTTAGTGAAGGTTCTAAAAGTGGAATCTGTTTCCAAGTTTTTGCATGAGCATGAAGAACCCATAAACCTACATGAAAAAAAATGTGACCAAAATGTTTGAGGTAATCATCATCAATTCGCCCTTTGCACCATTGACATTTTGTCTCTCGGGCAATACCCAAAAAAACATTTGTCGTAACTTTGAACGTTATGATCTCACAAATGCCAAACATCCAACGGTTGAAATTTAGATCAGTTTTTCCAATTAGGGTTTTGTACAAGATCTTACGGTTAGAAGTCAAAATAAAGTAAAAAAATCTGACTCGTACCGCCGGGAGTACATAGTGGTAGAAAATGGCAGTTTTGAGGTTTCAAGGTTCCAAAAACAACAAGGAAATTTAGGGGTTAACGCACCCACGCACCTGTCGAAAGCCAATGGGGATTTACAATCCCTCCACCTGGAAAATTAGGATTTGGGTAATTGTACCTTCCACCATCAGGTCTTGCTTGCCAATGATTGAAGAAGTGCGAGTTATGGGAGGCGGCTTGATGATTGAAGAAAACAGTGGATTGTTCTTGTTGTCGTCGCAAAGCATCTAGTTGTTGCTGAAAAGAGCTTTGTCTCTGCAAAGCTTCACATAATTGCTGCTTAAGAACTGCATTCTCTCTGCGAAGTAGGGCCACGTTCTTTTGCATAGCGAACCTAGTTTCTTTCGGAGCTTCTGTAACTCTTTGCGAAGTAAACATGATGTCATTCAAATCATCACATGGATTCTCAATAAAATATTGAGCCCAGAATTGCATCTCTTCGTCGACCAGAGAAGCCGGTGTTGTTTGAGTAAATGTTGCAATGTGTTGCGAAACAGGAACTGGTGCAGATTCTGAATCGTCAATATTGGGCCGGAAACATGGCCGAGAGCTAGAATTCCATGCTCTAATTGGAATAGATGATGGAGGATCTAAATTGATGATTGGTGGCTGAGTACCAGAAGGCAAGGTTCTGAACTCAATATCAAGCTCTTGGCCGCAATCTCCATGCTCCGCGATTATCAAACTCTGCAATCTCAAAGCTGTATTCGCTTCATGCCAGCCAGAAACCTCAATTTCGTAATGCCTTTGAAAATTCCTTGGTTCACCGTTAGAGTTAGGCCTCGCCAAATTTTGCGCTGCTCTACTCCTTAAAATTTTACTGCGATCATAACGTTGAATGCTAGATAGTGCCCTGTGGCCAGAATTTGAAGCAATATCCTCCAACGCCACTTCAGCAATACACATTCTCGTAATTGCCGTGACTCTCCCTGATTTATTGGTGTAGTCACCTGTCAATCCAGCAGCAGCTGCCATATCACGAACAAAGTGTCGCAATGTAGATTCCCCGAGGTTGGTATTTTTTTTAAACCAGACAATCGACTTAGGGTGTTGTATGGGCGATAAGAACAAGTGGCCCTGCTCCGAATTCTTTGGCATGTGAGCTAGAAGGACTTTGAAGGTGTGGATCACATCAGGATCCTCAGAGTAGACAACATCACAAAAATGCTCAGGCTGGTACTTCGTCAATGTAGGCTAGTGATTCTTCGAAAGTGTTTCGTCATACCTTGCAGAAAAAACATAAAATAAAATATATAATTAGACCACCATAAAATAGACTTTTTAACAGGGTTCTTCTCTTTCATTTCGAGATGATACATTTGGTCTCAGAAATCTTCTCAGAAGAAAAAGATGCTGGCAGAGGCGTATCATAAGCAAAATTCAGACAATGGATATATCCATCAGTTTGTAACCCTCACAAATGATCAGAGCACTATCAACATTCAAAGATAAGTAATTGGTTTGCTGCTCCCCGTCAATGGGAAACTCATGATACCTGAGAAGTTCCCTCCCACGCTCATCACTGCCTAGAGTAAAATCACACAGTCGCAGATTGTACAACTCTTTGTTTCCTCTGATCAAAAAAACGGTGGTGCAAAATAACACCATTCTTTTTTGGACACCACTAGGATGCGTAGGTTGATGATTCGGGTGAACCAAGATTCTGATCTCATCATCATCGGTGAAATAATCTACTTTCCTCCTAGCTTTGTTTGCACTAGCGAGTATGCTTCTCTTCATTGCAAGTACCACTGATTTATTTACTCGGCCAAAGTGTGGATGAGAATGCATGAAAAACTGCTCCTCGTTGATACCAGTCTCATTGATCCTCTCACGTTGCACTTGACAAAATATTCTATTGAAGCCCTTGTAAATTTGCAAGATGCTTTGGCTTGGATAGTGCGAACGGTTTTTTTTCAATAGAACATAAAAAAACTTGCACAACATGTGAGCAAGCTCTTTCAAAGGAATCTCTTCTAATCGAATAGACGTATCCATGCCACTTGCAATTCTCCATTCATGGAAGCGGTTTCTAACCCACGAGTTGCTCTATTCAGTGCCGCTCTTTTCAGTAGCAGACATCTCACGTTCAAAAGCAGACTCATCGAACGGAGCAAAGCCTAAGTCAGTTACCGAGACTCTAGAAGAGCTACCGAGTTCATCTATTTCCTTCTCGAAAGTAGCACAACTTTCACTGATCACGGATTCTTGAATGTGATTATCCTCAACATCTCTCCATGGAAATTCGACAATCGCTTGAACATTGCTCAAGGGAAATTGAACAGTATTAGCCTTAGCATCGCTTGGAGGAAACTCAATGCTCAAAGGAAATTCAAGATGATGACCTGCAAGATCAGATTCGATGCCAATCACCGGAATTTCTACGCAGCCATCTAAAACACCGATATCAGACTCATCGGTAACCACCGGAAATTCTGACCACCGGCTAACAACTAACGATGGATCAACTGCAACTCTCTTTCTATTTCTTCCCCGTTTTCTAATACTTGGACTAATCATATCTTGCTCCTGAGATAAATCCGTTTCACTAAAGTCAAAACCAAGATTGAATGAAGGACAAGAATCTGCAAATATCGATTCCTCTACCGGCAACACAACTGGAGATGAAACTAGATGCTTGATCACAGAATTGTCTACTGCAACTAAATTTGCTATTGATCCTACTTTCATAGAAGAATTAACGCCTTGCCGCCTACTAGATCGTCGACGCTTACAAGAATCCATGATGCAATCAACATTGCTTCCCGTCAGAAAACAGAAAAACAAATTGAAACAGAAAACAAGAAACCAAGAAACTCACAGAAGACCGCGATGTTCACCGAAGCCAAGAGTCACGTTAACAAAATTGAGCGCGCTCACAAAAGACCGCGATGCTCGCGGAAGCCAACAGCCGTCACATCAACAAAAATGAGCGCGAAGAATTCAAATGCTAGCCGGTAAGCAGCCGGTTACGTAGTAGCTCGACAGTCCCTGTCCACCGGTTATGAAAGGTAACCGTTTTGTGAGCCCGGTCATCGTTGGAGAGCCGTCGCCATCGAGCACATTTCCGGCTATCGGCCTCGATGGGCTAGATGACGCCGGTTCTCCAGCGACAACCGGGCTCACAAAACGATTACCTAATTCATTAGGGCTTTTTAACCTCTATACGTCCCTATGTGGTAGATATTTCAGACCCATACAATGACAATATTTTGGACGGAGGGCATAAACATTGAAGAGCCATATCTTTTATATTCAGCTCCTTTTTTGATAAAATCATTTGGGTTGAGTTACAAATCAAGTCTCCTCTATGTGGTAAAAATTTCAAACCCATACAATGATGTCTAAATAAATGGCATGCATTTAGTGAAGGCAACTTTTGTTTTGGGTTTTCAAACATTTAGCATGTTTTATCATTGCAAGCCGATTATGTGAAATCAAAAATAGTTATTCATGAAACTTTTTCCTGAGTGTGATCTTTAGATGAATCCCAATAACTTTCTAGTTAGAAGTTTCTTTTTGCAAATAACTTTGGTATTGGATTTGCAATGGTGTTTTCACAATGAAAAAAGCGAAAAATTGAATGGCTTTTGAGGAACTAGAGCGCCTTCATTCACCTTTAGTTTTCAACTTTGTTTTTTGGAACGGATTCTAATTATAACCTCAATTCCGTTAAAATGGCGGTATTCCATGTGCCATTTTGCCAAATCCCTATGAGCCATTTTGGTCGCATTCTGAAACATGCCATTCTACAAGCATATTTTTGAACTGTAGTTCAGAAGTATTTATGCCTGCAAAATCACATGTTTATTAATATCACACATGTACTCTATAATATCAAGTGATTTTTGTAATATCACCAAAATTTCCATACTATCACACATGTTTTACGGTTTTTGACCTTTCGACATAGTCAAAGGACAATATTTCTGAACAGCCGTTCAATAACATTGTTGTTTTTGAAATGCGATTAGAAATATTTATCCTATCATCTGAAACTCGACAAAAACCAACATTATTTTTTTTCAATTTAAGCACCCCAAAAAGCGCCCTTTTAAGGAAATTGAGGATTTATATTCTGGTTTTAGTTGTAAAAACCTTCACCCAATTGAAGAAATATTGAAGATAAGGCATGAATTTGAGTTCAGGGGTTGTATTTTTGGACTATTTTTCTTTTGTAAATTGTTTGGCACTTTTCATTGGTACAAGGCTATTTGAGCCAAGATATTATTTTCATCAATAGTTTTGATACAAGAGTATTTTTGAGATGAAGATAAAAAAATTTATAGTTGATGATTTTTTTATTGCAAATCTCTTGTTGGCAGTATTTTCTCTTCAAAGTGAAAATGATGGTATTTTGTAATGTGTTTTGTGCTCTACTATGTTAGGATCTCGCAATCTATGAGGTCTTAGGAGTCAAATTTTGGTCTACATAAATTACAACAAGTCTACCGTAACACCATAGCTGGTTCGTTCCCTGCCGAACGAATAATTTTTTTTTTTGAAAAAATAAGGTTCGTTTCTCGCAAATCGAATTTTTAAAAATTCGTCTCTATATTTTTAGAGAAAAAAAAATCGAGGCAGAGAAGGGGGTTTATTTGTGGATGGAGCTTCATAATGACAAGACTAAGCAAGACTTGAAATTAGTAGATTTGGCAAGTACATCAGTGGGGCTAGCGCATAGTTTCGTCATTTACCCATTTTTGGAGGGCGGCAAAATAGGTCCACAATTCCTCCAGAATCATTATGCTCTATTTTCTCAATTTTTGGTTTATGTTGAGATTATTTTTCCTGAAATTTGTTCTTGAAGGCATGGAATTTCCATTTATTTTCGTTTGTTATTTTTGGAATTATTTAAGAACGAACCAGCTATGGTGTTACGGTATTACAAGTCATATGGTTGAGATCTAAATATATTCACTTTATTACCATATATGACACATTTTTTGAAAATAAGCTTTTGGCAAAAAATACCCCATGGACATTTAGAGGTTAAGAAATTTCTCTAAGCTAGAAAAACAAGAAATATATCAATGAATCAACAAGTATGGGCTCATGAACAACTTTGGAACTCATACCAAATGCAAGTGAAATTGCAATAATTGGAAGTTGTAAATGAGTAGTGTTGCACACACAAACCTAACTTGTTCAGTCTTTTCACAAAAGAAAATTTGAATTTTTGGCCATGGTATAATAGCACACTTTGGTGTGAATCTGACGCACTTCACGGTTTTCAAATCAGATCATTTTTCAGTTCACAAAAAAATTTCAATTAAAAAAAAGAAGAAAAAAAAGAAAAAATAAAAAAGAAAAAAGAAAAAAAGAAACAAAACTTCATGAGGAATTTGAATTATTACTAGACTGCATTCAAGTTTAGAACATATTAGAATTGCCCGCTCAAGGCAATTTTTGAGGATAACTTTGAAATTATTTGTGTATTGATTGGAATTCAAAGCTATAAGAGGCTAGGTATCACACTGGAGTTTATAATGATACCATGGTAAAAAATCACTTCTTTCATGAAACATCATTCAAAAAATTATAAATACTACATGCACCATTTACACTAACTACTCCTACTTTTCGCTTCACTCATGGTGTTTATTTTCACTTGCAAATTTGATATGAGTACCTAAATCTGTTCTTGAGATACTTGCACCCATGCTTGTAAGATATCTAATATATTCTTAATTATTTTTTGGCTAGGAGGAATTTTTAAAAATCTTCTTAGGACTTATAAACTTTTTTCAAAAGCACACAAGGCCATTCTCACCACTAAGAATGTCCTATAAGGACTTGAAGGATGGTTTGCTGATTAACTTGTATTTGTTTCAACTAACTTGACTTTTGGGAGGTTTAGGTCACCTTTTGGAAATAGAGATTTCCTACCTTTTGGGGAAACTTCAATATTTTTGAACTTTTGTCACGATGGAGTTCAAGCACATGGAAAAAATATAGGAAGAATTTTCACATGATGGGAGGGGTGGTAAATTTAACAACCAAATGTTTCTTAGCTATATGAGCCTGTCCTATTGCTAGTCCGTTGGCATGCTCTCAATGAGTTCGAGCCAACAAGCTACAACTTGAACAAAGACATAGGACCGGGGTATGAACCGGTGTATGGAAATGTGCATGGACCAGTGTATGGACCGGTGTATGAAACAGGAACGACGCCGACACCGGACCAGGGCTTAGATTGGGCCGGCTAAGAACCGGAGAGGGCGATGCAGGGTATGTATCAGTTGGGGAGGATCCGGTTGGGACTTGGGAGGGTGTTAGGAGGTTGGATTGAATCGAGGCTTGCAAGAAAAGCCTGCAAAGCTGGTGTGTCTCGTGCGCCATACCTTTTCCTTCGCAAGTTATTCGATCGTGCGGGCGGGCGATTGTTTTCCGAGTTGTCATGCTTCCCCGCTCTCTTGTCGCAATGACATGATTCTTGTGCAATTCCTGCAATCCCCTCTCTCCCTTCCTTTTCTCTGCACCTCCCCGACCTCTCCGTCCCTTGCTTCTTTGCCTCCCCACCGACATGCTCCTTTCGTATCAACGCTCTCCTCAACCTCTCCAAGATGAAGTTCCTACTTGTTCGATGTGTATGGAGGTCCTTGGTACCTATGGCGGTCCCGCTTCGCTTCCCTGCGGCCACAACGGATGTCTCTCCTGCCTTCAACAGGTCCCAATTTCCCTCCTTCCTCTTCTAGGGTTTTCTTCTCTAGCCCCCTTATTTACTTCGGTACTTGTACTCTTCTCGCTCGCTCGCTCCATCATCACCGTACTCTGGTGCTGCTGCAGGTTCAGGTGCACTCCACCATGCCCCTCTGCCCGCTCTGCCGAACGCCCTTTGAAGCCGATGTCAATTTGTGCCTAAATTTAGACCTGAGAGATGCCATCGAGCGTATGCAAGCAGCAGCTGCTGCGGCGGCGATGGCACCACCCGTGAACTACAAGGCGCCTGAAGCAGAGCGCCTGGCGCTCTCCTACAATCCCCCGCACGATAGCCACGCTTGGGATGGTATTCCTCAGGGGGACCCGCCGTGGCCAGAGGCAACAGGGTCATGGATTCCAGTCGCTTCTGCCAAAGAACGAGCGCATGCCACCGCCAGTAGCACCCGTAATCTCGAACAGGGTTATTGCAGTAGCGAGTACGAGGAAAGATGGGCTGACCACAATACTGCTCCCAATGTCAACGTGTGGAGCGTTTTGAGAGGGGCGTTGTCTATGGTTGCGGGAATTGGTGGTTGGGTGCGTGGCGAAGATGATAATCACAACCCTGATTGGTCGTACGAACGTCAAATTCATTCTGGTAGAACCATTGGGCTTGAAAGATCAGGTTCTGGAAATTCGTGGAGGAACCCCGGTCATGTTCCGAGCGCCCCACCCCTCCTGCATGGGTCAAGTGGCGAAGACGTCCGATCGTTGAGAGCTCTCCTGGAAGCGGAGCCTCCGCAGTGGATGGCCGACAGCGCTTCGTATGGATGCATGCAGTGCGGTGCAAACTTCCGACCCGTGACTGTTGGCAGGCATCACTGCCGGTTCTGCGGGGGTTTATTTTGCAGGAGGTGCTCTTCGGGAAGGTCCTTGTTGCCGATCAAGTACCGGGAGCGAGATCCTCAACGCACCTGCGACACATGCTTCGAAAGGCTGGAACCTATTCAGCGAACCCTAGCTGATCGAGTCAGCAACGCTGCCCAGGTTTGGCCTTTGTCTTTTCTTTCTGCGTGAACAGAGCAAGTGGATTTTAGGCGTCTATCTCGATTGTGTCGATGATACTCTTGACGTTCCTTACTACTGCTCCCGCTGTATCTTCGCACAATTTATTCCCGCTGTGTCTGCAGGCGGCGACACATGACGTGACTGACGCAACTTGCATGAGAGGTTGGCTCAATAGCCCTGTCGGTTTATCTATGGAGCAGGAGATTTACAAGGCAACAAACACCGTTCGGGCTTACTACAAGGTATTGGCTACAACATTGATTGTGGATAATACCGTGAGCCGTGCTTGTTGTGTTGTCTTGGTGCCACGATTGACACAGCTGATCTGTCGCCTTCACAGATTGGGAAATTGAAACCAGAGCGATCAATCCCAGATGCGGTGTTAAAGGGAGCGAGGGGTCTAGCAATTCTTACCGTCGTGAAAGCTGGAATGATGGTCACTTATAAGATCGGCACTGGACTGATAGTCGCTCGAAAGGCTGATGGCTCCTGGTCTGCACCTTCAGCAATTGCGTCATGTGGACTGGGATGGGGACCTCAGGTGATTTGAAATACTCTCCTTTCTACCCCTCTTAAGAAGCTGTGGCTGCAAATTAAAGTCGTACTTCGCCTTGGAAAATGTCATTGAAAATCATCTTACTGCGTAGAATTTTCTGATTGTTTCCTTTCTCAAGTTTTGGCTGCCGTGTTAACATAACTCCTTGATCGTTTTGAATAGGCTGGAGGGGAACTCACAGATTTTATCATAGTGCTCCGAACAGTTAAAGATGTGAAAGCTTTCTGCAGTCGTGTGCATTTCTCTATGGGAGCTGGTGTGAGTGCAGCTGCTGGTCCTGTCGGTAGGGCTGCCGAGGCAGATTTCCGTGCTGGAGATCGAGGAGCAGCCACTTGTTACACATACAGCTGTAGCAAAGGTGAGAAGGAAGTTGCTTGGGTTTTTCCATGTTGTATTTCAGGTTGAAATTCTCAAGGCAATCATCAAGCTGGGAAGTTGGCATCTGAGCTACTAGACTGTCCATACCGCTAATCGAATTGTTCTGTGGTTTCTCGACAGGTGCCTTCGTTGGGATATCGTTAGAGTATAATTTGGTCGCAACTCGGACTGCTACCAATGCAAACTTTTATGGAGATGCTTATCTTTCATCATCAGATATTTTGCTGGGTTCAGTTCCACGGCCAAGGGCAGCTGGACCCTTGTACAACGCACTCCATGACTTATTTGGGAAACTGGAAGCGAACGGCGAGTAAGGACTTCCCGATGATGCGCATCAATGTACAGTGTTGGTGGAGCGGAAGGTCTCCGATGTCTGTATCACATTCAGATATTTAAGGTTTTTGTACATTTTCTTTTCTTCCATTTCAGCTGGTCTGTAAATAGCACGGAGTATGTGGTACTGTTTCCCATTCTCTAGGGTTCTGACCCAAGAGCAGCCGAAAGATAATTGCAGCTGCCGTCTGATTAGAGTTAAATACTTGGGACAATAAGTAATCGGAATTTGCAAGAGTGCTGGAAGATTCTATTAATCACTTGCCTATCGTAAGCATTTTTTAATTGGTCATATTAGGAACTGCCTATGGTCAATTAGATGTCGTCTCAAAATGGAGATTATGATGTAGATTGTCAAGAGTTCCCTCACTTGATTTGAGTGAGATTTATGTAATTGGAATTGTATTGGACATTTCTAACCTACTCCACTTTTAATCACTGGTGAGTTCATAGCTTTGGTTTCCTTTTATGCCTGAATCGTTATAATGTTACATTGTGAAACCCTTCTTCACCAATCAATAACAGCAATAGGACCTTTGTAAAGTTTTGAAGCATTGCTCATCACGGAGTGTAAAGGTCTAAATGATCTAGGAATATAGTAATAGTGAAATTTACGACAGTTCAGAAAATCACGGAGTGTAAAGGTTTACATGATTCAGGAATATAGTAAATAGTGAAATCTGAGACAGTCTGAGACTCGAAGTTGACATTTTGTTTGGTCATTTTTGTCGGTTGGAATCCATATTAACCAAGTAATAACGAAATCTACACTTCTTGCACCCAAATTCTTGGCTTGATAGGGTTTGGATTTCTAACACTAAACAAATTGGAACCCATCCCAAAAATAAAGTTGAAATCCAATGGTGGCTGAAGACGATATAGCTTCTCCATTACCATCTTTTTTTTTTCACTTTTTTCATTGTAGAATCATTGTTGCAGATCTCATACCAAAAGTATTTGGATCAAGATTCTCCCAACTACAAAGTTGTTAGTATTCGTCTCAAGATCATACTCATGCAAAAAATATTTATGATTTCACATAATTATCTTGAATGGTAAAACATGCCCATTGTTTGAAAACCCAAAACCAAAAGCTTCCTTTACGAGAATGCATGCCACTGATTTACACTTCATTGTATGGATCTGCAATTTTCACCTAAGAAACTAGACTTGATTTGGTACCTATCTCAAAGTGTTTTGGTGGCTTCAAAGTTTTAGATCGTCATCCAAAATGTAGAAAAACGATATTGGAGACGTTTTAGAGTTAAACGTATTCACTTGAGAACCATCAATAGATTGAAGAGTAATATTAATCTCTCATGAGCAATTTCTGCAAAGAAATAAAATAGTGTTTTTAACCACTAATGGTGACTGAAGTCCAACTTCAGTCAATTTGACTTTGGTAAAGCCTCTCACTTCCTATTTTTGCTCAGTCATGAATTCCTCAGTTTATGCTCATTTACTCTCAAAATCTGACCAGAATTGATTAAAAAATAGAATCTTAAACAATCCACCAAAAATTGAGATTCTACTTTTTTTCAAATTTCTCTTTTGTAAATGTAGATTAGGTTTTAAAACATCATCTCACCGTTGGGATTTTAACCCAATAGTTTTTACATGCCTTTTTAATTGTTGAAAATGGGTCTTTGTTTTTGTATCTAAGATTTGGTATAAATGTACATGTACAAGTTAGGTACTAGATCTTACGGTTACATCCTTTGTGAAAATTCAAAAATTTACATCTTGCATCAAAAACGGGTATTTTAAGTATTTTGGCTCTTTTGAGGCTGCTTAGCTTTAGGGTTTAGAAAAGCTTCAAACTTGATTAAGTAGAACTAAAACAAGTAGGAAGAACTAAAGTTCTGATATTGTACATAAGAATGTAAAAGAGATTGAGTGCAACGTAGCACCCAATCTCAAGGAACCCAATGCTTAATTTAAGAGACCCAAAAATATCAAAGAATTTCATGATTCTCTTCACAATGCTTCAACTTTATAAAAATGTGATAAAAACATAAAAGAAAACTACTCTCACTTGTACCCATACAAACCAATGCCATAAGAGGGATCAATAAATGAATATGAGGTGTCCACAAGTGGTTCTATGTTGGTATACATGTTACAAGTACTGTACTTGGAATCATCCTCTTAATTATAAATAGCCACTAAAAACAAAAGCACTTTGAATTAAAGTAAAACTCTAAACACAACAAAATTGATACCTTCAAGGTTGAAAGACATGACTTAAACGAGGCGACTCTAATTCCATATCATTGTTTTTGTCAACCAAACTCCTTGTTGCTCTAAAAAATCCACGCACACAAAGTCTTGCGCAAGGGATACAAAAGTTGTGTCTAGAACAAGAATAACACATAATCTAATTGCATATTGATCAACTCCCATGGATTGGTTCCTTATGTTTCTCTTTGCACTTGTGTGCAATTACTCGGACTTCACTAGTGAACACCCTTGTATGACACAAAACATCTGTTATTGCAAAAAGAGAGGAAAATATGTGCTATTAGCCACTTAATCACCAAGAAACAAGCGTTAATACCTCCAAAACCAAAGAGGCACAACTACTAAAGCTTAGTAGAAACATACTTAACTTAAGCAATGAAGTACCTGTTTCAATTTAAATAGGAGAATACATTACTACATAATTTTCTCTACTTATCATGAAAGTAAAGTTTTCCTCTTGCAAATACATTTATACCATATGGAACTACTATTAACCAAATTTTCCGTAGTATATTCCCTTAGCTAGTTCAGGCTAGTCCATACCCGGTTGGAATGAACCTGATAGGCGATATACGATAGAGATAAGTTATCAATATATAGGCGGATGTTTGACCTACTTGGACAAGCCGGTCAGAATTGGTAGGTCCCAGTGAACACGTCACCTAACAAGTGGTCCATCTGGATCTGACCACCCTGTCAGGTCCAACCTACTACATGTATCACTCGTCAGTGTGTAGGATGTGTGATCTATATGTTAGAATAGTATGTTTTCACTCGCCCTAGTCATTGGAAGACTCGAAATTAGTGCTTACGGGTATACCTCTTGCTTACTATTAGGCATTGCAACATTTTTTGTTTTCCTTCTTAATCACGTTTTTGACGATCCGATTCTATAGTAACTTAAAAAATAAAGAAAAAATCATTCATTGAGTCGCTTATGTTCCTGAGAACTCAATTTCAAAAACCAGCTCAAGACAAGTGGCGATAGAAGCAACAGATTATGCTCTTTTTAACCCCTAAAAATAGTTAAAACCTACAATAGGTTTTAAGAGTTCTCGGAGGATAAAAAATCAATCAACTTTGACCATAATAATCTCACAAATAGAGAAAAGTCAACTGTTCAAATTTTTCATCATGGGTAGAAGGTCAACTTGATTTTGAGGTCCTACAGTTAGAGTTTACAAATAATGCTTGGATTAAGTTTCATTGATCCTAAAGTAGAAGAAGGTTATTCTTGACAATTTAGGCAATTTCGCATCAAGGATCTTTAGGGGTTGAATGGAGTGATCCATGGATTCCTAGGAGGATCAGAAGGAGGGTGCCTACATCTGGCCTGTATGGAAGCCACGCAGTCACTGCAAACTCTTGGCCGAGCCGATTCATCCTTCATGTTACCGTAGATTGTCCATTATGTGGTCATGGATTTCTTGAAAACTATTCGCAATGTTTATTCCTTCTGTCCCAACACCTTTGGCTTCCAGATCATCCATGCTCAAAGGGCCGAGGGATCTGAGACCACCTCAAAGCTTTGGTTTGGACCAATTTGGTTTGATAGCCGTCCTATTCGTCTATTCGTCTTTGATGGGTGTGCCAACTTCCCGTAAATTTTCCCACATACATTTTTCAAGAAAGCTTATAATTTGGGTGTATCAACGCTTTGAAATTCAAAAAGGACCAAAAACGTCTGTTTGGGCTAATAGGGGTTTGTCGTTATACTTCTGCTCAACATCAAGAGCTACTAGGCGAGTAATAAAACACATCAACCGAACATAAGCACTTGCACTATAAGGTGGATTCAGGTCCCATGTATTGACTTTCTAAAACTCGAAAAACATCAGCATCCTTAGCTTCCAGCGTCTGGTCTGCACTCGTCGCATCAAATGCCTTCAAGTTGATAAAATGCTTCTAAGTGTAGTAGGGACCGATAATCTGCGCCGTAGTGGAGTCTCATCACTCGGTCAACTGATGTCAGATTGCTCTGCACTTCGTCGCCAGCGTCAGCGGCGAGAGCAATTGATGCCAACTTCAGCCGCTCATTCGCCACAGCAATGTGATCCTTGCCGTAGATTTTCTCCAAAATCTGTGTACAGAAGCGAGATGAAATGGAGCTGAAAACTTAAAACCATACAACCATACAAAGCTAAACAAGTCCGTGCTATAAGAGGCAGCGAGAAAAGGCACCTGGATTGCCAATCTACAGGGAGGAAGCGCATCGCGTGGTCTACCAATGGAGCAGTATGCTTGCGCCACTACATCTTGCACCTGCGGACGCCCACTCACCATTAAGCTTTGCTTCTAACTATGACACTGTTCTCCAATACATCAATAGTCGGCACCTGACACTTCAGTTCCACTTCAAGTCAGTCGGCCAACGAGCAATCTTACTGTCGCATACCTTCGCAAGTTGTTTTGACGAAGGATGAAAGATCTGGCATTGCTTCAAAAGGTTTATGGCTCCTTTCAATAGATCCTCTTCGTTACTCCTCGGCAGTGGTAGCTTAGATTGAAGTCTGCAATGCCTCCACACAAACATGATATGCGTCAAATTCATCAAATTTCTACCCTCGTCATGGCAATCTGGGAATCATCGTCGTAGAGACCAAGCATATAGCAAGTTCCGGAGTGCACACACAGGTTATGAACGATAAGTAAAAGACTCATCGGAAGCACATCCTTCATGCAAGCTCTTAGTAACATGTGTTGATATGATCAGATACTTGTAAGTCTTAGATTCTTCCTCATTTGAACCACTGAATTCAATCTACTGAAAGGACTTGGTCAAAACCTTCCAAGCTCCATCTTCGCACTCTTTGCCGCTTCTCTGTAATACTTCATATCGACTGCCGTCCCACATAAAATACAGCAGCCTGGTGTTGCCGTCTCTCCCTGCACGAATGAAGTTATGAGGTAAGGACCTTACCTAGACCAACATCCAGCTTTATGCTCTTAATAAAATCTGGGCTAGACCTCTACTCGTACCGTGCGACCAATGAATTTGAAAACTGCTTAATCTTTTTGAGCTATGGAAGATATTTTGTCAACTTCGCAGAAAGGCAAATGAATATTTAAGGAGTTGTATTTGTTTCATAATTTCCGACGTAGGATGGATTATGACTTTTGAAGTTGAAAAGAGGGCAATTCTAAAATGGCCCCCCTCATAAAATGTACCGAACTTGTACATCAATGTGCATCAAAGCTTGCCAAAGGTACCCATATGACGGGGAGGGATTTCAAGAATAAGGGCCATTTAAGTGCTGCCTACCTTAGTATAATTTCTGGCAACACGTTCGTCAGGTTGCTCTAAGAAAGCGAGCCCTGGCACCACTCCATCACAGCCCATTTTGGAGCACCGAAAAGCGTCCAACAGAAGATCAGGTTCTGCAATCGTTGTGCACGAAGGACAAGCACATGTGAAGAAGTAACGCTCTTGAAGCCATGCAATTCTTTCATCACGCCTCATCTCTCCAACCTGCAGAGAAAAAAGTGATATATCTCATGAAGAGCCGTGAAGAATAAAATATTGAAACCGCCCTTATCAATGCATTAGTGAAACGAAGTAAAATTCACAGCACACTCTCGAAAGGAAGGCTCACTTGAGCCCCGTAACACAGCTCCAGCGGAGAACCAGCTTGTACAGGTAATATAGTGCGAACTCTGACACGTCGATTTTTGAATGATGCATGTACATTGGTAATGCATGAATGATTCAACTTACTGCCCAGCAGGTATATACCTTGGGCAACATTCACCTGAAATGATGACCACCAAATTCTGTTACTAATGCTCTACCTATTATAGGAAATTTCAAGATTGCTTGACCATTCACCATTCACCTTGTGGACATACATGCAGAGAAGTATTTGAAAAGTACATACATATTTAAAAAGTACGCTACACCTGCTCCACCAAAGTGAGTAACGATTTGTCGATGTTATACTTCAGGCTCTGGATCCTTGAAGCAGTTTTATGACCATGTTGTACAGCAAATATTCCCATCGCATTTGCACGTACAACAGCAATAAGGTGTACCAGCTGTAGAACCACATTAAGAGGTTACACGATTGGCGACACATTTATCAGCTATGTTTTGCTGATTTGTCCTCATGCTCACATAAACAACTACATGCTGAAAACATAATCTAATACTTAAATGCCAATAGACATACCTTTGCAGCCAAATCTCCCATCGTTTCTTGAAAGCTCCTTACAGCACCATAGGAGAGACAATGTGCCATCACCGTTGCCATAATATGCACGTCCACCTTGGACGCATTGCTCATTTCATTGTAGTGATGGCAAAGCTTATAGAGCTGCAATAACGAAACCAAGTCACGAGCCTAGTGATGACATTCGAAGTATCTGTACCGCAAAGTTCTCAGACACTTGCTCATAATTTGGTCATACTAGATACTAACAACAAAGTTCACTCCAACTATACTTCAAAAGATGCTCAACGAGAATATTACCTCTTTCCGCAGAAATGTATTGTCATGACATCGGACATACAAGCGAGCAGCAAGAACTGCATCGGTGGGAAGAACGGCAGACCAACTCGCACCCCCACACTCAGGCGCGTGCTCCCCTGGTGATCTTTGGCCGTCAAGATCCGGGATACCCTCATCACAGGCAGCACTTCGGCAACCCTCATGACAGTACAATGTGATGGCACAAGCCTTGCACGGCAGAGGGTCAGGAGGTAGCAACTCAAAGCAATAATGACAATGCGTGTTTCGGTGACCCTTCAATATAACCTGAATCCACCAACAACAAAGCATGAGCTAACCAATTGTAGATGAAATTTTGGGCCTATTCCAGACATAAGCACACTGCAACCAGTAGCTGATTGGAGCAAATAAATAAGAAAGGAATCAGTTCTAAAAGTCGTGAAGGAGTAATTACGCCACTCACCGCCGCAGCTGCCTCTTCTTCCAGGATCAATAAGCCGGCGTCAAGTTCATTAGTTGCTTGCAATCCCCATTGTTTTTCGACCGTCCAATATGGACAAACTCCATCAACAGAAGAGCACTCTCCTGCTTTCCATATTCTGCAGTCCTGAACTAATCAATGTCACGTTCGAGCACATTAGAAAGTGAAGGCGCGGAAGGAAGGAGCGCTTAATAAAATTCTACGAGACATTCATCGTGTTCTCTCAGCGTGACTAGCACCATACAAATTCACATCCATGTACATCTCTTTTTCAGATGTATATTGCTTCCACTGCATACCTGATTCATCGAACTTCTTCGCAGGTTCAACAACACTCATCAGACCTTTCACTTTGCCCAATTCATGGGAGACTTGGTTCTTCCGATGAGGTGATTTTTCAAGAGACAGGGCCTGTTCCAGATCCGCTGTCGCCCTCGCATAACTGTGAAGATCAATAAAGACCCGACCTCGTCTGTACCAAGCCTACATCGCAGATAGTTGAAACATCACCACGTTGATACTGAGTTGCAATGAATCAATCGAGTAAATTGTGCAACTTCTGAAGAAGTAATAGATGTTTCAAGAGTACTCATTCATTCCAAGAAAACACAATAGAAGCTATAATGTAATGGCTACAGCGGCAGTGACCCGCATGGGCCCTACCTTGGAGTATTGTGGCTGAAGATTGATACCTCGTGTGCAATCTCTCGCTGCTGCGTCTAGCAGCCCCACAGCCTGTGCCTGACATGATTAGTATATAGTACTGGCACTGGACGCTACGGTAATCATGAAAAATATCTAGATATTGAAAGAGTTCAAAGCCTTTCCAATTCGGTTTCGCGGACATTCGTATGTGATGTAACAACGGCGATCGTGACGAGTTAAACACGGCACTGCTTCGACAGAGTTTAATATGAACCCACATTTACAAGTAACGAACCTAACAGCGTTTTCGCACATACATGTAACGCAGCGGCTCGATTCACAAAGAGGGTCGCCAAAATGGCCACGTCGGCATCGGCACCAAGAGGAACATACCGTAAAGCCTGCGCACGATGCCACGCAAAATGAGTACGGTATGAGTGAGTATGGTTGTCGACCGGAATGAGGTACGGAAAGCATTTGCCAGGTTGAGAGTGTACCTTCGTGTAGGAGTCAAGAGCCTGGGGAAACAAGGACTGTCCGAAAGCTTCATTGCCTTCCCCCTTGCAGTGCAGAGCAGTCTCCAAGTCTTTTGCGCAAGTTGTCTTGTTGGGGTGGGCAAGCTGCTCAAGTAACTGTAATAGCAGGAAATCAACCAACATTACTCATGGCGCCGTCCATCGTTCGCAAAGCGTCGCACAGAAAAATAGGCTTTAGCTAAACCCTGAAACAAATAACCAGGTCTGGATCCGCTTCCACAGTTCTTATGCCCAAACTTCTACCTTAACCTTCAGACATGCTAGAGGAACTAACTGCCGAGCGTCTTGTCAAAAGCATTACGGCGACATTTCATACTTGAGCATGCGAAGAGTGAATTTACAGCAGTATGTGCCGCTATAACAAACACTGTAAACCCTAATCCCGAGGGCTACAACATCGACGTGAATGCAAAGTGCTTTGATAAATTTCAGCTTCTCAGAAACAGGCCACAGGCATCGGCGTCAAATTTGGGCCATCCGCAACTACATGAAAGTGATGAATTGTTATCATGCATCGTCTACACCATCAGCACCGAAGGTAGGTCACACCAAGCAGTCAATCAGTCACTCAGGAATCACTAGAGCGCGAAAGTTGCTGGATCCCACGAGGACTTACACATCGACTGCGAATAAAATTAGCCTGCAGATGATACCCTAAACCCTGAACAATCGCAAAGACTTCTTTTATTACAGACGGGACAAATACAAGGCCGATGGCACAAGGTGTGAAAAAGTAGAAAGAAGTGAAAAACGAGAGAGGAGAAATAAAAGCTAGAAAAATATTGCAACACCTGTGAGCAAGTGACATTGCTGGCGAAGTGAGAAGCAAGCCCGGAACAAGTGTTCTCCAAATCATCAACGTGACTGCTCTCAAGAAGCTGGTGAAGATGCCGAGGGAGCGTGGCCTTCACGGTGTCCATGCCACGACAGATAATTTAGCGCCTCAGGCAGGCAGGAAGGCAGCCTTGTGTGTGCCAATTCCTATCAGCGCGAGCAAGATGAAAAAGTTCAACATGTCAATGATGCACAGAGAAAGAGATGGACGCGCAACTTGGCGACGTTGCGAGGAGAAATTGGGAAGAATGCTGGTTGAAGGGCCCCAAGTGAGTAGCAGGCCAGGCGTGCCGTTACGTCCGGGAATGGTAGGCACTGTCCTTACGCAGTGAGATTGCATTCGCAGTTGGAGCTACAGTGGAGGGACCTAAGTGGCACGGAATGGCAACGAGTTTCATTGCAGAGTGACGATTGTGGAGATACAAAGATGAATCACAAAATGATTAGGCTTCACCGTTAGGCCGACATGAGGCCTTAGGCCGAGGCTGGCGCAGGCAGAAAGGCAGCCTTGGTTTCAAAACCGTCAAAAAGCCTTCTCTCATTGCATGCTGGAAATTCCAAATTTTGAATAATTTTCAAGTATGTAACTATAGGATCTAGTACTTAACTTATATATGTATGTGAGATCATAATATTTAAAGTTGAAAAAAAAGGTGTTCTTTCATAGTTGCAAATAGGTTTGAAGTGTTTCTGGTGTCGACAAAATTAATTTTAAGAGTAAACTTGAATTGAGGCTCCTCAAATACTTGCTTCAAACTAAATTAGGATTGAATCTATATAATTTTTACCATTATAAGACCTATTAGTAAGGTATTCGGCGTCCCGACGAGGTAGCTATTTATTTTATGCTCATCGAAACTTATAGGGAAACATGGAGTTGTGCAACTGTTGCGGACGGCAACTCAAAGACAAGACCCGATAGAGAATTGAGGGGAGACCTCAAATGGGGACCAAGGAAGACTAGAAGTGAGGGGATTCCTCACAGAAGACTCAAGATGGTACTTGAAGGAAGACAAGAAGAAGAAATATTGATAACAAGAGGAATAGATACAACTGGTGTTAAAGAGAGTGAGGAACAACATCCTCGAGCTCTCTATATATACTAGGCTAGAGGAAACTTCCGTGGTAGTATCCTGGAATGAGCCATAGGGCCTTCTGGAAGCTTAGGCGGCTTCCGGAATCTAGGAAGGCGAAGCGGAAGCTTCCGGAATCTAAGAAACTTCCATGGTAAGACTTAGGAAGCAACCATAGCATCTTCCGGAAGCTTAAGGGGCTTCCGGAATCTAGGATGGTGTGGTGGAAGCTTCCTATATCTATTGGGAACTTCTAACAACTAATGGAAGGTTCTATAACCTTCCATAAACTTAAACTCACAAGGTATAGTAAATAAACATAATCTACCACGTACTTGTAGACCAAGTGCACCCCGGTAAACTCATGGGTGTGGATGATACCCGGTATGGCAAGTCCGTGACATCACCCCCCTTCAAGGGACGAGTTCCACGACTTCACCTGTTGGCGAGGGACAAAAATAGAACACAAAACATGTTCACGTAGGGTTTACGCGAACCTAACAAGAAGGTGTATACCGTTAGGATTGGATGTCGGCGCTGGCGCTACAAAACGGTGTACGTCATACCGTTATACAGAATGTCGGCGGCGACGGCTAGAAAGTTGTGCATTGTTCAAGGAGACGTGGCAGTACGCGAGACTGTGGCGGACTGGTATAACATCATGTGGTTGACAATATGAGACATTGGCGAGGTGGCGTTCGCAACGCTACCTAATTTTCGGCCGACGTGAGTTCGAAGGCCTGCCCCTGTAAAACTGAGCTAGATAAGTGCGTCGTCGCCTCGTCGATACCCCCATCGTTTTAGTTCAAAGTCTCTGCATCTGCACCTGCACCTATCACGGCTATGTACTAGTGAGACAACTTAGGAAGGTTCTAGAAAGTTCTAGAAGATTGTGGAAACTTCTAGAAGTCTCTGGAAGTTCCTAGAATGTTTCCGGAAGTTCCTAGAATGTTTCCGGAAGTCTCTGGAAGGTCTTGGAAGCTTCTGGAAGGTCCCGGGAAGGTATTAGACTGTGGAAGGTTCTGGAGAACCTTCTTCTAAGCTAGTATATATAGGAGTCGAGACTGGGGGCAACCTCAGTCTTGACAACGCATCTCTTGGAGCTCTAGCTCACACCTCTTGGTATTGTTGTGTACTCTTCTTGTTAATCTGAGTTCCATTGAGTTCTATCTGTAGTCTTCTTCTCGTTCTAGCTTCTCTTGTCTCTTGTATTCTCGTGTCCCTGACAGTTTGTCGAGACTGCCTTATTTGCGAATATCAGAGCTAAGGTTTTCTTGCAAGAGTGTGGATTACCCCTCTTGTTTGGAGGACTATTGGCGTCTTGAGAGTTGCGGATTACCCTCTCTCAAGCTGATATTCGTTCAGCTTTGGATCTTCTTGCAAGAGTGCGGATTACCCCTCTTCTTGGAAAATTCAAAGCTATTTTAGAGGTCGCGGATTACCCACTTCTAAATCGGCGCTTGACTTAATTATCTGCTCAAATATCTTATTTTCATAGAAATGGCCGAGGGCCAAGATGTTAGTATGACCGAGTTTTTTGAATCCAAGTTTGGCGTTCTCATGAACGCTATAAGCGCATTAACCACTAGACTCGCGGAAGTGGAAAGTCGCGTTGCTTACAACAACTCAAACCCTGGAACAACGACGATAGGAGTGCATCAGCCATTTACTTCTGTAGCAGAAGAGGCTATTCCACCTCTTATTCGACAAGACACTCCACAAGTTCAACAACGCAAGGAACCTCGAGTAAGCCTGCCGGAGAAGTTTGATGGAACACGGTCCAAGTTCAGAAGGTTTATCAATGAAGTCCAACTGATAACGACGTTGCAGCCGGAGAGATATGCTAAGAAGGAATCAAAAGTTGGATTAATTGGAACCTTGCTGATAGGATCAGCCCTTTCGTGGTTTGCTCCTCTATTTGAGCAAAGATCACCGATCCTGAGCAATTTTGAGACATTTCTTGAAGCAATGACCGAAGCGTTTGGAGAGCATGACAAGGCTCGAGTTGCGTTAAACAAGATCTACGCTTTACGACAAGGATCTCGCTCTGTATCTATATACGCTTCTGAATACAGACAACTTGCTGCTGATATCAATTGGGGCGAGCAAGCATTAATGGACCAGTTTTATCGAGGGTTGAGGGATGACGTGAAGGACTTATTGCTAAATTTTCCAGACCCTTGCACGCTTGATGAAACTATCAGTCACGCCGTAAAATGTGATAATCGACTCTTTCAGCGATATCAAGATCGGCGATCTTCAAGCTTCTCAAGGCAAAGCAAACGTAGTGCCATAACAAAGACTCATAGTTCACATCAAGGTGTAGAAGATATGCAAATCAACGCAACACGCTTCAAATCATTGACGCCTGAAGAAAAGAAACGAAGATTTGAAGAGAATCTATGTCTGTATTGTGGAGAACCTGGACATAGGATCGATGGCTGCCCAAAGAAGCGGAAGCTACCCGTGACAAGAATTAGGAGCGCCATAATTCAGGAAAACGAGGATGGCGAGTCACAATAGGGGCCGTGCGACTGGATCTTTCGTCATCACCAAAATATCAAGGTCCTTACCTCTCTTCTCAACCTACTCGATCTTTTACGATACCTATTTCTGTTGGACGTGAAAACATAAAAACTAGTAGTTTATTAGACTCCGGAGCATCTGCTTGTTTCATGGATATGACTTTTGCAAAACTTCATAAGATCACACTCCAGCAAAAGTCTAACCGTGTACAAGCAGAGGTTATAGATGGGCGACCTATAGTTGTCGTTTACGAAACTGAACCTGTAGACGTAGCAATAGAGAGTCATAATAGTAAAATTATGTTTAACATAATCAATAGCCTCTCCCATCCTATAGTTCTTGGAATATCTTGGTTAGAAAAGTATAACCCGGATATAGATTGGTTTTCTCGTACTATATCATTTCCGAGAAAACCTCAACAGCCGGGAAAACGCCAGATGGACTCGGACAAAAAGTCTTTGCTTATTGGAGCAAAGACATTCATGAAGGTTGCCAAGGAAGACACACCGTTTATTATCTATGCAACACCTATTCAAGAAGAAATGGTGTTTACAACTATTCCGGAGCAGTACAAGGAATTTCAAGACGTTTTTGAAAAGAAGAATGCAGACATACTACCGGAGCATAGACCGTATGATTGCGCCATAGATCTCCAAGACGGAGCACAACCACCTTTCGACCCGATATACAACCTGTCTTAGAACGAGCTTGCGACTTTGAGGGAGTATATTGACGAGAATCTTGCGAAGAATTCTATTCAGCATTCCAAGTCTCCAGCAAGAGCACCTATACTCTTTGTAAAGAAAAAGGATGGCTCATTACGACTGTGCATAGACTATCGAGGCATGAACAAAGTAACCGTGAAGAATCGTTACCCGTTGCCTCTGATATCGGGACTTTTGGACCAGCTCGGCTAAGCAAAGATCTATACGAAGATTGATCTCCGTGGAGCTTATAATCTCGTGCGAATAAAAGAAGGAGACGAGTGGAAGACCGCCTTTCGCACAAGGTATGGACATTTTGAGTATAACGTCATGCCGTTTGGATTGACCAATGCCCCAGCCATCTTCCAGCATTTGATGAATGACGTTTTTCGAGAATACTTGGATAGATTCGTCGTTTGCTATTTAGACGACATTCTAATCTACTCCAACAACATTGAAGAGCATGAAGAACATGTGAAGTTGGTATTACAAAAGCTACGTGAAAGGGGTTTATATGCCAAAGTGGAGAAATGCGCATTTCACCAACCGAAGGTTGAGTTTCTTGGATATGTGATATCTAACGAAGGCCTTCTAATGGATCCGAAGAAAGTTCAAGCAATGACAGATTGGGCTTCACCAAAGACAGTCCGTGACGTGCAATGTTTTCTTGGCTTTGCTAACTTTTATCGGATATTTATCAAGAATTATTCTCAAGTTGCGGCCCCCTTGACCCGGTTGACATGTAAGAACAAGTTGGAATGGGGACCTGTAGCGCAGAAGGCATTTGAAGACTTGAAAGTTGCTTTTACTACAGCTCCGATCTTAGTACATCCTGACTTCACGAAGGCGTTTTACATGGAAACCGACGCCTCTGACTTTGCACTAGGCGCGGTGCTCTCTCAGATGGGAAAAGACGAGAAGCTCCATCCTATTGCTTTTTACTCGAGGAAATTTTCGGCAGCCGAAATAAATTACGAGATTCATGATAAAGAACTTCTTGCTATAGTTGATTCCTTTCAGGAATGGGGTCATCTATTGGAAGGAGCTGCTCATTCAGTTGTTGTGTATACCGACCACAAGAATCTGGAGTATTTTACATCCGCTCGGGTTTTGAATCGTCGCCAAGCTCGTTGGAATATGTCCTTATCCCGGTTTGATTTCATTATCACATATCGGCCAGGTAAACAACAAGGACTTTCGGATGCACTATCAAGGAAGGCGTATCTTGCACCAATGGCCGGAGACGCTGCGTTTGATCAACAACGTACGACGTTGTTACACCCTGAACGATTTTTCCTTTGTGCAAGGTCCATGACAATACCAGTTGATGACGACTTTTGTCATGATATTTAGATAGCATCTGCCCAAGACCCCTTGTTTTGTAAAACAAAACAACACTCTGACAACGACAAATTCAAGATTCAAGATAACTTGTTGTATTTGAAGATCGTGTCTATATTCCGGAAGGACTACTTCGACTTCGTGTGCTTCAATCTCGCCACGACTTCCCTGCAGCAGGACATTTTGGATTTAATAAGACATTGGAGCTTGTTTCTCGAGATTTCTGGTGGCCACAAATGTGGAAGACTATCAAAGACTTTGTATTATCTTGCGATATCTGTTCAAGGTCGAAAAATCCTCGGCATCGACCCTATGGACTTCTGCAACCATTGCCGGTTCCTCCACGGCCGTGGTCATCTGTTTCGATGGACTTCATTAGAAATTTGCCACCATCAGCAACATTTGACGCCATTTGTGTTGTCGTGGACCGGTTCACGAAGATGGCGCATTTTATTCCATGTAGAAAGTCTATCTCTGGCGAAGCGACAGCAAAACTCTTTCTAGACAATATATATCGTTATCATAGCTTGCCGGATGATATTATTTCTAACCGGAAACTCCAATTTATATCAAGATTTTGGAGATCGCTGTTTGAAATATTGAAGGTCGACATCAAGCTCTCTTCTACTTTCCACCCTCAAACTGATGGTCAAACAGAACGAGTTAATCAAGTATTGGAGCAGTATCTACGATGTACAATCAAGTATCAACAAGATAACTGGATATCGTACTTACCATTGGCGGATTTTGCTTACAAAAATTCTGTTCACACGTTGACTCAGCAAACCCCCTTCTATGCCAATTATGGATACCATCTCAAACTTGATATTTTGGCATCCACCGGTGATATGAATCCAGCAGCTGAAGATCTTGCCAAGCACTTATCAGAAATCCAAGCTATTTTGAAGATACAGTTACAACAAGCTCAAGATTTGTATAAGATTTCTGCAGACCGGCTTCGAAAAGAATCTCATGCTTTCCAAGTTGGTGATAAGGTGTGGCTTCTTCGGCGAAACATCAAGACCAATTGGCCCTGCGACAAATTGGACTATAGGCGACTCGGCCCATTCCGTATTCAAGAGCAAATTAATCCGGTTGCGTATCGGCTGGAGTTACCTGCTTCCATGAAGGTACATCCTCTTTTTCATGTCTCCCTTCTAGAAGTATATAAAGGGTCTACTATTTCAGGACGATTACAACCATTACCACCAGCGGTTGAAGTAGATAATCACGATGAGTATGAAGTAGAAGAGGTCCTTGATTCGCGGAGGAGAAGGGGAAAGTTAAAACATCTTATCCATTGGCAAGGATATGACATCAGTGAATGTACGTAGGAGCCAGCCGCAAATTTGGCAAATGCGCAGTTAAAGCTACAGGAATTCTATCAACGATATCCTGAAAAGCCAAAACCATATCGTAGATGAAACTTCATAAAGACGTTTCTTCTACAGATATATAAGATCGAGTATGCAGAAAACACAACTATGCTTGTTGTTCGTTTAGTTTCTTGTAACCATTTCGAATTTACGAGTACTTCTAGACATGGATAGCGAGAAAGTAGATACTACGTTAGCAGTACTTTCTCAACCTAGCGGATCACGTCGACGTCCTCGAGATGAAGAACCAACCGAACCCAGAAGGCGGCAACGAATACCAAGTACGAGGTCGTTCGTATTGGTGTTAAAAGTTGAAACTGCTAGCGAAGGTCGTCCGGAAGGAGTATTTGCGGGACGTTTTCATAACGAAGCTACGGAGGTTCACGCATGGTCACAAGTCGAAGGCGTTGGGCAGTATCGTTGGCTAGAAGGACCTATGAATCATCTACCGCGGGCGAGGCAGCTCGAATACATTGCCGAGACCATGCGCCAAGTGTTTGATTTCTTGCGATTCTGAAGGTGATCGTGCTCTGGGCTTCTCGGAGACCTCGAAGCTAAAGGGGGAGATGATGTCACGGCTACGTACTAGTGAGACAACTTAGGAAGGTTCTAGAAAGTTCTAGAAGCTTGTGGAAACTTCTAGAAGTCTCTGGAAGTTCCTAGAATGTTTCCGGAAGTTCCTAGAATGTTTCCGGAAGTCTCTGGAAGGTCTTGGAAGCTTCTGGAAGGTCCCGGGAAGGTATTAGACTGTGGAAGGTTCTGGAGAACCTTCTTCTAAGCTAGTATATATAGGAGTCGAGACTGGGGGCAACCTCAGTCTTGACAACGCATCTCTTGGAGCTCTAGCTCACACCTCTTGGTGTTGTTGTGTACTCTTCTTGTTAATCTGAGTTCCATTGAGTTCTATCTGTAGTCTTCTTCTCGTTCTAGCTTCTCTTGTTTCTTGTATTCTCGTGTCCCTGACAGCACCAAAAGAAAACTTACAGACTTGGTGCCGGTGGCGATTCAGATGCATTGAACCTAAACGCTTTTAGGTTTTTGAGGGTATCGGCGATGGAACTCTTGAATTAACTCAAGAGAGTTCTTGAGGTTTGAGGCAGGCTCCCAGGTTCTTTCGCTGACGTCATAGCCCTGCCAATGCACAAGATATTAGAGTTGTCGACAGTGGATGCATGACTCTAGAACCTCCGAGACTTCGAATTCTTCATCGCCTTTCATCTCGATCGGTGGAGGAGGTTCTTGAATCCTGCCCGGTAACGTAGATTCCTTGTACGGTTCAAGGAGAGAGACATGGAAAACTGGATGAATCTTCATAGAGGCCGGTAACTCCAACCGGTAAGCCACCTTGTTGATTTGTTCGACCACCGTGAATGGTCCAAGGCGACGGTAGTCGAGTTTGTCAGATGGCCGGCGAGTCTTCAAATTCCGACGCAGTAGCCATACCTTGTCGCCAATAGAGATGGCTGGATGTTCCTTACAAGACCTGTCGGCGTTTGTCTTCTGGTGTTCTTGGGCTTCAAGGAGGCTCTGCTTCATCTGCTTCTGAGTATCAGACAATCGAGTAGCAAGATCTGTGGCAGCTGGATTCTCAGAAATGTTTACATTGAATTGATCAATCCTTGGATGATGACCGTAATTTGCAAAGAAAGAAGTCTGTTGAGTAGACCCCTGCAACGTGTTGTTGTAGGCAAATTCGGCGAGCGGCAACCATTCCACCCAATTGTCTTGATGGTAGTTGATGGTGCACCGCAGGTACTGCTCCAGCACTTGATTGACGCGCTCGGTTTGTCCGTCAGTCTGAGGATGGTATGCTGAAGATAGCTTGATCTCCACGCCCAAAATCTTAAACAAAGACTGCCAGAACTTCGATGTGAATTGCGTTCTCCGATCGGAAATGATGTCGTTGGAGAGGCCGTGGAGTTTATAGACATTGTCTACGAAGAGTCTTGCTGTCTCTTCTCCGGTAACTGTCTTGTGGCACGGAATGAAGTGAGCCATCTTGGTCAGCCGGTCAACAACAACGAAGATGGAATCAAAGGTGTTAGATATTGGAAGGTCCACAATAAAGTCCATGGATATGGATGTCCATGGGGTTTCTGGAATCGGCAACGGCTGATGACGAGGGATCTTGGATCTAGAACAGATGTCACACGTTGTGACATAGTCCTTCACGGTTTTCCACATTTGTGACAACCAAAAGTCTCTGGATAACAGTTCCATGGTCTTGTTGTAGCCAAAGTGTCCCGCCGATGGAAAGTCGTGTCGAGACTGGAGCACTCGGAGTCGGCATGGGCCTTCAGGAACATAGAGTAGTCCCTGATAGTATAATAGCCCATCTTGAAACTGGAATCTTGGATCTGCATCATCTTGGGGTGCTTCAAGCGACGTGGAAGCCCGTGAATGGGAAGTAGGTTGATTCGGGGATTCTGAATCTATAACCTCTGAATCTGAAACTTGAGAGTCTTGACCTGGAGATTCTCCAACATTGGAGACGTTAGGATTGCTTTTGACTTTCAAGGCCAAAGGATCAGATTGTAAACTTACTCGGATATCTTCGAGAAAAGATGGGGGAAACCACCGGTGTGAGCGTTGAGCGTTGAGCGGTAAAGTTTGAGCGGTAAGAAGAAAAAAATTTAAAAGTTAATGGCCCTATTACCATGGAA
This sequence comes from Bryum argenteum, assembly GCA_037043015.1. Taxonomy (NCBI): domain Eukaryota; kingdom Viridiplantae; phylum Streptophyta; class Bryopsida; order Bryales; family Bryaceae; genus Bryum; species Bryum argenteum. Next base: position 806,530 of record CM073323.1, on the reverse strand, counting down.
TGGGTGGTTCTGAAATTTTGAAATGGTTATTTTTAGGCATAAAAGTACCCGAAACCGTGGATATATGTCCTTTATCTATTTATTTTCATCATATTGAGGTCATAGAATATTTCATAAATAATCCGCATTTGCAAGTTTAAATAAAAGTTAATTAAATTATGGGCTGACATTATCATGTGTAACCAATACATCTCAAATCATATATAAAATCTAAACCAAAATTTGGGATGGCCATTTAGGTAATCAATAAGTTTATTTTACCAATTTTAATATTTGTAGACTAATTAGGGCTGACGTCATCAATTTCCTATTACACTTGTCAGAATTATATGTAAATGCTTCGGTTTATATAATCTGAAATTTATCACTTCAGGTCGTCTTTCCGTGTCTCCTTGTAAGATGTACAGAAAGACATTCATGTGGCATTGTAGTGGTCCGAGTTCGAAACTCTCCGGTCTCGTTTGACTGTTGAACTGCGTCTTAAAGCCGCTATCCTGAGCTATACAAATAGCCCCTAACAACATTGGCAAGATTCAATCACTCCTATGGAAAAAAAAAAAAAAAAAAATCTTCTAAAACTTTTAGTCTGCATTGAGTTTAGAACTTAAACATTTACATAGACTGATGCATTGAAATTGGAGTTGAAGAAGATACATCAAAATTAGGGCTGACGTCACCATTAAAGGCAAGCATGGCTTTAGATTACATAGTATTGAGATACTTAGAGTAATACTTGAAGCACTTAGTGTAGGTTAAGCTATCAACGATAATCACGATAAATAAAAATATAAAACCGTATATATTGAAAAACACATATAGATAGAATATAAGTAATAGATCATGGTAAACTACGAATGTATGGCGCTACCATGTCCAGTACCTATCAGAAAGCAAATCACACACTATGCTGAAGGTGTAGTACCATTAAAGTGCTGATCACACTGATCAGCCTCAAAGTCTATAAACTTAAGCACACTATTGCTATAATGTCGACGTGGAGTGTCAGACAAAATGGGACATGAAGCTTGAACAAACTCTTGAGCAAGACGCTCAGCGTACGATGGTAGGGTGAATTTTGATGGAGGGCTCTTGTAGAGATGAGCGTTGCGAGTCAATCGCTCTTTCAGACCTGCGATCCTAATAGTACAAAGAAAGTCAGTCCTACCGATTTGTAAGTGCGTAATTTAAAATCGAGAAAGAGAATACAAGATAGTATTACGCACCAATGAACTTTCGTGGCTTCTTCACGACCGGTTCGTCAGAGTCATAATCTGCGGGAAGGGCTGATTCTCCACTTTCTTTATCCCAGGGAGGACCATTCTTGTATTCAGCTAGTACACCATCATAGATTTCTTCGTCAGGTTCCATAGCAATGAGGTGTCGGTTAGAGCGTGCGCAAGCAATCACAGATGCACCTAAAAAATCAGACGCCCACGTTAGAAATGCAAAATGTATAAACGAATTCCAATGTAGAGTTTACGGAAACAGTACCTGTACTTGCGCTCCAGTCAAAGACTATACCCCCGTCGTCCGTAAGACAATCGACGAAACATTGAATGAAGGAGGGGTCCTTCTCTCGTGAGCCTCGCCACGGCGTACCGTCCGGACGATAACGCAAGGTTTCTTTCTCTGCAAAGTTACAGAGGTGGTCTTCCTCATCAGGTACGATTGCCACACCCGCGTATGCGTGTGCCACTTCCCGAGTTTGGAACTTTGGAAAAAAATCTTTACGAACATAGACTTTGATATGGAAGAAGTGAGTCTGCAAAACACAAGTATAGATACATTACTATAGATGCATAGAAGGCAATAACCATGAATTGTGAAATTGGAAACTACAATCTGATTTGTACCTCTTTCGGTTTGGGTACGGTAGAGGCCATAGGGAGGGGATTTTATCCCAACCAGTCTCGAACAAGACGAAAACTATATGTATGCGACTCGGAATCGAGAGTACGCTCGATTCTATGACATTTGGGATGCATCAGAAGAATGGCTCCAACGTCTGTCAAATGATACGCGGCAAACACGAAGAGGCTCTCAAAGTAGATTTTGTCACGCCGGTTCTAGGATGGAATTTCTGTTGGAGACACACCCGGTACAGGCAAGTTCTCCGGAGCATCTGCAAAAATGAGATCAATCCCTGGATGCTTGGATTCATACTCCATTGCCGAACACAAGTACTTACGGTCTTTTCCAATCTGAGATACAAGTCAAAAATTAGATATTGATTAATAGATTTACAAGTAAAAAATGTAATTAGGGAGATTATAAATGACAAATGTATGAAATAATACCTTCTTGATGTGCTCGACGATATCGAGGATTTGCGAATCCCATTTTGCAGTCTTCGTCTCTTCGATGACTGGTGAACCAAATCTCCAATGTTCCCCTTCTCGAGATTCATAGGCAGAGTGACTGATATTTTTGACGACGAGCTGCTACCAATGTGATTGGGTTTCGGAAGAGGGCGTCTGGCAAATATTGGCTGACTGAGGCGACGTGGGGACTGCTGCGAGTTGTGGTTAACGGTAAATGATTGAGGTGGGGACCCAGCATTCGTAAGTCCACCTGTAGAAAATTGAGTCAATCTTGCACTGCGTCGATTTGCATTGTTTGTCGCTCCCTCTGAAGCCTGAGTCAGATCAGCATCTTCTGGCCCTGCAATATCTACTGGGAGGGGAGCAGTTTCTTCGGATTCTTGCTCAAGATCTACAACAGGTTCCGCAACAGCATTGCGTCGCTTCCTGGTTGCACGACACTTAGGCACTGCAACTGGTGAAGAAGGTGAAGAGATAGGATCAGGTGCATCTGGTAAAATGGAAAGGTCGTCATCGTCATCGTCGTCAATCTCCATCGGTGCGGAGTGAGCTGGATTTGAAGCCAGGTTTCGAAGAAAATGCTTCTCCTCCTTGTGCACGTAGTTGTCGTCGCACTCAAGGAACCATCCACCGGTCGTCAATTGGGAGTTAGTAAACCGCTCTTGTTGGGCTGAGGAGAAAAAGCTGCGGGGATCATTCGTCACTGCAACGTCCTCGAACTCCATTGGAATAGAGAACGAAGGCAAAGCTCCCTTGGCAACGAGCTCTTGTTTTAAGTACCTACAAAAAAGTAAACAAATTAGATAGGGAAAATTGAATACGTTGATCCACTTTCAATAATATTTTATACGAAAAAGAAAACATACCGGAATAAAAGTCGCTTAATTGTAGCTTTGCCTCCAGTAATCTTATGAAGATCCGAGCCTTTTATGAACTTCGGACTTGCATTTGGAGCAAGATAGTTTCCGAATGTCTTCTCCCATAAGAGCAACCTCCACTTCTCGATATACGCGGATGGCTTTAGGACAACACTAGACCACTCAATGTTGAGGTTCTCGTTATCTACCAGATTCTGCAATTCACTTTCAAGTGATTGCTCAAGCTGAGAATACAGGAAACATGTTAGTATTTAAAGTAACATATAAACTCAAATTTTGTAATCAGAGAACAAAAATGCAAGTTACCTGTGCCTAAAGAGAAGCACGATGAAGAAATGAAATCAACGCTTTATCTTTCATGGGGCGTTCTTCTAGGAAGCGAAATGATCGTCGAACTTCGTTTGGTGAGTTCCACCATTGCAGCCACTTCGCCTTGAATTCAAAGTGAAAATTTGTAGTGGCTACCATGTGTAAGCGTTCAAGCGTCATGTCGGGTTTTAGGTTCTGGCTGTAATGAGAATTAATCTGCACATCAGAATCACAGTTTTGATTAGAGCAGTAGAACGTGAAGAGAAATACAATGTCATAAATAAAAAAAAACCCAGCCAACAATACCTCTCTCGCAAATACTTTCCCGAGTTTGATATTGGCCACAACGACCATCTTGTCGAAATTCTTCCCACGTATTAATTTGATTTCAGCCTTGATTGCGTTATCCATGACACTCCATACGCCCGGTCTAGTTTGTTTATCTTTTGGAACCGTGGCATAGTACGTAGCTTCAGCATCGTCGGATTTTTTCGCTAACCTCCTCTATATTACAACCAGAACACAAATGAGAAGTTGTTTTAGATAAATTTGAAGAAGAGGAGTCGAGCACATATGTAGTGAACGTACCGCGTATAGAAATTTTACAAAAACGTCTATTGTGACAGGATACCACGTCTCCTTTTTTGCTTTGGCGTTCTTACAGATTCTGTAATCTTCTGGAGAAATGAGGTCCTTGAAGTCTTCGAGTTTCAACTTACCAAACTTCCTCATGCGTTGGAGTTTCGCACACAAACTGTCTTCGACGTAATCATGTTCAGTGGACCTACAACATAGAATGAAAAGTGAGAAAAATTATATATGATAAAATCATAAAAGAAAGAAATTTTAAAAAATGCGACATTCACTTACTAGTTAATGACGTTCATAGCATCGAGGAGGAGATTACTCTCTCCACGGGCATCGAGTACGATGCAATAAACCGAAATGTACCACGAGGGATCATTCTTGTGGTACCTCTCGATATGGCGCATCCAGGCTATAACACGGTGGTTACCTTCGTAGACATAGAAATATTTGTCACAAAGGTTACGAAGATCTGGATCAGACCGTAGCGTACTTTCGAACGCTTCATTCGCGGCTGTCCAAAGCGGGTTCGTCCAAAGTTCATCTTGAGTGTCAACAATTTTCTCTCGGCCTTTTCTGTCGGAGGGAGACACGTACATTACCCGATCGCCTTCGCGGTATCCCTTGTTGAACTCATTCTCGAGTTTTCTGACCTCTTGTTCTGAGATCGGGCGAACCTTCGGATAACAAACGAGGCGACAAAGTGGAATTAGCATACGGGACTTCTTGACAAGTTTGTAGCGTAACCTGTTGATGATTGCAATCGAATCACTCTTGTGGAGCATGCGCATCTCGTTTGCACTCCAGTCCGGATCTTTGTTTTGAAGATGATGAGGCATGTGAATGATTCCAACGTTGACACCTTCAGGCAATGTAGTTTTTTCATCATCCGAGAGGGAATGGTGTCCGTCATGGTCCTGAAACAGTGTATGAATATCAACAGCTTCGAGAGGATTGTCACTTGAAACTGCATTGCATTGTCTTTCCAAAGGTTGGTGATCAGTTTCCGCAGGCCTCTCTAGTTGTACTCCAGATCCCAACTCTTCAAAATTTCCGACACTATGAAGTATGAGTTCATCTCTGTCGGAAGACCCTGTTTGTGGAGGATTAAGGAGAGGCCGGTTGACGACTTCATCTTCAAAGAGATGGACTTGAGCTATGTTCATCTAATAATTCACAAAAAGAATAAGATAGTGTCAAATAAACAATAATATATAAAAAGCAGAAACACAATCTTTTTGTATTTAAGGATATAATAAACATATCATATATTGTGACGGCGCAACTAAGCAGATGGCAACTTTGCCGCAAGTCGCGGCGAACGTCTCGGTGCAAGTCTAGCTAGGGCTATAGCTTCGATACGACGAGCTTTTGCCTCATTCTTACGATCTCGCATGTTCTCCGCTCGTGCAACCCGATCAACGTCAACACGTGAAATGTGACGGACAGGGGAGGCAAGAGGTGGAGTATCCGGAACTGAAGACAAAGCTATGACTAATCGACGGGACTCCACATAAGCCAACACATTGTCTTTCAAAGTGGAGATGTCGCTATCTGCATCAGATTCCTCCTCTGGATGAACTACATGTTGCTTTGAAGGAGCCTGTAAAATCACCACCAACCAAACAATAAATTACCAAACAACGGAAACGAAATTCAAAAAAGAACACAACTTAAGCAAACCACCTTTGTTTCACAAACAAATTCACATATATTCCCATCGCAAGAAAATCAACCGCAAAATGCAGGTCCCCGAGGCTAGTACCCGGGCTCAGCTTAAAAGTTTCATGGCCAGGCTAGCTACTGGTTCCCCGCGGCTTCACAGCTCATGCAGGAGGGGCAGGCCTCTACACGTCCCCGCGAGCTCAGCCTTGAGAGAGCAAATTCACATTGGATCGTATGTTGAGAAGAAAAAAACTAGAATTGGTCAAACAAGTGCCAGACTCGCGCCGACACAAGTCTGACACTTGTCCGACCAATTCGACATTCAAAAGCACACAGAGTCATAATCCCCATCGCAAAAAAATCAACCGCAAAATGCAAGTCTACGAGGCTAGTGCTCGGGCTCAGCTTAACACCTTCATGGCCCAGCTAGCTACTGGTTCCCTGGAACTTTACAGCTTGTGCAGGAGGGGCTGGCCTCCCCACACCCCCGCAATGCAAGGCATTTTGAGCCCTGTGCAGGAGGGGCTGACCTCTGCAGGTCCCCGCAAACTCAGCGTTGAGAGAGCATATTCACATTGCAACGAAATTTCAGAAAAAAAAAGAGAATTGGTCGGACAAGTGCCAGACTTGCGTCGGACGTAGCTACCGTGTGAGCGGAGAGCGGTGAGCGGTGAGCGTTGAGCCATCAAGTTTCAGGAATTTGAGCGGTGAATTGGTATTCTTAGCAAAAAAAATTCTAAAAATAATATTTTACTATTTTTTCTGGAATATTCTCAAGAATATTCGAATATTCTTGACTTATTACCGTGGTTTTGTGTTCCTAAACCCGTGGAGATAAGGCTAAAAATTCTGAAATTTGGTAGACTTAAACCACGTTCTTCAAACATTAAGAGACATTTACAAATTTTACAGAGTAGGCTAGTATATCATAACTTTGAAATCGGAAGACGAAGTTGTATAGCAGTTCATAAATTTTTGTAAATAGGGATACATTTATTGACTTTTGTAAAACGCTGAAATAAGAATAAATTACGTGTGAAACACACGATTACAGGGATAACATGTAGAATAGGTAGATGTGGATGTTGGTTTACGTAATGTGACCTTGAGGTAGTCTACTCTCTAACTTGGTCTAGGATTCCCCGCTCTAGAATGGTTTTCACCTCGTTGAAGGCGAGGTGGGCGCGTGGATGAAGAGGTCTCTATCAATATCAAATTTGCATACCAATACCAACACAAAGTATAGGTGCTTGCAATGTCTATACGGTTCGCCTTTTCGTCCTAACTTAGTTATGGTTTTTTTGAACACCGGGCAAGAACACTCAGGGTTCTCACTTAGAGAGAGTTTATAGATAGATTCTGAATCCGACTCCAAAGCAACGATACATCCAAAACCAGGTTGAGGTATCATGGTCACCTCGAGTATTTTTGCCTCCATGGCACGAGCTGAGTCAATGTTCTTCATGTGCTTCGAAGTCACGGCCTTGATGCGTCGAAGAACTTTAGACTTGCGTGATTTGGGGTACATATCAGCCTTGTCCGGCACAAGAATATGTGACAAGTCTCTCGGTGGCGCAAAAGTATTGAATGTGCGGTTGAGAGGAAGGCGTTCCTTTTGTGGGAGCCGAAAACCCGCATTCTCCAACGCCTCTATTTCGTCCACTGTCAGATTGGTCCCAATCTTCACGGGCCAAACAGAGGGGATAGGCGGTCGTCCTTGTTTACGAGAGAACGGCTCAATCCATTTACGACGACTGCCTTTCACACAACGCTCAATGTAAATGCGGACAAAAGAAAAACCGGTCGATTTTTTTTGGGTCCCTCTTGAGGACGTTGCCATACTCGGTGTAAGTTGAGCCGCGGTCGCCTTTCCGTTTTGGACAATGCGGGAATCGCATTTCTTCCTGGTCTTAGCCATAATACCCCAACAAGCCTTGGATGAGGATTCCTTCAAACGAGCAATGTGCCATAGACGCTCATTCACCTCGTCTCTTGGATAGCAATGACGCTGGCCGAATCTCGGGTCTTGGAGAAGCGAGGGGTTCCATCGGTTCCTCATGAACTTCATCTTCTTCGTGGATAGGATCGAGATTCTCAAAGAAGAGCTCGTGTGACTCTTCTCCCTATTCGAGGACGTGAGTAACTCACGGTGTCGGTCGATGAGTTTCATCTTCAAAGACCAATGGGAACATCAGCCTTCCGTTTCCTGGAACCAAAAATCTCCCCCTCCAAGTGGGCGTCACGTGTACGATAAGCTTGACAGGGGAAGTCCATAATGACCTTGTTGAGGCAAGATGGATTGCGGATCGATTAGCCCGACGTTGGGCGGTATAAAGGCGCCGACGAAGTTCTTCTACGGATGGTCCGAACCACTTGCACCGCCTTTGTTGAACTCGATGGTAGCCAACAACTTGGAGGAATGCGCGAACGTAGTCGTCAACAACCGTGCGACGTAGAGATCCCTACCCTTATTGCCAGACGCTTGCGACCACTTGTTATGGATTGACTCCGCAAGATTACATGAAGGCATCTCTGCAAGTTCTTGGCCGAATATTTTTTTCCGCAATGTACACATGTACGAAGATTTTATTCAGAATTTAGATTTGTACTTAAACTAGATTCAAAGTATATAAATCCACATAAAAAATCAACTAATAATATATATTATTAAAACAATAACTGTCAATTTCTTTGGTACGTTCTGAACATTCGAGAAGCATCCCTAGAGCATGTCATAAGCAAAGACACCACAATAATTGGATACTTACCAGTTCCATAAATCCACCCCATTGTCTGTATCTGAAGTGCCAGTACGCAAGCCAATGACCTAAGTGTTCTAAACCAACTTCGGAGGTGGCCTTCGAGGATGCCCACCACGCTCGTATAGCCCAATATCGGGTCTCAGCCTCTTCCATGGTGCGCGCATCCTTGTACTGCTTACAGAGAATCCGGTGTTGGCCTTGCAATTCCGGCACAATGTATTGTTTCGTATGCTTCTCAAGAGATTGTGTCCAGTGGAAATAACATGTGCGTTCGCGGCCTTCCATGGGGGGACGCAGGTTTCGAGCCAGACGATGCGCACAGCGTTCCAATTGGCTTGGGCACTATCAGCCATAAATCCTTGGAACTGCGGCTTAGGGACTCCATTCCTTGCCATCACATGATTTAGGTTCTTCCAGAAGACGAGTTGAGCATCTTTGTCCTCTGAGTGAAAATCACAGCATGCTATGGTTAGAATGCGTTGATAACGTGAGTCGTACACGTGGCAGGCCATGGTGGTCCAATCCGTAACGCGTTTGACATGGTCGAACATCATCCATGCGTGGGAGAGATTTCCTCCAGGTTGCATACGTCGGACCAGATCAACACCGCTACCGGGGCCGACCTCGGACATCTTGAAGATGAAGACTTTCTCCGATTCGTCGCCTTGGCCAGGGAACATGTTGCGTTGCACATATGCCCAGTTGCTGAGACCTCTGAGCTTTGTGATCCCATCGAGAATGCCATACCTACGCAAGTACTTGAAAGTGTAGATACGATTGCGCATCTTTGGGAGAGTTTAACTCTTTGCATTGTTCAAAGAGACCGGTTCCACTTTGAAGAGAAAGGTTGCGATTTTCGGGGTCACCTTCGTCACGGAGAAGTAAGTTACCCAACAAGTCTTTGCTCGTTTCCATAACAATTTTAGAAACGGTTGCCTGAGGATTACGGTCAACATGCTCTTCTAGTAACTCATCTATTTGTTTTCTTACACATCTATAATCTCCAACTTTGACAGGGTGTTCGTGCGTTCCTATATGGACACATGCACGCTCCTGACAATCTTCTCCAACTACGTAAAAGATCTTTGCAGTACAAGGCGCAACACAAACAGGAGGATCTTTGCAAAGCTTACAGACCAACGTAGAGGTGGGTGGGGGCGCTCCGCCTACCGGAAAGGGGTCCTGGTTATGCCTTCAAACTCCACATCGTTCACACCAGCGACTCGATCAGGTCGTTGCAAGAAGTCGCAGTTAGGGTTGTGGCACTGTAAATGTCCTACACAGTTGGAGTATCGGAAAGACAACCCTTGCGTATTGCTGATGTTGGTGGTCATCGTCCTAGTCCACACATGACCGTCGTACCGTTTATCCATCCCCTCCATGGACTTCGCGACCTTGTGAGTTGCTGACGGAAGAGTCGGCGGAAAGATGAAGAGAATATCGCCATTGAATGACGGAGGCAAGAAAGATACGTTGACAGTGCGGATGGTTTTGAAATCTATTTTTTTGAGGAGAGTCTTGCTACTGGGCATTCTAGCGAGATTGCAGAGGGATGGAAGTATTTTTTTGGGTTCCACATTTTCGGATGTAAGTAAAGGAGGGGTGGCTCTTAGGTAGTTATCCCTAATAGGAGGTTGCAATGGAATTGCAGACGACAGACGACATGGCTGCCGAGGATACTTCTTCTCGTCTTCTGATGAATCCGATATGTCAATGGTGACTTCCAAACCTGGTTCGACCTTGACACGAGCAAGACCGGGAGCTACTGTGGAGATTGTAGATGAACTACGTGGGGTCAGGAGAACTGTTGAGGCGTTCATGACGGACTCTGTCAAACCATAGAGGCGGTACTTTCCAGCAGTAAGCTTCCAAATTGTAGTATTATTCTCTAAGATGATAGGATCTACGACCAGGGAATACTGAACATGGTTAGTAACGGGTTCAAGAACTTCTCTCTCTAACCACAGGGAAGATGCATCGTACCCGAATCGAATTCCAAGCCACGATGCGATGATCTCTACGATACCTTCAAGCCCTACGGACAGCAAATGGGGAACAAGTGCTCCCCTGTGATACAATCTCAACGACATCCGCATGAGAGGGTTCGAAGAGGAGGAAGCCATAAGGAGCGAGAGAACCAACGAGTATCGACGGTGGGAGTGAGAAAAGGATACAGACAAGGTATGATGGAGTTTATAAGAAGACTTTGGTTGTTGGAATTTGTATTGATGTAAATAAGTACAGTAGATTGAATAAACTTGACAATTAGATTGTTGAATAGTAAATGTTAAATACAATTAGACAATTGTAATTAATGATGTTAATCGCAAGTGTTGTGATATGATTTTGGAAAAGCGGTGGCCGTCATCATTGTCGACCATTTGTATCTAAATTCGAAAAATAAATTAGCATCCCATGTCATAGACTGTCACTTTGCAGCCCATAAAGTGAATTACTGTGAATTAAATTACCTAGTTGGTTACTTTCATGTCATTTGATCATGTCAGTGAGTGCACAAGATTATACAGGTTCATTGAATTGTGCAGTCTTTAATTTCGAATCTTGTGGCGGCCGTCCTTGTCGTGAGTAGTGAATGTATATTTTAGAATCGGAATAAACATCGATTTGTCGATCATGTCATATATGGCGCTCTGTGGGCCGTCATTGCAGTTGCTATAATTAATGAGGAAGTAAAGAAGTTAAGTCTCTTGCAAGGTAGTGGAAAGTGTTTAAATAGAAGGAGAAAGACGATATCGACCCTTTCATTGTCTGTTGTATTTTGGTTCAGGATTTGAGTGCATTCCGGTTGTGTCTCGATTCTAGAAGGACTAGAGGTCATGGATCTTTGTGAGCCGAGGATCCGAGAGATCGAATGAGAGTATGCCTAAGAGAAAGAAACGGAGGGGTGGGACAAGGTTTAGTAATACGAAAGCGTTAAAGCGGAGTGCATTGCGTAAGGGGGAGTATCTCGATCAAGTGGAGACGAGCGTGGTCTTGCGGATATTGACGGAGACGATGAAGAGGTTGGGCCACGATTTAGGCGGAGTGTGAAGATGCGTTCTATCAATCTTGACACGGTTGTGGAGATCGCGAGAGACAAAGAAATCTAGTGAACCGTCGGAGTGGAAGAGCATAGGCGATGAGCTAGAACATGGGAGACGGACTTCAATATCGAGCGAGTCTTTGAGTTACTACATTGGAGGTGATGGTGTGGCGGTGGATTCCGAAAGAGAGGTTCGTTGATAGCTCAAAGTTGAGACGACGTAAAGTGTACTTTGTCTAATCTGACATAATTTTATATAATCTAGGATGATGCAGGTAAGACCCAGGAAGATGATGGGGAGGAATATGTAAGTGGTGGAAATGATGAGGAGGATGGTAAACATAGCCTTGGTGACGATGAGCAATTAGATCCATTGAAGGATCTTTCTGCGTCGGAGAAAGAAGTGGACATCACTGAACAAGTCTTAGAGGAGGAGGTAACTGATATGACCTTTTTTCTAAATGTCATGAGTGAAACCGGGCCCATATTGGCCTTCACATTCTTAGAGTAGATGCTACGTGTTGTCGTAATTATGTGCAACATTCAGATGCAATACAATGGCCTCCGATGCCTTTTTTAACCACCTAGACTGTCCGTAATGCCCAATGGATACCGTTAAACATACTTACGGGTACAAATACGTAATTACATTATTCAAACCTTTAATCTGGTTGTGACTCTTCTTTTAAAATACGTGCCAACCGGGGGTTGGATAATCATTTTCAAGATAAATAAATCGGAACTCTTTATCCCCCTTCCCTTGCCAGCGTGGCAGCCACGGATGACTTGGAATATTCGATTACAGAATTTAAAACTGCTTTTTCATAAAGTTTTTTTGTAAAAAAAATAATAAACATTTTTTGTCGCCTAACTTATGCCTGAGCGAGCTTAACGGGCCGATGACGAACGCTGACTCGGCGCCTTGATCGGGTCGTGGACGAACACTGACTCGGCGCCCTGATCGGGCCGCTGATGGGGGTTGACTCGGCGCCTTTCACGGCGTCGCTGGCCGGCTCGGCTGGCAGGTGGAGGGACTGCCGAAACCATCCAGTCGATTCCTGACTGAAACCCTAGCGCCTACCACATGCAGGGATCACAATGCTCGTGCTTGCCACGAATTTTGGAGTGTAGTTAAATTAGCACTGACAAAAGAAGATGTCGTTGGGAAATAGCATGGAGAATTTAATTCCTTGTCTTGTAGTGGAAAGTATCAGAGAGAGTTTGTATGTACTTCATCGATTAGAAGATGGAGTTGCAGGGCGGAGTAGCGATACCAGAGGAGGAAGAAATGGCAAACGGAGTCGAGGAGGAGGAGGGTGTGCGAAGCGAGGGGGAGAACATTGACTCGAATCTGCAAAATGTGAGTACAAGTTCAGAATCGAGAGTTTGGAGAGAGTTCTATAAGTGTCATCGTCATCCTCATGAAGGACCGTTGGAATCTAATGAGGAGCTGAAGAATTGCCACACAAACAAATTTAAGGTATGCATCGCAATCATGAATCTCCCTGCTTGGTTCTGTTATTTTTGTCGTGAATCTCTCCACCCCGAAATGTGTGTCTGTGAGGCTAATGGCGAGGTAGCGAAATTCGTGCCTGTGAATTTCTCCACCCCAAAATGCGTGTCTGTGAGGCAAATGGCGAGGTTGCTGAACTTCAGAAAGGCCGCTCCAATGTCTGTGATGTGTGGATGGAGGCCCCGGACCGAGCGAGTCCTGCTGACTTGCGAGGATGCTTATCAAACTCTTATTGTACATTGATTGCTTATCGTCACCCCGATAAGCTTGTGTGTGAGGCACAATGCAAGGAAGCGGACCCTCTGAGTGGCTGCCCTCAGCGTCTGTGAGTAGTCGGTGGAGGCTCGCGACGCTGCTGCTGCTCCTCTGCAAGATCAGTTGAGGCATGCTGGAGGATCCTTCGGGATGCCAGCTCGCAAGCGTGGTGGTGGAGGACCGGCCAGGAGCCCGGGAGTCAAATTTTTTTGGTGAATTTGTGTGACAGGAGTCAGCCTTGCGTGGACGCAAGGCTGACCCTCGAGGATGCTCGTCATTTTTTTGTTGCAAACTTCTTTCTTTTTGTCACCCCGATAAGCTTGTGTGTGAGGCACAATGCGAGGAAGCAGACCCTCTGAGTGCCGCCTCGCGTCGTCTGTGAGTGGTCGGTGGAGGCTCCCGACGCTGCTGCTGCTCCTCTGCAAGATCAGCTGAGGCATGCTGGGGGATCCTTAGGGATGCCAGCTCGCAAGCGTGGTGGTGGAGGACTGGCCAGGAGCTCGGGAGTCAAATTTTTTTGGTGAATTTGTGTGACAGGAGTCAGCCTTGCGTGGACGCAAGGCTGACCCTCGAGGATGCTCGTCATTTTTTTGATGCAAATTTTTTTATTTTCGTCACCCCGATAAGCTTGTCTATGAGGCACAATGCGAGGAAGCAGACCCTCTGAGTGGCTGCCCTCAGCGTCTGTGAGTGGTCGGTGGAGGCTCCCGACGCTGCTGCTGCTCCTCTGCAAGATCAGCAGAGGCATGCTGGAGGATCCTTCGGGATGCCAGCTCGCAAGCGTGGTGGTGGAGGACCGGCCAGGAGCCCGGGAGTCAAATTATTTTGGTGAATTTGTGTGACAGGAGTCAGCCTTGCGTGGACGCAAGGCTGACCCTCGAGGATGCTCGTCATTTTTTTGTTGCAAACTTCTTTCTTTTTGTCACCCCGATAAGCTTGTATGTGAGGCACAATGCGAGGGACCCTCCGAGTGGCCGCCCTCGGCGTCGTGAGTGGTCGGTGGAGGCTCGACGCCGACGCTGCTTTGCTCCTCGCAAGATCGGTGAGGCATCTTTGGGGATCCTTAGGGATGCCGGCTCGCAAGCGTGGTGGTGGAGGGGCGGCCAGGAGCTCGGGAGTCAAATTTTTTGGTGAATTTTGTGTGACAGAGTCGGCCTTGCGTGGACGCAAGGCTGACCCTCGAGGATGCTCGTCATTTTTTTGATGCAAATTTTTTTATTTTCGTCACCCCGATAAGCTTGTCTGTGAGGCACAATGCGAGGAAGCGGACCCTCGAGTGCATTGGCCCCTCGGCGTACGTGAGTGGTCGGTGGAGGCTCCCGACGCCGCCGCTTTGCTCCTCGCAAGATCGGTGAGGCATCTTTGGGGATCCTTCGGGATGCCGGCTCGCAAGCGTGGTGGTGGAGGACCGGCCGAGGAGCCCGGGAGTCAAATTTTTGGTGAATTTGTGTGACAGAGTCGACCTTGCGTGGGACGCAAGGTGACCCGAGGATGCTCGTCATTTTTTTGTTGCAAACTTCTTTCTTTTTGTCACCCCGACAAGCTTGTGTGTGAGGCACAATGCGAGGAAGCGGACCCTCTGAGTGGCTGCCCTCAACGTCTGTGAGTGGTCGGTGGAGGCTCCCGACGCTGCTGCTGCTCCTCTGCAAGATCAATTGAGGCATGCTGGAGGATCCTTGGGGATGCCTGCTCGCAAGCGTGGTGGTGGAGGACTGGCCAGGAGCTCGGGAGTCAAATTTTTTTGGTGAATTTGTGTGACAGGAGTCAGCCTTGCGTGGACGCAAGGCTGACCCTCGAGGATGCTCGTCATTTTTTTGATGCAAATTTTTTTATTTTCGTCACCCCGATAAGCTTTGTCGTGAGGCACAATGCGAGGAAGCGGACCCTCCGAGTGGGCGCCCTCGGCGTCTGTGAGTGGTCGGTGGAGGCTCTCGACCCTGCTGCTGCTCCTCTGCAAGATCAGCTGAGGCATGCTGGGGGATCCTTCGGGATGCCAGCTCGCAAGCGTGGTGGTGGAGGACCGGCCAGGAGCCCGGGAGTCAAATTTTTTTGGTGAATTTGTGTGACAGAGTCGCCTTGCGCGTGGGACGCAAGGCTGACCCTCGAGGATGCTCGTCATTTTTTTGTTGCAAACTTCTTTCTTTTTGTCACCCCGATAAGCTTGTGTGTGAGGCACAATGCGAGGAAGCAGACCCTCTGAGTGGCTGCCCTTAGCGTCTGTGAGTGGTCGGTGGAGGCTCTCGACCCTGCTGCTGCTCCTCTGCAAGATCAGCTGAGGCATGCTGGGGGATCCTTCGGGATGCCAGCTCGCAAGCGTGGTGGTGGAGGACTGGCCAGGAGCTCGGGAGTCAAATTTTTTTGGTGAATTTGTGTGACAGGAGTCAGCCTTGCGTGGACGCAAGGCTGACCCTCGAGGATGCTCGTCATTTTTTTGTTGCAAACTTCTTTCTTTTTGTCACCTCGATAAGCTTGTGTGGTCCGGAATAGCGTCTATGTGAGGCTAATGGCGATGTAGTGGACGTTTAGATTTGGGTGATAGAGCCCGCTGATGCGGTGCTTCTGGATCTTGTATTGTGTTGTTGTTCTACGATGTTTGAATATGTTTGTTGATATCTCCTTTCTGAAGTTCTGGTACGTGGGATTGCAGGAACCTAAGAGTGTTGTGAAGAAGTCCGCCGTTGTGGAGGAAGAACAATCAGACACCGATAGCGACTTATCAGAAATTAGATCTTATGTTCAGAAAGTAGTTGAGTCTCGCTGTTTAGCAATACCTTTGTCCTCGATTCCAGCAACGCCCCCACCTGCTTCTCCTGTCCGTCACACTTCAAGTGTTGATGTTGATCGGGTAGCACGGGCAAGTTACATGCGAAACTATCATGCAGAAGCAAAAGCACGTCGTCTTGCAGCCAAGGCATTGGCCAGACTTGCCCCCCGACACTCACCCCGATTCGCTAAAAAGTCCAAGTCTAAATAGATTAATGACCTCATATTATGTTACTTATTTATGAACTTTATCATCTATATATCTTATGATTCTATTCATGTTTCATTCCTATATTGACATATTCTTATTCTGTAAGTGCTTTGTTGTACTCGGTTGTTTTTCTTACCAGATGTGATTGTCACCAACTTCTCCGCTTGATGATGAAGAAGATGTCCAACCTCGTCTTACGGACGGAATTGAAAACACCATTGGTGAAGACGGGGTAGTTGTTGAGGAACATATACAAGAAGCCTCGACAGATGCGGTTCCTGGCGATAGTTCGTTCGAAACTGCCCAACTTCCTCAAACATTCGATGCGGACGATGGGCACGATTTCTCTTCCGATGGCGACGAACCTGCATTGCGGGTGGTGTCAATGTCGGGATTGTTCACATGCCCCCTCATCTCCAAAACAAAGATCCAGATCGAGTGCAAACGAGATGCGAATGATTCACAAGAGTGATTCTATCGCCATCATCAACAGGTTGCGTTTCAAACCCGTTAAGAAATCTCGCATGATGATTCCGTTGTGTCGCCTTCTTTGTTATCCCAAGGTTCGACCAATTTCGGAGCAAGACGTCAGAAAGTTGGAGAATGAGTTCAACAAAGGCTATCGCGAGGGCGACCGGGTCATGTACGTGTCTCCCTTTGATAGAAAAGAGAGAGAGAAGATTGTGGATGCCGGAGACGATGTCTTTAAGGATACGCTTTGGAGAGAGGCGAATGACGAATTTGATAAGACGTTGCGCGCGGATCCGGATCTCCATCATCTCATCGGCAAGTACTTCTACTTATACGAAGGAAACCATCGTGTTACTGCGTGGATGCGGCACATCGAAAGGTACCACAAGCTCGATGCTTCGTGGCATATTTCAGTTGACTGCATCATCCTCGATGCTCGCGGGGAGAGCAGTTTGCTCCTCGATGTCATGAATGACATCAACTGGTAAGAGAATATCTCTTTCTTTAACTCAAATTTGTTTTCTACATGATCTCCCTCCAATGTTCCTAAATTCTAATTACAATTTGTAGGTCTACTGAACATGACCATGTTCAAGACAGCCTTTGTGCCAAGCTTCAACGCATGCGGAAATTTGGTAAGCTCAAACTGCACGATTTCAAAGATCTCATAAGTCCAGAAGACTACAGAATCTGCAAGAACGCCAAGGCCAAGAAAGAAACTTGGTACCCTGTCACCTTAGACGTCTTCGTTAAGTTCTTATACTCGGTAAGTTCCCCTATCAAGCGCTTCTCTTTTGTACATAGTGTCTTATTTGTCACATCTTCTTATCTTTCAGTTGTCTTTTGTAGAGGAGGTTAGCCAAAGCATCCGATGATGCAAAGGCAGCTTACTATGCCACTGTCCCGAAAGAGAAGCAATCGGGTCCAGGAGTATGGAGTGCCATGGACAATGCTATCAAAGCAGAAATAAAAGCAATCCGTGGCAAAAATTTTGACAAGATGGTCGCAGTGGCGAATTACAATCTTGGGAGACAATTCCCAAAAGAGGTGTGTATGTCTATTTTTTAATGTTACTTCTGCGCTTACATATGATTGCTTTTGAACACTAAATTCTGTATTACAATCCGTCTTTTGTGCAGATTTATGCACACTATAGCAAAACCCTCAAACCGGACATGACAATCGATCGCTTGCACATGGTAGCAACTACGAATGTCCATTTCGATTTCAAGGCAAAGTGGTTGCAATGGTGGAACTCACCAAACGATGTTCGACGTTCAGTCCACTTCCCGGAAGACCGCCCTATGAAGGACAAAAGTCTGATTACATTCCTTCATCGAGCCTCTTTATGGGCACAGGTGCTTTGATCCCCACTTCTATGTTTACATTTCTGTTGCCTCTAGAATAATATAATTTTCATCGTTCTCTATGTATGTGCAGTTAGAGAAATCTCTTGAAAGTGAATTGGAGAAGTTATCGAAAAAGAGAATCTCAACATTCAGTGGTCTGACGGCGTCTTGAAGCCATCCTCCTATGTGGAGAAATGGAGGTTGCTATACTGGGAGAAGGCATTCGCCAACTACCTTGCTCCAAATGCCAGCCCCAAATTCATCAAGGGCACAGATATTTATAAGATTGCGGGTGGCAAAGTCACCATCAAACGTTTGTTGTTCAGGTATGCTAACTGTTACCTACTTATCTACTAACGAAGTCTGCATTACATATTTCATTCCGTTGATCTAATTGGATATTTTGTTTGTAGGTACTTGAAGCAAGAGCTTCTTGCAAAGGGAGCTCTAGCTTCATGGTCCATTCCTTTGGAGTTGGAAGACGTTGCAGTCACAAACGATCCCTCGAGCATCTTCTCCGAATCCCAACAAAGGCAATTCACTAACGCACAGTTACTTACGGGGGGTTGGTTCCTTGAGTGCCAGGCTAACTTTGTGCACAAGGAGGAGAAGGAACTTGTGCGAAATCTCGGTTCACTTGGAGCTGCCAATGAACCCATGGAGATCGATGATGACGACGACGACGACGACGACCTCTCAATTCTACCGAGCGCACCTGTCTCTAGTTCTCCACCATCGTCCCCAGCTGCACAGCCTAAAGCTCGGGCAAAGAAGAAGCGACGTAACGCTGGTGCCGACCCGGTGGAAGATCTTCAACAACATTCCGGAGAAATCGCTCCTCTCCAACTGGAAGGTCCGGAGGACCCTGATCTTACTCAAACATCACATGGTGCGACAGTCCATGTCGTTTGACATGGTGCACGACTAACTCAGGTGTCCGGTGGTGGACTTACGAATGCGGGATCCCCTCCCGTGTCCTTTACCGTTGACCACAACTCTCCGCAGTCTCCTCGCCGTCTCAGTCAGTCAAAATTTGCCAAACGCCCTCTTCCGAAACCCAATCACATTGGTAGCAGCTCGTCGTCAAAAATCACAGTCACTTTGCCTATGTATCTCGAGAAGGGTAACATTGGAGACTTAGTTCACCAGTCATCGAAGACAGCGAAATGAGATTCGCAAATCGTAGATATCGTTGAGCACATCAAGAAGGTATTATTTCATACATTTGTCATTTATAATCTTTCTACTTACGTTTTGTATTCGTGAATTTATTAGCAACTATCTAATTTTTCACATGTACCTCAGATTGGCAAAGACCGTAGGTACCCGTGTTCGGCGATGGAGTATGAGCCCAAGCATCCAGGGATTCATCTGATTTTTGCAGATGCTCCCGAAAACTTGCCTGTACCAGGTGTGTCTCCAACAGAAATTCCATCCTGGAACCGGCGTGACAAAACCTACTTTGAGAGCCTCTTCGTGTTTGCCGCGTATCATTTGACAGACGTTGGAGCCATTCTTCTGATGCATCCAAAATGTCGGAGAACCGAGCGTACCGTCGATTCTGAGTCTCATACGTATGGTTTTCGTCTTGTTCGAGACTGGTGGGGATATAATCCCCTCCCCATGGCCTCTACCGTACCCAAACCGAAAGAGGTACGGAACAAATTCTAATTTCCAATTGCATGATTTATGAATATTTCCTTCTATGCTTCTATGTTAACGTATTTGTACTTGTGTTTTGCAGACTCACTGCTTCCATATCAAAGTGTATGTTCGCAAAGAGTTCGTTTCAAAGTTCCAAACTCGGCAAGTCGCACACGCATACGCGGGTGTCGCAATCGCACTGATGAGGAAGACCACCGTAATTTTGCGAGAGAAAGAAACCTTGCGTTATCGTCCGGACGGTACGCCGTGGCGAGGCTCACGAGAGAAGGACCCCTCCTTCATTCAGTGTTTTGTCGATTGTCTCACGGACGAGGGGGGTATAGTGTTCGACTCGAGCGCAAGTACAGGTACTGTTTCCGTACACTCTACATTGGAATTCGTTTCCACATTTCGCATTTTTAATGTTGGTTTCCAATTTTATAGGTGCATCGGTGATTGCTTGCGCGCGCTCCAACCGACACCTCATCGCTATGGAACCTGACGAAGAGATCTTTGATGGTGTACTCGCGGATTACAAGAATGGTCCTCCCGGTGATGAAGAAAGTGGAGAATCGGCCCCTCCCGCAGACTATGACTCTGACGAACCGGTCGTGAAGAAACCACGAAAGTTCATTGGTGCGTATTACCATCTTGTATTCTCTTTTTCAATTTTAAATTACACACTTTCAAATCGCCAAAACTGACTTTCTTTGCAATTTTAGGATCGCAGGTCTAAAAGAGCGATTGACTCGCAACGCTCATCTCTACAAGAGCCCTCCATCGAAATTCACTCTACCATCGTATCTTTGAGCGTCTTGCTCAAGAGTTTGTTCAAGCTCCATCCCCATTTTGTCCGACACTCCACGTCGCGTTATAGCAAGAGTGTGCTTAAGTTTATAGACTTTGAGGCAGATCAGTGTGATCAGCACTTTAATGGTACTACACCGTCTGCCTAGTTTGTGATTTGTTTTCCGATAGGTACTAGACATGGTAGCGCCATACATTCGTAGTTTTCCATGATCTATTACTTATATACTATCTATATGTGTTTTCCAATATACACGGTTTTATATTTTTATAAGTCGGTCATATGTATTCAAAAAATTTCAGCACATTGAAGCCAACTCTCAATCCAAGTGTGAGTCCTGGCCAAACAACTACTATAACTAGCAATCAACTAGTCGTAGTTGGAATCACTCGCAGAATCACTGCTGCTGCGGTCACCAGCTTCTGAAGTGAATTCCACGAAATCCTCCCAGATCGTCTGCAGAGGCACTATCTCGTACTTGTTGCAGCTGAAGCACCCCCAATTTTTGACCGTCATGTCCTTCAGGTAGTCGTCTCCCTTGTTCCGTGCGATACACGCTGCACACCACGCCCTGTTACAATAATCACACGGGATCACAAACTGATTTCCCCCACACCAATTGCATTGCTCATCATCGTACTGGGCGTTCTTCGTGAATACAACGTCGTCCAACACAAGTTTGCACGAAATGCATATGCCAACACCGAGACGAGGATGCTCCAACAAACAAGCACGGATTTTTTTAGCTCCACAAGCAGTGCATGAATACAAGTACAAAGGATCAAAATCGGCCGAATGCCCCGCCATTTGTTCCACAACAGTGCAAGAGTGAGAGGTTTCAAAAAAGAGATGGCCAACACAATGCATTGAGATGCTGGCTTTCTCCTCCTCCGTTATTGTATGCAAGGAAAAACTTTGGATTTCCCATCAAACCTCACCAATATGATCACCCAAAACCGGCAGTGCAGTCAGATTGGGACACCGGCAGTGCCGTCAGAATCGGCACACCGGCACCGATAATTTTGGACATTTTTTTACATTTTTTGTCAGCTTCTGAACTCCACAGCTAAAACCGACAGTTTCAGACATTTTTTTACATTATTTGTCAGCTTCGAACTCCACAAATGCACCGGCGATTTTGGACAATTTTTTCATTTTTTTTGTCACTTCTCGATCTCCACAGTGGCACCGCGATTTTGAACATTTTTTACATTTTTTGTCATCATCTTGAACTCCACAGCGGCACCGACATTCCAACAAATTAGAAATCGAGACAAAAATTCACTTACACTGTCATGACAATGGACGTGAGTTCTCATGAACACCATCACGGCATTTTTCTTACATTCTCGTGAGTAATCCAATCACCACAGCATCCTTTTCTCCCATCTCTACTAGCACATCACAATGAGCACCGACAATTCACAGCTTCATGGAATGTATTCACCCCTTAACCGACACTCCATATGACACAACCCATTCAATCTCATGACGTCCAACATCATAATACATGAGCACCGACATTGAGCATGAGCATGAGCATGAGCACCGACATTGAGCATGAGCATGAGCATGAGCACCGACATTGAGCATGAGCATGAGCACCGACATTGAGCATGAGCATGAGCACCGACATTGAGCATGAGCCTGAGCACCGACATTGAGCATGAGCATGATCATGAGCACCGACATTGAGCATGAGCATGAGCAAAATTTCTAATAGTGTGATATTATGGAATATTGGATGATATTACATAAATTTGTTGATATTATGGAAGATGTGGGTGATATTACAAAACATGCCATTTAAGTATCTCAAAACGGTGTAATGTAAGCCATGCATGCCTTTAACGGTGACGTCAGCCCTAATTTTTATGTAACTCCTTCAACTCCAATATCAATGCATCGATGTATGTAAATTTTTAATTACTAAACTCATTGTACACTAAAAGTTTTTTTGTTTCCATGGGAGTGATTGAAGCTTGCCAATGTCGGTAGGGGCTATAGTACAGTAATTGTATAGCTCAGGATAGCTGCTTTAGAACGCGGTGCAACGCTCAAACGAGGCCGAGGAGAATCGAACTCGGACCACTACAATGCCACGTGAATGTCTTTCTGTACACCTTACAAGGTGACACAGGAAGACGACCTGTAATTCTAAATTTCAGATTATATGAACCGAAGCATCTACCTATATTTCTGACAGGTGTAATAGGAAATTGATGACGTCAGCCCTAATTAGTCTCTAAATCTTAATATTGATAAAGTAAACTTATTGATTACCTAAAGGGCCATCCCAAATTATGGTTTAGATTTTGTATATGATTTCAATTGTATTGGTTACACATGATGATGCCAGCCCATATTTTAATTAACTTTTATTTAAACTTGCAAATGTGGATAATTTATGAAATATTGTATAACCTCTAAACCATAAAAATAAATGGATAAAGGACCTATAGCCACGGTGTTGGGTTTTTTTTCAGCCTAAAAACGACCATGTCAAAAATTCAGAACCACCCATCCCATGGTAATAGGGCTATTAACTTTAAAATTTTTTTTGCAATGAGTGGTAATAGGGTCTTAATCTTTCATGAAAAAAAAAATAATTCTGTCAATCACCGCTCACCGCTCACCGCTCTCCGCTCACACCCGTGCATTCCCCGCCGCCGCCCTCCCCACCCTGGCGGCGGATTCCTGCCTCTCAGTCTCCAGTGATATTCGGAGGTCAGCATTTTCCGTCCTCACGGCCGCCAATTCCTCGGTCACGGCGTCGAGACGAGCCATCCATGCGGAGACATCACCGAGCCTAAACCCCGGACCCGACGTGGTGGCCGCCACGTCCGCCGCGGCGAGCACCCCGTCCGCCCCGCTGTGCGTCCCGTCCGCCACGGTGCGATCCCTGTCCGCCTCCGTGCGCATCCTGCCCGCCTCCGTCCACAGCACCACATCGAACCCCGTCGGCTCCCAGTCCGCCCCCGTTGTCACGGCGCGTCCGTCCGCCACGGTCGTCGGCTCGACCGGATCCATCGAGAGCGGGGACGTTTCGGTCGACTCCTCCTCCCCCTCCGTCCTGTCCACTTGACCGGGATCGGATTGGGGTTCGACTGGAGGCGACCGTGCCCGCCGACGTTTGGGTGTCTTCTTGTGCTCGGGTTCGTCGCCTCGTGGCGGTTCCACTCGAGTCGGGTCCTCCGTGAACCAGTCCGGGATCGGCCCCACGGTCGTAATGTTCACCGGTCTCCTTGTGGTGTACATGTATCCGAGGGCACCGAACGGTCTGCCGGTCGGGAGTGTGGACCAGTCGACGGGCACTTTCAGCACGTGTTCCGCGTACATCAAAGACGCCACGCATTTTGGGATGGAGTTCCTGTTCCACTTCGGACTGTCTGAGATGGCCCTCAGAATGGTGAGGAATCTCCACTTCACCTCCAAATCCTCGAGACGCCACCACCTGGCCTCCCTGCGGTGGCAGTGCGTCGTGTGATCCTCCACTGCCGGCCACATTTTGTCGATGTGACAGAAGTTCACGAACTGTTTTGCGGTCTTGGCTGTCCACGGAAGCGGTGCCTTCTCCCAACCCGGGTACGCCACCTTGGACGGGTCCTCGAAGATCTCCATCTCCAGGGGAGTACCCTTCCTGCACCGCTTCCTACGAGTCGGACTGGATCCTGGCGATCCGCCACCATCGGAGTTCTCTGACTCGCCACATGATCGCCATGGTCGCTTCCCCTTGGACCTCGAACTGGGAGGGGTCTCCATGTTCCCTAGAACCGGGTCTGCCGCGAGCTCTAAATAGTTAAAAAAAAAATTTAAAAAAAAAAAAAAAAAAAAAAAACTAAAACCACTTTCGGACCCCCTTCCACGACGGGGTAATAGTTACTTTTTTGGCTGGATTTGGGTGCTGTGCTTCGAACTAAACCGATGCACATGCGTCCGACCATGAACTTCCGCCGTCCGACAGGTGCCAACAGGGTGCGGGTGTGAGTGTGTGTGTGTGTGTGCGCTCGCGCGCGCGCGTACTACTTCATACTGAGCAGTGGGACCGCGCGTGAATTCTGATTTTTCTCGTAGGACCCTAAACCCCCGGCTATCCGCGACCCCTCACTTTGCGCACCCCGCGCACCCGCGCTCTGGAATGAGAGGCAGGCGGTCTGGGCGCTGAAAGGAGTGCGGATTTGAGAATGAGACCCTAGAGCCTGGACCTCTTCAATACCCACCTCGTCCCGGACCCCCCCCCTATTCCCGGGACCCTCTATTCCCGGACCCCCAAAACCCCAGGACCCCCTATCCTCGGGCCACCTGAATCCCGACCCCCTATTCCCGAACCTGGGACCGAACCTAAGCGCCGCCTTTCCGACCAATGATGCCACTCTAAACCCCAGGTCCGTCCTCGAACGAAGGCCCGTTCCCCGTCCGACCCTCTCTCCGTCGGTCCGAACCCACCCGAAACACACCCCCCCTCCAAAACCGCGTACGTACGACCCCCCGTTCCGCCCACATCGGACGCCCCGACTGCCTACATCACTGAACCCTGAACCGGTCCGTCCGTCCACATCTGTGAACCCCCCCCCCGTCCGTGCCACATCTGCCTCTGAACCCCCCCGGCCTCGTCACTGAGGGCGGGCGAGTGGGGGAGGAGGGAACACCGCCCCCCCTAAGACCGATGCCCCGACCCCTAAAACCGCTTCCGGACTGACGGACGCATGCCTCCTCCGTCGAGCAGGCTAAACGGGGAACGTAGAGGCGTGAGCGTAGAGCGTAGAGCGTAGAGCGGTGAGCGGTGAGTGTAGAGCGGTGACGGGACAATTTTGACTATTTTATAACATTTTTTTTTCAAAGTAAAGTACCCTATCACCACTTAATTTTGTACTGTACTATTTTTAAATGTCTATTTTTAGGATTTAGGGTCCCTAATTCCGTGGTGTTGGGTCTTCTTTAAATGTGGGTCCCACCTCGCATGAATATTTCATTTGTATTGTCTTGAAGATTTTATGTTAATATATTGAAAGTAGGGCTGATGTCATCATATTGATGAACGTGTGAATTGGAGGCATAACTATTTAAAGGTTAAATTGAACATATGTTTTAGGTAATTCTAAAATTTGTTTTTGGGTTTATGGTTTGGGGATAAATTAGGGCTGACATCATCATTAAAATACAACAAAAATTCAACGAAAGCAAAGAACCCTAGAGATCTATACTACATCCTTGGATAGTTGCCTCTTATGTAACGTGTTGCTCACACGAGCCCGGCAAGGAATACTGCGCATGTTGTGAAACAATACTGATAAAGGAAAAAATATAAATGGCAATAAGATAAATAATTCAATTTTCAGTAATTGAAACTGTGTCATCGTTTAATCTAATGTAGTGGACGGTTTAGACATAACGATGGCATAGCGGAGGTCCGGGTTCGATCCCCATCGGGCTCGTTTGAGCATCGCATTGCGCACAAGGCAACTATCTTGAGCTATTAGGGACAAAATAGAAGCTCCTATAGACATTGACAAATATAGGGTAGCATTGACCTATAAGACCTTGTATACATTTTAGAAATTTTAATGTCATTTGAAATAGTGGGGTGTGACAAGTGAACCCAACATATAGATTGAGTACAGAATTAGACATTGAAATTGTTCAATACGGTCTAAGGTTTCCAAACTGGCAAACACACATATATGTAAAATAATGTAGATCATTTGAAAGTAATGACTTGTAGGGTAAGACAACTCATGAGAGTTGGCCCTACATAGTCATCTCTGAAATAGTAAAAAAAATATGCACACTACGATGAAGGTGAAGCACCATTAAAATGATGGTCACACTGATCTGCCTCTAAGTCAACGTACCTAAGCACACAAGCTCTAAAGCGTCGGCGTGAAGAATTCGGTACAGGAGGAGTTGGAGCCGCGACGAAAGCCCGAGCAACATGCTCCGCATAAGATGGTAGAACAAGTGTGGGAGGTGGGCTATTGATGAGATGAGCGTTTCGGGTCAAGTGTCTTGAGATGCCTGCATATCTAAATAATCATAACCAGTCAATGCTATGAATGTAGTACGGACTTTGAAATCACAAAAAGTCATTGAATTGAATGAACTACACACCAATATAAGTGCGAGGCTTCCTCAGATATGGTTCATCGGAGTCGTAATCGTCACCAGAGGCTGATTCCCCACTTTCTTCTTCCAACGGTTTAGGGTGTTTGAAGGTGGCGAAGAGCCATCAAAGATCTCTTCATCTGCCTCAAAAGCAATGAGGTGACGATTGGAGCGTGCACATGCGATAATTGAAGCACCTGCACATTTGGAAATCCACATGAGTATTGAAAATATGAATTTGCAAACTGCTTATAAATGGGAACTTAAATTTTTACCTGTACTAGCGCTTAAGTCAAACACGATTCCCCCATCGTCCGTGAGACAATCCACGAAGCACTGCAAAAACGAAGGATCCTTCTCACGTGCGCCGCGCCACGGCTTTCCGTTAGTGCGGTAGGTAATAGAACTCGCGTCAGCAAAGTAACTGACCATGTCATCCTCGTCAGGTATGGTCGCGACTCCTGCGTATGCTTGCGCCACCTGTCGTATATTGAACATCTTCACGAAGTCCTTACGAGCATAGACCTTGATGGTAAAGTTATAGGTCTGCAATAAGCAATTCGAAATAAGAAAACGAAATGTTGAAATGAGAGATTAAATAAAGTACAATATTCAAATTATACCTCTCTTGCGGTAGCGCCAGGTTTAACCAAAGGAAGGGGGTTATAGGCCCAACACTCTCGCACAAGCCGGAAGTTGTAAGTATTAGCACGATCGTGTAGTATACGGTCAATTTTGACGTCCTTAGGGTGCATAATAATAGCGTCTACCCAGCCTGCACCCTTTGTAGACTGCTGAACCTAGGCGGCCGTGTCTCCTTTCTCTAGGACATAGGGAGCGTTACAGTTGTAGGAGAAGATGAAGTACTACCCACATTTTTGGGAATAACTATGAGACGCATGGGTCCATTAGAATGCGTCGGTCCATGTGACAGAGGGGATTCACGAGGGGCTGACGATGATGTAGGAGTAGATCCCACATTCGAAACCCCACCCTCAGATGCTTGTGTCCATCCTCAAGCATGCCTTTGTGGCAGAACTGCCTGACTCTCTGAGGCAGCTCGACCTCTTACACCACGCCCACCGTTGTTGACAACCGTCTCTTGGGAAGCTTGTGTCATATCAACTTCTCTTTGAACTGCAATGTATACAGAAGTGTATATGTTAGAAAAATAACAAAGTGTAGTAGGAAAAGGTAACTTACATACATTCCAATTTGCACCACCTGCAAGCTCATCGGGAATGGGAACATCGGGAATGGGAACATATCATGATCTCCCTCGTCGTCTTTGTCATTCTCTTCGTGCTCCTCCACTTCCTCTTCTTATTCCTCCTCCTCTAGCTCAGGGATAGGCTCTTTTTTGCGACGTTTGCGGCTGCCACCTGCATGTTCTCTACCTTTTAGTGTAGCCGGTGGGGGTAGTGGTGGAGCACCCGGAAGCATGCAGAAGTCGTCCTCATCATCATCAACCAGGAGCGGAGCCGACCGAATCCGCTAACTGCACAATATGCATCTCTTCCTTGTGAACATGGTGGGTAAGAGACTCTAGAAACCAACCACCAGTCAACAGTAAAGCCATCTTGAACCGCTGCCTCTGATCATTGGAAAAAATCGACATTGGTTTCTTTTTCAAGTATGGGACTTGGAACTCAGATGGAATGTCCAACGTAGGGAGACCACCCTTAGCAACGAGCTCTTGTTTGATATACCTACAATGAGTATAATCAATTATAATCATTTGAAAGAATTTGATGATAATAAAATAGACAATACGAAACGACGTGTTCGAACGTGAACATCAATTGCTTCTTAGTTGGAGCACCCCCGCCTATCTTGTCAATGTGGGAGCCTTTAAGGAACTTAGGGCTGACTTTGGGCCCTACATAAGCATCAAAAGCCTTATCCCATAAAAGAAGTCGCCATTTTTCGACGTACTCTTCGGGCATCATAATTGCGTCAAGGTTCGGGATTTGAGAAATCTCTTGTTTGAAGAACCTGTTTACCTCCTCCTTAAGATACGTCGCTAACTGCGGTCAACAATTGAAGTTAGTTACATACATAATAAATTGGTATGGACAAAATGGTGTAACAAATGTGATTGAGTGGATATTGAGTACCTGCGACCAGAGTGCTGCACGAGCAAGCCATGCCTCCAACACCCTGACTTTCATCTCGACCGGGTCTGGAAAGCGAACACTACGTCGAAATGCCGGAGTATTGTTCCACCAACGAAGCCACATTGTTTTCACTTCCTTCAAAACGTTGGTGGTGGCTACCTTCTAGAGGCGCTCCAAAGACATCTCGGGATCCTTCTGACGGCTATAATGAAGATTGATCTACATCGAATAACAACAAAGAGATCAAAAATTTAAATAGAGGGGTGTCGACAAGGGATCGAGAGAAAACAATATGTCTGGTCGACAGAATTCATACCTCTTGCTCAAATGCTTTTCCTAACTCTGGATTAGCTACGGCAAGCATTTTGTCGAAATCTTTTTGTCAGATTCGTTTAATCTCAGCCTTAACAGCCTTGTCCATGGCCGTCCAAACTCCTTGCGCTGTCCTCTTGTTTTCGGGAGTGTCTTTGTAGTACTTGGCTTGGGCTTCGTCGGCGACCTTAGCACAAGGCCTCTGAACGATCAAATAACGCATATTAGAGAACGTTAAAAGCCTAGTTGAAAATTAATTCATACATAAGATATGATTAAAGACGCACCGCGTAGAGGAACTTGATGAAGACGTCTTTAGTCACAAAGTACCAAGTTGGCCTCAATTTATCTTTCGCAGTGTAACAGTACTTCCAGTCCTCAGCAGAGATCAGGGGTTTCCATTCTTCAAGTGGCATCTTGCCAAACTTGCGCATGCGTTGCAACTTGCAACCTCGATGGCAGACTATCTTCTACATGATCATGCTCTGTGGACCTGTTCATAAAGTGAGTTAATAAATATATAGAGTGTGTGTATAAAAGAGTACAGACAAAGAATATTATACGAAATTAAACTCACCAGTTGATGTCATTCATCGCGTCGTTTAGTACTTTGTATTCTGCACGTCCGTCAAGGACAATGCAGTCGATAAAGAAATACCAATCTGGATCATCTCTGCGCATTTGCTCAATGTACCGCATCCAAGCAGTGACGCGATGATTCCCCTCATAGACGTAGAAGTATTTGCCACTCAATGGCAAAGATCCGGATTGGCTTGCAATGAGGATTCAAACCGATCATTGGCCGCTTTCCAATGAGGGTTATTTCAAACCACGTCATCGTCCTTCACCAACCGCTGCTTTCCGTTCTTGCTGAAGGGAGAAACATATAGAACGCGATCGTCCTCTCTGTAACCTTTGACATACTCGTTTGCCAACTTGTAAACATCTGTTTCTATTATAGGACGTACCTTGGGGTAACAGGAGAGGCGACAAAGGGGAATACGAAGTCGAGATTTCTCGACAGGTTTGATTCGCAACCTAGATATAGTGTTGATAGAGTTTCCCTTCTGTTGAGCGCGTAACTCGTCGGCGCTCCACATAGGATCCATCTCAGCCAAATGACTTGGCATTTCAACAACCCCAACCTCCACAGTATTTGGGAGAGAAGGAGTTTCCTCCGCGTATCTTACAGTTGGAGACGCTGCTACCGTAAGTGTGTTTCCTTCGTCAACTTCATCAATGTCGCGCGAAGGCTGTGTACCCGGAATTATCTCTTGAATGTCGTCATCTTCGTCTTCAACAATTGGAGATTGTGAGGTGAGTTGGCGGCTTGGTGCGGTAGTCGATGGCGGACCTGACTGCTGTCCCGCATCACGACCGTCAGTTGTTGCCATGTCGGTAGGATCGCTCTCAGATGACAGCGACGCATTTGAGAGTGGGGTCTGCGCAAGAGTACCGACGACATTTAGTAATCAATAATGATAACTCATAGAAATAGAGTTGTACAAAAACTTATAAATAAAGACCACATGAACTTTGGTCTTCATGTCTTATGGTAATGTATCATGTCAGAATATTGTCACAAAAGTAGAATGTATTATTTTAGCTAGACTTTGCCGTAATCCTCTTAGAACGTCGTGGGCGAAGTCTAGCTTGAGATTGAGCTTCTAAGCGCAATTGCTTGTGACGCGCCCTCCAGCACTTCATGTAAGTAGCTCGTTGATCTTCAACAACAGTCACAGGAGCAGTCAATGTTGATTGAGCACAGTCGGTGATAGTATCTCTACTAGCAGCTAGAAGTGCCCGAACCAATGTGGTTTTAACCTCTACATCTAAGACTCTAGCTCGTGTGCTAGAGAAATCGCTATCGCTCTCAGAGTCCACATAAGAGAACTCTGGCTCGAAGTCAATCGATTCCTATATCAGCAAACACAACAGAAATTCAGGGCGTCAGTATAATATTCTCAATTCAATGTCGATACAATCCACGGGGGGGCAGCTTAGGATTTTTAGTAGACCGAACTCTATCTAAGCATACCAAAAATCCAGATTCTAATTCAAGATCAATACGCTGAGGCAGTTTCGTTGACGAGGCTACCGAGCTCAAAAGGTTCAGAGCGGGTTTTCGAACTCTGGAAGGACAAACGAATAGTCCAGGCAGGACCCACAGGGGCAGCTTCGGATTCTAAGCAGACGGATATTCCAGAAGCTCCACCCAAGATCAGAACGCTGAGGCAGTTTCGTTGACGAGGCTTTCGAGCTCAGTAGGTTCTGAGCGTATTGAGCGGGTTCGGTCAAAAAACAAACGAGGACTCGGCACTCAAAAACAGAACAATCGATACAATCCACGGGGGCAGCTATATATTCTAACCAGACCAGAACTCCATTCATAACAACCAGTACATTACGCTGAGGCAGTTTCGTTGACGAGGCTACCGAGCTCAGCCGGTTCTGAGCGGATTCACGGCAAGAACCACAGGGCAGCTTCGGATTCTGAGGCAGTTTCGTTGACGAGGATACCGAGCGCGCAATGGAGTTCTCGCCGGATTCTCGAACTCCATTCATAACAACCAGTACAGCGGATTCTCGAACTCTGGGAGGACAAACGATAGTCGATACAATCCACGGGGGGGCAGCTTCGGATTTTTAGCAGACTGAACTCTATTCTAAGCAAACAGAAACTCCAGTTTCTAATTCAAGATCAATACAATGTGGCAATTTCGTTGACGAGGCTACCGAGCTAAGTAGGTTTTGAGCGTACTGAGCGGGTTCACAGCGGATTCTCGAAATCAAGATTACATACCACTACAGTCAAAAAACAAACGAGGACTCGGCACTCAATAACAGAGGATCCCAAACAGAAAAATCGATTCAATCCACGGGGGCAGCTACAGATTCTAACCAGACCGGAACTCCATTCATAACAACCAGTACATTACGCTGAGGCAGTTTCGTTGACGAGGCTACCAAGCTCAGCCGGTTCTGAGCGGATTCACGGCAAGAATCACAGGGCAGCTTCGGATGTTGAGACAGTTTCGTTGACGAGGATACCGAGCTCAACGTGTTCTTAGCGGATTCTCGAACTCCATTCATAACAACCAGTACAGCGGATTCTCGAACTTCCGGAGGACAAACGCTTAGTTGATACAATCCACGGGGTGGCAGCTTCGGATTTTCAACAGACCGAGCTCTATGTGTGGAGGAGAACTCTAGATTCTAATTCAAGATCGATCCGCTGAGGCAGTTTCGTTGACGAGGCTACCGAGCTCAGCGGGTTCTGAACGGATTCACGGCAAGACCCATGGGGCAGCTTTAAATTCTAAGGCAGTTTCGTTGACGAGGATACCGAGTTCAGCGTTCTCTCAGCAGATTCTTGAACGATGATTGGACAAATGCATAGTCTAGGCAAGACCCACCGGGACACCTTCCGATTCTAAGCAGACCGAAACTCGAGTTTCTAATTCATGATCGATACGGTGAGGCAGTTTCGTTGACGAGGCTAACGAGCTCAGCGGGTTCTGAGCGAATTCTCCAACTCTGGAAGGACAATCGCATAGTCCAAGCAAGACACACGGGGCAGCTTCGAATTCTAAGCAGACCAAAAATGCAAATTCTAATTCAAGATCAATACGCTGAGGCAGTTTCGTTGACGAGGCTGCCAAGTTCAGCAGGTTTTGAGCGGATTCTCGAACTCTGGGAGGCAAAACGATAGTCGATACAATCTACGGGGTGGCAGCTTCGGATTTTCAGCAGACCGAACTCTATTTTAAGCAGACCAAAAATCCAAATTGTAATTCAATATCAATATGCAGAGGCAGTTTCATTGACGAGGCTATCGAGCTCAGCAGGTTCTGAACGGATTCACGGCAAGACCCATGGGGCAACTTCGGATTTTGAGGCAGTTTCGTTGACGAGGATACCGAGTTCACGGTTTTCTCAGCGGATTCTCGAACGATGATAGGACAAACGCATGGTCTAGGCAAGACCCTTAGCACTTAGTTGTGAAGTTTAGAGCATGAGATGTTTTTCATGGAAGTAGATGTTGGGGTGGGTTTTGACACAGGGCACCAAATTTGAAACCTCACCTCGATTATGATGTTGTGTTTTGTGAGAGGAAATCATGAGATAATTCTATCAATGAGATTACATGGCATTCATGAATGAAAGTGACCAAGTGGGTAACAATTTCGTTGACGAATGTGGTCAGGGACTGTGACTTTGAAGGGCCATAACTTCTTCATAGAATATCTGATTTGGACGAAATCACTTGGGTTGGGTCTCAAATCAAGTCTACTTTGTATGGTTCACATTGCAAACCCGTTGAAGAAGGCATGAGTTTATGGCATGAAATTTAGTGATGGTAGCTCTTAGTTGTGAAGTTTATAGCAAGAGATGTTTGTCATGGAAGTAGATGTTAAGGTGGGTTTCGACATTGGACATAAAGTATTTGTGAAACCAAAATAAATAAAATAATTACAATTTAAATTATTTTTTTGCAATTTATCACCTTCTATGTTCAAGATATACATGTATTTAAGACAAATTAGATACTTGTGTATTTAAAACAACTCAGATATTTGGATGAAATTATATCAAAGAATGTTTTTGTTTTATACATATATGATAACGATGCGTTCTCTATTATGAACAAGCTCTTTCAAATATTTATTGTTTATGGTATTCTGGTATATATTGGTTTGCTATACGCTTGCCATCACCTTGGTACTAGTATGAGATATAAATTTTGACAACAAATACTAAAATAAATATATAACATTATTTGCGTGGCTATGTTTGTACTATTTAATTTATTGTTAACTTAATTCAAAATGATTCTTATTATTTTCAGTTCTTCTTCAAATTTCTCAACGTGAGATACATTTATATTCTCCTTATGGTTTCAAAGTTATCCAAAAAACATAATATAATCCATGAAATGAGTTCAAATATTGGGCTACATTACAATGAAAGGGTGAAGTGTTTTACAAGCACGGGGAGGATCGAAGTCTTTTTAAATCATTGTTAAGCTACATTTCTAAACTTCTGTATTCCAAATTTGAATAAGGGGGGGAGGCAGGTTTGCCGTGTGGTAGCTCAAATTTTGAATAAGAGGGGGAATTAGGATGTGGTAGCTCAAATTTTGAATAAGAAGGGGAATTGGGATGTGGTAGCTCAAATTTGAAAAAGTGCGGGGTTTGGAAGTTGAAAAGGTTCCAAGAGAAAGGAGGGAATAAATCCAAAAAAAAATAAAAAAATAAAGAAAAATAAAAAAAAAGAAAAAAAATTCACCCGCCCTGCTCGAATGGCACCCACCCTGCCCTTGAAAATCCACCATTCATTATGGCACCCGCCCTTACCCTCCCAAGAGCCTGAGGAAGAGGTTTGCCAGAGCTTTCGTCACCGCCCTTCTCCCCCATCCTTCTCCCCCACCCTTCTCCTTCTTTGAGCAAGGCAAGGGTATTTTTGGAGTGAGCAAATCCAAACATTCTTCCATGAATTCCGGGATTTTGGTTTCCCGAATATCGTCGGAGAATGTTTGGATTTGCACATGCTAATCCGAGGGCCTTTGCTATTTTAATGAAAAATCCAAGTTTACGAAGAAGAAAAAAGAAAATAAGGGAGAGTTTGTGCACTCCTCTCCTCCCCTATTTACCCCCTTTGCACCCGCCCCTTTGCACCCGCCCACCGCTAGGATACCCGCCTTGCGAACCGGGAACCCACCCTTATATTGATCGTTAAAAAAAAAAAAAAAAAAAAAAAAATGGTACCCGCCCCCCCCCGCCCGAGGCACCCGCCCCCTCCCCCCTCACTTGCCCCCACTCCCCCCTCACCCGCCCTACCCCATTTTGTACCCGACCCACCCTTTTTGCACCGGCCCTACTCATCAGGAGAAAAAAAAAATTTAAAAAAATTGGTACCCACCCCCAAGTTACCCGCCCCCTCTCCCGTGTCGCCTCCCCGGTATTCCGCCCCTCCCCGATAATCCACCCCCTCCCCGGTAATCCGCCCCTCCACCCGATAACCCGCCTCACCCACCCCGCCCCCCATGTCACCCGCCCCTACTCCCCCTCACCCGCCCCCGCCCCCATGTCACCCGCCCCTCGAAGTTCACCTGCCCCGCCCTCTATGTCACTCGCCCTTTCAAAAGTTCACCCGCCTTGACAAAAGTTCACTCGCCCTGACACAATTTCACCCGCCCCGACGCCACGATCGACTTACACGTCACATCCTATGTGGCTTTTTACTGCAAATTTCATTACCCACAAAAAATTACACACCCCCTACAATCAAGGTGGGCAGGCAGGCCGGCCTGTCCAGGACAACTCGTACGCCCATTCCCCCCCCCCGATCACCTCAACAAGCCCGATTTGACAACGTTGCCCAAGAGTTATATTGTTTGAGTAAGATTTGTTTTTTCTCACTTTTACGTACGAGGTCTCTCACAAACTAAGTTGTCGGGTTTTTTGTGCTTAGGGTGTTCTGATTTTGCTGATTCGAGGTAGGAGAGCGGTCGACTCGCACTGAGTCACTTGGCTCTGCTTTGAGGTGAGTAGGTCTCTCAATAATCCTTGGCATTCTAGATTGGCAACTTTTTTTTCTCAGTTGGCCATAAGAGCTCTCTCTCCACTCACTAAGCGGTTGTTGTAGAGGACTCTAATGTTTTGCTTTCCAACTTCACGCTCACTGAGCCCTCTAATGTGACTCAGACATCGGATCCCTAAATCACCTTGTGTATGGTCATACACTTTTAAAGTGCTGCAATTTGGATATATGTTAAAAGCCTCTGTGTCAGTTACGCAACGATTGCTGATTCAGAACTTCTTGTTCCTCGCTATCCTGGTCTTCGTGTTCGTGGTGCTAGTAGCACGAGTGGCAGGCATTAGATTCTCAATGCCACAAGTCTCCTCATTTATCCTTCAAATTGAGGAGGTAGGATAACGTTATGGGGGAAATGGAAGGGCACTGGACTTGACGACCTTGTCAGAATCTTCTCAAAATGAGGTATATTCTGGAAAAATCTTCTGCCTCGACTTGGATTTGATATGAGATAACCCTTACTTTAATTTCTCCAGTATTAATGACTGGCTCAGGCTAACTCTTGATGAGTTGAGCCCAGATCATTTGCATGGTTGTACACACAGTATTCGTTAGCTAGTCCATAATATTTTCAAACATTTTTGTTGTTCTTGGAGATGCATTTATCAATTGTAGAGTAATGGCAATTGCATAGGTGTGTTTATTATCACCCCAAACATAATGTCAATAAAAAATAACTTCCAAAGTAAATATTAAGTGGTATCATGAAAATCACTTAGAAAATCAGAATTTCTAAAAGCTTAGAATATTTATTTTTACCTTGTGTAAGTGCATTTTTACTTGTTTCAGTTGTCGTTGAAGATGGATTTATCAATGAAAGAGTGCCGATAGTTCTGGGCGGTTTCATCTATTGATATGCCTACTCTCCTACCAAAATAAAAGAGTTAAAAAAATACAATACCCAAAAAAAAACGATTAATACTATTTAAACATTGTATTAATAAAGTAGAATACTAAAAGCTTATAACTAATTTTCTTACCTTATTTTCATGGGTGTTAACTAACTCATATTGTTGTTGGAGATGCATGAAGAATGCTTCAAGTCCTTAAAGGTTGCATAGCTTTGCCTATTTTCCTTACATACGAGCTTGACAAGAACTCAATATTGCGAGTAAGTAGAATTAAGCCAACTACATAGAAAAGTAAACTTCCTCTTTATCTTCTTCCAATGCATGTCTCACTGTTGTAGAAGACGAGAGCACCAATGAAAGAGTGCTGGAAGATGTAGAGGATTGCATGGATGTTTTGAGTTACCCTCCAAAATAAAATTGTGAAAAAGAACTCTCAACGTAAAAGATGAATACAATCAAGAAAGTCATCAATTCAATAAACTGCCAGAAGGTTAAAACTTCTTTCCTCACTTCTTTCAAATGTATGTCTATAAGTTCCACTTGTTGTTGATGATGCATTTGATATATAGATAGAAATTTCGGTCCCTTTGTAAGGGGCCAGCGTGAATGAAGTGTCCATTCGTAAAACTAATGACCGGATAAGGGGAAATTGGCACTATACTACTCTCCCCTTTCGAGGATGGACACTATGACACTATTTTCTAGCTAGTTACTAACTCCTTGAAGATACTAGACATGGTATCCCTCTAAAAGGCTGGAATGAGTCTTTGATAAGTATAAAGAATTAAACTATTGAAGCTTGAGAAATCTCATCTACTCTTTCAAGTATTTACGTGGGTGTAGTATTCTCAATAGGATCACTAAGCCCTTGGGGCTTAGCAATGGACATACGTGCCCAGCGACCCACACAAAGCAATACATCGTACACGGAGTGCAACATCAACACGACATTTTTTGTAAGCTTGATGTTCCAATTGAATCTAAACACAAAACTTATAAACTAAACTACGTGAACTTCTCACGTCTTCAAATAGGGAGAAGGGTTACCCAAACTTGTGCTAAGAATTTGAGTACTATCTATGAAAAAGATGAAGTCAAAGAACTAAACCTTTGAACCATCCACATCTGTTAGAACCAATTTTCATTTTTCAACGCACGACGTTTGTTAAAGAAACTAAAGTAAACGAGAAGCTATGGCACATTGATTATTTTTCTGAAGGAGTCTTTGTCCGAAGTATGTTGGGCAATGATGGTTGTGACTTAGAAGAAATATGAATCCCACGTTGTGTCACAAGATTTCACAATATTGTAAAAATAATTATATTAGTATCTATATCCACAAAATTGTTTGACTCATGTCACACTATAAGGGTCTCAAAATGTCTTTCAAATGTTGTTGAAGTTTGCCAAATCTTAGATTTGTTTCCCTCATTTCCACGGGTTTGGGTCCCAAATCCACGGTAATAAGTCAAGAGTATTCGAATATTCAATAGAATATTCGAATATTCAATAGAATATTCTGTATAAAATTAGAAATTTTTTATTTTTAGAAATTTTTTCCAAAAAAATGTTCTCACCACCGCTCTCCAATCTGAATTTCTCCGCTCTACGCTCTACGCTCTACGCTCTACGCTCACGCCCAAGTAACGTCCCAGGCTAAACCCTTCTTCGCCGTCACTGATGCCGCAGGGTCATGGCTGTGCACCCCGCAAAACCCCCCTCCGCTCACGAGGCCCCTGCATGAGACCCCTAAAACCCGCAAAACGGCTCCTAAAACCCCTCGAACCCTCACATGCCCAGTGGGAGTGAGGAAATCATATTGCTCAATCCGATCAGTCCCTGGACCCCTGATTTCCATGGTTCAGGTGGACACTTGGATTGAGTCCTAATCCTAAACATTTTCGAAACTGAATAACCCTAAACCTGCGTGAAAAGAGAGAAGAGCCGGGGAAAAAAGTAGGAATGTGAAATTACGATATGCGTTCAGTCGGGTGTCGGTCCGGTCGTGATCCAAGACATCGGCGTCGTGGGCAGGAGCTCATGGCAGAGACTGAAGCAACTGAATGGCATGAAAAAAAAAAAAAAAAAAACCCTGCACCGTCATCGATCTCATTCCACATTACTGGATGCTAAAGGAAAGGCTCATGTAACTCGACACTGCAGATTTGACTTTTGCAGGCTTCGATGATAAGAATTATCCCATGCAAACCTGGAGAAAAGCAGATGAACTCGTAGAAAATGTGACAAACGGACTCGGGTCATCCGATCGGTGTGAAAGGTGGAATGATATCTATGAAACATCGGTTTCCCGCTGAAATCGCTAAAGGTGTTCTGGAAACTTTCACTTCAAGGAGGCTTTACAATCCCACACATAAGGGTTTACGGGATGAGGCCAGGTCCGAGGCGAACGCAGGTACAACGGGCCGCACGGCCGGAGCGGCACCACGGACGGGCGCCGGTCGACGGAGGCTGCCAGGCCTCGTCCGTTGCAAGCTTGTGAGCGGCCAGTGGGCAAGGGGTCCCTCCCCAAACCCCACCCCCCCTGCACTGGCCCGCCCTTAGTGATGAGGAGGGTCCCGTCCACATCGGACGCCCTTAAAGCACTCCACCCTGGACCACATCTCTGAACCCCGGGTCCGCCCACATCTCTGAACCCCCCAACCCCCCGCCCCGCCCACTTCCGACATCCTCGACCGGTCGGACACCCCCTCCACCATCCCGTAGCCGACGGGACGGTCTCCGTGGGTATGGATGCACGCCGTAAAACCCTAAACCATGAAATCACGTAAGCAAACCTGACCGCCTGCCACCTCTTTCTTGACGACGGATCTCTTCATCTCAAAGTCCGAACGCTTCCCCAGCGCCGGTCCGGGCTTCTTGCATTTTCGGAGAATCTCGGCCTCCATCACCCCGTGCGACGGACCGTGCAACAGTTTATGCAGCTGTCTGAGCAGTGACGACTTCTGGAAGAAAGCTAGACCCAACTGATTCTGATTCTTCAGTGCCCGTGTACAATGGTATAGACTGCTCGCACGAAAACAGAGCACGTCTTCATGTCTCGGAACGAAACTGACCCTCAATTCCGGAAATGAGAACAACGACACGTCTCCGTCGTTGTCTAGACCACCACCTGTAACCGTCCGGAACCCCCCATCAACCCCTGTGTATGATACTTACAACATGCGCAGATTCCTCGAGAAATGCCGAGGGTTCCGCGGTACCAAAAAAAATAAAAAAAATAAAAAAATAAAAAAACATTCGTACCTCGTTGTAACCAGATGATGAACCCCAGGTCATGATCGTCCTTGTCCACATGGGGCCGGCAATTGTAGTCACTCGTGACAGCAAAAGTCGTGAAAGGGGAAGAACCGTGTCTAACCGGTTCACGGCGGTGGAAACCTGCCATGCTCACGACGTTGTGGAGATGTTTGAATACGTTGGGGTAGGAATCCCGGAGGCGGTCCGACACAAAGTCGGTGAACTCCAGCGCAAGCCTCTGGACGTGTGTATGCCGGTGCCTGTACCTGGACACCAGTACAGGAATAAAAAAAAAAAGCACGACACCCCTCACTGAGTTATGAACCCGGTAGTCCCCGAAATGTTACGGAGGTAAAAAAAAAAAAAAAAAAAAAAAAAAAAAAAAAAAAAAGAAAGAAAGGGAGTCGATACTTGAAACCCGTTCACGGACTGGAAAGTTTCGAACGGAAGGTTGGAGGGCTTACCAACCCAGGTCGTCCATGGACCACCGCATGCCGAAGGCATTCATCTTAGAGCCTTCGATGGAAGTAGATCGATCGACTGGATCACCGTTGACTTCCAGGTGCGATGCTACCCTGAACATCACACCCAGATCTTCCTCGTTGAAGACATCATTCCTGAGGCTCGCGAGGAAGTTGTTGGGTGGTGAATCATCCCTGAGGACGAAAGGGCCCTGTTGGCGCTCGAAACCACCCAACTGTTGGTTCAACCCTGCATTCGTGGACGCGAGATCTACCTTCCACAGCCTGTGTCTGAACCGAAGGACGGCTGGGGCTGTCCTCCCGAAATCTGCTACGCAATTGGACTGCACGGGAACCTCCGGGGAATCCTTGTGTTCCCTGAGATGGACACCTAATGTTTCTGGCTCCGCTTCCAGTAGACACTCGTGGGTTGTGCAGTAGAACTTCGACCCCAACCGCGTGATGCCATGAGCTGCGAGCAATGGTAACAGTGCCTCCATGGTATGCATGTTTCGACGGGACCGGGACCGTATGATGCCACTGCAGCTAAAACCCTGCATTCAGGAGGAACATGATTGATTGAGAACCGCACTGCACTACGGTTTCCGGCCGAATGGATCCTACCTAAAACCCTAAACCCTGAACTGTGTGCTGACTAGCGGTTCACACCGGTTTGAACACAGAACAGCGCTGAACTTCTCACCCCTAAAACCGGTCCCATCTGGTGGACCGGCGACTCCCACCCCCTCCCTAGCTACAGGAACCAGGTTGAGCGCAGCCGGTCGGCAACTACATGCCAAAATCGCTGCTGGTTCCCTGGGGGAAGAGTCCAGAGAATTACCGTACACTGGGCTGCTACGCTACGGACTGCAGCGAGTCCCAGTCCAAACACTCCTAAAAACGCAAGGACAATCACCTGATTGATCTTGCGCCGGTCGCCCGAGGGCCTCCTCCGCAGCCTCCGTTTGTCGCCGGTGATGGAAGACCAGAGACGGCCGGACGTGCTCTCACGAGAGCGACGGACTCCGCAACGGAGGGGGGGTGACGCCGACGACGGGCGATCGGAGAGCAGGCGCTGACGAGGCCCACGGGGGCCCTAAACCTGCCACCGGCCTTCGACGGGGTACTGAACGAGAGGAGCGCCTAAGGCCGAAGGAGCGGACATGGACCAAATGGTGCACCTACATGACCGACCCCTCGGCCCTATGGAGGATCTATGGTGGGGAACGGAACGCTCCGTTGACTCGCACATTTCCGTCCGTAACAACGGACGGAACCCCCACACCCCGTTGTAGCGCCCCATCATTCGAAATTCATCCCAACGGCTGTAGTGATGGCCATCGGAGGAAAAGTACTCGGGGAGTACTACTACCGTTCGTTCTCGGACGCGTGCCCCATAGGTGTGCGGGGCCCCCCGGTCCGGGGGCTTGACCCCTAAAACCGTCAACAGTTTCGGTCCTAAGACCATCGCCAAAACCCTAAACCCGTTCCCAGTTCCGAAGGCGCACGAGTGCACGGAGAATTTCAAGGGTTTAGGTGTGTTGGTAGTGAAGGATTCCACTGAGTAGGGTTCTTACTACAGGGGATTTACAGCCGTCGGTCGTAAATAAAAAACATCAAAAAAAAAAAAAAAAACTAAAAAAGGAAACCCGAAAAAAAAAAAAAAAATGAAGAAAGAAAAAAATATATACATCAGTCGTAAGCGACGGTACTCGATTTTCTTCATTACACATGCACACTTGCGCACCCTGTGAGAGCGTGTAAGCTCTCTTTTGCTTAAATGTTACTAATAATGGATTTTTATTAATGAATTGTTTGCAAACCATGACATCTTGAGGTAATTTGATGAATTTATGATAATTGAGTTTTGAATGCAATAGGTATATTAAAGATTAGTTGTCGCAAGGCCTTTGGTAGATTATTTAGCATGAATTTTGAGCTTAGTTTAGATTAGGAGTGATTGGTTTGATAAGGAAGGACTAGAGGAGGTAAAAAGCCCCCTAGTGGATCCTTGGTTTGATAAGGAAGGACTAGAGGAGGTAAAAAGCCCCCTAGTGGATCCTTGGTTTGATTAGCGTTAGAATTAGGGACTTGGAGTTGGGTTAGAAATTTACCATGGGCCTTGTACAAGTAGTCTTTGATGTCCTTGTTGTGTTTGAAATTTGGTTGTTGAGAGATTCATTCATCTAACCTTGTGGTAGCATGTGGGAGCTACATCCATTGATGAAGTCGTTGTTAGGATGGAGGCTTCAAGGACGGAGCGCGTGGAGTGGCGGTCATTCATCCATGCCTTAGTTAGGGCTTAGGCCTTAGTTAGGGTTATGGTGAGCCGCCTCTTTGGCGGCTCCCATTTGGTACTTAATAGCTTGTTTCCAAGCTATCTTCACCTCTTCCATTTCCTCTTAGTTTAGGTTAGAGTAGGAGAAGGAAGGCCTTGGGCCTCCTTCTCCTCCGTTTTGTTCACCTACCCATCCATCTATGTAGTTAGGAGGAGGAAGGCCATGGGCCTCCTTTTCCTCTTTGTTCACCTTGATCATCTTTCTTGAATCGTTAGTAGTTAGGAGAAGGAGAGCCCTTCTCAAAATGATCTTGCTTTTGAAGTGTTAGTAGTTAGGAGAAGGAGAGCCCTTCTCAAAATGATCTTGTTGTTGAAGTGTTAGTAGTTAGGAGAAGGAGAGCCCTTCTCAAATTGCTTGTCTTGCCTCACTCATCTTCCTCCTCCTTATTGAGTTCCTTTGTTATTAAGATAAAGAGCTTGTTCTTGCCCTATGAAAGCCAGCCAGATTGTTTCCCCCATAACTCACTCGATTTTTCTTCAACTCCTCTGAGATTTCTACACTAGATAGAGCTCCAGGAGAGCTTTCCAATGGTATAAAGCATGTTCAATTCCGAGTTGTAGAGAGGGAGATATGAGCTTCCAAAGTCGGGGTGTTGAAAAAGTTTTCCCCCCGGCAGTGGCAAAAACCGCCACAGTCAAACAGCAATCAGTCTTAGCTTGTTGATCTTCTGCCTTTGAGATTTTAGGGGCGGGTGCACATTGAGCTTAGCTTTCCAAAAAGCTATGGCACGCCCCATTTGGACCTAAGACGAAGGAATGGCAATCAAACGAGTAGAGACCACTTCCAAGCCATCCGGCCGGTGGTTCTCTTCTTCTTCTTCCCTATTTCCTTGTCTTCTTCTTGTCTTCCTTCTTCCCCTCTTCTTTTCTCATCTAATCTTGCTCTTCAAAACCCCTTGTGACCAAATGCCACCTCATGGTGGTTTTTGGGTTCACACACCCTGAAACCGATTCCCTATTACGGAATATTACAATTCTTTATTGAGAGCGAAAAAGTTTACT
Organism: Bryum argenteum; assembly: GCA_037043015.1. Taxonomy (NCBI): domain Eukaryota; kingdom Viridiplantae; phylum Streptophyta; class Bryopsida; order Bryales; family Bryaceae; genus Bryum; species Bryum argenteum. Next base: position 762,915 of record CM073323.1, on the reverse strand, counting down.
GGATCCTGAACCCCTGAGTGTACTCATCCTCGGAGAGAACGGTTTACGAACGACATAACACTTCAAATCTGTGAACCGGAATTTCACGACCTGGAGCTGAAGGAAGCCTTGCTCGGACGGACTCCGACTATGCAGTTGGGACTGAACGGACTGAGAAACGGGTCCCTAAAAACCGATCGGGTCGAACCGTAAACCCTAAAAACCGGAAACAGACAGCCGTGACGAAAACTGAACTTGGGCTAACGGAGTCCCCCCCCCCTTCAACGGAACTGATCCTAAACACTAAACCCCGATAAGAAACTGACCCCCCTTGCAGTGCCGTACGAAGACTGGACAGACTCCTTTAACCTCCGTTCCCGTTTACCAGTAAGACGGACGGAATAAACTTGGAAAAAATTGGAATTTTATGAACACAACGTTGTACACAGCTCTCCACCCCCCCCCCTTGGGCGGTCCTGAACCGATTTTCGTCCTCGCTAAATCCTACGAACTACTTCAACCCCTGAAACCGCCTTCGGCAACTACGACCCCCTAAACCCTGGGTCTTCGGATGCTGATACCGTAGTAGCTACTGGTTCCTCGGCCGGCGCAGATTCGACACCCCTGCTGTCGTGATTGTTGGCGCAGCCGCTCTCCACCCTAAAACCGTGGCGGCTTCCCCTTGATTTGGCAACTCGGTAACCCCGAAACCGCCGAAGATCCCTCGTTTCCCCTCTCGAAGATTTTTGCCCCGTTCCTCCTGGCGCGCGTTCTCTTTCTCGTTCTCGTCGAACGGGGGGCTATCGACCCTGGACCGGCTCGGTGCCATCCGTCCTTTGCTGAACCACTCTGGAGGTAACCTCAACCTCGCCCTCTTCCGCTTCTTCCCCGTCCGAGGAGGAGATCACAATCCGTTCCTTGCGGGGCACCTCGGAATGCGAGGAGATATGTGGTACCCGGGTCGGGCCATCCCGAATGACTCCGGCCCCGTCATCTTCGAAGTTACTAGGGGGGCTCGTATTCCTCGGGTGGCTCCTGATTGTACCTCCCCACCGAGAGGAGCTGTTCGTTCAATGTATCCACTCTTTCTCTCAACGCCTCACAATCCATCTCCCTACTCCTCAGCGCTGCTGTGAGCTCCGCCGCCCTTCCTTCGCATGCCCTCAGTGCCTCCCGTACCGCCAAGTTATCGTCGAGAGCCCTGCCCAGTTGAAAGTCGAGGTCATCTTTTATCCGTTGGTGCCCTGCTCGGCTTTCCTCCAACCTTGCCTCCAGAGCGGTCTTCTCCTCCTGCCATGTCGCGGGGGCGACCTCGTCCCTACGACACACCCTAAACCCCCACTCCGACGTTTCCTTCTCGATCCTCAACGCTTCCAACTCCGCCTTTTCTCTGGACCGCTCGGCCTTCAAAACCGCCATTTCCCTGGTGACCTTCTCGTGTTCCGACTGCAACTTGCGACCCCCCTCTCTCAGCACCCTGAGATCCCGAGTCATCTTCCCGAAATCCGGCTCGTCCTGCTCCTCCATCCAGCCCAGGACACGTCTGAGCTCGATGACGACGTGTTCCTTCAACGTTCTTCCTGACTGGGCCCCCTCCTCCTCCTCCACGGACTGGACCATCCCGATTGATCCCGGCCGAACCGACGGAGAAGCCCGGGCGGTATCGACCTCTTGGTCGGACGGATTACGATTGACCCCCACCGGTGTCCTGAAACCGCCCGATCCTCCGACCCCTGCCACTCCGTCGTTGTCCTGGACCTGCGGAGTACTCGCACCTCCAACCTCCGCCACCTCGTCCTTCTCCTGGACCTGCTGCGGAGTCCGCCGCCGCCGCGTCCTCGTTGCCGGCCCGGGAGCTCCTAAAACCGCGGCACCTTCTACTTCCGTTGCCACGGCGTCCTCCTCCGATGGTGACGCAGCCAGGGTCCGGCGTTCCCACTCGAGCTCTTCATCCGATTCCGTCAATGGTTGATCCAGCTGGTACCGGACGGCTGCACTTATGTAACTGGCTCCCAGTAGGCTCGAAATCCTCCCCCTCGTGCGCCCCTAGGACCAGTCGCCTTTGAGCGAAGCGCATGAATGCCATCAGATCGGGGCTGATCGCCTCCGCAATTCTCCATCCCTGATTCGCGTTCAAAGCGGCCATACCCGTTTTGAAATACTTCCCTGGGTTGAAGTCATCCGAGACCTGGGCCGCCCTCCCGACCTCGAACTCGCCAATCGGTAGGAGCAGCGCCTTGTTCATCAGCTCCTAATGCAACACTATCCTCCTCCTTCGCACGATACTGCTCCCGTCGTTGACGTTGTAGTTGAGGATGTACTCGTTGACGAGCCCGCGGTCCAACTCCGGCAGCTCCCTCGAAAAATTCATGAAGCCGAACAGGTCCGCCATCTTCAGATCCTTCCTCGCCGGCTCCTGCAGGTGCACATCGATCGTCATCCTGTCCAACGGCGCGAATTTCACCTCCGTCAGATCCGGCACTTCCACGTAAACACGCTGTTTCTTCGCCTTGCGCTTCGCAGGTGTCGCCGGAGACCCCTTCGTGGGTTGCGCCCCGTCCATCACGACTGTCCTTTCTCCCGTCTCACAATTCAAATCACCCCGCGATCGTTTCACTCACCGGAACAAAATTACCGAACGGGATTCAATCACAGAACTAAACTCCCTCGACCCTTCGGGAACATCATTTCATGAACCCTAAGGCCATCATTCCATCAAGTGTCCATCAATGCCCAAGATGCACCGTGAACCCCTTTCCGACCGGTACTACACACATGATCACTTCCGTTTTCTTTTCCTTTCCATGTTCATCTTTAACTTGATGATTTTGTTGTCAGCTTTCACATTCCTTTATCTTCACCCCACCCCCGTTTCCGAAAGAGATACCTTGAACACAGTAAAAACAGCTGTGATAACGTCTGGGCCGACTTCCGTTTATCCCCCGTCACAAGCACTGAAGAATAAAAAAAAAAAAAAAAAAAAAAAAAAAAAACACTGAACCCTCGTAAACATCCTTCAACTGATGTTTGGCTGGGCGACGGACCAAGACCGAACGGTTCCGGCCAGTTGCCACGGAGCGGGGCAGGGTTTACGGACGCTTCCACTGACCCTGAAACCCTTCAGGGGCGAGGCCCGGCCTAAACCCGGCGAAGAGCGCACCTGAACCCTAAAACCCCTAGAGTTCAGGGGGATAGCTCGCTGGGAAGTTGGGGTGCACCCTTCCCCCCCCCCCTACCCGCCGCCCCCTCCCCCCGCTCAAAAAACCCTGAAACCGCCCTTAAACCCTCGGCCGTTCGTCCCGTGTTCGCCTGGCTGTCCGTCCGACCCTTGCAGTCGAGCAGATCGACCCTAAACCGTGTCGGTCCCGGTCCTTCAACCGACCCCCCAAAAACCGCCCGGTCGCCCGGCGGACCCCGTTACGCCCGATCGTCCTAAACCCTTAAACCGTTCCGCCCGGTTGACACCCCCCGTTCCGCCCGTTCCTCCGCCCGACCTTCGTCCGCCCGGTCGCCCTGAACCCTAGACTTGGTCGTCCCGTTTTCGAGCTTGGTACGGTCCAAGGCACCCTTGGAATTTTCCGGGGAACTCCATAACACGGATGTCTCCGACCCTAAATACACTGAAATCGTTAACTTCGACGGATTTCCGTATTACCGTAAGACCATCACGGACAGCTCATTCTCCGTTCCAGAATAGCTTCCATATCTAGACCGACCCTTAGACCATGACCCGAACTCCATCCAGTTTTTCCGGGTCTTGTGATCTAGCTCGGTAAGACTCCGTTTCTCCAAGCCCCTTCATCCGATCCACTAGAATCCGTAGAGTCTTCCAATTTCTAGATCCATGGAAACAGAGTGCGACCCGTTGTAACCTTATGGCCTAAACCCTTGAACGCATCGTGCCGCAAGAACAGTCTTGTACCCTGAACCCGATTTTTTTTTTTTTTGTGCTTCGGATGTAGTATTCGTGATGATCTTCGGGAAAGAGTCTGTTAGTCTTCTCTATCTGTCCATTTTGCTCTTGTGTGATACAGAGTACCCTGAACCCTGACGTCCGATCTCATGTCCCCCCCCCCCCCGTCGAAGCTTCGGTACTGTTGTTTAAATAAAATGGCTGCCACGATCGCTTTGCCATTTTCTTTTGGGCCAGCCAAACCTGATATAACGATGTGGTTACGTAGGAATCCTGCCACCGTAGTTGCATCATCACTCCGTACTGCTTCGGCTTCGGCACGGTTCGTGACATAGCCCTTAAACCGCGCTACTGGGATGTATGGGCTTGTGTGCGGGACGGGATTGCTGCCGAAATTGGTCCGACAGGATCGTTTTCCCCACTTTCCGAACGGAGCCTGGGGCCGGAATCGGAACCAAACGGCATTCCTGACGACGGGATTGGCTACTTCCAGGAACATCCTTAAGCTATGGAGGTTGTAGTCCAGCAAATATTATCGATGATACCGGCGGACCTGGCGGTGCATGGTTGGGCCACTTTACCATAGTGTACGTCATCCCTTCCACGATAAGGCATCCACTTTTTCATCCGGGTTTTTATCTTGGTGGTAAACAACCTTTTTTATCCAGGTTTTTATCTTGGACGTATTCGATGTTCGTGAACCCTGTACCCTCTGAACCCTGAAAACAGACGGATCCCTGGACCGACGGACTTCTAAAACCGACCCTGAACCCTAAAAAAAAGGTAGCTGACTTCTCACTACTGCGAATTGGAAAACTGACTACACAGTGACGGAACTGACTTCGGCTGACGGAGAACTTCCCCTCGGAACGGAACTGACCCTAAACCCCCTTCAATAAAACTCCTGAACTTCACGGTGCCGTACAAACACCGAACGGATCCGTACACACATTTACCCTGAAGCCGTTCCCATTACTCGGGAAAAAAAGGGTTTACTTTTATAAAATCAGGGAAAATCGGCCTTCTACAAGGAGCAGAAACTATGATTGGTAAGCACCCGCCGCTACATAGAGTAGTCGGGAGAGAGTGTGCACAGAAGGAAGGAAACGCTACTGTACCGTAATCCCTAAAACACCCGTGTAGCATCCAGCCATGTCAGGGCGTGCATGTGGAACATGTACCGTACCAAAACCCTGAACCCCGAACCACTAATTGGATTCCATTCTGACATAATTTCAAACACTCGACCATGGGGGTAGGAAGACCCCTGGGTATGCCCCAACATCTACGGAGGAAAAACCGAATCACAATTATAGAAGGAAACCCTTTTTCGTTTTTTTTTTTGAACCCTTTTTCTTTTGTGTGCCTTATTTTAAACCCATGAAGAAATATAAATAAGTACATAACCCCTAAAAACATGAAAGCAAAGAGAGAGGGAAAGGGAAACCCAAAAAAGGGTAAGGGAAAAGGAAGGAGGAAAAAAGGGAAAGCACCCAAAAAAAAATTCAAAAAAAAAAGAAAAAAGGAATCCAGTATTGAATGACCCTAAACCCGAATTTGTAAGGATGTCGACCCCTAGGCCCGGATCCCAGGTCCGACAACTCCCCACGACTCTCCCAAGCATGAGGGCCTAAAACCGCATTCATTTCGATGGTTGGAACAGAGCTTTGGAATATGGACTGCTGAGATTGGCCCTGGACCCACTCACTGACGGATCATGAGTCCGCATCGGGATGCGGGCTTCCCCATTTATTCCCTGGACGAGGAACTCCCCCAAAACAATTGTTCCCCGCCTCGCCCATCGCTGTCTTTGCCTAAAACCGCCCACATCGGTGACGTTTTGTGGGTTGTGTCCTGAACACGACTGGAGGGAAAGGAGGGCTTCTCCAGTAGAAGGTGGGGTGGGGGGCCATGCTTTTGAATGAGGGGCACGGAGGCTTGGAGGAATCTCCCCCAGCCATACGCAAACGCCCTGAACCGATTCTGCTGTCCGAATCCGACGGTGAGGAGGACGACGGGGACGATCATGGGTGCGGCCGTGAAGAGATTGGGAATCGAGTTCCCGCACGCACTCCGGACGGGAAGCGCGCACGGGTGGACGCGCAGGGGTGCACGCATCCTCGCTCTCCCGACAAGATATTGGATGACGAGTACGGGGATGACGTGATAGATTTGGCCGGCGGCTTCGAGTTCTTCGAGCCGGTGCTGCAGTTGGAGTCCGGACGGGTGATGGATGTCCCAGGCTGGCACGGAACTGGCCCCACCGGTTCAGGGTGCCCGCGACGACAACTTTTCCTCAAAACGACTGCCGCTGCTGCGAGGGGCGCCCGGATCGTGGACGTGCCGGACTGCAGGCCCCCTTCTGTGGACGTGGTGGGGAGGGGCATGACAGCACGAAGTGGCCCTAAAACCGCCGTTCCATGTCGGTTCGAACCGAAAGCCGCTGTCGGGGGCGAACGGATCGTGGACGTGCCGGGCTGCAGGAGCCCTTCCGTGGGCACGGTGGGGAGAGGCATGACAACACGGAGTGGCCCTGAAACCGCCGTCCCACGTCCGTTCGAACCGACTGCCGCTGTGAGGGGCGTACGGATCGTGGACGTGCCGGGCTGCAGGAGCCCTTCCGTGGACGTCGTGGGAAGGGGCATGACTACACGGAGTCCGGGCCGGGCCCTCGTGGGGTGTGGTGATCTCGCAGCCTAGCTGATCCGGGCCCTCGTGGGGTGTGGTGATCTCGCAGCCTCTCATCACGTTGGTGAGCAGAGCCCGGGCAATGAAGCTTCAAGCTGAGCTCGGAAGCCAGCCTCGTGGGGTTCGTGTTTGATTTTATTTGTGTGTGTGATGTGGTTTGTGAGAATTTTGGCCGTTTGAATGTGGAATTGGTCGGACAAGTGTCAGACTTGCGTCGACGCAAGTCTGACACTTGTCCGACTGAATTCCCTTTTTTTTTGTCAAAATCCCTGCAGGAGCACTGGCTTCAGCTCGCGGGCTCGGAAGGGGGCCGAATGTACCTGCACACAGCTCGTATCGGTTCCCCAGGCATCCCCTGCACAAAGCGATCCCGGCCTCGTGGGGTGTGGTGATCTCGCAGCCTAGCTGATCCGGGCCCTCGTGGGGTGTGGTGATCTCGCAGCCTCTCATCACGTTGGTGAGCAGAGCCCGGGCAATGAAGCTTCGAGCTGAGCTCGGAAGCCAGCCTCGTGGGGTTCGTGTTTGATTGTATTTGTGTGTGTGATGTGGTTTGTGAGAATTTTGGCCGTTTGAATGTGGAATTGGTCGGACAAGTGTCACACTTGCGTCGACGCAAGTCTGACACTTGTCCGACTGAATTCCCTTTTTTTTTGTCAAAATCCCTGCAGGAGCACTGGCTTCAGCTCGCGGGCTCGGAAGGGGGCCGAATGTACCTGCACACAGCTCGTATCGGTTCCCCAGGCATCCCCTGCACAAAGCGATCCCGGCCTCGTGGGGTGTGGTGATCTCATGACCCTAGCCGATCCGGGCCCTCGTGGGGTGTGGTGATCTCATGACCTCTCATCACGTTGGTGAGCGAGCCGGGCAATGAAGCTTGAGGTGAGCTCGGGCTTGACCTCGTGGGGTTCGTGTTTGATTTTATTTGTGTGTGTGATGTGGTTTGTGAGAATTTTGGCCGTTTGAATGTGGAATTGGTCGGACAAGTGTCGACTTGCGTCGACGCAAGTCTGACACTTGTCCGACTGAATTCCCTTTTTTTTTGTCAAAATCCCTGCAGGAGCACTGGCTTCAGCTCGCGGGCTCGGAAGGGGGCCGAATGTACCTGCACACAGCTCGTATCGGTTCCCCAGGCATCCCCTGCACAAAGCGATCCCGGCCTCGTGGGGTGTGGTGATCTCGCAGCCTAGCTGATCCGGGCCCTCGTGGGGTGTGGTGATCTCGCAGCCTCTCATCACGTTGGTGAGCAGAGCCCGGACAATGAAGCTTCGAGCTGAGCTCGGAAGCCAGCCTCGTGGGGTTCGTGTTTGATTTTATTTGTGTGTGTGATGTGGTTTGTGAGAATTTTGGCCGTTTGAATGTGGAATTGGTCGGACAAGTGTCAGACTTGCGTCGACGCAAGTCTGACACTTGTCCGACTGAATTCCCTTTTTTTTTGTCAAAATCCCTGCATGAGGACTGGCTTCAACTCACGGGCTCGGCAGGGGGCCGAATTTCCTGCACACAACTGGTATCGGTTCCCCAGCCATCCCCTGCACAGAGCGATCCAGGCCTCGTGGGGTGTGGTGATCTCGCAGCCTAGCTGATCCGGGCCCTCGTGGGGTGTGGTGATCTCGCAGCCTCTCATCACGTTGGTGAGCAGAGCCCGGGCAATGAAGCTTCGAGCTGAGCTCGGAAGCGTGCCTCGTGGAGTTCGTGTTTGATTGTATTTGTGTGTGTGATGTGGTTTGTGAGAATTTTGGCCGTTTGAATGTCGAATTGGTCGGACAAGTGTCAAACTTGTATATTGTGTTGCAACATTAGGTTTATTGTTGTTTGAATTTTCATTATTGGAACGGTGGTGTTTTTGCAGGATCCTTTAAAGCGTCCAGGAGTTCATCCCGAGGAGGAATCTGATGCTGATAGTGACCTCTCCGTTTTGAGAGATCATGTCTTGGCTGTAGTGGAGTCTCGTCGATTAGTTATAGCTCTATCTTCGGTTCCAGAAACCCCACCTCCTGCGTCACCTGTCCGTCACACGTCACGTGTTGATGTTGATCGGCTTGCAGTTAACACAAACATTAAAAAGAATGTTGCCAAAGCTCGTCGTTACGGAGCGAAAGAATTTGCTAGACTTGCACCCAGACGTTCTCCACGACTTGCTGCAAAGATGCATCAGTCTTAGTTTATCGGAACATTGTATGATTTGTTTATCACATTCTAATTATTGAATAGATTATGTATTCCTTTTAATAGAATATTTTTTATTTCATACTATCTCATGCTTACTGTTTTGTGTTGGATTTGGTTAACTGGTCTGCCAGATGAACATAGATCAAGTCCGGTTCGATCAAGATGACGGAACCAACCTGCCTCATCTTAATCCTCTACATACTTTATCTTCCAACGGGGATGAACTTATACATGATGACTTGGGACCTGGAGTTCCGCAAACTAGTTCGTTAGATCGCCAACCTCTGGAAGGCGAATGCAATGCAGTATCAAGTGACAATAATCTCGAGGCTGCAGATCTTCATCTACCCACTCATGATCCTCATGAACAGCAATCACTTTCGGATGATGAAGAACCTACGTTGCCCGAGGGTGTCAACGTTGGAACTATTCACATGCCTGCACATCTTCAAAACAAGGATCCCGACTGGAGTGCAAACGAGATGCGCATGCTCCACAAGAGTGATTCGATTGCAGTCATCAACAGGTTACGCTACAAACCTGTTAAGAAGTCTCGTATGCTAATTCCACTTTGTCGCCTCGTTTGTTATCCAAAGGTACGGCCGATCTCAGAACAGGACGTCAGAAAACTCGAATGAGTTCAACAAAGGATACCGCGAAGGGGATCGAGTAATGTACGTGTCTCCTTTCGACAGGAAAGGGCGAGAGAAAATGGTTCACTCCGAAGATGAACTTTGGAAGAACCCGCTTTGGGCTGCCGCGAATGAAGAGTTCGAGAGTACGCTGCGGTCCGATCCAGATCTTCATAACCTTAGTGACAAATATTTCTACGTCTACGAAGGTAACCACCGTCTTACAGCCTGGATGCGCCATATCGAGAGGTATCACAAGAATGATCCATCCTGGTACATTTCGGTTGATTGCATCGTTCTCGATGCCCGTGGAGAGAGCAATGTCCTCCTCGATGCTATGAACGACATTAACTGGTAAGTGATTGTCGCATTTCTAAAAAAAAGTAGTTTTATAATTTTTTCATATACAATTTTTCTAATCTTTCATTCTATGTTGTAGGTCCACTGAACATGATCACGTCGAAGACAGTTTGTGTGCGAAACTCCAACGCATGAGGAAGTTTGGAAAGTTGAAACTCGAAGATTTCAAGGACCTCATTTCTCCGGAAGATTACAGGATCTGTAAGAACGCCAAAGCAAAAAAGGAGACGTGGTATCCTGTCACAATAGATGTTTTCGTAAAATTTCTTTACGCGGTACGTTCACTTCATATGTGCTCGACTCCTCTTCTTATATATCATGTAAAATAACTTCTCATTTGAGTTTTGGTTGTTATATAGAGGAGGTTAGCAAAAAAATCCGACGATGCCGAAGCTACGTACTACGCCACGTTTCCAAAAGATAAACAAAGTGGACCAGGAGTATGGAGTGCCATGGACAACGCAATCAAGGCTGAAATTAAATTAATACGTGGCAAGAATTTCGACAAAATGGTCGCGGTGGCCAATATCAATCTCGGGAAAGTCTTTGCGAAAGAGGTATTGCTGGCTGGGTTCCTCGATTACTAACACTTAAACTGTCCCTACGTTCTACTGCTCTAATCAAAACTGTGATCTGATGTGCAGATTAATTCTCATTACAGCCAGAACCTGAAGCCCGATATGACAATCGATCGCTTACAAATGGTGGCCACTACCAATGTTCACTTCGATTACAAGGGAAAGTGGCTCCAATGGTGGAACTCATCAGACGAAGTTCGACGATCATTTCGCTTTCCTGAAGATCGCCCTATGAAAGATAAAGCTTTGGTTGCATTTCTACATCGTGCTTCTCTTTGGGCACAGGTAACTTGCATTTTCGTTCCGTGATTACAAAATTCAAAGTTCATATGTTACTTGAAATACTAACATGTGTCATGTATTCTCAGCTTGCGCAATCACTAGAAAGTGAATTGCAGAATCTAGTAGACAACGAGAACCTCAACATTGAGTGGTCTAGTGTTGTCCTAAAGCCAGCTGCGTACGTCGAGAAGTGGAGGTTACTCTTATGGGAAAAGGCATTCGGAAACTACCTTGATTCAAATGCGAGTCCGAAGTTCATTAAAGGCTCGGATCTTCGTAAAATTACTGGAGGCAAAGCTACAATTAAGCGGCTTATATTTCGGTGCGTATTCCTTTTCTTATAAATTATTATAGAAAATGGTTCAACGTTTTCTATTTTCCCTATCTAACTTGTTTACTTTCTTGTAGGTACTTAAAACTAGAGCTTGTTGCTAAGGGAGCATTAGCTTCGTTCTCGATTCCCATGGAGTTCGAGGACGTTGCAGTGACGAATGATCCTCGCAGCTTTTTCTCATCAGCCCAACAGGAGCGGTTTACAAACTCCCAATTGACGACCGGTGGTTGGTTTCTTGAGTGCGACGACAACTACGTCCACAAGGAGGAGAAGCATCTTCTTCGAAATGTGGCTACAAACCCAGCTGACTCTGCACCGATGGACATTGACGACGATGACGATGACGACTTGTCCATTTTACCAGATGCACCTGATCCAATCTCTTCTCCCTCTTCACCAGTTGCAGTGCCCAAGTCTCGTGCAACCAGAAAGCGACGCAATGCTGTTGCGGAACCTGTAGTTGATCTCGAGCAAGAATCGGAAGAAACTGCTCCCCTCCCAGAAGACATTGCAGGGCCAGAAGATGCTGATCTGACTCAGGCTTCAGAGGGAGTGACAAACAATGCAAACCGACGCAATGCAAGACTGACTCAGCTTTCTACAGGTGGACTTACGAATGCAGGGTCGCCTCCTCAATCGTTCACCGTGGACCACAACTCACAGCAGTCTCCGCGTCGCATCAGCCAGCCATTGTTTCCAAGACGCCCTCTTCCGAAACCCAATCACATTGGTAGCAGTTCGTCGTCCAAAATTTCAGTCACTCTGCCAATGTATCTCGAGAAGGGCAACATTGGAGACTTGGTTCATCAGTCATCGAAGACTGCAAAATGGGATTCGCAAATCCTCGATATCGTTGAGCACATCAAGTAGGTATTGTTTCATACATTTGTCACTTATATTTTCCATATGTAAGTTGAGTACTTGTGAATCTAGTAGCCAGTACCTAAATTTTCACTTCTATCTCAGATTGGCAAAGACCGTAAGTATCCGTGTTCGGCGATGGAGTATGAACCCAAGCATCCTGGAATAGATCTCATTATTGCAGATGCTCCTGAGAACTTGCCTGTACCGGGTGTGTCTCCAACAGAAATTCCATCCTGGAATCGGCGTGACAAAACCTACTTTGAGAGCCTCTTCGTGTTTGCCGCTTATCATTTGACGGACGTTGGAGCCATACTTCTTATGCATCCAAAATGTCGTAGAATCGAGCGTACTCTCGATTCTGAGTCTGCAACATATAGTTTTAAATGCAGTTCGAGACTGGTGGGGATATAATCCCCTTCCTATGGCCTCTACCGTACCCAAACCGAAAGAGGTACGTAACAGATTCCAATTTTAAATTTCACGATTCATGCTTATTTCCGACTATGCTTCTATGTTAACGTATTTTTACTTGTATTTTGCAGACTCACTGCTTCCACATCAAAGTCTATGTTCGTAAAGAGTATGTTTCGAAGTTCCAAACTCGGCAGGTGGCACACCCATACGGTGGTGTGGCAATCGTACCTGATGAAGAAGACCACCTCTGTAACTTTGCAGAGAAAGAAACATTACGTTATCGTCCGGACGGTACGCCGTGGCGTGGCTCACGAGAGAAGGACCCCTCCTTCATTCAGTGTTTCGTCGATTGTCTCACGGACGACGGAGGTATAGTCTTCGATTGGAGCGCTAGTACAGGTAATGTTTCCGTAAACACTACGTTGGAGTTCGTTTACACATTTCGCTTTTCTAACGTGGGCTTCTGTTTTTGTAGGTGCATCTGTCATTGCTTGCGCGCGGTCCAACCGTCACCTCATCGCCATGGAACCTGACGAAGAAATCTTTGATGGTGTGCTAGCCGATTACAAGAATGGTCCTCCCGGTGATGAAGAAAGTGGAGAATCTGCCCCTCCCGCGGATTATGACTCTGACGAACCGGTCGTGAAGAAGCCACGAAAGTTCATTGGTGCGTAATTCCATCTTGTGTTCTTTTTCTCGATTTTTTATTCAGCACTTACAAATCTGTTGGACTGACTTTCTTTGCAATTTTAGGATCGCAGGTCTGAAGGAGCGATTGACTCGCAACGCTCATCTCTACAAGAGCCCTCCATCAAAATTCACCCTACCATCGTACGCTGAGCGGCTTGCTCAAGAGTTTGTTCAAGCTCCATCTCCCATTCTCTTTGACACTCCATGTCGACGTTATAACAATATTGTGCTTAAGTTTATAGACTTTGAGGCTGATCAGTGTGATCAGCACTTTAATGGTTCAACACCTTCTGCCTAGAGTGTGATTTGTTTTCTGATAGGTACTGGACATGGTACTAGAGTATTCGTTTACCTCGATCTATTACTGCTATAGCATGTATTTGTGTTTTTCAATATATATGGTTTTATATATTTATTTATTGTGATTATCGTTTATAGCTTAAGCTACACTAAGTGTTTCAAGTATTACTTTAAGTATCTCACTACAATGTAATTTAAAGCCATGCTTGACTGTAATGAAGACGTCAGCCCTAATTTTGATGTAACTTCTTAAACTCCAATTTCGATGCACCGGTGTATGTAAATGCTTAAGTTCTAAACTAAATGCAGACTAAAAGTTTGAGAAGGTCTTTTTTTATTTCCATTGGAGTGATTGAATTTTGCCAATGTTAGTAGGGGCTATAGTCCAGTATTTGTATAGCTCAGGATAGCTGATTTAAGACGCAGTGCAACGCTCAAACGAGGCCGAGGAGAATCGAACTCGGACCACTGCAATGCCACGTGAATGTCTTTTCGTACACCTTACAAGGGGACACGGAAAGACGACGTGTAGTGATAATTTTCAGTTAATATATGCCGAAGCATTTACATGTAATTCTAACAAGTGCAATACGCTATTGATGACGTCAGCCCTAATTAGTCTCCAAAGCTTACTGTCGATAAATTAAACTTATTGATTACCTAAATGGATCATCCCTAATTTCGGTTTATATTTTGGATATGATTTGAATTGTGTTGGTTACACATGATGATGCTAGTCCATAATTTAATTAACTTTTATTTAAACTTACAAGTGTGGATAATTTTTGAAATATTGTATGACCTATGTCCACGGTTCTGGGTACTTTTATGCCTAAAAATGACCATTTCAAAAATTCTAAACCACCCATTCCATGGTAATAGGGCCATTAACTTTAAATTATTTTTTTCCTTACCGCTCAAACTTTACCGCTCACCGCTCAACGCTCACACCGGTGGTTTCCCCTAAGATACAATAAAAGCTGACAAAGTACAATCGATAGACCACAAGCAAAGGAGTGAACCAGATACATACCATTGATTTAATCGGTGCAGAAAGTAGTACAATAGGAAATGAGATACATTGTTGCAAAAAGCTGCCACTCGATAATACTATAATCAAATATAGTCCTATATAGCTAAAACCATACGCTATGCTGGAGTGTATGGATTCACAATATCGTAATTATCATTCACTAGACTGAGGGTTGGAGCATTCTCCAACAAGAAGTTTACACTTTGCACGAGTTCGATTGAATGGACCATCTGCATTTAAGATCAGATCTAAGACTCTAGAGTCTTTCAAGTCCTGCAAAGTTCTTCTTGTGAGGGGACTATGTACATCCAGTAAATAGTCTAGAGCTTGAGACTGGTATCGTGGCCCCCAAGTAGACTCAACATATTGACACTCTTCCAAATCTTCCATGGAGGCATGACCTTCACCGTCGGTTACTCTCTTTCCATATTGATTCCATCGATGTCCCATTGGGTGGGGCCCCCACTTGAATGTATTAGAGCTCACATCAAAATAGCCTCCAAGGCATTGGAAGAAGAACATCCGATTACCCTCATGCTGTGGACCTTGTCCGGCAAGTATTGGTGCAACTCTTAGAATCTCGTTTGGGTCAGTCTCCCAATTCAATTGGGAGCTAGGAGTACTCTTCTCGAGATCATGTTCACCTCTACGCCAACTCCAAATAAGGTCTTTACCCCAAAATCGAACCTCGTCAGTAGTCTCAGCATTGTGTTCCCAAGAAGGCGGCATATAAGTTCTTAGATTGAACATCTCGTAAAACCGCTCGTGAAAAGGCGCTTTGCATATAGCACAACGACTTTGAGTCAAACAATGAACTAAGAGACACTGCGGATGATACATATGGACACATGAGCCTAAAGCCCATCCACCCTCAGGTCCAAATGGATTTAGGCATATGGGACACGTAAAGTGATCCAATACAAACTGCGGAGGGTTGGGCCACAATAATGTCCTGGATGCTACATCAACATGTGCCGACATGTGGTGTTTGAAATTCCACCTGGCCTTGCTCCAATCTACAACCTCTGTAGAACTGTCATCTTGCATTTTGATGTCCATCATAGGAAGATTATCAAACAATGTATCCACACTCGGCCACGAGGTCATACCGAACGTTCGTCGACCAGCTCCACTAGTAAAATTCTTATCGATCTTCTCCAGCTCCGCTGCAACTTGTCTCCCTCTGTCCACCAAAAGTATACATGCCACCTTCCAATGGTAGTAAGTGGCTGACAACTGCTCCAAACGAGCTTGCAGTTGTTGCTTTTCCTTTAGTAAGGAGTTGTATCCATCAGAGGACATGAAAGGGGGATTACGAATAGGGGGGAACAACGGTAAAGATAAAGAAACTTGAGAATCACATCGTACATCTTCTTCTCGTTCGAGGCCCGACATATTAACAACACATGGCTGAGCTTTCACAGGACGGCGCAATATAGGGCGTTGCGGTGACATTTCTCCAAATGCCAAGTCCTCTGTAAGGTTGAAGACAACTCTATCAACATCCGCCATGTCTGATTTCTCTACATCTCCACGAATGTTACGTGCGTGAGATAGTTCTTGCATCTTCTCGCGCATGCGTGCATATTCCACGGAAAGCTGGTCCCTTTCTTTCACCTTCTCCTCATACATTGCTCGTGTTTTTTCGAGATCCGCTTGCAATCTTGCTATGACGTCGTCTTTGCTCTTCAGAAGAGCTTTGAGATCAGAAGATGTGTCAAGTTCTTCCAATGGTAAGATGCAAGTACCATGGGGCTCTACTACGGGTGGATGATTACTTGCTATTGGAGGGCAAGATCCACCTATTTTAGGAACGCGGCCAGGTAAATTACGACGATGATCCGCATCAATCACAACGCTGGAGGGAGGAAGAGGTTGTTGTACTTGACGCACCGCCTTACGAGGCCGCGAACCATCTGAGTCATCGTCCTCTTCCGATGTAGCACTATGATAGGAAGCCTCTTCCATAGCCTTGGTAATAGACCTCGTCACCGCCATGCCACCATTAGGAGCGTCAGGGAATCTTAGAATGCCTGTCGGAATGTCACTCGTTGAAGGTCGTGTTACATGCTTCCCCTCTATGACAGTTGTCCAATCCACTCGTTTACCAAGAGCAACCTTGGTGTATACTCCATGAGCAAGAAACAATGGAACCTCGTTGCACTCCACACATGGCATGCCATACAGGACTTGGTAAACCTCAATGCATCGTTGTTTGAAGTTTGGGCAATCGCAAAACTTAAGATTTGCCTTGTTGGTGCGTCGATGAAAATGGTGACGAGACAGAGGGAATTTCTTGTCAATGTGACACCATTCAATGAACGATTCGCAAGTGGCCATCGTCCACATATCTGGTTCATCTTCCCAACCTCTGAAGGCAAGCTTATTTGGATTTTGAAGCACGTGTAATCTTTTCCGTTGTGGAGCGCCCTTCCTCTTCCTCTTCTTGTCGTTCTCTTCCTTCCTAAGTTGCCCGAGAGTAGCCATGGATGAAATAGCCAAAATGGCGAATAGTTATTACCTACCCGGAACAAGCATGCAGCCAATTTAATGGATGTAAGACAACGCGCCAGGCCACTAAACCCAAATAAGAAGTTCAGATACGATGGGGAATATATAGGGCAACCTCGCGCCGGGGCGACCACAAAATCAAGGCGACCGGCGGTCCAAATAGAGGTACGACGTTGCGTGGCGACCGGCGGTTCAGTGACGGCGCGACCGCAGGTACAGCTGTCGCGACGCAGGAGGTGGGGCGACCGCCGGTGCAGCTGTTCGCGACAGCGGGACGTAGGGCGACCGCCGGTACAGCTGTCGCGAGAGCGGGACCTGGGGCGACCGGCGGTGGGCGACTGTAGGGCGACCGCCGGTCTCCAGGGATATATAAACCCCAACGCGCGGGTTTGATATTACTTTTCCCCAAACCGCTACCGAACTCTCCTCCGCCCTGTGTCCTTGCTCGTCTTAATGATGCGCACTGCCGGGTCGTCTGAGGAGTTTTTGGGGTTTGGTGCACATTGATAGCAGGGGGGAGATTTTTTGCCGGTTTTTTCAAGAAGTTCAACGATGAGTAAATCCAAAAAGCACCAGGAGGGACAACGAACATGGGATCTTGATGCCCCCGAAACATTTGCACCAGACCTTGGTATGCAACAACCTAGTGGAAGTGGAGGCCATAGGAGGAAGAGGAGACACCCAAAAGAAGTAGCTCCCGGATTCCCAACATCAGATTATACTAGGTTTGCGGAAAAAGCATGCTTGGATTGGTATGAGGAAATGGAGGCTCAATTCCTAGAGCACAACTACTTGAAGAATGTTAGCACGGGCAAAGGGAGATTAAAGTAGAAATTGGAGGCGGTAATTTTGAAGGCCATGGCGGAATCGGATGAATTCCAAGATGTGGATTATCATTCGCAGTACCAATTGTGGATGGATAATACAATTGAACAATGCATCTTCAATGTAAAGGAGTTGTGGAAGAAGCGATTTCGACAGAGGCGTCTAACACAAAAGGAGGACCAGTTTAAACGCAAGATGGATTGGTGGCAACTCTATGTCCAAAAGCTTAGCAAAAATAAAACCCGAGGGATGTCATGGGAAAAAACCGCTTTGCGCGCCACATTTGAACGAGACACAGGGTCGGGGGTGGTGTGGATTCCTCAAGACGCTACGATAGAAGCTCTATCAGCCCGCGACATGGAGGGAGGCCATGGACAGGTGCGGAAGGTGCGGATTGTTGGAGTAGACCACGTTCCAGATTATATCAAGTTTGCAGCAAAGCTTTCCAAGAATATGAATATTCAGAAGAGGAGGATAGAGACTGCAGCAGAAGCTCTTGTATGTCCTTTGAATCATCCAGGAATTATCAAGTTTTGGGCGTTGCATACAAGGACATTCGAAGCTTACTCATATTGGTGGATGGAGGATCACTACACGAAATGTTGAAGTTGGATGAGAAGGTCAGCGACAAACATCTTCACTGGTCGAAATAAAGGAAGTTCCGAGTCTCACTCAAGAGGAGGCTTTCAGAATTAGCCTTTTCCGTCAGCATAGGATGAAGTTAGCTTGAGGTTTAGTGTACATCATGAATTTGGTGCATAAGACAGGAGTACTTCACAACAACCTATCCCCCTCGAACATACTATTGCATTTCTCAACGTTCGGAGAAGACAAGATTTGTATTGGAGTGTGTGACTGGGGGATGGCATCTCGTATAGTAGAACAACAGCCTTCACGTTACGGATACCAGACGGAGAAGAAAAAAGAAGAAGATATGGCACGTCGATGGTGGGTGGCGCCCGAGATGTTCTATACTTATGGACCTGAAAGTTCTGATACAAATTTGAACGTCCAGGAACTTCGACATCAAACCACAGTAGCATCAGATTCGTATGCGGTTGGCAAGCTCATCCAGCTGATTGGTGTGCAAAACAAATTCGACGAAGAATTATTTCCGAATTCGACGGTGCGAGAATCATTCCTATCAAAAGTGTTATCACTGACCAGGCATGAATCGGAGAAGAGAATGACCTGTGGGGAGGTGGTGAACCGCTTGATGGGGAAACCATATCATATGCTTCCACCGGAGTCTGTATTTAGAGAGGACAGTTATTAGTTTATAATATCAGTATATCTTCTTGCAATTCATAGACTCATATGGATGACCATCTCACGTCATTGAGTGCTCATTTAGCCATGTAATTCACAAATTATACTTGCAATATATACAATCTACTTTTTGACATATTGTTCCAGTTCTAATAGATTTTTGCAACTCTTATAATTATGTTCCCTTTTTACACTAGTCACATATGTATGTCACCACATTTTTTGTTACATGAATTTCAAACCTCATGGTTGATGTTAGCCTTTTCTTCACCGGTTCGTGGATTGTTGTAATTTGTTTCATCTTAAATTCTTAATGCTTCATCTACGTTTGTATAACGAGAATTTTGGGTAATGTTGGATAGCAAAATAACTTATTCTACTCGGGGGAAGCCTCCAATGCATGGGCGATCGTCGGTCGACCCTGGGCGATCGTCGATCGCTCCTGGGCGATCGTCGGTCGCTAAGGCGACCGCCGGTCCAGCCGAGGCGACCGCTGGTCCAGTCCTACGTGGCGCAGTCGCGAACCGTATTGCTGAGTTGTACACACCACGTGGCAGCCACGTAGGATGCAACGTGGATAGGGTAAATCAAGGGTAAAAAAAGATCCTGTAGATTCTATTAGACATTCTGAGGCTCAATGTCTGTCTGACATGTCGTGTCTGACTGACGTCCGACAGTGTCTAATAAGACAACCCTGTCCCGAAGATGCGGTTACACTAATCGGTAACATTTACTTCCACTCCACAACCATTTATACAGGAGATTATTTCGGCCAAACTAAACCAATTCCGATCCAAAGAGGCAACAGCACCATACAAGGAGACACATTAAGCCCATACCTCTTTATCATATTTTTAGAACCTCTCCTCAGATGGCTACAAAGAGGTCACCACGGATACAAATTTAGCACATCAAACACAACTATTAACTCCGCTGCATATGCTGATGATCTAGCCGTACTCACTTCTACCCTTCCAACACTACAGACACAAATGAACAAAATCGAAAAATACAGTGAATGGACTGGACTTGAAGTCGGCACACCCAAATGTGCAGTCACAGGTTGCCCAAACAAATCCAAACTCTCACCCACAGACTTCAAAAACCTCCTCCAAACACAAAACATCAACTACAAAAATGTATCACTCCCCACGCTACACCAAAACGAAGCCTACTCCTATCTCGGCATTCAAATAGTACCAACACTCAAATGGAAACTACAAACACACCTCACCACTAAAAAACTCACCGAACAATGCCAAAAACTCTCCAATTGCCCAGCTACAATCAAGCAAAAAATTAGCATGGTAGATACAGTCATACGAGCAGGCATCGCGTATAGCTTCTACGCAGTACCCTACTCACTACCAATGATTAAAAAACTTGACAAGAAAATCACCAGCATCCAAAAAACCATATGTGGCCTACCTAAGTGTACAACAAACATTATAGCACAGTTACCACACATAGACTTTGGTCTTGAAGCCTTCTCCCTCAAAAATGCTTATCTCAAATGCATAGGGGACCAACTAATAAATGCGCTCAATGACAAAGGTAAACTAGGCCCAATCTACCAAGGTCTCACCCAACACATCCTTGCAAAATTTGGTGGATCCAAAGAAATTCCCCGAATAAAATTCAATGACTGCATCCACTCCCCAATCACAAGAACACTCTTTATACTTAAAGAAGCAAGCGGGATCCACCTACAAAGTACAATGGACAACTTCCAACTTGACGCCACTGAATTAGAAACACAGTGGATGTCTCAAGCAACAACCCTGCTCCCCCACCTTGACCCCAAACTATCCATTAAACTCCTACACAAATTACTAAAACACAAAATATACAGAATAAAACACCTCACACTACCAAACGGAACCACCCTCATGTCGCCTATAGATTTCAGAAAATATTATAGGAACCCTACAAAATTAGAAAGAAGCGCCCTAAACCTCGCCCAACAACTCTTCTGTCAGAACAGCTGCACTCCTGTCTGTTCGCACCCATGCAACACACACCCACCAACCCATCTTCTCATCAACAAATATATTTCACAGAACCATGAAATACCCCCCCCCTCCACACCCCCACCCCCAATACACCCAAACTCCACACCAATGACACCAACAAGACCCCTACCCAAAGAAATCATCAATGACCCGATTACGTTCCCCATACACCACATTTCTGCCCATAAACTAACCACCAAAAAAGACAAATACAACATAACACACTCCTCTAATATATACATATGTCATTGGGAAATCCATAACCACTCTACATACCACACATGGATATCCTCTAGGATATTATTTCCCAGAAATCTTCCAACAATCATAAGACATAATCTCAACCTATTATTTGACTATTACACACACCAACAACACACATTATATAAACACATCATTAATACATGTTTTACACCACCTCAAGAAAAAGACACCCGTTTCGTCCCACCACCTACACACATACCTCTCCTAAATATCCACCTCCAAGACTGCAATCCAGATAAGGATATCCTCACAAACTCTCACACCATAAAAGTAGTGAATGAAACAACACATCTATATGACAAAACAGGACATTTCCTCATCACCATCCCCACCTCCAGACTTACATGGCTATGGATGCAATACCACACATGTCTTAACAACAACTTCGGACTTACCCCTCCCACCCAATCATTTGAAACTGAAATCATTCTACTATACAAACGATACAAACACACTCCCTCGAAGAGCAATCCCAAATCAACAAACCATCACACGCTCCCCACTGCCTTAACTGACACACTTATCGAAACATTCCAAATTACACACACCTACTTCTCCTCCCCAGTTACATGCCCATTACAAATCACAAAATATTACTCCATCTTCCCCCGGGACAGAATATTTGGCTCCAATGGTCTAGCTTTCCAATATAATAGCAAGGTATTGGCTACGCCCATCCCCCCAACGAAGAAACTGCTCAACAAACTATATACTGGGCTAGATTGGCTGCACAGCAAAACCCAAATGCCACAACCATCGTTGTCATGCCTGACAAACAATGGTTCCACAATCCAATTCCATACTCCACTGAGTTCCCAGATACACACGTTATATTACACTTTGATGCCGACACAATAACATACGAAGAACCCACCACAACCGCTAATCACACCAAACCCCGCATCGAACCCAACACGCTCTTAATCCTTTGCATCCACCACAAACGTCAGGCCATCATCACTTTAGAAGACGTACACAACCTCACAACCACACTTAGTAATCTCTCTATCACACAATACCAGATCCAAGAAATTCCCTCTACTCCTGAAAACACCACAGTCAACAAAAACAAGAATTGGTCTAAATCATTAGACCCCCCAGTCTATACACCTACCATGTCAATCACACCACCAATACCACAATATAACTCACTCCACCCCATCAAATTCTCGCCGCAATATAGCTACTACTGTCAAACCTCATTTTTTCGTTTTTGCCCCACGTAAGTCCGGATAGCGGTTAGTAATAGCTAATTAGGGGAAATAAGCGCCCATATCCTGGCCTACCCGGGAACTGACCGGGTAAGGATGGCTTGGCCAGGAGCCTGCCCACCCAAGAGCATCCTTAGGCTTAGTGGACAGGGTAGGGTAGCACTACTTTTTTTTTAATTTTCTTTTTTTTTTCTCTATCTCCTGTTCTCGGGCCAGGATCCTGCCGCGTTGTATCCAGTCGGTCCGCTGCGGACCCGGATACCGCGTAGCGGCTCTTCGCGGGTTGACTCCTACCTAGGGAAGAGCTGCCCCAACCGGGTATGGACCGACCGGTTGAGGCCCGGTCGGTTGTTGAGGACCGGGGTAGGCAGCGGCCGGGTCGGTAGCCCCGAACGGGTCGGGCGGGGAAAACCCTGGCGGCGGCGCCGACAGTCCCGGGCTGACACGCCCGAGATTAATGATGCGCCGCCAAAAGCACGGCCACCTCCCCACTCCGCCTTTTTGTCTTTAGCGGAGCAAAGCGACCGTTGCCTCCCTTTTTCCTCCCTCGTGTTTCGTGCGCATCGCCGACTCTGCCGCTCCCCTATTCTCGCACGCTGCAGCTCTCCACGCGTTCGTCCGGCACGCCATAGCCAGGAGAGGAGAGGTACAGGAGAATGGCCGGGGACAGAGCTTCGCGTACCCGGTGTAAAATCATCCAAGCTGGCATTCCCATAGCGGAGGATGCCCGGGCTCAGTTGGTGCAGGACCTCACTCGAATGGGATGCGCGGGATTGTACTGGGTGCCTTGGAACGTGGAGGACGCGGGGATCATCGAGGAGGCTGTGTCCGGACAAGACCCACCAACCTTCGCAGACAACCATGTCCGGGCCAAGCCGCATTTCTGGCAGGAGGCGTGTTGGAGGGCAACGTACGGTTTCCCGGACTCCTCCACAGGGTACATACAGGTGCGGAATGACCCCTCCCTCGGTGGAATGTTTCACAACCCTGCACACGAGCACGACGGATACCGGGTGGAGGACTGCGCTAATGCGCGGGAGCGGCGGTTGCTCAGATTCCTGGCCCCGATTCTCAACCCGGAGAAGCCCCAGTTTGTCTCAAATAGGCTCCTGAAGGCCATCATGGAGTCTTACCTGGGCCGCAAGCAGGTAGGATGGGGCCACATCCTCGAGGAGGTAATCGCCCGGGCTTCGAAGAAGACCACCAGTGCGAAGGGCTGCCCGCTGGCTCCCTATGTGTACCACTTATACGCGCACTACGACTGCCTCAACTCGGGAGAGGTCACACTCCTCCGAATGCTGATGGAGGGCCGGAGAGATATGTTTCCCGGGGAACAGATCCCCGAGACAGGGGTCCCCGCTGCAGCTAGACTCCTCCCCAGGGTGCCTGCCCCCGGGGTAGGAGCACTTCCCCCACCGCCACCACCAGCCCCACCAGGGCCGCAAGGACCGCGGAGGACAAGACCCACTGCCCCCGAGCCAAGGGATGGGGGAACACCAGGACCGGTTTCTGGAGGAGCGGCCATACCCATAGCGGGTAGGGTTGTTCCACCCCGGCCGACCACCACCCACAGGATGGCAACCCGGAGCATAGCAGCACCAGGGCCCAGCCAGCCAACCCCGGTCTTAACCGGAGAAGAGGAGGACTCTCCGATAGCCGGAGCAACCCCGTTAGCCCCCACGATTGACTCACCACCCCCCTTGCAGCCTGTACAGGGGAACGATAGTGATGGGGAGGAGCTTCCTGCCCTGCGTCGAAGGAAGTCAGGACGGGTTCTCCGGTTTGTGGAGCCCGATCCCTCAGTACCAGGGGAACCGGAGGCAGCGGCCGCACCACGACCAGGGAATGCGGAGGTTGAGGGGGCCTCCCAATTAGTGGACCCCATTCCGGAGGAGCGGACCCCGGTAAGAGAGGGACCGGTGGACGAGGTTCCCATTGAGGCCCTTCTCCTGGCTGACAGCCCTGTCGAGGTACCCGGACATACTACTACAACAGGAGGAGTAGAGTGGGGGGAGCCAAAATACACCACGAAGAGGAAGGCAGACCTCCCCGCAGACAGCCCTCGACCCCGGGTGCGGAGGAAACTTACCAGGCCCAGAGAGGATGCTACAGTGACCCCTGCCGGTTCTCCTGGCGACCGGACCAGACCACGTGAGCCAGTTGTCCGGGCAATCCCGGTCGCGCCACGAGCTACATCATCAGGGGATAGGTCCACCAGAAGGAAGGGGAAGAAGGCAATGGAGGAGGATTCGGAGTCAGAGGACGAGGGTGAGACTGGCAACCACTCGCCCCTCCACGCTACCCGGGAACAGGGGTTGGCAGCTCCATCCACCGCACCCCGGTCGTCCGGGTGGGATGATTTCACCCCACAGAGACCGGAGCATGATCCAAGCCTCCCCGTACCTCCCTTCCGGATTTCAGAAGACGACCCCCTCCAACCTATCGCCTATGCATTACAGATGTGCACACAGGAGCACCTTCAGATGCATAGGGCGCTGCGGGGGATAGCTGTAGCGCTCCGGACCAACCAGGTGGAGCGGTACCCGGACATGGTTCGGGAGTTAGTACGGGATGCTGCAGAAGCCCGGACTAGTGTCAACGAGGGGTCCCTCATTATTCTACGCCAGGACCGGGAGATTAAGCGATTGGAGGAGGAGCTGTCCAAACAACAAGGATATGCGCGACAACATCTTTTCGGTCTACGGAGACTCCTGTATGCTCCAGGAGAGGCCCAGCTCAAATCCCAGCTATTCGATGCCCAGTTCCAGGCATCCGGGTCGGATCTCCCAACTCGCATGGCGGCTTATATGAAGAAGGCCACCGAGCGGATGGAAGGGGCCTTACAGGAGATGAGAGACCTCATTCGTGAGATGACCCGGGCTTTCCCGGGAGAGGCACCCCCATTGGAGGAAGCCGATAATCCTTCTACCCGGGTTGTACCCGAGATCGCTGAGGCGACCACAGCGGAGGAAGAGGAGTCCGCCGACCCCGCAGCGATGGAGGAGCCACTCCCTTTATCCGTCCGCAGCCCGGAGAAGGTCCCGATCGGGATGAGTGTGAACCCTCGAGATGGTTCACTTCCGCGGGAAAAACCTTATCGCAAGGTTTTGACCAAATATACATATTATGTAGTGATTAAACATGCGTATTACCCATTTAGTCTAAAAACCCAACATATGTTAGTTGGGATTAGAGTGTTTTGGGATTCTTGTGTATTTGCTTTAGGTCTTGAATAATTGAAGTAGTTAATAATTCATAGTTAGAATTGGGGGTGTTTAGGAGAGTTGGGTAAATTCCAATTTCTCTTATTCCGTATTCGGTTATCCTAAGTTTTATGTATTTGTGAGGCTTGGTATTTGACCTATTCAAATGCGGTGGTAGTGGATCTCCTTAGAGTCCTATCTTGCTAATCTAGACTTGTAGGAGTAGTAATTGGCATGGTTTAGGTTCTAGGGAGTTTGGAGTGTGAAAGGGGCTAGAAGGGCTGGATGGATGGAAACTAACGGATGAAAAATCATCCTTGCGATGAATGAAGCTTTTAGAGGTTTCCATCACCTATGGCAACGGTTAGAGGAGGGAGTCTAGGTGTGTGTGGGTGAGAGAGGAAGAAAGTGAGGAAGGAGGTGTAGAGAAAAAATGTTCAATCTAGGTTTGGTGATTGATTCTTGTTGGAATGTTGTTGTTGAAGATTTGAGAGATTTGGCGTGAGTTGTGACAAGGTAGGAGGGCAGCAGTTGGAGAGTCGACTTTGAAGGACAAGATCTCACGATTTACAAAGAATTGGAAGGCGAGCCTTAGAGATCCGGAAGCGTCGTCAACTCTTTTTTCCAACAAGACTAGGCGCGCCCTCATTGAAGCAAGGACGAGGGAGAAATCGTGATTCTACCAAGGAGACCCTACTGGCGACGGCAGAGTTGGAGGGCCGACTTTGAAGGACGAGATCTCACGATTTACAAAGAATTGGGAGGCGTGACTTAGAGATCTGGAAGCATCGTCGAGTCTCCTTTCCAACAAGACTAGGCGCGCTCTCATTGAAGCAAGGACGAGGGGGAAATCGCGATTCTACCAAGGAAACCCTACTGGCGACGGCAGAGTTGGAGGGCCGACTTTGAAGGACGAGATCTCACGATTGACAAAGAATTGGGAGGCGTGCCTTAGAGATCCAAAAGCGTTGTCGAGTCTCCTTTCCAACGAGACCAAGCTCACTCTCATTGGAGCAAGGACGAGGGAGAAATCACTATTCTACCAAGGAGACCCTACTGGTGACGACAGCGCTTTTAAGGAGGGAGATGCTCCTCCTTCCTTGTTATATTTTTTCCTTGTGTGTTTTCTTTTATGCAATGTAGATTTGTAGTATCTTAGATACTAGACATAACATTATCTTGGAAATGGCAACTTAATTGCCCAAAAACATGTATGGTTGCTTTGTTTGATGTGGTGATGATTGTGGTGAGTTCATTGCATGAATGGTGCTCTTTTGCTTGATTGAATGAAATTGATTGCTTGATTGATTGAATGAAATTGATTGCTTGATTGATTGAATGAAATTGGAGTCCGTTGCTTGGAAGGCTACTACTTAGGTTGCACCCCACCATCTCGACCCAACTTGTGACCTTAAAACCGGGCAACCGGGATTAGGGCTCACAATGAGCACCCTGCCACCCCTCTCCGAGAGTAACCGGGAAGAGACAGAGGCGGCCCAAGGAGGGGTACACCCTGGGGAGGAGGCTACCCGGATAGAGGAGGACATCAGTCGGGTGAGGGCTTCCTCATCAATCCCACCCGACCGGATAGTGGACCCCCTGGACGAGAGCCCTGCTCCCGCCCCGGAGGCCACAATCCAACCAGGGGAAGAAGGGAAGACCGGCCTCCCTTCACCCGGGCAGGAGGTAGAAGCGCCCCAACCTCTCCGAGAACCGGAGGCAGTTCCCCTCTCAGGATCTCCAGATCCCGAGGGGTCTCCTGACACAACCCACGCCGCGGAGGCTACCCCCCTTATCCCCGAGGAGCTGGTGGAAGTCCCGGAGACTGGGGAGGTATGTCCGGATACCTCGGCCCTCGCCCCTTCCGGAGACACAGAGCTCGTGGACGGTGGGGAAGCTGACCCGACACTTGGCCAGGAGGGGGGGGGAAGAAGAGATTACCTCCCAACCCGGGCCGAAAGTGCAGGGAGACGACACCTCCGCGACTGCCGAGGCGCTGTAACCGTCAGAATGGGGGAAAACGACCAAGACTGAGGCAGCTGGGGGCGGATATCTCGGATCGAGATTTAGTTGTGCTTTTATTGCAGATAGGAGAATGACGGCGCTAGGCTGACTAGGAGTAGGATTTAGAAAGATTCCCTGGCGAGGAACTTTTGTCCTCTTCTGGGATGCCAGGGAGGATCTGCTACTTAGCCGAGGGGAGGATACCCTCTCGGGGTCTTTTTGTGATTTTGCAATACCCTAATCCAGTGCAAATACGCCCCTTTCTTCCACTCTCCTTGTGTATGTGTGTGTGTGTGTGAGTGAGTGTGTGGGTGTGAGTTTGCGTATCCCTTCCGGCTTCCTGCCTTGTATGCGGTGTCGGGGTTATTGTGGAATCCAGGAGGCCCTTGCTGTCCGGGCAAGAGGTAACGGTTCCGTCTTTGAACGGAGAGTAGTGAGGAGAGAAGAGAAGCTGACAGGAGAGGAGTGCGGCCGATGAACGGCACCTCTCACTGAGGGCACCGATTCGGCCTATCCGTGCAGCATTCAGGATTACGGTGGCCAGGAAGGGATTCCTGCCGCTTAACCGACTCCTGAGGCCGCACTCGGTTGAGTCCCCCTGGATGGCTGAAGTCCGGGTAGGCTGGTTAGTGTTTAGGTGATAGTGGTGAACTCCGGGTCAGTCGCACCACCCCCCCCAGTCCAGTAACCCGGAATCCACTACCCGGGTAGTGAGTTATGATAACCGGACCATAGGAGAACCGGATACCAATCTTTGTGACATGTGCGTGGGTCTAGAGTCCGGGCGTAGAGGGAGGTATAAGGGAAGTTCCTAACAGGGTAAGGAGAGAGAGAGTCTCGGTGACCTTTCCGGTCACGTTAATCAACGGGAAAAGTGGTCTAGTTCCCCCCACTTATCTAAACGCGGGAAAACCCCTCTGAGGTGAATACAGAGGCTAAACTAAACCACAAAGACCAAACCCCCTCCTTTCTCCTGTCCGGGTAGCTTTTTCCAGGACAGGATACAGGGTACGGGGGTGAGAGGACAGTACCCGGATAGCACAAATCCGGGTTGGCTAACTGGTGGAAATTGTTGTCCTTGCACTTCAAAGGATCTCCGTGGACGAATACTCGGGTTTTTGTTTGGGAAACCTCTTTTACCACGAAAAAGGATTATCCGGGCACGAATCGGGAAAGCACGTTACGACACGATTACTTTTGGCGCCGCTGCCGGGGATCCTAAAGCTGCAAGTGCGACGTTCCTGCCAGGAGAGAAGGAGATTCACGCTGGAGGTTCTGGTGACGAAATCAAAGCTCACTCACATCGTCTTGCAGGTAGGAGTGGCAAGTGCGAGCCAACCGCAAGTCTAGAAGCCGCCGGAGGTATACCCGGTGTACTGCTTCATGACTCGAGGGCAGACGAGTGAACCAAGCGGAAGTCGAGTTACCCGGGCAGCCAGGAGAAGGGCCACAGCCGAGATCGAGCAGCTCGCCCAAGCTCGCGAATTTGCTTACGAAGAGGAGGAGATCCACTACGCATCCCCTCTTGAGGAGGTAGTCGTCCCGGTTACGGTAGGGGTGGTCCCAGTACCAGCACCCCCATCCGAGAGCGACACACCGAGTTCTCCTCCGGGAAGCAAGGGACCGCCCAGTCCGGGCCGAGTCAACCCCGGACCCATGGACCCTAACCCTGTCCTTCCGTTGCGTCGCGCACCACTCACCCGGTTGAAGTACAGTCGCTTCGCGGGTGATGGTGGCAAAGACGTGGATGATTGGGTCGAGGAGTTCGTGGCGACTGCCGATGCTAACCTGGAAGACCCGGAGTCCAGACTCCGCGTCTTTTCCGGATTGCTGAAAGGTGAAGCGCTGAAGTGGTACAACGATGTACCCGCGGATGTAAAGGCTAACTGGGATCAGCTGAGGATAGCCTTCCTTCATGCTTTCCGGGAAGCCGGAGGAGAAGCACGGGCCCTGATGCAACTCGGGAAAGTCCGGAAGCGCGAGTACGAGTCCGTCCGGAAGTACGGGCAGAGGGTGAAAGCCCTCATGAACAAGGTGGCCTTCGACATCGCCCCTATGGTGGCCGTCCAGTGGTACGTGGGAGGGCTACCGGAGGATATGTCCTTCCAGATCCGGAGGAGCAAACCGGAAACGCTCCGGGAAGCCATGGATGCTGCCCTGGACTACGAGGACTCCGCTCAAGCCCTCCGTAGCAGCCGCAGGAAGGGGAAGGATAAGAAGAAGGAGAAGGGTAAGAAGAAGAAGGACACCGACTCGGACAGTTCCACGGGTAGCGACGACCCGGACTCGAACGACCCGGATAGCTCGGAGAGCGAGGAGGAGGCCAAACCGGAGAAGGCAAAGAGTTCCAAGAAATCTAGTTCCGCCACGGTCAAGGTGAAGGTTGAGAAGGAAGATGGTCTCAAGAAAGTCCTGGCGGAGCTCGAAGCTATCAAGGTGAACATGGCCGAACTCCAGAGTGGCCGCAAAAATCCTCCGACGCAGAGGGCTAACGTGTGGTGCTCCAAATGCAAGGAGTACGGACACAACCCCACGGAGTGCCCCAACACGTCCACCAGGAGGTCCTCGAAGTGGACTGACCCCCAGACCGGGGTCAGATACGTGCTAGCTGAGGAGGAAGAAGAACCGGAAGAGGAGGAAGTGGTTACCCTGTACCAGGTTCACGCCGGATACGGGCGCGGCCGAGGTGTCACCCCGCGTTCAGGAGGCAGGTCGTACCCAGCCGCCCCAGGGAGGAGTCTACCCGGACAGCCATCCGGGCAGTCCCTCACGGGCACCTACCTGGACTACGTCATCTGTTACCGATGCGGGAGGAGAGGGCATTATGCCAGTGGCTGCGATGTACCTGACGTCGAGCCCGGTGCCCCGAAGAACCTACCCTGCCAGGGTTGCCATGAGTACGGACATAACCTCGAGGGTTGTCCGAAGAAGCCTCCTCCGAAGGTTATCTACAAGTTGGTGCAGACCCCTCCGCGTTCTCAGTCCGGCCTCAACTACGGTTCCACTGCCGGAATAGAGAACCCGGATAAATGAGGGTACGAGGTGGGACTACCCGATGGACAGGAGACGGCAGTTAACAAGGTCTCCACGCGTAGTTCCACCCAGGAGAAGAGCAACACGGGCTCGAGGCGACAGAAGAAGGCGATTCGGGAGGCAAACCGGAAAGCACGAGAAGATGAGGAACCCGGGCAGGAAGAGGAAGACGAAGAGCCTACCCGGGTAGAGCTTCCGACACCACCCCTAGCAGACGCAGAAAAAGGGGTGGAACCCACCAAGCTTGATCGTGACATCAGTGACGAGGTCAGGGCAGACTTGACCGCACCCCGGGCAGATCCTGGACGTAGGGCCGTTCATTTCCAGGACAACCATGTCCTGATAAAATCCGGACCCCAAATGCGGGTCGATGAGTATGATATCCTGCAGGATATTAAGGACACGCAGGCCAACGTGACCATTGGACAGCTCCTTCATGATAATGCCAACTATCAGAAGACTGTCCGGGAAGCCTGGATTCAACGCCGGAAGAAGAGATACAAGCTTCCTTCGGTGGCGGTGAACTTTGCACAAGTGGAGGATTTTGGCGCACCCGAGCTACAGGTGGAAGTGGATGGTTGCATCATCCACGATGTGCCAGTGGATGGTGGTTCCGGGGTAAACTTAATGTTGGAAGATACGGCCTATGACCTTGGATACACTACCTTGGAAACCACTCAGTTGGTCCTCCGCATGGCTGACCAATCCCGGGTCGCCCCGGTAGGGAGACTTTCCAGGGTTCCCACCATCATAGGGGGAGTTACCTACCCCCTGAACTTTGTCATCATCCGGGTATCGACCGGGCGACCCTTCCGGATGCTCCTGGGCCGACCCTGGCTCTACATGGCCCGGGTAATAGTGGACTGGGGAGAAAAGGAATTCCAGGTTGGGAAGAGGCCGACCCTCATCATCCCCTGGATGCATTCCGCCCATGAAGGGGAAACACACGACTCCGACGGCTACACCACAGAGTGGTCGGACACGGAGAGTTCTAATGCACAGGCCAGCTACCTGGTGGGCGAGTTCTCCGGGTTGGTAGAGCAGGACTTCGAATTTCCGGATTCCGTGACGGAGGAAGGACGGGAACTGGGTGCAGATGAGGAAGTCGAGGAAAAACCGGAGATGGATGACAGGTCCCTTGGAGAATCGTGCGTAGCCCTATCCGAGAAGTGGATACGTAAACAGCTCGCCGACCCCACTGGACAACCCTGTCGACTCACCGGGGAGGGGGTTATCCCCTGGGGAAACCTAGGAATAACCCCGGAAGAGGCCGAACCCGAGCGGGTTAAAGGCGTCGTATCGCCTAAGGATTTTGAGGAGGTCGAAGTTGGCCCCGGAAAGAAGTTCTTCCTGGGGAAGACCCTGACTACCCTGGAAAAGCGCGAGTACAGCACCCTGCTGACCGGGTTTGCCGATGTGTTCGCCTGGGCGCCCACGGACCTCCGGGGAATACCTCCGCGACTAGGAGAGCACCAAATCGACCTTGTCGAGGGGGCTAGCCCAATTCGCCAGCGCCAGTACCGGCTTAACCCGAAATACTCCCTGATGGTGAAGGAGGAGATTGACCGGTTACTGGAGGCCGGGTTCATCTACCCGGTTAACAACACGGAGTGGGTGTCCCCGATTGTGGTGGTACCGAAGAAGACAGGGGCGGACGGGAAGGTGAAGATCCGGGTTTGCCAGGACTTCCGCAAGCTCAACGCTGCCACTAAGAAGGATTACTTCCCGCTCCCGTTTACCGACATTATCCTGGATCACGTGGCCGGGCAGGAACTTTATAGTTTCCTGGACGGGTTCTCCGGGTACAACCAGGTCTCCATCCGCGAAAGTGATCAACTAAAAACCACTTTCACCACGGAATGGGGGACCTACGCTTTTAACCGGATGCCGTTCTGGTTGTGTAACGCCCCGGGCACTTTCCAGCGGCTCATGATGGATATCTTCAAGGACTTTCTTCGGCATTTCCTAGAAGTATTCATTGATGATTTCGCAGTGTTCGGGAAGCGGGAGAATCACCTGGAGCACTTGAGGAAGACATTCCAGCGATGTAGGGAGACCAACCTCAAGCTCCATCCCGGGAAGTGTTTTTTCGGAATGGAGACCGGATTACTGCTCGGGCACGTGGTGAGCCGGAGAGGGCTGCAGGTGGACACGGACAAGGTCAGCGCTATCCTGACCCTAGCACCACTGCGGACGGTGAAGGAGGTTCGCGGATTCCTGGGTTGCGTGGGATATTACCGGCGCTTCATTGATCGATACGCCAGGAAAGCTGCCCCATTAACGGCCTTGCTGAAAAAGGACGAACCCTTCCTGTGGAAACCGGAGAGGCAATCAGCTTTTGAGGAACTGAAGCAGCAGCTAACCCGGGCACCTCTCCTGGCACCCCCGGATTGGACCCGGGAATTCCATGTTACCCTCGACGCCTCGGGGTGGTGCCTGGGAGCCATCCTGTGGCAGCCGGATGAGCAGAAGCGGGAGAGGCCTATCTACTACGCCAGCCGACAGATGAGTTCAGCGGAAAGGAATTACACCACCACGGAACGCGAGGCCCTGGCTGTAATCTATGCCTGCAAGAAGTTTCGGCATTACCTACTCGGCTATCGGGTGGTCTTTCATACGGATCATGACTCGCTCAAGTATCTGGTGAACAAGCCGGACCTTTCCGGACGCATAGCCCGGTGGATTCTCCTGTTATAGGAGTTTACCTACGAGGTGGTCGTTAAACCGGGTAGGGCAAATGCCAATGCCGATTACTTGTCCAGGATGCGAGGCGAGCCGGCCCTGGAAGACATTTCCTTCCTATTCCCCGACGAATTCCCGGATAGCCAGGATAGGCCGGACGTTGCTATACTGCAAGCGGAGAGCGAGGCACTTTCCGAATTCCAGGAGATCCGGGATTACTTCCTGACCCAGCGTTACCCCGCGGGCATGAACCGGGAAGAAAAGAGCGTCTTCCAACACCGAGTGGCTTCATATACTTTAATCAACGGAGTCCTATTCCGGATGGGAGCCGATGACAGGCTGCGCCGGTGTTTGGAACCCGGAGAGCGGAGGCAGGTGATGGAGGCCTTACACGCGGGAGATTCCGGAGGCCACCTAGCCGCCATGAGTACGGTTAACCGTATTAAGAGTGCGGGATATTGGTGGCCCTTCGTAATCCGGGATGTCCGGCAATACGTCCAGCGCTGCGACCAATGCCAGCGGATAGGACAACCGGGTTTCAGGAACCACTCGCCCCTTACCCCGATTTTTCCCCTGGCCCCTTTTGTCAAATGGGGAATCGACTTTGTCGGTCCGATCGCCCCCATTACCAAAAACAGGAAGCGCTATATCATACTCGCGACCGATTACGCCACAAAATGGGTAGAAGCCCGGGCAACTCGGGGAAATGATGCCAGGACATCAGCATCGTTCCTGTTCGAGGAGATCATGATGCGGTTCGGCCATCCCCTGGAACTGGTCAGTGACCAGGGAGCGCACTTCATCAATGATGTCATCGAGGACATCACCACCAAGTATGCGATCCGACATCGCAAGACAACCCCGTACAATCCCAAGGCCAATGGTCAGACAGAGCGGTCAAACGGCACCATCGGCAAAATGTTAAACAAGATGGTGTCCGCCCATAAGACTGATTGGGACAGGAAGCTTGCCTCCGCAGTTCACGCGTACAACACGGCAGAGAAGACAACCACCGGAAAGACCCTGTACTTCATGGTCTTCGGCCAGGAGGCCATTCACGGAGTTGAGCTGGCGGTAGAAACTCACCGGGTTATGGCTACGAGGCTCAGAGAGGAGGGGGATGGCAACCCTGAAAGGTTACAAGCCATCGACGCCTTGGAGGAGGGCCGAGCAGAAG
Organism: Bryum argenteum; assembly: GCA_037043015.1. Classification (NCBI taxonomy): domain Eukaryota; kingdom Viridiplantae; phylum Streptophyta; class Bryopsida; order Bryales; family Bryaceae; genus Bryum; species Bryum argenteum. The sequence continues at coordinate 728,488 of CM073323.1, read as the reverse complement.
GAATGAGTCAGAACCGGGCAGTGCAGGAAGATCGGAAGGGGAAGTATGATGCGGGACTTCCAGGGGACCACGGAATCCGAGAAGGCGGACTAGTGCTCCTGTACGACAGCCGCCATCAAAACTTTCCGGGTAAGCTACACACCCGCTGGATGGGCCCTTACCGGGTAGCCCAAGTGTTTCCCAACGGATCCCTCCAGTTGGAGGATTTACAGGGTAACCGCATGGACACTCGTGTGAATGGGTCGAGGGTGAAACAGTACTGTCGAACCCTGTTCTCCAATATTTTTGTTTTTAGCAATTAATTAGGAGTAAACTGGTAATTTTAGCAAGTGGAAATAAAAATCGGTCTGCTTAAACCGATTCGTAGGTAGTAATTTTGTGTTAGGATTCCTCCGGCTAATCTTAGGGGATTTTAGAGCTAACCGGATAACCGTATTGATATCCGGCTGATACCCTGAGATGCCCGGATGGGCCGGTTCTCCTACCGGATTGATGACCGGGGCCGCCGGTCGACCCGGAGAAAGGGCCGGGAAACTCGCGGGCGCCCGACAGAACCACCGGCGGCTCAATGATGACCGGGGTAATTCCCGGTGTACGTCTCGAGCGCCGGGTGATGATGTCTCGGAAGGAGAACTCCGGTTTGCTGTTATTAGGAGCCGCCGTCTCCATTCTCAACCATTCCAGTCCGCGCGTTTTGAGAGATCGGGCATTGTTGCGCGCCCAGCAATCCGAGAGAGTTGGAAAAGCAGAGTTCGGAGGGGTTAGGGTTTCGGGAAGTAGGGTTTCTACCGGAGTCAGTCCGGGAAGGCAGGGAGAGAATATCTCCGGGCAGCTGCAGGAAAGTAGAACCGAAGCGATGCCGAAGAAGAGGGAAGTTGTCCCGTGGCGACCCGGGATGCCGATTCCCCTCAAATCGGTGAAGCCGCAGGTGCCCGAGCTGCCACTGCACCAAGCGGAGCTGAGGGAGGACCTCCTCCGGACGCGGTGCGCCGGGCTCTACGACGCCCCGTGGGATTTGGCGGACCAATCCATCATCGAGGAAACCGTCACCCACCGCTTCCCCGAGATGTACGTGACGCACCCCTTGAGGGGAAAGACGGACAACTGGGGACCTCGCCATTGGAGGGCGACCTACAAATTCCCGGACTCCCCGATTGGCTACATCAAGAAGAAGGGCGACGACGGGTTGAGGAACCGGTTTTGAAGGGGACCAACGGAGAAAGACGGGTTCAAACCGGAAGATTGCAAGGACCCCCGGGTGATGCGCCTCCTCCGGTTTCTCCTCCCCATACTCAGCCCGGATAAGCCAACCACCTGCACCGTGAAGCTGATGAAAGCCATCCTGGCAAATTACGATGGACGGATGCAGGTCGGGTGGCACCACATCATCAGCGAGGTGGTGCAGCGGGAGGTGATGAAGATCGGGAATCAGAAGGGGTGTCCCCTGGCCCCCTACATCTTCCACCTCTATCAACGGCACGGCATCCTCACCGACCGGGAGATCTTCTACTGGCACGAGAAGCACGATCTCCCATCCGGGGATCCGCAGGGGCCGACCTCCTCTGAATCCGGGGACGAGATGGAGGAAGTCCGGGCCACTGACATGGAGGGGTCACCGGAACCAGCCACTCGACAGACCAGAGCGGTGGGACCCGGTCAAGCGGACCAAAGACAAAGACCCGGTGGCCGCACAAGAAGAAGGAAGTAACCGGGTGAATCCTACCCGGGTTCACCAGCCGATGCCCTCCCTGTTCATGCCAAATGCAGAGGAGGAAGAGGAAGAAGAAGAAGAGGTCGTCCCTCTCATCCGGAGGACGAGAGCCCAACGGAGAAGGGCCGAGGAGATAGCCGAGGCGGGGGGAGACCAGTCCGCGGAGGAGGATGACCAGAACGAAGACGACGAGGGAGAGGAAGAAGAGGAGGCCCCACCTCGACAGGCAAGACCATCCCGAGGGGTGAGGAGGAAGGACACGACCGGTTTTGGGAGGAGACGTTCTCCCGTCCGACTCCCTCCCGGTAGAACAACAGGAGCCCTGCACGAGGAGGTGGTGCAGCTGGGAGCCAATGCGAGGTGCCTCCCGGAGAGAGACCCCGGGAGGAAGGGTACCCAACCGAAGCGCAAGGCCAAGAAGAGGAAGAGGTCGCGAGTCCGGTAGTACAGCCCGAGGGCCATCGAGGAGGAGCAGCCCCAAGTCGGACCCCGCACCGATGCGGAGACCCGGCTCCTACCCCCGTAGAGGAGCCAATCCCGGAGAGCCAACCCAAGGTGAAGAGAAGGCTGCTCGTTACAAAGGAGGAGGACACTCGAGAGAGACCACACCTCCCGGCCGGAGTTACCAAGCCGAGGAGTGACCCACCCCCGCCACCCCAAAGATCGGTGGCGGCCGTGAGTCGTCCCACGAGGGATTGTGACCCCGGGACGGGAAACACCACCCCGGTGCTTCCCGCCCTACTACCGGATACCCAAACAGAGGGTATCCTCCACCCCATCCGGCTAGCCATGGAGGAGGTGGATCGGGAGAATGAACAATTGTTCACCTCCCGGGCGCGACTCGAGCGGGTCTTCCGCACCCCCAACGTGGAGAGGTATCCGGAGTTAGCCGAGAGATGCGGCGAGAGACAGCCCGGCTAAGGAGGGAGAAGGTGGAGCTGGTGTTGAAGGCCCCCGCCGAAGGAGAAGGCATCCGTGGGAGTCCAATGTGGACCGGACCCCTCGGACACGGAGGCACACCGGAGGTGGAAGCCCTGAGGAGGATGCGCAGAGCAGGAGGCTGCGCACTCCGGAAGCCGCGAACATCATCAGACGGAGCCGCACTCCATCCATCGAAGGTGTTGCAACCGGATCGAGGCATGCATGACGAAGGCGGCCTTCTATGATGCCCGGATTGGGATCAGCGAATCACCTCAATCCCTGGAGTTGCTCAGGAGGCATGCAACAGGTATCAACCAGTGCCTCAAGGTGTTCCGAACCCTCACGGGTAGGTTGTTGGGGGCCCTCCCCCACGTGGAGATGAAGGAAGCCCTTCCGGAAGAGGAGGTGCTCGCACCCCCAGAGGTGCCTACGGAGGGGCCGGTGCCCATGGAGATCGAGGAGGTGTCCCTGCCCGTTTCGGAGGAGCAGGGGATCCCAGTTGATGGTGGCGTTTCGGAGGACAGGGAGGAAGATCGAGATGTAGCTCCCCCTCGGGGAGATGACATCCCGAGTACAGAAGGACTACCCAGTCCCTCCGAGGTGGAAGAGGTGGTGGAAGGAGAGGTTAACCCCTCTCAACAACCGGATGATAGCCCGGTAGACGGTACCGCGGGAGAAGGGGCAGGACCCCCTGAACAGGTTGAGGAGGTAGTACCTCAACCGGTTGCCCAAGTCAACGAGGTGGGAAATCCGGGCGAACAGGACCAGCAGGATGAACTCGTGGCCCCTCAGGAACAGCAGGAGGAGCCCGTGGTCCCTCAAGAAGAAGTAGAAGTCCAACCCGTGCCTCCTCCATCGAGGTTGAAGGCACTCCGGGACAGGTGGAAGAGCCGGAGGACACAGTAAAACCCGAGGTTTTACATCTACGCTCGGGTCGATCAAAGAGGCAGGTTCATCCCCCCCCCTTGAGTGGAAAGATACCCCCAGGAGGAATACCCCGCCGCCAGACACCTCGAGCCGCCCCACGCCGCCGGAAGAAGACACTAACTAGTAATTAGTTAGGTTAGAAGTATCTAGGAATAGTAGATGCCCTTTTGGCCACTCACCCGGAAATCTCGGAGGCCCGGGAATTCCGGATCTGATAGGGTTTCCGGGAAATCCGGAACCCTCTGTACTTACCGAAGGCTCTGCGGAGTCCTTCGGGTCTTTTCTGTGTTCCCGCACCCGTGAGTAAAGGTTGATTTAGTACCTAATTCGTGACTTTGAATTGTGTGTGGTCTTGGTCTTGTAATTGTGTGTGTGTGCAGTTGATGTCTGAACCGGGTCGTCGACACAGAAAGTCCCTCGTCGATTCAGTGGTTACAACCTCAGAACCCGGGAGGGGTCTCTAGGGGAGTGACAGAGTCAGTGAGAGGTCCGAATGGGAAGTACCAGAGCATACTTGGGGGTAGTCGTCGCCTAGGAGGGTGATACACCAATTGGGTTGGGCTGAGGTACCAGGGTTAGCAAGACACGCTAATCTAGCTGCCAACCTCCCGGACGGGATGTTCGGTTGAGGAAAGTCCTCCCCAGGGGTAGTGCACGAACCCGGGTTATGTTGTTGGAATTCTAACGGATCGAGTGGCAGGATACCACGCACTGTGATCCGGATTACGAGTAAAACCCACCCTTTTGAAGGCTAGGATTAGGGAGAGAACCGGGCCACTAATGTGTGATCCATTGTTTGGGTGATAATCCGGATAGTGGCAGTAGTAGCAAGGAAGGAACTCCAGGAGGGAAGGAAAGGGTAGTCACGATACTAAGGGTGAAACTCCGGTCACCTTAATCATCCGGTAGGGAGTGACATTCCGCGCTTCTCCAAACCAATAGGAAAGATCCCTCCGAGGATTTACAGAGGTTAAACTAAATCACCCCTGGTTACTAAGTCCCCACCGGACAGGGTGCTGTTCGAATCGAGAGGGCAACCGGGTCAGAATAACACCGGTTACCCTGGGGTTTTGGGTTAAGGAACCAGTCAGGTCTAAATTCTCGCATTCCCTGATCCGGTATACCAGAACGTGTTGGTCGTTGTAGCGTCAACCCAGTTGGTCGATTCGGATTTCGTCTTGTCTTCACACTTCACAGAATCTCCGTGGAACGTTACCCGGAAGGTGGATCATTTTACTAGGTTGTAAAGGTAAATTGGGTTAATTTTGGTCTCCTCGGTTTGGTAACTCACGACACAAACGAGATGCGCACGATTCACAAGAGTGATTCCATCGCGATCATCAACAGGTTGCGTTTCAAACCTGTTAAAAAATCTCGCATGATGATTCCATTGTGTCGCCTTGTTTGTTATCCTAAGGTTCGACCAATATCCGAACAAGACGTTCGAAAATTGGAGAACGAATTCAACAAAGGCTATCGTGAGGGAGACCGGGTCATGTACGTCTCTCCCTTCGATAGAAAAGAGAGAGAAAAATTGGTGGATGCCGGTGATGATGTCTTTAAGGATACGCTTTGGAGAGAGGCGAATGACGAGTTCGACGAGACATTGCGTGCGGATCCGGATCTCCATCATCTCATCGGCAAATATTTCTACGTGTACGAAGGTAACCATCGTGTTACGGCGTGGATGCGGCACATCGAAAGGTACCATAAGCTAAATGCTTCGTGGCATATTTCGGTTGACTGTATCATCCTCGATGCACGCGGGGAGAGCAGTTTGCTCCTCGACGTCATGAATCACATCTGTCGGACCCCGTTTTTTTCGATTTTTGGCCATTATGTTCTAATGCGCATTAAGAATAAGTATAGTGTTTAGAATCCGACCTATGTATTTGTTAAGCCGTATACTTTAAGACAATTACGTTTTTACAAATAAAGGACTTAGCTAAAATCTAGTTTCTGTTAAGTAGGACGGATTTGCCAATCCGTACTCTGTCCCCGTACGGCTAGGACGTGCTGTCAGAGGACGGATTAGGAGTTATGATGGTAGGTAAAGGACGGAGTGGCGAAGAATATAATAAATAGCGAGAAATCTAGAAGGCGGCCCCACGGGAAGTACAATGATGGCGGCGGACCATGTCATGATGGTCGGACTTAACTCCGGCCCCCTCGATATAAGGCAACCCGTCCGCCCTTGTCGCCACCGCCTCCTCGTTTTCGCGCGCCCCTTGTCGTCTTGCGCCCCCGCCCTCCGTCTTTCGCTTTCCGTCCTTAGCCGCGATCCGCCCACCGGCCGACCTTAGCCCGGCGACACTCTATTTCCTTGCGCACTTCTTTCCGATGGCCGGGACGGCTTCCACTTCCGCTCAGGAGCAGGAGGAGCTGAAGATCTCCATCAAGCTCGTGTCACCATGCATTCCGATCGAGGAGGACGAAAAAAAGTCCTTGACGGAAGATCTCGAAAGGATGGGATTAGCCGCCTCTTTGGATACGCCCACAGGGTTTGCGCGACGCGGAGATGGTGCGCGAGATCAAGGTCGGCGCGCCAAACGATTCGAGGGGACGGTTAGAGGAAAGCCGGCTTCCCTGGACGGCCGAGCACTGGAGAGCTGTTTACGGCCTGACCGTAAACAACGGAGTAGGGTTGTGCGGCCGGAAACACAAGTGGGCGAAGAAGGCGTTCCACGGAGATCCGCACAAGCACAACGGCTACTCAATAGAAGATTGTAAGAATCCGAGGGAGCGCGCCGTCATCAAGTTCTTGGCGCCGATTATTCACGGGGAGAAGCCGCACCGCATCACCGTACGGCTGGCCAACACCGTCCTGGGTTCCTTGCGTGGCGAACGAGAGACGGACTGGGGGATGATCATCCGCGACTTGGTCGCCCGGCTTGCGGAGAACGTAGGTAAAACCCGTCCTAGCCCTATTACTCCTTTTCTTTACCACCTGTACAAGAAGGAGGAGGTGCTGACGGATGAGGAGGAGTCGAACTATGAGGTCGCGCTGTCGTCGCAAAACAACGGCGTATTCGAATCGGAGGAGAGTACGGATAGCAAGGCCGTGTACTCGGATGAGGAGGAGGACGAGGTCGGATCAGATGAAGGGGACGTTCCACCCGACGCACCAGAAGAGCCGGCTCCGGAGGCAACCCCACCACGAGCGCGTCCAGAGGTAATCATCCTTCCGTCCCCGTCCCCTCCCACGAATCCGACCGAGGCCGGAACTCAGGATCGAGGGGAGGCCAGCCGAGGAGGCCGGTAGATGAAGGGGAAGTTACGGCCGATTGGGAGAACCCCATGAATCGAACGACCCCGACTTCCCCACTTCTCGATCCGTCCGCCAATCACCCGGATCCCATGAGGCGAGCATGGCACCACTTCACGGAAGCCAGGTGCCAGTACTTCCTCTACCAAGAAATGCTGGCGAAGCTATGCCAAGAATTTGGAGTGAAGACGTTGCTGGAGGTCAAGGCGAAGTGGGATTCCAAGCCGGACGCGGAGCAATTTCGACAAATGGAGAAGCAAGTGACCAAGCTGGTCCTGGAGAATAGACGGCTTCGCGAGACGGTCAGGAGAAGGGAGGAGGAACTCCTGGTCGGAAGGCAGGCCGTAATCACGGCAAACGAACAGGTCGTGAAGCTCGTAGAAATCTGCGAGGTTCCGGCCGAGGTGCTGCAGAGGGCGAACTTGTTCGAGGCCGGAATTTTGGAGTCGGAGGTTTTCAAGGCGGAGACATTCAAGAAGTTCCTCTTGGCGGCGAAGACGTACGCTACGAAAGTGGAGAAGAGCAACGCCGAGGTCAAGGTGTTGCTCGACGCCGTCCGAGAGCAGATGAAGGAGGTAGTGATGCCGGCCTTCACTTCTACTCCGGCCAAGACTCCGCGGCGGACAACAGGACGGAGGCGGATCTTTGGGCCGTCGATCCGACCGACCGAAGGGCAAGGCGAAGGTGAAGACGGAGTCGGATGCACCCGCCCCAGCAGACTCGCCGGCCAAGAATACGCGCACCGCGAAGAGGAAGCTCACGGCCGAGGAATACGAGAAGTCCCCCGGAGCGCAGAAGCTTCACGACATCGGCCTCGAGCATTCCGAAGAGGAAGAGTTGAAGAGCGGGGACGAGACTAACTCCAGCGAGGACGAGTACGTGATCACCGACACGGGCAAGAGGGTGAAGGCAGGACGTATCGCAGCGACGCCACTGAAGCGGCCGAAGCACGGAGTTAGTTCGCGAAGGAAGAGGTAGGACGTCTTAGAGGACGGCTGTCACAGGACGGCCAGGGCTAGGAGGCCGGATTGGTATCCGTCCTAGGCAGTATAGTGTTTTCTTTTTGGGAATGCGTGCCGCTTTTTGAGGAGTAGGCCTGGTAGGCCGGCGCCGCAATCCAGTTAGGGATCTAAGTCGTTGACTTAGAAGTACTTATAGGTGGAAGTTTGGCCACCTAAAACATTTCTTGCTTGAGTGTTAATCAAACCTTCTTATGCGCATATTTGGTGTGATCATTTCCCTGTCTCCTTTTCAGTTGAGTGCTTGGAAAGCCGGATCTACTATGTGTGTTGTAAGTTGGGAGTTAGGAATCCGGATTCCTTGTTAGATCGTTTCTGTGGAGTTGAAGTCGGGTTGGGCGTATTCTTGAGTGCCTTGTGTCTTGAACTGGTCTAGGCGTCTGAGAGAGGAAAACTACTGTGGTAAGCACTTACGGTCTGGAAGGTTCTGGGAGTACAGTGTGTGAGGACGGATTCCAATCCGGCTTCCAGTTGCCACAGACTTGGGTTCCTCTGTAGTCTCAGAGGACGGATCAAGCGCAGTACGTGACCAGAATACGTGTAGACGTCTTCTAGCCGGATTCGGAGCTCTTGGAGTCTGTCATTGTAGTAAGGGTGATAGGGTAACCAGGACGGCCTGCGTGACCTGCTAGTTCGAACGGATAGGACGGATTAGTTGTGAGGACGTAATGTGTGCCTTAGTGTGTGTGTGTGTGTGTGTAGAGTCTAAGTGTGGAAGTTTCCGCCACGATAAACATAAGGGAAAGAGTCTTTGTGCATCCCCTCTTGCAAAGGGATACCCTTGCCCTGCAAGGCTAAAACATAAGTTGGGACTAGGAAACGGTTGTGGGTTTGGGTGTTCTAGCACTACTTGTCTTGGTCACTTCACAGAATCCCTGGAACGATACACGAGTCACCTGAACACGGGTTTTACACCAATAAACGTGTAAGGGAAGATAAAGTGAATACATGGCATCCGACATGTAAAAATTTTTGGCGCCGCTGCCGGGGATTCTAACAGCTGACCGAGTGGTAGTGTTAGTACGTGAGGACGGATTCGGATAGGACGTACTCTTTATCCGGCCTGCTTGTGAGAATCGCTCGCGTGAGATACTGAAGAGCGCAAGTGCAGGTCGGTTTCTATTGTTGTGAATGAAGTACTAGAGAGTTACCTAGTTACTTCTTTATGAGTCAGAAGGCACAAGAGGTGCAGGACGTAAGAAGGTCTGTCCGGATTGGTGCTAGGAGGTCGGAAGGTGTGAGTACTCCAGCAGCCGTCCTACGTACGAACACGGCGTCCAGTTCACGTGAGGAAGGAGGAATTGTGTACGTCTCCTTGGACGGAAGGACGGTGAACACAAGAGTAGAAGAATCAGCGCGGAAGTAACCTTCTTGGTTCCGGATCCGCAACAAAGCGGGAAGAAGGGAGCCGGAACAAGAGGAGCTCGAGATGGCACCCCACAACCGGCTAAAATACAAAGCATTCGGAGGAGGAACCGGGAAGACGGACGTGGATGATTGGTATGGCGAGTTTGAGGCCACAGCGAATGCTAACGAAGAAACTCCGGATTCCAAACATCGGATTTTTCAAGGATTGTTGAAGGGAGAAGCGCTGAGGTGGTATCAAGATCTCGAGGTAGCAGAAAGAGCAAATTGGAATACTCTCATTCGATTGTTCTTGCGAACTTTTAGGGAGGCCGGAGGAGAAGACCGTGCGTTGGGGCAACTCAGCAAGATCTACCTCAGGTCGGATGAGACAGTCCGGAAGTACGGCCAGCGAGTGAAGGCGCTGATCCAGAAGTTGACGGACAATGTCGCCCCAAAGATTCAGATTGCTTGGTATGTGGCCGGATTGCCGGAAGAGATGGGATTCCAGATCCGCCAAACTAGGCCGGCCACACTACGCGAAGCTATGGAGTCCGCCCAGAATTATGAAAATTCTGCAAATCTGCGAACATCCGTCCTCAAGGCTGAGAAGAAGAAAGAGAAAGAGAAGGAGGCAGCACGACGTAGAGGAAGACGACATAGGAGTTCGGATGAATCGGAGCCGGAAAGCGACAGCGAGGCCGGATCTGAATACGACTCAGAGCCGGAATCCTCTTCTCCAGAGAGGAGGACGGAATCGTCGAGACGGCCGCATAAGTGCAAAGACCTCAGATTGGAGCGCGATCGCAGTACACGCCTTGCATCAAAGGTAAAGAAGGAAGATGACGAATCAAAGAAGACGCTAAAAGGCATCCAGGAGACTCTTGAAGCCATCAGAGTTAATCTCGCGGAAGAGCGGAAACCAAGGAAGATGATTCCGGTCTCCAGGGCAAACGTCTTCTGCGTCTTGTGTGGTGGACAAGGGCATTTTGCTACAGAATGCCCAAAACGTGTCAAGAACGTCCGGTACGTAACGGAGGAGGACGTATGGCAGGATGAAGAGTCAGCAGAGATGGACGAGCTGGTTTTCCAAATTCAGCAATCGTACGGCAGAGGTAAACCTCAGGCGAGGCCGGCCACAGGACCTAGGACGGCTGGGCAAGCGACTCCAAGTACGTACACCGGACCTCGCACGCAGGTCGGATTCTGTTTCCTCTGTGGCAGTGGGGAGCATTATGCAAATAATTGCCCATGGAAGAAGGAAGTGGGAGGAGGTGCTCCGCTACCACTACCGTGTCAAAATTGCGGAAAGTGGGGACACGTAGCCAAGGATTGTCCAGAGCCGGAAGTTCAGAAAGCACCGGTCAAACACGTCCAGATCTTACCGAGGGAGCAGACCGGCCTCAACTACGCGCATACGGCCGGGACGGAAAGGCCGGATAAATGATGTTTGGCTGTGGAGCAGGCGGACGGAGAGGACGTATTCCGAGTGGCCACCCGCAGCTCCACGCAGAAAGAGTCACGCCATAGTCGTAGGAAAAATAGGAGAAGCAAAAGGAGATCCAGTAGAAGTAGTACACCTGGGACGGATTCAGATAACCCACCCGTCCCAGTGGTTGACAGTACGGCCACCTTTGAAAAGGGGGTGGAAGCAACTGCATTAGACGTAGATATTAGCGCGGAAATCAGGGACTCGTTGGGAGACATGACCGATGAAGAGGAGCAGGACAGTATTTTGAGGACGGAATCAGCCGGCCGGACAGTGAAGTTCAATGACGTCCCCATCGTGATTAGTCCTCGATTGAAGGTGGACGAATACGACATAGTCCAGGACATTAAGGATCAGATGGCGAACGTCACATTTGGACAATTGCTGCATGATAATATCAATTATCAAAAGCTGCTCAAGGACGCTTGGACGAAGAAGCGTCAACGACGGATCAAACTTCCGGCCGTGGCGACCGTAAACTACACAGGGACAGAAGATCATGGAGCTCCCGAAATTGAAGTGGAAGTGGAGGGCTGCATGATCAAGAAAGTTCCAGTGGACGGGGGATCCGGTGTCAACATAATGCTAGAAGGCACCGCACACGAACTCGGCTTCACAAATTTCGAGCCAACCAAACAAGTACTCAGAATGGCTGATCAGACGAGGGTGATTCCAGTAGGACGGCTATCACTAGTACCCGTCCGAATCAGCAAGTTCACGTACTTGCTCAACTTCGTCATCATCAGGGTCGGTATTGGGCAACCGTTCCCCATTCTATTGGGAAGGCCGTGGCTGTACTTGTCCAAAGCACTTGTTGACTGGGGAGCAAGAGAGTTCGTCATCGGCAAGCCGTCCGTAAGGATTCCTTGGGAAACAGTCTCTAAGATGGGGGAGACGGCTAGCTCGGACGGGTACACGACCGACTGGTCAGGACCGGAGGAGGAAGACAATGAAGTTTCAGCTATTTTGTCACCCCAATTGACAGTCGAGAGGACGACCAAGTTCCGCATCCGGTCGTAAATGAGGAAGAAGCCAACACGGCCGAGGTCGTGTATCAACCCAGAGAGATAGGTAGGTCAGGAGAAGCAAGCGTCGCGATTGATCGCAAAAATGGGTTCGACAGCAAATATCGGACGGCCTTCTACCACCAGTTCGGTTGAGCATTGGCAAAGTAGGACGGAAATGGTCCGATCTGCTACCAGATCCAGAAGAAGCAGCAGTGGATAAGGTAAAACCCATTGTCAATCCGAATAATTACGAGAAGACGGAAGTGATGGAGGGGAAATCCTTCTTCTTGGGCAAGTCAATGATGGGAGAGGAGAGAATGCGTACATAGAGACATTAAGGGAATACAGGACGTATTCGCACGGGCGCCATCGACCTCGGGGTATTCCGGCCTGGTTGGGGAGCATCGAATAGATCTCGAGGACGGAGCAACTCCGGTGAGGCGGAGGCGTCTGGCTAAATCCGAAGTACTCACTCATGGTGAAGGACGAGATCGACAAACTCCTCGAGGCCGGATTCATCTATCCGGTCGACAACTCCGAGTGGGTGTCACCAATCGTCGTGGTGCCAAAGAAGGTTGGAGCGGACGGAAAAGTCAAAATACGGGTGTGCCAGGACTTCCGCAAGTTAAACGCAGCAACTAAGAAGGACCACTTCCCGATTCCATTCACGGACATCATCCTGGATCATGTAGCAGGACGGGAATACTACAGTTTCCTGGATGGATTCTCAGGGTACAACCAGGTCGTAATCAGGAAGGAGGATCAGCTGAAGACAACGTTCACAACGGAGTGGGGGACGTTTGCATTCAATCGCATGCCATTTGGGTTATGCAATGCACCAGGGACGTTTCAGCGCCTCATGATGGACATCTTCAGAGACTTTCTTCGACACTTCCTAGAGGTGTTCATAGACGACTTTGCAGTCTTCAGCTCAAGGACGGATCACCTCAGCTACCTACGGAGGACGTTTCAGAGATGCAGAGAAACAGGGCTGAAGCTCCATCCGGGTAAGTGTTTCTTCGGAATGCTATCCGGCCTGTTGCTTGGACATGTGGTCAGCTCGGAAGGAATCCAAGTGGACATTGACAAGGTCAGGGCAATACTCGCACTGGTGGCACCAACAAATGTGAAAGAAGTACGAGGGTTCCTAGGTTGCGTGGGGTACTACAGGCGTTTCATCCATAGCTACGCGCAACTGGCAACACCTCTCACGGAGCTGCTGAAAAAGGAAACAGAGTTCACCTGGACGGACGTCCGACAGGACGCCTTCGAGAAACTCAAGCTGAGGCTCACTTCAGCACCCGTCCTCTCAACTCCGGACTGGGACAAGCCGTTCCATGTCACGCTTGATGCATCCGGCTGGTGTGTAGGGGCAATACTCGGCGGCGGGAGACGACAAGAAGGAGTATCCGATCTACTATGCAAGCCGGCGAGATGAGTCCGCCGAGCGTAAGTATACCACTACAGAGCGTGAGGCTTTGGCCGTAGTGTATGCTTGCAAGAAATTCAGGCATTACCTGCTTGGGTACCATGTGATCTTCCATACTGACCATGACTCATTAAAGTACTTGGTCAACAAGCCGGATTTGTCAGGACGGATTGCAAGGTGGATTCTCCTCCTCCAGGAATTCAACTACGAGGTCAAGGTGAAAGCCGGGAAGGCCAACGTTAATGCCGACTTCCTCTCCAGACAGCGAGGCAAAGAAGCAGTTTCCGACCTCCGGGCAGAGTTTCCAGACGAGTTCTTGTAGGAGGACGGATTGGTAAACGTACACAGCGTACAGGACGAGCACAAATCCGAATTCCAGCAAACAATCGATTTCCTCACACAACAGAAGTACCCGGACGGGATGACAAGAGAAGAGAAGAGCGTGATCGTGTCACATCCCTTTCCAAAGGATGCCCGAACACCGTGGTGAGCCGAGAGGACTCCGGGAGTGACGCCCCGGGCTCGGCAAGAGACAAGGTGAAGTGACCAAGGGGAGTCCCGAGCAAACAGCACGCAATGGCGTCGTGCTCGGGACGAACTTGGTGGCGTGCCTTACATGGTTGGAAACCTTGTTTGAGCACGCATCCATGGGTCCAAAGAACGCGCGATTTGGAGTTGTGAGTCATGAGATATGACTCTCCAAAGTTGGAGCGCGTTCCGGGACACTCCGGGACTCGGGAGTGTTGCCTTTCGGGACTCAAAATGTCGTCCTTCATGGATGGCGGCATGTTGCATGTCTTTGAAAAGCTCTGGACAAGAGCTTTCCAAAATGCTAAGGCTCGTGAGGAGCAAAGCAATGCTTTGGGAGATATGGCTCTCCAAAGCATCGGGACTTCGGGACTCCGGGACTGCTGCCTCCCGGGACTCCCGAATGTTCAGAGGAGCATAGCTCCCACATGGAAGCTCCAATTGGGACAAGTGGGGAGTCCATCGACATCTACTCAAAGAGTAGATGTCGAAAATGGGCTCGCACGTCCCATTTGGATAACTGAGCTACAAGTTAGCCCGAGAAGAAGATACGGCCCGTTTTTGAGACTAAGGCAAAAACGGGTGGTCTTCCAAAACAAAAGTGTGTCACGGAAGGCCCCTCAACACAAGAGGGGGCCTACCGAAGACTCAGAGAGTACTATGAGGAGGGGTGGTCTCCTCCTCACTTGCACATGGTGCCTTGAGGAGCCGGGGTGGCTCCAAGGGGTGAGGCTTGGGATGGGGCCTCACTCCCGCACCTTGTGGAAAGTAGAGAGTGCTTTGGAGCCTTTCTAAACATGGGGTAGGGAAGTGTCCCTCTCCAAGTTAGTCCCCGTGATAAGTAGTGCCGGTTCTCGGGAGTGACCGGGAATGGCTCAAGAAGGTGAGGCATGGAAAGGAAGCCTCACTCCTACATCTTGGGCATTGTGGGATGCTCTTGAGCATCCCGCAACATTAGGTTGGAAAGAGTCCCGGTCCAAACTAGTCCCCGGGAAAACTAGTGCCGGATTCCGGGAGGATTTCCGGCAAAGTCCCGAATGGGGTGAGAAACAAGAGTGGAAGGCGACTAGTGGGAAGTTGGACAATGGATAAGGGCGGTTAGCTCGGGGGTGATTAGTAGCACCCTTGGGAGCTTGGACATTTGTGGAAGGCCGCCCCGTGCCACCAAGTGGCATGCCCATGTGTTGGTGGGAGTTCCCGGGTTGGCATACCTATGTGTTGGTGGGAGTTCCGGGTAATGAGTACCGGATAATGAGTTATAGAGTCAAGGTGGGTTGGACACCTTGACTTAGAATGGTGCTAACATTGTGTGTTTGGGGCACATGCAAGTGTTAGCAAAGTCGTGGCCGGTTGCTACCAACTAAGTGAGCCGTGATTCCGCTACCAAGTAAGGCTCACTAAGAAAAAGAAGAGTTGGAGTAATTAGGGTCGCGACACTTGGTATCAAGAGCAGGCTACGCAACGGGATCCAATCAAGAGTAGGATGGCACCAGAGGCCGGAAGCTCGCGATGTGGCCCGAAGACACGTAGTCAAGCCTTTGAGGCCGGGGTTGCCCCTCATGAGGAGTCTTCTTTAGGTCCATCGAATGTGCGGATGGAAATAAAAGAGGAGCAAGGGGAACCAAGTGAAGTTGCTAGTGGTGAGGAGGTCACTCACCATGAGGAGGAAGAAAATCCTCTAAGTCCCGTTCCCGGGAAACACGGCCACAAGCGGAAGACACGAGCTGAATGGTTCAATGAGCTTGTCAAAACTCTTCAAGTCTTGGAAGAAGAGATTAAGGAGCTCAAGGGAAGGGCATCATGCCCTTCTTCCCGCAAGTTGTGCAAGACCAACTTGCCCTCTTCCTTCACGGGATTGGGCAAGGTAAACAAGGTCAAGGACTTCATTGTGGAACTTGAGCTCAACTTTGAGGCCCAAAGAGTTCTTGAAGAGGACAAGATCAACATTACCGTGACCTTCTTGAAAGAGCATGCTCTTTTGTGGTGGACTTGTTACCGGGATGAGAACGCGGGAGTGGTGAGCAACTTGACTTGGACCGGTTTAAAGGGGATCCTAAGTGATTGCTTCACCCCGGAGTCCCAAGAGATTCGGGATGGCATGGCTCTTGTGCAATTGAAGCAAACGGGCACCTTTCATGTCTATGTGAAGGATTTCAATGCACATTTTGAATGTGCTCCCGAAGTTAGATGAATTGGCCAAAAAGGTTATTTTCTTCAATGGACTCTAAGGTTGGGTGGAGCGGGCATTATTCAAGATGCCGAGATTGCCGGAGACTTGTGCCGAATTGCTCAAGTTGGCAAAAAGGGATTAGTGATGATGAAGGTCACCAAAAGGCCTCTAAAGACGAGGTCTCAACGGAAAGCAAGGCAAATTACTATCCAAGAGCCAACATAAGAAAAATGGTTGGCAAAAGCTTTAGGGTGGTGAGAGTAGGCCTTCTAAGGATGGGAAGGACAAGTTTGCCAAGGACAAGCTCAAAGTCGGGACAAGTCCATAATAAAAAGAGACAAGTTACATTACTTGTTTGAATTGTGGTGAAGAGGGCCACATGGCAATGCATTGCTCCTAACCAAAGGGGCAACCGACTCCTTCATAAGTCCCGAAGCATCCAAGAGGATGGGCTTGCATTTGAGTAAGCAAGCTCATCCAAATGAGGTTTGCAAAGAGGCCAGCCTCACCAAACGTTCATTGTAGCAACGGAAGTAGAAGTGAAGTGCCAAAACTTCACCTTTGTGGAAAACTTCAAGGTTTGTGAAATGGATGGGATTGGTCTCATCTTATGTAAGACTTCCTTTGATATCTATGGGGTAAAGATAATGAGGTGGCCATTGAGAGTGGTTGCCAACCCCGAAGGCAAGGAGATTGAGTTAGAGTTCACCAAGGCTCCCAACATGTTAAGGAGTAGGATCAACTCGGTGAACTTGGAGGAGTTAGAGGAAAACCGGTTCTAGATGATGCTAAGGACCGATTTGGGACTTGAAGGGAATAAGCCCACTTCTAACTCCACACCTCCTAAGTGGATTTGGGAGGTCATCTAAGGCTTTGGTGATGCCTTTTGGGTTGTGCAACGCCCCATCAATGTTCACAATCCTCATGAATACGATATCCATCAAGAGATGGATGGGCTTGTCATTGTTACATTCATGACATATTGGTGATCTCCAAAACGGCGGAAGTGCATGCATAGCACCTTGCAATTGTGCTAAAAAAAAAAAAACTTAGGGACAATAAGTTACATGCAAATGGGGAGAAGAGTGAGTTTGGCTTGCTAGAGATGGAGATCTTGGGACACATTATGACGGGGCAAAGTGTCAAACCGGAGGACAAGAAGGTGGAAGCAATCAAGAAGGGGAGCCAACCCACTTCAGAAAGGGAAGTGAATTCATTGCTTGGGTTGGCCTATTATTATGGGAGGTTCATAAAGAACTTCTCCAAGATTGCTAAGCCCATGTCCGGTTTGCTTACGAAAAACTTGGCCTTGGATGGGACCAATTCATGTGTGCAAGCATTTCAAAAAAAAACTCAAGGAGAAACTCTCCTCCCCGCCGGTATTGAAGTTCCCGGAGTTTGATAAGCCTTTTGAGGTGCACACCGATGCAAGAGACTTTGCCATCGGGGGAGTACTCATGCAAGAAGGAAGGCCAATTGCATTTGAGAGCAAGAAATTTGATGGCACTCAAATCAATTGGCCAACGCATGAAAAGGAGATGGTTGCCATGGTGCATTGTTGAAGACATGGCAACATTACCTTGGTCTCTATGAGATCAAGGTATTCACCAATAATGTTTCATTGAAGTACTTTGAAACATAAGCCTAAGTTACACCCAAGCAATTGAGGTGGCATGTTACCTTAATGCTTATAAATGTGGAGTTGATTCACAAGCCGGGCCGAGTGAATGGGCGCGGATGCACTAGGTTGGAAGGTGAACATAAGTCAAATACCACGCAAGTCTTGAGAGTGATGTATGCGGGAGAAGGTGATTTGGCAAAACGGATAAGGGAGGCGTATTTAAAAGACCCCGAGGCTCAAAAGTTCTTATGTGAACTTAAGTGTGGCATGAAGCCCAAAGGTATCCGGCTTCATCAATCTATGATCAAGTTAAAGCAAAATAGGGTGTGTATTCCAAAGGGCATGTGGAGGTTGAGTGTGCTCAAGGAGGAGCATGACAACCGCTTGGCCGGGCATAGGGGGGAGAAGTCCACCATATGTTTGGTTTCAAAGAGGTTCTATTGGCCCGAAATGAAGGAACACATTGCCCATTATGTGAAGACTTGTATC
Source organism: Bryum argenteum (assembly GCA_037043015.1). Lineage (NCBI taxonomy): Eukaryota > Viridiplantae > Streptophyta > Bryopsida > Bryales > Bryaceae > Bryum > Bryum argenteum. The sequence goes on along the minus strand of CM073323.1, from coordinate 710,568 downwards.
ACTTGAATGTCAAGCCAACCGGGCGCCATATCAAAAGCACGTGGGTTTGTTACGGCCTTTGCCTATCCGGGATGGTCCATGGGAGTGTGTCTCCATGGATTTTATTACAAGCCTTCCGAGTCACGAGGAAGTGACGCCATCTTTGTGGTGGTGGATAGCTTTTGTAAGTTGGCAAGGATGGAGCCAACAAAAGGGATGGTGACCGCTTTTGACAAGGTGGTGCTCCTTTTTCGAGTGTTTGGTGCGGCACCATGGGTTGTCAAGACCAAAGTGAACAAAGTGATTACTTGGGTTTGGCGGTTGGTAGCCATAATGCATTGAGGCATGGTGCTATGAGTCAATCGCCGCCCAAGGTGGCTTATGTGTGAAGCCACTTATGCCTAACAACCTAGCTTTTGAATGGATTGCAATCGGAGATGGAACAAAGCCAAGGTGCAAAAGACTTGGTAGCCAAGAGATAGCAACTTATTGAAAAGGACCAAGAAAACCTAGACAAGGCCCGAAGAGATATGTGAAACAAGTTAACAAAGGGCGGCGCCATGAGGAGTATGAGGAGGGCTAAAAGGTGTAGAAGAATGTGAAAAATCTCACCTTACCGGATGGCTTGACTCCCATATCCATGGCAAAGTATGTGAGTCCATTTGTCATTGCAAAACGGTTGTTTGAGGATGTGTATAAGTTGGACTTACCACCGGAGACCATGATTCATCCCACCTTCCATGTCTCATTGCTCAAGCCATATCACAAAGATAAGGTGAGGCCGGAACGCAAGCAAGTGTAACGGCCTCCACACCGAACTACTTGGTGATCACTTGGAGTTTGGAGTAAAAGGCATTATGAATCGCCGGATCACCAAGAAAAAGGGCAAAGAATACTTGGTGAAGTGGCGGGGTACCATGAGAAGGAAGCAACATGGGTTGAGGCCAAGTATATGGCCAATGCAAAGGAGATGGTGGAAAGGTATGAAAGCCAACGGAGATCCAAGACACCGAGAAAGCATTGATGAGGACATCAACCTTTGAAGTGGGGGTGAATTACCACACTTGTGTACACTTGGCCTAAGTTTTGTCTAGCATTTGGTGCAAATGGTGCAAATGACACATGTTGTAATACTTGGTTGACAATTAAGTTGCTGGCAAGTTCCTTGATTGCATGTTGGAAGTGAGATGAGTCCTAATCTCGTTTTGGATTGCTAGGTTGGTTAGAAGAGGTTGAAGGATACGCGAAGCCAATACTTGGAATGCTGCAAAACAGGGACCTTGGCTTGGGAGTTGTGAGTGGGTGAACCCCCACGACTCTCAAGCTTAGGACTTGCTCGGGCGGGAGCAAGGTAGTGGCACGGGCTCATAAAAGTGCCCTTTGCGGGTTGACCATCGTCAACGCATGGCTTGATCACCCATGTCTCGGTAGAGTGAAGCAAAGGCTAGGTCGGGCGGGACTTAGCATTACCCCTAGGCGAGCAAAGTTCACCACTTGAGAGCCTAAGTGTTTGAAAAGAGGGCTTGGTGTTGCGACCAAGAAAGTGTTGGTTAGCCTTGAATTCAATCCTAAGTCATGTGAGTATGATGGGCTAGTTGAGCCTAACTTGGGGCCATTGGGGGCATTCCAAGTGAGTCTTAAAGTGGATAGGTCTAGTTTATGTGGGTCCTTCCAAGGAAAGTCCTTGGGTAGAAAGGACCTTAGACCTATCGGGTGCCACCTTTGAGACTTAGCCATTTTTCAAGTAAAAGGATGCTTGGAGCACTGCGGGGCTAGCTACCCTGGAACGCAGTGCAAGTGCCAAGGAGGCGGCTACCTCAAGAACTTGGTACTGCCGACAAGAGAGATTGTCGATGAGGGCATCGACGCTGTTTGGTGGGGGTGAGTGTCACATCCCTTTCCAAAGGATGCCCGAACACCGTGGTGAGCCGAGAGGACTCCGGGAGTGACGCCCCGGGCTCGGCAAGAGACAAGGTGAAGTGACCAAGGGGAGTCCCGAGCAAACAGCACGCAATGGCGTCGTGCTCGGGACGAACTTGGTGGCGTGCCTTACATGGTTGGAAACCTTGTTTGAGCACGCATCCATGGGTCCAAAGAACGCGCGATTTGGAGTTGTGAGTCATGAGATATGACTCTCCAAAGTTGCAGCGCGTTCGGGACACTCCGGGACTCGGGAGTGTTGCCTTTCGGGACTCAAAATGTCGTCCTTCATGGATGGCGGCATGTTGCATGTCTTTGAAAAGCTCTGGACAAGAGCTTTCCAAAATGCTAAGGCTCGTGAGGAGCAAAGCAATGCTTTGGGAGATATGGCTCTCCAAAGCATCAGGACTTCGGGACTCGGGACTGCTGCCTCCCGGGACTCCCGAATGTTCAGAGGAGCATAGCTCCCACATGGAAGCTCCAATTGGGACAAGTGGGAGTCCATCGACATCTACTCAAAGAGTAGATGTCGAAAATGGGCTCGCACGTCCCATTTGGATAACTGAGCTACAAGTTAGCCCGAGAAGAAGATACGGCCCGTTTTTGAGACTAAGGCAAAAACGGGTGGTCTTCCAAAACAAAAGTGTGTCACGGAAGGCCCCTCAACACAAGAGGGGGCCTACCGAAGACTCAGAGAGTACTATGAGGAGGGGTGGTCTCCCCCTCCTCACTTGCACATGGTGCCTTGAGGAGCCGGGGTGGCTCAAGGGGTGAGGCTTGGGATGGGGCCTCACTCCCGCACCTTGTGGAAAGTAGAGAGTGCTTTGGAGCCTTTCTAAACATGGGGTAGGGAAGTGTCCCTCTCCAAGTTAGTCCCCGTGATAAGTAGTGCGGTTCTCGGGAGTGACCGGGAATGGCTCAAGAAGGTGAGGCATGGAAAGGAAGCCTCACTCCTACATCTTGGGCATTGTGGGATGCTCTTGAGCATCCCGCAACATTAGGTTGGAAAGAGTCCCGGTCCAAACTAGTCCCCGGGAAAACTAGTGCGGATTCCGGGAGGATTTCGGCAAAGTCCCGAATGGGGTGAGAAACAAGAGTGGAAGGCGACTAGTGGGAAGTTGGACAATGGATAAGGGCGGTTAGCTCCGGGGGTGATTAGTAGCACCCTTGGGAGCTTGGACATTTGTGGAAGGCCGCCCCGTGCCACCAAGTGGCATGCCCATGTGTTGGTGGGAGTTCCGGGTTGGCATACCTATGTGTTGGTGGGAGTTCCGGGTAATGAGTACCGGATAATGAGTTATAGAGTCAAGGTGGGTTGGACACCTTGACTTAGAATGGTGCTAACATTGTGTGTTTGGGGCACATGCAAGTGTTAGCAAAGTCGTGGCCGGTTGCTACCAACTAAGTGAGCCGTGATTCCGCTACCAAGTAAGGCTCACTAAGAAAAAGAAGAGTTGGAGTAATTAGGGTCGCGACAGTTCGTGCATCAAATAGCCCCTTTTACTATGATCGATGGGGTGTTGTTCAAGATGGGTGCAGATGAGGTGCTGCGGCGATGCGTCGAAGGCAAAAACAGAAGAACAGTGATCCGAGAGCTGCATTCCGGACCGTCCGGGGGACACTTAGCAGCAGTGTCAACCATCGGCCGGATACGACAGGCCGGATACTGGTGGCCGAGACTCGTACGAGACGTCAAGAAGTACGTGTCATGCTGCGACCAGTGCCAGCGTACGGGTGCACCATCCTTCAGGAATCACTGGCCGCTAACTCCAATCATCCCTCTAGCACCGTTTGAGAAATCGGGCATTGACTTCATCGGCCCCATCAGTCCGGTCACCGTTCGGCAACGGAGGTACATAATTCTGGCCACGGACTATGCAACCAAATGGGTGGAGGCAAAGGCAACAGGACGGAATGACGCCAGGACGGCCGCACAGTTTCTTTTTGAAAACATCATGATGCGCTTTGGAGCACCGCTGGAGCTGGTGAGTGATCGAGGACTTCATTTCCTCAATGATGTCATCAAAAACATAACGGAGAAGTACTACATCAAGCATCGCAAAACAACCCCGTACAACCCACGAGCAAACGGCCTCACGGAGCGTGCAAACGGCATTGTGGGCAAGATGTTGAACAAGATGGTTTCAGCTCACAAGACGGATTGGGACCAGAAGCTCCCTTCGGCCGTACACGCATACAACACGGTCCACAAAAAGACGACGGGTAAGTCGCCCTATTTTCTCGTGTTTGGACAAGAAGTGTTGCATGGCATAGAAATGGAGGTGGAGACGATGTGGTGCTCGCAACCCGATCCGGCCTCCAGGTTGAGAATCCGGAAACCAGACTGCTGGCCATTGAGGATATGGAAGAAGCAAGGAGGGACGCATTAGAGCAAACGTACGCGGTACAGACAAAGCGCAAGTCGGATCATGACGGCCGGATTCAAAACGACCACAAAATCCGACCGGGAGGACTAATCTTGTTGTATGACAACCGCCATAAAGAATTTCGGGCAAGCTTCACACGAGATGGATGGGTCCCTACAGCGTCACAGGGCGTCACGCAAACGGCTCGTTGCGATTAGCCGACCTGGCCGGAAACCGATGGATATACGCGTGAACGGATCGAGGGTCAAGAAATACAACGCCGAAAGCTTTTCGGACGGAAGTTCGGAATACAGCTAAGTGTTCGCGAGGACGCTTCACAATTGAAAAGGGGGTAATGTCGGACCCCGTTTTTTTCGATTTTTGGCCATTATGTTCTAATGCGCATTAAGAATAAGTATAGTGTTTAGAATCCGACCTATGTATTTGTTAAGCCGTATACTTTAAGACAATTACGTTTTTACAAATAAAGGACTTAGCTAAAATCTAGTTTCTGTTAAGTAGGACGGATTTGCCAATCCGTACTCTGTCCCCGTACGGCTAGGACGTGCTGTCAGAGGACGGATTAGGAGTTATGATGGTAGGTAAAGGACGGAGTGGCGAAGAATATAATAAATAGCGAGAAATCTAGAAGGCGGCCCCGTACGGGGAAGTACAATGATGGCGGCGGACCATGTCATGATGGTCGGACTTAACTCCGGCCCCCTCGATATAAGGCAACCCGTCCGCCCTTGTCGTCACCTGCCTCCTCGTTTTCTGCGCCCCTTGTCGTCTTGCGCCCCTGCCCTCCGTCTTTCTGCTTTCCGTCCTTAGCTGCGATCCGGCCCACTGGCCGACCTTAGCCCGGCGACACTCTATTTCCTTGCGCACTTCTTTCCGATGGCCGGGACGGCTTCCACTTCCGCTCAGGAGCAGGAGGAGCTGAAGATCTCCATCAAGCTCGTGTCACCATGCATTCCGATCGAGGAGGACGAAAAAAAGTCCTTGACGGAAGATCTCGAAAGGATGGGATTAGCCGGCCTGCTGGATACGCCCTGGGGTTTGCGCGACGCGGAGATGGTGCGCGAGATCAAGGTCGGCGCGCCAAACCAGTTCGAGGGGACGGTTAGAGGAAAGCCGGCTTCCTCGGACGGCCGAAAGATCGAGAGCTGTTTTACGGCCGGACCGTAAACAACGGAGTAGGGTTGTGCGGCCGGAAACACAAGTGGGCGAAGAAGGCGTTCCACGGAGATCCGCACAAGCACAACGGCTACTCAATAGAAGATTGTAAGAATCCGAGGGAGCGCGCCGTCATCAAGTTCTTGGCGCCGATTATTCACGGGAGAAGCCGCACCGCATCACCGCACTGGTGGCCAACACCGTCCCCGGGTTCCTTGCGTGGCGAACGAGAGACGGATCGGGGATGATCATCCGCGACTTGGTCGCCCGGCTTATGGAGAACGTAGGTAAAACCCGTCCTAGCCCTATTACTCCTTTTCTTTACCACCTGTACAAGAAGGAGGAGGTGCTGACGGATGAGGAGGAGTCGAACTATGAGGTCGCGCTGTCGTCGCAAAACAACGGCGTATTCGAATCGGAGGAGAGTACGGATAGCAAGGCCGTGTACTCGGATGAGGAGGAGGACGAGGTCGGATCAGATGAAGGGGACGTTCCACCCGACGCACCAGAAGAGCCGGCTCCGGAGGCAACCCCACCACGAGCGCGTCCAGAGGTAATCATCCTTCCGTCCCCGTCCCCTCCCACGAATCCGACCGAGGCCGGAACTCAGACTGAGGGAGGCCAGCCTTCGAGGCCGGTAGATGAAGGGGAAGTTACGGCCGATTGGGAGAACCCCATGAATCCGAACGACCCCCGACTTCCCCCACTTCTCAGTCCGTCCGCCAATCACCCGGATCCCATGAGGCGAGCATGGCACCACTTCACGGAAGCCAGGTGCCAGTACTTCCTCTACCAAGAAATGCTGGCGAAGCTATGCCAAGAATTTGGAGTGAAGACGTTGCTGGAGGTCAAGGCGAAGTGGGATTCCAAGCCGGACGCGGAGCAATTTCGACAAATGGAGAAGCAAGTGACCAAGCTGGTCCTGGAGAATAGACGGCTTCGCGAGACGGTCAGGAGAAGGGAGGAGGAACTCCTGGTCGGAAGGCAGGCCGTAATCACGGCAAACGAACAGGTCGTGAAGCTCGTAGAAATGCGAGGTTCCGGCCGAGGTGTCTTGCAGAGGGCGAACTTGTTCGAGGCCGGAATTTTGGAGTCGGAGGTTTTCAAGGCGGAGACATTCAAGAAGTTCCTCTTGGCGGCGAAGACGTACGCTACGAAAGTGGAGAAGAGCAACGCCGAGGTCAAGGTGTTGCTCGACGCCGTCCGAGAGCAGATGAAGGAGGTAGTGATGCCGGCCTTCACTTCTACTCCGGCCAAGACTCCGCGGCCGGATACAAAGAAGGACGGATCTGCCGGGCCGTCGATCCGACCGACCGAAGGGCAAGGCGAAGGTGAAGACGGAGTCGGATGCACCCGCCCCAGCAGACTCGCCGGCCAAGAATACGCGCACCGCGAAGAGGAAGCTCACGGCCGAGGAATACGAGAAGTCCCCCGGAGCGCAGAAGCTTCACGACATCGGCCTCGAGCATTCCGAAGAGGAAGAGTTGAAGAGCGGGGACGAGACTAACTCAGCGAGGACGAGTACGTGATCACCGACACGGGCAAGAGGGTGAAGGCAGGACGTATCGCAGCGACGCCACTGAAGCGGCCGAAGCACGGAGTTAGTTCGCGAAGGAAGAGGTAGGACGTCTTAGAGGACGGCTGTCACAGGACGGCCAGGGCTAGGAGGCCGGATTGGTATCCGTCCTAGGCAGTATAGTGTTTTCTTTTTGGGAATGCGTGCCGCTTTTTGAGGAGTAGGCCTGGTAGGCCGGCGCCGCAATCCAGTTAGGGATCTAAGTCGTTGACTTAGAAGTACTTATAGGTGGAAGTTTGGCCACCTAAAACATTTCTTGCTTGAGTGTTAATCAAACCTTCTTATGCGCATATTTGGTGTGATCATTTCCCTGTCTCCTTTTCAGTTGAGTGCTTGGAAAGCCGGATCTACTATGTGTGTTGTAAGTTGGGAGTTAGGAATCCGGATTCCTTGTTAGATCGTTTCTGTGGAGTTGAAGTCGGGTTGGGCGTATTCTTGAGTGCCTTGTGTCTTGAACTGGTCTAGGCGTCTGAGAGAGGAAAACTACTGTGGTAAGCACTTACGGTCTGGAAGGTTCTGGGAGTACAGTGTGTGAGGACGGATTCCAATCCGGCTTCCGATTTACCTGAACTTGGGTTCCTCTCGTAGTCTCGCAGGACGGATCAAGCGCAGTACGTGACCAAAATACGTGTAGACGTCTTCTAGCCGGATTCGGAGCTCTTGGAGTCTGTCATTGTAGTAAGGGTGATAGGGTAACCAGGGACGGCCTGCGTGACCGCTAGTTCGAACGGATAGGACGGATTAGTTGTGAGGACGTAATGTGTGCCTTAGTGTGTGTGTGTGTGTGTGTAGAGTCTAAGTGTGGAAGTTTCCGCCACGATAAACATAAGGGAAAGAGTCTTTGTGCATCCCCTCTTGCAAAGGGATACCCTTGCCCTGCAAGGCTAAAACATAAGTTGGGACTAGGAAACGGTTGTGGGTTTGGGTGTTCTAGCACTACTTGTCTTGGTCACTTCACAGAATCCCTGGAACGATACACGAGTCACCTGAACACGGGTTTTACACCAATAAACGTGTAAGGGAAGATAAAGTGAATACATGGCATCCGACATGTAAAAATTTTTGGCGCCACTTGCGGGATTCTAACAGCTGACCGAGTGGTAGTGTTAGTACGTGAGGACGGATTCGGATAGGACGTACTCTTTATCCGGCCTGCTTGTGAGAATCGTTCTGCGTAGATACAGAAGCTGCAAGTGCAGGTCGGTTTCTATTGTTGTGAATGAAGTACTAGAGAGTTACCTAGTTACTTCTTTATGAGTCAGAAGGCACAAGAGGTGCAGGACGTAAGAAGGTCTGTCCGGATTGGTGCTAGGAGGTCGGAAGGTGTGAGTACTCCAGCAGCCGTCCTACGTACGAACACGGCGTCCAGTTCACGTGAGGAAGGAGGAATTGTGTACGTCTCCTTGGACGGAAGGACGGTGAACACAAGAGTAGAAGAATCAGCGCCGGAAGTAACCTTCTTGGTTCCGGATCCAGAACAGGCGGGAAGAAGGGAGCCGGAACAAGAGGAGCTCGAGATGGCACCCCACAACCGGCTAAAATACAAACAGTTCAGAGGAACTGGGAAGACGGACGTGGATGATTGGTATGGCGAGTTTGAGGCCACAGCGAATGCTAACGAAGAAACTCCGGATTCCAAACATCGGATTTTTCAAGGATTGTTGAAGGGAGAAGCGCTGAGGTGGTATCAAGATCTCGAGGTAGCAGAAAGAGCAAATTGGAATACTCTCATTCGATTGTTCTTGCGAACTTTTAGGGAGGCCGGAGGAGAAGACCGTGCGTTGGGGCAACTCAGCAAGATCTACCTCAGGTCGGATGAGACAGTCCGGAAGTACGGCCAGCGAGTGAAGGCGCTGATCCAGAAGTTGACGGACAATGTCGCCCCAAAGATTCAGATTGCTTGGTATGTGGCCGGATTGCCGGAAGAGATGGGATTCCAGATCCGCCAAACTAGGCCGGCCACACTACGCGAAGCTATGGAGTCCGCCCAGAATTATGAAAATTCTGCAAATCTGCGAACATCCGTCCTCAAGGCTGAGAAGAAGAAAGAGAAAGAGAAGGAGGCAGCACGACGTAGAGGAAGACGACATAGGAGTTCGGATGAATCGGAGCCGGAAAGCGGCAATGGGAGGGCGGATCTCGAATACGACTCGAGCCGGAATCCTCTTCTCGAGAGAGGAGGACGGAATCGTCGAGACGGCCTCATAAGTGCAAAGACCTCAGATTGGAGCGATCGCGACACGCCTTGCATCAAAGGTAAAGAAGGAAGATGACGAATCAAAGAAGACGCTAAAAGGCATCCAGGAGACTCTTGAAGCCATCGAGTTAATCTCGCGGAAGAGCGGAAACCAAGGAAGATGATTCCGGTCTCGGGGCAAACGTCTTCTGCGTCTTGTGTGGTGGACAAGGGCATTTTTCTGCTGAGAATGCCCAAAACGTGTCAAGAACGTCCGGTACGTAACGGAGGAGGACGTATGGCAGGATGAAGAGTCAGCAGAGATGGACGAGCTGGTTTTCCAAATTCAGCAATCGTACGGCAGAGGTAAACCTCAGGCGAGGCCGGCCACAGACCTAGGACGGCTGGGCAAGCGACTCCAAGTACGTACACCGGACCTCGCACGCAGGTCGGATTCTGTTTCCTCTGTGGCAGTGGGGAGCATTATGCAAATAATTGCCCATGGAAGAAGGAAGTGGGAGGAGGTGCTCCGCTACCACTACCGTGTCAAAATTGCGGAAAGTGGGGACACGTAGCCAAGGATTGTCCAGAGCCGGAAGTTCAGAAAGCACCGGTCAAACACGTCCAGATCTTACCGAGGAGCAGACCGGCCTCAACTACGCGCATACGGCCGGGACGGAAAGGCCGGATAAATGATGTTTGGCTATGGAGCAGGCGGACGGAGAGGACGTATTCCGAGTGGCCACCCGCAGCTCCACGCAGAAAGAGTCACGCCATAGTCGTAGGAAAAATAGGAGAAGCAAAAGGAGATCCAGTAGAAGTAGTACACCTGGGACGGATTCAGATAACCCACCCGTCCCAGTGGTTGACAGTACGGCCACCTTTGAAAAGGGGTGGAAGAAAAATCGCATTAGACGTAGATATTAGCGCGGAAATCAGGGACTCGTTGGGAGACATGACCGATGAAGAGGAGCAGGACAGTATTTTGAGGACGGAATCAGCCGGCCGGACAGTGAAGTTCAATGACGTCCCCATCGTGATTAGTCCTCGATTGAAGGTGGACGAATACGACATAGTCCAGGACATTAAGGATCAGATGGCGAACGTCACATTTGGACAATTGCCGCATGATAATATCAATTATCAAAAAGTCGCTCAAGGACGCTTTGGCGAAGAAGCGTCAACGACGGATCAAACTTCCGGCCCGTGGCGACCGTAAACTACACAGGGGACGTAAGATCATGGAGCTCCCGAAATTGAAGTGGAAGTGGAGGGTGCATGATCAAGAAAGTTCCAGTGGACGGGGATCCGGTGTCAACATAATGCTAGAAGGCACCGCACACGAACTCGGCTTCACAAATTTCGAGCCAACCAAACAAGTACTTAATGGCCGATCGACGAGGGTGATTCCAGTGGGGACGGCTATCACTAGTACCCGTCCGAATCAGCAAGTTCACGTACTTGCTCAACTTCGTCATCATCAGGGTCGGTATTGGGCAACCGTTCCCCATTCTGTTGGGAAGGCCGTGGCTGTACTTGTCCAAAGCACTTGTTGACTGGGGAGCAAGAGAGTTCGTCATCGGCAAGCCGTCCGTAAGGATTCCTTGGGAAACAGTCTCTAAGATGGGGGAGACGGCTAGCTCGGACGGGTACACGACCGACTGGTCAGGACCGGAGGAGGAAGACAATGAAGTTTCCAGCTATTTTGTCAGCCCAATTGACAGGCTGACAGAGGACGACCTGAAGTTCCCGTACCCGGTCGTAAATGAGGAAGAAGCCAACACGGCCGAGGTCGTGTATCAACCAGCAGAGGATAGGTCGCTGGGAGAAGCAAGCGTGCAGTTGACTGCAAAATGGGTTCGACAGCAAATATCGGACGGCCTTCTACCACCAGTTCGGTTGAGCATTGGCAAAGTAGGACGGAAATGGTCCGATCTGCTACCAGATCCAGAAGAAGCAGCAGTGGATAAGGTAAAACCCATTGTCAATCCGAATAATTACGAGAAGACGGAAGTGATGGAGGGGAAATCCTTCTTCTTGGGCAAGTCAATGATGGGAGAGGAGAGAACTGCGTACATAGAGACATTAAGGGAATACCAGGACGTATTCGCCTGGGCGCCATCTGACCTCAGGGGTATTCCGGCCTGGTTGGGGGAGCATCGAATAGATCTCGAGGACGGAGCAACTCCGGTGAGGCAGAGGCAGTACCGGCTAAATCCGAAGTACTCACTCATGGTGAAGGACGAGATCGACAAACTCCTCGAGGCCGGATTCATCTATCCGGTCGACAACTCCGAGTGGGTGTCACCAATCGTCGTGGTGCCAAAGAAGGTTGGAGCGGACGGAAAAGTCAAAATACGGGTGTGCCAGGACTTCCGCAAGTTAAACGCAGCAACTAAGAAGGACCACTTCCCGATTCCATTCACGGACATCATCCTGGATCATGTAGCAGGACGGGAATACTACAGTTTCCTGGACGGATTCTCAGGGTACAACCAGGTCGTAATCAGGAAGGAGGATCAGCTGAAGACAACGTTCACAACGGAGTGGGGACGTTTGCATTCAATCGCATGCCATTTGGGTTATGCAATGCACTGGGGACGTTTCAGCGCCTCATGATGGACATCTTGAGACTTTTTCTTGACACTTCCTAGAGGTGTTCATAGACGACTTTGCAGTCTTCGGCTCAAGGACGGATCACCTCAGCTACCTACGGAGGACGTTTCAGAGATGCAGAGAAACAGGGCTGAAGCTCCATCCGGGTAAGTGTTTCTTCGAATGCTATCCGGCCTGTTGCTTGACATGTGGTCACTCGGAAGGAATCCAAGTGGACATTGACAAGGTCAGGGCAATACTCGCACTGGTGGCACCAACAAATGTGAAAGAAGTACGAGGGTTCCTAGGTTGCGTGGGGTACTACAGGCGTTTCATCCATAGCTACGCGCAACTGGCAACACCTCTCACGGAGCTGCTGAAAAAGGAAACAGAGTTCACCTGGACGGACGTCCGACAGGACGCCTTCGAGAAACTCAAGCTGAGGCTCACTTCAGCACCCGTCCTCTCAACTCCGGACTGGGACAAGCCGTTCCATGTCACGCTTGATGCATCCGGCTGGTGTGTAGGGGCAATACTCTGGCAGGCGGGAGACGACAAGAAGGAGTATCCGATCTACTATGCAAGCCGGCAGATGAGTCCGGCCGAGCGTAAGTATACCACTACAGAGCGTGAGGCTTTGGCCGTAGTGTATGCTTGCAAGAAATTCAGGCATTACCTGCTTGGGTACCATGTGATCTTCCATACTGACCATGACTCATTAAAGTACTTGGTCAACAAGCCGGATTTGTCAGGACGGATTGCAAGGTGGATTCTCCTCCTCCAGGAATTCAACTACGAGGTCAAGGTGAAAGCCGGGAAGGCCAACGTTAATGCCGACTTCCTCTCCAGACAGCGAGGCAAAGAAGCAGTTTCCGACCTCCGGGCAGAGTTTCCAGACGAGTTCTTGCAGGAGGACGGATTGGTAAACGTACACGTACAGGACGAGCACAAATCCGAATTCCAGCAAACAATCGATTTCCTCACACAACAGAAGTACCCGGACGGGATGACAAGAGAAGAGAAGAGCGTGATCGTGTCACATCCCTTTCCAAAGGATGCCCGAACACCGTGGTGAGCCGAGAGGACTCCGGGAGTGACGCCCCGGGCTCGGCAAGAGACAAGGTGAAGTGACCAAGGGGAGTCCCGAGCAAACAGCACGCAATGGCGTCGTGCTCGGGACGAACTTGGTGGCGTGCCTTACATGGTTGGAAACCTTGTTTGAGCACGCATCCATGGGGTCCAAAGAACGCGCGATTTGGAGTTGTGAGTCATGAGATATGACTCTCCAAAGTTGGAGCGCGTTCCGGGACACTCCGGGACTCGGGAGTGTTGCCTTTCGGGACTCAAAATGTCGTCCTTCATGGATGGCGGCATGTTGCATGTCTTTGAAAAGCTCTGGACAAGAGCTTTCCAAAATGCTAAGGCTCGTGAGGAGCAAAGCAATGCTTTGGGAGATATGGCTCTCCAAAGCATCGGGACTTCGGGACTCCGGGACTGCTGCCTCCCGGGACTCCCGAATGTTCAGAGGAGCATAGCTCCCACATGGAAGCTCCAATTGGGACAAGTGGGGAGTCCATCGACATCTACTCAAAGAGTAGATGTCGAAAATGGGCTCGCACGTCCCATTTGGATAACTGAGCTACAAGTTAGCCCGAGAAGAAGATACGGCCCGGTTTTGAGACTAAGGCAAAAACGGGTGGTCTTCAAAACAAAAGTGTGTCACGGAAGGCCCCTCAACACAAGAGGGGGCCTACCGAAGACTCCAGAGAGTACTATGAGGAGGGGTGGTCTCCTCCTCACTTGCACATGGTGCCTTGAGGAGCCGGGGTGGCTCCAAGGGGTGAGGCTTGGGATGGGGCCTCACTCCCGCACCTTGTGGAAAGTAGAGAGTGCTTTGGAGCCTTTCTAAACATGGGGTAGGGAAGTGTCCCTCTCCAAGTTAGTCCCCGTGATAAGTAGTGCGGTTCTCGGGAGTGACCGGGAATGGCTCAAGAAGGTGAGGCATGGAAAGGAAGCCTCACTCCTACATCTTGGGCATTGTGGGATGCTCTTGAGCATCCCGCAACATTAGGTTGGAAAGAGTCGGTCCAAACTAGTCCCCGGGAAAACTAGTGCCGGATTCCGGGAGGATTTCGGCAAAGTCCCGAATGGGGTGAGAAACAAGAGTGGAAGGCGACTAGTGGGAAGTTGGACAATGGATAAGGGCGGTTAGCTCGGGGTGATTAGTAGCACCCTTGGGAGCTTGGACATTTGTGGAAGGCCGCCCCGTGCCACCAAGTGGCATGCCCATGTGTTGGTGGGAGTTCGGGTTGGCATACCTATGTGTTGGTGGGAGTTCCGGGTAATGAGTACCGGATAATGAGTTATAGAGTCAAGGTGGGTTGGACACCTTGACTTAGAATGGTGCTAACATTGTGTGTTTGGGGCACATGCAAGTGTTAGCAAAGTCGTGGCCGGTTGCTACCAACTAAGTGAGCCGTGATTCCGCTACCAAGTAAGGCTCACTAAGAAAAAGAAGAGTTGGAGTAATTAGGGTCGCGACACTTGGTATCAGAGCAGGCTACGCAACGGGATCCAATCAAGAGTAGGATGGCACCAGAGGCCGGAAGCTCGCGATGTGGCCCGAAGACACGTAGTCAAGCCTTTGAGGCCGGGGTTGCCCCTCATGAGGAGTCTTCTTTAGGTCCATCGAATGTGCGGATGGAAATAAAAGAGGAGCAAGGGGAACCAAGTGAAGTTGCTAGTGGTGAGGAGGTCACTCACCATGAGGAGGAAGAAAATCCTCTAAGTCCCGTTCCCGGGAAACACGGCCACAAGCGGAAGACACGAGCTGAATGGTTCAATGAGCTTGTCAAAACTCTTCAAGTCTTGGAAGAAGAGATTAAGGAGCTCAAGGGAAGGGCATCATGCCCTTCTTCCCGCAAGTTGTGCAAGACCAACTTGCCCTCTTCCTTCACGGGATTGGGCAAGGTAAACAAGGTCAAGGACTTCATTGTGGAACTTGAGCTCAACTTTGAGGCCCAAAGAGTTCTTGAAGAGGACAAGATCAACATTACCGTGACCTTCTTGAAAGAGCATGCTCTTTTGTGGTGGACTTGTTACCGGGATGAGAACGCGGGAGTGGTGAGCAACTTGACTTGGACCGGTTTAAAGGGGATCCTAAGTGATTGCTTCACCCCGGAGTCCCAAGAGATTCGGGATGGCATGGCTCTTGTGCAATTGAAGCAAACGGGCACCTTTCATGTCTATGTGAAGGATTTCAATGCACATTTTGAATGTGCTCCCGAAGTTAGATGAATTGGCCAAAAAGGTTATTTTCTTCAATGGACTCTAAGGTTGGGTGGAGCGGGCATTATTCAAGATGCCGAGATTGCCGGAGACTTGTGCCGAATTGCTCAAGTTGGCAAAAAGGGATTGGTGATGATGAAGGTCACCAAAAGGCCTCTAAAGACGAGGTCTCAACCGGAAAGCAAGGCAAATTACTATCCAAGAGCCAACATAAGAAAAATGGTTGGCAAAAGCTTTAGGGTGGTGAGAGTAGGCCTTCTAAGGATGGGAAGGACAAGTTTGCCAAGGACAAGCTCAAAGTCGGGACAAGTCCATAATAAAAAGAGACAAGTTACATTACTTGTTTGAATTGTGGTGAAGAGGGCCACATGGCAATGCATTGCTCCTAACCAAAGGGGCAACCGACTCCTTCATAAGTCCCGAAGCATCCAAGAGGATGGGCTTGCATTTGAGTAAGCAAGCTCATCCAAATGAGGTTTGCAAAGAGGCCAGCCTCACCAAACGTTCATTGTAGCAACGGAAGTAGAAGTGAAGTGCCAAAACTTCACCTTTGTGGAAAACTTCAAGGTTTGTGAAATGGATGGGATTGGTCTCATCTTATGTAAGACTTCCTTTGATATCTATGGGGTAAAGATAATGAGGTGGCCATTGAGAGTGGTTGCCAACCCCGAAGGCAAGGAGATTGAGTTAGAGTTCACCAAGGCTCCCAACATGTTAAGGAGTAGGATCAACTCGGTGAACTTGGAGGAGTTAGAGGAAAACCGGTTCTAGATGATGCTAAGGACCGATTTGGGACTTGAAGGAATAAGCCCACTTCTAACTCCACACCTCCTAAGTGGATTTGAGAGGTCATCTAAGGCTTTGGTGATGCCTTTTGGGTTGTGCAACGCCCCATCAATGTTCACAATCCTCATGAATACGATATCCATCAAGAGATGGATGGGCTTGTCATTGTTACATTCATGACATATTGGTGATCTCCAAAACGGCGGAAGTGCATGCATAGCACCTTGCAATTGTGCTAAAAAAAAAAAAACTTAGGGACAATAAGTTACATGCAAATGGGGAGAAGAGTGAGTTTGGCTTGCTAGAGATGGAGATCTTGGGACACATTATGACGGGGCAAAGTGTCAAACCGGAGGACAAGAAGGTGGAAGCAATCAAGAAGGGGAGCCAACCCACTTCAGAAAGGGAAGTGAATTCATTGCTTGGGTTGGCCTATTATTATGGGAGGTTCATAAAGAACTTCTCCAAGATTGCTAAGCCCATGTCCGGTTTGCTTACTTAAAAACTTGGCCTTGGATGGGACCAATTCATGTGTGCAAGCATTTCAAAAAAAAACTCAAGGAGAAACTCTCCTCCCCGCCGGTATTGAAGTTCCCGGAGTTTGATAAGCCTTTTGAGGTGCACACCGATGCAAGAGACTTTGCCATCGGGGGAGTACTCATGCAAGAAGGAAGGCCAATTGCATTTGAGAGCAAGAAATTTGATGGCACTCAAATCAATTGGCCAACGCATGAAAAGGAGATGGTTGCCATGGTGCATTGTTGAAGACATGGCAACATTACCTTGGTCTCTATGAGATCAAGGTATTCACCAATAATGTTTCATTGAAGTACTTTGAAACATAAGCCTAAGTTACACCCAAGCAATTGAGGTGGCATGTTACCTTAATGCTTATAAATGTGGAGTTGATTCACAAGCCGGGCCGAGTGAATGGGCGCCGGATGCACTAGGTTGGAAGGTGAACATAAGTCAAATACCACGCAAGTCTTGAGAGTGATGTATGCGGGAGAAGGTGATTTGGCAAAACGGATAAGGAGGCGTATTTAAAAGACCCCGAGGCTCAAAAGTTCTTATGTGAACTTAAGTGTGTGGCATGAAGCCCAAAGGTATCCGGCTTCATCAATCTATGATCAAGTTAAAGCAAAATAGGGTGTGTATTCCAAAGGGCATGTGGAGGTTGAGTGTGCTCAAGGAGGAGCATGACAACCGCTTGGCCGGGCATAGGGGGGAGAAGTCCACCATATGTTTGGTTTCAAAGAGGTTCTATTGGCCCGAAATGAAGGAACACATTGCCCATTATGTGAAGACTTGTATCACTTGAATGTCAAGCCAACCGGGCGCCATATCAAAAGCACGTGGGTTTGTTACGGCCTTTGCCTATCCGGGATGGTCCATGGGAGTGTGTCTCCATGGATTTTATTACAAGCCTTCCGGAGTCACGAGGAAGTGACGCCATCTTTGTGGTGGTGGATAGCTTTTGTAAGTTGGCAAGGATGGAGCCAACAAAAGGGATGGTGACCGCTTTTGACAAGGTGGTGCTCCTTTTTCAGTGTTTGGTGCCGGCACCATGGGTTGCCGAAGACCAAAGTGAACAAAGTGATTACTTGGGTTTGGCGGTTGGTAGCCATAATGCATTGAGGCATGGTGCTATGAGTCAATCGCCGCCCAAGGTGGCTTATGTGTGAAGCCACTTATGCCTAACAACCTAGCTTTTGAATGGATTGCAATCGGAGATGGAACAAAGCCAAGGTGCAAAAGACTTGGTAGCCAAGAGATAGCAACTTATTGAAAAGGACCAAGAAAACCTAGACAAGGCCCGAAGAGATATGTGAAACAAGTTAACAAAGGGCGGCGCCATGAGGAGTATGAGGAGGGCTAAAAGGTGTAGAAGAATGTGAAAAATCTCACCTTACCGGATGGCTTGACTCCCATATCCATGGCAAAGTATGTGAGTCCATTTGTCATTGCAAAACGGTTGTTTGAGGATGTGTATAAGTTGGACTTACCACCGGAGACCATGATTCATCCCACCTTCCATGTCTCATTGCTCAAGCCATATCACAGATAAGGTGAGGCCGGAACGCAAGCAAGTGTAACGGCCTCCACCTGAACTACTTGGTGATCACTTGGAGTTTGGAGTAAAAGGCATTATGAACTGCCGGATCACCAAGAAAAAGGGCAAAGAATACTTGGTGAAGTGGCGGGGGTACCATGAGAAGGAAGCAACATGGGTTGAGGCCAAGTATATGGCCAATGCAAAGGAGATGGTGGAAAGGTATGAAAGCCAACGGAGATCCAAGACACCGAGAAAGCATTGATGAGGACATCAACCTTTGAAGTGGGGGTGAATTACCACACTTGTGTACACTTGGCCTAAGTTTTGTCTAGCATTTGGTGCAAATGGTGCAAATGACACATGTTGTAATACTTGGTTGACAATTAAGTTGCTGGCAAGTTCCTTGATTGCATGTTGGAAGTGAGATGAGTCCTAATCTCGTTTTGGATTGCTAGGTTGGTTAGAAGAGGTTGAAGGATACGCGAAGCCAATACTTGGAATGCTGCAAAACAGGGACCTTGGCTTGGGAGTTGTGAGTGGGTGAACCCCCACGACTCTCAAGCTTAGGACTTGCTCGGGCGGGAGCAAGGTAGTGGCACGGGCTCATAAAAGTGCCCTTTGCGGGTTGACCATCGTCAACGCATGGCTTGATCACCCATGTCTCGGTAGAGTGAAGCAAAGGCTAGGTCGGGCGGGACTTAGCATTACCCCTAGGCGAGCAAAGTTCACCACTTGAGAGCCTAAGTGTTTGAAAAGAGGGCTTGGTGTTGCGACCAAGAAAGTGTTGGTTAGCCTTGAATTCAATCCTAAGTCATGTGAGTATGATGGGCTAGTTGAGCCTAACTTGGGGCCATTGGGGGCATTCCAAGTGAGTCTTAAAGTGGATAGGTCTAGTTTATGTGGGTCCTTCCAAGGAAAGTCCTTGGGTAGAAAGGACCTTAGACCTATCGGGTGCCACCTTTGAGACTTAGCCATTTTTCAAGTAAAAGGATGCTTGGAGCAACTGGGGCTAGCTACCCCGGAACGCAGTGCAAGTGCCAAGGAGGCGGCTACCTCAAGAACTTTACTGCTGCCGACAAGAGAGATTGTCGATGAGGGCATCGACGCTGTTTGGTGGGGGTGAGTGTCACATCCCTTTCCAAAGGATGCCCGAACACCGTGGTGAGCCGAGAGGACTCGGGAGTGACGCCCGGGCTCGGCAAGAGACAAGGTGAAGTGACCAAGGGGAGTCCTGAGCAAACAGCACGCAATGGCGTCGTGCTCGGGACGAACTTGGTGGCGTGCCTTACATGGTTGGAAACCTTGTTTGAGCACGCATCCATGGGTCCAAAGAACGCGCGATTTGGAGTTGTGAGTCATGAGATATGACTCTCCAAAGTTGAGCGCGTTCGGGACACTCCGGGACTCGGGAGTGTTGCCTTTCGGGACTCAAAATGTCGTCCTTCATGGATGGCGGCATGTTGCATGTCTTTGAAAAGCTCTGGACAAGAGCTTTCCAAAATGCTAAGGCTCGTGAGGAGCAAAGCAATGCTTTGGGAGATATGGCTCTCCAAAGCATCGGGACTTCGGGACTCCGGGACTGCTGCCTCCCGGGACTCCCGAATGTTCAGAGGAGCATAGCTCCCACATGGAAGCTCCAATTGGGACAAGTGGGGAGTCCATCGACATCTACTCAAAGAGTAGATGTCGAAAATGGGCTCGCACGTCCCATTTGGATAACTGAGCTACAAGTTAGCCCGAGAAGAAGATACGGCCCGTTTTTGAGACTAAGGCAAAAACGGGTGGTCTTCCAAAACAAAAGTGTGTCACGGAAGGCCCCTCAACACAAGAGGGGGGGGGGGCCTACCGAAGACTCCAGAGAGTACTATGAGGAGGGGTGGTCTCCCTCCTCACTTGCACATGGTGCCTTGAGGAGCCGGGGTGGCTCCAAGGGGTGAGGCTTGGGATGGGGCCTCACTCCCGCACCTTGTGGAAAGTAGAGAGTGCTTTGGAGCCTTTCTAAACATGGGGTAGGGAAGTGTCCCTCTCCAAGTTAGTCCCCGTGATAAGTAGTGCCGGTTCTCGGGAGTGACCGGGAATGGCTCAAGAAGGTGAGGCATGGAAAGGAAGCCTCACTCCTACATCTTGGGCATTGTGGGATGCTCTTGAGCATCCCGCAACATTAGGTTGGAAAGAGTCCCGGTCCAAACTAGTCCCCGGAAAACTAGTGCGGATTCGGGAGGATTTCGGCAAAGTCCCGAATGGGGTGAGAAACAAGAGTGGAAGGCGACTAGTGGGAAGTTGGACAATGGATAAGGGCGGTTAGCTCGGGGTGATTAGTAGCACCCTTGGGAGCTTGGACATTTGTGGAAGGTCGCCCCGTGCCACCAAGTGGCATGCCCATGTGTTGGTGGGAGTTCGGGTTGGCATACCTATGTGTTGGTGGGAGTTCCGGGTAATGAGTACCGGATAATGAGTTATAGAGTCAAGGTGGGTTGGACACCTTGACTTAGAATGGTGCTAACATTGTGTGTTTGGGGCACATGCAAGTGTTAGCAAAGTCGTGGCCGGTTGCTACCAACTAAGTGAGCCGTGATTCCGCTACCAAGTAAGGCTCACTAAGAAAAAGAAGAGTTGGAGTAATTAGGTCGCGACAGTTCGTGCATCAAATAGCCCCTTTTACTATGATCGATGGGGTGTTGTTCAAGATGGGTGCAGATGAGGTCTTTGCGGGCGGCGTCGTCAAGGCAAAAATGTAAGAAACAATGATCCGAGAGAGCGCATTCCGGACCGTCCGGGGACACTTAGCAAGAAGTGTCAACCATCGGCCGGATACGACGAGCCGGATATGGTGGCGAGACTTCACGAGACGTCAAGAAGTACGTGTCATGCTGCGACCAGTGCCAGCGTACGGGTGCACCATCCTTCAGGAATCACTCGCCGCTAACTCCAATCATCCCTCTAGCACCGTTTGAGAAATCGGGCATTGACTTCATCGGCCCCATCAGTCCGGTCACGTTCGCAACGGAGGTACATAATTCGCCACGGACTATGCAACCAAATGGGTGGAGGCAAAGGCAAAGAGGACGGAATGACGCCGGGGACGGCCCACGTTTTCTTTTTGAAAACATCATGATGCGCTTTGGAGCACCGCTGGAGCTGGTGAGTGATCGAGGACTTCATTTCCTCAATGATGTCATCAAAAACATAACGGAGAAGTACTACATCAAGCATCGCAAAACAACCCCGTACAACCCACGAGCAAACGGCCTCACGGAGCGTGCAAACGGCATTGTGGGCAAGATGTTGAACAAGATGGTTTCAGCTCACAAGACGGATTGGGACCAGAAGCTCCCTTCGGCCGTACACGCATACAACACGGTCCACAAAAAGACGACGGGTAAGTCGCCCTATTTTCTCGTGTTTGGACAAGAAGTGTTGCATGGCATAGAAATGGAGGTGGAGACGTACAGGGTGCTCGCAACCCGATCCGGCCTCCAGGTTGAGAATCCGGAAACCAGACTGCTGGCCATTGAGGATATGGAAGAAGCAAGGAGGGACGCATTAGAGCAAACGTACGCGGTACAGACAAAGCGCAAGTCGGATCATGACGGCCGGATTCAAAACGACCACAAAATCCGACCGGGAGGACTAATACTTGTTGTATGACAACCGCCATAAAGAATTTCGGGCAAGCTTCACACGAGATGGATGGGTCCCTACCGCGTACACAGACGTCCACGCAAACGGCTCGTTGCAGTTAGCCGACCTGGCCGGAAACCAGATGGATACACGCGTGAACGGATCGAGGGTCAAGAAATACAACGCTGAAAGTTTTTCGGACGGAAGTTCGGAATACAGCTAAGTGTTCGCGAGGACGCTTCACAATTGAAAAGGGGGTAATGTCGGACCCCGTTTTTTTCGATTTTTGGCCATTATGTTCTAATGCGCATTAAGAATAAGTATAGTGTTTAGAATCCGACCTATGTATTTGTTAAGCCGTATACTTTAAGACAATTACGTTTTTACAAATAAAGGACTTAGCTAAAATCTAGTTTCTGTTAAGTAGGACGGATTTGCCAATCCGTACTCTGTCCCCGTACGGCTAGGACGTGCTGTCAGAGGACGGATTAGGAGTTATGATGGTAGGTAAAGGACGGAGTGGCGAAGAATATAATAAATAGCGAGAAATCTAGAAGGCGGCCCCGTACGGGGAAGTACAATGATGGCGGCGGACCATGTCATGATGGTCGGACTTAACTCCGCCCCCTCGATATAAGGCAACCCGTCCGCCCTTGTCGCCACCGCCTCCTCTTTTTCTGCGCCCCTTGTCGTCTTGCGCCCGCCCTCCGTCTTTCTCGCTTTCCGTCCTTAGTCGCGATCCGCCCACCGGCCGACCTTAGCCCGGCGACACTCTATTTCCTTGCGCACTTCTTTCCGATGGCCGGGACGGCTTCCACTTCCGCTCAGGAGCAGGAGGAGCTGAAGATCTCCATCAAGCTCGTGTCACCATGCATTCCGATCGAGGAGGACGAAAAAAAGTCCTTGACGGAAGATCTCGAAAGGATGGGATTAGCCGGCCTGCTGGATACGCCCTGGGGTTTGCGCGACGCGGAGATGGTGCGCGAGATCAAGGTCGGCGCGCCAAACCAGTTCGAGGGGACGGTTAGAGGAAAGCCGGCTTCCCGGACGGCCGAAGACTGGAGAGTCTGTTTACGGCCCGACCAGTAAACAACGGAGTAGGGTTGTGCGGCCGGAAACACAAGTGGGCGAAGAAGGCGTTCCACGGAGATCCGCACAAGCACAACGGCTACTCAATAGAAGATTGTAAGAATCCGAGGGAGCGCGCCGTCATCAAGTTCTTGGCGCCGATTATTCACGGGGAGAAGCCGCACCGCATCACCGTACGGCTGGCCAACACCGTCCTGGGTTCCTTGCGTGGCGAACGAGAGACGGACTGGGGGATGATCATCCGCGACTTGGTCGCCCGGCTTGCGGAGAACGTAGGTAAAACCCGTCCTAGCCCTATTACTCCTTTTCTTTACCACCTGTACAAGAAGGAGGAGGTGCTGACGGATGAGGAGGAGTCGAACTATGAGATCGCGCTGTCGTCGCAAAACAACGGCGTATTCGAATCGGAGGAGAGTACGGATAGCAAGGCCGTGTACTCGGATGAGGAGGAGGACGAGGTCGGATCAGATGAAGGGGACGTTCCACCCGACGCACCAGAAGAGCCGGCTCCGGAGGCAACCCCACCACGAGCGCGTCCAGAGGTAATCATCCTTCCGTCCCCGTCCCCTCCCACGAATCCGACCGAGGCCGGAACTCAGACTGAGGGAGGCCAGCCTTCGAGGCCGGTAGATGAAGGGGAAGTTACGGCCGATTGGGAGAACCCCATGAATCCGAACGACCCCCGACTTCCCCCACTTCTCAGTCCGTCCGCCAATCACCCGGATCCCATGAGGCGAGCATGGCACCACTTCACGGAAGCCAGGTGCCAGTACTTCCTCTACCAAGAAATGCTGGCGAAGCTATGCCAAGAATTTGGAGTGAAGACGTTTGCTGGAGGTCAAGGCGAAGTGGGATTCAAGCCGGACGCGGAGCAATTTCGACAAATGGAGAAGCAAGTGACCAAGCTGGTCCTGGAGAATAGACGGCTTCGCGAGACGGTCGGAGAAGGAGGAGGAACTCTGGTCGGAAGGCAGGCCGTAATCACGGCAAACGAACAGTCGTGAAGCTCGTAGAAATCTGCGAGGTTCCGGCCGAGGAGTCTTTGCAGAGGGCGAACTTGTTCGAGGCCGGAATTTTGGAGTCGGAGGTTTTCAAGGCGGAGACATTCAAGAAGTTCCTCTTGGCGGCGAAGACGTACGCTACGAAAGTGGAGAAGAGCAACGCCGAGGTCAAGGTGTTGCTCGACGCCGTCCGAGAGCGATGAAGGAGGTAGTGATGCCGGCCTTCACTTCTACTCCGGCCAAGACTCCGCGGCCGGATACAAAGAAGGACGGATCTTTGGGCCGTCGATCCGACCGACCGAAAGGGCAAGGCGAAGGTGAAGACGGAGTCGGATGCACCCGCCCCAAAGCCAGACTCGCCGGCCAAGAATACGCGCACCGCGAAGAGGAAGCTCACGGCCGAGGAATACGAGAAGTCCCCCGAGCGCGAAGCTTCACGACATCGGCCTCGAGCATTCGAAGAGGAAGAGTTGAAGAGCGGGGACGAGACTAACTCAGCGAGGACGAGTACGTGATCACCGACACGGGCAAGAGGGTGAAGGCGGGGACGTATCGCAGCGACGCCATCAAGCGGCGAAGCACGGAGTTAGTTCGCGAAGGAAGAGGTAGGACGTCTTAGAGGACGGTCATCACAGACGGCGGGGGCTAGGAGGCCGGATTGGTATCCGTCCTAGGCAAGTATAGTGTTTTCTTTTTGGGAATGCGTGCCGCTTTTTGAGGAGTAGGCCTGGTAGGCGGCGCCGCAATCCGATTAGGGATCTAAGTCGTTGACTTAGAAGTACTTATAGGTGGAAGTTTGGCCACCTAAAACATTTCTTGCTTGAGTGTTAATCAAACCTTCTTATGCGCATATTTGGTGTGATCTTTTCCTGTCTCCTTTTCGGTTGAGTGCTTGGAAAGCCGGATCTACTATGTGTGTTGTAAGTTGGGAGTTAGGAATCCGGATTCCTTGTTAGATCGTTTGTGGAGTTGAAGTCGGGTTGGGCGTATTCTTGAGTGCCTTGTGTCTTGAAGCTGGTCTAGGCGTCCCGAGAGAGGAAAACTACGTGGTAAGCACTTACGGTGCGGAAGGTTCGGGAGTACGGTGTGTGAGGACGGATTCCAATCCGGCTTCCCGATTGCCCAGACTTGGGTTCCTCTCGTAGTCTCGGAGGACGGATCAAGCGCGATGACGTGACGAGAATACGTGTAGACGTCTTCTAGCCGGATTCGGAGCTCTTGGAGTCTGTCATTGTAGTAAGGGTGATAGGGTAACCAGGACGGCCTGCGTGACCTGCTAGTTCGAACGGATAGGACGGATTAGTTGTGAGGACGTAATGTGTGCCTTAGTGTGTGTGTGTGTGTGTGTAGAGTCTAAGTGTGGAAGTTTCCGCCACGATAAACATAAGGGAAAGAGTCTTTGTGCATCCCCTCTTGCAAAGGGATACCCTTGCCCTGCAAGGCTAAAACATAAGTTGGGACTAGGAAACGGTTGTGGGTTTGGGTGTTCTAGCACTACTTGTCTTGGTCACTTCACAGAATCCCTGGAACGATACACGAGTCACCTGAACACGGGTTTTACACCAATAAACGTGTAAGGGAAGATAAAGTGAATACATGGCATCCGACAACATCAACTGGTAAGAGTAACCCTCATTCTTTAATTTAAATTTGTTCTATATTTTATTTCCCTGCACTCTTACTAATTTATGATTATGATTTCTAGGTCTACTGAACATGATCATGTTCAAGATAGCCTCTGTGCGAAACTTCAACGCATGAGGAAATTTGGTAAGCTAAAACTGCACAATTTCAAAGATCTCATAAGTCCAGAGGACTACAGAATCTGCAAGAACGCGAAGGCCAAAAAAGAAACTTGGTATCCAGTCACTCTTGACGTTTTCGTTAAGTTTTTATACTCGGTAAGTTTTATTTACACGTGCTTGCCCTTGTACATACTACTTATTGCTTTGCATCTTCTTAATATTGAGTTGTCTTTTGTACAGAGGAGGTTAGCCAAAGCATCGGACGATGCCGAGACTGCTTACTATGCCACTGTCCCGAAAGACAAGCAATCTGGGCCGGGAGTGTGGAGTGCCATGGACAATGCGATCAAAGCCGAAATTAAAGCAATCCGTGGCAAAAATTTCGACAAGATGGTAGCAGTGGCAAATTACAATCTCGGGAGGGAATTCCCGAAAGAGGTACGTATCTCATTTGTTTAAGGTTCCTTTTGCTTCTATATATTATTGTTTGACAATACTTAATTCTGTATTCTAATCCGTCTTGTGTGCAGATTTATGCACACTACAGCAAAAATCTCAAACCGGATATGACAATCGATCGGTTGCACATGGTAGCAACTACCAATGTTCACTACGATTTCAAGGCAAAGTGGTTGCGATGGTGGAACTCACCAAACGATGTTCGACGTTCGGTCCACTTCCCGGAGGACCGCCCGATGAAGGATAAAAGTCTGATTACCTTTCTTCATCGTGCTTCTCTATGGGCACAGGTAATTTGGTCTGAACTTCTCTGTTTTACTTACTATTCCCATTTGATTGATACATTTCTTAACGTGTTCTATGAATGTGCAGTTGGAGGTCTCTTGAAACTGAATTGGAGAAGCTTATCGAGAAAGAGAATCTCAACATTCAGTGGTCTGACGCCATCCTCAAGCCATCCGCATATGTCGAGAAGTGGAGGTTGCTATACTGGGAGAAGGCATTCGGCAACTACCTTGCTCCAAATGCCAGCCCAAAATTTATCAAAGGCACCGATATTTATAAGATTGCAGGTGGCAAAGTCACCATCAAACGATTGTTATTCCGGTATGCCAATTACTAGCTAATTCTATACTAACAATTTTTGCTTTACATACTTGATTCCTCTTATCTTATCGGCTCATTTGATTGTAGGTACTTGAAGCAAGAGCTAGTTGCCAAGGGGGCTTTAGCTTCATGGGCGATTCCTTTGGAGTTCGAAGACGTTGCAGTCACAAACGATCCCTCCAGCATCTTCTCCGAATCTCACCAAAGGCAATTTATTAACGCACAGTTACTGACGGGGGTTTGGTTCCTTGAGTGCCAGGCTAACTTCGTGCACAAGGAGGAGAAGGAACTTGTGCAAAACCTCAGTTCACTTGGCGCTGACGATGCACCCATGGAGATCGATGATGACGATGACGACGACGACGTCTCGATTCTACCAAGTGCACCTGGCTCAAGTTCTCCTCCACCGTCCCCGGCTATTTGCTCCCTAAAGCTCGAGCGAGGAAGAAGCGACGCACGCGTGCCGAGGACCCCGCAGAGGATCTTCAACAACATTCCGGTGATACCGCTCCTCTCCAACTCGAAGGTCCCGAGGACCCCGATCTTACTCAAACTTCAAAGTTTTGTTTTTCACATGGTGCGACAATCAACGTCGTTCGACGCGGTGCACGACTCACTCAGGTTTCGGAGGTGGACTTACAAATGCGGGATCCCCTCCGTGTCCTTTACCGTGGACCACAACTCCCCGAATCGCCTCGAGCGTCTCGGTCGGCCAAAATTCGCCAAACGCCCCCTTCCGAAACCCAATCACATTGGTAGCAGCTCGTCCTCAAAAATTTCAGTCACTCTGCCTATGTATCTCGAGAAGGGCAACATTGGAGATTTGGTTCATCAGTTGTCAAAGACTGCAAAATGAGATTCGCAAATTCTCGATATCATCGAGCACATCAAGAAGGTATTACTTCAAACATTTTTCAATTATTTTCTTCTTTATTTCGTTTTGTACTTGTTACTCTATTAGCCACTATCTAATTACTGGCTTGTATCTCAGATTGGAAAAGACCGCAAGTACCCGTTTTCGGCAATGGAGTATGAACCGAAGCATCCAGGGATTGATCTCATTTTTGCAGATGCTCCCGAGAACTTGCTAGTACCGGGGGTGTCTCCAACAGAAATCCCATCCTGGAACCGGCGTGACAAAACCTACTTTGAGAGCCTCTTCGTGTTTGCCGCGTATCATTTGACAGACGTTGGAGCCATTCTTCTGATGCATCCAAAATGTCGGAGAATCGAGCGTACTGTCGATTCTGAGTCGCATACGTATGGTTTTCGTCTTGTTCGGGACTGGTGGGGATATAATCCCCTCCCTATGGCCTCTACCGTACCGAAACCGAAAGTGGTATGAACCATATTCTAGTTTCTGATTTCAATATTCATGATGAGTTCCTTCTATGGTTATATGTTAACATATTTGTACTTGTGTTTTCTGGACTCACTGCTTCCACATCAAAGTCTATGTTCGTAAAGAGTATGTGTCGAAGTTCCAAACCCGGCAAGTAGCACATGTATACGCGGGTGTGGCAATCGTACCTGATGAGGAAGACCACCTCTGTAACTTTGCAGAGAAGGAAACATTGCGTTATCGTCCGGACGGTACGCCATGGCGAGGCTCACGAGAGAAGGACCCCTCCTTCATTCAATGTTTCGTCGATTGTCTCACGGACGAGGGAGGTATAGTCTTCGACTGGAGCGCAAGTACAGGTATTGTTTCCGTAGACTCTTCATTGAAATTTGTTTCTATATTTCGCATTTTTAACGTGAGCTTCTGATTTTGTAGGTGCATCTGTGATTGCTTGCGCGCGCTCCAACCGACACCTCATCGCTATGGAACCTGACGAAGAAATCTTTGATGGAGTACTCGCGGATTACAAGAATGGTCCTCCCGGTGATGAAGAAAGTGGAGAATCGGCCCCTCCCGCAGACTATGACTCTGACGAAGCGGTCGTGAAGAAGCCACGAAAGTTCATTGGTGCGTAATTCCATCTTGTATTCTCTTTCTCGATTTTTTATTTAGCACTTACAAATCTATAGGACTGACTTTCTTTGCAATTTTAGGATTGCAGGTCTGAAGGAGCGATTGACTCGCAACGCTCATCTCTACAAGAGCCCTCCATCAAAATTTACCCTACCATCGTATGCTGAGCGTCTTGCTCAAGAGTTTGTCCACGCTCCATCTCCTATTTTGTCTGACACTCCACGTCGACGTTATAGCAAGAGTGTGCTTAAGTTTATAAACTTTGAGGCAGATCAGTGTGATCAGCACTTTAATGGTACTACACCGTCAGCCTAGTTTGTGATTTGTTTTCCGATAGGTACTGGACATGGTAGCGCCATACATTCGTAGTTTTCCATGATCGATTACTTATATACTCTCTATATGTGTTTTTCAATATATACGGTTTTTATTTCTCACACATTAGCTAACCCATATAATCCATAACGGCCGAGGGCGCCCTTCCTGGATCCGGCAGTAGTTGAAGGCAGACACGAATTACAAGGTCGATTTTTTAGAAACGATGTGTTGGGACCAGCCTCCACTCGGAACATATGAACTTCGTTTGAGCACAATTGTCATTTCGGATTAAGAGGGCTCCAAGTTCACTAAGCATGGGGTCATTAGTTGCACACTTTCATTGCCCTCCACAATCATTCAGCTGAGCCCTTGTTCAATTTGTTTTCCCCTAGGTCCTCACAAATCGACCAAATTTGGCAGGCTCGGCCTAAAAGGGTTAAGAGCAAAACAACAAAAACTCCTTTAACGGTTACGTCAGCCCTAATTTTGATGAAACTTCTTCAACTTCCATTTCCACGCATCGATGTATGTAAGAGTTTAAGTTTTAAACTCTATGCAGCCTAAAAGTTTCAGAAGGTTTTTATTATTTTGCATTGGAGTGATTGAATCTTGCCAATGTTGGTAGGGGCTACAGTCCATTATATGTATAGCTCAGGATAGCTACTTTAAGTCGCAGTGCAACGCTCAAACGAGGCCGAGGAGAATCGAACTCGGACCACTACAATGCCACATGAATGTCTTTTTCTACACCTTACAAGGAGAGACAAAAAGACGACCTCTACTTATAAATTTCTGATTATATAATCCGCAGCAATTTCCAATAATTATGACAAGAGTAATAGAAAATTGATGACGTCAGCCCTAATTATTCTCTAAATCTTAAAATCAATAAAATAAACTTATTTATTACCTAAAGGGCCATCCCAAAATTTGGTTTACATTTTGTATATGGTTTGAATTAAATTGGTTACACATGATGACGCCAGCCCATATTTTAATTAACTTTTATTTAAACTTGCAATTGTGGATAATATATGAAATATTGTATAACCTCAATACCATGAGAATAAATGGATAAAAGACCTATATCCACGGTTTTGGGTATTGTTTTGCCTAAAAGTGACCATTTCAAAAATTCTAAACCACCCATTTCATGGTAATAGGGCTATTAACTTTTAATTTTTTTTGGCAATCAGTGGTAATAGGGTCTTAATCTTTCATGAGAAAAAAAAAATTTCTGCCAATCACCGCTCACCGCTCACCGCTCTCCGCTCACACCCGTGCATTCCCCCCACTTCAGGTATGATGGTGTGCCTATCACCTTCTTTCACATCGTCTACTAGGGCATTTTGTTGATTCCAAAACACCCTAGAACCCTGAAAACATTTCACAGCACGGAACTGTATCCTAAAACCGTAGGGGGTGTGGACACCGCACGCACGCATGGATCCTGGGAACCGCCCCAAACCCACAAACCCAAACCGATGGCCCTTTACATTGTAGCCGACGTACAGTGATGGAGGGCGCGGACGAGGCTGACAAGATGTCGAGTGACGAGTCGGACGAGGCGGACGACGGGTCCGACGAGGCGGATGACGGGTCGGACGAGGCGTACAACGGGTCGGACGGGGCGGACCACGGAGGTCGGACGGGGCGGAGCAGTTTCCAGACGGGGCGGAGCAGTTTCCAGACGGGGCGGAGCAGTTTCCAGACGGGGCGGACCACGGGGGGTCGGACGAGGCGTATGACGGGGGTCGGACGGGGCGGACCACGGCGATCGGACGGGGCGGACCACGGCGGTCAGACGGGGCGGACCAAGCAGACCAAGGGTTTAGCTAAACCGGACAAGGGCTCAATGGAAAACCTCGAACAACCCTGAACCATCTAACAGGTACATACTACATATAATTATTGCATGCAAAAAAAAAAAAAAAAAAAAAAAAAAACACAATATTTAAAAAAAGAAGAACAAACCACAAAACATTTGAACCCTGGAGAAAAAGACAATCTTAAATAAACACTCCTGCACCAAAACCGAAGAATTCAAACCGAATATAGGTATGCACCGTGCTGTGGCACCGGTGTAAAACCCCTAAAAACCCTTCAACATTGGTGTAATTAACCCCGTTATCTGTAACGCAAGTCCCTAAATTTGAACCCTTAAGCACCGGTATAGCCCATTCGAGTGACACCGGTGTAGCCCATTCAAGTGACACCGGTGTAGCCCCTTTCGAGTGACACCGGTGTAGCCAATTCAACTGACACCGGTGTAGCCCATTCCAGTAACACCAGAGTAAGAAACCGTCTTGTGAACCTAGTGTAGCCCCGTCATGTGTGACACCGGAAAATAAGCCCGTTTCCCTAAACACCCGCGAGCATCCGTCCTGTGACACTCGTGCAGCCCCGTCAAGTGACAACCCCTGAAGCTCCGTCCTGTGCCACTGGTGTGTAAGTGAGCCGTGACACCGGTGTAAAGCAATTCTGTGTCACTGGTGTAGGCTGAACCCCCTGTATGACACCCCAAAACTCCTAAACATCGGTGTAAAACCATCGTGTGACACCGGTGTTAACCCCAAAACCCTGAACACCGATGTTAACCTTGAAACCCTAAACACCGGTGTAACCCCATGACACACCGGTGTAACCCCGTGACACACCGGTGTGACCCCGTGACACACCGGTGTCGCCCCGTCAAGCGTGACACACCGGTGTAACCCCCGTCCTTCAACACCTGTGTAACCCCGTCCTTCAACACCGGTGTAACCCCGTCCTTCAACACCGGTGTAACCCCGTCTTTCAACACCGGCGTAGCCCGTCCAGCGTGGCTCACCGGTGTAACCCCAGGACACACCGGTGTAACCCCGTGACACATCGGTGTAGCCCCGTCGAGCGTGACACACCGGTGTAACCCCGTGACACACCGGTGTAGCCCCGTCGAGCGTGACACACCGGCGTAGCCCCGTCCAACGTGGCTCACCGGTGTGACCCCGTGACACACCGGTGTGACCCCGTGACACACCGGTGTGACCCCGTGACACACCGGTGTGACCCCGTGACACACCGGTGTGACCCCGTGACACACCGGTGTCGCCCCGTCAAGCGTGACACACCGGTGTAACCCCCGTCCTTCAACACCGGTGTGACCCCGTCCTTCAACACCGGTGTGACCCCGTCCTTCAACACCAGTGTGACCCCGTCCTTCAACACCGGTGTAACCCCGTGACACACCGGTGTAGCCCCGTCCAGCGTGACACACCGGTGTAACCCCATGACACACCGGTGTAACCCCGTGACACACCGGTGTAGCCCCGTCCAGCGTGGCACACCGGTGTAACCCCGTGACACACCGGCGTAACCCCGTGACACACCTGGTGTAGCCCCGTCCAGCGCGGCACACCGGTGTAACCCCGTGACACACCTGGTGTAACCCCTTCGAGCGTGACACACCGGTGTTGCCCCGTCGAGCGTGACACACCGGTGTAACCCCGTGACACACCTGGTGTAACCCCTTCGAGCGTGACACACCGGTGTTGCCCCGTCGAGCGTGACACACCGGTGTAACCCCCGTCCTTCAACACCTGTGTAACCCCGTCCTTCAACACCGGTGTAACCCCGTCCTTCAACACCGGTGTAACCCTGTCCTTCAACACCGGTGTAACCCCGTCCTCCAACACCGGCGTAGCCCCGTCCAGCATGGCTCACCGGTGTAACCCCATGACACACCGGTGTAACCCCAGGACACACCGGTGTAACCCCGTGACACATCGGTGTAGCCCCGTCGAGCGTGACACACCGGCGTAGCCCCGTCCAGCGTGGCTCACCGGTGTAACCCCGTGACACACCGGTGTGACCCCGTGACACACCGGTGTGACCCCATGACACACCAGTGTCGCCCCGTCGAGCGTGACACACCGGTGTAACCCCCGTCCTTCAACACCGGTGTGACCCCGTCCTTCAACACTGGTGTGACCCCGTCCTTCAACACTGGTGTGACCCCGACCTTCAACACCGGTGTGACCCCGTCCTTCAACACCGGTGTGACCCCGTCCTTCAACACTGGTGTGACCCCGTCCTTCAACACCGGTGTGACCCCGTCCTTCAACACCGGTGTAATCCCGTGACACACTGGTGTAGCCCCGTCCAGCGTGACACACCGGTGTAACCCCATGACACACCGGTGTAACCCCGTGACACACAGGTGTAACCCCGTGACACACCGGTGTAACCCCGTGACACACCGGTGTAGCCCCGTCCAGCGTGACACACCGGTGTAACCCCATGACACACCGGTGTAACCCCGTGACACACCGGTGTAGCCCCGTCTAGCGTGGCACACCGGTGTAACCCCGTGACACACCGGCGTAACCCCGTGACACACCTGGTGTAACCCCGTCCAGCGCGGCACACCGGTGTAACCCCGTGACACACCGGTGTAACCCCGTGACACACCGGTGTAACCCGTGGACACACGGTGTAACCCCGTGACACACACCGGTGTAACCCGTGACACATTTGGTGTAACCCCTTCCGGCGTGGACACACCGGTGTTGCCCGTCGAGCGTGACACCGGTGGTGTAACCCTCGTCCTTCAACACTGTGTAACCCCGTCCTTCAACACCGGTGTAACCCGTCCTTCAACACCGGTGTAAGCCCGTCCTCCAACACCGGCGTAGCCCGTCCAGCGTGGCTCACGGTGTAACCCCATGACACACGGTGTAACCCCAGACACACCGGTGTAACCCCGTGACACACCGGTGTAACCCCGTGACACACCGGTGTAACCCCGTGACACACCGGTGTAACCCCGTGACACATTTGGTGTAACCCCTTCCAGCGTGACACACCGGTGTTGCCCCGTCGAGCGTGACACACCAGCCAGAACCCTCGTCCTTCAACACTGTGTAACCCCGTCCTTCAACACGGTGTAACCCCGTCCTTCAACACCGGTGTAAGCCCGTCCTCCAACACCGGCGTAGCCCCGTCCAGCGTGGCTCACCGGTGTAACCCCATGACACACCGGTGTAACCCCAGGACACACCGGTGTAACCCCGTGACACACCGGTGTAACCCCGTGACACACCGGTGTAACCCCGTGACACACCGGTGTAACCCCGTGACACATTTGGTGTAACCCCTTCCAGCGTGACACACCGGTGTTGCCCCGTCGAGCGTGACACACCAGTGTAACCCTCGTCCTTCAACACCTGTGTAACCCCGTCCTTCAACACCGGTGTAACCCCGTCCTTCAACACCGGTGTAAGCCCGTCCTCCAACACCGGCGTAGCCCCGTCCAGCGTGGCTCACCGGTGTAACCCCATGACACACCGGTGTAACCCCAGGACACACCGGTGTAACCCCGTGACACACCGGTGTAACCCCGTGACACACCGGTGTAACCCCGTGACACACCGGTGTAACCCCGTGACACATTTGGTGTAACCCCTTCCAGCGTGACACACCGGTGTTGCCCCGTCGAGCGTGACACACCGGTGTAACCCCGTCCTTCAACACCTGTGTAACCCCGTCCTTCAACACCGGTGTAACCCCGTCCTTCAACACCGGTGTAAGCCCGTCCTCCAACACCGGCGTAGCCCCGTCCAGCGTGGCTCACCGGTGTAACCCCTTGACACACCGGTGTAACCCCAGGACACACCGGTGTAACCCCGTGACACACCGGTGTAACCCCGTGACACACCGGTGTAGCCCCGTCGAGCGTGACACACCGGTGTCGCCCCGTCGGGCGTGGCACACCGGTGTAACCCCATGACACACCGGTGTAACCCCAGGACACACCGGTGTAACCCCATGACACACCGGTGTAACCCCGTGACACATCGGTGTGACCCCGTGACACACCGGTGTGACCCCGTGACACTCCGGTGTGACCCCGTGACAGACCGGTGTATCCCCTTCCACCGTGACACACCGGTGTCGCCCAGTCGAGCGTGACACACCGGTGTAGCCCCGTCCAGCGTGGCACACCGGTGTAGCCCCGTCCAGCGTGGCACACCGGTGTAACCCCATGACACACCGGTGTAACCCCTTCCACCGTAACACACCGGTGTCGTCCTGTCGAGCGTGACACACCGGTGTCGCCCCGTCCTTCAACACCGGTGTAACCCCGTGCTTCAACACCGGTGTCGCCCTGTCCTTCAACACCGGTGTAACCCCGTCCTTCAACACCGGCGTAGCCCCGTCCAGCGTGGCTCTCCGGTGTAACCCCGAGACACATCGGTGTAGCACCGTCGAGCGTGACACACCGGTGTAACCCCGTGACACCGGTGTAGCCCCGTCCTGTCACACTGGTGTATCCCCGTCCTGTGCCTAAACCGGTGTAGCCCTGTCGTGCGATACCGGTGTGAAACCTGAGTCTTGTAGACAGGCACCATGTGTGTGCCTGAAACCGACGGGAGGAGTTACACGGGTGAGACCCCGTCTCAAGCAGGTGCCTTGGTGACCCATCTACATGGGGATGCTCCGAAAACCCTGAATGCTTGTAAGGATGACAAACACGTGCATTCTTACGAGGGGTGACACCGGTGTTACCCCTTACAGGAAGTGGTGTGATGGTGTACCCATCGGGATTGCGAACGATATGGACCTCGGAAATTGGCTACACCACCCTAAAAAACAACGTTACAAGAGAGCGCTGTAAAAATCAAATGGTGAGAGAGGCGCGGATCACATTTCTGGACCTAAACCCAAAATCCCGGTCGACCTAAGCTCAAATAGATTGTAATTTGGAGAATCTAATTCAAAAAATGACGTGCAATCAGAAGACCGGTATAACCACCGTGTAAAAACGATGCTGGTGTAGACCCGGAATGCGGCACATCTACCTAGCGGCCCCCTGCAGTCGTGTGACACCGGTGTCAAAACCGACCTGTGACGCCGGTGTAGCCCCGACCTATCATGACACACCGGTGCTAAAAACCGCCTAAACACCTGGGACACCCCTGTTAACCCAAACACCAGCGACACCCCTGTTAACCCAAACAGCTGGGGCACCCGTGTTAACCCAAACACCTCGGACACCCCTATTAGCCCAAACACCTCGGACACCCCTGTTAACCCAAAACACCTGTGCCACCCGTATTAACCCTAAATGTGTTAACCCCGCCCCCCCTAAAACACCAGGTACCATACGCGTGCATTCCGAAGGGAGGAGTTACCCCGTCTCAAGAAGGTGTTTTGAGCCCCGTGCAGTGTTGTTGTAATGGAGAGCCCAGCCCTATCACACCGGTGTAGCCCCGACCTTTTATTCACACCGGTGTAGCCCCATCGTCCGATGCTGGTGAAAGGACACCACAGTAGGAACCGTCCTCTAAATTTGGTGCAGCTTTGCCATCTGTGACACCGGTTCCAGACCCGAAACCGTGAAACCGGCGTAGCTCTCTCCCTGAACACCGGTGTAGCTCCCTCCCTATACACCGGTGTAGCTCCCTCCCTAAACACCGGTGTAGCCCCGTCAGGTGACACACCGGTGTAGCCCCGTCAGGTGACACACCGGTGTAGCCCCATCACGTGACACACCGGTATAGCCCCGTCACGTGACACACCGGTGTAGCCCCGTCAAGTGACACCGGTGTAAAACAGTTTTTGTGACACTGGTGTAGCCCCCCTCCTGCATGACACCGGTTGCAAAAAGGAATCTTTGAGTGAACAACGGTGTGGCCCCGTCTCGTAACACCCCACAGGTGACACCGGTGTTACACCCACATGCTACACCGGTGTTAAACCGACTTGTGACACCGGTGTAAAACCGTCGAGTGACACTGGTGTAGCTTCTTACTGAATGACACCCGTTGTAGCACCCTGAACCGTTAACAATGCCGACGGCTCTAAACCTTGACACCGGTGTATGCCCGTCCTGTGACTATGCCTCAAACCCCGTCGAGTGCCTAAACCGGTGTAGCCTCGTCCTGTCACACTAGTGTATCCCCGTCGTGTAACTAAACCGGTGTAGCACCGTCCTGTCGAACTGGTGTATCCCCGTCGTGTGCCAAAACCGGTGTAGCCCCGTCCTCTCACACTGGTGTATCCCCGTCATCCTGTGCCAAAACTGGTGTAGCCCCGTCCTGTCACACTGGTGTATCCCCGTCCTGTGACTATGGTGTAACCCGGTCGTGTGACAAGAGTGTAAAAACGGACGTGTAACACCCGTGTGCACCGGCCGGACGGCACAGACCACCAGCCGGACGGCACGGACGGACGAGACGGACCAGCAGCCGGACGGCACGGACGATGAGCCGGACGACACGGACGGACGAGGCGCACCAACAGCCGGACGGGGCGGACCAGCAGGCCGGACGGGGCGGACCAGCGGCGGACGGGCGACCGGACACCGGGCCGGACGGGCGGACCAACCGGGTCGGAACGGATCACAGGCCGGACGCACCGGACAACGGGCCGGACGGAAGTTCGCCGCAGCGCGCAAAACAGCGCAAACACAGGAGGCTCTAGAAATCAAATGGTGATGAATTGGAAGGCGCAACCTACATTCTTGGAACCGCGCCAGAATTTCACACAAGATAGACACAATAAACGTTTTCTCGAAGGGTGACACCGGTGTCTCACCATGGGGAAATATACCCCGGTGTCACCCTGGAATGCTGCGCATTCCGGTATGTTCTTACTATAGGCTGTAGTGAGAGTAGATCTGCACATAGAACAAATCAAAGTAATAAATTTAAGTATTAATCAATAACAGTATTGAGTCGCCATAGGAACTACGTGGATAAAATTATTTACCTCTTTCGGGAATACTTTCCCAAGTTGGTTATTGGCCACAGCAACCATCTTGTTGAACTGTTTGTCACGAATCGATTTGATTTCGGCTTTGATGGCATTATCCATGGCACTCCAAACTCCTGGCCCTGTTTGCGTTTCTTTAGGGGTAGTGGCGTAGTAAGTAGCTTCGGCATTATCTGATGCTTTTGCTAACCTCCTCTACATGGCACAGAAGTAGTAGTAAGAAATTGTAATGAAAAGAGTACAAGCTAGAAGTGTTTAGTACGTATTAAGAAGTCTTACCGAGTATAAGAACTTGACGAAGACGTCCAGTGTGACAGGATACCAGGTTTCTTTCTTTGCTTTAGCGTTTTTGCAAATTTGGTAATCCTCCGGGGTAATGAGATCCTTGAAATCTTCAAGTTTCAACTTACCGAACTTCCGCATGCGTTGCAGCTTCGCACATAAGCTGTCTTCGACGTGGTCATGTTTTGTAGACCTGAACAGCGGAAAGGTTGTCCTATATATGAGACTATGTCGAGGTTACAAGTAATTGATATACAAATAAATCGATAAAATGTTTCAAGTACTTACCAATTGATGTCATTCATGGTGTCGGAACCCGTTTTCTTGATTGAATACTTCATAAGCGTAATGCGCATTAATAATAAGTATAGAGTCTAGAATCCGACCTAAGTATGTGCCAGGCCGTATACTATAAGGCAATTACGTTTTTACAAATAAGTGTTATAGTTAAAATCTAGTTTGTGATAATAAGGACGGATTTGCAAATCCTTACTCTGCTACCGTACGACTAGGAAGGACTGTCAGAAGCCGGACAAGGGTTTTAAGTACGGCGGCGAAAGGACGAAGTCGCCGGAATACAACAATGACGGAAATGGCGAATGACAGCTCTGTACCAGACCAGGGTATGATGGCCGGATTCAAATCCGTCCTCGAGAGGATCAAGGAGGTCGGATCCATTCCGGCCTTCCCAGACACACCAGCACAGACCCCGGTCGCTCGTCCTCCTCTAGTGGATACGCATCCATATGAAAGCGACGAGAAGTACGAGGTAGCAATACAGACTTGGAATCCGGATTGAGAATCCGGTCTAGAATTAAGAAGCCGGATTAGAATCCGGCCTAGGTTTGAGAAGCCAGATTAGAATCCGGCCTAGGTTTGAGAAGCCAGATTAGAATCCGGCCTAGGTTTGAGAAGCCGGATTAGAATCCGGCCTAGGTTTGAGAAGCCGGATTAGAATCCGGCCTAGGTTTGAGAAGCCGGATTAGAATCCGGCCTAGGGTTAGAAATTCGAACTATGGCAGTAGGTAGGATCTTTTTGGGAAAGCGAGCCGCTTTCCGTAGTGTAGGCCTAGTAGGGCGGCCGCCGCTAAGTTTTTAGGTTTCTAAGTCGTAGACTTAGAAGTACTTATAGGTGGAAGTTTGGCCACCTAAAACATTCCTTGCTTGAGTGTTAATCGAACCTTCTTATGCGCATATTCGGTGTGATCATTTCCCTGTCTCCTTTTCAGTTGAGTGCTTGGAAAGCCGGATCTACCTGGAAAAACGGGTTCCGACACATGGCGTCAAGTAGGAGATTGCTTTGTCCGCGAGCATCGAGTACGATGCAATCAACTGAGATGTACCATGATGGATCCATCAGGTGGTACCTCTCTATGTGACGCATCCACGCCTTCAGACGGTGGTTTCCTTCGTATACATAGAAGTATTTGCCACTGAGATGATGAAGATCAGGATCCGCCATCAAAGACTTCTCAAACTCTTCGTTTGCATCTCTCCATAGTGGATTCTCCCACACACCGTCTCCTGCATCAACTTTATTTTCTCTCCCTTTCCTATCGAGTGGAGATACATACATTACCCGATCTCCTTCTCGATAACCTTTGTTGAACTCGTTCTCGAGTTTCCGCACGTCTTGTTCGGAGATAGGCCGAACCTTTGGGTAACAAATCAAACGGCACAATAGAATTAGCATACGAGACTTATTAACAGGTTTAAATCGGAACCTATTGATGATTGCAATGGAATCACTTTTGTGAATCATCCGCATCTCGTTCGCACTCCAATCAGGATCTTTGTTTTGGAGATGGGGTGGCATGTGAACGATGCCGACGTTGACACTCCCTGGCAAAGCAACGTCTTCGTCATCTGAAGGGGACTCGTGTCCATCGGGATCTTGCAAAGCCTCTCGAGAGGGCTCGGTCTCGATAGGAGTATCACGCGAAACAGGAGAAGACATATGTTCTTCAATTTCTTGTTGTACTGGTGCGATATTATCTTCTTCAGGAACACGACTTGTCTCGAAGTTTTGAAGGGAGATGTCTTCTTCGTCTTGAAGAGATGGAAGCTCGGATATTCTCATCTGACAATCAAGAAACAAAATACAAAACCGCACTAAAATCATAAGAACGAATCCGAGAAGCAGTAAAGTATTAATTCGGATATAAAGCCGTTCACAATGTAGAACAATGTTATAAGTATCAAGTAATGTTGGCAGAAAACTATTTGGATTTCATCTTTGCTGCAAGTCGCGGAGAACGTCTGGGTGCAAGTCTAGCTAATGCTTTCTCTTCGGTACGTCTAGCTTTGGCCTCATTCTTTTTAATTCGCATGTTAACCGTTCCTGTCAACCGATCAAAGTCATCACGTGAAGTGTGACGGACAGGTGAGGCAGGAGGCGGTGTTTCGGGAACCGAAGACAATGGTATTCCTAAACGCCGAGACTCTACTATAGTCAAGACATGATCTTTCAAAGCCGACAAGTCGCTGTCGGCATCAGATTCCTCCTCCTCATGGACAACAGTATTTTTCAAGGGGTTCTGCATTACCACAAAGAACTTTCAACGTAAGTATTATCGACGATTATCGAACCATAAACATAAATAATGAAATCATTAGATATGACTAAATATCAAAATGCATAGCCGAAATTGACAAAGAAATAAAGGAAATACATATCAATCTTCTACATCCAAGAAAGCTTTGAGAAACGCGGCGGCCATATAGATCAAACCATGAAACAATTGTAAGAAAAAATGAGGTGCTGAAGTTCAGAGATGCAAGACATGGAGTCACGATCCACAACCCGTAATTCTAAAAAAAAGTAACGACGGTCTCGTCCAAGATCAGCGAGCCTGACGATCATTCAGCAGCCTTGCAGTGCCGCAGTTCAAAGAACGAAGCCAGAGCATAATGATACACAATGCAGAAAATGAAACAAAAGCAACAACAGCCCCACCCAGATGGGAGACTGAGGAGCATTCTCGAGCATGCGTACCGCCGTTCAAAAGAGGGAAGGCAGAGACAGTACCAACCAGGAGCCATAAAATAAAATAAAAACAACGACGACCCAAACCGCCTCAGCATCATAGACTCAATCCACGCCTGCAGCAACTTGGGGTGGCCGTTCTTCAAGCCTCCCCCGTCACAGCGCTCATTCGCTTCCCGAATCAACGAGCCTCATCGAGGAGCATTTAGCAACCTTGCGGTAACGTAGTTCAAGGAGAGAAGCCATAGACATTACCGATTCCAGTGCAGAAATTGAAAATAAAACAAGGACGGCCCCACCCAAGTGCGAGCCGGAGGAGCATAACCCAGCATTGCGGTGCCGCAGTTCAAAGTAAGAAGCCACAATATGATTTTGGACAAATTAGAAAATGAAAAGTAAGCAACGACAGCCCCAACCAAATGCGAGCATGATGAGCGTCCACCTGTCTGGCGGTGCCGCAGTTCAAAGGGGGCAGCCATAGACATTAGTATTGGCAGATATTCCATTCCCAATTCCGCGAGTATGACGAGGATTCCCCAGCCTTGCACTGCCGCGGTTCAGAGGGCCAACCACAGATATTCAGATCCAAACTCCAAAGAAATTTAAAACAGAAGTAACTCCGGCTCCCCGACATACATTCAGACGACGCCCAGAGCCGCTTGGGTTGCCGAGCCTGAAGCCTCCCGCAGTCAGCGCACTTCATCGCTTCCCATATCAGCGAGTCTGAGGAGGATTCAGCAACCTTGCGGTGCCGCAGTTCAAAGACGGAAGCCAGAACATCATGAATCAAAGTACAGACATTGGAAAAGAACAAGGACAGCCCCACTCAAATGCGAGCCTAAGGAGGATTCACCTGCCTTGCGGTGCCGCAATTCAAAGGCGCAGCCACAGAAATTCTGATCCACAATCCCAATAAGTTTATAACAAAACCAACCTAGCAAAATTTGGCTTTCCGACAAACACTATGACAAAGCCCACAGCAGCTAGGGGTGGCCGGGCTTGATGATTCCCCCATTCACAGCACTTCATTGCTTTCCATATCAGCGAGACTGATAAGATCGAAGAACCTTGCGGTGCCGCAGTTGAAAGAGGGAAGCCAGAGCATCATGCTTTAGTACACAGAAATGGAAAAAAAAAAATGACGGCTCCACTCGAATTCGAGCCTGACGAGCATTTACCAGCCTTGCGGCATCGCAGAGCTTGAAGCCTCCCGCAGTCAGCGCACTTCATCGCTTCCCATATCAGCGAGTCTGAGGAGGATTCAGCAACCTTGCGGTGCCGCAGTTCAAAGAGGGAAGCCAGAACATCATGAATCAAAGTACAGACATTGGAAAAGAACAAGGACAGCCCCACTCAAATGCGAGCCTAAGGATGACTCACCAGCCTTGCGGTGCCGCAATTCAAAGGTGTAGCCACAGAAATATGATCCACAATCCCAATAAATTTATAACAAAACCAACCTAGCAAAATTTGGCTTTCCGACAAACACTATGACAAAGCCCACAGCAGCTAGGGGTGGCCGAGAATTTAGCCTCCCGTAGTCAGCGGACTTCATTGCTTCCATATCAGCAA
This sequence comes from Bryum argenteum, assembly GCA_037043015.1. Classification (NCBI taxonomy): domain Eukaryota; kingdom Viridiplantae; phylum Streptophyta; class Bryopsida; order Bryales; family Bryaceae; genus Bryum; species Bryum argenteum. The sequence continues at coordinate 668,242 of CM073323.1, read as the reverse complement.
GTCTGAGGAGGATTCAGCAACCTTGCGGTGCCGCAGTTCAAAGAGGGAAGCCAGAACATCATAAATCAAAGTACAGACATTGGAAAAGAACAAGGACAGCACCACTCAAATGCAAGCCTAAGGAGGATTCACCTGCCTTGCGGTGCCGCAGTTCAAAGGCGCAGCCACAGAAATTCTGATCCACAATCCAAAAAATTTAAAACAAAACCAACCATGGCAAAATTCGAGTCCCCGACATACACTCTGACGACGCCCAAAGCAGCTTGGGTTGGCCGGGCTTGATGCCTCCCCCATTCACAGCACTTCATCGCTTTCCATATCAGCGAGTCTGAGAAGATCGAAGAACCTTGCGGTGCCGCAGTTGAAAGAGGGAAGCCAGAGCATCATGCTCGAATACGCATAAATTGGAAAAAAAAAATCGACGGCTCCACTTGAATTCGAGCCTGAGGAGCATTTACCAGCCTTGCGGTACCGGATAGCTTGAAACCTCCTGCTTTCAGCGCGCTTCATCGTATCCCATAGCAGCGAGTCTGAGGAGGATTCAGCATCCTCGCGGTGCCGCAGTTCAAAGACGGAAGCCACAACATGATGAATCAAAGTACAGACATTGAAAAACAAATATGACGGCACCACTTAAATGTGAGCCTAAGGAGGATTCACCAGCCTTGCGGTGCTGCAGTTCAAAGGCATAGCCACAGAAATTCTGATCCACAATCCAAAAATTTTAAAACAAAACCAACAATGGCAAAATTTGGCTCCCCGACATACAAACTGACCACGCTTACAGCAACCTGGGGCGGCCGAGCTTGAAGCATCCCGCATTCACAACACTTCATCGCTTTCTATATCAGCGAGTCTGATGAGGATTCGGCAACCTTGGGGTGCCGCAGTAAGCCACAGCATCATGATTGAATACGCAGAAATTGAAAAACAAAAAGGACTGCTCCACTCGAATTCGAGTGGAACGACCATACATCAGCCTTGCGGTGCCGCCGATCAAAGAGGGCAGCCATAGATACTCACTCACCATCCAAAATATTGGAGAAAAAACAACGACGCATAAAATCCGACTCACCAACATCCACCAGATCAGCGAGCCTGAGGAGCATTCACTACCTTAGGGTGCCGCAATTCAAAGGGAAAGCCACAACATCATGATTCAATTGCAGAAAATGAAAAAAAACAACGACGGCCCCACCGAAATGCGAGCCTGAGAAGCATTTAGCAGCCTTGCGGTGCCGCAGTTCTAAGAGGGAATCCGCAGACATTACCATTGGCAGTGCAGAAATGAAAAAAAAACATCGACTACCCCACCCAAACTAAAAACTAAGCAACGCCAGTGCCTGGTATTGAAGACCCCGGCCTCACAACAGATCCGCGTGACTGTTGACTCCTCTGCAGACTTGAGGTGCCAGTTCAAAAATGCAAGCACCGGAGAATAACGAATTCACGAACAAAAACTAACATCAAGCAACTAGGGTCGATTAGGTCTAAGATGAGAGACAAGATTCTAACCTTCCATCCCCTCGAATACCACGCCTCCAATTCTGCCTGTGTCTTGATCCTTTCTCCTGGGGCGTATTGGTGAGCTCTGTAAAACTCTGCAAACAAACTGGAACTTGACCCGGAACTCACATTCGCCAAAATTCGTGTCGACGTCCTCTCCTCCATTCACTATTGCCACCTCTTGCTCCTCTAAGCTCGCCATAACTCCTTCCTCCTCTGAAATCGCGTCTCCTTGCTACAAATTGCACGAAATCACGAGGGATTACACATACAAAGCGTTTTACACAATCCCTGTCTTGCTTGGCAGCGTTCGCCATACTATTCTTAACGCTGACAGCTATCCTCTAATTCTGAATCTGCGATTTTTACTCTCTTTTTTAAATTAAGAGTCTGTCAAAGCTGCAAAGTAGATTCCTCATCGCCGTTCAGCATGGCATCGCTGTCTGTCTGTCAAGCAATCCAAATTCGGTGTACTGAATAGCCAATTAGGGTTTCACTGTCTCCGGCGGCCGCGCCTCAAATTAGCGGAGCTCTGGCCGGCAGTCACGCCGCAGCAGCGACACCGCGCAGGGGCGACGCCGAGCCATAACCAGCTGTCCCATCACTCTCATCCTCTGCTCTTCGTCCTGTAGCTAAGAGGGCAGTCGAAATCCGGATCCCCTTACTATACCCGGATCCCCTTATCAGCCCTCAATACCCGTCGAGATCCATGCCCGCATCATGTTACCGGCCGATTCCTACCCGGCCTGTCCACCCAAGCCCGTCACTATGAACCTAGCTGCCCGGCACCTACCCGGCCAGTCCTACACTGCATGTTACGTCATATTTCACTCCTGAATAGTAGAAGTACCAGAAGTACAAAAAGTACGATAAATATGAACTTCAGATTCGTATATGTCAATTACAAAAATAAAAGTATTTGTTTTATTTTTTTCGCGTTTATCAAAAATCAAACAAGGTTTCCGCTTGTAAATCACTATATAAAATATAACTCTAACTTGAGTCTATACCTATCATGAATGAATATGATGTCAAAACTCAACACTACAACGAATTGAAGAAAGGACTCTCGTTTATTCTGTACTTAATCAACCCTAAGTCCTCCCAGTAAACCAGGAAGTAGAGATTCTCATGTACCTCGTCCTCTAATTCTTCAGCGCTTGTGTCAACTTCATCCGCTACATTATTCTGTGTTTCCTGATGAAATGAAGCATCCGTTATCTCCCCCACATGAGTGACTCTTTTCTCCTCAAAGTTTGTTGTTTCGTCTCCTGATTGATCGTCTTTTTCTTCCAATCCTCTGCGATCCTGAAGACAACACATGTTGATATTAATCCCGATTCGTTATCAGGAATAGTTTAACAATAATGAATAACAACTTATTTGAAATATATACTACTTTAATACCTTATGTGTAGAGTCCACACCTCCATCGTCATCCCCATCCGCACAAACTGTCTCGCTTGACGTCCTGAGCTGCCCTCTACTCCCTTCCTCCTCATCTTCTTCAGCTTCGTCAGTCCCGACACTCTCCGGGACACTGTCGAGGTTGAGCGACCGCATTTTGATAGTCCGCCTGAATGGTGGTAGCACATCATCGTCAATCAAGATATCGTACCCGTCTGGCTCCCGATCATCGCCGCTAGAGCTTCTCCCATCGAGCCTCCGCATAGCACTACGCCTCTGTGCTTTAGAATTAGTAAACTTCGTTCCACCCCTCCGCTTCTTCTTTCTCTGACCTATCTCCTTTCCTCTCTCACTACCGCTAGCGGTTTCTTCCATGCTGCTTGCAATGAGATAACTTTTCAAACGTTCCACTAAACGAGTCCAAGTGTTCTCACTTCAAATGAAGAGGTTGAACTTGGATTTTCAACTCCATTATATAGGTTCCCCCATGCGGCTAAGAAACCCTAATCAGCCAACGCGTATACCCTAACCTCCCCCTCCCACCGTGTCTGACAATCCAAAATAAGCTAACTTTTGAACGCATCTATTATCCAACTAAATCTCTGACAATGACTGCCGCCGTCACTTTCCCTGCTCCACCTACTAATTTTATGGCCGGATCTCATATTTTTAATCCGGACTACTTAATGCAATTCTGTCAAACCAAGTATTTTAAGTACTACAAGTACTATGCTTCTAAATGATCATGCTCACGATTAAGAGTATCGAGTATATGTACATTTTATTATAAGAATTTATGTCTAATAAGTATTCAATACGTATGCAAACACCCTACACCAATTTCTTGTATTTGAACATTTGAAACGCACCTCAGACTCTCTTTCTCCGCACACTTGTTGATGTTGTCTTCCTCGCCTCCGTCTATCATGGCATCCTCCGCTCCCCTGCCTCCCGCTGCAGACGTCATTGCTATTAGGTCTGAAGACTTAAGTCCCCCAATGTGCATTCCTCCAGGGGTGGACGGAGTGGCTGAAGTTACTCCGTCTTGGCTAGCAATTCGTTTCGGGTTTGATGAGTCATCTCTCTGGTTAGAGAAACATGTCTTGGATCCAAACAGTAATCTCGTCCAGTACTCCGTCCTTGTCGAACCGGTCGATCTAGAGAGTAATCGTAAAATGTATAAGCTACGGCCCGGACAGTATCGATTGTTCGGCTTGACAGAGTCCGTCATGAACGCCTCCACCGTCCTCCTCACTCCTCGTACTTCTTCTACCATCTCCACTGTTCTTCCAGTTATTAGTCGTGTCAAGGTCGAACCCGGACTCGAAGTCCGAATTGATATTTCTGATTCATCCGACGATGAAAGAAAAGCGTCCATCCAGTCCCGTCGGCTATCATCGAATCTCCCTCCCCCCTCGTCTGGCTCCGAACATAGTCTCAGAACCACCCCCTCTTCTCTTCCCGCGTCCACATTTGAAAACCCCATAAACATTCTTTCCTCGCTCTGTAGACTAGGTAGTATGTCTCGCAACAAAACTATACTCAAAAAAATTGATTTCCATTCCATTCGTACTCACGTCTCTTTTCTGCCTCCTACTTTCAATGGTGATGTCCTGTACATTCTTCCTCCCGTTCTACCAACTACTGCTGTTAAGGTAGCCAAATCTATGGAAGGAATGGACAAAAGATACGACGGTCGTGTGTGGACCAAGACAATGACTACTAACATCAGTAACAACCTTAGTTTGTCTTTCCGCTACTCTAACTGTGTAGGTCATCTTCAATGCCACAATGACAAGTGCGGCTTCTTGCTACGACCTGACCGCAGAGCACAAGTCAATGAGGTGGAATTCGAGGGCTTTACCAAGGACCCTTTCTCTGTCGGCCACGCGCCTCCTCCTTCTTCAACATTAGTTTGTAAGATCTGCAAAGAACCTCCCATTTGTGTTGCTCTATGCCATTCTAAAATATTTTACGTATTCGGAGAGGAGAGTCAAGAGCGGGCGTGTGTGCATATCGGTACGCACGAACATCCTGTCAAAGTCGGAGACTATAGATGTGCACGTAAAATAATTGATGAGTTAATAGAGGAGCACGTAGAACGTAACTCACAAGCTACCTCGTCCAAAATAGTCATGGAGGCTAGCAAGGACTTACTCGGAAACTTACTTCTTCGTGAAGAAGGTAACCCTGTAACCTCCAAGCTCACCCTCCAAGAGCTAGAACCTATCTTCGATCAGTGTAAAGAGCTGAACTCTCCCAGCGTGAGGAATCGTATTACCACTTTTAAGCACTTGCGCAGATACGGTGTTCTTGATGGGATGACCAAGCTTCGAGGCCTCAGCAACTGGGCTTACATCCAACGTAACCAGTTCCCGGGCCAAAGAGATGAAAGTGACAAAGTGTTCATTTTCAAAATGTCCGAGGTCGGCCCCGGAAGCGGTGTTGACCTTGTTCGTCGTATGCAGCCCGGAGGCGACCTATCCCATGCGTGGATGATATTCGACCACGTCAAGCGTGTCAAGAACTGGACCACCATGGCATGCCACGTTTATGACTCAAAAATCTGCCGCATTCTAACCATTGCATGCTGTGATTTCCAGTCTGAAGACGGAGAAGCCCAAATTGTCTTCTGGAAGAACCTAAACCACGTCATAGGCTGGAACGGAGTAGAAGCGCCGCAGTTTCAAGGGTTCATGGCCGACAGTGCGCAAGCCAACTGGAAGGGCCGTGCGGACCATTTATGGCTCCGGAGACCCTAAAGTGCCCATGGAAGGCCGCGAGCGGACTTGCTACTTCCATTGGACGCAATCCCTAGAGAAACACACCAAACAATACATCGTACACGAACTGCAGGATCAACATCGACATCTTTGTAAGCAATACAAAGATGCACGCACCATGGCTGAGGCGGAGACAAGATACTGGGCGATCTAAGCGTAGTGGGCGTCGGTGCAGGCCACCTCCGAAGTTGGATTAGGTCACCTCGAACACTGGCTTGCATTCTGGCATTTCCGATATAGGCAGTGGGGTGGCTTCATGGAATTGGTGAGTCCACAGTCACTGTAGCAATTATGTACACGTGAATTGATGTCTAGTAAATCTGTAAAATATATTTACTTTTTTGGTATAGAATATTCAGCTTTTTAGATTTTTTTCAGTAACAATTATTTTTTAAAAAATTGAAGAAAAATATCTATTTTTAGATGAGACTTGCGGTGCAGCAAGTCTAAGCCGCTCTAGATATCCTGATCAACTTCTTTTGTTACTAAGTCAAAAGTCTTTGCACCTTGCAGGAAAATAAATATTCTGCGGAGGAGCTGGCCGAGATGCCTTCATGTAACCTTGCGGAATCTATCCATAACAAATGGTTGCAAGCGTCCGGCAACAAGGGTGGGGACTTGTACGTTGCAGCTGTTGATGATCATGTTCGTGCTTTCCTCCAAGTCGTAGGTTACCACGACTTCAACGGAGGTGGCAAGGGTGGTAGTGGACCAACATCCGAAGAACTGTTACTTCGTGTTGCCCATAAAGCTCAACGAACCGGCGATCCATCAGGCCTCTCAAAGGCAGTTTCTGACTATCCAGGAGCTGAAAAGATTTGTACCCGCGACGCCCACCTTGAGGGGGCCGAGGTGTTCGGATCCAAGAAACGTAAGGCTGATGTTCCGATTGGAGCTGATGATGAAACGCATAGACCTGACACCGTGAGCTACTCACGTCCTCGAATTGGGAGAAGGGTTATCCGAGCTTGTGCTGAAAATCTGAGTACTATCCATGAAGAGGATGAAGTTGAGGAGCTACCGACAGTACCATCCACTTTTGCTGGACCTAGTATTGAACGTGTGACCGCTGTTCAGGAGACTAAAGTAGACGAGAGGCTGTGGCACATTGCCCGTTTGAGGGAGAATTCTGCCAAGGCTTGTTGGGGTATCATGCGAAAGAGTAAAAAAAGATGTGACTCACGAATTATTCAGAAGAGGAAGGCGACCGCAGCTCCAACTTACACCGGAGTATGGCAACGCATTCAAGAGGGGCCAAGAAAAATAGATCAGTTCTTTTTTTGTGCGGATGATATTGACAGGTGTGTGAAGGGTCATCGTCGCAAATGGATTGAGCCATTCTCTCTAAGCGAGGACAGACCCCCTATTCCTTCAATATGGCGTGTAAAGATAGGGACTAACCTTACACGTGATGAAATGGAGGCGTTAGAGAATGCGGGCTTTCGACTACCACAAAAAGAACAGCTTCCTACGAACCGTACTTTCAATAATGCTGCCCCACCAAGAGACTTGTCCCATATTTGTCACATCCCTTTCCAAAGGATGCCCGAACACCGTGGTGAGCCGAGAGGACCCCGGGAGTGACGCCCCGGGCTTGGCAAGAGACAAGGTGAAGTGACCAAGGGGAGTCCCGAGCAAACAGCACGCAATGGCGTCGTGCTCGGGACGAACTTGGTGGCGTGTCTTACATGGTTGGAAACCTTGTTTGAGCACGCACCCATGGGTCCAAAGAACGCGCAATTTGGAGTTGTGAGTCATGAGATATGACTCTCCAAAGTTGGAGCGCGTTCCGGGACACTCCGGGACTCGGGAGTGTTGCCTTTCGGGACTCAAAATGTCGTCCTTCATGGATGGCGGCATGTTGCATGTCTTTGAAAAGCTCTGGACAAGAGCTTTCCAAAATGCTAAGGCTCGTGAGGAGCAAAACAATGCTTTGGGAGATATGGCTCTCCAAAGCTTCGGGACTTCGGGACACCGGGACTGCTGCCTCCCGGGACTCCCGAATGTTCAGAGGAGCATAGCTCCCACATGGAAGCTTCGATTGGGACAAGTGAGGAGTCTATCGACATCTACTCAAAGAGTGGATGTCGAAAATGGGCTCGCACGTCCCATTTGGATAACTGAGCTACAAGTTAGCCCGAGAAGAAGATACGGCCCGTTTTTGAGACTAAGGCAAAAACGGGTGGTCTTCCAAAACAAAAGTGTGTCACGGAAGGCCGCTCAACACAAGATGGGGGGGCCTACCGAAGACTCCAGAGAGTACTATGAGGAGGGGTGGTCTCCCTCCTCACTTGCACATGGTGCCTTGAGGAGCCGGGGTGGCTCCAAGGGGTGAGGCTTGGGATGGGGCCTCACTCCCGCACCTTGTGGAAAGTGGAGAGTGCTTTGGAGCATCTCTAAACATGGGGTTGGGAAGTGTCCCTCTCCAAGTTAGTCCCCGTGATAAGTAGTGCCGGTTCCCGGGAGTGATCGGGAATGGCTCAAGAAGGTGAGGCATGGAAAGGAATCCTCACTTCTACATCTTGGGCATTGTGGGATGGTCTTGAGCATCCCGCAACATTGGGTTGGAAAGAGTCCCGCTCCAAACTAGTCCCCGGGAAAACTAGTGCCGGATTCCGGGAGGATTTCCGGCAAAGTCCCGAATGGGGTGAGAACCAAGAGTGGAAGGGGACTAGTGGGATGTTGGACAATGGATAAGGGCGGTTAGCTCCGGGGGTCATTAGTAGCACCCTTGGGAGCTTGGACATTTGTGGAAGGCCGCCCCGTGCCACCAAGTGGCACGCCCATGTGTTGGTGGGAGTTCCGGGTTGGCATACCCATGTGTTGGTGGGAGTTCCGGGTAATGAGTACCGGATAATGAGTTATGGAGTCAAGGTGGGTTGGACACCTTGACTTAGAATGGTGCTAACATTGTGTGTGTAGGCACATGCAAGTGTTAGCAAAGTCGTGGCCGGTTGCTACCAACTAAGTGAGCCGTGATTCCGCTACCAAATAAGGCTCACTAAGAATTAAAATGTATTGGAGTTATTAGGGTCGCGACAATATTCCAGTCCCGGAGAAGCCGGACGTGTTCCCTAGGTCAAGAAGATCGAAGAACATGAAACGCATTCCAGCTAATTATGACTTCAAAGCATATGAAGAATATTGAGTCTGCCACCTCAATGCAGGCCAAAATTCTGAAGGTGACCATGATCCCGCAGCCTGGTTTTGGATGTATCGTAGACTTAGAGTCTGATTCGGATGCAGTTTATAGACTTTCAATTAGTAAATTCCCGGATTGCTCATGCCCAGTGTTCAAGAAAACAATTTCTTCGTTAGGACGGAGAGATCCATACCGACCTTGCAAGCACCTATACTACATCACGGTATTGGTTTGCAAATTTGATCCGGATGCAGACCTCTTCATCCACGCGGCCACTCTTAGTTTCAATGAGGTGAAGAAGATTCTGGAGGGAGGAATCCTAGACCATGCTACAGATTAGAATGCCTTAAATCTCCTCATTTACATACGCCATATGTAAGTCCCATGATTGGGTGTATGTGATATTTTTTCACAACTTATTATATATAATTATACCAGTACCTACATGTACAACAAACATTGCCAATTTGTCTAACTTGGAGTACTGATCACTTAGTAATATTACCTTAGAAACCAATTGACATTTAAGATTTGAGATGTAATGTCGAGTTTTGTAGCTCAAGTCTAACCAAATTCAAGGAATTTAAGCAATATTTTCCACGGGTTTGGGTCACTAAATCCACGGTAATAAGTCAAGAATATTCGAATATTCTCGAGAAAATTCGAAATTTATCCTCTAAAATTTTTTAAAATACTATTTTTAGAAACTTAGTTACTAGAAATACAAAGTCAGCCCTAAAAAATCAAAAATCTTACCGCTCACCGCTCACCGCTCACCGCTCACACGGTAGCAACGTCCGAAGCCAGTAGTCCTGCTGTTGGAAGTATCGGAGCTTACTCGTTCTAAGTCGACGTCTAAAGTCTCGTCCCCCGTCTGAAGTCTCACCACTTCTCCTTCACGTTCTATCCTCATTGCCTTGAAATTTGATTGCAAAATACAAAACCCAAATCAGTACCTCGGAATTAGTAGGCTGTTGGTTGTGAGTCAACGTTTTCATCCTTGAGAATAACATTCTCGTCATCTCTGTTAGCACATCTATCCATTACAATTCTAAAATGCCCAGTGGTGCTTGTCGCATTGACAACATATTCTTCGATTCGAGATGAGCCAGAGCTTCGAGCTCGGCGCCGAGCCAGTACATTCTGCGCTCCGAGCGGGCAGAGAACGCCGAACATCAGCACAATGGCGCGCACTCATGTGGCGCAGATACTCTGGCCAAGGTCTATAGCGTGGACACACGTGGCGCAGATACTCTGGCCAAAGTCTGTAGCGTGGACCATTTTTATGCCATGACTTCGTGGACGTTTTACATATACATCTTCATAAAACAACAAATTTAGTTCCTAGAACTAAGTAAAAGAAGAAGACTAAAATGATGAAAGTATCATAAAAAAAAAACAAAAAAAACTAAATGATGAAAATGTCCTCGCGTAGGAGAAAGTGTATGTACAGCAAGAAAGACTCACTGTTGACAGATAGAAGACTGATAGCAAAAAGAGGTTAAGGTATTTCCACATCACTATAAAGCAAAGGTAAGAGTCAATAAACAGTAAACAATAGCTGGAGTTGGGAGCGGAGCGGGAGTGATGAAGTGGCAAACAAACAACTGACAGATAGACCAGAGCCTATGTTTAAATTAGCGCACCTTCAAAGAGTGTCCTTTGCTCAAAGCTACGCAAGAGGCTCCAGAGTAGGAAGGACCAGGCAGGCAGTCGTGTTACTTGTTCCACCTTCACCATCAATCCTTCCTAGTTCAGACTTAGTACGGCCTTTAAAATCTTAAACTGGTGCTAGTCATTAACCCCTAAAGGTTCTTGATGCGAAATTGTTTATATCATGAAAATAGACATTCTCCTACTTCAGGCCTTAAAACTCTCAATCTAAGCTTTATTTTGAAGATCTAACCGTAGGATCTTAAAGTTAACTTAGCCTTCCACTCACTGGCCAAAATTGAACCGTCAATTCTTCTTCATTTGTGAGATTATAATGATCAAAGTTGGCTGAATTTTCTCCCTGCGGAAATTCCAAATAGCGGTTTCCGCTTTCTTGGACCTTTATGGGTTAATAGGACAAACTAGATCTAACATTAAACTTAAACGGCGGAACACACAATTTAGCCCACGTCAATACACTTTACCGAGAATTTTGGCTTCACTTTTACCTCCTCCTCGACCGACTGAGACCTTATCACTCCTTTTCTCGATTCAATACACTCGGCATTGTGAGACCCCTCGCCGTTTCTCTCAGCATCTACATCAAGTGTAACTTCTTTGGGTACATCGTCAACACCCTGCCTTTCTGCACCAGTCTGCATTCCATTTAAGATGTTTAGTATTTTCAACATCATATTGGTTAAATTGGCCAATCCCTATTATTTTGGCCGCTTGAAATAGTGTGTGTAGCACAAATGAAAACAATGCCATGTAGATAATTACATTAAAATCAACATGCATTGAGATAACTTAAATAAATATTAAATATATTTTCCCATTTAAGAAATATTTTACTCATTTTTGATACCTTGTTAAATTTACTGTACAATTTCTTTACAAAAGTAGATTTCTTACATTATACGTATTATTCTTTACAATAAAAGTAAAACTCTTTACAATTAGTGTATATTTCTTTACACTTATTGTACATTTCTTTAAAAGTATTGAATACTTCTTTACAATCATTCCTGTACGAATATTGGTATTTCTTTACAAATACTATGTATTTCAATTATCTTATTCTACACTAATCGTATGATTCTTTACAAGTATACAATATTTCTTTACTATTAGGGTATATTCGTATATTCCTATACAAGTACTCCATATACCGTATAAATCTTTACATATACGAGTACTGCATATTTACTTACAAATACTACGTATTTTTTATTCGTATTGTACAATAACCGTATAAATCTTTAAAAATATGCAGTATTTCTTTACGATTAATGTATTAACTCTTTACATTAACCGTATAATTCTTTACACCATGTGTATATTTTTTTTTGTACATTTCTTTACAATAAGCGTAAATTTTTTTCACACCTACTATATATTTAGCGAACATTACTCTAAAGTTCTTAACGATTAGTCTGGATAACCTGAATCACGTTTAAATGGCAACAATCCGATAACATGGCACAATTTTAGGGTGAAAAATTGAGAAAAATATGTAGAGATATACTTGAAATGGGGACATTGTGGGGATTATATGGAAAAAAGGCAGCCAATCTGGCAGAATTTGTGAAGCAAAAACCATGAAACTTGGCAAGAATCTGGCCAAAGTGACCAAGATTCATATAGTTTCTAAGCAATGTGCATTCATAAATTTTCTGCAGTATACACTTTCAAGATTTTATTTCCTAATATAAGTGGTACTAGTTACATCTCCATTGGAATTTGTGAATCCAACAATGTGTATCGCAAAGACAAGGTCATTTCCAACACATTCTTGAGAATCACTTCATCACCATCGTTTCGGTCCTCAAACATGATTACACGATACATGAACTTTCAAGTTTTATTTCGTAATATAAGTGCCACTACATCTGCCGATCTTCCCTCCACGAAATATATCTTGTAATCCTAGATTGAAGGACGTTCTCTTATAAAACAACTATGAATGATCACGGATGTCGAAGTGCATTGCTTGCAAAAGATCGTCCACCCTTGCGAAGAGTGCACTTGGACAAATGGATACAACACAGGTATCGAATGTAGGAACCTCCTTGTGACTAATCTACCCTAAACCATTCTCGCCTATCGAGTGATAGATGGAGGGGATCTAAAGGACGCGTCTCGCTAGAGCAAAAGCAAAGTTAAAGGATCTGAAGACAAATACTATGCAACCTCCTAGGCTCGCAATGAATCTTTATTATCCGAGACTCGTACGTGAGCCTTTTGTTTACACAACCCATGTTTCAGCCTGCTGGAACAACGCAAGAGTGATACAACAGATGAATCTCCTTTATCCCCTTAGTTTCATAGGTGGGTTCCCCCACATCTGTGTATCGCTTCATCGTTCCCGGCTCCGTTAGTCCGTACTCCTCGACGAACTTCGCCCCGTTGCGCTTCTTCCTGAAAGTGTTGGGGCAGAAATTCGATGCATGGAATGCGAAAATAATCCCCAAATCCCCAAAAAATTGGTTTCAAGATACCTCCGCTTTCTCTTCAACATGTCGAGCTTTCTCCACCATGGCCAGATTTATGATGCAATTCGCCTGCTGTGAGAACTATGATGAGGATTGTGACGGCTTCAGTTGCATCTGTCCTTAGTATTACATTGATTGCTTGCGTCCACTTCCAGTGCCCCTTTCAAGAAGTTCTATTTTTATTTCCCCTTCAATTCATACAATCTCCTCTCCACACATGGCATGCGGAGAGGAATGAAACGAAGGGGAAATAAAAGTAGAGAGTCGAGGCCATGGTACAGACGAAATATGTTCTGGAGTTATCTCTTGAGATGTATAAAATTCATTGATTCATGCACCGAAAGAGATGACTCAAGAGCATTGTGTTTGTTCCATGGCCTCGGCTCTCTACTTATATTCCCCCCTCGCTCCATACCGCTGCGCTTTCATGTTGAGCAATTTCTGATCCCGCAACCCACATTTCCGCCCGGTGGACCGATGCAAGAGAGATACCATAGATGAACCTGTCTGGTGGAAGCCCTTTTTCTTTTTCTCCTTCGTTTCATTTGCGAGCTCCTCCACATCTGCGTAACGCATCATTGATCCCGACCTCGTCGTTCCGTACTCCTCGACGAACTTCGCCAATTGCTATCCTTGCCGCAAGTGTCGGGGCGGAAATCGAATGCGTGGAATGCAAAAATAATCCACTTGACAGGGCAAAGAGAATCGACATATTGCTCGAAATCCCATTGTAGTTTTGTGCCTGCAAGCAAATCCTGTTTACATGAACTAATACTGTTCAACCTTTTCGCATTTTCGCTCGTTCTCCGGCCTGCGTCATTTTTATTTCCCCTTTGTTTCATAGGTGGGTTCCCCCACATCTGCATCCCTCTTCATCCATCCCGGCCTCGTCAGTCCAAAACTCCTCGATGAACTTCGCTCCCCTGCTCTTCTTGCCGTAAGTGTTGCAGCAGAAATCCAATGCGTGGAATGCGAAAATAATCCACTTCCTGTTTTTATTTCCCCTTCGATTCATACAACCTGCTCTTCACACATGACATGCGGAGAGGAATGAAACGAAGGAGAAATAAAAGTAGAGAGTCAGGGCCATGGTACAAACCAAATATGTTCTGAAGTTATCTCTTGGGATGTGTATGCACCGAAAGAGATGACTCAAGAGCATTGTGTTTGTTCCATGGCCCCAACTCTCTACTTATATTCCCCCCTCGCTCCATACCGCTGCGCTTTCATGTCAAGCAATTTCTGTCCTTCATCCGGTGAGCTACTAATACTCTTCAGTCTTTTCGCATTTTCGCTCGTTCTCCATACTGCCACATTTTTATTTCCCCTTCATTTCATTGGTGAGTTCCCCCACTTCAACATCCAGAGAGCTACTGAACGAGCTCCATAGTCTCCCTTTTTTTCCCTTAGTTTCATCGAGTGGCTTTGCGCTCTCCAACCGAGTAGTCTTGTTTTTTTCCCTGAGTTTCGTTCCTCTCAAGGCATCAATCGGGGGGTGGAGAGCAAGCAAAAAACATCCACGCTTCGACAAGTATACAGGTGTGCTTGTTCTCGTTCTCTAGCCTGGGTCATTTTTATTTCCCCTTCGTTTCATTGGTTCTCCGTCAGTCTGCATCAATGTTGGACGAGTTCCATATCTCCACGACGTATCAAGCGTTCTCCCTATACCATCGTTCAAAACCTCCACCTTAACATCCTGCCGGGCCTTAGTTGGATTCGTATCTTTTGAGCAATTTTGATATTCCTTCAAACATCCTCAAACATCCTTCTTCATGAAGTTGAAGCGAGACTCACAGTACTGCTAGTTTACGGTCATTCCGGACCCCGGATCTAAACGACGGATTTGAACGTGAATCATGAAAATTCAGCAAATCAATGGTACCGATGCACCAACAACTCGTCGTCAGACATGATTTTTTTTTTTCCCTTAGTTTCATTCAAGTCGTAAAACTTCTCTACATCCATCGCCAGGGTCCAATAAACTACATAGGTGGATAAAAATGGCTTCGAGTGGACTCCCGTCAATGTTGCTTTCCTTGGGGTGCTTCAGCTTGGTGGTCCACCGCACAACTGTCGACGCATCGAATCCCCTCCCCGGAAGATCTGAGGGAGATAGCGAACGTTGTTACCGCCATCGCTACGTTCCTTTGCCATCTTGGATCCATCCGAAAGCCAATCCCACATGAAACTAGACTGGCATCGAATTGAACAAACGAGACTCAAATGTACGGGGGACCAATGCTTGGTAAATTCCAAAGTAATCCACCACCAGGTCCAAAGACATCGCTCGCATTGACTCCATCTCCGCTGCCTCTTAAGTCCACAGATCCTATTTTGAACCTGTGTTGATCACATATTTATTTTCGTGGATCAGACAACATGCACTGCCTGTGTACTTCAAAATCTTGTGCTGGACGGACTGCTAGTTTAGGGTCGTCCCGGACCGTGGCATCCCAAACTTCTGGACGACCATCGAGAACCATCTAAGTCAGTAGGGATGAATCTTCGGGGCACGCTAGTTTAGGGTCGTCTCGGACCATAGCACTCTGGCTTCCAAACAACCGTCGATAATCACGCAAGTCGATCAGCACGGATGAATCTACCAAGGCGTGCTAGTTTAGGGTCGTCCCGGACCAAGACACGAGCAGTACCATGTTGCTCATACAGTATTATTCACAAGCATGAAGGGCCGCACTAAAAAATCAAAACAAGACTCGGAGTAGTGTGGCACAGAAGCGAGGTAAAGGGCAGACTAAAGACCAATATGCGAAAAACTCTACCCCTTTTGTGAGGGAGGAGAGACCCCATTTATTAAAAAATATCAAGTCCAACTTCATTGAAGTGATTGGGACTACGCAAACAAACCTATGAACTATTGACTAGAAGTAAACTGCTTCAGTGAATGAAACAAAGTCCGAGCATTCACTTTCTGTAACTGAGTATTGTCGCCGTCGGAATCCTCAACTACAGGAACACGTACACGCTCGCTTGAATTCTTGTGGGTGCCGGGCCATGAGATCCGTCCACAAGCATGAAGAAGCACCTTGAGAATTACCTTGAGAACCACCTTTTGAACCATCTCCTCAAATTAATATGATCTCCAAATCGTGGAGGACTTCGGTATAGTCTTCATCTCCTTTGCAATTCCTGCAACATCAGAACTTCACAACAAGTGGCCACGAACGGTGGTTCGTATAAAACGGAAGGCTGGTGGCAATTGAGATACACCGCCTCGGCCCATATTTACGAACGGTAGTTCGTAAATGTTTACGGCTTTCAAATTCCTGTACGAATCATGTAATAGAAACGATGTGCAGCAGTGCAGGTATCCTAGTTTAGGGTCGTTCCGGACCAAACATGCATTCATCGGCTCATCCATCCAATAATTTCCTCCTAAGTCTGCAGTCGCTCACAAACAAGCTTTCGTAACAATGTAATATGAAGCTGATGGACGGCAGACATCCTAACGGTCAGCAGGAAGTGCATTTTAGAGCACTCACGAGTTTTGTGCATATCAGTACTCAAAAATGCCATTCAAAATGGGGTGCCCAAAAATACTCTTCGTGATCAACGTCACGATGATTGCAGACAATCAATTTCATATCACACCGTTATGAAAGCTCATTCGTGAGCGACTGAAGACTTTGATACCCAGTTCAAATTCTCTCATGATTCCTCGTCTTTGTTATGTTTACTTGTACCATATTCTCCCAACAACTCAAGGTACAGAACGATGAGGGCCATATTTGGACAAAGTTCCAATCAATTCTTAACTCACGCCATGATTATACTTCGTAGTAGCATTACTTCAAAGTAGCCCGAGTTGTCAGGAGAATATGATACGAGCAAGCAAAACTAAGAGGAGAAACAATACTTCTTTCACTCCCTTGCCACAACTCTATCTCAATACGAACAAGTCTCCGGGCTCCAAATCATATGCTCTAAATCAGATACTCAGTCTCCACTGCGCTTTATACGTAATGGGTTGACAATGAAGCTTACAATTTGGCCTTTTGTATCCATGGAATGTCGACTTCTTCGGCAATAAACTTTACGCGAAACATGAAAAGCATCTTCCAGCATTTGCTGGATCTGAGGTGAAGGGAGGCCTGGTAGTAGAGAATAGACTTCTTCCAGCTCTTGCTCAGTACTTAAACCCAACGAATTTCAAGCTTCTCTGTCGGAATTCTCCAAGTGTCGAGGACTTGGATTACAATATCAGTAGAATTGAACACTGTTCAGTGCTACTGATTCTGTAATCCAAGTGCCAGTCAACGAGAGAATAGCAAGAGAGAAACCTGTAATTCATTTGATGTAAGTACGGGGTAAGAGCGGAAAGTAGCAGACACCCGAGTCTATTCTCTACCACCAAACTAGCAAATGCCGGAAAATGCTCTTCAAGTTTAGCGTCACGATTATTGCTTTGGATGAACTCGACATCAAATGGTTAGAAAAGGCGAAATTGTGAGCGACAGGAGACTGTCAACCATTTACATATAAGGGGCAAAGGAGATCGAGTAGCAAAGGGAGGCATGAATTAGAGACCTGAAGGTTGCACATATTGGGAAAGAGGGGCACATCTGCTAGTTTAGGGTCATTCCGGACCATGTCTCAACGCTTCGAACAACCATGGAGAGTACCAAGGACTAGTACTCCTATTTGATTCACTGCTTACGAACGGCCGTTCGTATAATCAAGTAAACAACATTTTAAATATCAGCGTGATTCATGAAGATAGCCAACTGCGACCACGTAATTACATCTGTATGGTAAATGTCAACCGTCATGGACATGCTTATTGCACTACACACTAAGCTGGAGTCATACAACACTAAGAAATAACTGTCTAATTTAATCAACATCTAAGTCAATGTGATTTCCTTTCTAAGAATGTAAAGTGAAGGGGGGAAGCCCAAAATAATTTGTAAGCGGGAGATGTATCGAAGAATACATTTGATGTCAATTAACATACTACGTTCTCCCAAGTTTATTTTTCTGTATTCATTTTTAACTGTTTGGCATTCACTTGGGAATATATAACATTATGCTACTTTCTTATGTAAGGCATTTCAGATAGGTTGACATTGTTTTTTTAAAAATCTTTACCTGTAACTCATGGACGTGGGCTTCATTTATAATTATTCCGGGCAGGAACCGGAGTCCGCATCGTCCTCATACGCACGCGGAGTACCAGAGGAGTCGCTAACGGAAACCACCATCGGATACTCCGGACATTCGATAGGCTCCATGTCCTTGCGTTTTACACCATGACAACTGTCGTAATGCATTTGTCCGACAATCCAAAGGTCATGTATTTTTTGCGTGGCATTGCTGTGGAGATAGGGAACCTGAATATACAACATGTGCAACTCGAAGTATGAGCCCAGGTCGGAAAAACGTGTTCATGGTTTCATTAGTTCCTTTGATCAATCTGTACAATGCTTAACAAGAATGGTTGCTCCACTCCCTCGGGTAATCTGAATGGTATGGACAGTTTTGGATTTGCTGAGGGAGAGGGACAACCCTGCTATGGGGAAAAAAGAAACAAAATCTGTGATAGGGAAAAATGTGTCACCCTATCGAATGGCTAAAAACCCACGCCGACTAACTATTAACAACTGGGACTACCCAAATGGGTTTCCAGCCCCAATATAATATCTATGGATTGCCAGCAGCAGCAGAGTCTTCCCCCGCAGTATCCACATGGGCGGGGACAAATATCCTGGATTGTACCTGTTTAGAAGAAACAAGTAACATCAACAACCTTACCATACATGGGAACATCTATGTCTTGGTTATTCATGTAAGGTACTGAGAGTTCGTTCGACATACACAGAAAAATCTTAGTTATGAGGACTTACCATTGGGACTGTGGAATCCGGCTCCGTGACGGTGGGCGGATCCGAGAGCGCAACGATGGATGGAGAAGCAGCGTTAGAGACCCCGGATTGTATCTCGGACCGGAAGCCAGGAATGGATTCCTGGTGAGGGATTGGGAACGTAATCTTCCCCGTTTCAAGGTCCTTGTACACCCTCTGGAGGACCTCCTCCCTTATCTTCTTCTCCAGCCTCTCAGTCACCTCTTGCAGCTCGGCTTTGCGCTTCCGTGACTCTGCCTCGATTCTCTCCGTCTTCACATCCTGCAGCTCTTGACCTGTTTGCTGGGATGAGGCAGCTCCTGAAGGGATAACATTCTCCTCCTCTGCCGGATCAGGCTTCATGGCTTCGACCGGGACCCGAACATGGTTGATTCCTGCTCGATTAATTGCAAAGTTCCCCTTGGGAGGAAGCACGCATTGGAAGCGTTGAAACAGCCTTCCCCTGACTCGCTCATCCACCTCATCATCAGAAGAGTCACTGTTGAGGATTATACGGTCCGGGGCTGGCCTCGAGAACTTCTTCGCAAAGACCTCGTTGTCCAGTTCGATCTCTTTGGCCCTTTCCTCCCTCCGTCTCTTCGCAGACTCTTCTTTGGCCCGCCACGCCAGTTCTGCTTCCTTGGCAATCCGCCTTGCCATGGCCTCCTCGTCCTCTACGTCCATGCCTTCGCCCTCAACCGCCGCGGGGGTCACCACAGGGGTTGCCTCCAAGAATGCTGAATCTTGCTGAAGTAACGTTGACGCACTTCCATCTGCGACAGCCTTCCCCTTCGACGCCATCTCTGCCTCGGCCATCTCCATCATTCCCTTCGCTGCGTCACCCTTCTCCATCGAGGCATTCTCTGCCTCATCCTCAGCCAACTCACTCGAGGCTTTCAGCTCAGCCATGGCCTTCTCCTCTGCAACGGCCAACTCTTTCGCAGCCTTCGCCTCAGCCTCGGCCCTCTCGACCGAGGCCTTCGCCTCTGCCTCGGCCAACTCTCTCTTGGCCTTCGCCTCAGCCTCGGCCAACTCTCTCCCGGCCTTCGCCTCAGCCTCGGCCAACTCTCTCGCAGCCTTCGCCTCAACCTCGGCCCTCTCGACCTCAGCCTTGGCATGTGCCTCCGCCGAGGCCTTCTTCTGTGCCTCAGCCAACTCTTCCCTCTTCCTGGAAGCCTTCGCCTCTGCCTCCACGCTCTTCCTCGTGGCCTTCTCATCCTCGGCCCTTGCGAGGTCCGCCGCTGTGGCGTCCTCGCTCTCTGCACTTACGAACGGCCGTTCGTAAGTACAAGGTATGACAGCCCATTGGGAATCCACGTCCCCCAAGTCAATCGCGCGCTGCTTGGGACTTAGCATTATCTGTGCCAGTCCGCTTGCTAGGACATCCGCGGAATCCTCTGCGATCCTAGCTATTCGATACTGAGAATGCGCTTGGACGTCCTCGACCTCCACTTCAGTATCGACTTGGGCCTCCGCGAAATTGTTGCTTGAGTCCTCCTGTTGCACATTTGCAGGCACTTCGTCGACCGAATTCACATGCTGCTCTTTCACCCTTGGTTCGGGACCCCTGCTGGACACCGAATCATCCACCTTCGATCCCGGAGACCTTTCCGATTCTCCCGAATCACCGGATCGCGAATCTACATCGTCCTTGTCTCGGGATCCTGACTTCAAGGAGAGGACTTCATCCTCCGCTGTAGGACTGATCGGATCGGCAACGCCTGGCGATGTCTCTGCGTTTGGCAGAACTTCGTCATTCTCGTCGGGGCGTTGAGAACTCTGCGTAGATATCCCAGCTCCAACACTTGATTGTGACTGGCGAACAAAGTCGTCCCTGTCCTCAGGGTAAAACGCACCCGGCCTCAGACCTGCCACGACCTCGTAATTTACAAGTGGGTACACGACCCTGTAATCATACGAGTCAACCAGATCCCCGATCATTAGTTCCTTCTTCGGAAGGAAGTATATCGGCCACATCGAAGGACCCTCCGACACCGCCTTGAAGGACAAGGATACATTCCTCTGCCGAAACGTTTCAATGCAGATTGTGTTCCTCTCCATCATCTGATACACAACAATGCAACAACTAATTAGTAAGGTCGAAAAACTTACGAACGGTCGTTCGTGAAATGCACTGAAATATAAGGTTTACGAACTGCCGTTCGTAACCAAGCACCAACAGAATCCAAATTGATCAGAAACTTACTCGGCAAGCGCGCAGGGCTTTAGTGCCGGCAAAAGCCAGAATGATGTTGTCGTTCTTCTCCGTGTGGCGGGAAAGGAACCGCAAATACGTCTCCATTCGCAATTCGTCACTGTAGATGAAGTCCTTGTGCTTTGCACGATAGAATTCTTGCTTCTCGAACTGCTTCCCGAGCAACGTCTCTTCAGCAATATCATCGGAGAAGTAGCGCTCGTTGCCGTCGGGATAGGTGAACTTCTTCTCCAGGTACGTGATGGAATCGACCTGCGCTCTCTTTGCCTTTGCTATTGGCTCGCCCGGCATGTACCTGTACTGGACATGCTTACAACGGTACTCCGTGAAGAAGTTTGCATGAAGCATGTCGACGTAGCCCTGGTGGTCCACGGGGGCAATAATCATCCACGCCTTGACGTTGGCGCAACCAATTTTCTCGGTCATTTTCTTGATGTTGACCATCATCATCTGCCAGCTGGTTGTAATCTCGGCAGCCGTCGACACCGGAGGGAAATGGCGGAGATCAAGAATGCCGGCGGTAAGTTTCTTCGACTTGAATGGCCTGGTTACATCCTTGTCTAGCAGACCAGCTGGACCGAACTCTGCAGTCCCATTCGACAGTCTGCTCTCCGTGGGCTTCCACGCAACAAATACAGACCAGTTGCCCGAGCGGACAGCATCCGTTCGATACTCGTTCACCAAGGCTTGGTCGATTCTCTTCCGGCATTGCTTGGGGGGAAACTCCGGGGTCTTCTTGTTGACCGCAATGGTATCTTTGATGAAGCTCTCCATCCCCTCACTGAAGTAGATGCTCTCCATGATGCAAGAAGAAAACATAGTCTTCTTCTTCCATTCCTTCCATGCTCCGGATTTTACCTGCTGGTTCTCGTCGAAGAAGGGATTGCGATCCTTCTCCACGTACAAAATACGATCCCCAATGGTCTTGAGGATGACGTCCTTCCACTTCCTCCGCTCGCAGTGCTTCTCCAATGAGAGAGCCCGAGTCCAAGTCCGGGGAGCCTTTCCAAGATAAATACGCGGGGGGTTCGTGAGGATGTAGTCCGCAGCCTCCTCAACTTGAGCCATCGTTAAGCTCGCGAGTCCCCGGAGGGATGTTCCGGAGATGAGACTCAGGTTCGTCAGCTCTTTACAGTTCGCTGAATGCTTCACCTCTTTCTCCGTATCCAGGTCGATCAAATCACCGGACTCGAAGTTCTTGAGGACCTTTTCCCATTTCTCCCACACGTTATCGGGTGCCATAATTATCTGGCGTTCACCCCTCTTCTCCCACTCGACAGTAATCGGTCGATGGGGATTATCCTGTTTTATGGTGTGGCTCAGGGATTGGATTGCTCTCTCGCGGAACGACTGCGGCACAAAAAAGTTCAGCGGTTAGAAATTATACGCACGGCCGTTCGTAAACTACTTGCTCTGCGTACCGTGATGTGAAATTCTTCTATGACTTTGCTACTCTAATATGAAGCTGTCCTTAGTTTACGAACTGCAGTTCGTAAAATGAATGATATTTTATCTTGCTTGGTTTTACGAACTGCAGTTCGTAAAATAAACGATATTTTATCTCCTTGGTTTTACGAACTGCAGTTCGTAAAACTACTGATATTCTATCCTGCTCGTTTGAAATGATGACTGCTTCACTAAAGACGTTCAGCGGTTAGATGTTCGGATACGCACGACTGTTCGTTAACTTCGCTGTGCATTTTGAGATCTCCTGTGCATCCCTATCGTTGTGAGACAAGACTATCAAGAAGCAGTCCACAGTTTACGAACTGCAGTTCGTAAATTAACTCTTACATGCAATCCTGCTTGTATTAAAAGAAGAAAAGGTAATTACCTCATATTTCTGTTTTAGGATCGGATCCACCTTGTCATCCTCCACCGCCTCTTTCTTCTTTCGAGTCACGGCATTCTTCCTGACAAGTGGAGGTTTCCCCTCTTGCTCATACAGCACGCGACAGTGCAAAATAGCGCGGAGAAGTGACGTCAGGTGCCTCGCCTCGTTCTGGCCCTCGTTGCACTTGAAAGATAGGGCGTGCAAGTGGTGCACCTTGTCCGTCCAGACGACCTGCACGTCCCAAACCTTCAGCTCTTCCACTCGGTGGCAGCTCCTACGCATTGTCTCGTCTCAAAGGATGGACTTGGCGGCATGCCAAGTGTGTTGCCCGTTGATGATCTTGAACGTTCCGGCTTTGACACATTCCATCCAGTCCGTTGGCCTCCTCGAAAGATTCGGCATCACCGTCAGAATTGGCTTCGTGAAGTTGTGCACGAGCAGGCTGCGCTTGATCTCTTCCGCCCCAGAAGCTTCGTAGTCACGATAAATTTTCCCAGAGCGGTGATCACTGGGCTCCATGTGTCCGATGGCGAGCTCAAAAAGCTGGTCGCGACCAAATATATACATGTAATCCGAGTCTTTGATGAATTTCTCATTGAGCTCGGCCTTCCTGCGTAGCAGGACATCCTTGTCTTCGTTCTTCGGTTGTCCCGTCGTGGAAACTTGGAGAACGGGACAACCGAAGAACGACGGGACAACCGAAGAACGAAGACAAGGTGATATGGGATCTCCAAGGTTGCATCAAATGGTCTGGCCGCCGGATAGGAAGACCAAGTGTCCACAGTAAGCAACGTAACCTTCGCTGGCTTCGCCTGCGGAAGGTTAATGATGTTCCGGATGTCGTCTACGCGTCCGGATGGTGCACTGCCTCGCACGGGGCTGTGCCCGGTCTGTGTAGGCGCCGCGGCAAGGATTGCGCCAGTGATGTTTCGAACCGGAGAACTCAGTCCGGAACTGCGGGTGCTTCGCGTCGATGGTATTCTCTCCGTTTGGACTGCTGCCTCCGGATCTCGAGAAATTTCGCCATGCACTAATGCGGATGCACCTGCTTCGTCATGTGCAACTGGAACTCCTGATCCTTCTCCTCTGCTGCTTTGAGCTTGGGTACTCTCCGCGACATGGGTTACTTGCCGAGGTCTCTGCACATGACTACCATGGGCAGATTCGGCGGTACTTGGACGAACCCCTGTTGTTGGTGCAGGAACGTCGCTTTCGGTCGCCACTGCTGACCTCGGTGCCCTTCGTGCTCGTTCTGCATCCGGCTTCTTTGTCTGCTTTGGGGGCTTCGGCTCTGTCTTCGCTTTCGGTCTGCCCATGCTGATCGGCTCTGCCTCGCTCCCGAGTTTAGCTGCAGATGCGGACTTCCTCAATCGACATGCAACAAGGCCTTCTATTTGCTTCATCAAGCGGTTCCAAACATTTGCTACATCGTAGGATCCATGTTGATACGAAAGCCAAGGTCCTAGGTTGTTGAATATAAGCATCTTCCATGGATCCTCTAGTCTAGCGGTTTCGTTCAAGCAGTATTGAATATCGAACGGATGGTTGTCATCTAGACGTATAATAAGTTTACCAATCATCATATTTGACACCAATGTAAGTATCATTACGCCCGGGGAACTATTCAAACCATGTACTGAAATACCACGGAACACCTTCCAGCGGTACTGGTTATCGGCCATGGGTTTTCCCACTGCCAGTTTGAAAATGACATTGTGATCCATGGTTGTTGCCTCCGGGGCTATGGACCACGCAAAATTGCTAACCCCGTTTAGCGTTACTGCAGTCTCCGACTCCAGTACTTCACTTCTTTCCCATTCAGAAAGATCTGACGATTGTAGTTCTGTGATGTAGGGGGACAAATTCGACGTCTGCGACATGAACCTATTATCGTCCATCCCTGAGATTTCAGACAGGTAGGAGTTGTAAGCGGTCCGATATCACCACAAGGTATGCCACTTGCATATCATGGTTTACGGACGCTCGGTCATAGTTTACTACACTGACATACAGAAGAAGTTCTATCCGTCCTAAGAGGGGTTTCGATTCAGTTATGATTCATCCCTGTAAGCAGGGAATAATTTTACGAACTGCTATTCGTAAGTTTACTTCACTCGAGACGTGACTGACTCGACCTTGCACCTTATGAATGGCCTAGTACTGCGACCAAACTGCCGTCATTTCACTAACGCCCATGTTTTAGTTACTCAGGTCGTGACCCTCAGCTTACGAATTGCCGTTCGTAATTGAAGAAAAGTCGACCTAACACGTAGCACGCGACCAAATTTGACGAACGGCCGTTCGTTAATATCACGCCTACTGCCAAGCAGCCGTTACTGGACCTAACTTCGAATCTAATTGCCTACCTTGCAACCTACCTAACTGTCTACCTAACTTGCCACCTCATTTTACGAACGGCCGTTCGTAAGTTACTGAGGTTGCAAACACTCAGCTTACGATCGGCCGTTCGTTTCATGATTTATACTTCCAGTATACGAACGGCCGTTCGTTTTATTTTTCGTAGTGTCCCATTGCTAACTTATGAACGGCCGTTCGTAAACTCTAACACATGTGCTGACATGTCAGTATCTCCAAGTGCTTTTGCAACTGCTGTAAGATAGTTGCTCAAGTTAGAAAAATTGGACCTCGAAATTTACGAACTGCCGTTCGTAACTATCACACTTACTGCCAACCAGCCGTTACTGGACATAACTGAGAATCTGATTCCCTACCTTGCTACCTTACAAACTATCTACCTAACTCGCAACCTTATTTTACGAACGGCCGTTCGTAAGTTACTGAGGTTGCAAACACTCAGTTTACGAACGCCCGTTCGTTTTCTTATTTGTACTTCCAGTATACGAACGGCCGTTCGTTTTCTTTTTTGTAATGTCCGATGTAGAACTTACGAACGGCCGTTCGTAAACTCTGGAACACGTGCTGACGTGTCAGTATTTCCAACTACTGTAAGATACTGGCTCAAAACTGTGAACACAAAAGTCACCACTATGACACTGAAATCAATGTAATAGTTTTTGTTTTGTACCTTCAGTGATTCTAAGTAATCACAGAAATTTCGTAAACGTGCAATCCACGAGCGACTTCCACAAAAACCAGTAACCAATCACCTTCACAGCACAACGCACTTCTTCATCACATTCATAACAAACACTAAAAAAAAGCGCAATGTAGGTCCACAAACATGCATTCTCTGACCTCAAAAGCAATGCAAAGTAAAACAAAAACTAAAGAGAATGCAGAACACAAAGCACTACAAATTAATCCCACATTTCTTAAAACTTATACCAAAGCAAATTCGCAATGCAAGTAATGTAGTTTTCAGCAAATTAAAACCTGTGAAATTGCGATTTCCAAAAAGCAGTGAAGCATGCTTCTTACCTCCTCTCTCGCAAGCTCCAAATCGAAATCGACGCAGTGGTCACCTCCTCGCTGAGCTACGCATCCAAAATAAGAAAACGAAATAAACCTCACGGCTATGGCGCGCACAATACACACAAAAAAAATAAATGAATAGCAGAGTGAGCTGCGGCGTAGAGCTCCAACGCGCAAAAACAAGCAAAAAACAACGACAACGAAAAAGCAGATGCGCACAACTACGGCGCAGTAAACTAATCGACAAAACTAACTTGGGCTGAAGCGCAGAGCTGCGGCGCAAAAAAATTCAAAAAGCCAAGTACGTGGGCGCGGCGCATACAACACAGAAACACAGAGATTGCAAAAAACAAACAAACGGCGCAGGAGGTGGGCGCGGCGCAGAGAGCAGACACAGAAACGACGAAGATAATGCGCGGAAGGGCGGTAGCTGCGGCGCACAGAGCATGCACAAAAACGACGAAGATTTGCGAAGGGAAGGGGCGGTAGTGCAGCACAGTAAATCGAGGAGAAAAAGTTCGAATGAGCTGTGGCGGAGGGGGTGGGCGGAGGGGGTGGGCGGGGGGAGGAAGACGGGCAGCCGCCAAAACGGGGCACTTTAAGTCCCGTCATCATGCGGCCCCCATACCGTGCAATCATTGCACGGCCATGGGCACCGAAGCGGTCGGTCATGGGCCCTCGGCCATATTTTTTTTAATTTTTTATTGCTTTGCGCGGTTATGGGCCCTGCGCAAAAAAAAATTTAAATTATAAATAAATATGCTTTAGGCAATTTTAGTGTATAAAATTGAAAAAAAAAAAAAAAAAAAAAAAAAAGAACTAGCATATTTTACTTTAGTATTAAACAAGTGAAATTAGAGTTCACAAAAAAAAATTAGCAATTTTTTTATTTATAACATATTTTAAAAAAACTAAACATCTAGAACTAGCATATTTTAATTTGGTATTGAAGAAGTGAAATTAGAATTCACAAATATTTATTCCCAATTTTTTTATTTATAACATATTTTTTTTAAAAAAAGTTTAGAACTAGCATATTTTAATTTAGTATTAAACAAGTGAAATTAGAATTCACAAAAAAAAATTAGCAATTTTTTTATTTATAACATATTTTTAAAAAACTCAAAGTTTAGAACTAGCATATTCTAATTAAGTATTCAAGAAGTGAACTTAGAATTCACAAAAGAAATTTCATAAATTTTTTATTTAAAACATATTTTTAAAAAACTAAAAGTTTAGAACTAGCATATTTTAATTTAGTATTCAAGAAGTGAACTTAGAATTCACAAAAAACATTTGCAATTTTTTTATTTATATCATATTTAAAAAGAACTAAAAGTTTAGAACTAGCATATTTTAATTTAGTATTCAAGAAGTGAAAGTAGAGTTCGCAATTTTTATATTTATAACATATTTAAAAACAACTAAAAGTTTAGAACTATCATATTTTAATTTAGTATTCAAGAATTGAAATTAGAATACATAAAAATATATTCCTTCTTCTGTTACTTAGAACAAATTCAAAACGAAATTAGATTATTCGCTAATAATACGTCAAGGACATGAAATGAAAGGATAATAAGAACTGAAACTTAAATGAACTAAGATTAACAAAAGAAGGGAACACAAACAACGCGAACAAAGAAGACTCAGTTAGAACATCAAGATATAAGTTAAGACTCTTATATATACCACCAGATACGAAGCTACTACCGAGACTTCTTAAGCGACTTCTGAGACTTGTTCATAGACTTTCGAACCTTTTTTAGCGTCTTCCAAGGTAGGAATTAGGGTTTAAGGTTTTGTTTTTAGTCGTTTAGTGGTTTGGTTCTACGGTATGTGGTAAAATATCCTAAAATATCTCAATATTGCAACCTTCGTGAAGATATTTTTGGTTTGAAGCCGAGAACAAACAACTATTATTAGTTCTTAAATGAAACTACAAACAAGAAGTTGAAATTAAAGATTGCGTTACAAACCGAGATGCAATTAACTTCAAAATTTGCTAACAATATGTGAAGTTACATTTGAAGTCATAATTCACATAAATTTATTCCCAACTTTGTTATTTTGAACGTACAGTAAACTAAATTTGTGATCACGGTAATAAATTCTTTTTTCTTACCAGGCTTCATTGAGTTCTATTGTTTACTCTTTCAACTGGACTTTGCAATTACATCTGCTGAAAATACGCTTCTGCAACTCCTTCATTTTCTTTTTTATTCAATTACCATTGTGAATTTTTTTTTATTTCTCTTATTTAGTACTTCTTTTTTTTGTCCTTTTAAAGTTCCTTATCTTTTCCTTGTAATATACTTTTTCTAATATATTCAATACTCACCTGACTTCTTTTAAGTCTTTTAAGGGCAAAAACCACAAAATAAATAAAAAAGAACTCAAAGAATCCGGAAAGTTAACCCGAAGGAAAAAGCTGACCACCAACTCAGATCTTTTAAGTCTTTGACACAAAAAAAAAAACACAAAATAGACAAAAAAGAACTCAAAGAATCCGGAAAGTTAACCCGAAGGAAACGCTGCCCACCAAATGAGTTCTTTTAAGTCTTTTACATAAAAAAAAAAACCACAAAATAGACAAAAAAAGAACTCAAAGAATCCGGAAAGTTAACCCGAAGGAAAAAGCTGACCACCTATTGAGTTCTTTTAAGTCTTTTACATACAAAGAAAACCATAAAATAGACAAAATAGAACTCAAAGAATCCGGAAAGTTAACCCGAAGGACAAAGCTGCCCACCAAATGAGTTCTTTTAAGACTTTTACATTAAAAAAAAAAAAAACCACAAAATAGACAAAAAAAGAACTCAAAGAATCCGGAAAGTTAACCCGAAGGAAAAAGCTGACCACCAACTGAGTTCTTTTAAGTCTTCTACATACAAAGAAAATCACAAAATAGATAAAACAGAACTCAAAGAATCCGGAAAGTTAACCCGAAGGCAAAAGCTGCCCACCAACTGAGTTCTTTTAAGTCTTCTACATACAAAGAAAACCACAAAATAGACAAAAAAGAACTCACAGAATCCGGAAAGTTAACCCGAAGGAAAAAGTTGCCCACCAACTGAGTTCTTTTAAGTCTTTTACATACAAAAAAAACCACAAAATAGACAGAAAAGAACTCAAAGAATCAGGAAAGTTAACCCGAAGGAGAAAGCTGACCACCAAGTGAGTTCTTTAAAGTCTTTTACATACAAAGAAAACCACAAAATAGACAAAAAAGAACTCAAAGAATCTGGAAAGTAAACCCGAAGGAAAAAGCTGCCCACCAACTGAGTTCATTTAAGTCTTTTACATAAAAAAAAACAACAAAATAGACAAAAAAGAACTCAAAGAATCCGGAAAGTTAACCCAAAGGAAAAAGCTGACCACCAACTGAGTTCTTTTAAGTCTTTTACATAAAAAGAAAACCACAAAATAGACAGAAAAGAACTCAAAGAATCCGGAAAGTTAACCCGAAGGAAAATGCTGCCCACCAACTGAGTTCTTTTAAGTCTTTTTCATACAAAGACAACCAAAAAATAGACAAAAAAGAGCTCAAAGGATCCGGAAAGTTAACCCGAAGGAAAAAGCAGCCCACCAATTGAGTTCTTTTGAGTCTTTTGCATAAAAAAAAACACCACAAAATAGACAAAAAAGAACTCAAAGAATCCGGAAAGTTAACCCGATGGAAAAAGCTGACCACCAACTGAGTTCTTTTAAGTCTTTTACATACAAAGAAAACCAAAAAATAGACAAAATAGAACTCAAAGAATCCGGAAAGTTAACCCGAAGGACAAAGCTGCCCACCAAATGAGTTCTTTTAAGACTTTTACATAAAAAAAAAAAAAACCACAAAATAGACAAAAAAAGAACTCAAAGAATCCGGAAAGTGAACCCGAAGGAAAAAGCTGACCACCAACTGAGCTCTTTTAAGTCTTCTACATACAAAGAAAACCACAAAAAAGATAAAATAGAACTCAAAGAATCCGGAAAGTTAACCCGAAGGCAAAAGCTGCCCACCAACTGAGTTCTTTTAAGTCTTCTACATACAAAGAAATCCACAAAATAGACAAAAAAGAACTCACAGAATCCAGAAAGTTAACCCGAAGGAAAAAGCTGACCACCAACTGAGTTCTTTTAAGTCTTTTACATACAAAGAAAACCACAAAAAAGACAAAAAAGAACTCAAAGAATCTGGAAAGTTAACCCGAAGGAAAAAGCTGCCCACCAACTGAGTTCATTTAAGTCTTTTACATAAAAAAAAACCACAAAATAGACAAAAAAGAACTCAAAGAATCCGGAAAGTTAACCCAAAGGAAAAAGCTGACCACCAACTGAGTTCTTTTAAGTCTTCTACATACAAAGAAAACCACAAAATAGACAAAAAAGAACTCAAAGTATCCGGAAAGTTAACCCGAAGGAAAAAGCTGCCCACCAACTGAGTTCATTTAAGTCTTTTACATAAAAAAAAACCACAAAATAGACAAAAAAGAACTCAAAGAATCCGGAAAGTTAACCCAAAGGAAAAAGCTGACCACCAACTGAGTTCTTTTAAGTCTTCTACATACAAAGAAAACCACAAAATAGACAAAAAAGAACTCAAAGTATCCGGAAAGTTAACCCGAAGGAAAATGCTGCCCACCAACTGAGTTCTTTTAAGTCTTTTTCATACAAAGACAACCACAAAATAGACAAAAAAGAGCTCAAAGAATCCGGAAAGTTAACCCGAAGGAAAAAGCTGCCCACCAATTGAGTTCTTTTGAGTCTTTTGCATAAAAAAAAAGACCACAAAATAGACAAAACAGAACTCAAAGAATCCGGAAAGTTAACCCAAAGGAAAAAGCTGACCACCAACTGAGTTCTTTTAAGTCTTTTACATACAAAGAAAACCACAAAATAGACAAACTAGAACTCAAAGAATCCGGAAAGTTAACCCGAAGGAAAAAGCTGCCCACGAACTCAGTTCTTTTAAGTCTTCTACATACAAAGAAAACCACAAAATAGACAAAATAGAACTCAAAGAATCCGGAAAGTTAACCCGAAGGAAAAAGCAGACCACCAACTAAGTTCTTTTAAGACTTTTACATAAAAAAAAAAACCACAAAATAGACAAAAAAAGAACTCAAAGAATCCGGAAAGTTAACCCGAAGGAAAAAGCTGCCCACCAACTGAGTTCTTTTAAGACTTTTACATAAAAAAAAAAAACCACAAAATAGACAAAAAAAGAACTCAAAGAATCCGGAAAGTTAACCCGAAGGAAAAAGCTGCCCACCAACTGAGTTCTTTTAAGTCTTCTACATACAAAGAAAACCACAAAATAGACAAAATAGAACTCAAAGAATCCGGAAAGTTAACCCAAAGAAAAAAGCTGACCACCAACTGAGTTCTTTTAAGTCTTTTACATACAAAGAAAACCACAAAATAGACAAACTAGAACTCAAAGAATCCGGAAAGTTAACCCGAAGGAAAAAGCTGACCACCAACAGAGTTCTTTTAAGTCTTCTACAAACAAAGAAAACCACAAAATAGACAGAAAAGAACTCAAAGAATCCGGAAAGTTAACCCGAACGAAAAAGCTGACCACCAACTGAGTTCTTTTAAGTCTTTTACATAAAAAAAAAAAACCACAAAATAGACAAAAAAAGAACTCACAGAATCCGGAAAGTTAACCCGAAGGAAAAAACTGACCACCAATTGAGTTCTTTTAAGTCTTTTACTTACAAAGAAAACCACAAAATAGACAAACTAGAACCCAAAGAATCCGGAAAGTTAACCCGAAGGAAAAAGCAGACCACCAACTGTGTTCTTTTAAGTCTTCTACATACAAGGAAAACCACAAAATAGACAAAAAAGAACTCAAAGAATCCGGAAAGTTAACCCGAAGGAAAAAGCTGCCCACCAAATGAGTTCTTTTAAGTCTTTTACATAAAAAAAAAACCACAAAATAGACAAAACAGAACTCAAAGAATCCGGAAAGTTAACCCGAAGGAAAAAGCTTACCACCAATTGAGTTCTTTTAAGTCTTTTACATAAAAAAAAAAACCACAAAATAGACAAAAAAAGAACTCACAGAATCCGGAAAGTTAACCCGAAGGAAAAAGCTGACCACCAATTGAGTTCTTTTAAGTCTTGTACATACAAAGAAAACCACAAAATAGACAAACTAGAACTCAAAGAATCCGGAAAGTTAACCCGATGGAAAAAGCTGACCACCAACTGTGTTCTTTTAAGTCTTCTACATACAAAGAAAACCACAAAATAGACAAAAAAGAACTCAAAGAATCCGGAAAGTTAACCCGAAGGAAAAAGCTGCCCACCAAATGAGTTCTTTTAAGTCTTTTACATAAAAAAAAAACCA
The DNA here is from genome assembly GCA_037043015.1 of Bryum argenteum. NCBI lineage: Eukaryota > Viridiplantae > Streptophyta > Bryopsida > Bryales > Bryaceae > Bryum > Bryum argenteum. Next base: position 635,607 of record CM073323.1, on the reverse strand, counting down.
CAAAATAGACAAAAAAAGAACTCACAGAATCCGGAAAGGTAACCTGAAGGAAAAAGCTGACCACCAATTGAGTTCTTTTAAGTCTTTTACATACAAAGAAAACCACAAAATAGACAAAAAAGAACTCAAAGAATCCGGAAAGGTAACCCGAAGGAAAAAGGTGACCACCAATTGAGTTCTTTTAAGTCTTCTACATACAAGGAAAACCACAAAATAGACAAAAAAGAACTCAAAGAATCCGGAAAGTTAACCCGAAGGAAAAAGCTGACCACCAACTGAGTTCTTTTAAGTCTTTTACATAAAAAAAAAACCACAAAATAGACAAAAAAGAACTCAAAGAATCCGGAAAGTTAACCCGAAGAAAAAGCTGACCACCAACTGAGTTTTTTTAAGTCTTTTACATACAAAGAAAACTTCAAAATAGACAAAAAGAACTCAAAGAATCCGGAAAGTTAACCCAAAAGGAAAAGCTGACCACCAACTGAGTTTTTTTAAGACTTTTACATACCTTTATGCGGAGTGTTGTGAAGAGCGACTTCGGAATCTTCTAGAACCTTCCAGCAGATCATATCCTCCAATTAGTTCAAGTTAAGTAAAAGTCCTACTGGTAGTTAAGGTGGTGTGCTATCTAAAGCACCGTCACAATATCTAAAATTACTGCCCAAACTGCAGTTGTACTGAACCATGCAGGAGTCCTTCCATTCACCTTTGTCCCGCCACCACTTGCGCGGAGGCGCTACAGGAAAGCCTGCCATATCCATTGTCATACCAGTTGTCATAACACAAATACAGAAAAGGCGAACACAACATAGCAAGCACAAAAAAAAAAAAAAAAAAAAAAAAAAAAAAAAAACAAAAAAACAAACCGCTTTATGCTCTCGCCGCAACCAGGCGTGCAAACTAAGGCAACAAAACACACAAAGGCTATGAAAGCAACAAACCCTAAGCAAGCTTCCTTGCGAAAAGCTATGTACCAAACCCTAAGCAAGCTCCTTACAAAAATTGCGTAAGGCACTTCGTAACAAGGGTGGAAACAAAATGATAAGGAGAGAAATCATCTATAAGTAGGTGAAAACAACAAGAAGACGGTATCAAATAACAAGTGTATAATCGGCAAAGAGCTACACAAAGCTATGGCGGAGGAGCACAGACAATAAGAAGAAAGTGCAAACTGTTGAGAAGGAGAAGGAAGAGAGAACACAAAGAATGATTAGGAAGGAATTGGAATGAGCATTGAGCTCCATTCTCCCATGTATATATATATATATTGTATAGATACAACCAGTTAACTAGGAGCTAACTAAAGTAAAGTAATAGATATGTTATCAAGATAAGAAGTAGAAAAGTAGAGACTAGTAGTTCTAAAGAGAATGGATAATATCACAACACTCCCCCTCAACTAGGAGCTAACTAAAGTAAAGTAATAGATATGTTATCAAGATAATAAGTAGAAAAGTAGAGACTAGTAGTTCTAAAGAGAATGGATAATATCACAACACTCCCCCTCGACTGAGGAACACCTCACACTTAGTAGTTACATGGGCATGGTATGGATTTTCAAAATAAGATAATGTGAATTCTTGAAATTTTTACAAAAGTGATTTATGTCAAGTTTTGATCTTAGTTTAAAAAGAAAAACCTTAAACATGATTTTCCATAATAAGTAGAATCAAATTATGGAAAACATACCATCTTGTAGTGCATTATATACTAATTTTGTTACAATATTTTAAAATTTTCTTGTGTTAATTTTGGATTTTTAATTGAATTTAAAGAGAAAACTTTGCAAAATTGTTTTTAAAATGTTAATGATGAATATGATGAATCCAACCGTATAGATGTTATCTTCACATTGGCATTTACAACTTTGAATTGTACATCAAATCCATTTTCGACGGTGAGATACGGGCGAAGGCGGCTGGGTACAAGCGTGGGCGACCGGGTACGAGCAGGGGCGGGCGGGTACCAACCGGGTACCTGCAGGGCAGCCGGATACGCAAGGTGGGGGCGAGCGGATATGCAGGGGCGGGCGGACAACGATTCGGGTGAGGCGTGAGGCCACCTCTACAACTGCTTTGGGCCGGCTACTACGAGCTGCAACGGCCTCCCCGCCAATCTGCCAGCTCGGCACTTCGGGCCGCAAGGGGTCATTAGGGGCGTGAGGGGACCCTCAGATCTTCTTTGGAGCCCTTGAGGGGCGATTTCAAGCAAAGAACATCCAGTAGCTCCTCGGCATGTGGCCAGGGGCTGCTACTTTATTTTATTTTTTTAGGATCTCTACGGTCATTGGTTGCCATACATTCATGATCCTCTCTTATTACGGACTTTTGCAACGGTGTGGTCTTAGCTAAAAGAGGAGACCATTATTGCGCATGACTAGTTTACTGGCTTTTATGCCATGTAGTCATAACTACATAACGAAGTTGGGATTTTTTGTCATAAGTGGCGGAATGGGTCAGAAGGGGGGAGGACCGGTTCTCCCATGAGTTGGCTGCCCTTATCAGAATTTCTCATTTTCTTAGCCTCCGACACCTATAAATTCATAAGAATTCGAGATTTAAAAATTAAAATAAAAATAAAAAAATTGCACAAATTTGAAGTACTTGCGGAGGCACATTCTTACCGTTCATTTTTCAAAAAATATTGCATTTCATTACATGAAACAATTTATTGTCCTAATTGAGGCACAAAGCACACTTTTAGACCCACACCTACAAAAGTACTTAGATGAAGGCTCTAAAACTATTTCCCGGCTCTAAAATTTTGCATGGAGGTGCCCAACTTGTAAACCTACATGGTAAAAAATGCCACCAAAAAGTTTGGAGGAACAATCATCAACTTGCCCTACGCACCATTGAGTCCACACCTTTCGGGCAATGCCCAAAAAAACTTTTGAGGCAACTTCAAACGTTACGATCTCACTAATGGCAAACATCCAACGATCAATTTTTGGAATAGTACCTATAAATAGGGTTAGGTACAAGATCTTACGGTTGGATGCTGAAAAAAAGGCAAAAAGTTAGCTTCATACCTCCGGGAGCACATAGAGGTCAAAAATCGCAGTTTTTGAGATTTCTAACTCCCAAAACACAAGGAGAGTTAGGGGTTAAATATGGGTTTCGGTACGAATAAGGGTTTAAGGTATTCGTTTTAGTTGTTTACGGTTTAGTATGTACGGGTTTGGTTCTAAGGTATGTGGTTTAATATCCTAAGCCATATCTCAATAATGCAACCTTCGTGAAGATATTTTTGGTTTGAAGCCCAAATCAAACAACTATCATTACTTCTTGAATGAAACTACAAACAAGAAGTTGAATTTAAAGATTGCGTTACAAACGGAGATGCAATGAACTTCAAGATTTGCTAATAATATGTGAAGTTACATTTTGAAATCATAATTCACATAAACTTATTTCAACTTTGTTCTTTTGAACGTAGACTGAACCAAATTTGAGTTCCTGAATATACAAAAAAATTCTTAGTTACCTTAAATGTGGGTTTGGGTACGAATTAGGGTTTAAGATTTTCGTGTTTGTTGTATAGGGTTAAGTATTTACGGGTTTGGCTCTAGGGTATGTGGTAAAATATCCTAAGCCATATCTCAATAATGCAACATTAATGAAGGTATTTTTGGTTTGAAGTCCTAATTAAGCAACTATTATTAGACGCCATGAATTGGCCAATATCTATTATTTTGGCAGCTTGAAATAATGTATATAGCACAAATGAAAACAATGCCATGTAGATAATTGCATTGAAATCAACATGCCTTGAGTGGAAGAAAATAAATTATTAATATATTTTCCCATCTTAAAACTGTTTTGTTTCTTTTCACTCTACTTATTTCAATAGTGTGCGGCCAAATATAAAAGGGATGGGGCCAATTTAACGAATATGGCGTATTACTTCTTAAATGAAACTAGAATAAATATTTGAATTTCAAGATGGCCATACAATCAGAGGTTGATTTTACTTCAAAAGTCGCTAATATTATGTACAGGTACATTTTGAAATCATAATTCACATAATCTTATTCCTAATTCTATTAGTGATAACATATACAAAACCAAATTAGAAAAAATTTGCAATACATGCTAAATTACATATCGTAAATGTTTTCTCCACGCTATACACTCAAAATCACTTCATAACACATGATTCAAATGTTCCTGAAGGTATTAAATGATGTTCATGTAAAAGTATGTCAAAATTTGAGTTCACGATAATATTTCTTTTATATTTACCTTACATGTGGTTTACGATAGGGATTAGGACTTAGGGTTTTCGTTTGAGTCGTTTACGGTTTAGGGTTTACGGGTTTCGCTCTATACTACGTGGTAAAATGCCCTAAGAAATATATCAATTATGCAACATTTGTAAAGATATATTTGGTTTCAAGCCCAAAACAAGCAACTATTATTCGTTCTTAAATTAAAAGACGAAAAACAAGTTGGACTTAAAGACTGCGATACAAACCGAGGTAGATTTAACTACAGAATTTGTTAGTTACATGTGAAGGAACGCCTCAAAATCATAATTCACATAAATTCTTTCTCACTTTTGTTGTTTTAAACATATACAGAACCAAATATGTGAAAGTATATCAAAAATTGAGTTCACAATACAATATCTTTTACATTTAATATTAATGTGGTCTAGAGTAGAGATTAGGGTGTAGGGGTTTGGTTCTAGTCGTGTAGGGTTTAGGATTTACGGGCTTCGCTCTTGGGTATTTGGTAAAATATCCTAAGCAAAATCTCAATAATGCATCTGTCGTGAAGATATGATTGGTTTGGAGCCCAATACAATCAACTATTATCCGTTCTTAAATGAAACTTGAAAAAAAAGTTGAATATAAAGATTGCCATACAAACCAAGGTAGATTTTAATCTAAATTTCCTAATTATACATTAAGGTACGTTTTGAAATTCTAATTCACATAAATTTAATCCTAATTCTATACTTTAGAACAGATACACAACCAAATAAGAACAAATTTGCAACACATGCTAAATTACATATCGTAAACGTTATCTCGAGGCCATCCACTCAAAATGACTATTTTGCACAAGATTCACATGTTTGTGAAGGTATGTCAAAATTAAAGTTCAGGATACAATTTGTTTTAGATCTATCATAAATGAGGATTAGGGGAGAGACTAGTAAGGGTTTACGGTTTTGGTTTTAGTTGTTTAGGGATTAGGGTTTACGGGTTTGGCTCTAGGATATGTGGTAAAATGTCCTAAGCAATATCTCAATCATGCATCTGTCGTAAAGATATGGTTGGGTTGAAGCCCAAAAACAAGCAACTATTATATGTTCTTAAATAAAAACTAGGAAAAAAGTTGAATTTAAAGATTGCCATACAAACCGAGGTAGAATTAACTTTTAAATTTCCTAATTATATGTCAAGGTAGGTTTTTAAATTACAATTGACATAAATATATTCCCAATATTGTTATTTAGGAAAATCATATACAATACCAAATTACAACAAATTTGCAACACATGCTAAAATAAGAAATTATTTTAGATATTGTACTTCAATGTTCAATAACAATTGAATAAATCAAGTAACACTTAACGAGCTCAATAAATATACCACATCAAATATTCTATTTTGGTTTATTTCCGAATATGTGGATCTTCGCCATACCAAAATCTAGTTTTTTGCACACATTTATGGTAGAAGTACCTAAAACCACTAGCACCGCCACTATCAACACGTAGGTCTTCCAATAACCGCACCTAGCCTAAACTAGAATTGTTAGAACACTCAATTTAAATTGACCTATCAAAACAATAAAGAAGCTATTGATTTTGGGTCGAATCATGAATGGAAATTTATAACACCTAAGGTGGTGTTTGCAGAATTACCCCATAGGTTGATTATGGGTCCTCCACTACTTTACTGTTTGAAGACTTGTAATAATTCGTGTGTTTCACAAAAAAATATAAAAAAGTTGTAAACCTTCTTAAAAAGTATCTTGATATCCAAAAAATATTACGCATTATAAATAGACCAGCTATAAATGGGCGAATTTCCTTATGTTGGTGGTTATGGGTACAACGACCATATTTAACCCGTTGTATGTGGGGGCCACACAATAATTTATGACCGGATTGAATGCCGCGCGCGGCTCATCATTGCGGGCAGGTCAATGAAAGTTTATATTCGGGCAGGGCAGCCTCCTCCAAAATTCGGGGGGTATATAAAGGCCCGCCCCTCACAATGAGCTCCCATTTCATGAGTTTTTTCCGCTCACTTCGCGTTCTCTCTTGGAGGGTTGAGGTTAGCATTTTTCGTGACGTCATCACTTTAATGACGTCATTATGATTAGTTGTCGATGTGTCGAGTTACTTTGCCGACGTGTCGATGTGTCGATTGTCGTCGCAGCTAACGTCATATCGACTTACGAATCGCCGTTCGTAAGGCGACGAATCAGATTCGTAAGTTGACGAATCGCAGATTCGTGAACTCTACGAATGCGATTCGTGAACTCTACGAATCGTAGTTCGTGAACTCTACGAATCGCGATTCGTGAACTCTCTGAATGCGATTCGTGAACTCTCTGAATGCAGATTCGTGAACTCTCGAACTGCAGATTCGTGAACTCTGACTGCGATTCGTGAACTCTACGAATCGCGATTCGTGAACTCTACGAATCGATTCGTGAACTCTACGAATCTGCAGTTCGTGAACTCTACGAATCGATTCGTGAACTCTCTGAATCGATTCGTGAACTCTCTGAATCGATTCGTGAACTCTCTGAATCATGATTCGTGAACTCTACGACTATGATTCGTTAACTTACGAACATGATTCGTTAAATTAAGATCTGGAGTTCGTCTTTTTTATATGAAGGGATCCGCAAATACTGTGTCACGTCAGACGTGAACAGCACACTTACATTTCAATGTAACCGACAGTTCACAATATACGAACTACCGTTCGTAAAGTATAGCACGCATGGAATGCAACAATAGTTTCGCTTCTCTGTTAAGTGTTGAAGTGCTTTTGCTCCGAATTTTAAATCCTTGCGGAGTAGCACTTGCCGCGTTTGGCAGTAGTAAAAGTTTTACGACCTCTCCTTTGTAATCACAATTTGAATGTTGTTGTCACGCACCTTTCTGATACTAGAGGGAGCTTTGCTGTGTTGATGGCCGGTATCAATTTTACCTGAATCATTGTGGAGGCCAAAGCAATTTGAATTTACGAGCTGTAGTTCGCTAATGGCAGCTTTGAGGTTGAGGCGATCGATATGATATTCTGGGTATAGGTCAAGTTGGTGGATGATCGATGGAGTTTTTCTTTAGCGATGCATTGGACGCAATGCATTGATTGTGAATGCAATGTCTGCTTCCTATGATAACGAACTTATGAACTGTGCTTCGTACCGCCTGCATCAATTTTAGTGTCGTCCGAGCATCTTCAATGTTTGCATCCTTAGCGGTCCGCACATGCAGCAGTGTCAAATTTAGATTGAGTAGGAGAGCGCTGGTCTGGATGCGATTACGTGCAGGATAGCGTGGGTGATTATGATTAGGAATAACTAATGGAAGCAGAGGCATTGTTGTGTGTTGTGTAGGTCCTGGTGTTCAAGGTATGGAATCTGCTTCAGTATGGGAGGATGAGGAGTTGAACGGGGCTGGCCCCTGCATCGCAATGATGTGAGCGAATGGGTACGCTCGTAATATCAATACCTTTCTCTTTATAGTATATACTACTCATCGGATTCAACTAAGTAGGAACCGATTTGGTAGGAATAAGAAAGCTTTATCAACTAGCATGTATAAATGATTGAACTTAATAGCAAGATTGGGTGAACCGAAAGTTTTCCCGTTTCAAAGGTTTTATAATGTTAGTACATGGTGTGTGTTAGCCGCAATGATCTATACGTTGATCAGAATGGTGCGATATACTGAGACAGTCATGTAAATTGTCGTGTATAGGGTACTGCATCAACCGCAGATGTGGGACAAGATGATCTCAATGTGGAGGATGTCATTGATAATTCTCCCATCCCTGATTGTGATGGTATTAGTAGGGATGAGTGGAAGGGTCTAATGGTAGAGGCTGTGCACAGCAACGGGCAAAAATTTGCCGATGTCCTTGTTTCTGCTACAAATCCCATCTTGTCTATGGATGGTGAGAATGAACTAGGTAACATGAACTTTGGCGTTGTGGTCTGTGCAATATTTGATGGGGACTCGGCACTCCGCAACATGTGTATCTGTTGGCCCATTCGGTCTCTATTTCTAAAGAGTGTGAGTGTTTATGACCATCTTAGAAAGCACGCTTATATCGTACACGAGGATGAGATGAGAAAGTTGGACCGTAAAGGAAAGCGCCGCTATGACACCACTAATAGGGCGTACAAAACTAAGAAAACACAAAATTGGAGGATATCCGAAGACGAGATTGCTAAGGTGTACATGGGAGAATGTTGCGACCGTCATTGCATTAGAATGTTCCCTCCGAGTATAATCCGAGTGGCACGTCAAGAAATGTTCTTAAGGAATACTGAAGAGAGACGTTCAAAGAACCTCGACATTCATCGTACGAAGTTTCGTTCAGTTGATGGCAATGAGGATCTTGTGATGTTTCAATTCAAAGAAGTGTGTGTGAAAGGTTGGAAGCTCATCCATGGAGTATCAAATAGGACATTCCGGCGGTATGAGAAACAGGCTAAAGAGGGGGCCAGGCCACGTCCGCATGGCAATACGGGGAAATCTAAACCGAGGGCATCTACGGCACATGCGGCTTTTATTTTGGAGAGTATGATCATGAACCTTGCTGACCAAATGCCTTATCCATGTACATTACCATCCGGCAAACGTGTTGCGCAAAAGATTCTTCCAACTGGAATACGATGGAATCAATTTCTTCCCCGAGTGAATGAGGTATGCATTACTTGCATGTTTCAAAAGAATACGTTAGTCATATACTTTGCAAATCAACCCTCGATTTTTTACTGACTCAATAAGTGCAAAATTGTTGTTAGGTGAATACCGAATTCGGACTCAGACCTATCTCAGCAACTCTTCTAAGTCGAATACGCATATCAAGATTTGCTGAGTACCGGATCAAGCGAAGGGGAGACTCATTCTCAAGATGTTCCAAGTGCGATACATATAACACGTTGAAACAATCAGCAGTACCTGGATCGGAAGAACACAAAGAGTATGCATTGAAGTACACCAAACATACAAATGCTCAAACGGCTGCCCGCGTTGCATATTGGTCGGATCGAACACATTCGAAGAAGAAACCGCTGGAATTTGTGAGCATTTTGCACGATAAGATGGACCACTCCAAAACTGCACTTCCATGTCTTAGATCTCGGACAAAAGATTTGGATGCCCTGATGAAGCTACCCATTTCCGTGACGGGCATGTATGCTCATGGACATGGGGATTCAAGGTACGCTCACTATACAGTGGATATGTTTCCTAATGATAGTAACTTCACAATTGGGTCTGTTGCCAAATTGTTGCGTGATATAGAAGACACGCCGGCAACATCGTCGAGAGCATTATTTCCACAAAGTGAAAGCACCGCATTGTATAGAGCCATTTTGCAGGGGAAAGAAATGTGTTTAGCATCTCTCAAGGAACCAACTGAGAGTTCAAGAGTAGCACGACCGCTTGCACCGGTATTGCATATCCAATTGGATAATTGTTGGAGGGAGAATAAAAATAGATACTCTTTTTGTTTTTGGTCGTTGATAGTGGCGAAGAGGATTGTGAGAGAAGTGGTAGTATCATTCATGATGGTGGGACATACGCATGAAGACATCGATGCTTCATTTGGGAGGTGGAGTGCGGTTTTGAAAGAGAAGAATCATCCAACACTTCCCATGCTAATGAAATCTTACATGGATCTAGACAAGGATGGCCCCATGATTCCGCACCTTATTGAGGAAGTTCCGGATTTCAAGAAGTTCATTGCTCCATACATGGCAAAGGCTCGAAGGACGAGGCTAAAAGGCCATAGCAAGGGAAGTCAATTTAGATTCTTTATCCATGAGGACGGATGGCCTTTAATGCAATACAAATTAGCATGTACAGAAGAAAAATGGAAACCAACACATTCAGCTGGGATCAAATTGTGGAAGGCTGACGAAAGAGGCAGGCCTATATTACCTCCAGAGGATCCTGAGCCCTTTGCTGTGAAATCAAAAGGATTGAAGCATGAAGATGAGATACTGAAGGGTATTGATGGATTCATTGCACATTACAATATGCTGCTGAATGCGAACGTGACTCCCGCATTCAGAGGAGAGCATTCTCATTACGTGGAGTACTGGACAGGGGTACGAGATGCAATTAGGTCAATGACAAGTGTTGTTGGTATTGAAGGTGATGCGCCGTTGAAATGTGGATTTTGGCCGACAAGCCGACTTTGCATAGACGATGTACAATCAGTAAATCGAATAGCAGAAGGACACGAAGCGGAGGTGGTCTTTGGAGAGGACGACGTGGAGGAAGAAGAAGACCATTATATTGGAACAATAGAGGACAGACCACCGCCGTCTTTCACTACAGGACGAGATATTTTGAAGGGATTCTTGGTTTTTGTGAGACCAGCAGAAGGTTGCGAGGAACCAATATGGCTAGGGAAGGTTATGAACCAACCACAAATGGACCCAACGCAACCAAATTTCAAAACATTCAAAGTCCGTTGGTGGGTGCCAGACAACAATGACAACCCTATTGCGGAGTTGTACCGAGGATGGGATACAGTTCACGAATTTCCATACAAGTTAGATATTTCAACAAAAACAGAAGATACGATATCTACAGATAGCGTTGTTGCTTCTTGGAGGCCTCAAAAAGGCAGGATACAATTTGCCCCGGCATCGCAGATCCAATTTGCTCTTGACAATCTACGTCGCATCATAGAGTTTGAAGAATCCTAGTGAGAATGAGACACACTTCATACAACATGTGCGCTTGAGCTCTCTTTAAGGCTCGATTGTTGCAAGTAGGATATCTATTTGAATATGTTCACTTTAACGTACCAATTTGAAATATCTCTATGCCTTAGAGTTCTCATTCCATTTCTTTTTCATTTTATGTGCTTCTTTTTCTATACTATTTTTCTTTTTCTTTACTAGTTTTCTTTTTCTTTTTCTTTCTGTTTCTTTATCTTTTACTTCCGCTTCTTTTCTTTCTAATATGTTTCTTTTACAAATACAGACATATCTTTTGCCTATACCGTATTTCTTTACCTCTTTTCTTTACTGAAAAAAATCTTTATCTTCTCCATATTTTATCGCGCATTGTATTTGCATTTGCAACACATTATCGCCACGTCACACAACCATCACATTTAGCAATTAATAATATTACTATTTTCCATACCCATAGTATTTGAGACCCCCTCTATGTTACACTTTACTCTATATATTTGAATAGTGTGCGGCCAAATATAACGGGGATTGGGCCAATTTAACGAATATGGTGTTTTTCACATAGCAATTCACGATAAACATATGAAACTGAGAGATCTTTTGCATACCTTTGCGCTCGAATCCATAGCAACACTTTCACTACCCGCTCTACATATCACTGACTCGCTATGGTATGAAGATTTCCTTCTTGGACTAAGCTCTTCACTCATATCTACAAACACCTCTGTGTATCATCCTGCAGTTGTTTCAGGTATCTCTTCTACTGTCCCTAAATTGAGAGACCTCATCTTCATAGTACGCCTAAAATGATGCGGTCCATCGTCATCGAATCCCTCATACTCATCAACCTCTTGCTCGTCACCTGCTTGTCGGATGCCAGGTATTCACATTATCTTCCCTTACACATTTATTGGTGTAAAACCCGTGTTTAGGTGACTCGTGTATCGTTCCAGGGATTATGTCAAGAGACCAAGACAAGTAGTGCTAGAACAACCAAACCCACAAACGTTTCTAGTCCCAACTTATGTTCTAACCTTGCATGGCAAGGGTATTCCTTTGCAAGAGGGGATGCACAAAGACTCTTTCCCTTATATTTACCGTGGCGGAAACTTCCACACTTAGACTCTTCTCATACACACACACACTTAGGCACACATTACATCCTCACAACTAATCCGTCCTAGCCGTCCGAACTAGCAGGTCACAAAGGCTGTCCTGGTTACCCTATCTCACTTACTACAATGACAGACTCCAAGAGCTCCGAATCCGGCTAGAAGACGTCCTCACGTATTCCGGTCACGTACTGTGCTTGATCCGTCCTCTGAGACTACAGAGGAACCCAAGTCCGTGGCAGCTGGAGGTCGGATTGGAATCCGGCCTCACACTCTACTCCCAGACCCTCTCAGACCGTAAAGTGTTTACCACACCAGTTTCCCTCTCTCAGACACCTAGACCGGTTCAAGACACAAGGCACTCAAGAATACGCCCAACCCGACCTCAACTCCACAGAAACGATCTAACAAGGAATCCGGATTCCTAACTCCCAACTCATAACCCAAACACAGTAGATCCGACTTTCCAAGCACTCGACTAAAAAGGAGACAGAGAAATGATCACACCGAATATGCGCATAAGAAGGTTTGATTAACACTTAAGCAAGGAATGTTTTTAGGTGACAAAACCTTCACCTATAAGTACTTCTAAGTCAACGACTTAGAAACCTAATTGGATTGCGGCGCCGGCCTACAAGGCCTACTCCTCAAAAAGCGGCACGCCTTCCCAAAAAAGAAGATACTATACTGGCCTAGGCCGGATCCTAACCCGGCTTCCTAACCCTGGCCGTCCTCTAGCTGCCGACCTCTAATCACGTCCTACCTCTTCTTCCGCGAACTAACTCCGTGCTTCGGCCGCTTCAGTGGCGAGGCTGCGATCCGTCCTACCTTGACCCTCTTACTCGCATCCGTTATCATATACTCGTCCTCGCTGGAGTCCGTGTCGTCCCCGCTCTTCAGCTCTTCTTCTTCTGAGTGCTCGAGGCCGATGCCATGAAGCTTCTGGGCTCCAGGAGACTTCTCGTATTCCTCGACCGTAAGCTTCCTCTTCGCGGTACGGGTGTTCTTGGGCGGAGAATCTGCTGGAACAGGTGCGTCTCCCTCCGTCTTCACCTTGGATTTGTGCTTCGTGTCGGTCGGACTGGAGGGTCCAGCATCCATCCTCTCAACCTTAACCGGATCCGGCCTCGGTTCTTCGTCGGAGTAGAAGTAAAGGCCTGAGTTACTATCTCCTTCATCTGCTCCCGGACGGAGTCAAGCAACACCTTGACTTTGGCATTGCTCTTCTCGATCTTGGTGGCGTACGTCTTCGCTGCCAAGAGAAACTTCCGGAAAGTTTCCGCCTTGAAAACCTCCGACTGCAAGATTCCGGCCTCGTACAGGTTGGCCTTCTGAAGTATGTCGGCCGGAGTCTCGCAGATCTCGACGAGCTTTACGACCTGCTCGTTCGCCGTAATTACGGCCTGCCGTCCGACCAAGAATTCTTCCTCCCTTCTTCTTACCGTCTCCCGAAGACGTTTGTTGTCCAGGGTGAGCTTCGTTACTTGTTTCTCCATCTGCTAGAACTGCTCCTCGGTCGGCTTGGAGTCCCACTTCTGCTTCACCTCCAGCAATGTCTGCACTCCAAACTCTCTCGTGATAGTCTGCGCAAAAGAGATCTTGGTAGAAGAAGTATTGGCACCTGGCTTCCGTAAAGTGGTGCCATGCTCGCCTCATGGGATCCGGATGGTTGGCGGACGGACTGAGAGGTGTGGGAAGTCTGGGGTCGTTCGGATTCATGGGGTTCACCCAGTCGGCCGTAATTTCCCCTCATCCACGGCCTTTGAAGACTTTCCTCGCTCGATGGGGTTCCGGCCTCGGTCGGGTTCCTAGGAGGGGACGG